>CM061546.1:39766877-42565627 GCA_030864215.1 Capsicum pubescens
TCCCAAAACCCTCTTCACACATATGATTCTAACAATCCAAAAATTACAAACTTCTTCAAAATTTATTGTTGTTACTTCTTCCAAACTCTGCCGCTTCCCCTTTTCCTTCCTATATATATATCCCTCTTTCTTTCTTTCTTTTTTTTCTTTCATCTTTCTACACGCATACACACACAACATAACACAAAACCAAGAAAAAAAAAGGTATCTAATTAATTTAATTTTTTTTTTGTATATGGTTTACGTGCAAGAATAGAATGTGGATTTATTTAAGGAAAATATATATATATTTGATTCGATTTCCTTTTTTGTTGATTGTTTATTTACATTTTTTTTTTGCAGTGAATGAAGGAAGATGGATGATTTTAGTAGAAGGCAAGCAAGTATCAAAAGTGTTTTGACATGTGGAATTTGTAACAAGCTATGTAAAGATGTCACCATTGTTGAAGAATGTTGTCATAGATGTGAGAATTTTTTATCTTTTTCATTTTTAATTTAATTTATTTTTGGGGGGTTTCATTTTTTTTGTTTGAGTGATGTTGAATGTTGCTACATCATTTGTAATTGTGATTTCATGCTCTCTGATTTTTTTTTTCGGCATTGCTTTCTTCGTCTCAAGTAAAGTTTAGTTTACTTTTTCGATTTAGAATTCTTAGTCGAGTTGATGGTGCGATCGAATTTTTGTTTGAGGTTCATGATTGAATTATTTGGTTACATGTTTTCTGATCTTCTTTAAGAAGTTAATTTTTTGGTTTAATTTTTTTTATTTGGCGATGTTGATAATTAAATTATTTGAACTTGTGATTTCATGATCTTGAAACTTTTGGTTTTCGGATGTTTTTCTTAAAAAAAAATTAATCTAAATTTAATTTCTTTGGTGGGGATTCTTTTTTTATTTTTGTGATGTTGGTCAATCATATGTACTTGTGATTTCAATGTTTTGAATTTTTGAATTTCTTTTTACGTTCTTTCCGTTTTAAGAAAAAAATAATTTATTAAAATGAAGCATTGCCGAATTAAAATTGATGACTTCAGTCTCCTTCTGAAGGGTTTTTCATTTCGATATGACCTAGAACTTACAACATATCGAACTTGAATAATCAGTAGAAGAACGATTGGTTAGATCTTTCTCTTTTCTTTTTTTTTTAATTTTATTGCACTGATTTTGATAAATCATTTGATCTTGTGATTTTATGATCTTGATTTTATTTTTTCGGGTTCTTTCCAATGTTTTTCTTTTTTAAAAATAATCTATTTTTGATGGGTTTTTTAAATTCAAGTGATGTTGATTAGTCATTTGTACATGTGATTTCATAATCTTGAATTTTATTTTATTTTATTTCTTTACAGTAGAGTTTGTGTCATTTTCAAGGTTTATGTGATCTAGGTCTTTGCATGGACTTTTAAATCTATCACATATATATCATGTTTCTTGATTAAACTGTTTAATTATTTTTTCTTTTTTAACTTTCTTGTATGATCAGGCAGTTGCATTTGGCCCTAGTCGAGAAAAACTACTGGATAGATGATTTTTATGTCTTATTTCTGGATTTTATTTCTTGTAGCTATCAAAAGAGATGAACTTTTGCATGGTATTTTACTTCTTTTTTTTCTTGTCCCTTTTTAGCTCTAAATTTCAAATCTGTATGCAAATTTTTCGTGTTATTCAAGAATTAAAAGGTTACTTCTCATTAAAAGAAATTTGTTATCTATCAAACTTGTTTTGTTTTACAACGACAACAACTCAATGTAATCCATAGAGTGTAGTCTGAGTACAGTAGAAAGAGTTGTTTCGGATAGAACACACTCTTTTTGTCTTTTTATGGGGGCAAATGTAGATAATTTTGTGAATTTTTATGGGCATTTTGTGTTTTTTTTCCTGAAATCTGATTAATTCATGTTTAATATTTTGTACAGTTTGCAAGAAGTGCATAACAAGGAAGATAACAGAAGAGAAATTGAAATTTTGTCCAGAATGCAATTTGGATCTAGGTGCTGCCCCCTTGCAGAAAATTAGGTATGTTCTTCATTTTATGTGATACAGTTACTATTCGATTTGAAAAAAAAAAAAAAGGCACTTCCATTTTATGTAACTGGTTTTACTTTTTTGAGGTCAAACAATTTTTTTTTTTGACTATAATTTTTAAAAAAAATATTTTGAAATCATTTTCCCTTTTGACTTCTTGGTTTCGTCGAACCAATAAGGAGAACGGTAATTCCATCCCAGCATTGGCAGATTTAGCATGGGTTACAGAACCACATATATGTGTGTTTATATTATATATATATATATATAATGTAACCTTATAAGCTTAATTTTACAGGTCTGATCATCATGTGCAAGGGATTAGAGACATAATATCAGCTAAAAGAAGAGAATTAATTGAGAGTGGACTCCTCAAAAATAAACCGAAAAAAGCAGAATCCAAAAAGTTATCTCATGAGGACATCGATATTAATAGTAGTCCCAATATGCTCATTGATAGTCCACCAAGACCTTCTCCTCCTCCTCCCGCCATTGCTTCAAGTTCAAGGAGAAAGGAAAAATCAATTTCTTCCATAGTAAATACTACACCACCTGTTGTTGATGATCATGATCATGCTACGATTCAGCATGTCGTTGTTGGAAGAAGAGGAAGAAGAAGAGGGTCGCGAAATAATACTAATGCTAATGCTGTTGCTCGTTCTCAAGATTCATCCAAATTTAACTATGTTGTTGATCTGAATAAGGGAGATCCACAGGCAGGAAGTTCAACCATTCCTCTTCTTTCGAGAAAAACTACTCAACATAAACAACAGGTATGTACTTGATGAAACCTACATCTTGTTCTAGTTATGTACATAGTAGTAGTTGTTGTTGTATGAAAAGTATCATTCTTTTTTAGACAGACTAAAATGAAAAATGCAATTATAATTGATATAATCTAGATAATGGGAGATCAGTCAGGAAGTTCAAGCAGTACTACTCTTCTTTCAGGCAAAGCTACTCAACATAAACAACAGGTACTTAATTGAAATCCATTTTATGTTTTAAAATAATTAGTCATATGTTAGTATTAAGTAAATTTCTTGTCTAGTCCTTCATTATTTTGATTGATCCCTTAACAGTCCTTCAAAAGAAGTGCACCTTTTGCTAATAATCACTCAAGGAGAAAGTCATTGACATGGTTGGAATCTGAGACTAACAGATCCGGGTTGCATTCTGTGAATTCAACTGAACCCATTATTTTTAACTCAAACTACGTATATATGTACATTAAGATCATTCTCAACCTGCTAAGTCATCCTGATATTGAATTTGTCGCAAATTGGAACTTGGCATGATAGACAGCAAGTTCTAAATATTTTGTTGACCGTTGGACCAAGATCAGAAGGGAGTCAGTTGACAACTCTTAATAGCGAAAAGTTACACTATCTATGTAGATAGATTAGTCTTTTATATGTACACTGTATGTTGAATTCGTTGACTTGTTCGTGTATTTTATTCTGAATACTTTGACTTCCTAAGTGAATAAAAAGTGTACTAACTCTTATGATCACTTGTTGAAGGTTGAGAGTTCTGCTTATGCTGCTGAATCCTCAAAGAAAAATAAAAGTGTTAAACCATTGGATGGGATGAATGACCTATGGGAACCATTGCACAAATTGGTAACAAAAGGTGCCACATTGGACTTGAATTCCAACAAATCCAAGTCTAAAGAGCCTGTTCCAAAATTCACCACCCCAATACCAATCAATCTTGACGATGATGAAGATGAGAATGGTGATGATGATAAAGAAGACGAGGAGTATGTTCCTACTCGCAGAATTAAGGAGCACAAAGTTGGCAAACATAATGTTGTTCAAAAATCAAATGTTGTTGTTCCGCCACCAGAAGCAACACCACCACCAACATCACCAACACCAACGCCATCAAGTAGTACTAATGATAAAGGGAAAGGGAAAAAAGGACGCCGTGGCAGAAAGAAAAAAGAAACAAATAACCCTCTTCCTCCTCCGTCTCCTCCTCGTGCTGATGCTGATGGATCAAATATTAATGTGGCAAAAGTTCAAGTTACTAATGAGGCAGCATCAGCAGCTACAAGCAGTGGTAGTACTAGAGTACTGAATGAAAGAGTCCATCCCATTTGGTTCACTTTGGTTGCATCTGATAATCAGTGAGTTTAATTCTATGCCCTTCAACTTTATGTATTATATTCTTCTGTATATTTTGATCTATGTGACGGTATTTGACTAGATATGGAATTTTAAAAAAAGAATTCTTTTTTCTTCTTGTGATTGTTGTTTCAGAAAATGTTCTTCACCGTTACCACAGATTCCTACCCGCTTCATAAAGATCAAGTAAGTCTTTTTATTACATTTGAATTCAGATAAATATTTACAAAAATATCTTATCTTGTCTATATATTCTTGAAGTTCCAGATAGTTGTTGTACCAATTCTAGATGGGGGATAACACTTTGAACATATCTTACCACTATATGAAATGTTCAGTGGCTTGATCATTCAATATTTTAACTATAGTTCTATTTCTTGTTAAATAGGGATGTGAACATGCCGTCTTCCTACATAATGAAGTACCTTGCGAAAAAACTGAATCTCCAGAGCGAGGACGAGGTAACTAAATACTTATCGTCATTCAAAATTAGTCTAGTTACTTTCTGCATGACACCTGATTATTTCGATCCTAATCATTTGACATGTAGGTTGAAGTTCGCTTGTTAGGAATGCCAATTCGTCCTAATTTGCCTCTGCATCATCTAGCAGACCTCTGGTTACATGCAGCACCTACTGCTGAAAAAACAGTAAAAGTTGGAGCTTCTGCGGAAGAATTTGTGATGGTTTTGAAATATGGTCGTAGCCTAAATTAATTAGGCCTCAGTCTAATTGACCATTAACAAGAATTAGTGTACTATATTTCAGTTTCTCCTTTTTCTTAAATATTAATATTTAAGCAAGGAGAAAACTTCTTGTTGCCTGTTGTTAATTACCTTTGTATGTTTTTTGTAAACTTGGATGCTTTTGAGTTGCTTGTTTTGTACACTATATGTTGTTTTTCAAGAATTGTGTGTTTTGCCCGCAAGGCATAGTTGAGTGGTTGAGAGATGGGTTTCCGATCCGCGTGGGAAACTAGGGATCAAATCCGATCTCATCTGTTGCTCAACCATGAGCTTATGTAGGCTTGCCTAGTGTGGTTTGCATAACCTGTGCAGTTTGCAAATTATTGCACAGTAAGTAGATTACCACATAGTGCTCACCCAAAGGGCAGAGACTGTGGTAGTGAGGTTTCCCATCCGAGTTGAAAAAAAAGAAATATTTTATATATATAAAGCCAAAATTCAGTATACAAAATGTGTTTTTTTTCACTTACTCTTACATTTGTTAAGTTGTTTTTGTAAGATATTAACAGCTAGGGGTGTTCATCGTCCGATTTGACTCAATTTTAGGTTGAAACCAAATCAAACCAACAAAGATGGTTTTTAAATTTTCAAACCAAACCAGAACCTTTATAGTATAAAAATTCTATTGATTTCGACTTTCTCGATTTTATCGGTTTGGTTTGGTTTTTGCGGGTTTTAAGAATGTATTTTTATCATACAAAGCAATATGTTTGGACACGCAGAAGCTAATGGAGACTTCAAGGCATTAACATCCAATTGGTAAATAGAAACTAACATCATGAGAACTTCACGTACGTAGTCCATGTTGTTGAGGGAAATCACAAAGCAACGAGCATATAGCTATCGACAACTCTCTTATAATTCCACAGAATAGCAGCTCAATGATTCCAGTAAGACTCAACTTTTTTATACTTAAAAACTTGAATGGACTGGGGGAACCAGATGGGTCAAGTTTTCATGTTAATTACTTGAATAAGTGTTGGGCTTGAAATGACCAAAATTATGAAGAAAATAGATAAAGCCTAATTAACGTCTAATATATATAAATTTAACGTATGTTTTTATTTATCGATTTGATTTCGTTTAGTTTTGATTTTTTTGGAATCACATTTAGGGGTGTGTATCGGTCGGTTCGGTTCGGTTCGATTTTTTTTGTTATTGGTTCGGTTTATTGGTTTTCGGTTTTTAAATATGCAAATGCCAATAACCAACCAATAAGATACTTTTTATCGGTTTTCGATTTATCGATTTTTGGTCCTTAACCATTCAATTTTCGATTTAACCAATAAGAAGATACTCATAAAATAGAAATAGTAATAACTAACATAAAAAATGAAATCTTAGTTGTCGCAAAAATCCTACACAATGTGTTTTAGTTCATAAGAATCTTCAAACTTGAACTGAATGTTTAGTTCGAAAAAAAATTGAATCCTGGTTATTGGATGCTACTGAATGCTCCAAGCTTTTCAATACCCGTGTTTTATGCCTTTGTTGCTCTGCTTCTATTTAAACTTGTAATTTATTAACGAGGAATCAAAAAGATAAAAACTTTATTCACAATGAGGGTTGCCGGTTGTTGGTTGCTCGATCCTCGTCGTCTCGACTCGTTGGTACCTGTTTACAACGTGAATCTAGTGTTGTGATTTGTGAATACTGAATAGTCAATAGTGACTGTCTGCCTTTTGCAATTCTATTTTAAAGTATTAACTTACTACTTTGTGAATTGTGAATATATTAATATACAACAACAACAACGTATCAGACCCAGTGTATTCCCAAGTAATATATTAATATAACATATATAATATAAATATGTAATATAAATATTTTTATATATAATATATATAGGGGGGAAATAGTAATTTAGTGTATTCTTATTGGATTATCGGTTTAACCGATTACCCAATAAAATATTTTATAAAACTAATAAAAAATCGTTAACCCAATAGTATTTTTATCAGTTCGATTTATCAGTCGGTTCCATTTTTTCACACCCCAAATCACATCAAACTAAACCAAATATTATCAGTTTTTAAAACTATAAAACCAAATCAAATCAAACCAAATTGGTTTTCAACTTATTATAAGTGGGTTTGACTCGGACTACCGATTCGGGTCGATTTTTCTATCTCATTTGAACAGTCCTATTGACAGCTAGAGCCAGGAAGAAATCTACATTATCAGTTACGGGTTCGACAAAATTAAACAATTCTGCAGAGACTTCTTATATTCATGCAAAAAAGTTCACTGATAGGGTATATTATATTAATTAGTCCAAATGTGGGCAAGTTGCCTCGAACATTACTAGCACTTTATGAAACCTGCTCATATGTAGTGGCCAGCCAAAGAGAATTTACATCTAATATATGTAAACACAGAGATAATTTTAACTATGTATAAACATGTAATTTTTCGTCGAACCTCCGTAGCCCTACCTGGCTCCACCCTGCTCATTTTAAAGTACACACTGGAATACGTTATATTTTCTTTCAATGGTGGAATGACTATTTAGATGGATGTTGGGTTTTTGATGGTGAGAAATTGAGAAAACTTGCTTGTAAGAAGAAACATTTGATAAAACTCTATACTTAATTGGTGAGATTTTGATTCCCCATGTTTTAAATCCCCCTTTAGCTTAATTGGTTAGTTACGTGAACTTTCATCTTGTCATGTTTGTTTACTACTCTCAGCACCTTCACTCCTAATCCTTAAAGCCTTTGCTTGAATCTCTCATTCCCAACTCTTGGCCCTTTGCTAGTCCAATTTCTGCAATTTCATAAAGCATTTATAATAGCTAAACCACCTCCCAAGCTGTGTCCTGTTATTGTTATGCTTATTTCCTCATCCGAATATCAATCAATCAGTCTCTTAACTTCGTTTAAAACCTGTTCCCTTGCTGAAAACTTGCGCACGCTACATTGATCGTGTTTCCTAGCTCGTGTAGATGTTTAAGAATCCAGCTTCGATTCTGATTGTTGGATCGCGACTAGGCATCTTGTAATCTCTAGCTGGTCCTTGGAGGTCAATGACATCTGTTATCTCTTGAACATCTTTCGTTGTTTTATGCCAAGCCATCGTTATGTCACGACGTCCTAATTGTGCTGAGTACTCATCATTTGATACTGCAACATAGCCAATCCAATTTGCTTCGTCACTCCAATTATTAGGCCAAATTAAATGTTTGAGACACTTTGAATAAATGTAGTTGGTAACATCATAACCACCATGTTTTTCGCAGCCAGTAATTTTGAAAAATACAGAACGATTTTATCTTACAGCTACGATCCATAAATCGTATGCATTGTAACATGCTTGTAACAAATCTCCATAACGTGTTACCTCTACTCGTAAAGGGGATGTATAGGTTCAAGCATGTCTTGCCAATCGTTTCGACCATGAATATCTCTCCATTTGCTTGCCACTCCCATCTCAGCAGTGTCGTGAAGCTTTGAAATCGGATATGGGGAGTCATTTTTGGAGATAACCTTGCATTTGAAAGTGCTTCTATTAGTACTTTCTTTCTTTACTTGCAAAGGGAAGAAGAAATGTGTACTGTATGGAATAGCATTATTGTTTGGATTTTGTCCATTTGAGAATGGAGTTATTCTGGAATAAGAGATGATCATTGTTTTGTCGATCTAGATAACAAGATCTGCACTTAGGTTTGTTGGAAAAATGTGCTTCTTGCACTTAAATTTGGTCTGAATCAAAAAGGATGAATGATTCGGTATATATATACTACCTTAAAAGCACCAACTCAAAAACTTAATGTGAAATCACTATATTACCCCCAACTCATTCCATTTAATTTAAATCAAATTTTATTACAACCCTACACATATGAACGCTACAAACTCCCAACCAAAACATTTAGGGGTCGTTTGGTAGAGTGTATAAGACTAATGCCGACTATGGTGTATTAGTAATGCTTGCATTAGTAGTGCAAGTATTAGTAATGTTGGTATTAGTTATGCAAATGTTGTTTCTTATACAGTGTTTGGTTCGATGTATTAAAAATAATATATTTTTATATAATTTTTATAAAAAATATTTTTTTACCAAAATGCCCTCTTTCCATTAAAATCCCAACTTCAATTCTTAGTCACGATCCTCCAAAGCTTCTCCTAAAAATTCTCAAGTATAAACAATTTCCAGAACTTCATCAAAAGTAGACATTCAGAATTCTTCAATAAATGTGATAATTCGCTCTTCCATCGAAAGTGATAAAGGTAAGTTGAAAGAGAAAGAAAATTTTGATGCTAATTGGAGAAGTTTAGGAAGTGATGTTGTTGAAGATCTTTGATGGAACAAAATAATAGAATAAAAGAGTAAACCACAACTGATGGAAAAAGCAACTATTGTTTGATTAATTGAACGGAAGAAGGAGAACTCGAAAAAACTGTTCTTGCTTTTCCATGGCAAATTGCAGAAAAGAGAACGAGAAAATTGTTGTTGCTTTTCCATAGAAAATTGCAGAAAAGAGAACGAGAAAATTGTTGTTGCTTTAATTTTCCATGGCAAATTGCAGAAAAGAGAAAGAGGGACAATGATTTGAGGGTAATTTTGTAATCTATTAAGTTAATGCATGTGTTGAAGACTATGTATTACCAATACATGAAAAATGATGTGTATTGGTAATATTACACACTTTAATATACAAAAGTGTGTATAACTAATGCAAATATTAATTATGCATAGTCTAAAAGAGATACCAAACATGGTACTATTAATACACAAACCATAATGCATGTATTATATTTTTAATACACTCTACCAAACGACCCCTTAGACGCGTCCTTCAATGAACAGTCAATGAACAGGTACTGAATAATGCCACTTGTTTACTCTCCTTAAAAACAAGAAACGGATGGCACTGTCCAAATCATACAAAATGGGGAAAATATCAGATTCATATATCAACCAAGAAACAAAAATCAAACGCTGCTTAGAAATCAATGTTTGCTACGAAAATATCTGCAACAGGTACATGAGTCAAAGAAGAGATAGAAACGAAACTTCTCTGCTCCACCTTTAGCATATTTTGGAACGTCTGCTGTACAGATTAACTACGGTTCTTTCGTCAATGTTTCGTTTCCTGGATCTCTTCGTTTGCTTTAAAAAGATAACCGGTATATATCTACTAAAATTATCTGTATTTATCCTTTTGCTTTATTCCGTTCTCAAATGTATTTGCCTGGAGCATTTCTCAAATTGATAGAACAGATTTGACAATTTGAAAACTGATTATGAGAGTTTCTTGAGACTTCATTTCAATTTTCACAATTGAAGTTACATTACATCTATGTTGCAGACTCTTCAAAAAATTCAATGGGTACATGTTGAATTCTTCAAAAGTAATGAATTTTTTTGGAGAATCCCACAAGGGTGCAACATGAAAAGGAAAGACTTCGTGCAACTTAGCAATACGTAATGGTGTGGTTTAGTAAGATATCTGTTTGTTGTCAGAGATGGAGAATAGTAATCAGTGGCAGAGCCGGACTTTTGGTTAAGGGTGTTCATATTTTCCATTGGGCAAAGAACTGTTTAAAAACAAAGAAAATAAAGCACTGCTGCACCTGCCAAGGTTCAAACCCAAGTTGTTGATGCGGAAATGCACACTCTTGACCACTAGACTATGCTTCTCTAGCTTGTCAAGGGTGTGCAACAACATGTATATAACCATAAATATCTATATTTAAACTAAATACTCAAAAAAAATTCCACGAAGGGTGTTCATCTGACCACCCTTCGTTGGCTGTGGCTCCGCCACTGATAGTAATGGTAGTGAAATGAAGATAGACAGTATGGTAGAGGATGGTAGTGGTTGCTCGATATAGCATTTTTTTTAAATCTTTCAATAGTCCTTCCGTGTTCAATCGGTGCTGTGTTATTTCTCAGAAAGTGCCCAATAGTAATTTCACTCACTAATATAATTTGTATTGTATGCCTTATTTATTTGATTTCGTGATTCAATACATTTCACTTCTCTGCTTTCATTTTCGGATAAGAATATTAATATTCTGTATATTTGGTGCTTCCCGTCTTTTAAAAATCCGAATATGTTTATGTCTATCTCTATCTCTAATAGCTTGAAAAATATCATATAGCAAAAGGACAAACAAGTTTGGCTCTAAATTATATCTGAAATGGTTAGCATATTTTGAGTGTCCCAGAGGATCGTTGCGTCTATACATGAGATTTGCGAGGGAAAAGAATTGCTGCAGAGACTTGAAGGACATTTTGGTACCGTCATTTCGCTAACTTGCCACCCCACATAATTGTCTCAGCTGGACTATATAATTACAGGACAGTGTGGGTTTGGTCCAAGACAATGAATGTCCTCACTATGTATAGGTAGGTTCATTCTATCCTACAAATACACGATCTTTGTACTTTAGATTGATATTAACATTGAAGTTTGAAACATCATAATCTTATTGACATGTGTTTTTTAGTAACAAAAAGCAATTTTTGGTGCTTAAATCAAATGTCATTTGTCTTTTGTATACTTTTCATTTATTATCTTTGACTTTTTCGCAACATACTAGGCAACATTTGAATTCAAAGTCGTACTTTATCTGGTGTATTGAGTTGAATGTAATGGAAAAATTCATCCATTCATATTCTTGGAGAAGAGTCACAAGAATCTGATATGTATTATTCTTACATTGACAACAATCCTCTTTTTTGGTCCTTGAACAACCAGAAGACCTCTAATGTCGTTGTCCCTCATTTCTAAAATTAGATCGCCACTTTGTATGCTAACAAACTGGTGCACAAACTTATTTTATAAGTGGAAAGCCCCTTAGTTAAAAGTTAGATTACGAAAATACCTTCAAAAAAAATTACCCCTCATCTTTAATATAGATTCTAATTCTAAATACTTATAATACCTTTTACCGAAAGGTGATAGAGAAGTCCAGAAACACCATTTTGTAGCTTAAGTTAATGGGAGGTGGTGTAAATGCTTTGTGGTGTTGAAGTTTCAATTTCGACATTCACCAAAGCCATAATACACGGTTCACGAAGATGATTTGCTACCATGTTATTTTCTCTTTAGAAGTTAAATCTACCTGTACTCTTTATTCTCACTCTTCGATCTTCTCTGCTTTGAGTTTTGGAAGATACTGATTCTTTAACATTTAATAAAGAAAGAGAATGTTGCAGCCAATGATTATTTTTTGTGTTAATAAATGAGTTTGCAATTGATTTCTCGAGTGTTTCCTTCGGTGTGTTTATTGTGGACGTTGGTTAATGAAAACTCATGTAATGGGAGTGGTGGTTGTGGTAATAGTATTGGCGCAACTCAAATTCAGGATCCTAATCACCAAATGTTGTGAAGGAGAATTGTTTGTGGAGGCCAACAAAGAAAAAAAAAGAAATGAATTGAATCTATGGTCTTTCTGCTACATTTATGCAGTTATAATCTGCATCTACTTTGCTAATGTAGTGTTCAGCACATTGATAGATTTACATGAGAAGTCGAAGCCTTCGCAAGAAAATCGAAAGAGAAAATATCTGAGGACCGATGTTCTTAGTTCCATCTCTATATCCGTCCTTGAAACAGTCTAAAAAGGCTAATGACACTATTGATCCTTCCACCAACAGTGAGCCATTCTATCACCAGGAGGAGTGTTGATTCGCACTGGATAGAGATTTCTTGGCACTCCATGGTTAAGATACATTAAGTACCGCAAGAAAAAATCAAATGGTTTTAATAATAATATTGGAGATAACTATTAGCACCACAGTCATTCTAAACACAAGAACTAGATGCCTCGAGGACTAATCCATCAGATATTAGTTGTGACTATTGCTAGCAAATAATATTTTTCACAGGGAATCATATGATGTATGGCCAACTTCATGTTGCACTTTCAAGTGAGATATATCGACATACTAGCACTGGCCATGATTAAACAATCGAAATCAAAATAAGTGAAAAAAGTTATATGTATCTAATTAAAGATTTATTCTTCATCTTTGTATATTTAGACAATATCCAAGTATCTAGAACTCTACAAACAAGTCACAATATAACGACCCATATTGATCATCTGCAAAAATATGGGCTTTATTCTTGTATTTTTTCCTCATTTGCTCAAACTTTTGTAATCATATTATTGATATTATTTTGCTAAATTATGTGATACATGATTTTTTTATACACGTGCAACGCACGTGTCGTGAAACTAGGGTGTGTGTGTGTGTGTGTGTATATATATATATATATAGTTGGGGATAAACTCTGCAACTAGGGGTGTTCACGGTTTGGTTTTTAACCAAATCGAATCGCGATTCAAACCAAACCGATTAAAAAAATCGATATTTGGTTTGGTTTGGTTTTGAATTTTAAAAAACTGATACTAATTTGGTTGGTTTGATTTTACTCTAAAATAACCGACAAAATAACCAAACTGAATCGATATATACATATATATAGGTTTGGTTTGGTTTGGTTTGGTTTGATTTTGAATTTTAAAAAATCGATACTAATTTGGTTTGGTTTGGTTTGGTTTTTGATAATGAAATCAACCCACAACATGTAAACAAGACACAAAACACAAGACAAACCAAGGACCAAAAGGGGAACAAGTCTCGGACAACGATAATACCACAAGAACGAGATGATACAAGGTGTATTTTACACCAAAAACAGCCAACAACAAGATAAACACGAGATAATAAGACAATAACAACAAGATAACAACAATACACGGCTTTACTAGAACAATAACACGATTACAAAAAGTGTAAGGATAGAAAGTGAGACACCAACTCTCACAAGAACTAAGAACCTAAGTGTATGTCACACACTAAGACCCTTAATACTGGTAATAGGCAACCACTCAAGCACCAAGGTTTCTAACAATGTTTGGCAATACTAGCGATTCCACCCTAGCATCACCCTCATTTCGAATTTGGTGGCTTTTCCAAGCCCTAAACTAAGGTGGTACACTCCTCACACTAAAGAGAGTTTGGTTCAAGTGTTACAACTTTCAATATCAATAAACAACTAAATAACTAAAGACCTAAAACTAGTCTATTTATAGACTTATTACAAACATAAGTGAAATGTCCCAAGAGCCCTTAATGAAGGAAAGACAAAAGGTGCCTATGGAGTGTAGTGTATGGCCAATTCTTGGTGTGTGATATGGTGTTCCTTTGCACTTGACTTGTACGCTTCAAGTCTCGAGTTCGACGCGCACTCCCATAAGTTCATCTCCGTGATTATTCTTGTATCATCCTCTCCACCTTGAGAGAAATTTACCCCCAATTTCACGGCTTCACCTCATTCAGTTGGCCACTTAAAGGAAGCTACTCAAAATAGTCCGCAAAACATGGAGAACCCGCAAGCTCAATAACAACAAGCCTCGGCCGACATCTTATTTTTAAATCTTGGCTTCCTCTCCATTTTGAGCTTTACCTTCACTCTCATCTGATTCAAGTCTCCTACCATCACACAAGAATTGTCGTAGACCCCATATCCTTCATGTTCCTTTCTACCATTGTCCTCTACATGGATATATCGATTTTGGTAAAGTGGAGCTTAGGTCAAGAGGGTTAGTTTAGTGAAGTGGAGCTTCAATTGTGGAGCTTGGACGGAAGGAATTTGAATTGGTTAAAGTTGACGCCTTTGGTTAAGTGGATCTTGGATGGGAGGGTTCAGTTTTAGTGTGGGCATTTGGCGTCCAAGTCCTTGTTGGACTTGATCAAATTGTGGAGAAATGGGCCTAGTTATGTATCGATTTTGAGGGCTATTTGGAGATTGGCTTGCGACATTAGGATTAGGTGATGGTCTTAGAGGATTGGTCATTGGAAGTAAAGTATCGGGAGTAAAATAACGAGAGTTCCTTTGACTCTCCATTCGATCCAACCTCTCACTCATAGTTACCACATACGACCAATTTTTTCAAGACCTGCATTCGCCCTAGCAAGGTCTCGGGACATAGCATCAAGGAGGTCCAAAATGATACATGTAGAATTGTGGTTCACCATGGGTTCAGGGGATGAGGTCTCGGGTTCCATTGCTCCAAAACAGTCCACAATTACGCAAAAACAACCAACAAAGGACACAAAAATAGTCCCAAAACGTCACACACAACAACATCAACAAAGGTTCAAGTCTTGAACCACAAACAACAATACCACACAAATTAAACAAGTATTGTTGTTGTAGTTAAAGTATGATGTTTTTCAAACTTGAGTTGTTCAATCTCTCTCCTTGATGATGAATTTTCAGTTGTAGTGTAGGTGGACAAGGCTTTGGACTATATTTTCAAGAGTCAAAGGCTTCCATCAACTTTTCACCAACTTGCACTAATTTGGCAAAACACCTTTTTGTAGTAGCCTTGTTTCTTTCCTCTTTTGGCTCTTCTTAATAAGTATTTGTCACCCTTTTAGTAACTAAGCTTTGTGGATGCCCTTTGTTTCTTTACCACTTTGGTGTTGTCTCGAAAGTATTCCCAAGACAAACACAAAGCCTTGTCTCTATCTTCTCTTTTCAAAATCAAACAACTCCTTTTGTTGAACACCACTTTAAGAACAATATGAACAATAACAACCTCTTAGCCGTCCACCCTTCAACAACACTTTGACAAGAGCTCAAATCTTGAACTTTAGACTCAAGGGGTGTTAGTGAACAACAAGATAACACAAAGAACTACTAAGAAAACAAAAATACACCTAAATATAGACACAAATCTCGGCCCAAAACAACAACAACACACAATTTCGGCCAAGACAACAAGAATGGACAGATTTGCTTCTTTTTGGAATTTTCAGTTTTTCAACACTTATTTTTTTTATTTTCCGACTTAGAGAGCCCAAGATTGGTAGTGTAGAAACAGAACCAGCCTTATCTATGATACCAAATGATAACAAAATCAACCCACAACACAGAAACAAGACACAAAAAACAAGACAAATCGAGAACCAAAAGGAGAACAAGTCTCGGCCAATAATAATACCACAAGAACGATATGATACAAGGTGTATTTTACACCAAAAACAGCCAACAACAAGATAAACATGAGATGATAAGACAACAACAACAATATAACAACAATATACGTCTTTACTAGAACAAGAACACAAACACGATTACAAAAAGTGTAAGGATAGGAAATGAGACATCAACTCTCATAAGAACTAAGAACCTAAGTATATGTCACACACTAAGACCCTTAATGCTTGTAATAGGAAACACCAAGACTCTTACAATGACACAAGAGAGCGTGAACCACTCAAGCACCAAGGTTTCTAACAATGTTTGGCAATACAAGCGATTCCACCCTAGCATCACCCTCATTTTGGATTTGGTGGATTTTTCAAGCCCTAAACTAAGGTGGTACACTCTTCACACTAGAGAGAGTTTGGTTCAAGTGTTAAACCTTTCAATATCAATAAACAACTAAAGAACTAAAGACCTAAAACTAGTCTATTTATAGACTTATTACAAACATAAGTGAAATGTCCCAAAAGCCCTTAATGAAAGGAAGACAAAAGGTGCCTATGGAGTGTAGCGTATGGATGATTCTTGGTGTGTGATATGGTGTTCCTTTGCACTTCACTTGCACACTTCAAGTCTCGAGTTTGACGCGCACTCCCATAAGTTCATCTCCGTGATTATTCTTGTATTAGTTTTTGTAACGCCCCGATTTCCGAGAATCGGAACGCCACACGGTGCTTATGATCCCGAAGGACCACAAGCTAACCCTTTTTCTAATATCTGTACCTGTTCACTGCATAAGATAATAAAATACATGCGAAAACTGGCTAACACTTGCCATAAGGTTCAAACATCTAGAAATATACAATACCTTAAACCACACACTAATACATCTGTCTGAAAAGCCTCTATACTGCCTGAACTGTGGAGTTGAAGGGAAAATTCCCCAACTAACTCCGTCTAATAAAATCAAATACTGTAATAACAACATCCTCGGATAATGAGGACTCACTGTTGCACCCACTGCTGCTATACAAGTGACTTCTAAGATGCTTCAAGTTTCACTCCTCTGAACCTATGGTGCCCCAAAATAAAAGAACACCATAGCGCGAATGCGTAAGTACTAAGATGTACTGAGTATGCAAGCAGGGAAGGCTAAATGCAAGGGCTTATGCATGAACATTTAATCAACAGAATAATCAGGAGAATAACGAATGAGTACACATATATGAATGCACAGTTCACAACCACTATAACAATTATAATGACTCCAGGTACCACAGATCGGATACCACTTTACTGTCCTCAGAACTCACTATTGTACTGGGGTACTGCATTACTGAATCACAGGATACCAACACTGATCAATCGAATACACTCACACCCCTGACTCCTGAAGATTTATACTGACACAGAAACCGTGGGAAGTAGTTACATAAATCATCATGAATCCGCATAAGCAACTGAATATGTGGGGGTGCACGCAATAATTTGAATAATATCTTTGATTTCGTAAAACATGCGTACGGAAAATGAAGACTCACATGGCTTGAATTTTATTATACATACTTCTCATAATATTATAGAGAGGAAAACATAAGTAAAATCCCATAAATCATCATAAAATCATCAATATTCATCATAAATTCTCATGACTCATCATAGACAACCAAACTCATCAACTCAAGACTCGGAGCGACTCGATAGTTTAGGAAACATACTCTTATGGACAGGGGAGTTTCCTATAACCGACAACCCCATGTGAGCCGCGTGGAATACCAACGTTTTCCCTCCTAGGAAGAGCACTTCCATTGGTGGGAGTGTTGTACTCTTGCCAGGGAGTACAACCTTAAAGCTTTCATAATCACAATTCGGCTCTCTGGCCAACAATATCATCATCAACAACCCTACGGTGGCACATAGATTTGGGAAAATACCAAATTTCCCTCTCGGTGCTAAGTAATACTCCCCGACTAGCTCAGAACGTGTTAGGAAATCCACCACAACATCACAAGGGTCTATCATAAAGACCAAATCAAATCTCTTTCTCATTTATCAAATCATATCAATTTGTGGATTCCTAACTCAACACATTTTAGCTCAAAATATTTTAATTTTTCCTCAACATCAACATGGTATCAATAACAAAAGCACTTCGTCTCTGCGAGCTTAAAATCAATATAAATCATCCCGACTTTGCGGATGCAAATCAATATTCTCAAATGATCATTCTTTCATTTCAATATTCAAATCATGACAATAACTTTTGAAAAGCATTTAAGATTTTCAAATCATAGTAAGATTTTGTATGTCGTAATGTAACTCAAATTATGGCTCTTATATCAAGAATCCTCAAAAAAATAATTTCATAGTAGTGGTATGCAATTTATGGCATAAAATCTCAATTCAAGAAAGCAAGATAATAAGGTTATTATGTATACCAATATTGGACGATTCAAAGTTCCATAAATCATATCTTGAAAACACTTGAAATATCAACTCATGGTAGAAATATGAAATTCACCATATCAAATCATAACTTGGGAATAATAAAGTAATCATGTACATCAAAGCTTAAACAATTTGTATTTTCATAACCTCATAATTCGTCATTGAAACATCTTGGGTATTTACCCACTTTACAAAATCATGAAATTCCAATGATAAAATTAATTCTTTGGGCACAAGAATGAAAAGATATTCTTGTTCAAAACCTCACATACTAAGTTCTCACGGAATTCATTTTAAGTTCTCAAATCATCGGAAATTCATCGATCGTAGCACGACTAAGATTATCGCGGAACTGACTCAGCTTTAGACCAGCAGACTATTTCGGGCATACGTACCCCCAGCAATCAATAACATAAGTAATACGTAGTATACAACAACGCATACTCACATGCCCACAGGCCATCATGCACTATGCATTCATTAACACCTCACACCAATCATTTGAAGATCATATTCATATATAAGTATTGGGATCTCATGACATTACATCGTAGATCATTCAACAAGGATGCATATGGTTAAGGAAGAATACAACATAAAATAGTTTATCCAATCGGGATACACACAAATAACATACATTCAACACATCATGGTTCACTTCTCAAGGTTCTTTCCTTTAAGATCTTGATATATGCAATTCGACCCATAATTAGACATTTCACACTTAGCGTGGCCTAATGGCCTTATCATTTTTCTTAAGCATCATAGTAAACACGTAGCATGTAAGTATGGTATGAACTCATCACTTCGATCACAAGGGGTCATACGATCCATTCTTCTTCAACTAGGCATTTCTACAATTACCTTGCATGCACCATTTAGGGAATAGGTCAGTATGAACAATTACATGTGCTACAACACCATCATTCATCTTAATTCCACCAACTAAATTCCTTGTCCGCACTTACAACCATATCATAAGCCTTCCACACAACATCCCCAATTTTAGACAATAACATGGAGTTCATGTTGAACGTATTCATAGAAAGTAGTCTAGTCATTTAGAACTTATTATATCATAAGAACGTAAATTTATAGCCTCTTAGACAATTCCACAAACACCTTTCATGCACTTTCAGGGATTGGTGAATTCGTCAAATTCTCATGTTTTCCACCACCCCATATATCTCATCCAACACACATAATCATCACATGCATGTATCGACCAACATACACCATCACCACACATATATATATATCAACCAATATGCATAATCATCATATATATATATCAAGTAACATACATAATCCTCATATATATCTCAACCATCAAATATCAATCAACATATATATATATATATACATCATCAAAGTCTAGAAAATATATATATATACATAACTTGAACTTTCAAAAAGGGATTCGTGGACTCTATGGACGAAAGGAGTCCATAGATAAACACTTGCATACCTGGATATTAAAAACTCTTTGAAACTCTTTAGACTTGCAACTTGATTTCTTGAATTTTGGAAGAGAAATAAATTGGAAACTCTAACCCTAAGCTCTCTTATTATTTTTGAGAGAAAGAGAAGAGAGAAATCAGAGAAAAATGAATGACAATTCTCAGCTCAAAGGGGGTATATATAGAGGGTTAAAATAATGGAAAATGATCAAAATACCTTTAAAAATCAATTAATGTCAAATCTGCCCTTCAGTGATCTATCCGTTAGGCTGAAGTAAATTGGCCATAACTTTTTACTCTGATGTCCAAATTGGATGAAACTAATTTCATTGGAAAGAGGACTCTCAGGGATTTCCGTTGATATATAGCAGCTCACACAGTTCATTATGTAAAAGGAGTTATGATCATTTAAAGTTGGAGAAAAAATACGTCTGGCCTCAGTACCTTTTCCTGCACGTTTTACTGTTTATCACTATTCACCATTCGATCGGAATGTTCGTAACTCATCGCTCGGGTGTCCGTTTTGGATGATCCACATATAGTTGGAAAGATTATTCGATACTCTACGAAATGGTGGGTCGAAATCCAAGAAATGACACACAAAAAAATTATAAATCATTCTCGAAGATAGGATCCCGACACATTTACGCACAAAATTTTGTTTTTCTGGGGTATTACAGTTTTACTCTAAAATAACCGATAAAATAACCAAACAGAACCGATATATGTATATAATTATTTATATATTATTCATAAATACAATATAAATATTTGTTACATTTTATATTTTAATCATGATTTAACTTTAGTCGTAACACTTTCAGTCATATGTCTTTATCCAGTTAACCGTACCTTATGATATTCTAGATGAATTTCGCACTTTGAATGATAAATGATACTAATTGTGAAAATAATATCTTATTGTATATTGAAATTTACAGTTAAGATTCATTAGACTATAGACAATCATTAATTTTAACTTTTTTTTAACCTTGTTGAGCAAAAAGTTTATGTGTTCACCGTTTGGTGGGTTTATCATATCATTCTGTTAAATGTAGTTTTTAAATATTTTTTTAGAAGCGTTCATATGGTGTTGTTCATGGCTTTATCGAAGTATAACACTCAGTTGACATCTTAGTTTCAAGGTTGACATACAACACTTGGTTGACATCTCATATGTTCTAGATTGGATTTGTTTTTATAAATTTTGAACTTTTATCTTTAGCTAAAGTTCTAAACCAAAAAAATGAACTAAACCAACAAAAATCAAACTGACGGTTATTTTTTTATTTGGTTTGATTTGGTTTTAGAAATTTAAAAACCAATTAAGTTAGTTTGGTTATGATTTTTACCGATAACCGACCCATGAACACCCCTATCTGCAACAATAATAATACTGCGGTAATAAAAGTAATAAATATGAAAATAATAACAATTCGATTAATCAAAAAGAACAACAAGAGCGATAATGACATCAAGATATTTATGGGAAACCCATAAGGGAAAAATCATGGATCGAAAGAAGCAACTGATATCACTATGGTAAGAAATTTTACACTTGTAGTCTGAGTAAAATACTCTAAAGACCACTACACACTCAAAAGAAATATCTTTTTTTTTCCACCTCACTACAATATCGCAGACACTCTCTATTTTTCTCACAGACTAAACTCTCAATGATGCCCCTTTTATTTTTTTTCTTAACTCTTTGTTTTTTGGTGGGTCTTTCAAGTCAATCCCCATGCTCCATTTATAAGAAAAAATATGTGTTTGCTTGTGTCATCAATAACACCATAGCAAAACATCTTTCAAAGTGTTAACAGTGAACATATTAATATCCTACAACTACCAAATCTTATATATTGATGCTAATGAAGTCTTTTAAGATACGGGGCGGACTCCACAAATCTCCCCCTCCAATTTCATACATCTGAAGAAGGTATCCTTGTCTTTTTAGAGAAAGTTCATGCTGACAAGTTCTTTGCACAATTTGAACTTGTCTTTTAACACCACCCTTGTCAGCATATCTGCAAGATTTTTAGTCGTGCGAATTTTCTTGACATGAAATAATTCGTTCTCCACTTGTTTACGAATCCAATGGTACCTCTCATCAATGTGTTTTTTATTGCATGGTACATGGATTTCTTGCTCAAAACCGTTCCATATTACATGTCACAAAGACAACGTAATCCATTTGCTTCAATTCAAGTTCTTGAAGTAATTGCTTGAGCCATATCATTTCTTTTCCAGCCTCAGTAGACGTAATATACTCCACTTCAGTTTTAGACAGTGTGATGCACTTCTGAAACTTTGACTACCATGATATAGCTTCTCCTTAAAGTGTACAAATATCCAGTAGTGAATTTTCTGTTATCAAGGTCACCCGTCATCTCAGCATCAGTATATCCCTCCAAGATTGGATCAGATCCTTCAAAGCACAAGCAATCTCCTAGGGTACCTCTCAAGTACCTGAATATCCACTTGACTGTTTCTAGTGTTCTTTTCTAAGATTTTCAAGGAACCTGCTAACAACACCAACTACATAAGCAGTATTCGGTCTGGTACACACCATTGCATACTTTAAACTCTCGACTGCTAAAGGATAAGGAATATTGAACATATTCTCTTTCTCCACCTTTGTTTTAGGACATATCTTCTTGCTTAACTTCAGATGACTGGCAAGAGGTGTGTTAACAACTTTAGCACTCTTTACGTTGAAGCGTTCGATTATACATTTAATGTACTTCTCCTAAGATAGCCACAACTTTCTGCTTGTTCGTTCTCGAACAAT
Organism: Capsicum pubescens; assembly: GCA_030864215.1. Taxonomy (NCBI): domain Eukaryota; kingdom Viridiplantae; phylum Streptophyta; class Magnoliopsida; order Solanales; family Solanaceae; genus Capsicum; species Capsicum pubescens. The sequence goes on from CM061546.1 coordinate 39,789,431, forward strand.
CTTCATCAGTGGAATTTATTATGTTGGGCCCACGTCCTTCATGTCAAATGACTAGGATAAATCTCCCTTCAACTTGGCAATCAGCTCCTTGTCCTGTCCTACAATCAATATGGCATCCATATACAATAATAAAATAATAAAGTTATTATCAGAAAATCTTTTAAAGTATACACATGGATCAGAATAAGTCTTTGTAAAAGTTTGACTTTGCATGAATAAGTCAAACTTCTTGTATCACTGCCTTAGTGCCTGCTTTAATCCATAAAGATTCTTATTCAGTTTACAGATTATGTGTTTCTTTCTAGCTACTTCAAATCCTTTTGGCTGGTCCATCTGGTCCATATAGATCTCTTCTTCCAAATCTTCATGAAGAAATGCAGTTTTCACATCCAACTGCTCTACTTCAAGATCGAGGCTAGCTTCTAAGCTTAAAATGATTTGAATATAAGTCATTTTGATAATGGGTGAGAAAATTTCATCAAAATCAATACCTTTCTTCTATTTAAAGCCTTTTTACCACCAATTGGGCTTTGTATCTAACCAGTTTTCCATTTACATCTTTCTTGAGTTTAAAAACATATTAACACTTAAGCGATCTTTTACCTTTTGAAAGTTCAACCAAATAGTACGTTCCATTTTTCTACAGAGATTTCATCTCTTCTTATATGGCTTTTTCCACTTGTTCTTTTCTGAATGGGACAACACCTCCTTTAGACTCTCTGGCTCCCCCTCATCATTGACGAGGACATACTCTAAGGAAGGGTACTTGAAGGACTCTACCCTTTGTCTTTCTGATATCCCTAGAGAGTTCTTCTTCTTCTTGAGTGGGGTACTCTACCTACTTGGCATAATCACCAAGTTGATCCCCCTACTCGATAACCTCATCGATTGTACTTTTTGTACTTATGGAATAGTCAGAAGTAGAAGAATGGTAATAACATTAGGGACTATACCATTCTGTTTCTTGACCTTCTCTAACAAATCATCAGCAATTTCGACTTCATTTTTCTCAAAGACTATATCTTTGCTTCTGATGGCCTTCTTCTTTACAGGATCCCATAGTCTGTACCCAAACTTTTCATCTCCATATCTAATGCATATACAAGTAACTGATTTATCATCCAACTTTGTTCTCTGCTCTTTCAGTACATGTGCAAAAGCTCTACAATCGCATACCTTTAGATGTGAATATGACACTTATTTATTGGTCCAATCTCACTCTGCAATATCAAACTCTAATAAAATTAATGGGCTACGATTGATCAGGTAACATGCTGTCTAAACTGCTTTACCCCAGAATGACTTAGGCAGTTTAACTAATCTGAACATGCTTCTCACCTTCTCAACAATAATGCGATTCATTCGCTCAGCTACATCATTGTGTTACGGGGTTCTAAGAAAGGTCTTCTCATGTCTGATTTCATGACTTGAACAGTACTCTTCAAATTCCTTTGAAGTGTACTCATCTTCATTATCAGTGCAAAGACGTTTCAGCTTTTGATCCTTCTCACTTTCCACCAGAGCATGAAGTTTTTGAAATAATAGAAATACCTTATCTTTGATTTTCAAGGTATAAACCCATAATTTTCGTGAAGCGTCATCAATAAAAGTAACAAAATATTTTTTTTTACTGCCCATCAATTCTACCTCCATTGGACCATAAATATCATAATATACCAAATTAAGTATATTCAATTTTCTATCATATGATGTTTGAAATGAGACTCTATACTGCTTACAAAATAAGTAGTAGTCACATGAATTTATCATCGTACCTTTGCAAAAGAGATGAGTGATTTCTTAGCGAGAATCTTCAATGTTTGAAATGAGACTCTATACTGCTTACAAAATAAGTAGTAGTCACATGAATTTATCATCGTACCTTTGCAAAAGAGATGAGTGATTTCTTAGCGAGAATCTTCAATGTTTGAAATGAGACTCTATACTGCTTACAAAATAAGTAGTAGTCACATGAATTTATCATCGTACCTTTGCAAAAGAGATGAGTGATTTTTTAGCGAGAATCTTCAATTCTTTGTCGCCCATATGGCCCATTCTTTTATGCCACAAATCTGCAGAGATCTCTTTTTGAACCACATTCAATTCACCTTGACATATTTCTATATTTTTCTTGTACAATGTGCCACGAGCAACTCCTTTTGCAATCACCAATGCTCCCTTAGTAAGTCTCCACTTTTGATTTGCAAAATAGTTCTCGTATCCATCTCGATCCAAAGCAATTTTTTAGATTAATTTCAACCACAAATCAGGTACATAGCACACATCTTTTAGAACCAATGTGCATCCAACATTGTTTTAATGTAAATGTCTCCAATCTCCACAATTTTTAAGTAACTTGTGTTACCCATTTACACAACGCCAAAATCACCTGCTATATATTTGTAGAAAATATCCCTTATCGACATAGCATGGTAAGATGTTGTATCAATCACTCATTCCGACTCTAAACCTGTCAAGTGCATGCACTCCTCTTCTTCATTTACAAAAAAACAACATTATCATTATTTTGTACCGTGGCAATTGTGTTGTTGTCATTCTTCTGACAACTACTTTCACTTTTTTTTCTGTTTAGATTTGGACAATCTCTTTTGAACTGACCTGATTGATCGCAATTATAACAATTTTTGGCTCTTGATTTAGATCGGACCTTTGACTTCCACGACCTCTAGATCTGCCATAACTACTTGAACTCCTTTGGTGACTTTTGCCTCTACTTTCTGTGCTGAGAGTCTGCCCATGATTTTCAGGCTTCTTTCTCATCTTCTCATTTAGTAGAAGAGTTGATGTGACATTTTTTAGCTCAATAGAGTCCTTACCATGTAAAATGATTGCTGTCAAAGTATCATAAGAATATAGCAGCCAGTTTAAGAGTATGATGGCTTTATATTCCTCCTCGATCTTTACGCTAAGTCTAGCTAGCTACGTGATTAGTCCATTAAGCACATTTAAACGTGATAAATATTTGTACCTTCACCCATATGTAGGGCGTACAACTGCTTCTTTAGGTATAATTTATTTGTCAGCGTTTTCGACATATATATATTTTCTAACTTTGTGTAAATACCACATGCACTATCTTCGTTGATGGTGTTATTGACCACATCATCTGTTAGTGCAACCTGATTGCACTAGCACCCTTTTCATCCATTTCTTTTCAATCCTCCAATTTCATGAATTCGAGCTTTTTGAATTTGTCACTTAGTGCCTTATGTAATGTTTGTTGGACGAGCAGATCCTTCATTTTTCTCTGTCATGTTGAGAAACCGCTATCATCATTGAATTTTTCTACCTCATAGTTTACGCTGGATATTTTATTTTTACCGAGTATAGTACCACCAATCAGAAAAAAATATTCTTAAGAATAAGAAGAACTGCTCTGATACCAGTTGTTGGGGATAAACTCTGCAACAATAATAATATTGCGATAATAAAAACAATAAATATGAAAACAACAATACTACGGTTAATCAACTAGAACACCAAGAGCGATAATGACACCAAGATTTTCACATGAAAATCCAATAAGGAAAAAAAATCACGAACCGAGAGAAACAACTGATATCACTATAGGAAAAAAATTTACACCTATAGTCAGAGTAAAAGACTTTGAAGATCACTACACACTCAAAAGAAATATTTTCATTTTGAATTATCCACCTCACTATAATATCGCTTACACTTTCTATTTTTTTACAAACTAAACTCTCTATGATGCCTCATTCTATTTTTTCTTAACTCTTTGTTTTTTGATGTGTCTTTCAAGTGAATCGCCGTACTCCATTTATAAAAAAGATTCTTACTTGTGTCATCAATGACACCATAGCAAGACATCTTTCAAAGTTTCACAGTGAACACATTAATAATCTACCACTACCAAATCTTGTATCTTGCAGCCAATTATGTATCTTGCAGCCAATTAACTTTTAAGATATGGGATGGACCCCACATATATGATGCTTCTAAATTTTAGTTTAGGATGTTAATTGGCACTAAAGTTAACATTAGTTTGAGCACATTAATGTTCCTTGACTTAATTTTAAAAAAGGTTAGTTAATTATTTACAACTATTAGGACCTACTCTGTAGTAGCAGCTTAATATGTTAGAAATTGAATTCGATTTAGAAAATATTTTATTCGAGTAAAGAAGTTTTAGTTTTATCTTAAAATGGTCAAACAAGTTGGTGGGAATTTTATTTGTTCACCACATGGTTATGAACACTGAAAAGACAAATACCATCTTTCTTAACAGACCAATGAGTGTGACAAACATTATGGGACATTATTGGATTTAATCTTAGCTGACTTATTTGACTTTCCAACCTACTCCATTCAATAATTTGTAAAAAGATCTTAAGCCCCAAGAAATGTCATAAACAATGTGCATCATGGGACATTATTTAAAGGACTTGTTTAGAAGACAATAACATAGAGCAAAATGGCTGAGGAAAACAAAGTAATTCTTCACAAAACATATGTAAGCAGTTATGCTATGAGAGTAGAGTTGGCTCTCAAAATCAAAGGCATACAGTTTGAGTATGTTGATGAAGATTTGAGCAACAAGAGTCCTGAGTTGCTCAAGTACAATCCTGTTCACAAGAAGGTCCCTCTGCTTGTCCACAATGGTAAACCTATTTCTGAGTCCCTCATCATTCTTGAATATATCGATGAAACCTGGAAGACCGGTCCTCTAATCTTGCCTCAGGATCCATATGAGAGAGCCAGAGTTCGTTTCTGGGCCAATTTCATTGATCAGGTAAATAACTAGTATTGAACTTTACATGTACAAAAGGGCAGTCCGTGTAACGGGGTTTGGGAACAGGCCGGACCCCAAAAGGTCTATCGTACACAGCCTTACCTTGCAATGCAAGAGGCTGCTTCCACATCTAGAACTCGTGATCTCCTAGTCACAAATAGGAACTGTACATGTGACCTAGAGTTTTTATTTACTTACTGCTACGTCTAAGATCTTTAAGATATTCACTGCTAGAAATAGAGGTTTTTTCCATCGCGAATAGTGAGAAATTTGAGTTATAAAACGCGAATTTCCCATTGAACCAAATTAATCAAAAAACGCATGATGGAAAACAGATCTCAACGAAACAGTGGGAAGCTTCTTAATTTTTCCCTGGGAAAACACTACACTATTTTTTCGTTTCCGTTCAATCAGAATATCTGTAGGAATAACTAATAAACATAAAAATTTAGTGGGAAAATAGTGATTTGTTTTTAGTAGTGCTTCAATTTGTTTGGATCAATCCTATTTTAAAGATAGTTTTAACATTACATTTTCTCAAATACAGCATCTCATACCTAGCACAGCTAAGGTTTGGTCAACCACTGGGGAAGAACAAGAGAAGGCTAAAGAGGAAATTATGGAAAAATTGAGAATTCTTGAAGAGGAGTTGAAGACCACAAATCATGAAAATGATAATTTGGGACTCCTACAAATCTTGTTGGTTACTCTATTTGGTTCATATAAAGTATATGAAGAGGTTCTTGGTATGAAGATTTTGGTTCCAGAAAACACCCCAATACTTTATTCATGTGTGACAAGTTTAAACAAGTTGCCACTGGTGAAGGAAGTTTGTCCTCCTCATGATAAGATGGTTGCGTTACTCAACGTTTATAGACAAAAATTATTAAAATCTAACACCAACTGAGCTTCTTCTGCTTTTGTGAGTTTGCGAATATGTTGAGTTAATATCTCAAAAGGTCACTCGACTTTGAGAATTTATTTAGTTAAGTCATTGAACTTGTGTTGTATCAACAAAATCACCGAACTTAGGCCTCTGTGTCAATGGGTCCACCAGTGTGTCTTCTTTCAGTTTCTATTATATGTTGATTCTGCTTGTAATAAGATGTATGACCACATTTGAGATCTAATAATATCGTTTGTTAAACATCATATAAATTTCTGCAACCATGACATCCTTTAACTTCTTTCTCATCATCAATTGCAACAAATTAATGAATATTCGACACTGCAATATAGCCAAGAATTTTTGCTTGTAAGAAGAAATACTTGATAAACTTCTATACAGAGACGGAACCAGAAGTTATAGTTCTAGAATTCTGGATCAGAATTTATTTTTTGTTTACTGTGTTTAAATATAACTCATATTAATACTGGGTTAGAGTAAAAGCTACCTTTTTCACTCAAACAGTAGCTAAAGGGGTGGCCGGGTTGGGAATCTTATGTTAAGCAGTTAGAGAAGTGTACAGCTGTACACTAAGTGATGAGCATAGTTGTACACAGCTATTAGTTAGGAGCAGTTAGTTAGTTAAGCTAACTTAATTCATCTACTATTAGGAAGATTCTAGAAGTAGGAAGATTCTAGAAGAGCTCTATCCTATACAGAGAGGATTAGGTAGTAGCAGTTATTAATTTCCTTCTTTGTATTCAATCTACTCTGCAGCTTATGATCAGAAAATATTTTCTTCAGTTTGAGCTCATTATTTGCCAGTTAACCTCTTGCATTTCAGAGATTTAACATGGTATTAGAGAATTTGGCGTCGATCTAATGGTTTAGCTCAAGGAATTTCATCATTTTTTTTAGTAATCTCTGCAAAATTTGTGTAGCAATGGCGATCGGGGATGTATCGCAGGATAACATGAATAACAGAGCACAAGGAGATTTAGCAATTGGAAGCTCAGTGATGATTGATCACAATCATCCATTGTATCTGAGCTCTGCCGATGTACCAGGTGCATTATCTGTTAGAATTCAACTGACAGGTATGGAGAATTACACCTTGTGGAGTAGAGCTATGGAAATCGCATTACTTGGAAGGAACAAACTTGAATTTGTTGATGACACTGTTCTTCGGAGTGATTATGAGGGAAATTTGAAGAAGATTTGGGATAGTTGTAATGCAATTGTCATCTCATGGCTTACATGTAATGTGAGCAAGGAATTGCTGATTGGAATTCTGTATTCCTCGAGTGCACATCAGGTATGTCTTGAACTCAAGGAACGTTTTAATAAAGTCAATGGCTCACGTCTCTTTCAGTTGCATCGAAGCATTTTCACTTTGATACAAGGAGTATCAACTGTTTTGACTTATTACACAAAACTCAAAAATCTCTGGGATGAGTATGATTCGATTTTACCCTCACCTAGCTGTGATTGTGTAAAAGTTAAAGAATATGTTGAACAAATGCAATACCAAAGGTTATTACAGTTTCTCATGGGTTTAAACGATAGCTATTCTAAGGCTAGGGGACAAATATTGATGATGCATAATTTGCCCAATGTAAATCAAGCATATGCCCTAATAATTAAAGATGAAAGTCCAAAAGAGAATTTCTGGTCATATTCACGAAGGAATGGAGTCTGTGGCTTTATACACCAATAGAACTAAGGGCATTGGTAGTACAGGTCATGATGGAATGGAGTCGATGGCTTTATACAAAGCTAAGAACAACAACAAACAACATCAGTCCTTTTAGAAAAGGAATTTTCATAACCTTTATTGTGACTATTATCACATGAAGGGGCATGTTAGAGACAATTGCAACAAGCTGAAGAAATGTGACTATTGCCATGCTACTGGTCATGTACTGGATGATTGTTTCATGTTGATTGGTTACCCAAAAAATTTCAAAGGTAAGAAGAAGATTAATGTAGCTATGGCTGGAGGCCATGTGCATGTTGTCCACCACCAACAACAAGCAACATCAGGTCAACAAATGGTGAAAAAGGCAAATACCGTAATTGGAGATCAATTAACCAACAATGATATGCTCTCACAGGATCAATTGACACACCTGATGACCAAAGCTACCCCAAATCAATTTCAGCAGATCTTAAATGTTTTGAATGCCAACAGTGTTGGTGAGTCACATGGAACTGTCAATATGACAGGTAATTCTAATCTAGACACTCTAAAGTGGATTATTGATTCTGGAGCTACAGATCATATGATAAGCTCTAGTGAACACTTTCATAATAAGAGGATGATAGGACACATAGGCCAGGTGCAATTACCCACAGATGATTCGGCTATTGTATCTCATATGGACCATTTCCAACTGAATGATGAAGACATCATTAACGATGTATTATATGTACCAACATTCAAGTTTAATATCTTGTCTGTTAACAAACTAACAAAGGATTTAAACTATTGTGTGTCCTTCTTCCCAACATGTTGTGTTTTTTAGGACCACTTATCTGGGAAGGTCAAGGGGATTGTTGATGTCTAAGGGGGCCTGTATGTGCTGAATTGGAAGACTAAAGTGACGGGAAGCAAAACTTTATCTGCTATCAGTAGAACTGAAGATCCATCAATCTGGCATAAAAGATTGGGTCATATACCCATGAGTGTTCTTAGAAGAATAAAAGAGTTTAACAATTGCAGTAGTTTCATTTTAGATCATTGTGCTGTTTGTCCTAAATCTAGACAGGTTAGGGTCTCTTTTCTTGTTAGCAACACAAGCACAAATAATGTATTTGACTTAGTGCACATGGATGTCTGGGGTCCCTATAAAGAGGCTACTCACTCAGGAATGAGATATTTTCTTACTTTGGTTGATGATAAATCTAGATGGACATGGACTTTTCTACTAGTCTTGAAGTCTGATGTAATTGTTGTTCTAAGACAGTTCCTGTTAATGATAAAAAATTAGTTTTGTAAATGTGTCAAGGTGTTCCGATATGATAATGGAGGAGAATTTTTTAATAAAAATTGTCATGGATTACTTTTTATGCACGGCACAATTCATCAAAGATCCTGTCCTTATACTTCACAACAAAATGGTGTTGTGGAAAAAAAGCATAGACATTTATTAGAGACTGCCAGGGCCATCAAGTTTCAGGGCAACTTGCCTAATAAGTTTTGGGGAGAATGTATTGAAGCTGCAACATATATTATTAATAGAATACCTCTATCAGTTTTAAAAAATAAATCGTCATATGAGGTATTTTATAGGAAGCAGCCTGTTCTATCGCATCTCAAAGTGATAAGGTGCCTTGCTTATGCTACAAATCTGCCAAGAGGTGACAAGTTTGCTTCTAAACCTAAGGAATGTGTTTTACTTGGTTATTGTTCAGAAAGGATACAAGCTGCTTGATATAGATACAAACAAAGCCTTTGTTAGTAGAGATGTGGTCTTCCATGAGACCATTTTTCCCTTTCGGTCTACAGAGATACGTTTAGAAGATGATCAACAATTTCTCCTCTCATTTCCACCTGTTCAAAATTGTAATCATGCTCCTTGTATGGTCTATACCTCAGTTGATGATTTTCATGTGTCTACTAATAATGAATCTTTTGCTGCAAAACCTGTGGATAGTAATACATTGCTAGATGCACTTGTTTTACCAGGTGTTAATGATATCTCACCAACAGCAATACATGATAAAGAAAAATCTTCAAAAATAGACCTACCAAGTGTTGCACTTGTTCCGCCAGTTGCAACAAGAATATCGAATAGACCTGCCAAGACACCATTATGGCACACAGATTATGTCTTATCTAGAAAGAAGTCAACAGCTGGGAACTGTTTATACTTTATTGTAGAGGTGCTAGACTACAGAAGTATTTCTCTTTCCTACAGGAGTTTTGTTGCCAAGATGTCCCAAGAAAAGGAGCCTAGTTCTTATTATGAAGCTATAAAATACCCTAGGTGGATTGCAGCCATGCAAATGGAAATACAAGCTTTAGAAGAGAATCACACATAGTAACTGACACGATTTCTTGCAAATAAGAAGGCAATAGGTTGTAAGTGGGTGTTCAAGATCAAATACAAGGCTGATGGTGGAATAGATAGATTCAAGGCTAGGTTGGTTGCTAAAGGTTATAACCAAAAGGAAGGCTTGGACTATCACGAAACATTTTCTCCCGTTGTTAAGATGGTGACTGTTAGAATGGTTATTTCCTTAGCTGTTGCACGTGGTTGGAACATTCACTAAATGGATGTATTCAATGCATTCCTTAAGGGTGATCTGTATGAGGAGGTATATATGGAGTTGCCTCCAGGATTTGCTCATCAAAGTGGGAAGGGAACAGTGTGCAAGCTTACCAAATCCCTTTTATGGACTTAAACAGGCAAGCAGACAATGGAACATTAAGCTTACTACAGCTTTAGTTGAATCTGGTTTTCAACATAGTCACTTTGATTACGTATTATTCACAAAGCATCATGGAAGCACCATGGTTGTGGTACTAGTTTATGTGGATGATTTGTTAATAACCGGGAATGATTATGAGTTGATCTTAAATACAAAGAAAGTCCTTCAAGATAAATTCAAGATTAAGGACTTAGGTGACTTAAGATACTTTCTAGGTATTGAATTTACAAAGAATGAAGATGGAATTATCATTCACCAAAGGAAGTATTGTCTTGAGTTGATATCAGACATGGGACTGTCCAGTTCAAGGACCATTGGAGCTCCTATTGAGTTGAATCAGTAGCTAACTACAGCAGAGTTTGATTTGCACTTTCCACCCACTAGCAGCACTGATAGGCTGATAAAAAATCCTACAATATACCAAAAATTTGTGGGAAGGTTACTATATTTGACAATAACCAGGCCGGACATAGCATTTGCGGTCTAGCTCTTCAGCCAATTCATGCTCAAGCCTAAGATCACTCATATGGAAGCAGCAACGAGAGTGGTTAGATATGTGAAACAATCACCAGGGATGGGATTACTTATGACATCCAAGAACAGTAAGCAACTAAAGGTATTTTGTGATGCAGATTGGGCATCATACCCAAACACTAGTAAATCAATCACCGGCTATCTTGTGACTTATGGAGATTCCTTAATTTCATGGAAATCCAAGAAGCAGAACACTATATCAAGGAGTTCAGCAGAAGCTGAATACAAAAGTTTAGCATCAACTGTTGCAGAGATTGTGTGGCTAGTTGGATTGTTTAAGGAGCTAAAAAATAACATTGAATTGCCTGTATCTATATATAGTGATAGTAAGTCTGAAATTCAGATTACAACCAATCCTATGTTTCACGAGCGCACCAAACACATTGACATAGATTTTCACTTTATCAGAGAGAAAATACAGCTTGGCTTAGTTCAACCAACGTATTTGAGTACAGCAGAGCAACCTGCAGATTTACTTACGAAGGGACTTACTCAATTTCAACATGCTTATTTGCTTACCAAGCTTGGAATGAAGAATATCCTTTATACACCTAGCTTGAGGGGGGATGTTAAGCAGTTAGAGAAGTGTACAACAGTACACTAAGTGATGAGTTGTAAACAGCTGTTAGTTAGGAGTAGTTAGTTAATTAAGATAACTTAATTCATCAACTATTAGGAAGATTCTAGAACTAGAGAGATTCTAGAAGAGCTCTAGCCTATATAGAGAGGATTAGGTAGTAGCAGTTATTAATTTCCTTCTTTGTATTCAATCTACTCAGCAGCTTATGATCAGAAAATATTTTCTTCAGTTTGAGCTCATTATTTTCCAGTTAACCTCTTACATTGCAAAGATTTAACATCTTAGTAGCTCAATTGATCGACTATCTGAACTTTTACTTTATTGGTGAGAGTTTGATTCCCCATCTTTTAAATTCTCCTTTAGCTTAGTTAGTTGGTTACGTGAACATTCTCCCTGTCATGTTTGTGTACAACTCTTAGCACCTTCACTCCTAAACCTTCAAACCTTTTTTTGAATCTAATATTCCCAACTCTTGTCCATGAGAATGAAAAGACACGAAGGGGATAATGTGTCCGTCTTTGCGTACATCTAGTCCAATTTCTGCAATGTCATAAGCATTTATAATAGCTAAACCACTTCCAAGCTGTGTCATATTATTGTTATGCTTATTCCTTCATCCGAATATTGATCAATAAGTCTTTTAACTTCCTTTAACACTTGTTCCCTTGCTGAAAACTTGCACACGTTGCATTGATCATGTTTCTAAGTTCGTGTAGATGTTTAAGAATCCACCTTTGACTCTGATTGTTGGATCGCGACTAGGCCTGTTGTAATTTAGTTGGTCTTTGGAGGTCAATGAAATCTATTATATCCTCAACATCTTTCATTGTTTTATGCTAAATAGTTGTTATGCTGAGTACTCATCATTTGATACTGCAACATAGTCAATCCTATTTACTTCGGCACTCCAATTATTAGGCCAAATTGAATGTGTGAGACACTTTAAATAATATAGCTGGTAATATCATAACGTATGCATTATGACATGCTTGTAACATATCTCCATAACATGTTGCCTTTGCTCGTAACAGGCATGTACAGGTTCAAGCATGTCTTCCCAATTGTTTCGACCATGAATATTTCTCCATTTGCTTGCCACTACTATCTCATTGTTGTACTGAAGCTTTGAAATCAAATACGGGGAGTCATTTTTGGAGATAACCTTGCATTTGAAAGAGTTTCTATTATTACTTCTATCTTTACTTGTCCAGGGAACAAGATTTTAGTATTGTAAGGAATAGCTTTTTTTTTTTTTTGGGGGGGGGGGGGGGGGGGTTTCCTATTTGAGAATAGAGTTAATCTTGAATAAGAGATGATCATTGTTTTGGAGATTGGGATTGCAAGAATTGCACTTAGTTTTGTTGGAAAAAATATGCTTCTTGTACTTGACTTTGGTCTGAATCTAAAAGGATGAACGGTTCGAAATTCAATGAATAATCGACCTATCCATCTACCCTCTTATATATACACACATATATATATATATATGATATACGAACAAAGTACGAAATCAAAAATGAAACCACGATATGAAAACAATAGGTAAAGATAAATAGAGAACAAATAATAGATAGACACAATGGATGAATGAATAGCAAATAAAGGATTTATCACCCTCGATTCAATGTCACACAAATCACCTAATCTCCTACGTAGACCTCAAGGGAATTAGATTCCCGAGCAACCCACGTTTCTAAAAGAAAAATCAACACAAGTGATTCCACGTTTGACACAAGCTAATCCAAGCTTATCTCACACTTTCAAAAGTGTTTGAATTTATTAATCATCAATAAATACCAATTAAATGAAAAGAAGTCTTATTTATAGTCTAGGCTAAGTTATTACATCATATGGGCCAAAAAGTAACCAATTTAGGAAAGACAAATTATAAAAGTCAATTAAGCACATGCTTGAGCATTTGTAGAGCACATGAGGCATACATAGGGTGCATCCCAAGGGTATAGTGGGCGGTTTTGACCTTCTCTAGAGGATCTAGAGTGAGTTGGGCGTACCTCCAAATTGGATGGGGCGCATGTCCTCTTCCGGAGGCTTTCTAGCCCCGTTTTGCCTTCCCTCGGCCTCTCTAACGTCCCTTGAGCCTCCTTGATCATCATAATCATCAAATGGATGCCTTTTGCTAGCCATCAAGTGTCTCTTGACCCGTAAGCATCCTTTCTAGCAATTCGAAGGCTATTTGGATTGTATCATCCTCTCTTTCTTGAAGAAGATTCGTTCTCGAATCTACAACCTTTTAACACAAGAGAAGAAAACACAACTAATATTTCCTCGTGGAATGAGGGTTAGCGCAAGGGTTAAAATCAAAACATCCATACCAAGAGGACACTCATTTCATAAATAATCAAACATCCTTTAAGACAATATAATAGAAGTTAACATTTAAAGTTCAAAAGAGTTGGCTATGATAAGCATCAACAAATTATCCTAAGTTAGTTCCATTAACAATGTTACCAAATAAATCATCACATGTTGGAACAACTAAGGGTATAATCAAGGAGTCATTAGGGTGCAGATTACCCTTCCATTCATAAGAAATCATATTTACATACAAGACATACTTAGAATCGGCATGGTTATGCTCACAAACAAAGAAAATGGAATGAAAAGAGCTATGATTACTTAAGGTGCTACCAATAAAAAGATCATGTGATGGTAAGAACAAACAACTTAAGAACCTCGCATCCCTCTCACTCGAACAACCTTCCAAGAAAGAGCCAACTTGCCTATCCACATAAGTGTGAAAAGAAACAAGGAGCGAGAGTTGTTTAGAAAGTTGAAACCATAGACTCTTATTAGAACGACAAATAGATTTTCCATTCAGGTTGGAGAGGCCACACATTTTATGCACATTCAAGTCATTCCAAAAGACATCAACACTATCTAGGTAGGATTTTAAGTCAATTATCTTTAAACTATTATCTATCTTAGGATAAATGTCATCATGAATCCAAGGAATGCTAGGAATAAGAGGGGTAGGTGCATACCCTTGGATCAAATCCTTGAACTTGCTCTCTTGTCATCTAAGTTTGCACCATGTGGACTTGTACTCTGATGCATCAACTTGGAATTTGGAACAATGCTAGTGCCAAATGTAGTGAATAACAAGGGCTTGGGTTTGTCACTAAACTCTCCTTCTTGATCCCAAAGCTCCTCATCTTCACCATTATTCTCCCTCCTTATCATGAGGTTAAGGTTCATGACCTCTCAAGCTTCAGGCCGAACATGTTCATGGGTAACTTTCATTATCAATCCATAAGGTACATTAAAGTTTCCTTCTACTTACGCTAATTTCCCTTCACTTCCAAGGTTATCATCTTCTTGAGGGTTTCCCTCACCACTAATATTTTGGGTCACCATATCCCCAACAAAGTAAGTACTGCCCTCTACCAATACTATGTTCCTTCGGTTGGGATATTTACTAGCTTTATGACCCCAACCTTGACATTTAAAGTAACAATACCCTTAGAATTGGGATTACAAGATGGATTACCATCATTCCTTGGTGGATACCTTTGGATTGCCTTCTCAATGGGCTTCTTCTCTAAGGACTTTTTGAAATCTTTGCTTTTGTTCCATCCGGAGAAAGTAGAAGAATTGTAACCTTTATTAAAGGACTTCTTTGAATTATTGTTCCTTTTAACTTCAATGGTCACTTCAACAAGATCTTCTATTCGGTCAAACTTATGGACAACTAGTTGAGAAGAAACTTCATGATCTAATCCACCTTTGAATCAAGCCATACATTGGTTTGGGGGTTCGACAATATCAAGACAAAGGATTAAGTTTTGAAACTCCTCAAAATAGTCTTCCACACCTCTATCTCCTTGTCTCAAATTGTAGTGTTGTGTTAATTTTTCTTGCTTGAACCTTTCTGTCACATACCTCTCTCTCATGAGTGCCTTCAATTCATCCCAATCCGAAAGGTTGGGATTACCATTTCTTTCTCTTTGAACCGTTTTTGTCTCCCACCAAGTAGAAGCATACCCTTTAAGTTGAGTGATTGTATGGGCAACTTTCTTGTGTCTGGTTAACTCATTAAGTTGGAAGATCCTATTGCATTGTATTTCCCAATCAAGGTAGATTTATGTATCACTAGTTCCTTTGAAGGTATGAAGAGTGATCTTGATTGAGTTATGTAATACCCCACATTTCTTTAGCATAATAGAAGTCCCAATACATGAGTATTCGTATATAAATATTTCAAAATACCCATTATTTTTCAGTTTAGAGCCTGCCATTTTGTAGAAAATTTAATTAGGTTTCCAACAATATAAAATTCGCCCAAATCCGATAACCGGGTAGGAATTTATGGCGATTTTCAGTTTCAGTCGTAAAACTCCATCATTTTAACCCTTAGCGCATCACAGAGACAGTCCAAATGATAATTGTGAATTTCCCGTGTGACTCCGCGATGTTGGTGCATCACTGAGGTGGCCAAATTAACATTCCAAAGACTTTCCATGATAGCTCCGCGTTGCGGTGTTTGTTCAGGTCTCAATTGTCCCTTTTCCAGTGGCTTGGCACGATAGTGGCGCGTCACGCCAAGGTCAAAAATCAGGATTTCAGTTTTCAGCTTGCGTTTTTAAATTCGTTAAGGGCATTTAGGTCTTTTTTCATGGCCCTAATTAAGCTTAAACACAAAATTTAACCTTTAAACACCCTAAGTAGTCATCATTAGTTCAATTCCTCTCACAATCAAAAAATCTCTTTTTAAGAACAAGAAATCCTAGATCTTAAATTCAAGGCCAATCCTCAAGAATTCACCAAGAACTTCAAGAAATTCATTATTCCAGGTATGTTAGATGTTCATCCATGGATTCCTTTCATCCATGGAGCCCAAGTAACCCATTTTAAATCTCCGAGTTATAATCTTTCAAGTTATTTGATTTTAAATTATGATTCCATCCATGAATCTCCATGTACTATTGATTTATACCATGTTACCATGAAATTATTATTATTATTATTCAATCCTTCATGTTTTAATATTACTATTTATTGAATTAAACCATGATTTTATACTATTATGTCGAATTCATGCTATTTCTATAAGTTCCATGACATTCCTATGATTGTTTTAAACCATGAACTACAAGTATTTGATAAAATGCCTACAAGAGTGATTGATTTAATAAAAGCCTTCATGCTTCGTTCCCCCAAGCTTTGGTGTTATTTTACTATTGTTGTTTTGAGTCCTGGGGGTATTGAATACCCAAAAACCATAGTTGTTTAGTTAATATAGTCTCAATACATTATAGAATAGTCTTTAGAATATACTATGAGCATTATCAGAATAGTCAGATATCAGTCATTAAACTCAAAATAGTCTAGAAAGTCAATGTCTTTCAGTTGGGAGTAAGATTTAGCACCAAGCGAGTGTAGGATGACAGTTTTCCCATCAGATAGGCAGAGTTGTTAGGAGTAGTCCCTATACTCCAGAACTACATAGCCAGCATAGGATATGAGTAGTCACCCATCAGATTAGGCTTGACCATCTCGCAGGGGTCACCCGTTAGTTCGGGCTTGACACCCTTAGTCTTTTGAACATTAAATAGTCTCAGTTATAGTCCCAGTTTAGTTATTCAGTTTCAGTTGTGTGACCAAAGCATACAGATACCAGTTATTTCAGTATTTCAGTTTATAGATTTTACTCAGTCCATGTTATATGCTTGTTCATGCATCCTCTGTGTCTATAGATTTTCACGTGTTTTTAGTATTTATAGACTCTCATGCATATGCAGTATTTACATGTTTCACATATCTCCAGTATATATAGATTCATGTTCTCTATTCAGTACTCCATGCTTTACATGCATATTCAGTTAATTGTTTTTCCTATTCATGAGACCATGCATATCAGCCTACCTCATTTAGCATACCAGTACATTTAAAGTACTGATCACATACCTTTTTTTTGCGCTATGATGTATTATATCATAGGTGTTGACACTTAATTTCCTAACCGTGCTTAGATTTCACTTCTCAGGCTATCAGCAATACAGTAGTAGGGGTGAGTCCTCATCATCCGAGGGCAGATTATTTTATTTCATGTCTCAGTTTAGTAGTTAGTTGGGGTCTATCCCATAAACTCATATCCAGTCAGTCAGTTTTAGAGGCGTTTCAGACATTTGAGTCAGTTATTCAATATTCTAATTTTTCAGTTGACATGTCCGTTTATCAGTATTTTGTTAGATTCAGACAGTTTCTTTCTAGATTCATATTTTAGTATTGAATCATAAATAAAACATTAGGGCAATATCAGTTGTTCTTCCGTATTTATGATTATATTATTCAGTGCTCACAGCAGGTACCAGCTCATGGGTTAGCTTGTGGTCCCTCGAGACTGTAAGCACCGTGTGACGCCCAGGGTGTACTCTCGGAGTGTTACAAATTAAGACCCATGTCTCGACACGTGTCTCGACCCATGTTACCTCTTTGATCCCATTAATGATCTTCTTGAACTTGGGTACGATTTCCCAAGTTTTCTCTTCCATGTGGAACCGGACCAAATCTTCCTCATCGTCCTCTATGTCCTCCCCGTGATCTCCTTTTCTATTCCGTATAAATTCCACAAAGAGAGATACTTCATCTAACTCTTCACCTCTTCCATAAGGTTTTTTTATCTCTCTTATTCTATATTTGGATTGGTTGATTATGGTTAGCCGGGATTTGAGGTAGTTGGTTTTAGTTAAGTGGGGATTTAGTTAGTTCTTGGGGTATTTGGAAGTGGGGTTCTTGGTTTTCTGGAGCTCCTTGATGGGCTTAATTGAATTGGGGTTGTAGTGGACGAACAAGATTTCAGTTATTTAGGTAACTACTGGCTTGGATGATGGGTTCATGTATTTGCCTCGGAGGATCAAGTATTTGGTGAAGTGTTTCCGGAGTTATAGTAGAAGAGGTGTTGAGAGTATGTCCACTAGAGGAAGCATAATAGTTTTGAGGAGTTGAGTGGGTGGAATCTAGACAAACTTCCATAGTATCCATCCTCCTTAAGAGTGATCCTTCCATGCCTTCCATTTTTCGAGTCATAGATCCCATCCTTCGATCCATTAGAGCCATAATCCCTTCAAGAGACCCTAATCGTCTATCCATAGCATTAATATCTTGTTTCCCACTCAATATAGCCATTATTATAGCTTCCAAGTTTAGCACTCCCAAAGCACTTGGGTTATCTTCTTCCGATGCTATTGCACCTAACAAAAGAAATGCTAAAACAAAAACAACAAACAAGTTAAAGTTAAGAAATCAACCTCTCAAGCTCTCAAAGTTCACATCTTTGGTTTATTTCTCAATTGGAGTCACAAGTGTTGATAGATCATTTTACTCCAATGCGAATGCTTGGTACAAATTTTGCCTTGAGGTCATAATATAATCTTGTTTGAAAGACTCAAATAAACAAAAATTATGTATGGACTTGAATCAAGAACTAACAACGAATTGAAAAGGAGAAAAGCTAGAAAGAAATATGACGATGAAAGAAAAGGACTCAAGAACCAATCAATCAACTTAGTAGATGAATTACTAGTTGATGAGTAGTTTAAAAATCAAAATAAGAGATTAGGAATCAAGAAATTGAAACAAAAGAATCAAACCTTGAGCAATGGAGTAATTGAAGTGTTGGAAAGAGTTTGAAAACTTGTTTGGACGTTAGTTGGCTTCACTTGCATTTGGGTGGTGGTGTTCTACGTTGGGGAACAAGCTTCAACAGATGGGGCGCATGTCAAGCACACCCTTGGAATCTTCTTGGATGTTTTAGGACAAACACTTTTTCACCAATTTTCTTTTTCTTTTTGGATCAAACAACAACTTTTGATGAAAATTCAACTTAACGATTTGAATTTCACCAAGAACACTAACTTCTTCTCCGGGGCTCGAAATGAGTTGAAATTTTGAACGTAAGCACTTTTCAACTATCTAAACTCATTTCCAACATTGTTTTTCCCAAATTCTCAACCATTTTTTTTTTTAGATTTTTGACCCTCTTCACTTTTTTCAAGTTCAAGCTCTTAACAATGGTATCTCACTTCATTTGATTCCGATTAAGCTCAAATTTGAAACCTAGACTCCTATAGTGTTCGAGATAACCAATCTAACACTAGAAACAAACAAAAAAAATCAAATTTTGACCAAGGGCTAAAAACCTGAAGAGTGATTTTTTTGTGATTTTTGATATTTTGAAACAACTAGACCAAAGATTGACTTTCTAGGAATGAAATCAATCTGGGATTCGATACTAAATGATATGCGAACAAAGTATGGAATCAAAAACTAAACTACGATATAAAAACAAAAGGTAAAGATAGATAGAGAACAAATAATAGATACACAAAATGGATGAATGAATAAAAATTAAAGGGTGTATCAAATCCTAAACGCTCTATTCAATGTCACACAAAGCACCTAAGATCCTATGTAGACCTCAACGAAATTGAATTCTTGAGAAACTCACGTTTCTAAATGAAAATCCAACATAAGCGATTCCACGTTTGCCAAAAGCTAATTCAGGTTTGTCTTACACTTTCACATGTGTTTATATTCATTAATCATCAATAACGAAGAAGCCCATTAAGCACATGCTTGAGAATTTGTAGAGCACATGGGGTGCATCCCAAGGGTATAGTAGGTTGTATTGACCCTCTCTAGCGGATCTAGATCGGGTTGGGCGCACCTCCAAAGTGGATGGGACGCATGTCCTCTATCGGGGGCTTTCTATCCCCGTTTTGCCTTCCCTTAGCCTCTCTAACAACCCTTGAGCCTCTTTGATCATCATAATCATCCAATGAATGCCTTTTTCTAGCCATCATGAAGTCATCAAGTGTCTCTTAACCTTTAAGCATCCTTTTGTAATGCCCCGCGTATTTTAGCTAGACATTGAATCATCGTTCCTATGTGCGTAAGATCTAATTCCATAGTTTATGTTTAGATTCACGTGGCATGATCATTCTCCTAGTATATTAAGTGATTATGAGGTGAAAAATATTCATAGAAATGGCCTAAAGCAAAGTTGAGCTAAGAACCTTTCATTCATCCAAAATTGAATATTCGATTCTACAAGGGTCTACTTTGAATGTTTATAACTTTTGAAACACAGAGAATTTTACAGCTCAAGATCCACTAAATTGTAGATAATTGGATTAGCTTTCAACGATATCAATTTTGCCAAAATATGATAATCGAGCGAAAAGTTATGACATTTTCCGTGTGAGGCAGTAAGCCGACGTGATATCGATGTGACGCGTCGGCCAGTGCATTACGGAACTGTTTCACTCGTTAAATCAGTTTATAATGGGTATAAGGGCATTTTGGTCACTTTCCCTCACCCAAAATCCGTCCATAGCATAAGATTTGCACCCCAAAAACCATAATACACTCTATAATTCAATTTTCCTGTCAAATCAAAATCCTAACTCATCCCCAAAGATCAAGAACTCATCCCTAAGATCAAGAATTCCAAGAAACGGATCAAGATCCGGGTTTCATATTTCAAATCTTATAATCTAAGGTACGTGGGGGTTTTCTAAACTACATGGGCTTGTTGAAAACACTTGAAGATGGTTTTAAAGTTTAGCAAACATGGATTTATAAATGGTTTCTGGAATTTATGTTTTAAATTATGTGTCATGAACTTTCTAATGGTATTGGTGTTTTGGACTTGAGGCCTTTCCCCTTAAATTGATATATGTGTATTTATAAAAATTGAGATTGAAGATTGAATTGAGAGCATGAGCCTATAAAATCTCTCTCTTATTGTTAAGCTACTTGTTTCTATATGTATTATGAACGACCCAATTGCACTTTTTGAGAAGCATGATATGAATGTCTTGATTTTGGCCTATGATTTTACAATGATTTTGAACTTAAGAGGGGGTGGTTTATTGGATGTTAAATGTTAAGGGCATTGCTAAAAAAATTGCATGATTTGTTAAAAATTTCATGACCACCATATGTTGTTGAAATATTGAAGATAGAGAGTTTCTTGCATGTGCTTACAAGAGTTTAAAGTAATAACCCTTTTGAATTGATTGATTGATATGGTGGTCCCAAACCTCATGTTTTGAAAGAAGAGATTATAATATGCTATGAATGGCCCAGAGATTCGACTTGCAAGTCAATGGTATGACAATACCATATAAATGAATGCCATAACAAAGTAAGAGTTTTAGATTTGATTTCAGAGAATACATGTTTTAAAGAGCTAAAAGTGGGCATAAAGAGGGTTAGGTGGTTGCCCGAAGAAGGCTTGAGTTGAAGAACTCCTAGCCCGAAATCGTGTTTTGCCGATACGGGTTCATTTTATCCCCTAGAGAGATTATACGGTGGCCTAGTGCCCTGTGGCATATCATAGACAGAGACTCCAACCCTTGTGGCAAACTCGGATTGAGGGCTTGGCTGCCGAGTCAAGGCCTGATTCCATATAGCCCGTAGAATTTCAGAGTTGTAGGGTATACCACCTAGCTCAGAAGTAAGATAAAGAGTGAGTCATGGATTTCAGATAATTGTTCAAAGTCTTTTAAATATGCCCATGTGTTTTTCATATATCTTAAATAAAATTGTCTATAAATTTCTCTCACCTATGTTGAATAAAAAAAATTATTTTGGATTGATCTACGTACCAGTACTTTTGTATTGACCCTCTATATTTTAGAATTCTGAGACAGTCCTGGGGTCGTGTAAGAAATAGATTGACTTGTCAGAAGTTTATAGCTGGTGAGCCTCCCTTACTTCGAAAGGCCTAGTTATGAAACTTCATATTGTTATTTTATTTTGATTCATGGTCCGACTGGGGGCCTTGTCCCAGATTTCAGATAGAGGTCATTTTCAGTTAGTAGAGATTTCGCAGACTGATGTTAGACATTGTTAGAGGTTTATGGTTTCCATTTCAGATTGTTCAATTGAATTATGATATTGACCATGATCCTGTATTGTTTATATTTCTACATTTTTCTTCATATTACATGAAAGTGTGTATGATTGCCAAATAGAGAAGGGTGCTCGGGCTTTCACGGTTTGGAATGCTCGTCACAACTCGGTCCCCGACTCGGATCATGACAAACTTGGTATCAGAGCACGGTTCATGATCCCAGGGTGTCTGTGAAATCGTGTCTGGTAGAGTCTTTCTTATGGGTGTGTTGTGCACCACACTTATAATCAGGAGGCTACCGGGCATTTAGAAGTTGTTTCCCATTCTTTCATACTCTAGTTCGTGCTATAGAGTCATCCATAAGAAAGTTATCCAAGTTTATTCCTTACTTTAATTTCATCGTCCATGCCTCACTGCCGAGGCGATACAAGTCTAAGAGTCTAGCTCCCCCAACAATGAAATCTCTCAGATTGAGTTATCTATAAAGTTATGAGATAGCATGAGGACTTAAGAGGAGTCCATTAGTGCTTCAAAGTGTATTATTTTGAGTGTATACCTTTATTCTGATAAAATCGTGCCTTTCAGCCTGAGATACAAAGTCTATTCAGTCCCATTTCAAAATTCTTATTACAGATGTCTTCCATAAGGGTAATGATGTGCAGCAGATTATTGGAACTGTATTTCCACCCGAGTAGTAGTGTATGTTAAAGTGTCATGACCTATTGGTAGTGAGTTGTTCCAAAAGTTCGTGATATGGAGTCACAAGGTTAGAAGTCAGAGTGAGGGTGACTTTTGTGCAAATAGAGAGTTTTAGTTGTATAACCATTTATTGAGGGATTATTTTCCATTTTATAGTGATAGACTAATGTGGTAGCAATAATTGTAGATTGTATGGTAGTCTGTGAAGGAAGTGACTGGATATGATTATTATTTGTTCAAAATAGAGAAGGAGCTCAAAGTAGGAGCTCAAAGTGGATAGTTATGGTGGTTGTAGAAATTATTTATAAGTGGTAAGAGAAAAGGGGTAGACTAGTTAATAAGTTATTGGTAGAGGCTCATTAGTGTTTATTGAATTTTGAAGATTATTGTGATGTATGATTAGGTAAGTGAGTATGATGTGAGGAATTAGAATATGTTGATAAGACTGAAATAGGTTATATTACAAGATTAAGATCGACTAATCCTATCGTGTGACTTTACCCCTTTGATGGTATTTCTTTTAGTAGTAGTAAACTAGTATTTCATGTGAGAAGGTATGTAGTGGATTTTGAGTTGTAATAATAAGGTTATGGCAGGGTTGTGATTGTAGGTAGTAGCTAAGTGAAGTGAAGTATTTGGGTTGATTTCCCAATTTGATGGACTAGTATAGTATGTGGCATACTTTACCGCTGGTATATCATTGATGATAGACAATAGTCTTGAACTTTAGATGTGCAATATAGTTGTGAGAATAGTAGTTCGAGATTGATAATGCATGTTTTGTGGGAATTAATTAGTTGGTTTACTGTAGTGTTTGAAATAGCCTAGGTTGGCGACTTGCAGAATAGAAATAGACAATTGTGATATGTATATGGTCATGAGGACTAGTGTTAGAAAAAAAATGATGAATTGTGGTTGAATTATTAATGTGGATAAGAGCGTGAGTAGATAAGAATAAATTGAACTCCGAGGTAGTATGTTGTTAGATAAGGTGTGATGTGTACGAGTGTCAAGTGTACCTAAATTTTATTCTCGAATCTTGTAGTGTGGAAAAGTCTGGTGAGTGGTTGTACGGAGTTGGTTAGAGTTGAGAAAAAAAATAGGTAGGCAATGTGAGCCTTGGTTATGGTTTTACAATTTTTTGTTAATTTGCAAGTTTTGTGATTTTAGGTATAATGCGAGTATTCTAAGGAATTGAAGATAGTGTATTAAGTGTTTGAAAGTGTGGGTGTCTATACCCACGATAATAGTAGTCATAAGTTGATGACCTTGGGGGTTGGAGGAAATTATGATTAGTGTCCCTAAAGAGGAATGCCCTAGAAAGAATTTAGTGTCTTTGTATTAGAAATTATTGAGGGGAGTTTGTGTTCATGTATCAACTGATACCCACCTTTGTGATAGGAGTGTGGATGCGTGCGCTCGTGAGATTGGGAGTTATAGAGTGATGGCTATAGAGGCTAGCGGAAGTTAAGAGTAGCATTTACGGAAAACCAAGGCCTTCAGAGTATAGTTCTTCAGGGAGAGTTTAGAGTTTAAGTGTGTGGTGATGTCTCTTTTATGTTGAGAGTTGTGGCTATAGACTTGATAAGGGGATATGTCTGTAAGTCTAGGATTTTGACTTTGATCTAAGGGGGAGATGGGGGATTAAGTTAGTTCCCGAAACTTTCTCAATTCGTCAAGTTGCGGGGAGGAGTCGTGATAAATCTATTCTTACTCAAGCATACTCCTCCTACATCCATTTTGGAAATTATTCTGCTAATGTCCTACGTCATGTGTTCAAGTCATGCCTATGCCTATGGTACGAGTTCTCTATGGACTTATGTTTATAATCTGACCTCCAAACTAAAAGCAATTATGTCTCTTAGTAATCCAGTCTTTTATGTATTCAAGCCATATGTTATGTTGTTCGTGATCCATGAAAATCTATGTCTCTCAGCATGCTTGGTCCTAAGGAAATATGTTTATATATGTCACTGATTCATCCTATGTCGGGTTTAGCCAAAGTGATAAAGTTTATGCAAACTCATGGCAAATCTCAGTTCCTTAAAAAAGGAACAATTGCTTCAAGCTGAAATCTTTGTCTTAGTTGTAATGTAACACCCCATAGAATTCTTGACTCAATACCACTCTTTGTTGCAAGTATGGAGAGTTGACAACATGAAAATTTTCTAATTGTTAAAAGACTTAGTCTTATTTTTGAGCTATTAACTTCCATGATTTTCAAATTGATCTTCCCGACCCCAAAACGTAGATTTTTGAGTTGATTCATGATCTGGGGTGCATACGGGGTGTCTCTGGAAAGTTTTGAATTTTCCAGGTGATGTTTGAGGTATATTTGGATGATCAAAACAGAAGGCCAATGCGATGTCGACGTGTCGTGCCAAGAATTGCTTCGGTAGGGACCGACGCAGTGCGGCGCTTAGTGCATCGGGTGCCCAGTTCAGCTTACTAATTTCTGGAACCAGGAGGGTAATTCAGTCTCTTTCCCTCATTTTATCTTGATATGTGTGCCAATGTTTTCTCGTTATGCTCTATCCTAAGAATTCATATTGTATTGTATTTTTTTTTAACGACTCTCTACTTATGATCCAGATACTTGATATAGGAAGTACTTCATAATGGTATCATATTTTTACCTCATGTTCCACCTTGATGTAGGTCAACAGGTATGGATTATAATTGAGTAGTGTTTCTCCTATTCATGACGATTGTGCTTGGGTCCCTTAATGACCCTCCATATATTAGTGTGATGGTGGATGTGAAAGTGTAGTAATGTGGTAAGTAGGAGTGTAGATGTTCCTGAAGGTGAAAAATTTGATGTGAATTCCCGAGCTAAGGTTATACATGAAAGGAAAAAGAAGGGGATGAACTTTTGTTGTGTGAAATAGCTAAGAATGAGGAATGTGGCAAAAATATTTGTGAGAGTGATTGAAATTGTTGGTCTTAGTGGGGGGAATCCATATAGTAGGTGTAGTAATGATTAGGCTTGAATATTGTGGCTACTGAAAATGCAAACCTATGTGCTATGTGGTTAGTACTCTTTAAATTAAATCTCGAGTGTGTTTGATGGTAGTGATAAGGTGAAGAAATATTCTTAAAGGGATATAAAGTACAGGGTCCCGTTGCTTAAGTTAGCACCTTTTAACTTTGAGTTAGGCTTCAATATAGCAGAACTAAGTAGCAGGACTCAAATTCTTTTGGCTAGATGTGTGATGGGATAAATGTAAGTTGAAAAGTGTGAAGTATGCTATTTATCATTTGGAGCGTAGACAATTAGTGTCTCTAAGTTTAAGTCCATTCGTTGTACCTTGCAAAGTGGAGAATGCTTCTAAATCCTATGTCCCATGAAAACCTTATTTCATGATTAGTACCGATGTAAGTCAGTCCTGCTATCACCAAATTAACTCATGCCTTAAGTTGTGATGATTATGGTTCATAGAGCTCATGTGCAAGATCATCCCTATGTAAAGTCTCATTGCCTCATGTTTCGTGCTTACACGTTTCGCTAGGGGTTATCATGAAACTCGTTTGATTCCTTTGTATGTTTTGTTGAGGAAAATTATTCAATACGAGATTGTGTTCTTATTTCTACACTTTTAGATCCTCAAAATTCCATACCTATCATTCGGAGACTAATGATCCCAAGGGGGAGATAATGTAACGCCCCACTTTTTTGAGCTAGAAATTAA
Source organism: Capsicum pubescens (assembly GCA_030864215.1). Taxonomy (NCBI): domain Eukaryota; kingdom Viridiplantae; phylum Streptophyta; class Magnoliopsida; order Solanales; family Solanaceae; genus Capsicum; species Capsicum pubescens. The sequence continues at coordinate 39,815,906 of CM061546.1, forward strand.
ATCATCGTTCCTACGTGCGTAAGTTATAATTCCATGGTTTATGTTTAGATTCATGTGTCATGATCTTTCGCCTAGTATATGAAGTGATTATGAGGTGAAAAATGTTCATAGAAATGGCCTAAAGCAAAGTTGAGCTAAGAACCTTTCATTCATCCAAAATTGGATATTCGATTTTACAAGGGTCTACTTTGAATGTATATAACTTTTGATACACATAGATTTTGCATCTCAAAACCCATCAAATTGTAGATAATTGAATTAGCTTTCCAACGATACCAATTTTGCAAAAATTCGATAATCGAGCGAAATGTTATGACATTTTCCGTGTGAGGCAGTAAGCCGACACGATGTCAATGTGACATGTCGGCCAGCGCGTTACGGAACTTTTTCACTCTTTAAGTCAGTTTCTAATGGGTCTAGGGGCATTTTGGTCACTTTCCCTCACCAAAATCCATCCATAACATAAGATTTGCGCCCTAAAAATAATAATACACTCTATAATTCAATTTTCCTCTCAAATCAAAACCCTAACTCATCCCCAAAGATCAAGAACTCATCCCTAAGATCAAGAATTCCAAGAAACGGATCAAGATCCAGGTTCCGTCTTTCAAATCTTATAATCTAAGGTACGTGGGGGTTTTCTAAACTACATGGGCTTGTTGAAAACACTTGAATGTGGCTTTAAAGTTTAGCAAGCATGGATTTATAAAGGGGTTTTGGAATTTATGTTTTAAATTATGCATCATGAACTTTCAAATGGTATTAGTGTTTTGGCCTTGAGGCTTTTCCCCTTAAATTGATATATATGTATGTATAAAAATTGAGATTGAAGATTGAATTGAGATCATGAGCCTATAAAATCCCTCTCTTGTTGTTAAGTTGCTTGTTTTTATATGTATTAAGAACGACCCAATTGCACTTTTGAGAAGCATGATATGAATGTCTTGATTTTGGCCTATGATTTGACAATGATTTTGAACTTAAGAGGGGGTGATTTATTAGATGTTAAATGTTAAGGGCGTTGCTAAAAGAATTGCATGATTTGTCAAAAATCTCATGACCACCATATGTTGTTGAAATGTTGAAAGGAGAGAGTTTCTTGCATGTGTTTACAAGAGTTTAAAGTAATAACCCTTTTGAATTGATTGATTGATATGGTGGTCCCAAACCTCATGTTGTGAAAGAAGAGGTTATAAAATGCTATGAATGGCCCAGAGATGCGACTTGCAAGTCAATGGTATGACGATACCATATAAACGAATGTCATAACAGTGTAAGAGTTTCATATTTGATTTTAGAGAATACATGTTTTAATGAGCTAAAAATGGGCTTAAAGAGGGTTAGGTGGTTGCCCGAAGAAGGCTTGAGTTGAAGAACTCCTAGCCCGAAATCGTGTTTTGCCGATACTGGTTCATTTCATCCCCTAGAGGGATTATATGCTGGCCTAGTGCCCTGTGGCGTATCAGAGACAGGGACTCAAACCCTTGTGGCAAACTTGGGTTGAGGGCTTGGCTGCCGAGTCAAGGGCAGATTCCATATAGCCCATGAAATTTTTGAGTTGTAGGGTATACCACCTAGCTCAGAAGTAAGATAAAGAGTGAGTCATGGATTTCAGATAATTGTTTAGAGTCTTTTAAATATGCCCATGTGTTTTTCATATATCTTATATAAAACTGTCTATAAATTGCTCTCACCTATGTTGAATAAAAAATTTTATTTTGGATTGCTCTACGTACCAGTACTTTTGTATTGACCCCTTATATATCAGGATTCTTAGACACGGTCCTGGGTCCTGTAAGCAGTAGATTGACTTGTCTGAAGTTTGCAGATGGTGAGCCTCCCTTATTTCGGAAGGCCCTGGTTATGAAACTTGATATTGTTATTTTATTTTGATTCATGGTCTGACTGGGGGAATTGATCCAGATTTCAGACAGATATCATTTTCAGTTAGTAGAGATTTCGCAGACTGATGTTAGACATTGTTAGAAGTTTATGATTTCCATTTCAGATTGTTCAACTGAATTATAATATTGACCATGATCCCGTATTATTTATTTTTCCACATTTTCCTTCATATTACATGAAAGTGTGTATGATTGCCAGATAGAGAAGGGCGCTCGAACCTTCACGGTTCAGGATGCTCATCACGGCTAGGGCCCCGGCTCGGGTCGTGACACCTCTCTAACAATTCGGAGGCCATTTAAATTGTAATATATATATCCTATATTTTAGTTTTGGATGTTAGTTGGCACTAAAGCAACATTAGTTTGAGCACATTTGTGTTTCTTAATAATTTTAAAAAGGGTTAGATAATTGTCAACAACTATTAAAAGGACCTATTCCGTATACAGTCGTCAATATGGGTCAGGTTCGTTTAGATGGCCCGATCCTGTCTCCAATTTAATAGGATTGGTTATAATTTTTACAACCCGTTTAAGAACAGAATTTTTTAGTCCGGCCAGTGGGGCTTAAGCAATATGGACTAGGTTGGCCCGTGGGTCAAATAAAAAATAATTAAAAAATAAAATAAAATACTGAGAATAAAAAAAGGAGTTCAAACTCAAAGTCCATTTAGACCATTAAAGATATTTAAATATTAATTATGTTTATAAAATATACAAATAATTAAAATACAAAATTTTTTAAGGAATCAAATATGTTTGATGAAGATAATATGGCAATGTTGAACACGTCATAAATGCCATGAGAGTATTTTTAAGAGTTCATTTCACTTTTAATGAATTAAATATTGACATTTTTTTTATGTTTTATTGTGATCAGTTAAAATAAAATTAGGTTAATATTACTATTTAGCTACTTATATTATTACTCATTAACTTTTTCATTTGTTTTTCAACATCTCTATTTGATTTGAATTTGATGTCAAAAGTTATTCAATTTCATAGATTATTAATTTTTTTTTTTATAAATTTGAGACTTGATTAACAAATGATAAAGTCATGTAATATTATATTGTAAATATTTATATAATTAATATTATAAAATTTATATTAAGATTATCAAAATAATATATTTTAAAAAATGAATTAATCCGTGGAGGCCACAGCCCACTGTGTGATGAGCACCTACTATTTTCTGATTTAATGGCCAAAACCATTTGATACGTTAAATTTTAAAGCCCGTGTAGGCTTAGTCCGAACGGCGTGAGACGGCACTCACATCTAAGCAGCCGTAAATGTTGAAATTAAAGTGGAGAGATTCGATTTTGAAAATATTATCCCATCTTGCTTGACAAGCATTATCAACACAATTGAATTGACTGACTGATGTGACTTTCCATCCAACTCCATTTAAAAATTTGTAAATTCGTTGACTGTAAAGGCTCAGAGGAATTGAAAAGTAAAAAGATCTTGAGCCACAAGCAATGTCATAAAGAATGTGCACCATGTGACATTATTTAAAGGACTCGTTTAGAAGACAATAACATAGAGCAAAATGGCTGAGGAAAACAAAGTAATTCTTCACAAAACATATGCAAGCGGTTATGCTATGAGAGTAGAGTTGGCTCTCAAAATCAAAGGCATACAGTTTGAGTATGTTGATGAAGATTTGAGCAACAAGAGTCCTGAGTTGCTCAAGTACAATCCTGTTCACAAGAAGGTCCCTCTGCTTGTCCACAATGGTAAACCTGTTTCTGAGTCCCTCATCATTCTTGAATATATCGATGAAACCTGGAAGACTGGTCCTCTAATCTTGCCTCAGGATCCATATGAGAGAGCCAGAGTTCGTTTCTGGGCCAATTTCATTGATCAGGTAACTAATTAGTGTTGAACTGTATATGTAAAAAAGGGCAGCACGTGTACTAAAGTTTTGGCTATGAAAGGGGTCTGGAAACAGATCGTACGCAGCCTTACGTTGCAATGCAAGAGGCTGTTTTCATGGCTAGAACTCGTGACCTCCTGGTCACAAATGGGAACTGTACATGTGACCTAGAGTTTTTATTTACTTACTGCCACATCTAAGATTTCTAAGACATTCACTGCTAGAAATAGAGGTTTTTTCCATCGCAAATCAGTGAGAATTTTGTGTTATAAAATATGAATTTCCCACCGAGCCATCTTAATTGGAAAACAGATCTCATCGAAACAGTGGGAAGCTTCTTAAGTTTTCCGTAGAAAAATACTACACATTTTTTCTTTTCCATTCAATCAAAATATATGTAGCAATAACCAGTAAACATAAAAATTTAGTGGGGAAATAGTGATTATTTAGTAGTGCTTCAATTTGTTTGGATCAATCTTATTTTAAAGATAGTTTTGACATTACATTTTCTGAAGCATCTCATACCTAGCACAAGGAAGGTCTGGTCAACTACTGGGGAAGAACAAGAGAAGGCTAAAGAGGAAATTATGGAAAAATTGAGAATTCTTGAAGAGGGGTTGAAGACCACAAATCATGAAAATGATAATTTGGGACTCCTACAAATCTTGTTGGTTACTCTATTTGGTTCATATAAAGTATATGAAGAGGTTCTTGGTATGAAGATTTTGGTTCCAGAAAACACCCCACTACTTTATTCATGTGTGACAAGTTTAAACAAGTTGCCACTGGTGAAGGAAGTTTGTCCTCCTCATGATAAGATGGTTGCGTTAGTCAACGTCTATAGACAAAAATTACTAAAATCCAGCACCAACTGAGCTGCTTCTGCTTTTGTGAGTTTGCAAATATGTTGAGTTAATCACTCGACTTTGGGAGTTTATTTAATAAAATCATTGAACTTTGTTTTGTATCAATAAAATTAGCCATTGCATCAATTGCCCACCGGTGTTTCTTTTTTCAGATTCTATTATATGTTGATTCTGCTTGTAATAAGATGTATGACTACGTTTGAGATCTAATAATATCGTTTGTGAAACATCATATAAATTTCTGCAACTATGACATCCTTCAGCTTCTATCTCATCATCAATTGCAACATAGCCAATCGAATATTCGACAGTACTGCAACATAGCCGATCCAATTGGTTTTGTGACTCCATCCATCAGGATGGAAGGTTACTTTTGACATCAATTATATGGTCCGGAAAAAGGCATCGTTTTCACCCTAAACTATACCCGAAAAGTCGAAATCACACTTAAACTATATTAGTGACTTATTACACACCTAAACTATAAAAAAGTGATACTATTTCCACCTTAGAAGGTGACGTGACAGAGAAGGTGTATTCACCTTCCTAAGGTGCGTGAGAGAAGAAAAAAAAACTTAAAATGGCAGCTTCCATACACGTGTCACTATTTCATTTGTCATTATATCATTAAATACTACTAATATTCTTCTTAATATATACAATTAGATTAATTATTTTTACAATTGAAAAAATATTAATAAAATTATTTTTTTTATTTTTATAATTGAAAAAATGTTAATAAAATTAAATTTTCTTATTTATTATTTTAATATGTGGGTCCCGCCTTCAATTGCTTCTTCTCCAACAAAATCACCATTAAAACACCACCACTAAATCATCAAATTCAAATCCTCACCACAATAATTTTAAAAATCCAAATTTCATTATTGGAATCACAATACAACCATTAATATAATAAAAATCACAAACAACCACCATAAAAAATTAATATCCACTACTAACATTGACATCGGAATCACAATATGTGCAATTAAATCTTAGCTTTAAATCGCCAATAAAATTGCCATCGAAATCACAATTGTCAATCCCACTGTGCATACCCGAAATCACAACACTCCATATTACAACATTCAATTCGTCAAATACTCCATTAATTGACGAATCTGAGAATACTCAAAGCCCAAAGTCTTCCAAGAAATCTATGGTGTGATTTGTTACACCATAGATTTATGAGAATACCACATCTTTCATCTCCAATCTATGGTGTGATTTTTAACTCGTCAAATCGACCAATTTGAAAATACCCAGTTACCCACGCGTTTTCAGAAACCACATATTTCACCTCCATTAACTCAAAGTGAAAAAGGACGAGTTGTTGATGAAGAGAAGAAAGTGAGAAAGGAAGTGGATTTGAAGGGAAAGTGAAGTAGAGAATAAGTGAACAATTCAATAATTTCATATTTTTAATGGAGAATTGTTGAATATTTTCTTCCTTTGAAATTTTCTTGTTGAATTTGCTTGGTTATTTGAAGGGAAAGTGAAGTAGAGTAAGAGTTAAGAAGAAGGAATCAAAATTTTCTTGTTGAAATTGCTTGGTTATTTGAAGGGAAAATGAAGTAGAGAAAGAGTGAAGAAGAAAGAGTTGTTGAATTAATGTATTTTCTTGATTATTTATTTTTAATCACAAGGGTTATTTATTAATTAAATAGAAAAATTAAATTAACACGTGTCATCAGCACAGGACGAGTGGAGTACACTCCACTCATTAAAACTGGGCATGGGTGTCGCGGGGAGGTAATAGTATCATTTTTTTATAGTTTAGGTGTGTAATAGGTCAGTAGTATAGTTTAGGTGTGGTTTCGACATTTTGGGTATAGTTTAGGGTGGAAACGATACATTTTTCCTATATGGTCTACGGAATAAATATAGCTAGTCACATCATAACCATAATTTGATGACCATCCAAGAGTCTTGAAAAAATAATCGAGGATCAATCTAATAAATCTAATAAAAAAATATATTTTGGACCTAACTCAATCTTAAAAGCTAACTCATGAGGGTCAAGGATCTCCTCCCCCCATACCCACTACTAAACATCTGAAGTAAAAGATAGCTCGCGAATCCAAGACTATATAAGGAAATCAAAGACCTTTTAATCCATTAATGTGAAACTCCAACACAATCGTAACATGCTCGTGCCATATCACCATAACGAATCAGTTCTGATCCTAGTATGGGATATGATGATTACTTTTGTAGCTAGAATTCTTGTATTGGGATTTAAAATAAGAGGAACTGCTCTTAGGCAGGTTAAGAAATGATGTGTTTTATGACTTTATTATGGATAGAGTAATTTATTAGATCCTTTTTATCATTTCATTATGTTGGAACTAACATTATTGTCCTTTAGTAGGCATGGTTCAAGACGTCAAGCTAACATTAGAGAAAAAATTAGACTGATCATTCAAAGAATAGAATAGAAAAATTAAATGAGGTTAGCTATTATCAAGCATAATTAGAAGAAAACATTTGTTATTACATTATTCACTTAATGGTAATAATTTAACATCTAAAAGTCTTCGAAGAGTTTAGAGATAATATATATATTATAGAAAGATCATATTGGAGAGTCTTGAAGATTATCTTTTCTCCGTTCTCCTTACTGACAATGACGGTAATAGACTCTCTTTTCTCCTTACTCCTTACTCCTTACTCCTTACTCCTTACTGACACTGGCGGGATGGAGGATACTCATAGTCCTTTACAATATCCTTCAATCAAAATACTCAACATTTTTTTTCAAATCTCTCTATTTTCGTCTAAAAAGTATGGCAAATATCCAGCCTCCGATCAAAGACTACTTCTCATAAATATCATTCCAAAGTTGATTCAAAATATCAACAACAGAGAGAATACTACTTGTAGAACTGTTCTCTACATCGGGTCTATTTTGTTCTTCGTCTTGTGTTGTCTTGCTCTTACCAATTCCAACGACAAAAAACCGTATGCCACTTGCAACTTCACAAATCCTCATGCCACTTGCAACTGCACAAATCCTCATGCCACTTTCAAAGAGAAAAATCATCATGCATTGGCGTGTCATCTTTTTGCTGGTGTTGCTGGTGTCATCGATTTTGTGCTCGCGTGTATGTCTCGTCCTGCTATCAAAGAAAATATGGTGTTCATAGCATCAGCCAATGGCAAGGTGGTTGGCTTCCTAAGAGTCTTCGCCGGGCTCTCCTTGGCTGGATGTTCACTAAAGTTGAGGTTTCGGAATACATGCTAAGTGGTATAAGTTATTTTATTTTCGTAATCTTCCTGGTTTTGAGTCCAATGAACACTGATTTAGGTATATTGCAGTGGGTTACTGGACTAGTAGTTGGATTTAGGTATATCCCGCGCTCCAAGATATAATACACACACGTATTTGTTCCCCTAAAACAACCATATCTTGGATCCATAGATGTGATCCTTGAAGCATCGATCCCAAAGGAGTGGAGCCCATTGATCTTGTATCATCCTTCCTTTCTTGAAGAGGATTCGTCCTCGAATCTAACTCCTTTATCAACTTGCGGTTTCACCTTTCAAGTTTGGAATTCTTTGGTAAGAACTCCGTTAAGCTTTCAAGCTCATTTTCATATGGCATTCTTCTTGCACCTCCTTTGATATTATTTGTTCATGAACCTGCACAAATGAAGGAGTAATGCTAAGTAAAATGCTAGCATCTTGGTTAGCGATTAACAAAGGTTCCATGATAGAATTGGTCTTCTCAATTTGGATTTGGGTTGGATGAACAATGTCGTCGGGAACTTGGTTTGTAGTGGGAACATGTTCTTGAAGTGGAATCAGATGTGGTCTTTGGTAATGAGGTGTTTGTTGGTGGAATTGTGGTGGTTGGGGTACATTTGGTGGGGTTTGGGTAGTAAGACATGTCACCTTTTTCATGTTTCCTTCCAAACGTGACCCATCCTTCTTCCAACTATTCAATTCTTGTCGCCAATCCATGAGAGCTTTCATTATCGCCTTTTTTGAGATAGGTTGGATCTCATCTCCCAAACCCATGGTACTTATAAATTAGGTACTCAACACAACTTTTTCTTCAATTTTGAGGATCAAACACCACCTTTTGAAAAGAATTCAAGATGAAGGTTTGAATCTTCTCAAGAACACTCAAGAACACCAAGAACTTCAAAAATCTCTAACTCTTAAATCGATGATCAGAATGTGATGAAATTTTGAACCAAGCCTATTTTCAACCTTCTAAACACATTCCAAAAATCAACAACAACACTTGATGAACAAGATGCAATAACAACAACACACGGTTACAAGACAAGAACACAAATGGATTACACTAGATATAGACAAACGATTACAAGAAAGTAAAGATAGATAGATAGACAAATGAAGATATAATATTAACAATCCAAAAGCTTATTCCACTTTTGGACCTTTAATATCACACACAACCTAAACCTATCTCTTATGTGACCTCAAGGTGATACAAGATCAATGGGCTCAACTCCTTTGGGATCGATGCTTCAAGAATCATAGCTATGGATCCAAGATTTGGTTGTTTTAGGGGAACAAATACGTGTGTGGATTATAGATTGGAGCGCGGGAGAAGCTACATTTGATTATGTCATCCACGGGAGCATTAAGCCACGACGTGTTTGGAAGATAGCGTGGGCTTCGAGAGAGCATAGACGCCCATGACATTATTTCGGGCTTTGGGTCACTTTTGGACCGAATAGCTTTTAGGGTCACTTTTGGGTCCATTATGTAATAAAAACCCATGGCCTATAAATAGCTAGTTTGCCTTCATTTTAAGGGGAGATTTTAGATGATATTTTGAGAGGTCTTTGAGAGTGTTCATACAAGTGTGGATATCACTTGTGACAAGTGTGGAATCACTTGTGTTGGTTGCTTATTTTGAAACGTTGGTTGCTTGGGAATTCCGTTCCCTTGAGGTCACCATAAGAACTTGATGTTATTTGTATGAATTCTTGGGTATTAGTGTTCAATATACACTTTGGTTCATAGTGTTTGTGCATTGTGTGTCAAGTTATCTATCATTCTATCTTATTATTGTTGTAGTATTCATTCTCGATTTTGGGTGTCCATCCCCGAGACATTGTTGTGTCATTTTTGTTCTTGTTATTGTGTTGTAATCTTAGTTTGTGGCTCGCTGATTATAGGTGTTGAACACCTTAGAATCTTGTTGTTATCGTGCTTGTATTGTTATTGTGTAGTGAATCCGAGAGGAGTCACCAAAAGGGGTCCTCGGTTCTTCAAATCAAGGACTGTTTTGGTGTGTGTTGGTGTCTTCCATGTCGATCTTATATCATTTGGTATCAAAGTCGAGCTTGATTTTGTTCCTACGAAGTCAATCTTGGGTTTGTTATCTTGAAAATTGCAAAAAAAAAAAGTGTCAAAATCGAAAATTTCAAAAAAAAAAGTACTATTCCCGTTTTTAACCCTAGGTCAAAATTTGAGACTTTGATTTTATTGTTTTCTTGTATTTTTAGTGTTAGATTCTTGTTCTCTAACACTATAGGAGTCTAGGGTTCGAATTTGAGCCAAATCGGAGTTGTTTTGAGTGTTCTACCCTTGATGTGGGCTTAAACTTGAAGAAAGAGAGGTGGGTTCAAGATCTGAAATTTTTGATTGAGAAACTGAAAAAAAATTGATGTTTGGAATGTGTTTAGAAGGTTGAAAATAGGCTTGGTTTAAAATTTCATCGCATTTCGATCATCGGTTTAAGAGTTAGAGATTTTTGAAGTTCTTGGTGTTCTTGAGTGTTCTTGAGAAGATTCAAAACTTCATCTTGAATTACTTTCAAAAGGTGGTGTTTGATCCCCAAAATTGAAGAAAAAGTTGTGTTAAGTGCCTAATTCATAAGTACCATGGCTTTGGGAGATGAGATCCAACCTATCTCAAAAGAGGCGATAATGAAAGCTCTCATAGATTGGCGACAAGAATTGAATAGTTTGAAGAAGGATGGGTCACGTTTGGAAGGAAACATGGAAAAGGTGACATGTCTTACTACCCAAACCCCACCAAATGTACCCCAACTACCACAATTCCACCAACAAACACCTAATTACCAAAGACCACATCCGATTCCACTTCAAGAACATGTTCCCATTACAAACCAAGTTCTCGACGACATTGTTCATCCAACCCAAATCCAAATTGAGAAGACCAATTCTAACATGGAACCTTTGTTACTCGTTAACCAAGATGCTAGCATTTTACCTAACATCACTCTTTCATTTGTGCAGGTTCATGAACAAATAATATCAAAGGAGGATGCAAGAAGAATACCATATCAAAATGAGCTTGAAAGCTTAACGGAGTTCTTACCAAAGAATTCCAAACTTGAAAGGTGCAAAGACAAGTTGATAAAGGAGTTGGATTCGAGTACGAATCCTCTCCAAGAAAGGGAGGATGACACAAGATCAATGGGCTCCACTCCTTTGGGATCGATGCTTCAAGGATCACATCTATGGATCCAAGATTTGGTTGTTTTAGGGGAACAAATACGTGTGTGGATTATAGCTTGGAGCGCGGGAGAAGCTACATTTGATGATGTCATCCACGGGAGCATTGAGCCACAACGTGTTTGGAAGATAGCGTGGGCTTCGAAAGAGCATGGACGCCCATGACATTATTTCGGGCTTTGGGTCACTTTTGGGCCTAATAGCTTTTAGGGTCACTTTTGGGTCTATTATGTAATAAAGACCCATGGCCAATAAATAGCTAGTTTGCCTTCATTTTAAGGAAAGATTTTAGATGATATTTTGAGAGCTCTTTGAGAGTGTTCATACAAGTGTGGATATCACTTGTGACAAGTGTGGAATCACTTGTGTTGGTTGCTTGTTTTGAAACGTTGGTTGCTTGGGGATTCCGTTCCCTTGAGGTCACCGTAAGAACTTGATGTTATTTATATGAATTCTTGGGTCTTAGGGTTCAATATACACTTTGGTTCATAGTGTTTGTGCATTGTGTGTCAGGTTATCTATCATTCTATCTTATTATTGTTGTTGTATTCATTCTCGGTTTTGGTGTCCAAACTCGAGACATTGTTGTGTCAGTTTTGTTCTTGTTATTGTGTTGTAATCTTAGTTTGTGGCTCGCTTATTATAGGTGTTGAAAAACTTAGAATCTTGTTGTTATCGTGCTTGTATTGTTATTGCGCAGTGAATTCGAGAGGGATCACCAAAAGGGGTCCTCGGTTCTTCAAATCAAGGACTATTTTGGTGTGTGTTAGTGTCTTCCTTGTCGATCTTATATCATTTGGTATCAAAGTCGAGCTTGATTTTGTTCCTACGAAGTCAATCTTGGATTTGTTATCTTGAAAATTGCAAAAAAAAAAAAGTGTCAAAATCGAAAATTTCAAAAAAAAAAGTACTATTCCCGTTTTTAACCCTAGGTCAAAATTTGAGACTTTGATTTTATTATTTTCTTGTATTTTTAGTGTTAGATTCTTGTTCTCTAACACTATAGGAGTCTAGGGTTCGAATTTGAGCCAAATCGGAGTTGTTTTGAGTGTTCTACCCTTGATGTGGGCTTAAACTTGAAGAAAGAGAGGTGGGTTCAAGATCTGAAATTTTTGGTTGAGAAACTAAAAAAAAATTGATGTTTGGAATGTGTTTAGAAGGTTGAAAATCGGCTTGGTTCAAAATTTCATCGCATTCCGATCATCGGTTTAAGAGTTAGAGATTTTTGAAGTTCTTGGTGTTCTTGAGTGTTCTTGAGAAGATTCAAAACTTCATCTTGAATTACTTTCAAAAGGTGGTGTTTGATCCTCAAAATTGAAGAAAAAGTTGTGTTGAGTGCCTAATTTATAAGTACCATGGCTTTGGGAGATGAGATCCAGCCTATCTCAAAAGAGGCGATAATGAAAGCTCTCATGGATTGGTGACAAGAATTGAATAGTTGGAAGAAGGTTGGGTCATGTTTGGAAGGAAACATGGAAAAGGTGACATGTCTTACTACCTAAACCCCACCAAATGTACCCCAACCACCACAATTCCACCAACAAATACCTCATTACCAAAGACCACATCCGATTCCACTTCAAGAACATGTTCCCACTTCAAACCAAGTTCCCGACGACATTGTTCATCCAACCCAAATACAAATTGAGAAGATCAATTCTAACATGGAACCTTTGTTACTCGTTAACCAAGATGCTAGCATTTTACCTAGAATCACTCCTTCATTTGTGCAGGTTCATGAACAAATAATATCAAAGGAGGATGCAAGAAGAATGCCATATGAAAATGAGCTTGAAAGCCTAACGGAGTTCTTACCAAAGAATTCCAAACTTGAAAGGTGCAACGACAAGTTGATAAAGGAGTTGGATTCGAGGACGAATCCTCTCCAAGAAAGGGAGGATGACACAAGATCAATGGGCTTCACTCCTTTGGGATCGATGCTTCAAGGATCACATCTATGGATCCAAGATTTGGTTGTTTTAGGGGAATAAATACGTGTGTGGATTATAGCTTGGAGCGCGGGAGAAGCTACATTTGATTATGTCATCCACGGGAGCATTGAGCCACGACTTGTTTGGAAGATAGCGTGGGCTTCGAGAAAGCATGGACGCCCATGACATTATTTCGAGCTTTGGGCCACTTTTGGGCCCAATAGCTTTTAGGGTCACTTTGGGGTCCATTATGTAATAAAAACCCATGGCCTATAAATAGCTAGTTTGCCTTCATTTTAAGGGAAGATTTTAGATGATATTTTGATAGCTATTTGAGAGTGTTCATACAAGTGTGGATATCACTTGTGACAAGTGTGGAATCACTTGTGTTGGTTGCTTGGGGATTCCGTTCCCTTGAGGTCACCGTAAGAACTTTTTTTAAGCTATGTCTTTAAGCCAAAATTGCCTTTTTTAAAGCAATTTTTAAAATTGCCAAACACTCCTGTCAAAATGGCTTTTAAGCTATTTTGATCAACTTATAATCCCTTCCAAACACCCTCTCTTTTCTAGTTTCTCCTTACTGATAATGGCGGTAATAGGCTCTATTTTCTCCTTACTCTTTACTGACACTGGCGGGATGAGGTTACAATATCCTTCAACCAGAATACTCAACATTTTTTTTCAAATCTCTCTATTTTCATCTAAAAAGTATGGAAAATATCCAGCTTCCGGATCAAAGACTGTTTCTTACAAATGTCATTCCAAAGTTGTTTCAATATATCAACAACAGAGAGAATACTACTTGTAGAAATGTTCTCTACATCGGGTTTATTTTGTTCTTCGTCTCTTTTGTTGTTTTGTGTTGTCTTGCTCTTACCAATTCCAACGATAAAAAACCGTATGCCACTTGCAACTGCACAAATCCTCATGGCACTTGCAACTGCACAAATCCTCGTTCCACTTCCAAAGAAAAAATTCATCATGCATTGGCGTGTCATCTTCTTGCTGGTGTTGCCGGTGTCATCAATTTTGCGCTCGTGTGTATGTCTCGTCTTGCTATCAAAGAAAATATGGTGTTCATAGCACCAGTCAATGGCGAACTGGTATCAAAGAAAATATGGTGTTCATAGCACCAGCCAATGGCAAGGTGGTTGACTTACTAGGAGTCTTCGTCGGGCTCTCCTTAGCTGGATGTTCACTAAAGTTGAGGTTTCGAAATACATGCTAAGTGGTATAAGTTATTGTTACAGGTGGTTTTGAGTTAATACTAATTTGGATATATTACAGTGGGTTACTGGACTAATAGTTGGATTTTTCTTCGAGGATTTGAGGGCTAGAGAAAAATAATGGATTGTGATAGCTGCATACGCTTTGATTGTGGTATTTAGGGCGTGCTACGATCGGTATCTGATATTAAAGGATGAACATGAGAAGAGAATATATTTGGAGGGTGTTGAATGAGATTTGTCTGCAGAGATTGTGAAATTTCTTCAACTGAACCGTAATTTTGATATTGCTAATGGTGAAGTTAATATGAGGAACGTCCAAATCAATGGATTAAGGACCCAATTGGAGGGTGTTGAACGAGATTTGTCTGCAGAGATTGCGAAAGTTCTTCAACTGAACCGTGATTTGGATATTCTCCTCATTAGTATTCTCATCATTTCCAACTATAAAATAGTTAGTATTTTATTATATAATTTGAGAAAGATTCTTTCAAATTAATAAATGCTAGTATAATACATTGGTTCTTGTTTTAAAAATATTATTAGTAGATAATAATATTTATGTAGTTTTATATAAAATATTAAGCATTTTTTAAATCATGAGTAATATAAGGAAATAATTAACTCTTCTAAATATTAATTGTATTTTGAAACAATACAAAATACAAGAAAATATGAATCGAATCTGCAGAATAAAAAGTGTCACTTGATTTTATTTAACAAAATGAAAATATGAGCCCAATCTGCAGAATAAAAAGAACCAATATATTGTATTTAACAAAATGCGCACACACACAAAAAATAAAAATAAATTTGCAAATAGAAAAAGCATACACATAGATCTGAGTTGGCCATCAGTTAACCCGACTCTTTTAATCGACCCGGTCCGATTTGATCCGGTCCGATGGGCCACCAATCTCGGGCTGAGCCGTCTAAGATGGTCAGTCCGGTGGACCGACTTAATTACAAAATCGAACCAGGTCCACAGGTCACCCGTCCCGATCTGACCCAATTTTTTTTATAAAAGAAAATTTATATTAGGAATTTTGGGGCCGTTGGACAATTATCCAAAATGGACCGTTGATGCCCAACGGCTATATAGCCGTTGTCGACCTCCAACGGCCATTTAGCCTTCTTCCATTATTTATATATTTATATGTTTTCTAAAGTCGTATAATATATAATATATATGTTATACGTTTATTGTTTAACGTATTTAAAATATATATAAGTGTGTATATATAGTATATATCAAAAAAAACATGTAAAGTCAAATTTAATTTATTTTATTTTTTTACATTTCGGACCAAGCTGAGCCGATCCAAACCGGTTAAAACCGATTCTAGGCTTAGCAGGCAGATCCAGTTCTGTTTGGGAAGATTTTACTGTTGGGTCCGGATTGGTTGGTCCATATGTTTTATATTTATCTTACTTATTTATGGAGTACATGATTTTATATTGTTTTGTTGTTTGCTTATGGTGTTATTGGTGTATATTGGTCCAGTCATTGTATAGAAGTTGAGTGATTAGTTTTTCTTCCATGTTATGAATGACAGTATAAATTAAAAGTAGGCTGACCATTTTGGAATTTTGGAATGTCCAAACAAATTAATAATAATTAACTCTACATATTATTAACAATTTAAGAGTATTTCAGACATTTTGACCAAAAAAAGTGCTTAACAGCACTTGTTTACCAGACACATCAACAATATTTAATTGAACAAGAGGACAATTTTGAAATAAACGAAAATTATAAGGGCAAAAAAGACATTTACTTGGTTAATTGTGAATAGATTATAAGTTAGAAAAAAATAAGTAGGAAATACCAATTTCTTATTTTTAGCCTTTTTTGAAGCCAAATTGGCTTTTTTTATGCCAAAATTGGCTTTTTTTAAGCAATTTTCAGAATTGCCAAACACTCCTATATATCTCTGGGTAAAGTTGACTATTTCCTGTCAAATGGTAGAATTCAATGGAATATATACAAATTTTATGTTCACATTTGTATTTTCGATTGGTCGAAATGGTTGTTTAAAATTATGACCTATAAAATACAATTAAGTGGACTTGTTAAGGGTCGACAATGAGATTTACTCAAGTGGTTAAGAATCTCCATCATTATACGGTTGATTGAGGGTTTGAGAAGCAAAATGTGACAAGTAAAAGTGAACGAAGTAGGTAATTAAGTAATTAACCTCTCTGTTATAATTTATATCACATAATTTGCATCTATACAGAACTTAAGAAAGAAATGAGATTTTTTAAAACTTGTTTGTATTTTAAAATCTTCATCACTTGCCATGACATTATTGTGACAAACATTGCATAGACATAGAAGCGTTCAAATGGAAGAGTAACACACCATTTGCCTTGTTAAGTGTTCACTAGATACAAATATGTCAAATAAAAGTTTCTAAATAATCAGCAACAAAGTTAAAAAGTTTAATTTAAAGATTGTGCAAAATTTAAGGGACTATCTAGGTGTACATTCTTTAAAAGTTGTTCAGACTCTAATCGAAATTACTTAATCAATTTAAATAGTAGACTTAGGGAGTGTTTGGTATGAAGTAAAATATTTTCAAAAAAATAAGTTTCTTAAAAATGAGGAAAAATGACTTCTAATGAAGGTAGGAAAAATAAGCTTTATAAGTGATATTTTATGTTTATTATATTCTCCAACCCCACCAACTCCTACCTTGTGACGATCCCACCCCTGCCACCCCTTAGGCGTCGCACTCCACCTCCTTTCACTTCTATATTTTTTGCTAGAATATATATAAATGCTTTTAATATAATTTATTTATTTATTTTTTTGCTTACTAACCAAACACAAGAAAATAAGTAAGAAATCAACTTATTTTAAAAAAAATTATTTTTCATGGAGAATATTTTACTTCCTACCACACACACACCCTTAATTTTTGTAACAATAAGCTTGGTGCACTCTACTTTGGGCCAGTTTGAGCTGGGGGCTGCTTCTGCTAAAGTCACTTGACTAAGCTCATCACCAAAGCCCATCTTTCTAAGGAATAAAGGACCCTTCCTATTCTAATTGTTGAGCACAAAGTCCAACAGAAAATTATCCCATATAGTATTATTAGATTCGAAATTATAAATTTTAACTATATTTTTAGATAATTGCATTAATAGCAATTTTATTGCAAGTCATAGCAATTTATTAAAATATATATTATTTTAATTGTATTTTTAAAATTTATTTTTTAACTATATAATTTAAAATGAGTTTCATATTTATAAGATTGTAATCAACATTCCCCTTAAATAGGGTATTGATAATTATAGTAAATATATATTATATTTTATTTAAAAGATTGCACACTTTTATCAGATAACTTTATTGAAAGAAGAAGTGTATGATGACATAAAAAGCTTTTTAATTCTTCAAAAAAAAATTCAGATGCACTTTTCTCTTTCTCCATTCACATACTCAACCTTCAAAATTTTATTAAAACTTGGTTCTCCATTTACGTACTCAAGATTTTTCTTGGAAAAAAACGGGGCTCTGATATTGTATCTTCTTCGCGTAAAAATCCAAAATTGATCTATTCAGGATTTTTCATTCTTCATTGTGATAGATGTTCATAAGTCATAACCCTAGATTTGTCATGTCTAAACCCAAATTTAATTCTACTCCTTCGTGTAGAAGTCCTAGAATAATCGAGAATAGTAGCGTTTATTTGATTTAGGTTGTTTCACTCCATCTCTTCTATATAAATGTAAGAAAAAGATTGTTGAAAGTGGGTCTTACAATAAGAAGCAAAATCAGTATTTTCCCGATAAAATTGAAGTTTCGTTTATTGATGAACCATCGAAGAAGCTCAATTTGAACATGCATAGTGAAAAAAATCTCAACAAAAAGATTGTTATTCCTCAAGATAAGATGAATTATAAGAGAAAGAATATGGTTGGTGAACAAGTGTCGAACTCCGATTTTGAGGATGAGATTTCATTACTCAAACCAAAAAATCCAAGTGTGGAGGCATATATAAACGTAGATATTGTATTTTGATGTTTAATTATTTGGTTATTACTGTATGCTTTCTTCAGATTATTGGTATGAACGAAGTTTAGTTTTTGTATTTAAGTAGTATTTATATAATGTTATGATACTTTAACATTTAATTTGTTTCGCATTTCACATCGTTGAAAGAAATTGATATGAACTAAGTTGCATCAGATGGTATTAAATTTGGTATCAACTACATCAAATTATACATTTTTTTATTATGCAATTAGTAACATTTGAAATGAATATTTTATTTTCGATTCTGAAATTAGTAACATTTCAATTCTTCAAATTGTCTTCTAAATATATGCATACATATATTACATGTCATACACACATATTCTGACCTTCATGGCTATTTAAAATATTTCTCACATATATTAACATGCACAAGACATATACTCAAACATATAGTGATATGCACAATTGAATGTCGTATGTACTTATATATTGTATATATGCAAGTTTATGTACAGTGATACATAAGATATACACTTAACATACGGCAAACAAACATTCGTCTCTTTCATTGCCGATGGTGGAATAATTGTATGCCGAATGTATGTTATTTGTATATTCAATTTATCACTAGATATACAATAACATACATATGCAAAATGCAAGTAACCACATAATTATATGTGTTGTAACTATTACTCTTATATTTTTACTATATATATGCGACAAGGTAATTGTATGTTTTGCGTATGTGACTGGTGTGCTTACTGTGTTTATATATGTTTTGTTAAAATACTATTGCTAGTTTTATTATTTCTTTAAATCGAATAATTAAGGCCCTAATTTTGCACCTCTAAGTAAAATTTTCCTTCTTTTTTCTTCAATTCTAGAGCCGTCAAATCAGTCAATCAAATTCAATTGCTTGCTAATAATTTGCAGTATGTATTACAAAATTATGCACTCCTAATTGAAAACTGAATCTTCTAAATGCTCACATTTAGTATTCATAATTACAAAAGTTGGTATTCCACAATTTTGTTATCTAATTATTATAATCTGTGAATTCTATATGTACTTGATGAACATTAATAAATAAAACAGAGAAACAGAGAAGAAGAAGACGAGGGATTAGAGGAGAGATTAGAGAATGTGAATTTGTTTATTTACTTCATTCAATCAGGAAGACAATGTAATTGATTTATAGAACCGTTTTTATGTTAATCAATTTGGAACAAAATCGTTTCAAAAAAAATTAAGGGATGATTGATATCTGTCATAACTGTAATCCCCTTTTTATGGGTATGTAATATATTTTCCATATATTAAAATTATTTTGAGTCATAGACAATAAACTTTCCCACGGTGTACTTTAGCGTGCAAAGCTAACCTACGCCGACGCCGGAATGGCGAGAGGGCGACCTCAAAAAGATGCTAATAAGATGCAACAAAGAAATATTCAGGAGATACGGGCTGAATTAGCAAAGGTTGGTCAGGAATCGAGTAGGCAAGAACCTACCCCCAATCTTAGTCGCACCAATCTCACACCCCCTCATAGCTCTAGGACAGGTGGATCTGGTAGCACTATGGGCGTAGCTACACCAGCGCAAGTAGTGCGACACTCGTTTGGGATGGTGAGTGGTAGTACAAATGGCGGAGTCCCAAAAATAAACCCAACTACTATTGTAGCTAAGACAATATAGAAAATAGCTGAGAAAATCCCAATGAAGAAGATAGCGGAGGAAGGAAATCACTGAACCAAGTTGTTCCAAGGAAATAAGTTGGCATCTAAGGGCATAGAATTGCGATACATACCACCCGACATTGAAGAAGGTGTGAAGGTTATTAAACTAGACGCTTTTGATATTGTAGATGAGACTGAGAAGTGGAAGAAAGCTGCAGTCATATATATGGTGGGCAAAGAGCCCACAAATGCAGCATTGGAGAGATTCATTGCATCTCAATGAAATTTTGCTGCGAAGCCCACAATATACTACCACAATGAGGGATATTATGCAGTTCTGTTCCATAGCGTTGAAGACGGGAATGAAGTACTTTACTCCGGTCCTTACACGATGAATAGTCGACCAATGATAGTGAAGCCTTGGACAGCTGACTTCAACTTTCACAATGAGATGTTGAAAATAATTCTCATATGGATTCAATTGCCGAACTTGCCACTAAACTGTTGGAGTAGACAAGCACTGAGTGTATCTCTTATGCACATATTTTGGTTGAAATGGATGCCACAGTTCTAGTCCCAAGATCTGTAAAAGTGCAGGATCCTGATGGTCGAGTGTTCAAGCAACAAAATTGAGTATGATTGGGTACTAGTATATTGCACTAATTGTCTACAAGTTGGACATAAATACAAACCAGCTCCTAAGGATGTTGAGGGGGAGAAGATGCTTAAGCAGAACCAGAACTTACCGAAGCAACAAGATAAAACTTGGTTAGTTAAGCAAGAGCAGGCGAATCATACAAGAATCCTGAGGATGGAGAATACTCAGGATGTAGTGGTGAACGAGAAGGGCACAAAGTTAGCAGCAGCTCATGGTGTAGAAACTGATTGGAATACTGTTAAAGGTAAAACACCTAGCAGAACAGCTGAAAAAATTATTGGGGCTGGCATGGTTACCACTAACAATGGATTTAGTGTGTTAATGAAGGATACTACAGTATATGAAGTGGGATGTAGCTCAGATTCTTCCATCCCCCCACCAAATTTACTAGTATGATAGTGACATAGAATGTGCGAGGCATAAATAAAGTAGGAAAGCATAAAGAATTGAAAGCTTTCCTTAAAGAGAATAAAGTTGCTTTAATAGTCGTAGTTGAACATAGAGTTACTCGAAGACAAGCAGAACGTATTATAGGGAAGATTGCAAGCCAATGGAGTTGGTGTCACAACTATGATATAGAAGGTAGAGGAAGAATTTAGATACTCTAGGATCCGAAGAGAATTGCTTTCACCCCTTTAACTACACACACTCAATTTATCCATGGAGAAATAACTACTCTGGAGACAAGTACTACTTTTGAATTAGCCGCAATATATGGGCTACACACGATATCTTCCAGAGCACCCTTGTGGCCTGAACTTTAGAGGATATTGGGGCAAGTTTCTCTACCTATGGTGATGATGCGTGATTTCAAGACTCTACTTGCAGAAGACAATAGAACCTTCTCGGTCCAGGAGATTGAAGTCAAAGACTTCAATAATTTCCTAAAAAATACTGGAAGTAGTGAAATTAAAACTATTGGCCGCAAATATACATGGAAAAATGGGCATGTGTATAGCGAAATTGATTGGGCTCTTAGGAGTACAAGATGGATGCAGAGATACCCTCATGTGGTAGCTGAAGTATTGCACCTAGGGTTCTTAGACCATACTTCATTAGCCATTATAATGCAGTCATCAACACCTTGCCAGGCTAAGCCTTTTCGGTTCATCAATGCATTAGCAGGACATTCTGATTTTCTAAAAGTAGTAGAGACAGGATGGAAAGTTCACGCGCAGGGGCATCATATGGCTCAGATTTGGAATAAGTTAAAAAATGTAAAAAGGGAGTTAAAGAAACTCAATACACAGGAGTTTATGAATGTGGGGAACAAGATAGAGGATGCTAGAGCAAGGTTGCAGGAAATTCAATCTTTAATGGATGACAATTTCTTCTCATCAAAGTTGCAGGATGATGAAAAAGAAGCAAAACAAAACTTGGAGAAGTGAAATATGATAGAAAAAAGCATATTAAAACAGAAAGCAAGAGTCCATTAGCTTAAAGTTAGGGACTCCAATACTAAGTATTTTCTTGCTTCCATGAAAGTAAGACAGAATCAAAATTATATTATCAAGTTGATGGATAGTTATGGACATATTTTAAACACCAAGAAAGAGGTTGAGGCCGAGGTGAGACAGTTTTATGAAAACCTATTAAGGTCAGCCGCCCATTCTCTGCCTGCTATAGATCCCTAGGTAATGCCAACAGGGCCATAACTGGATAGAAGACAGAATCTTACCCTTGTAGCACCTGTTACTAATGTTGAAGTATGGCAAGCACTACGGGATATAGATGATAGCAAAGCTCCAGGATGTGATGGCCTAAATGTTGTATTTTTTTAAAAGTTTTGGAGCATCATTGGAGCACAAGTTACTGAGGAAGTACAAAATTTTTTTGACACTAGCACTCTGTACAAGGCAGTGAACTATACCACAGTGACTCTGATTCCTAAGGTAAAGAATCCTTCTACTATCAAAGAATATCAGCCTATCTCATATTGCACTATACTGTATAAATTGATCTCTAAGATACTAGCCAAGAGGATGCAACACTTGATGAAAGTAATAATAGGGCATAACCAGGCAGCTTTTGTTTCAGGGAGGCTAATTTCAGATAATATAATCTTAGGGCATGAGTTGGTCAAAGGGTATGGAAGAAAGAATGTGTCCCCTACATGTATGATTAAGGTGAATATGCAAAAAGCGTATGATTCAATGAAATAGCCTTTCTTAGAGCAGGTATTACATGCTTTACTATTCCCAACTAAGTTCATAGGATGGATAATGACATGTGTTAAGATTGTGTCATATTCCACTATGTTGAATGGTGCTCCAATGCAACCTTTTCATGCAAAAAAGGGCTAAGGCAGGGAGATCCTCTCTCGCCTTACCTCTTTGTGATTGTCATGGAATACTTTAGTAGAATGTTGGGAAAGTTGGATGCATTGAAAGGCTTCGCCTATCATCCTAAATGTGCTAAGATGAAAATTATCCAACTTGGCTTTGCCGATGACTTACTGTTGTTCTCAAGAGGGGATATTGAATCAGTTCGGCTTGTGATGGACTATTTCAATAGGTTTTCAGCAGTGTCAGGACTTGTTACAAATCCTCAGAAAATCTGCATTTACTTTGGGGGTATCTACCGAAAGTCAATCCCAAATCCTTCAGCTGATAGGCTTCAAAAAGGGAGAACTTCCTTTTCGATATTTGGGTATGCCATTAAGTACCAAAAGAATGTCAATAATACAATGCCAACCTCTCTTAGAAAAGATGACAGGCAGAATCACTTCTTGGGCAACCAAACTTCTCTCTTATGCAGGTAGAGTGCAACTGATTAGGAGTGTTCTATTAGCTATCCAAAACTACTGGGCTCAGATATTTGTATTGCCGAAGAAGATCATCACAATGATTATTGCGGTGTGTAGGAGGTATCTTTGGACGAGGAAGGCAGAGGTGAGCAAGAAAGCATTGATTGCGTGAGAGCAATTATGTCTACCACTGACTGCTGGAGGCCTAAATATTATTGATATTGAGGTGTGGAACAAAGAAACGATTGCTAAACTACTATGGAGCCTCAGCCATAAAAAGGATAAACTCTGGGTTCGATGGGTTCACTACTACTACATCAAGCAATCAATAATCTGGGAGGTAGAAGCAAAGCAAACATCCTGGTTGTTGAGAAAGATTTTTTGAAGTAAAAAATACTTTGTGGCTATTGGATACAACTATGCTTAGTTTCAGATTATGCCCAGTTTCTCTATTCATAAATTGTACAAGGCAATGCAAGGACTGTATGACAAAGTAATATGGAGGAAGTTAGTGTGCAACAGTTATGGCGCACCTAAATAGGTATTTACCTTTCGTCTTGCAGTTTTGGAAAGGTTGAATATGCGTGATCGACTGGCTAGATGGGGTACCACTAATGTGCTGGATTGCAGCCTGTGTATTGGGAGCCTAGAAAGCACGAATCATCTTTTCTTTGAATTAATGTCCTTATTCCTTTGAGGTATGGAGGAAGGTGTTGGAATGGCAAGATATTATTCACAGGCCTATATGTTGGGAGAATGAATTAAAGTAGATCAACACGTATAAGGGAAGAGTAGCAAAAGATAATCTCCTTTGAATGACAACGGTTAGTAGTGTCTACCACATATGGAAGGAGCGTAATCTTAGGATTTTCCAACAAAAGCAATGAGAGCCCAATGTTGTGGTTAGAAGCATCATTCAGGAGGTGTGCTATCGGAGTAATTTGCGTCCAGATATGAAAATACATATAAGAGCACTAAATTTTTATCCTAATCAATAACTGATAAGATCTTAGTGTATTGGAGAGATGTGTGTGCTTGAAGTACTGGATAGGTGCTGAGTGTAAATCCAGAACCCCTTTGCTGTAATTCTTCCATTTGGAAATAAAAAAAATTATTTTTTTCTTATTTTTAATCATTAAAAAAATATTTTTTTTCCTTTTATAAATGATTTTTTGTTATAACTTACAAAGTTGAAAGTATTACTATAACTTGTAATTTTTTATATGAGGAATGCTATTTACGTTTTTTTCCCAAAGCTCAAATGATATCAACTAGGGCTTGAAGATTGATACTTGCAAAATAGTCCATTAGCTAATCAAAATACTAAAAGGAAAATTGCACTTTTAGTTCCCTTAATTTTAGCAGTAATTTACACAAATCTCAAAACTTGAGGACATTATTACATAAAATCTCAAAATCTTTAAAAAATTTACAAAAAATCCCACATTTACCATTTTGATTTTTGCTCATGATAATATGGCCAATCTACTCAACCGCAACTGCTTGAAATAGATGTATCATCAATATGTATCTCCTAATTTTAAACATAATCGCACTGAATTAAATGTATCACAAATATGTATCCTCACTTTTACTAGGATAATATGTATCACACGATATGTATCTCCACATTCATTAGTTTAATATGTATCACACATGATATGTATCCAGGTTTAAAATATGTATCACAATACAAAATTTTTGAAATTTTATATAATTAGACAAAATTATGATAAAAACTATCATTAGCTTCTTAACTTATGAGATTTGACTAAGTTACCCTAATTTTAAACGTCTGTATATTTTTCTTCTGTCAATCTAGTGATAAACGTCATTATCCACCACATACACACGAAGTCAAATCTACACTCCCAAGTTAAGATAAGTTATTAATTGTTTTTCAATTTATTTATTTGATTTTGGCTTAGTATGAATTTAATAAGTAAAAAAAATAAATAAATTTTGTGATCTTAAACTAAAAATATGTAAAACAAATCAAAAATTTCTTTTGGTCCATTTGGTCTTAAATATGCCATGAAAAAAGTTGAAACTAAAAGATTTTTTGGAAAATAAAAAGTAAGAGAAGTAAATTAAATAGAGGATACCATTCAGTATTGAAATGAAACCGGACTAATAGAATAATATTTTATGTGATAATTTTAAAGTGGACTAATAAAATGATATTTTTTGTGATATTCTTTTGTATGTCAAAAGAAAATGATATCTGTCACTTATCCTTAATAACAATGATTTCTAACTATATAAATGACCTTTTCATATTTTAGATATTAGTTTCAAAAGTTTTTTTTTTTTTCTTTGGTAGAAAACTAATGAAATTTAAACCTCCTTCACAAAAGAAAACACTATCTGTTGATGCTCGATCAAACATCATTACATTAAAACTTACGTATGTATAATAAATATGAAACACCTTTAATAAAACGCTTAACTTTTACACTATCTATTAATGCTCGATCAAACATCATCACATTAAAATTTGACTAACAGAGTAATAAAGTTTGTTTTCATAATTGCATGAAGGATAACCAAGATGAAAAGACTTCTTAATCAACTGATCAGCTTCGAAATAATGCAGGACCTTTTTGGCTCCCTTTTCTTGGACAAGAATTTAAGATAAGATAAAATTTAACATAAATTGTTGGCTCTCTATAAACCACAATGTGGGGAATTTTTATTTTTATTTTTATTTTATTTTATTTTTTGTGGTGGGAGGGGGTCCTTATGCAAGAAAAGTAAAAGGTAATCTTCTAGGGTTTTTTTTTGGCTATGAGAAAAATATGTTCTATTTTTGTTCTCCAAAAAATGAAAATATTTATACGTAATAAATACTAACAATAATAATAATTGAAAAATAATTTTTTAAAAGATGTCCACCTTCTCCTGATAACAAGGATTTGCATGTGTAAAGAGATCCTAGGTTTGCTTCTCTCCCATAATTTTCTCAACTTGTCTAGAATAAACTATAAGTACTTTAATTTTTATTGGAAAAAGGGTCAAATACACCTCTTAACTTTTCGAAAAAATTTAAATATACCCTCCATTAAAAATTTGATCCAAATATGCACTCGCTGTTAAACTCTAGTAGCAAATATACCCCTAAACTTTGCGAAAAAGTCCAAATATGCCCTCGTTGCTAAAGTTTACGAGCAAATATACCCCTAAACTTTACGAAAAGGACCAAATATATCCTCCGTTACAAGTTTAGCCCAAATATACCATCGTTGTTAAAGTTTAGGAGAAAATATACCCCTCTGGATGTTAAATAATTAGCTGGAAATTTACAAGCCCATTTTTCTTTTTTAAAAAATAAATTTAATTGCCACGTAAGCCAAATAATTGCCACATCATAAAAAAAAATTCACCCAACTATTTTACAACTTGAATCTGATCCACCAATTTGGACCAACCCATAACTCGACCCAAATTTTGTTTTCCATCATTGAGGGCCTTTTTCCAGCAACAAGATAATATCTCTAGTATTCATCTAAACGAGGATCATTCTTTCCGTCTATCTAGCCTTCGGAGAAGAAATTATGAATCTGTTCCGCGAATCTAACTGTGTAACTTGAGGCATCAAATCTGTATATTAAGAGTGATTCTACTCTGCCCCTCGAGAAGTTTGTTGTAAAAATTGTCGATAGTACTTTCAAAGATTGAAATAAGACCTATTTCGGATATGACAATCCTTTTTTTTTGTGTTTGTCTCTCTCTTAGGAGCTGAAACAGCTGGAGAAGCCATGACCTTGATTCTTCCACATTTTACAATTATTTTGAAATATTTCAGTAGATTAGAGTCCCTCGCGATAAAATCAAACAACATGAAAACAAATCAAAGTTTGAAAAATGTAATATCAACACAATATTTAAGTAGAACACACTGGTAATAAGAAAAATGCAACATTAACATAATATTTGAAGAGTCATTGAACTGATGGAATATTTCGATAACATTATAAGATTGAAATTTTGATAAACAAAATTTGGGTCGGGTTATGGGTTATTCTAAATTGGTGGGTCGGATTATGGGTTGTAATGAAGGGTATATTTGGACTTTTTCGCAAAGTTGAGGGGGTATATTTGCTCCTAAACTTTAACAGTAAGGGTATATTTGGACCAAACTTGTAATGAAGGGTATATTTGGATCTTTTCGCAAAGTTTAGAGGTATATTTGCTCTTAAAGTTTAACAGCGAGGGCATATTTGAACCAAACTTTTAACGTAGGGTATATTTGGACCTTATCGCAAAGTTAAGGGGTATATTTGACCCTTTTTCCATTTTTATTTAGCACCAAACACTATAACTCTCCCCATTGTATGATCCAAGAAAAAAAAAATATTCATATTTATATTATATTTCCATAAGGGCTCCAATGGAATGGGATCGAGCTTCTGGGAATGGAAAAGTTTCAATAAAAGTAACGCCTTCAAAAATGATTATGCATAATTTATAGCTTTAATATAAATATCGAGTACTGATTCAAAAATTATTTAAAGAGAAAAGAGGAGACACAGTGCTATAAATTCTTTGAAGTCTCCTAAATAGTAGCTGCTGTTAGACTTTAGAGTAATTAATTTCTGACAGATTCTTCAATTTCCTTTGACTAATATTACTTAATTTGTAAGGAATTAACATAAAATGTCACTGAATTTTCTCTGTCAAATTTCTTAAAATGGAAAAGCTTCAAGTACCAATGACCTGGTTATTACTATTATTAGTGAAAAAGTAACTATACTATAGTACTGCCATGAATAGTATTGAACTATTACTCATAACGATGGTGGAGTGACTGGTAATTCTTCATAGTTTTATCTTTAATTAGAGATTTTGAGTTTCTAAATATGGAACTGACATTATTAGAAAACGTTTTACCTTAATATGAAATTTTCAAGTTTGAATCCGGATACCGAACACCGAGTGAAAATCCAAACAAAAAAGAATATTAAACTATTACGAGCATTTCATATTAATTAACTCTAAATTTTAAGTTTTTTTTACATATTTTATGAAGACATTGAACAGCCTCATTAACAATGTTTGTCCAAAAAATATATTTTGTTTCTCTCTTGAATATCTCACTCAATTACCACTTCATTTATCATATCAGGATGAAATTGAAATAAAACGTTAAATATTTTCAAATAAATTTAATAGTTTAGACTGCAGAAAGTAATAAATATACTGACCCCATTATATTTAAAGTATGTAGCAGCAAGTGTCTTTAGTACAAGGCACATAGCTCTTCCCATTGTCTGATCCAAGAACAAATATTGTACTAAATTTTTACACCAAGATAAGAATGTGATGAATTGAACATGGGTGGGGTGGGGGGTACGACCCATGCCATGTGTAGTATAAATGTGTAGTTGATAATTTCGTATCATATTACATGAGATTATTAAATTGTGATATCGATGATGTAAAAAATTCATTATGCTAGTATTAGTTTATATATATAGCTAGAGCTTGAAAAGCCATTGAATTTTCATGGTCAAAATTCTTTTAAGTAGAAAACATCAAATTCATTGCTTGGTTATTAATATATAGTATACTATAATGCAAGATATGATGAATAATGTAGTGATCCCATGAATATTAAAGTAGTACACCATACAGCAAACAATTATACAATTCCAGCAAGCCCATTAAAGGGCCATTCATTCAATCACAGACAGACACAAATTATTTGATTATTATGGCAATGTACTAAATGACCAAAAAACAAATAAATTATTAGGGATATGAATTTAAAAAACCCATCAACAATGCACATGGCTTTGTTCCCTTAGGGGACATAGACTTTGTCATAAATAATAATTCAATGAAATAAATAATTCATAAAACATACAAATGGATCAATAAACATATTAAAAATTGAAATACATGATACATAGAATCTTGTTAATTGAATAAACAACAAATGAAATTTTAATAAAAGAGGAAAACGTACGCAAAGAACAATAAAAACAAAAGAAGAGATAATTATTAATCAAACCATTAAGTAATAAACAACAAGCCAGACACAATAGAGGGTTTTAAGTTTATTGCTTCATGTCCATTACAAATTGTCCAAATTAAAGATCACTTCTTTAATTAACTATATACTAATTAAAATTAAAATACAAACACATAAAAAACAACAATATATTAATCTCACAAAACCTTCAACTTCAAGCATTATCTATGGAGTTTTTTGCACTTTGAAATACATCAACTGGATTAGATCCTGCTCTTGCATTTCTCCATAGCCCTTGGTGCTGAAATTAACAAAAGAAAATTAATTACAGTTTAGTTATAATGAAGAAATTAAAATTGACTTAATTATTAGAATTAAACTCAAAATAGAAATTAAAAAAGGGAAATATTTACCAAGTCCAATAGCTTCTGATCCTTTCATTATGCGTAAACGCTTGCATGAATCAACAAACATCCTAAAAGAAATTCAAAAAAATAAAAAAGTTAGTCGATCTAATCGTGTTTAGTACGATAAAAGTCATTTTCAAGAAAATATTCCTTATGAAGAAGTTATTTTATAGTGTTCGATTATTAAAAAATAAAATAAGAAAAATAATTTTCCTCGTATATGAACATAAATCAATTTTCCTATAACTATATTAACTTTTAATTTCATATTAGTTGCTCCAACTAACACTTAGACAACTTTTTTACGATACTCGATGGAAATTATCATAACACTCTCTGATTCACTAAAGTTATCGTTATCTTCCATATATATTTTTTCGAAAAATAAATTTCACACATCAATCAAACAGAAAAAAACATTAATTTTCAAGAAAATATATATATATTTATTTATTTTGCATAACCTCTACCACACCACACCAAACAATTCTTGAGTATCATTTTTTCTTGGTTAAATCTCCTCTCTTTTTTTTTTCTTTCTTTTTTAATTAATTGATGAAAAAAATGTAGATAATAATAAAACTTACTCCCAAGGTACATCTCCAACAAGCATCCAATCTCCATCTTTATCTTCATAGGTTGGTACATATTCAGAGCTGTTAAGGAGATCCATCAGTTTGCTCTCATTCATAAAATCTATCATTCCTTGGGACCCATAATTTCCTGTATCAATAATTTAAAAAAAAATCATAAATACAAGCTGAAATTAATCAATATTTTCATAGGGTTTATAGAATAATCCCTCCACACTAACATTTATACAATATGTAAATAAAAAAAAGCTAGGCTGTATCAACCACTTATGAACATGATTCTAAGATTTAACTGTTTTTCTTGTCATGTTTTCAAGATTTTATTCTCATAAAAAAATATTAATTTAAATTATAGAGTCTAGCAAGTGGACATCAACAAAAGAATATAATCTGCCTGTTCTTGACTTCTTTCTCTATTATAGTACTCTAACCCTAAAAAAATATATAACAACATTACTTATCTAAAAAATGTTAATATCTCATTTATAACTCTATACACATGCTATTAGTTGTAGAATAAAGTTGTTTTCGCTTAATAATTCCAAGGTTGATTATTTTTTATGCAGTATAACTTCACCCACAAACAATATATACAATTTGTTACCTATAAGAACAAGTTGATTTCTCATATAGTCACTCAATTAATAGTAATTATTGCATAAAATAAGTTTCTTTATTGAAGAAAGTTGAAATCAAGAAGAAAAATAACTTCCTGAACTAATAACTAATAGCTATTAGTTGAGTGATCATTTAAGAAATCAACCTCGTTTAACCATTTACAACAATCTTATTTTGGTAAAATAAAACTCAGTGCGATGGAATCAGAACTGTTAATAAGAAAATTCAAAAAAATAATAATAACTATGTGAATAAGCAAACCGCAACAATGTAATAAGTTTTCTGACGAAAGGGGTGTCAATTGACTCTCCTTCGACAAACATGGCTACGTATATTAACCGATTTAAATACTCTATATTCTTTACGGTGTCAGCGTATATTAAAACATGTTACTTACCATTAGTAAAGGAGCTAAACATCTTAGTCAAAGCATCAGAAAGTTCTTTGTAACTTTTGTACATTTTCAAATCAACCTTACGTAGGTAAGGTGCACCATCCATGCAAACTTTGACAAATGCAGCAGCACTTGTCTTTTCAGTTTCTTCAGTGTTGCTCTTTGCCAATACATTCTTCCTGAATGATCTCACTGGTGGCCAACCCACTACTTGTGCCCTGCAAATATAATTAATTCCCACAAAAGGAAAAAAAAATTACAAAATATTTTCTCAATTTACTTAAAATGATAATAGCAATTTTTTATATGTATTTAGTCAAGAATCTAAGTTGCACAGACTCTTCACTTTGATGCCGCACTCGTGTTGAATTTTCCAAAGATTCAATATTTTTGGAGGATCGTACATGCAGTCCTTATATTTTCGAGGAGTCGGAGCGACATGGTCAAGAACTAGTCATAGTAACATGACAAAATTAAGCACAACTATATGAATACAGTCATACTGGTCGAACAATTTTTTTTTTCTTTATGAAAGAATGATTTTTTTCTATATATAGATAGACACCATAAAATATGGAAGAAAAAGAATGGCATAATCTTTAGTACTATATTCTTTTTCAGTATATTAACTTCTCTCTTGTTAGGGATAATATTACTATACTTAAGCAATTGGTAGTAGTGAATTATGTTGTTCGAACTCTTCAAAAACATATTGGGTATGTCGGACACTTCAAAAGTTATGCATTCTAAAAGATCTGACACTGACGCTACAACAATTTTTAAGGGTCCAAACGATATAGATGAAAAATAAAGCAAGACACGAAAATGTCTTTCGGGATATTCCTCAATGTTGTTCCAACTATTAACAAAACTACTAAAAATCATTTGTTTATGAAAGAAACTGAAAAGATGAAAGAAAAGAACTTATATTTAAGTGGAAAAGAGTAAAGAGGCATGTGAATCATCCATCGAACGTAGAATATTTCCTCAATATTCCTACTATTCATGAAACAACTAAAAATCATCTGTTTCCGAAAGAAACCGAGAAATATCAAAGAAAAAAACTAAAAAAAGCCTAGTAACTCATTATTTATCAAATTTTAAACCGTGCATTACTGACTATCAGAGATTTCTCGAATATCAAAAAAGAGTGAGGGACTTACTTGGTAGGTGGCTTGATTGTATCCTTGTTACAACCAATTTCTTTGGTAGTAGTAGTAGTAATATTCTTCATCTTATTCTTCTCCATATCATCATTAGATTGATGAAAATTAAGTTTCAAATCAACAGTCTCAGAAAAACCTCTTTTCCCATTAATCTTATTATTATTATTATCTCTGATTAATTCACCTCCTCCTCCGCCACCACCAGGTAGCCCCAAACACAACTCAGTTTCTTTCAGATCCATCAAAAATCACACTCTTTTTTTCTTCAGTAATTTACTTCTCTTTAACGATATGCAAATATGAGAGAGAGAAATAGAGAAATGTAGAGAGAGAAAGGGAAAAATTATTGGGAGAGAAAATGCAATAATATAAAGTGTAGTAACAATAAGTTTTAAGGGGGAACAATGTATATGGCTTCATGTGCATATATACCCAATGGTTTCAATTTAGCTATCAACTTTCCGATGGATCGCTAGTTGACACGTGGACATACATGGTATGTTGATCACGCTAGGGATCAAAAGGCACGTTACTAAAATAATTTAATCTTTTTTTGAAAAAATAAAAATTGGTTTTGTGGGGATATGTAAAATATTATATTATGATACCCTAATGATTTGTCAATATCATATTCCCACCGTTTCAATTTGTTTGTCTTATCTTTCTTTTTAGTTCATTTAAAAAATATATCCTTTTTTCTGATAATTATAACTTTCTGCATGACATATTTAACACCATAAAATTAAAAGTCATTTTGAAACATTTTGTATGTCTTTAATTTAGGGTTATAAGGTTCAAAAGTCTTTTGTACTTTTTAAAAATTTAAGTCAAGTTAAAATCAGACAAATAAACTAAAATGGAGGAAGTATATAATTTTTTTTGGAGGGTGGGGTTAAGTTATTTCAAGTGGATGGTGTTTTTTTAATCTTTTATTATTTTTGGAGGGGGGGAAAAAAGACTTGGATGGGGAATGCCATGATTAAGGTAACAAATGGAATTGAAGAGTGGTCCAATAAAGAGCCATGATCGATCATCTTTCTCTATACATAAACTAATAATAATATTGCAAAGATGGATTACAATTGTAATGTATTTTCTATATCAAATATATTGATAGTTCCATAAATTCATGTAAAACTTGACTTATTATGTATTGTCACTTGCAATGACTCTATCCATGTGTTTTCAAGTGTGTTCGTTTTCTTTTTATTTAATTTTGTTTCATTGCAATCATTTAATAATATACTTGAATTTAGATAAGTTTTAATTAATTTCCTTCTCAACGATACCTTTAATAAACAACAATCACGAATGATTGATGGCTAGGGAAAGCCTCCCAAAATATATATATATATTTTTTTTTCCAAAAAAGTTTTCCTTATATAAATTTACGATTATATTTAGGGAAAAAATGAAGTACTAATTATTCAATAACAAATGGGATTGATAATAATTGAATAGTGACCCTATAAAGAGCCATGATCAATCAATTTCTCGATATATAATATAGTCACCAAGCTATATATTGCGAGATAAAATGATAAATTATATTTGATATTTCTAAGTATAAAGATTCTTCAATTAATTCATGTAAAAAATGACTTATTGTGTATTTGTATAGGTCAAAATATGGATCTGACAGTTTATGTACAATAAATTTGAACCGATTAACTTAATTATAAAGAGTATTTTCTATACATTATCATATATTGTATATACATCAATAAAAATCTTTGTGAGAATATGTTGTGTATATGTTTTTGCTATACATCAATACAAATATCGAGTATTTTAATATTATTATTCCTATTAAGGACTCATATAACCATCGTAACTTCAGGGGTGACTCAAGGATAAGGCTAGTAAACATTGCTTTAGATTCCCCAAATTTTTGAGGCCTAAAATATAAATTTTATGATTTTAGTTTCACTTAAAATAATATTAAAGATTGTAAAATATAAAAAATACAAATTTTGTATTAAAAAGGAACTATTTACCTTTTATTAAAAATATTTTAGAACTTTTTACCAAATCTTCATATTAATAAATAAAATTTTCACAATAATATTTAAGGTAATGCATTTCAAATAAATGACTAACATCTTATTAATTAAAATTAGTCCTTACTTTTATAAATAATAATATTAATATGTGAAATTAAATATTTAATAACTTCTAAGAATACTACACTAAAAAAAATAGTATATAAGAATAAAAAAATAACTCTAAACTATTGATAATATTTTTGTTTTTTTGCATATATTTTTGATAATATTTTTGTTTTTTTTGCATATATTCTCATATTAAATTTTAATTTTTAAGTCATTAATTTTATTGAGACGACCACGTAATTTGTTTGGATTCATGAGACTATATAGTTTTCGTTATTGTTATTTATATAAGTTAAGTCTTAATATATAATAGGTGTATTATGTTACGTAAAATGTCACAATCTATTTTCATGAATCATAACATGCACCTAGGACAAGTGAATCGTATTTTCAGTAACCAACCTACTCATAATGCAATAAATTCCTAAATTATGCACTTTAATCTCATGATTTTAATTTATGGTAAAAACTAAAAATGCACCAAAGTTCAAATATATTCATCAAATGATGTTGGTGATCAAATCGTTACCTCAACACTTTATGTCGAAATTAATTTAGTGAATGTGAACTTCTCTTTTTCAAAAAAATGGGGAAAATCAAGTATGAAATTTAATATCGCTTTATTGTGGGATACGGTTTACTACTATGTGGCGACTCAAAAAATTGTTCTTTTATCATTGTTGTGTTTTATTTGTGACGTTTAACAATACATTTGTGGTTTGGTTTACGGTAGTTGAACAAGATAATAACGGATTGGAATGTTACACAAATAAGAGTCACTTAGTATACTTAATTGTTAATGGGATCATAAATTTTTTCCTCCTCAATAAACTAGAACTCTAGCAACAAAATTACCCTTAATTGGCAAGCTTTATAAATGACAAAAATCAAACTATTCAAACTTCAAAATGAATATTGGACATCTCGTATGCGAAAAACTATTACCCTATTCATCTTATTTCTCTTCACTTATCAGTGACACACGTCTTCGTAGTTCGTAATCTAATGATATAGAAGGAACAATCGAAGTTTTTATTTTACACATCAAGATTGTATTAAGTGAAATTAAATATGAACCACATCTACTATATTATATCACACTATACAATGATTAATTTTGTATATTTCCAATTTAACCCAAGAAGAAAAAAACAGAAAGAATCATTGCCTGACAATTTATTTTCCACTCTACATTTTTTTTTTTTTAAATAAGAAACAAAGTGCACGTTACTGACTAGACACTACTAGTGAGACATTATCAGAGAGGTGAAAATATATATATAGATATTTGATAGGGAAATTAAAATGTCAACTCCAAAAATATACTATACATTAAATTTAAAATAGTGAAGAAAAGATATAAAGATTTCCCTACCATGGAGACAGATGTGGCATTCTGTCCACCTCGTTCTCTCTCACACAGTTTATCTCCCATTAATGGGGTCGCTAAGTTGTTGGAGGAAACATTATATTGCAACTTGTTGTACCATGAATTTGCCCTAAATATTGGAAATCTCAGTAGCTAAGTTGACATTTGGGAATCTCAGTAGCTCAATTGACTGGTTGTCGAAACATTCACATTATTGACGGCGAAGACAAGATGCAGGAAGCAAGGCTGAGATGGTTTAGCCATGTGAAGAGGTGGTGATTCATGTATGTTTCAGTGTGGGATTTGTGAGAGGTTGGCAATGTTGTTTTATGGGTACACAAGAATCTGTATTTTGACAATAACAACTTCAACACTAGTTTCAAGTACAAAACAAGAACACTTATGAAGTTATGTAACACCCTCTACACAAGATCAAAAAGATCTTTCAAAGAAGTGTGTTTTTCAAAAAAAATTAGATGAAACAGAAAAGGCCAAATCCTCCGAATTCACGAAGTGTCCTTAAGGAAATAATTCCCCTCAAGTACCCGAGGTTATGGAATTTTTCTCCCAGGATAAAATGGCCTAACAATCCGACTGTAGTGGTACCTCAAACGATCGGATTCCCCTTGAACTCACTCAACAATTAGATGATCACACGGAGTATTTCAGAAAGCAAGAAGTGTTTTAATGCAAGAAATTTTCGTTTCTAAACCTGTGGAAAAATGCAGGTTTATATAGCCATCAGGTGCCCCTTCTGAAAGGTAGCAATAATTCATCGGAAAGGTGTATCTTTTCTGAACAGTCATGTTTGTTCATCGAATCATTGTGTTTTTTTCTGGACAGTCACAACCATTCGAACAAACATTTTCTTTCCTGAATCAGTGTGTCATTTCGTCAAAGGGTTGCATCGGAAAGGTGTATCCTTTCTGAACAGTCATGTCTGTTCATCGAATCATTGTATCTTTTTCTGGATAGGTACAACCATCCGAACACACATTTTCTTTCCTGAATCAGTGTGTCATTTCGTCGAAGGGTTGCATCCCTTCTGAAGCATCATTTCGCATTCTGCAGTTGTTTCTGCACTGCATGCATGCACGTTGGTTTTTTTTTTCGAACGATCGATCATGTGAAAAATTCAAATCTGAAGCCAAAGCCAAAGCCGAGCGGGCGACGACGACGGCTCGAGGCACCTCTTGGTTCTTGCCTCACTTACCATATGGAGTAAGTGTTCCTTATTATATAACACTTGAAAGTTTCCTTCTTTCCTTCTCCCACAAATATGGGAGAATTAGTAGACTTTCCATTTTTTTAGTACACTTTCCATTTTTGAGTGTTATCTCAATTTTTTCCTCCACTTGGTTCCCTCCATTTTTAATTCACACTTTTGATCTAGAACCCAACAGGCGATAGATGATTTAGGGAGAGGTAAGGTTAGACCGAAAAAGTATTGGGGAGAGGTGGTGCAATTTACGTTTACAGAAGACATGGACTTAGATAGAAGGATGTGGAGGATGCAGATTAGGATAGAGTAAAAGGTTAGTAGATAGCAATTTGTTGTTTTGCTATCCGTTCATACTAGTAGTGGCATTTCTCGTGTAGTAATTTCTTGTCCTTCAATTTTTGTTATTATCTGTAGATTTTTTATACTTAGATTATCATATTATTTAGTTTAAATTTTATCTTGTTACTATCTACTGTTGTCATTGTTTATTGTTTCTTCCCTGCTAATAAAAGGATTTAGCAACAAATTTATAGCTAAACGGTAAAATTCGTCGCTAATTCTATTAAATAACGAATTAGTAAAGAATTAGCAACAAAGTTTATAGCTAATTATAGGAGTATTTTTTTTCTTTACTAATTATTTTAGAGTCTTATTTCTTGAGTTGAGAATTTATTGTAAACTATCTCTTGCCTCTAAAGTAGAAATAATAATGTTTACGTACATTTCACTTTTTTCGTATCTCATTTGTGCACGACACTAAATATGTCATTGTTATTGTAGTAATGTAATTTTAATTCCAATGTGTGTTCTTCTTTTTTTTTTTTTTTTTGGGGGGGGGGGGGGGGGGGGGTTGAGATTCTTGTAGCTAGGAAGCTGCCGCCCTTCTTCTCTTACACATGAATGAATTATTCTTGCATTGCACGGATTTTATTTTTAAAAAAAATTTACAATAAAAAATTCAATTAAGTACTACCCCATTTTATATCTTTATAATTGATCTTGCAGTTTGCAAGAAATCTCACACATACACACACCACCACATATGTGCATGATGGCATATGCTGTTCGTTCCTTGAATAACGAATAAAAGCCAACTCCCATTTAATTTCTTTTCACATTGTGAATTTAAAGATTCTTATTTTCTAAAGATATATTTAATTGATCTTTCGGAAATAATCCTTCTATCTTTTGAATGTAGTGGTAAGATCTGCGTACGTAACCTCACTTGTGGGGTTTTACTCGATATATTGTTGTTGCTGTTGGAAGATATATTCAATTAGTGCATTTTTGAAAGTTGAAACTGATCAGAACATACTTAACCGTTAATAATTGTAAATACTATCGGATTAGTTATAGTTAATTACGCTTTCTTTTTAAACAGTTTTTGACTTCTATTGTGTCATGTGGTCATCGGAGTGCATATATATATATATACACACACACACACAGACACACTAAGTACTAGTTTCATATGATAAAGTGGAGAGGCACAAGATTTATCAATCATTACATTGTTCATTTGAAAGAAACAAAAAACGTTTTCTTACTAATGATCGATCAATAAAAATTTCCAAAATCGAAATTCTTCATCAATTTAGAATCATAATATCAATCTTTAAATTTTTCATTTGAAAGAAAAAAAAATATTTCTTACTAATGATCGATCAATAAAAATTTCCAAAATCGAAATTCTTCATCAATTGAGAATCATAATATCAATCTTTAAATTGTTCATTTGAAAGAAAAAAAAACGTTTCTTACTAATGATCGATCAATAAAAAATTTCAAAATCAAAATTCTTCATCAATTGAGAATCATAATATCAATCTTTAAATTGTTCATTTGAAAGAAGAAAAAAAACGTTTCTTACTAATGATCGATCAATAAAAATTTCCAAAATCGAAATTCTTCATCAATTGAGAATCATAATATTACTA
The DNA here is from genome assembly GCA_030864215.1 of Capsicum pubescens. NCBI lineage: Eukaryota > Viridiplantae > Streptophyta > Magnoliopsida > Solanales > Solanaceae > Capsicum > Capsicum pubescens. The sequence goes on from CM061546.1 coordinate 39,855,040, forward strand.
GTTTTGTTCAACAAGAAATTAAAGTGGACGATGGACTCATTTCATGCATAAAATAATCGCATGAAGTTATTTGCTAACCAACCTTATGAAAATGTTTGTTGAATTTATAATTTTATATGCAGAAAAGAGACAATTTGACGAACTAAAATATCTTAGTAGATAGAGGAAAAGAAAGTAAAAGTGATATTAGTAGTAACGCCAAGTGAAGTAAGAGCAGCCTAAGCAGTGAAAAGAAATAGTGCGAGAGTAATACAAGATCGCGCTACTATAGATGACAAGGAATGTATTTTCTAGTTATATCATCCGTAATTACTTGAATTCGAGATGTTCTTCGAACCAATATATACTTTGCTCAAAAAGGCAAAATTCCCCAAATAAAAATCATTCACCTTGTACAAATCAAGGAAAAACACACAAATACTGGTTGTAATGGATATGAAGTATATATTGAAATATGGATTGATATTTTTCACTTTTTGTGTTTCACCTCGTACAACTCAAGCAAAACACCTAAATACTAGTTTTAGTGGATATGAAATATATATATAGAAATATGGATTGATATTTTTACTTTTTGCGTTACATAAATTTATCTCAGTCACAAACATAAGTTGTGATGAGATGGTTCAAGATCCTTTCACCTTTAATCAAAAGTTTTTTATTTGAGGTTTTAGGAATGAAGAAACATTTCTGTTGGGACTTGGGAGTGGCGCACCAAGAAAAGGACACTGCAATATGTGATTTAGATTAAATCGAACTTTGATACCGATATCAAACATCATATGAAAAGCAAAAAGAAATATGTCTCAATTTTTCCCTAGTCCCTTATTCATTTAGTTGCACAATTTGTCCTTCAAATTGGGTTGGTCTTCAATTTTTGTCGGTAAAAATTAAACTTATGCTTAGCGGCACATAAGTTCTTTAAGGGCATGAAACATAATTTGTGAGATGTTATGATGCGAAAAATATAAACTTATGCCTCAAAAAAAATATTTATCTTGAGGATAAAAATTAAAGGCCCCTCATATTCCCTTTCCTATGTCATGCTCTTATTCTTTACATTATGATGATTTCTAGTTATGTGACAATCACTATAGGCCATTGAACTCACTTTTTAAAAGGTCACTTTCTTCGTTCGATCATATCTCACCTTTTCACTAGTATGAAAATATGGAGTAAGGAAATATCTATTTAGACTAGTGAACTAATTATGATGAATACATATTAATAATTTAATTACATTAATTAAGCAAACCATCATGTCAATGGTGAGTTGGTGACTCTTATAACCATTCAATTAAGTCAATCACCTTCTTATCCAAGTTTGTTGTTTGATCATGACAAAACAGGTCACTTTAAATTAAACAATAATCATGTTAAAGTAGCTATCACCATATATACACTAAGTTTTTCTTTTTCGGTTTCTCACTCGATATTCGATAACTGTATTGGAGTCCGACTAATACGGATTCACGTATTGCAAGACCTATTTTTAGGGGTAGCACTCCCAACAGAATTTTTTCATTCTCAGAACTCAAACCCGAGATCTTTAATTAAGGGTGAAGAAATCTTAACCATTCCATCACGAAGTGAATCAATATGCAATATGCATGAATGAAATTGGATTTTCTTCTAAAGACTTAATAATTAATTACTTCTTATCTTTTAGATCCTTTTGTCGGGAATACAACTAGACAAGCAAAATAATTCTTAGTACTTCTATGGCCCATTTTTATGTGAATGTTTGACTTGAAATGTATAGTTCAAAATTATTATTTTTGTAGAAAAATAATGGTGATCCAAGTCAAATATATTCGAAGTATCAAATCATCCTTTTAAATGATGGTTGTGAGATCTATATCTATCTTTTCATTTTCTCTCCCATCATATAAGAATGAAATTTTTATATCAAACATAGTTTGATAAATTACGTCGTTAAGGGTAAAAAGAAGCTGCTAAAATGGGACATAGAGGTAGTAATTGTATAGTTATGATTTTTTTTGGAGAGACATATAAACATTAAGGTTGAAAGCATGGGATTATGAAAATTTGTGACTTAAAACTTCATTAATTATAATAACAGAATATTCTACTAAATTAACTATTCGGTTCTTCATACCACCTAAACAATTAATTATGGGAAAAGATATAATTATACCTCCGAACTATGATAAATGGTATATATATATATATATATATATATATATATATATATATATATATATATATATATATATATATATATATATATATTTGTTAAGCTGTATCAATGGAGCTTCACCAGGTTGAAGAGAGGATCAAAACAAAGAAGAAAAGTATTTTTTTCATTCTGGAAATGTGATGAATTACTTTTGCAATGTATCTACTCACCTACTATTTATATGGTAGTTTGCTATCTAGTCTAGTTAACTTAATCTCCTAAGTAATCTACTAACAAACTTGATGTCAGTTGTACAATCTGTAACTAACTAATGGAATCTGACTTATTGAACTAACTAGCTAGTGTTGTTGATATATTGAACACCCCTCCTCAAATTGGTAAGTGAAAAGATGTCTTTCACACCTAGTTTGGACAGTAGATAAGTATGTTGAGTTCTTCCTAGACCTTTTGTAAGCAAATCTGCTAGTTGTTCTTTTGTTGGCACATGATAGATTTTGATCATCCCTTGTAGAAGTTTTTCTCGGACAAAGTAACAATCAATATCAAAATGTTTTGTTCTTTCATGGAAGATGGGATTCGCTGCAATCTGTATGGTTGTTTTGGTATCACAAAGTAAGGACACTGGTTGCTGAATTTGTATTCCTAGTTTCTTGTATAGACCAATAAGCCAAGTGATCTCAGCAACAGCTGAAGCCATGCTTCTGAATTCTGATTCAGCTGAGCTTCTTGCTACTATTTCTTTCTTCTTTGACTTCCAAGACACCAGTGCACCTCCAAATTTCACCAAGTACCTTGTAACTGATCTTCTGGTTTGCACACACGTACCCCAATCTGAATCACAAAATACAGTTAACACCCCTGAGTTTTGAGAGGGCATAAGCAGACCTAGTCCAGGGGATGACTTAATGTATTTAACCACCCTGATAGCAGCCTCCATGTGAGACTCTTTAGGTGCATGCATGAGCTGACTTAAGACTTGCACTGTAAAGGAAATATCTGCCCTTGTCATTGTCAGATATAACAGTCTTCCTACTAATCTCTGCTATCACCTGATTCACCTTCAAATTTTTGTACATGAGAGTCATATTCTACTGAAGTTAATCTTTGACTTGGATCAAGTGGTGCATATTCAGGCTTGGCTCCACTCAATCCTAGTTCAAAAATAAGCTCCAAGGCATATTTCCTTTGACTCATGACATACCCCTCCTTGGACCTAGCAAACTCAATGCCAAGGAAGAATTTCAGATGTCCCAAATCTTTCATTTTGAATTTCAGTTTAAGATCACTCCTTGTTTGGTCAATCAACTCAGCATTGCTCCCAGTGATCAAGAGATCATCCACATATACCAGAACCACCACCAGTTCCTTCCCTTCCTTCTTTGTATATAGAGAGTAGTCATAGTGGCTTTGAACAAATCCTAAATGAATCAAAGCAGTTGTAAGTTTTAAGTTCCACTGCCTTGGTGCATTCTTAAGACCATACAATGACTTTTGTAATTTGCAGACTTTGCCAGACTCCCTCTGTCTGCAAAACCCAGGTGGAATCACCATATACACATTTTCTACCAGATCACCATATAGAAATATATTGTGAACATCCATCTGAAATATGGACCAGTTCTTAGCAGCAGCTACAACAATAATAGACCTCACTTTGACCATTTTTGCCACAGGTGAAAAAATCTCTGAATAATCCAGTCTCTCTCGCTGATTAAAGCCTTTTGCCACCAGGCGTGCTTTGTACCTCTCAGCAGCACCTGAGGCTAGATATTTGACTTTGAACACCCATTTTCATCCTATAGGATGCTTACCAGGAGACAGGTCGACAATGGACTAGGTATTGTTTTCTTCAAGAGCAGTTATTTCTGACTTTATTGCATCTATCCACTTAGGGTCAAGAGAAGCTTCAGCAAATGAGGATGGCTCAGAAATAGTAGAGTAAGAAGCTAATGCAGTTCTATGAGCAGTGGAGAGTGAATCATAGGTCACATAAGAAGATAGAGGATACAAGCAGGCAGAATTTGCCTTGGTGGACTTAGTAACATAATCTTTGAGCCAAATGGAAAGATTGGTATGCCTTATAGAAGTCCTTCTCCCACTACTAGGTATGGAAGCTGCAGCATTGGGAGGAACAACTGAAGAATCATCATCAGAGAAAGGAACTGTGGTATTAGTATTAGTAATATCTGAGGAGGGACCCTCAGGATGAGAACTAGAGTGAGCTGGAATTACCAAGGGGGAAGAAGCAATATCTGAGGTATCATATGCCACTTCAGGGGGAGGAAACAATAAAAAAGACTCATGCATATTCTTCAAAGAAAAGAGATCTTCCTTAAACACAATATCTCTACTTATTAGAAATTTTTTTATGCTAGGAGAATAAAGTTTATAACCCTTTTGAAGGTGAGAATAACCAAGGAATACTGTTAGAATAGCTCTAGCAGCAAATTTATCAACCTTTCTCACCTCAGTAGCATAGGCTAGACAACTAAATACTCTAATGTGATGAAGAAGTGAAATCTTTTTATAAAGGCATTCATAGGGAGTTCTTCCCTGGAGAATAACTGAGGGCAGTCGATTGATGAGGTAGACACTATTCAACACACACTCACCCCAAAATCTTAAGGGAACATTAGATTAAAACCTGAGAGCTCTGGCTGTATCAAGAATATGCCTATGCTTTCTTTCAATAACCCCATTCTGCTGGGGAGTGTACACACAAGAACTTTGGTGTAGAATACCAAGAGAGTTAAGTAATTTAGATACCTGGGAGTTAAAAAACTCACAACCATTGTCAGATCTCAGGATCTTGACACTGGTATTAAACAAATTTTTTATCATGGAAAAGAAGTTCCTAAGTACTACTATGACTTCAGACTTTGAGTTTGAAAGAACTAACCAGGTATATCTGGAATAATCATCAACCAAAGTGATAAAATATCTCTTACCATCATGAGAAGGTACCTTGTAAGGACCCCAAAAATCAGCATGAAGTAAAGAAAAACAAGCATCAGTGGTAGTAGTACTAAGACCAAATGGTAGCCTTGATTGTTTTGATAAAGGACAAACTGTACATAGCTCATTCAGAGGCTTCTCAGACAAACCCTTGAAACAACTCAACTTTCTCAAAGTCATAAAGGGAGCATGTCCTAGTCATTTATGCCATAGGGACAAATTTATTGTTGACTTATTACAAGTAACTAAAAAAGTAATAGCAGTAGTAGTCTTAGAGACATTGTTGACATGAACTTCCTGAGAGTTCAGCTGATTGCCTTGAGACTGTAAGGGGCAATCTGCACACACCACATAGAGATTATTCTCCATTATGCCAATCCCCCTCAGTTTCCCACTGGAGATGTCTTGAAATAGACAGAAATCAGGGTAAAAAATAACACAACAATTCAACTCTTTGGTCAGCTTTGACACAGAAAGTAAGTTGTACTTAAACTCAGGAATATGCAACACATGAGTGATTGTAAGACCTTCAAGGACCTGAGAGCACCCAATATTGCTAACTCTAGCATGACCACCAGTTGGCAGATGTACTGCACTTTCTTTGGGCTCACACAACTTGTGAGATTATGTTAGTGAACTCAATTGACTCACCATATGTTTCGATGCTCCAAAATCAATTATCCATTTTTTATTTGCACTTAAGCAAGTGAGACATGTAGCCATACCTGCAGATGTCACACTTGCACTAGTATCACACTGTGCCTTTCCTTTGTGCATCATCTGCAGAAGTTGTTAGAACTTCTCAGGAGAAAACTGTGGAGTTTGCAGCATAGAATAAGGTTGCTGACTTGGATGTGGCATCTGTATAAATTGTTGAGAGAGAATGTTAGTCATGAAAGCATGGGAGTTCCTGTAAAAGTTTTTGTTAAAAACACCAGTTCCTGAATTAGTGGAAGCATGTTAAAATTTGGGATTTGCTTGAGTGTTGCTTGGTCTGAAACCATTAGATCCAATGTTATGCCCTTTTCCAGAAACAATGCCTGCAATGGAACCAGGAATTGTTCTCTTCTTCCCTTTCCAATCTGGTGGATAACTATGAAACACATAACACTTATCACTTGTATGACCACTCCAGTTACAAAAATCACATGTAAGTGACTGTTAGAGAGTTTTTTTTACCTAGGATTAGCAGATCCTGACCTTTTCTGTGAAAATTTCTCTTTATCACTAAAGAATTCCATAGCATCAGACATATATACAGATGAATTCTAGCCAGAAGTCCCAACAACATTAGACTTTCCTAGCAATCTTTGACTTTCCTCAGCCACTACTAGAGAATAAGCTTTGTTCACACTAGGTGGAGGAACTAGCATCATGATCTGACTTTTACATTGATTGTAAGATTCATTTAACCCTAATAGAAATTGCAGTAACCTATGATAATCAAAATGAGCAGCATATGTCTTGGATTCTACACATGTACAACCAGGACAGGGCATAAGAGAATCAAATTCAGTCCACAACTCTTTTAACCGAGAAAAATAGGTTGATACAGGCATCATCCCTTGAGTAAGAGTTGTTATTTCTTTGTAGAGATAAAAATTTTTGGAACCATCTACTTTATCAAACTGTTCCTTCAAATCAGTCCACACTTGTTGTGCATTACTAGCATATAAAATTCCACTAAGCAACTCTCTACTAACAGAAATCATGATCCATGAGAGAACTATCACATTGCATTTCTCCCAGAGATCATGCAAAGAGGGATCAAATTTATCTTTGGAGCCTTGGCCAGTCACAAAGCCTAATTTGCCCTTACCTAATAAGCCTATTTTCATCAGTCTACTCCATAATGAATAATTCTCAGAACCAGTTAGTTGAATAGAAACAAGAGAGCTAGCTGGTGTGTCACATGCATGAAGATACAATGGATGATGAGAGTCAATTACAATTTCTAGTGCAGTTAATCCTTCATTAACAGAACCAGTTGGAGTTGGCGCCATTAATGGTTGCAGAAAGAGTTTGTTTCAAAGCAAGAAAGTACAGACCGCTAATAATTCCTATCAATCTAGCTTTTTCTCACTCGATGCAGAGATTCCTCGAAAAACTGTCGTCTACACCAAAAGCAGAGATCGTTGATCAATTATCACTTGTGAAACAACACTCAATTGAAGGTCGAGGTCTCTGAGATCGATGGCTCTGATACCATGTTAAGCTGTATCAATGGAGCTTCACCAAGTTGAAGAGAGGATCAAAATAAAGAAGAAAAGTATTTTTTTCATTCTGGAAATGTGATGAATTACTTTTGCAATGTCTCTACTCAGCTACTATTTATATGGTAGTTTGCTATCTAGTCTTGTTAACTTAATTTCCTAAGTAACCTACTAACAAACTCTAACAAACTTGATGCCAGTTGTACAATTTGTAACTAACTAATGGAATCTGACGTATTGAACTAACTAGCTAGTGTTGTTGATATATTGAACATATATATATATATCCTCCGCCATACTTTGGAATTTGGATACACATATAATGAAATGCATGGTACGTATACGTCCTCCGTCATACTTTGGGTACGCATATGCCCCTACCGTTAGTGTGAGGGGCATATAAATACCATTTCATTAACGGTAGGAGCATATGTATACCCAAAGTATAACGAAGAATATATATATACCATTTTTCATAGTTCGAGGATATATTTGCCCCTATTCCGATTAATTATTCTAAAAGTACTGTGACGGTTACTGATGCAACATCCAACATGTATATGACTAAGTGAATAAAACTATGCTAATCAAATGTTGAATTATTGTAGTGATTAATATGTTCCCTAGTTTTAAAAAGAAATTGAACATTTGGGCAAACACAATTAGAGAGGACTAGAAAGTAGAAAGTTTGCTTAACATACATTCAAAATTTCCCCCTAGGAAAAGAAATGAAATGAATATGAACCAATATATATCAACATTCAACAATCAACGTCATTCACCACGAAAGAATGTGGTACAGCAGATGAGGTTGTTCCTTCCTTAATCAGAGAGTTTGGGTTCGAGCACTGAGTATGGAAAAATCCTAGGTAGGGAGCGTTTTCCCCCGAATAGGTCCTACGCGGCAAGAATCCGAATTAATCGAATTCCAATGCGAATACCAAACATCGGATGAAAAATTAAAAAAAAAAAAATCAAAATCATTCATTCTTAGCTTTTTTGGGGCATGGTGGTGACTTAGAGACAGGTCACATCTATAAGAGAAATGAAACATCCCAAACCCTAGTTGTGCCCTTGCTAAGTCACATCCCTTTCTCTTCCCAACCCCATTCTCTTTTGTTTTTTTTCTAACCTAACCTAATACTCCCGTCATCTCATTTTATATGATGGTATTTGATCTTATACGAATGAAAGAATTCCGACGCATGGTGTAAATATATGCAACATACCAAAATTGTCTTTACTACCAACAATTAAACGAGTGGTGGTAAAGGACACTTCGTGGCAAATATAGAGTATCAGCATCGAATTCATCTAACTAAGCCGCTCAACAATTTTTTTACTCAAAATAATTTTGAAAGTATATATAACATGTTTAGTAGTAAAAACTTAAAAGATATTGACTTATTAAATTTAAAACCTAGATCAGCCTCTGATAATATAAGAGTTCTACATATTCTCTCATATTTCTCTTTTCATAAAAGGTAAAATAAACTATATAAAATGAATTCCAACAAATCATGTCATTGAAGGTGAAATGAGATAATTACACGACTGAATAGCTTCTAAATATAAATTTTTGGTAATTTTTTTTCAGATCATTGCCAAATGCCAATCACAATTTTATCCAAACACACAATACCCTTACTTATATATAAATATATATATATAAACACTTTTTTTTTTACCTCTCAGCTCTCAATCTGTTTTTGGACTTTAACTTTCATTTCTTGTAGTGTCAATGTCACACTAGACTACAAGAAATATTTTTTTGGCAATGTATAAAATGGCAGTACAATGCCCTTTTTCCAAATATCCATAACTTTCGAATTAATCCTAACTATCTACAGATCCCTCCTTATCTTGAAAGATGACTATAAGAAATATATAGATATCAAGAAAGTGACTACCACTTAGTTAACTTTTGGAGTTTTTATCCCCTTTTTCACAATAAGCCTAAGTAGGATATTTGGTTGGTGGGTGGTCCTAATTATACCCACTATATAATATTGATATTATATTTAATTACATATATGCTGATGTCCAAATTTATGTATATATAATTGACTTAGGACCACTATGACCTTATTGTTTGCATATGCAGCAGGATAAAAATTAAACAGATATATAAAGCTCACCCAATTGCATTTTTCTTCTAAGACGTACTATAACCCTGGCTTGCTATATTGTTGTTGATTTGCAAGTGAAATCACATAAATATAAAAAGAAGTTATTTATTATAAGGTAATAGTGATATTTTTAATCAGTGTGAGATTGATTTTCTGGGAGGGGGGGGGGGGGGGGACGTAACGTTGATCTAAGACAAATTGTATCGCACGTGTAAAATTATTTTTGATTTGGCTTAATTCGAGATTAATATTAGAATAACAGAGTAACGCGTGTGAGATTCGGCTTACTGCAAGAGCGACGCATACACAAGAAGAAACTAGCTAGCTTGTTCCTTGTGAGGACTTTAGTGGTCATAAATACTCGAAACGATATGTGGTGATATGTTTAATCTCCAGAGATAAGTTTGACTATGAGCCATTTGTGAAATTTAATTCGATGGAATGATTATTCAATATGCGAATAAAATCATATATTAATAATTGAAAAGAAAAAACAATTATATAAACACTGTTGAGATACTCCTAGAAAAATTGTACGAGCTTATATTACAACAACAATAATATTATATTATATTAGTAATAGTTTTAACTGATTTAGACCGATTTTTTTTTATTTTATTTTTTTAGGGGGTGGGTTGTGATTTTGAATATTCATCTGTCTCATGTCAGTTATTTGTGAAAGTATTTCAGAATTGTGTGTGCACAAAAAGAGATTCTGCTTTTATTATTAGTACTAGTTTTTTCTCCTCTACTTATTTTATGAACTACTATAGGATAATTTTGGTCAGACCATATTTCTGACATTTATCATTTTCTCAGGTTCTGATACTATTTCTTTGGATAGAATTTTGAGAAAAATTATCTTATGCTATATAATCATTATCAAAGTTCATTACTTCTCCATTTAATTTTTTTAATTTAACCATTAATTCATTTTGTACCCTTTTTTCAAATTAAATAGTTGAAGTATTAAACAACTATGGGGAATACATAAGAAAATCGTAACATATTTGTCAAAATAATTTATTTAGTTTTCAGATTTATTATGAGTTCTCATATTCCTTATTGAGTAGTACATAAAAACTAAAGTTACAAGCAGTAGTAAAATAATTTAATAATTTAATTATTGACGTTGACTTCTATATATAGATGTATCAACTTAAAATGTATTTTCCTCATTTCCTTTATTTATGGAAAAAAATAACACGAAAGAAACAAGGTGAACCCCATTGACAAATATCAATCTTGACTAATTGGTCCTTAAAGAAAAAGAAATCTTATCTGTTTCTTACAACAAAATAAATAATTAAATAGTTTAATAATATTTTTTTAATGTAAAACTTTTATCGCTTAAACAAGTTAAATGCTATATATATTTTTACTTCAATTTTTAATTCTTACTATTAAATTTCCTAATTTGATATAAATATCATGGGAAACTAAATATTCACCTTGTGATAGAATGGTTACTCTTTAATTTTTAGTTAGAGGTTTTGAGTTTGAACTCTGAAAATAAAGTCGTCTTTCATATAGAGCGATTTATCCCCTCAATTGAAACTTCTCGGTGCAAATCCGAAACAAATTTATTTTAACAAGTCATCGCTAATCTATCATTTGACAAGATTAATGACAAACTTTATTATTTAGCTATAAAATTTGTCCGTCGCTAATTTCTATTCTTCTGGTTAGTAGTTGGTGTGGTTCTAAGTTCTAACAATTATCAGTCAGATCTAAGTTGATTTCACAATTAATTTTGTATGACCATGTTGAGGAGACATGTTACATCAGCTACATGTATATAGTTATTTAATTAAAGGCAGTATTTTATCACTAATTTCGTTTAATGTGGGATTGCAATATACATATATATATATATATATATATGGGAATCTTAACCACAATAGTATATTATTCTAAATGTTGGTTGAATCATAGACAATGGATCCCAAGGTGGGGGCTGATTATAACACTCATTGCTTGGAATGTCTACCATCAACATTTAATTTTTTTTTGGTCCTTCTGCAGCCTACCCAACATCCTATTTATTTTTCTATTTTTACCCCTAATACTATAATAATAATTTACTATAAGTAATTCTTAAGATTTTTTATAATGGGCGTTTAGACATATGATTTCACATATTTGACGGAGGACAAGTCTCTAAAGAAAGAACGCACATTGTATCTTAAGCGAATTTGATATTGGAATGGGAGAAAAAAGATAGAGACCTTAGAAGAATGAGTTCATAATCAACTATTGAAACGTCTTATAGGTTAAAATTCAAGGGATAAGTTGGTGTGTCCCTAGGTCCAAAGCAGATAATATCTTAATAGTTAGACCAAAATCGTTACATTTGGAGGTAGATTGACAATTTTTTTAGTTTATGAATTTCGAATCATAATCTTTTGTGTGTGGTTTTTGTAGACACGTGATTTTTTATCTTCCTCAAATTTTAACTTATTTTTATATTAAATATTTATATTTGGCATAATATTATTTAATTTCTTATTTTATTTTTATAAAATTTTAGTTAAAAAATTAATAATTAAATAAATTTAATTTTTCAGTTTTTTTTTTAATCTTAATTCTTTTTAAAAAATATAGTATATATATATATATATATATATATATATATATTATTCATTCTAAATTTTAATAAATAAATTAGTAGTTTAATACTATTTTATTATATTTATTTTTGTCTATTTACAATTTTTTATTATGTTTTGTTAAATATAAAATTAATTATTATTTTATTTATTATTGTTATTTTTGTCTATTTATAAATTCTTATTATGTTTTATTAAATATAAAATTAACAATTATTTTATTATTTATTATTAATATCTTTATTTATTATTATTCTTATTATTATTTATTTAAAAACAATAATAATAATAATAATAATTAATTAATTTGAATTTTAAATATGCCCTCCCCCTTATCTGTTGATGAAGGATTCTCCCTAAAAAACAACCGCCCCCACCCCCACCCCCAAATTCCCTCTACAAAAGGGACTCTCTCACCCCCAGAACAAAAAAACGGACATTCATCAGACAACACAAAAATTGAGAGAAAAATTATAGAGTAAAAATTCAGAAAAAAGAGAAAAAAAGAAGAAAGTGTAAGTTGGACTTTTTTTGAAGTTTTCGGTGACAATCTCTTGCGTATTCAATCAAGTTGAAATACAGGTTCTATTTTTATCTTATACTATTGTTGTAAATTTGCTATAACAAAAAAAAAAAAAATTGAAGTAACTTCATGTATCATTGATTATGTGTGATTGTTTGATTATATGGATTATTTCTTACAATGTATCATACGACTAAATTATCGAATATTCATATATTTGAAAAATGAATGTGTTAGGGAAAGAAAATAGACGTAGTAAATATATTTATAGAGTTTCACAATCACTCATACGGTTTCCTTTTCATATTTTTCCATGATTACAGTGGATTAACACATACACGCACCAACACACACAAAAAAGTAAAAAAAAAAAAAAAAAAAAGAGATCAGAAATGGAGAACCAGTCATGGCACAAACGCTATACCGAAATTAATCATTGGCGGCGCGAGTTTCGGAAAATACCACCACCTCTGAAAATCCCTTCAAATTTCATCGACGGACCATCAAACTCATCGGATTTGGTCGCATCGTTATTTTCTTTTTTTTTCGTTCTCTTTCTGCTTTTGTTGGCATAGGTTACTTTAGGGTATTTGTTAATTGGAATTGTGAATTTTTTATTTTGTTTTAATATAAATTGTAAAACAATAAAGTACTGATTAGAGTCCATTTTTCTTTTCCCTCATTTTTTTTCATTATTAATTATTTTACATATTAGACTATATTAATTTTTAATGTGTCAGGGATTACTCTATTTAATTTATTATTGAAATTATTATTATGGGAATGACCAATTATTTTTCATAGTATGAAATTAACTTTAAAATGTAAGTTTAATTTACTTCAGGAAAGTTAAAGAACGACTATCTTAAATTTGTTATTTTATTTCAATTCATTATTTTTACTGTCATTAACAAAACATAATAATTATTTATTAAATTAATTAATTATCTTGAATAATTATTATTTTAGTTTACTGTTAAGATTAAATAGCATTTTGAAAAGGATAAATTGCTATGAATTTTTTTTACAAATAAAGTAAATCAATGTTTTAATGTTAAGCAAATTTTAGACATATTTTAAATATTCGTCTCAATAAGAATGTGGCATACACATCTTTCCGAGACATTTAAAAAATTCAAGGATGCAATAAATGCACCTTGGCAAATATTTTTTTCAAAATTAATTTTTACTAATTTATTTAACATAAGATACATAAATAGCTATTTTCGGCATAATAAAAATGAGCGAACCTAGGCCCCAACATGAGTTATACAAAATAGTTTAAATCAAGATAAGTCAATAAAAGAGACCGTGCTAGAACCACGGGACTCGAGGGGTGCCTAACACCTTCCCCTCGGTCAATAGAATTCCTTACCCGGTCTTCTGTTTTCGCAGACCAAATAAAAGAGTCATTTTCTTTTAACTAGGGATTCAAAAAGGTGACTTGGAACACCATAACTCAATTCCAAGTGGCGACTCTGTAAATAAATAATCCCTATTCAAAACCGTCACTTTAATTGGAAAAACCCTTTGACTCGACCTCCAAGCGAAAAAAGGGGTGTGACGCGTCTCTGGCGACTCTGCTGGGGAATAATAAGAATTCGATCTTTTTATATTGATTTATACTTGCTTTAGTTATTGTTGATATTGTGTTTATTATGTGCTACTTGTCGCTTATTTACCGCTTTGATATTATTTGAACTGTATTATATATTGTCTTCTCTTGCGTACCCCCTCTGAGTCTCTGAAATAAGATAGAGGGAATGCAGCATATGCATCCCACCTTCTTTTTGAGATAGCCGGAGTGTCAAGGCACCTGGTGAAGGATATATTCACACATGTTAGGCGGGGTTCGGATCGACAACGAAGGCGGTATTGCCCTACTACCGACCAAGTTGTCCCTCCCCGGCTCGAGTGTCTGCTCGGGTAAGCCAGTCTAGACACCTATCCCTATTTGGTTTAAACTTAGAAGAACTGAAAATTCAGAATCTGGTTATCCCTATTAGGTACCGCTTTATTTGCATCATATGCATTTGACTTAGCGGGACTCGGCACAAGGGTCGGGTCTGTCTAGGACAGGTGACCTACTTAATAAAGACCAACATGTGCATCCTACGTGCTCTTTGACATTTGTTTGGGAGGCTATTTGTGTGTTGACCGTCTTTTAGGCAACATTAAAATGCAAGAGATTAAATTACCGTCACATTTGGTGAATTATTTTTTAAAGAAAAATTTTATTTTTAAAAGAGAAAATTTTAGTAACATAGTTTTATGGTTTTTATGAACTACGAGGGTCTGATTCTCACTCTTTAGTGGGATACGTAGGAAGTCCTTCCCAAGATACGACCCTATCTTTTGAAAAATTATCCATAGATTTATTGGGGAATGTTTTAAAAATATGATTACTTTCATAATTATTTTTCTAATTCTCAAGTCCAATTTTTATATATATTTTAACAACCCTGAATCTTTAGGGATCATGAGGCTAAGATTTTACAAAAAAAAAAAAAACTAATAATAATAATAATAATAATAATAATAAAATAATAATATATTTCAATAGCCCGGAATCTTTCGGGATTATGAGGCTAAGTTTTTACAAAAAATATATATATATCAATTTTAACAGTCCTGAACCTTTAGGATCGTGAGACTGATGTTTTTATACAACTTCATACATAAAACGGTCATTCTATTTTTCTTTATTTCTGAGTCCTTTTATTTTATTTTTGTACTTAGGAATATCGTCTTCAAACATATAGATAAAAATTTCTAGAAGTCTGTTATAGCAAAGTTTTTGATAGAGTCAATTTAAATAAGTGTTTTTCTTAAAAAATATTATCAATATTGTTTCTCGCTTTGACTTTTGATAAAATTGTTCTTTGCAACTAAGTCCAAATAATGGTCGCACTAAGTTTTATAAGTTAAGTTATAAATTCTTTTCAAAATTAATAAATTAAGTTCTGTCTAAGTCTAGATATTTATTAATCTTATGTCTCTGTCAATAGGTATTAAATGTCCCCTCCTGTTCGTGGAAAGCGTCCAAAGAGAAAGAGAGATGGGAGTATACCGCTTTAGGTTGTGGATTTACCCCTTTACAGGTTTGGTTGTGGTGGAACGAAATGGATACATTCGATTATGACGAGATACATAAGTATTTGGGTTTTTTGACGAGTATCATGAGAATCAACCCTAACTGGAAGGTGATTGTTGCATTACTGAATTTCTGGGACCCGAAGAATAATGTATTCCGCTTTTCAGATTTTGAGTTGACACCTACTTTAGAAGAGATAGTGGGCTATGTTGGATATGGGGATATGCATCGGAAGAAACTTATAGCCCCAAGACTTATTTCAATAAACAGATTTTGCAAGCTCATGAACATACGGAATACAAAAGAAGAATCAATGAAAAAAGGTTGGGTTTCCTTGTAATTTTTGTATGACAGATACGGAAGGCAAGAGGGGTTTGAAAAGTACGGTAAACAACTTTGTAATAAGGGGAGTTTTGAGGCTTGGAAAATTCACAGACGATTTGCATTCATGGTAGCCTTTTTAGGCACTATGGTCTTCCCGAGAAGAGAAGAAAAAATTAATATTCGTTTAGAGGGAGTGGTACAGATACTGATTAAGAAAGATTACACTATGGTACCAATGATCCTAGCTGATATTTACCGTACTCTGACTGTTTGTCAGAAGGGAAAGAGTTTTTTTTAGGGATGTAATATCTTGTTACAGATGTGAATTGTGGAGCATCTTTATCAATGTCCTACATTGACAAGGTTCGATCCTGAGCGATTTAATCGCATCAACGATTACGAGGAAAGGATGGAGAAATATAAACGTCTAAAAGAAATTGGAGATTGGGTTAAGCTTTTTCGTTCTTTGACAGAAGATAAAATCACTTGAAATCTCCATTGGTTCCCTTGGAGACAAGTCATACATAGTTCTGTCATTCATCTGTTCTTGTTATTAATGGGTATTAGAGGTGTTCAACTGTATGTTTCATTGAGGGTTCTATGTCATCTAGGTAGGCGTCAAATAATTCCCATAACGGAAAACATGACTGAGTTTGTTTTTAAGGTCAGACCAGAGATTCCACTTCCAGAAGATTTGGCCCAACAGATTTAGGAGGGTTGCCGTATTATGGGGATTGAAACGATGGTCATAGAGCGTGAGCAAGGAGAAGTGCACCCAGATTACCATGAATGGTTTGAAGAACAGTCGAGTCCGCCAGTCAGACCAGAAAAATCGCTTAGGGGACCTATAGATCAGGAAGCTGCAATCAGGATAGGAATTGTGAGAGCCATGCGAGAACATCATGAGGCCAACCAAGCTTTGCGAGCAGAATTAGAGCATGCCAGGTCAAAAATAGACGAACAACAAAAGGAATTTGCTAAAGAGAAAGCTAAGTCAGCAGATATTGAGGTTGCACTTCGGGGACAAATCAAGCTTGCTACCACTAGGGGGTCACACATTGCAGAACTTGCCGCATCTCGCCGACAACAACTTCAAGAAGATGAAAAGAATATGCAAGAAGAATTTGATCGAGAGAGATCTCAGTGGATTCGTGAAAGAGGAATATTGCAAGAACAGTTGGAGGTTGCTTCTACTCGTGAACAGCGTGCAAGAGAGATGGTTGATTTCCGAGATCGACAGGCCCAGGAATGGGATCAGGCTTTCAGTTTTCTTCGAGGGAAGGTCCGCAGTGTAGCACAAGATGATGCCAGAATGGGTTTGGATTATTAGCAGTTGGATCGTGAGGACTTTTTGGCACAAGTACCAGCTTTCACACAGCGTCTCACTACTTCATTGGAGGACATATATTTGAGTTTGGGAGGACATATTAAACCGAAGTCTCCTTGAAGGGATAGTTGTTTTCTTTGTCATAATTTTTCATTTTTTTAGTTTTAAAACTTCTTGTTTAGATATTATGTCTTTTAGTTTTCAAATGTCAGTTAGTAGGTTTTATTTTAGGAGTTGGGTCATTTATTTTATCGTATTTATATTATAGAATGTAATGAAGTAGACTGTTTATTTCTATATATATTACATATGTTTTACTTCACTTACTTTAAATATTTTATTCAATCAAAAAAAAAAAGACAAAATAATTTTGCTAAATTCCTCCCGAACTACGCAAGATCTGATTCATGTCCTGGCATAATACGTAGGCAACCCTCCAAAGGGTTCGATCATAACTTTTGAAAATATGCCTAGAAAAGTCGGGATGAAACACAAAGCTTCCATGATAGGTTGGAAAATGCATATAGAAGCATGACATATAACGTGGCATTATAATGTATTAAATATATAACACTCACCCATTTGCTGCTTGGTAACAGAAAAATAAAGTAATTGGTGGTTAGTTTGTGGTTAAACTGGCATCACATCCATATAACACCAGATACAAGGGTAAAAGAAGAATGACCCGCAGAGAGGGTATAGGGTCTGACAGTGAAGAAGAGCAGAATCAGTTGATTTCGCAGGAAATAGCATCAATGGAAGAAATAAAATCATTGAAACAACAGATGGCGGAGATGTACCAAGCTTGGTTGAATGGATAAGCCCCGCCTTCTTCAATCCCTGGACTTTCGACTTCGAATGATCTGAATTCTGACCCAGCTCAAACTAATGATCCATTTTACCCACCAGGATTTGGCCCATTTGCTAATATGTATGGAGTTGCTGGTACTTCTACCATGCGCCCACCGAATCCGTCTGTCGCAAATAACCCGCTTTTTACTTCTGTAGCACCAGCTACTGTAGGTACTCAACCGACAATATCGAAGAATATGAGGAAACCAAGTCATGATATGTTATATCCTCCTGAAGTGACTTTCAAACCCCAAAATCCATCTTATCATGTTCATCAACACAATACTCCTATCGTGATTGAGAAGATTGCCAAGAATGAGGAACAGGAGGAGATGGCTAGAAAAGTTAAAAGTCTAGAGCAGAGTATGAGAAATATGCAAGGATTAGGTGGACTAAAAAGTGTTTCATACAAGGATTTATGTATGTTTCCTAATGTCCATTTGTCGATAGGGTTCAAAATGCCAAAATTTGACAAATATAAAGGACACGGCGATCCTGCAGCTCATTTGAAAAAGTTTTGCAATCAATTAAGGGGAGCAGGAGGAAAAGAAGAATTATTGATGGCTTACTTTGGAGAAAGCCTTATAGGGATAGCTTCTGAATGGTTCATCGATCAAGATATTTCCCGTTGGCACGTATGGGATGACATGGCTCGAGATTTTGTTCAACAATTTTAATATAACATTGAGATAGTGTCAGATCGCACTACGCTTGCCAATATGAGAAAAAAGATGACCGAAAGTTTTCGAGAATATGCTGTCAGATGGAGATAGCAGGCTTCAAGAGTCAGACCATCAATAAAAGAATCAGAAATGATTGATATTTTTCTGCAAGCACAAGAACCTGATTATTTCCATCATTGCTCTCTACTATCGAAAGCACATTTGCCGAAGTTATCAAAGTTGGATAGATGGTAGAAAACAGAATCAAATCAGGAAAGATCATCAGTCAGGCCACTTTGAAAGCAACAACACAGACAATTCAAAGTGGTGCAGGAAGTTTCGGGGAAAAGAAAAGAAAAAAGGATGTAGCAACTGTCGTGGAAGGTCCACGACAAAATTGGAGAGGTGGGCATCAACCATACATACAGAATCCATTATATTTCATTTCATCCCCCTAATATCCTATTTACAATACATAACCATATACTCGGGCTCCTTCTTACCCGCAGTGGCGTGCACCAGTAATCCAAAATCATCCAATGGCCCCGCAAGTTCAAAGAGGCCCTCCGAGGTCTAATTTTCGGCCTAGATCAGAATTCAAAAGGGATAACATGGTAAAAGATAATTTCACTCCTATTGGAATATCTTACACCAGTTTATTTCATAGGCTGAGAAAAATGAATGTTCTAAACCCAATAGAGAGAAGGATCCCGAATCTTCATCGGAAGAATTTGGACTATTCTAGAAGATGTGAATACTGTTTTGATGCCCCAGGGCACGACACAAAGAAATGTTGGTATCTGAAAAGAGTCATTCAAGAGTTGATTAATACCCAACAGATTATGGTAGAAAGTCCAGGCACTCCAAATGTCAATCAAAATCTGCTGCCAGATCATAATGAAACAAACATGCTCGAAGTGATACTCAGTGGTGAAGATGCTACAATTTTCTTTAAGCCGATCATTAAAATTAAAACTGATTCAGAAAAATCAGCAAATGTTGTAGATTTGACAAAAGAAAAGTTTGCAGAAGCGGAGGCGGTGATAGCAAAACCCAAATCATCGAATGCTCCCTTGGTGATGGGGAAAGAGATTTCAGAAAATATTGGGTTAAGTCAAATAAAGCCGAAACTCATTATTTCCGGAAGATCCAATAAGCCTCTCTTAATCATAAAAGGAGCTCCTGTAGCTCCTATTGTTATTAAACCAGTGTCACAGCTGCCTATGGTTGATACCAAGGCAGTCCCTTGGAATTATAATCGCATTATGGTGATGCACAAGGGGAAAGAAGTGACTGAAGATGTAGATGAAGTGGGGGGATTAACTCGATCTAGAAGATGTTATGCTCCAGTAGAGTTAAGAAAGAATAAACAAGGCGGTGAAGAACGAATGACGTTCAAGAAACCTGTTACTGATGAAGAAGCTGAAGAATTTTTAAAGAAAATGAAATTGTCAGAATATTCTGTTACAGAACAGTTGAAGAAGACACTAGCACAGATTTCTTTGTTGTCTTTATTGATACATTCAGAGGAACACCGCAAGGCTATAATGAAGATTCTTAACGAAGCATGTGTTCCCAATGAGATTAAAGTAAATCAACTGGAAAAAGTTGTTGAAAGGATCTTTGAAGCAAATAAGATTACTTTCTCAGACGATGAATTATCTGTGGAAGGTACTGGACATAATAAGGGTCTCTACATTACTGTAAAATATGAGCACTCCATCGTCACTCGAGTGTTAATTGATGGAGGATCAGGTGCTAACATTTTTCCTATGTCAACTTTCCAAAAGTTGAATGTTAATGTGGAGAGAATTCGACCTAACAATGTATGCGTCAAGGGTTTTGACGGATCAAAAACTGATGCCCTTGGTGAAATAGAACTCATATTGGCAACCGGGCCTGAAGATTTTTCTATGGATTTCCAAGTGTTGAACATTGATGCTTTATATAATATGTTATTGGGAAGGCCATGGATTCATAGGGCTAAAGCAGTGGCATCAACGTTGCATCAAATGGTCAAATTCGAATGTGACAGGCAATAGATAGTTGTTCATGGTGAAGGAGACTTATCCATGTATAAAGACTACTCTGTTTCCTCCATCGAAGCAGATACTGCCAATGTGTTAATTCATCAAACTTCTGAGGTAGTGGATGTTGAGCATATCCTCGAGGGGAATCTCATCGCAAGACCACAATTGTCCTCTGCATTTGTTATGGTAGTGAATGAAATATTGAAGCATGGTTTCGAACCAGGAAAAGGTCTAGGGATATTTTTGTAAGGCATTATTCATCCGGTAAACCTCTATGAGAACTTTGGTACTTTTGGTCTGGGATACAAGCCTATTGATGAAGATATAAAGAAGGCTAAAAAGCGTAAGAAAGAGTCATTGTCACTTACCAAGTCGATACCACCACTTCACGAGTCTTTCATCAAATTCAGTGTTGTTGGATCCTCCAAGTTACCTGCTGCAGAATCAATGAATGATGATAATACAGAGTTGATTGACCTTTTTCAGAATATGTTCATTGAAGCTGATATGGTTGAAATTGGGGAAGGTACCAGCAATGCAGATGTGCAGTTTGTCGGCCCTGATGTCCAGCTTAACAATTGGGAGGCCACTCCTCTCCCTATTATAAAGGAGTCTTGATAGTTTGTTTATTTTTCTTACAGTCTTAGTAGTTTGTTTATTTTTACTCCTGTAATTTAAATCATTCTAGGATTGTAATTCAGAACTTTAAATATGGTATTTTAGGTTAAAACTCTTTCTATCTATGTTTCTAATAAAGCGTAGTTTGCCTTCATTTTATTTTTAGTCTGATTTTTATTTATTTATTTTCTATCATACAGTTCTTTCTATGCCGATTCTAATGATATGACATGCATGAAGAATTGTCAACCAGATTTAAAAACCCAATCTAATTATGAAATAATGAATAAAGAAATTGAATACGATGAAGGAGAAACATTTGAGGATATAAGCAAAGATTTCAAACAGTTTGAGAATAAGACAAATCTCAATTTGGAAAAAACTGAGGCGATCAATTTAGGAGATCATGAAAATATTAGGGAGACTAAGATAAGTGTACATGTTCAACCACAACAAAAGAAAGCTATAATTGAAGCTTTGCATGAGTATAAAGACATCTTTGTGTGGTCTTATGATGATATGCCCGGTTTAAGCACTTATTTGGTAGTTCACAAGTTGCCAATTGATCCTGCTTTTCCTCCTGTCAAGCAAAAGCTAAGAAAACTCAAAACTGACATGAGTGTAAAAATTAAAGAGGAAATTACGAAGCAACTTGAGGCTAAAGTCATTCGAGTGGCCCAGTATCCTACTTGGTTGGCAAATATTGTCCCTGTTCCAAAGAAGGACGGCAAAGTTCGGATGTCTGTTGATTATCGTGATTTAAATAAAGCAAGTTCGAAAGATAATTTTCCACTTCCCAATATTCATATTTTGTTGGATAATTGTGCCAAACATGATCTTGCATCTTTTGTGAATTGTTATGCGGGATATCACCAAATCATTATGAATCCAGAAGATGCGGAAAAGACATCATTTATTACTCCATGGGGGACATATTGTTATCGAGTCATGCCTTTCGGATTAAAAAATGCTGAGACAACTTACATGAGGGAAATGACCATAATGTTTCATGACATGATGCACAAAGAGATTGAAGTTTATGTAGACGACGTGATCATTAAGTCAAGAGAGCAGTCTGACCATGTCAAAGATCTCAGAAAATTCTTTGAAAGACTTCGAAAATATGATCTCAAACTTAACCCAGCGAAATATGTATTTGGAGTTCCATCAGGAAAACTCTTGGTGTTCATAGTCAGCCGACGTGGCATTGAGTTAGATCCTTCAAAAATAAAAGCTATTCAAGATTTGCCTCCACCAAAAAATAAAACGGAGGTGATGAGCTTACTTGGAAGGTTGAATTATATCAGTAGATTCATTGCTCAGCTTACGAAAACCTGCGAGCCAATATTCAAGTTGTTGAAGAAGAATGCTAAAGTTGAATGAACTGAAGAATGTCAAGAGGCATTTGACAGAATTAAGAAGTACTTGTCGAATCCGCCTATTTTGGTTCCTCTAGAGCCAGGCAAACCTTTGATATTGTACGTGTCTGTGTTAGACAATTCTTTTGGTTATATATTGGTTCAACATGATGTCACGGGTAGAAAAGAACAAGCCATCTACTACCTCAGCAAAAAGTTTACCACTTATGAGGCTAAGTACACTCTTCTTGAGAAGACGTGCTGCGCCTTAACTTGGGTAGCCCAAAAGCTGAAACATTACTTGTCATCTTATACTACTTACCTCATCTCTCGTATGGATCCTTTAAAGTATATTTTTCAGAAGCCTATACCCACAGTCAGACTCGCGAAATAGCAGATGTTGCTCACAGAGTTTGATATTGTTTATGTGACACGAACTGCAATGAAAGCTCAAGCCTTGGTGGATCATTTGGCTGAAAATCCTATTGATGAGGAGTATGAGCCATTGAAAACTTATTTTTCAGATGAAGAGGTATTATATGTTGATGAAATTATTTCTGAAGATTGTCATTCAGGCTAGAAGTTGTTCTTTAATGGAGCTGCTAATATAAAAAGAGTAGGGATAGGAGCGGCTCTTATTTCTGAATCAGTACAATATTATCCTATAACATCCCAACTTTTATTCTACTATACCAATAATATGGCAGAATACGAAGCTTGCATCCTGGGATTGAGATTAGCCATTGACATGGGGTCCAAGAATTATTGGTATTAGGAGATTCAAATTTATTAGTCCACCAAATCCAAGGAGATTGGGAGACTCGTGATTCAAAGCTCCTACCATATCGAGGTTGTTTGCAAGATCTATGTCAACGATTTGTATCAGTAAAGTTCAAACATATTCCCAGAGCTCATAATGAGATTGTTGATGCTTTGGCGACCTTATCTTCGATGCTTCAACATCCCGAAAAAACTTATATTGATCATTTACATATACAGATTCATGATCAACATGAATATTGCAATATGATTGAAGAAGAACTTGATGGGGAGTTGTGGTTCTATGATATCAAAGAATATATTCAGACTGGAAAATATCCTATACATACCAATGATAACCAAAAGAGAACCATTCGACGTTTGTCTAGTGAATTTTTCTTAAGTGAAGGAATCTTGTATAAGAGGACTCCTGATTTAGGACTTCTGAGGTGCGTAGATGCTAAAGAAGCTTCAAAAATCATGACTAAAGTACATTTTGGGATTTGTGGACCACATATGAGTGGGTATATTTTGGCAAAGAAAATACTCCGAGTAGGTTATTATTGGCTTACCATGGAGCGAGATTCCATCAATTTTGTTCGTAAATAGCATGAATGCCAGGTACACGAAGACTTGATACATTCCTCTCCATCTGAGTTGCATACAATGACTGCTCCATGGCCTTTTGTGGCTTGGGGAATGGACGTAATTGGACCGATTGAACCAAAAGCCTCGAATGGATATAGGTTCATCTTGGTAGCCATTGATTATTTCACAAAGTGGGTGGAAGCTTCAACTTTCAAGTCAGTGACCAAGAAAGTAGTGGTCGATTTTATTCACTCCAACATCATTTGTCGTTTTGACATTCCAAAGATAATTGACACAGATAATGTTGCGAATCTCAATAGCCATCTGATGCAAGAAGTGTGCCAGCAATTTAAGATTATGCATCGGAATTCAACTCCTTATCGTCCAAAGGCGAATGGAGTTGTAGAAGCTGCCAATAAGAACTTAAAGAAAATACTCTGTAAGATGGTGTAGGGTTCCCGACAATGGAATGAAAAGTTACCTTTTGCTTTGTTGGGTTATCGTACTACAATTCGGACTTCAATTGGTGCAACTACTTACCTTTTGGTGTATGGAACTGAAGCAGTTATACCTGCAGAGATTGAGATTCCATCTATTCGAGTAGTTTTGGAAGCTGAAATTAATGAAGACCTATGGGTCAAAAATCGTTTGGAGCAATTAAGCTTGATTGATGAAAAAAGATTGACGTCAGTATGTCATGTACAACTATACCAGAAGAGAATGGCACGAGCATATAACAAAAAGGTGCATCACAGATATTTTGAAGTTGGTCAGTTGGTACTAAGACGCATTCTACCTCATCAGATTGAAGCCAAAGGTAAATTTTCTCCTAATTGGCATGGGTCATTCATGGTGAAGAAAGTGTTACCTAATGGCGCGTTATATCTGACTGATGTAGAAGGAAAAATGAAAGTAATGCCGGTCAATGCTGATGCAGTTAAAAGATATTATGTATGATATTCATGTACAATTATGCTATGTATGTTTTGTACTTACATTTTTAAAGAATTGAAATGATGAAGGCATTTTGTTCTACTATCCAAATAATATATCAACCTTTGCTTACCCCTTTGAGTTTTTATTTTTCTTTCTTCGTACCCCTCTTTTGGAATCAAATTAAAGTAAAAAAAAATTAATCAAAAATTCAAAATCAAACAAAAGAATGATGTTGCCTAAACTACGTTTGACCTGATTCTTGCTATGACAAGATACGTAGGCAGCCCTACTCCGAGGTTCGG
The DNA here is from genome assembly GCA_030864215.1 of Capsicum pubescens. Lineage (NCBI taxonomy): Eukaryota > Viridiplantae > Streptophyta > Magnoliopsida > Solanales > Solanaceae > Capsicum > Capsicum pubescens. Next base: position 39,880,480 of record CM061546.1, read on the forward strand.
TCTAACCAGAAGAAAATTCAAATTACCCAGAATGAAATGAAACTAGGGCAAAAAATTATTTTCTTAAAAGAATCAATTCCAAAAGTTGTATGTTTCACCCAATGTTATATAAATTTTTTGAGCCTCATGCCGACCTTTCTTTCTAACCCTATCCAAAAGCCAAGTTACAACCAAAGAAAGACCTTCGGATCAATCTTTCAGAATGTCAAGGCTAAACATGTTATGAGTGCATGATATTTCATATTTTGGGTGTTTATCTAAAAAAAAAATTGAAAATGAGTGTCTTATTGGTGAAAACCTTTTCGGGCACCATAAGACGACTGTGAGTTAAGGCAGAAATGAAAAGGAGATAGGCTCGTTGGCAAAAATCCATTGAGGTGCCACTAGCCGAAGAAAGGTTGTTATAAAAAAAGAACAAGTTCAAGATTGACTTAATTTCAAGCTCAATAAGTGGACAAAAGTTGTAATGATTGGTGTGGGTAGATCTGGTTGTTTGATTCAAATGCATGTCATAATCACCAGAATCAGTTTCCATATTCAGATAAGTTTTCTCTTTATTTTGAAAAAGAGATGCCTATTGTCTTTTTCTTTTTATTTTATTTTAATTTTTTATTTTTGTGTCCTTGTCATCAAATGAAAAAATTTTGTTGTCTTTTGAGTCAAATTCACGTCAGGTCGAGTGAGAAAGAACTCCAAACTTGCTACCAACTCCTTTAAAAGTACAAAGCAAGACAAAGGGTTGATGCACAGAGACAACGTTTCAAAGTAAAAGTAAGATACTCAAGATGATTGTGATTTGACCATTTTAAACTCGCAAAAATCTAAGGATGTATTGGAAGTTAAACTCCAAAGCATCATACAATAGAAACATGATTTGAGTTGAGGATCTCAGTAGTCAAAATTTTGAGTCAGAAGTACGTCAATTCAATGAATATTATCATGGTTTGGAGAAGAGTTGAGCATGGCAAGTGAGAGAGCGACTACTTCAAAATCCAAATTCCACAAACTAACCACCACATGTTTTAAAACTCACAATTTTTCTTTGTTTATAACAAAGATGAAATAATTATTTTCAGATAAAAGATGCGATTTCACACTTCACTCAATCTAAGAAACATGATTACAACATCCGATGCTGGAGCTTGGTCATGGTAAACTTTATTCTTTGCGAGATATATTAAGATCCAGTGACACATAAATTTTCCCAGTACAAACTGGGGTAAAAAATTTATGTGTGTTGTATGGAATTTTTTGCTCAGGCCCCTCCTGAAGAATGAGAATTTATTTTTGCTCAGGACCCTTCTGAAGAATGGAAATTTACTTTTTGCTCAGGACCCTCCTGAAGAATGGATGTTATTTTTCTGTTTCACCTTTTATTTTGAGTTCAGGAACATATTTGAAAATCAGAAATTGCAAGTCCAGGAGCCCTCCTGAAGAACAAGGTGAAGAAATTACAAGTCAGGAGCCCGCCTGAAGAACAGGTTGAAGAAATAGCAAAGTCAGGATCCCGCGCCTGAAGAACAGGGTGAAGAAATAGCAAAGTCAGGAGCCCGCCTGAAGAACAGGGTGAAGAAATAGCAAGTCCAGGAGCCCGCCTGAAGAAAAGAGTGAAGAAATTGTAAATTCAGGAGCCCGCCTGAAAAATAGGGTGAAAAAATTGCAAATCCAGGAGCCCGCCTGAAGAACAAGGTGAAGAAATTGGAAGTCAGGAGCCCGCCTGAAGAACAGGGTGAAAAAATTGCAAATCCAGGAGCCCGCCTGAAAAACAGGGTGAAGAAATTGGAAATCAGGAACCCGCCTGAAGAACAGGGTGAAAAAATAACAAGTCAGAGATCCGTTTGAAGAACAGGATGAATTTTCAAGTTCAAGGCATGGAAATTTGAATCGAGGTTCTAGAGATTGTAATTTTCATTTCATTTTTTTTTATTTTTTTAGTCATTTGAATGTAAAAGGCAGAAGTTGTTAACTGAAATCTTGATGAAATCTCACTCGACTCTAACTTTTTCTCTCACCAAATTACCTTTGAACTACTCGTGACCTGATTCCCTTATAACCCGGGATAGGTAGGACGTCCAAAAACAGGACTCGATCACATTTTTTCTTTTATTTTTATTTTTATTTTTATTTTTATCTTTACCTTTCAAATAATTGGAGGTTCAAAAATCATATCTTGTCTACTTCTTTGTATGAAAACTCTTCGAGATTTCACACAAAGAGGGGCAAAAATGTAGACACATAATTTTTGATCCTCCTCAAATTTTAACTTATTTTTATATTAAATATTTATGTTTGGCATAATATTATTTAATTTCTTATTTTATTTTTATAAAATTTTAGTTAAAAAATAATAATTAAATAAATTTGATTTTTGAGATATTTTTTTTTAATCTTAACTTTAAAAAAATATAATATATATATATATATATATATATATATATATTATTCATTCTAAATTTTAATAAATAAATTAGTAGTTTAATACTATTTTATTATATTTATTTTTGTCTATTTACAATTTATTATTATGTTTTGTTAAATATAAAATTAATTATTATTTTATTTATTATTGTTATTTTTGTCTATTTATAAATTCTTATTATGTTTTATTAAATATAAAATTAACAATTATTTTATTTATTATTAATATTTTATTATTTAGTATTATTAATATCTTTATTTATTATTATTATTATTTTCTATTTTTAAAAAAAAAAAAATAATTTGACTTTTAAATATTCCCTCCCCTTATCTGTTGATGAAGGATTCCCTAACAACCGTCCCCCCCCCCCAAAAAAAAAAAATTCCCTCTACAAAAGGGACTCTCTCACCCCCAGAACAAAAAAACGAACATTCATCAAACAACACAGAAACTGAGTGAAAAACCATAGAGTAAAAATTCAGAAAAAAGAGAAAAAAAGAAGAGAAAGTGTAAGTTGGACTTTTGTTGAAGTTTTCGGTGACAATCTCTTGCGTATTCAATCAAGTTGAAATACAGGTTCTATTTTTATCTTATACTATTGTTGTAAATTTGCTATAAAAAAAAAAAACAGGAATGAAAATTTGAAGTAACTTCATGTATCATTGATTATGTGATTGTTTGATTATATGGATTATCTCTTACAACGTATCATACAACTAAATTATCGAATATTCATATATTTGTAAAATGGATGTGTTAGGGAAAGAAAATAGACGTAGTAAATATATTTACAGAGTTTCACAATCACTCATACAGTTTCCTTTTCATATTTTTTCATGATTACAGTGGATTAACACATACACGCACCAACACACAAAAAGAAAAAAAAAATCAGAAACGAAGAACCAGTCACGGCACAAACGCTATACCGAAATTAATCATCGGCGGCGCGAGTTTCGGAAAATACCACCACCTCCGAAAATCCCTTCAAATTTCGTCGACGGACCATCAAACTCATCGAATTTGGTCACATCGTTATTTTCTTTTTTTTTCGTTCTCTTTCTGCTTTTGTTGGCATAGGTTACTTTAGGGTATTTGTTAATTGGAATTGTGAATTTTTTATTTTGTTTTAGTATAAATTGTAAAACCATAAAGTACTGATTAGAGTCCATTTTTCTTTTCCCTCATTTTTTTTATTATTAATTATTTTACATATTAGACTATATTAATTTTTAATGTGTTAGGGATTTCTCTATTTAATTTATTATTGAAATTATTATTATAGAAATGACCAATTATTTTTCATAGTATGAAATTAACTTTAAAATGTAAGTTTAATTTACTTCAGGAAATTTAAAGAACGACTTTCTTAAATTTGTTATTTTATTTCAATTCATTATTTTTACTGTCATTAACAAAACATAATAATTATTTATTAAATTAATTAATTATCTTGAATAATTATTATTTTAATTTACTGTTAAGATTAAATAGCATTTTGAAAAGGATAAATTGCTACGAATTTTTTTTTACAAATAAAGTAAATCAATGTTTTAACGTTAAGCAAATTTTAGACATATTTTAAATATTCGTCTCAATAAGAATGCGGCATACACTTCTTTCCGAGACATTTAAAAAATTCAAGGATGCAATAAATGCACCTTGGCAAATATTTTTTTCAAAATTAATTTTTACTAATTTATTTAACATAAGATACATAAATAGCTATTTTCGGTATAATAAAAATGAGCGAACCTAGGCCCCAACATGAGTTATACAAAATAGTTTAAATCATTATAAGTCAATAAAAACGATCGTGCTAGAACCACGGGACTCGAGGGGTGCCTAACACCTTCTCCTCGGTCAATAGAATTCCTTACCCGGTCTTCTGTTTTCGCAGACCAAATAAAAGAGTCATTTTCTTTTGACTAGGGATTCAAAAAGGTGACTTGGAACACCATAACTCAATTCCAAGTGGCGACTCTGTAAACAAATAATCCCTATTCAAAACCTTCACTTTAATTGGGAAAACCCTTCGACTCGACCTCCGAGCGAAAAAAGGGGTGTGACAGTTTTCTAGTCTAGATAAATTACTATATATATTAAATAATTTTCTTTAAAAGAATACATAGGTTGAGCTAAAATTTATTAAGTTCTGCCAACCCCGTTACTCTAACAATGTGGCTCCGCTCCTGAACACATCCGTTAAGAAAACTACTTAATAACAGATTTATTTGACTTAATGGTCCTTGTCTACTTATGAGAAAAATTGAAAATTATTGAAAGACTTTTTAGAAGTTTGTTTAAATTGTATATTGGACAAGGGTTATTAATAAAAAGGAATTAATGGATTCTTGATCTTTTTCTAAAAAAAAAAGTTACTATGAGGCTGGACAATCATTAATAGTTGTGAACATGAGGGAATAATAATTTAATGTTTAGTCTAATAGTAAATTATAAGAAAAGAAGTGCTAAAAGTCAACTAATTCTCTTCTTTCTAGTCATGAATTACCTAACCTCCATAAACTTGGAGTTTAGTTTTGGCCATGGATATCAAATCTTGGTTTTGATGATATGATAGAATTGTTATTCAAGATTCACTCCACTTTTTGTAACTAAAAAATTTCTATATTGATATGTACAAGTTGGCAAAGAAGATCACCTATTGGTATATATTTTGAATGAGCTAATTAAGGTGAATCAATTTTTCTTATAGGGTGTGGCATCAATTCATTTTTAAATGAGGCTAAAATAGGAGTCATCAGAGAAAAAGTGGCCCTTATATTTAATTAATAAGAAAAAAGTGTCACATAAATTGAAACAGACAGCTTACTTAAATTTCGTAATAAATATACGATATAAGAAAAAAAAAATTATTAATGACTATATTATAATAGAAAGGCAAACAAATTCCCATCTAATAATTTTGGAGTTGATTATTTGTTATAAAGAGTGAATCAAGTCATTAATTCAATTCAAAATAAACTTAGAACTATATATTCAACATGTATGAAAAGAAAAAATTAACATTTGCTTAGTACTACAAAATTGAGATAATTAAATGAAGAGAATTAATTGACATCGAGAGTCAAAATAAGAGTCAAACTATATCAATTTTGACTCTTATATTGAATATTTTTTTTCTTTCTGTTGACATGGGATCAAAATGTAATATATAGTACATTTTATATAGTTTTTGAACATTTAAATTTTAAAATATTGCATTAATTTTATCTTATTTAGCTTAAAAAATTAGTGAAATTGATTGCCGGAAAATAAAAAGGGGCACATAAAATAAATGAAGAAAGTGTTTATCTAACTAACATATACATTTGTTTGGAGCTAAATTTTATAAAATTTTCAAAAGACAAGCATAAATCTAATTTTTTGAAAATATTAATAGTGTTGATTTTATGGCCTTGAATTTGCGGGAGCCTAAAGTAATGGCTTTAGTTGCCTCCCCTTTGAGCCGGCACTGTTGTTTACGCAAAAAAAAAAAAAATGATTTAAATTAAACTCGTATTTGAACTTCTACCTTCGCCTCTAACCAAATTAGGTTTTAGTATATTAATTAATTGTAGGTATGATGTGGTTGATCAAGCTGTCAATTTCAATGGTTCTTGGGGACATTAAAAGATAAAGTAAATCTGATTATTGATATGATAAGATATCAGATCCTTCATAATCCCATATCAATCCTTGATTTTGTCACCACTAATCTTAATTTGTCCTACTTTAGTTAGTCCCGTAGTATAATATCATTGTGATTAAATTCACATTGGAGCTAGCAATAGGGCAAGTAGGTCACATTAAAAGGATTTTTTTTTATTTTTTTTTATTTTGGTATTAGAAATTCACGGATCCACTAATTTAAATTTACACTCCGTATTTAGGATCCGAACTTTATCATATATAAGAGAAAATACAAATTTTCGACGAATATTTTCATTGGAAAGTCATTAAAAGTATGAGATTTCCAAAGGAAAAACTGTTCAGAAATATTGTCGATGATTCAATAAATTATGTACTTCACAGTTTCTTCATTGTAGTTAAACGTTCGGTTAAATATAAAAAAATTCCATTCATCTCATCATATCTTTGTTGGTATATATATTTAAGGGTGCAAAAAATTCTTTTATCAAACAATCCTCTAAAGTCTAATCCATTTTTTCTTGTAGTTGAGATACTTGTACAGCCTAGCCAATCCATGTAATAGTTGTCTCTTCTCCACTACTTTTTACTAAGATAATACCTAAAATATAAATAGTAAAATTTATTAGTCCTTGTTATTTTACCTAAAATATAAATAGTAAAATTTATCAGTCCTTGTTATTTTACCTAAAATATAAATAGTAAAATTTATTAGTCCTTGTTATTTTCAAATTATGTGACCGAAAAGTAGTCGATGAACATTATTTCTATTTTCCTTCTCAAACTTATGGGGGTTCTAGAATATATTGGTCTGATTAATTCACGTTTATTGAGTGGAAAGTTTATTATGGGAGATTTCAGAAATCCTAATTAAAAGTAATTTCATTATCGAGACTTGAACGAAATACTTCATTTTGGATAAGAAAACCTTTATCATTCCAGCACACCCTCCGATAATTCCCTCGTACTTTTTAACTTGTCATTGTTTCGTTCTCGAGGTCAATTAGCTAAACTTCAAAGCGAATTGAAGTAGATTAATTTCATATTTTAAATTTAAATTTTAGATGGTCAAAAACTATACGAAAAACGCTAACACCTTAAAATGTTGATCAAAATTCAAGAAAACAAACATTGTCAAGTTAAAATGAATGGAGGGAGTATTAAATTACTTTAGTACTAGTAGTAATACATTTTAATCATTGGTTTTTCAGAAAGATATACAAACACTTTTATGAATTATCCAAATTCAGTCTGTCAACTCTTAATCTTGAACTCCAAAAAGAAAAAAATATATTTATATATATATGAAAGGAGAAAGATTTGACACTTCCTAATATCATTTCATTTGAGTGTGTCATTTTTCTTTTAATTTAAGTCTGTCACTTTCTTCTCTAGAATAGACAATTCATTTTGTTTAAAGAAACCTCAATTCCACCACACAAAATTCAACAAATATTTGAAGATAGTAAAAATATCAATAAGAGCATTTATGCAAGAAAAATACCTACATCTCCAGCTATTTGGAAATTGAAATGCATTTAAATTTCCAAACCTAACAAATAATAATTGCAGAAAGCAATAGTCGACGAGACTCACCTTGGCTTTCGTCTCGCTAGGTCTATTATTATACTTTCTTTTTCTTTTTCAAAAAGACTTTAATTTTAGATTGTAGACGTGGTCCTTTGTAGGTACTGTGTCCAAATCAAGTAATTAAGTCAAGAAAAGTATAGTATTTTTTTTATCTTTGAATTAGTTCCATCCAATTATTGGGAATATTTAAATTTATGGTGAAAAAGAAATTGAGGGAATAAAAATGATTTTTTAAAAAAGGAAAAAAAAAAAAAAACTATTGGTTTTGACATGTTTCTCCAATCATATTCAATTGTTGCCCAAAATTTAATCCTTTGAAATTTATTAAATGCTGAAAAACATTCTCCAGCTGATCACTACAATAGCTATATTTGTAGCATTCATTGCAAATACCTAGCTATTATACACCTCTTATATTCTACAAACATCAAGCATAGAATAATCTTTCTTTAATTTTGCATTGATTTCATGTTTTTTAATTTATTTTTGGTTATAGCTAGGTTTAAAATGGATGGGAGATGGAGCCATGGAGGGTTGAAAAAGGCAGATCTAGAATTTAAGTGTGTGATTGTTGACTATCGTTTTAATCACTACTATAATTTTCTCGATTTTTTTGGGTAAGATCAAGTTTCACTAGTTGTTCCTTTACGACAATGAACGCGTACTATGTCATGGTCACCATGGTGTGCTCATAGCGATTGGAGAAAGTAACTATCATGTAATTTAATATGTTTTTTTAATTGTGAAAACAGCCTCCAGCAAAAATACAGGTTAAAATTATATATCATGGAGAAGATAACATGACCTGGTCCTTCCATGGACCCCGCCCGCACATACTGAAACTAGTGCACTAAGTTGTCGTCATTGGCAACTTTGAAAAATAAAATTAGCTTGACAAAACACGATACAATTTTGTATGTTGTATATAGCCAACGTATACAATTCAAATAATCGTATACCTCAAATTTTTACAACAGTTTGACTCGCACGGTCATGTATTATTAAGGTATATAACATGCCGAATGTATAAATACTTGCTGGATATTTTATATATATTTTTTACTTACATATATAGTGTAATATTTTTTTTGTAATGAGTATTTCTTGTTAATTGCCCATCCTTATTTTGGAGTAGGTGACATATAAGTTTTTTCTTAGTGGTCCATGATCTATAGTTTAGGCCCATTTTTTATTTGAGAGCCATGTGAAGTCCCATATCCATATGGGGTGAATAGCCCATTTGGGAACAAATTAATATCCAATATAGTAGTACTCTTTTAGTACGATTGAATATTATTTTTCCAAAGTTTTTTCTCCATATGGTGTTTTTCTCAACATTGGTCCCTAAGGTACCTTTGACTAAGGGGTTTATCTTCCTTTTAATTGAGAGAAGGACTCGGAATTGACTCTCCTCAGTTCGATACACCTTCATCAACGATATTTTTTGACCGGTAGATCGTTCCAAGGTACACAAAAGTAATTTAAGTTGCGTTAACTTCAACTTTATATCTTTTTTTCTTCATCAAAACAGTAAGTACATCACGAATGAGGGCATGCGGTTTAGCAACGGAAACAATTGACCATATATTTTTTAAGTTGCTTGAAAGCTCAGTTAGTATGGAAATTTGCTCTAATCAATTGGCCTAATATAAAAAATATTGAGAATTTTGCATTATGGTGGAATGATTTGTTTTATAATACATGTATTCAAATTTCATTGAGTTACCATAATTAATTGTTTCTATTTTATGGCAAATGTGAAAAATAAGAAATTCGTTATGTTTTAATGGTGATAAATATGAACCTATTGACATAGTTAATAAGACTTTATTTGATTTATATAAATATAACGATGCGATTTATGATGCAACTATTATTATGACACATGATGAAATTGTCCGTGTCATATTTTTTATTTATACCAATATATATGATTTGTCCTTGAATATGACAATTAGGTCCTTCAACCTTGTGTCAAGTTGTCCAATAATTACATCCCTAAAATAAGGTCATTAGATTAACCTACGACATATAATCTCTCTCTTCCCATTTTATAAATGAGATTACAATTCAATATAATTCTAATATGCGAAATCTATGTATCTTTCCAAACTAAATGCGTGAAAGGAAAAATACAACGTGATAGTGAAATAGATTTTCAACAAACATGAAGTTGAGAATAATATAATTGTGATAGACGGTGACACAAGGACCCACGACATATAAACTCACCTCTCTTCCCATTTTACAGACGAAATTATAACTTCAATATAATTCTAATACATGAACTCTAAATGTATCTTTTCAAACTAAACGCGTGATAGGTCAAATACAAAACGATTGTGAAATAAATTTTAACAAACATGAATTTTAGAATAATCGTCATAGACAATGTAATAAGCATAAATGTAGGTATTAAAAGCGAATATCAACATCAAATACTTAATTCGCCTCTTGTATAATAAAATTTAGGGCTAACAAAGCTTATTCAATTCCATATACTCCTTTTCAAACTTCAACTCATATATTAACCAAAACCCTTCTGGATATGTGGTAAAACTTGTTTCAAAGCATTGCCTAAAGTTCAGTCGTTATTCTGCTAACCTTGGTTCAAACTCTGAATTCGTCTTAAGAAATTCATTGAACACGTATAAATTATTAATTTAAAATTCAAAAAATTTTAAAATTAGAAACCAAATCACGTCAAATCCTGGCTCCGCCCTGCTTAAGTTGATTAAAAGTAAAATTAAAAAAGGACAAACAATATAAATCCCTACTGTTTGGAGCTTAATTATAGAAAATCTTGATATTTTACATAATTCCTGAAATTTTTAATTTTGGGTCTTTCAAGATACATAATTAGCTCTCGATACATCCAACGAAGATATATTTTTTTCTTTTGTAAAGATAGATAATTAGCTCTCGATACATTTTTTTCGACTTTGGGTCTGTCAAGATACATAATTAACTTTCAATACATCTAATGAAGATGCGTAATTAGTTAAATTTTTTGTAATTATTTTATAAGAGTGGAAATTTATATATATGGTAAGTTAAGGTGTATGTTTATGCTATTTTTCTAATAAAAATTAGAAGTAACTAAAAATTGGCTGAGAGGTCACAATCCAAGCAATAAAAGCCCTGATTAGAATCAAAGGGCTCCAACTTATGTCAGAGATATGGGCCTTGGCCCAGTACACTTCACAATTGGTGTTGGGAGCATCGACGTGGCTTCACTAATTACAACTTATTTATTTCCTATACAAATTTTAAATTCATGTTTTATACATGGATAGTATAAAATATATATTTACACAAGAAAAAGTTTCATAAATACTGTTATCAGCATCCATTGTTTCAAAATATAGCAGCACTTTGAGTTCAAAATATAGCAGAATAAATGTATCATCATGCATGTAATATCTCATCTGACTGAAAATCGCGTGTATACAATATCTTATTGTAACTGTATATGTACGTCAATATGTGTTAAGTAGAAACTGCATGTATGTGGTCAACTGTATGTGTATGTAGTGAGTAGAATGTCTAGATATATAGATATATGTATATGTGTATAAGCTATAAAACTGCATAATCTCTCTATGTTAAGTGATTATTTTAAAAGTATTAATATAGAGAATAATATGTGGATCGAGATCGTTAATTCGGATAGTTTTCTTCTAAAATATTTAGGACAAACAACATAAATTTTGATAGTTTGGAGCTTCATTACCGAAAATCCCGATGTTTGATTACTGAATCCTGATTTTGGGTCTGTTTAGATATATAAGTAGCTCCCGATACATCCAACGAAGATACATTTTTTCCTTTTGAAAGATACATAATTAGCTCCCGATATATTATTTTAATTTTGGGGCTATCGAGATACATAATACATTCAAGCAAGATATATTCTTTCTTTGTAAAGATACATAATTAGCTCCCTATACATTTTTTTCCTGATTTTGATTTATTGAGACATATAATTAGCTCCCGATACACCAAACGAAGATACTTAATTAGTTGAAATTTTTGTAATTATTTTATAAAGATGGAGATTTGTGTAAATATGATGTGTTAAAGGTGTATGTTAATGTTACTTTTTTCAAATATTTATGTAGTGGTACTTGGTTAAAAGGGTTGATGACAACATGAGCCAGGCAAGATATTGGAGTTGGGCCCAAATTAAGCCAAGTCCAAACAAGGACAGTGAATTTGGACCCACTCTGCAGTAAATTACAGCAAAGGAGGTAAGCACATTCGTGTGCATTGACCCAAATCTTGTTTTAGGTGGGAGTGTGTGATGAAAAAACTCTCACAAGTAAATATTTTCATTTGCAAAACATCTCTTTTACTTACTCTTATTTAGTCGAGAGATTTTGGTGGAATGATTGAGACATCTTCATTCGTAATAGAAATATGAGTTCGAGTTTAGAGAACGAAAAACTTTCATTATGAAGCGTCTAGCTTCCTTAAGTGGATTGAATTTTACATGATAAAATTCAAACAGTCGTATAGACGAATTTCAAATATGGAATGTTGTGAAAAGCTGGTGAAATGCCTGTCGCCTCCTGGTCCGTCTCCAGTTACGAGAGTGAACCTTAATTAGCCCGCCTGAACGACCCTATCTTCTATCGAAAGGTTTTTCGTGACAGAATAAGGTCAAACTTTGGGCAGGTAGATTTATCCTACGTTCATTGATTAGGGTTAGAGAAAAAGGCTCTCCAAAAGTAGTTTCTTTTTTTCATTTTTTTTTTTTTTCTGTTGAAAACTAGAGGCCCAATATTTGAGAGAACTAGAGTGATTACATTAAGCGTGGTTGCAACTCATCACAAGTGTATTTAGAACAATGATACAATTTATACTGCTATCCAATGTCACCCTTGATCGAAGGAACCAACAGAAACCGAACCAAACAACATTGGTGGGCTATCAAGGCCAAGCCAAACAAAATGAAAAGGAACGGAAACAAAACTTAAATATAACAAAAGTATAATACAAATCCAATCAGGCCACAACTGACTACCAGATCCACAACAGACGCCTATACATCTCTGAGATGAAAAATCGCTAACCACGAGTCGGGACAAGGCCCCGATCTTACAAGTGTAGTCAGAAAAATGATACAATTTATTGATTTTCTTCATGAATGAATGTCATTGGGTTGTGCATGAACAATAGCCAGCTAACAAATAGTACTAGTACATAAGAGGGGCCTCAATTATGAAATATAGAAACATTGAACACCACAGTTTTTGCACCATTAGCACATGGGAGGTGGGGTTAGTTGGGATATATATATATCCTTTCCTTTGTTATTGTTGATGGCGTAGGAATTGGTCCACAGTATAATATAAGATATATCTGAAGATATGGAGTGTGAGGAATGTAACAAAATTGGTGGACCAATTTGTAGATAACAAAATTGATGAACGGATGAACTAGTCTTTCACTACTGAATGCCCACGGAATTTAATGCAAAGAAAGGTGACTTAGCCCCTATTTATGAATGAGCCCCGTATGTTCAGTGATGAAGCCAAAATTTTGAGTTTCAGAAATGATAGCTTACTGAATTCTGCCAAACTCGCAAGCAAAACTATAGGTTCATCCGTGCATACACCCCTAGAGTCCAGTAACTTATAAGTGCATTCAAATTTCATTCTCCGGCTGATTCAAATTTGCAATATGTAGGGGGCAGTTGAAGGAGAGTGTGTTCTGCCACGTGCTTCTTCATTTGTTTGATTCAATTTGCAATATGTAGGGGCCAGTTAAAGGAAAGCGTGTGTTGCCACGTGCTTCTTCATTTTTAGGACTTTGAATTCGAATATCAAAATACGATGCAGAGATATCACTCATTCACCATGTCTCTTTGATGATAATTTAGTAACATGCTTCATTTTATTCAGTTATTTTAGCGTATGTTATTTACAATACTAATTGATTGAAATTGACACACTCTTAACGCATGGTAATATGAACAATACCAACTGAAACACAGCATTATGATGGACTAAGTTACTTGATATTTTCGTTGCCGGAAGATAAGAGGTACTCGATAAGATAATCAAGAAGCATGAAAATTGATTCGATTACACCAGCATCAAAACAAGAAGTAGAATACAGATTCATCAATATTTGATGAAAATAAAATATGAAATTTCTTGATTATCGGTAATTTTAATTTTTTATTGTTAGAGGCGAATTTAAGATTTAAAATCATTAAATGACACTTATTTCTATGTTCTTTATAACTTTCTTATGAATGTTATATAAATAAACTTTTTTATATAAAAAAATTATTTAACTATTACTACATTCCTCCCTGCTTCCTCCCTTACAATGTCCAACATCCCAAGTTTTCCAAAGTGGTCTATTTTTGGCATCCGTTAGGCATTGATGAGTGGTGTTTCATTTTTAGGGGCCACTTGGAATAGTACAAGGCTTATGAAGTATGTACATTAACATGACATGCCCATACTCATCTAAGTTGTATTTGTCATTTTTGTCTAAATGTTGAAGGACACTTCTTACATGCCAACATTAATCTTAACCTAAATTCTCCCCCACCACACTTGCCCCTCTCTCTCTCCCTCTCCACTGCATATGGCTCATTCCTCTTGGTTTTAATTACCTATGCGGATAGTGTAAAATTTTTTTATGGTCGATGAGTTTTAACTCGTAATAATAGTTTATTTATCATTTTTATCGTATTACCAAGTGTATGTATTATTGTGTTCGTGATTCGTCATCCACAGATAAAATGCTCCACTTTCCGTTCTTATATGAGGCGGAAAAGTGGACTGATAATGCATCTACACAAAGTGATTCATCACGCTCATGCGTGAATCGGTCACTCGGTAAGAATGGTTTATAAATCATCAAATTAAATTCCGATAAATGAAATAAAAAGATAATCTTTATTAAAAACTGATTTCTCAATCAATTTTTAGTATCCTCGCTCAACTAATTCAAATTCACGCCGAGAAGTCCCACATTATGGGTAACGACGCTTCCTACCAAAGACGACTCTATAATAAGAATGAAGTAATATTTATCACTCTAACTCATATCCTTTCTTCTTCTACTACTTCTGTTTTTGCTAATATCCTAAATTATCAGTAAGTATGATTGTAATGGAAAATTTGCCGGTACTTATTGTTTCAATTAGGATAATAAACAATGTATTTTATGTTAATTTTGTATACTTAAAAAAAAAAGAAAAAAAAAAAAAAAGATAGTGGCACCGACTATGGCAAAAGAAGGGAATAATGATTAAAGGTGTTTTTGGGCCTATTGTCTTGTTTTGAACAGCCCTGCACTTGTTGTCTATACTAACTTTATCATATCAAACAAGCACAATTTTGTCTCAAAACTATTCTACTAAGTACCTTTTTTTAAAAAAAAAAAAATAATAATAATAATAATTTTTATTTTTTTTACTTTTCTTAGAAAACAAGTAGACATAAAGAAACAGATGGGAAATTGCTTCAGCAGGTACTTTACTTTTTGGCACAGAAATATAATTAGGATTCTATTAAAGTAGTAGACATGTTTCATCATTCGTTTTCACATGAACTCGTGGGCAGTTTTTGCCTTTTTTGACTTTTTCTCCTCGTAAGGTAAAATAGGAAAAACAATAATAAAAATATATCACTATAATTTCAGAAGTGAAGTTTGGGGATCAGAGGGTGGTGTAATGCAAACTTACGTCCTACTTTACGAAAATAGAGAAATTATTTTCGATAGATCATATGTCACGTAAGCATAACAAAATCAAAGTGAAGAAGATATCAATCCTAAGATTTTCTACAAACAAGGCAACAATGAAAAAGTCGTTAAATTGCTCATAACTAACATAAATTTGTGATAATCTATTGCTTTGTTTTGATAGCGGCACTTTTATCTTTTCATTGACACTCCACCAACAAACCAAGTTCCCTAAGAAGAGGTACATTGCCAGTTATACATACCCAAAATCTTGCCTACAACTTTGCCAGTTCCAAACAATAGCTAGCTGTTCTTTTTTTTTTTTTTTTTTTTAAAATATAATTATGTTTTTTGATGAATCATATCACTATTCGAATATCCAAAAGGAAAAAAATAAACTGTTCCAATATTCTGTGGTGTCAAGAAAATATAAAATAGACAGGAAAAAACATGTTTTTTTGTTTTAGGTCACTATCTTCTTGCTAAGTTTATTATAGCGAACTCCAAAATAGCTAAGATACTACTTTTCTACATTATATATGCTATCATTAATTAATTAGTTTTATCTGGTTTATCAACCTATCACGGTTATTTTCTTTTATTCAGACATATTAATTATTATGTGCATTATTTGAAAACTAATCTTGCAAAAGGATTACTGTAAAATATTGTAACATGTAATTTGTGATTAATCAAAAGTACCACTCAATTCTGTACCTATCATCTTGAATCCTCAACTTAAACAATTTTATGTTATTATGAAAGAAATTAAAGTCTTTTCCCCTAGAGTTACAAGTCTATACTAATTATTCTTCTAATGTTATCTCCAAAATTCCGATTCGAGCGTCAGGCCAAATGGATGAGGCGAGAGAAGATCTTGATCGGATGTTTCACAATTCTATATAGTACTGAGAAAAAACTTCTTGAAATTCGATCAAATCGATGAGATTGATTAAGTTTCATGCATGTAGTAGCTATTGATAATACAATATTTTAACGTAATGTAAGTAAAGAATTCATCATACATTATATTAACTAGTTAAAATTTTATTTTATTTTATTCAAATTTATGATGATAATATGAGCAAGCTTAATTAACTAGTTTCCTAAATTAGATGTATTTATTAAATATCAGGAGATGTATGTTTGGAAAATAATTAAGTATTATACATGATGAGAAAATGACAGCTTAACCAAGCATATGATAGTTGAAGAAAAAGGATAATTAAGACAGCAAAACTTGTCCATTTTTTGTACTGAAATTTGTTTTTGTTCTTTGAGAGCAATTCCTACGAAGCTTCAAAATGGAAGGAAAAAAGAACAAGAAATATCTTGTTATTTTTAGTGTCTCTACTTTTTAACAACAAGATGAACTCTGACGATGCATGAAACTATGTAAGTACTATATAAACCTACCAGCGGGTCATGACACACCACTAAAAATACGAATATGATGGGATGAATGAGATCTCTCTTTATAAAACTGAATTAGAGTTAAAAATGGAAAAACTTCCAATAAAAATTGTTTTTTTTTTTCTTAAAGAAATCTTATGTGGTACGATTCTAAACTGTAAAACTAAAAATATCTATTTTATAATTAAAATATAAGCTAGAACTTCTACAATAACATCATGAGTAGAAGACACTGAATTTGAAACTCATACAGTCGAAAATCATGACATGTCACGGATTTTTCACTTATTTAAGTTCGAAATTTATGACGGTGTTCTTCCATTAAAAATACAGTAAAATCTCTCTAAATTAATATTGTCGAGATCATGAAATATTATTATTTTATAAAAGATATTATTTAATCGATAAATTATTATTTATTAATTTAAAAAGTGTTTTCGAGATTCAATGAATTGAAGGTTGATTTTGATTACATCAAAATCAAAATCATTGTATCTTATTAGTTCATGTATCATATTTATTAAATTAATGTAAAAAATAAATTCATTATACATGAAATACATTGTATCGACACTACAAAATTCGTTTGGAACATGAAGCCTCAAGAAATTTAAATGAACCCACTTGTGAAAACAACATTTATGAAATTTATGTCATGATTAATGATCTCTGTTATCACAATAAAATGAATGTTAGTAGCTTGTTTGTTTGCCCATGGCCATGTGAAAATGATACATGTTCAGAGGTCTATAGCTTAAAAAATTGTGGATACCATTGGAGAAAATAATATTGATGAAGAAGTTGAAGACGATACAGTACTTTTGAAACCATTTAGGTGTAAGAAAATACTTATCGCGTCTAGAATTCTTCATAATTTTTTGATGCAATTTGAGAATACAACATCGAAACTTTTAGATGCAATAAGAAAAGTTGGAAATGATATTCTACTAGATTTAAATTTTAATTAAAAAATTAAACACCATAATTATATTTCACTAATTATCGTAGATATTTTTGTAATTTTAAAGAATTATTAATATATAATATTAACAGGATAGTATATTTACATAGAAAGGTATTTCGAAAATATATTATCTTAATATCTTATCGAAATCGATAATTTTTCCACTAGCCTAAATCAGGATCAGAAAAAATATTAACTCAAAATTTATTAATTAATTTACTGAGTATTACTAACTCAGAGGAATTTTAGTATAATTGCCTTTCAATGAATTTTCAAACACTAGCTATTATTAAAAATCAATACCAAAATGGGTTAGAACATATAATTTTTACTATTATTTTGGTTTTGAAAGGAAGATTCAGTTCAAAAAACACTAATGTTGCTCAATATATGAGGGTGGATAACTTTAAATATGATTCAGATATAAAGTATTCTTATATAAAGAGATCAAACAACACATTTAATAGTTAAGAATTAAGTTTCTAAATACATACAATAAGAATCAAACTTAAACTTTATTTTAATTAAGAGATTATAAATGCAATTATTATTATACCTAGCTAAATGCTACTTGAAAAGAATTTGCAATATTATATAGACTAGTCCGTTTGATGAAGCTTATTTTTTAAAAAGATGATTATTTTTTCTTTAAAGTGTTTATTTAAAAAAATTGAGGAGTTTGGTAAAAATTTTGAAGAAAATAAGTACTTTTCGAGAATAGTGCAAACAGTTTTTCATAAACTAAAAAAATAGTTTTTCCCCAAAAACACTTACGAGAAAATATCTAAAAACATTTTTAAAAGTTTAGTGAAACATTAATCGCTGCTCAAAAATATTTTTTAATTTATTAGCGAAAAACGAACTGTTTCTCACCAAAGTATTTAAAAAAAAAAAAAACTTCTCAAAATAAGTCGATTTTATAAGTTTGGCCAAACATGGCAGTCAATTTAATTCGACCGAAGTAAGAAAGATGATGACCAAGGGCAGGGCACCCGAACGTTCAATTCTCTTCTCTATGGTGGGAGATTAGGACACTACTTTCTGCTCCATTTGCGAAGTGCATGAATTTCCTGGAATATAGATAGACTAAAAAAGTGAATGAAACTTCTTTCGTATCAAGTGTGTGTTAGAAAATAGAAAGGTCAAAAAAGATGAATTGAATCGAAAGGCGACACTTAATATATATTTTTTATTTGATAAAATTCCCCTCATTTTCAATAAATGGCAACATATTCTCAATTCTCAAACGCCAAGAGCCATGTTTCTTTGAAAATGCCCCTTCAACGAAATATTCTTTTATCATCTTTTTAGTTTTATTTTTTTCAGCTTAACAATGATGAGTACTTGAAAGACCAGACAAAGAATCTTATCAAAATATGCTTTTTAATAAATCACATCATATATTTCTTAATCTACTCAAGCAAAGGAAAAAAAAAAAATTACAATAAAGTTTGAAGAAAATAATTAGTACTAGAAGAATAAAATTGGAACCGCCAGACAAAATCATTGCACGTTCCACTTTTATTCTTCGTGTCTTACGCGTCTTTCTTTTTCATTTTTTTTAAAAAAATTTACCAAGAAAATGAATTTAATAAATTAAACTAAAATAAATTATCTTTTCCTAAAATATAAGCTATAATGATGAAAACGTTGAAACAAGCCAAGGTACCAATAAAGATTATATGTTCGATTATCATCAAAGAATGTGGTGCAATAGATGAATGACGAGAGATTTTGAGTTCGAGCTTTGTGCATGAAAATATTATTGGAAAGGAAGAAATTTTCCCAAATAGATGCTACACGATACGAATTCAGAATAGTCGAGCTTCAATATATGAGGATACCAAATATCGAATACTGGATGGAAAAACCCTTCCCCCTCTCTCCGACCCAACCCCCACCCTCCTAAAAAAAAAAATTATGCCCTTGATGAGTATTTTATTATTCTTGATTAAAAATTTTGATTTTGAATCTCAAAAATGAAATTCCTTTTGGTGGAAGTATATTACAATTAAAGTGAGACTTCCCGATGCAAATTAAAGTTAATTAAATATAAAAGCGTATATCGAATGTCAAATAAAAGAAACAAGCTAAAGCCACTTTTTAATTGTGTAGGCATCTTTGTTTTTTTTAAAAAAAAAGAGGAAAAAAAAGAAGAAAAACGTTATTTTATGTAATGACCATCTTAAGAACTACTTGAGGAGTTTTATTAATTACATCATTAATTTCTCTAGAAACAAATTAGTGAATTTGAGATATATATCTTAGGAATATTTTGCATTCACATATAATACTTCAAAATTGTAGTACTTAATCCCTACCTATTAGATGATAATGAGGAGTTTATAAACTAAATACAACTATCATTTAACATTTACTATTCGTAATTTATTCATGATTACTAGCTTCCTTGCTAATTTTATTGTGTTTTTTTTTTTAATTTCCATCTAAGTATATTAAAGGAGTTTGATAAAAGGAACTACTTTAAAAGGTCAAGATGTTACTTTTTTTAAAATACAATGAAAAAACTTAACATTAAAAATAAAATTTACTAATTTTCACATGAGGAATAATCCCTAATTTCTTAGTGTTTCTTTCCTTTAAACTAATACGCGTAATCTATGATTATTCTTATTGAATGGAAATTTCCTTCATACTTCTACTAATTAGGCTACTAAGGTTCCTTGTAATCATTTTTTTTAATTAATTTAAATTGTTCTAGAAAAAGTTTGGTTAATTAGAAAGAAAACAAAATGGGTGGGTAGATAACAAATCTAACCACTTAACTTTGCCCAAACAATTGCAACTTGAGTAAATCGTTGGGCGGTCCAGTGCACAAAGTATTCTGTGTTCATGCAGTATTGGAGAAAAGACTGTATCTCAGAGAGATGTACATAGCCTACTTACATATTATCTTAATGCAAGTATTAATGATTGTTTTTATAATTCGAACTCATAATTTATAGAACACACGAAGATAATTCTATCGTTACTTCGAGCCTCCCTTTATTAACTTGAGTACACATGCACAATGGTTGTTTCTATAGTTCGAACTTATAATCTATAGATCACACGAAGAAAAATAATTCTATCGTTACTCTGAGGCTCCCTTCTTCAACTTGAGTACACATGCACAATGGTTGTTTCCATAGTTCAAACTCGTAATCTATAAATCACACGAAGATAATTCTATCGCTACTCCGATCCGAGGATCCCTTCAGTAAATTGAGTGCGCATGCATAATGGTTGTTTCCACAGTTGAACCCATAAACTATATATAGATCATATGAAAATAATTCTATCATTGCTCCGAGGCTCCCTGAAGCAACTTGAGTACACATGCACAATATAATGGGTCATATAATGTTCATAAAATAACAAGGATAGGGGAATCCCATGGCCTAATTTGACTGAAAACAGATGAACAAATGTGGGACTATAAGGACATCATTTATATCCTTTAGTTCCCCATTACTCTGTTAATTAATAGTAAGTAATAAGTAATAGGGGTATGATAATATTATTTGCTTTATTTTTTTAAAAAAGAGAGATTTTTTTTCTTGAGTAATTATTATGGACGAAATTCTTTTGCTCTTATGCGTTATTAAATACACGCAAATTTCTAATGTGCCATCCATATGAAATTCTTCGTCAGAAATATTTTTGGTAAGTCAAATTTCACCGTAGATTGAAATAGTTCACTTGAGCCCGTTTGGATGAGCTTATTTTTTTTGTTTTATTTGAGTCATTTTAGCTTAAAATAAAGTGTTCTTAAGTACTTTAAAATTTTACCCAAACACATCAAAAGACTTAAAAGCTATTTTTGACTTAAAAGCACTTAAAATGAGCCTATCCAAATGGATTAGTTGTTGATATTAGGTTAAATTTAGATATGAATTGAAACAAAGAGAATAGTAGCATTTATTACCCCTCTAACCTTCGATCAATGTTTATTAAAGGGAAAAGAACTAAATTTACTCCTGTATTTTAGAAAATTGATCAAATATATCTTTCGTCATAACGCACTATCATACCCCTCACTCAATTTTATTGGTTGAATTTTCTCAGCAAATGAATATATTTCTCTTTCAACGTGCAGCGCCAGTAGATTGTTTGTAAATACAAGAAGTAAAATGAAATGGAATAATGTAGAAGCATGAAACTAGCTAGAAAAAATATCTTGTACAAATTCTGCTCCTGCTTCAGTTATATTCAAATTTAAAATTTGATATGATAAACATCTAGATTCTAGAATCAATGGATAAGTTTTCTAAGAAAATGACACGATGATTTGTATATAGAGACATAAGAATGAAGAGATGACACGATTGACATATAATGAAACTTCAAAACACAATCATTCAGAGAAATATCTATTGGGTTTAATCTATTACATTTGATCGCTAAGTGAGCTCTGTACTGATGCAGATTCATGAATTGAGAGAGGATAAATTGTTTGTGTCTGCACTGATGCAGATCCACTTTTCATGAGTTATGCACTGATAAATATTCAGTGGCCTAATTTCGTTGAAAATATTTGACCAATAAAATATAGAGAGAGGTATATTTATTTGTGTTTTTCATTATGGGATAGATCGAATCGGACAAGTACAATTAGGGTGTGTTTTATTTTTAAAAATACGTGACATTTAACGTTGATTTGGACTTTTTTGTTAAAAGAAATGATACAGATAAAAAAGTTTTTTAACAGTTTGATAAATTTGCACTCCAAAATATTACAGTGAGAATGAAGAATATATTTAATCAATTTTTCAAAGTAAAGAGAGATAAATTTATACCCTTTTCCTTTATTAAAATTAAAAGTATTTTCTTCACTTTTATCCTTCTACGGAATAAGTCTCATTTAAGAAACTACTAACGATGTTAAAAGAAAAAAACTCCCTCCATTTTAAAATAGTTAATTTTTTAGTTTGACACTCTTCTTAAGAAAATATTTATTAGAAGTTTATTTTATGAAATTATTTTTATTAATTATTCTTTAAAAATATAAATTTGAGTATATACATTTTATTTAGTCATTCAATGATAAGGGTTATATTGAAAGAATACAATAAAATTTTCTAAATTTCGTAAAAGAAACAACTAAATAAAAATAAATATTTAAAAAAAAAAGACTAACCATTTTGAAATGGAATAAGTACCAAAAATGGTTCTTCACTCTGTTTATTTAAGAGTTAATTCCTCACATTGTCATTGAACTATTGACAATATATCCCACAAAAGTTACTTTTATTTTTTTTAAAACAATAATGTCACCCAACTATTATTTATTGAGTTGTCTCTTTATAGTTTCACTTATTGAGTCAGAATTTGAAGTTTATGTATTCTGAATTTTAATATTTTTTTAAATTAATGAGTTCTATATTATTAATATGCATACATTCAATTAAATTTTAAAATAAATATACAATTTTAAACATACATGTTAAATTATCTTAGTTTATATTTTGATTTTTTTCACTTATTTAAGAATGAGGGAAGTATTAACTTATTTTTGGTTCCATATATTCTAAGTTATTTATCAATTTATAAACTAAAATTAAATTATTATTTATCTTTATATTAATTCTTTTTTGAAAGTATAAATATAATCAAGTTTCAAACTAATTCTTATATTGTTAATTTTAGTATTTATTAAGACACTAATAAAATATATTAAAAAATTATATGGCAAATTAGTAAAATTATTCTTCTTATTTATAATTTTATATGGGACGCTCGGAGAAAAAGGGATAAATAATATGAAGCGGAGGGAGTGGCCCCTTAAAAATAAAAAAAAATGATCCTATAAAATCTCATATTTAAAAAAAAAAAAAAAATTATCTTCACCATGTATAATTTGTCTTTATTTAAAATCTATTTTATTTTGGTAAATTTTATTGCTTTTATACTAGAATTTGATGGATTTTACTGCTTTTACACTAAAATTATTTTTTGTTATGTATTAGGTAGTTAGGTGGTATAATTTAATGAATATGTCATTAAAATTGAATTTAAAACACTACTTAAGAAAATTAAATGAGTTTAATAGCTTAAAATGTTAGGATGACAATATAAGAGATAAACTAATAATTGAGTAACAATTTTATCATAAAAAAATAAAAATAATATTTATAAGATATTACCAATAGTTTAATGACAATACGAGGAATTAACTCGTTGATTTAAAGACTAAATCTTGAAAACAAGAAAGCAATTAAAAAAAAGGAGTAAATAATGTTTTGAAAACATGGTACTGACATCTATTCTTTCAAAAAACTATGCTAATTCGGCAAATTTAAATTGACATGTAGTACTCCCGCCGTTTCATAATAATTGACCCTCATAGAATTGACACATTCATTAAAAAAAATATTTATTAGGAATTTATTTCATCAAATTAGTCTTATTAATTATGATTTGAAAATATAAATTAGAATATATAAACTTGTTTAGTCATTTAATTTTGAAGGTATTATTGGACGAACAGATTAAAATCCTCTTGATTTCATCAAAGGAACAACTAAGTTGAAACAAATATTTTTAAAAAGAGGGCCAACTAAAATGTAACGGAGGAAGTAAAAAAATAACAAATTAAGGTGATACAAATTGAAAAGGTGTAGCACTTTTTATAAGCTAACATTTCCATGTCTTGTCTTTATTTCATTATTTTCAACAATATCTCAGTTGGAGTTTTCCTGTTAGTCAAGTTTTAACCAAATTAAGCCAAACATTAAAAAAAAATTAATATAAAATTCCTGACCTAAGGGTCCAATCAACACATACAACACACATATTATATACAAAAATAGGATGACTTTTATAATGTAAACCAAAGTTTTTAGTCTAGTGTTATTAGTAAAAAAGACAATGTAATTACGTAATAAGTGTACGGTTTGATTCGTGCTAAAAACTACTTGGTAAATAATTTGATTATAGTAATAAATAGACATTTAACAAAAAGCAAAATAGTGCATCGTGCTAATTCATGTAGACATTAAACACAATCAATATAGATTGCAGTGCCTATTTTGGAGATAACACGATACGAATTAGTTGGAGCTTTAATGTGAACACCAAAAGTAGATTGCAGTGGATAGGTGAGATTGCTTTGCTCTTAATAAGAAGTTTTGTGTTTTCGAGCATTGAAAATGAGAAAAATCCTATCGATAACATCGCCTTTAGACTAAATCCTATAAAATGTGATTCTGAATTTAATCAGGCTCCAATATATAAAAAAAAAAAAAAAATTTATTAAAAATGTCATTCCTAAAAATAAGACCTACATTAAGCGATTCTAAATTTAATCGAATTTATAATTTTATATCGAGTAATGATAAAAAAAAATCAAAAACAATTCTGCCAAAAAATCTGAGTTGCCCTAAAAGCTATACCATGCTTTGCCCATGCATAACCAACACCCATGTGGGACCACCTTTTTTATTTCACACGATAGGCTTCTTCTTTTCTCATTAATTATTTGCCATTCGGATATTTATATTTACTCGTATGAATGATTTTTTTCCTTTACTAAGTTCGAATTCAATATTTTCATTAAGAGCAATAGAATTTAACTATTTTACCATTTATGTGTTGGCGTAAATTTTTCTTTTTCTTCTTGTCCTACCTTAAAAAGAAATTTCACTTTGTATCTCACCTAAATTAATTGTATATTATGTGAATTTTTTTTCTTCATAAATTAGTGAAATTACTACCTAAAATCCTAAAAAAAAATGATTCTCTCTCACTTTACTTTATACATAATGCGTTTCTTCCTTTTCTCATTTAAGGTTCCGTGTTTATAGTAAAGTCCGATTAATCAATTACATTAAAAAGTTTTACTATGAGGGTAAAGTACTCCTACTAAAAGCAATTCTGTATCCGGTGCTTAAATTCAAAAGTTGCGATTTCAAATTAAGAATAAAAATATAATTATCAGTACTCCACATTAACATTTGATAGCATGTTTATTCCCTTTGACAATTACATATACAAGTTTTTCTACGTACAGAGGGCTTAAATCATTTTTTTTATAACTGTATCTTAACTAATTCTATAGGATATCCCACCTTCCAGCAGCAATAGATACCAGATAATTCTGTCCATCAGGATTGAAAAAGATGAAAAAGAATTACCTAATATGTATCTCTGTTAAAAGTTAAACCTGAAACTTCTCGATACTTAACTCCACTTTATTAAACCACTAAATCACGCTCTTGGTGCATCTTACGGCTCAAATCTTACACCTTTAAATTCATAAATTTTGAATATTACTCCATGAAATAAAAAGGACCTTTAGTATTATTTGTGACGTAAAATGGAAATTTCCATCTCACCCATAACACCACCCACCCCACCTTTCAAACCCCAAGAAGTACAAACCAATCGAACGTACCTGATTTTCGTCCACAACCTCCGAAAACTGATCTTGACCATCCATCATTTTCCATAGAATCATCCATCGATCTTCAAAAGGTCACTTGTCCATATGGGCGGCATTAGTTGTCCCACTCTTGTCTCCTAAATGTTGGCTCACTTGTCTTAAACCTGCTCCTCTCCCTACCGACAACTTTACCTGCCCTTTCTCCTAAATTTATGCACCTTTCAAAAGTATTGCTCCATTCATTCGTTCATTCCGTGGGTCGCCATTTGATCAGACATAAATTAAAAAATAATTAATAACTTTATAAAATTTATAAAATTATTTCTTTTAACATCACTTTAATATTTATTTTTAACTTAGCATTCTTTTTAAATAAGACTCAATAAAAATAATATTATTAAATAATTATTAAATAAGAAAAGATATATTCTTTTTAAAGCAAATCAAAAAGAGAATAAAGATACATAAAATGAAATGAAAGAAGTAATAAACAAAAAAAAATAAAAAAATAAAATATACTTTTTCATCATATTAATATGAAAAGACAAGAATTTATAATATTTTTCATATAATTTTTGAGTATCTAAATTTTAAATATTATATTAGTATTTCAATTAGCTTTAAATTTTCGTTAATCAAAATGCGAGAAATAAAAATAATCATAAGAAATACTTACTATTTATATATTACTAAAAATATTTTTGATACATAGATAGACTTTTCTATGATTATTTTTTCATATTTCAAGTCTTCTTTAATAAAATTTCTGGTTTAGCCATTCCCCACCCTCCGACATCCACCTCACCTAAAGCTCCTTTGTCTACAAATTTGCTTTTCCCCTTTCCCTTTATATATCAACAAACCACAACTTGCAAAAGACCTCACCTTTTTCTTTAACACAAACACAAGTGACATTACACAACTCTTCTTTTGCCAAATCTTCAAGGATAAAGCTGCAATCTTGATCAACAAAGTGCTTGGGAATCTTGGTGTTATTTGTTTGTGCGTGTGTTTTGAGGTTAATTTGCTTCATTCTACAAAGGGTTGAATTTGTTTTTTTGGTATTTCAAGAATCATGGAAAGTATAGTGGCACATCAGAAAGATCTGAATTTCAAAGCAACTGAGCTGAGATTAGGTTTGCCAGGTTCAGAAGATCAAGAATCAGACCAAGAAATCTTGTCAAAGAATAATAACAAAAGGACTTTGCCTCAATCAGCTCATGATGAAGAAGATTGTGAATCTAAGTCTAGCTCTGATCATCATGTCAAAAACCCTCCTGTTGCCAAGTAAGTTTCTTGAAATTTACCTTAGTAAAGTTGTCTTGATGATTCGAGTCGTGAAAGGAGTCACTAATATTTGTATTAGGATAGACTGGCCTCGGAGTCATGGTAAAGTTTATCTCAGTGTGACATATAGGTCATGTATTTGAGTCGTGAAATCCGTCATTAATAGTTGCATTAGAATAGACTGTCTGTATCATGCCTGTCACATTCCTTGGGTGCGGCTCTTTCTCGGACCCTCCTAATGCGTGATGCTTTGCGCACCGGACTGGCTTATAAAAATCTCAATTTTTAAACCCCTTTTGAATCAAATTGAAGAAGTGAGAGGACTAAGAATTTGCTATTGATTTAATGGTTGCAGGGCACAAATAGTGGGGTGGCCACCAGTGAGATCTAACAGGAAGAACAACATCCAACCAAAGAAAACAGAATCTGAAACTGGAATGTATGTTAAAGTTAGCATGGATGGTGCACCTTATCTTAGAAAAATTGATCTGAAAATGTACAAGTGTTATCCAGAATTGCTAAAAGCCTTAGAAAACATGTTCAAACTCATCATAGGTGAATACTCAGAAAGGGAAGGCTACAAAGGCTCTGAATTTGCCCCTGCTTATGAAGATAAAGATGGGGATTTGATGCTTGTTGGTGATGTCCCTTGGGAGTAAGTTCTTGAATCTTCAAACCTTAGCTCTTAATCTTGTTACTGTATAATATGTATATGATTGCTAAGGTTTTTTTTTGAGTAATCGGTAAAGTTGTTGTCATGTGACTGAGAGGTGGTTCAAGCCGTTTAAACAGCCTCTCGCAGAAATGTAAGGTAAGGCCCGCGTACAATAGTCCCTTTTGGCCCGGCTCTCTCCGGACTCCATGCATAGCGGGACCTTTAGTACATCGGACGGTTATTTTTAATTGGCGTATGATTGTGTATAATCTATGTATACCAACTAGAAAAAGTAAACAGTAAATCTACGCGACTGTTTTTTTAAATGTATAATTCTAATGGGGTTTTTGAATTCTTGCAGAATGTTTATGTCTTCTTGTAAGAGGCTGAGAATAATGAAAGGATCAGAAGCAAGAGGATTGGGATGTGGAGTATAACTAAAAAAATTTACAAAAATTCCCAATAGAAAGTTTGTACCTTTTTCTATGACAGGTCTAGAAGATTATATATGAAGATGATGAAGTTTTTTTTGGTCTCTCTTGGCAGTAAAAAGAGGGTCTTTTTTTTTGGGTTCTTTGAGTTAAAATGAACCTGAATATTGATATCTTTTTCTTTTGGTTTAATCCTTTTGTAATCAAAATAGTTTTTTCTCTGGACAGAAAAAACCTTAGTAATTTTACAGTTTATTAATTTTGTTGTTTCTTTTGTTGGAGTCTATCATATGATATATGTTAATGTATAGCAGGAAAGACAAACCATGGGTGGTTTAAAGATCCTGCCAAGTGTTATTTTCTCTTCTGTTTTGGAATAATCCCATCATAATCCCATCAAACATACAAAGTATAACTATATTTCATTTTGTTGCTAAGAAAGCAATTGTACAGATATTTACAGTAAATATTGTTTGGTTCTCAAATTAATTCTTGGATCTGAGCTGTTTTTGTTCTACATCTTGCAAAATTGTTCTTTTTTTCCCACTATGTTTCATATTTTAAACAGATTTATTGTTCTGCAATGATGATATCGATTTCATTTGATTAATCAGGAAAAAAAAAAGGAGCTTTTTATTACCAAGAATTGAGAAGTATCAAACATTTATTAGATAAGAATGCTTGATTGTTGAACTTATATATCCTAAGGCAAAAGAGTAAACACATAAGAGTTGAAGTGAGGAATATCATATACACTTAAAGACATAAAGGGATTAAGTCCATCTCCATTGTTTGAACTATAACCTCCATTTCATATTTACAACAAGAAATAAGAGGATATGGAGTATCCTTCCTACAATATTCTAAATTTGTTCAGAATAGATTCAAAAAGAGATATGTGTAGACACGTGATTTTGACCTACCCGAATTTAATTATATATTTTTTGATATTAAATATTTATATTTGGTTCGATATTATTTTAATTCTTATTTCATTTTAAGTTTTAGTCAAAAAGTAAATAATTAAATAAAGTTAATTTTGATATATTTTGTTTATCTTTTATTCTAATTTTAAAAATAATATAAAAAAAATTAAAAATATTTTTTCCAAAATTTTAATAAACAAATTAGTAGTTTTAATATTATTTTATTTATTTTGACTATTTATAAATTTTATTGTATTTTTCTTGAACATAATTTAATTAGTTATTATTATATTTATTATTATTATTTTATTATTTTATTATTATTGTCTTCTATTTAAAAAGAAAGAAAAAGAAAAATTAATTATTATTATATTTCAAAATTTAAAATATCCTCTCCCCTTAACTGTTGATAAACTACTCCCCCCCCCCCCCAAGAAAAAGAAATTGTTCCCCCCAAAATCCTCATATCAAATAATCAGACAGAGCAAAAAGCAGAGAAAAAAAAAAAACTTAGGTACTATTCTATTCCTACAGATGCTGAATCAGACAACAACTATCGGGAAAACTAAGAACAAAAACATCAAAAGGAAAAGTGAGAGTAAAAAGCAAAAATACAGAAAAATAAAAGGAGAGAATCAAGTTCGGTCTCCATTTGAATTTTCGGTGATAATTTCTGATTTCATCACAGGTTTTATTCAATCATGTATCATTCATTTTGTAAATTTAATTATGAACTATGAATGAAAATGTTCATTATTTCGCATGTGTAACTGATTGATGTGTGAATTCTCTATATTATATTATTCAATTTTGGAATAATTATATGTGTGTTGGATATTTTTTACGGTATGAGATATTGGTATGTTTAAAAATATGAAACTTGGAAAGCAAAAAAAAAAACAGCAAAAAAAAGAAACAGTAGAGAGACTAGTATTTGAGTTGAAATTGACTTGCAGGGGATAAAATTTAATTCTGATGCACCTTTATTTAAAATGTGAAATCTTTACTTTATTTGTTAATTAGTTATAATATTTGTGTCAGATAAAACTTTGCTTGCCAGTAAAGTTGGAATTTTGACTAGTATTTCTAAGTTAAAAATGTTTGTTTATTTAATTATTTTATGGATCCTGAAATTTCTTATTTAATATGATTTTTGTTCGTTTTTGATTTCAATTGTTTAAACGAATTTTTGGTTGATTTTAATTAAATGATTTTTTATTTTTAATTATTTATTTAGAAAATTAAATTAGGGAATCAAGATTAGTATAATATGGTAGCTTCGTATATATATTTTTATTTATTTTATTTTGTTATTATTATTATTTTTATTTTATTTTATTATTAATTTTATTTTATTGTTACTAATAAAGTGCAATAATTATTTGTTAAACTAATTGATCGCTTTAAATAAATTTTGTTAATATTAATAGCATTTCAAACAGAAAAAATCGTTACGAGTTTCGGATAGACTAATCAATGTCTTTAACGTTAGGTAAATTTTAGGCCCATTTAAAATATTCGTTTCAATAAAAAATGCGGCGTACGCATCTTTCTGAGACATTTAAAATTCAAGAATGCAATAATGCACCTTGACAAATATATTTTTTATATAATTAACTTTTATCGATTTATTTAATATAAGAGATGTGGATAGATATTTTCGATATAATAAAATGAGCGAATTTAGGCCTTAACACAATTTATCAAAATAATTGAAGTCAGGATAAGTCATTGAAAGCGACCATGCTAGAACCACGGGACTCGAGGGGTGCCTCACACCTTCCCCTCGGTCAACATAATTCCTTACCCGGTCTTCTGTTTTCGCAGATCATATAAAAGAGTCATTTCCTTTTGACTAGGGATTCAAAAAGGTAACTTGGAACACCATAACTCAATTCCAAGTGTCGATTCTATAATTAAAATAATCTCTATTCAATATCGTCACTTTAATTGGAAAAACCCTTGGACTCTACTCCCCCGAGCAAAAAAGGGGTGTGACAATATGTTCATCTCCATTGTTTGAATCTTGACCTTCATTCCGTGTCCTCTCCAATTTTCTAAATTCGTTCCGGATAAGATTCACTAAAGAGATATGTTCATCCCATCGTTTGAATCTTGACCTCCATTTCGTGTCCTCTACAATTTTTTAAATTCGTTCGGGATAGATTCACTAAAGAGATAAGTTTCATTTTCATTGTTCGAACCATCACCTCCATTTCATACCTAAAATAAGATTTAAGAGGATATGGAGTATCCTTGTTTCATTTAATAGCTTGTTTTCTAATTTCAATCTTTATATCCAAAGGTGAATTTATATGGACTCAATAACATAAAGATTGTTCCTTCAATAAAAATATTACATCAACCCATAAGATAAATTCCAATAAAAACGAAATACTAATTGCTGCAAATTTCCTACGATATGCTCAACAAGATAAGTAGGAATCTATTATTAATACTTTTATGGATAAAAAGAGAGAAAAGTTGCAACCTTTTCCCCTTTGGACTCTTTCATACCCATTTGTGTGGTACACAGCAAAGTTCCTTTCTTTATTTTTTCAGAAAAAACTTTACCAAAAATGAATTTGACAATAAATAGATTTTGGGTATGGAGGTAATACCAAAATATTAACCACATTTTTTCTAGGAATATTTTTCGTTCTCCATCAGCTTTGGTGCTGATTTTCAGGTTTGACTAATTCAGATTCGCTCCTAAAAAGTTTCATTTTAGAGGTAAAATATCCTACCAAAGGCTTCTCATCTCAAATCTCGCAACTCCCGAAGTAGAGATTTCTAATTAAGGAGGAAAAGGTACTTACCATCCTATTCCTACCACAACATTTAACAAAAACAAACCACATTTTTTGCAATTTACAAGCTCAGTTGAGAAACCTTATAAACTTTGAACATGCGATTTGAGATCATAATTTCAAATCAACTTTTGAACATACAATTTGGAATCATAATTTCAAATTATAGGTCGAGTTTTACCTTAAAAAATAATTTGAGATTATGATTTTAAATTATAATATTAAATTACATATTCAAATGCTAATTTAAAATCATCATTCAAAATCACATGTCAATCACCAACTTGGAAACAAAATCCAACCATATTCTGAAATTGTTTTATGACCATAGAAAAAATGCCCAATTCATTGGATTCTAAGTTGAGGTGAGGGAACATTAATTAACAAGTTGGCTAGAAGCTTTAATTGCTTCATCAGATCAAATCATTATACACTGCACACCTAAATTTTCTTACATCAAGAAAGAGTCAAAGCTCAATTATATATACATGAAATAATTAAAGAACAAAACTTTAATTAAATTATACTGGCAAAATGCCACATGAAGCTAAAGACAGACATGGTCAAAGTTCAAAAATAAGTGAAAGTACAGATGCAGGGAATGCATTAAACTTCAAAGTCCTAAATTTGAAAATTACACAATTATTGAACATGCCTATATTCTTGCAGAATTTCCCTATTCACACAGAGATATAGTATAAGATAATTGGAACTAAAAAAAGAAAAGATTTTACTTCCAATGATTCATGTGATTAGATTTTAGTTTTGTATGGTAATGGAATCTGAATTTTCGTAAAAAATTTTTTTTGAATGTGTTGGGTTCAGTGGATTCAAAGATTGTCCGCTTTGAGTCAAGCCCGCACGGTTTTTCTCAAAAGGCAGGGCCTCACGCCATTAAAACACCATACATCTTAGACGTAGCTTTTCAGTACCTTTAGCTACCAATGGGGGACTTTGGTTCGCACACCCAACAATCTCCCACTCGAATTAAGTTTATGCAGCCATCACCACGATCCACGAATCAATTTTTGAGATTCACTGTACTGTGTGCTACCTAGACAACCAATAATCTCCCCCTCGAACTAAGTTCCACGTGGCCCATCACCATGATCCACAGATCAATTTTTGAGATTTACTGTACTGTGTGCTACACAGATCGTCTGAGTATTTATGGCAACCGAAGCCCGTAACTACTTCTCGTGTGTGCATCTCCAAGTTCGTTCGGGAAAGCAAATCGAGCACCACACGCATTACTCCGCCATATGGGACCCACACACACAATAATCTCCCCCTTAAACTAAGATTCACGTTGCCATCATTACGTCCCACGGTTTAATTTTCGAGATTCACTATACTGTGTGCTACCCACATCATCTGAGTATATATGACAACTGAAGCTCGTAACTACTTTTCGTGTGTGCATCTCTAAACTCGTAAGGGTAAGCAAACCGAGCACCATACGCATCACTCCCCATACTCATCTAGCCGAACCTGAGCTCTGATATCAGTTATTGGGCTCAGTTGGCCCAAAGACTCTCTTACACGATGTAATATTGTCCACTTTGGACCAAGCTAACACAATTTTTCTCAAAAAGCCTTCAATCATTAAGAGATCCTACATTTTATATGTAGCTTCTCAGTTCCTTCACCTATCAATGTGTGACTTTGATTCACAACTTAACAAAAAAAAAAAAAAAACAAAGCACACGAAAATTTTAAAAAATTCTACATCTAATATATATTGAAACCCCTTAGCTCCGCCCCCGTTAGCTTACATGAGGTGCTATAAGAGGATTGTTCAAAGGCGAATCGAAAATATAAACATGATAAATTTGACCCTTATATTTCAACTTTTGCAAATACGAATTCAAAAATGTTTACGTGTTCTTACAATTTATGTGTTATACTATTCTTTTTAATAATAATAATAATAATCTTTTTGTATTTAAAAGTATTTTAATTTTATACTTCTCATTTTGTCTTAATTAGATAATTTATAATAATTTTTTATTTTTTATTAATCAGAGTAAATAGATAATTATTAATTCTTTTTATTTTTAACTTTTTTGAAGGGGGTGGGGGGTTGCTTTTGACATAAGAATCCAAAGTCTGTGTTAAGGATCATGTTTGCTAGTTAGTGGACAGAAGAAATTAATCGAATAATTAAAACTTTTTTTAATAAGAATCTTTTCGAGCAATCAAAAAAATATTTCTTGTGTTCTGCTACTTATTTTAATTTTTAATGTTTGTAAACGAATTTTAAGGTATAAAAAATAAGTTATCTTGGAGCCCTGTGCCTCCTACATAAAGCAAACAAAAGTTAACTGAAAATAACTAAATTAATTTTACTCCCTCCACTCATCTTTACTTATTAGCTATTAATTTGACACAATTTAAAAAATAAAAATAGGAGTTATTTTACTATATCATTTTTTGAATATAATAAATTTAATATTTTAATAAATACATTGAATAATGAATAACATTTAATAATAAAGACAAAATGAATACAAATATATAAATTATCTATTGACCTCTCAAACCGAGCACGTATTATTAGATATTTATTTTTAGAAATATGAATTGCTATTGAAAATCTGTATTCAAAACTATATGAACAACAAAACAAAAATTTCCTCTTGATGTTTTTTTTTCCGAAAAAATACCTATTTATTTTGTATTTACACTTCTTAAAAATCTAACATGAATAAGTAAAAATAAACGAAAAAAGAAACACCTTGATTATTTCTTAATTAATATCTCAAATCTTATTCTTCACTCACTGTCTAGATACTTTAATTACTCCCCATTTCATATTAGTTGACCCCTATGGACTTGACAAATCAATTAAGAAAATATTAATTAGGGGGTTTCTTTTACCAAATTAGCCTTATTAATTATGCTTTGAAAATATAAATTTGAGTAAATATGTTTTGTTTAGTCATTTAATGTTAAATGTAGTATTGGAAGAATATAATAAAACTCTTCTTGATTTCATTAAAGGGACAACTAAATTGAAATAAATATTTTTAGAAAGAACTTCAACTAAAACGAAACGGAAGGAGTAATTAACACATGCTAATGGTGAGAATTACGAGGTAATAGTTTCAATTATTCAATCTTCAGCAAACATTTAGACAGTAATTTAAGTAAAGTAACCTTTTTTTAACTGATCCTTTCTCCCTATTATTTTAGCAAATCTTATTCTTTTTAGAAAATCTCTACTTATTTGGATGCTTTTAAGAAAAGATATGAAATGATTCACTTAAATTCAGTTAGCCTGCAATTATTTCCAATTTTAGTATTCAGAATGCATTTTTCATGTTGTATTCAAGAAGAGTTTAAATTTTATACGTTGTCATTATAACAAATAGTTACATCACCAGATCAGTTAAAAAATAATAAGTATTCATAAATAATAGTATATAGTAAAATGATAGAAATATTTCACTATAGAATATAGAATCACATCGAAAGGGTATTTTGGTGCATTAAAACTTTTGTTGTGCGCGAAAGTTAACGAAAAGATCGGACCATAAAAACTTATTGTAATTTGTACGCAACCTTACATTATATTTGGCCTAAAGCTATTTCCACGATTTGAATATTAGTTTATTATGGTTGTCAGCACCGTGCACATAGAATGTAATTTCCCTATTATAATAAGTGTAAAAACTTGACAGAGCAAAAGCACCTTTTTAATTAAACCTTAATTACTTAAGTTATGAGTCAGAGCTGCAGTAATATTTTTTTTCTGGTAGGGTGGGGGTGGTTTAATTATATACTATTGTTTATTAACCAAAGATAATAATCAAAAGAACTTGGAATCCAATGTCTCATTAACTTGATCCCTTAGGTAGAAAGTAGCTCAAGTAAATAATGTGCAAGTAACTTCTAAAAAACAAAATAAGTAGTTGTTATGTGAAAAGTTTTGCAACAACTTATTTTCTTCCATAAATACAAAGGTCGTATAATTTGAATATTAGTTTGAAATTCATCTTTGATGTGATGAGTCTGACAACACAATTAAAGATAAAAATCAGATATCGAATCAAAATCATACAAAAAGAAATGATATTTCTCCGTAACCATCTTGATGAGGGCTTGCAATTGAAATATCTTATTATAAAGATCCTCTTATGATGTGGAACAATTTGAAAAACAGCTACGATTATCTAAAGATGTTTATATCCACGTTTTGATTGAGTGTATTTAAGACTACAGGATTTTAAATCTATGGTGAGTATAATTCTGCAACATGTAGAACTATTTTTCTATTCAAATTTATGTGGTGAAAATATCACTTATCATGATAAGTTGAAGAAAATTTTCTATTATCTTTCATGTCTTGGCTGCGTTCCTGCAGTAATAATATTAAGAGATGTAATTAAAAAAATTGTTATTTTGGTCTAATCACCTTTTCCTAATATTTTTTTTTTTGTCATCCTCTATCTTTTCTAAATTTATTATGCCAACTTCTTACACCTCTGCGTTAGATTATTCATGTATCTCCTCATCACACACGCAAATTATCTTAATCTTCCTGCATCTTGTCTTTCACCAAAGTCACTCCCATCTTGTCTCGGGTATCTTGATTTTTAATCTTATCTTTTTTAATGTACCCACACATCAATTGCAACATCCTCATCTCTATTACTTTCATCTTCTGAATGTGAGTTTAGGTGTCACAATACTCCACCCATACAATATGGTCAGTTTACTACTAGTCCGTAAAACTTACGTTTAAGTTAAGATGACACTTTCTTATCATACAAAATTTCGAAAGAAAGTCTCTATTCCCTGCATCTGGACATGAAGTGTGACATACTTGTCAATATCTCCATCTCCCTAGATAATATACTCAAAATACTTGAAACTACGTGTATCAAGCCTAACTTCTACATCGGTCTCATGCATCATCACTGCACTCGCACTCTAAGTACTCAATCTTGGTCATGCTCAACCTGAACCTTTTGTACCGAAAAATTTATCTCCAAACTTCCAACTTATCGTTAACTCAATCGCGACTCATCAATCAAAACTACTTCATCATCCACATCATTTTTTTTTTTTTTTTCAAATAGTTTCAAAACTACTTAAAACTACTTGTGTACCAAGGCTAACTTCTACGTCATGATCGAACCTGAACCTTTTGAACCCCAAAATCTATCTCCAAATCTCCAACTTATCGTTAACTACGTCACGAGTTTCATCAGTCAAAATTATGCCACCATGCACGTCATCTTTATAGACTAAAACGACAAAATGACACATAGAATGAGACAATAATTACAAGAAAAGACACAATAATTAAGAATAATTTTGATGCCTCCAACAAGAAACTGACCTTAAAGAATTATAAACCATGAAGAATATGTATGTGTGTGCCTTACCACTTCCATTAATGATGCCTCTAAATACCCATTTTCATTAATTGTGAGAATTAAACTGTATGTATTAGCAATTTGTGGTGTCTTAACAATAAACAAAATATACCTTTGAACCCCCTTCAAAGAAAATTGGGAGAAGACTGGTGTAACTTTGTAAAAGGTTGGAGATTAAAGCAGTGATTACAATGGTAAAATGAAGACAATATCAAACAGATGCTATTCAAACATATTTAGCCTCAACAACTTGCTATCTAATTCTTGAAATAGATAATGTATTTTGGTACAACAATGTATTTTGGAGCTGCTATAGGAACTTGATTCAAGCCTGAAAATTGTAAACAAAGAACAACTTAGTTAGGAATATCAACCAAAACATGCGTCAAAGGCGCGTTAAAGATACAGTAAGGACTCTGTATTTTATTCCGGGAGGCAGTGAAGTTGCGTGCAGCAGTATTCAAGATTCAAGAACTTGGCTAATACACAACGACGACATGCCCACTGTAATCCCACAAGTGGG
Source organism: Capsicum pubescens (assembly GCA_030864215.1). Lineage (NCBI taxonomy): Eukaryota > Viridiplantae > Streptophyta > Magnoliopsida > Solanales > Solanaceae > Capsicum > Capsicum pubescens. Next base: position 39,918,623 of record CM061546.1, read on the forward strand.
GTTGGTAGGGTAGGATGTACGCATGTCTTACCACTACCTTTATGGGGTAGCGAGGTTGTTCGCGATAGATAAGACCCTCAGCTAGACAGAAAAGAAAAGAATTTGAAGCATGATAGCAAGAAAATATGACAGCAAAATAGCAAGATACAAGCAAAAGAAACAACATTTAGATTTTGGCTAAGATGCACTTAATAAATTTCTATCTATCTTGCACTTCTATGTAGCAGCTAAACTCCAGAAATGACCTACCAAGTAACAGAAAAGAGTACCCCCAAACAGGCGACTTATAAACCAGCTGATATTATCATTTGCTATTTCAACAATGACAAGTTGCATTTCACACATGAATGGAGAAAGACAAGAAAACAAGATGCGTTGTATAGATTCTTCCATTATACTTCTTTAAAAAGTACAGACAGGACTTCCACGAACAGAGAAGAATAGCAAAACAGGAAACGATTCATTCCTCAATAAACGGACACTTTCGTGTACAAAATGGCAAAATCACAAAGGCTTACAAGCAGCATTATGAGCACCAACACAAAAAGATGTAAGACCTTTATTAAGGGCACGAGGATACAGTAGCAGGAGGCAAAATATACTTCAACATATTTTACACTAGGTAATGCACGCACTATATATGTATGTGTGGAATTCCAGTTCTTCTACTCCACACCCAAACAACTGACTTCGTGTATGTACTGATGTTTCAGAACCTGACATAATTGAACTAGACTATTCTCAAATTTTTACCAACATGCATAATTGAACTTATTGTCTTGACTTTTTAGCCTCAAGATTATGCAACATCTTCATTGTGTCTTTTTTTTGAATCTGAAACATCTTCGGTAAGTATATCCGATTTGGCCTATGGACGAATATGCAAGCATACGTTACATGCTTGTTTGAGTAATAGCAATGAGATTTCCCAATATCATGCTAAGAATAGCTAGGATTTCCAGAAGAAGATGTCATTCGTTTGATGAAAAATAAAAAGGAATATCGAAAATTCGAGTGGCTAAAGCTGAAGCAGCTACTTTCGAAGTAACAAAAAGAAAAGCAATGACTGGAGTGGGAGAGTTAGAGTCGAAAAGAGGATTCCTCACCCAAAAGACCTAAAAGTAAGATGTGGTTAACTAAAGAGTAGGCCAAGTGTGTTTGAAATTGAGTATGCATAATGATCAGGAAGGAAAATCTGCATTGCATTCAAAAGTAACAACCTGTTGTTTTTTCTTCTTTGGTCTCCTCTTTCTTCGGGGTTTTCGAGCATCAGAGTTAGAGCTGATATTGCCACTGTTGCCTGTGAGTGAATCTGCAGGTCTTCCTTTTCTGAAGGTAGATCTATTAATGCTATCTGATGTGTTGCTGGAGGTTGACATATCACGGAAAAGTGGTTTCTTACTTGTAGATGCTCCAAACCGTGATTTTTTATTTGCTGAATGACTAAACGACTTGCTCGAAGGACGGGGTGGCGGCATTAGAGCACGGGCAGATATTTGTCTCTGCATACACCATTTCAAATGGTAAGAGACTACGTTAAATTAAATACCAAAGTCAATTTTCAGCAGCAAAAGTCGAAAATTCCAATAGAGAGACACCTGATTCTTTTCATCACTGGACATGCTAGAAGCTGCTTTCCCAGATGCACTAGAAGCTTGTTCTCTACAACAAAAAGTAAGTGAGTTCTTATAAAGATCAACAAGAAGAAGGCTCACAAAAGAATGCAGATCGATCATTAGGTGAGCATTAATCACCTTCTAGAGACCCCAAAGGCAACTCCAATTCTTTTTAAGAAGTGGGATGTGAATGCTAGCTAGTCAGGGTTGAGGCATAGGAGGAGATTGGTTTGAGTGCCCATATTTCATTCCATTGAGTTTTACAATAGGGTGGACACACCAGCTTCCAGTTGTAGATTAATAGTACTACTTCAATCCCAAGCTCATACTATGTTCTAAAATCCAACACTAATACATTAAACAACATCACGAGAAATTATTAACCCTTGATATAATGATGTAATTCCCACTGCACACATTATAGACATCAGTCTATCTCCCCAAAGGATACTTTGACTCAACCCATAACATTACTAAGTCCTGCAACATGAAATCAATAGAAATTACTCTATCCATTTCTATATATGTCTTAAATTTGACTGGGCACGGAGTTTAAGAAATTAAAGGAGACTTTTGAATTTTGTTGTAAACTAAAAAAGTTTATAATGCACCAGAATGCCCTTTGAATCTAATGGTATTAAATATGCTATCAAGGATATTGCATTTAAAGAGCTACTAAATCTAGAAAATGACATTCCCAAAAAGTAAGACACACATGTTGAAACAGAGGGAGTAGTTTTTAAGGACAAATCAATACCTTGCACTTTTATCAGTCCACTCATCATCAGCCTCATCACTTGAGCTTCCGCTTTCAAAGAAATCATCATCGCTTAAATCAAGAAGCCCATCATCTTCGCTCCCTGTTTCTGTTAGGAACGGCCCAAGTAGAGGAGTCAGTTCTGGTCGATGCAAACAATTTGCCAATATCAAATTTGAAATTCACAAGCACAGAATTGAGACGAGCAACTGAAATTCCATCTAAAAATCCATCCACTAAAGCTGACTGAAGGTCACAATGTTGCAGCTTTGGACACATTCCGTCTCCCGCTCCCAGATCAGCTAAATCTTTTTCTTTTGATTAGGTCAGATTAGCTAAATCTTAACAGCTTCTTAAAAGTAAGTTACTAATCTAAGGCAATAAGGTTTCCACATGTCGCTCCAAATTATGCTTACATATTTCTCTGAAGCTAACCAAGATCTTGTTCACAATTCATCATTCAGAAACATGGACGAAAATATCTAATTTGAATACCTACAACAAACTAACACTAAATAACCATAAACCAAAGCGCAATTTGTTCTATAAAAAAGAATTTGTTTTCCCATATACAAGTAATTTAAGGCTCTTGCAGCACATGTTTCAGGTAGCTGAGTCTTGGAGATATTTTTTTTTTGAACTTGGTAACTTTGTATTATATCACACAGTACATGGGTTGTACTGAAACCTTATATACAAGAGTACTCCTAAATCCACTGCTCTATATCTAAATTGAGTCTAGAACATCAATTATCGAGACAGCATCATTAGAGTATAGTTGATTACACCAAAAACATAAAAGCAAAATGCAGTTGAGTTTAACTTTCAGCACACTATTCTCTATGCTCTCAAAACATCCAGAATTCCTCTCTTTCCATATAGCCCACCATATAACACCAGAGATAATTCTCCATCTACCTCTGTCCTTAGAATGTACACCTGCTTCCTCCCAGCACTTTAAAGTCTCAGATATTAAAATGCTTAAAATGAGAAAATGGAAAGATTCATTTAGTTCTTTTTTACATGAAAAAAAGATTCAGTTAGTTATGTCAAGGATACGAGGATTGATCACCTAGTAGCTAAGTTAAGATAAAATCAACTTAGACAGATATTCTGTTATGTAGTGCTTTTTGGTTACAGACTTTGACCGTAGCAGGTGTAGCAACAAGCATCTTCAAAATGAAAGGAACTCTATGAGGAGCTAGTCAAAACTAATATGAACTACAGATTGAACAACAGCATAGTACCTTCCAAATCTTTCCCACTTGCAGCGGCTGCAACTATATTGGCTTTGATTTGCTCCCGTAATTTACATCTTTTGTCAACAATATCTTGTTCGTCACCTCCCGAAAACAAGGATACATATTTCTCATTCTTGGGAAAGAACTGCAATCAGAATAGTGAGAGTGAGAAGACAAAAAATGACCGATTATGCTTACACTTACACTAGCAAGTACATCATAAATTCTATTGTATTATATGAGAAACCATTTAGAAAGGTAGATTTCTGAGTTAGCCATTACAGCAGGTGATCTCTGCATTAGCAAATTCTTGAAGGAATCCAAAATTACTCCAAATCTAAGCTAATAACTATTGAATCTTCATCAATATGAAAGTGGCGTTTTGAGATGATACAACGATCTAATGCTCGCACTAGCAAAAAAACAAATGGCGTCAACATTTACATTCAAAAGAAAACAATTGATTTTATCCATCTCATTAAAGAATACGTTTTGGCAAAGAAATCTTGGACAGAAAAAAGTTGAAAACAGCTTCAGTGAAAAGATCTACTGCGAGAAACAGAGTCGAACTCAACCGGAGATGGAAACCAAAGAACATAAGAAAAAGGTAAACTAATCAGAAGCTCACCCGAACATATTCAAGGTCCTCTTTCAATTTAGCCAGTTGTTCAGCAGCTTCTGTTTCTTGGGCCTTACAAGATGAAGTGCGCTGCTGTTTCTCCAAACGTCTTATTCTTCTCTCAATTTTTCTTCTATCTGCCCATAAATTGAAGCTCAACGAATCAATTCTGACACTAGAATGTAACATGTGGAAGCATATCAAATATATAAATCAGAGAAGAGTTACTAACCGAAAAACTTAACCTTCCTGTTGCGAAGAAATATTTTACGTTCTACTGCCAGACGATTCTGAAGCTCTTGCTGCTTTTTGAGTTCCTCCAACTTCTGTTTTTGAACTTCTCTAACTTCAGGAGGCAGATCCTGGAAAAAAGGTTCTGTTACTATGATTTTCAATAATTTCGCTCTCAAATCATATACCACCTCAGGGTTTACATACTAAAAATGCTATAAGAACATGTTAGCTTCCTACATTAGCTGTACGTCACATGAGAGAGCTCAAAATTAGAGACGACTGATACCAAGCACAGAACTTTGCATCAAATCAATTTCATGCAAACCCACATTTGAGTTTCAAGTCAGGACGCTTGTCTAAGAGTGAAAACTAAGATGACAATTTACAGGTGGATAGTTATGAATACAAAGTGTAACACCGACCCAGCAGCATGATGTTTTTCATACTATACAGTTAGTGGGAACACCATAATCATTAAATTGACGTTAAACTTGCTTTAACTAAAACCCATATATAACTACACGTCAATCAATTATTTAATTATGTCTCGATCCCAAATCAGTTGCAGCACACGAATCCACTACATTCATTTAGTTGTCTTATCAAAGCTATTGTCTAACTTGTCTAATTTTATAATATTGCTTGGTCAAAAGAGCAGGTTGAGTAGGAACAAGACGGAGTATTTGGAGTGCAAGTTTAGTGACTTGAGGAAGGAGGACGAAGTGGTGGTGAGGTTGGATTCCCAAGATGTTTGTAAGAGGGATAGCTTTAAGTATCTTGGGTCTATGATTCAGGGGAATGGAGAGATTGATGAGGATGTCTCTAATCGTATTGGAGCAGGTTGGATGAAGTGGAGGTTCGCCTCAGGAGTGTTGTGTGATAGGAAGGTGCCCTTTAAGCTTAAAGGCAAATTCTATAGAGTGGCAGTCCGTCCCGCCATGCTGTATGGAGCGGAGTATTGGCCTGTCAAAAACTCCCATATTGAAAAATTAAAGGTGGCAGAAATGAGAATGTTGCGCTGGATGTGTGGGCTTACTAAAGGGGATAGAGATAGGAATGAGCTAAGTTGCTCGGACTCTCCAAAAATGTTGCCGCACCCGTGTCGGATCTTCCAAAAATAGTGTATTTTTGGATGTGGTGGGTGGCTTTGGTCTGTGAGTGTAGGTTACTACTAGGCGGGTGTCCTATTTTATACTTCTTATTTCTTATTGCTTATGACTCTTAGTTCTCCTATTCCGTATTGCTCTGAGTTTTATTTTACTATTTCTGATTCTTTACTCCTGCTAAGCCGAGTAAGGTTGGATTCCCAGACGGTGAGTAAAAGGGATAGTTTCAAGTATCTGGGGCCCATGATTCAGGGGAATGGTGAGATTGACGAGGATGTCTCCCATCGTATTGGAGCGGGATGGATGAAGTGGAAGCTCGCCTCGGGGGTGTTGTGTGATGGGAAGGTGCCGCCCAAGCTTAAAGGCAAATTCTACAGGGTGGCAGTCCGGCCGGCCATGTTGTATGGAGCGGAATGTTGGCCAGTCAAGAACTCTCACATTCAAAAATTGAAGGTGGCGGAAATGCGGATGTTGCGTTGGATGTGTGGGCTTAATAGGGGTGATAAAGTTCGAAATGAGACTATTCGGGAAAAGGTTGGAGTGGCTTCGATGGAGGACAAATGCGGGAAGTCCGATTGAGATGGTTCGGGCATGTGATGAGGACGGGCACGGATGCCCCAGTTCATAGGTGTGAGAAGCTTGGTTTGGATGGTTTCAAGCGGGGTAGGGGTAGACCAAAGAAATACTGGAGAGAGGTGATCAGGAGGGACATGGAGCAGTTACAACTCACTGAGGACATGACCCTAGATAGGAAGATCTGGAGGGCGCGGATTAGGATAGAAGGCTAGTGCCAGTTTGAGTCGTTGGGGTAGGACATTACTTGGTAGATGTATTATTCACGCTAGGACACTTTGTTGTATGCTTTATTACGAATGTGTTTACTATTCTTTGTTTATTATCCCTTGTGGGTGGCATATTTTTGTTTTGACATCTTGTTCCATGCTTTATTAAGTATTTGTCTATTATTCCTTGTCTTGAGCCGGGGGTCTATCGGAAACAACCTTTCTACTTCTCTTGAAGTAGTGGTATGGACTGCGTACATCTTACCCCCCCCAGACCTCACTATGTGGGAATACACTGGGTTTGTTGTTGTTGTTGTTGTACTCCTGCTAAGCCACCCATCCTGCTTCACGTTTCATCACGACTTTGTTTACTATTCTTTATCTTGAGCCGGCGGTCTATCGGAAACAACCTCTCTACTTATTCGGAGATAGCGGTATGGACTGCGGTACATTTTTACCCTCCCCAGACCCAACTGTGTGGGAATACACTGGGCTTGTTGTTGTTGTTGTTGCTTGGTCAAAAGAGCAAAGATATATCAAACGGTGTTCCGCGGAATATAAGACACATGCGAACACTAGTTTGTTGCTTATGTCTGATAGAAGTCATTATCAGAAATGAGCATCAGTTATTGGGTGTGAACTAGTTTTACCTAGACTTGGTAGATAGTTACAGTAATCCACTGGCTAATAGCAACTCCTTCCCAAAATATGCTGGGAACACAATCAAGCTGTAAGAACTAAGAATGCCAAAAACTAAGCATCCTATTACTCCTATAAGTTAAGAGTTGCTCCAAACCTGTAACTTTTTGTTTCGTATTTACATTCCATCTTTTACGATCAATATCTATTTCCAAAACACTTGTTTTGTAATCTTACCTATGATTCACTCAGTATCGTAGTCCCCTTTTCTCATCTTCACCTTATTTTGTAATCTTACCTATGATTCACTCAGTATCGTATTCTTCAATTTTACTACTACATGTTACTTCATTTCTTTGCTTATCTTGCTATTTCGCTGTCATTATTTTCCTTCCTATACTGCTTTGGTTACGTTTCTATTGAACCAAGGGTTTATAGGAACCAAACTCTCTACCTCACGAAGGTAGGGGTAAGGTCTGGGCACATCCTACCCTTCCCAGACTCCACTTGAGTGTAATCCACTTGTGTGATTACACTGGGTACGTTGTTGTTTTTGTACTTACCACGATAGCTTATTCACAATTCAAACTAATAATCAAGAAGTACGACAGATGAACAACAACAAAGTTGAGCAAAGACAACAACTTCAAACCACTCCATAGTGTGCAACTACTAGTTCAGCTAAGAGATGCAAACACCATCCAGGATATATCAATTCTGCAACCAACTCTAATCAAACTTAAAAATGTGTGTTGCTTTCCAAATCCCTTTTTCATAAACTATACCATTCAAAAAAAATAAAAAATCAACCTTTTCATAAATTGTTCAAGTTTATCAGAGATATTAGTATTAATCAATCAAACCCATTTCACTGGGTTCTAGTATATATACTTCTATAAAACACGCCATTAATGTTTTACAACAACAACAACATATCCAGTGTAATCAACAGTCAAGTCTGAGGAGAGTAGTGTGCAGCAGACCTTACCCCTACCTCATAGATATAGAGAGGTGGTTTACGGTAGAACTCAGCACAAGGAAAAACAATACAGACACTCAAGGGTGTTGCCTAGTGGTTCAATAATGAAGTTGGGTTGAGCACCATGAGGTCTTAGGTATTCCCAACAAAGACAAATACTAGGTGATTTCTTCCCATCTACCTAGTAGTTGTTGCTGGTGGGAAGTGCCAGCTATCCTGTGGAATTAGTCGAGGTGCGTGCAAGTTGGCCCAGACACCACGATTATAAAAAAAAAAAAACTTTTTCTTTTTGAGACGGGGTCTATCGGAAACAACCTCTCTATCTCACATCTGAGGTAGTAGTATGGACTGCGTAAACTCTACCCTCCTCATACCCCACTTGGTAGGAATATACTGGGTATGTTGTTGTTGTTGTTGTTCTTTTACAAACCAACGTTTTAAAAAGTTTTTACTGTACAAAAGTTGCTACTTATAGTAGTATTTTACATACTTCCTAATGCCAAAATTTCATTTTACATAAAAAATTCTGATCAAAGTAAGACGAATGACAAGTGATTCCGAACAGCCAAGACAAATTTAAATATGTAAAATCCGAACAATTTAACAAAAAGGTCTTTTTCTTTAACAAACTAACGTGTTAAATAGTTTTTACTGTACAAAAATTGCTACTTGTAGTAGTATTTTACGTACTTCCGAATGCCAGGATCAAAGTACGACCTAACATGAATGAAATAATTGAGCCTCCAGCATAAGAATGCATGTGATTCAGACAAATTTATATATATGTATAATCCGAACGAGCAATTTAACAGAAAGGGTAAAAGTATGAGTATGTACTTTGCGGAGCATTCGTTCGACAGAGCGAATTTGGTTTTTGATAGAGACAGCTTTAGGTTTTGATTTCTTATCAACCCCTAATGATGATGATTTTGGTCGTCGGTTTCTGTTGTTAGCTTCTCCAACAACTCTGCGTTTTCCATAACCTCCATGCGCCATTACTGAGAAAATTTGCCACTATTGGAGGAGCAACCAAATTCCCAATTCTATAAAAAGCCTTTTCTGTCCAACGGACACTGCCACACTATTCTCAAGTGAGTGGAGTAGCTAGGTTTTAGCCCCCCAAATCCCTCCCTTGTTCTTTCCGAGATAACCCGTTACTGAAAGGGCATTTTTGTAATTTTGCCTTCTCAAATTCTTGGTGCATTCGATGTAATGAGTCTTTCTAACGCCAAATACAAATCTACATCAACTTTTATTTTAATATTTAAAGTAAATATTACTCCCTCCATTTCATAATAAGTTAATTATTAGATTTTGACATATATATTAAGAAATTTTTTTATAAATTTATCATTTTTTTTTATTTTTACCCTCTTTAAAAAGTAAAGACACATGATACATCACTCTCAATGCACATTTAATGGAGGATAAATTTGGAAAAAATTTCCAACATTTACCTTGAATTGTGAATCATTCACTTATTTTGAAACACTAAAATTGCTCCAACAATTCACTTATTGTGAAACGGAGGGAGTACTATTTATTTTAAATACTTAAATTAGTTATCAACTGTGTTTCTTAGGCACCTTGCGACATCAACTCTGACGCATAGATTGCAATTATTTTCAAAATGAATTAAATGATTAATTGATTTGTGTCATCTCATTTTAAATGATTACATTATTATATACCCCCAACCATTTTTTTTTAAAAAAGAAGACCGAAATATATAACAAGATGTCTAATAAATTAATGACACGTGATTCTTTAACCAAATAATTACCAAAAAAATTACTTTAATCAATCTCCACCACAATATCTTCCCCACTCAATCACTGTCTTCTTCGAGCTTAAATTCCATTAATGATGGTTGAATATTTTACTCTTTATTTTTGAATTAGGAACTCAATTTTATTAGTCTTTTTTATTTTATTAGCTTGAAAAAAATGGTAGAAGATAGCGGGATGAAAAAATAGGGAAGAAGAAGATGAAATTAAATTACAAATGAACAAAAATAAGGTTGCCATGCACCAAAAAGTGAGTGACACTCACTTTGTCATGTCAGCAAAAGGTGTCAAAGATGTAAATATATTTAACAAGTTTATTTTCTAACGTGAAAATTTCACACTAGAGGTGCTCCATTGTCCGTGCGTTTTCATCATTTAGATCATGAAAAATCTTACAAACCCATTTATTGAATTTATCCCTCATTCAACGCTATTTTGATCCTAAATTCACTTTAAGTGTATGCGCACACGCAAAATTGAAGGACATAAATGAGGCCAAGTTAATATTATGCCTATAAAAGTTAGTAGTTGGATCTCTTGGTCCGGCAACAGAACAGAAATAGAACCTGCTTAAATTTTGTTGATTTCCTCCATTTCATTTTTTCTGTAATGTAATAAAATAAAGCTAAAATGTTTTCTCATTTCTTTCTAGTATTTCTCAAGTATGTACCACATCATATTTCATGCTTCTATTCAAATTAGTTGTTGGTAAAATTACAATTGAAAATTACAAGTGAAGAAAATAAAAAGACTATCTTTTTCTTTTTCGGCTGAGGCGCGGATATCTCGCTCTCTTTAAAGAGATTCAAGCCATCTGCCGCAAATGTTTCACCGGACCAACAGTAATCTTCTTGACTTGTCCCCTCCAGAATACAACAACCTTCTCACAATAACTCAATAACGCTGAGCAAGAGTTGAGCTCAAAGCTCCACAAAAATAACACCTCCCTTCAACTATCAAACTCTCTTTTTTTATTAATTTTTTTGTGAACTCTCTATTATCTTATGTATATCAAAACCATGCAAGACCACCTCTGTTTATATGAGAGGAAATCTTCCATGCAATGAATAAGAATGAATGTGGGGTAGTAAAGATAGAATATCAATGGTTTAAAGGTTACAAGAGTTACATGAATTACAACTTATAAAGTGAAGGATAATGGATGAATAAAGAGTTGAAAAGTTACAAGAATTTTTTGAGTGATAGTAAAGCCATAGGTTACAACACCATTGATGATAAAATAGTAAACATAGGCTATCAATTATCTTGGTAAATGCTGCCAACGCAAAAATCATGCATTATTGTAACACTTTTTCCAATAAAAATGATGGTAAATGCTTCATAATAATATTAAAATGCTAAGCAATATCACTACTGCATAGAGGATTACAAAATGGTTGTCTTAAACTTGACATTAATTACTAAAATCACAAAGTAAGATTATAGAGGTGTGAGATTTACTACTATACTAATTAGTAGTAGTGGGGTGTCATCTACCTAATGAAGAGGAGTAGAGGGTGATATTCGTTATGGAGATCCACCGGTCGGGAGTCTATCAGAAATAACTTCTCTACTTCATTAAGGTAGTGGTATGAACTGCGTACACTTGATCCTCCCCATACCCCACTTTGTGAAAATACAATGGGTATGTTGTTGTTGTTGGAGATCCACCGGAATCCAATATTTCATAATATATATTAGTAACATATTATATATCGTGGGAAATTATCGACATACCGAGAGTAACTGAGTTATCAAGAATCAACCTTTGTACAGTGAATAAATATATCATCTTTCTGTATCAAAAATTTGAAGATGAAGTAACTAACCAACTATTTTCATCACCCCTTCACAAAAAATGAAGTCACATTTGGCTTGAACTGTTTTTAAAAACCTCTCTTTTGAGTTGATGGATCCACTAACAAATGTGGGAGTTCATTTCCAAAAGGGATTTTCCCTCTTTAACCAGAGTTGGAAGAACACAAAAAGAATAAGAAAAGAAAAAAAAAACACTATAGTTAAAAATCCAACGACGATTATTTCCTTTGCTTAATCTTTAACTTTGATGTATTTACAGCAACTTGCATATCCTTGTTCTTTCTTCATCAGTTGCGAGAAGCCAAGAACTGAGAACTTGTCGATCCAACAAAAGAAGTATCCAACTTGGCGTTCGTCTAAGTTGGTGAAATAAGAAGTAAGGTGCTACCTGTGTTATTTTGCTTGAACTGTGATCACAGGTTGTTCTCTTTCAAGTTCGGATATCACTATCAGCAAATCACCCGGTTCAAGAGAAAGGGGTTCTGATTTCGGGATTGGATTGATAACCTGCAATGGACAAGACATTAAGTTGAGCTCCAATGTCCATTCTCTATTTACAGAAGCAAATCGAGATTATATACCTTCTTCTTGTTCTTCACATATCCGATAGCAACTTCTCTTCGCAAATGTGCTCTTTCAGAAAGTTCAGCAAATGAAGGTCTCTCGCCTTCCTTCATGTAAAGGCCAATGTCCTGTAAGTGGAGGACAAAAAGAAAGTTACGATCAAGTAAAGAGAGCAAATAGTTTCTGTTTCATTTCACCATATGAAAAGATGAGAGTTGAGACTGCCGGATGGTTCATATAGCGAGATGTTTAGTCTATGACAAACTCATGCTGTGGGGAAGCGAGAAAATTTAAAATATGAATACGAAGTCTCTCCTTTTACGATAGCCTGTAGTGTCCTCATAAAATCTTAGAACGAGAATAATTCTCGAAGAAATTCTTGTCAACATCATTAGGAAGATGAAGGGAAGGGAAAATAAGTCAAATATGGTATTTCCGACATCTGACATCTAAGGTAGTAGAGTTTGAGAGGATTGACCAACACAATATACAATGCGTAAAGCATACACAATACCTCAACATGAATATTACTCTATTAAATATCTCAAGCTTAACTAGGGTACACAAGTACATGCTCAATGCAAATCCCTGGCATAGACAATGATTGTTGGAAATACCTATACTTCCGACTACTGTTCTCACACTTGTCACAACTCGTTCATACATTTACATACTAAACATTAAGCATACAGCAATTATATAACCAACAAGCATGCCTATTAAGTGCACCATTGACACAACGACTTGTTTGGTATACGTGCACCATTACAAGAAAGTGGAAACACATGCCAATTCCTTCATGAACCAGATCAGATGCAGAGAGGTGAAGCTTATCTAAAGATTTAATACATGATGTTCAAGATAATTGACAACAAATCTTATTTTAGAAGCTATCTTTCTTTGTCCATTTTCAAACCTGCTATATTTAAAGAAACAAATTATTACCTTAACGTATATTTCATCTCCATCGACATTCAAAATATCTTTCCAAACCTCATTCAATTCGCTATTTTCTGCAACTGTGCCAAAAACAAAGAAGAAGCAATTCAGGAATCACTTCAAACCTCACTAAGAAGAATCCATTTGATAGAAATATTTGAAACCTTGAGCAGTCACAAGACTCATTACTTCCTCTGAAGCAATGTAAGTGAGGGAAGGCTTGATTCTTGTAATCTGAAGAGCAGAACATTCACACAGCCATCAGAACTCCACAACTTGAGAAAAACAACGCCGTGACTTACACATTCATTTAAACTAACCAAGAACAGCCTTTGTTTAGAAGCAAATTACCTGTTTACCCAATTTGGAATCGACAATCTCTGCAACAAGATTTTGCACCTGCAATTTGATCATTGATTCCCACACAGCAGCATATCAAACCAATCAGTAGTGTTATTGACAGTTTTCACGGAAAGAAAAATACAGGAATAGTGTTGAAATAAGAATGGTTTCTTCAAACATCGGGATACTCTGATCAGAAGATTTGAGCAGCCCTCAGCCATTACATAGTAGCACTCAAGTTTTATGTGCTTTCTCAGGTCATCGATACCAGCAAAGGCACACCAGCAATATTGTAAAGCATATATAAGAGATTGTTATTTTATCACTTTCAACCCAAATTAAATAGTTTAATTATTCTAAGTAGCTTTCTGACCAAGTAACAACAACCAACATACCCAGTGTAATCCCACAAAGTGGGGTCTGGGGAGGGTAGAGTGTACGCAGACCTTATCCCTACCTTGGAGGTAGAGCGGTTGTTCCCAATAGAGCATTGAGAATTTAAATATATAAATACCCAAAGAAATAGAAAATAGAAACAGGCATCTTTTTACCCCCTTTTTTCCTTCTATTAATAGGATCACCTTTTTACATGACTCCTACAACATCAGCAGTTTTCATTTTCAAAACATTTATTCTGTAGGAAAGGGAAAGATTGACATTGAAAGTATACACATCCCCTTATAACTCCTGTCAGCTATACCACCAGCTGCTAGAAATAATACCCAGTAAAGAAGGTTGCTAGATTCACATGATGCTGAAGGTTACAACATGCATCTTGAAATCACTAAGGCGGTACAGATTCTGTGATGCAAAGTAAATGAAACTGTTTCTTTTGGTTTCAAGTTACCACCGACCAAGTGAAAAAACAAACTCCAAGAAAATCTTCCAGAAAGTGCACCCTACTCACTTTAGGAAACAAGAGGATATACAAAAGGAATAGATTGACAAAGGGTAGTTACCTAAATTAATCTCTGTTCTTATTTTCAAAGAAGGAAGGGAGCCTTGGAGCAATGGTAAAGTTGTCTCCATGTGACCTGGCCATGGGTTCAAACTGTGGAATTAACCACTGATGTTTGTGTCAGGGTATACTCCCTTGGGGTGCGCAAATCCTGCGTGAATGTGGGATACTTCGTGCACTGGACTGCCCTTTCTTTCCTCTTATTCTCAAAAAAGGCCTAGTTCTACATAGATAATTGTTTTCAACTGTATTACGGGACACAAATTTAATACAAGATAAGAATAGGAGTTAACCCGTGGTTGCAACCCCCCACCTAAGTACCACACGAATAAAGTACTAATGATGAAGTAAAAAGAAAACCAGCATATATATGCCAAAAGATGCCACTATATCATGTTTTCGTATTCCTAAAACCCCGTTGTCCATGCATGTCCAAAATCCCCCATCAGTCTTTCTGCATACTTAGTTGCACTTGAAAGTTGTCTCGGATTTGTAAAAGGAACCGAAGAGCTTTATAAGAATAATGAAGTAGGAAATTAGTTTTGTGAAGACATATGTTTATCAAATACCTTCACACCAAGTTTGTTGCAGATGTTTTCAGCAAGGAGGAGAGAATATACAGATTGTTTGTCTGCCTTCGATGCATCTGAAGAAATGAAATATAAATTTAAACATGCGTCTATGTCACATATAAGATACCACCACTTTGTTACCTCCAAGTAACCATTCTCTATCAGATATTACAACAATGGAGAATGGAAATTCTTCGCCTTGTTTAAATGACTTTTGAATGTTTGCAATGGTGTCCGTCAGCATGTCATAATCCATTGGGTTTCCAATCTGTAAAATATAATGAATATGGAAAGATTAAGATGGAGAGTTCCAAATCTAATCCAGGTAATCAATATAAGATAAGGAGTCAGAAATACCCTGTGAGAGACTTTAACATTTTTTAGCTTTCCCTGACCAGCAAGTCTGCTAGCCGTATGTCTGTCATCCATAGGGACATCTGATAACACCTCCTACAAGTTTATGGAACACAAAACAAAAGGATACAAAAGAAGACTTAGTCCAGTAGCAAACAAATCTCAGTCACAAAATCCAAATATATGGCAATATATTGAGATTCTAATCTATAACTGTGCTGCTTTTTAGAAGTAAAACATTTTCTTTTGAGACTGCTAACATGTTAGTATGTATAAAAACACTAAGGCACTTCAAACCCATATTTACAAAAAGTGAGAATTTATCATATCTATCAGGGAATCTGTCTACTCTACTTTCTTTACGCCAAAAATGAAACATTAAGATACATCTTAATTTCTGTGCTGAAGTCTGCTTGTCGTAAAAAAATTATTGCATTCCTCTCCAGACTGACCATGCAAGTTGGCACCTCTCAATCACCCCTTCTACTTCAGTATCCCCCCATTATAGTCCATGAATGACAATTCAGAAATATTTGCTGGCATCACCTAGTTAAAAGCAACCATGCTAATAAACAACTGCCACAGTTGAACAGTAATTGGACAATGAAGGAACAAATGGCTATTAGATTCCCCAACAGAACACATAGAGAGCATCTAGAGCACAGTTGGAACCCCTTCTTTTAATATTTTGTTGGGTTAGACAAGCTTGTCTTGCCACTAACCACGTGAAGCAAACCACTTTGAAAGGTGTCTTAGTTTTCCATATTACCTCCATTACCAGTTCACGCCTCCTGGCCAGAATTAGAGAGGGAGAAGTAAGTTGATTTGACAGTGAACTCTCCACTAATGTTTCTGCACCCATTGAGTGTGTCCTCAATATCCTTGAACCCCGGAAAGATTCCAGGCACTTGAAGAAATCAACAGCTGTTTGAAGTTCCTAGTCATTCTGTAGTCTTCTGAACACAACATTCCACTCTTGTTCACCCCACAGTTTTTCTAGATTTGCTTCAGGGAGTGAAGCTATGTTAAAAGGTTCAGGCCTTTCAGGGAAAGATGTCCTTAAGAGGGCCATGTCCCTGTCAGTTATCACTTCAAAATAGTCCTTTTTCCCATTTCCTGACCTTATTGAAGAGTTGTTGAAGTATGACGAAGAGAGTGGAGAAGAATCTAGAAGAAGCAATAATAGACTAGTTGGCTTTTTGTTATAACTGTTTTCAGTTAGTTACACTAGTGCTAACGGATAGTTAGTTAGTTAGCCTAATCCCTAGCCTATAAATGTATATGACAATACACTTTGAAGAATAATGAATACAACTAATCTATTCACTCTCTAACAATCTTTCTCATCTACTCATCTCATTCTTCTTCTTCTTCTTCTTCCTCTAAATCTGTTCTTCTTTTGTCATTCATCTAAAGAGCTGCTAGCAAGTATTATAGCAGTGTATCACTATCAAACTAGTAGAGCAAAATCGATTCTGGTGTATTGTGTTCTTCACAGCAAAAATCACGAAAGCTTCATTCAAGAATTGAAACTCTGCAACAATGGTGAATCAGAATGCAGCTGTTGATCCTGCTGAGGCTTCCAGAGTTACTCCAAGTACATTAGATTACAACCATCCTCTTTTCTTGAGATATGTTGATGTGAGTGGCATACAAATCATCTCCTTTCAGTTAACAGGAGTAGAAAACTTCTCAATCTGGTTTAGGTCCATGCGCATAGCTTTAGTAGGGAGAAACAAGTTGGGCATGGTTGATGGAATGCTCTAAAGACAAGTTCTCTACTGAGTTAAGCAGTCACTGGGAAAGAGTGAATGTCATTGTGTTATCATGGATCATGCACTCTGTGTCCAAAGAGCTACTGGAAGGAATCATGTATGCTTCTGTGGCTAGTGTTGTCTGGAATGAATTGTTTGAGAGGTTTAACATGGTGGATGGGGAAAGAACACTCAATCTTCACAAAGAGATTGCTACATTGTCTCAAGGTATTGCCTCTGTATCTGTGTATTTCTCAAAACTCAAGGATCTGTGGGAAGAGTTTGAGGCTCTAGTACCTGCACCTGGGTGTGAATGTGATAAATCTAAGGAGTATGTGGTACATCTACAAAAATTGAAGTTGTTTCAGTTTCTCATGGGTTTGAATGAGTCCTACACACAAGCAAGGAGTCAAATCTTGCTTATGACCCCTCTCCCAAGTGTTAACCAAGCTTATGCAATGGTAATAGGTGATGAGAGTCACAAATCTATTGCAAATCAGGCAGGGATTCTGGGTATGAATCCTGCAGCCACTGGGAAAAATCTTGATCTAGTCATGTATGCAAGAGAAGGGGAGCCTTGGAGTAACTGGTAAAGTTGCTGCCATCTGACCAGGAGGTCACGGGTTCAAGCCTTGGAAACAGCCTCTGGCAGAAATGCAAGGTAAGGCTGAGTACGATACACCCTTGTGGTGGGGCCCTTCTCCGGACACCGCGCATAGCGGTAGCTTTAGTGCACCGGGCTGCCTTTTTTTTTTTTAGTCATGTATGCAAGAAATGGTGCAGGTGGAAGTCAAGGTCCCAAGTACAAAAGAAATATCAATTTGCACTGTGATTTCTGTAAACTCAAAGGTCACAGCAAAGAGAACTACTACTGGAAATTGATTGGCTATCCTCAAGATTATAAGGCTAAGAAGAAGTTCAAGCATGAAGGATCAAACACAGCCTACAATATGGCCTTAAGTTCTCATGACTTCTCCGCAGATCAACATGGTTGCTACACTAAGGATGCAGGACATTCAGTAACTGCAAATACTCAGATGGATCAACTAAGTCAGATTGGAAATGCAGCTTTTACCAAGGAGCAGTATGAGCAAATCTTGCAACTGATAAATAAGTGTAACTCTGTCAACACATCTACTGAATCTGCAAATGTAATAAGTGCAGGTATTTCTACTTGTTTAGCTTCTTTTGGTTCACAGAAATGGATTATAGATACTGGTGCTACCAATCATATGGTTGGTAATTCAAGATTATTACTTAACAAGACTGTTACAGAGTTACAAGATCCAAAAAAAGTGTATTTACCAAATGGTGATACTACAATGGTCACTCATGTGGGAACTAGCTGTTTAGCTGAAGGAAACACCATTACAAATGTCTAGCATATCCCACAATTTTCATGCAGTCTCCTATCAGTATCACAAGTAACTAAGGAGTGGAATTGTTCAGTGAACTTCTTCCCTTCTTCCCTGATTTCTGTGTTTTCCAGGATCTTTATACTGGAAAGGTGAAGGGGATTGGGAAGCTTGATGGAGGTTTATACTTACTAGAAGAACAACCAAGCACTGAAGTTGCAGTAGTAACCAAACCCACTACTGAAGTAACGGTGGAAAAGACACAAGCTGAAGTGGATCTGTGGCACCAAAGATTGGGACATGCTTCAACTGGTGTACTAAAGAGAGTTGTAGATCACTGAGTACAAGTGATAGAAGACAGAATAAAGCAATGTAGCATTTGTCCTAGAGCTAAACAGACTAGATTACCATTTGTGTCAACTAATATTCAAACTACTTATTTTGATCTTGTCCTCATGGATTTGTGGGGACCATACAAAGTACCAACTATGAATGGAAACAAGTATTTTCTAACAATTGTTGATGACTTTTCAAGGTTTACTTGGGTGTTTCTGTTAAAGCTTAAGTCAGATGTCTTTTGTCAAGTACGACAGTTACTTATGTATGTCAAAACACAATTTGAAAAAACTGTCAAGGTGATCAGAACTGATAATGGCATAGAGTTTGTTAACTCATTGTGTCAAAAGTTGTTCCAAGATAATGGTGTAATTCATCAAACAACCTGTCCATATTCTCCTCAGCAAAATGGTGTTGCTGAGAGAAAACACAGACACATCTTAGAGGTCACAAGAGCTATCAGGTTTCAGGCTAGCATTCCAATAAGGTTTTGCGGCTATTGTGTTCTCAGTGCAGTGTACATCATCAATAGGCTACCTAGCTAACTTATTCCAATAGCTCATTTGTTCAGCACTTAACCCCTTATGAGAAACTGTATGGTAAAAGGCCAAACTGTGATCATCTCAGGGTCATTGGGTGTCTATGCTATGTCAAGGTGTTAAATGAGCATGACAAACTCATGCCTAAAGCAAGAACAAGTGTCATGATGAGATATTCCAGCACTCAGAAAGGATACTTGGTGTATGACATGTCAACTAACATCTTCTCTGCCAGTAGAGATGTCTCATTCAGAGAAGATGTGTTTCCATTCAAACTACTAAAACTACAAACTCAGCCACCCCATCACATTTTTCCCTTGGAAGATCAATATCAACTACTAGGCGGTGATGAGATGTGTCCACAGATAATAACAACCATGGCACCTCAAGGGGTTCCTGATCAGAAAAGTCAGCAGGTTCCTGGTAAGTCAGCAGACCAGCAATTGCAGGCTACTCCTCTCTCTACACATTCCATAACTAAGGTATATCAATGAAGATCTACTAGAGGTCCACAACCTGTAACTCAAGTATATCAAAGAAGGTCTACTAGAGGTCAAGGGGTCACTAACTCAAGTGGTCAACAAGAGCAGCAAGTGATTCCCACTCCAGCAAGCTCTACTCATCAGGACCAAAGGAAGTCAAGTAGGGACATAAAGCCACCTGCATGGATGAATGATTTTGTCTCCAAAAATACAAAGGAAGTACCTCATGCACTTGCCAATCATGTGTCATATGACAAACTCTCTTCAACTTATAAGGACTATGTATTGAAGTCTTCTTGTGTCACTGAACCTACAAGTTGCACTGAGGCTTGTAGAGACCCTAGATGGGTGGAAGCAATGAAGAATGAGATAGATGCACTAAATTCCAATCATACTTGGGAATTAGTTACTTTGCCTAAAGGGAAGAAATCTATTGGTTGCAGGTGAATATAAAAAGTAAAGTATAAGGCTTCAGGTGATCTTGAAGGATTTAAAGCTAGACTAGTTGCCAAGGGGTATGGACAAAGAGAAGGAATTGACTACAAAGAAACATTTTCACCTGTTCTGAAAATGAAAACAGTAAGAACTATCCTTGCTACTGCAGCTAGAAAGCATTGGTTTATACATCAAATAGATGTTTATAATGCATTCTTGAATGGCAATTTAAATGATGAAGTCTACATGGATCTACCTCAGGGATTTGCTTGTCAGGGGGAGAATGTAGTATGTAGACTACTCAAATCCCTATATGGACTAAAACAAGCACCAAGGCAGTGGAATACAAAGTTATCAGAGGTATTACTAAGGTCTCAGTTCACTCAGAGCCAATTTGATCCATTATTATACATCAGAAAGACATCAAAATGAGTCACATTGGTGCTATTATATGTTGATGACATGCTGATCACCGGAGATAGCTTAAAGCTGATAGAAGAAACCAAGGCAATCTTACATCAGAACTTCAGGATGAAAGATCTAGGTGAGCTGAGATTTTTCCTTGGAATAGAATTTGCAAGGTCTGATAAAGGGATATTGATACATCAAAGGAAGTATGCCTTGGAACTATTGTCTGAGTTAGGCTTAACAGCACCCAAACCTGCAGCTACTCCTATGGACTACAACATCAAACTGACATCCAAACAGTTTGATGAACATGTTAGCATGGGAAGTCTATTAAGGATCCTCCAACAGATCAAGTTGCTTACCAAAAGCTAATTGGTAAGCTGTTGTACCTGACTATGACAAGGCCAGACATAGCCTTCTGTGTTCAAACATTAAGTCAGTTTCTTCAGGATCCTAAGAAGTCTTACATGGAAGCAGCATTGAGGGTTGTGAAGTATGTTAAGAACCAACCAGGTCAAGGTGTCCTATTGTCCTAGTAATGCAGATGACAGAATAAGTGCCTATTGTGATGCAGACTGCGCA
This sequence comes from Capsicum pubescens, assembly GCA_030864215.1. Taxonomy (NCBI): domain Eukaryota; kingdom Viridiplantae; phylum Streptophyta; class Magnoliopsida; order Solanales; family Solanaceae; genus Capsicum; species Capsicum pubescens. The sequence continues at coordinate 39,939,821 of CM061546.1, forward strand.
TCATGCCCTCAGACTAGAAGGTCTATAAAAGGCTACTTTGTGAAGGTTGGAGAATCACTAGTTTCCTAGAAATCAAAGAAGCAAACTACTGTCTCTAAGAGTTCAGCAGAAGTAGAGTTTAGAAGTCTTGCTGCAGTCACAGCAGAGTTGGTTTAGATCCTAGGCTTGATGAAAGAAGTTGGGAATGAAGTAGTTCCACCAGTAGATGTGTTCAGTGATAGCAAGTCTGCTCTGCAAATAGCAGCAAATCCAAGATACCATGAGAGAACAAAACATATTGACATTGACTGCTTCTTTATCAGGGAAAAACTTGTGCATGGAATGATCAGAACTCACTACATTGCAACCCAAGATCAACCTGCAGACATGCTGACTAAGGGACTGACAAGAGCACAACAGGTTCATCTCAATGCCAAGCTAGGGATCTGTGACATCTTCACACCTTCCTAGCTTGAGGGGGAGTGTTGAAGTATGAAGAAGAGAGTGAAGAAGAATCTAGAAGAAGCAATAATAGACTAGTTAGCTTTCTGTTATAACTGTTTTCAGTTAGTTACACTAGTGCTAACGGCTAGTTAGTTAGTTAGCCTAATCCCTAGCCTATAAATGCATATGACAATACATTTTGAAGAATAATGAATACAACAAATCTATTCACTCTCTAACAATCTTTCTCATCTACTCATCTCATTCTTCTTCTTCTTCCTCTAAAAAATAAATTTGTTCTTCTTTTGTCATTCATCTAAAGAGCTGCTAGCAAGTATTATAGCAGTGTATGGTTAATTACAAGAGTTGGCATGTAGATAGCTCCAGTGGCTTCTGATAGCTTTCCATATCTCCAATAAGAGCTGTTGACAGTTTTCGGACACCAATGTCCTACCTGTCCATATTTGTCATAAATGACCCTCTCCACAATGCATTGACCTCCTTGTTACAACTCCAACCCTCTCTCCCTTCACTGACATGTATTTTCATAATCTTCACTCTTCGGTGTCTATCCACCAAATTCATTTCCTCTCCTTTTTCCCTAGCAATCATTGGATCCATCATGGTGGAGGAAGACATCACCACTCATCACCAATATACCCAAGGCCAAAAATTCCCACTTCAATATCTCCGACCAAGATGAAGTGAAGTTTTTTAATTGCCAGCCAGCATCCTGATCAACTCTGCCGGAGTGCTAGATGGGAAATACCCATTCATCCTAAACACAACTATAGAGGATTTCGACAGGACATTCAAAGTAAATGCAGATGGTGGGTTCATATGCTGCAAAGAAGATGCTACCAGAATGAAGTGTGGCGGAAGCTGTACATTTTTCAGGGGAAAACTTGACCAGTGGAACTAATAGTTGGTTATAGATTCAAGGATGGCAGATTGTTGAAGAGTTTAGAGAGGGTTTCATGTGGTCTATGATGTGTTGGGTCTGTGTTTTTTGTATTTGTTTCTGGAGAAGCGAGAGGAGAAGAAAGCTGATGGCAGCAAGGTCATTTTTTGGTCTGTAAGGTGGTGGTGAAGAATTGGTTTTTGTTTATGTAATGGGAAAAGGGTTACACTGGTGGCTAGTTGGTGGAGATTTACGGCCAAAATAGATGGAAGATGGGTCTTGTTTTGTTGAGACAGATGAGAAAAGAATTGGATGAGGAGGGAAAAAATTCATGGCAGCTCATTTTCAATGCATTCACGTGCGTCGTGTATGTGATATCCATGCTATGTGCCACGTCAGCCACATGCATCAAATAGGCAGATTTTGATCATAGATCAAGTGTTCAATAAGTTATAGGCTTAGTTCAGGCAGCTAGGTGAAAAATTCAGACAAATTTAAGTGTCTGTGTATGTATTCAGCCTTCGTTAAGATTCTGTTGACAGTATTTGACTGTCAAGAATTTTCTACATTTACTGATTCTCTTGATATTGAAAAGACATGTTACTATCACCTAAAGATCCACATGAATAAATTAATAGCATCGTTGCAGCAAAAAACAACAACATACCCAGCGTAGTCCCACAATATGTGTCTGGGGAGCGTAGAGTGTACGGAGGCGTTACCCCTACCACAAAGATGGAGAGGCTAATAGCATCTTTTTATCAGGGGAAAATCAAATCAAGTATTTCTTAATGAACTAGAAACTGTTACGGTCAACATTTCATACTTCAAATCAATTGGAAGGTGGCATAATCTATCAACATTAGATAACCTTAAATTAAGAGACCTCCTTCGTATTATCTTCCTGAAATGTGATCCATAAATCACCTCTCTTCAGACTATGGCAATGTTGTCAAGTAATTCATGGAGAAAGCAATATTGTGTAGATGGGCTGACAGAATCACGTTGAATTTTGTGTCAATCCCTTGTGTCTACTTGAAAAACAATAAAAATTAACCCAAATCAACCCTACAACTCTAGACCAAGTGTTTGGTTGCATTTACATTATACCCCTTTTGAGTTTGACAACTTGATTTTTCATTGTCATTAATCACATAAATACCGATAGATGTCATGCTGAATCAAGAAAAATGTGTTACCCAATAATAAATTGAGAAGTTAATCATCCAATTATCTGATTATCTCCGCCTAAATGTAGAGGTTAGAAGTGGAGGTCTTCCAGAAGAGCATGTCTTACCAGTGTGCTGCCAGGTCCCAGGTAATTATCATATTCTTCAATCATTTCTACAATATCAGCCCGCCATCCCAGCATTAAGATGCATTCTTTAGGTCCCAGAGACCAATCAGATGCCTGAATTTAGATACTTAAAGAGTTAGCTTAAAGCCTCAGAAATGAAGGTGGCAGGTGCAATGGCCATTCCAAATATGTTATACCTTAGACCCTGATTTTGTTCGTTTCACTATATTCTCAAGGCGTGCTTTTGTTATCTCCAAAGCATTACTCCGGTATTGTCCATTCTTTTCCACAGAGTGAGAATCAGTTATCGCATTGACACTATCATCAGAAAGATTTGAGTATGTAAGCTGAGGCCTTTTCTTTCCATGTACAGGTCCAATAAACAAAACCTGTATAATTCAAAGTTGAGTATCAGCGTGCCAGTAAACCAAATTAGGGGGACAGCAAAAAAAAAAAAATTTGAACTCTGAAAATTTTTTAGAACTTTCTGATGAGAGCATACACAACATTGTATGATCGAGTCAATTATGAAATGAACTGAAAAAATACATAAAATTTCTGCTCTCAGCACTACAATAGTGACACTGCAACTACTATCATACGCTCAGATGCCGGCAAAAGGAGCCTGAATGTCCCATGGAATGTTTTAATGCTGTAAACACTTTTTACCCCTTAATAATGTGCTTAATCCTTTTCCTAAAACTGATGATTCCATTAAGACCAAAGTAACAAGTACAACTAGCAACTAATTATTATTACCCTCTCTCATTTATACATGATCCAGGATAGACGGGAGGTCCACAGGACTGATGCAAAATAATTAGATCAGTATAAAAACAATGTACTGAGTGTATCACTGCACTTTCACAAACTAGGTTCCCCGGAGGAAGCTACTGTATAAATTTTTGTTTCTCCAGAGTGGTAGTCCAAGTTGATTTAACATCTACAGTTGGATTATCCATGTGGGTGACACAACTGCAACATTTAATTTTGAAACATACTTTATCAGTTTCTTCCAGAACTTCTTCATCCCTTGGATGGAAACTTATCTTCCCTTGTCGATAGAGACCGCAAACAACAGCCTGAAAGAAAAGCAGAATTGAAGATGACTTCAAGATCTACAAACTTATGAAATCTCTAGTTAAAGCTATTCTAGTCAACTAGTCTACCTCTTGGAAGCCACGTCTTAATTGCTTATATTTTAATCCCACCAGATGAGGGAAACTGCAAAGATTGAATACGTTCTCTGCCAGATGAAACCGTGCTCTTCTTAGAAAAAAGTGTCCAATCATGAAACAAATCCATGCATATTGTTATTACACTTTCAGGATATTGCAAGATATATGGCATAATTTAATGCAAAAAAGCAACATAATATATGAACAGAAACTTCAACAACCAGAAACTTCAGACTTGAAATGTTATCCCACAATTAAGGACAGAGCATAGTTCCGGTTTGCTGAGAACTTTGAGAAACTTAAGTTTAGTGCTTTGAATTAAGCACGGGATATCCAAAGTTCAAGGTTGTGGACCGCAGAATTCATAATGTCTTGAAGAACTTAGCTCTTTACCAGACAGGACAAAACGCCATAAAGCGGAAGTTGATTTTGTTACAGATGGCCACAGGCAGATGAAGTAAAAGAGCCTAACTAGCCATCATAACCTAACAAGCTGCATGATATTTTACTCAAGTTTACAACTCCGCCAGTGGATAATCCACTTATCGACAAAAATTAAATGCATTTGAGCCCACTATCAGAAAGCACTTAAAAACAGTGGAAGACAATAAGACACCTACCAAATCTTCCTTTCAGATTATGCATTCAATAAAAATAATTCATGAAAAAAAAGATAGTATAACCGAGAAACAGTACATTACTTCGATAATTGAGCAAATGTTTGTATATTTTAATGAGTCCCTTTTGGCGTGAACATTGAACAAACAACTTTGATGCGACATTCTGAACAGGTTCCACTCTCAATCCTGAAATTGACTTTAAGAGTTCGCATGTGTTGGAGCTCGAAACCTGAAAAAAATCTGGGAAGGAGTCACTAACTTATAAATCATTATTCAAAATGTTTGAAGTACTCTTCCAGAGCAACATACCTCAACTATGGTGGGCACAGAGGTCATTTCTGGAAGGGGTTGAAGGGCTAGCACTGAGAGAAATGCATCAGTGTCGACCTCATACCTAATTAAATTAAGAACATTGCAAATAAGAAATTAAGAAGAAAGCACATGAGACCTTTCATAAGGTCTAGACTTAGGCACTGAAGTTGCAGATAACAGATTGAGTTTATGGTTAAGCCTGGTCTATTATTTCTGCATATTTTGTCTATGGCCTACAAGGACACTGTTTTCAGAGATCATTTCCAAAAACGCATTGTATACTGATTCAATCAATATAGACCATAACTGAGAAAACAACAAACCACACTGAAACTTTAAGCTGTAAGTTTAACTTTTTAGAAAACACAGGAATTATTTAACTACATACAGTAAATGCTTCATTAACCTTAAAACCCAACTATAACATATAATTTATGATAAAGGAATACAGATTGACCTCTTTCAAGTGAATCACTCTTCACTATTTAAATACCTGTTTCCCTTTGCTGGAAGTATCACAATTGCACGTGCCTTATTGGCTGCAGCTCTTTCAAATGACTTAGTCATGCTTAAACTGCAACTGTTAATAGGAAAAATGTATGAAACGTTAGATTGAAGGTAATTGAAATTACAGAAACTTCAATTTAATCATAAAATAGCTCAGGAAGCATGGACAGACTAAGGCCTCTGAACCCGAGGCCCACGTCGACCTATGAGTCAACAAAACCCAGTTGGAAAGCCAAACTATGATCACTTGATGCTTTGACCATTAGCAATATATGCAAATTTAGAGTGATTTTAACCGGATCCCCCTCTTCAAAGTGAGAAAGATAGATGCACAACACCATGCTCTGGAGTAAGACTGGACCAGCATCCACTACGGTAACATGTATCTCAGCCACCCATATCAAGTCTGAGGCTTAAATTTGATAATTACCAGGACTAGAATGATAAAACCTGATATTGTTTAATGATAATTCGTGAAACCAACTTTTGGAAGTATTGACTGCTTTTATGAAAAAGTCAATCTTATTCATTGGAAGTGCAAGAAAACAGTTAAGCTAATTCAATAAGGTTTCAAAGTAGACAAACATCCTCAAATTTTCAGTAGCACCCACAATCAAATACAGCTCTTTTCTTAGCTCGGGAAAAAGAACCCATACAGGAAACGGAGAGAGTAACTTGAAAATCAGATATGGTTAAATAAACAAGTGGTGACTCTCTCTAGACAGTATAAGCTTTACGAAAATGCAGAGAAATATTATATAGCATAATTATAAGAAAAGCGCATTTCAGAAATAGGAACATGCATGCCATCTACCAAATGAAGCACTTCAATTCCTTAAAAGAGTTGAGGATTTACAACTTTAGCGCATACAGCTTTGCTCAAGGAATTGTCATCTATGATATTCCCCTTATTCTCTTTTCCTACCTGGAGCTGATTTTTTTTTTCCTTGTTATAGAGACATACTCCCCACTTGTGGGATTACACTGGGCAAGTTGTTGTAGAGAACAAATGAACAGGAGATCTATATAATCAATGGAGTAGCTTTACTATGACTTGTTTGATCTTCTATAGTGACCTCTGAAACCCAACACTTTTTTCTTTATGAAGTGAGACGGACCTTTTTGTTAGGACATCAATATGATTGAGATCTTTGGTGATGTTGTCGGATATTTTGTCCATTTGCTTTCTTGGAAGATCAGATAGAAGAAGAATTTTCTGCCGCCTGCAAACAGGTAATTCACTTGTAATATTTGATGAACTATGCATAGTTTGTATGGTGAATTGTAAGCAACGTGATTACCTAGCAGTGGCAGTACCTAAGCGAACAGCAAATTCGTGGTACTTATCCAGCTGTTTTAGTATAAAGTTCAGATGACTGTTAACTCCGCAAATTATAATATGATCAGTTTCCAATACTTGCATTTGTGCCCCTTCTCTGAGTCTTTGCATATTATTCTGTCGAAGTGCTTGTCAGAGGAGTGGCTGCTGATACTAAGCATAAATGTAGCATCTTTCAAGAACTTACCCTAAATTGTTCAGTCATGGTGCTCAGTAGGCGAGAATAAAACAGTATGCCCCATATGGCAAGGATGAATCCTATCACACGTTCAACTCTTGTTCTTTGCTGCAGTCAAATGCAAGTACTTTTAGAAATGATAATTGTTATGATCTAAATATTGCTAATCAGTAAGAAGATTACATTTTATCAACAAAATCAAATGTGATAAAGATAAACCACACTTTCAGGTGAGTAGATGATGAACAGAGGCATGCCCAGGCCTCCCAAAAGCAGTCCTCCAAAGAGTAAGTACTACCCCTGCGTTTTCTAAAAAATGAAAATATCCAGATCAGCAAACAAACCTGTGGATAGGGAAGAAGAAGATCGAAATATGAATAACTTCTCATATAAAGTTTCAACAAAATTCACTATCAGAAACAATATGAAACGTAATAATATGGGGACAGGGCCTACCACAAGAATCTTTTTTTTTATTGGGCGACAGATCTGGAAAGACAAATTATCCAGGAAACGGCAGATTCAACCGGACGAAAATGAAAGCAAGTGACAAAGTAGAAATCTACAAAATGCTTCTGCTAAAGAAGGCGTTTTAAGAAGATCTCTGGATATTAATACAAGAGAGGATTACTCGGCATTTGTAACGAGAAACTTAATCTGCTTGTAGCTTTCATACATCTGTAGACAACATGAGCACAAAAGTAGTATATTGAATATCATGTCTGGAAGAGTTACCTGAATTTAAAGAACAGAAAACCACCAATCATCACAAATGAGAAGCACGATACCAAAAGGACAATAAAAAACCTGCACAAAATGGAATAGATCATGTTTCTAAGGAAAAATTCAAATAACTACCTTCCGCATATGTTGTGTTATTATGAATACGCTACAAAGAACTACCATCTGCATATATGTGTTTCCTCTCACTTCGTACATTATAATCTTAAACTAGCTAAAAAGATGGTAAACCTGTACAAAGATTACAGTTGGAAGTGCATTATTTGCAACAGAAATGAGAGAAAATAGTAAGTTCAGATGACCCAAACCCTACTAGTACAAGTTCACGCATACTTGAAAAGTTATAAGCATTACGATTCAGGTCCAGAACAAATTAAAGAAGTAATGAGTACGAGTTTCCTGATTCATCAAACCACCTACATTTTATTGTTACAAAGCAAACTTTTAATCTTTGCTAGCATGTTTCATGATGTCATTTCTGCACTCATCACTAGCTGAAGTCGTTGAGAAAGAAAAATAGAAAGGTAACATGCTGCAAAGGAGGTATAATTGGCTTACTTACATTGCGACATTTTTCTCCAGTTGTATGTTGAACAAATATATTAACCGTGCTAAACTCCATTTGATGTCTTTCAATGAAGGAAGGGACACATCCAACTGAAGTGGTATTGGTTTAATCACGGACTTAGAAAGACAAGCAAAAGGTAAACTTTGAGCCCCTGATGTTTGAGCCACAAAGAAGAATAACTCTTGGATCATCCCCATCTTCTTACCAATTAAATTTTGAAGCTTCAATTTATACAGGAAATAAGATGTCAACGAAGCTATTACAATTTTAGCTGGGAAGTCCTGCACATTTAGACATTCTCATTAGTAAATATTTACATGATATAATCGATCTACCTTCGAGAATTTTCCAATAAAATTGTTGACATTGCAGAAAGCGGTTTATAGAAGAACTCGCACAAAGTTGGGCAAGTAATTAATTCTCAACAGGATAGAGAATGAAAAAATTCTTTGGTATAATGGAAGTGGAGTCTGCTGAAACATTGGGAAGTACAGAGGTAGTTGTACAATCCCAATGGCTCCAACATGGACCAGATGTCTATATCATCAAGAACCAGCCTCACAACTTGATATTCAGCTCTTCCTCATCAAACTTTTAAAATATTATATTAAACAACAGCCACTAAGCCTCAGTCCCAAACAAGTCGGGGTCGGCTAAAATATTATACTATTAAACAACTGGAGCATTTGTAACGTACGCCAGTTTTTTTTGGAATAAAGATGGCATCATCTAGAAGTTAAGATTATCCACTATACTCGGTGCAGTGCCATATTTGCAGAACTAATATAGCAACAAATATTTACTTCATTAAAACAATGAAATTTTCGCTGTACTATGATAGAAGTTCTTTAAAAATCCGTACAGATGCTAATTTCCTCTAGATTTCTAAAGGTGGTCAACTTCAGATTCAAGGTGAGAACTGAATCAGAAGCATATCATGAAATTCTAAGAAGGACCCAAGGAGAAGTATGAACTAAGTTTTTTATGGACAACAATCAAATTCAGTTGCTTATCTATTGATTATTGAAAAGACCAACTTCCATAAATTTAGTGAAAAATACTACAGTGCTGGGAGATGTTAATCTGCCTTTAGTAAATAATTCAGTAGCAAAACCAAAAGCAACAAACTTGAAGGAAATCTGACAACAAATGATCCTGCATGAACCACTGAATTCTTTTTCTTGATAAGTAGAGGAAACATTAAATTATATATCATACATGGGCGTTAAATCTAAAGAATAAATATTACATATTCTAGAATCCTTAAAATATTCTGTTTCAAACTGAAACTAATGTACAGTTGTGCCAAGAGGCAGTGGTACCTGAGAACTATTCTTCAAGTAAATCTCCAATGGCTGATGATTCAGATTTTCCCAGATATTCATCTTTCTTGTGGAACTTAGCTGTCTGCATGTCTTCAGTTGAATGCTTGGCAGGTTTCCTGGTTGAAAAGAGTAACAAGCATTACTAGGATGCAGTTCTGAAAAGGAGGATAGGATCTCAAAGGACTACCAGCACATCAAGCTTCTTAATGACATAATGCAGAGTTCTCAGTTTTCATGAACTTCAGCTGCATTGGAGCTTATCTTTTGCAAAAGCACTCATACAACATTGAAAATACCTATCTAGTTACTCACCTTTACTTTTAGCCAACCAGTCATTCATGCAAAAAGCAGAAGCATGGTTGCTCCAACAGGGACAAGCAAATGACTTTCTGGAAATTGGAACATCTTAGTTAAAACAATGCGCAAAAAGGATAGGTTCTATATCACATGAATATTCTAGGCTGTAGCTGCAAGGCTTAGCAATGCACAAATATCTGGGCTTATGCATTCACTTAAGCGTACCTGATTTAATAGAACCAACCAAATTTCTGACAGAAAATGCATATCCAGTCAATAATCAACATACTATTTGTTAAGAGATTTTCAACAACTGTTTAACTTTATCCATTCAGAACTGTCGCTTTAGAATATACATTATAAAATTGTGTATCTAGCATTCTTCAAGTTTGTTAAATCAGAAAGATGTGACATTTTGGTGGAAAAGAGGCTGGTATAGCACTACATGAGATCAAGATCCAGTATTCCTAGACACCAGTAGTCTGGAATAACAGAGATCCATTGGGACATTCTACACAACGAAAACAAAGAATAACTTATTTCAATAAGCAGAATACTGGAAATAACGAGACTTCCAACGGTCAACATTTTCCACTAAACAAATCAAGTGATTGCAGCATACTAGTTTGTATCCGCTTACTTTTTGTATTTGTTATACTGTTATTGGTCCTAAGCCGGGGGTCTATCGGAAACAGCCTCTCTACTTCTCTTGAGGTAGTGGTATGGTCTGCGTACACTCTACCCTCCCCAGACCTCACTAGGTGGGAATACACTGGGTATGTTGTTGTTGTTGTTGTAAATCAAGTAATTGTAGCAGTTTCTACCATCTTAGGACACTGTTCATCTACAACAATAACAACAACAACAAACCCAGTGTATTCCGACTAGTGGGGTCTGGGGAGGGTAAAATGTACGCAGTCCATACCGCTACCTCCGAGGAAGTAGAGAGGTTGTTTCCGATAGACCCCCGGCTCAAGACAACGGATAGTAAACAAAGTCGTAATAAAACATGCAACAGGATGGATGGAATAAAGAAATACGACACCCACGGAGTAATACCATACACTCACAAACCAAAGACACCCACCACACCCAAACTCTCCTAACTAGCAGCCCCAACCTATGGACACAGCCCTAAGATGACTAGCCCGGCTATACCAAAACTCTCCTAACTACTTGCTACGACCCACCCACACGCACTAGCCTTCTAACCTAATCTGTGTAGGACAATGTTCATCTATTCAAGAAATATAGTCCGCCCTTGAGGTTCGGAAGTGGTATTCTATTTTGGTGGCAGCTAGATATGCAACTAACTGAAATGGAGGATTGTCCAACAATGACTGCTCTGTTAACAGGACTTTGTATTAATGATAATTGATATATGCCTTGGCTCCTTTCTAGACTATTTTTTCATGAGCCGGGCCCGGGGGTCTACCGGAAACAGCCTTTCTACCTCATCTCTGAGGTAAAGGTACGGTCTGCATACATTCTACCCTCCCCAAATCCCACTTTGTGATAATATACTGGGTATGTTGTTGTTGTTGTTGCAATGCCTTGGCTATATCTGTGAAGATGGACGAAACAGCAGAGCCAAAATGGTTAAGTGATGCAAGGTATTTGAAGGATTTCCATATAATCCCATACCACTACGCCTAATATTATGACTCTTATTCTAGGAGATCCTCTTATCTATTAGCATACTCATAAAAGCGGTTAGACCAAGACTCTATCCTCAATCAATCGCATTAACTGGCTGTAAGAGAGCTGTCTTAGATTTATCCTATCTAAATGATGATGAATTACTTCAACTTTAAAGTACACTGAATTCGAAGACAAAACCTCAAATCACATATTTGCGCAAAATCCTATTATTTTCATTCAATCTCTGTAATTCATGACTTCATTTTATTGTACGTCATCATAAGATTTTTTTTTTTTGATAACAGTGATGTTTGAACCAGCTCGACTAATTCACAGTATATCTGTCACTTCCCACCAGCAACAGGTAGGTAACACTGTCCAACAAGGCTAGAGCATATGGAAACAAATCACCTAGTGTGTTGTCTCTATTGGGATTTGAACCTGAGACCTCATGGTGCTCAATCCACTTCATTGACCCAGGTCACACCCTTGGGTGCAAAACTACATGGTGACCAAGGTGATTCGATCAATCTCTCTAGTTCATAACTTCTTTTTATTGTATGTCATCATAAGAATATTTCGCAACGGACTATTATGTCTTTCATTAAAGTAGTCAAATTCAGCATAGATTGTCTACTTTTAACAATAAAATGCAATTAAAATTTCAGAAAATACACACAGATGCAAGAAACTCAGATCAGAACACACTAACAGGAGTCTCAAAATAGGAGGTGAAATAGTAGTAAACTGTAGAAATTACTTTCAACCTTACAATATACAACACACCCAAGATAAGGAACAGAACTTTCAAGTATCTATCTATACTTCACTTGCACATTTAGCTAGCGCTTGGTCATAGATTTTGAAAATTTATCTTCAGAATATTTTCAAGTTGCCAAAAACTCATCTAGACAGTTTATCAGGAGAAATTTCACTTTCACTCACAAAAGTTCAAACTTTTTACATCATCTAAACATTTTTGGGAGAAATCTCACTTTCATTCACAAAAGTTCAATCTTTTTTCAAGTAATTTGAAAAGTTACAAAAATACATGTCCAAACACAACTTTCAAATTCTTTCTTTTTCTTCATAACCGTAGTGTTCGGACCAACTTTCGTGCACCTCGCCTAAATCCATCATATACGTGCCACCTCCCACCAGCAACATCATCCACCAAATACCTACCACCTCCCAGCAACAACAAAAGATAACAAATACCAGGTAAATCCACTAAAGCTAGAACAAATGAGACGAATCACCTAGTATTTTTTTATGTCTTTTGAGACATCATCGTTCTTAACCCACATCATTGATCACTAATTCACACTCTTGGGATACGAAACAACTTTCTTTCAAGTTACAAAAATCACATCTTTAAAAAAAAACTCAAAATTTTAAATTTCGAGTTTCAACTTCAAAATCTATAGTCAAACGAGAGCTAATAATTAATATTCATAGTAACCACATGATATACAAAACATATTCATTATAAGTATAATAAAAACAGACCTGTTAGAAGGAGAAATGTGATAAAATCTTGAATTGGGTATTGGAATTGATGGACAATTATGCAATTTAAGCATTTTTCTGTAACCCCTCTTCTTCCCTCACCAATTATATAAAGAGATTAAACTCATTTGTTTTTATTAGAAATGAAATGCGTGCTATGATAAAATTATGGAATGTGTGGGGAAAAAATAAATCAATTTGGTTAAGTCTTATTTTTTTCGATTAATTTGAGAAATGGATTGAATTAATTATATTATATATATAAATTAAACCGATGCATAGCTTGGCATTTAGTAATTGTTGCTCATGGATATTATTTGGCCTTCAACCTGGTTTTATTTTTTTATTTTTATTTTTTTAAATGAGTATCAGAAAAGGATTAAAAAGGGAAAAAGAAAAATGGATGTATGGTACTTCTAATTTTCACTTTTAAGAAAAATATCAAAAAGTGTTTTTTTTTTCTTTTGCAACTTAAAAAGGGATCCTTTAAAAATCCCAAAAGTTTATTTCTTAAACTAAAATTTGACCATAAATTATGGATTGGATTTTATTAATCTAATCTTCAAATAAACTTTCAAATTCGTTTTGAGAACTTTCAATAACAAAACTACAAAAAGATTTAAGAAAAATGCATGTTCAAACACAACTTCAAATTTCAAAAATCACAATTTTAAAAACTTATTATTTTCAAGTTTTAAATTTTAACTTCAAAATCTATGGTCAAACAGAAACTGAATTTTATAATTGTCATGATTTTCAATAGTATCTCAAGAATAAAAAAGTTGGTAATTATCATTTAACTTTTTATTTATTGTACTAAAATCAATAAAACTATTTATTATGAGAGAAAAATAAGTCAAAACATCTTCACATCACAAGAAAATTTCAAAATTTATCTAGAAAAATACAAGTAGACTATCAAATGTATTAAAAATTTAAATTGTCACGTAAGTATAACAACGTAAGTGATTCACCTTGTATAATATGTCATTGACACTTCGCAACGCTTAATAGGACAAAAGAAAAGTTCAACCTAATATTCAATGTCTTTTCGAATCCAAGCTCGTTTTACGTAATATCTAAGTGATGAATTTAAAGGAATCTAAAAAAAATAAATCAACTTAAGCAGTATCATGTAATGAATATTATATAAACGAGTTGCTGAAATAGCCAGGTATTTGTGTCTTTTTTGATTGAATAACCCTTTCTTTGTTTTTATTTTATATTTAGTTATAAGCATAATTGAGTTATTTTCCATTTGAAAATTAAATGAATGATTGTGATGCAATAAATTGGAATATGAACCACACTGGGAAATTAACACAGAAAAATTGCCACTTGTTAGTGTATTTTATCACACAACAATTTTTTGGTATGCATGTATATTCTTTTTAATAGTGTGCTATTTTAATTAATAGATTTTTGCTGTAAATTGTAACGTATCTTTACTTCTTAGAGCAAATAGAGCTTAGTTTTTTTTCTTTTCTTTTTTTCCAACAACATAAATTCCAACAGTTTGAAGCTTAATTACAGAAAATTTTGATATTTTGCATACTACTGAAAATCACAATTTTGAGGCTATTGAGATACATAATTAGCTCTCAATACATTCAATAAAAATATTTTTTTTTCCTTTGTAAGCATACATAATTAGCTCTTGATACATTTCAATTTTGCATCTGTCGAGATACATAATTAGCCTCCAATACATCTAACAAAGATACATAATTAATTGAGATTTTGTAATTACTCTGTAAGAATGAAAATTTATGTAAATATGATAAGGTAGAGTGTATGTTCATGTTATTTTTCCCTTTTTGGTAAAAGAAGAATTAAATATATTGCGGACATTTCTAAAAAGAGAGAGAAAAATATACAGTACAATAAGGAATATAACTACAGAGTGTGTCATTGTTTTATGTTTGAACATGAATTCAACGGATGGTAATCTTATTTTTGTTGACAAATGAATCGCAGGCCGCTAGCGTTTGAGCATGTACATGATAAACTCCGCTTCAATATAATAGTCAGCAAATCACGTGAGCTCAACCGAAAGACATGCATAAACTTTGAATCTAAGAGGTCACCTGCTCAATCAACTCGATCACCTTTACGGGTGTGGCGGAGCAATTTTATACGATCCACAATATAGATAGAGATATAATATTGCTCCTTGTGAATACCTACTCCATACATTATATAATAACACACGGAGATATACATATTTGTTTTTAACAAAAATAAACAGAAAAAGTTAAACTAAAACATCAACCACTTCATTTTCTATCCAATTATTCGTTCAACAAGTACATTATCATATAAAACAGAAGATGATAATGTAGTTAATAAATATAAATATATAAATTTTGGACTGTACAGTTCACAATTATATTAAAATAATAGTACTCGTTTTAAAGAGAGGAAAGAAAAACTTAATTGGTCTAATGTAATTGCGTTTTGAGCTGGTTGATCGCATGAAAAAACTAATCATCTAAATTAATATCCAAACTATACTTTTTTTTTTTTTTTTTAAAGATTACTATGTCCTTGTAAATTAATCAAAAAATAAATAAATAATTAAATTATCTAAGCTAACATGATTTAACATGCTCTATGATAAATTATTAAACATAAAACTGATCTCTGTGGGAAGTTAAAAAAATTGATCCCACTAAAGGTGTCCCTGATTTCCAAACAATTGACAATAAAATATTTGGGTAGTTAATAAGAGGCAGGAAATTAATGTCATTATATTAAACTCTTATCTAGTATATAGACCAATCATTCAATTAAGAAAATAAATTATGTACAAGATTGATCTATTTAATGGACCAACAAGGTGGTGACATGATTGGGTGCCCTTCACCTTTAACTAGAAGTCTCAATCTCGAGTGCGAGCCTTGAAAATAGAAAACTTTTCTACACTTTACACCTTAATGAGCCTGACTGACCGACACAAATTCGATTAGTCGAACCAAAAGACTCAGATACTGAATAATCTAATCGATTAAGAGGAAGTTTCATAGACAATGGTACTTTGAGCTCTAGTAACCAATGGCCACACAGTGTATCCATTCGCATACAGAGCAAAACAGATAAAACTCAAACTTTCACTATGTCTTTTATTTTAATTAAACTCACGTTATATCGGATAAAACCTCTAGCAGATGATTTGAAATTGATTCTAAAAGAACCTATTTCACCAAGTAGTGTTTCTAGTATGAGCGAGACTCCATCCAAATTTGCCAAGGCAAAGTGGCAAAGTGGGCTTTAGTCAGTCGCAATTCACGCAGGCCTCTCTCTTCAATGGAGACTACTCAACATGTTGTTGAGGCCTCTACTCTAGCAGCCCCTTAAGTTTGAGCGGGATGCCATCATGACCCTCATATGGCTCATGATCAACAACACTCAAAAGGATATCCATGTATTCCCACAAATAGGGTCTAAGAAAGGATAGAGTTAATAACTTAAACGGTCACTCATTTTGGACTTTTATCCCAAAAAGTCACTTAACTTTAAATTTTACTCAGAAAGTCACTCAACTTTAGATGGTTTATTCAGAAAGTCACCCAACCCATTTTATTATTTTTTAAACTAATTTTTGCTTATGTGGAATTTTTTTTAATAACAAAATTTTGAAAAATATAAAATATTCATTTAATGATCTTTTTACCCTTTCTTTCATTCCCCTTTCTTTCTTTATCAAATGACTCCATAAGTATTATTTAAGTAAATGGCTCAGTGGACCCCTGTACTATGTTGGTTTTGCAAGTTGGACACTTTTACTTACATGTTTGTCATCTAGACCCTTGAACCCATTAAAAAACAACATTTTAAACACTTTTTTGGTGAATGTAACACACTCTCCTATGTGCAGCTGCCACGTGTGTCACGTCATCTGTCACGTCATTTTCATGTGTTTCATTAAATTCCAAGTAATTTTTAAAATGCTACATGACAAATTAAATATTAAGATTAATTTAATTAAATAAAAAAATTATAAATTATAGAAAAATTTAAATAATCATGTTTTATATTAAATATCCAAATAATTAAATTATAAAATGTCATTTAATTTATTTTTGCTCACAAATTAAATATCAAATTCATTTCAAATAATTAAAATTCTTCTCCAACTAATTTAATTTTTTAACTATAAATTCATATATACAAACATAATGAATTTTCAAATTCTAAATTTGAATGTCTTTAACAAATTCACAAAAACTTTAAATTTTTTCAAGCTTAATCTCAAAAAAATATGAAAAGATTCAAATTTAAATTTTAATTAAAAAAAAATGAAAAGATATTCAATTGAGAGGAAAAATTTTTTAAAAAATGAAGGTGGTGCTGGGGAGGGGGCTGGATGAGGCTGGGTGGGGTGGGGAGGGTCTGGATGAGCTGGGGTGGGGAGGGGCTGAGGTGTGGTGAAGAGGGGGTTGGGATGGACTAGGGTGGGGTGGAGAGGGGTTGGCCGGGGTGGGGTGGGGTAGGGAGGGGCTGAATGGAGTGGGGAGGGGATGTACGGGGCTGGGGTGGGGTGGGAAGGGGATGGACGGGCTGGGGTGGGGTGGGGAGAGGCTGGGGATGGGGTAGGGGGTTAGACGGGGCTGGGGATGAGGTAGGAGGTTGGACGGGGCTGGGTGGGGTGGGGAGGGAGAAGGGCTGGGTGGGGTGGGGGCTGGGGTGAGGTGGGGGGTTGAATGAGGGTAGGAGGTGGAGTGGCCTTTTTTTATTTTTAAATTTTTTTAAATATTTAAATTTAAAAAGTTGGAAAAAAGTTGACTATCCTTTTTTTTTAAATTATTTTAATATAAAATTGCAAATGCATAGTGTGCAAGGACAGAGAGGATAAACTCCTTGAAAAATTAGAGGTTATTATTGAAGCTGCCGAGGAGTTGAAATCCAGGAGGGGTTAGACAAGAAAAATTAGACAAATTCTCATCGTTCTGAAAACAACAAAAACTGTAACTCTTCCCGCTCCAGAGTTGTTAAAGTTCAGGGGTCGCTGAAGAAGATGGACATATTCGCGACACTTGGCAAGAAGAAGAAGAAGGAACTGCAAGAAATCATGAATAGCAGGACAAAGGTTCAAAAAGAATACACCATGCATTCATTTTCCACCAAAGACTTCACAAAAATGACAAATATACGTGTGTGGTACGAGGACAATGTAAGTTTAATTTTACTAACCTAGCCTTTCAATCTACTCCACGAAGAAGAATCTATGCAGCAAATGTGTAATTTGTTGCAATATAATACACACCTGTTGCATAAGTTGTGTTAGCTGGGTAATCTGTGAACTGATTCAGAGAATCCTCTGCATCAGATTCTTTCCACTGTGTTTTTATTTCTTACAATTACTAACCTATTTAAAAATTATCTTCTTATACCATAGTATGTTGATAAAATTCTCTGCCTCAAGAGGGGCAGACAATTAGCGTACCCGGATGCTTATGATGTTGCTGATAGGATAATGGACCTCAACTTCTACAATAATTTCAAGGATAGGTGCGCTGATCTCCATAAGCTAACTGATTCCGGTGGCTCGGGATTTGATAAGTTAGTTTCTACGTTCCAATGGGATGAAAAGGCGATTAAATATGTCAGAGGAAAAAGACTATATCTACACGACAAGAGCTGGACAAAGGCAAAGAGAATCCTTGCAGTCATGAACATGAAAGTCAAATATTTTCTCGCTGTTGAGATACTACTCTATGAGGGAAAGATTAAGGTTTATGACTACAACTTACCTGTCTTCGGCGAGGACACGTTTTTAGCCCACATGCAACCACTCTTGAAGTTATTGCCCAAGTTGTTGACGCAGAGTAAGTTGATGGATCATTTGCCAGCTGAAGTTTTGACGAAGGAATCATGGAATTTTGAAGGTCAAAATAAGAACATCAAGCTCCCAAAAAATAAAATTGGTGCAACGTGTGGGCCGTACTCGCTTGCATACATCGAGTGTTTGCTGACCGACACAGAAATGACCGATATATGCGACGCCGTTGTGGGAAAGATGCAATGAGTTTGGGATTATGGGGTACTAACTAAATGGTTAGAGCCCATGTATAAAAAAGAATATGTACAAAGACAGAAACGAACACAATAATAATTTTTCATTTCAAGCCACTTCACTTTACATGTAGTGGCAATAATTTTTAGGTCTGGCCAAGTTAAATTTTTATGATGCAATAGATTTTATATATGTTGTAACAAATATAATACCTGTTGTGATAGATTGATTATCTGTTAGAATAGGTTGGTTATCTGTTGCATTAATAGATGTTTCCCAATCTATCTGTCGCAACAGATATCCAATTGTTGCAACAGATATCCAATCTATTGCAATATATAATCTATCTGTTGCAACTGGTAGGTAATCTGTTGAAAAAAAATAAGAAAGTAGGAAGACCTATTATATAATTTTTAGCAGATGATCTACGTGTTGTATCTCATGTTGCAACATATGTCTAAATCTATTTGATAAGATATGTCGTCTATTGCAGCAGATGTATTATCTGTTGCGATATTTGAAATTAGTATTCCATTTCAATTAACATGTTCAAAACTAAGGATTAAATTATATTCATAGACAGCATAAAATAAGTCGAAGCCTTCAGAAATTACATGAAATAACTCAACAAATAAATGAAATGTAAAAAAAATTATTATGGGTACAAATGATCTACTCTACATATAAATCAACAAGTTAAACCAAGGAGGATAGTTTATTACATTGACGGACTCAAGCTATAAAAATCTAATCAATATGGACAAGTTTTTCTTCACCGGTGTTATGAAATTCGAGTTTGGTTGTCGTGGATCTTTAATGTCGGTTGCATACGACTTCTGATCTTTCGTTTCTCCGTATTTCCATAAAAGAGTCGTATATATTTTGCAAAGTATCCGGCATCAAGTCCATCATTTGGTACTTGTAATCCATCGCTCAAATACTCGGCGTAAGCAGCAACAAAAGGACCTCAATTCCTGCATTTTAAAAAAATAGATAATCCATATCTTACAGTTCATGCAAGCGTTGTGAAATTTATGCAATGAAACTAAATCATGACACTTATACTTACAAGCTACCAATGGTTTGTTGAGCAATTCCTTCAACATATTGTGCATCAAATGGATTACCCATTTTAACCCGGTATGCTTCAATCATCGACCAATCAGTACGAACCTTTTGGTCCAAAAAGCCATTCATATCAAGGTAAGTAGACAATATTTTGGCCAGTTTTTGTATCTCAGATGAAGACCCACAACATCTCCTTTGCGACATCGAGTCATAAACTCGGATGCACTTCTCTTTTAGAATGACGACAGCTAACACCCAATGAAATTCATCACCACAATTGATTGGGGTGTACACTTCATCGATCAAATGTCAAGGTAAGCCAGCCAAAATGCTAAAACCTTTGATGATGTTGATTAAGCGTTCCTCATTCTGGGAAACTTTCGACTGTTGTTGACAATACCTATCGTAGGCATCATTGATGTAAACTTTGTACAAACAATTGCCTGTCGTGTATCTGTATTGTTCTTGTGTTTGCAACTTGGCCTTCTTTTGGAGGTAGTAAACAATGACATTGATGTGCTGCACATATTATCAAACATTTTGGATTACATGATAAAGATGCAATTAAATAAAAGATTAATTAATAGTAATATGTATGACATTTAAACCTCATTATTCCAGCAAGTTTGAGGCTATGATATCAAATAGAACCAATTCTTCGTTCTGGGGTGTGCAACAACAAAGTCGAACATATGAAAACCAAGACTTGATTCATTCACTTTGTAGCATTCGTCATTTTGTTTTCTACATGATGATTTATATGTGTTAATGTCACGTTCTTATAACAAAAATAGTATAAACAAATATCTTTAAAAATTAATTTATGTACCTGCCGGCATGATGCTTTAACAAACCATCGACAATCCATTCTGAATAGTCATTGATCAACTGTGTTAGTTTTTTTGAAGCCTCGTCCGAGATGTTGAACCCTTCAAACGGGTAATTCTTCTATTCTCCCAAACTGACAGGCTCCACTTTTTCTTCTTCTTTGGAAGTAGTTAATGGATTATCAACTGTGATATTATGCTCTTCAATAGTGTCTTCTACTATGACATCCACGTGGAAAGCCAGAATTATCAATGCTAATTACAGATATACAACAGATTGTCCATCTATTGCAACAGAAGAGCCTTATATTGCAATTGATGAATCATCTGTTGGGATAAATTTGAATTGGTAAATCAGAGAAGTACGATAATTTCGAACAGATGACCCATCTGTTGTAACATAAGACTCATTTGTTCCAACAGATAACGCATCTGATGCAACAGGTTAAACAACAGTTGCAACAAATGTATATATCTGTTTGATAATTTTTAGCAGATGCATCATCTGTTGAAACAGATATGTGCCTATTTATTTGTTGGAACAGGTGATCTACATTCACCTTTTTTGGCTCATGTTGCTCTCTTGTGGCCCTTGCACACTGAACATCGGTGCAAGACAAAGACAGAAGCATTGCAATTTTGCTTTTTTCAATGCTTGATGATGCCTTGGAAGTATCTTTCCTTCTCCTCTTAGTCGCTTTGATCTCTAGTGGAGTATATGGATATGAAATTCTCTTTGATAGAATGGCACCCCTCTTCGATGCCATTTCCTTTATAGAAGCAGTTAATGCATTAATGACATTAATCACTTTATCGTGTTTCGCCTTGCAGTCTTGACATTTGCATGCAGAACATTTGCTAGATGTGGAAAAATCTAGAGAAAAATCTGTACAACCAGTATGATTATAATCATAATGGCTTGTTGTTTCAAAAACGGTAAGGGGAGCATCATTAACCCCAACAGCAGCACCACTATCACTACGACTACCATCGTCAACAACAACAAGCCCATCATCCAAAATTAATTTTTTGTGATGGTTGTTGATCCAAACAATTCCATTTTTATTCCATCAACGACCTTAGGGTCCGTTAAAGTTTGCACAGACCGTAAAGTAAGAAAAAATGGCATCTTCAACTCTCGGTTGGTCGGAATAAGCCACGGATAGACAATCTAAAATAAATCGGTACATATATTAGAATGATGATGAAATTATTTAAAATAATCATTAATTAAAATAAAAACTTGATTAGAATTGTACTTACTACTTCCTACACTTGTAAAGTAAACTCATAGAGTGGTGGATGTAGCCGAGCTACTGCACTTGTTCCTTTACTTGGACTTGATTCAGTTTCTTTTCTTTTGGGAGCTATATTATCTTAAATTAACAGGAACATAAAATAGATTATAATTGATTAATGCATCATTAAAAAGGGATATCAGTAAATCTAACATGCACAACGGTAAGGTAAAATAAAAGTTCCAACAAACCACATATCTATTGCACCAGGTATGTTATCTGTTGCAACATATAACCGATCTGTTGCAACGGATTAGTAAACCATTGGAAACAATAAAAATATATCTCTAATCTGTTGCACCAGGTAGTTTATCTGTTGCAACATATAACCAACATGTTGCAAGGATGAGTAATCCATTGAAAATAGTAAAAACAGATCACTAATCTGTTGTACCAAGTAGTTTATCTGTTGCAACATATAACCAACCTATTGCAACGAATGAGTAATTCATTGGAAATAGTGAAAATAAATCACACATCTGTTACATCAGGTATGTTATCATTTGTAATATATAACCGACCTGTTGTAACAGATGAGAAATCATTGGAAACAATAAAAATAGATCACTAATCTGTTGCACCAGGTAGTTATTTGTTGCAACATATAACCAACCTGTTGCAACGGATGAGTAATACGTTGGAAACCATAAAAATAGATCACTAATCTATTGCACTAGGTATGTTATCTGTTGCAACATATAACTGACTTGTTACAACGGACGAGTAAACCATTAGAAATAATAAAAACAGATCATTGATCTGTTGAAACATATCACTCATCTGTTGCAAAATGAGTTATCTGTTGGATCAATATTGTTTAGATTTTTTCCAAACAGAAGAGTCGTCTATCGCGATAGATGAATGATCTGTTAGATTGTTCATGTGTTGCATCAAATTTTCATAGTTGCATCAGATTTTAATCTGGTGCATCAGATATTTTCATCTGCTGCATCAGATGTCTTCATCTGTTGCATCCGATGTTTTATTTGTTGCAACACCATTTTTACCAAGACAAACAACAAATCAACCCAGCACACCAACATGTCACACACACACACACACTAAGAAGGGGTCTCCACTAAGAACATCAATTGTGAAAAAGAATCACCAACAAATCCGAATTAGCAGTACGACAATAAGAAGAAGAAATGCCAGAAATTAGGGTTTTGTTTAGTCCATATTTCAATACTAGAAGAGTAGTTGGCTTAAGTTCCTCTATTTCTTTATAATTTTTTACCTGTGAAAAAAGGAAATGGGACGACAAAGAACTCGAAGTTGTTGTCGCCGGAGAAGTCTTTACATCGATTGACGGTTGAAAATTGAAAGAAAACTCACTCGACTATTTTTCGTCGGAGGTTGAAGTCACCGGGGATTGAAGAGAGAATTTTGTAGAACTGTTGGTTAGCAGAGAGTTGAGAGAAGTTGTCGAGAAAGAGAGAGAGGAGAGAGACTGGTTGATTTGGATTGAAGAGGGGTGTGAGTTGATTTGTATTTTTGAAAAGATTAGAAAGTTTTAAAAATATTAATCAAGTCCATAATTAACTTAATCAAGTTTCCTAATGATGTTTGACCCTTTAAGTTGGTCAATGTCACCAATCCTTTATTCAAGACTTAAAAGACACTTTTCCTTCAATTTTTTCAAGTTACTACGATACACTCCAACTTCACAAGAGTCCTATTACCCCCTAAAGTTAATTTTAATGTATTTTTATCACTTTTTTGTGCTGATGTGTCACCTTTTTTTTATATAAAAATAGGGTCCACATTAAAGGTGTCACGTCAGCTAAAAAGATTGACAAAAATACACTAAAATTTTATTCAAAGGATAATAGAACTCCCGTGAAGTTGGAGTGTGTCATTGCAAATTCGGTCATAGTTCAGCGAGGTACTAGATACTTTACTTTTTTTAAAAGAAAAAATTGAGTTCCACAAATAAAATGATAAATAAGAAAGAGAGTTCATTAAAAAGGAAATAATACTTAAAACAATATATAATGACCAGTAAAATAATGTAATGTGTGTAAGTGTGTCATTTTAAGATTTTTTTTCAGCTTCTCACACATCTTAGGAAGGTGAATGCGCTTGTTTTGCTATGTCACCTTCCAAGGTGGTAATAATATCACTTAGAATAAGGATTGGGGTGTAATAGGTGCTAGATAAGTTTGAGTGTGAAGTCAACTTTTTGAATATAGTTTAGGGTGATTTTGATATCTTTTCCCTTTTGAGAAATAGAGATTTTAGTATTTACGATATTGCACAATTGTGTTTATAGTTTAATTACTTTTCCTACTTCAAAATAGTTTGCACTTGTTGACTTGACCCCATTAAGAGAATATTTATGATAGGCTTTTTTACCAAATTAACTTATTGATTATACTTTAAAAATATAAATATAAGTATATATAGTCATTTAATTATAGATGTAGCATTGAACGAACATAATAAAATTATCTTGACTTTATAAAAGGACAACTAAATTAAAATAAATACTTTTAGGCGCGTAAAGTATTTTAAAACAAAGGGAGAAATATGTTCTTTATTAATACTTTATTCAATAACTATTTACATTTCTTGATTTTAGAATAGTTAATGAGACAAATGAGTTTGTCAATTGGAGTCCTTCAGGTTTTAAAAACTGAATAAAAAAGACATACTTTTTAAATTTTTTATTTTTACACTTTTACCTCCACGACTGTAGAAATTGTCTCAAAAACTATAGAAAACGTTTGATAATTGTGCGAAGTTATTGAACAATGTCGGGGCAACTAATGTAGTTATTGAATAATTGTGTGTTTGAAGGACTTGACCTCTTCTAATTTAATTAATACTGTGAGACTCATTCATCCCTTTTAATTAATTGAAAACTTGAAAGGCATTCTCACTTCGTTTTTCCTAGTTAATGCTGAGGGAAAAACTATAATTAATGTTCTTTTGATTTGTTAGAGAAAATACATCAAAATACCCTTAAACTTGTCCGCAAAACTCACTTTAGCAATTTAACTTTACGGGTAATTATTTACCCTCCTAAACAACTTTTAAGTGAATTCTCTACAACCTAAAAAATATTATACCACTCTCACTATGGGAAGTGCATTACACACGCACCGACGTGAGCGCCACATCAGAGCCACATAATTTATTTTTTTAAATACTTTCTTCTCAAAAATCCCCATACCCCTCTTTTCTTCTCCTCTTCAACCCCCCTTCCCCCAGCCCTATTCTTTAACTCCCCTCCCCCCACCCCATCCCACCCCCAAAATTATTATTATTATGAAAAAAGTGAAAAATCCCCATATCCCTCCTTTCTTCTCCTCTTCATCCCCCACCCCACCCCACCCCTCGACCCAAAAATTATTTCTTCTTCAAATCCGTTCTCCCATCCTTTCACCTCCGCCATGCTTTTATTTTTTTAAGGTTTATTATTTTTAATTTTGAATTCAAAATTTTAAAATTGGTGCATTTTTCATATGGACATTTCTAATTTGTTCATCAAAACAAAAATCCGATCAATATGGATCGTTTTTAGTCCCAGTTGGTGGAATCAATATCAAATTGAAGTTCTCAAAACTTGTTTGGCCGGAAAATTTAATTTTTGTACGGGAGAAAAGATTCAATTGTTGATTGTCCAATAAAGCTATGAAATTTATTCAAAAATAGAAGTAGGAGCTTCAAGAAAATCCAACTGATCGGAGGAACTTAGACACAAAAAAAATCAATTTATACCAACTGTAGATTGAGCTGTTGCAAGAACCCACACACAAAAAATATTTTGATACGTATTTGATTGTAGTTGGTTGATGGGTGTAAAAAAAAATAGAGAACAAGAAGAGAGGGGGTGATGGGGTGTGAAGAAGATGATGTAGGAGATAATTTGATAGCTGAAAATAAATAAATGGGGCCCACTAATTTTTTTTTTCATTTTTTTAATTACAACGCGCGGATTTTAATAAATGTTGTCACGTCAACTCTTGAGGTTGTAGAAAATTCAGTTGAAAGTTGTTTAAGGGGGTAAATAATTATCCGTAAAGTTAAAGTGCTAAAGTAAGTTTAGCGGACAAGTTTAAGGATGTTTTGATGTATTTTCTCTTTTTAAATTGACAAGTATTTAGAAATAACTGTTATACTCTCTCCATTTTATTTTGCTTTGCTCATGTACTAAAAATAAATATTTCAATTTACTTTTTATTTGTGCAAATCAAAAGAGTTTTATTACCTCTTTTTCATACTACTCTTAGTAAAATAAAATGGATAGAGTATTACTTTTTCATCCAGTTTTATTTATCAAGTAAACTAAAAATAGTTGTCCAACTTTATTTGTTTAGTTTAAAAAATTAAGAGATAATTTATTATTCAAAAAAGGGATAAATATATCCCTGAACTATGGTAAATGGTACGTATATATCCTCCGTCATACTTTGGGTACACATATGCCCATACCGTTAATGAAATGACACGCATATGCCTCTCACACTAACGGTATGGGCATATGTGTACCAAAGTATGACGAAGGGTATATACGCATTATTTATCATAGTTTGGGGATATATTTATTCCTTTTTCATTTTAATTTTTTATCCCAAATAATTAACTCAAATCCACTACCCGACCCAATAAACCCACTACTCAATCCGATCCCAATTAAAATCCAAGAGACGCCTATCTAACAGACGTATTTTTCCACCCCTATAACGATATTACACACACAATACAATGACACTCATTACTACTAATTTTTTTTAAAAATCATTAACTCATAACACCTCAAAACAACACCAAATAAATTAAACCCCTCAAGTTTCAATGATATTCCATCGAAAAAACACTACTCATCACTGGTCAACACCACATAGCCACCGTCTTTGTTGAATCGAAAACACCCCCACTGACGAACCATCGTTGCACCCTAGCTCCGACCACCTCCAACCTAATCTCCACTCCCTCCAACCAGTAAACACCAACTAGCAGTAACGATCAATTACTGCAATTTGATTGGAGTTCACGTTTAAGAGAAAAACAAAGGAAGTATCAAGTTTAGAATAAAAAATAGAGGTTGGGTCAAGTTGGTTTGAAATCGAGTTTGATAGCTTTATTGGGTTGGGTAGTGAGTTTGGATTAATTATTTGGGATAAAAAATTGAAACGAAAAAGGGACAAATATACACGCGAACCATGATAAATGGTTCGTATAGACCCTCTGTTATACTTTGGGTACACATATGCCCCTACCATTAGTGTGAGAGGCATATACGTACCATTTCATTAACAGTAGGAGCATATGTGTACCCAAAGTATGACGAAGGATATATACATACCATTTATTTTAGTGTTGTTATTAAATATTTTATCTAAGTCCACACTAAGTAAATTATTGGGACTTTCTTCATAGTTCAAAATGTGTAAATTTTTCAAAGTTTATGAGAATTGATGAAATTTTTTCTATATTTACCCATTCTTTTAATAAGGTTCTTAAGTAATTTACATTTTTTAGAGGAAGAAATTTGAAAATAATCAAAAGATAATGTAGTGGATGTTGGGTTCAATATGTATGAAAAAGGTGTGAATGGAAAAAGGAGGGACACAACGTTTGAGGAAAAGACATTGTTTTGGAAAAGGAGTGACTATTCAGATTGTTGTGTCTGTTCAGAAAAAGACACAATGTTTCAAATAAACAAACATGACTCTTCCAAAGGATACATCTTTTCAGATTAACCATTGCCACCTTTGGGAAGGGGCACTTGATGGCTATATAAACCTGTATTTATCCACAGGTTTATGAATGAAAAATTTTCTGAAATAAAAACTCTTCTTGTCTTCAAAATATTTTTTGTGATCAATCAAATCGTTGAGTGAGTTCGACAAATCCAATTATTTTAGGTACCACTATAGTTGGATTGAAAGCCATTTTATCCTGGGAGGAAGATTCCAAAAACCTCGGGTACAGTGAGGGGAATTATTCCTTAAGGACACTCCGTGAAGTCGTGGGACTTGGCTTTATATTTCTATTTCATCTTAATTTCTGAAAAATAAATAAAACACACTTCTTAGAAAGACACTTTGATCTTGTGTTGAGGGTGTTTTTATACTTCATAGTGTTCTTGTTTTAAACTTGAACTAGTGTTGAAGTTGTTATGCCTAAATACAGATTCTTGTACCCGAAAACATCATAACATAATAATCTTAAGGAATAAATCTTGCAGAATCTGTATTGCTTATTTTTGGAGATTAAAGCTTTAAGCTTTCTACTCCGTTTGAACTTAACTAGTGATTCGAAGACATAAAATCTTCATCACAAGTTAAAGATCATTCGGTTGATGATTGGAAGTCATAAAAACTTTATCGTTAACTAGAAACATTGACTTTAAACGATGGTAGCAAAAGATGTTCTTTTACCTCACCACTCTATGCCTTCAAAGGTTCACTAGTGAGGATGCTCCTGAGGTGCCCGAGGGAACCTTGGACAAAGAGCATTTTATGATTGTAGAGGCTTAGAAGCACTCAGACTTCCTTTCCAGGAATTATATCTTGAGTGGTCTCCAAGACGACCTCTATAATATTTATAGTGGAACTAAGACATCGAAGGAATTATGGGGGGCACTAGAATGGAAATACAAGACAGAGGATACGGGAATTAAGAAATTCTTTGTTGCAAGGTTCCTGGACTATAAAATGATAGATAGCAAATCGGTTGTCTCTCAAGTGCAGGAATTGCAAGCAATCATTCACGATCTCCTAGCGGAAGGTATATCTTTGAAAAATACCTTAGTTGAACAAATTGAAAATGTTTTTAGTACTCACATAAACTGGTTTGTAGGTTTGATTGTGAATGATGCATTTCAAGTAGCAGCGATCATTGAAAAGCTACCACCTATGCGGAAAGACTTCAAAAACTACTTGAAGCACAAACGCAAGGAGATGACTGTCAAAAATTTTATTGTCCGACTGTATATTGAAGAGGATAATAAGGTTGTCGAGAGAAGGTCAAAAGGAAATTCTACAATTAATAGAGCACATATTGTAGAAGATGACCAAAATAATTCTAAGAAAAGGAAGAAAGTTGAACAAGGAAGCAATCAACCCAAAAAGAAATTCAAGGGAAAGTGTTTCAACTGTGGCAAGATTGGCCATAAGTCCACGAATTATCGTGCCCCTAAGAAAGGCAAGAAAAAGGACCAAGCAAATATGATTGAGTCCAACAAAGAATATGATGATCTGTGTGCTATGTTTTCAGAATGTAACTTGGTGGGGAATCCTCGCGAGTGGTGGATGGATTCTGGTGCTACCCGCCATGTTTGTACCAAAAAAGAGTTGTTTTCGTCATTTGCTCCAGCTCAAGTAGAAGAAATGATCTACATGGCTAACTCCGCTACGGCTAAGTTAGAAGGAACAGGAAAAGTGAGCTTGAAAATGACTTCAGGAAAGATCTTGACACTTAACAATGTCTTGTACATTTTGGAATTACGTAGGAACTTGATTTCTATTTCATTCTAGACAAGAACGGATTCAAATGTGCAACCGATTTTGGAAAAATTGTAATTAGCAAAGGAGAAGTGTATATAGGAAAAGGCTATCTCACCGAGGGTCTTTATAAGATGAATGTAATGAATGTTGAAATCAATAAAAATTCAAATTCTTCTTACTTGATTAAGTCTTATAATTTGTGGCATGAACGTTTAGGCCATGTTAATCCCTAAAAGTATGCAAAGCGGATGGATACACACTGACATTTGTGATATGAAGTCAACACCATCACGTGGTGGAAAAGAGTATTTCATAACTTTTATTGACGATTGCACTAGATACTGTTACATCTACTTGCTAAATAGTAAGGATGAAGCAGTAGATGCGTTTAGGTAATACAAACTAAAGTAGAAAATCAATTAGAGAAAAAGATAAAAATGCTAAGAAGTGATAGGGGCGAAGAATATGAATCTCCCTTCGCCAAAATATGTGTAGAGAATGGAATCATCCATCAAACTACAACCCCGTATTCACCTCAATCTAACGGAATTGCGGAGAGGAAAAACCGAACGTTGAAGAAAATAATGAATGTCTTACTTATAAGTTCTGGTTTACC
The DNA here is from genome assembly GCA_030864215.1 of Capsicum pubescens. Lineage (NCBI taxonomy): Eukaryota > Viridiplantae > Streptophyta > Magnoliopsida > Solanales > Solanaceae > Capsicum > Capsicum pubescens. The sequence continues at coordinate 39,969,939 of CM061546.1, forward strand.
GCAAAACTTGTGGGGGGAGGCTATCCTTACAGCCAATCGTATACTCAATAGAGTTCCCCATAGTAAGACACAATCAATTCTTTATGAAAAATGGAAAAGAAGGAAACCCAACTTGAAATATTTCAAAGTGTGGGGGTGTCTAACAAAGGTCCAAGTTCCTATGCCTAAAAGGGTTAAGATAGGACCTAAGACGGTGGACTGTGTGTTCATAGGATATGCTAAAAATCGTAAAGCATGTCGGTTTTTAGTTCATAAATCCGAATATCTGGATATAAATAAAAATACGGTAATTGAATCAAATAATACTGAATTCCTTAAAAATATTTACCCTTATAAAACTAGACATGAACAGTCTAGTGGAGGATCTAAACGACCTCGAGATGAACCAAGTGAGAATATACATAATGAAGAGAATCCAAGATGTAGTACACGTCAAAGAACTTCTACTACGTTTGGATTAGATTTTGTAATATTTCTCTTAGAAAATGAGCATCAACATGCTCATCATCACGAGATGAACTCGTGATGATGAGCATGTTGATGCTCAATAAAGAATAAATATGTTCGAAAACACTCCTTTTCGCCCTTACACAGGTCCCTCTCACCCCTCTTCACCCTCGTATTCTCGTTACGAATGCGATGAGTCCAAGGACAGATAGGATAAGCTCTTTGAAAAAGTAGAGGCTATCTATAAAGCTATTGAGGAATTCAAATCCAAGAGGTGTGTCATACCATCCAAGAAGGTAAGGGAGCCACACACTCCTACAGCGTTGGTTAGGAGAAAGAAAAGAGCAATTAGAGACGTACTCTCCGCTCGAAAATTAAAAAAAATTGCAATTCCTTCCTCTCCAAAAGCTTTTGAAGTTTCGGGGCTAGTCAAGAAGGTGGACATATACGCGAAACTTAGCGCCGAAGAGAAGAGGGATCTACGACAGGCCAAGAATGCCAAGCCAGGCCACTAGATTACCCCAGGCCTCCCTTTTCCCCCCAAGACTTCCAGACTATGATTGATATGCGTATGCCGTATGAGGACAAGACAAGTTTAATTTTCCTAACCTAGCCCTTCTAATATACCCCATGAAGAAAAAGCTACGCAACAGATTTCACATCTGTTGCAACAGCTGGGTATACTGGTGCAACTGGATGTGGTTCTATTGCAACTTATTATCCATATGTTGCATAAGTTGCATTGGATTATTGATTCAGAGAACCCTATGCAACAGATGGACCATCCGTTGCATGTTTACAATTACTAACCTATTTAAAAATTGACTTCTTATCTCACAACATATTGACATAATTCTCTTCCTCATGAGGAAAAGGCAATTAACGGGCCGGGAAGCTTATGACGCTGCCAATAGGATAATGGACCTCGACTTCTGCAAGAAGCTCAAGGATAGGTACGATCAATTCAATGGAGAGGCATCAACCCTTGGCGTGGGACTTGATTTCCTAGTTCCTACGTTGGTCTTGGATGAAGAAGAAACGTTAAGATATGTTAGAGAGGATAGGCCAAATCCACACGGTAAGAGATGGACTGAGGCAAAAAGGATTCTTGCAGTCATTAGCGTGAATGACATGCATTATCGGGCTATTGAGATAGTACTCGAGGAGGGAAAGATCAATGTTTATGACTCCAACGTACCTCTCGTCGACGATTTCAATCTTTTTCTCCTCGTGGAGCCACTGATGGTGCTATTGCCCATCTTGTTGAGGGAGAGTAAACTGATGAATCATTTGCCAAATAATGTATTGATGAAGAAATCATGGAATTTTGAAGGTCGAAACAGGGGAATGATCCTTCCAAAATATGATGTCGCTAAAGCGAGCAGCTCGCACGCTCTTGCACATATCGAATGTTTGATGACCGGCACAGAAATGGCCGAGCCAACGAATTTTATGTGCAACAACGCTGTGGCAAACCTGCAAGAGGTCTAGGATTATGGGGTGCTAACTGGACGCTTGAAGCCTGTGTATATAGAAGAGACTGTGAAATAGAAAATTTAAATTTCAAGTCACCCTTTACTTTATTACATGTACATGTAGTGGCAATAATTTTTTTCTGATGAAAGTTGAGTTTTTTTATAATGCAATAGATTAGATTGTCAATCTGTTGTAAAATATCTTTAATCCATTCTGGCAGATAGTTTATCTGTTGCAATAGGTTGGTCATCTGTTGCATTACGCCGATGTTATTTCTATGAATAATCTAAGTCTAATCTGTTGCAATAGTGGAAAGACCTGTTTGATAATTTCCACAGATGACCTAAATTTTACAACATATGCCTAAATCTTTTTGATATTTTCCAACAGTTATGCTTGAATATCCATGTGCTCGTCGACAAAAAACCAGTAGCAAATACACACACCACCATGAAAATTTCAGCAATTAGGCTTCAATATCCATGTGCCCAACAACACCAAACCAGTAGCAATAACGACAACAATTTAGTATCTTCTTGCTCGATTTTGTTTCTCTTCATACGTCTTGACTTTGTTCAACAAATTCCAGATTACACGATTTGCTTGTGAAGGGTGTCGTTCTTCATACCAATCAAAGTAATCGCATCCACCCAATTTCTATAAAAAAGAGAACACAATTACAAAACAATTACAAGTCAATAATTAATCAATTAATTAAATAAAAAAATATTATCTTTGAAATCTTACAAGTAAAAAACCTACGATCCGGATTTTGTTGAGTCCAAGAAGTCTTTAACAAAGCTTCATGACCGTACTTACAATATCGAAAATCTTTATCACAAAAAATAGTGGAAGATGCGCTCTACATTGTCAAGTTCAGTTGGAGAAAATGAAAGTAATAATTTGAAGAATTTGGATAGATAAAAGAAGATGACGATTAAGAAGAAGATTTGGGAATTTAGGGTTAAATTTTAGGAGGAAGATGAATATATAAGACAATAGAGGGAAAAATGACCGTTGGGGGCCAAGTGACGGCAAGTCAGCGAAATATGCCAGGACTGACACTAACACATTTGATGCCTATTTTATTTTACGTGTTTAAAATGAACATGTCTACTTGATGCCTATTTTATTTTAGGTATTTGAACCGAACACCATCGATGGATTGTGCCTTTTTTATTTCAATTCACTTTAACCTTTTTACACGTAGTGAAATTTTTTTATGTCCAACGAAAGTTGAATTTTTATAATGCAACAGATTCTCCATCCGTTGTAATAGTTATCCTACCTGTTCTAACATATAGTTTATCTGTTGCAATAGGTTGGTCATCTGTTGCATTATCTCGATGTTTTTATCTAAAGTCCATCTGTTGCAATAGTAGAAAGACCTGTTTGATAATTCCAATAGATAACCTACCTGTTGCAACATATGTATAAATCTGTTTGATTGTTCCAATAGATGTGTCGTCTGTTGCAACAGATAAAGTTCATCTGTTGCAACATATGTCTAAATCTGTTTTTCTCCCAATAGATGTGTCATCTGTTGTATTATCTTGATGTTTTTATCTAAAGTCCATCTGTTGCAACAGTGGAAAGACCTGTTTGATAAATTCCAACAGATCACCTAACTGTTGCAACATATGTCTAAATCTGTTCGAATTTTCCAATAGATGTGTCATCTGTTGCAACAGATACATTATCTGCTATAATATTTGAATCTAGTATTCCTTTTCAATTAATAAGTTTAAATCTAAGGAATAAATAAAATACATAGACAAGATAAAATAAATCGAAGCCTTCATAAATTAGCTGAAATAAGTCAACGAATAAATGAAATGTAAAAAAATTGTTATGGGTACAGATCTCAACAAATACATCAACAACAATTTAAGTATACTGCCAAGGATTGCTTTGACAGGCTCAATCTATAAAGATCTACTCAGTATGGACAAGTTGTTCTTCATCCGATGCTATGGAATTCGGCTTTGCTCGTCGTGGATCTTCATTGTTGCTTGCGTACGATTTCTGCGCTTTCTGTTCTCTGTATTTCCATAAAAAGAGTAGCATATTGTCAATGTTGTTCAGCAGTAGCTTCTTCTACATCCACCTGGATAGCCAAAATTGGTCAATGCTAATCACAGAGATACAACAAAATGGAAAAGGATAACTCATCTCTTCTAGCAAATCAAACAGGTCTTCCTCCCATTTTAAATTGTCCCAAACATATTATATTTCTGTTGCAACAATGAATCAACTGTTGGGACAAATTTCTACATGAGGAAGACCCTGTGTGATAATTTCCAACGGATGAACCTTCCATTGCAACATATGAATCATTTGTTGCAGCAGATAGGTCATCTGTTGGTATAAATAAAAGTTGTACGAAGAGCTATTTGATTTGCTAAAAGGTTAGTCAACTATTGTAACAAATGTATATATCTATTTGATAATTTTCATCAGATGTGTCATCTGTTAAAATAGATGTGTCTGTTTGTTTTGTCAGTTGGAAGACATAATATATTCACCTTCTTCAGCTCATGCTGCTCTCCTTTGGACATTGTACGTTGCTCAGTGCAACACACAGACAGGGGAGTTGCAATTTTGCTTTTTTGGATGCCTGATAATGCCCTGGAAATCACTCTCCTTCTCATCTTAGCCCTAATCTCTAATGGAGAGGATGGAAATAAAATCTTCTTTGATGGAATGAGACCCCTCTTAGATGTCAATTCCTTTACAGAAGCAGTTAATGCATTAATAGCATTAGTCACTACATCATGTTTTGCCCTGCAGTCTTGACATTTGCATGCAGAACATTCGCTGGGAGAGACAAAATCTGTATAACCAGTATGATCATACTCATAATGGTTTGCTTTAAATACTGTAAGAGGAGCATTATTAGCACCAACAGCACCACTACCACCACCAACAGCTCCATCAACAACAACAAGTCCACCCTCCAAAATTGTTTTTCTTGTAATGGTTGTTGCTCTAAATAATTCCATTTTTATTCTGTCGATGACCTTAGGGTCCGATAAAGTTTGCACAGACCGTAAAGTAAGAAAAAATGACATCTTCAACTCTCGATTGGTCGGAACTAGCAACGGATACACATTCTAACATAAATCATTACATATATTAGAATGATGATTAGATCATTCAAAAAAAACATTAATTAAAAGAAAAAAATAATTATAATTATACTTACTGCATCCTTCGGAGGGTTGAAGATATCAAGAAATTTTGCATTTTTATGAGTTTTGGCCGACAACCATCTCAAGATTCTTGGACAGGAAACTCCTTCCTGGTAGTTCACTTGTTGTCTCAAATAAGGAATGACTTCAAACGCCCAAGCCTATAAAATAACGCCAATAAATCAAAACCATTATTGAGCGAAAAAAATAAATGATATCATAATAGAAGAAAAAAACATTTACCATGAAAGCCCATGGGAAGCCATATAAGTTGATTGTCTTTGGCGCTAATGGAGTCAACAAATATTTGACAGTCATTTTGAATCTTTCATACCCCCATGGATAGCTACTAAACACCTCAAGATCCTCGAAGAGCTTTATTAAACTGAGGCTTATGTTGTTGTTAACGTCTCTCGCCCAAAGAATATTATGTACAAACCAAACCAAGCACAATAACTACTTGTGCTTCTTTGAAAGTCCTTTACCTTTCAACGCTTCTATCAAATTTTTATTTTTGAAGCTTGGACCAAGAATGGACACCAGGTCATCATGATCACACGACTTGCCTTTGCCTTTTTTGGGTGTGCGGGGTATATTTTTTTTGGGTTAGAAAAGGTATAACTTGAGAAGGAGGATACCATTTTAGTCCAGTAAGTATGACAAACTCCTTCCAACCAAAATAAACAGGCATGCCACAGTAATTTATCCACACCTCATCCATCTTATCTTTGTTTTCATACATAAACCTATACTTGAGAAGTTCATATATCATTTTCATTTGGAAACGAGCATTGTTGTCCTCCGGCAAATCAAGATATTTCCCAAAACAGTTGTCCCTAAAATAAGCATCCAATTTTTGTTCTCGAAGTATTTTTCTGAAAGCGTTGAAAGATTTTCCCATGGCTGACTTAACAACAAAATCACCCGTTAAATCTGCGGCACCATCGCACTGCATTCTCACAGGATAACGATCAATGCTGAAGGCTTTGACCAGCTCTTCGATGGAAAGGCTATTAGCATCTGCATCATCTCTTTTGAAATATTCCTCCTCCCCGTGTTCATCATATTCCACTTCCAATTGAGATAACGTTTGTAAAGCAAACTCATAGAGTGATGTATGTAGCCTAGCTACTTCACTTGTTCCTCTACTTGGACTTGATTTGGTTTATGTTCTTTTGGGAATCATATCATCTAAAATTAATAGAAACATAAAATAATATATTATTGTTGATTAATGCATCGTTAAAAAAGGATAACAGTAAATCAAACAAGCAAAACAGTAAAATAACAGTTGCAACAGATCATCGATTTGTTGTACCAGGTAGTATATCTGTTGCAGCATATAACCAAACTGTTGCAGCAGATGAGTAATCTGTTGCAACAATATAAAACATACCACTAATCTTTTAAGACAGATGAATGGTATGTTCAACGGATCACACAACTGTTGTGACATCATCTATTGCAACATATGAGTGATCTGTTGGAACATTTAAATAATCTGTAGCAACGGCTGAGTAATCTGTTGTGATAATACAAAATATATCACTCATCTGTTGAGAAAGATGAATGGTTTGTGCAACAGGTCACACATCTGTTGCAACACATGAGTGATCTGTTGGAACAGTTATCAACGGTCAATATTAGTTAGATTTCTTCCAACATAGGGTCGTTTATCGTGGCAGATGAATGATCAGTTGGAAAAATCAAGTCTTGGACTTTTCTTGTAGGAAGAGTTGGTAGGATTTTATCCAACAGGAGGTTCATCTGTTGCATCAGATCATTAATCTGATGGTTCTTCCATTGCACCAGATGGTTAATTAGTTGCATCAGATTTTTATCCGAAGCTTAACCAGTTGCAACATATGGTAAAGTTGTTGCATCAGATTATTAATCTGTTGCATCAGAATTGTAATCTGATGGTTCCTCTGGTGCATCAGATGGTTGATCTATTGCATCATATGATGAATCTGTTGCATCAGATGGTTAATATATTGCACCAGATGGGTAATCTGTCGGAGGAAATAGTAGCATGATTTTTTAAAACAAAAAACAATAATTTCACCATTTTTTCCAAGAATAAGAACAAAACAAATCAAACCAAATTGTCCTTTTATTTTTATAAACACACAATAAAAATCAAACTTCCAAAAAATACAACAAACAACAAAATATCATAATTCACTTCGAAAAGAGAAGAGAAGAAAAGAAATACCAGAAATTAGGGTTTTATTCAGACCACATTTCAAATTAGTGCAACAAATATTGAAATTGTTAACCAATACTATAAGAGAAGTTGACTCAAGTTCCTCGTTTTCTTTAAAACTAAAAAGGCCATAAATTTTTACCTGTGAAAGAAGAAAAGGACCGATGAAGAATTCGAAGCTGTTGTGGCCGGAGAGCAAGGTTGTCACATCGATTGAATTCGAAAAGGAACTGGAATCCCAACTATTTGTAGTCGGATGTTGAAGTCACCGAGGATTGAAATAAGAAATTTGCAGAACAGTTGGTTTGGAGAGAGTTGAGAGAAGCTGTCGAGAGAGGGATGAGAGACAGGTTGATTGAATTGAAGAGGGGAACTCGAAGCCCAACTATTTGTCGTTGGGGGTTGAAGGGAGAAATTTTGCAGAACTGTTGGTTGGGAGAGAATTGAGAGAAGCTGTCGAGAGAGAGGAGAGAGTGGTTGATTTGGATTGAAGAGGGTGTGGGTTGGGTTGATTTGTATTTTTGAAAAGATTAGAAAGTTTTAAAAATATTAATCAAGTCCACAATTAACTTGATCAAGTTTCCTAATAATGTTAGACCTTATCTGTTGGTCAATGTCACCAATCCTTCATTCAAGACTTAAAAGACACCTATTCTTCAATTTTCTCAAGTAACTTTGGTATCCCCAACATAACTCTCATCATAGTAGCGATATTAGATTCCTAAAATGTTATGACCTTCTAATGGATACTTGCTTTCTATCAATATTACTGCTAAAGTGAAACATTGATTCAGCCTTTGTAAGATCAAATAAGTAGAAGAATCAGAAAATGTCTTTCAAGTGAAAAATACAAAGTTAAATAATCAGCTAGCTATTAACAGCAAAGAGAAACACCAAAACTAGATACTATCTTAGACCTTAAACTTCATTAAATAAAAAACTGATCAAGAAGAGCAATGACATCCTGTAACATTGAGTTTAAAGTACGATAGAACAGTAATGCAACCAAAATAATTACTCTTTGCAATAGATTATCATTTCTTGAAAACAGTTGAAAAAAAGGAAAATGACTAACAAGATTCCCAAGCAATATGAAGCAAAATTTAACAGCACTAAAGAAAATTGCAGGGTAATTCTTACAGGTTATTAGTCACACGATTGTCTTCCTAACAATTATTTCAGCCTTCATTTTTGGTGCATTCGCGGTCTCTTTTGTCAAAAAGGACAAACTAGGCTCTTAACATAGATTTCTACCTCACCCCCTGGATCTAATTTATTAACGCCTAGAAATCTGGTCGAGTCATCCTTTAGATTGTATTTTGTAAAACGTGATCCAAACCGAAGCAAAACTTCCCCTTCATTTGACTGTAAAATGGGTGGAGGATATATATGGTCAAAAGTACAATCAGGAGACTTGATGGTAAACATCTTTGTCCAAGATTCTCTTACCCCATACTCTTTCATAGTCCAGATATCAACATGAGTCCATTCGTAATTACAAAACACAGAAAGATCACCCTCAAACACTCCTAGCTTCAGACATCCACATCTCTTAAAATAGCAAGATTGTTCTACCTCTGCCCATTTCTCATTAGCCAAATCAATAGAAATAATGTTTAATTGATCGTCCAGCCAATGGAGTTTTCCCTTGACAAACGCAGCAATATCACTGGCTAGAAGTCTACCTTGACGGTCATCAATGCATCTCCAAGAATCACTCTTTAGACTATATATCTTGACCTCAACATAACTCCGGGGTCCCTGTACCGTACCGTAACAGGGTAATACCGACTACCTTGTAATCAATTTGGAACTCATCACATGCAAAACCAAAAATGGGATGAGAAAAAACATCTATAATTAGGCTGTTTCTTATACTTTCTAATTAAAGGATTCCATGTAAACAATTCAAATAAATCACGAAACATCGTAATGCCAAGACAAATCAATCCATTGACAGAACCAACAAGCCAAGGACAACTATCACGATTTTTACAAGGATACATAACACCATGATGGGTATAGTCCTTGTTAGTAGCAGATAACAAGAGGTGGCTCTTCACAAATTCAAGGCTAGAGATTAACGAAAGCCAAGATTTGCAAACAGATCTGAATTTCAAGAGGGATTTCACTGAAAGCTTCAGCAAGATTTCAGTGATGACTTCTTCGGGAAGATTTGTAGGTTTGTTCCATTTTGGGTGTTGAAGGAGGTCTTCGTCTCTTTGCCCGGTTGTTTCTATTAGAGCTGCAGTAATTACAACTGTTTGGGGAAACAGGGATTTTTGAATTACATGTTGCACAATTCTGTTTGGCAAAATGATTTTCTGGAGCCTTGTACTATGTTGGTTTTGTAAGTTGAACACTTCTACTTACATATTTGTCATCTGGACCTCTGAACCCACTAAAAAGCAATATTTTAAACACTTTTTTTGGTGAGTGTAACACACTCTCACCACGTCAGCTGACATGTCAGCTTCCACGTCTGCCACGCCTGTCACGTCAGCCGCCACATCATTTATAAGTATTACATTAAATTTTATGTTATTTTTAAAATGCTACACAAGAAATTAAATATTAAAATAAATTTAATTAAATACATTTTTTTATAAATTGTAGAAATTCTAATACACAAACACAATAAATTTTTAATTTAAATTAATTTAAATTTTTAACTATAAATTTAAATTATCAACTATAAATTCTAATACAAAAACACAATAAATTTAACTAAACATCAAATTTATTCCAAATATTGAAATTTCTCTCCAATTAATTTAAAAATTTAACTATAAATTCACATACACAAACATAATAAAGTTTCAATTTTTTTATCAAAAATTGTTGTTGTTTTACTTTTTATATTTTGATAAACAAATAAATTAATAAAAGAAACACTAACCCCCCTCCTCTCTCTTCCCCATTTTTCTCCTGTTTCTCTTCCCCGTTCCTCTCTCTCTCTGTTTCATCTTCCCCTTTCTCTTCTCCTTCTTTTCCTTCATCATCTTCACCTTCTTACTATTGTAGTAAAGAATTATGATTATTTTTTCAAAAGGGTAATTTATTTCAACTGTAGTTCATTAAATTTTGTTGGAAATCTTTAGGTAGTCTCAATTTTTCATTTAAATACTTTGTGTAAGATATATTCTGATTGAAAATTCAACCTGTTGAAAATTGAAAATTCATCTTCTTATTCTTCTTGCTCTTTCGGAAAATTGAAAAGTGAGGGATGAAGAATTTGAGAGGTACTTTGTTGGATTCTTTGAATCTGCTGCATTCAGTGCAAGTGGAAGTGGTTATAAGGGAGGAAACAACTCAAAAGCTCCCAAAGCTGGGTACTCCTCAGGAAACACTGGTTACTCATCTGGAGGTGGTAATTTTAGAACAAATTATAGTCAACACATTGGTTACAATGGAAATAGGTCACATACCATATGTGATTATTGTAAGAGGCCCGGTCACACTAAACATAAATGTTATAAGCTGCATGGGTATCCACAGGGAAGTCAACAAGACACACAATAATTTTCATACTTTTCAAGGTGGCTATCAGAACAACAATCAGAACTATAAGAACAACAAAGAAAAAGGTCTCATGGTTGATGTGCATGGCCCCATTTCTAACATGGGATCTGCAAGCAGGGTAGAACGTGGAAATGAACACAATATGAGCTTGACAAAAGAACAATATGGACATATTTTGAATCTTCTGCAACAATTCCAGTCTGGATCCCATGTAGAAGGTGTTAACGGCAACAATGTTGATCATATGAATGGAAATGCTAGCCTTGCAGGTATAATAGTTTGCACCTCTTCTATTGATTTTGGTAAACTGAATTGCAAGTGTTTCAAAAACAAGTGTGACTCTTGGATTTTAGACTCGGGAGCCTCCAATCACATGACCTTTAATAAAAACTCCATGACCAATATCACCTCCCTTCCTCATCTCCTACTAATAGTCTTACCAAATGACTATAAGGTGAAAGTAAGTCAGATAGGTAGTGTGATTCTTGCATCAAACATTGTTTTGCATAATGTACTATTAGTGCCCTCATTTAAGTATAATCTTGTGTCTGTCAATTCCCTCATTGCATCTATGCCCAAGAGTATGGTTTCTTTCCCTGAAACATCATGTGTTCTGCAGGCCCCTTCAATGAAGAGGCCTCTGGAGATTGGTGAGGCTAAGGATGGACTCTACTTACTTTGTCCCAAATATTTGAAGAACAACAACAACAATTAAACTTCAAACTGTACAATTTAAGATGCTTTCCCAAACTCTAGATTTCAAAACTCTTTGGATAAGTCTGGTTTTTCTAACACATATAGTCATAGAGCATATTGCCACCTCCATTCTACTGTAAATAGCAATCTAGACACAAATAAGTGCTCCTATCAACCTATTGTAAAAAATCCTAGTTCAGTGAATAAAAGTCAGTTGTCTTTTTCTACTCTTCTTATGTCTCATGTATGTGATGTGAATTTGTTGTGGCATACCATACTTGGGCATGTTTCTTTTGTGAAAATGAGAGGCATCCAATCAATACCTGAAACCTTTTCCAGTAAACAACCCTTTATTTGTAACATTTGCCCTATGGCAAGACAGGAAAGACTACCATTTCCTCACAAAACCAATACCATAACCAAAAGGTTCCAACTACTTCACATTGACCTGTGGGGACCTTACCATGTAGCCACACATGACAATTACAAGTATTTTATCACTCTTGTTGATGATTACAGTAGGTGTACGTGGACTCAGTTGTTAACTTGCAAAAGCAATGCCTTAGAAGCCATTAAAGCTTTTATCTCCATGATTGAGAACCAATTCAACACCACTGTTAAGTCCATAAGAACAGATAATGGATTGGAGTTCATTAATACAGAAACATCATCTTACTTAAAATACAAAGGAATAGTTCATGAGAAGACTTGTCCCTACACACCATAACAAAATGGTGTGGTAGAAACACAACACAAATACCTATTGGAAACTGCCAGGGCACTTCTTTTTCAGTCTAAAATGCCACCAAAATACTGGGGAGAATATGTATTATGTGCCACATACATCATTAACAGACTTTCCACCTCTCATGTTAGAACAAAAAGACCATATGAATTGTTGTACAAAATCAAACCATCCTACTCTCATATGAGAACCTTTGGATGTCTTTGTTACCCTACTATCCCTAAATGCCATAGAGACAAGTTTCAGGCCAGAACAACTCCCTATGTTTTCTTAGGGTATCCTTTTAGTTCTAAAGGGTACAAAGTACTGAGTCTGACTACAAGAAGGATTCATGTTTCTAGGGATGTCGTTTTCAAAGAAAATATTTTTCCTTTCACTCTCTCTTCTGATATGTCTTCTTTTCCTTCTACATTTCATCCTTCACCTTTCATGCATTTTGATGACACTATAATTGGACATCAAACATTAGTGAATGCTAACAACAATGTAGATGATGCAAGTGATACACCAGCTGATATCCTAACTGCCCAACCACCTAATTCACATACCTTACCTTCTATTCTTGTTGACCATTATGAACCAGTTGTACCACCCAGTACTGCACCTCCTATTAGACCAACTAGAAATCATTAACTCCCTGCATACCTTCATGATTATATTCTACCTAATACCATCAGAAAAGCACCACCAAGTGATACAACTACTAGCCTCAATGCCCTGTTTTCAAACCACCAACATGTCTTAACTGATGTTTTGAATCACGAGAGTCAGGCACTTATGAGAAACATTAGTAATGACAGTGAGCCTTCATCTTTTGAGGAGGCTGCTATGAACCCTAATTGGAAATTGGCCATGAATCAAGAATTTGAGGCACTTCATGCAAATCACACTTGGGATTTAGTTACCCTGCCTCATGGTAAGAGGGAAATAGGGTATAGACGGGTGTACAAAGTAAAACATAAGGCTGATGGAACTATTGAGAGATTCAAAGCAAGGTTGGTTGTTAAGGGATACACTCAACAAGCTGGGATTGATTACACTGAAACCTTTTCCCTTGTTGTTAAGATAACAATTGTAAGGGCATTACTAGCCACCTCAGTCAAGAAAGGATGGGATATATTCCAACTTGATGTCAACAATGCATTTCTTCATGATGACTTACGTGAAGAAGTGTACATGGAGATACCTCCAGACCTTGTGGTGGACAACCCAGGGTTAGCATGCAAACTCAACAAGTCACTCTATGGCCTAAAGCAGGCTAGTCGACAATGGTATGACAAGATGACTGAAGCACTTTATTCCAGAGGATACACTCACTCAATGAATGATTACTGTCTTTTTCACAAGAAGACTGTAAGATCAACTATTTTTGTAGCAGTTTATGTAGATGATAGAATTGTGACTGGGACTCATAATTCTGAGATTGAAGAACTCAAACAATTTCTGCATGAGAAGTTCAGGATTAAAGATTTGGGCAAACTCCACTACTTCCTTGGAATGGAGGTTCTATATAAGCAGGATGGTCTGATTATTTCCCAAAGAAAGTTCTTGTTAGATTTAATGAAGAGTTATCATGTCTCAAGTATGCCCAGTTGTTCTTTTCCACTTGATCCCACACAAAAATTACTTGCCAAGGAAGGAACACCTTTGTCAGATCCTACTTATTACAGAAAGCTCATAGGAAAGCTCAATTTTCTTACTAACACTAGGATGGACATAGCCTATGGTGTACAACATTTGAGTCAGTTTATGCAAGACCCTAAGGAACCTCATTTGAAAGTTGTGTTTTATTTACTAAGGTATCTCAAGTCTGATCCAACACTAAGGATCTTTATGTCACATGATCCAAATTATACTGTCAAAGCATATTGTCATTCTGACTGGGCTGCATGCCTAGTTTCTAGAAGATCAGTTAGTGGTTACATTATTTTGTTGGGTAATAGTCCAGTGAGTTGGAAATCTAAGAAGCAAGAAATTGTATCCCTATCCACAGCAGAAGCAGAGTACAGAGCCTTGAGGAAAGTCGCAGGAGAACTGGTTTGGCTAAGTCGACTACTTGAGGAACTTTCAGTACCATTACCATCTCCTATTGAGGTGTACTGTGATAGCCAATCAACTCTTCATATTGCAAAGAACCCTGTGTTCCATGAGAGGACTAAACATATTGAAGTGGACTGCTATTTTGTAAGAAATCTCCTGCAAGCTGGCTTTATTTCACTCCACCACATCTCCTCATATTTTCAACTAGCAGATGTACTTACCAAAGCACTCACAGAAATCAAACACTCTGCTGCGTTACGCAAGCTGTCTGTGTTTTCTACACCTCCAACTTGAGGAGGGGTATTAAGATTAACTACTAGATTAGATAATTAATTACACTGCTGCTGTATGTAATTAGTTAGTTAGTATTAGTTAGTTGTTAGCTTAGTGTGACAGCTCACTGCCATCTATAAAGTTGGTTACTAAATACTTTGTAATCTTCCTCTATAAGTACTCATATGCTCACAATGGAAGTGAGTTGAGCAATTTTCCAGAAACAGATTTGTTCCTCCATTCTTTCTTTTCTCCTTCTTTGCTCATATGAGTTAAGCTTTAAGGATCAACCTCCAGTATATGGAATGAAGGATTCTCTCAACATTATTAACACCTATAAATCTGGTCGAGCCATCCTTTTGGATTGTATTTTGTGAAGCGTGATCCAAACCAAAGAAAAATTTCACCTTCGTTCGACTGTAAAATGGATGGATGATATCTGTGTTTTAAAGAATCATCATGAGACTTGATGGTAAACATCTTTGTCCAAGATTCTCTTATCCCATACTCCTTCATAACCCAGATATCAACATGAGTCCATGTGTTATAACAAAAAACACTAAGATCACCCTCAAACACTCCTAGCTTCATAAATATACATCCTTTTAAATAGCAAAACTGCTCTACTTCTATCCATTTCTCATCAGTCAAATCAATAAAAATGATGTTCCATTGCTTGTCAAGCCAATGAAGTTTCCCCTTGACAAACTTAGCAGAATAACTGAATAGCTCTCTATATTGAAGGTCACCAATACGTCTCCAAGAATCACTCTTTAGACTATACATCTTGACCTCAACGTCACTCGGGTGTCCCTGTCCCACGACGTAAATAGAGTTAATACTCACTACCTTGTAATCATCTTGTAAATAATCATATGCAAAACAAAAATTTGAATGAGCAAAACCGTCCTCATGGTTACGCTTAGACCTATAACTAGGGAGTTTCTTATACTTTATAATTGAAGGATTCCATATAAACAAGTCATATAATCCGTGAAATACTACAACGGCAAGACAAATCAATCCATTGATAGAACCCACAAGCCGAGGATGAGCATCGGAAATTTTACCATGATAATCCAAGTCAAGTGCCTCAGTTATAGAATCGCAAAGTAAAGAGCTAACAGAACATCCCCTGACATCGGGGTTAGAATAATAAGCTTCACACAGAACTCCGTGGTGAGTGTAGTCCTTATTAGTAGCAGATAATAAGAGATGAGCCTTCACAAATTAAGGGCTAGAGATTAACGAAAGCCAAGATTTGCAAACAAACCTGAATTGCAAGAGGGATTTCACAGGAAGCTTTAGCAAGGTTTCAGTGATGAGTTCTTCGGGAAGGATAGGCATAACGAAGACTGAACCATTAACAAGATTTGTGGGTTTGTTCCATTTTTGGTGTTGAAAGAGGGCTTGTCTCTTTCCAGGACAACTGGTTCGTAATTGAAGCTCAGAGTTTGGGGGAAATAGGGATTTTAGTATTTATAGTCCCTTGTGTATTTGTTTAAAAAAAAATTATGTCAAAATAATTGACATTTTAACTAATATATAGTGAATATAAATTTATGGAAAAGTTAGAAACCAATTTTTATAATAATTTTTTTTTAATATATAAAGGAATTTTTTTCATTATAATGAGGACTCCTCAAGAAACCCCACAAGAATTCATAATAAATAAAGAAGTGTATTCTTTTCTCTCTCCATTCTTTTTATTCTTACTTTATATTTCATAACACGTTATCAATACGAGTCTTTAACCAACTGAGAACAAGTGATACGGAAGAGAATAGGAACTCACAAAATGACACCAAAACCGTCCACTCAACAAGGCACAAATCGAGGACCCTTTGAGAGCTAGTTTCGGCCAAGAACAAGAATACGAGTTTGACAAGTTAACAAGGTGTAGGTGACACCAAAATTAGCCAACCAAACTAAGTTACAACACAATATAATGAACAATGAAGAACAACGACAATGTTATTACAACACAACACCACACGGCTTACAACACAAGATACAAACTACTACAAGATGACAACAAACAAAAGGATAGATAGCTAGACAAAGGTGGTATAAATTCTAAGAACCAAAGAGTATATTTAACTCTAAGACCCTTAACACCTACACACACAATCACTTAACTCTTACGACGACACAAGAGCGGAGTCCACCAATCAAGCACCGACGTTTCTAACAAATAAACAATCACAAGAGATTTCACCCTTGAATGCTATCCTAGTTACAAGTTTCGGTTTTGTACTTCAAGGAGAGAGGACTTGGTGTTTCAAAAGTTCAAGAGTTACAATAATCATCAACTAAAGAACTAAAGACCTAAACTAGTCTATTTATAGACTTATTACAAAAGTAAGGTAAAATGACCAAAAAGACCCTTTAATGAATGGCTTCAAGTAGGCGCCCTTGGAGTGCTATGTATGGACGGTGTGGGTGTCCATTTAGGTGCTCCTTTGCACTTCATTTGCATCCACCAAATCTTGGGTTCAACACACACTCTCTTAAGTTCATATCCGTATCATTCTTGTATCATCCTCTCCATCTTGAGAGGAATTTGCCCACAAATTCACGGTTTTATCTCGCTCAATTGGCCATTTCAAAGAAACCACTCAAAATAGCCCACAAAACATGAGATGGAACCAAAACAGTCCGCAAAGAACATGAGGAACACGGGATCTCATTAACACAAGTCTCGGTCAACTTCTTCATTTTGAACCTCGGTTTCCTCTCCATCTTGAGATTTCCTTTAATATCATCCATTTCAATTCCCATATCTCTACTTGGTGGCAGGTTCCTTGTTGGTCCCATGGACCAACTCTTCCTTCATGCCCTCGGTATCCCCTTTTATCCCTATGTCTTCCTTTAAACTCTTCTTTCATCATATAATCCTCATCATAGACTTCATATCCTTCATGTTCCTCTCTTTCATGTTCCACTATATGGACGAGTCGGTTTTAGAGAAGTGGAGATTGGAAGAGAGGAGTTTGATTTGGTGGAGGTTGACACATTTGGTTAAGTTGTTCTTGGATGGGAGGGTTCGGTTTTAGTGGAGGAATTTGGCTTCCAAGTCCTTCTTGTTGGACTTGAACAAATTGAGGGGGAGGTGGTACACTTAGGTCTCAATTTTGAGGGTAATTGGGTGTAACACCCCATACTTAATTACGTGCATTAGCCATGGTTATATGTGTTGGAGTATAAGTATTGATCCTAAGGTATATATGAGTTTAAGTATGAGTATTGATTATTTTGAGATGGTTTCAAGTGTATAGTTTGATTATATGTGTATAGGAATCGACTGTATTTATATCGGAATTTGCCTGTCGATGTTTTCATACGAAGTTTATTGAATAAGCTTTCCAACGATATAAAGATTTCCAAAAACGGATAAGTTTCGGATATAATCGAGCACGTTCGAAACTATAAAACGGCGGCCGGGATAATTGTGAACAGTAAATGTGCAGGAAATTCAAACTACTGAGGCCTGCCAGTTTTTTGGGTTGACTTTGAACGATCGTAACTCTCTCAATATAATGAACTGGGAGGGATGCGACCTATCAAAAGAAATATCTTTGAGTCTTCTTTCCAATGCAATTGGTTTCATACAAATCCAACATCTGAGTAAGGAGTTATACTCGTTTTACTCCAGCCTCTCAAAATAGTTTTTTAGGGTCAACTTCAAACGATCATAACTCCTTGTAAAGGATGAACTGGGTGTCCTACTTTATATGAAATGAAAGCCCTTTGAATTATCTATCCAAATATACCAATTTCACCCAAATCCGATATCGGAGCAAAGATTTATGGCCGATTTACTTTAGCCTGTCAAAACAGTCCACCATGGACAGATTCGGATTTACTTAAATTTTTAAGGGCAATATTGTCATTTTCCATCATCTCTTGGACGAAAATTGGTCATTATATAGATATAATTGGTCTTATATCCATCAATTATCATCATAGTATTGATAATAAGGAAACCCTTGCCTAATTTCAACTCCAATTATCTTGTGATTCAACCGTGGAAAGTCCAAATTGATTCCGTAGTTGTGTTCATCGTCTCGAGGGCTTCGAGAAGCATCCCTTATTTGTTCCAACAGGACTTCGAAATCAAAAGGGCCATTTTATGGTAAGAATGTAAATTATGTTGGTGTTATTTATATGAATATGTATATATATATATATATATATATATGCATGTGAGCATAAGAAGTATGCTATTTGATTGTTGTTGAAAGATGATTGGGAAATGATGTTGGATTATGTTGAATTGTGAAGGGATGATGTGGTATTGAAATGATGATTATATATATATATATATATATATACACATAAACCTATTGTTCAAGTTGGTTTTTGGAATGTTTTGCAAATAGTGGTTGTATGGAATTATGGAAGAGAATTGTGGTGTTGGGTTGCTAATACTAGATGCCAAATATTTCATTGTAGATAAGTGATTTGTAAAGGCGGGAAGTTGTATTGAATTGGTATCCGAATCTACAACGAGGTATGTAAAGCATACTCTAACAATGTTCTTTGGCATGAAAACACCAATGTTCCATCAAGTAAGATTCCAAGGTTGTCCAAAAACATGTATTGTTCTACATTACCAACGAAGTTGTTTCCATTCTATAAAGTGTAAAAATGTTTCATTGATATACCAAAAGGCTCCTATTTCATTGTTGTGATATTGATGATTCTGAAACACATTGTTGATGTACCAATGAGTCTTTATAACATCGTTATTGTATAGAAGGTCTATTACTTGATTCCTATTGATGTATCATTGTTCCAAAGGTACTATATTGGCATGAACACTAATGTAATAATCTCAAAAGCTTTTGAACTAAGTTGTTGGAAAGATCTCTTATGTGTGTTACTTGATATACGTGTGGGTGGTATCCCAGGGGCATAAGCCTAGCATGGGTCGATCCCTATTTATGTGTTTATGGGTGGTATCCCAGGGGCATAAGCCTAGCATGGGTCGATCCCAGTTGATATGTACTGGAGGCAGCCTAATGGTCACAGTACGGTACAATATTGATTATTGTTAGGTGGTTGGAGGTTCGGGAGGAGGAGGTAATGGCGAATGATAATTGTAAAGAATGAAATGAACGAATGTATACCGTTCCACAAATGTGTTCGAATTCACGAACCCAATTCAGATTAATGATAATGTACATGATCCTAAAAGTGTTTATGAAGTGTGGTTCACTTCTATTATGATTTATTCACTTGCGTCTGATTTTCCTGATCCCCTATATTACATATGATTATTTACAGCTTTACATACTCAGTACATATTTCGTACTGACGTCCCTCACGGGGGACCTGCATTTCATGCTGCAGGCACAGGTGCTTCAGGTCATTCGCAGCATAGATAGGAGCCAGATCATACAGCTATTGTTGGTGAGCTCCAGTTTGCTTCGGAGCTTTCCGAGTCGGTTCCTTATGTTTTGTTATTGTACAGGAGTCATGTGTGGGCGGGGGTTTGTCCCGACCCTAGTTATGTCATGTATATCCTAGAGGCTTTGTAGACATAAAGAAGGGTCAAGTCATGGGAGTTTATATAGTGATGTTATATTTGTATATGTGGTGGCCCCGACGGCCAAGTATTATATTATATATATATATTTGTGCGTGTTGTGCTGATACAGGGAATTAGACCCTTCTGTATGTAACGAAGTGCTGCCCAAATTTTTGGTGAATGTAAGGGAAAGTACAGGTATTTGAACGGGTTCTCCCGGGCCTTCTCGGCTTCGGGTGCCAGTCCGGCCCGATGGGATTTTGGGGCGTGACAAAAGTGGTATCAGAGAGGTTCGTCCTAGTGAGTCTACAATGCCGTGTCTACGTAGAGTCTTGTTTATCGGTGTGTTGTGCACCACATCTATAAACAGGAGGCTATGGACATTTAAGAATTGTTTCTTTTCTTCATGTCTTAGATCGTGCGATAGAGCTTATATTGTATATGAAGTCATAGTTGACCACTGAATCAGTTTGTTCCTCTTATTATAGTAATGATGCCGGTTACCAGAAGCAAAAATACCGGTAAGCAAGTAGATGTGGCTGCCGGAGAGGGGACTAGTAAGTCACCCACTATACCAGCTAATCAAAGTGAGGCTCCAGCTGAGCATGCATCAGAAACTTCCCCCAGTCCGGAAGAAATAAGGGGGAGGAGAACTATATCCCCAGAGCCACCTATTAATGTTGTTGATCAAGATCTTAGAAATGCAGTGCAACTTTTGACTCGTATAGTTGTTGGGCAAGTCCAAGGGCAAGCTATTCCTGCCGCAGGTTCTAGTGGTACTGATAGGGCGGCTAGTCTTCGGACGCAAGATTTTCTTAAGATGGATCCGCCTACTTTTACCGGATCCGATCTTAACGAAGATCCGCAGGACTTTATTGATCAGATCCAAAGGGCCCTAGAGGTGATGCACGTATCGGGCAGAGAGACAGTGGAGTTAGCCGCGTATAGATTCAAAGGTGAGGCTATATATTGGTATGAAGACTGGAAATGGTCAAGGGGCATTGATGCACCCCCAGCTACTTGGAAAGAGTTCAAAGAGGCATTTATTGATTATTATCTTCCATATGAGACTCGTTAGGCCCGTGCGGATCAGTTCTTAAATCTTCGGCAGGGTAATACAAGTGTGAGGGAGTATAGTCTTCGATTTAATTCCTTGTCCAGATATGCTCCTAATGTTATAGCTACTATGGATGACAGAGTTCATCGGTATGTGAATGGATTGGATTCGTATTTGGTTAGGGATTGTACTATTGCTGCACTGTATAAAGACATGGATATAGCTAGGATCCAAGCATTTGCACAGAAAATGGAAGATCAGAGGCAAAGAAGAAGAACACAGGAATTTGAAAGCGGATCTTCGAAGAGGGCCAGATCTACAGGGCAGTTTATGGCGCCACAGGGAGGTTTTAGACCTCAATTTTCTGCTAGACCACCTAGGCCATTATTTTCTTATTCTGCAGCTAGTGCTCCACCACAGCATCAGGGGTTCAGAGGCAGTCAATTTGGGCAAAGAAGTGAGGGTCATAGTTCGCGATCTGTGGGTTATCATGGGCAAGGGAATATGAGCCAATCGAGACCTGCTCGAGAGCCATGCAATAAATGTGGAAGGCATCATATGGGCGTATGTTGAATGGGAACAAATGTTTGTTATTGGTGCGGTATGATGGGGCATATGATGAGAGAATGCCCACGAAGGGGCGCAGGTGGCATAGCACGACCTTCAGGATCAGCTGTTGCATCATCGTCACCGGTATCTTATTCTGGTAGGGGTGCACGACCTGCGGGTCACGCTAGTAATGAAAAAAGAGTCGCCAGTTCCAGCGGGACTCAGAATCGTACTTATGCTTTAGCGGATCGACAA
Organism: Capsicum pubescens; assembly: GCA_030864215.1. Classification (NCBI taxonomy): domain Eukaryota; kingdom Viridiplantae; phylum Streptophyta; class Magnoliopsida; order Solanales; family Solanaceae; genus Capsicum; species Capsicum pubescens. The sequence continues at coordinate 39,991,929 of CM061546.1, forward strand.
AATCTAGAGGCTTCCCCAGATGTGGTTACGGGTACGTTGTCCATATTTTCATTTGATGTATATGCTCTAATTGATCCCGGTTCTACATTATCATATGTTACTCCTTTGGTTGCTGGAAAGTTCAAAAGGACCCCCGAATTGTTAGATAAACCGTTGGAAGTGTCTACCCCGGTTGGGGAATCTATTATTGCTAGAAGAGTTTATAAAGATTGTGTAGTAACTGTGTGTGGTCGAGACACGATGGCCAATCTTGTGGAACTAGAAATGGTAGATTTTGATGTTATAATGGGTATGGATTGGTTGGCGTCTTGTTATGCCAAAATTGACTGTTGTACGAAAAAGATGTATTTACATTTTCCTGATGAAGCAGTTATTGAATGGCAAGGTAAGATTGGCGCACCAAGAGGAAGATTTATTTCTTATTTCAAAGCGAGAAAAATGATTTCCAAGGGCTACATATGTCATTTAGTTAGAGTAAAGGATACGGAATTGGAATCATCAGATCTTCACACGGTACCAGTGGTAAATGAATATCCTGATGTATTCCCTGAAGATCTTCCAGGTTTGCCTCCTGAACGAGAAGTAGAGTTTGGTATTGATGTAATACCAGGCACCCAACCAATCTCCATTCCTCCGTATAGAATGGCCCCAGCAGAATTACGAGAATTGAAAGAGCAATTGAAAGATTTGCTAGAGAAGGGATTCATAAGGCCTAGTATGTCCCCCTGGGGAGCACCAGTGTTATTTGTGCGCAAAAAGGATGGCTCGCTGAGGATGTGTATTGATTATCGGCAATTAAATAAGGTGACTATTAAGAATAAATATCCTCTCCCAAGAATTGATGATTTATTTGATCAGTTACAGGGCGCCAAGTGTTTTTCTAAGATTGATTTGAGGTCAGGTTACCACCAAGTGAGGGTCAAAGAAAAAGATATACCCAAAACAGCTTTCCGAACAAGGTATGGTCATTATGAGTTTCTAGTTATGTCATTTGGGCTAACAAATGCACCTGCAGCTTTTATGGATTTGATGAATAGGGTGTTTAAGCCATTCCTGGATGTATTTGTGATAGTTTTTATAGATGATATTCTAGTTTATTCTAGATCAGAAGAGGACCATGTCAATCACTTACGACAGACATTGCAGACTCTTCGTGATTGTAAGTTTTATGCAAAGTTCTCTAAATGTGAGTTTTGGTTAAATTTGGTGGCATTTTTGGGTCATATTGTATCTAGTGAAGGGATAAAAGTTGATGCTCAAAAGATAGAAGTTGTGAAGAACTGGCCAAGGCCCACAACGCCTACGGAGATTCGTAGTTTTCTCGGGTTGGCCGGTTATTATAGGAGGTTTGTTAAAGACTTTTCTTCCATTTCAGCACCCTTAACCAAGCTAACCCATAAAGCATCCAAATTCCAATGGAATGATGCGTGTGAGGAGAGTTTCCAAGAATTGAAGAATAAGTTGACTTCTACACCCGTATTGGTACTTCCAGAAGGGTATACAGTGTATTGTGATGCTTCCAGAATTGGTTTAGGATGTGTATTGATGCAGCATGGTAAGGTAATAGCATATGCTTCTAGACAATTGCGGCCACATGAGAAAAATTATCCTACACACGATCTTGAGCTGGCAGCAGTTATTTTTGCTTTAAAGATATGGCGCCACTACTTATATGGGGTTCATGTTGATATATATACTGACCATAAGAGCTTGCAATATATTTTTAATCAGAAGGATCTAAATTTAAGGCAGCGGAGATGGCTTGAACTATTAAAGGACTATGATGTTGATATCTTGTATCATCCAGGGAAAGCAAATGTGGTAGCTGATGCGTTAAGTCGTAAGGCTATGATGACGCCTATAGAAAGGCAAGGGATGGTTAAAGATCTTCACCAGTTAGCTAGTTTGGGAGTTCGCCTTCTTGAAACTCCGAATAAAGAGCTTATCGTACATAATGCTGCGAAATCTTTATTAGTAGCTGAAGTGAAAGAGAAGCAATATGCAGATCCTATTTTATTACAGCTTAAGGAGAACGTTCAGAGTGGTGCGACCAAGGCATTTGAGCTTACGCGAGAAGGAGTACTTCAGTGCCAAAACCGATTGTGTGTGCCGGATGTAGACGGGCTAAGAAAGAAGATTATGACAGAGGCACATTTTTCAAGGTATTCCATTCATCCAGGATCAACCAAAATGTATCAAGATTTGAAAGATATGTATTGGTGGAATGACATGAAGAAGAGCATTGCAAAATTTGTAGCTGAATGTCCAAATTGCCAACGAGTTAAAGTGGAACATCAAAAGCCCGGAGGCTATATGCAATGCATAGATCTTCCAATTTGGAAGTGGGACATGATCAACATGGATTTTGTTACAGGTTTGCCTCATACAGCTCGGAAATTTGATTCTATATGGGTGATTGTGGATAGGCTTACTAAATCCGCACATTTCTTACCCGTTAAGACCACTTACACAGTTGAAGAATATTCGAAGCTGTATGTTAAAGAAATAGTCCGATTACATGGAGTGCCAACTTCTATTATATCGGATCGGGGAACTCAATTTACTGTAAACTTTTGGAAGTCTTTCCAACGGTGTTTGGGAACACAAGTGAATCTGAGTACAACTTTTCACCCTCAGACGGATGGACAAGCAGAGCGCACCATTCAAACACTTGAAGATATGCTACGAGCATGTGTTATAGATTTTAAAGGCAGCTGGGATGATCATTTACCTCTTATTGAGTTTGCCTACAATAATAGCTATCATTCAAGTATCAAAATGGCACCATATGAAGCTTTATATGGGAGAAAGTGTAGATCACCAATAGGATGGTTCGAAGCGGGTGAAACTCTTATGTTCGGACCGGACCTTGTGTATCAAGCCATAGAAAAAGTCAAGGTGATTCAGCAACGGTTGAAAACAGCCCAAAGTCGGCACAAGTCATATGCGGATAGTAGAAGAAGAGAGCTAGAATTTTCGTTAGGCGATTGGGTATTTTTGAAGGTATCGCCAATGAAAGGGGTGATGAGATTTGGCAAGAAAGAAAAGTTGAGTCCACGATATATAGGCCCGTATAAGATTATTCGAAGATGTGGGCAAGTTGCTTATGAATTAGAGCTACCTCAGGAACTCTCATTCCAGTATTTCATGTATCGATGCTTCGAAAGTGCATCGGAGATCCGTCCCTTATTACTTCTACTGAAGATGTGAAAGTAACAGAAGATCTTACCTATGAGGAGATGCCTATTGCTATATTAGATCGTCAAGTTAAGAAGATGAGAAATAAAGAAGTAGCATCGGTGAAAGTACTTTGGAGAAATCAACAAAGGGAAGAGATTACATGGGAAGCGGAGGAAGCAATGAAATCGAAATGCCCTTATTTGTTTAAAGGTGAAAAAGAAGTGCAAGGAGGGCAACTGGAACACTAACAAGTGAGTTTTTACATATGCATAATATCTATATGATGACGTGAATATCAATTATGAATTCGAACTTGTTTCGGCTAAATAACTACATTTACATTCGAGGACGAATGTCCTTAAGGGGGGAAGGATGTAACACCCCATACTTAATTACGTGCATTAGCCATGGTTATATGTGTTGGAGTATAAGTATTGATCCTAAGGTATATATGAGTTTAAGTATGAGTATTGATTATTTTGAGATGGTTTCAAGTGTATAGTTTGATTATATGTGTATAGGAATCGACTGTATTTATATCGGAATTTGCCCGTCGATGTTTCCATACGAAGTTTATTGAATAAGCTTTCCAACGATATAAATATTTCCAAAAACGGATAAGTTTCGGATATAATCGAGCACGTTCGAAACTATAAAACGGCGGCCGGGATAATTGTGAACAGTAAATGTGCAGGAAATTCAAACTACTGAGGCCTGCCAGTTTTTTGGGTTGACTTTGAACGATCGTAACTCTCTCAATATAATGAACTGGGAGGGATGCGACCTATCAAAAGAAATATCTTTGAGTCTTCTTTCCAATGCAATTGGTTTCATACAAATCCAACATCTGAGTAAGGAGTTATACTCGTTTTACTCCAGCCTCTCAAAATAGTTTTTTAGGGTCAACTTCAAACGATCATAACTCCTTGTAAAGGATGAACTGGGTGTCCTACTTTATATGAAATGAAATCCCTTTGAATTATCTATCCAAATATACCAATTTCACCCAAATCCGATATCGGAGCAAAGATTTATGGCCGATTTACTTTAGCCTGTCAAAACAGTCCACCATGGACAGATTCGGATTTACTTAAATTTTTAAGGGCAATATTGTCATTTTCCATCATCTCTTGGACGAAAATTGGTCATTATATAGATATAATTGGTCTTATATCCATCAATTATCATCATAGTATTGATAATAAGGAAACCCTTGCCTAATTTCAACTCCAATTATCTTGTGATTCAACCGTGGAAAGTCCAAATTGATTCCGTAGTTGTGTTCATCGTCTCGAGGGCTTCGAGAAGCATCCCTTATTTGTTCCAACAGGACTTCGAAATCAAAAGGGCCATTTTATGGTAAGAATGTAAATTATGTTGGTGTTATTTATATGAATATGTATATATATATATATATATATATATGCATGTGAGCATAAGAAGTATGCTATTTGATTGTTGTTGAAAGATGATTGGGAAATGATGTTGGATTATGTTGAATTGTGAAGGGATGATGTGGTATTGAAATGATGATTATATATATATATATATATATATACACATAAACCTATTGTTCAAGTTGGTTTTTGGAATGTTTTGCAAATAGTGGTTGTATGGAATTATGGAAGAGAATTGTGGTGTTGGGTTGCTAATACTAGATGCCAAATATTTCATTGTAGATAAGTGATTTGTAAAGGCGGGAAGTTGTATTGAATTGGTATCCGAATCTACAACGAGGTATGTAAAGCATACTCTAACAATGTTCTTTGGCATGAAAACACCAATGTTCCATCAAGTAAGATTCCAAGGTTGTCCAAAAACATGTATTGTTCTACATTACCAACGAAGTTGTTTCCATTCTATAAAGTGTAAAAATGTTTCATTGATATACCAAAAGGCTCCTATTTCATTGTTGTGATATTGATGATTCTGAAACACATTGTTGATGTACCAATGAGTCTTTATAACATCGTTATTGTATAGAAGGTCTATTACTTGATTCCTATTGATGTATCATTGTTCCAAAGGTACTATATTGGCATGAACACTAATGTAATAATCTCAAAAGCTTTTGAACTAAGTTGTTGGAAAGATCTCTTATGTGTGTTACTTGATATACGTGTGGGTGGTATCCCAGGGGCATAAGCCTAGCATGGGTCGATCCCTATTTATGTGTTTATGGGTGGTATCCCAGGGGCATAAGCCTAGCATGGGTCGATCCCAGTTGATATGTACTGGAGGCAGCCTAATGGTCACAGTACGGTACAATATTGATTATTGTTAGGTGGTTGGAGGTTCGGGAGGAGGAGGTAATGGCGAATGATAATTGTAAAGAATGAAATGAACGAATGTATACCGTTCCACAAATGTGTTCGAATTCACGAACCCAATTCAGATTAATGATAATGTACATGATCCTAAAAGTGTTTATGAAGTGTGGTTCACTTCTATTATGATTTATTCACTTGCGTCTGATTTTCCTGATCCCCTATATTACATATGATTATTTACAGCTTTACATACTCAGTACATATTTCGTACTGACGTCCCTCACGGGGGACCTGCATTTCATGCTGCAGGCACAGGTGCTTCAGGTCATTCGCAGCATAGATAGGAGCCAGATCATACAGCTATTGTTGGTGAGCTCCAGTTTGCTTCGGAGCTTTCCGAGTCAGTTCCTTATGTTTTGTTATTGTACAGGAGTCATGTGTGGGCGGGGGTTTGTCCCGACCCTAGTTATGTCATGTATATCCTAGAGGCTTTGTAGACATAAAGAAGGGTCAAGTCATGGGAGTTTATATAGTGATGTTATATTTGTATATGTGGTGGCCCCGACAGCCAAGTATTATATTATATATATATATTTGTGCGTGTTGTGCTGATACAGGGAATTAGACCCTTCTGTATGTAACGAAGTGCTGCCCAAATTTTTGGTGAATGTAAGGGAAAGTACAGGTATTTGAACGGGTTCTCCCGGGCCTTCTCGGCTTCGGGTGCCAGTCCGGCCCGATGGGATTTTGGGGCGTGACATTGGGAGCTTGTCTTATTGTATTTTGTGGTGGTCTTGGAGGATTGATCATTTGAGGTAAATTTTTTAGGGCAATGGTGGTGGAAGTGTTTTGGTCATGCCTACTTGAGGAAACATGGAGTCGAGGAGTATAAGAACGGGAGTTCCTTAGACTCTCCATATGATCCAACCTCTCAACCATAGCAACCACATCCGAGTCAATCTTTTCAAGACCCACATTCGCCCTAGCAATGTCTCGGGACATAGCATCAAGGAGGGCCAAAATGGTTTCCATTATGACCAAGGAATTACCTTCAAGATTTGGATTCACAACATCAACACACCAACAATGTTCAAGTCTTTGAACCACAAGCAATAATACCACACAAACCTATAAGACAAAACACACGTTGTTGTTGAAGAAAATTTATTCCAAGACTTTGATGTTCAATACTACCCCTTTGAGGAAGATATTTCAGCAATGGTGTAGGTGGACAAGATTTTAGACTCTATTTTCAAGAGTAAAAAGGCCTTCTACTAAATTTTCAACAACTTGCACTCTTTTGGCAAAACATCCTTTTGGAGTAGTTGTCTCTTTCCTCTTTTATCTATTCTTGAAAAGTGTTGTTACTCTTTTTTGGTAAGTATGCTTTTTGAATGTCTCTTTTTCTTTTGCTACTTTGGTGTTGTCTTGGAATTATTTTCAAGACAAACACAAAGTCTTATACTTCTTTTCTCTCTTCAAGATCAAACAACAACTTCTTCAACACAACACAAGAACACAAGATGAACACCACCTCCAACAACAACAAAACCGTCCTCTTAACACCACAACACAACTCGAATCTTGCTCAAGAACTTGGGTGGTAGACTCAATAAGTGTTGAGGAGAAAGTGAACCAACACTAGAAACAAACTAAGACAACGAAACACACTCAAATATAGACACAAATCTCGGCCAAACACAACAACAACAACAAGAACATACAACCAAGAACAAGAATATTTCAACTTTTTTTTTTTTTGACTAAGAGAGCCCAAGATTGGTAGTGTAGGAACACAAACAGCCTTGCTATGATACCAAATAATATGGAAGATACTAGGAACTTACGAAATGACACAAAAATAGTCTACTCAACAAGGCACAAACCGAGGACCCATTGAGAGCTAGTTTCGGCCAAGAACAAGAATACGAGTTTGACAAGTTAACAAGGTGTAGGTGACACCAAAATAAGCCATCCAAACTAAGTTACAACATAATATAATGAACAATGAAGAACAACGATAATGTTATAACAATACAACACCACACGACTTACAACACAAGATACAAACTACTACAAGATGACAACAAACAAAGGATAGATAGCTAGACAAAGGTGGTATAAATCCTAAGAATCAAAGAGTATATTAAACTTTAAAACCCTTAACACCTACACACACAATCACCTAACTCTTACGACGACACAAGAGCGGAGTCCACCACTCAAGCACTAACGTTTTTAACAAATAAGTAATCACAAGAGATTTCACCCTTGAATGCTATCCTACTTACAAGTTTCAGTTTAATTCCTCAAGGAGAGAGGACTTAGTATTTCAAAAGTTCAAGACTTACAATAATCATCAACTAAAGAACTAAAAACCTAAACTAGTCCATTTATAGACTTATTACAAAAGTAAGGTGAAATGACCAAAAAGGCCCTTTAATGAATGGCTTCAAGTAGGCGTCCTTGGAGTGCTATGTATGGAAGGTTTTGGTGTCCATTTAGGTGCTCCTTTGCACTTCATTTGCATCCACCAAGTCTCGGGTCCAACACGCACTTTCTTAAGTTCATATCTGTGATTATTCTTGTATGAACAAGTTTGCAAAATATGTTTTAATTTAGAGTTAAAATCTTTTCTCACGGTCCAGTTGGTTAAATTCCAACACATAATTCTATCAAGGATGAAATCTTTTCATTGTTCATAAAGATAATTACTTTCTCCATTTTATATTGTGGTGTATGATTAAAGATAGTAACTGAAATTCAAATCTAAAAAAATTCTAAAACATCACAATAAATTTTCTTCTTTGTTGCATTATGTTCTGAAAAAAAGGGTCATCAACTGCTTTCTTTAGTTCTAAAAAATATCAATATGAACATCCCCATATTGTTGCGTCATTCGGGTATTTGAGAGTCGAAAATTATTTATCAATCCTACAAAAGTGATGCAATTATTGTTTCAGAAAGTATAACCTTCTTGAAATTGATTGCTACGATCACGATGAAATTGAATATTGACGAAGTTCGTTAAAAAATTGAAGTAAAATACATTATTAAAGGTAATTCTTCTCCAATTATCATAAGGAATGACAATGGAGTGAGGGTTTACATGGAGCTGAAAAACAATTTTCAGAATTTGTCAATACGGTATTTCATGCCCTGAAAAAATAAAAACAGACTCAAATTAAGAGGAAAAAAGACAACAACAAACTGATAAGTATTAAAGATAACATTATATAACAGTTGCCCATGTATGTGGGCACATTATTCATTTAAAAAATAATCTGCAGTAATGTATAATGCCATACTATACATTTAAGTATTAACATTAAACATGTATACGTTTGTATCCTTATCAGAAGGTATAATGTAACCTTATATAATAGTAATACTTTCTAATTGTACAATACCAAATAATACATAAAATGTCTCTTATATGTAATAAGAACTTCTTAATGTATAACATAATGAAATATATAGCAGAAGAATTATATTATATATTAGTCTTCCAAAATAACTAATGTATAATGCATGATATATTATAACTTATACATTAAAATATAATCTTCCCAAATGCATAATATCACACTATACATATAAAATATTCACCTTATACATTAATTATCTACAAAATTATAATAATTTTAAGGAAAAATTAATGTTATTGTAATGTTACATTGGCTACACGATAATAAGGAAAAAGAATGATTCAACTTTTTTTATTACGTGAATTGAAAGTGTACATCAATCTACATTAGCTTGACTGTAGGCATAAATAAAGGAGAACATATATGGAGCAAAAATTGGTGCACTAAAATAGAAGCAAAATATGATATTTTGATATGTATGAGAGAGATGAGAGAGAAAGAGTGAATTTAAGGGATTTAAGTAATTACTTTGGAATTTTTATAATTTCTTTTTCAATATGTGATTTTATTTAATAAGGTAAAGTTACCTTGTGTATATATGTAATTTTATTGCAGGTTGAAAATTTTATTGATTTGGCTACGCTGGTTTTACATAGCCTGGACTGGATCTTATTGTGTTTCACAATTCTAAAGCAACAATTATCTCAAAGATTCATATACTTTGAATGATATGTTAGAGAAAATTTCTCTATAATTATGTGTATGTCTTGATTTGCTTCCAAAGTTGCAATATCATAAAAGAGATTATAAGCTATTATAAATTTGATGTGGTTAAGACATTCGGCCAGAGTCCCAATGTATCATGATGATAAGATATTGGGTTCAAGTCCCACCGATTTATGCCTAAGATAACGCCTTTATATGGTAAAACGTTGAGTTTGAATCTCAATGCACCATATTGATGATATAATGATGAATAAGGTAAAATAATGAGCATTTGATTGAAAATCGCGAGACATATCCCATTGAATATGCTTCATTCTCTTAATTAATGGATATACAATGATGCACAAAAATGGATTCTCTAAAGTAAATTGAGATGTATGTTAGTTTTCCTAATATGAGGGGGAGATAATAAACAACTAAGTAATATGTAGTGAATTATCATCAATATGATCCTCATTCAACAAATAATTCAAATTAAATGCTAGGAGCATTTACTGACCCTAAACTGATTTCATATTTAGTTGTGGATGCTCTTATTGTGTATCCCTAAAGGATAAAGTCTACACATACATAAAGTGTGGTAGACCAATCGATTTCAAATGAAATCATTCTTGAAAAGGATAAGGAGCAAATAATCATAATAAGAAGACATTATGCTCTTAACGAGCATGAAACCATATGAAAGGTTCAGGTACCTGAAAATAATGAAGTAATGAGATCTCATAGTGTTATGTCGCATTGTGAATCGATACAAAATGATATATCATCGATAATATCTTTGATACAATATTGGCACATTATTGTAAAAGATTACAAGGATATAAATTTTACGTTTACTTAAGTATACTGACATAGAAATATTTATCAAGTGACATGAAAAAATGCATCTTGGTAAGCATAAAACTTATTTAATTTGCAGTCTAGACACTTGAAGATGTCACACATGAAATGTCGAATATTGTCCTCTTGATAAAAATTATATGAAAACTTTTTAAGGATTCAAAATATTTGGAGCATATAAAAGTTTTTGGGAAACTTATTTATAATGCTTATATTGCATAAATTTATAACTTGAAAATCACTAGAACTCTTGGAAAGTTTTCAAATACAATAGATCATTTGCTGAAATGAGACATATATCGAATTGAATTGGTTATGAAGTACCATATCTTAGTGCACACTCTTTTTCCCTTACGAGGTTGTCACACTGAATTTTCTTTATAAGGATTTTAATGAAGCAATCTATATATGTATTATTAGAAATGTGTACTCTTTTTTCTTCACTGAATTTTTTTCATTGAATTTTTTTAGTAAGATTTTAACGACGCACATTATCTATCAACTAGGCATTCAAGTGGAAGTATTATAAATGTATAATCATATATAGTGAATATCTATTTATGAAAAAGTTAGAAACCCCAATTTTTGGGACAGAGTTAATTTTTTCTTATAAATAAAAAGATTTTCTTTATTGTAATGAGACCCCCCAAGAAACCCCTCAAGAGTTTCTCATGAGAAATAAAGAAGTCTCATCTCTTCTCTCTCCATTCTCCTTGTTTTTACTTTATATTTCATAACAAAATCAAGATTAATTGAACTTCTTTTTTCAACTTTATCTTTATAATTTAATAAAGAGTAATTAACTTCAATAGTTAATGATAATATTTAATGTGAGTTTATAAGGTCATATTAGTTAATTTGCACTTATTAATTTCTCCTTAAAAATTATGTAAAAGGCAAACATGCCAAGTAATATGAGACAGTGGAACTAGTTTAATTACTTCCACCATTTCAAAATACTCCCTCCGTTCATCGATAATTATCCACTATGACTTGACACACATAGTAAGAAACACTAAATGATAAAGGCAATCTTACTATACTGCTCTTTGAATATAATTAATTCAGTATTTTAAAAAATGTATCGGGTAATGACCGTAATTACTAACTAAAGGTAAAATTGATAGAAATAGATAAATTATCCATTAATTTTTTAAACTGGACAAGTATTATTAGACATCTATTTTTAGTGTAGTGAACAAGTAAAAAAGAACGGAGGAAATAGTTGGCACTTGTTGTCTTGACATCTCCATTAACAAAATATTTGTTATGGGCTTATTTACCGAATTAGTCTTTTTAGTTATATTTGATAATATAAATCTGAATATATATACTTTGTTTGGTCATTTAATGATAGAGGTCGTATTGAAAGTAAATAATAAAATTATCTTAATTTACAACTAAATTGAAAAAAATATTTTTAAAAGAAGGGTCAACTATTTTAAAATGAAGGGAGTAATATATTCTTTATTAATTTTTTATTCTTTATCTATTTACATTTCTTAATTTTAGAATAGTTAAAGAAAGTAAGGGATAAATGAATTTGTCAATTAAATGGAGTCCTTCAGATTTTAAAAATTAAATAAAAAGGACATACATTTTTAAAAAATTTACACTTCTACCTCAAACAACTGTAACATTTGTCTCAACGACTATAAAAGATGTTCGACAACTGTGCGAAGTAGTTAAATAATATTGTTGGAACAACTAATGCAACTGTCGAACAACTATATTATTTCAAGAACTTGACCCCTTCTAATGTAATTAATATTGCGAGACCCATTCATCCCTTTTGATTAATTGAAGACTTGGGAGATATTTGATAACGCTCAAATTACACTCTTGAATGGGTGTAAACGATCGTTGTCAATATAATAACCCAACTTAGGTTGGGGTCGAATCCACAAGGAGTGAAAGCATGAAATTCAAAACTCAAGAGTATTAATAGTCTACTAAAAGATGACCCATAGTGTGAATAAAGCAAGCATAAATATAAAATGGGGGGGGGGGGGGATGAAGAATGCTAACAGTGAATTCAATTGAGAATAAGCCTTGGGGTTATGCAATTATAGGTATGGGATCATGCATGGGTATTTGTCCATTTATTCAACTTTTAGCTAAAAACCATGGGTAGGCTAGATGCCAATGTATTAGTGTCAATCTTTCAATTACAACACCAAATTTCACAAATGGGTTCTTTCGAACACCTCACAAGTGTGACGATTCTCCACATCTATCGCCTCAATTGACATCCTTATGTCTAAGAGATATCATTAAATGAAATGAATCAAGTTGTTGGTGCACTTATTCCTCACTCATGTCCTCTCTTTCAAGAATGACATGGGTTCTAGGGTGGTTGGAGTTTGCAACCCCCAACTCTCAATTATTTCATGAAATAAATGCAACACCCATCACAACTAACTAATTAGAAAAATAATTAGCTAAAACCCATGCACTACCACTAAGGGTGTCAAGTGGGCCGGGTCACCGGCCCACCTAAACAAACCGGCCCGGTAAGCCCAAAGGCTTTAGGGTCCCGGGCCATTTTTTTAATTTGGGCCCAGTTAACCCAGCCCGGTCCAGGCCTGCCGGTTAACCTGGCCCGATCCAGGCCCGCCGGTTAACCGGCCCGAATTTTATTTTATTTTATTTTTGAAAATTTTGGATTTTGGGTTTGGCCCAACGGCTATATAGCCGTTTTTTGGTCCAAACGGCTAGTTTGGTCCCATTAATTAAAAAAAATATTTTTCTACTTTTAAAATAATTTTTTAATTTCAAAAAAAAATCTATAAATACCCTACACCTTCAAATTATTCTTCACACAATCTTTCACTCTCTCAAATCTCATTTTCTCTCAAATCTCAATTCTCAATTCTCAAATATTCAATATATTTAATTTCCTAAAGTGCTCACTTTAATTTTTTAATTTTGCGTTTACAAAGTACGAGTGAAAGTTTCTAAATTCGCAACCTTCGGATACTTTTAAAATTTGGTATTGTCGTTCCATCTCTTACGTTTAATTTTTATTTATTGTATTAATTGTTGAATATTTAATTTTATTATATTTGTGTATTTTAAAAATTTTTAGTTTAATTTAATTTATATTATGGATAAATTAAGAAATCTCGCTACTAAAGGTGTTAAAATTTTTTATCCCGAAAGCGGTAGTGGTAGTAAAAAATGAATTACTAGTGGTAGAGGTACTTCAAGTAGTATATATACCCGTATACCTTCGCCTCCGGTACCGCTTGGTACACCTTTTGAGAAAGAAATAGGTGTAGGTGCTCACGATATGGATTATGTAGAAGCTCAGGAAAATTACGGTATAGAAGAAGAAAATGAAGTAGATGCGGTTAATTTAGACGAAGATAATAAAAATATTGATGAGACACCCGAAGTAGGAAATGTTGACGTTAGATCTGAATCGGTTAATCTCCCTTTCCGTCCCCCCTGTGCCCCAAGACCTCGTAAAACAACTAGTATTTCATGGCAATTTTTTGAACGTTTTTCAGATACTGAGGTGAAATGCAATATTTGTCAACAAATATATAAGCATAAAAGTGGAGGCAAGCAAGGGGGTACGGGTATGTTAATGAGACATATAGGTGATACTTACAAAAGAGAGTTAGAAATTACACGAGGTGGTGGGGATGTTGATGGGCCAACGCAAACTAGAATGGACCCAGCAACCGATCAGGTAATAAAGAAGTATAATAAATTGAGGGACCGGGAAGAAATAGCTAAAATGGTAGCTGTGGGTTATTTGCCTTTTAGTTTTCCTTCTTCTGATGCCTTTATTCATTATATTCAAGCTAATTATAATCCTATGTTTAATGGTGTACCTAGAAGTACTTGTCGATTTGATATTTTTAGACTTCATTCACAATATTATTTTTATTTATCAACATTGTTAAAAAATATTCAATGTAGATTATCCCTAACTTTTGATCTTGGTCATGCTGTAAATAAAAATAATTATTTAACCGTTACTTGTCACTGAATGGATAGTAATTTTGTGATGCAAAAACGTATTCTTGCTTTTTTATATGATGAAGCCCGTAAACATACTGGAGATTTTGTTGTTGATTCTATTGTTAAAGTTGCTGGATTTTATGGTATCGAAAATAAAATCTTATGTATTGCTTTTGATAATGCTTCTAACAACAAGACTGCTAAAAAAAATTAAAATCTAAGCTATCTCCGCCATTGCCTGAAATTTTTTATATTAAGTGTGCATGTCATATTGTAAAAGATGGTCTTGAGTTTTTTGAGCTTTATATTAAAAAAATTCGTCTTGCTATTGGTTTTATTCAAGGAAATAATCGAAGAAAAAGAATTAGAGAATTTAAAACTAAATGTCAAGAAAATGGACTTGCACCGATATTGATGCCTGAGGAAATTGATATTAGGTGGAATTCTACGTATGATTTTTTAAAAACTTGTTATAAATATAGAGTTCCTATTACACTGGCTTTTAACCAACATTGCGGTTCATTTACTAATTCTGCTGATTGCATGCTACATGATTCTGATTGGGTTGTAATTAATGATCTTGTTAAGTTTTTAGAAAAATTTTATGTAGCTACGGTTGAATTTTTCGGTGCGTATTATCCTACTGTTTGTAATATTTTGGGATATATAGCCGATATTTCTGGTTTGCTTAAAGAATATAAAAATAAAGATGGTTATAAAGAAGCTATTGGTGCCATGTTTACTAAATTTTAAAAATATTTTTTTTCGATTCCCCCTATTTACTTGGTTGGTGCTATGTTAAATCCTTGCATGAAATATAATACTACGTGCCACTTTAGTACTATTATTTATGCTAACTTAGAAATAAATACTAACAATGATTCTAAATCTGAACAAGTACAACCTGATTTGTGGACGGCTATGAGTGATGCGAATGAATACATAGAAAAATTATATAATCACTATGCTGATTTATTTGACTTAGCCGTACCTACAAATATCACTCCAACTGTCGCTCATCATCCTCCCGAGGAGCCATCATCTTCTAAAAGGAAGGCACATAGTGGTTTTCCTGATTCATTTTATGATTCACCTTGTTGGAACAGTGTTGATGAGAAAAAAGTTATCGGGAAGAGCTGAAATATTATCTTTGATCGCCGCTAGAGGATCGCAGACGACGGATCAACACGTTGGATTGGTGGAGGAGTAATGAAACACAATATCCTGTACTTTCAAGATTAGCTAGAGATATCTTGAATGTTCCAATGTCAACCGTTGCATCGGAGAGTACCTTTAGTCAGGGACGACAACAACTTAGAGACAACCGACACTCATTGGGAAGAAATGCAATAAATGTTATAGTTTGCCTCAGAGATTGGATCAGAGCGGAAAGAATAAACCAAGGAATGGAACCAGAGCCGAGCGACGAGCTGAAACTTGAAGAAATTATGTCTTCACGGAAGAACTCAGCAGAATCAAGTCCAATGCATGATTTTGCCCCCGCTGACTTTGACTATCCTATGCAAGTTCCCGTTAATATTAACATGAATGAGTTGAAAAAAATGATGCATAATTTGTAGATTTTTCATTCATGTAAATTATAAATTTTGGATCATTTCTCAATTCGCAATCAATAAAATTCAACATTTATTCACTCCTTAGTCCTTACTTTATAATTTTTTTCATTTAATGATTTAAATTGAATTTCTAATTTAAATTTTAAACTTACTTCTAATATATTATTAATTTACTACCAAGTATTATTAATAATTTATTATATTAAGTAGCATATGTTTTGTATATTTGTGTATATATCTTCTATAGATGTGTATATTGAATGTATACATGTGTATATGTTTTATAAATTGTATATGCATTGTAGTGTATCTAATATATATATATATATATATATATATATATATATATATATATATATATATATATATATATATTATATATATATATATTATAGTATATGTTTTACTTAAAGTAGTAGATATATATTGAGTGGTGCATATATTTGTGTATATATCTTCTATAGACGTGTATATTTAAAGTATACATGTGTATATGTTTTATAAATTAGTATATAACTATATATATATATATTGTAATGTATATATATTGTAGTGCATATTTTATTTAAAGTAGTACATATACATTGAATGATGCGTATATGTGTGTATATATCTTCTATAGACGTGCATATTTAATGTATACATGCGTATATGTTTTATAAATTAGTATATAACTATATATATATTGTAGTATATACATATATTGTAGTATATTTTTTACTTAAAGTAGTACATATATATTGAGTGGTGCGTATATTTGTGTATATATCTTCTATAGATGTGTATATTTAATGTATACATGCGTATATGTTTTATAAATTTGTATATAACTATATATATATTGTAGTATATACATATATTGTAGTATATGTTTTACTTAAAGTAGTACATATATATTGAGTGGTGCGTATATTTGTGTATATATCTTCTATAGACGTGCATATTTAATGTATACATGCGCATATGTTTTATAAATTAGTATATAACTATATATATATATATATATATATATATTGTAGTATATACATATATTGTAGTATATGTTTTACTTAAAGTAGTACATATATATTGAGTGGTGCATATATTTGTGTATATATCTTCTATAGATGTGCATATTTAATGTATACATGCGTATATGTTTTATAAATTAGTATATAACTATATATATATTGTTGTATATATATATATATATTGTAGTATATGTTTTACTTAAAGTAGTACATATGTATTGAGTGGTGCGTATATTTGTGTATATATCTTCTATAGACGTGCATATTTAATGTATACATGCGTATATGTTTTATAAATTAGTATATAACTATATATATACTGTAGTATATACATATATTGTAGTATATGTTTTACTTAAAGTAGTACATATATATTGAATGGTGCGTATATTTGTGTATATATCTTCTATAGACGTATATATTTAATGTATACATGTGTATATGTTTTATAAATTAGTGTATAACTCTATAATATATATATACTTATATATATTGTAATATATATATGTTGTAGTATATGTTTTATTTAAAGTAGTACGTATAGTCGTATATATTGAATGGTGCGTATATATGTGTAATTGTGTATATGTGTATATATATTTTAAATTCTAATGTAGTATATACTATATATATAGTGTAGATATATTGTTTAACGTATTTAAAATGTATATAGGTGGGTATATATTGTGTATATAACGTATTGTGTATATATTAATTTTTGACCGAGTTTGACCGAATTTTTAACCGGGGTTAGGTGGGTTTGACCGGGTTGGGTTAAGTGGGCCGGGTTAGGGTGGTTTTTGAATTTTTTACTGTTGAGCCCGGCCCACTTAACCCCAACCCGGACCCGACCCGGCCCACAATCCGGTTAATTTTAACGGGCCGGTTCTGGATTGGCCCAGCCCGGCCCACTTGACAGCCTTAACTACCACTACCTAAGCAAGCATAACCCCAAGATTAAAATTTAGCTACTCATAGATAAAAGGGATAAGAATATACCAAAGTTATCATTAACCTTATCCATGAGAGATAGGGACAATGTAATTCCACACTTGGGGTTTCAATAAATCTTCAAAGGAAAATCACTACCATGTATTTTTCATTCAAGTTTAGTACAAAATTCTCAAAAGATGAAAAGATAAGTGCTAAAAGAGAAGAGAGAAGCTAAGAGCTAAAAGGGAGGCTATCTTCAAAAGATGAAAAACTAGGTCTTCAAAAATGAGCTAAAAGACCTCTTTTAAACTCCACTCTATATTTGATGAAAATTACAAAACTGCCACTTTATTCTTAATCTGCTTGAGCGGATCCAAAGCGGATGAAGAGCAGACAGAGAGCAGATGGCTAGCAGCTTCAAAGAAGATGTGAAGCGGATGCACAACGGATAAGAAGCGGATGACTCATTTCCTTCACATTTGGCCTCTTGATGACTTGAATAACTTGCCCAATCTTCTCTTTTTACTTTTACCTACATAAATGGGCATTAAGTAAGAGAGTACCATCAAATCAATGAAAAAGCATGATAATTTAGGCTTAAAAGGTGCTAGTAGGTCATCAAATTAACGACCTATCAACATTCTCGCATCGTTTTTCCTAGTTAATGCTAAGGGGAAAATTGAAAAAGAATATTAATGTTCTCTTGATTTTTTAAATTGACAAGTATTTAGGAACAATTATTATACTCCTTTCGATTTGTTTTACTTTGCTCATATACCGAAAAGAAATATTTCAATTTACTTATCTATTTGTGCAAGTCGAAAGAGTTTTATCAATTCTTTTACATATTCTTAGTAAAAAATAAACTGACAGAGTATTACTTTTTTGTTTATTTTTATTTGTTAAGTAAACTAAAAATAGTTGTTCAATCTTATTTGTTCAGTTTAAAAAATTAAGAGATAATTTATTATTTTATATCTATTTTATTATCGTTATTAAATATTGCTACCTAAGTCCACACTAAGTAAATTATTAGGACTTTTTTCATAGTTCAAAATGTGTAAATTTTTCAAAGTTTAGGAAAATAATTTGAAAATATTCAAAAGGTAGTGTAGTGGAAAGTAGAGTACCAGCCATAATCATAACTTCATATTGGGAGTAGTTTTTATTAATCGCGGATAATAAGAGATGCGCCTTCATAAATTCAGGGCTAAACATTAATGAAAATCAAGATTTTTAAGCAAATCTGAATCGTGATAGGGATTTCACCAAAAGCTTTAACAAGATTTCTGAGATGAGTTCTGCTTGAAGGTTAGACATTAGCAATGCTGAATCTCGCCTTGAAATGAACTGATGAGCAAGATTTGTCGGTTTATTCTATTTTGGGTGTCGAGGGACGGTTTCATCTCCTTAGGAGTCCATGTGAGTTGCAGTAATTATAACTCTTTGGATTTGGAGACTGCTAGGTTTAATGATTTCCCTTCTTGTTGTGAAAGCTCCAAGTTTAGGGAAATAGAGATTTCAGCACTTATGATATTGCACTATTGTGTTTATGGTCTCAGTATTCTCTCTCTCACACACATGCATAGAGACACGAGCACACATGCACACGCATGAGTGTCTACTAGTTCCATCACACGTGTGTTGCATATATATGTTTTGTCTGAAAATTCATATTATGGGAAATGGTATCGATACTATTTAAGATAAGTATTGAATAATTAACTTGACGCGAAAGAATATTATTGTAGATTCTTCTACGAATGGTGAATGTGGATAGTTGTATCATTACTTATTCGTCTGAACCAATAAAGATAACCAAAAACAATTGTAGATCGTCTCACATGCGTTGCACTTCTAAGAATGATCACCCCATTCACTGGCTCCTGTTTTCCCTGGAATGCTTGTCTCACGTTTGTTTCCCTCCAAACAACATAAACAGCAGCAACAAATGTTATTCTGTATACCTTTTCTGTGGTACTCTTTCCTATTATTTTAGTATGCATTCGGGTACAAGAATCTGTATATAAGCAACATGAACTTCAACATTAGTTCAAGTCCAAGACAAGAACACTTATGAAGTTCCTTAACACCTTCAACACTAGGTTATGAATAATCTATCTAAGAAGTGTGTTAATGTTCAGAAAAGAGATGAAATAGAATTTTAAGGCCAAGTCCCCCGACTTTACGGAGTGTCCTTAAGGAATAATTCTCCTCATTGTACCTGAGGTTATGGAATCTTCCTCTCAGGATAAAATGGCCTTCAATCCGAACAATAGCGGTACCTCAAATTGTTGTATTAAATGAACTCACTCAACGATTTGATTGATCACACAGAATATTTTTGAAGACAAGAAGAGAGTTTTTGTTTCAGAAAATTTATGTCTAAACCTGTGGATGAAAGCAGGTTTATATAGCCTTATATGCCTCTTCTAAAAAGTGGCAATGGTTCACTTAAAAGGTGTGACCTTTCCTGAAAAATCATGTCTATTTGTCCAAAGGTTGCATCTTTTCCGAACAGGCAAACCATTTCATGAATCAGTGTGTCATTTCGTTGAAGGACTGCATCCTTTCGAAGCATCAGTTTGAAACAGTGCATCCTTCTGAAGCATCAGTTCGAAACACTGCATGCATGCATATAACTGGAGGATCAAAACACAAAAAAAAATTATTGCATTTTTATTTTCCCTTCGAATTAAATTTTTGTCAAATAAATTGTCCAAAAAGATAGATCTCATCGATCGATCCGAAGTCGAAGCCGAGCGAGCGAGCGACGATGACGACGCGAGGTATCTCTTATTTCTTGCCTCACTTACCAAGTGAAATAAGTTTTTCTTAATACAAAACACTTGAAAGTCACATTCTCCCACCAATGTGGGAGAATTAGTAGACTTGCCATTTTAGAGCACACTTTCCATTTTAGTGTTTTGCTTCTCTATTTTTCCTTTCACTTGGTTCCCTCCATTTTTCATTCACACTTTTCATATACATTGAACCCAACAATCCCCCACATGAATGGGGAATGACTATTTTTCATAAAATTTTTACGAACAAGCATGTGATCATCAAGCAAAGACTGATTGTATCTGGATAAGTGGGTTTCCCTTTGAAATTTCCGTAGTGAACATGCATCGGATGCACTCGGTCAATCGGTAGATTTGATATCTTTGAACCGTCGAGATTTAATGTACATCTAGACAACATATGTTATGCAAACAACCTTTTACCATTTATGGTTCTCACGGTTTTGTTATTTTCATCCATGAACACGTCCCGGTTTCATGAGAGCTTAGAGAATAGGCCTTTTCTAACATTCTCCTTGAAGCGGCTTCCACTTTTCCCTCACATAGGTGATTTCTAAACGTTTAATCCTATAGATTAAACTATTTGGTCAAATCTGTCAAATTTAGATAATCATTAAAAGACTTTTCACCTTTAGTCTTATCCTTATTTACTAACATTGTCTATATCATGAGAATGGGTTGGGGTATATTGACAATGTTGAACCTGTCAGACACAACTTTGTTTGATCTTTTTGAACCTAGCTCTTGGGATCTCCAGTCTGCTAGGTAGAGTTACCGCCATGCTGACTTGTCCTAGGCCTTAAACCCATTTCCTTGGATGTCCTTTCCACTCCTTCTCTAGATAGGCCTTTTGTAAGTGAATCCGACATATTATCCTTTGACTTTACATAGTCAACAGTGATAATTCCACTAGAGAGAAGTTCCCTAATGGTATTATGTCTCCGTCGTATGTGACGAGATTTACCGTTGTACATCATGCTCCCTGCCCTACCTATTCCCGCTTGGCTATCACAGTGTATACATCCCGGTGCCACTGACTTGGGCCAATAAGGAATATCTTCCAAGAAATTCCGGAGCCATTCTGCTTCTTCACCGGTTTTATTCGATGCGATAAATTCAGATTCCATTATAGAGCGAGCAATACAAATCTGTTTGGATAATTTCTAAGAGACTGCTCCTCCACCGATAGTAAATACATATCCACTTATGGATTTTACTTCGTTCGATCTGGTGATCCAATTTGCATCACTATATCCTTCTAGTACCGCATGATATTTATTATAATGCAAGGCATAGTCTTGAATGTATTTAAGATACCCCAAAACTCTTTTCATTGCCATCCAATGAGTTTTGTTGGGATTACTCGTGTACCGACTCAATTTACTAATAGCGCATGCTGTGTCTGGTCGTGTACAGTTCATTATATACATTAAACATCCCAATACTCTTGCATACTCCAATTGTGATTCACTTTTACCTTCATTCTTTCGAAGTGCAAAGCTCACATCCAATGGAGTCTTGGCAATACCGAATTCCATATACTTGAATTTGTCAAGTACATTTTTGATATAATGATATTGTGACAATGCCAATCCTTGTGGAGTTCTATGGATTCTTATTCCTAAGATCACATCCGCAACTCCAAGGTCTTTCTTATCAAACTTGCTCTCGAGCATTCGTTTCGTTGCATTTATGTCTGAAATGTCTCTACTGATGATCAACATATCATCCACATATAAACACACAATGACTTGGTGATTTAGAGTGTCTTTAATATAAACATATTTATCACATTTATTTATGTTGAATCCGTTTGCCAACATGGTTTGGTCAAACTTTGCAGGCCATTGATTAAGTGCTTGTTTTAGTCCATAAAGTGACTTAACAAGTTTACACACCTTATTTTCTTTTCCTGGAACCACAAAACCCTCAGAGTGTTCCATGTAAATTTCTTCCTCTAATTCTCCATTTAGGAATGCGATTTTCACATCTATTTGATAGATTTCAAGACCATATACCACCGCCAAGGCAATTAACATTCGAATCGACGTTATCCTTGTTACCGGCGAGTATGTATCAAAGTAATCAAGACCTTCTTTTTGTTAGAAGCCTTTTACTACAAGTCTTGCCTTGTATTTGTCAATAGTACCATCCGCTTTCATTTTCTTTTTGAAGATCCATTTAGAACCTAAAGATTTATTTCCTGGAGGAAGATCAACCAATTCCCATGTATGGTTGCTTAAGATTGAATCAATCTCACTATTGACTGCCTCTTTTCAAAAGGATGAGTCTGATGACGACATCGCTTCTTTAAATATTTGAGGCTCATTTTCTAAGAGAATTGTTACAAAATCTGAACCAAACAAAGTTGACGTTCTTTGACGTGTACTACGTCTTGGATTTTCTTCATTATGTACATTATTACTTGGTTCATCTCGAGATCGTTTAGAACCCCCACTAGACTGTTCATGTCTAGTTTTATACAGATAAATATTTTCAAAGAATTCAACATTATCTGATTCAATTACCGTATTTTCATTAATATCCGGATGTTCGAATTTATAAAACAAAAACCGACATGCTTTACTACTTTTAGCGTATTCTATGAACACACAGTCCACCGTCTTAGGTCCTATCTTAACCCTTTTAGGCATAGGAACTTGGACCTTTGCCAGACACCCCCACACTTTGAAATATTTCAAGTTGGGTTTCCTTCCTTTCCATTTTTCATAAGGAATTAATTATGTCTTACTATGGGGAACTCTATTGAGTATATGGTTGGCTGTAAGGATAGCCTCCCCCCACAAGTTTTGCGGTAAACCTGAACTTGTAAGTAAGACATTCATCATTTCCTTTAAAGTTTGATTTTTCCTTTCCACAATTTCATTCGATTGAGGTGAATACGGGGTTGTAGTTTGATGGAAAATTCCATTTTCTACACATATTTCGGTGAAGGGAGATTCATATTCTCCGCCCCTATCACTTCTTATCATTTTTATCTTTTTTCTCTAACTGATTTTCAACTTCAATTTTGTATTGCCTAAACGCATCTATTGCTTCATCCTTACTATTTAGCAAGTAGACATAACAATATTTAGTGCAATTATCAATAAAAGTTATGAAATACTTTTTTCCACCACGTGATGGTGTTGACTTCATATCACAAATGTTAGTGTGTATTAAGTCTAAGGGATTGGAATTCCTTTCAATGGACTTATAAGGATGCTTTGCATACTTTGATTCCACACACGTTTGATACTTTGATTTATTGCACTCAAAGTTTGGCAAAACTTCTAAGTTAATCAGTCTTCGTAATGTTTTGTAATTAACATGGCCTAAATGTTCATGCCACAAATCATAAGACTCAAGCAAGTAAGAAGAAATTGAACTTTTATTGATTTCAACATTTATTACATTCATTTTGAATAGGCCCTCATTGAGGTATCCTTTTTCTACATACACTTCTCCTTTACTAAGTACAATTTTTTCGGAAACAAAAACACATTTGAATACGTTCTTGTCTAGAAGTGAAACAGAAATCAAGTTCTTCCTTAACTCCGTAACATACAAGACATTGTTAAGTGTCAACACTTTTTCGGAAGTCATCTTCAAGAAAACTTTTCCAGTTCCTTCTACTTTAGCAGTAGTGGAGTTAGCCATGTAGATCGTTTCTTCTACTTGAGCCGGAGCAAACGTAAAAAAAAATGCTTTGTTAGCACATACATGGTGGGTGGCATCAGAATCCATCCACCATTCGCGAGGATTTCCCACCAAGTTGCATTCAGAAAGCATAGCACATAGATCATCGCATTCTTTGTTGGACTCAATCAAATTTACTTGGTCTTTTTTCTTGCCTTTCTTAGGGGCACGACAATCCGTAGATTTGTGGCCAATCTTACCACAGTTGAAGCACTTTCCTTTTAATTTCTTCTTGGGTTGATTGCTTCCATGTTCAACTTTCTTCCTTTTCTTAGAATTGTTTTGGTCATATTCTACAATATGTGCTCCATTTATTGTAGAATTCCCTTTTGACCTTCTCTTGGCAGCCTTATTATCTTTTACAATACGTAGTCGGATAATAAGATCTTCGACAGTCATCTCCTTGCATTTGTGCTTCAAGTAGTTTTTGAAGTCTTTCCACATGGGTGGTAGCTTCTCAATTATCGCTGCTACTTGAAATGCATCATTCACAATCAAACCTACAAAACAGTTTATGTGAGTACTAAGAACATTTTCAATTTGTTCAAAAAAGGTATTTTCAAAGATATACCTTCCGCTAGGAGATCATGGATGATTACTTACAATTCCTGCACTTGAGAGACAACTGACTTTCTATCTATCATTTTGAAGTCCAGGAACCTTGCAATGAAGAATTTCTTAATTCCCACATCCTCTGTCTTGTATTTTTGTTCTAGTGCCCCCTACAATTCCTTCGATGTCTTAGTTCCACCGTAAACATTATAGAGGTCATCTTGGAGATCACTCAAGATATAATTCCTGCAAATGAAGTCTGAGTGTTTCCAAGCCTCTACTATTATGAAACGCTCTTTGTCCGAGGTTCATCGGGCACCTCAGGAGCATCCTCACTAGTTAACCTTTGAAGACATAGAGTGGTGAGGTAAAAGGACATCTTTTGCTTCCATCTCTTGAAGTCAATGCCCGCAAACTTTCCGGGCTTCTCCGTAGGTGCCTTAGGTAGCAGAGTATTTGCTCGACTTATCGTGGCATTGGTAGTTTCCGCCATAGTCGTAGCATCATCCATTTGACTATCATTCATCATTTTTCCTATCACCACAAGACAGTAAATTTAGTATTTTCAGAATACTACTAATAAAGTTAAACAACTTTAAACTCTTCTTCTTGTTTCTAGTTTAATGATGAAGTTTTTATGACTTTCAATCATCAACCGAATGATATTTAACTTGTGATGAAGATTTTATTTCTTCAAATCACTAGTTAAGTTCAAACGGAGTAGAAAGCTAAAAACTTTAATATCCAGAAACAAGCAATACAGATTCTTAAACAGTAAAGATTATTCCTTAAGATTGTTATTTTAGTATGTATTCGGGTACAAGAATCTGTATATAAGCAACACAAACTTCAACACTAGTTCAAGTCCAAGACAAGAATACTTATGAAGTTTCTTTAACACCTTCAACATTAGATTATGAATAATCTATCTAAAAAGTGTGTTAATCTTCAGAAAAGAGATGAAATAGAATTTTAAGGCCAAGTCTCGTGACTTCACTGAGTGTCCTTAGGGAATAATTTTCCTTACTGTACCCGAGGTTATGGAATCTTCCTCCCAGGATAAAATGGCCTTCAATTCGAACAATAACGGTACCTCAAATTGTTGGATTCAACGAACTCACTAAACGATTTGATTGATCACACAGAATGTTTTTGAAGACAAAAATAGAGTTTTTGTTTTAGAAAATTCGTGTCTAAACCTGTGGATGAAAGCAGGTTTATATAGCCTTCATATGTCTCTTCTGAAAAGTGGCAATGATTCACTTAAGAGGTGTGACCTTTCCTGAAAAATCATGTCTGTTCATTGAAGGATTGCATCCTTCCGAAGCATCAGTTTGAAACAGTGCATCCTTCTGAAGCATCAGTTCGAAACACTGCATGCATGCATATAACTGGAGGATCAAAACACAAAATTTTTTTTACGGCATTTTTGTTTTCCCTTCGGATTAAATTTCTGTCAAATAAATTTTGTCCATAAAGATAGATCTCATCGATCCAAATCCAAAGCCGATCCGAGCTACAACGATGACGGCGCGAGGCATCTCTTATTTCTTGCCTCACTTACCAAGTTGAATAAGTGTTTCTTAATATAAACACTTGAAAGTCATATTCTCCCACCAATGTGGGAGAATTAGTAGACTTGCCATTTTAGAGCACACTTTCCATTTTAGTGTTTTTCTTCTCTATTTTTTCCTTCTACTTGGTTCCCTCCATTTTCCATTCACACTTTTCATATACATTGAACCCAACATTTCCTTTAGCATATCTAACAGACCATTCTACTTCTACATCCCAGGATCGTGGACTTCAAGTAATCCCCTACGAGGTGAGTAGTTTCTACCAGAAAAATAAATGAGAGTGGCTCTCGTCAGCTTGATTGCACAAAGGGCACATTGTGTGCTAGTAGTTTCTTGTATAAAAATTTCCACGCGCTGCAATTCTAAGGGAAAATATCCATTTAGATAGGCCAATGTTATCATAAACCAACCTCCTCCACTTCACTTTTGGGAAATCACCTCGTAGCTTCTTGTATTAAACTGCTGCATACAGTGAATATCAGTTTATGCATATCTTGCTTCAATGAAATACTTTGATGCCTTTAAAATCCTCGCATAATTATCCATGAAGCCTGCCTAGAAACATTGTCAGGAAAAAATTCCCCTTGATCCATAGTAGCAGTGTCTTCATTTGACCCACAACTTGTACTTCTTGTTGTAAACAAATTCCAAAGTAGTTTTCTAATAGCTGTTTTGTTCCATGCTTTAATGTCAAGGATTTAGACTTCCTGCTGTTGTGGGTTGACATATTTTCTCCCATAACAACAAAGCCTACTTGTTATGTTTCTTTGTCCAATAATTCATGAAATTTTTAGAGTACGAGCCCTATTAATTGCCTATTTGTGGAACAAGTAAACATGGTTCACAGATGTAAATACTGAACACAGTGTTTGACGTGGAAAATACCCGTCTCAAGAAAGGTGTAAAAAACCACGACCATTACTTCTACAGGATTTAACCCCAACTTCACTATAATACTTGAGCCTCAACAATCAACAGAATTACAAGACTTCTTGTAAACTAGGAATTAAAACTTCTAACTCCTATCACTACAAAAACACAAATCTTCCCAAGATAAGTGTTCCCAAACTTGAAGACACCATTCCTAACTCAGTTTATAGATCGCTGAGACTAGAACAATGACTCATTACAACTCAAAGAACCTACCTGTTACACAAAGTCTACAACTTGCTAAGTAAGAGACCAGGTTCTTCTTCAAGTATGTGAACTGACATGCTGATTGTTGATTTTATTTTTTGTGCTTGAGTGAGTTACTTGATCATGCTTTGTTGTATATATGCACCCTGGTGATCCACCTGTAATAGAGTCCTGGTTGATTTATGCTTCTTTCTCCTTTTTCCTCTATCAAGTAACTTCACTCCTTGTTGTAGTCGTTTCTCATTCCTTGATTAAATAGGACTTTTTGCTTTATCCTTTATCCTTTATCCTTGCAAAACTCTTCTCATTGTTGGACTTCTAGATCAACTCAACTTCTGAATGTTGCATTTTTCTTCGACTTTACTGAAGTGATAAGTGTTTAAAAAGGTTCCTGAATATTCTTGCTTATCCACTCCTGTCTATGCGCAGTATCATCTTACCAACAGCCTTGCCTGTAGCTTTTCTTTGTAAACTTGAATGGACTGATAACGCCCAAATTACATCTCTCGTTAAAAAGTGTAAGCGGTCGCTGTCAAATATAGAACCCAACTGGGTTGGGTGTCGAATCCCACAGGGAATACTTGGTCACTAAGTGTTGCAATTGTTAGTAGACTGTTGGTCGAAAATTCCACGGAAAAGGGGGGTTTTGATTTAGGCATGAATTAATAATATCAAAGTAACGAATGAATGATTTGTTTAGTAAAGGTTAATCACAG
This sequence comes from Capsicum pubescens, assembly GCA_030864215.1. Taxonomy (NCBI): domain Eukaryota; kingdom Viridiplantae; phylum Streptophyta; class Magnoliopsida; order Solanales; family Solanaceae; genus Capsicum; species Capsicum pubescens. The sequence goes on from CM061546.1 coordinate 40,020,290, forward strand.
AGAATAATAAGTTGGGGTTATGTCCACCTTGTAGTTTCTACTTCTCTATTAACTATGAGTAACACGGAATTTAGACATGCATGCACTTATAGAGAATCGTATTCTAATTCTAAATCCAAATGTTTCCCAACCATCAAGGATTTATTTCACTTTAGCTCTCCCGAGCCTAAAGTGTATAACAAATGGTACAAATTCTCCAAGAAGTTAATCCAGTTAAGGCATTAACGTGTAAATAGAGGTTAGAAGCCCTATTTTCTTGTCACACGCTCTTTTCCAAACATGTAACTTTTCTCCCGAACAAGTTAATGCTATAATGGCATGTTCGCTATGTTTGCAACCATGAGAATTTAATTAAAACGAAGAGAGTAATGATATAAGTAGCATACATATCAAGAATTCACAAACTCATAGCAACAAATAGTATCTTACAAGGTTTCCATAACCCTAACAGAGAAGTTTAGCTACTCATGGATACGACGGAAATCAAAATAGACATAATCATCATACCACAACTTAGAATAATCTTAGAGATGGGAATGATTCTTGGCGTCAAAGGGGAAGAACGTCGTTCTCCTATCCGATGCTCTAGCCTTAGCGTTTTTCTCTGTCTAAACTTACAGAATCTGTAAACTGAATAATGACTAATGATCGAATGAATGAATGCTGAAAAATTCAGCAAATAAGGTTGTTATAACATCCTTGTCCTACTAAGTTACTGCTGCATCCCTAAGTATTTAGAAATACTGATTTTGCCCGGGACAAGTTCTCCATGCATCACATTCAGTCCACAAGCTTCCAAAAGCTGCCTTCCCTCTTATATGAAGTTTTACTTTGCTGCCCAAAGGTCCACAAAGTGCTGAAATCTTCATCATTAATACCTGAAAATATGCTAATCACATAGGTTAGCTCACTTAAAGGAAAATGGACTAAAAGTGCAGGAATTATATATTTTATCCTCAAAACTTAGCTAAAATATGGGTAAATTATGGTTCTTAGGGGTATAAATACGCCCAACATCACCACCCCACACTTAAAGCTTTGTTCGTCCTCAAATAAAATATTACGTCCATGCAAATATCTAACTAGAATTTCACAGTAGCAACACAAAATGTTCAACAAGACATGCACGACAATCATTAACAAAGAGTAGGTTTCTTGATCACTCCTAGAAACAATTCAACCTCCAACATAGACTCGTGAGGATGGTTAATTCGTATCCACAAGTTAATCCATAAAGAATCATATAACACTACCCAAATATCATCAACCATGTGTGTCTCACACAAGATATCACCCATAATCACTCAAAAGTTTTGCATTATTCGAAACATGGGTATAAGACTCTCCTTGCTCTCACTCTCACAAAGAATTCTTATATTGCAACTGATGACCATATGCTTGCCCTTAGTTTAATGCTCTACTAATATCAGAATGCTAAGGTTAGGATCAAATAGGTCTTTACAGGTTGTAATGTAGGCTAAGGGACAGGTAGGACTATTTTGGCCAGAAATAGTGACTATGTTCCCTAAACGCTTTAATACACTACAATATGTCATATACACCAACTCTTAACAACCACTCTACCTTCCTTTCATATACCAACCCCTTTTCACCCAATTTGTTATTCAATCTAAACACAACTATTTTTTTTTTTAAATATCCCTATGATAGCCATTCTTTTTCACAACATTTTCAAGCACCAATACACTCTGAGACATTATTGTCACCAATTTCCTCTTATTTTGTCACATGACTCTACAATTTAAAGTGCTTAGGAATTTGAATCAAATTATGGTCTTGAAAAAAATTGGATTAGGTTACATATGAGGCTGTCAAAGAAAATAGCTAAAGGCTCAAAGGGGGTTCACTAGGATAATGTACAAAGGTAGGTAAAAAGAAGGTAAACAATTACAGGCTGCCAAAGAAATGCCTAAATCATCTCCTAAACTCACACTCTTTATTTCGCTTTACACACACACCAGGCAAGTTCTAGCATCAGTCACAACACAGAATATACTATAACCTCACACACACAAGGCACATGGTCAACTTTATTGGGAGCAGTATAGACTCTTGACCCAATAGATGAATGAATTAAACCACACAATTATCACACAGTGAGTCACACTTAGATCCTAAATGTCTCAATAGTAATGAATTAGCACAAACTCTTGTTATAATACCATGCCGTCTATCAGAACAATTTCATGCAAAATATATAAAAAAAATCGAAAATTTAACTAACTAATTACGACTAATTAGCAAAAACAAGAATAAATATAGGCAAAGAAGTACCATACAGCATACAAATACCAGCACCCCACACTTAGACTGGACACACTGCCCTCAGTGGAAAATAAATAAGGAAAACCTGATTAGTCGAACTCCTCCTCTATGTCTGGGGTCATACCCCCTGCGTCGGAATCATCATCAGAGTCGTCATCATCAGAGTTTTCCTTCACGTCTGAGTCTGGCAGTCGACGATCATCGTCAGTCGGCACGTCATCATCGAGAGGTTCCTCAAAATGTACCCCTACTCCACACATAGCCCGCGCATGATCATTCATCGGGTAGTCATAGTCCAACTGATGGAGCTCTGCATCAGTCGGAATATGACCCCCACTCATCATGGTAAACCTCGTCATGCCATATAGATGGCGAAAGAAGCTTTCATCTCGAGCATGCCGCTCTGCAGTGGTAAGGTTGATGCCTTGACCAGTTTCAGGCTCTTTAACCTTCGTGAGATCAACCTTCTTCAGGTTGTGTGGAAGCTTATGATCTACAGGTTCCTCTTCAATGTGCTCCTTCCTTAAGATCGCAGTCAACAAATTGCCAAAGCTGAAATGGGACCTTTTGTGCAGCCTTGCTTTACGCATTGACGATCGTATAACCGCACCAATGTTGATAGGAATATTTTTCATCAGAGCGTACACCAAGCATACTCGATCACGTGTGATCTTTGTGTACTGTGTCCCAGGAATCAAGCAAGAGTTGACTATCCTCAACCATATACGAGTTTCTCTGTTCAAGGAAGCATACGGGAAGGTATTGTGCCGACCGTTATCCTTGTGATGAATCCAACGTGCCATTGACCTTGTTCCGCGTAGTGTGTGTCTGATTGCCCTGTAGGGAGGTCTGTGATAAAGCTACTTATGTTGTGAAGGATCCACGGATGGAAGACCAAGAATAGAGTTGAAGAACTCCGTATTCAGATGCAAGACTTGGCCCCGAATCTTCACTTCACTTCCGGTAGTCTTTGGTGACCAATTGGCATAGAACTCTCGCGTTAGATCAAGATTGCATTCCCCCATATCTCAAAAAATGAAATCAAGATTTAACGCCATGATTTTAGCCAAAATGCGGGGCTCTCTCTTTGCTGGACTCTCCTTCTGCATCAAATCCACGTGAACATATTTTTTTACTTTGTTGTTCTTGTACCACTCCTTTCCTTCCTCCTCTAGGACCCACTTTATCCCGAAAGTGCGTTGAGGTATTTGTAGAGAGGAGGACTCAGCTTGATCTTTTCTTTCCCTTTTCTGACCTTTCTGCGAGGTGGACACTTTTTCTTTTCCTTGTCGTTCTTTCGGTGCCATTATACCTGAGATCACAATAGAGTCATGTTAGCTTCATCTCAGAAGATTCAATCGAAAGACAAACAGTAATGGTACCACCCTACACTTAATTTGTTTGCCAAGACTAATTAAGTGAGTGATGTCGATTACTCAGACATCATCGACATACATTTAGGCGATATGTTCCAACAACATGTTTAGCACAGTCATATTCTCATGTAATCTTGACTATCCTTTCCAACGTTATTTCATTGGATTAACGCACTTTTTGAACAAGACTACCACATAGAGATTGTATCAAGTTAATGTATAGAAATAATCACCACGTCTCATGCTTGTGGTCAATCATGATCTTTATCTCGATGAATGAGTCATTCAAACATTCAAGCTTTCAACTTACAAGATTATGTATTAACTTCACAATTTTGACTTCATAAAACTATGACAGTGTATAACAATCAAAAACAAGTCGGAACAAAGTCAAGAACACCCACACGTATTCTTTCACTCAACTATATGTATCATAACAAACCAACCACATTCTAATCACCACACCACTTCAAAATCTAATAAATCATTATAAACGTAGCATTTCAACAACTACGGAATATAAAAGAATAACTTACGTGATGATGGATTCGAAAGATGAGCTTGCAAGATTAGATGAGCAAAAAGAAAAATTTTGAGAGAATGGGGAAGCTTGGGCGGCGCCTATATGGAGAAAACAATAGCATTTTGTTCTAAGGGTGAAGATCAATTTATAGCCTAAGCCATGGGTCGGGTTTGATCCATGTAAAATCGGGTTAGGAGATAAAAAGGTATAAGTAGGCGGCGCCTAATGCTTTGCCTATGCTTAGCATAGGTGGCGCCTTTGTCAATGCCTAGTTGGGCATAGGCGGCGCCTTTGTCAATGCCTAGTTGAAACAGTGAGCATAGGCAATGGCATAGGCGGCGCCTATGGTATTGCCTAGATTTGCATATGCGGTGCCTATGGTATTGCCTAGATTTGCATAGGAAATGCCTTGTCCGTTGCCTATGTGAGGCAGTGAGCATAGGCAATGGTATAGGCCTTGCCTTGTCCATTGCCTAGATTAGCATAGGCCTTGCCTTGTCCATTGCCTAGATTAGCATAGGCCTTGCCTTGTCCATTGCCTAGATTAGCATAAGCAATGCCTAACCAATAGCATTTTCTCCATCATTCCTAGCTTACCACCCTTAGCATGGCTCACTTTCAAATCAAAATTTTAGGACTAATCCCCTCCTTTGTACGTCTTGCACCTACACTTAATCAAAAACAACAAACACGATTAGAAGGATGGGTTGCCTCCCACCAAGCGCCTTAGTTTTGGTCGTGGATCGACCCTTCTTTTTGGATTTTAATTTAACAAAAACAAACTCCTAGTAAAACAAAACGATTAAAACGATGGGTTGCCTCCCATGTAGCGTTTGATTTATTATCGCGGCACGACATAGTCATCTCGATTACTTAGACTTCATCGAGATATATGGTGCATCATTTTCTGAATGGATTCAGACGACGCTGATGCTTAATTGTGGGCATACATATCCCAGGAGAGATACCAATTATATCATTAATAGTCCAATCAATAGCTCTCTTGTACCTCTTCAGAACAGAAATGAGAGCCTCTACTTGTTGTTCACCTAAATCAGCCGCAACAATAACCGGAAGTGTATCACCACTTCCCAAAAATGCATACTTTACGTGACTGGGTAGATCTTCCAATTCTAGCACTGGTGGCTCTTCAATGGATGGTTTTGCTGGTGGTGAGGATCGATTCTTAAGATCAAGGTCCAGCTTCTTAGGAGCATGAGAATAGGACCCTATTCCAGTTAGAGCACAAATAGTTTCTTCATAATCTTCTACATCCTCACGCTCAAAATTCAAACGCTCAGCAGACAATGGTTCAACAGTAGGCTGCTTTTCTAACGATAGTTCCTTCGCATCCTCATGATAAACATCAGCTATAGAAAACACATTCATATCATTTGGCTGCTTCATTGATTTGCATACATCAAAACGAACCACTTCGTCATTCATCCGAAACAAAAGCTCATTGCTCGTAAATCAATAAGCACACTTCCTGTTGCAAGGAAAGGGCGACCCAAGATTATGGGTACTTCAGAATCCGCCTCGCAATCCAAATTAACAAAGTCTGCAGGAAAAATGAAGGTAGAAACCTTCACCAATACATCATATAAGATACCAACAGGTCGTTTTACCGACCTATCAGCCATCATGAGCCGCATATTGGTTGGTGAAGGATCGCCCAACCCCAACTTTCTATAAATAGATAGCGGCATCAAATTGATGCTAGCACCCAAATCGCACAACGCCTTAGCAAAATCCAACGATCCAACTGTGCAAGGAATAGTAAAAGCACCAGGATCTGCCTTCTTCTGTACTAAAGACCTCGTGGCAATTGCACTGCAATGATGAACATTATCTGCCAGCTCGTAGCTTGCTGCCCGCTTCTTTGTCAAAAGGTCCTTCATGAATTTAGCATACCCAGGCATCTGTTCCAGCGCTTCCACCAAAGGAACATTAATAGTCAGCTGCTTCAACATAGTCATGAATTTACTGAACCTGGTGTCATCAGCTTTCTTCTTCAGTCTCTGAGGAAAAGGTGGTGGTGGAAGGGGAATAGTTTTCTCCACCACTTCCTTTTTATCTTGCTTCAGATTATCAATCGTTTCAGGCTGGTAACGTCTAAGTGTAGTGTCATGAACGTTCTGACTTTCAGCTTCTACAGAATCATCACAATCTACTTCAATCACATTCTCTTCTGTATTGTCAACCACCTGCTTTCCTTTGGATGGATTTTCCAACACCTTACCACTCCTGGTAGTAATAGCCATACATGATCCATCATTCCTTGGATTTTGCACGGTGTCGCTAGGTAGGGTGCCAGCGTTTCTTTGATTGAGCGCCACTGATAGTTGACTCAATTGTTGTTCCAACTGTTTTATTGAAGTGGAATGTAAATCAACCAATTGATTTATTGAGGACAAATCATTTTTTACCTCCGTTACTCCCATGTTGGTTGCCTCCACTCCTTTCAACAGCTTAGCCATCATATCTTCCATGGACATCTTCCCAGAGCCAGATGCCGCGGCCTCACGATTTCCAGGAGGAACATACAAACCACTCCTGTCAGTCTTATTCTTGTATCCGGATTTATCATAATAGTTCCGACCTTGGTTTCCTTGGGCATTGCCTCGAAAACCACCCTGATTATTCAAATAATTTACTTCCTCTTCAGAATCGAATTCATCTCTTCCCTGCGATACAACAGCCTTGACCTTCTCTGTCTTCCCTGATAATAAATGCTTGGTAAGAAGGTCCATCTGAGTTTTCATGTAAGCTATATCTTGGTCATGTTCCTCTTCTTTTCGCCTCTGTTCTGCTATCATGCCAGTAGATACAGTAGAGCTTGCTACCTCAGAATCCCTGGTATGCCAAGCTCTACTCTGCTTTGTCATACGATCCAGCATATCACCAGCCTCAATAAAAGTAAGGTCTATGAATGATCCACCTGCAGCATTATCAACCACTGGCTTAGTCACCGAGTTCAAAGCCCTATATAATATTTCCATCAAGTGGATATTGGTCATCTAATGGTTTGGTCACCGCATAAGCTTCTTCTTGAACCTCTCCCATGCTTCGTGGAGAGCTTCAGTTGGAAGCTGTCGAAAATTACTGATCTCATCTCGTAATTGTGCTCTCTTGGATGGCGGAAAGAATCTTTCTAGGAAAGCGTCTTTCAGTTGCCTCCAATTAGTGATAGAGTCAGGAGTTAGCCCGTTCAACCATAGAGTTGCCTCTCCAGATAGAGACAATGGAAATAAGCGTAGCCGGATCGCATTCTGTCCAACCCCTGGATTGTCAAACGCCTTGCATGTTGAGATAAAGTTGATCAGATGCATATTCGGATCATCGCCTGCAAGTCCACCAAATAACCCTTTGAGTTGCAATAGCTGGATCATGATGCTAGTGATATTAAACTTGGCTCCGGGTGCCAAGGGCGGAGGAATAATAGCTCCTGTGGCACCAGCTCCATCCAAATCGTCATCATCATCATCAAAAGGAGCCTGCACAGCTCGGCGTTCAGGTCTCATTCTAGCTTGACGATCTCTCCTGTTCACAGGTGCTGCCACCTCATCTGCACGTCGTGGATTAAGTAACTCATCATCACCCAGGTCCTCATCATCAGGATTTGTTGCCCGACCTGGGTTATCAATATTCTGTTGATGCACTTGAGCAGCTGCCAACGCAGCTAACCTAGCCTGCTCCTGTTGAGCAGCCCTTCTTTCAATGTCACGTTGTGCATCCATTCTGCCAATAAGTTGTGGTTCAGGATTTATGGGTAATAATGGCTGACCAGATCTTCGTGTATTTGGCATGCACTCTACCAAACCTGAACAAAACAAAAACAACAAACAAAAAGTAAAATTCGAGAATCTTTGACCAAAGGGTCTAGTAACTATCACAAACTTAGTTGACAACTGTATTCCCCGGCAACGGCGCCAAAATTTGATAACGCCCAAATTACAGCTCTCGTTAGAAAGTGTAAGCGGTCGCTGTCAAATATAGAACCCAACTGGGTTGGGTGTCGAATCCCACAAGGAATACTTGGTCACTAAGTGTTGCAATTGTTAGTAGACTGTTGGTCGAAAATTCCACGGAAAAGGGGGGTTTTGATTTAGGCGTGAATTAATAATATCAAAGTAACGAATGAATGATTTGTTTAGTAAAGGTTAATCACAGAGAATAATAAGTTAGGGTTATGTCCACCTTGTAGTTTCTACTTCTCTATTAACTATGAGTAACGCGGAATTTAGACATGCATGCACTTATAGAGAATCGTATTCTAATTCTAAATCCAAGTGTTTCCCAACCATCAAGGATTTATTTCACTTTAGCTCTCCCGAGCCTAAAGTGTATAACAAATGGTACAAATTCTCCAAGAAGTTAATCCGGTTAAGGCATTAACGTGTAAATAGAGGTTAGAAGCCCTATTTCCTTGTCACACTCTCTTTTCCAAACATGTAACTTTTCTCCCGAACAAGTTAATGCTATAATGGCATGTTCTCTATGTTTGCAACCATGAGAATTTAATTAAAACGAAGAGAGTAATGATATAAGTAGCATACACATCAAGAATTCACAAACTCATAGCAACAAATAGTATCTTACAAGGTTTCCATAACCCTAACAGAGAAGTTTAGCTACTCATGGATACGACGGAAATCAAAATAGACATAATCATCATACCACAACTTAGAATAATCTTAGCGATGGGAATGATTCTTGGCGTCAAAAGGGGAAGAACGTCGTTCTCCTATCCGATGCTCTAGCCTTAGCGTTTTTCTCTGTCTAAACTTACAGAATCTGTAAACTGAATAATGACTAATGATCGAATGAATGAATGCTGAAAAATTCAGCAAATAAGGTTGTTATAACATCCTTGTCCTACTAAGTTACTGCTGCATCCCTAAGTATTTAGAAATACTGATTTTGCCCGGGACAAGTTCTCCATACATCACATTCAGTCCACAAGCTTCCAAAAGCTGCCTTCCCTCTTATATGAAGTTTTCCTTTGCTGCCCAAAGGTCCACAAAGTTCTGAAATCTTCATAATCAATACCTGAAAACATGCTAATCACATAGGTTAGCTCACTTAAAGGAAAATGGACTAAAAGTGCAGGAATTATTTATTTTATCCTCAAAACTTAGCTAAAATATGGGTAAATTATGGTTCTTAGGGGTATAAATACGCCCAAAATCATGGACCAGCTTTCACAACATGTTTCATTCATATGTTTATCATCAATACTTCACATGCCTTAACAGAAATGCAACTTAAAGACTTGTTTTTCCTTCAATGGAGAAAATCAAGATTATAGAGTAGCGAGGTTTTTTTGGTTTAATCGTGAGAGCTCAACTTATGATATGTGGTTTAGGTGCAGTCATGGGTTCAAAGTTCGAACCTTACTGCAAGTGTAGTAGTCAGAACAACTAGCCAGTGTGTAGTGTGTACTATGTTTCTACTGAATTGCTATTGCTGTGTTCTGACGGTTGTAAGGTAACTCTGTCCAACAAAGCTACGACAAATATGTACATTATTAACTTGATAATGAGATACTAAATATCCCAAGGAATATATGTGTTAGTATATTTTTGTACAGTTTCTACAAATATTGTTCACATCAATTTCAAAATATCAAAGATGACTAAAGTCTACACTATTAATCTAAAATGTTATCACCTTCTAATGGAGGATACTTGTTTTCTATCAATATTACTGCTAAAGTGAAAAATTGATTCAACCTTTGTATGATCAAATAAGTAGAAGAATCAGAAGATACCTTTTAAGTGAAAAATACGAAGTTAAAATAATCAGCTAGCTATTAACAGCAAAGAGAAACACCAAAACTATATACTATCTTAGACCTTAAACTTCATTAAATAAAAAACTGATCAAGAAGATCAATGACATCCTGTAACATTGAGTTTAAAGTACGATAGAACAGTAATGCAATTATGAGCCTTCATAACAAGATCCCCAAGCAATATGAAACAGAATTTAATAGCACATGATTGTCTTCATAACAATTACATGAGCCTTTGTTTTTGTTGCATTCGCGGTCTCTTCTGTCAAAAAGGACAAGCTAGGCTCTTAACATAGATTTCTACATCACCCCATGGAGCAAAGTAATTAACACCTAGAAATGTGATCGAGTCATCCTATGGATTGTATTTATTGAAAAGTGATCCAACCATAGCAAAATTTCACCTTGATTTCACTGTAAAATGGGTAGATGATATATGTGTTTTAAAGAATAATCAGGAGACGTGATGGTAAACATCTTTGTCCAAGATTTTCTTACCCCATACTCCGTCATAGCCCAGATATCTGTTATTTCGTTTGTACTTCGGGTACACAGAATCTGTATATTACAACACCAACTTCAACTTGAGTTCAAGTATAAACAAGAACACAATAAATTATATCAAACACCCTCAACACAAGATCAAAATGACCTTTCCAAGAGGTGTATTTTATTTTGCAGAAATTAAGATGAAACAGAAAATAGTCAAGTCGTCCGAATTCACGGATTTTCCTTAAGGAAATAATCCCCCTCACTGTACCCGAGGTTGTGGAATTTTTCCTCCCAGGATAAAATGGATAACAGACCAACAGTAGAGGTACCTCAAACGGTTGGAATATCTTCGAACTAACAGAACGTTTTGAGTGATCACACAGAATATTTTTAAGACAAGAAGAGAGTTTTTAATCTGAAAAAATTTCGTACGAAACCTGTGGAAGAAACCAGGTTTATATAGCCATAACATTCCTCTTTTGAAAAGAGGCAATGGTTCACTTCAAAGGTTATACCTTTGTTGTATGTTCATTTCTGTTTATCAAAGATTGCATCTTTTCCTGAACAGTCATCTCATTTCATGAATCAGTGTGTCACTTCATTGAAGGATTACATCCTTCTGAAGCATCGTTTTGAACCATTGCAACCTTCTATAGCCTCAGTTCAGAACAATATATCATTTCTGAAGCATTAGTTCAAAAATAATGCATCAGTTCACTTGAAACAGTGCAACTATTACTGCATGTATATATAAATGGAGGTCCGAAACTGCAAAAAAAAATTTACTGCATTTTGCCTTGGCATTCTTCGGAATTCAAATAAAGTTTGTCCAAAAATATAGATCTCATCGATCGATTATTTTCCAAATCCAAAGCCGAAGCCGAATCCGAAGCCGAAGCCGAATCCGAAGCCGAGCCGAGCGAGCGACGACGACTACGGCGCGAGGCATCTATTATCTATTGCCTCACTTTCCATGTGGAATAAGTGTTCTTGATTATAAACACTTTCAAGTTCTCTTCTTCCACTAATGTGGGAGGAAGAGTAAACTTTTTAATTTGGGAGTACACTTTCTATTTTAGTGTTTCCTTCCCCTCCACCATTTTATTCTCCATTTTTCCATTCACACTTCTTTCATATTCTATGAATCCAACAATCCCCCACATGAATGGGGAATGACTATTTTTTGTAAAAAATTTATGGACAAGTATGTGATCATCAAACAAAGACTAATTGCATCTAGATAAGTGGGTTTTCTTTTGAACTTTCCGTAGTGAACATGCATCGGATGCACTCGATCAATCGGTAGATTTGATATCTTTGAACCGTCGAGCTTTAATGTACACCTAGAATATACATGTCACACAACCAGCCTTTTAACATTTATGGTTCTCATGGTTTTGTTCTTTTCATCCATGAACACGTCCCGGTTTCATGAGAGCTTAGAGAATAGGCCTTTACTAACATTATCTTTGAAGCGGCTTCCACTTCGCCCTCACATAGGTGATTTCTAAACGGTCAATCCTGTAGATTAAAATATTTGGTCAAATCTGCCAAATTTAGATAATCATTTAAAGACTTTTCACCTTAAGTCTTATCCTAGTTTACTATACATTGTCTACATCATGAGAATGGGTTGGGTAATTGACAATGCTGAACCGGTCAGACACAACTTTGTTTGATCTCCTTGAACCTAGCTCTTGGGATCTCCAGTCTGCTAGGTAGAGTTACCGCCATGCTCACTCGTCCTAGGCCTTAAACCCATTCCCTTGGATGTTCTTTCCACTCCTACTCTAGATAGACCTTTTGTAAGTGGATCCGACATATTATCCTTTGAATTTACATAGTCAATAGTGATAATTCCATTAGAGAGAAGTTCCTTAATGGTATTATGTCTCCGTCGTATGTGACGAGATTTACCGTTGTACATCATGCTCTCTGCCCTACCTATTTCTGCTTAGCTATCACAGTGTATACATACTGGTTCCACTTGCTTGGGACAATACAGAATATCTTCCAAGAAATTTTGGAGCCATTCTGCTTCTTCACCGACTTTATCTAATGTGATAAATTTAGATTCCATTGTAGACAGAGCGATACAAGTCTGTTTGCATTCAGCAGAAAGCTCTTGGGTTTTGGATTCTGGTGCGACTCATCATGACACGGCTGAACCTCACAATCTTGAAGAGTATACATGCAATAAGGGAATATCCATGGGTGACGGTAAAACTATTTCTATTAATCATACTGGTTCAACTCAGATACAAGCATCTAATTCTGCTTTCAGGCTTTTTAACACTCTATGTGCTCCATCAATTGAAAAATCTTATTTCTATAGCCAAATTTTGTCAAGACAATCTAACATCTATTGATTTTTTTCCTTTTGCTTTTCTTGTGAAGGACTGTATACTCAGAAACCACCGGTACAAGGCCGGAATAAGAATGGACTCTATAAGTGGCCACAACATCCACCTATACCACCAATATCTATCAATCTTGCCTCCACAAAAGTTCCTTCCAGCTATGGCATTGTCGCTTGGGTCATCCTCATTCTACGATTTTAAATTTTATTTTGAAGAAGTTTTCTTTATCTGTTGCTACTAAAGAAAAAAATGAATTTTGTAATACTTGTTCCTCTAATAAAGCACATCGTTTTCCAATTCAATGACTCACCTTATCCAGTAATGATCCTGTTCAGGTTATCTTTAGCGATTTATGGGACCATCGCCTGTTTTATCACTAGACAAAAAGTTATATTACTATATTTTTGTTGATCGATACACCAAGTATACTTGGTTGTATACAATTAAAAATAAAAGTTAAGTTGCCTCTTTATTCCAAAATTTTCATCCTTTAGTAGAGAATTTTTTCAAAACAAAAATTAAATCTCTTTATTCGGATAGAGGAAGATTCAGTCCTATCTTCAACAAAATGGCATAGAACATTTAGTTTTACCTCTCTACACGCCGCAATGCATTGCTATAGCTAAACGTCATCATCTTCATATTATTGAAACAACCAAAAGCCTTCTCTATGAAGCAGCCCTACCACCAGAACTATGGTCTTTTGCCTGCCGTCATATTGTTTAGCTTATTAATCGAATACCCACACCCATCTTAAATAATGAGTCCCCCTACCAAAAATTATTTGGTAAACCACCCAAGTATGCCAATTTTAAAAATTTTGATTGTCTTTGTTATCCATGGCTTAAACCCTACACCAAAAAAAAAATTGGAGCCTAAGTCCACCCCTTGTGTGTATTTAGGCATTTCTCAGAGCCATCATGCACACCTCTACTTTGACCCAGTACAGTCGAAAATATTCATCAGTCATGATGTTCTTTTTTATGAATTTTTTTCCCTTTTAAAACAATGTTTCTACATATAAGGAAAAACTTTTCCCAACTGACCTGCGAAGACGTTAACTCCAAAGAGGAAACTCTGAAGTCAGCTACCATTCCAACAAACTCTACTTATATACCACCACCTATACCACTGTCCTTAGAATCACAAAATACTCACTCCTTCAATTCTGGCCAAGTACCAGCAGTTATTGCAACTATTCCAAATAATTCTACACTTTCTTCTACTTCGTCCCAGCATCACAAAATCTCAAACACACAACCTGTACCTTTGATAACATATCAAAGACGTAAATCTAACACTAACACTCTACACCAAATCTCGAATGCTCCATCTCCATCCACTAATTCACCATTGACAACTTCTTCACTTCCTGGCAGCGAAAGTCCCATCCCCGAACAACCCCCTATACCAATTCTAGAAGAAACTAAGCAATCAACTATTAGCAGCAATGAGAAAACCAAACTAGATACTATTTAAGAGTTAAAACTTCGCTCACTAGTTCCTTGCTTTTCTCCTAAAGAAGAATAGTTAGAGAAACACACTGGATCAGAATAAAAGCAACCATAAGAGCTACATCAAGGCATCATTGGTGCATTCACTACCGCAATTTCCATGTCTTTGGTTCTCTCTCTTCTTAAAACATCTAAAGAGGAACAACAACGCCAAGTACCAATGAGCTGCACTTGCAAGAGATTATCATTTCTTAAAAATAGTGCAAAAAAGGAAAATGACTAACAGGATTCCCAAGGAATATGAACCAGAATTTAACATCACTTCAAGAAAATGCATAGACTGCAACTCTTACTGGTTATTAGTCACACAATTGTCTTCATCTGAGTTATTTTGGCCCATGTTGTTATGGTATTCGCGGTACCTTTTTTGAAAGGGGAAAATTAAACTCTTAACATAGATTTCTGCCTCAAGACATGGAGCAAAGTTAGTAACATTTAGATATCTGACTCAGTTATCCTTTGGATTGTATTTCACCAAGTGTAACCCAAATTGAAGCAAAAGTTCACCTTTATTTGATATCAAAATGGTCAGATAAAAATTTCCCATAGAATAAAACATACCCATAGTATTTTCAGGAGGTTTGATTGTAACTATTTTTGTCCAAGTTTCTTTTACCCCATACTCCCTCATAACCCAAACATCTATATGAGTCCATGTGTCATTACAAAACACAGAAAGATCACTCTCAAACACTCCTAACTTCATAAATCTACATCCTTTAAAATAGTTGGACTCCATTTCTCATCAGCCAAATTAATAGAAATGATGTTCCATTGCTTGTCAATCCAATGAAGTTTCCCTTTGAAAAATTTAGCAGAATCACCGAATATCTCTCTACCTTGAAAGTCACCAATAAGTCCCCAAGAATCACCCTTTAGACTATATATTTTGACCACAACATGATTCAGATTTTCTCTTTTGTGAATAGGAAAAATACCCACTACCTTGTAATCATCTTGCAACTCAACATATGCAAAACCAAATTTGAAATCAACACGTCCATCCAAAGTTACATCAAATATTAAATTAGGCAATTTCTTATACTTTCTAATTGATAGATTTCATTGAAACAAGTCATATAATCCATCAGTTAGATGGATGGCAAGACAAATCAATCCATTGATAGATCCTACAAACCAAAGGCTATCATAGGAATTTTTACGAGGATAATCCAAGTCAAATGACTCCGTTACAGGATGGTAAAGTAAATCCCTAAGACAACAATCCTTGAGGTTGTGGCTAGATACAGTAGCAACCTTAAGTATAACTCCATGGAGGGTGTAGTCCTTGTTACTAGCGGATAATAAGATATGGGCTTTCATAAATTCAGGGATGGAGATTAATGAAAGCCAAGATTTTGATATAGACCTGAATTTCAATAGGGATTACACTGGGAGCTTTACCAAGATTTCTGAGATGAGTTCTGTAGGAAGGTTAGTCATTGACGACACTAAATCTTGGCTTGAAATGGATGGAAAATGAGCAGATTTTGTGGGTTTGCTCCGTTTTGTGTGTCGAGGGACAACTTCACCTCCTTCGGATTCCATTTGTGCTTCGGAAACTACTAGGTTTAATGTTTTTATCTTCTTGGTGTGAAATGGGGAAAGTATGAGATCGATGATCACGATGAAATTGATATTTCAGATTTTCTTCTTAGAACGTATTGATTCGCTTGAAAAATCTTTCTTTATCTGTAGACACGTAATTTTGTCCCTCCCCAAATCATTTTTTTATAATTTTTTACTCATTTACCACCTTACCATACACCCCCTTTTAGTTGATAATTTTTCCACAAAATGACAAAAAATAACATCCAGCTCTCAACAAATTTTATCTCATCCTACACTCATCACCTCACCACCCCCTACCCCACCTCACCACCCCTTCCCCTACCTATATACCCCCACTTGGTTTTCCTCTCTCACCCATAATAGAATAATGATACATAGTTAGGGGGCCTACAGGGAAATTCTCACATCACTCACACAACATATACATACATGACACATATACACAGAACACTCGATATACATCCAAAAGACTCTACTGCAATATTCCATTCAATTATCAGACAAAAATCACAATATACACTCATAGTAGACATACACACACACCAATTAACAGAGGGGGAGAGTATACATACACACACAATGATATATTTATGAGTAAAAAAAGATCGATACACACACACACTGAAATGGCGTGAGAAAGAAGAGTTGAAAGAGAGTGAATTAAGGAAGAGAAATAGTGAGGGATGGAGGGAAATTGATTGAGAGAAAAAGAAAGAGTGAACGAAAAAGAATGAAGAACAGCTCCGGCGAACTTTCCCGGTGAAACTTCGTCGAAATCACCACCCCATCACAAAATTTGACCACCACCTTCTAAAACCTGATCAAAACCAGTTTCCAAACATCCAAATCCCCCAGCATCACTAAAAATCGGTGACCAGTAGCGCCAGTTCATTCCCCTGTTTGAGTTTTCTGGTGAAATCTCGCCGGAAAAACTCTTCAAGCCATCGTCCGCTGCTATTTTCAGTAACGAAACCACCATCAAAAATAAAAAATTTAGAAGTTGGATTCTTTGGTCATTAAATGGATTGGATCAGTTTTATATCGTTGAAGTTTTGATAGTCTAGTTCGTTCGTTGGGGTTTTCTGATCGAGGTTGGTTCGTGGCTCTTCATCAAAGCTGTTGTTTCGGAGCTTGAAAATTCCGCTACAATAACATCAAAAGAAATTTTGTTTGAGGTACATTTCTCATCTCATTTTCGATTAATTTTAAGTTGTTGATACTTCGTGTGGTGAATTCATAATGTGTGCACCTTGCTTTGTCTGATTTGGTTGTGTTTGAATCATGAATGGTGATGGATGTTGGTTAATTGGTCACTTGGTTTGGATAGTTGAATGATTTAGATCCAATTGGTAATAAGTGGGATGGAAATTGAAATCGATAAAAGTGAATGCGTATTTATTTTGATTCATTGTTAGTGGTTTAATTTGGAATAGACATGCATGATGTTAAATGCAATAGTATCACGATGGGTTGAAGTTGGTAGACAAACGGTAGGCCGGGTAGCCAAAACTAGGGAGTGTGGATTGATGAAATGTTTGAAATATATGTTGAATCATTTTATTTTATCGCATTTGACTCAATTGTACTCATTTGGCCGAGGAATGCCCCGAGGTATCTATACTGTTTTATCCGGGGAATGCCCCAAAAAAGTTGTACTTATAGATGGTTCATGATCAAGGCCTAAGGCATCGGATAGGATTAATTTAGAATAGTATTTATATTTCAGTATTTTTCTATTTTCGAGACTGTATAATTTGGACGAGACATTATTTTGGTTTTTAATTTTTTTTGATTGGTTTTTTTGCTTGTTTTATATGTTTTTTTTGGTTTATACATTTCATAATGTCTTACTAGCCGATATACTCTATAGAGAGATCGTGGTCAAACCATGGGTTCGAGGGGTGCCTAACACCTTCCCTTCGGTCAATAGAATTCCTTAACTGGAATCTTTGTTCGTGGATCAATTTTAGAGTCAAACCATTTTGAAAATGAATTTCCAAAGGTGACTTGACACACCTAATTTATGACAAGTGGCAACTCTGAGTTAATTATAAAAATAAATCCTTTTCGAAACAACTTTACTCTTTTTGTCTTTTAATAATAAAAATCCTTTGAAACTTAAAAATCGAATCTTTTTGGTTAAAAAAAGGGTGTGACAGCTCTGGCGACTCTGCTGGGGACTTTTCAGAATTCAAGCTTATTTTTGAGTTGTATCGGCTTAGTTTGACACTATAGGTGTATAAACATTTTGTTTGTGTTATTGTTTTATTATTGTTGGATGCATACGTGCTCTTTGTTTACAGTCTTTCTTTATGTGTTACCGCTTTATATCTATCATCATTTGCATAACCCGAGTCATTTCTTTCGCAACAAGTGTCGGAGTGCACGTCGTGCACACGAACTCTAGTTGAGTCACCCTTATTTTAGGAGAGAGAGCCGTCAGACGTATGGAGTGGGTGGAAAGTTGTCGCAACCACTATCAATCATACACTCCCCCGAACAGCCTTGTTAGTGGACCCCAGCGTAGGTCAGCCATTAGGTCATGCTTATCTGCATCATACTGAGACCTAACGGGACCCACTTGGTCCTTTGTAAGAGACTCACTCCTAAAGCATTCCTATGTGCTAATTGTTGCATCTTTGAGGATAACATGGTCATTTGACGGATTGATTTGGGGAAAACATGTGTCAGAATTAAAGGAGCGGGTGTTTAGGCAAGGAAAAAGAAAAGTCAAAAAAGAGCTTTGTAGTTTTTGTAGAGTTCTTTACGACTTTTGTTCTTCGCAATTCAAAAATTCAAAAAGATTTTTACCTATTGCACTTATTTCTCAAAAACAAAAATATCAAAAAGATTTTCTTTTGTTTCTTTACCATGCATTCATAATTCAAAAATTCAAAATAATTTATTTTTTTCGGTAGGAGCTTTTTATAAAAGAAAAATTCAAAAAAAGGTAGAAGTTTTGTATATTTCATATAATAAAATACTAAAAAGATTTTTCTTTCATAGTTATTGGTGTCATTTTTATGTGAAGTGTAAAATTGAAAAATCAAAAAAGATTTTATTGACGTTTTTTATTGTTTGTTTGTGGTCGTGTCTCTCAAGTTAGGGTTCAGTCGGTTGTTTAATCTTTAATTGTTCAA
The DNA here is from genome assembly GCA_030864215.1 of Capsicum pubescens. Taxonomy (NCBI): domain Eukaryota; kingdom Viridiplantae; phylum Streptophyta; class Magnoliopsida; order Solanales; family Solanaceae; genus Capsicum; species Capsicum pubescens. Next base: position 40,039,350 of record CM061546.1, read on the forward strand.
TCTGAACGAACTACGCACCTCTGATTCTCCTCTCTCAAGAGTGAGATACGTAGGCAGCCTATTGTGGGTTCGGGGATCTTATTTGAAAATTGCAAAAAGATTTTCTTTACTCTTTATGAGAGGAGGTGTCATTTACATCTCTAAAAGAAAACCACAAAAAGATTTTTTTTTAATAGTTTCGAGTTTCATTTTTGTGTGAAATTTAAAATTGAAAACCCAAAAAGTTTTTTCTTTGATAATCATAGGTTTTATTTTTGTATAGGAATCTAAAAAATTCAAAAAGATTCTCTTCACTCCTCTTTTAGAGTAGGTGTTTCATATACATCTTCAACATAAAACTACAAAAAGATTTTCCTTTAATAGGTTTAAGTTTCCTTTTCGTATTAAATTCAAAATTGAAAACCCAAAAAGATTTTATTTGGTAATCATAGGTTTCATTTTGTATAGGGAGTTTAAAGCTGTAAAATTCAAAAAGATTTTCATCAATTCTTTTGAGAATTTATTATTTTCTTTTCTTCTCAAAGTTTCAAAAAAAAAGAGAAAAAGAGTTTGATTGACCATTTTGGCAAGACTTCATGAACTACGCACACCTGATTCTCCCTTTTCGGGAGTGAGATATGTAGGCGCCCTTCTTGGGTTCAGTGATCTTTTCAAGAAAAATAGAAAAAGATTTTGAGAAAGTGTTGAAATCTAACACGTTTGTTATCTTTTATTCAGTTAGTTTAAGGTGGTTGGTTTGTGGCATTCTGGTGGTTCCTTCTTATCATACCAAATGTAAGAAAGGTTTAGCTGTGTCCAACAAGGATATAGAGAGTGACCTTATGGATGAAACAAAGAGTCAGGAAAATAAGAGTTTAAAGGAAGAGAATTTGAGACTAAGACAGCAAATGATGGAAATGTATCGAGCTTGGGCCAGTGGGCTGCCTCCTTCTCCATTCCCCACTATTGACCCTGCAAATATCTTGAGTTTTCCATCACAATTGCAAAATCGGTTTCCTATTGTTGTTAACGCACCATAACATACCTCGGAATTCATTCCACGTCAGTTGTATCCCAATACTTCCACTACACCTTCTCTAACTCCTCAGTATAAGCCTACTACATTCAAGGGACCACATACCGTCTGTGATTTTGCTGCTCAACCCTCTACTAAGACTTCCACATTGACTATCCGCCCAATGATTATGGTTTCCCAGGCCGCTAGTGAACCCATGTTCAATACTCTTGATCATCATTGCAATACTCCTGAGCCTACTTTTAAGTTAATTGGACCACCAAAATTTCTTACCAAGAAGTCTGATATAGCAGAAGAGCAAATGGTTGGGAAAATGAAGGGTACAAAAAATGCTATGAAAAGTTCCCTAGGACTCGCGAGTAAAGAAGATATTTCATATAAAGACTGGGGCATATCTTCAAGTCTCAATCTTCTTCAAAGCTTTGAGATATCAAAATTTGAGGAACATGATGGACATGAGGATTCTGTGAAATTTTTAGGACGATACTGCAATCAATTAAGGAAAACTGAAGGGAAGAAGAAGGAAAACGTACCTATCATCGTGTCAGGGCTAAAGCAGAGCTCGAGAGGTCCAATTTACCAATACTGTCAGCCTCAATCCCAAGATTACATATCAAATCCATATACTCTCCTGCAACAAGGTTCTTTTTTTCAAAATCCAAGATATTCTATTTCACCTCCTCAGTATCCTTTAAAAAATGCACAGTCGTATGCTCATCCGTCTTCCTATCCATAATGGTGTGCACCGGGCCCTCAACATCATCCTCAACCCCCATATATTTACCAAGATACCTTTAAATCTAAGTTTCAACCAAGGACAGAGTTTGCAAAGAGGAGGGGGAATCCTATGCCAGTTTGTTCCAGAGATTGAGACATAGGGGCATGATTACTCCTCTCCTTGGGTATACACCTGACCTACATTCAAAAAATTTTGACCCTAATGTGCGGTGTGCATATAATTATGATGTTCAGGGTCACATTACTGAAGATTGTAGTACTTTGAAAAGAGAAATAGAAAAGATGATTTAAGAAAAAGTGATTGTTGTGCAAAACGTGGTTACCTTGAGCGTCACACAGAATATTTCACCAACATATGGTGATGCACAATACGTGGGAAGAAATGAGTTGAGCATGAGGATCTAAAACTTATTTGTTGAAGGAAATATGTCTGACAGTGGTGGAAGTTGTAGTCATGCTAATATGCAAACTAGTGGCTAAGATATCGGGATGAGCAATTCAGAAGTCACCCCTCTCCCTACTAGGAAGAGGTCTGATAGTTTGTTTTATTTTATTTTTTTGTTATTTGAATTATTTCAGGGTTGTAGTTTGGGATCTATCCTGTTTTGTCCCCTAGTCGTTTATGTTCAAACCCTTCTATATTTATTTCAATTAAATAGAGTGTCCCTTTTCCCTTTGTGTTTTAAATGTGTTGTTTGTTTATTTTCTTTACATAGTAAATTTTATGTTGGTTCTAGTGATATGACATGCTAACAGAATTTTTAGCTAGATCTTAAAATCCAGTTTAATCATGAAACATTGAGTCAGAGGATTATAGTTAGAAAAAGAGAGCATCTGAGAAAATAGGTAGAGTGTTGAGACATTTGGTGATAAGTTGAAGCCTTTTTTGAAAAATTAAGACAATTATTTTGAGAATCACAAGAATAACTCGGTCATCAATTGAAATGTATGTCTCAATTAGGTCAAATAGTGGATGTGTGGTCCTGTATCAAAAGGAACAGAAAGAAAATCAGCTCTACGAAAGCATGAGTCATTCGATATGAGAAATGTACAACAAAGGTGGAGTTTGTAAAAGAAGTGGCGACGAACAAACTCAATTAAAGTTAGTGCTAAAAAAAATATGTCACAAATGCTCTTCATCTTTTACTTCATATTGCATGATGTGTACTTGCATTTTCAAGGATTGATATGATGAAGGCATTTCATTCTACTATCTAAACATTGTGTCACCCCTTTTTTACCCCGTTTGAGATTTAGTTCTATTTTCTTTCATATCCCTCTTTTGGAATCGAGATAGAGTCAGCAAAGCTCAAAAGAAAAGTGACGAGCAAAAGAATAGAGTCAGAAAAGTTTCAGAAAAAAAGAGAAAAAAATGTGTCCAAAAAGAAAGAAAAGAGAAGAGTGTCAAGAAAAATAGAGTTAGAAAAAAAAATTCAAAGAGAAAAGAGTCAATAAAAAAAAAAAATTAGAATCAAGCAAAAGAACCAATTATCGGAACTAGGTGTGACCTGATTCTCCTCTCTCGGGGGTGATATACGTAGGCTGCCCTACTCTGGGCTCGGTCCAACCAAATGAATAAATTAGAATTGCCCAGTCAAAAAAAACTGGGGCATAAATTAATCCTCATTGTTTGAGCCAATTTCAAAAGTTGTAAGTCCTACCTCACTTTAAGTGTCGTTTGGGCCTCATGTCATCCTTTCTTTCCAACCTTATCCAAAAGACAAGTTACAACCAAAGAAAGACCTTTAGATCAACCTTTGATAATGTTAAGGCTAAGCATGCAATGGATATGATGACGCATTTTGGGAACTATTTGTCTGCCTCAGCACAAGGAATCAGGAGAGAAATAAAAATGAGAGAGTCTTATTGGTGAAAACCCTCACGAGCAACATAAGGTGATAGTAAGTTGAGAGAGATAAAAATGAGAGAGTCTTATCGATGAAAATCCTCAAGGGCACCGTAAGACGATTGTGAGTTGGGAAAAATAAAAATAAGAGAGTCTCATTGGTGAAAAATCCCCACGAACACCATAAAGCAATGGTGAGCTGATAGAAAGAACGAGGTTTGTTGGCAAAAACCTTTCAAGGCGCCACTAGCCGAATGAGGTCTCCGAATGAATTTGGACCAAGGAAGTAACTCAGTTTCAGGACCATTAACTCAAGAAGAACTGGTAGAAAGTTTGGATGGAAAAGTCAGGCAGCTTAATACAAAATGCACGGCATAATCATTAGAGTTGACTGTCATTTTAGATAAATTTTTTGGTTTCTTTATTTCAAATGGGGACATTCATTGTCTTTTCTTTCTTCTCTTTATTTTATTTTTATTTTTCTTGAGTCAGTTATCTAAATAAAAAAATCATTGTCATTTTTCTCTTATCTTTGAGTCAAGTCCATGTCAAAATAAGTGAGAAAAGATTTCAAAACTGGATACCAGCTTCTTTAAATGCACAAAGCAAGACAAAAGGCCAGCAAATGAAAGAAGCATGATTATAAGTAGGGCTGCTTATCGGTTGGATCAGTTGGATAATTATGCTTAGCGGTTCGGCTTATTGGTTATCGGTTTTTAAATATACTAATTCACTAGCCACCCAATAAGATAACGGTTGGTTCGGTATCGGATTAGAAATTAACGAACGATTATCGGATGGTGTAACGGGAAATATCGAGCGATTATTGGTAGTTCCTCCGTTTCTTCACCAACTAAGTTGTTTGTATACTATGATTGATCTTTGATCTATTTATTAATCTTTTAGGCTTCTTGAATTTTGTTCGTGTAGTTACTTAATAGGTTAAAACATTGAATCAAATAAGAATTTTATTCTAGACCTAAAATGTATGTAGAAACATTTTTAATTACGGGATTGATAAAAAAAAATTAAAACTTTAATATTATTTGAATTTGTATGTTTTATATCAAACCTTGTGAAGGACACATTTGGGTTGTTTCATTTTTATTGCGGTCCTTTGTGTTGTCAAGAATAATTTATGTTTTGGTTTAAGAATTAATTTTAGATTTTTTTTATATTTTAGGGAGTCTGACTGCACTTTATGGTTAGATGTCACAAGAAGTGACATATTATTTTCTAGACTAAGAAGTGAATAGAATAATAAATGGAGTTTTATATGTGGGATTGACAAAAGATACTTATATATCTAGGGACAAAAATATAATTATAATAATGGGTTAATGGTTTACCCGATAAGAAAATTGAGTAATCCGTGTTCGCACCAATAAGCCATTAATTATAAAAATTTATCCGTTCTCCAACCATTAATTCGATAACTCATTACCAATTAGCCAATAAACTAATTTTGCGGTTGGTTAACGGTTACGGTTCGGTTTTGAACAACCCTAATTATAAGTCAGAACAAGGCATACAGAAGGTTGTTGTCAACAGACAGATTCAGGGGATTCGTGGAAATACCAAGGTGTAAAGTGGATTATCTGAGAAACATTGCAAAATAGAAATACTATGTTTGTTTCAGAGTCATTCTTAATATTCTGAGTTTGGCACAACGGTGTAACAAGGCAATGACAAATATTAATGATTAGAAGCAAGATTTTAATGGGACCAGTGCAAGAGAAATTGCCTCAAAATCCAAAGCCGCAAGTCACAAGCCAACCACCTTGTTTTAAACTCACAAGTTTTCTTTGTATGAAACATGAACAGTTGCTACCTTCAAATCAAAGGCCACAAAGCGTAAATGTCCAGAGGTGCAATTCCTCGTTTCTACAAATGCAAGAGTAGTGTTGCTGTATAGGTTTGGTAATCATAATTGTGGTAAAACTCATCATCTTGTACCCTTAAGAGACACATTCTCTAATTTGGGTCTTACATGTCTCACAGTTAGGAGGTGCACTTCCTAATTTTAATTGTTAATTCTAAAAGATGCTTTTAGCAAGAACCTTTCACTTTCATTCTTAAGAGAGGGACTTGTTGGTATCAGTCATTCAATTTTACCCTCAAAAAGTGCATTTGTTGATCAGAATCATTGATTCGTCTTTGCATTATGCATTGTTGCAAGTCATTGTGATTGGGTTTGACACCCGCACAAGCTTTTGATGATAAATTAGGGCAAAAAGAAAATTTAATTCCTGTTATTGGGCACTTTAGGACCCTTCTAGAAAAATGAGACTTTATTTTTCTGAAATATGAAATCTTTTTTTATCATAATCTTTGTTTGGGATAATTTTTGTTCTAGTTTTGATCTTGATTTCAGGAGCCCGCCTAAAGAACAGGGTGATGAAATTGCAAGTCAGGAGCCCGCCTGAAGAACAGGGTGAAAAAATTACAAGTCAGAAGTCCGCCTGAAGAACAGGGTAATGAAATATGAAATGGCAAGTTAGGAGCCTGCCTGCAGAACAAGGTGATGAAATTGCAAGCCAGGAGCACGCCCGAAGAACAGGGTGAAATAATTAAAAGTCAAGCAATAAGGTGAAGAATTTAAAATTCAAGTAACAAGGTTAAGAGATTGAAAGTCAAGAAACAAGGTGAAGTAATTGAAAGTCAATAAAGTGAGGAAATTACAAGTTGGGAGCCCGCCCAAAAAACAGAACGATGAAATTGAAAATCAAAAGATTAAAAATAGCAAGTCATGAGCCTGCCTAGATAATAGGGTGATGAAATTGAAGGTCAATCAATCAGGTAAAGAAATTCTAAGTCGGAGCCCGCCTGAAGAATAGGGTGGAGATTTTCAAACTCAAGTTCAAAGTTCAGAAGTCCTACATGAAAAACATGGTCAATGTTCGAGTTCAACTTCAAATTTTGTATGGAGAAAGAATCTATTCTCAAGTTCGTTCCAAAGAATATCGGATCTTTTTTCAATTTTGAAAGCATCAGAAACTCATGTCAAGAGTCTAGAGAAGTTGCATAGATAGGAATTTTGTAATTTCTGTTATCTCTTAACTTGTAATTTTTATTTTGATGTAATAACAGAGCCGCGGACCGAAACCTCGACAGAGCCTCACTCGCCTCTCCAACTCGATATAGTCCCTTCTTTTCCAACCCTTTGAGATACAAGTGATTTGATTCCCTCATAATCCGGGTAAGTAGGATGTCCAAAATCAAAATTCGGTCGCATTCCTTCCTTTTGTTTCCTTCTTTTGAATAACAATCGGGACAAAATTCTATCTCGTTGTCTACTTTTTTTGTTTGAAAACACTTTGTGCTTACACCCCAAAAGGGGCATGATGTAGACACATAATATTGTCCCTCCCCAAATTATTTTTTACTCATTTACCACCTTACCATACACCCCCTTTTTAGTTGATAATTTTTTCATAAAATGACAAAAAATAACAACTCTCAACAAATTTTGTCTCATCCTACCCTCACCACTTCTCCACCCCTACCCCATCTCACCACTCCTGCTTCTACCTATATACCCCCCACTCAGTTTTTCTCTCTCACCCATAACAGAATAACGATACACACATAGAGGGCCCACAGGAAAATTCCCACATCACTCACACAACATATACATAAATGACACATATACACAGAACACTCGATATACATCCAAAAGACTCCGCTGCAATATTCCATTCAATTATCACACAAAAATCACAATACAAACTCATAGTAGACATACACACACACCGATTCACAAAGGGGAGAGAGTATACATACACACACAATTATATATTCATGAAAAAAAAAGATTGATATACACACACATTGAAATGGCGTAAGAAAGGTGAGTTCAAAGGGAGTGAATAGAGGAAGAGAAACAGTGAGGGATGGAGGGAAATTGATTGAGAGAAAAACAGAGAGTGAACAGAAAAGAGCGAAGAACAGCTCCGGCGAGCTTTCCCGAGTTTCGCCGGAATCATCGCCCCATCACGAAATTCGACAACCACCTTCTAAAACCTGATCAAAACCAATGTCCAAACATCCAAATCCCCTAACATCACCAAAAATCGGCGACTAGTAGCGCCAGTTCATGCCTCTGTCCGAGTTTTTCGGTGAAATCTCACCGGAAAAACTCTTCGAGCCAACGTCTGCAGCTATTTTCAGTAATGAAACCACCGTCAACAGTCAAAAAATTCAGAAGTTGGATTCGTTGGTCATTAAATGGATTGGATCAGTTTATATCGCTGAAGTTTTGATAGTCTAGTTCGTTCATTGGAGTTTTCTAATTGAGGTTGGTACGTGGCTCTTCATCAAAGTTGTTGTTTCGTAGCTTGGAAATTCCACTACAATAACATCAAAAGAAATTTTGTTTGAGGTACATTTCTCATCTCATTTTCGATTAATTTTAAGTTGTTGATACTTCGTGTGGTGAATTCATAATGTGTGCACCTTGATTTGTCTGATTTGGTTGTGTTTGAATCATGAATGATGATGGATGTTGGTTGATTGGTCACTTGGTTTGGATAGTTGAATGATTTAGATCCAATTGGGAATAAGTGGGATGGGAATTGAAATCGATAAAAGTGAATGCGTATTTATTTTGATTCATTGTTAGTGGTTTAATTTGGAATAGACATGCATGTTGTTAAATGCAATAGTATCATGATGGGTTGAAGTTGGTAGACAAACGGTAGGCCGGGTAGGCAAAACTAGGGAGTGTGGATTGATGGAATGTTTGAAATATGTGTTGAATGGTTTTGTTTTATCGCATTTGACTCAATTGTACTCATTTGATCGGGGAATGCCCTAAGGTATCTGTACTGTTTTATTCGGGGAATACCCCGAGAAAGTTGTACTTGAAGATAGTCCGTGATCAAGGTCCGAGGCATCGGGTAGAGCATAGGCTAGGATTAGTTTAGAATAGGATTTATATTTCAGCATTTTTCTATTTTTGGGACTGAATAATTTGGACGGGACATTATTTTGGTTTTGAATTTTGTTTGATTGGTTTGCTTGCTTGTTTTATGTATTTTATTTGGTTTATACATTTCATAATGTTGTACTAGCGGATATACTCTATAGAGCGACCGTGGTCGAACCACGGGAACCACGGGATCGAGGGGTGCCTAACACCTTCCCTTCGGTCAACAGAATTCCTTAACCGGAATCTCTGTTTGTGGATCAGTTTTAGAGTCAAACCGTTTTGAAAAAGGATTTCCAAAGGTGACTTGGCACACCCAATTTATGCCAAGTGGCGACTATGAGTTAATTGTAAAAATGAATTCTTTTCGAAACATTTTTACCCTTTTTGTCACTTAATAATAAAAATCCTTTGAAACTTAAAAATCAAATCTTTTTGGTTAAAAAGGGGGTGTGACATTATCGACGTAAGCCTTCCCGGATCCATCTTTCACTGAACTCTTCTGACCCCCCGGACCTTCTCGCCCGAGCTCTTTCTGATCAATAGCAATCACACAATTGTATTTATGGACCCTGTATTATATATATATATATATATATATTGCTACAAGTGGAAAACCTCAAAAAGTTGAACGATAGTTTTGCCCTTCACATTACCTCATCAACTTTTTCAGTGCAAAAAGATAGATACACATTGTATAAAGATAAAACAATAAAACAAAAAATCATATAAGTTGGAATTCAAAGTTAAAAGTTGAATGATAGTTTATCCCTCAAGCAAGCATTATTTCATCAACTTTTTCACTGCAAAAAGGTAACTCATTGTATAAAGATAAAACAAAATAAAACAAATGGGAAACTTGAAATTAATAAGATCATCCTTTAATAAGGAACTTTAGTTTTCCTATTAAAGATATAATAATGATTTAATTATATAAGCCAGCCATAAATATACCACTAAATTTATATGACTTTTCAACATTTTCAAAATGAAATTGTAATTAAGACAACAAATGAATTATTTCAGCCTTTCAAAAGAGTCATACAAACCCACTTAAATTGCTAATCTATCTCTGAACATTATCAGTGATGGAATAAAATAAGAATTACCAGGAAAAAAAAAGATCAAACCATAGACACAATCAATTTAGACTAAAAAGAGTCAATATTGATTAAATAGGATTCACAGACATCCTAGAACACTTGAAACCTGTCTCTGATATCAAATTTGTAACGCTTCGAGACTAATTCCTTGAACGTAACACAGTGCTTAGGACCAAAAGTGATCCTAAGCTAACCCATGGTACTAGCATAATTCACGAGCAACTGAATAAAAATACATGAAATTGAAAATACTAGGCGGAAGCAATATCATTAGATAAACTTGTTCAATACAACATTGTTTAAAACCATTTACAATACTGGATTATACAAAATGAAAACTGGAACTAAATATATCAACTTTGACTGAGAACTGGAACTAAATATATCAACTCTGATTGACTATCTATGAAGCACCTACTAACACTGACTATAGGTAGCCGGATCATGACACCCAACTATCCTTAATCAATACATATGAATAAAAATAAAATAGTAAAACTACAAACTGACTTAAGTTCTCGAAGAGAGAGAACCCAACACAAGTTGGCTGGAAGCTGTGATCTGTCTGACCATGATTTTTTGAGCTAGAACTGGTACCTATATTATGAAACAATGTAGTCACACAGATGTATATGTGGTCAACATAATAGAATGTAATGAGCATGATGGAATGCACAAGTGACGCATAAGTAAAATGGAAGTAATAAATCATGCATAGAGTTGAAAACATGCTGACAAGTGTAAATAGTTCACAATTTGTACATGAATGACTTAAACATAGTAACAGATGACATGATAAGGAAATAGGAACACTTGTGTTGTGAATCAATTAAACTAGTTTAGAAATTACACAAAACTTGGGCATGCTAATGAGTACAAATGACTCACATTTAAACATGAAGTAAACTAGAAAGCATAATGAGAACAAGCATGATGCTGAAACATGAAAATCGTAGTGAAGTGAGTCATTGTATACTTAGTTAAAATCTTGTCTTTCTGTAGGAGATTCTCTTAACTGACATAAATCATGTGAGCAAACATGGAGTCCAACTTGTAACCCTTATTAGGAGGGTGTTCAATACCTTGCCAGGAGTAGAGAACCATGCTTTGACGTGATTACTCATAGGCTCAGTTGGGACAAAACATAATATCATACCTATGATGGCACATAGTTTCTAGAACTAGGATACGCTAAACCCTCATCCCTCGGTGCTAGATACTACTACCAAAATCATACTAATGCTCATAATGTATGAAATTCATCATGGAATGAAGCATGAAATAAATTTTAAAGTAAACTGACGACCATAGTTCATATACGCTTAAAACTAGTCATACTTCTTTATTGTTCCATAGATCATTCATGGCATATCTGAACGTCATACTGCATAAGCATTAATAACATACCTGGCAGTCATACTAATCATGAATCATATACTTGAAAACCATGAGTTTATGATAAACTGATACCATAAGGTCAAATTATGTCAAACTCATATGCTAAATTTTGAAATTCATATCAACCTGGGTAGTTCATGCTAATTTTTGTGGTAAAATCTCCAAGTCTCATAAATTATGTAAAAGTATAAAAAATTTATGTAAACTAGGCTTATATTATGTGCATGCTTGAAATTCATACTTGTTCATGATAAATTATGCTAAATTATATTAAAAACATGAAAATCCTTGTTTAAGGAAAGAACTTGTTCAATTTATACTTGAAATCTCGAAATCATATAAGGACATGTAATTCTTGCAAAATTCTAACGGTTCAATATCAGTTTATAAGAATTTCATTAACATTCCATCAAATCCTAAACAAGGGATCGAAAACATGTGAATAAGGATGCAATTATACCATGAGAGTTCATGAATATTATCAAGTATGTAGGAAAACACATAAATGGAACATGGGAAGTTGAATTAAAATTTTTGAGATTAAACCCTAACACAAGAGTACACATTGACGAAATCTTAAAACTTGAGTTTGGGCATAAGAATAAAAGGATTGACTTTTTTGAAGTCTCACATACCTGATCTTGTTGATTTCTTGAAGGAAATCTTGAGTTTGGAGCCTTTGGAGTTGAATTTTAAGAGAAATCTTTCTTTTAGTGTTTTTGAGAATTTGAGAGAGGAGTAAACGATGATTTTTTAGTTAAGTGATGAGGGAAAATGTTTTAGAATCGGTTATAAGGTCATTTAGGATAAAAAAAAAAAGGACCAATCCACTATCGAAAAATGAGTTAAAAGAAGTTTTAAATGTCTAGAGACCACTCGGCGTGGCATGCTAGCCAGCACCGTATTAGCTCCGTGGCACGCTAATATCGCACCAAAATAGCTTTTTGGCACGCTGATACCGCGGAACCCTACTGTTTTAGGGTCCTCAGCTTATGTCACTCAATGTGGCACGGACCCTCTCTAGTAAATTGATCATAACTTTTAACTCCAATATCAGATTAAGGCGAAATTGGATGAGTTGGAAAGAAGACTCAAAAACCTTTCATTTGGTGGGTCTTGAACTCCAAAACTCTTCAGAACCTAGGAGTATACTCATTTGAAGTTGACCCTTGATAGATTTTATACTCGTTTGAAGTTGCCTAGATAGATTCTTGGATCGTTTGAAGCTGGCCCTAGATAGATTCAATCAGTAAGAAAGCTTTCAACTTGGCTATGAGCTAGGAGCTACTCGTGACCTTAATTCATGTCTAAGACTCTTCACACACTAAAGAATTAATCTTAGCACCTATGTACAATTAGGAATCATTAGATTAGGGTCTACACAAACATTCCATGAATGGGTCGGTTCTTAGCTCAGAAACTTAGGGTGTTACATAAATTGAAAAGCTAGCAATTAGAATTCAAGATTTGTGATCCGGGCTGAAAATAATGAATGCAACTGCACTTAATCAGAGGCCTCAAGTTCAAACACCAAAATAGAGAACTTAGTAGCACGTTTTAGCCCTGTTAACTGGGCCTAGTCGACATGAAACAAAATTACCTTAAAATATGGGTGCAATAAGTCAACTTGACCAATATACATTGTATCAACTCGCTATGAATTTTTACGAATTCAATATATGTAAACAATAATTTAGGTAAACACATATTTTAGCAAAGATGTGATTGGTTATATCATGTGCACTACCGGGGGTTGATCTAGGGTGTCACGTGGGTGTTCACCCGACCCTTCGGCAAAACATTACATCATATAAGGTTACTTATATAGTTTTTGTGTGTTATATATAGATTTTTTGTGTGTTATATAGGATCAAAATGACTAATTTACCCTCAAAAAATGAGTTAAAAAGGAGTTTTTATTGTCTGGAGACCACCTGGCGTGGCACGCTAGCCAGCACGCTGTATTAGCTCCGTGGCTCACTAATATCGCGGACTCTTACTAATTTGGGTTCCTCAGCTTATGCCACTCGACATGACACGGACCCTCTTTGATAAATTGGTCATAACTTTTTACTCCAATATCAGATTAAGGCGAAATTGAATGCGTTGGAAAGAAGACTCAAAGTCATTTCATTTGGTGAGTCTTGAGCACCAAAACTCTTCAAAACCTAGGAATTATACTCGTTTGAAGTTGACCCTAGATAGATTCTATACTCGTTTGAAGTTGACCCCGGATAGATTCTATACTCATTTGAAATTGACCTTAGATAGATTCAATCGGTAAGAAAACTTTCAACTCTTCTAGGAGCTACTCGTGACATTAATTCATGTCTAAGGCTCTTCACACACTAAAGAATTTTTAACATCTATGTATAATTAGGAATCATTTGATTTGGGTCTACACACATTCGATGAACAGGTTGGTTTTTAGCTTTCAGGGTGTTATAGAAATTGAAAAGCTAGCAGTTAGAATTCAAGATTTGTGATCCGAGCTGAAAATAATGAATGCAATGGCACTTAATCAGAGGCCTCAAGTCCAAGCACTGGAATGGGGGCCTAGTCTACATGAAACAAAATTATCTTAAAATACTGGTTCAATCAGTTAATTTGACCAATATATATATTGTATCAACTCGCTATGAATTTTTATGAATTCAATCTATGTAAACAATAGGTAAAAACACATATTTTAAGAAAGATGTGATTGGTTAGATCATGTGTACTACCGGGAGCGGATCTAGGGAGTCATGAGGATGTTCACCCGAACACTTCGACAAAAAATTACATTGTATATATAAGGTTACTTGTATACTTTTTGTGTGTTATATATAGATTTTGAATCCCCTCAACCCAAACTTGTGGTTGACTTATTTGTTTAGGGAATTTAAAATTCACTTTGAGGGTCTAAGTTCGATTCACAGGCACTGCATTTTTATTTTCGAACCCCCTCAGTGAAATACATTTTTATTTTTCTAACCCCTTGAAGAAAATCTTGCATCCACCATTGAATAACATGCAGGCAGCTATTAGCAGCAAGGGAACATACCAAAACTATATACTATCTCAGAGAATTATTAAGCTGTCCCCTTGAGAGAATAGTCAGAAAAACCTCCTGTATTGAAAAAAAAATTTACTAGAAAAGCAACTACACTTAGGTAATATTGGTGCATTTATCTACTACACTTGTGAAAAGCAACAACGCCCAGTATCATTGAGTTTAAAGTTTAATACACCAGATAATACAACAAAAAATATTGCTCATGAAAAAATCACCAAGCAATACGAGGCAGAATTTAACGACACTTACTAAAAATGCATTGAATGCAACTCTTACAGATTATCAGTCACATGATTGTTGTTGCAGTCGTGGTCTCTTTGTGAAAAGGGACAAACTAGGCTCTTAACATAGATTTCTGCCTCGGGACATGGAGCAAAGTTAGTAACATCTCGATACCTGATCGAGGCATCTTTTGGATTGTATCTCGTGAAATGTGATCCAAACTGAAGCAAAATATCACCTTCAGTTGACATTAAAAATGGTGGATAAATTATAGGTCCCGCACGATCTTGAGGAGGAGGAGACTTGATGGTAAACATTTTTGTCCAAGATTGTTGTATCCCGTACTCCTTCAAAACCCAGATATCAACAAGAGTCGATGTGTAATCGCAAAACACGGAAAGATTACCCTCAAACACTCCTAAGTATGTCTTTTAACATAGGAGGGGTGCTCTACCTTTGTCCATTTCTCATCAGCTAAATCAAAAGCAAAAATGATCTTCGCGCCTCCGCCAAACCAATGAAGTTTCCCATTCACAAGCTTAGGAGAGCCATCCAATAGCTTTCTACCTTGAAAATCATCAATACATCTCCAAGAATCACTCTTTAGACTATATATTTTGACCTCATGAATACGAATCAGATATCCATCTCTATCTCTAACAATAGGGAGAAAACCCACAACCTTGTAATCATCTTGACACTCATCATATACAAAACCAAAATTTAAACCAACAGGTTCACCCAGGTAATTTAGGTAATCTTCAACTACGGAATCTCGGCTTAGATAACTAAGTAATTTCTTATACTTTCTAGTTCATGGATTCCATAGATACAAGTCATCTAATTCATAAAATACTCTAATGGCTAAACAAATCAATCCACTGACAGAACCAACAATCCGAGGACGACCCTTGAGATTTTTACCGGGATAATCCAAGTTGTTTACCTCAACAAAAGATCCGTAGAGTAAAGCACTAAGAGAACAGTCCTTGAAACCGTTTTTAAACATAACACTGTGGTGTTTGTAGTCCTTGTTAGTAGCGGATAACAAGAGATGGTTCTTCACAAATTCAGGGCTACGGATTAAAGAAAGCCAAGACTTTGAAACAGACCTGAATTTCAATAGGGATTTCACAGGAAGTCTCAACAAGATTTCTGTTATAAGGTCTTCAGGAAGGTTAGGCATCGCCAATATTGAAACTTCATCTTCTTTGGATTCCATTCGGGGATTTGGCTGCGGAGAAAGAGACTACTCGGTTTAATGTTTGAGAGACTTATGAATTTATAGTAGTAGATATGTTATTGATCAATGGGCTTTGTAATTTAACAGGCCAGCCAAACTCATAGTTTTATATTTTATAAAGTATAAATAATTATGATATTATTTTTATTTTTCTTTAATAAAAAATTAATACTAAAATTTTATAATAAAATCAGGACAAAGTATTGCGTCTCAAAATACAGGATACCGTTTAAACACACGTGAGTTTAAAACAACCTCCCACAATGAGAGCCCACCTTCAAGTTTCTTCAAACTCAAGCTCAACAATAGTGGATGGCTCAAATAACCTCCAATTTAGCTCAATTTCGAACCCTATACTCCTATAGTGCTAGAGAACACAAATCTAACACTAAAAACACAAGAAAAATACAAAACCAAAACTCAAAATTTGACCTAGGGTCAAAAACGGATTTAGTATTTTTGGGGGGATTTTTTATTTTGACACTTTTTTTTGTTGGGATTTACAATTTCTAGACTCTAATAGTATTAGGGAACAAGGATCTAATACTAGAAACACACAAAAATCAAGTTTTTTGAAAAACCCTAAAAACGTGAACAATAACTTTTTTTCTTCTTTTTCACTTTTTTTATTTTTATTTTCAAGATAACAATCCCAAGATTAATTTTGTTGGAACAAAATCAAACCTTGCTTTGATACGAAATAATACAAGGATGACCAAGAATACAAGAAAACATACGCCAAAACAGTCCACAAGTTGAGGAAACCCGAGACTATTTTGGTGACCACTCTCGGATTCGCTACTTATAACAAGAATAGAGAGAATAACGAGTGTTAACACCTCAAAACATCCAACCAACAAGTTATATTAGCACAATAAAATGAAGAACAACAAGGCTACAACAACTAGAACCTACGAGCTTTACAACAATACAAGGGAAACCCGAAACTAGAACAAGAAACAAAGATAGATAGTTAGACATAATGAAGTTGTAATCTTAAGAACCCAAGAATAGTAACTCTCGGATCCTTAACACCACACTCAACATGCACCTAACTCTTACAATGACACAAGAGGGCGTTCACCTCTCAAGCACCAAGGTATCAGGCTTTGCAACACACAAGAGAATCCACCCTAATGCTATGCCCTAATTTCGATTTTGGAGCTCTCTCTCACAAGAGGAGTGTTCTTACAATCTCAAATATAAACTAAGAAAATAAACCCTACAAGGTTCTATTTATACAACATTACAAATAATAGAGAAATGACAAAAGAGCCCTTTAGCGACTAGTCTTCAAAAATACTCAAAAGTGTCATGATCATGATCATACTTGTATCAAAAAGGCCCCATTCTACTCCTTTTAAACGTGAAAAAAAAAGACTGAACAAGGGGAGAATTTTGGCTTATGGCTTGCTCACTTTAATTCTCTTAATTAATATTATAATATAGACGAAATTACCCATTTACTCCTCATTAAAAAAAACTAAATTATTACAATAAACATAAAATTTTACCAGGATAATCCAAGTCAAGTGCCTCAGTTACAGAATAGTAAAGTAAAGACTTAACAGAATAGCCTCTGACATCACGGTTAGAATTATAAGCCTTAAACATAACGTCGTGGTGTGTGTAGTGTGGGGTCCTACCCCATAAATGAAGTCTTTAAAAACTTACCATGGGCAAACTTTTTTCAAAAAAAATTGGTTGTAAATTGGTAAGCAAGATTTAGTAGTTGGTTATTTAATGTGTTCACTATGAACACTTTGAATCTTCTTCATCTAGTGATGTCATGGATGACATCAATGGGGGTAATTCTTGCCTATAAAAGGAGCTCATCATCTCCTTGGAAAGATACACCAACAAAAGAGTGAAAGAAAAATAGAGTGAGGCATCACAGAGAGTTTAGTCTGTGAGAAAAAATAGAGGGTGTGAGTGATATTGTAGTGAGGTGGAAAATTCAACAGAGAAATTTCTTTTGAGTGTAGTAATAACTTTGAGTATTGTACTTATGACTACGGTCTAAAATTCCTTACTACAGAGATATCAGTTGCTCCTCATGACCCATAGTTTTTTCCTCATTGGGTTTCCATGTAAAAATCTTGGTGTCATTATCGCTCTTGTTGTTCTTGTTGATTAATCGTATTACTGTTGTCATAATTATTGCTTTTTATTACCACAATATTATTATCGTGGAAGGGTTTATTCCCAATAACTGATATCAGAGCTCAGATTCTTCTCATTCGCGAAAATAATATTTTGCAATTGGTGGTACTATACTCGATAAAGATAAAATGTCCAGAGTAAAGTACGAGGTAGCAAAATTCAATGGTGATAGCGATTTCTTAATATGGCAGAGGGAGATGAGAGATCTGCTCATCCAACAAGGATTACACAAGGCAATAAGTGGAAAATCCAAAAAGCCCAAATCCATGAAACTGGAGGATTAGAAAGAAATTAATGAAAAGGCTGGTAGTGCAATCAGGTTACACTTAATAGATGATGTGGTCAATAACATCATCGACGGAGATAGTGCATGTGGTATTTGGACAAAGTTAGAAAATCTTTACATGTTCAAAACTCTGACAAATAAATTGTACCTAAAGAAGTAGTTGTACGCCCTACATATAGGTGAAGGTACAAATTTTTTGTCACATTTAAATATGCTTAATGGACTGATCAGGCAGTTGGCCAACCTCGAAGTAAGATCGAGGAAGAAGATAAAGCCATCATACTCTTGAACTCGTTCCCATCTTCTTATGATAATTTGGCAACAATTATTTTACATAGTAAGGACTCTATTGAGATGAAAGATACCACATCAGCTCTTCTACTCGATGAGAAGATGAGAAAGAAGCCTGAAAATCATAGATAGGCTCTCATTACAGAAAGTAGAGGCAGAAGTCACCGAAGGAGTTCAATATGGTAGAACCGAAGGTCGTGGAAAGTCCAAGGTCCGATCCAAATCAAAAGCCAGAAATTGCTACAACTACAATCAACCAGGTCACTTCAAAAAAGATTGTCCAAATCTAAAAAGGGGCAAAGGTGAAAGTAGTGGCTAGAAGAATGACGACAACACTGCTGCCACGGTGCAAAATAATAATGATGTTGTTCTCTTCATAAATGAGGAAGAAGAGCGTATGCACTTGGCAGGGACAGAGTCAGAATGGGTGATTGACACAACAACATCTTACCATGCTACACCGGTAAGGAATCTTTTCTGCAAATATAAAGTAGGTGATTTCGGCACTGTGAAAATGGGTAACTCAAGTTATTCAAATATCGTGGGGATCGGAGACATTAGTATTAAGACTAATGTCGGATGCACATTGGTTCTAAAAGATGTACGTCATATACCCAATTTGCAGTTGAACTTGATCTCTGGAATTACTTTGGATCGACATGGATACGAGAACTATTTTGCAAATAAAAAATAGAGACTCACCAAGGGAGAATTGCTGATTTCGAAAGGAGTTGCTCGTGGCACGTTGTACAGGACAAATGCAGAAATTTATCGAGGTGAATTGAATACAATTTGAGAAAAGATTTCTGCAGATTTATGGCATAAAAGAATGGATCATATGATCGAGAAAGGATTAGAGATTCTCTCTAAGAAATCACTCATCTCTTTTTTCAAAGGTACAACGGCAAAATCATGTGACTACTACTTATTCGGTAAGCAACATAGAGTCTCATTTCAAACATCGTCTGAAAGAAAATTGAATATACTTGATTTTGTATATTCTGATTTTTGTGATCCGATGGAGGAAGAATCGATGGGAGGTAACAAATATTTCGTTACTTTTATTGATAATGCTTCATAGAAATTATGGGTTTATATCTTGAAAATCAAAGATCAGGTATTTTAAGTATTTCAAAAGTTTCATGCTCTGGTGAAAAGAGAGACGGGTCGAAAGTTAAAGCGTGTCCGCACTGACAATGGAGGTGAGTACACTTCAAGGGAATTTGAAGAGTATTGTTCAACTCATGGAATCAGACATAAAAAGACTGTTCCTAGAACTCCACAACACAATGGTGTAGCTGAACGAATGAATCGCATCATTATTGAGAAGGTGAGATGCATACTCAGAATGGCTAAACTTTCTAAGTCATTTTGGGATGAAGCAATTCAGATGGCTTGTTACCTGATTAATCATAGTCCATCAGTTTCATTGGAGTTTGATATCCCAGAGAGAGTTTGGACCAACAAAAATGTGTCCTACTCTCATATGAAGGTGTTCGGTTTTAGAGCTTTTGCACATGTACCGAAGGAGCAGAGAACAAAACTAGATGATAAATCAGTTCCCTCCATATTCATAGGAAATAGAGATGAAGAGTTTGGGTACAGATTATGGGATCCTATAAAGAAGAAGGTCATTAGAAGCAGAGATGTAGTCTTTCAAGAAAGTGAAGTCGGAATTGTTTATGATGTATTAGAGAAGGTCAAGAATAGAATGGTATAGTCCCTAATGTTATTACCATTCCTTCTACTTCTGACCATCCCAAAAGTACAAAAAGTACAATCGACGAGGTTGTCGAGAAGGGGAAGCAACCTGATGATTATGCTGAGCAGGTGGAGTACCCTACTTAAGAAAAAAAAAACAATCTCAACCTTTGGTCAGAAAGGCAAAGGGTAGAGTCATCCAAGTACCCTTCCTCAGAGTATGTCATCGTCAATGATGAGGGGGATCCAGAAAGTCTAAAGGAGGTGTTGGTCCATCCAGAAAAGAATAAGTGGATGAAAGCCATGCAAAAAGAGATGGAATCTCTGCAGAAAAATGGCACGTACAAGCTGGTTGAACTTCCAAAAGGTAAAAGACCGCTTAAATGCAAATGGGTTTTTAAACTCAAGAAAGATGGAAATGGCAAGTTGGTCAAATATAAAGCTCGATTGGTGGTAAAAGGCTTCGAATAGAAAAAAGGTATTGATTTTGGTGAAATCTTTTCACCCATTGTCAAAATGACTTCTATTCAAACCATTTTAAGCTTAGCAGCTAGACTAGATCTTGAAGTGGAGCAGTTGGACATGAAAATTGTATTTCTTCATTGAAATTTGGAAGAAGAGATCTATATGGACCAGCCAGAAGGATTTGAAGTAGCTGGAAAGAAACATATGGTCTGTAAACTGAATAAGAGTCTTTATGGATTGAAGCAGGCACCAAGGCAGTGGTACAAGAAGTTTGACTCATTCATGCAAAGTCAAACCTACAAAAAGACTTATTCTGATCTATGCGTATACTTTAAAAGATTTTCGAACAACAACTTTATTATTTTGTTGTTGTATGTGGATGACATGTTGATTATAGGACAAGACAAGGAGTTGATTGCCAAGTTGAAGAAAAATCTTTCCAAGTCATTTGACATGAAGGACTTGGGCCCAACACAACAAATTCTGGGGATGAAGATTGTTCGGGAACGAACAAGCAGAAAGTTGTGGCTATCTCAGGAGAAGTACATTGAACGTGTAACTCGTACGCTTCAATATGAAGAGTGCTAAAGTTGTTAGCACACCTCTTACTGGTCATTTGAAGTTAAGCAAGAAAATATGTCCTACAACAAAGGAAGAGAAAGGAAATATGGCTAATGTTTTTTATTCTTCAGTAGTCGGGAGTTTGATGTGTGCAATGGTGTGTACCAGACTGGATATTGCTCATGCAGTTGGTGTTGTCAGCAAGTTCCTTGAAAATCCTGGAAAAGAACACTGGGAAGCAGTCAAGTGGATACTCAGGTATTTAAGAGGTACCACATGAGATTGCTTGTGTTTTGGTGGATCTGATCCAATCTTGAAGGGCTATACAAATGCTGATATGGCAGGTGACCTTGACAACAGAAAATCCACTACAGGATATTTGTTTACATTTTCAGAGGGATCCTTATCATGGCAATCAAAGTTGCAGAAGTGTGTCGCACTCTCTACAACTGAAGCAGAGTATATTACAGCTACTGAAGCTGGCAAGGAGATGGTATGGATGAAATAGTTCTTTCAAGAACTTGGATTGCACCAAAAGGAGTACGTTGTCTATTGTGTCAGTCAAAGTGCAATAGACTTAAGCAGGAACTCCATGTACCATGCAAGAGCAAAACACATTGATGTGAGGTTCCATTGGATTTGTGAACAAGTGGAGAATGAATCGTTCCATTTTAAGAAGATTCACACCAATGAAAATCCCGCGGATATGCTGTAACGCCCCGCATTTCGGGCTAGAATAAAATATATGACTCTGATGCGTTGATAATCCCCGAGCCTTAAATCCTATGCCAATTTGTCATGTTAATCAAGTTTGTAGTATGTGAAACCATTTGAGCATGAATTTAGATCATAGAAGTCCTTCAACTCAAGGACGAGTTAAAACTATTTCGATCGATTAAGTTTTAGTGGACGTTGTAATTTGTGTCAAATTCTATTGACCATAACTCATTGTATATGATGAACTGGGTGGACTACTATATACCAAATTGTAGATAATTGAATAAGCTTTCCAACGATACCAAATTCGCCTAAAACGGAGACCCGGTGAAGAAGTTATGGCCTTTCAAAGTTGAATGTGTCGCCTATGCACATATAGGCGATGCATAAGGCGGCGCCTATGCAAATATAGGCGATGCATAGGGCGGCGCCTATGTAAATTTAGGCAATGCAAAGGGCGGCGCATAGTTATGGTTTCAGGTGACGAAAACACTCCGTTTTGAGTTACTTTAAGTGCAAGTTAGTCCTTACAAAACCCAAAATCGTCCTTACCCACTCCTAAATGGATTTGGGCCTATTAACAACATTGAAGCCTCCTATAAAATCCCAAAAATCTAATCCTTCAAGAACTTAAGAGAAGGAGCAACTAGGGTTTGAGAAAATAAGCTTGAAGGACCGATCATTCCGAAACTTCTTCGTGAAACAAATTACAGATTCGGAATCCTCTCAACGTAGGCTTCGATAGACACCAAAAATTCATGGAGAATAAGGTACGCGGGGTTTTCCTAAAATCTCATGGGCATAGAAATCATGTTTTAAGGATTGGGTTTTCGAATTCATGTACATACTCATGTTTCAGAAGCTTTAATGATATTGTTTTGGCCTTTTGGCTTTCCCCCAAAGTGATTTGAAAGTTATATGTATATATATATATATGCGTTTGTCCTGAAATATGAATTTAGAGCATGATTTTCATGAAACCTTTCTCTTAATGTAAATTTTTCCATGTTTCACGTAATATACAATGTTTTGAACACGAAAGAGAGGGTTGTGAATGTTGAATATGCATGTAATGAAAGAATGCATGGTTTTGCCAAAAATGCACATGACCACCATATGTTTGATGAAAGTTTTGCATGGATTTGACTTGAGTTTCGGAACATGACATCTTTAATGCAAATTACATGTTTTGGTGGTCTAAACTATGTTTTGAATGAAAGCTCTTGCTTAATACATTATGGCTCAGAAATAGGACGTGCAAGTCTTGGTATGACGATACCAACTCAGACAAATGCCATAACAGACACAGACTAGTTCAGAAATCAAATTTTTATCAGACTCTCATGATTTAGAAATTTCAGAATGATACATGTTCAGACAAGGCTAAAATAGGGCATAAAGAGAGCTTAGGTGGTTCCCTGAAGAAGGCGGGAGTTTCAGACAACTCTTTGCCTAAAACAGTGGTTTGCCGACCCGGGTATATTATTATGCGCTGACTTAAATGTCCTGTGGCGTATCAGACTCAGACACTCCAACCCTTGCGGCACACTTGGGTTGGGGGCTTCCCCACCGAGTCAATGGCGGATTCCATACAGCCCGTGGAATATTCAGACTTGTAGGGGAATACCACCTAACTCAGAAGTAAAACACAGATCATGATTTGAAATGAACAGACAGGTTGCATGTTTTCAGAAAGTGCCCATGTATTTTTCAGAAACAGTTTTATACATGATGTCTTGATGAAAAATTGCTTTCCCTTAATATATATATATATATATGTATGTTCCATTATACTACTTTTGGATTGCTTCGCGTGCCAGTACTTTTGTGCTGACCCCCCCTCCTTCCAGGTCCTGAGGCACAGTCTAGGGGTCTAGCTACTTAGTAGACATTCTCGGGTTTGCAGACTTGATCTCACAGTGGTGAGCCTTCTATTATTCGGAAGGCCTAATTATGTCAGACACTATCTTATTTATTATGTTTTTGGTTTACTGGGGGCCTTGTCCAAGCTTCTTTTCAGACAAATGTTTATGTTCCTAGTAGAGATTTCGCAGACTGATGTCAGATAGTATTATTCAGAAATATTGCAGGACTTGACCATGTTTTCCGTACTCAGTTTCAATTCCGCATTTTATTATGATTATGAATGTTGTGCATGATAACCAGATAGAGAATGGGTGTTCCGGGCCTTCATGGTTCGGGATGCTCGTCACGGCTAGGGCCTAGGCTCGGGTCGTGACAAACTTGGTATCAGAGCACGGTTCATGGTCCCAGGGTGTGCGAAATCGCGT
Source organism: Capsicum pubescens (assembly GCA_030864215.1). NCBI lineage: Eukaryota > Viridiplantae > Streptophyta > Magnoliopsida > Solanales > Solanaceae > Capsicum > Capsicum pubescens. Next base: position 40,063,375 of record CM061546.1, read on the forward strand.
CGGGTAGAGTCTTGTTTATGGGTGTGTAGCGCGCCACACTTATAAACAGGAGGCTACTAGGCGTTTAGGAATGTTTCCCTTCTTTGTGATTTAGTTCGTGCTTCAGAGTCTAAACTGTCCCCTAATCAATGATCTCTTGTATTACAGTGAAACACGACTATGCCTCCCCGTCACAACATCGATCAGAGTGCTCAGGCAGATGTGATCCGTCCCACCCATGGGATGCGGACCCGTAATAGAGCTTCCACGCCAGAACCTGTCCCTACTCCGGGAGTCCCTCCAGTTCCAACCAGTCCACCTCAGGCTCCGCGGACTAATGTCAACCGTCTACCAACTGCTCAGAGAGATATCTCAAATGTAGAGTTCAGGCGGTCTATCCATATGCTGACACAGCTGGTAGCTAACCAAGCTCAATGATTGAAAGATATTGGGTCTGCATCCATTACGTCTGAGGCTACTAGAGTCGGGCATTCCATGAAGATGAATCCACCTAAGTTCACTGGTACAAAGGTAGAGGAAGATCCACAGGAGTTCGTGGATGAGATGGAGAAGATCTTTAAGGTAATGCATGTAGATGAGATTGAAGGAGTGGAATTGGCAACTTATCAGCTTAAGGATGTTGCAAATCAGTGATATGCAGACTGGGAAAATGCAAAAGGTGAGAGTGCTGAGCTCACAGTTTGGGGTGAGTTTGTAGAAGCTTTCCTTGACAGATTCTTTCCTCTGGAGTTGAGGGAGGCCAAAGCAGAAGAGTTCATGAATCTGAAGCAGGGCAGTATGAGTGTACAGGAGTACACTTTGAAGTTTAATCAACTAGCCCGCTATGCACCAGAATTGACTAGCAATATGAGAGCCCGGATGAGGAAATTTGCATCTGGCCTTGCTGATAACCTGATACTTGAGTGCCAGGGGGCAATGCTGAATAGGGAGTTAGACTTTGCTAGACTGACAGACCACATGCAGCAAGTGGAAGAGAAGAAGATAAAGATCGCTGAATCTAGAGAGAAGGACAGACAGGCCAAGAGAGTCAAATCTGTGGATCGGCACCAGAGTCATCCGCAGAGTGGTAATTGGGGAAATAGGCAGTCGAAGAAGACGAGGTTTTGGAATAATACACAGTCAGCGGCCAGCGCCCCAGCGCCCAGACCCCCTGCAAATAGACAGACTCAGAGCTTTCAGACTCCTCATGGATCTAGAGCACCAGATACTCAGTCGCAGGGTAGTGTGGCTCAGCAGCATCGCACTTACTCGCGATGTGAAAATTGTGGTAAGAATCATCCGGGGAAATGTCAGTTGGGCACACTTGTATGTTATTCATGTGGTCAGTCAGGCCATTTTCAGAGGGACTGTCCATCTGCTAGGAGGAGTGCTGGTGGTGCGAAGTTTCAGGGAAATTCCACAGCGCCATCCCCATCTCATAAGGGCGCCACATCAGTTGTCGGGAACAGTCGCAACCGGTTATATGCCTTGACCAACCGCCAGGAGGCGGAAGCTTCCCCAGATGTTGTTACCGGTACGTTACAAATCTTTTCCCGTGATGTCAGTGTGTTACTTGATCCCGGATCCACCTTATCCTATGTGACCCCTTATGTGGCTGTTGGTTTCGGGTTTGAGCCCAGTGTGATTTCTGAACCCTTTTCTGTTTCTACCCCGGTGGGGGATTCTGTTGTTGCTAGAAAAGTATATAGGGGTTGTGTGGTGACTCTTGGTAGTCGGGATACGGTGGCAGACCTTATAGAGTTGGACATGGTTCCATTTGATGCTATCTTAGGGATGGATTGGCTCCATTCATGCTACGCCATATTGGATTTTAGGACCCATAGAGTTACCTTTTCTTTCCCGAATGAACCAATGATAGAATGGGAGGGACATTCTTTAGCACCCAAGGGGCACTTTATATCTTATCTCAGAGCCCAAAAACTCATTTCTAAGGGTTGCTTGTATCACCTTATTCGAGTCAAGGACTCTAAAGTTGAAAATCCTCCTCTTCAGTCTGTCCCTGTGGTGAATGAATTTCCAAAAGTCTTTCCCGAAGATCTCCCAGGGGTACCCCTGATAGGGAGATAGAGTTTGGTATTGATGTGTTGCCAGATACCCGTCCCATGTCTATTCCGCCATATAGAATGGCTCCTGCAGAACTAAAGGAGTTGAAAGAGCAGCTAGCAGACCTCCTAGATAAGGGATTTATACGCCTCAGTGTATCTCCTTGGGGTGCACCTGTACTTTTCGTGCGTAAGAAAGACGGTTCCCTTCGTATGTGCATAGATTACCATCAGTTGAACAAGGTCACAATTAAAAACAAATATCCTCTTCAGAGGATTGATGATCTTTTTTACCAGCTTCAGGGTGCTAGATGTTTTTCAAAAATAGACCTTCGTTCGGGCTATCATCAGTTGAAAGTTAGGGAGACAGACATTCCCAAAACAGCTTTCCGAACCCGATATGGTCACTATGAGTTTCTCCTCATGTCCTTCGGGCTAACTAATGCCCCTGCAGCCTTCATGGATCTTATGAACAGAGTTTTCCGTCAGTTTCTTGACTCGTTTGTCATTGTATTTATTGATGATATTCTGATTTATTCTAAGAGTAAGGAGGATCATGCCGATCACCTCCGAATCATTCTTCAGACCCTTAAGGATCATCGGTTGTATGCTAAATTTTCCAAGTGTGAGTTCTGGTTAGATGCTATTGCCTTCTTAGGGCATATTGTGTCCAGTGACGGGATTAGAGTGGATCCCCAGAAAGTTGAGGCAGTGAGAAGATGGCCCAGACCCACGACTCCAACCAATATTCGGAGCTTCTTGGGTTTGGCAGGTTATTACAGAAGATTCGTAGAGGGTTTTTCATCCATAGCGGCTCCACTCACTAAACTGACTCAGAAAAAGGTAAAGTTTGTGTGGTCTGATTTATGCGAAAATAGTTTTGAGAAGTTGAAAGACAGACTGACCACTGCACCTATTTTGACTCTTCCCGAGGGTGTTGATGGTTTTGTGGTTTACTGTGATGCGTCCCGTGTGGGACTTGGCTGCGTTTTGATGCAACATGGTAAGGTGGTAGCTTATGCATCTAGGTAGTTGAAGGTGCATGAGCGGAACTACCCTACTCATGATTTGGAGTTAGCGGTTGTGGTGTTAGAAACGCACAATAATCTTCAAGTTAAAAGCGAAAATAAAATGGACATCTAGCAAAAATGCAAGCAAGTAATTTAAATACTGTAATCTGGTCGAGGTACAATATCACCAATACGACAATTTAAACATTTACTTGCTGAACAGATGAGGGAGCAGCATTCGAGAGCATTGTAAATACATAGCAGAAACTATTTGGAGCCAGCAGGGTCACCCAGACAAGCTAGGGCATATATCATCGTCATTTCGAACATTGCATAGTGTAATTCTTACAGGTTATTAGTCACACGATTGTCTTCATGACACTCATGCCAGCCTTCATTTTTGGTGCATTCGCCGGTTTCTTCTGTCAAAAAGGACAAACTAGGCTCATAACATAGATTTCTACCTCGAGACACGGAGCTATGTTAGTAACATCTAGATGTTTGATCGAGTCATCCCTTGGATTGTATTTCGTGAAACCTGATTGGGAAGGAAGTAAAATCTCACCTTCATTTGACACTAAAATAGTTGGATAAAATATACGCGGCACAGGATCTTCAGAAGACATGATGGTAAATATCTTTGTCCAAGATTCTCTTAACCCCATATTCCTTCATAACCCAGATATCAAGATGAGTCCACGCATAATTATAAAACATGGAAAGATCGCTCTGAAACACTCCAAGCTTAAACTGTTGGACATCTTTCAAAACAAGAAGGCTTCTCTACCTCTTCCCGTTTCTCATCAGTCAAATCAATAGAAATGATGTTCCATTGCATGTCAAGCCAATAAAGTTTCCCCTTGACAAACTTAACTGAATCACCCAAGAGCTCTCTACCTTGCAAATCATCAAAACGTCTCCAAGAATCACTCTTTAGACTATATATCTTGACGTCAACGTGACTCGGGTGTCCCTGTCCACTTGTGTAAACAGGGAAAAAACCCACTACCTTGTAATCATCTTGGAACTCATCATATGTAAAACCAAAGTTGAAATGAGCAAAACCATCCTCATGGTTACGTCTATAACTAGGCAATGTCTTGTACTTTCTCATTGATGGATTCAATAGAAACAAGTCATGTAATCTACCAAAATCAGTGATGGAAAGACAAATTAATCCATTGACAGAACCAACAAGCCAAGGATATCATCACGCTTTTTACCAGGATAATTCAAGTCGAATGCCTCAGTTACAGAATCATAAAGTAAAGAGCTAACAGAACAATCCTTGATATCATGATTAGAATTTCCAGTCTTAATCATAACACGATGGTGAGTGTAGTTCTTGTTAGTAGCGGATAATAAGAGATGGTTCTTCACAAATTCAAGGCTAGATATTAACAAAAGCCAAGATTTCGAAATAGACCTGAATTGCAATAGATATTTCATGGGAAGCTTTAACAAGATTTTTGTGATGAGTTCTGCAGGAAGGTTAGGCATTGGCAAGACTGAATCTCCTTTGGATTCCATGTGGATTACATATAACATGAGAAAAGGATGTGGTTTAAGTTTTGGGGTATAATTGAATGATGTTTTTGGCTACAAACTCTTTTCCCTATACAAAAAAGGGTGAGGGAAATATACTGCTCCCTCTACACTTTCAAAAAAAAAAAAGTGACATATTTTGACTTGACATGAAATTTTAAAAAAAATAAAAAAACTTTTGAATTCTATAGTCTTAAGTTAAAATTATGTCAGATGTACCAAAATGCTTCTTAATCTTGTAGTCTTAAACATGTCACATGAAAAATTGTTATCACATTGATAACTTGATATGTTTGAAAAAATAAAATAAAACGTATTTTTGGCTAGTAGTGGAGCACTTTCTGAAAGCTTGCCTACGCACAAATTTTTGTTTTATTATTAAGAAAAGTTTTTTTAAAATCAATTAGCAGAACTCATATTGCTACTTTGAAGTGTTTGAAAGCTGAGTAATTTGGTAAAACTTATTTAAAAACTGTTTTAAAATTGTAGCTAAACATTTTTTGAAAGCTTACCTAACACAAACTGTTGGTATAATATTGACAAAAATATGTTTCAAGTTCAATAACAAAAGAAATATTGTATCCCTTTTGAAATATACTTTTTAAAAAATTGAAAGATTGGCTAAACAAGTACGGCTTTTGTATTTCACAACCGCTTTTCTCAGTTTAGTTTTTCAACTATTTGAATTTGTCAATTTACATTTCATGTATATTAGGTCTTATCACTATTGCTCATTAGAATTGCACTAAAATTTTAAGGGTTCTCGATAGAGAAAGAAAATAACATGCATTAAATTAAATTTGCTTTGAAATATATAGTTTTTGTTGTTGATGGATTAAAACAAAACCAGCCAATATCCCTTGTAACCTGATAGACAACATGATACTTAGAAACAACAACATAATCTGTGAAATATGTGGATGGTAGGATGGCCGCGGACTTTATTTCTGCATTTGTGGGATAAAGACTAAAGATAAAATAGTCTCATGGAGCATCCCACTTATCCAATCCGGTGTACCAAACGACCCCTAATTTACTTTTGCTAGGATCAAGGGAAAGGAACTTTGAGTCAACAAGCTTGTTATCATCAAACCATGTCGACACTTGGGAGAAAAGAAATTAATTGGATGAATTTAAAACCAATTACTTTTCACCAGAAACTCCGCATTCTACTAAACACAAAAAGTACAGCAAAGGCACTAATCATATTTTCAGAATTGTTTGGGGGGAGAGCAACTTCAACTATCCATTACAATAATATACTAAGATTACATTATACTTTACAACCACCAGTTGGTTACTTTTACAACGGCCCCACCATCCACTATGCAAAGGGATAAAGGGAGTCCCCACAATCCCACAAACAAAATGGAAGAAGAGCAGCTAATCATAGATAACTTTGAAAAAGAAGCTCACCTCATCCGAAAACAATGCTAATTGATTGGGTGCTTTCATACGTTTACCTTTGTACAAGGTATGACATCATGCCTTGTTTGACGAAACTCCTGAAAGGTAATAGAAAAGGGCCAATGGTTGAGCTAAAAGCAAAAGTTGTGGCATCTGACATTGATTGCATTGCCACCAATTACAGAGGAAAATACAAAGTGATGGTAGGTAAGGGTAAGGATACAAAGAAGGGTGGGACACAAGGCTATTAGGAGTTCTCAGAGGCACGTGCAGCACATTGGAGGTCTATGATGGGGCTGCCGGTTCAGGCTTGACCAGTGACTGGTCATCCGGTTGCTGAGTAGGATAGATCAGGGCAGCTAGCGATATGGGCATGATGCAGAGTGATTTAGACTGAAGGTATTGCATGGCAGCACCAACATCTTCCTCCATGAGCTTAGCAACCTCTCGTTCTGTGTCGGCATTGGACCACTTATCCCATATATGCTGGTTGGATCTACTTTCACCACTGTCCCCCTAAGATAAGAGAAAAAACAAGAAAATACCGAAGCAAATGAAGAATTTGTTAGCTCAAGCAATTAGGCAATGTCTTTAGGGTCTTTGATGTTCAATTAACAGTAACAGGATCCCATTCATTACCTCCACAGATTGCAATGGAATGTCAGCAACAAGTTGTGCCACCGCACTAGCTCCTCCCAGCCTACTCATGCTCAGTACCTTTAGGCAGTTTAATTCAAACTATTTATTTGACAGATACGAGAATGAAAACCAGGAAATCTCCAAACCAGCTACGAGACTATGATCGCCAAGAAATCCATGAAACTGGGGAACTCAAAACCACTAAGGAGGCTACACATGAACCAACTCCCCCCCAACTTCTAACATAGCCAAAAGTTTTGCATATATTACAGCAAATGACATACCAAAACGTAACAGTAACATCCTACTAAGTTAAGAGTTATAGAGTGGGATTATCAAGGATTGGCATGATAACTTTCATGTAAGTAAAGCAAGCACTAGGGACCACTAGACGAGATGTAAATTTCTCAATGAGGCACCAATCATCCTTCAAGAGGTTATTTATATGGTATACCAGAGGACCTTTTTGAGAAGGCAACAGTAGACCACTAGACGACTTCTGACAATAGTATGAGATTACCCTTTACTTTTTTCAATTTCTTTTTTTTTTTATCAAGACTCTTTTCAATTTCTTGAACACATCTAACATTCCTACCCTCATATTTTATGACACTATTTGACACATAAGCAAAATATTAGTTTGACTTGCATATCATACAAGTAGTAGTAGACAACATATTAAACGAGTAGATGAAAAGTTGAGTTCAAATAAAAAAATACCTCAATTTTGAATTTGAACAGTTAAAATGATTATAAAGCTTATCAGAATGATGTCGAACAAAAATAGGAAGTGTGTGCAAATCGGGACCTTGGGAGTAGGGGGTAGAATAGGCCAGGATGAGAATTACTTCCAAATTGCCCAGGAGATGTAGAAATATACTTATTTGAAACTGAATTATTATACAAGCAAAACCATTAACTTGTCCTTAGTATTACACTCATAAGGCAACTATTTCCCATGAAATCAAGAGAAACGTAGCTCAAGGTACGTAGTACGGATAAGATAATTAACTCAATCACCGTTAGAGAAACCAAGAACCAGAAAAGCACATGATCCAAAACACTAAACCCCCAGCAAGGAAGTATCCTCACGAACATGATGGTGAAGGTGAATTATTGAGCTCGACAGGAATGGATAAATGATAATGGTTCCAACAATTTTAAATTAAGAATCAAATCATATGAGAGGAACAATTGTAAAGCAGCTTCATTGTACAGAAATCAGAAGCCGAGAACCTAATTTGCTCTGGAACATGGTAGGAAGAGTGATGACTAAGTTAGCAATAAGATCAACGTTAAAAAATTAACATATTACCTTAACCTGAAGCCTTAAGAACTTCACATAGTCCAGAATCTCATCAAGCATTGCAGCCCTATCTGTCTGGCAAGAGAAAAAAGATTTCAATACCTCAAGCTTTCCACATCCTTGTTAAATTAACTCTTTATATTAGGGACCCATTGAAATTAGATGCTGAATAACTAAGACAAAGTCCAATTGCAAAAATCCATATCAAAGTGAAAATCAGCAATCCAGCTAATCCCAAAAGCCCGACAACTAGAAAATAGTAAATTTGACCATCAGACACAGTCCACCACAAGTGAAAGTTTGCTTACAAGATGATTCATCCTATACCTGTTTTAATTTTCTACGTATTGGTATTTTATGGTCATGCTGTTGACGAAAAAGTAAAATTACTATTTGTAAACATAAGATTTCGTATTTTATAGAGCCTGAGAATGACACAAGAGATGTGTAAAGAAACACACTATTCATGAAAATAAGAACTTGTGGAAGGGAAATAGACACTTGGACACACCTTATTGCAGCTGGGTACCAGTTCCTGCAAAGCCTTTATTCTTTCTGATATCCTCTCTCTTCTCAGCTGCAAAAAGAAACAGGTCGATCAATTATTTAGTACCACTTGTTTCTAGAAGACTCTCTTAACACCTTGCATTATACTATGTGATACACATTTGCCCTCACGGAACTTATCTACATAGCATGCTACATCAATCTTCTTACCCTCTCAGCAATGCTATGTGGATCTGTGGCTTGTCCCCTTCGAGCTCGAACCCTGGGACGAATTGAAGGTGGCTGCGGTACAGTTACTGTTGTGCTAGTTGTTGGTGGGCCTTGAAAGGGCTGCAAGAAACCAAGAGAAATTATAAGGTAGACAAATGCAGAAATTATCTATTCCCATCGTTCACAAAGAAGCCATGTCCGTCTTAGAGAAACATAATCCAAATCATAGTTACCAAGCATGAATCGTACAACTAATCAGACTTCAAAAATAAAACAACCATGCCTCTATGAGGTCTAAGGTTCAAATCCCGTTAAGGCAAAAAATACCAGGTAATTTCTTCCTATATATCCAAGCCTTGGTGAGTAGAATCACCCGATACCCTCATTGAAGAGAGATGGCAAATACAAGGTGGAAAGGTTGAGCTGAGCATAAGCTAATCTCGAACACTGCCATCTTTCAAAAACAAAAATATAACAGTGTTCTATCTTCTTATGTCAGATAATATGCCTCAATTAGAAAAGAATTATTCTTCAAAACCATTTGCTTTCCATGTAGTTGTTGGCAAGGAGAATTAAATTGTGTAGATACAAATTCTGGACTAGCTTCAGACAGCTCACCGACTATAAATTTGTAAATGCATTTAGATTTCAACAACATGCCCAATATAATCCAACAAATAGGGTCTGGGAGGGTAGAGTGTGCGTAAACCTTACCCAAGGATATGTTAGTTCCGTAGCCAAGACTTGACACCAGGTCTCTCGGGTGAGAGCCGAGTATCCTAAGATTTCAGCTTATAAACAAAAATCATTTTAAGCATAGTCTACAAAGAGCTTGACCACAAAGTTGTCTCTCATAAAACCTCAGGAAGCAAAATCATGAAGTGTAAATAGTTGCAATATGTACAAGTCAATAAGGAATTTAACCAATGGGATTGAAGGTGACGGAAAAAATTCAGTCGCAAGTCAAATTTATAATAGGCACTTTCTATAGACATTGATAGTTTACAATACTTTTCCGAGTTTAGCATTCTTCAAAACAAACTAATTCCTCAATGATCATCAGAAACAATAGTAACTCTTTACAGGGTAAACTAACTATACATAACACATTCAACCCTGAAATCTATCACAATCAACACATGAAAACTGAAATTAACTCAATTTTACATTTCCAGCTATTTATATCGAAAAAATTATCTGTACTGGAGAAAAAAGCAATAACTTTCACAACCAAAACATACACACAGACACACTCACACACACACAGACAGAGAGAGACGGTGAGAGTAACCTGGACATGGTGAACAGGAGGCACAGAGTGTCTAACTGCATGAGATTGCAAATGTTCTAATCCTGCATATAAACTCCCTATATTCATCCCTTCTCTTTCCTACAAAACAAACAATAATAAGAATAATAAGTTGCATATCCTGAAATTTGAAAAATGCCAAAAGAAAAAAAGAAAAAATCTCAAGTTCAAATCCAAACAAAACAAACTAAGTGATTCTTCACATATGTCTTAGCCTTGAAGGACAAAATTACACGATATATGTTGCTGGTGAGGAGGTGGGAGGTGGCAGGTATCCATGGAATTAGTTGAAGTTAGCAAAAACTGACCCAAATACCACAATTATCAAAAGAAATTAAAATAAAAAATAAATAAACACTCCCTCTGTTTCTTTTTACTTGTCCCTAATGTTTCAATTTACTTGTCTAAGTGAATTTTGTTATATTTTTCCTTGTCTACTACGTAAATTAATAATTGTCAAATTTAGAGTTTCAGAATTTAGTCCTCCATTTCATTTTACCTGGCCCTTAAGAAAGATTAATAGACATGTATTTTATGTTTTGGATTATTTTATGTTGTTATTTAATAGTAACATATCCTCGGGTAAGGTTTACATACACTCTACCCTCAACTTAAATTATTTTAGGTTGTTATTTAATATTAAGGGCAGAAAGGGAGAAATATACTCCCTCTAGTCCAAAATAAGTGATTTTTTGTTTCAATCACACCTATTAACGAAAAGAAATTAGGACATAAATTGTACTTTGCTTTTCATTTTTAACTTTCAGATATTATCAAACTAGTCTCGAAATTTCATCACATTAAAATAAAGTCAATTAAGTCTCTTGAAACTCATAACCTAAAAAGTGTAAACGGAGGGTAAAATTAAAGGAAACTTTAAACATGTCTTTTAAAGAGTGAATAATTCACTTATTTTGGACATTGAAAAAGAACTCAAAAATTCATTTATTTTGGACCAGAGGAGTAGTAATATTCTCTTAATTTCATAAATTGGATAGTAGTAATAGTTAAATTTAGAGTTTCATAACATTTAATTCAGTATCCTTAACCAGTGTGTCACGTCAATAAGGGCCAAGTAAAATGAAACGGAGCGAGTAATTGCTTACATGCTTCACTGCATAAGCACCACCAGCAGCACTGACGTCATCACGTCCGTTATCCAAGCTTAATCCCAACGGAAACAACGGCTGCTGTAATACTCCACTACCACCACCAGAAGAGTTAAACGACGCCGTATCTGACGGAGTATTACCAACATCAGCTACAGGCAAACCAGTGTAAGAAGGAATCGCGAGAATTTGCTCGAAAAAATCATCGGCGTATCCCTCCGTTTGATTGTTCGACATGCCGGAGATTTTTTCCGGCGAATTAAAATAAAAAAAAATTAAGGTGAGAAGAAGGGTGAGGGTTTTGAGAATACTGAAATGAAATTGGAATGAATGGAATGGAACTGTTTTGGTGCTTTGTGGCATGCGTTTTAAAAAGTGTGATTATTTTTACTTCTTTTTTTTTAATTGTTTTGGGTTTTTGTGAATAGTCCTTGGAGGTTATTGTAATGTTGTTTTTGGACTCTATAGGTTTTGTAAATGGGCAAATTTTGCTCTTTTCTTTTAGCTACTAAAGATTTAGGAACTATTCGATCATAAAAGGCACAAATAGTTTTTAAAATTTTTTGATAGTACAATTTGTCATAAAAAATTCAATCGTAGAAAAATTAGAAAAAAAAATAGTTTTTGGATCAAATTTAATTTTTGGAGACTTTTAAAATTTTTAAATTTACCTCAAACTTTTATATACTCTTGTACTTGTCCTGATTTGTAAAGTACACACTTTTACTTACGCATTTGTCATCTGCACCCTTAACCCATTAAAAACGAATTTTCTAAATTATTTTTTGACATGACATTCTATGTGGCTGAGACCATATAGGAGCGTGTGATACAAACGTCAAAGGCGCGTCCCACCCCATAAAACAGGGCCCCAACGATCAAATTAGGGCATTTATAAGTCTTTCTTCCTCATTTGCTTTCAACACAATTGTTGGAGCAATTTGGGATCTTTTTCTCCCTTCTTCTCGATCTTCTCTCTCTCTCATTTCTTGTACCTTAATTTTTTATTTTTTTCATACCTTTTTTTGGTTGTATCTTAATTTTTTGTCCACTTTTTTCTCTAGTTTTTCGTAACACCGTGACAATTCGAATTTATTATTGTGGGCTTTATGTTGAACTTAAAATGTCAAGAACACCAACTAATTTCGAAAGAATGTTTTGAAGCTGTCAAAAATATAAAGCTGGTAATGGTTATGGATTCTTTCGATGGGCTGATGCAAATAAATAATATTATATGACCAATCCATCAACAATTTCAGAGTAAGGAAGTAAAGGTCGACATAGAAGGCAACGAAGATAAGAAAGGTTGGGAAGAAATGATGGAAGACATGAGAGATCAAACACTAGCATGACACTGTTATCGTCATTGTTGTCATTTGATTTCTATTTGTTGTATTTAAGATGGCTTGATATTTATAGTTGCAATGTGCAATGATAATGAAATTAAAATTTAATAACAAACACTATTTTGCCAATACAAAAATTTCCAATATATAGAAACATGTTTTAACTAGAGTTTACATCAAAAAGTTTGTCTTAACAACACCGTTAATGAGAAATGCACCAAAAATTATAACACACTTGTCTTAACAACACTTGGGAGCAATTGAATTAAAAACTAGCATTACACAAAGAGAATTCTATTACCATGTGCCTTGAGTGATTGGTGTGGACTGATTCTTTCTGGCTTGAGCGTTTGTTGTGGCTTGAGTGGTTGTAGAATATTTTACCTTTGATCTACTGTAACTCTATTCTTGTAGTTGTCTTTGAGTTACTGCAATCCACTTTTCCATCTTAATCCTTTTGATTTGTAACCCAAGTCAATATTGGTTAGAACTGAACTAATAAGTGTTGGACTGTGTAACATTCTATCAGTATTTCCAGACTAAAAAATAATAAAATCAGTTAAAAATGCATTAATTAATATTAGTTAAATGTGTTTAGATGATAGAAAACTTACCATCTGCACTACACTGCCATTTGGTCCAAACAGCACACCAAAATTAGTTGTTTTTGTATTTTTATATTTTGATATTTTATATGAAAGATTTGCACCATCTCTCAAAGTTGTACTAGTTTTCTTCTTTTGGACACCAACACATAATAGACTGTTGACTTGTAGGTTATGTAGCATTATCACATACTGCAGAAGTGGTTGCAGACATCACAACAGCTGCAGGCTTTATATCAGTTGTTGAGGCAGTTGCAGTCCTCACACCACCAATTGATGTAGCATTTGCAGGCCTTTTTGCAGCTGTTGTTGCACTATGAGGCCTTTTTTTGCTTGGTTTAGTATTTGCAGGCCTCCCAATACCTGCTAAAGCATTTGCAAGTCACTCAGCAGCAACTGAAGTACTAATGCTAGGTTGCACACTTGGTTAACTGCCACTTACAGATGGTGTAGCAGTTCCACAGCTATCAGTGAAATCTTTTTCCTACAAAAAATATATTAAGGTCAGAAACTCATCCAAAAAGTATAAAATTCATCAATAAAAAGATATTTAGCTTACCGAAGTTGGGCATCCTATCTTGTTGTGTCCAATAGACTTGCACAAAGAACATGTCATTTTTAGTTTCTTTTTTGTAGTCTTTTTAATTTTTTTCTTAACAGGCTCTTTACTATCGTTTTTTCTATTTTTACTTGGTCTTCCTGGCAAAAAAGTAATCTCAGGCAGCTTAATTGTTGATCTTGCACTTTTTGACCACATCTTCATGTTTGTCATTAGTTGAATATACTTATTATATGTCTTTAGGTATGTTTTCCTCTTATACCAGTGATCAACAAATGACTCCACATTCCATTTCTTATAATGCATTGCATTAATTGCATGTGCACAAGTAATTTTATTTAGTTGTCATGACCTATAACTACATTGATTCCTCTTTACATTAACAACATGTGTATCTGGTGGATCACTAATCTCAAAGTTAATATCACCATTAAACCTCACCTCACACTTGACTGCATACTCACCATTCTCTACAAGAACTTTCATAGCCATTAGTGATACATCACTGATCAATCTTTTTGGAAACTCTTTCATTTGATTCATCATTTTCATGACTTTGCCTCTTTTTTCCTTCAGTATAGTGATAATTATTTTGAATCTAGCACCTAGAATTCAACTGTTGAAAGTCTCACACATGTTGTTCTCAACCACATCACACCTATTATGGTCTTTAGAAAAAGCCCTACACCATGCCTTTTTGTTGAACTTGAGAAAATCTTTCACAATTTCATCACCCAACTCACTTATTTCATTAAGTTTTAGCTGCAAATGCACTTCAAATGATGCCCTTGCAACTTGTCAGAATTTTTTTTCCTTTCTTCACCTCTTCAAATCTGTTTCCAGTTGGCCCATATATGTCTAGCACACCATCTATGCTCAACATTTGGCAGTAGATTAGTAAGTGTCAAATAAAGACCCTATCAAATCATGTAAAATAGTAGTTAAACATTAATTGTTGCAGCAAACTGAAAAAAATATAACTAAAAAGTGTGAAATATAATACCTTCTGCCTATCATACATCACTGTCAATCCTTCACCTCCATTTTTTGTAGGTTTCAAATCATGGATGATGCACCTAAGAAATCAAGACCATATGTCCTTGGTTTCTTTATCAACTACTGCCCATCCTACATGGTATATTTGATTATTTTGTATTTTTGAAAATACAAGATAACAAGATACATTTACATACACTCTTGATAAAGGCATCATCTAAATTAATTATTCTTCTACAACCTTCTTTTCATTCACTTTTTAAGGTCCCAAGACAAATATAAATGTCCGTAAACACCTTTTTTTTTGAAATTGTATTCTTAGATGTCCTAATAGATATAGTGGTACCAGAACTGGTGGTCTTTAACTGTTCAACATAATCATACAATCTAGCAAATTTTTCATGAAATCACCAAAATATTCATTCATAACTCTAATTTTTGCCTTTCTACAGGTTGTTTTACTAACATACAATTCATAGTCCTTTCTTAGAAGAGCTTGAATCTGATGTAATTTTATTAAAAAAATCACTCATAATTCTGTCTTTGTAATGCTTACTAATGCACCAAGGATTACACAACTTATTTCTTGTCCTTTTAGAACACTTGTGGACAGGAAAGTAAGTCTTCACACTAAAAACTTTTATGTTATCAAGAGTTTCAAGAATAACAAATGGGCAATCCCTTATGCTTACACTTTGCTCTTACCCTTTCCTTCTCATTAGGTTTCAACTTAAGATTCACACCTTTCTAAATAGAGTAAGTCTGCAGTACTTCTCTAAACTCAACACAATTCAAAAAGACAATATACAACTAAAAAAATACCTTTTTTGCAGTTTTATCAAAGTAGATCTTGGTAGATGAAGTTCTAGGTGATGGATCTACCACCTCATCATCATCAACAAAGTCTCATTCTTCTTCACTAATGTCACTATTCGGATCTGAACTATCAAAATAAGGGTCATCCCCACCTAGTTTACTTTCATATCTAGCCCCCTTGATCTTACAAATTTCCTCAAAATCAATATCTATACCTATTGATTCATATGGTATCTCATTTAGATTCACCCTCAGTCTTTTGTTTAATTTATTTTTCAATGTTAGACTGTTTGGCTTGAAGCAACTCTTCATCCAAATCACTCAAATTATCAATATATTTATCAACATCATAAAATGAATCACAATCACTGTCACTGATATCTAAATCTACTTCATAATCAGAAATTTGAAGATGGTATGCGAAGAAGTCATTAACTTGACCTTCCTCTAATTCTTCTAGAGAAATCTTAGTTTTTTCTTTGTCTGTCCCAGGAGTCTGATTTTCATTTACATACTTATTTCCATTCATATCCAATGGTTGAGGTGAAGACACATCAGCCCAATTAGTCTCAAAAGAGGTTGTCACATCATCATTATAAAGTAGTAATAATGATGGAGTGACTGCCACATCAGTCTTAGACACACTAGATTCTTCTATTTTGAAGGCTAATTTTTTGATAATTTTAACTTTATTTTCATCAACAACAAGTAAAGATTCACTAATTTGTTGAACAACATATACATCAACAAAATCTTCAGCTTTTAAACTGTTGATAAACCTTAAAACATCACCATCACTATTTATCATGTAATAACAACCCTTTTTGTTAACTCCACGCTCAAAGATTTCAACCTTTTTCACGTCTAATTTCAGTGCTAACTTATGAAACAACATTATATGAAGATCATCTACATCTACTCTAATTTTTTTAGGATCACAAATTTTATTAACATACCTTCGATTAGGGTCTGACAAAAAATACCTCCCCCTAGTTGAATTGAATTGTTACTATTTTATTAATTTTGTTACAAAGCCTGTACAATGACAAAATAACATATACAATTAGTCAATTATGCAGAAAGTCCTAATTTTTAAAGAAAAAAATAAATGAAAAAAAATTAATTCTAATTTTACCAAAAAAATTCTAGAATCTAATCAAAATTACAAAGTAATAAACTGTTGATAAATCTTAAAACATCACCATCACTATTTATCATGTAATAACAACCCTTTTTGTTAACTCCACGCTCAAAGATTTCAACCTTTTTCACGTCTAATTTCAGTGCTAACTTATGAAACAACAATATATGAAGCTCATCTACATCTACTCTAATTTTTTCAGGATAACAAATTTTATTAACATACCTTTGATTAGGGTCTGACAAAAAACACCCCCTAGTTGAATTGAAGTGTTACTATTTTATCCATTTT
Organism: Capsicum pubescens; assembly: GCA_030864215.1. Taxonomy (NCBI): domain Eukaryota; kingdom Viridiplantae; phylum Streptophyta; class Magnoliopsida; order Solanales; family Solanaceae; genus Capsicum; species Capsicum pubescens. The sequence continues at coordinate 40,080,213 of CM061546.1, forward strand.
GTTACAAAGTGATACAAGAAAAAACACGAGAACACAAGAAACGCACAAAATAGTCCACAAATTGACCCAAAACCGAGAGCCCTTTTGAGAATAAGTCTCGGCTTCAACAACAAACAATAGGAACAACAATATGTTAAGAATAACAAGGTATTTGGACACCAAATCAGCCAACAACCAAACTAGATTAACAACAATAAATGCGACCACAAGTCACGGATTCACTAAAAACAAGAATAAACGATTACAAGTTACAAACACAAACAAGATTACAATAAAAGTAAAGGGATAGATAGATAGACAATTGATGGTATAATCTTAAGAACCCAAGAGATTATTTCACTCTTGGACCCTTAACACCACACACAACCAAAAACCTATCTCTTACGTGACACTAGATCGGATTCCACCTCTCAAGCGCCGACGTTTCCAAGCAAAATGCAAACACAAGTGATTTCATACTTATATAAACTCTAGTTTCGGGTTTGCCTCTTAGAGAAGAGAGGAATTTGTGTTTCAAGTCATACAAGACTTACAAATATCATCAAAAATCTAACTAAAGAAACCCTACAATGTTCCTTATATAGTACATTACATAATAGCTCCACTAAGGGTGCCCATCAAGTGTAGTGTTTGGACGATTTTAGTGTGCATTTTGAGCCCCTTTTATACTTCAATTGCACACACCAAGGCTCGGGTCCAACACGCACTCTCACAAGTCCATATCCAAGATTATTCTCATATCATCCTCTCCATCTTGAGAGAAATTTGTCCACAAATTCACGGTTTTACCTCGTTCAATTGTCCACTTCAAAAGAAATCACTCAAAATAGCCCGCAAACATGAATGGCACAAAATAGTCCGCAAAAACATGAGGAACCCGAGAGCTCAATAACACAAGTCTCGATTAACATCTTCATTCTGAACCTCGACTTCCTCTCCATTTGAGCCTTGTCTTCAATCTAATCTGAAACACATCCCACCTCTTTTCATGGTGGCGGGTTTCTTGTGGATCTCTACGTCTTTTTCTCAACTTCTCTTCCATCATATAAGCATCATTGTAGACTCCATGTCTTTCATGTTCCTTTATACCATACTCCTCTATAGGGATATATTAATTTTGGTGAAGTGGAGTTTCGGTTGAGAAAAATAATTTGATAAGGTGGAGTTTCGATTGTGGAGCTTAGATGGGAGAAAATTAGCTTCCAAGTCCTTCATGTTGGACTTGATCGAATTGAGGGGGAAGTGACTTATTTAGGTCTCGGGTTTGAGGACATTTGGTGGCTTCGCTTATGTCTATGTCATGCGGTGGTGGTCTTGGAGGATTGATTGTTTGAGGTAAAGTATCGAGAGTAGAAACACGAGAGTTCCTTCGACCCTCCACTCGATCCAACCTCTCAAGTATAGTAGACATATCCGAGCCTAATTTTTCAAGACCCACATTCGCCCTAGTCATGTCTCAGGAAATAGCATCAAGGTGGGACAAAATGATTTCCATTATGGCCAAGAAGTTAACTACAAAACAAAAAAAATACGTTAGTTGTACAAAAATATCCTCACTCTCTCTCTTTATTTCTTGTCTCTCGGATCCCTCACACTCAATCTCACAAGTGTTGTAAGCATGTTTGTACTCCGACAGGTGTTGAGAGGTGAATCCAATGTTTACAATGACTCCAAAGAGTAAGAAAAATACACATGGACGTATTACAATGACTCAAATAAATTAAGACACACAAAGGAAAGTTAACACGAAGAACAGTTTCAAAACTAACTCACAATCTAGTACTAGCTTGTAAGTTAGTAATGGAATCAACAAACGAGACTAAAGAACAACAAATTGAAACTAGAAGATAAAAAATTTGAGCCAAAATTATTACGTGAACAATATATATAGTGACGTGGCAGTCCACTAGTGATTCGGTTCTTGACATATTTTAATTCACCATTTGGACTTTGGTGGAAGTTTTTCAATGGACGAAAATACAAACTAGTCTTTGGAGCTCCTTTTTTAATTCAAATTTCTAGACTCAAAAGTCTTTGACTAGACTTGTACTTCTCCTTAAAACATGGATCCTTATTTTGTGGAAAGGGGTTGAGATGTGATGTACAGTTTTTTGGTGGTTGGGATTTTTTCAAGACTTAACAAGTACTACACCTTGTCTTTCACCTTTCTAAGATCTAAAGTTCACTTTAACGTTAACAAGGTGATGAATATGGTAAAGAATTTCAAGAACACAACAACCACAACAAGAATAACCAACAATAATATCTCAAGAACAACAACAAGTCCACCACAAAAAGGTCAACAATCTCACGATCAAGACCACAAGAATAGCAACAACAATCGGCTAAGTCTCCTTTGTGTTGTGTTTTCGGTTTTACAAAAGATGAAGGTTGTGATGAACAACATGAACACAACAACAACCTTTCAAGATATACAATACCACCACAACACAAGGCCTTCAACTCGGTCAAGGCTAGAACAACAACAACATTCAATCGGCCACACTTTGTTTACAACAACAAGATCAACAATTCAAGCTCAAGTTTAGATCGACTCAATGTGTTGGTGGAGAAAAAAACTAACACTAAAAACACACAAGACAAGTAAAAAAACTCCTAGACCTAGACTCAAGAGCAAATCTCGGCCAAGAACACCACAAGAACACAACTTCGGCCAAGACAATAACAATGGATAGATTGCTATTTTTTAAAAAAAATTTCAATTTTCAATAAAAAAAAATTCATTTTCAAGTTTACGAGCCCAAGATTGATCTTGTAGGAACAAGATCAAGTCATGCTCTGATACTAAATGATACAAGAAAAACTATGGGAACACAAGAAACGCACAAAACAATCCACAAATTGACCCAAAACCAAGAGCCCTTTTGAGAACAAGTCTCGGCTTCAACAATATGACAAGAATAACAAGGTATTTGGACACCAAATCAGCCAACAACCAAACTAGATTAACAACAATAAATGAGACCACAAGTCACGGATTCACTAGAAACAAGAATAAACGATTACAAGTTACAAACACTAACAAGATTACAATAAAAGTAAAGGGATAGATAGATAGATAGATAAACAATTGATGGTATAATCTTAAGAACCCGAGAACTTATTCTACTCTTGGACCCTTAACACCACACACAACCAAAAATCTATCTCTTACGTGAAGCTAGATCGGATTTCACCTCTCAAACGCCAACGTTTCCAAGCAAAATGCAAACACAAGTGATTCCACACTTGTATAAGCCCTAGTTTCGGGTTTGCCTCTTAGAGAAGAGAGGACTTTGTGTTTCAAGTCATACAAGACTTACAAATATCATCAAAAATCTAACTAAAGAAACCCTACAATGTTCCTTACATAGTACATTACATAATAGAAACTAAAATGACCAAAAGACCCCTCCACTAAGGGTGCCCATCAAGTGTAGTGTTTGGACAATTTTAGTATGCATTTTGGGCCTCTTTTTCACTTCAATTGCACACACCAAGGCTCGGGTCCAACATGCACTCTCACAAGTCCATATCCATGATTATTCTCGTATCACAAAGCTTTTATAATGACAAAATAACATACACAATTAGTCAACAGAAAGTCCTAATTTTTACAGAAAAAAATAAATAAATAAACTCAATTATGATTTTACCAAAAAAAATTCTAGAATCTAATCAAAATTACAAAGTATGCCATTGAAGGCACAAAACTACTACATATATATGTCTAATAGGAGAATTAGACACGAAATAAAGCAAAAGCCTCAAAATTTTCAGTCCCAATTATAATTTTATCCAAAAAATTCTAGAATCTAATCAAAATAACAAAACATATCAATGAAGGCACAAAACTGCTATATATATGTCTAACAGGAGCATTAAACATGAAAAAATACAAAGACCCAAAAATATTAGCCACAATTGTGATTTTACGAAAAAAAATTAAATTCTAATCAAAATCACAAAATATGCCATTGAGGACATATCACCACTACATATACTACCTACAATATCATTAGACAAAAAACAGAGCAAAACCCACAAAAAATTTAAAGAAAAATTTTTTGAATCGAGAAAAATCCTAAAACCTCAAAACGGACTCCATTAACTCGAACAAAATCATGAAACAAACTCGAAAATTCTAAAACTACAACAAAAGTTTAAAAACTTACACTGATTGCAACAACCGTCAACAAGAATTGAGCATAATTAATCAACTTTGTGAAAATTGAAAATGGGAACGAAGGGGACGAAGGTAGAGCGGTCTGAAATGACCTAGAACTTAGGTGCGTCTAAGTATTTATACCTCGTACAAGTAATTTTCTACGTGTCAATTATTTTTTCAATTTTTAATAACATGTCCGCATTTGTGCAACACGTTTAGACCAATAGACCCAAAATGATTTAAAAAATACACTTATAATGGGTTAAAGGGTCCAGATGACGAAAGTGTAAGTAGAAGTGTCTACTTTACAAATCAGGACAAGTACAAAGGTTCCCGAGACAATTTCGCCTTTTATATGTTATATACCTAAAAAAAAGAACTGCTAATTATTCCTCCCAATTATAATTGTTCCAACTATATCATTCTTATCAAGTCAGTATAATCTATGGATTTTTTTATCACAAAGTATAATTTACACGACATATGTTAATTATAAAATGATAATACAAATTTATGAGCATTATTGATAATTTTTAGAACTTATAAGTATAAATTATATTTTATATTTTTTTTTCTTAAAAAAGAGAAATATGTTTCTCAAAAATTACGGTCAAACACTTGGTAAAACTTTACTCAAAACTAACTTGTCAAATATATTTGAAAATCTATGATCAAACGCTAGCCTACTAACCGCGCTTCATTTGAAACTGAAGAAATAGTTTTTCTTTAAAAAAATGTTTTATATTTTTTTTCATAAAAGATCTTTATTTTTACATATAAGAAAATTGAAAAGAAAATTTTCTTAAATTTGTAAGGAGATTTTTTTCCTATTCAATTTATAACAAGATCAAAGATGTCATTTTATCGTTCGAAAATTGATGAATATTGATTAATGACTCTGTTTATTCATTCTTCTTCATGTAAATATCAGATTTTTCTACGTTCTTACCACTAGAACAAAAGCCACGGAGCCAAATTGTTCATTGTTCTTTATTATTAATATCAAGTGTTAATAAGTTGCTTTGACATGGAGAGGTGGAATTAGCTTTTTGATTATGAGTTCGATCAATTTAGTAGCTTTTATTCAAATTTTAAATTTATATTAAAACTTTTATCAAATGTATACAAATTATTAATTTAAAGTTTGACAATTTTAAAAAATTTGAATCTTAATCATGAACTTTAAATCACGACTTTAAAAGTTTAATATTGTTTACTTAAGAAATATTAACTATATCTATATTTGTTCCGAAGTGTAGTTGAGTAAATAGATTATGTCTTTCATCTTATAGTAAGGAGATTAAATATGGTGAAGAAAAAATTAGGAAAACCTTTCTGAATAAGTTCCTTATATAACATATCTTTACCCATTAAAAATGTTGCTTAGTTATTGCTTAAAGCAAGAGAATTAATCTAATTTGATTATAATTATAATTATTATTATTATTATTTAATATTAAAAATAGAAAAAATAAATAAAACTTGACTTGGTTGCATTGGTGATAACTTGGACATTACCCTTTACTCCTCTATTTCATTTTAATTGGCACACCTCATGGAAAAATTTTAGTAGGGGTATTCCTTACTAAATTCACCTTATAATGACATTTTAAAACTCTATATTTTGATTATTATTAGTTTCAATTATTCAATATTAAGATAAAAAGAAAAAAAAATACTTGAAAGAGAACTGAACAAGTAAAGTGCGTTTGCTGCCACATGAAACGCTTCATTCATAATCAAATCTTCAACAAAGAGATTATGGATAATAACTTGTTATTTCTGAACTTGGGTAACAATATTATTCTACCGTTTTAAAGTCGAGAAACTTTGCAACTATAAACTTTTTCATACCAGCATTCACTGCCTTGTACTTCTTTTCCAAAGCATCCCACAATTTTTTTGAGGTCTGCACATTACTCTACAGATCATCCCCAACTCATTTAGTATATAGTTTTTGGACAAAAAATTTAAGTTCTTTCAAGCACCAGTCTCTAAGAAGCATTCATCATCCGGAATTGATTCTGACAAATGAAAAATTAATGAATTTCTGTAGACTTAAAGTAGTCAAATAGAAGAACATTTTCTGTTGTCAGTGCTTGAAGTCTACACAAGAAAACTTTCTTCATTTCTCTGCCGATGAATTGAAGGAGCAACATTTGGACGGCTCGACGAGGCAATCTTTGTCGCCGCAATAGTTGTCGTTCCATCACTTCGACGAGGCATTTTAATGAAGGGTTGTCGGTCGACACCCCTCAAACATATGTGGCTTCACCACTGGAGATAAGGTTTGTGTACCCTCTATCCTTTCCGGGACCCTATTGTGTGGGATTTTACAGAGTTGTTATTGTTGTTGCTACTTATATTGTCATCCTAAAGTGTTGCAGATATTGAGGTACTTGTTCTTTACTCTTTTGAGTTTAGACTTGATTGTTAGAGTGGGTAAAAATCCCACACTGGTTGGGGAATGCACTAGTAGTTTGCTTATATGGAGTTGGGTAATCCTCATCTCTCGAGCTAGCTTTTGAGGTTGAGTTAGGCCCAAGGTCCATTTCTTGACATGGTATCAAAGTCAGGTCCATTTCCGTTTTAGGCTCCCGGTCCACGCGCCAGTGCCAGTTGGGCCTGGGCGTGGGGGGTTTTAAAGTGGGTAAAAGTCCCACATTGGTTGGGGTATGGACTAGTGGTTTGTTTATATGGACTTGGGAATTCCTTCCCTCTCGAGCTAGCTTTTGAGGTTGAGTTAGGCCAAGATTCATTTCTTGACATAGTATCAGAGCCAGGAGATGCTTATATGGAGTTGGGTATACCTCACCTTTCGAGCTAGCTCTTGAGGTTGAGTTAGGCTCAAGGTCCATTTCTTGACAGATGTGTCCTTCATACACAATAAGATTAAGAATAATGAGAAAAATAATCCAAGTATGATTAATACTTAGGTTGAAATTAGAGATAAATGAGAAACTTTTGAAACTTCTCTAGAAGTTAACAAGCAAATTAAAGTAAAATTATTGCAGATACGTATTTGACTATCTAAGCATCATATGCTTTTGAAAATTCTTTGTTATATACTTCTATCAACATGTGGATTTGACTAATCTCATGACTCATCAACATATCTGTGGAACTTTTCATTAGTTTTTGTCGTATAGTTTAATTACATATCTCTTCAACTTTTAAGCTGTTTAAAGAATGACTTTGAACATAAATTAATTTCAAAAACTAGCTTATGGGTTGGAATGGCCTAAAATCATACCAGGAGATAAATTACTTATTCACAATCGACGTAGGACTTTTAAAACAACCTCCTAACGGCCAAGACCAGAAATCTGAAGCATGAATAATATATTAATATAACATTGGAGCAAAACATCAAGTAATAAAGAATTCGAGTTACATAACATAAAAATGTGGTACAAATATATATACTCCACTTGAACAACCTTAAACATCCTCTTATTCGAAATTGGATTTTCCACTAAGACCAGAAAAGATAATATAAGAGTATTACACATATATAGAAGCAAACTTTAAAGCAAAGTAAAAACCTCAATACGCAATATAGTACTCCACTTCAAAACTACTTTACATATATGCTATCAGGGACATAAAACTGGACCGAATCGACTTATGCTCACCCCTGTATGGTTCTCCACAAGGACCATAAGTTGTAGCCTATCTTGCTGTGACTTGCCTTGGAGATAGTCCTTCCTCTGATACATCAGAAAATAGATCAATACTTTTAGACAAGGCATACACAATTTCCACCATCCCAGGCCTTCTTGAAGGATCTTTATTCACACAAGAAATAGCCACAGACATCACATTGACAACACTCTCCATAGTAAGTTCCTCCCTAAGAAAACTTCCATCCATCCATTCTTGCAATTTCCTCACCTTGCTCTCTTCACTCCCTTCCGAAAACTCGCCAACTTTAGCCCACAACACTTTCCCTTCGTCATCGATAGCCTCCTTCCCTGATACGAGCTCGAGCAGCACAACCCCGAAGGAGAAAACATCCATCTTAGTGGATACAATACCATCGGTGAGGTACTCAGGGGCGATGTACCCCTGAGTACCCACAATGTGCATTGTTATGGCATTGCACCCTGATTTAGCTAGCCCAAAATTGGCAACTTTGGCTCTCATGTTGGCATCTAGGAGGATGTTGCTACTCTTTATGTCTTTGTGGACAACTCTTGGCCTTGTATGTTCATGTATATATAAGAGACCATTCGCAACATCTGTGGCAATTCTTAATCTTGTCACCCAACTCAATTTTTCAGGTTTGTCACCATGAAGCCAAGAATGTAGTGAACCATTTTCAACATACTCATAAACTAAGTAGCAATTTGCTTCTTTAGGGTCTATGCAAAACCCTTCTAGCTTCACCAAATTCCCATGGTTCACCTAACCAAAAGAAAAAAAAAGGGGGGAATTATTATAATTTGGACAATAATTGTTTGAAATTGAACAAAACAGTACTTAAGTTGAAGTTGACAAAGAGCATTAAGTGTTTTGAACATGGATTTCACAAAGAAAAAGAGTTAAAAATTGATAAGTGAATAATCATGATTTTGCTTGAAATATCCGAATAAGTTTTTCCATATTTGAAAAATTAAAATTCATAGAAATACAGATGTCAAAACACAAATAACAAAGTAGAAATTTTGTTAAGAGTGTCAAAACAACTGACCACCCATTATCGCATGCGACTTCGTCACTATCAAAAGAGAGTATTTGCTAATACTGTAATACTACTCAATTATTTATGAACAAGTTTCTTGAGAATTTAAAGATGGTAGATTTCAAATTTGCCACCAAACTTAGAGCTCATTTTTTTTTTTAAAGTTTATAATTAAATATTTATACATATTTAACAAATTTCATAACATAAATACATAATCTAGTAAAAATTATTGATTTATTTGAACCGATACTTAATAATGTAGCTACGGCCCAACAATAGTAAAGGTTGAAATATAGGACATGACGACGTTTTCTATATTGAATAAGACAGCTAATAAATTACTTCCTTCGTTCCACAATAAATTAATTATTGAATTTTGACATACATATTAAGAAAAAAAAACAAAGATATAAATTTATCATGTTTTTTATTTTTACCTCTTCAAAAAACAAAGACACATGATACATCACTCCCAATGCATATTTAATGAAGGATAAATTTAAAAAAAAATTCAATATTTACCTTAAATTATGAATCATTTACTTATTTTGAAACACTAAAATTGCTCCAAGAGTTTACTTACTGTGCAACGGAGGGAGTATATTCAAAGTAGTACAGCCAAACCAAGCTATAAAGCATGACGTATATTTGGGAGAAAGTAGGCAGGTATTGACAAAATTGAGGTCACAGACTAGAAATTTCATTGAGTAATCAATTGTGTTTTGAACTTTGTCTTGAGTTTATTAATTATTTACTTCTTTCATTTTGAAAAAGAATTATCTATTTTGATTTAACATAAAATTTTATAAAAAAATTAAATTTTATAATATTAATTTAAAATTATATTAAATATATCAAAATATTTTTTTATCTTATAATTTTAAATATGTCACGTGAAAAATTAAAATTAAAATATTATTAAAATATAAAAATAATGGAGGGAGTGTTAGATCTATCATCTAATAAAAGATGCTCTTTTATATGGATAAAGAAAAAATGTTTGTCAGTTGACATCTTGTTAATATCTGAAGCATCATAATTCTCACAACAATAATAACATAGTTTATAAAATCTCACAAAAAGGATTCGACGACAATAATGTATATATACGACCCTCATTTTGTGAAAATAGAGAAATTATTTATGACGGATGGACACAAGTAACACACATCCAAAATTTAGTTCTTGTTAAAAGGGATTTGGAGGTTCGAATGTGGGGGTGTGGGTGGTAGGGTCTCCTTTAATACACAAATGAAAAAGGAAAATAAAAAGTGAATAATTGAAATTTTCAATGAAAAGATATACATCAGAGGACAAATAAATTAAGTATAAAATGATGTTGATTAGCTTAAATTATAAATTATCTAATCCAAACGAGAATAATAGTCTACTTAAATATTTAAATGGAAGTCCTAATGACTCAAGAATACGACAGGTCACTAGACCTAATGATATTATTATTTTTTTTTTTAGTTAAAAGCTTAAATCTGATGCCTTTGAGGAAAAGGAATTCTAAGATCAGTAAAATAACAGAAAATTGCACCTTTGCATCAGACTATTGAAATATATATATCAAAAATTATAAAAATTGTACCTCAAAATATAAATTTCAGCTATTCTTTTTCGTAGTCCCATCAAATCTAAAGGACTAGTGTTTGACAAATATTTAATAGAGACTAAAGAACCATTTGGCAGGAGGGATACTGATAATTAATTTTGAGATTAATTTAGAAGAACAGTTTATCCCATGTTTGATTGAGACAAAATGCATAGAGTAACTCATCCCGAGCTCGAGATTAATTATCTCAGAATTGTAATATTTTTCTTATCTCTTCTTAAGGATGAAATAATTAATATCGAAATTAATAATCTCGAAATAATTTATTTTCCAACCAAACTACCCGTAAAGGTGTTATAACTTAAAGGAGTGTTAACTGCATACTAAGGAATCATTTGATAACTAACATGGGCTATGGTGCAGTGGTAAAACTGCTTCATCCTTAATTAGAAATCTCGGGTTCGAGCCCTGGGTATGAAGAAAATTCTGTTGAGAGAGCTACCCCTTAATGGATCCTACAACGCACGATCCGAATTAATCTGGGCGTCAATACGAACACCGAATGAAAAACTCCAAAAAAAAAATCATTTGATAGGTGTAATGATACTCTATCAAGATATTTTATCCACCTTTTATGTAGGATGTAATCTTACCATCTTAGTACAAACAGTGAGGATAAAAATAGTCCTAAACTTAGTTAATTAGTCAAATTAAACATTAAATAAAGTTAATCTTAAAATTTATCTCAAAATTATTATCGTTATCCACGAACCGACCCCTAAGACCTGTCAAACCTACCTAAACATAAACACAAGGGACCATTTTGTCAATATCAATACCCAAAAGCAATTCTTGATAGGATGCCAATTACCAGATGTATAGAAAATAAGTAAAAATTTTACCTTTTGCAAGATTTTGAGTTCTTCACGAGCATTCCACTTCATTTTCTTGATAGCCAACTTTTCCCCATCAATTGTTCCCTTATACACAGATCCTTGAATCAAACACCCTTCATCAAATCCATCTGTTGCTTCCCAAAGTTGTTCAATTTTATACATTTTATACTTATCCAAACACTCTGATACATCAGCCATCAAATTTACCTCAACATCCTTATCAAATGACCCCTTTTTTGATTCTAGATATTGGCTTTTTTGTCTTTCTACATCACTGTACTTTTCCTCTTTCGCTTTTCTCTCCTTGTAAAATAAACCAACAAACAAAATTAACAGTGCCCCACAAAGTCCTAAAGCAATTGCTAGTCCTATGATAGTTCCTTTTCTGTCATTCTCTTGGACTATGGGTGGGAGTGAGGTAGGGGGTGGAGGTGGGGGTGGGGTGTTTGAAGTATTTTGTGTCAGATTAGGAAGATTAGTAAGTGGGATGAAAAGGGTATTAAGAGGCTTGGTGTTATTTCCATTAATACCCCTTATGGCTTGTGGGGTTGTCTCAAATCTTGAAGCTATTGAAGAAATGTTCTCAGAAGGTTGAATAACATAGCTGACTAACAATCTTGGCTGTGTTGTACTATTTGGACACTTGCAAAAAATTGGGAATTTTATAGACTGACCTACATCAATATTTTCTGGTACAACAGTTGGATTAATAGCTTCAACAGATTGATAAGTTGTAAGATTTCCAAATTTGGAAGTTGATATACCATACATAGTGTCACCTGGTTTAAAAGTGAAATTTAGACCAGCATAAGATATGCTACCAAAAGTTGCATTGACAGTGTTGCAAGAACATGAGATTGGTACAAAGAGGGGTTGGTTATTGACAAGAGTTGTGTTTGGGTTGGAAATATTACTAGGGTTTGCTATCATTAGCCTGCTAACTGAGAAAAGGTCACCAATTGAGGCTAAATCAAGAAACTCTGGTCCTTTAGCTCTGAAAAAAACATAAGTTTGGCATGGATTAAATTGGTTTGGATTACATTTATATCCTGATATGCTTGGTGGTTCTTGTGCATATGATATGTTTTGGTTGTTGAAGATGAATAAGAAGAAAAAGAGAAGTGAAAAACCATACATAGGTTTTGTTATCATTTTCTTGGTAGGAGTTTCGTTGAAGGGGAGATGGATGTTGTGTATATAAAAAACATGATGGAGCTAAGAGTTTTATATACAAAAGTTCTTGTTGTCTGTTCTCATAGTCTTGATTTTGACCAATTAATGAGTGATGGAGTTTTTTTCATTTGATTGGTGCTTGGTGTTTAATTTCTCACATCTTATGGTCTTGTCTGGATCATTTAAGGAAGATGGAGGTTTTTCCATTTAGGTGGTCCCACTTACGAGAATTTTGGGTAAACCATATTGTAGAAAATAGTCTGTTAGTATTTGCTTCTAACTGTTATGACTGCTACATATTTTCACACGTCTGGACTAGCTATTTCTTGAATATACATCTTTTCTAAAGTACATAAAAGTATTGCAAAGAATTAGGGATGTGGTTTACACGACATAGGTTAATTATAAAATGATAATACAAATTTATGGGCATTATTGATAATTTTTAGAACTTATAAGTATAAATTATATTTTATATTTTTTTTTTTCTTAAAAAAGAGAAATATGTTTATCAAAAATTACGGTCAAACACATGGTAAAACTTTACTCAAAACTAACTTGTCAAATATATTTGAAAATCTATGATCAAACGCTAGCCTACTAACCGCGCTTCATTTGAAACTGAAGAAATCACGGAACCAAATTGCTCATTGTTCTTTACTATTAATATCAAGTGTTAATAAGTTGCTTTGACATGGAGAGGTGGAATTAGCTTTTTGATTATGAGTTCGATCGATTTAGTAGCTTTTATTCAAATTTTAAATTTATATTAAAACTTTTATCAAATGTATACAAATTATTAATTTAAAGTTTGACAATTTTAAAAAATTTGAATCTTAATCATGAACTTTAAATCACGACTTTGCTTTCAATGATAGAGAAGGGATATTCCTTGTGTTAAAAGTTTAATATTGTTAAGTACTTAAGAAATATTAACTATATCTATATTTGTTCCGAAGTGTAGTTGAGTAAATAGATTATGTCTTTCATCTTATAGTAAGGAGATTAAATATGGTGAAGAAAAAATTAGGAAAACCTTTCTGAATAAGTTCCTTATATAACATATCTTTACCCATTAAAAATGTTGCTTAGTTATTGCTTAAAGCAAGAGAATTAATCTAATTTGATTATAATTATAATTATTATTATTATTATTTAATATTAAAAATAGAAAAAATAAATAAAACTTGACTTGGTTGCATTGGTGATAACTTGGACATTACCCTTTACTCCTCTATTTCATTTTAATTGGCACACCTCATGGAAAAATTTTAGTAGGGGTATTCCTTACTAAATTCACCTTATAATGACATTTTAAAACTCTATATTTTGATTATTATTAGTTTCAATTATTCAATATTAAGATAAAAAGAAAAAAAAATACTTGAAAGAGAACTGAACAAGTAAAGTGCGTTTGCTGCCACATGAAACGCTTCATTCATAATCAAATCTTCAACAAAGAGATTATGGATAATAACTTGTTATTTCTGAACTTGGGTAACAATATTATTCTACCATTTTAAAGTCGAGAAACTTTGCAACTATAAACTTCTTCATACCAACATTCACTGCCTTGTACTTCTTTTCCAAAGCATCCCACAGTTTTTTTGAGGTCTGCACATTACTCTACAGATCATCCCCAACCCATTTAGTATATAGTTTTTGGACAGAAAATTTAAGTTCTTTCAAGCACCAGTCACTAAGAAGCATTCATCATCCGGAATTGATTCTGACAAATGAAAAATTAATGAATTTCTGTAGACTTAAAGTAGTCAAATAGAAGAACATTTTCTGTTGTCAGCGCTTGAAGTCTACACAAGAAAACTTTCTTCATTTCTCTGTCGATGCATTGAAGGAGCAACATTTGGACGGCTCGACGAGGCAATCTTTGTCGCCGCAATAGTTGTTGTTCCATCACTTCGACGAGGCATTTCAACGAAGGGTTGTCGGTCGACACCCCTCAAACATATGTGGCTTCACCACTGGAGATAAGGTTTGTGTACCCTTTATCCTTTTCGGGACCCTATTGTGTGGGATTTTACAGAGTTGTTATTGTTGTTGCTGCTTATATTGTCATCCTCAAAATGTTGCAGATATTGAGGTACTTGTTCTTTACTCTTTTGAGTTTTGACTTGATTGTTAGAGTGGGTAAAAGTTCCACATTGGTTGGGGAATGGACTAGTAGCTTGCTTATATGGAGTTGGGTAATCCTCATCTCTCGAGCTAGCTTTTGAGGTTGAGTTAGGCCCAAGGTCCATTTATTGACATGGTATCAAAGTCAGGTCCATTCCCGTTTTAGGCTCCCGGTCTACGCGCCAGTGCCAATTGGGCCTGGGCGTGGGGAGTGTTAGAGTGGGTAAAAGTCCCACATTGGTTGGGGAATGAACTAGTGGTTTGCTTATATGGACTTGGGTAATCCTCCCCTCTCGAGCTAGCTTTTGAGGTTGAGTTAGACCCAAGATCCATTTCTTGATATAGTATCAGAGCCAGGGGATGCTTATATGGAGTTGGGTAATCCTCACCTTTCGAGCTAGCTCTTGAGGTTGAGTTTGGCCCAAGGTCCATTTCTTGACAGATGTGTCCTTCATACACAATAAGATTAAGAATAATGAGAAAAATAATCCAAGTATGATTAATACTTAGGTTGAAATTAGAGATAAATGAGAAACTTTTGAAACTTCTCTAGAAGTTAACAAGCAAATTAAAGTAAAATTATTGCAGATACGTAATTGGGTTGTTTATCAATTGGATGTTAATAATACTTTTCTCCATGGGGACTTACTTGAGGAAGTCTATATGAAGCCCCCACTTGGGCTGCAGGTTTCTTCTTCTATTGCCTCACCTTCTCCTTTGGTTTGCAAGCTCAACAAGTCCCTTTATGGGTTAAAACAGGCTTCAATATAATAGTTCTCTAAGCTTTCTGAGCTTTATTTTTCCGGGGTTATTCTTCTAGCAGAAACAATTATTCTCTCTTTACCAAATCTGTTGGTGATTCTTACACCGTGCTGGCTGTCTATGTTGATGACATCCTCCTTGCTGGGGATGACATCCATGAGTTAAATGCTTTAAAACAATTTCTGGACTCTACATTCAAAATCAAGGACCTGGGTGTAGTTCACTATTTTCTGGGTTTGGAGATTACTCCTCATCCCCAGGGTTATTTGATGTCTCAAAAGAAGTTTACTTCGAAGCTTTTATCTGAATTTAACTGTGATAATTTTACCCCTGTTAGTGCTCCTCTTGATCATTCTATCAAGCTCACGACTGATATGGGAGCTCCTCCTACTGATCCTTCTATTTTTCGTCGCCTTGTTGGGAAATTAAATTTTCTGCAACATACTCGCCCATACTCAGTTCAACATTTGAGCCAATTTCTTCAGGCTCTCCAGGTACCTCATCTCCTTGCTGGTCTTCATGTCCTGAGGTATTTATTGAATGCACCTGATCAGGGTTTACTGCTGACCAATTCTGGTGACTTGACTATGTTGGCTTTCTCCGATTCTGATTGGGCTTCCTGTGCTCACTCCCGCCGGCCAGTGACTGGTTACTTTATAACACTGGGTGGTTCTCCTATCTCTTGGAAGAATAATAAACAACCTACTATTTCCCTCTCTTCCGCTGAAGCTGAATATCGTGCCCTTCGTAAAGTGGTCGCTGAGATTTCATGGCTGGTTCGCCTTCTTTTTTATTTTGGTTGCCATGTATCTGATCCTGTTTCTGTTTTTTGTGATAGCCAGACAGCTTTACACATAGCACGCAATTCAGTTTACCATGAACGTACGAAGCACATCGAGATTGATTGTCACTATGTTCGTGATTGCCTTCAATCAGGCCTTGTTTCTCTTTATTTTGTCTCTTCCGCTGGCCAGCTCGCTGATATTTTCACGAAGGCTCTTCCTGGTCCGACTCATCATCATATTCTTGGCAAGCTTGGTGTGTTTGCACCCTCCAGCTTGAGGGGGGGGTGTTGAAGCTATTACATAGTTGTATATCTTGTATACATAGTTAGTTATCTACATGTATAATTGTCCACTTGGACTTTCAGTTAATGGGTTTTAGTCCATTTATATTTTACTAGGCCCATGTAACAATAATCAACCCGGCCCACTACAAGATGTATATATAGACAAAGTTAGTGGAGGTAGTTGGGGGAGTCAGATATTTTTCATCCAATAAAGGAAAACTTTCTCTCTTCTTTAGTTCACTGTTCTCGAACCTTCTAAGGTTCTTCAACGTTTTGTCAATGGAATTCATGGTGATTTCACCATAACAAGTTATTTATGTATAAAATTTTATGATGTTTGATTATAATTTAGAAATTCATATAACTAACATATACTCCCTTCGTCCCATTTTACCTGTCTCAAATTTCTTAATTTGATGTTTCATTTTACTTATCCTATTTTACTTATCAAGATAAGACAAATTTTTTTTCCATTATACCCTTAGTATAATTGATTACTCCTTGTTATTAGCATTCTTGAAAAATGTTGCAAAGAGGAGTACTATTAAAAATACATCATTAAAAATATAAATGGTGCTTTGGTATTAGTCATCCATCAATATTGGAACTAACAACAAGACACAATTAAGAGGGGCAAAATGATAAATTTACATTATCAATCATTGTTTTCTTAATAGCTGTGTCATCTCAATTTGAAAAGGATAAAATGGGACGAAGGAAGTGTAAGTTAGGAGAGAATCTATGGATTATTTCATGCAGCGGGATAAAAGGCAGAATAACTAAACCATGCATAACTAATACTTGCACAAAACAATACATGAATTTTCTTATAACTAATCTCGACATTAACAATACCTGCATACAGTGGCGGATCTACATACAATTTAGGGGTTCATCCGAACCCCCTTCGTCGAAAAATTATACTATTTTTACATGGTCAAAAATATTTTTATGTATATATAGTAAATGTTGAATCCCCCTAGACTAGTCCATATATTTACTTCTGAACCCCCTCAGTGAAAATTATGATTCCACCACTGCCTGCATAACTTTAACTAGTTACCAAACGATAATCTATAAGTATCGTATGAAGCTCAATACTCTATAGATCAGCATGATTACAATTTACAATCTACAACTGTGGAACTACAAGAAAATTAAAAGGTTTGTCTTCTTTATGATTGGAGAATGGAGTCTCATTAGTCTAGAAATTCAATTTTTTTTAGGGAAAAGGGTTAAAAATAGGGATAACTAGCAAACATACACTCCTAATTATTCTATTTAGACTAAGTTTCAATTAATTATAATTCGTAATTCTCTCTAGCCCATTAATTATTCCTAATTACAATTCGTAGTCTCTCTTATGTATTTTTTTTCTATTTTCTATTACTTTCCTTTTTCTTTTTTCTTTTCAGTTTTCCTTTTCCTTTTTCTTGTTTTCTCTTTCTTTTTTCTTTTTTCTTTTTCATTTTTTTCTTTTATTTTCAATAACTCTCCTTTTTTTTTTTTAATCTTTTCTCCTGTTATAAATGTACTTACATTATAGTGAATGTCTGTTAAGATCTAATAAGAGATCTAGTTGATATATATCAGGATTTGAAGTATCTGTCTTTTAGTCAGAAACTAAAAGTATTTTTTTTCTATAAATAGAGAGGTTTGTTCATTATATTCTCAATCTTATAATTAAGATCCCCAAGAGAAATAAAGAATTACTCTATTTTCTCTCTCTATTTATTCTTGTTCTTGTTTATATTTTCTTGTTCTTGTTTTTATATTTCATAACATCTCTTTCTTTTTCTCCCATTTTTTCTCTTTTTTTTTCCTTTTCATTTTTTCTCCTTTTCATTTGTGCGAACTAACAAATATAATACAAGTGTGAACTATAAAATACAAATACAAATACAAATTATAGCATACAAATATAAGTGTGAACTATAAAATACAAATACAAATGCGAACTATAACATACAAATATAAGTGCGAACTATAAAATACAAAAACAAATGCGAACTATAACATACAAATACAAGTGTGAACTATAAAATATAAATAAAATGCGAACTATCATTTGTATTTTTTAATTATTGAAAAGAACGATTGATTTTCTTTCTATGAATACTTGTTTGTATTTATTGATACGAGTTGTATTTATTGATACAAATAACTACAATTCAAATTTTTATACAATACAATATTACAAGTACATATTGTATTTGTATTTGTAAAATCATTTGTTTGTAATTGTATTTGTATCAAGTGATGTTTGTTTATTTACAAATACGAATGATAATTTTGACATATAAATACAAAACGGTATATTCGTATCAAATGACACATTACATATTTATATATTTTAGAATCAAGAAAATAAAATTGAGAGAGAAGTATCAATTAACCCCCTGAACTTGTCATGTTTTATTCACGGTATACCTGAACTTTGACTAGTTCTAAGTATCCCTCTGAACTTGTTCTTTTAGTATGTCCTGTGGCCCTTTTTTGTTGATGTGACAAAATGTTTGGTTTCACATTCCATCACGCGCGTGATGGAGTGATTTTTCAGCCACATCAACATTTTTAATGGTTAAAAAATGAAAAAAAAAATATTTTTCTTTAATTTTTTCAAAAAACATAACTATCCCCTCTTCCTCCATTACTTTCAATCTAAAAAAAGTTTCATCCATTTATTAATTTTGTAAAACTCCAGTTTATTAATTAGTTTATGAAATAAAAATTTCATCCGTTTATTAGTTTTGTAAAAATTTCGTTTATTAATCTAAAAAAAAATTCATCCATTTATTAATCCAATCTAAAACTACAGTTTCCATTCCTATAAAACTCCTTCAGTTTTTTAATCTTAATTATATATATCATATGAGTTATTGTAACTAAAAAAATGTACTAAATATCGAAGCAAATATTTTTAAAAATAATAAATAAATAAATACTAAAGAAATTAAGACACATACTTATAATAAATGTAGTTATATTGGTTATCTATTTTTAGTTCCTAATAATTTGATTTTCGATTTAACTGATAAGAAAATACTCATAAAATAGAAAAAGTAGTAACAACATTAAAAAAACCGAATTTTAGTCGCAACTAAAATTCTACTTATGGGGTGTAAAATAGTAATTTAGCATAAACTTATTAGGTTATTGGTTTACCCAATAACCCAATGAAAAAAATCAAAATCGAATCAATGACCCAATGATTTTTTTACAAAATCAGTAAAAAATTGTTAACCTAATAACGATAAATTAATAACATTTTTATCGATTCAATTTTTGTACACCCCTAACTTAAATTGAAATTCTTACTCCATTAATTATAACAAGAAACGTATTTGTGCATATGAGTCTCCTCAAAATACTAATCGAAACACTAATCGAAAACTACTATGAAACACTAACCGAAAAAAACAATTTCATATTTTTAACACACACAAAAAAATATAAATTTTTAGATAATAGCTTACTTGATCGACAAAAATTCAACCTTTCACTATTTTGGAGTTGAGAAAAATTGAAAAAATATAATTTTTTTTATAGAGAAATCGAATAATTAAGGGTAGAAGTGAGTTATTTTTTAATATAGGATAAATATAAGGGAAGTGGATGGTATTTATCCACGTGGACACCACGTCAGCACTTTTTTCCACGTGTCCGCGCGTGTATTACACGCAGTGGACAGTCAGCAAAAAAGGGTCATGCGACTTACTAAAACAACAAGTTCGGGGAGTACTTAGGACAAGTCAAAGTTCAGGTGTACCATGAATAAAACGTGACAAGTTCAAGGGGGGTAATGTATACTCCTCTCTAAAATTAATGCATTTACTTGTTTGTATACAAATACAAATGACAAATTGTACATAATCACCGCTAAATACAATATGCAATCAATTTACAAATACAAATATAAAATAATTCTTTAAAAATAAAAAAACATCGACAAAAATAGAATACAAATACAAATATAATCGAAGTATAAAAACACAATAAAACCGCAATACAAATATAATTCAATATAATATACAGTCAATTATAAAATACACATACAAAATAGTTCTTTAAAATACAAGTGCGAATTATATAAAAATAAACGATGGTGAGAACTAACAAATACAAATACAACTGTGAACTATAAAATACAAATACAAATGCGAAATACCAATACAAGCGCGAAATTTAAAATACAAATATAGTGTATCAATGAATACAAAAATATAAATGACAGTGTGACTACAAATACGATAAATAATTATGGTATTTACGTTATCATCCATAACTTGTGCTCGAGTAGTCATATTTTTTGAAAATACAAAAAATATAAAAATAGAACAAAAAAATGATAAGAAAATAAGTACAAAAAAGAAAACAAAAAAAAATCAAAGAATAAAAGAAAAGAAGAATGAGAAATAGAAGTTAGAGATAGAAGAGAGGAAAAAAAAAACAAAAAAATAGAAAAATAGAAAAAAAAAATGAGGAAAACACGAAAAAGAAAAAAATAGGAAAAAAATGGTAGTGTTTTGACGAGACTAAATATGTAGTGTATATATGTTTTTTATGAATACAGACCACCGAGTAAAAGTAAATACAACGGCTGTGAATCGAATATAACGGCTAAATAGGTACTGTATTTATATCTAATATGAATAGACTTTTGTTTTTTCAACGTTTTCGGGTACAAAATCTCTAATTTAACACAATACTTCAAGACTAGTTCAAGTTTAAAACAAGAACACTAAGAAGTACAACAACACCCTCAACACAAGATCAAAGTGATCTTTCTAAGAAGTGTGTTTTATTTTTTCAGAAATTAAGATGAAACAGAAATGTAAAGCCAAGTCCCCCGACTTCACGGAGTGTCCTTAAGTAATAATTTCCCTCATTGCACCCGAGGTTTTGAAATCTTCCTCCCATAATAAAATGACTTTCAATCCAACTATAGTGATACCTCAAATAATTAGATTCGTCAAACTCACTCAACGATTTGATTGATCACAAGGAATGTTTTGAAGACAAGAAGAGTTTGTATTTCAATTTTTTTTCAATAAATGCAGGTTTATATAGCCATCAAATGCCCCTCCCGAAAGGTGGTAATGGTTCATCCGAAAAGGTGTATTCTTTGGAAGAGTCATATCTGTTCATTCGAAACACTGTGTCTTTTTCTGAACAGACACAACTATCTGAACAGTTACTCCTTTTTCAAAACGAAATGTCTTTTCATAAAAGGTTGTGTCCCTCCATTTTCCATTCACACCAATTGAATCCAACAACCCCCACATGAATGGGGAATGACTATTCTTTGTAAAACTTTACGAAAAAATATGTGATCATCAAGCAAAGATTGATTGCATCAGGATAAGCGGGTTTTCCTTTGAACTTTCCATAGTAAACATGCATCGGATGCACTCGGTCAATCGGTAGATTTGATATCTTTGAACCGTCGAGCTTTAGTGTACACCTAGACAACACATGTCATACAACCGGCCTTTTACCGTTTATGGTTCTCACGGTTTTGTTCTTTTCAGCCATGAACACGTCCCAATTTCATGAGAGCTTAGAAAATAAGCCTTTACTAACATTCTCCTTGAAGCGGCTTCCACTTCGCCCTCACATAGGTTATTTCTAAACGTTCAATCCTATAGATTAAACTATTTGGTCAAGTCTGCCAAATTTAGATAATCATTAAAAGACTTTTCACCTTAAGTCTTATCCTTGTTTACTAAACATTGTCTATATCATGAGAATGAGTTGGGGTATATTGACAACGTTGAACCTATTAGACACAACTTTGTTTGATCTCCTTGAACCTAGCTCTTGGGATCTCTAGTCTGCGAGGTAGAGTTACCGTCATGCTGACTTGTCCTAGGCCTTAAACTCATTCCCTTAGATGTTCTCTCAACCCCTTCTCTAGATAGGTTTTTTATAAGTGGATCCGACACATTATCCTTTAACTTCATATAGTTAATAGTGATAATTTCACTAGAGAGAAGTTCTCTAAAGGTATTATGTCTCCGTCTTATGTGACGAGATTTATCGTTGTACATCATGCTCCTTGCCCTACCTACCGCCGTTTGGCTATCACGGTATATACATATTGGTGCCACTGGTTTGGGCCAATAAGAAATATCTTCCAAGAAATTCCGGAGCCATTCTGCTTCTTCACCGGCTTTTTCTGATGCGATAAATTCAGATTCCATTGTAGAGCGAGCAATACAAGTTTATTTAGATGATTTCCAAGAGACCGCTCCTCCACCGATAGTAAATACATATCCACTCGTGGATTTTACTTTGTTTAATCCAGTGATCCAATTTGCATCACTATATCCTTCAAGTACCGCAGGATATTTATTATAATGCAAAGTGTAGTCTTGAGTGTATTTAAGATACCCCAAAACTCTTTTCATTGCCATCCAATGAGTTTTATTAGGATTACTTGTGTATCGACTCAACTTACTAATAACATGCTATGTCTGGTTGTGTATAGTTCATTATATACATTAAACATCCCAACACTCTTGCCTATTCCAATTGTGAGTCACTTTCACCTCCATTCTTTTGAAGTGCAAAGCTCACATCCAATGGAGTCTTGGCAATACCAAATTCCATATACTTGAATTTGTCAAGTACCTTTTTGATGTAATGAGACTGTGACAATGCCAACCCTTGTGGAGTTCTATGGATTTTTATCCCTAAGATCACATCCGCAACTCCAAGGTCTTTCATATCGAACTTGCTCTCGAGCATTCGTTTCGTTGCATTTATGTCTGAAATGTCTCTACTGATGATCAACATATCATCCATATATAAACACACAATGACTTGGTGACTTGGAGTGTCTTTAATATAAACACATTTATAACATGCATTAATTTTGAATTCGTTTGTCAACATAGTTTGGTCAAACTTTGCATGCCATTGCTTAGGTGCTTGTTTTAGTCCATAAAGTGACTTAACAAGTTTACACACCTTATTTTCTTTTCCTGAAACCACAAAACCCTCAGGCTGTTCCATGTAAATTTCTTTCTCCAATTCTCCATTTAGGAATGCGGTTTTCATATCTATTTGATGGATTTCAAGACCATATACTTCTGCCAAGGCAATTAACATTCGAATCGATGATATCCTTATTACCGACGAGTATGTATCAAAGTAATCAAGGCCTTCTTTTTGTTTGAAGTCTTTTACTACAAGTCTTGCCTTATATTTGTCAATAGTACCATCCGCTTTCATTTTCCTCTTGAAGATCCATTTAGATCCTAAAGGTTTGTTTCCTGAAGGAAGATCAATAAATTCCCACGTATGGTTGCTTAAGATTGAATCAATCTCACTATCGACTGCCTCTTTCCAAAAGGATGAGTCTGAAGACGCTATCGCTTCCTTAAATATTTGAGGCTCATTTTCTAAGAGAAATGTTACAAAATCCGATCCAAACGAAGTTGACGTTCTTTGACGTGTACTACGTCTTGGATTCTCATCATTATGTACATTCTCACTTAGTTCATCTCGAGGTCGTTTAGACCCTCCAATAGACTGTTCATGTCTAGTTTTATACAGATAAATATTTTCAAAGAATTCAGCGTTATCTGATTCAATTACCGGATTTTCATTAATATCTAGATGTTCAAATTTATGAACCAAAAACCGACATGCTTTAATAATTTTAGCATATCCTATGAACACGCAGTCCACTGTTTTAGGTCTTATCTTAACTCTTTTTGGCATAGGAACTTGGACCTTCGCTAGACACCCCCATACTTTGAAGTATTTCAAGTTGGGTTTTCTTTCTTTCTATTTTTCATATGAAATTGATTGTGTCTTACTATGGAGAACTTTATTTAGTATTCGGTTGGCTGTAAGGATAGCCTCCCCCCACAAGCTTTGCGGTAAACCTGAACTTATAAGTGAGACATTCATCATTTTCTTCAAAGTTTGGTTTTTTCTTTCCACAATTCCATTAGATTGAGGTGAATACGGGGCCGTATTTTGATGGACAATTCCATTTTTTACACATATTTCGACGAAGGGAGATTCATATTCTCCGCCCCTATCACTTCTTATATTTTTGATCTTTTTCTCTAACTGATTTTCAACTTCAGTTTTGTATTGCCTAAACGCATCTATTGCTTCATCCTTACTATTTAGCAAGTAGACATAACAATATTTAGTGCAATCGTCAATAAAAGTTATGAAATACTTTTTCCCACCACGTGATGGTGTTGACTTCATATCACAAATGTCAGTGTGTATTAAGTCTAAGGGATTGGAATTCCTTTCAATAGACTTATAAGGATGCTTTGCATACTTTAATTCCACACATATTTGACATTTTGATTTATTGCACTCAAAGTTTGACAAAATTTCTAAGTTAATCAGTTTTCGTAATATTTTGTAATTAACATGGCCTAACCATTCATGCCACAAATCATAAGACTCAACCAAGTAAGAAGAAGCAAAACTTTTATTGATTTCAATAGTCATTACATTCATCTTATATAGGCCCTCAGTGAGATAACCTTTTCCTACATACACTTCTCCTTTGCTAATTACAATTTTTTTGAAAACAGTTACACATTTGAATCCGTTTTGTTTAGAAGTGAAACTGAAATCAAGTTCTTCCGTAACTCCAGAACACACAAGACATTGTTAAGTGTCAACACTTTGTCGGAAGTCATCTTCAAGCACACTTTTCCTATTCCTCCCTCTTTTGCAGTAACGGAGTTTGCCATGTAGATCTTTTCTTCTACTTAAGCCGGAGTGAACGTCGAAAACAACTCCTTGTTAGCACAAACATGGCGGGTGGCACCAGAATCCATCCACCATTCACGAGGATTTCCCACCATATTGCATTTGGAAAGCATAACACACAGATCATCCGTTTCTTTCTTAGACTCAGCCAAATTCGCTTGGTTCTTCTTCTTTTCTTTCTTCAGGGCACGACAATCCTTAAACTTGTGGCCAATCTTACCACAGTTGAAGCACTTTCCCTTGAATTTCTTCTTGGGTTGATTGCTTTCATTTCTAGTTTTTTTTTTGGAGTTGTTTTGGTCATCTTCTACAATGTTTGCTCCATTGATTGTAGAATTTCCTCTTGGCCTTCTTTCCGCAACCTTATTATCTTCTTCAATACGTAGTCATATAATCATATCTTCGACTGACATCTCCTTACGTTTGTATTTCAAATAGTTCTTGAAGTCTTTCCACAAAAATGATAGCTTTTCTATTATTGCTGCTACTTGAAACGCTTCATTCACAATCAAGACTTCCGCTAGGAGATCAGGGATGATCACTTGCAGTTTCTGCACTTGGGAAAAAACAGACTTTTTGTCTACCATTTTGTACTCCAAGAATCGTGCAACAAAGAACTTTTTAGTTCCGGCATCCTCCGTCTTGTACTTCCATTCTAGCGCTCTCCATAACTCTTTTGCAGTCTTGGTTCCGCTATATACATTGTAAAGGTCATCTTGGAGACCACTCAAAATATAATTCCTGCAAAGAAAATCTGAGTGTTTCCAAGCCTCCATAATCATGAAGCGTTCTTTTTCAAGGGTTCCCTCGGGCACCTCCGGAGCTTCCTCAACCATGAACCTTTGAAGACAGAGAGTTGTGAGGTAGGAGAATATTTTCTACTGCCATCTCTTAAAGTCAATACCCGCGAACTTTTCGGATTTCTCCGCCGGTGCCATAGCTTACGGAGTATTAGTACAACTCATTGTGGCAATACTAGTTGCCGCCATAGTCGTTCTAGCATCATGCATTTGACTATCGGTCATCATTTTACTGTCACAACAAGACAACACCTTTAGTATATCGAAATACTTATTACAAAGTTGCAACAACTTTAAACACTTCTTGTTTCTAGTTTAACAATGAAGTTTTTATGACTTCCAATCGTCAATCGAGTGATCTTTAACTTGTGATGAAGATTTTATGTCTTCAAATCACTAGTTAAGTTCAAACGGAGTAGAAAGCTTAAAGATTTAATCTCCAAAAATAAGCTATATAGATTCTCAAATAATTATTTCCTTAAGATTGTTATTTTTTCAACGTTTTCGGGTACAAGAATCTGTAATTTGACACAATAACTTCAACACTAGTTCAAGTTTAAAAAAAGAATACTATGAAGTACAACAACACCCTCAACACAAGATCAAAGTGATCTTTCTAAGAAGTGTGTTTTATTTTTTCATAAATTAAGATGAAATAGAAATTTAAAGCCAAGTCCCCTGACTTAACGGAGTGTCCTTAAGGAATAATTTTCTTCACTGTACCCGAGGTTTTGGAATCTTCCTCCCAGGATAAACTGACTTTCAATCCAACTATAGTGATACCTCAAATAATTGGATTCGTCGAACTCACTCAACGATTTGATTGATCACAAGGAATGTTTTGAAGACAAAAAGAGTTTGTATTTCAGAAATTTTTTCATACCAAAACCTGTGGATAAATGCAGGTTTATATAGTCATCAAGTGCCCCTTCCGAAAGGTGGCAATGATTCATCCGAAAAGGTTTATCCTTTGGAAGAGTTATGTCCGTTCATTCGAAACATTGTGTCTTTTTCTGTACAGACACAACTATCTGAACTGTCACTCCTTTTCCAAAATAATATGTCTTTTCATAAAAGGTTGTGTCCATCCATTTTCCATTCACACCAATTGAACCCAACACAAACTACCGATAAAACCAAATACAGCGAGCGCAAACTGAATACAATGGCTATAAATGATAATTATGTAAAATATGGCTATTAAGGTAACTTTTACAACAACATGTTGCTATATCTGAAAGATCCCCTTAAAAATATCCCTCAACTTTAAGAAATTGGCCAACTTTACCCTCTGTCATACTATCAGGCCAAATATACTCTCACCGTTAACAAAGTTGTCATCTATACCCCTAAAATGGATTGAAAAACCAAATCAACTAAAATTATCCAATTTTGAAAAAAAAATTCACCCAACCCCAATTTTACCTGCTCCGATCCAACCCATCTAACTTACAACCCCAACAACCTCCCAATGCAACTGTGTTCTTGTTGTTCCTCTCCTTCTTTCTCCCATCTCTGGTCCTTCATCTTCCTCTTCCTCTCCACTTTCTATCTTTTTACATTTCTTTGAACTTGAACGCGTCAATTGTATCGCGATGGCACCGAATGGCCAACTCTAGTCGTGCAAATCAACTGTCAGCCTTTGTGGTGCATCCACAAAACCAGTTAACTGGTTCAACTGTGTTAATGCTGTCATGGCGGGGCGAGATAAATTAAATCAAAATCTAAAAGGAACAATAAAAGCATACATTTCTGTTAAACCTCTTTTAATGGTAGATGAACCCCTGCTAGATGACTCCCTGCTTAATTGATTCTTGATTCGTGTAAGATTATGTTTCTATTGGGTGAATGCCTGTATCGATGTCATTTTGGTTGTCAATTTTTGATCTTCTTTTTTCCATATGCTCTAATATGGATGGGAACCCTTTCCCGTTTTGTTATTATTCCTTTTTAGTTTATTAATAATTGGAGCAAAGTCCCTTTTTTTAATGTTAATAATTCCTCCACTTCATCTTTTATGCAGGTTCTTGATTTCGATGTTTAATTTAATTTTCTGTTATATCTATGATAATGGAGGATGAAGTTAATTTGATAGAATCAGATGAAATGTTATATTCATTTATTTGGGTTGCAAGTTAAATAGGTCGGATCGGAGCGGGTTAAATTGAAGTTTTTTTTTTTTTTCTTTCTAAAATTGAATAATTTTAATTGATTTAGATTTTTCCATTCTTTTTACGGGTATAAATGACAACTTTGTCAACGGTGAAGGTATATTTGACCTGATAGTATGACAGAGGATAAAACTGATCAATTTCTTAAAGTTGAAGGATATTTTTTACCCTTTTTCCTTTTTTTTAATATGCCAAAGAATCATATTATCAAACGTCCACTTTGGTGTAGAGTCCTAATGCCCAATTTCTATTGCTTTAAAGGACCCTATTGAGAGAATTGTCGTGTTTCACTTTGATTTATGATAGACTTTGTATTGAGTATAGGAGGGGTCATTACAATGACCTTTGCCATCAAACAATGGCAAATTAATATTCGCTTTTTTTTATTTTTAAAGTATGCACAAAGTATTTGAATTTTCCATTCGTCTCATAAACTCCACAAAATAAGCGGTAAATTAGAACTTAAAGCCTCAAAATTATTGGTCTTAATATCAAACTTGAGAGATGAATTTAAAATTTGTTATATGTATATATTCAATAAATTTCTCAACAAATATATAAAATTTAAACATAAATTATTAAATTCCGTTGAATCCATACTAGCTCCGTGCATGCAAGATGACACTACATGTTATTCACTGCTGTCTTTGTGAAAGTGGTCTTTGACCAAGTCCATTTGAACAAGTCATACACTATCTTATTTTAGTCTAGAGTTAATATCAAAAAGCACTAAATAAACAAGGAGCCCACATGTTGGAAAAATGATCATAGGTTAGTTGAACCTCATAAATTTCTGATCCAATCGAAGCTTTTCTCGAGGGTGGCCTAGCGATTAATAAAATGAATTAGAGCGTCATGAGGTTTTTGGTTTAATATTCAGCAAAGACAAAGTATTAGATGATTTCTTTCTATCTATTCTAGCATTGGTCGACATAGTTACCTGATATCTATTACTGATGGAAGTTGTTTCGCGGAATTAATTGATGTGCGTATAAGCTGGACCGTACCCTGCGGTTATAAAAAAAATACATACATATATCTATATCTATATCTATATCTATATCTATATCTATATCTATATCTATATCTATATCTATATCTATATCTATATCTATATCTATATCTATATCTATATCTATATCTATATCTATATCTATATCTATATCTATATCTATATCTATATCTATATCTATATCTATATCTATATCTATACTACCTTAAAAGCATGAACTCCCTAAATTTTAAAGTGAAATTACTAAAATACCCCTCCGAAAAATCTATATATTATTTACTAAAAAGAAAAAAAAACTGCCGTAAAAGAAACAACAAAAACACAAAGTTCAATAGTCATGTCTTTAACCATCTGCCGTATGATCTCTCTAAATGTAGTAGTTGCACCGATTGGTTCATCATTTATCAACTTCTCTCTCTTGTGTATTTGATATTAGCATTTTCACATTGCCACCATTTATACCATCTATATTAGCCATCTGCCGTATGATTTGTAAGTTTTGTTCTGTTTATAAATATTTTTGATTTTTACAACCTTTTTTTTATGACAAGTGTTAGTAATTATCAATTTTCAGGTGATTTTTTTTATTTGAGATATAGGTTTTTTAACTTTTTTGGAATGATTTCTAAAATGGAAGGGAATTTATGCCAGTGAATCATATTCAATACTAATCACAAATATCAATTTATGGGCCACGAATTAATGATGATAAAACACATAATATGATTTAATTATTCTTCTTGGATTAAAAATCTGAATAGTTCGCGGCGTTATGAATTAAGTGCATGCTTTTGATCTTTATCATTTTTGAAGAATTACTTTGTCTATTCTTCAAAATATTTACGCTACGTAATATATATTTTGTGTATAAGTGCACGATTTAACTCATATTTATGTATAAACACCTTTTATACATTATTAATCACTTCATATAAGGTATATACATTATATGTAGTGGTTTTCCCTCATGAATAATGTTGTACGACATTGTATATATATTGGACTAAGTGATGTAAATATTTTTAAAAGTTGTACATTTATGAAAATTTTTCTTTTTTTTTTGTATAATTTCTTCTGTCGGAAATTGATTCATCTATAGTGAAAATTATAAATCATGTAATGTAAATTACCAAAAAGCAACAATTGTTGTTCTCATACAGTGATATTCTGCTTGATATTTATTCTATAGTTATGAACTATAAGGGATCGTTTGGTAGGAGGAATAATGGATAACTAATCCTAGGATTAATTTTAAGATGAGCTTATCCCATGTTTGGTTGGATAACTAATCCCGAGATAGATAATCCCGAAAAAACTTGTTTCCCAACCATACGACCCTAGAATTGTTATGTATTGGATGGTAATCTTTTCTTTGAATGACTATATGTGCATGTGTTGACAGAGTTGTCGTATGATTTTTATTAAAATATTTGTGTATGATATGTATCTTTCCCAAGTGTGGTTTGTAGATGTGATTTTAGTGCAATGCTTTCACATTAAGATTTCTGCAAATGACGTAATCATATTGATATATGAAAGAAGAAGAATTGTGATTTTATTATTGATATAATTTATCACTTTTATTCATTTCTATAGTTGTCTTTTCTAACACGTAATATTCTTTATAAATGTCCTTGGCTAACCTTTATTAAAAAAAATCAGTAACAAAATAAGAAACTACACTTTCAAATACATTAAGCCACATCATTTTTAACGATCGAAATATATATAAGTGCTATACAAGTTTAGCATACTATGTTATTAAAGTTTCTGAATTGATTGTAAAACAGTAGTAATTACAATCTTGTGTCTATTAGAGAAGTTTCACGGTTGTAAAAGTGAATTGTATATAAAATTTCTGTTTTTCACGATTTGTGTGCAGGTGCAGGTATTGTATAACAATTATTGAAACTTTTGCTTGAGAAGAAGCTAAAATATGAACAAAAAAATTTGGTGCTCATCGGTCAATTTTGAACTACTTTATATTCATAATTCATAATAACCAAGTATTTATAGATGCTAATAAAACTTTGGATAAAGGTGTATATTTGATGCCAACTATTTAAATTGATTGTTAAGGAGTTATAGAAGTCAAAATCTCATAATGAATGGGTTTCTCAAAGGGTAGAAGCTGTTTGATAGAATGACTTAGAAAATTTATTATGACAGTAAAATGAGGAGGGACGTGAGTCGTGAGATTACTTTTTATGTTGCTGCTAAGAGTGGACGATTAATTGGTTGTTACATGCTTTCTTTTCGATTTATGTATTGTTGTTTGACTTGACACGCTGTTTAAGAAAAAAATTAAACGTTGTTCTCTATAACAATTTATAGATGTTTGTGGGGTTATAAATCATCTTATTAAGAGAAAACGGGTATTTTAAAGTTAAATGTGTCTTTCTTTTTTGGAACTGACTTAAAAAGAAAATGTATCACATAAATTGGAATAGAGTTAGTACTTTATGTTCTCGATTGTTTATTTTTTGTCACACATACAAATTGAATATAAGAAAATGACATTTTCAAACATCATGTGTACAAATAAAGATCTCTTATATGTAAAGGACATAAAAAATTCTTTTTTTTTTTTTGAAAACGAGCTACAAACTATTTCTCCCTTTTGAGGAAAAACATGGAAAAGGGAAAAAAATTAAATAATAAGTTTTTACGAATTTTGTCTTGAAGATAATTAAGCAATTAAATTTTTTGTTTCATCCAAGTAGATTTGGATGATATCCAAACATCTTATGATCCACAATAAAAAATCACATAAACATGTAATTTATTTTTCACGTATAATTATTTTTTCAAATCATTATCTTATAACATATTTTATAAAATCATATACTACATGAGTCATCATACACGTACAATGCATGTATCGAAAAATTAGTATATATATATATATATATATATATATATATATATATATCAAAGCGTCACTTTGTGCATGTGTTACCTTTGCTATGATTGGTAACTTCATAAGTCACTGCGTATGCCATCATTTCTATAGCATCCTCCCCAAATTTTCAAATTCCTCCCTTTTACCTAGTCACAATTTTATCAGTGGCTGTAATTTTTTTCATATCAATTTCTTTTCAGATTATATATATATATATATATATATATATATATATATATCAAAGCTTCACTTTGTGCATGTGTTACCTTTGCTATGATTGGACGTAACTTCATAAGTCACGGAGTATGCCATCATTTCTATTGCATCCTCCCCAAAGTTTCAACTTCCACCCTTTTACCTAGTCCCAATTTTATCAGTAGCTGTAGTTTTTTTCATATCAATTTCTTTTCAGAGTTCAACTGTGAACTTCAGACCCGTATATCTGAAGTTTGAAACTTTAAATCGAGGGACTTTTACCCTTAGTCCTGCAGGAAATTGATTCTGAGGCGGTTAAACTATATCATAAATAAGGGGCCCCCAAGTTGTTTTTCTGTACTTGCGCCCTTTAACTATCGTTAACATAGGCAAATTCAGAATTTGTAAATGCGAAGTAACACTGCATTCACTGCTCTATCATGACAATGGGTTGAAATTTAATATAAGTAGTACGTATGTCTTTTGAGAAATGATTAACTATAAGTACATAGTTAGACTGTTAGAGCTAAATGCTAATGCAGTAGGTGTATTTGCACCCTCTTACAACTAGCTACATGATGGCTACATCCACCTCTGCCCTTAGTGATCCCTCATCATTCTCCACTTTCTAGTGGTGAAACTAACACAATTGGACATTAAAGTTTAGGCATAATGTATAAACAAACATTCAAACTTGGTCTTAGATGACAAAATGCACTCTAACTTTGAGAGTGCATATCTAGACATCTCAACTTGGTCTCAACTGACAACTAAATACTCCAACTCGTCCCTATTGTGCCTCGTGGACACTTGACACTAACGTGACACATAAATTTTGGGGGTGTCTAGATGATCATTTTCTAAGTTGGAGTGCTCAACTGACACAGTGGAGACGAGTTGAGGTGTCTAGATGTGCATAGTCAAAATTGGAGTGCTAACTTGTTAGGTGAGACCAAGTTTAAGTGTCCGTTTACGTATTTATGCCTAAAATATATGCTGCAACAGTAACTACAACCATGTAGGTTTTGCAGAATCACTAGTATATTCAGAGAGATTCCAATGAATATCTCAAACAAATTGTAAGTTTTTATATATGGAATGCAAGAAAGTTCACCACCAAGATGTTCTTAACCAAAATAGTACAAAAAATAATAAATTTAAAAGAAGAATTAGATAAAAAAAAAATTACAATCATTCTTAGGATTAGTGAACCAAGTAAGAGAATCTATATCAAAATTAGCAGAAAATCTAAAGCCCTTACAGAAAAAATTAAAAAAGGATGTAGAATATAATTATAACGAAGAAGATAAAAAACAAGTTCAGAAAATAAAAATACTTTGTAAAGAATTACCAAAATTACAATTTCCAGATGAAAATAGAAAATTTATATATGTAGTAGAAGCAGATGCTAGTGAATGTAGTTATGGAGGAGTACTTAAATTTCTATAATCAATAACCATCCTACTTTTTCCTCTTTTTTGTTCACTATGTTTATTTACTATAAATGCTGGGCTATTATGTTTACTATTACTTTTTTGTATATATTGTTTTTCTAATAATTCTTCTATATACATTTTAAATTCTGTCAAATCATCAAAATTATATGTTAATGGTTTCTGGGTTATTATGCTATTTTTATCTATTAATTCAATTTTTATAGTGGTTTTATGTTTTTCTCATCCTTTTAATGGATCCTCACTATATAATTGTTCTAATTTTTTCTTAATTATTCCTATCTTATTTATTGAAAATATAGTTATCTCCTTTTTATTTATTGAAAATACGACCAGTTCTATTGTATCTTCAGTATTTTTTATATTTTCTAATTTTTGTGTAATTTTCTCACTTCCTTTTATCCAATCAGTTTTCTTTCTTATTTTATTAATAACTCTTTTTGCTCTTACTTTCTGTTTACATGGTGTTGTAAACCACCAATCTGTTCTAGTTATTATATGTGGGTATAATTTATCTAAAAATAACATTCCTAAAAGTATATCTTTTGATGTGAGCTCATAATTATAGATTTCTTCTATTATTAATATTTTATCCATACTTGTGTTTTTACATTCTTAGCTTTATAAGTAATTAAGCTTCCTTCGTTATTAAATCCTTTAACTATTATTGGTGTTTTTAATTTATCCCATTTACTTTCTGGTAAACAATTATATCTACATAAATTAGCTTCTGCTCTTGTATCTATCATAGGCGTATAATATCTACTGTAATATCCTTCTACTACTATCTTCATTAATACATATATTTTCATTTTATGTTAAAGCTCTTCTTAAGAATAATTTCTCTCTGTTATATGTTATGGTTAATTGTGTATGTTCTATATTATATGGTTTTACTTGTTCTAACCATTTTATTCCTAATATTAGGTCTGTTTTTTTGCATTTCTTCTTTTACTTCAAATTCTATTTTTATTTTTCTTATTCCTATTATTATTTCTTTTTCTGCTATATTTTTAGTATTTATTAAACTTCTTGGTAGATCTGGGCATATATTATTGTCAGTTTTTATTTCCTCATTTTTTACTAGATATTTTGCTATATAATTTTCTTCTTGTCCTGTATTTAAGAGTATTAAATATTCTTTTTCATTTACCTTTCCTGTTATGTAATATTGGTTTGAATTATCCATTGAACTTGTTTCATAACTTGTTCTTTTTGATGAGCTTGATGATTCCGGTTTATCATAAACTGTTCTTTTTGTTGTACTTATTCTATCATTTATTATTTCTAGATCTTCTTCTATGTCTATATTTCTGTAACTATAATCATTATTATCAATTGTTTTTACGAATTGTTCAAAAGGGCTTTCTATTTGTATTTTATTAATTTTATTTTTTTCAGTTATTTTATGTTTTGTTGTTAATACATATAGATTTTTACATCTTGCCGTAAATATTTTACTTCCTGGGGTTAATTCTATTCCTGATATTTTCCAATATAATACTAATGATTTGTCTATATTTTTATCCGTTACTGCTACTAAATAATTCGCACTTATTATAAATTTAAATTTTTGGTATATTAAATTTCCTTTTATGGCAGTTATTATACTTTTTTCTATAGGTTTTATAATTCTATCATCTGCTAAATATAATTCTATTGGTGTATCTATTCCTTCTCTAAAACATGCTTTTATTAATATTTCTGTACCTCCAAGGTGTACATATTTTATAGGGTCTCTACTTTTTATACCGTTTATCTCTTTAAATGCAAAAACAATGACTTATAATTACCCAATACCAAATAAGATATTAAAAATAAGACAAATACAAGGATATAATTATTTTAGTAAATTTGATTGTAAATCAGGATTTTACCATCTAAAGTTAGAAGAAGAATTTAAGGAATTAACCGCATTTACGGTACTACAAGGATTTTATGAATGGAATGTACTACCATTAGGATATAAAAATGCACCAGGTAGATATCAACATTTTATGGATAGTTATTTTAAACAACTACCTAATTGTATAGTATACATAGACGATATACTATTATATACAAAGACTAAAGAAGAACATTTAAAATTATTGGAACAATTTACGGATATAATAGAAAAATCGAGAATAAGTTTAAGTGAAAAGAAAGTTGAAATTATGAAAAATCAGATAGAATTTTTAGGAATACAAATAGATAAAAGTGGAGTAAAAATGCAACAACATATAATATAAAAAATAATAAATTCAAAAGAAGAATTAGATACAAAAAAGAAATTACAATCATTCTTAGGATTAGTAAGAGAATATATACCAAAATTAGCAGAAAATCTAAAGCCCTTACAGAAAAAATTAAAAAAGGATGTAGAATATAATTATAACGAAGAAGATAAAAAACAAGTTCAGAAAATAAAAATACATTGTAAAGAATTACCAAAATTACAATTTCCAGATGAAAATAGAAAATTTATATATATAGTAGAAGCAGATGCTAGTGAATGTAGTTATGGAGGAGTACTTAAATATAGATATGAAAATGAAAAAATAGAACATCATTGTAGATATTATTCAGGAACGTTTAATGAAACAGAAATAAAATAGGAAATAAATAGAAAAAAATTATGCTCATTATATAAATGTTTATTAGCATTTGAGCCATATATTGTATATAACAAGTTTATTGTACGAACAGATAATACAAAGGTACGCTGGTGGCTAACAAAGAAAATACAAAATTCAGTTACAACAAAAGAAATTCGGACATTAGTCTTGAATATATTAAATTTTACATTTACAATTGAAGTAATTAGTACTAACAAAAACGTTATTGCAGATTACATATCAAGACAAAGCTACACAGACTGATATAATAGAAGACAATGCTTTAGAAAAGATACTCAAAACCCTAACTACGCTTTCAATGAAAGTGGACAGTATGGGTAATGAAATAGAAAAGCTAAGGACTAATAAAGATAAACTGAAGTCTAAAGCTACAAATCAGCTAACTCAGCAGTGTGCAGAGCTATGTCGATCGGAAGACATTACAATTCCAGATCTAGAAGGAGACGTTGGGACACTCCAAAAACCCATAATATTTGTCAATCTACAATTGTAGGTACAAGTAGAGGAGTTAGTAGACAAAGATATCAAAATATGAATATGAATAAGATATTTGAGAAACCATTCATACCAAAAACACAAAAAGACCCCTTGTTCATACCCCCACAAATTACCACATACCGAGATAGCCTGAACCAAGATAAAAAAGTTTATAACTATACAACCCAAAAATACATAGAAAATATTTATAGAGTACAAGCTTTCCTAAACCTTAACCCCAGAGCCACATATATCAAAGAGCCAAATACAAACTATATAACCCAAAAATTACAAGGTTACAACAAGCTAATTGCACTACCCAAAACCAATCCAAGCTTAATAAAAACTTGTTTTGGCTATGGATTATTAAATACCATATATACCCAAGACGGAGAAGAACTAGCAGTTATGGAAGAATTACATAAAATATTCACCACCTATAAAAGAATAACCAAAGGAAATCTATTTTATATAAAATGTTATACTGCATCAGCAGAGATATTATACGACGAAATAAAACCAGTTATACAAGTTGTAAAAATAGGATTAACCAGAGATACGATTATACCAGAAGATATTGTGCAGCAGCTAGAGATATCCAGAAATGAAATACCTGATTTCTACGCAAATAAATGACTTATTGGGATAGCTACAATTATTCAAGAATTAGCAAATAATTATACCAATGGAAATCCAATATGGAGCTATTATTCAAGAGATCATCAGATAATTTATTCAAATTCAAAAGAACTACGACAAACAGATATGGAAGATGTTAGACAATGGATAATGACATTACTTAACTCAGAAAAACAATCTACTGCAAGAGAAATTAAGAGAGGATTTATTTCAGACGGATTATTGACAAGATATTGCAAGCTAATTGGACACAAATATCCAGACCATCAATGTTCGAGATGTAATGGAGAAGATAATATTATCCCAGAAGTCCACCTAGAATAAAATCAAGAAAGATAAGCATGCCAGCTGGAAAGAAGATAAAAAAATCAACAGATACGACAAAAAGATAAAAGAAGACGGAGCAGCAAGAGTAGACAAAACAATAAAGGAAGAAAGCAACATGTAAAGAAAAAAAAAATTAACTTTCAGAAAGATATGTATATGTTAGGTAGCCTACCTTTTTTAACTTTTGCAAGTCTTTTTTAATTTTTTCTTTTCATTTATTAGCTTAAGAAAAACGTGTAAAGTTTTTTTATTTCTTTTAGAATCATGTAAATACTCTCATTATAAATAGAGGCATAGAATGCAGCAGAAAAGGCAAGCCTTCATGCGTTGAAGCACACTCAAATACTCTCTACAACAAATATTTTGATTAGTTATTAAAAACAGGTATATTTCAATGGAAAAATCTATGGAGGAACAAAGTTTAGAAATATCAAACCTACCCAAACAAGTATATCTATTTATGATTATAAATAGCTAAACTCATAATTCCCAACAATCATGGTATAATAAAATAAATTCATGTTAGTTACTTTATAGTAGAATTATTCGAAGAATAATATGTTAATAAGTTTATTAGCAAAGTGGAAAAGGAGAAAAATCCCTAAGAACTATGCCATCCTAAAGGTGAAACCAATAAGGCAAGAAGTCGTGGTGGGGAGTAACCAGAGTAGAGGCGCTGTTTAAGGGAAAATATCCAGATTACCATGCTAATAGTGACCGAAGAACATGTTATTTAAGAATAATCTAGTATATAGTAATCTAAGATGACCATATTTTGTTATGTACATGATTGAAGGGAATATTTTGAAAATAGCAATTTTATGAAAATGAATAATTATTTATCTGATATAATGGTAGATAAATTTAAAATACTTATTTTGTATGCACTTAAGGATATAAAAGTAGTAGATATAAGAAAAATTATATTAGAAAAAGCATTTGGTAAATATTATATGACTAGAATAAATTACATACCATACCTACCTAACTACTCTTACAAATACTTACCATGATAAATTACATATATCTAGAATTTTTGGAGAAAGATATGAGAAACATACAGTTAATAGAAAAACAGATGAAAGTAAATTTAGACAAATACATGGAAACTAAAGATATAAAATATATAAAATTTCTTAGTAAAAATATAAAAGAGTTAATAAAATTAAAACAAACAACTAGAAAAGATTATGAAAAAGCATGACAGATGATATTAAAATACTTGTTTTATATATACTTAGAGATATAGAAATTATGGACATAAAGAAAATAATATGGGAAAAATTACAAGATTATGAAGAGGAAGAATTATTAAACAGCATAGAAAACTTACGCATATATTATGAACATCAATATTACTTAGATTCAGATGGATATTATTCAGAATAAATAAATGTTAGAATATATAAAAAAAATTAGAGAAAGGCAAAATTGGATATATGAAGAAGTTAATTACAGAAATCAACTTGAAATAGAAAAAAGACAACTAGAAGAAAAATTACTTAAAATAAAATTAACCTTAAAAAAAGAAGATACAGGTAATAATTTATTTAATACATACGAAAAATTATTTAATACAGATGGAAAATTACCTATACATGAACAACAAATACTAGTAAATCAGATAAAGAACATAAACCTACGCATTGAATATAGCAAAGTTAGAATAAAATACTACACAGAAATTGCTAAAATTTCAATAGGATAAAATAATAAACTACACGAATTAATGAATACATCTTACGAAAAGAATAAATCATTAAAAGAAATAGAAACTCAACTATATAGTTTATACCTAAAATACAAAAGGTTACATAATACTAACGAGGATCCTAAAACACTAGATAATTTAATTACGATAATATCTAATCTAGAATATGAATTAATAAAACATCTTAAGTCAAGAAGATAAAAATGAAAATTATTCCAATCAATAATATTCATAAAATACATTATATAAAAATAAATACCTACAAATGGTATTTATTATCTAGTGAAGTTATCGCACCTAGTCCGCACCCCCCTACAAATGATATCAAAGCTACAATTAGCAAGAATTAACAAATAATTATACCAATGGAAACCTTATTCACAAGCTTCTTTCACTCCAATCATCTAATTTAATTGCAATCAAACTTTCATGATAAAGCCACTGATAACAACCACAGAGAACTTTTCATTTTTAAAATTCTCCAAGGATTGCAAGCAGTGTCGGAGCCACCTTATGCTTAGGAGTGTAAGATGACCCCACTTATCCCCAAATTACATTGTTTAGCTATGTCAGAATTTTAGTTTTATGTATATACTATACGTCGATTCTCCTTATTTTTTCAGTGTGTTTAATTTTTTTATATTGTGACACACCTTATAATATTCCTGGCTCTGTCACTGCATGCAAGTAGGGGTGGACATAGTATGGTATATACCGAATTATCATACCGAACCAAAATTTTTGATATCGGGGTTTTTGGTATTATGGTATATGATATACATTTTAAGTTTTTTTGGTATATGATATGGTATACGGTATTTACAAATGACATACCGAAATACCGAATACCCTACCGAAGTATATATAGTTACATAAGTAACTTTTATATATATATATATATATACAAAAATAAAATAAAAAAATACTTAGTATTAATATAAAAATGTTTAGATTTTGAAACTTTCTCTACTCTATCTTGATTGAAATGTCTTTTTGGTGTAATTGACTAATAAAAGGAATTGTTTGTACTTCTTTTTCAATTTTCTACATGTGTAATGCATTTTTATGATACAACTAAGACATTCTTTTGAAAAGTCGAGGTAATAATACTATAGTATACGAGTATATATTGTCAAAGTTAAACAAACTATGATTACCGATTACCATACCGCAAAATACCAAAACCAAACGTCAAAATACCGAACCATACCAAATTAATATGGTATGGTAATGGTATAATGTTTTTAAAAACCGAATACCGAAATTACCATATCGAAGTTTCAAATACCGTACCATACAATACCATGCCCACCCCTACATGCAAGCATTAGAATTTTTGCACCCCTATCTTTTGTCCTAGTTCTTTTTCCAGGACAAAACCAATTCATTAATCATCAACAGGACATGAGAAAGATACATAACTGATGATAAAGGGGTAGCACATATACAATAACTATAACATATTCAGTATAATCCCATAAAGTGGGGTCTGGAGAGGGAAGAGTGGGTGTACGCAGACCTTGCCCTTACCTTGGAGGTGGAGAAGTTGTTTCCAATAGACCCTCAGCTCAAGCGAAAAAACAGTCCAAAGGAATATAGAGAGAGAAATAACGAAGTGAAGGATAGCACTTGTACAATACTAGGTATTCTTTCTAAGTTCTAGGAATATAAGGTAAGGACACTATTGCAGGTGTTTCAGATACACAAGAATGTTATGAAAACATAACCACCATGGTGCTTGGAAATTATAGTAGACATTTTTTATAAGCCTTGTTTACAACCACCATTTCTGTTATACATGAATCTAGCTACTTTCCTAGTGCTTATACCTTGTCCTTGAACATTTGGAAATCCAATTAGAAAGCTGGCATTATTATTGCATTTGAATCATACACATTAGAAACTTCCCAGTTCCTTAATAAGCTATGCCAAACACCCTGCACTTCCAATTCTTGAACTGTACAAGCCAAGCAAACACTAGCACATTTGCATCTCCGAGTAATCGATGACACTAAAAACATCCTTATCCAATCCTGTCTTTGCAATAGTTCCAATTCCAGCATAACAAAATACGAAAAAGGGAATATATACCTTTAGTTATACAACTAGGATGTCGATGATTCAGAACACAATTCACTTCATTTTTCCTCTATCTTTTCATAATATCGTCCTTCTTAACAGTGAAATCCCATAAATCGCCATATTTCTCATTGAATTCCCAAATGTCCATGGTGTTATAATCCGATATTAACTTGTCTCGAGCGCCTCTCTCCATATTGTATATTTGAGGCTCAAAATTGTGGGCTTCACTTGGTTTGTCCATCTCAATAATGCAAAACACAACAGTAAACACAGCTGCTCCAATGTACAAATACTCCCCCTACATGTAAAGAAGTGCAGATACAAGACTTTAGTTAGCTGGAAAAAGGGTGTTTTTCGAGTCTTGAAATATGCACAACTGTGGATTTTCCATCAACTTACTGGAACATTGAAGTACATTCCAGCAGCAATTGCTGGAAGAAATAGCCATGAGATAATACCTATTGTGAAACATCAGAAAACAAGGTGAATTTTGTCATTTAAACAGCATGACTAACAAAAAAAACAGATGTTGATGATCACATGAAATTTACACAGTATATATAAGATCAAATTATCTTTTACGTGTAAGATGTTGAATCCCCTTAGTAAAAATTCTGTCTCTGCTACTGAATGATCATATGGTTAGTAATTTGGTATTTACCTTGAAATCCGTTTGGGGGTGCAACAGCTGCATAATCTTCAGCTATAGATTCCCAAAATGTTGCTGAAAATGCAAGTGCATAATTATGAATTGAACTTTCGGATATGATAGGACTAATTTATCAGCAAGATCAAAGTCTCTTATCATACTAAAGAGTAAAGCCTCTAAAAAATTCACACAGATGGCAAAGTTGATTCAATTCAGATAATCATAAGCAAATTTAGACCTTTTTGCTTATCAAAATTACAAGTCGAAAGAACAAAATAGAAAAAAAGAAAAATAGAACCCCATATATCATTATGTACATTTATCTTCGCTCTCAAAATAGGTATGATGATCATCGTACTTTCCAAACACAAAATCTTCCTGCAATAAATCAAAAACCATTTCTTTGTTAACATGTCTATATCCAAAGTAAAGTAGTCGTCAATGAAATAAGTTGAGAATTGTAAACTCCAATTCTCCATTACAATTTATTTTTTTACACGATATCTTCTTATCTATCCTAACTTGAGCGGAAAGAACAGCTTAAGTATCTATGCTCGAACACTATAGTTATTTAAAATAACCTGCCTATCTCCAAATTTTGTAAAAATAAATTGCAACTGGATGCACTAAAACTACGCTGGACCACAAGGGTCTATTGTATGCAAAATTAACTTGCATTTTTGCATGATGCTATTTTCATGATCGACGATACAGATAAATGAAAGAGGAATAAAGAAAGGAAACATTACAATGTCAATGCCATTAGTTCTCCATCGATCAACAGGATCTTCATTAATATCTGGTTCTGTATCCGTTAACCCTGCATACAATCTTGTTGATGATCTATATCCAACACATTTCATACCAATTTTCGACGAAATAGAACATGGATTTTGTCGAAAAAGAACACTACATTTGAGTTGAGATTTTGTTGAAAGTACTGGAT
The DNA here is from genome assembly GCA_030864215.1 of Capsicum pubescens. Taxonomy (NCBI): domain Eukaryota; kingdom Viridiplantae; phylum Streptophyta; class Magnoliopsida; order Solanales; family Solanaceae; genus Capsicum; species Capsicum pubescens. The sequence goes on from CM061546.1 coordinate 40,123,393, forward strand.
TCGGAACTGGAACATTTGATAGTAGTGAGAGTGTTAATGAATCTGCCATTGTTGTTGAGTTGTGTTGTGCTTGTTTACTCTCTGTTTTCTAACTTTATTATCCATATTTTGAATGGTTATGGGTATACGTGGATAAGGCTATATATTATGGTCTTATATTTTCTTCTCTAGCTTTTGTTGTGTTACCACAATTACCTTTTCTCCTTAGCAAAAAAGTTAATGAGAGTATTCTGTTGTTTTGAATTTCATTCTGGTTTGTGAGTTTCGTACATGAATAATCACCAAATATATTTATCAAAACATATCTCAACACTTCGTTGTTCCTTTTCCACCTTAAATATCACTAACGTTCAGGTAGGAAAAGCGAGCAATTGATAGTTGAAGTATGTTTTGATAAATAGTTTAGGTAGGAAACTCTAAATAATCGAGATATTTTAGGTGTATTTTTGACTCTTCAATCTAAAAAACACCAAAAAGTTCTCTCTGTGAAATCGGATTTTAGCCTTGTAGAATTCATTTAAGAGGGAATCACGTTCTCGATCAGAAAAATTTTCAATTATTGAATTTTAATTCAAAATCTTTAATTAAGAGCAGAGAAATTTCAATTTGGCATAAATGCATATAAGTACAACCCGCAAGCAACTCTATATTCAATATAGTATTATATTACATTTGGTAGCTAAGTTTTTAAGTTTCGCACACCCCACAATTTTTCTAAAGCAATGTTAAAAAACTCGATATACAACATTATACAAAATGTTTATTTATCCATTTTAGTTCTTTACCAAAAGTGCAAATTTGTCTAGGGTCACATTTGATCTGATCACACATTCAAGAACTGGCCAATATTTTTTTTATAACATGGCTGTCTCACACACCATAAATATGTACTGTGATTATATAACTTACCTTGTGTTCAAATTTATTTTATTTGTTTGATATATATATGTATAGTTATAATAAAGAAAAAATAGGTTTATTAGACACCTCAAATTTATTTAAAAAGAAATAAACAAAACAATTAAAAGTGAACGAGTTAGATTATGACCCACATTTTAATCTATTTCTGGTCGAAGTAACTTTTGGACGGGTTATTAACTCAGCCCATTCTGATCCATCCAGATTCAGTTCAACCAGTTGGGACCATACTTTTGTACTACTCCCTCCATTCTTCTTTAATTGTTCTCCTCATTTTTCGTAAGTCAATTTGACTAAGTTTCAAAGCTAAATTAGATTAGATTGATTTAATTTTTTAAATTATAATTTAGACATTCAAAGACAACATGAAAAGTACTATAAATTGCAATTTTTTTTTTAATTTGATTAAGAAATATATTTTAAAATATTAATCAAAATTTGTATCTTTTGACTCCAAAATAGAATAAGAGCAATTAAAAAGGAGTATAGTATTTTCATTTAATTCCTACCAAAAATTCAAAATTGTGGAGGACTAGATGTAATCTGATAACATAGTCAACTTGCCAATACCATGAAATAGTCAATATGCCAAATTAAGAAAATCAAGATTCATATATACACAAATGATTTATCTTCAGGTTGCAAAGTAAAACTTCAAAACACTCACTCACAAAATGGCCAAGACATCAATCAATTTGGCTTTCTTTTGCATCATTTTCCTGATTTCATTTGGTAGTTATCTTCTTCTTTAATTAAGTAGTTGTGCTTTTTGTTTTAGCAAAATTTTGATTATAAACTGGTATATTCTTCTATAGGTTCACCACTTATTTCAAAGGTGAAGGTGATGGGGACCTCAAGGGGATCAACATCAACTGAATACATGAGTGGAGATGTGCAGATCAAATACAAATTACCTTGCGATACCGACAAAGATTGTGAAGGCATATGCCCAGTTTTTTGTAAAAATCATTTTTGTAACCCACAACATGGTTGTGCATGTACGAAATGTTAAGATTTGAAAAGCAAATTATACTGCTAGGAAGAAAAATGACTTGAAAAAGAAGAAACCAAGATTCACTTGTCAATTATATATTTTGAGGATGCTGATTTTTATATGGACAAATATGTAGACATCAGTTAAAACTGACGTTAGATTTCATCTACTAACATTTTAAATTCAATCAATAATTAGTGAGAAAACTAGTTTTCTTTTTAAGGGCGGGAGGTTGAAACAGAGTTTTGATTGCGCCAAGAGGACTTAGTATGCAATATATAAACATAAATATCATATTTGACCTCAGGAGTGACTCAAAGGTAAGACTAGTAAAACTTTTATTTAGGTGTCTAAAAATTTGAGAACCCAAAAAATTTAATATAATTTTATGATTTTAATTTAACTTAAAATAATATTAAAGATTGTAAAATATGAAAAGTACAAATTTAAATTAAAAAAAGAATTATTACTTTTTATTAAAAATATTTTATAACTTTTTATCAAATCTTCATATTAATAAATAAAGTTTTCACAATAATATTCAAGGTATGCATTGCAAACAAATGACTAACATCTTATTAATTAAAATTAGTCTTTGCTTTTATAAATAATAGTATTATTACTATGTGAAGTTAAATACTTAATGTCTATTACACTCAAAAAGTATTACGTAGAAATAAAAAAATAACTCTAAATTATTAATAATATTTTTATTATGTGCGTATATTTAAGACTCATATTAAAATTTGACTTTAGACCATTAATTTTATTGAGACGACCTTATTAATCTTTTCAGATAAAATTACTTTTTCGAACACTTCCTCGTATCTCAAAAGGATACTAAAGAATAGAATAAAATGAGAAGTTTTGCAGGGTTTCATATATAAGTATAATGAATTGAATTTGGTGTATTGTAGATCAATCAGACTTAGATAAAAATAAGATTAAACTTATTGAATAACTAGTGAAGTTTAAAATTTTTATAAAAATTCTTCTACAAACTCAGAGTCTTATTTTATCTAATTATACTGAAAACATTCTACAAGAATCGTGACTGATTGCACCTACCCTAACTACTCCTTACCTTACACTAATAGATCATGTGCGCGATCTGAATAAATATTCATGAATACTCTAAAAATTATTGTTGATATTCATAAATACTCTAGAAAAGTCACAATTTCATAGGACCGACACCACTCCGTACTCAGATATGCCCAATTGTCACATGTATGAACAATACACCATTCCGTCATATGTATTTTACAGAACAATACACCATTTGTACAAGTTCCACTATAATTTTTGAGATATCACATGATTTTTTTCAATAATTGACCACGTATTTCAAAAAAGAATATATATAATAAATAGAATAAAGTAAAAAAATTTATTAAATTTTTCATAAATAAGTAGGATGCATCGAATCTGGTGTCACATAAACTATGAATAATTAGAAAAAATAAGATTAAACTTACACAACAAATGACAAACTTTAAAACTACTATGAGCCAAGAACTCTTTTAGAAGACGAGTTTTATTCTATTACAGTATGCTCTACATAATTTTTGTCGTTATTATAGTTTTGTGCTAAGAGGTCATGCATCATGGTATTCATGAGTGCTCTAAAATTTTATCACTCTCTATTTATATTACACCACTTATAAAGAGTAGGTATTTTATAATTAAAAAAAGATGATCAAACCACAAAAATGTAGGAGTATTAGATCATACTTATAGAGGAACATAAGTTTCAAAATATTACCGTATCTATCGTGTATCTCAAATACATTGAATGAAATTGTGTATCTATATGTCTTTAGATACATGTTTTAGACAAAAACAAAGAACGTGTATCTTCAAATACATGGATATTTGCTATGTATGAATTGGTAGAATGTGTAATAATGTATTCAGATACCCATAGTTTTGTAATTTTTTTCTTTAAAGCTAAGTTAGATTTGGTTATGTAATTAGACACTAATATTTGTTTAATTTTGTTAATTTTTGCCAAAAAAGATTACACCTAGAAATAATGCAGTCCATGGGTTAAGAAGGCCTAAGGGCCTTCTTGGACCGTGTTAGCAATGGAGGCTTTTTAGCTTTACCAATCTGGCCAATTTGAATTTAAAGTATGACCTAATTAACTCAAAATCAAATGAAATTGTTACAATTGAAATAAAACTTGAGATAAACTATTCACTTCTATTATTTAAGTATAAACCACATAAATCCCTCCCTAGTGAAAGTAATTACTTAAAATCCCGACTATCTTTCTCTCTTCCGAAATTGAAAAACATACTTATACATTAGGTTGTCCCTCATACATTACTGGAATGTATGACAAACTGATTAGCCTATATTTATGGAAAGAGAATTTTTTTACTATCTTTCTCTTCCTTAATTAATACCATTAATTACCTATCATTATGTGGTGTATGACTAAATATAGTAACTGAAATTCAAATTCAAATTCAAAAAAATTCTAAACATCACAGTAAATTTTCTTCTTTGTTGAATTATGTTCTGAAAAAAGGGTCATCAACTGCTTTCTTCAATTCTCAAAAATATCAATATGAACATTCCCATATTGTTGCGTCATTTGGATGTTTGGGAGTCGAAAATTATTTATCAATCCAACAAAAGTGACTCAATTATTGTTTCGGAAAGTAAAACCTTCTTGAAATTGATTGCTACGATCGCGATGGAATTGAATATTGACGAAGTTCGTTAAAAAATTGAAGTAAAATACATTGTTGAAGGTAATTCTTCTCCAATTATCATAAGGAATGACAATGGAGTGAGGGTTTACATGGAATTGAAGAAACAATTTTTGGGATTTGTCAACATGGTATTTCATGCCCTGAAAAAAATAAAAGCAGACTCAAACTAAGAAAGAAAAAGACAGCAACAACCTGATACGTATTAAAGATAACATTATACAACAGTTGCACATGTATGTGGGCATATTATATATTTAAAAAATAATCTGCAGTAATGTATAATGTCATACTATACATTTAAATATTAACATTAAACATGTATACTTTTGTATCTTTATCAGAAGGTATAATGTAACCTTATACAATAGTAATACTTTCTAATTTTGCAATACCAAATAATATATAAAATGCCTCTTAAATGTACTAAGAACTTCTTAATGTATAACATAATGAAATATATAGCAAAAGAATTATATTATACATTAGTCTTCTAAAATAACTAATGTATAATGTCTGATATATTATAACTTATACATTAAAATATAGGCTTAATACATAAATATGACCCTAAACTTGACACCAAATTATAACTTTAACCTTAAACTTTGACAGTGCACAAATATGACCTTTAACTATTCAAAACCTGAACAAATATGAACTCCGATTTTGCAACCCCCATGCGTGAGTTTCACTTGCGCCTACGTGGAAAGGTAAGCCAATCACACGACGTCACGTCATTAAAAGGGCTGATATGGCATGATGATGCAGTTTCAATTAAAACGATGCCGTTTTGCGTCGTTATTATTATTATTATTATTATTATTATTATTATTATTATTATTATTATTATTATTATTTACTACTACTACTACTTCTACATTACGTACTATTACTATTTCTACAATATTTTAATAAAATTTTCATCTTAATAACTTTAATTTAATAACGTTTTAATAACGTTAAGTTAATAATATTTTAATAACGTTAATTTAATAATATTTTAATAATGTTAATTTAATAACTTTAATTTAATAACGTTAGTTTAATAATATTTTAATAACGTTAATTTAATAATATTTTAATAACATTAATTTAATAATATTTTATTAAAACTATAATTTTTTTATTTATTATTAGTATAGTTTCATCTTTGAGCTGAAAATAATAAAAAAATAATAGTGAAAAGTCATTTAAATATATAAAAATAAATTAGTAAGGGCATAATAGTCATTTTACTTTTTTTTTTTACTGTTGGAACGCTCCCATTTTTAGCCCGACGCACCCAGTTTTGCGTGTACAACACGTGTTTTGCCACATCGGGTTGAAGGTCATATTTGTGCATTTTTAAATAGTTAAAGGTCATATTTGTGCACTGTCAAAGTTTAAGGTCAAAGTTATAATTTGATGTCAAGTTTAGGGTCATATTTATGTATTATGCTTAAAATATAATCTTTCAAAATATATAATATCACACTATACATATAAAATATTCACCTTATACATTAATTATCTACAAGATTATAATAATTTTAAGGAAAAAATATTGTTATCGTAACATTACATTGGCTACACGATAATAAGGAAAACAAATGATTCGATTTCCTTTATTACGTGAATTGAAAGTGTACATCAATCTACATTAGCTTGATTGTAGGCATAAATAAAGGAACACATATATGGAGCAAAAATCGGTGCACTAAAATAGGAGCAAAATATGATATTTTGATATGTATGAGAGGGGTGAGAGAGAAAGGGTGAATTTAAGGGATTTAAGTAATTATTTTAGGATTTTTGTAATTTCTTTTCCAATATTGGATTTTATCTAATAAGGTAAAGTTACCTTGTGTATATATGTAATTTTTTCATTATTGTATTATTTAATTAAGCTTCTAATTTAACTGAGTAAAATGTGTTGAGACAGGGATCACATAGCTGATAACTAGTTGTTAATAGTGTGTATACATGCTTTAGTAAAAAATAGCTTAACTTAATTTGTTCAAGTTAGTTACAAGTTGTTAGGAGTAGTTAGCTGATGTGGCAGTGGTAGTTAAGCACTAACTGACTCTGACATTCTATATATATACACTGATGGACTGTTACATTAAAGATATAGAAAACACTTTACACATTTCATTTTACTCTATCTCTCTTCTCCTCCTACTACTTTTAGAATCTTCTTCTAAACACCATTGTTGAGAGTTGTGTAGTGTATCAACTAACATGGTATCAGAGCCAGTGAGCTCGTAATTCCGTTTGCAGAATCGATCCTATTCTCTCTACTTAAATTGTTTATCTCATTCTGCTCATCTCAGCTCTGTAAAGTTTGTCAATGGCTTCTACTACTATTGAGCTAGGATCCATAGTTGAGACCAATCATCCTCTGTATTTAGTCCCAGCTGATACCAGTGGTATATTCTTCATTTCATTCTAGCTGACAAGATCAGAAAACTATGCCTTGTGGAATCGATCGATGCACATTACGTTATTATGCCATAAAAAACTTGGAATTGTTGATGGAGAATGGAAGAAGGAGAAATTTGATAAGAAATATTGGCATCAGTGGGAACGATGCAACACAATTGTGTTTTCCTGGTTAATGAATTTAGTAGCCTCAAATCTGATTAGTGGCATTGTGTACAGTCTGAGTGCTCACACAGTTTGGGAAGATCTCCGTGAAAGGTTTGACAAAATTGATGGTTGTAGATCATTTAATCATCACAAAGAAATTTCGACACTTAGTCAAGGTACCTCGTCTATCTCCACATATTACTCTAAATTAAAGGACTTATGGGATGAAATTGAAGCTCTAATTCCAGTGCTTGGTTGCGATTGTGCCAAATCTAAGGATTTTATTGATCACATGCAACGAAAAAAACTCTATCGATTTCTCATGGGACTTAATGATTCATATATGCAAGCTAGAAGTCAGATACTCATGATGATACCTCTACCAAATGTTAATCAAGCTTATGCTATGTTAATTATTGATGAAAGCCATAGGGCTGTGTCCACTAGCTCTAGTGTCCTAGGACCTGCTCTGGCCTTCTCAACTGCTTTGTACTCTAATAAAAGTGCAGGGTATAATGGGGGTTATCATAACTACAGGAAGTATTATCCACTGCAGTAATATTTGCAAGGGTAGAGGTCATACTAAGGAAACTTGCTATAGAGTTGTTGGTCATCCTGCAGATTACAAGTTCAGGAAGAAAAGGGGAGCTGGTAACTTTACCTCAGCTGGTCAGGCCTTCACTGCTAAATCTGATACTGAGACTTCCAAACTTCCACTCACTATACATCCACAAGATACAAATGTGATTTTGGGATGTCCTGTTCCTGTAAACTTTGATCCCACCAGTAGCCTGACTTGCACATTTACAAAGGAACAGTATGACAAGATCATCCACATCTTGAACACCTCCAATCCTTCCCCATTACTTTCTTCTAATATGACAGGTACTATAAATTCTAATAAGCCAGTCTGGATTATTAACACAGGGGCAACAAACCAGATAGTATTTGATCTTACTATGTTGAAAGATGTTAATCATGTCTCACCTTCTACAACTAGACAAGTATATTTACCTGATGGTAATATTTCTCCAGTCACTCATATTGGTTCCACTCCTATCTCCTCTAGGATCTTTATCACCAATGTTGTTCATGTTCCTCAATTCAAGTATAATCTTCTATCAGTTGCTTAGTTAACTAGAAAGTTGGGTTGCTATGTGTTCTTTTTCCCTGATTTCTGCCTTTTTCTGGATCTCTTCACTGGGAAGGTGAGGGGGATTGGTAGATTGAGGTGTGGCTTATATTACCTTCTATCACAAGAGAGTGAGGATGTTGATAAAGAAGTCATGAGTGCTTTTTTTATCAATAAGGATGTGCAGCTGCATCTGCATACTCTAAGTCAAGGCTCTACTGATATTGGGATATGGCACTAAAGACTTGGTCATGTGTCTTCCTATGTTCTTAGACATTTATTTTCAGCTTCTTATGATAAGTCTCACTACTATGAATCAATGTGTTGTGTGTCCTCTAGCTAGACAGATAAGATTACCTTTCTCTAGTAGTACTACCACAACTAGTTCTTGTTTTAATATGATTCATGCTGATGTATGGGGACCATATAACACTGTCACATATGATGGTAATAAATACTTTCTGACTCTTGTTGATGATTTCTCAAGAATGACCTGAATTTTCTTGTTGAAATTAAAATCAGATGTGTGTGTAGTCCTTAAACAATTTCTTGCTTATGTTAGAAACCAGTTTGACTCAAGTGTGAAGATCTTTAGATCTGATAATGGGACAAAGTTTATCAATTCAGTTTACACCTCTCTATTCACTGAGTTAGGCATTGTGCATCAGACTTTTTGTCCCTATTTCCATCAGAAGAATGATGTAGCTGAGAGGAAGCATAGACATTTACTGGAAGTTACCAGAGCATTAAGATTTCAAGCTCACATTCCCATTAAATTCTGGGGTCATTGTGTACTTACAACAGCCTACATTATCAATAAACTTCCTTCTTCTAGTCTAGGCAATAAATCACCTTTTGAACTCTTACATAATAAAAAACCTTCTATTCATCACTTGAAAGTTCTAGGGTGCTTATGTTATGCCAAGGTTCCCCTTCCTAAAGATAAGTTTTCTGTCAGAGCTCAACCTTGTATACTGATGGGATACTCAAATACTCAAAAGGGTTATCTTCTTTATCATTTGACTGATCATACCTTCCTTGTTAGCAGAGATATTTCCTTTAGAGAAGATTTCTTTCCCTTTCAACAGTCCCAACCACACCATTCTATTATATTTTCTATAACTGAATTTTTCCCTGCTGACACTTCTTCACCTACCTATTGACCATACCTTTCATACCATTTCTCATTTCTCTGCTAACACTTCTTCTTCACCTAATTCTTCTACTACCTTAATATATTTCATCCCTCTACCTGTAATTCCTTCCTCCTCTACTAAATTACCTACTCTCACTAGAAGATCCACCAGGGATAGAAATGTACCCTTGTGGATAAAGGATTTTATTTCATTTACTGATCACAAGGCAGTTACTTATCCTTTGGCTGCTGTGCTATCTTATGACCACTTGTGCAATACTTATCAGGATTTTCTTGCCAGGACTTCTATTGTTGAACCATCCACCTACATTGAGGCTTTTGCAGACCCTAGGTGGGTTGCAGTTATGCAGCAAGAGATTGCTGCTTTGGAGTTAAACAAAACATGGACGGTAGTTTCTCTTCCTGGTAGCAAGCATCTCATTGAATGCAAATGGATATAGAAAGTGAAATATCATGCCAATGGGGATATAGAGAGGTTCAAAGCAAGGCTTGTAGCCAAAGACTTTAGTCAACAAGAGGGCATTGACTACTAGGAAATTTTTTTCCCAGTAGTAAAAATGGTCACTGTTAGGACTATTTTATCTATAGCTGCTGCTCAACATTGGCACATCCATCAAATGGATGTGTACAATGCATTGTTACAGGGGGATTTGCTTGATGAAATCTTTATGGAGTTATCTCAGGGCTTCCAGAGTCAGAGGGAGAAGAGACCAGTTTGCAAACTTCTGAAGTCTTTGTATGGACACAAGCAAGCCCCAAGGCAGTAGAACTCTAACCTGATTGATGCACTAATGACTATGGGTTTCAAACATATTCACTATGACTACTCACTCTTCTTAAAGAAGGCCGCTAATGAAATTGTGGTGATATTAGTATATGTTGATGATCTTCTAGTTACAGGCAACAATATTAAGTTGATTAAGGAAACAAAACTTGAGTAGTAAAAGATCTTCAAGATGAAAGACTTGGGAGACTTGAAATACTTTTTAGGCATTGAATTTTATAGATCAGATAAGGGAATATTAATTCACTAAAGAAAGTACAGTTTTGAACTGATTTCTGAACTTGGAATGGGTGTAGCTAAACCAGTTGGTACACCTCTTGAACTAAATAGCAAGTTAACAACTCATGAGTTTGATTCTCACGTCAAAGTGGCAGGAACTACAAATGATGAGTTACTTCCAAATGCAGGTGAATATCAAAGATTGATTGGCAATATATTGTACCTAACAATAACCAGACCTGATATAGCTTATGGGGTCCAAACACTAAGTCAGTTTTTGACTCAACCAAAAAGGTCTCATATGAATGTAGCATTAAGAATAGTGAAGTATGTTAGGAATCATCCTGGCCAGGGAGTGCTATTATCCAGCAATAAGAAGAAAGTCTTGACTGCCTATTGTGATGTTGATCGGGCTGCATGCCCAAATTCCAGAAATTCAATAACAGGGTATTGTGTAAAATTAGGAGATTCATTAATATTATGGAAATCAAAGAAGCAAAGTACAGTGTCCAGCAGCTCTGTAGAAGAAGAATATAGAAGTATGGCTTCCATAATTGCAGAAATTATATGGATAGAAGGACTATTAAAGAAATTTGATTATGAAGTGAGTCTACCAGTTACTCTCTATAGTGACAATAAAGCAGCAATTCAAATAGCTGCCAATTTAGTGTTTCATGAGAGAACAAAACACATACATATAGATTGTCACTTTATCAGGGAGAAAATTATTCAAGGGCTAGTCAAAACTGAATATATACATTCTTCTGAACAGTTGGCTGATCTTCTAACTAAAGGCTTGGGAAAACTGCAACATGACTATTTGAACTTCAAGCTGGGAGTACTAGACATCTTTGCACCACCCAACTTGAGGGGGCGTGTTGAGACAGGGATCACATAGCTGATAGCTAGTTGTTAATAGTTTGTATACATGCTTTAGTAAAGAATAACTTAACTTAATTAGTTCAAGTTAGTTACAAATTGTTAGGAGTAGTTAGCTGATGTGGCAGTGGTAGTTAAGCACTAACTGACTCTGACATTCTGTATATATACACTGATGTACTGTTACATTGAAGATATAGAAAACACTTTACACATTTCATTTTACTCTATCTCCCCTCCCCTACTATTACTTCTAGAATCTTCTTCTAAACACTATTGTTGAGAGCTGTGTAGTGTATCAACTAACAAAATGATTCTCTAAAAATGAACCAATATATCAACCAAACTGTAACCTGATTGATTTTTGAGAAAATAAACTATGTACTCAATTAGATACTTGTTTTAACATAAAATTGATTTTCAAACAAATTAATATATAAAACTTATATAAAAACAATATTAATGTATTTTCTATTACTGAAATGATAAAATTGCCTTTGAAAATATTTGACCTTTTGAAAATAATTATTTCAAATTGTTTAAAATTAAAGAAACTCAAAATTAAATAAAGTTTAAACTATGAAAAAAAAGTTGGATGTCAACAGATAACTTACCTTGCGTCCAAATTATATTTGATAAATTTTTAAGACTATCACTAAATTTGCTTAGTTAGGTATTTTTTTATATTTGGTAATTTTTTAAATAACCACTATTAAAGATATTTGGTATAACTATATAGGGTAATTTTTAAATATATCACTATAGAAGATATTTGATATAATTATATTTGGTAAGTTTTAAAACTATCACTATAAAGATGTTTGGTATAATTATATTTGATAATTTTTTAAAAATATCACTATAAAAGATAATTACAAATCTTTTATTTTATGATAATTACAAAAATTTGCTTAGTTAGGTAATTTTTTCAATAACTTATCATGCGTCCAAATTGTGAAAATCAAGATTCATGCACTATATCTATATCTATATCTATATCTATATCTATATCTATATCTATATCTATATCTATATCTATATCTATATCTATATCTATATCTATATCTATATCTATATCTATATCTATATCTATATCTATATCTATATCTATATCTATATCTATATCTATATCTATATCTATATCTATATCTATATCTATATCTATATCTATATCTATATCTATATCTATATCTATATCTATACTACCTTAAAAGCACCAACTCAAAAAACTTAAAGTGAAATTACTAAAATGCCCTTCTTATCTCTAAAACCTAATTACTTTATTAAAAAAAAAAAAGACTCTCCCGCGTAAATAGTTCCAACCAGTGCTTCAATACTACTGATGTGCCCCTTCCAAGTTCAAAGTAACACTGCTTTTGATCCCAATTTCAATTTATAATGTATCTTTTCCGTTCATAAACTATACACTTTGTACATGTCTATCACATAAAATTTCAGAGACTTCTTCTCCAGACAATCTTTTGTGCATCGTTAAGCAGTGTGGCCTAAATCAATGTTGTCGGTCGAAGGCTTTTCCTATTCCTTTTAAGTTCAGCAGTTCTGATATCTTCCTATTCAATTCCTTTCGCCTAGGTTTAAGCGGCTTTGTCAAGCCATGTGAGTTCTTGAACACATGCTATTATTCTAACAATAATGTTTGGTTATTATTGTAAGAATAATGTATGATTTTCTTCCCTATTCTTTTATTAGAAATACTTGTTGATTATATACTATTCTTCTATAGTTTATTTTGCAAATATATGAAAGTTTTCTAAAACTTTTTTTCACTTGATTTTTTTGTTTTCGTACTTTCTCTTCTATTGGCAACTTCTTACCGACTAACCAGATAGGATCAAGTAATTCAATTGGTGTTCTCAACAATGACTCGAATGCATTGCCATAGGTTGCTCTAATTTTATTTCCTTTTACAGATTAATTTTTACTGGAAGTGAAAAATGAGATTTATCTGCATTCAGACCTTGTTTGGGCTAATGAACAACCTTTTTCCAGGAACTGACATTTGTGAAACATCAAAAAATCAAAGCATATGGGGTGCTTGATGAGAAGCTAGACAAGTCTATCCTCGCGTATTCGCAAGGCGCCTTGTTTGTCATTTTATCCTCTGTGTAAGTTTTTGCAATCTTATTTGACGAATAAATTTTGATATCTACTCTCATCGAGATTTGGTATATAACTTCTTTGAAGTTGTGGAATTGTTGTAGAATTTAAGCTATGTAAGTTGTTAATTTGGTTCTTCACTCAATACAATTTTTTTGTTTTCCTTTTGCGTGGGAATCAATATTCTGTATAATTCAGTGTTCTTCATTAATGATCGGAGTGTTTATTGCATTCTTACGGTATTTTAAACTTCACCTAGAATCCCCCTTTTTTTGTTTTGTGAAAAATGTTGACCCTTGAGCCTAGTCAAAAGAAGAAGAATCTCAGGATTTTCATATATCTATTCAGGTGCTCTGATGAAGATAAAGAAAGGAATGGATGGTCAGTGCCATTGAAATCTGTTTATGACGTATTCATGACTTGCATCTCAAATAACTCTAACTGATGGTTCTATTAGCTACATCTCACTGTCATGCCAGCCACGTCTTATTTTCTTTGGATAGGACAACTACTCTTTCTTTTCAAGTATAGAGAAGCATTCTATTGGCATAACATTATCTTGTCAAAACTGGTGTAGAGAGAGAAAAACTCACCCAAACTCACCCTCTACTATGTGAATTTTCGTATCCTATGGAATGGATTCTTTTATTATAAACTATTAGAGTTGTGACCTGAATTTTGTTGGTCCTGCCCTGAAAGTTTCGCGGTGCGACTCATGTTTGTGATTTTCAATGGGGTCTGTAGTGGTAGCGTAAGGATGGACCTTTAAGTTTTTGGGCCTAGGACCTATTTGTACGCACGTACTATATAAGGGCGATTTAGTGGGTTATTTTTACTATTCAGAAAAATTCAGCCTTCTTCACATTGTACTTTCTCTCCATTTTAGTGAAACCTCCTTTGCCTTTGTCCGTGATTTTTCCCACAAGGATGTCCACGTAAATCTGTGTGTTGTTCTTATTTTATTTTACTTGTGGTTTGCTTATTCTGTCCGAATTATAATATAAATTTATCGGTGAACCGATAGAGGTAGCACAACTGTTGCACAGAAAGCCACTTAAGTAAGCTTTTATTTACTTTTATCATATTTGAATTAAATGCTTTTGTGGAGTTCATATGTTTTAAGCATCAATTTAGTTTTCACCAATTAAATTATGATAGAGAGGACTTAGATTTCAGTAGAATGCATAACATCCAATTGTTGTCATCAAATAATCGATCTCAATATTGATAGAACCCCTGTCAATTGGTGTCCGTTTAAACCATAGAAATCATAAGATCTTCCTAAACTATGAATAAATTATTTATGCCCTAACTTGGATATAGCAAAATGAACAGAAAAGTTAATGCATAGGTAGGTAATAATATGAAGTTGCAAAAACATAATAGCAATCTGGGACTGGCATGAGAATAGTTATCCCACATATTTCATCACTATAGTATAAATGATGGAATAGATAATTCCGAAACTGACTAATACTTCTAACAAAATACCGGATATATATTCCTGCATTTTATCTCATGATTATTATTCGGTATCCCTTAGACAAAACGAAAGGTTAACATATAAAATTGAGAGACCAAACAAGCAAGTATGGTTTGACTTGATCAGAAGTATCCATAATATCCCAGGATATATTTAATACAAGCATCTGGCCTACTCTTACACTCATTATATCCCATCTTGGAGTTGTAAAGAATGAATTCACTAAAAAAAGTAACAAGGGACCTCTTTCATAAATGGAACTTAGATGGGGTGTTATATAGATGGGCAACCGGTAGGGAGTTGTTACATAACTTCTGAGTAGAAGTTATTGGAAAATATTTCAAGTGATCTATTTATTTATAACAGGATTGAAAAAAAAACAAGGAAAATTAACTGTAATAAGCTATAACCTCACATTTTTGGTTTAAAACAAAAGTTAGGCTATGAATTCCGAACCTTCTTTATCGATGCTAAGACTTTTGAAAATAAGAAAATAGCACGTTGAAGATGATATTGATCTTCATCTACTCTCCTTTGTTAGCAAGTTGTTCAGCTGGTGTATTCTTTTCCTAAAGCTATCTTGTTGTGCATTTGTGCCTTCTGCATACTTAAGAAAAAATATCTTCGACATCCCATAAAAATTCAAATTCCATCCTTACCCTCTTAATTGAACTAAGAGAGTGATTTAATGCTTACCTGAGTAATCCTTTTTCAAAGACTATTTCTTTGTCTTCTTATTAGAAAGGATCAAATTAGAAAGACAATTTATTCAACAGATGTCTCCTATTTTCTTATAGTTGCAATACGTAGCAAAATTTGCAGTTGGTGTTTAGAAAAGAAAATCATTTCTACACAAAGAGTAAATGGTCAAAAGCACTCCCAACCTTTACTCCAAATCCCAACTACACACTTATACTTTGCGGGGGTCCTATGACCCTCCTGGACTATTTAAAAATGGAATATATATCTTGCTGAATGCTGAGGTGGCACGGAAGGTGTAGTACACTCTCTTTGAGAGAGTGAAGATGTTTTAACTTCTTAATTTTCTAATTTTTAATTTTTAATTTATTTTTTCAATTTTGTCTAGTTTCACTTCTCTCTTCTTTCTTTCCTCTTCAACAAAACACCATGAATGCTTCTTTCTCTTCTCTTTTCTCTTCTCTTCTTTCTTTCTTTCTTTCTTTCTTTCTTTCTTTCTTCTATTCAACAAACACCATGACTGCTCCATACACACACCAAATTCTGCAATTCCATAAAAAATAACTCAATTAACTATACTTTCAACACACACACACACACCAAATGGGTACCTTTGATTCCATCAAAATAGAAAAATTAACAATTACGTCAACATTATTCATGGATCCTTGTTTCTCTTCTCTCTTCTCTCTTCTTTCTTTCTTTCTTTCTTTCTTTCTTTCTTTCTTTCTTTCTTTCTTTCTTTCTTTCTTTTTTCTGTTCAATAAAACATCATGACTGCTCCACACACACACCAAAATCTGCAATTCCATAAAAAATAACTCAATTAACTATATTTCAATACACACATCCCAAATAGGTCACCTTCAATTCCATCAAGATAGCAAAATTAACAATTACGTCTACATTCCACCATTCTACTTGCAATGCAGCAACAACAGAGCTCTGTACGAGCCATTGGTGTTTTTTTTTTATGACAACAAGCACTAAACTTTTTCAACAAAATCACTACTACAATTTGATGGGAGCGGCAAAAACAACAAAAGGTGGATATAAAGGGGCAACTAACAACAAAATCAAAGTTTTCATCCTCATCAACATGACCTCTTCATGGTCCATGATACCGGCTGAGGTTGTCAGCACAATGTACCCAAACTGTCGGGATATACATACGAGCCATTGGAATGTTTAGTTTATTCTCTTGTGGAGTTTAGAATTGTTTGATTTAAGGATCTATAGAAATGAAATTTAGTTGAAGAAGAAAATGGAACAAAAAGGGGAATGAGAAAGAGAGAGAAATTTTGTTAAGGAGAAATAATATATAAAGAGAAAAGTAAAATATATAAAGTAAAATAATTAATTTTTTAGATAATTTTTTTTAAAAATGATGTGGCAATAACGTGGCATGACATGGCAGCGAGTGCAGCTCACTGCCTGAAACAATGTCTGGGCATGAGCTTTTAGGGGTGTAAATATTCCACTTTAAAATAGTTCAGGGGGGTCATAAGACCCTGTAAAGTATAAGTGTATAGTTGAGATTTGGGGTAAAGGTTGGGGGGCTTTTGGCCATTTTCACCTACATAAATTAAAACATTCTGAATTGCTTCCTCAAGCCAGAAGATGCTCCATATCTAAGCAAAAGTGGTGACATTTGATAGCGCCTAATGCAACTAGAATCTTAACCAGCAACTCTTACAAAAGTAAAAAAGTAATAGTTTTATTACATCAGTGATGGTAAAAACATATTTTGGACAAATAAATCATTGAAAGGATAGAGATTTCCTTATAAAAATAACAAAATGAAGAAACCAATACCTACCTCCTTTTTGAGAAGTTAAAAAGAACTTAAATAGTAATCACATGCAAGTCAAGTGGAATTTTAATATGATGGAATTTTTAATGGTGTTTTTTTTCTTTGCTTGATGACATGTGGGCTAGCAGGACACCTTTCTCGAGAGCAAGTGGTCGTGATTTGAAACTCAACGGGGATAATGGATTTGCCTCTACCCATCTCCACTTAAATACTTGGTTGTTTTTTTGCGACAGGCTTTAAACTCGTGAAGTGAGCCTAACCTTTACATCACATTGTCTGCGACAACTAACAGGATTCATTGATATTTCCTATAGTCAGTTTACTATGGTGATTCCATTCCTCTTACTAAAAAAAATAACATATAGAGTGATTTCATGCCTTTTTAATTTTTAATTAAAAACAAAACATATATAGTCATTCCATGCCATTTTTTTTAATTTAAAAGATAATATATACAATGATTTCATGCCTAACATAATGGATAGTCACCCAACAATCAAACATCAGATGATATGAATTATAAGATAATAACAGTTATCTACCCCAAATGACATACTCAGTTTAAAAAAGAATTACCTACTTTGACTTGACACAAAATTTAAGAAAATAAAGAAGATTTTTGAATCTTGTGGCCTTAATTAAAGTTGTGTAAAATGTACCAAAATGAGCTTTAATTTTGAGGTCCTAAACATTCCATGTGGAAAGTTGAAATTAAAGTATTCCAAAAAATGAAAGGGATCATTCTTTTTAAAACAGACTAAAAAGGAAAATAGGTCATTCTTTATTAAACAGAGGAAGTAATATTTAAGAAAAGGTTGGAGACACACAACATTTAAGAGCAGGTTGCATACATACATGTTAAAATCCTTTAATTTTCAATTGTTTGAACAAATAAAACGAGATAGCCCAAATGCAGTACCAATCTGCATGCCTTTACGTCTCAATATTTTGACATCTTGCTGTCAAAATAATGAACCCAAGTCCTTTTTATCGAAATCATTTTCCCAAGCTATTAATTCACCAAGAAGTATATAGATATTATAGTGTCCCTTGTTGTGTTTTGATTCCATTACAAATTTGTACATACATGTAGAGGATAGTACAAGATTTGACACGAGGAAAAAATAAAAAGATGTGTTTCCATCCCAGCTAATTAACAAGCAAAATCTATGCCCACTGTCCATGTCACTCCCACCAAGACGCGGTAAGGAACCAACATGAGAGGAACTCAATAAGTATTGCTTATTGGTCAAAATAAGAAGAAACTTACACAGAGGTGAAATCAAATTTGAAATAAGTCAAGTCTTATCTTATCATTTGTCAATTGAATTTTAACACACCTTCGTATACTTGTTAAGTTATGAGTGTCAACCTTCTTGTTTGGTTAATTTGATTTATACTAGAGCTACACATGGTGTATATGAAATATGAGATATACAATGATGATTATTCATTCAACGAAATATTGGTGAAATCTTAAATTTGCTAGCAGAAATAAAGTGTCTTGAATAAGATATTAGTGATATTTGATTGACACCAAAATATCTTTATGTATGAGTATAGCAACTCGAAAATTGCATGTATGGAGTTTGTATTTTTATGATCACATAAATAGTCATGTGACCACCCAACTCAAGCAATACATAAAACAATCGTCTATTGTTATTGAAATTGTTGGATGCCAATTAATGATTCAAAATGATTTATTTAAGTGAATATATTCATAATAGTTTTAAGAAGTATTATGTGAAGAATAACGTTTATATCAATGTATTAGGTGTGATATGCTTTATTGCATATTTGTACTTATAAAATCTAAACAAATAAAGGAAATGCATCCACTGAAGCTTTGATTGTTCATCTTCGTAATTTTAGACAATGTCCAATCATCTTAATCTCGACAAATATGCCACTATAGCGATCCACATTGATCATATTTGAAAATTTGTACTGTACCTTTCCATGTATAATTACTCATAAAATTTTTATTTTAATAATACTGGTATTAATTTATTAATGCTTATATTCGACATGACTTTACACACGCGCAACGCACGTGTCGAGAAACTAGTATATATACACCACAAATGATTTATCTCTGGGTCGCAAAGTGGAACTTCAAAACTATCATTTACAAATGGCCAAGACATCAATCAATTTGGCTTTCTTATGCATCATTTTGCTGATTTCACTTGGTAATCTCTTTCTCTCTTAATTAAGTAGATTTACATATTGTTTTTAGCTAATGTAACATTTTGATTAATAAGAACTATTTTCTGATGGGATGGTAAGTACTTTTTCATCCTTTACCCCAATGTAGAACTTCACGTCTCGAATCCTAATTTAGTTGGCCTCCTATATAAATGCCAGATACGGGTAGAAAATAAAAAAAATGTAACATTTTGATTATTCTAAATTGAATATATTCTCAATGGTGATGAGAGATTCAAGTGGCTCAACATCAACTGAATATATGAGTGGAGATGTGCACGCCAAGTACAAATTACCTTGAGATACCGATAAAGATTGTGAAGGGATATGTCCAGTTTTTTGTAAAAATCATTTCTGTAACCCACAACATGGTTGTTGTTGGGTACTATGTAGTTTTGATGATTGACAAACTAACATATGAATGAAACATGTTACTTGAGTTGGTCCACGCATAAGAATGCAGATTTTCAGTTTCACTGATAGATGCAGACAAGATTGCTTAAAGACAAGAACGAATAAGCAAGCCTAATTCTGATATACTCAAGCTACTGATCATATGGGGAATATAACAAGTTGAATTTGATTCAAACACTTAATGATAAGGGAAAACAATTTGAGTTGAAAAAGGAGTCCTACGTGAAGAAGGAGTTTCACTTCTGAGCATATCTTGAAGAGTCCTATGTGTGGGAGGAAAAAGATTCTGATAAATAAATATGTGCTGATTTAAAAGAGTTGGAGTTTTACTACAACACTAAGGAAACAAGAGTTGGAATGAAAGAAAGAGTCTCACTTGAAGTAGAACTCTATGCAATGAGAGTCCTAATTAAAGGAGGAGTTTGAAATAAAGAATGGCTCTTTAAAGAGCTGTGCTTAAATAGAAGATGCATCAGTCAGAATAATTCACGCACTTACAAAGAAGAAAAGTACAATCGACAGATTGACTTCACGAAGTGCTACTCAATCACTGAAGAAACATATTGAAGATCCTGGTCCTAAGTATAAAATCTAGCTAAGAGTTTTAGCTTTGATTTTTAGAGTTGTTCATTGTGTTTGAGCTATTGATGTAATATTAGTTTCAGTGTGTTATAAACTGAATTAGGAGATAGTCTTCGAGTTGGGGAAAACTCAGAGACTTTGGGAACGCATACCTTGGGAGGTGTGTGTGTAGTTAGGAATTAGAGTTTATAATTCCTATTTGTTGGTTACAAGAGTTTTGTAATCAGTCGTTGTTGAGGCTCAGAGTTATTTAGTAAAGTTGGGGTTAAATCTTGTAGAGGTGCAGGATGTTTTTTACACCTTTTGAGCCGGGTGTTTTCCACGTAAAAATCATTGTGTTCTTTACTTTTTGTTTTACTGCTTTCTTGGAACACGTCAGGCAACCCGTTCCATCGATAAGCAACAGTTAGGTGAAAATAAGATAATTAGTAGGGCACGAATTCTTAACAAATGGTATCAGAGCGAGGTTGTCCTAAAAATGGCTAGCACCTAAGACAAAGATCAATATGATGAATTCTGCACCACTTACTGGTCACAGTGAAGGTCAATCCACTATTAGACCTCCACTCTTTGATGGTTCTCACTTAATTTAGTGAAAAGCTAGGATGAAAACATTCATTCAAGGGAAAGTCTACGAGTTATGAAATAGGATCACTGATGGTCCTACTATTCCAATGAAGTTAGAAGATAGGAAACATGTCAAGAAAGTAAGAAGTGAATTCACTCCTGATGACTTATTGGCATTAAAGAAAAATGCTAAGGCCAAAAATATTTTGGTCTGTGGATTAGGACCTGCTGAATATAATAGGGTATCAACATGCACCACTGCTAAGCAAATTTGGGATGCTCTAGTAAATGCTCATGAAGGCACATCTCAAGTAAGAAAATTTAGAATTTCTCTTCTTTTCACTGAGTATGAGGCATTTAAGATGAAGGAGAATGAAACCTTGCATGAGATGATGACAAGGCTTAACGCCTTAACAAATGAGCTGACCTCCTTAGGAAAAGCTATAACTGAAGAAGAACAAGTCGAGAAGGTACTGAGGGTATTACCAAAATCAAAGTAGAATGTTAAGGTGACTGCAATTAGGGAAGCAAATAAGGATCTTGCAGGCATGACCCTGGATGAATTAGTGGGGAATTTAAGAACTTATGAAATGAAAATTGATGAAACTAAAGTGATAGAATACCCAGAGGATACCTTAGCTCTGAAGGCATCTTACAGTGATGAAGAAATTGAACTTGATAAAGAATAAGTTGCCTTTATAGCTAAGAACTTCAGCAATTTTTTTTTAAAAAAGAAGGGAACAGGTAGCAAGAAATGGTCAAATGACAATCTAAATGGATTCTACAAGTGTGGTAAGAATGATCATCATATCAAGGATTGTCCTTTCTGGAAAATAAAATGGAGAAAGGAAAGGGATGAAAAGGAATTGAAAGAAAAAAACAAAAAGAGGGAAGAATATGCAATGGTAGCAGCTTGGGGATTTGACTCAGATGATGATGAAGTTGATGAAGCAACACTCATGGCTCTTGGAGATTCAGACTTGGAGGAAGAAGATGATGCTTCTGAGGTAAGTATACTTGAACTTAAAGAAAAGTTGCATTTGTTTTCTAAAATAAAACTTATTTCCTTGATGAGTGCACTAATTGATGACTTCCAAGAATCAACTTCTGATAGGGATAAGCCGTTCAACAGTTTTGCAAGAATCAAATTTGATTTTATTGATTTAGAAGCTTGCAAGAACAATGTTGAATAGGAAAACTGCTCTCTCAAGAAACAGGTTGAGCAACTTGATTTTTCAACTAATGATCTTAAGTTTGAAGTTCTAAAATTGACACACTCTAAAAAAGAAAAAAACACCAAGAGTAAAGAACAAGAAAAAGTTGAACTTGAATTGGTCAAGTACAAAGAAGAGTGCAATAATGAAACAGAAATGGTGAATAAACTGAGTCAAGAAGTCTCTAAACTAAAACTTGACCTTGAAAGAGCAAACAGGTGGACAAATTCCTCAAGAATTGTTCATAAGTTGAGTGAAAGATATCACAGTGAAAAAGTTGGTTTGGGTTTTCACAAAAGTCTTGATGTTTATCAAGACTTGTGCTATATCTATGGAAACCTTGGACATCCAACCACTGAATGTCCAGTTGCTGCCAAAAGCAGATCCAACAGTCTAAATCTGGCAAATAAACTAGCTTAGACTAAGAAAAGGATAACTAAACCTGGTCAGAGAAATAGGTCACGTAACCTGTTGTCTGCATGGGCTAGAAGAAATCTGATTCATGTATTTACTCATAAGAAAGGACCCAAGATTTTCTGGGTGCCTAAAGTTAACCCCTAATTTGTTTTGCAGGTGAGAGTGAAAGGAGGCAAGTAAAATTTGTGCATAAATAAAGCTTGCTCAAGGCATAAAACTAGAAGAAAATAAAGTTTCTTTCACTCACCACATTTAAAGAGAGAATGGATCATTTGAAAGATGGACAGATTTGTAGTACTCGTGTAAGGGGGAAACAAAGGACATTTAAAAAAAAAATGAAAAAAATGATGACAATGAAACTGATGAGCATGCATAGGAACATGTTGTACTACCTGGTCCAACTGTTGTACAGACTGAGGGCATATTGACAGGGGGAACAACAAATAAAGAAATGGATGCATCAATAAAACCAACACAAGTTGCTGGTAATTTTGTTGGTAATTTATAAGAATTGGTATTGTCAAAAGAATCTTGAGATATCCCATGGAAATCAATGGCTTGAGACTATGGTATACAAAGGAAAATAATTTCACTCTTGAGGGCTATAAAAATGTTGACTGTGTAAGCACCAAAGGCACTAAATAGAGAGCATTTTGAAAGGAATAGGTTAAACTTGATGATGATTAAAATTGCATGAACTCCCCTCAATGATTGACTAGAATAATCATTTTTTTTCTTAATCTTATTAGCTAAAAAGTTATTCTATTCAGTTTTGCACATTTAGTTGTGTGTCCCAATTCCAAATTTTTAACTTTTCTAACCTAATTTTGTATTAGATTGTGCAGAAAAATAGGTACAAGCAAGCAATTGTGACCACAAAGTTCTTCTTAGCAGGTATGTTCTTCACTGACATAAATATAGGCTGTCTAAGTTAAAACAGTTGAGCACACCTGTTCATTTCCTCACACTTTATTCTCCCCTTGTCTTATAAAGCTGACGAATTGGTTGACCAAACTTTCTTTGATTCTCTCCAAATGGTTGTGCACAAATATGTTAATCCTACACCAGAAATTCCTTCTTATCTCTCAACCAAAATATCAGTTGTGTACCATGGATTTTCCAAGCTTGATCATCAATCACATGCAACATAAGTTTTCTGAGAAATGAAAAGGGATATGATCTCCCTTTTAGTTCCTAATTGGTTATTTTTTGGGATTTCTCAGTCCTAGTTCAGGTTGACTTAGAAAACAACAATAGATGTTTTTGTATAGATGAATCATGTTGCTCTACCAGTTTCAATAAGGAGGGCTAACACAATTTTTTTTTGAAAAAAATGATTTGGCTAAAAAAATAAAATCAAAAAATACCTGAATTTGAAGCTGCACAAGACAATCATGAAGTGGACTATGTGGTCCACCGTTGATATCACCTATTCCTCCCTTCTCTTCACTATTTGTATCCTTAGCCATGTCCCACTTTTATACCATATTTTTTTTGATTAATGCTCAGTTGTTTTGCTTTGTTCAGTACTAGCTTAGGTTAATGTGGAACATGCTTTGTCAGTTAAATGGAATGGTTATCTTTGCTAAATTGACTCATTTTTGCTCTCTTTAATACATTATTATGTTGGCTAGAGTCTTTGTTTGATTATTTTGGTGATAGCCCCAGTGGCCATGGATAGCATAACAAATCACTTTGGCTAGTATATTAATGCATTGAAATGGTTTTTCGATGATGCCAAAAGGGGGAATATAATAGGGTTGTGCAATGTTTATAACCCATTGACTAACTTGTTTCATTCTAGTGTTTTATACTTTAGTGCCTACAGGTGAAGATGGTTGAATGCACAAGACAAGAGGTTTGTCATCATCAAAAAGGGGGAATTTGTTGGGTACTATGTAGTTTTGATGATTGACAAACTGACATATCAATGAAACATGTTACTTAAGTTGGTCCACGCATAAGAAAGCAGATTTCCAGTTTCACTGATAGATGCAGACAAGATTGCTTAAAGACAAAAATGAATAAGCAAGACTAATTATGATATACTCAAGCTACTGATCATGTGGGGAATATAACAAGTTGAATTTGATTCAAACACTTAATGATAAGGGAAAACAATTTGAATTGAAAAAGGAGTCCTACGTGAAGAAGGAGTTTCACTTCTGAGTATATCTTGAAGAGTCCTATGTGTGGGAGGAGAAAGATTCTGATAAATAAACATGTGCTAATTTTAAAAAGTTGGAGGTTTACTACAATACTAAGGAAACAAGAGTTGGAATTAAAGAAAGAGTCTCACTTGAAGTAGAACTCTATGCAATGAGAGTTCTAATTAAAAGAGGAATTTGAAATAAAGAATGACTCTTTGAAGAGTTGTGCTTAAATAGAAGATGCACCAGTCAGAATAATTCACGCACATACAAAGCAGAAAAGCACAATCGACAGATTGACTTCACAAAGTGCTACTCAATCACTGAAGAAACACATTGAAGAACCTGGTCCTAAGTATAGAATCCAGCTAAGAGTTTTAGCTTTGATTTTTAGAGTTGTTCATTGTGTTTGAGCTATTGATGTAATATTAGTTTCATTGTGTGATGATAGGCGAATTTACACGCCTATAGCACTATATTTTGCCCATATTTTAGCCTAGTTTTGAGAACAAATTATATATTTCATGCACTTTTAGTCCATTTTCCTGTAAGTGAGCTAACGAACATGATTAGCAAAGTTTCAGGTATAAATGATGCAGAATTCAGCATTTCATGGATAACTTGATGCCAAAGAAATCTTCACGAAAGGAGAAAAGCCAATCTTGGACTCCAAGGACTAAAGATGGCGCATGGAAATTCTGTCCCGGGCTAAAACAACATTTCTGAAGACTTTGGGGACTAGCAGTAACTTATTAGGATTAGGATAATGATACATTAACCTAGTACAATTGGGTTAAGTATTACATTAGCTTGTTAGGATTAGGATAATGATACATTAACCTAGTACAATTGGGTTAAGTATTTCATTAGCTTAGTAGGATTTGGTTAAGCATTTCATTAGCTTAGTAGGAATAGGATATGGGTATTATAAATACCCTATCTTGCTAGAGATTTTAAGACATCTTCTTACATTCAATTCTATTCTATTCTACTTCTAAGACATTCTAGTTCTAAACAATCATTCTTCTATTAATTCTATTTTCTTCTTCTATTCATCTATTCTTAAATTCTACAACAAGAGAAACGTTACTTTGCTAAGGGATTCACGCCTAACGCCTACCACACCATTACAAACGTGAAATCTTTATTGTGGTATACCAACAATGTCAATTGTGATTTCCTTCGCACTCATGGGTAACTAAACTTCTCTGTTGGGGTTATGGAAGCCGAATGAGATACTATCTATTGCTGTGAGTTTGTGAGTTCGTGACACGTATGCTGCTTATATCATTATTCTCTTCATCTTAATCTAAATTCTTTGTGGTTGCAAACGCAAGAATACGCCAGTATAACATTTAACTTGTTCGAAAGAAAGGTTATCTGTCTGGAAAAGAGATAATGTCAAGGTAGTAGGGTCCCATCCCCTATTAAAAAGTTAGTGCCGTAACTGGATTAACCTCTTGGAGAATTCGTACCGTTAGACACGCTTTAAGCTCGAAAGAGTTAAAGTGAAATAATCCTCGAATAGGTCGAAAGATGCCTGGATTTACCATCGAATACAATTCTCTATAAGCACATGCATGTCTGAATTCCGCACACTCAGCCAATAGAGACGTATAACTCAGAAAGTGGACATAACCCCAACTCCTCAATTCTCATTGTTTACATATTACTAAAACATTCTTTCTCTTTTTACTTTGCTATTGCCGTTTTTAGCTACTATTTGGTTACATTACTTGCACAACAAGAATCCCCCATTTTTCGAGACTTTGACTAAAAGTCTAGTAATCTTCACTTACTTGTTGACCAAGCTATTCCCTGTGGGATCGATACCCAACCCAGTTGGGTTCTATATTTGCTAACGACCGTTTTACAC
The DNA here is from genome assembly GCA_030864215.1 of Capsicum pubescens. Lineage (NCBI taxonomy): Eukaryota > Viridiplantae > Streptophyta > Magnoliopsida > Solanales > Solanaceae > Capsicum > Capsicum pubescens. The sequence goes on from CM061546.1 coordinate 40,150,310, forward strand.
TCCTACGAGAGCTGTAGATTGAGCGTTATCAAAAATTGGCGCCGTTGCCGGGGAATACAAGTGTCAATTAAGTTCGTAATAATTACTAGACCCTTTGGTTAAAGATTCTCGTACTTTTACTTTTACTTTTTGTTTTTGTTTACTGCAGGTTTTTATTCAGTGCATGCCCTATACCCGATGTTCTGGTCAACCGTTATTACCTATCAATCCTGAACCACAATGTATTCACAGAATGGAGGCACAACACGCAATTGAAAGGATGGCTGCTCAACAGGAACAGGCAAGACTAGCTGCGCTAGCCGCCGCTCAAGTGCATTAACAGAATATTGATAACCCTGGGCGAGCAACAAATCCTGACGATGAAGATCTAGGTGATGACGAGCTACTAAACCCTAGGCATGCCGCTGAGATCGCAACACCTGCCAACAGAAGAGATCGTCAAGCTAGGTTTAGGCCTGAACGCCAAGCTATGCAGCCAGCTTTCGACGATGATGATGATGATCTTGATGGAGCCGGAGCCACAGGAGCCACAGGAGCCATTATTCCTCCACCATTGGCACCCGGAGCCAAGTTCAACATCACAAGCACCATGATTCAGTTATTGCAACTCAAGGGATTATTTGGTGGACTAGCAGGCGATGATCCGAATATGCATCTCATCAACTTTATTTCTACATGCAAGTCGTTTGACAATCCTGGAGTTGGTCAGAATGCAATTCGATTACGTCTATTTTCATTGTCTCTGTCTGGGGAGGCAACTCTATGGTTGAATGGGCTGACTCCTGATTCTATTACAAATTGGAGGCAATTGAGAGACGCTTTCCTAGAAAGATTCTTTCCGCCATCCAAAAGAGCACAATTGAGAGATGAAATCAGCAACTTTTGTCAGCTTCCACTGAAGCTCTTCATGAAACATGGGAGAGGTTCAAGGCAAAGCTAATGAGGTGCCCAAACCATCACATGACTAATGTTCACCTAATGGAGATACTATATAGAGCCTTGAATTCAATAACTAAACCAGTGGTGGATAATGCGGCGGGAGGATCTTTTATGGATCTCACCTTTGGTCAGGCAAGCAATATGCTAGATCGTATGACGAAGCAAAGTAGAGCTTGGCATACCAGGGATTCTGTGGTAGCAAGCCCCACTTTTTCTATTGGCATGAATGCAGACCAAAGGAGACGAGAAGAAGAACGTGATCAAGATATGGCGCACATGAAAACACAAGTGGATCTTCTTACAAAGAATCTATTAATAGGGAAGACCGAAAAAGTCAAAGCTGTTGCGTCAAAAGGAAGAAATGAATCTGATTCGGAAGAAGAAGCCAACTACTTGAACAATCAGGGGGGTTTCTGAGGCAATGCCCAAGAAAACCAAGGTCGGAACTATCATGGTAAATCTGGAAACATGGACCAAGGTAGTTGGATGAACAAGAATGATAGTAGTGGTTTGTATGTTCCCCCTGGAAGACGTGACGCCACCACATCTAGTTCTGGAAGTATGGAAGACATGATAGCTAAACTACTGAAAGGAGTGGAAACAACTAGCGCGGGAGTAACAGAGGTAATAAATGATTTGTCCTCTATGAAGCAATTAGTTGATTCACATTCCACTTCAATCAAGCAAATAGAGCAGAAATTGAGCCAACTTTCAGCAGCACTCAATCAAAGAAAGACTGGCACTCTACCTAGCGACACTGTGCAAAATCCAAGGAACGACGGATCATGCATGGCTATTACCACCAGGAGTGGTAAGGTGCTGGAAAATTCATCCCAAAGCAAGCAAGTGGCCGAACATAAGGAAGATAATGACGCCATAGAAGCTGACTATGACGTCCATGACATCACCCCTAGTACTTTGAAGCTTGAAAAGACCGAAATGCGGAAGTAAGAGGAGAAGAAATCTATGGAGAGAACACTTCCCTATCCACCACCACCTTTTCCTAAAAGATTGATGAAGCAGACGGATGATACAAGGTTCAGTAAATTCATGGCAATGTTAAAACAGCTGACCATTAATGTTCCGTTGGTGGAGGCACTAGAACAAATGCCCGGATACGCTAAATTCATGAAGGACCTTTTAACAAAGTAGCGGGCAGTAAGCTATGAGCCGACAAATAATATTCATCATTGCAGTGCAATTTCCACAAGGTCCTTAGTACAGAAGAAGGCAAACCCTGGTGCTTTCACTATTCCTTGCACGGTTGGATCTATGAATTTTGCTAAGGCATTGTGCTATTTGGGAGCTAGCATCAATTTGATGCCACTATCCGTCTACAGAAAGTTGGGGTTGGGCGACCCTACACCAACCAATATGCGGCTCGTGATGGCAGATAGGTCGGTAAAACGACCTGTGGGTATCTTGAATGATGTGTTGGTGAAGGTGTCTACCTTCATTTTTCCTGCAGACTTTGTGATTTTGGATTGCGAGGTGGATTCTGAAGTACCCATATTCTTGGGACGTCCTTTCCTTGCAACGGGAAGTGTTCTTATTGACATGAGAGCTAATGAGCTTTTATTTCGGTTGAATGACGAAGTGGTCCACTTTGATATATGCAAAGCAATGAAGCAGCCCAACGATATGAATGTGTTCTCTGTAGCTGATGTTCATCATAAGGATAAGAAAGCATTATCTGTAGAGAAACAGCTTACTGTTGAGCCATTGTCTGCTGCGCCACTGAATGTTGAGCATGAGGACGATGAAGATTATGAAGAACTTATGGGTGCTCTAACAGAAATAGAGTCCTATTCCCATACTCCTAAGCAACCGGACCGTGATCTTAAGAATCAACCGTCACCAACAGCGAAGACTTCCCTTGAAGAGCCACCAATGCTAGAATCGAAAGAGCTCCCCGATTATCTAAGGTATGTGTTCTTGGAAAGTATAAATATACTTCCGGTGAGTGCGGATGATTTAAGTAAACAGCACGTAGAGGCTCTCATCTCTGCTCTGAAGAGATACATGAGAGCTATGGGTTGGACTATTGATGATATAATTGGTATCCCTCCTGGGATAGGCATGCACAAGGGTCATCTCGAAGAAGATTGCATGCCTACAAGTAAGCCTCATTATCGTCTGAATACATTCAGAAAACGATCAACCATCTATCTCGATGAAGTCTAAGTAATCGAGATATCTATGTCGTGCCGCGACAATAAATCAAGCGCTAAATGGGAGGCAACCCATCGTTTTTCATTTTTTTGTCTTTCTCTCATTCTAGTACGTGTTTCGTTTTTGATAAATAAAAATCCAAAAATAAGAGTCGTGCCACGACCAAAACTAAGGAGCTTGATGGGAGGCAACCCATCATACTAATCATTTTCATTGGTTTTGAGCGAATGTAGGTGCAAGAGGTATAAAATGAGGAGATCGATTTCAGATGCGATTTGGATGTATGGCATGGTAAAGGTGGTAAGTTAGGAATTAAGATGCATAAGGCTATGGATTGAGCATTTCTCATGACAAAATAGGCATCGAGCAAGGCTAGGCCTAGGTAAAACTAGGCCACGAACACGGCAAAGCCTATACTATAGCCCAAGGTCTCGGAATCTAGTGTGCTATAGCATAGGCGCCGCCCATGCTCAAGTATGCCATAGCATAGGCGCCGCCTATGCTAAAGCATTTGGTCTCTGAATCTCATATGCCATGCTAAAGGCGCCGTCTATGGTCACTAAAGGCATTGAACTAGGCGCCGCCTATGCTAGCAAATGCTTTGCATTAGGCGCCGCCTATGACAAGCTTAGGCAAAGCTAAAGGCGCCACCTATGGTCACTTTTTGTCTCCAAAACCGATTTTAAATGGGTCAAAACCCGACCCATTCTTTTCCTACATAAAGGAGACTTAGTATTGAAACACAAACACATTGAAAACTTGACCTAGGCGCCGCACATACTCTCCAAATCATCTCAAAACTTTTCTTTTTGCTCTCCCACTTCACAATAACATCTCCAAAGGCTTCAATCACGTACAATGGCACCCAAAGCAAGACAAGGCAAAGATAAGGCTACCACTTCACAAAAAGGCAAGAAAAGAGGCCGAAAAGAGCAAGTAGAACCCTCCTCGCTGCAAATACCTCGACTCACTCTTGGAATTAAGTGGGATACTTATGAGGAACTTCTGAGGATGACGACTCTGATGATGATTCCGACGAAAGGGGTATGACCCCAGACATAGAGGATGAGTCCGACTAACCAGGTTCTTTTTATTTATTTTCCACTGAGGACAGTGTGTCCCGTCTAAGTGTGGGGTGCTGGTATTTGCATGCTATACTTCTCTATCCACATTTGCATTTATTTATGTTTGTTTGTTTTGTTAGTAGTTAATTGTTTTTTTCAGTAGTTAAAATTTTTTTTTTAGCTTAGCTTCGCATGAAATTATTCTAATAGGCAGCATGAGATTATGACAAGAGTTTGTGCTAAAATCATGACTATTGAGACATTTAGGCTCTAATTGTGACTCACTATGTGATATTGTTTGGTTTAATTCCTTCATCTGTTGGGTCAAGAGTCTATACTACTCCCAATAAAGTCGACCATGTGCCTTGTGTGTGTGAGATAATAGTATATTCTGTGCTTGTGGATGATGCTAGAACTTGCCTGGTATGTATATAAAGCGAAAATAAAGAGTGCAAGTCTAGGAGATGATTTAGGCATTTCTTTGGCAACCTATGATTATTTACCTTCTTTTTACCTACCCATGGACATCATCCTAGTTAAACCCTTTTGAGCCTTTAGCCTATTTTCTTTGACAAACCTCGTATGTAAGCCTAATCTATTTTTTTCAAGACCATAATTTGATCCAAATTCCTAAGTGCTTTAAAGTGAAAATGTCATGTGACAAAATAAGAGGAAATTGGGTGAGTATGATGCTTTAGAATGCATTGGTGCTTGAATGAGTTATGAAAAAGAAAGTGCTATCATAAGAGGTATGTTATCAAAAGAAAAAGGAAATGAAAACTGAAAAGTTAGTTATGTTTAAAATTGAAAAACAAAAGAGGAGAAAAAAAGTGGTAGAATAAAAGAAAGTAGAAAGGTTGTTTGAAAGAAAAGTGTTAATGATACAATGTGATGTATTAAAGCGCTTAGGAACATAGTCACTATTTCTGGCCAAAATAGTCCCACCTGTCCCTTAGCCTACATTACAACCATCAAAATACCTAGTTGATCCTAAGCTTGGCATTCTGACATTTAGTGGAGCATTACACTAAGGGCAAGCCTATGGTCATCAGTTGCTTCATATGAATTCTTTGTGAGAGCGAGAGCAAGGATATTTTGATACCCATGTTTGAAAAATATGCTATACTTGTGAGTGATTATGGGTAATATATTGTGAGACACACATGGTTGATGAGTGTTGGGTAGTCGTGTATGATTCTTTGTGCCTTAACCTTTGAATATGAGTTGACCACCATCACGAGTCTATGCTAGAGGTTAAACTGTTTCTACTAATGATCGAAAAACTACTCTTTGTTGATAATTGTTGTGCTTGTCTTGACGAATATTTTGTGTTGTTGCTGTGAAACCCTAAGTTGATGTTTAGAGGGACATGATATTTTGTTTGAGGATGAACAAAGATTCAAGTGTGGGGTGTTGATGATAGGCGAATTTACACGCCTATAGCACTATATTTTGCCCATATTTTAGCCTAGTTTTGAGAACAAATTATATATTCCATGCACTTTTAGTCCATTTTCCTGTAAGTGAGCTAACGAACATGATTAGCAAAGTTTCAGGTATAAATGATGCAGAATTCAGCATTTCATGGATAACTTGACGCCAAAGAAAGCTTCACGAAAGGAGAAAAGCCAATCTTGGACGCCAAGGACTAAAGATGGCGCATGGAAATTCTGTCCTGGGCTAAAACAACATTTCTGAAGACTTTGGGGACTAGCAGTAACTTATTAGGATTAGGATAATGATACATTAACATAGTACAATTGGGTTAAGTATTACATTAGCTTGTTAGGATTAGGATAATGATACATTAACCTAGTACAATTGAGTTAAGTATTTCATTAGCTTAGTAGGATTTGGTTAAGCATTTCATTAGCTTAGTAGGAATAGGATATGGGTATTATAAATACCCTATCTTGCTAGAGATTTTAAGACATCTTCTTACATTCAATTCTATTCTATTCTACTTCTAAGACATTCTAGTTCTAAACAATCATTCTTCCATTAATTCTATTTTCTTCTTCTATTCATCTATTCTTAAATTCCACAACAAGAGAAACGTTACTTTTCTAAGGGATTCACGCCTAACGCCTACCACACCATTACAAACGTGAAATCTTTATTGTGGTATAACAACAATGTCAATTGTGATTTCCTTCGCACTCATGGGTAACTAAACTTCTCTGTTGGGGTTATGGAAGTCGAATGAGATACTATCTATTGCTGCGAGTTTGTGAGTTCGTGACACGTATGCTGCTTATATCATTATTCTCTTCATCTTAATCTAAATTCTTTGTGGTTGCAAACGCAAGAATACGCCAGTATAACATTTAACTTGTTCGAAAGAAAGGTTATCTGTCTGGAAAAGAGATAATGTCAAGGTAGTAGGGTCGCATCCCCTATTAAAAAGTTAGTGCCGTAACTGGATTAACCCCTTGGAGAATTCGTACCGTTAGACACGCTTTAAGCTCGAAAGAGTTAAAGTGAAATAATCCTCGAATAGGTCGAAAGACGCCTGGATTTACCATCGAATACAATTCTCTATAAGCACATGCATGTCTGAATTCCGCACACTCATAGCCAATAGAGACGTATAACTCAGAAGGTGGACATAACCCCAACTCCTCAATTCTCATTGTTTACATATTACTAAAACATTCTTTCTCTTTTTACTTTGCTATTGCCGTTTTTAGCTACTATTTGGTTACATTACTTGCACAACAAGAATCCCCCCTTTTTCGAGACTTTCACTAAAAGTCTAGTAATTTTCACTTACTTGTTGACCAAGCTATTCCCTGTGGGATCGATACCCAACCCAGTTGGGTTCTATATTTGCTAACGACCGCTTTACACTCCTACGAGAGCTGTAGATTGAGCGTTATCAGTGTGCTATAAACTGAATTAGTAGATAGTCTTCGAGTTGGAAAAAACTCAGAGACTTTGGGAACGCATACCTTGGGAGGTGGGTGTGTAGTTAGGAATTAGAGTTTATAATTCTTATTTGTTGGTTACAAGAGTTTTGTAATCAGTCGTTGTTGAGGCTCAGAGTTATTTAGTGAAGTTGGGGTTAAATCCTGTAGAGGTGCAGGTCGTGATTTTTTACACCTTTTGAGCCGGGTGTTTTCCATGTTAAAATATTGTGTTCTTTACTTTTTGTTTTATTGCTTCCTTGGAACATGTCAGTGAAACACGTCAGGCAATACGTTCCATCGATAAACAACAGTTAGGTGAAAATAAGATAATCAGTAGGGCACGAATTCTTAACAGTTGTGCATCTACGAAATGTTAAGATTTGAAAAGTAAATTATTTTGCTAAGAAGAAAAATGAATTGAAAAAGAAGAAGCTAAGATTCACTTGTCAATTATATAATTTGAGGATGCTGATTTTATATGGCCAAATACGTAGACATCAGTTAAAAATTACGTTATATTTCATCTAACATTTTAAATTGAATCAATAATCAGTGGCAAAGGTATCATTTTCTTTAACGAGATTTGAAAGAGATTATCGATTGAGCCAAGATGTTAACTCGAAAATCAGCAGAAATCGAGCAAAGAAGATGAAGCTGAAGAACCCTAAAACTAGAGAGAAAAAAGAGCAAAGTCGTATATTGAAAGCTTGTGGAAAAATGAAAAATATCTCTATCCCTTTTCTTCTAGAGTGTTTCCACTCTCTATATATTTACAATAAAAAATACAAATAAAATGAAATGAAAATAAAATAAATTCTACTAAACTAACTAGGCCAGATTTCCTTTTTTACATGTGGGCCATCCGGATCATTATTAATAGTGTGTGAAGGCCCAAATAGCGTAACACCTCACCCCCCTCCACCCCAAGCTGGAGGGTGTTGAAACTTCAAGCTTCCGAAGTAAACAACAGTGAGCAGATCTAGAAAGGGATTTGGTTAGAATATCTGCTCACTAATCTGTACTGGCAACATAATGAAGAGAAATCAAGATAGAATGAAGACAATAACGAATATAATGGCAATAAATTTCAATATACTTTGTGCGCTCGTGAAAGATAGGATCCTTGGCGATACTCAAAGCAGCCTGACTATCACAACATATAGGAACTGGAGCAGAAATGACTACACCAAAATCACAAAGAAGGTGAATAATCCAAACAACTTCAGCGACAATCTTACAAAGAGTTCGATACTCAGCCTCAATAGAAGATAGAGAAATGGTAGGTTGTTTCTTACTTTTCCAAGAAACAGGGCTACAACCCAATATGATTAAAAAACTAGTGACATAATGTCGAGTATCATTACAAGAAGCCCAATCGAAAACAAAAAATAGCTCCCAGTAAGGAAAAATCAAAAGTATTGGACAACAAGATGCCCTGGACAAGATTGTTCATTAGATAACGTAGTACATGAATAACAGCTAACATATGGAAACCTGTGGACGTTGCAAAAATTTACTTAAGTGTTATACAGAGAAGGATATATCAGGTCTTGGGTGTTGCAGGAAATTGAGTTTCCCAACCAAACATCTATCGGAGCTTAGATCAGCCAAAGAAGAATCCATATGTGCAACAAGTTTAAGGAAACAATCCAAGGGAGTGCTAATAGGAGAAAATTCACTACAAAAAAGGGTCAAATTGTGGAGATTAATTTTACAGTTTGCGGGGGTTTAAAACCCCGCAAAATGTAATTTTGGCGGTTCCCAAAACCCCCAGAATACGAGCCGTCACAAATAATTTCCGGTGGGATTTTTCGACCCCCATAATTAATTTGCGGATGTTATTTTGTAGAGGTTACGACCCCCGTAATTAATTTGCGGCGTTTATTGACCCCCGTTATTCTAAATTTTTTTTTATAATAAATTTATATTTAAAACATACGGGGGTTAAAACCTCTGCAATTATTTTATTTAAAAAAATAAATAGGGCCCATCAATTTTCAATAACTAATTATAGATTCTAATTTTAGCCCAAATTTAATTATTCCTTTAGACATAACCTACAATTTAATATTTGTTCAATTCATATATCATTAATACAACAGGGTAATTAAACATTGTAATTGACAAGCGTATCAAAAATACATTGACCATTAAACTTCAAAATTAAATTTTCAACATTAACATCTTCAAACTCCAAATTTTCAACATTAACTAGTATCTTCAAACTACAAAATCAAATCTAAACACAAAACCTTCAATATTCTAAGATTCACTCCAACCACACAATTACATCATCATAATTGAATATCCAAGACAAATGCAACGAAAGCAAAGAATGTCATTAGGATCATTATCATCACGTGATCTCCTTGCATCCATGGGCGAAATAGGTCCACTGGCACATCACTTGGCTACATACAAATATAAAGTATAAGAATCAATCGATAAACTTTCAGTCCTTATTATAAACAACAAGATATATGAACATCATGCTTTAACACCATGTTGGAAATCCGCATATCCAATAAAATCATAAATAAGATGTAATTACAGTACATGTCCTATGAAGTTAGAAAAGAAAAGACTATACTAAATGAAGCATGATTAAAGGTTTTATAGCCCTTCAATGGACAACGGTGTTAGAGTTCGTGCCCTACTGATTATCTTATTTTCACCTAACTGTTGCTTATCGATGGAACGGGTTGCCTGACGTGTTCCACTGACGTGTTCTAAGGAAGAAGTAAAATAGAAAGTAAAGAACACAATGATTTTTACGTGAAAAACACTCGACTCAAAAGGAATAAAAAATCACGACCTGCACCTCTACAGGATTTAACCCCAACTTCACTAAATAACTCTGAGCCTCAACAACGACTGATTACAAAACTCTTGTAACCAACAAATAGGAATTATAAACTCTAATCCCTATAACTCAACAACTAGGAATTATAAACTCTAATTCCTAACTACACACACACCTCCCAAGGTATGTGTTCCCAAAGTCTCTGAGTTTTTTCCAACTCGAAGACTATCTCCTAATTCAGTTTATAACATACTGAAACTAATATTACATCAATAGCTCAAACACAATGAACAAATCTAAAAATCAAAGCTAAAACTCTTAGCTGGATTCTATACTTAGGACCAGGTTCTTCAATGTGTTTCTTCAGTGATTGAGTAGAACTTCGTGAAGTCAATCTGTCGATTATGATTTTCTACTTTGTAAGTGCGTGAATTGTTCTGACTGATGCATCTTCTATTTAAGCACAGCTCTTCAAAGAGTCATTCTTTATTTCAAACTCCTCCTTTAATTATAACTCTCATTGCATAGAGTTCTACTTCAAGTGAGACTTTTTCTTTAATTCCAACTCTTATCTCTTTAGTGTTGTAGTAAAACTCCAACTCTTTTGAATTAGCACATGTTTATTTATCAGAATCTTTCTCCCCCCACACATAGGACTCTTCAAGATATACTCAGAAGTAACCAACAAATAGGAATTATAAACTCTAATTCCTAACTACACACACACCTCCCAAGGTATGCGCTCCCAAAGTCTCTGAGTTTTCCCCAACTCGAAGACTATCTCCTAATTCAGTTTATAACACACTGAAACTAATATTACATCAATAGCTCAAACATAATGAACAACTCTAAAAATCAAAGATAAAACTCTTAGCTAGATTCTATACTTAGGACCAGGTTCTTCAATGTGTTTCTTCAGTGATTGAGTAGCACTTCGTGAAGTCAATCTGTCGATTGTACTTTTCTTCTTTGTAAGTGCGTGAATTATTCTGACTGATGCATCTTCTATTTAAGCACAGCTCTTTAAAGAGTCATTCTTTATTTCAAACTCCTCCTTTAATTAGAACTCTCATTGCATAGAGTTCTACTTCAAGTGAGACTCTTTCTTTAATTCCAACTCTTATTTCCTTAGTATTGTAGTAAACCTCCAACTTTTTTAAACCAGCACATGTTTATTTATCAGAATCTTTTTCCTTCCACACATAGGACTCTTCAAGATATACTCAGAAGTGAAACTCCTTCTTCACGTAGGACTCTTTTTTCAACTCAAATTGCTTTCCCTTATCATTAAGTGTTTGAATCAAATTTAACTTGTTATATTCCCCACATGATCAGTAGCTTGAGTATATCAGAATTAGGCTTGCTTATTCGTTCTTGTCTTTAAGTAATCTTGTCTGCATCTATCAGTGAAACTGGAAATCTTCTTTCCTATGCATGGACCAACTCAAGTAACATGTTTCATTTATGTGTCAGTTTGTCAATCATCAAAACTACATAGTACCCAACAAACAACCCTTTGTTCAGACTACTGACAGACCCCATTGCATAAAATAAAGGATTACTCAATATTTTTGTGGTGAAATAAAACTATATTCGATGATGTTTAAATCCACTTAAACTTAATGCTTAAAATAGAGATCCTTCTTACCTCTTGAGTTGTCCATGCCCGAGGCCCAACATAAGTGAGAAGCTTCCTATTAATATTCTCATCGAGTAAAGCTATGAATGTCAAGCGAGCAATATCCTGAAAATAATTTAACACAGAATTATTGACCAATTATGTTAATTAAATAGACTCAAAAGAAACTAAGTAGAAAGTTTACTTAGGTATCCATGAATGCTATTCGAGTGGAAGCATCAGTTCCCCATACAAATTTCTCTTCTAATATAGGCACTGCATATTGACCAATAAGGCCTTGGAACAAATGAAAATAACTTTTAACTACTAAGTCAATGAATTATTGTAATACCCCGTACTTCTACCTAGCTTAAAATCATCCCAAAATGTTAGACTTGATTTAAAAGATGAATCCACTTTTATACATGTGGAATTTTCAAGATTTTCACTTTTTTTATCATGTGATAAAAGGAATAAGCTTTCCATCGATACCAAATTCGCCAAAATCCAACACCCAAGCGAAGAGTTAGAGCCATTTTAGTAGGACAGTGTGCTACCTGAGCCATCATCGCATCGTGGAGCATACCAAAATCGCAATCGTCAAAATCCAGTGAGCCTCCGCAATTATGGCACGTCGCGCCAGGGCTCAAATTCAGAATTGTTCTTTTTCTAGTGTCTCAGCGCAATACCACTGCGTCGCGGTGAACTTCCAGGTCCCATCCAGTATTGCAACGCAATTTCACCGCGTCGCGCCATCAACCCAGTTCCCAGTTGGCAATTTCCAGTGAAGCGATGCGATAGCATCGTGTCGCGCCAGCCTACCAAATCGGGAAATTTTGACAAAAATTAAAAGATGCGTCCAGGGTTAAATGGGTCTTTTTCCACAACCAGGATCAACCTTTAACCACGAAATTATGGTGTAAGAACCCTATTACATCACTTTTCCTCACTTTCTCTCAAGAAAAAAATCCTTCTTTCTCAAGAGGCAAAAACCCTAGCTCAAGAAATCAAGACTCAAATTCAAGAATCTCTCCGTCAATCTTCGTAGAATCAAGAACTAAGGGTTGCACAATGTTCATTCATGGATTCCTTTCATCCATGAAGCCCAAGAATCAAATTTTACATTTTGTATTATGAATATTTTGTTGTGGGTTGATTATGTTCTTGTGATTATGGTTGTATGATTCCCAAGTTAGAATCTTTATGTGTTGTTCATAAACCTATGCTAGTATCTAGTCTGAAACATGTGAAATTGAGTTAAAATATGGAGTTTTGTTGTACTGATTTGATGGTCATGCCTATTCCCTAAGTCATGCATCCTAGGTGTTTGATAAAATGCCTAAGAGAAGAGAAATTATGCATTATAGTTTAATTGTGACCCAAGTGATAGATGTATGCTTTACCTTATGACCAAGAATAACTTCTATGATATTGTGTGCATTATGAATGGTTGAGGGAATGTCCATGAGATTAGGTTGATGAAATTATGACATGTTTATATGCAATTCCATTCATGTACAAGACTATGATAACTATGTGCTTCATGAAATTCCCAAATTAATGTATTATGAATTGTTGATATTGGTCATGTGTTCAAGAAGTGTCATGTCCTGTCAGTTTCATGCTATCAAGTCCTGGGGGTACTTGTACCCGGCAATTTAGTTGTGTGCCTAGAGCCAGTGTCATGTTTTCACTATACTCTCAGTCAAGCCATGATCAGTTGAATTCAGTCAGTCATATGGCTCAGGAAAACTCAGTATTAGTCCAGTCTTACTCAGTAATCTCAATAATCTCAGTCAGTTATCAAATTTCAGTAGTTTTTCATAAGTCAACGGAATTTAATGAACTCAGTTCAAATCAGTTAAACAATACAATCAGTAATAGTTCAGTTCAGTTTAACTCAGTTCAGTATCTCTTCAGTTGAGAGTAGAATTCAGCACCGAGTGAACCCAGGGATGAGGACACACACTGTCCGTCAGTAGAGGGTGTGATCCTTAGAAGCGATCCTTACATTCCAGAACTACGTAGACAGCGTAGTTTGAGATGTACCTTACGAGTTTAGAGATTGTACACCTTATTTGAGTTTTTCTATTAGGAGGGGTTGACGAAAGAGCTCCCTATCAGAGAGGGTGTACTCATAGCTTGTCTTTACCCGTGGTACGGTACTGACACCCTTCCAGCTGAGGTTACAGGTTGGACCTCACCAGTTTAGTTTCGAGGCATGTCGGTTAGATGATTACCTGCCACAGTTTCAGTTTTAGATTCAGTCTCAGTAATAAAACTCAGTTCAGTTTTACAGATTTTAGGACTGTCAGTTACAGTCGCTTAGCTCAGTACGGAACTCAGCTAGTTCCACCAGAATCAGGACTGTCAGACACAGTCACTCAGTTAATAGTACATTAATTGTACGAAACTCATGTTATCCGTATTCAGTTTCAGGACTGTTGGATACAGTCAATCAGACTAGTTCTTCATAATGAGAACTGTCAGAAATAGTCATTCCTTTATTTGTAATATGACATCAGTTCCTCAGTACTCTATAGACTCAGTTATTCAGTATCCCAGTATTAGCACTCAGATATTAGTAAATCCATGTTATCAGAATTCATGAGTCAGTGTTATCACGATCTCAGTTACAGTTACGTATTCATGCATGTATTCTCACATTCATGTTATTCAGACAGTTAGTATTTGTAACACCCCGTACTTAATTACGTGCATTAGCCATGGTTATATGTGTTGGAGTATATGTATTGATCATAAGTTAGGTATATATGAGTTTAAGTATGAGTATTGATTATTTTGAGATGGTTTCAAGGGTATAGTTTGATTATATGTGTATAGGAATCGACTTTATTTATACCGGAATTTGCTCGTCGAAGTTTCTATGCGAAGTTTATCGAGTTAGCTTTCCAACGATATAAAGATTTCTGAAAACAGATGAGTATCGGATATAAGCGAGCATGTTCGAAACTTGAAAACGGTGGACGCAATGAACAGTAAATGTGCAGAAATTTTCTGCACACAAAAGTACTGCAGCCAAACAGATTTTTGGGTCGACTTTAAATGATCATAACTCCTTGTACAAAATGAATTGTGTGAGCTGCTATATATAGATGAGAAGCCCCGAGAGTCTTCTTTCTAATGCAATTGGTTTCACCCAAATCCATTATCGGAGCAAAGAGTTATGGTCGATTTACTTTAGCCTATCAAAACAGTCCACCATGGACAGATTCGGATTTAGTTAAATTTTAAGGGCAATATGGTCATTTTCCATCACCTCATGGACGAAAATTGGTCATTATATACATATACTTAGCCTCATATCCATCATTTATCATCCAAATTATTGAAGAATAAGAAACCCTAGCCTAATTTCAACTCCAATTATCTTGTGATTCAACCGTAGAAAATCTAAATTGATTCCGTAGTTGTGTTCACCGTCTCAAGGGCTTCGAGAAGCACCCCTTATTTGTGCCAACAGGACTTCGAAATAAAAAAGGGCCATTTTATGGTAAGGATGTAAATTATGTTGGTGTTATTTATATGGATATGTATATATATGCATGTGAGCATAAGAAGTATGTTATTTGATTGTTGTTGAAAGATGATTGGAAATGATGTTGGATTATTCTTGTGCATGGTTGGATTATGTTGAATTGTGAAGGGATTTGGTGTGATGATGTGGTATTGAAATGATGATTATATATATATATACACACATAAACCTACTGTTCAAGTTGGTTTTTGGAATGCTTTGCAAATATTGGTTGTATGGAATTATGAAAGAAAATTGTGGTGTTGGGTTGCTAATACTAGATGCCAAACATTTCATTGTAGATAAGTGATTTGTAAAGGCGGGAAGTTGTGTTGAATTGGTATCCGAATCTACAACGAGGTATGTAAAGCATACTTTAACGATGTTCTTTGGCATGAAAACACCAATGTTCCATCAAGTAAGATTCTGAGGTTGTCCAAAAAACATGTATTGTTCTACGTTACCAACGAAGTTGTTTCTATTCTATAAAGTGTCAAAATGTTTCATTGATATACCAAAAGGCTCCTATTTCATTGTTGTGATATTGATGATTCTGAAACACATTGTTGATGTACCAATGAGTCTTTATTACATCGTTATTGTATAGAAGGTCTATTACTTGGTTCCTATTGATGTATCATTGTTCCAAAGGTACTATATTGGCATGAACACTAATGTAATAATCTCAAAAGCTTTTGAACTAAGTTATTAGAAAGATCTCTTATGTGTGTTACTTGATATACGTGTGGGTGGTAGCTCAGGGGCTTAAGCCTAGCATGGGCCGATCCCGATACTTGATATGATTACAGTTGATATGTACTGGGGGCAGCCTAATGGTCACAGTACGGTACAGTATTGATTATTGTTAGGTGGTTGGAGGTTCGTGAGGAGGAGGTAATGGCGAATGATAATTGTAAAGAATGAAATGAACGAATGTATACCGTTCCACAAATGTGTTTGAATTCAAGAACCCAATTCAGATTAATGATAATGTACATGATCCTAAAAGTGTTTATGAAGTGTGGTTCACTTCTATTATGATTTATTCACTTGTGTCTGATTTTCTTGATCCCCCATATCACATATGATTATTTACAGCTTTACATACTCGGTACATATTTCGTACCGGCGTCCCTCACGGGGGACCTGCATTTCATGCTGCAGGCACAGATGCTTCAGCTCATACACAGCATAGATAGGAGCCAGGTCATACAACTATTGTTGGTGAGCTCCAATTTGCTTCGGAGCTTTCCGAGTTGGTTCCTTATGTTTTGTTATTGTACAGGAGTCATGTGTGGGCGGGAGGTTTGTCCCGACCCTAGTTATGTCATGTATATCCTAGAGGCTTTGTAGACATAAGGAAGGGTAAAGTCATGAAAGTTTATATAGTGATGTTATATTTGTATATATGGTGGCCCCGACGGCCAAGTATTACATATATATATATTTGTGCGTGTTGTGCTGATACAGGTAATTAGACCCTTCTATATGCAACGAAGTGCTGTCCAAATTTTTGGTGACATGTAAGTGAAAGTACAGGTATTTGAACGAGTTCTCCCGGGCCTTCTCGGCTTCGGGTGCCAGTCCGGCCCGATGGGATTTTGGGGCGTGATAAAAGTGGTATCAGAGCGGTTCGTCCTAGTGAGTCTACAAAGTCGTGTCTACGTAGAGTCTTGTTTATCGGTGTGTTGTGCACCACATCTATAAACAGGAGGCTATGGACATTTAGGAAATTGTTTCTTTCCTTCAGATCATAGATCGTGCCATAGAGCTTATATAGCAAATGAAGTCATAGTTGACCACTGAATCCATTTGTTTCTCTTATTACAGTAAGAATGTCGGATATCGGAAGTAAGAATACCGGCAAGCGGGTAGATGTGGCTGCCGGAGAAGGGACTAGTAAGTCACCACCTGTACAAGTTAATCAGAGTGAAGCTCAAACTGAGCGGGTATCTGAAATGTCTTTCACTCCAGATGAAATAAGTGGGAGGCGAATCACATTCACAGAACCACTTGTTAATGCTGCTGATCAGGATATGAGGGATGCAGTACAACTGTTGACCCGGATTGTTGCCGGTCAAGTCCAAGGGCAAGCTATTCCTGCCGCGGGTTCTAGAGGTACTGATAGGGCGGCTAGTCTTCGGACGCAAGATTTTCTTAAGATGGATCCGCCTACTTTTACCGGATCCGATCTTAATGAAGATCCGCAGGACTTTATTGATCAGATCCAAAGGGCCCTAGAGGTGATGCATGTATCGGGCAGAGAGACAGTGGAGTTAGCCGCGTATAGATTCAAAGGTGAGGCTATATATTGGTATGAAGACTGGAAACGATCAAGGGGCATTGATGCACCCCCAGCTACTTGGAAAGAGTTCAAAGAGGCATTTATTGACCATTATCTTCCATATGAGACTCGTCAGGCTCGTGCAGATCAGTTCTTAAATCTTTGACAGGGTAATACAAGTGTGAGGGAGTATAGTCTTCGATTTAATTCTTTGTCCAGATATGCTCCTAATGTTATAGCTACTATGGATGACAGAGTTCATCGGTATGTGGATGGATTGGATCCGTATTTGGTTAGGGATTGTACTATTGCTGCACTGAATAAAGACATGGATATAGCTAAGATCCAAGCATTTGAACAGAAAATGGAAGATCAGAGGCAAAGAAAAAGAACACAGGAATTTAAAAGTGGATCTTCTAAGAGGGCCAGATCTACAGGGAAGTTTATGGCGCCACAGGGAGGTTTTAGACCTCAATTTTCTGCTAGACCACCTAGGCCATTATTTTCTTATTCTGCAGCTAGTGCTCCACCACAACATCAGGGGTTCAGAGGCAGTCAATTTGGGCAAAGAAGTGAGGGTCATAGTTCGTGATCAGTGGGTTATCATGGGCAAGGGAATATGAGCCAATCGAGACCTTCTCGAGAGCTATGTAATCGATGCGGAAAGCATCATATGGGCATATGTCGAATGGGAACAAATGTTTGTTTTTGGTGCGGTATGACGAGGCATATGATGAGAGAATGCCCACAAAGGGGCGCAGGTGGCGTAGCACGACCTTCGGGATCAGCTGTTGCATCATCGTCACCGGTATCTTATTCTGGTAGGGGCGCACAACCTGCGGGTCACGCTAGAAATGAAAAAAGAGTCGCCAGTTCCAGCGGGACTCAGAATCGCACTTATGCTTTAGCGGATCGAAAGAATCTAGAGGCTTCCCCAGATGTGGTCACGGGTACGTTGTCCATATTTTCATTTGATGTATATGCTCTAATTGATCCCGGTTCTACATTATCATATGTTACTCCTTTGGTTGCTGGAAAGTTCAAAAGAACCCCCGAATTGTTAGATAAGCCGTTGGAAGTGTCTACCCCGATTGGGGAATCTATTATTGCTAGAAGAGTTTATAAAGATTGGGTAGTAACTGTGTGTGGTCGAGACACGATGGCCAATCTTGTGGAACTAGAAATGGTAGATTTTGATGTTATAATGGGTATGGATTGGTTGGCGTCTTGTTATGCCAAAATTGTCTGTTGTACGAAAAAGATGTATTTACATTTTCCTAATGAAGCAGTTATTGAATGGCAAGGTAAGATTGGCGCATCAAGAGGTAGATTTATTTCTTATTTCAAAGCGAGAAAAATGATTTCCAAGGGCTACATATGTCATTTAGTTAGAGTAAAGGATACAGAATCAGAATCACCAGATCTTCACACTGTACCAGTAGTAAGTGAATTTCTTGATGTATTCCCTGAAGATCTTCCAGGTTTACCTCCTGAACGAGAAGTAGAATTTGGTATTGATGTGATACCAGGCACTAAGCCAATCTCAATTCCTCCATATAGAATGGCCCCAGCAGAATTACGAGAATTGAAAGGGCAATTGAAAGATTTTCTAGAAAAGGGGTTCATTAGGCCTAGTATTTCCCCTTGGGGAGCACCAGTGCTGTTTGTGCGCAAGAAAGATGGCACATTGAGAATGTGTATTGATTATAGGCAGCTGAATAAAGTGACTCTTAAAAATAAATATCCTCTTCCAAGAATTGATGATTTATTTGATCAGTTACAGGGTGCCAAATGTTTTTCTAAGATTGATTTGAGGTCAGGTTATCATCAAGTGAGAGTCAAAGAAAAAGATATACCCAAGACAGCTTTTCGAACAAGGTATGGTCATTATGAGTTTTTAGTTATGTCATTTGGGCTAACTAATACACCTGCAGCTTTCATGGATTTAATGAATAGGGTGTTTAAGCCATTTCTAGATGTATCCGTGATAGTTTTCATTGATGATATTCTAGTTTATTCTAGATCAGAAGAGGATCATGCTAATCATTTGCGACAAGCGTTGCAAACTCTTCGTGATTGCAAGTTGTATGCAAAGTTTTCTAAATGTGAATTTTGGCTAAAGTCAGTGGCATTTCTGGGCCATATTGTATCAAATGAAGGCATACAGGTTGATACTCAAAAGATAGAAGCTGTGAAGAATTGGCCAAGGCCCACAACGCCTACGGAGATTCGTAGTTTTCTTGGGTTGGCTGGTTATTATAGAAAGTTTGTTGAGGGTTTTTCTTCTATTTCAGCACCCTTAACTAAGCTAACGCATAAAGCATCCAAGTTCCAATGGAATGATGCGTGTGAGGAGAGTTTCCAAGAATTGAAGAATAAGTTGACTTCTACACCTGTGTTGGTACTTCTAGAAGGTACAGAAGGGTATACAGTGTATTGTGATGCTTCGAGAATTGGTTTAGGATGTGTATTAATGCAGCATGGTAAGGTGATAGCATATGCCTCAAGGCAATTGAGGCCACATGAGAAAAATTACCCCACACATGATCTTGAGCTGGCAGCGGTTATCTTTGCTTTAAAAATATGGCGCCACTATTTATATGGGGTTCATGTTGATATATATACTGATCACAAGAGCTTACAATATATTTTCAATCAGAAGGATCTAAATTTGAGGCAGCGAAGGTGGATGGAACTATTAAAAGATTATGATGTTGACATTTTGTATCACCTAGGGAAAGCGAATATAGTAGCTGATGCGTTGAGTCGTAAGGCTATGATGGCACCTGTAGAAAGGCAAGGGATGATTAAAGATCTTCATCAATTAGCTAGTCTAGGAGTTCTTCTTCTCAAAACTCCGGACGAGGAGCTTATTGTGCATAATGCCGCAGAATCCTCATTAGTAGCTGAGGTGAAAGAGAAGCAAGATGCAGATCCTGTTTTATTGCAACTCAAGGAGAATGTTCAAAATGGTGCGATGAAGGTATTTGAGCTTTCGCAAGAAGGAGTACTTCTATGCCAAAATCGGCTATGTGTGCCTATTGTTGATGAGCTAAGAAAAAGAATTATGACTGAGGCACATTTCTCAAGGTATTCTATTCATCCGGGGTCAACCAAAATGTATCAAGATTTGAAGGATGTATACTGGTGGAATGACATGAAAAGGAACATCGCAGAATTTGTAGCTGAATGTCCAAATTGCCAACGAGTTAAAGTGGAACATCAAAAGCCTGGAGGCTATATGCAATGCATAGATCTTCCAATTTGGAAGTGGGACATGATCAACATGGATTTTGTTATAGGTTTGCCTCGTGCAGCTCGGAAATTTGATTCTATATGGGTGATTGTGGATAGGCTTACTAAATCCGCACAATTCTTACCCGTTAAGATCACTTACACAGTTGAAGAATATTCGAAGCTGTATGTTAAAGAAATAGTCCGATTACATGGAGTGTCAACTTCTATTATATCGGATCGGGGAACTCAATTTACCGCAAACTTTTGGAAGTCTTTCCAACGGAGTTTGGGAACACAAGTGAATCTGAGTACAACTTTTCACCCTCAGACGGATGGACAAGCAGAGCGCACCATTCAAACACTTGAATATATGCTACGAGCATGTGTTATAGATTTTAAAGGCAGCTGGGATGATCATTTACCTCTTATTGAGTTTGCCTACAATAATAGCTATCATTCAAGTATCAAAATGGCACCATATGAAGCTTTATATGGGAGGAAGTGTAGATCACCAATAGGATGGTTCAAAGCGGGTGAAACTCTTATGTTTGGACCGGATCTTGTGTATCAAGCCATAGAAAAAGTCAAGGTGATTCAGCAACGGTTGAAAACAGCCCAAAGTCGACACAAGTCATATGCGGATAGTAGAAGAAGAGGGCTAGAGTTTTCGTTAGGCGATTGGGTATTTTTCAAGGTATCGCCAATGAAAGGGGTGATGAGATTTGGCAAGAAAGGAAAGTTGAGTCCACGATATATAGGCCCGTATAAGATTATTTGAAGATGTGGGCAAGTTGCTTATGAATTAGAGCTACCCCAGGAACTCTCATCAGTGCATCCAGTATTTCATGTATCGATGCTTCGAAAGTGCATCGGAGATCCGTCCCTTATTACTTCTACTGAAGATGTGCAAGTAACAGAAGATCTTACCTATGAGGAGATGCCTATTGCTATATTAGATCGTCAAGTTAAGAAGATGAGAAATAAAGAAGTAGCATCGGTGAAAGTACTTTGGAGAAATCAACAAAGGGAAGAGATTACATGGGAAGCGGGGGAAGCAATGAAATCCAAATACCCTTATTTGTTCAAAGGTGAAAAAGAAGTGCAAGGAGTGGAACTGGGACACTACCAAGTAAGTTTTTACATATGCATAATATCTATATGATGACGTGAATATCAATTATGAATTCGAACTTGTTTTGGCTAAATAACTACATTCACATTCGAGGACGAATGTCCTTAAGGGGGGAAGGATGTAACACCCCGTACTTAATTACGTGCATTAGCCATGGTTATATGTGTTGGAGTATATGTATTGATCATAAGTTAGGTATATATGAGTTTAAGTATGAGTATTGATTATTTTGAGATGGTTTCAAGGGTATAGTTTGATTATATGTGTATAGGAATCGACTTTATTTATACCGGAATTTGCTCGTCGAAGTTTCTATGCGAAGTTTATCGAGTTAGCTTTCCAACGATATAAATATTTCTGAAAACAGATGAGTATCGGATATAAGCGAGCATGTTCGAAACTTGAAAACGGTGGACGCAATGAACAGTAAATGTGCAGAAATTTTCTGCACACAAAAGTACTGCAGCCAAACAGATTTTTGGGTCGACTTTAAACGATCATAACTCCTTGTACAAAATGAACTGTGTGAGCTGCTATATATCGATGAGAAGACCCGAGAGTCTTCTTTCTAATGCAATTGGTTTCACCCAAATCCATTATCGGAGCAAAGAGTTATGGTCGATTTACTTTAGCCTATCAAAACAGTCCACCATGGACAGGTTCGGATTTACTTAAATTTTAAGGGCAATATGGTCATTTTCCATCACCTCATGGACGAAAATTGGTCATTATATACATATACTTAGCCTCATATCCATCATTTATCATCCAAATTATTGAAGAATAAGAAACCCTAGCCTAATTTCAACTCCAATTATCTTGTGATTCAACCGTAGAAAATCCAAATTGATTCCGTAGTTGTGTTCACCGTCTCGAGGGCTTCGAGAAGCACCCCTTATTTGTGCCAACAGGACTTCGAAATAAAAAAGGGCCATTTTATGGTAAGGATGTAAATTATGTTGGTGTTATTTATATGGATATGTATATATATGCATGTGAGCATAAGAAGTATGTTATTTGATTGTTGTTGAAAGATGATTGGAAATGATGTTGGATTATTCTTGTGCATGGTTGGATTATGTTGAATTGTGAAGGGATTTGGTGTGATGATGTGGTATTGAAATGATGATTATATATATATATACACACATAAACCTACTGTTCAAGTTGGTTTTTGGAATGCTTTGCAAATATTGGTTGTATGGAATTATGAAAGAAAATTGTGGTGTTGGGTTGCTAATACTAGATGCCAAACATTTCATTGTAGATAAGTGATTTGTAAAGGCGGGAAGTTGTGTTGAATTGGTATCCGAATCTACAACGAGGTATGTAAAGCATACTTTAACGATGTTCTTTGGCATGAAAACACCAATGTTCCATCAAGTAAGATTCTGAGGTTGTCCAAAAAACATGTATTGTTCTACGTTACCAACGAAGTTGTTTCTATTCTATAAAGTGTCAAAATGTTTCATTGATATACCAAAAGGCTCCTATTTCATTGTTGTGATATTGATGATTCTGAAACACATTGTTGATGTACCAATGAGTCTTTATTACATCGTTATTGTATAGAAGGTCTATTACTTGGTTCCTATTGATGTATCATTGTTCCAAAGGTACTATATTGGCATGAACACTAATGTAATAATCTCAAAAGCTTTTGAACTAAGTTATTAGAAAGATCTCTTATGTGTGTTACTTGATATACGTGTGGGTGGTAGCTCAGGGGCTTAAGCCTAGCATGGGCCGATCCCGATACTTGATATGATTACAGTTGATATGTACTGGGGGCAGCCTAATGGTCACAGTACGGTACAGTATTGATTATTGTTAGGTGGTTGGAGGTTCGTGAGGAGGAGGTAATGGCGAATGATAATTGTAAAGAATGAAATGAACGAATGTATACCGTTCCACAAATGTGTTTGAATTCAAGAACCCAATTCAGATTAATGATAATGTACATGATCCTAAAAGTGTTTATGAAGTGTGGTTCACTTCTATTATGATTTATTCACTTGTGTCTGATTTTCTTGATCCCCCATATCACATATGATTATTTACAGCTTTACATACTCGGTACATATTTCGTACCGGCGTCCCTCACGGGGGACCTGCATTTCATGCTGCAGGCACAGATGCTTCAGCTCATACACAGCATAGATAGGAGCCAGGTCATACAACTATTGTTGGTGAGCTCCAATTTGCTTCGGAGCTTTCCGAGTTGGTTCCTTATGTTTTGTTATTGTACAGGAGTCATGTGTGGGCGGGAGGTTTGTCCCGACCCTAGTTATGTCATGTATATCCTAGAGGCTTTGTAGACATAAGGAAGGGTAAAGTCATGAAAGTTTATATAGTGATGTTATATTTGTATATATGGTGGCCCCGACGGCCAAGTATTACATATATATATATATTTGTGCGTGTTGTGCTGATACAGGTAATTAGACCCTTCTATATGCAACGAAGTGCTGTCCAAATTTTTGGTTACATGTAAGTGAAAGTACAGGTATTTGAACGGGTTCTCCCGGGCCTTCTCGGCTTCGGGTGTCGGTCCGGCCCGATGGGATTTTGGGGCGTGATAGTATTGCTCATGTATATGAACCCCAAACATTCAGCCTACCTCACTTTCATACCAGTACATTCAATGTACTGACACATTTATGCTATGGTATTTTATATCTTAGGTTTAGAAGCACGAGCTCCCGAGCATCCCTAGTAGATCAGACGTTCAGCAGCCAGACCAACAGTGAGTCCTCATCATTCGAGGATAACATAATTATTTTATTACTTTATTATTTCAGTAGTTCGGAGTTAGTTGGGGACATGTCCCATCAACTCCACAGTTTTCAGACAGTTTAGAGGCTTTCAGACTACAACATGTTTCAGATAGTTTATTTCAGTTTTGGGTATTGTTATACCCCATTAAAAACATTGTTTTATATTTAGTATTAGTTCAGTTTTGAACCTTATGGCCTTACAACTTATATTTCGCATATTTATAGTATATTATTCAGTACTCAGTTACAGATATCAGTCATGGGTTAGCTTGTGGTCCTTCGGGGTCATGAGCACCATGTAGCATTTCGGGTACCAGATTCGAGGTGTTACAAACTTGGTATCAGAGCCTAAGGTTCAACGGTATCCTAGAAAGTCTGAAAAGCCACATCTAGTAGAGTCTTGTGTATGGGTATGTTGTGCACCACACTTATGTGCAGGAGGCTATGAGATATTTTAGGAACAATCTCCCTTCTTTCAATATTCATGTCGTGTTATTGAGCATAAACCCGTATTTTCTCTCAGTCTAATCCATTCTCCCTTTCATTTACAGAACATACCTCCCAAAGGGACTAACTAAAGGAGAACGGGAAATTAGTTAGCACCTCAGCCCGTTCAGACAGATCTTCTGGATGAGCATGTATCTCATGCAGAATTTAGGACTGCATTCACTACTCTAGACAATCCAGTCGCAGCTCAGAATGAACGGCCAACTGCTGTTCCGACCAGCCCAGTGGCCAATTCAGCTGCAACCAGGATTTGGGACTTCACTCGAATGAATCCTCCTCTATTCTTAGGTTCTAAGTCTAAAGAGGATCCACAGGAGTTCGTCGACTAAGTTCAAAAAGTCACAGACATCATGGGAGTGACTTCCAGTGAGAGTGCAGAGTTAGCTGCTTATTAGCTACAAGATATAGCCCATACATGGTTTAAATAGTGGAAGGTAGACAGGGGTACAGATGCAGAGCCCATTGAATGGGAAGAGTTCACTACGACTTTCTTAGACAAATTTTTTCCCCTAGATCAGAAAGAAGCCAAAGTGTTAGAATTCATAAACTTCGGACCAGGTAGCATGAGCGTAAAAGAGTATTCCCTTAAGTTTACTCAATTAGCCAGGTACACTCCCCATATAGTAGCAGACAGTAGATCCAGAATGAGTAAGTTTGTCTATGGGATATCAGGTAGAGTGGTTAAGAAGTGCAGAACTACAATGTTGATTAAGGAGATGGACATATCTAGGCTTATGGTCCATGCTCAGCAGATTGAGGAGCAGAAACTTAAGAAGAAGGAGAGGGAAAATAAGAGAGACAGGACTGGTAGTTTTAGTTTTTCTCAGCCAGGGTTGTAGGGTGGTAACCGTTCTCAGTATAGATAGAAGTTTTCAGCCTCAGTTCCATCTTCAGCTAGTGCACCAGCACCAAAGTTCAGAAATGACCGTAGAGATGGAGCACCGGGCTCCAAGGCCCAGGGTAGTAAGAGCAAGGTTTTTACTCATCCGCTTTGCGAAGAGTGTGGTAAGCATTATAAGGGTATATGTAGAGATGGCAGTGATATGTGTTTTGGATGTGGCGAGACAAGTCACAAAGTCTGAGATTGTCCTAGGTCTGGTCCTTGAAGTCAACACGATCGTCCTTCAGCTCAGTCCAGTTGCTCGAATCAGCAGGGTGCCAATCCCAGCTATCAGTGGGCAACGCCCAAATAGACTCTATGCATTTCAGTCCTGATAAGATTAGGAAAGTTCTCCTGATGTAGTCACTGGTATGTTACAGTTCTTTCACTTGCATGTTTATGCTTCTTCAGATTCAGGAGCTTCTTTTTCTTTTGTAACTTTAAGGTCAAACCAGATGTTAACAGGACCTTTTCCAGTCTCCATCCTAGTGAGTCAGTCTAACACAACCCGACAGGTATACAAGAACTGTCCGATTATGATGTCTCAGAAAGTCAGGCCTTCAGGATTCTAGTAGTAATACGAGTATGTGTAGGAAATCAGTAAGGGAAGATGATTCCCGGCCCATTCTTATCTCAATGCAAAATTTTGTACTTCAACTATCACGATACTTACGCATGCTTCACGTTATAATTCCATATACCCAGCTTATATTCATGCGCTTTTCATAAAATAGTGTGTGTTTTAAGTTCCTAGTATGAGGAGTTTCGGCTTACTCAATGTTACAATCATGTTTCATGAGTACAGAAATAAGGTCATGTAGCTCATGACTTATGCACTTATGTCCTTTCTTACAGTATGTTCAGCCCATATTATTCATGCTCTACTCCTAATGATCAACCAAACTCAGACTGTCACGTATACCCTCAGTTTAGATCCCTTGGTGAATCTGTTGGGATGATGTTCTATCCCTCGAGTCTAAGTTATGGAGTCAGTTCAATAATCAATATTCAGTAAAGGACTCAGTCCTACAAAACCATGAAAAGAGAGTCTTGAGAGAGGGGGTCGGCGGGTGAGGACAAAAATAAATTAGAGTTTAGGTTAATTGGGATAAAAGGAAACAAAATAGTGAAGGCATCTCAGCCGTTGAATCAATTTTGATCAACGACTGAAATTAAAGTAATTTTAAAAAGGGTTAAAAAATAGAATAATATCAAATTGGCTAAAATTGATATTAATTGAACATAATTGGCTAGAAATTAAATAAACTAGGAAAATTAGTTTAAGGCTGCTATTTAAATATAATAATATAATAAGGTATCGCTATTAAAATAGGCAACACAGGTAAAATTAAGATTGCGTAAAAAGAAAAAAATATTTTAGAAAATTGTCGTCAATAATGAATTAGTTGCACAATAATAATAATAATAAATGAAAACTAGACAATGTATTTGTAAATTAAGTGTGCATATTTTTGAAAAAATAATTTAATAAATATTAATAAATTATAAAAATTAATAAAATAATTTTTACATTTTAAATTATGAATGTGACACGTCAAAAATTTGTTTGATGTAAGAAAAATGTATAAAAAATACTAACATTTAAAATTAATAATTTTACTAAAATAGTAGCTTAAAAGGAGCATCAGACGGTCAAAATTAGGTGTCAACAAGAGGGATAGGATTTGATCCAACTATTAGATCAATTGATCAACGGCTGAGATCTAAAGATTAAAATTTTGGTCTAAATTTGAATGGAAATTGAAATTGAGTCCAATGAAATATAATTTGAACTAGAATTGTAATAAATTAGATAAAATTAGATTAAAATTATTATAAATTGAAAAAATTAGGTTAGAAAATAAATAGATTAAAAAAAATAGATTAAAATCATTGATGTGATACGTCGTTATTTATTTGATATCAAAATAATACGTAAAAAATATTAATATTAAAAATTAATAATTTTTTTAAAAATAACAGCCTAAGAGAAGAATCGAGAGGTCAAAATTGAGTATCAACAGTCAAAATGAGCATACACTGTACAATTGTTGTTTTTCAGTGTTAAGCATTCACTTCAGAGTTTTATACGTATAAACTACTACTTCATGAACTTAATACCAAGGGGTAGTATGGGAAAAAAGTAAAAATTATCTTACAAATATATCAAGGCTACTATTGATCAAATATGATAAACGATTGAGATTAGAATTGAAAAGATGAGTTAAATTGAGATTAGAAATTGGATTAAAAAAGATTGAATTACGAATTTCGATTGAGTCAAATTAAACTCAATTGACACAAATTGAGTGTAAAATGGCTAGAATTTAAATAAATTAAAAAAATTGAATTGAATTAGGTTGATATTTAATAAATATAGTAAATATATAAAATTTATATTAAAAATAAATAAAATTATTATTTTTAAATTAATTATAAATAAATTATGTAAATAAAATTAATTATTTCAATCACATAATAATGTCAATTCATTTCATATACTACAAACAATTTTTGATTGATTAATTTTTGAATATGGTATTATATATATAATAATACAATGTATTAATCTAATGAATTATTGGTTAATTAGCTTCATCATTATAATATATATATATATATATATATATATATATATATATATATATATATATATTTGATTGACTATCAACTTCAAAATATGTACTATATATATATATCATATACACGAGTATATTACCTCGTAATACAACGTATTTCATATATACTCTAATGAATTAGCGTTTAATTTAACTTATATTATTATATTATAACTTAATCAGTATATTATTACCTTGATCAATCTATCTTATGATATCAATGTATACAATATATAATTGAATACATTTAATTTTTTTAAATATAAAATTATTTATTTAATAGTAAATTAAAAATATCAAATATCGACGATCAAAGTCCTTTTTCTAAAATTAGGTTTTATTTATTTTTTAACAAAAGCAGCATTTTCCGTCGCTTATTGTAAAAATATAAAAAAATAAAAATAATTTAAAATTACAACGGATAGAGTCACTTTTGTAGAATTAATATTTTAAAAATAAAAAATTATAGGAACATTGTCCGTCGATTTTAATTAAAATAAAATTTAAAATTCGACAAACAACATCGCTTTTTATCATAAAATTAATTTTTATTTGTTTTTACCAAAAACGATACTGTCCGTCATTTTTTGTAAAAGTACAGAAAAAATAAAAATAATTAAAAATTACGACGGATAGCATTACTTTTTTATAATTAATATTTTAAAATTAAAAAATTATAGTGACATTGTTCAGCGATTTTAATAAAAAAAAATAAAAATAAAAATTAAATTTATATACAGACGCACAACATAGCTTTTTTAATCGTCGCTTTTTGGACTTTTTTAAGTAGTGATTTTGTGAAAAAATAGCGAGGCATATGTTGGGGGCAAAAAATATTAAATATTTTTTAAAGTAAAAAGGAGTCAAGTTTAGGCTCTATTTTTTCGATGGATAGAGGAGGTTTTAACCCCCACAAATATATTCGATGGATATTGAGGGTTAAAAAATCCCACGCAAATTTATAAATTTTAGCGGCAAATTTTTAACCCCCGCAATTCATATAATTTTACGGGGGTTAATATAACCCCTGCAAAAAAAACCCCGCAATTAAACCCATTTTTTGTAGTGATTGTCAGCAATTGAATTCATAAAGCAAGTCAAGAGTGAACTTATGTTGATTGGCGATATAACCCTGCTCATGAGTGAAAACTTACAGGACAAAGAAGTAATGAGTACAACACTAAGATCCGTAATTTTGAGCTGAGCATCAAGGAAAAGTTTTAAAGACTGCAATTCAACTAAATCCTCCCTACACAACAATATGTCATCAACATAAACAACCAAGATAACCCGTGAAGTGGCAGTGCATTCCATAAATAAGGAATAGTCATTCTCACTTGATGTATATCCTCGAGAAATAAGAGTTTTGGACAACTTAGAAACTCATTGACGAGAGGCTTGACAGAGGCCATAAAGTGATTTCTTAAGACGACAAACCAAAGGAACAGTAGAAGAAGAAGAAACCTCAAGACCGGGGGAAATTTCATATAAACTTCCTCAAGGAGATCACCATGAAGAAAATCATTATTAACGTCTAACTGAAACACTATCCAACCTTTCTTAACATAAATAGTAAGAAGGCATTTAATTATAGTATGCTTGAATGTCGAAAAAAAAGTCTCAGTAAAGTCCGCACCCTTCTTTTGAGTATCACCACGAATAACTAAATGAGCTATATAATCCTCAATAGAGCCGTCGGATCGTTGTTTGATCATGTAGACCCACTTGCAAGGAATTACCTTCTTATGAGGAGGAAGAGGGACAATGCCCCATGTATGATTAGCCTCCGGGGCTTGAAATTCATTAACATGGCTTCTTGCCAAGCCAGATAGCCAACAACCTGGTGGTAAAATATTCATGAAAGTGAATCTCAACTTGGAGATTCTTGATTCAGTAGATTCAGGAGGTTTATGGGTTTGCCTAGTAGAACAAACATAATTATCTAGATAAGAAGGTTTATGGGTCTGCCTAGTAGAGTGTCTAGAAGGTAAGAGAAGAGGATAAACAATTGGTGAATGAGAGGCAGATATTAAAGAAGGAATATGAACTGAAGGAGGTGAAGAATTAGGAGAAGAAAAAACAGAAGCTGAAGGCTCGGATGGTGAAACCTCAGTGAAAGTAGGAGGAGGTGTTGGAAATAAAGAAGGTGTTGAAGAAGAATAGGGAAATATGTATTCATGGAACACTACATCTCGAGAGTAAAAGATAGAAAAGGTGGTGAGATTCAAAAATTTGTAGCCCTTTTTGCCAAATGGATAGCCTAAGAAAATTTAAGAGATTGCCCTTGACTGAAACTTATTTCGATGAATTTTAGGAGAAGTGGAAAAACATAAGAAACCAAAAAACCTCAAATGGTCATATGAAGGTGGGGAATGGTGAAGTTTTTCCAAAGGGGAGATATTATGGAACTATGGAGAAGGAAATCTGTTGATCAAGTATGCTGTTGTTAGGACACAATCACCCCAATATTTTAAGGGTAACTTAGACCAAAAAAGTAATGCTCTTGGTATTTCAAGAAGATGTTTATGTTTTTTTTCACCACACTATTTTGTTGGGGAGTGTGAGGAATAGAAGTTTGATGTAAGATACCATTTTTAAGATACCATTTTCATCAAAAAAAATTTAGAAGCCTCATGGCTGCCCCCCAACTCAAAAGTATTATCAAATCTTAAGATTTTAACATGAGTGTTAAAATGAGTATTAACCATGGAAGTGAATGCTTTTAAAATGAAAAAAAAGCATTGGCCTTTGAAGATAAAAGATGGATCCAAGTAGCTCTCTCTAGTGTAATAATCCACTAAGTAATAAAATACCTATAACCATTGTAAGTTGGAGTATTATATGATCCCCAAGTATCAACATGAACCAATTGAATTGATTTAGAGGAGTGAATTGAACTATCAGGGAAGGAAAGTCTTTTTTGTCTAGTCATAGGACATATAGTATATACAAAGGACTGTTTAGAGGACAATTTGTCAGATAAATATGAAATAGAGTGCATTCTATGAAATGGCATGTGGCCAGGTCTTTGATTCCAAAATAAATCAGTTTTATTAATAGTTGATGGAAATTTACAAGAGGCAGCAGGAAAGGTATTACAAGAAGAATTGCAAGTAAAAGAACTAACAAAATCATATGAAGGTACATGAGTAGAAACAGATGGAAAAATAGTAACAGAATCAGAAACAGTGTCAGAAAATGATGAAGTTGCAGAAGTATCTGAAGTATATGTTGATAAGGAAGAAGATATGGAAGATGCATTTAGTGAGAATAAGCACTCTTGACTGAGGAAATACAAACCTCTTGCAGCTTTACCAAATTCCCGTGGCCTCTTCAAAGAAGGGCCCTGTAAGAAGTAATTGGGTTTGATAAAAATTGTTGAACAGTCAAATTGATCAAAAAGTTGAAATATAGAAATTAAATTGAATTGAAATGAGGGAACATAGAGCACATTATGTAAAATTATACCAGACCTAAGAAATAAAGAACTAGTGAAAAAGACCTTAACTTTGTATCCATTAGGAAGTGTCATAAGAAAGTGAGTAGGAATTGGGTGAAAGTTATGTAGCAAATGTTTAAGAGGGGTCATATGATTAGTTGCCCTTGAATCTAAAATCCAAGAATGTACACCAATTTGGGAACTTGCACAAACATGAAAACCAACAGAATTTACAGCAGAACTACTGAAAATTCTACTAAACACACCCGAAAAATTGGCAAAACCAAAAAATTCTGCATCTGATTGTTCAGACAAGTGATTCTGCTCAAATGGGGATATGATATGCTGATAAAGGTCACTATGAGACGCACAAGAAGGTGAAATAGTGGAGGAATACTTG
Source organism: Capsicum pubescens (assembly GCA_030864215.1). Taxonomy (NCBI): domain Eukaryota; kingdom Viridiplantae; phylum Streptophyta; class Magnoliopsida; order Solanales; family Solanaceae; genus Capsicum; species Capsicum pubescens. The sequence goes on from CM061546.1 coordinate 40,182,627, forward strand.
TGACTTGCAGAATCAACAATGGATAAACTTTGTACACAAGCTGCAGACTTCTTACCTCTATTAAATTGATAATCAGTAGGATAACCGTGTTGTTTATGACATTTGCTTATGACATGTCCTGGCTTTTTGCAATATCTGCAGAATAAAGGAATGGTAGGTGGGTGCCTGGACTCAAAATTGGTTCTCTAAGGATAAGTCTTACCATTGAGAGAAGACCCAGAGATTCATAATGAACCCCTTGATTAGGATAAGACCTTTCTTGGGACTCAAAGTTAACCCTGGAAGGGTTGTTTCTACCAAAACCATGATAAGCACCCTGATATTATGCCATAAAATTGTAATTATGCCTAGAAAAGGCATGGAAGTACATGAAATCAGTGGTAAAAGTGGAAGGAATAGAATGTTCCTTTTATTTTCCATCATGATGAATCATGGAATAGGCCTTACTAAAGCTAGGTAGGGGATTCATCATGAGAATATTACTTTTGCATGTGAAGTAAGGTTCATTTAAGCCACTAAGAAACTGAAATAATTTCTGTTCCTCAAGAAGTTTGGGTAATGCACCATAGGTGCAGGTGGGCCCATATATGCTCTGTTTAGCTCATCCCAAATGCCCCTAAGTCTTGTAAAGTATGTGGCTATGTCCGAAAAACCTTGAGTAGTGGAAGCTAATTCTCATTGAATTTGAATGTATTTGGACCTATTAGACTGTCTAAAACATTCAGTGAGGTCCTCCAAAATCTCCTGAGCAGTATTGAAACTGATAACACTCATAGCAATGTTTCTAGAAAAGGAATTAGTGATCCAAACTCTGACCATATCATTACATCTTTCTCAATATGGATAATGCGGAGACTCAGGTATAGTTCTAGGGTTCCTACCAGTAATTATACCTAGTTTGTTCTTAGCCGATAGAGAAATTAATATACTTTTTCGTCAACTAACAAAGTCATTTTCATCAAATGGCGATACAGTGAGTTGAGTATAGGACTTTCAAACGGATGGACATAAAACGAATGAGGTTTAATCAATAAAAAAAGGGAGTAAACCCTTCAGTAAACGTAGAAGTGATATTGAATGGAATAAACGAAGTGCCACTCATGATATCACAATAATGTCAACAAATCCGCAGATCTGGTACCTAAAGTAGTAAAGAAAGATGTTACTATTCTTCTTCTAAACCCGAAGAATACTATATCTTGTTCAACAAAAAACCCATTAAATTTCCTACACCATGATGAAAACCAACACTGTAACACCAACCGAATAGCCAGGCTATAGCAGCATCAACACTGAATCCACCATTGTAGACGAAACGAGGCTATAGCAACATCAACACTAAATCCACCATTGTAGACAAATGTCAAATAAAAAAACTGCAGTGAAATGAGATTTTCAGCTCAACCTTCATGAAAAAAAATCAACGAAATGACTTGATAGTAGGATCGATCAAAATAGGAGATGAAATAGAGCTAAACCTGACTATGATGCCATGTTAATTTGGAAATCAACAAAAATCGAGCAAAGAACATGAAGCTGAAGAACCCTAAAACTAGAGAGAGAAAAGAGTAAAGTCGTATATTGGAAGCTTGTGGAAAAATGAGAAATTATATCTATCCTTTTTCTTCTAGAGTGTTCCCTTCTTTATATATTTTCAATAAAAATACAAGTAAAATGAAATGAAAATAAAATAAATTCTACTAAACTAACTAGGCCAGATCTCCTTATTTACATGTAGGTGTTCTAATCATTATTAATAGTAGGCCAAATCGCATAAATATACAATTTAAGAGTAAATATTACTAAACATACCTCTAGTTTCATCTTTTTAAAATATACCACTAGAAAACTAACAAAACTTATCAAATAAGATAAAAAGAAGAAAAAAAAACTGTTAAAAATATCTTTTCTATAATTTCTCCTTATATATTTTTCAATTTCATACCCAACTCCATAACAAAATTATTTTGGGGAAAATTTTAAAACCATTACTATAAAATTAGCATACACATAACGAAAGAACATGAAATTTAGATTGTTACTTTTCATTCAACAATTTCTTCTTCCTATTCTTTCCCTTCTATTTTGTATTGGATTTATTTTTGTTTTTCTCTTTTCTATTTTTTCTTCTTATTATTAATTATGTACCTCATTTTTTTTTTTTTCTTCGTGTGTTCTTGATTATCACGGAAAGAATATATAGTTACCCATCTGTAAAGATTGAATTTTTAGGATTTCTTTTGAAGAAAGATCTGGGAAGAATATATAGTTATCCATCTTTACACCAATTTCTATATATTTTAGACACCATAAAATTATTAATACACTTATTTCTATACATTTTAGACACCATAAAATTATTGATAAACCAATTTCTATATATTTCAGACACTATAAAATTATTATTATTGATAACCAATTTTTATATATTTCAGACACCATAAAATTATTATTATTGATACACCAATTTCTAACTATTTCAATTTCACACACCATAAAATTATTGATACACCAATCTCTATTTAATCCAGACAACATAAAATTATCCATATATCAATTTCTAAGTATTTCAGACACTATAAATTATTGATACACATACACCAACTTTTATAAAATTCATGCACCATAAAATTATAGATTCACCAATTTCTATACAATTCATGCACCATAAAAATTATTGATATCCTTCCTCCACCACTATTATCAGACAATTACCAGAAGCTCTAATCTAATTAGTCATCAGCAGCAACAAACATTAAAAAAAAAATCTCAACCGAAAATCATATCCGCCGTAGCCACCGCCATACTAGCTTCCTCCACCGTATCTAAAACTCCAAAATCCAAAATCATACTGACTGATGAACAAACAGATCTTCGCTATCATCATTAGGAGTGATAAAATCAAAATCATTTGGTCATTGAACCACTTGACGAAATCAATCCAAAATCATCTGGCAGACCACTCGACGGAATTGGGCAGATCGCTCGCTGGAGTTTCTGCAAGAAACAATGCTGGCCTTGGCTGCTGCACTTCCATTTAGGGATATTGGGTATTAAAAATTAGAAATTTGGATATGAAATTTTGAGTTACGACTTGGGTATTTGAGCAGGAAGGAAAGAATGTAGTTTTAATTTTTTTGATTTTTGTACGAGAAAGAAGAATAATGTGAGAAAAGGGTTAGAATTTTAATATAAGATGACATCTAAATAGTTGATAGATTTTGTAAATAAAAGTTATATTTTGTAAGTAAAAAATAATGCTGGTATGTTTTGTAATATTTACTCTTAAATTGTATACTTATGTGATTTTTCCCTAATAGTATGTGAAGACCTAGATATCGTAACAGAAGAGGGATTAATATACAATATATAAACATAAATATCATATTTGACCTCAGGAATAGCTCGAGGGTAAGACTAGTAAAACTTTTGCTCAATATCCCCAAAAGTTTAAGGCCCCAGAAAATTTAATATGATTTTATTATTTTAATTTCACTTAAAATAATATTAAAGATGATAAAATATAAAAGGTACAGTATTTAAATTAAATAAAAAATAAGAACTATCTACTTTTATCAAAAATATATTAGAACTTTTTACCAAATCTTCATATTAATAAATAAAGTTTTCACAATAGTATTCAAGGTATGCATTGCAAACAAATGACTAACATCTTATTCATTAAAATTAGTTCTTACTTTCATAAATAATAATATATGTGAAGTTAAATGTTTAATGTCTTAAACTACACTGAAAAAAGTCATACTTAAGAATCAAGAAGTTACTCTAATTATTGATAATATTTTTGTTTTTTTGCATATATTTAAGGATTCATATTAAAATTTGACTTTAGGCCACTAATTTTTTTGAGATGACTTTGTTTGACCTTTTAATATAACACTAATTTTTTCAATAATTCCTCATATCTCAAAAAGGATACTAAGAAATAGAATAAAATGAGAAGTTGGAATAGAATAAAATGAGAAGTTTTGTAGGTTTTCATTTATGAGTATAATTATAGATTATGAATCAGATTTAGATAAAAACAAGATCAGAAAAATTAAGCTACAATAATTAAAAACAACACTAGAAAAATTAAAAAATAGCTATTCAATATTACATCTTCACTTGATCGATCCCTAAATCAGCCATCAAATTGCAAAAAACAAGATCTACAACTCAAATTATCAACAACACCTAGGGCACTAAGCTAAAATTTATATATAAAAAAGATTAGACTTACAGAACAAATGGTGAAGTTTAAAAATATAGGGAAAAAACTCAAATATGTCACTGAACTATCAGAAATGACTCATTTATGCCATCAGTTAAAAGTTGAGCTCATTCATGCCATCGTCGTTACAAAACCAACTCATCCATACCATTACTTTTTAACGGTGGTTTTTAAAAACAACTTTGCCACGTAGCATTTTATTAGAGGTCCACATCATTAATTAGAATAAACAAAAAGGCTCAAATATGTCATTACACTATCATAAATGGCTCATTTACACCATCAGTTAAAATTTGGCTCATTTATGCCATCACCGTTATAAAATCAACCCTGTTCGCAACAAATTTTCGTGGAGTACGAAAAATCAACTGCAAGCAAAAATAAATAAAAGAAAATAATAATTTTATTAATATGAATCTTGAGGGTACAATTTCGTTATTCTCTTAATTCTTCTCTCCTAAATTTAGCAATGATTCGAGGGCCTTCAGTAGCGTGTTTTCCGAATCTTTGGATGATTTGGACTTTCAGAGACGTATTTCAATCGTCTAGGATGTCGGAAAGTATTTTGTCATTTTGGAATAATCTTCGGGAAGAACTTCGTTGATTGCTCCTTTCAAGAACTTGCTAGTCAATGCTGACGTTGTCAATGCTTGTCAAAGTGTTTCTCCTTTTTTTTTTAGCATGTCATGTTACCCCCTATTTATAGTTGTAGGGGGTAGGCCTAGTTTCTTGTGATTGGCCGAAACATGTCACCTTGACACTTGGCGACTCTTGACTGGTTCTTTAATTTGAATGAGATTTCCATATCATTTGTACATGTGGAGGCGTCTCATTGGTCTTGAATTTGACTGGAATGCCACGTCACTTGATGAGTTTGGGCTTCCAAGTGTAATGGACCTTGGACTTGAATTTAACAAAATGAACTAATTAATTTGTAGGGCCCAAATTAGTTAATAAACCCAAATGATCATGAATTAAATTTAACTTTTGTATGAATTTGACCCATTGAATTTTGCATGTCTACAAATGCCTCTTACTTCGAGACTTGTCGACGTTGTAGGATGGCCGAAAACTTGGCGACGAGACTTGAAGTACCTATGAATGTGTTTTCATTTTTTTTTAAACGTACTTGTTTCTTTTTGGTGCCTTCTAGGTAGACCGCCACTTGTGAGTGATCTAAAATTTTTGCCACATATTTTTACATAGCGAAAATTCTTCTCTTGGTTAAGCATGAAATCAATGACCCCTAATATTTGTCCAAGTCATTACACACTAGACCATATTGATGTCCCTCCATATGGATTTGAAATAGGACCATATTGAGTAAATCATTAATTTACTGCCCCTTGCATGTTAGTAAAGATTCTTACATTGAACTTTTGAACCAAGAAAATATTAACTTTCCTTTGGTCCTAAAAAAAGAATCAATTTTTTTTCTAAGAAATCTTTCAAATATGGTAATTTTCTTTTAGCTACTTGGAAACTTGAAATTCCTAGGGATCTTTTCTTCCAATCTTGCTACAACCTCCCTTATATATGAAATTGAGATTCTCCTCCAAACTTCTATATAAGATTTTCCCTTGTAGATAAAATTCATCAAAGCACTAGGTAGCCACACACACACACAAAAAAAAAAGTGTTCGATTGTGCTCGATCGTCGGACGGTGAAGCTGTGACCTTGCCCAATACAATTGACTCCACAAACTGCTCCTCAGGTAACTGTAACTTTCATAGAATCCTGTTTCCTCTTGCTCGCTCAAATTTGCGTGATTGCAATACGAAATACGCGACTGTAATTGCGAGCTATTCATTTTTTTTTTACACTCAACTTCAGGTTCTTTGTTTCCTATTTTTTTTTAAACTTGTGTGTTCATAACGGTTAATCTCTATTCTCTTATTAATCCTCAGGAACGGTGTAGGGTGCTTCTAGTCTCCAACAATGACTGGTTTCAACGACCGTGAAACTCCATACCCTTGCCTTGAGATCGTGGAAAACAAATCAGATTCGCATACCAAAGCCCTCACTTTGAAAGTTCATCCTCCGGTGATTGGCGCATTCCTGCTTGTTAGAAAGCCGCAGGAAACTTCCCTCCATCTAACTGAATGGTCAATGATGGAAACTAAGGACGTCATGGATAATTTTTTGGGCAAAATTATAACTGAAAAGGTTCTCCTTTTGAAGTCTTCTACACATCAAAATGGTGTTGTTGCGAGCTCTCCTAGTCGTAATGAAAGCCTTAGCAGTTGGTGTGTCCCTTCCTATGGCTTCAGGGAGGTTCGATATACATCCGACTACTGGGAGTGGATAGAAGACGTCCTTGCCCATAATAAGGAGATTTGGAGCGCAACAAGACTTATAATGCTGTTTTTGCTTCCTTGTTCACGTATGACCATGACGATAATATGCTCCAGGCCTTCTGTGAGAATTGACGCCCTTCTACCAACACAGTTTCTACTTTTATTGGAGAGTTGTCCATATCTTTATGGAACTTGAGAAATATCGGAGGCCTTCATGTTCATGGGTCATTTTATGACGAAGTTGTCCCCTCAGCTAAGGAGTTGACATATGTGGATGACAAAGGGAAACCTTTTCTCCCTAGAAGCTGCTCACACTTATTTTTGGCATTCTACCATCTTACAAAGGATGTCACTGATGATGTCTCTTTTCTTGATTGGACTTATTTCTGGTTTTGAGGACCAAGAAAATATGTTGAGCCTTCACAAAAGACGTCAAAAAATCAGACGAAGCCAAGGATGAATCATGACCCGTTGGGAAATATTGACATGAAGTTTTTACCACGAACCGAAGAAGAGAATGCCCCTTTTGTTGAGTTGGCGTGAAAGAATCACTCAGAGATGAAACTTATTTGGCGGCTTCCCTTGCATGTTTGCTCTGTAAATTTTTAATCCCCAAAAAGAAGGCTGGTTGTATTCGTGCTAGCGTCTTTAAAATCGCAAGCATGATGGCTCATGGAGAAAAATTTTCTTTAGCGGTCCCAGTTCTTGCAAGCATCTATCGCGACCTCCGGGAGATCTCTACTTCTTCAAACTTGGGGTCCTGCCATACACTCTTCCCCATCCATTATGTTTATGGATGGATAGGTGAGTATTTTGAAACTTATTACCATGTAAACCATCCGCAGCGAGGGGTGTGAATGTGGCTAATTTCAGGAGAAAAGATGGCAAAACAATTTGACCTTGTTGATGCTCGGAAGTTATTTCAATAAGTCAATGTAAAAAAACTTCCTCATTTGGCCTTGCTACAAGGAAAAGAGGTACAAATTGATGATAGTGGCAAATTATCCAATTCTTGGAGTGACTTCTTCATAGGACTTCGTTTAAGTTTTGTCACTTTGAGGCATGATGATGATCTGATCATGGAGACTTATAGCCCTCATCGATTTAGTCGTCAATTTGGATTTTGTCAAGACGTTCCTGGCATTCTGAAAAAGCATTATTTTGACGGTTCGCTGCTAGCTTTGGTTCAACTTTGGGATTTTTGTGTTCGTCTTGGAAGTTTGTCAAAGCTTAACATACCAATGCGTTCATTGGACAATGAACCTTTTATGACTCGAGAATATTCAGATTGGTGGTCAGCCCATCGGGAGACTATGTTAAGGTGAAATACCTACATTATTGTAAGAGGTCCAAAGAAAAATGATGCCCCTTCATCAACCAAAGGAGACCAACTTCAGCTGGATGGTCAAGGCAAGTTTTCTCTCTCTTCGAAGTCCAAGGTGGTAATGGGTAATCCTGCTCAATCTGTCCAAATCGCTACTAAATCTAAAAATTCAAAAGGCATGGATATACATGTGGATAAAAGAGTAAAAAGCCCCTCATCGGCTCCCAAGGCAGTAGCCATCTCCACTTCCGAAGTGATCAACGTTGTCCACAAAAGAAAGAAATCTTCCAGCCCGTCGGGTAAAGGCATTGAAAAGTTGCTAGACATTGTGCCATTTTGCAGTGACGCATCCAAACCACCTGTTTTAATCGATGGAGTTTCTATTGGTATTGTCGCCTCTAGTTCGAATGAAAGCAATGCTAGCCAAGAACCACACTGGAAGCATTTGAAGATAAAACATAAGGGCTTAAGAGATCAACATCGTGAGTTTGATGATTTGGATTCCATAAGTATTGACACTGCTATCTTTGAAGATGGTGCCGCTGGCTCAACAATACCTTTGGCTGATTTGGCACATCATGTAATGATTACTTCTTTAATATCAGAACTTGTCGTTTTACTTATTTTTTTTTTTTTAGTTGGGTCTTGTGGACATTTCCAGCAACATATTTGGTGATGATGTATTTGGTGAAGATTGTGTCACAAGCCCGAATCCTCCAAGTGTGTTGAAGATTCCCAACCTTTCTCTTGAATGTCATGACTCAAGCTTCAAATAAGGATCCATTGACAAAGTTGTTCGAAAATGTTGAATCTTTTCAAAATATTCCAACTAATGATATGGTGGCTGAAGCAAATGATAATAGACCTTCAAATTCCCCTAAGGATTTGGTTCGGCCATTATAGAAAATTGCCCCACATTTTGAACCACAAAAGGCTATTTCGGCTTTCAAGTTGTCCTATGTTTCCGGATTGTGGTGTACCTTGTGTGAATGTATTACACAATTCTCTGTCGAATCCTCTGAAAACCTCAAAGAGTTAGAGAAAGGTGTTTCTCTAATTCTTAAAGGTCTTCGGGAGGTTGACGTCGTCGACCTCTTTTCTTTGGAGGTTCTACTTGCAGACTTTTTTAAGAAGTATGGAGATTATGATGTAGCAAAATTTTCTAGTTCCCAAAAGATAACTAGAGATGCTCATCAGGAGTTGCTTTTCGTTGCACAACATCATCTTTATGCTGCAAATGAAGACAAAGTCAAGATGGACAAGCGTGAGGCAGAGCTTCAAAAAGTCCTTGAGAGAGCCGACAAAGAGTTAGTAGCCTGGATGTCAAAGAAGAAGAAGACCGTTTTACTTATTGAAGAACATCAAAAGAAGTTCTCCAAAAATCAAGAGAGTGTCACCAACATTGAAGGAGAGATTTATGCTCTTGAGAAAATCAGTCCACTATCGGAAACAGAAACCAAAGAGCTTGCTAAGCTAAAGGAAATCGTTGAGACAAGTCACCTTCAAATTCTTGGCCATAAGTTTTTCCCTTAATTTTTTTTTTTTTTGCTTAAGAATGTTCTCTTTTCCCTTTTTAGTTTTACTTTGGATCTTATCACGATGTAATGACAGTCTTTTTTGGAGCAATAAAAGTGACATTTTTTTAATGTCTTTCGCGCTATGTAGCTTTTTATTTTTTAAACTTAACACGCCAACATGTTCTTTTACTTGTCTTCCCGACTCATATGCCTTGACATTTGTGACATGAGATAAAAATTCAAAATTATGAGTCACTTGTGTTGTTGGAATAAAAATTCTTAGAACTACAATGCACACGAAAGTCATGACCAAAAGTTGTTTTTTTTTTTACACTTGTGCAAATCTTTTGAACTTCGTGACAACCATTTTTTTCCTGCTTTGAATGACTATAGTAAAAAAAAAATCATGACTCGAACTAGGAGGCTTGAAATCACGAAACTCTTTTTCAGTTGACAGGCTAACTCATGTAAATATAATGTACGTAAAAATCATGGCCAAAGGTTCTCCGAATTTGCCCAGGTAACCTTCCGGAATCAGCCTTTAAGTTCTTTTCGTGACTTTTTATTTGTTTTGTGCAGCCTCACGAAAATCCTTATATCTTGACATAGAAACATCAAAATCAAGATCCATTTTTTGCATTTGAAACTAGACTCGAAGAGCTACATGTCTCATGGGAATCACAATCAGATTTCCCCCAAATCATCCCAGATATTTCTCCAAAACCGCTCTTCTTATCTTGGTTCGGTAGTCTTATCAGCTTTGCGTAGCGTCACGATAAATTTTGTATCTTGACGTAGGAGTATCGAAATCAGGTACCATTTTTTACGTTGAAAAATAGACTCGTAAAGCTACGTTTCGTATGGGAATAATAATCATATTACACCCGAATCTTCCCAGATATTGTCTCAAAACCAATCTTCTAATCTTAGTTCGCTAATTTTATAAGCTTTGCGCAGTGTCACGATAAATTCCGTATCTCGATGTAGGCATATCAGAATTAGGTATCATTTTTTTGGTTGAAAAGTAGATTCACAGATCAACAACATACATAACAGCCACATTCAACGCTTTTACGTATTTACAAAGATACGTCATCAAAGTCAGCTTAGTTCAGAATTTGATGACTTATTTTACAACTTTGAGCGGCTATGATAGAAAATTCATAACTTGATGTAGGAGCTTTCGAATCATGAGCCACTTTTTTTTTATTGCTAGGAAGACTTTAAGATCCACCACATATGTAAAAATGATGATGAACACCTTTACGGATTTATACAGATGCATTGTTGAAATCTGTTTTGCCTTGCTTGTCTCTTCACCTTTGCACGTCCGCGGTAAGCTTAGCAAAGGAACGTCTATTCTCATGTGGTACCTATGTCAATTCAAAGTATTATTGTCGTGCTCAAACAATGACACACGTTTTCTCCACTTTTTTTTATTTTTTTAACTCATATGACTGAACTTAGAGTAAAAATACTCAAAGCTGCCTACGTACCTCAGGAGGATCAAGTCATAACGTAGTTCAAGAATGATGAGTTAATTTTTTATTTTTTTTGGAGCCGTTCACAGTTTAGACTCATGCGGTCCAGGAGTGGCATGCAGTTTAAGCTCGTTCCTTAAGGAGCGTAGCCAACCTTCAAGGAAAGTACTGCTTCAGGAACTTGCCGTTGATGGGGCCAACTCTTACACCATCTTGATCTACAATCTTATATGCGCCACTTGAATACGCTTCTTTCACTACATATGGTCCGTCCCATTTTGATGTAAACTTGTCACCAATGCGTTTGTTGAGGATTATGAGTCTTCGAACTGCTAAGACCAAGTCACCTACTTGAAATGATCGTGGTCGTACCCTCTTGTTGAAAGCTCTAGCAAGTCGGGCTTGATAACACTCCAACCTTTATTGCGCTTCTAATCTCTTCTCATCCAATGTATCCAACTCTGTTAGATGAAGTTGAGCGTTATATTAAGTTCTAAGCCCTTTTTGAATCACAATTCGCAATGATGAAATTTGTTGTTCTAATGAAAGGACTACCTCTATGCCATACACCAATGAATACGACGTTGCTTGCTGTAATACCCCGAGACTCTAACCAATAGTGCAACCATGAATCAAGCTCATGAGAAATAAATTATAGTGTTTTGGTTGTTTTCTGGTCAAGGGTGATGTGTATTAAGGCTTTAAAGATGTCCTAATGATTGGGCGAATCAAAACATTCTTTACAGATTGAATTCTTGAGAAGGATTTTGGCATAGTCAACTTCAAATGAGCATATCTCCCATTGTACTACGAATTATTGAGATCATGACCTACCAAAATATATATAATTGAGTTAGATTTCCAACGATACCCAGTTTGTTAAAATCCGATATCAGAGCAAAGAGTTATGCTTATTTTACTCCAGCGTGTCAGCCTGGAGAATCCGTGACGGCCTTTTGTGACAACTCGTCACAAGCCTGACGGCCCGTCACAAAATGTCGTCACCTTAAGGCAGAAAGTCACAAAATCCACCCCTTTTGTGACGATAATTCCTGACGGCCTATAACTGTCCTGACGGCTTGTCACGGATGTCGTCAACTATTTTTTTCAGCAATTTAAAGACGTTTTTACAAGGGTATTTTGGTCCTTTCACATCTTTTGGAGGCCTCTATATATATGATGATCCTCATACAAATCCTAATTCCATCATTCTCTCTTCCAATTCTCTTGAGATAATATATCTAGGGTTTTATCAAGAACATGAATCTTCCAAGAATCATCCATAAATCTTCAAAATTTCTTCAAGAACCAAGTTCCTCATAGTGTGGGCTTCAAGAATTATTTATTTCAAGTGTGGATAAAGTCTCAAGCATTAAAGTTCATCCAATTTCAACGATTAAGGTATGTGGGGTTTTGAACAAGAACACTTCTTTCGTTCTTGTGTCCAAAGATTTAATTTCTATTGAATTTCATGATTTTTGCAAAGTGGGTTTAAACCCAAATTAATTTATCAAGGATTTATGAGATTTGGGCTATACAAGATTGACATATATGACTACTTCATTGTCTTATTTCTTAAATTAAGAATTTATGCCATGAGTTGTATATTGTTATCATGAAATGATGATTTCTAAGTGATTTATGATAAGTGTCATGATTTATGTTTTTCTATGAGAAGTTTGTCTATTGAATATATATTGATATTGATCTTGAGAGTCAAGAACGAGTTCTATTATGTTTTCTTGAAGATTTTGATACTTGATATGATTTGATAAGCAAGTGTACTTGATGATGAGAAAGATTATTTTGAGATTGAGTTGAGTTAGGAATCCACAAGTTGATTATGATTTACAAATGAGATATATATTTATATTTTGGTCCTCATGATAGACCCCTGAGTTGATTAAGGTGGATTTCCTAACGCGTTCTGAGCTTAAGTCTGGGATTAGTATTTAGCACTGAGCGGGAAGTGTGGGTTCAGCGCATCCTACTTCCCCAGAACTACGTGCCACCGTAGGATTAATATTAAGGGCCAAAGGCCAAGACAATGATCACTAAAGATAAGGTTCTACTCTGATGGCAAGGATAGAACAACTCTCCCCAACGTGGGCAAGACGTTGGACTCTATGTAAGCTCACATGATTTATGTCGGTTATAAGAAACTCCCAAGTCCATAATAGTCCAAGTTCCATGAGTTACTAAGTCACTCTAAGTCATGAGTCAAAGAGTTTGAGTTGAGTCCAAGGGTTTATGAGATTTATGAAGCATGTGTTATTATTAATGATTTATGGAAAATGTGTTTCAGGTAACTCAAGCGATGAAAGTCATTATTATCAGCATGCATGATTTTCTTATACATTTATGATATTATTTAAATGTTGCCTACACCCCCACATACTCAGTACATTTCCAAGTATTGATTCCCATACTCTTCTGTGTTCTATATTTTCTCGTGATGTAGGTTCAGGTGCTCAGTCTCAGCAGCGACAATGATCTTTGAGTACCTCCATCTACATTCGTACAGTTAGTGAGTCCTCATGGTTCGAGGACCTATGTCCCTGATTTTTGTCTTGATAGTAGATGGTAGTTTATTTCCAGTTCAGTACGAGTCAGTTGGGGATCTGTCCCAATGGATCCTCAGTCTTATGTAGTAGAGGCTTTGTCAGACTAGAGTACCAGTATGTACATAACTTTGGTATTTTGATTGTACATGATAGTATTTCTTTGTATTCCAGTATGTTCATGACATGATTATTCTTCCTTATTACAGCTTGATTATTGTCATAGTGAGTTATAGAAGTGATGATAGGCTCAGAGGGTTAGCTCTAGACCTAAAACCTAAATTGTATCACAATTATAGTTGTAAAGACGATAAGAAAATAATACTAAAATTCTCAAAGTTAAAAAGACAAAACGAACGAAATAGTACAATTCGGTCAACTGTTTTCTTAATCCTCAATGAGGACAAAAGTGCTGCCAACCAATTTACTAATTTTCTCAATTCTTAATAAGGACAAATTACCGCTAATCATTAACAACTTATGTCTTAATCATTACAACATAATTATTGTTAAAGCTTTGTACTAATCCCACAACAATTTCACAAATAAATTCGTCGAAAACCATGGCTTTCTGCCTACTTCAAACTCCTCCCTCCCCCTACAATATTACAAACATGATATTAAGAATATGCCTGTTTAAAGTGCTTACCAAGGTTGTCGAGATCTTTGTCAAAAACTTCTATGAAAAAAAAAGAATGAAACTGCTCCTTCGTGCCTATCTCCCTCAGTTAACTTACAGATGGTATTAATAAATAAGGTAAACATTTTCCACTAAAATTTATCCTTATACGTGCTTTCTGCCTACTTCAAACTCCCCCCCCCCCCCACAATATTACAAACAAGATATTAAGAATATGCCTATTCAAAGTGGCTTACCAAGGTTGTCGAGATCTTTGTCAAAAGCTACTATGGAAAAAAAAATGAAACTGCTCCTTCGTGCCTATCTCCCCCAGTTAACTTACAGATGGTATTAATAAATAAGGTAAACCCTTTCCACTAAAATTTATTCTTATACATAGGTCTCAAGAGTTAAAAAAAAATATGAGTTTGACCCATTACTATAAAATATTATCTAAAAATTATGAGGTGGATTAAAATAGGACAAATAAATTTGCAGGGTTGTTGCATCATCCACCACTAAAACAAATGTCCGTCCTCGAACGTAAAGTGAAAGAAGGTACCTGGATTATCAAAGAGATGTGAATATCTACTTTGTATATCGGACTCAACCACCCAAGTGGATTCAACAACAGGATGATGTCTCCACTACACCTTCACAGACGCTATCTCCTTGGATCTTAACTTTCTAACTTGCCTATACAAGATAGCTATAGGCTCCTCCTCAAATGTCAAATTCTGATCCAAACTTATCAAGTCCCATTAAATCACATGTGAATCATCTGGATGGTACCTCTTGAACATAGAAACATAAAAAACCTGAATGTACTGCTGAAAGACCTAGTGGCAAAGCCAACTCATAAGCAACTGGACCAACATGCTGAAGAATCTCAAAAGGGACAATAAACCTCAGACTGAGCTTCCCTTTCTTTCCAAACCTCATCATACCCTTCATAGGTGGTACCTTCAACAAAACCCGCTCACCCTGCATGAATTCCAAGTGACGGAACCTCCTGTCAGTATAGCTCTTCTGCCTACTCTGAGCCGCCAAGAGCCAGTCCTGAATCAATATCACTCGGTCCATCAAATCTCTCAACAAATCAGTCTCCCAAGGTCTAACCTCAAAAGAATCAAACCATCCAACTAGGGACCTATACGTCCTACCATACAAAGCCTAGAATGGATCCATATGAATACTAGAGTAGTAGCTATTATTATAAGAAAATTCCACTAAGGGCAAAAACTGATCCCAATGACCCCCAAAATCCATCACACAAGCCCACAACATGTCCTCCAGCACCTGAATAGTTCGCTCTTACTGGCCATCTGTTTGGGGATGGAATGCTGTACTCATATACAACTGAGTCTCCAACTCCCACTGTAAAGTATGCCAAAAGTTTTAAGTGAACTGAGTACCTCTATATGAAATGATGGAAATAGGCACGCCATACAATCAAACTATTTCACGAATGTAAATCTTAGCTAATTTCTCCGCATTATAACTCATTTTTACAGGCACAAAATAGGCTGATTTGGTCAATATGTCTATAATCACCCAAACCGAATCAAACTTTCCTAAGGTCTGAGGCAATCCAACTACAAAATCCAAAGTGATACGCTCCCATTTCCACTTGGGGATGAGCATCCTCTGAAGCAAACCACCTGGTCTCCTGTGCTCATATTTCAGTTGTTGGCAATTCAAACACTTAGTGGTAAACTCTGTAATATCTCTCTTCATCCCACACCACCAGTAATGCTATTTAAGGTCATGATACATCTTCACCACAGGTGGATGAATGGAATAACACGAACAATGAGCCTCCTCCATAATAGATTTAGTCAAATCACCTATTCTAGGAACACAAATCCGCCCTTTAATCCTCAAAACACCCTCATGATCCAAAATTGCCTCCTTAGCCTCACCCTACATCACCTTATCCCTGATAATACACAACTTTTCATCCTCAAACTGATGATCTCGAATCTGCTCTATCAACAAGGACCTCGCCTATACATATGCCAGAACTCTACTTGACTTAGAAATATCAAGACGCACAAAACTATTAGCCAATCGTTGAACCTCCATGGTTAATGGTCGCTCCTCCACACTCAACAATGCAAGACTACCCATACTAACTGCCTTCCTACTCAAGGAATACGCCACTATATTGGCCTTGTCGGGTGATACAGGATAGTCATATCTAGGGGTGTACATAGGTCGGGTTGGTTCGGTTTTTATTAAAAAAAAATAAACCAATCATGTCGGTTTATTAAAACTATAAAACAAATCAAACCAACATAAAATTGGTTTTTTCGATTTAGGTTTTAGTCAGTTTTTTTGGATTTTCATTTTTTTCAGGTTTTTTTCATGTTTTTTTATAATCTTTAGTTTTTACAATTATATTGTGATCTAAGACTAGATCAAATATGTTTTCACTCATGTGATAATGAAAACCATAATTATGAAAAAATAAGGAGCGAAAAACTCTCTTGAAACTAAAAAGTTAGATGAAGAGTGAAAAATTTAGGTTTTAAGTTTATATTGGGTTTTCGATCATTTAATTAGAAATTAATGGACAAATATTATAACTTAAAGGCCCAAATCTAAATACATATAGGGAAAAATTAAGAAATAGCATACTTATCCCCTTAATTATGAGTTTCATAGCAACAGTTTCATAATTACATAATATAACAAGTTGTATTTTGTATTTTTGCAAACTGTTGCAACAAAAATAGAAATACATATGATTTTTACTGCCCTTATGATGATATGTATTTTGTATTTTTGCAAACTGTTGCTACAAAAATACAAATACATATGCTACAAAATGTAATTTGATAAAAGTGTTGCTATTTTTGTAATTTAATACTTAAGTATGCTACTTTATGGACAAAATTCAGAAATAGCATACTTATCCCCTTAATTATGAGTTTCATAGCAACAGTTTCATAATTACATAATATAGCAAGTTGTATTTTGTATTTTTGCAAACTGTTGCTACAAAAATATAAATACATATGATTTTTACTGCCCTTATGATCGATATGTATTTTATATTTTTACAAATTGTTGCTACAAAAATACAAATACATACAAATACATATGCTACAAAATGTAATTTGATAAAAGCGTTGTTAATTTTTGTAATTTAATACTTAAGTATGCTACTTTATGTATTTTATATATCTACATTTACTTTCAAATTATTGAAAATTACTAAAACTAATTGAAAAAATATTTAAAAAGTAGATTATAATTAATATTTTATGTATAAAAAAGTTTGAATATTATATATAAATATATATATATATATATATATATTATGTCGGTTTGATTCGAGTTTGGTTTGACTTTTTTTTTAACATCAAACCAAACCAAGAATGGTCGTTTTTTTTTCTAATGTCAAACCAATCAAACCAAACCATAAGTCGGATTTTTTTCTCGATTTGGTTTGGTTCATCGGTTCGATTTGACTTGATGGTTTGGTTTGTACACTCCTAGTCATATCATAGTCTTTTAACAACTCCATCTATCTACGCTGCCTCAAATTCAACTCCTTCTATTTGAAGATATACTGAAGGCTGCGATGATCAGTGTACACCTCACAATGAACTCCATACAAATAGTGCCGCCACAACTTCAATATAAACACAATCACTAGTAACTCTAAATCATGAGTATGATAATTCCTCTCATGTAGCTTCAATTGTCTCGAAGCATACACTATCACCTTATTTTTCTGAATCAACACACCACCTAAGACAATACCGAAAACATCACAAAACACAGTAAAGCCCTCACCTTCAATAGGTAGGTTCAAGATAGGAGTTGAAGTCAATAAAGTCTTGAGCTTTTGAAAGATCTCCTCGCACTTATCTGACCACTGAAAATCCACATTCTTCTGAGTCAATCGAGTCATAGGAGCCGCAATAGAAGAGAAACCCTGCATAAATCACCTGTAATTAGGGGTGGGCATGGTACGGTACGGTATTTTAAACTTCGGTACGGTAACTTTGGTTTTCGGTATCTAAAAGAAAAATATCATTACCATACCAAATTAGTTCGGTATGGGTCGGTATTTTTAAATTTGGTTTCGGTATTTTACGGTATGGTAATTCGGTAACCATACTTTATTTGATTTCTAATTACATATATTCATTTAAGAAAATTATAACTTTAAATGTTAAAAACGTCTCAATCATGTTAGGCCAACAACTATCTTTGTTAATCAATTACACAAAAATAACATTTCAATCACGATTGAATAGTCCGAGATGCAAATTCTGAACAACAGTACCTAAACTTAAGCATAGTACTCCAAAAGAATAAGCTTCCCAAAAATTTATTTCTGAATAAAAGCTACTTTTGTGTTCAATTGGCTAATGGATGATATATAAATATATTTAATAATCTTAAATATAATATATATATATATATATATATATGGGTTTTATATGTTATTAAAAAACTTCGGTGCGGTATACGGTATTTCAGTATTTATTTCATAAATATCAAATACCGTACCAAATACCAAAATAATTTAAAATTCCTACCAAATACCATACCAAATACCATAACATCCATACCACGGTATAAAAAAAATTAGTTTCGATCTGATATTCGGTATATACCATACCATGCCCACCCCTACCTGTAATAGCCTGCCAACCCAATAAAACTCCAAATATCTGAAGGTGAAGTAGGTTGTGACCAATTTCTAATTTCCTCTACCTTGGTTGGATCGACAATAATACCATTCTTGGACACCACGTGTCCCAAGAATGCCATAGAATTGAGCCAAAATTCACACTCTGAAAACTTGACATATAACTTCTCGTCCCTCAATCTCTGGAGTACAATCCTCAATTGTTTTGCATGATCTGCCTCGCTCTTAGAATACACCAAAATTTCATCGATGAACACAATCACGAAAGAATCAAGATAAGGCCGAAATACCATGTTCATCAACTCCATAAATACTGCTGGTACATTAGTCAACCCAAAGAACATAACTAAGAACTCATAATGGTCATATCTAGTCCGAAAAGCAGTCTTAGGAATGTCCGAAGCTCGAATCTTCAACTGATGATACCCTGATCTCAAGTCAATCTTGGAAAACATAGAAGCACCCTGAAGCTGATCAAACAAGTCATCAATACGTGGTAGAGGATACATATTATTGATTATTACCTTGTTCAACTGTGATAATCAATGCACATCCTCATAGACCCATTTTTTTCTTCACAAATAATACCGGAGCACCCCAAGGTGATACACTTGGTCGAATAAATGCCTTGCTTAACAAGTCCTGAAGTTGATCTTTTAATTCTTTCAGCTCAGCTGGCGCCATCCTATAAGGAGGAATAGAATTGGGCTTAGTGCCCTGCTCCAAATCAATACCAAAATTAATATCTCTATCAGGAGGAACACTTGGAAGATCAGTAGGAAATACATCTATGAACTCTCTGACCACCTTCATTGACTCTAAGAAAGGTGTCTCGGTACCAGTATCATGAACATAAGCCAAATGTGATAGACAACCCTTCTCAACAACCGCTGAGACTGAATGAATGAAATCACTTTCTTAGGAACAAACTCCGAACACCAGTCCACTCCAATCTCGGACAGTCAGGCATAGCCAAAGTAACTATTTTGGCATGACAGTCCAAGATAGCATGATAGGGAGAAAGTCAATCCATGCCTAAAATTACGTCAAAGTCAACCATATCCAGGATAATCAAATCTACCCGGGCATCACACCCTAAAATAGAAACAATGCAGGATCGGTACACCCGATCCACCACTAAGGAATTACCCAATAGAGTAGAAACACGAATAGGCATAGCTATAGACTCACAAATCATATAAAAGATGGAAGCAAAGTATGCAAACACATAGGAGAAAATAGAACCAGGATAAAATAATACTGAAGTAGGTCGATGACAAACAATGACGATACCTATAATGACTGCATCAGAAGACTCTGCCTCGACTTTCCTTGAAAGACATAACAATGAGCTCTATCATTTATTGCCCGAGCCACTCCTCTACCACCTCCCCTACTAACTAGTGGTATACGTCTACCTCTCTGAGATTTGTCTTTACCCCTAACTGGGGGCGTTGTTGCTCTAATAGGGGCCTGATACCCCTGCTAAGGACACCTCTATCTATATACTGGACAATCTATTCTAAGATTATCCGGACTACCATGCTCATAACAAGACTTAGGAGCCATCAACTATCGAGAATGACCTGAATATTTGGTATGGCCACCACGACCTAAAAACCGCTGAGATAAACCCTGTGAAGCCTGTCCCGAACCATAAGAACTTCGACCTGAATATCCACTCTCTGCTGTCTACATCGCTGCCTGAACTGGCCTACTATGCTGTGGGCGAAAACCTCTCTGAAAGAACCCCTACCTCCAGATGAGGTACTACTGAATTGACCTGAAGTGCGGGATTTCTTGTCCCTCAGATCCCCATACTCCTCATGATGCATCAACTCAAACTCCTTTGCTAATTAAACCACCCTCTAAATAGAAGCCCCATATTGGGCTGCAACAAATACAACCTCTCTGATTCTAAGTGTAAAACCCCTCATAAACCTCCTAATCATCTCAACCTTGACTGGCAAGATCACCATAGTATAACGGGCTAAGGCATAAAATAGTCTCTCGTACTCAGCCACATAAATTCCCTCTTGCATTAAATTCTCAAACTGATGCCTACGCTCCTCCCTCAAGCTACGAGGAATGAATCTATCAAGGAAGGCCTATGCAAATATAACCCAAGTCATCGGTAGAGAACCTACTGGCCTGGTGTCAATATAAGATCGCCATCACTGCTTGGCAGAACCATGCATCTGTAAAGCAGTATAAGTAACCTTGTGGGAGTCCACCAATCCCACACTTTGAAGTCTCTCGTGGCAACTGTCCAGAAACTCATAGGCATCCTCATGCAGATCACCCTGAAACTGTGGTGGGTCCATCTTCCTAAACTTCTCAAACCATTGTTGCTCCTCATCAGACATAACTGCCATAACTCCACCGATAGCTCCAACCTCTGTTAAAGGCATACCGTTATATCTCGCTGCTGGCTGAACCACTGGACCCTGATAGATCAGAATAGGCTGCTGATCTTGGGTCTGCGCCCCTACCCTAACATGTGAACCCTGAGGAGTACCAAGTGATCCACCTCCCAGAGCTATAGTCTCCAAAATACCCAACACTTTATCCAAGGTATTCTGAAGAAGCAATGCAGGAACAAATCTTGGTGGTGCCTGACCTGGGCCCACAACATTATTTGGAACCTGAACATCATCATCACCTACCTCGAACTCAACCTCGAGAGACCCTGCCTTACCAGGAATTTGAGCAGCTCCTCGAGCTCTCTCTCTACCACGACCACTACCCCTACCGCGTCTCCTACCCCATTCAGGTATCCCCCCTCGAGCAATCGACTCGAGGGCTAGTGGGGGCTCCTGACCACGATCTCGAGTTACGCGAGTCCTCACCATCTGTGAGAGAATAAGGTAAAAATTTCAGTATTTCAAGTTGAAGAATTAACATTGCACGATAAGAAAGAAAAGAAAATGAATCTTTCCTAAAATCCTATAGTCTCCCCCAGATAAGTAATGGACGTCGTCGCACCGATCCGTGAGACTCTACTAGACTCGACTTGTATTTGTTAGACCAAAGAACCTGGGGCTCTGATACCCTCTGTCATGGCCTAAATTTGGGACCGTGATGGCACCTTTTCCATCCTCCGTGATAGGTAAGCCTAATATCCAATTCCAAGAACAACATCTCAAACTCATAGAAGCAGAAGAAAATAAGAAAATAAACAATCCGAAATAATCTCATAAGTAGATTAATAGACTAGTAAAGTCAAATCATAGATAATCTCAGGTCTGGAAGTCACTAATACAAGCCACTAAATACAAAACCAAAAGAAAGTTTGACTCTTTCAAAATGTGGAAAATGCATAAGGATAAGGCTGAAGGAGATTTCAGTAGTCTCTAAAGCCAGTAGCAGCTACCTCGAATCT
Organism: Capsicum pubescens; assembly: GCA_030864215.1. Taxonomy (NCBI): domain Eukaryota; kingdom Viridiplantae; phylum Streptophyta; class Magnoliopsida; order Solanales; family Solanaceae; genus Capsicum; species Capsicum pubescens. The sequence continues at coordinate 40,204,712 of CM061546.1, forward strand.
CCAATAATGCTAGCAAAGAATGAACCAAAGGAATGAATATCCGGAGGTCGTCGGATCTGTACCTGCACATAGGGTGCAGAAAAAGCAAGTGTGAGTACGGAACCACGTGTACTCAGCAAGCATCGTTGATCGACCATAATTTAAAGTGGTGATGAGTGACACTACGTAAAACATTAAAAAGAACAAACATACAACCTGCACTCAGAAAAACAACCTTAATCTGACTGAATAATCAAGTTTAACAGTCACAAGGATATTATAACACAATCCAAGAATTTTTCAATCCAGTGAAGTAAATAACACATATATAATAAGTACAAGGTCAACAAATACACTTTAAGTAACCTGCACTAAATGAATCAATGCAATGCGATGCAATGCATATGCTATGTACACACCTACTGAGCAATGGCTTCAAGGTCAGTACTCATGGGGGACTCATAAGGTTTATGTACTGTGCAGATGTGCACTCCGATCCCAAAAATGTACTGTACAGACGTGCACTCCGATCCCAATAAATATATTGTGCAGACGTGCACTCCGATCTCAATAAATATATTGTGCAGATGTGCACTCCGATCCTAATAAACATATTGTGCAGGCATACACTCCAATCCCAATGAAATACAATGCATGATGTGCAGGCATACAACTCCGATCCCAAATCAACAATAAATTTAAGCAAAGTACTTCGTATCTCAAGTCAGATCAGACATCAATTTCAAAGCCAACTCAATTTATTAAGTGAGAGTATTCTCATTAGCTAGCTTTTTCCACAATTTATCTACATTAGCAAATCAGTCCATCGGACTAGCTATTATGGAAAACAGTTCAAAACATACAATTAACTTATTTTATCCCCTCAAATAACACCTAGTACCCGCATAGATGCTCGTCACAATAACCTATACGGGACCCCTATTTCCCATTACTCCCATTACACATAACTACCAAAACAAGCACTTTGAAAAAGAGTCTAAGGAAAGTCTCAACTTGCCACAAATCGAAGCCAATCGTCAATCAACAAACTTTCCCTTACGTAAAGCTTTCGAGTGATCAAAATCTGTTCAAATATATATTTCTCGCATGAATAGGAATCTAGTAACACCCATTTTATAAATTCATACTCCTAAAACCTAAATTGTATCACAATTCTAATTGTAAAGACGATAAGAAAATAATACTAAAATTCTCAAAGTTAAAAAGATAAAACGAACGAAACAGTACAATTCGTTCAACTGTTTTCTTAATCGTCAATGAGGACAAAAGTGATGCCAACCAATTTACTAATTTTCTCAATTCTTAATAAGGACAAATAACCGCTAATCATTAACAACTTATGCCTTAATCATTACAACATAATTATAGTTAAAGCTTTGTACTAATCCCATAACAATTTCACAAATAAATTCATCCAAAACCATGACTTTCTGCCTACTTCAAATTCCCCACTCCCCCCCCCCCTTCAATATTACAAATATGATATTAAGAATATGCCTGTTCAAAGTGGCTTACCAAGGTTGTTGAGATCTTTGTCAAAAGCTGTGATGAAAAAAAAAGAATGAAACTGCTCCTTCGTGCCTATCTTCCTCAGTTAACTTACAGATGATGTTAATAAACAAGGTAAACCCTTTCCACTAAAATTTATTTTTATACATAGGTCTCAAGAGTTAAGAAAATATGAGTTTGGTCCATTACTATAAAATATTATTTAAAAATTATGAGATGGATTAAAACAAGATAAATTTATAAAATAAATTTGCAGGGTCGTTACATTTTACTCAAAAGCAGATGAAATCGTTACAATAGAAATAAAATTCGAGATAAACTATTCACCTTTATTATTTAACCAAGCTTCTAAATTTAACAGAGTAAAACGATTCTCTAAAATGAACCAATCATATCAACCAAACTATAACCTGATTGATTTTTGAGAAAATAAAATATGTACTCAGTTTGAAACTTGTTTTGACAAAAAGTTGATTTTCCAAACAAATTAATATATTGAAAATTATATAAAAATAATATTAATGTATTTTCTATTACTGAAATGACAAAATTGCCTTTGAAAATATTTTGACCTTTGAAAATAATTATTCAAATTGTTTAGAATTAAAGAAACCCAAAATTAATTTGAAGTTTTCACTATGAAGGAAATTATTGGGTGTCAACAGATAACTTACCTTCCGTCCAAATTATATTTGGTAATTTTTTTAAAACTATCACTAAATTTTCTTAGTTAGGTATTTTGGTATTTTTTTTATATTTAAAAAGTCACCACTATAAAAGATATTTGGTATAATTATATATGGTAATTTTTAAATATATCACTATAAAAGATATTTGATGTAATTATATTTGGTAATTTTTTTTAAAACTATCACTACAAAAGATAATTAAAAACCTTAAATTTGCTTAGTTAGGTAATTTTTCCAATAACTTACCATGTGTCCAAATTGTGGACTTCAAGTTCATGCACTATATATACACAAATAATTTATTTCTTGGTTGCAAAGTGGAACTTCAAACCTATCACTTACAAATGGCCAAGACATCACTCAATTTGGATTTCTTATGCATCATTTTGCTGATTTCACTTGGTAATTTTTCTCTCTTTTTCTTAATTAAGTAAATTTACATATTGTTTTAACTAATGTAACATTTTGACCAATAAGAATTGTGGTGGATTGATAAGTAGTTTTTCATCCTTAGAAGTCTCTCAGGTTTGAGTCCCCCAGGGTACGGAATCAACTTGTTAGAGAGCGCTTTACTCCAACGTAGGACTTCGTAATGCGAATCCTGATTTAGTGGATCTTCAATGCGGATACCAGATGCTGAATAAAAAAACCAAAAAAAATGTAACATTTTGATTATTCTAAATTGAATATATTCTTGTATAGGTTCACCATTATTCTCAAAGGTGATGAGAGATTCAAGTGGCTCAATATCAAATGAATATGATGTGCACCCCAATGCTCAATTACCTTGCAAAATTGACAAAGATTGCCAAGGAATATGTCCAATCTTTTGTAAACATCATTTTTGTAACCCACAACACAGTTGCACATGTACGGACTGTGTTGAGATATAGAGATTTGTGTAGGAAATTATTTTTTGATTTGATAATACAACTAAGAAAGTAATTATTTTGCTTACTCTTTATTCTTGTGGGTCACTTTTGATTTGTTTATTATTGTCTTATGTGAAAGATGAAAGTCCCTATTGATTAGAAAAGGAAGGCCTAATTTAAATCTTATTTTGCGAAGTATTATTTTTGATATTTTAAGCTTACCCGAAATATATACAAATGTATTGTTACAAGAACATTTCTATGTAAATCGTAAGAATTTAAACACTTGTAATATCAGATTTATAGCCTGATTACTTACAAAAATATTCAATTACTTACACACACATATACACACACATATATACGTATGTGTGCGCACACACATTGTGTGTGTGTATGTATGTATGTATGTATGTATGTATGTATGTATGTATGTATGTATGTATGTATGTATGTATGTATGTATGTATATAGTGGTGGAGTCAAGAAGTTCATTAAGGGGTTCAAAAGCGCACACACGAACTAATCGAAGGGAGTTCAACATATATAATATATACATAAAAAATAATTTTAACTGTGTATAAATAGTGTAATTTTTTGCCGAAGAGGGTTCGAACCCCCTGGATATATGCTAGATCTACCACTATATATATATATATATATATATAATTGATGACGATGATGATCGAAGAATATATAACTCTTCATTTTTTATTATTAATGATAATAAATGACAGACGAATCACATTGAAAAATCAAATGATATTTTGGCAGCACTTGTAAATTATTTTCTCTAATTTTTAATTTTAAATAAATAATTCATGAAAAGTGACATATTTGTTACCATGTGGTGATTTTTTTTATATGTAGTGATTTAATTTATGGAGTAATTTTTAAATTTATTTTTTATTTAATGTTTTAAGTAATATTTAAATTATTTATATAATATGTCATCATTTAATATTTTTTAATATATCTATGTATGTAAATATTGATTGATAATTTAATAGTAAGTACTTTTTAATGAAATAAAAATAAAATTTTAATTAAAAATATTATAACATATATTTAAAATAAATTTTCTCTATAAAATAATTTTAGTAATAAAAGTGTATTGATACATGTCTTTTTTGGTCATTTGTCTCTCAAAAGCACTTATTGAAAAAGATTATCCGAACACAATTTGTCTATCAAAAATACTTTTAAAATGAATTTACCAAACACAAATTACTTTTTTTCAAAAGCACTTTTCTATAAAAAATGTTTCTCAAATAAACATTTTTCTAACAACAATTTCAAATGGGCTCTTACCTACCAGAAAAAAAAAGAATCTGAAAATAAATTACTTGTCAAACATCAAAAGACAATTTTTCTCTATCTGTCCATTATACTATAAATACTTGTCTAGTTTAAAAATTAAAATATAATTTATTATTTTATTTCTATTTTTTTCCATAATATTAACACAATCATTTCTCAATATATTAAATTTATTGTAGTCAAGATATTACAGGATTATCATTCTATTTTTTAAACCTTAAGGAGTGTGTCAAGTCAATACTAAATTAAATATAGAGGGAGGGATTTCTAACTAATCCAAATATCAAGATTATATAACTAACATTGGTCAATTATTTTTTCATAAATGTAACTGAAATTAATTATGGTACAAGCCTTTTCTTTCCTATAATTACGTTGCTAAGATAACAATTGAGTTACCAATTAAAAAAAAAAAAAGCAGTCATAGAATTATTCTAGTGCTACCAAATTAATACTTGTGTGGAAGAAAGAATGGAGAAGACATCATTCCTAAAGGTTTTCTTGGTGTCTTTTTTGCTTATATATTTTGTTAGGTAAGTACCAATCCAACTCTCTTTTATGGAGGTTATATTAAAAAACAATAAATACTACATTGTTGTTGCTGCTGCTGCTGTTGTAGTTATTTTGCAGCAATGGATCTTCATAAGTCATAATAAATTGTAATTTGACGAATTGTAACAACTGGCGATTGTATTACTATTAGTTTTATAAAATATTATGTTATGATTTCTAGATAATGTATTATCTAGTTTATTATAAAAATAATTATTTTGTGTCAAATTTATGGTTACCATTAATAGTTTTCAGAACTTATGAACATAAATTATGTTTCTTAATTTTTTTTTTTGAAAAAGTGAAATAATTTTATCAAAATCTATGATCAAACACATGAAGATTTCAAGTGAAACTTCACCCAAATTTCGTTTACCAAAAATATTTGGAAATTTGTGCCCAAAAGCTAGCTATATTCCACTTATGACCAATTTGAATCTCTTTTTGTTTAATTTACTTAAGATAATTCTAGTTTTTTTTTTTCATTATAACTTATAAAACAATGTTAATGGTGTAATCAGGACAAGGAAGCAATGGGGGACTTTTGTGCAATGAAGATGGAGATTGTAATCACCAATTGATATGCAATATTGGGTCTCCAGTATGTGACATAAGGACACGTACTTGCTATTGTCCAACAGTTTATAAAAAAAAAGACGGTTCGAGATGCTAAAACTTCCTATGAGCGGGGTCTGGGAAGGTCTATCAGTTTGTCATGAACCAAAAGTCCTTAAGATGAACAAAGATTGATGTATGTTTTTGGTCATCATTTATAATGATCAATAAAAGTATCCTATTATCATTTTGAAATTGGAAATGTTATTAGCACAAAATATTATACCTTCGTTCTTGTTTTAGAACTTTAAATATACCTTTATTTTTAGATGCAAATTGATGGTTCCTTGAGTGATTATTGATACTCTCTAAGTGTCAGTATGTTACGATCCAAATTTATGAGTTGCGACTAATACCTAACGAGCTACTCCCCCCTACACGAATCGATACTATTTATCATACTAGTTTAATCGCACGTACCTCGCACGTGTAATTTTTAATTATTTAAAATTAAATGATTTTGTCTATTGCGAATATTTTTAATGACATGCAAAAAGTTCAAATCACTTCTTAAAGGTCCTTTACGCTTTAATATAACAATGTAAACATAACGTAGATATTTTACCACCTGAAGTTTTAAATGTTTAATGAAACGTCATTTTCGCATTTGTCATGCAATACCTCTTTTTCTTGTTGCGCATTGCACATTTATCCCAAGTTATCACTATCAAACTTCAATTGTTAATGATACATCTTTAATGGTACATATATTTTTATAAAAAAATCAAAACTCAATACAAAAAAGTAAAAACTCTTAATTTGATGTTATATATTCGTGTAAATTTGATGCTAATATAGTGATATATATAATACTCTAATTTAAGAATAAGTTAAACACATACTTGAACATATATCATGACCTGAGGTGTTATTTCACCTACTAAATATCACTCGTCTCACCCAAGAGCCCAACACCACAATTTTATTTTTATCTAAATTACGGAGTAAATAGGCTTCTAAATACAGTATTTCATTAGTTACTTTTTCATGGCATTGGCTTGTCATGTGAGTTTGAATTTCATGTTTTCATATAGAAAAAGAAGTATAAATATTTGAAAAAATAACAGAAACTAGCATACCTAAGACTATAATTACAATAAATAGCAATACTATTTCAAAATTACAACTTATAGCAAAAGTAGCAATACTTTACCCTCTTTTTAGATAGAAGCGTGTATTTCTCCATCAGTTTGTCTTTTCCCCTTTTTCACGCAATATTCACTTCTCTCTCTCCAATTAACCGCATCTTTTATTTTTTTATTTTTTTAATTTCTGCTTTTATCTCTCAATCTTTTGATAAACAGTGTGTTCCATAGTATTTGCATCTCATCTTTTCACATAATTTATATTTTTTTTATTTTTTTCGTATTGCTTTCTTCTTCTTCTTCTTCTTCTTTTTTTTTTTTTGGTGTTTTTTGATTTTTTTGGTGTTTTTTTAGCCAAGGAATGCCGCTCCCGGCGATGAATGGGCTGATGGCTTCGATTGGACTCGCCGGTTTAATATATTTTTGATAAACACATAGATTATTGTAAGTTTAACTGGTTTCCTCTGATTGCTTATCCATGAGATAGCCTCATAGGCTATGACATCCAGTTTTCAACATTTCTTGTTCTATTAACATGATTTCCTCATTTTTATTACTGTGACCATCAGCGGAAGTCGTTTTCAAGTGGTCTCTTGCTGAATTTTTTTTTGCTTTTTTACTATTTTGACGGGAGTACTGTTGTAACTTGTATCTACACTTCCTTAGAGATTCTCTAATCTGTGGTTCATTATAGGATTGTAAAATATCGGGAAGTAAATCCTGGTGTTTTCACAATAGTAAATTTCCCATTCCTCTTTGTTGTCATGTTCGAAGACTAGGGACATGGTATAGGCTTGTTTCTTGTAAGACGTTTTTTGGTGAATTTTCAATGGAGGGGGGGGTCTATCCGGCGAATTGCACCGTGATGGTGATCAGCAGCGACATTAATGGCATTTTATCAATGAGTATTAGCCGAAATCAATCACAGGGGTTGAATTTTATTCGATGATTTGTTGATTTTGCAGATCCGGTCTTAGTCAATTTTTATGAGTTTTTCGATGATGTGATAGCGGTGGATCAGTATGTTCCGACGAGATTTCTATAATATGTAATTTTTACTGTATAGATATGTATTTGTATTTTGTAATGATAAGATCTGTATTTATATATGTATTTGATTTGGTATTGATAAGATTTGTATTTGTTACAATGTAGATATGTATTTGTATTTGGTATTGTAAAATTTATATTTATTACAGTATAGATATGTATTTTTTAGTTGTAATCTTACATTTTATGGACAATATGTTCATATATGTATTTTTGTCTTTATGAATAATACATATGTTCATTCCAGAGTTTGCATATGTATTTATGTCTAATCCAAATACATTTTTCAGAAATATGTATGGATTCTTGTTATTTATATGCACACATGTTTTACTAACGCATATGTATTTTACTAAATCATTTTGACATTTAAATATTATACATGGTATAGTTTAGATATATATTTAGATTTTTGATGTTTAAACTTTTCAAATAGAATATTTTGGTGGTTTGTTTATGTAAATGTTAGCAATATGTCTTTATTAACTTCTGTTGTATCCAGTTTTTGCATATGTATCTATGTCTAGTGCATATGTATTTTTCATTTTTGCTTATATATGCATATGTTTTTTTTACAGATTTGCATATATATTTTTGAACAATACTTAGTTATTGTATTGTTATGCACAAGTCCATATAGATTTATGAGTCATATGTATTTATTAATAATACATATGTTCATTCCAGTGTACATATGTATTTTTACTAACGCATAGATAATTTACAAGTCTGTAGGTATTTTTTTTCCTGATGTGCATATGTATATATAATTGTCCGAATATGTATTTTTCTGCAATGCATATGTCTATATACTTGTCCAGTTAAATACACACAGATCTTACCATATATATATGCATTTATGACTAATGCATATGTTCATCCCAATTATGACTAAATACATATTTATGAATAATTCATATGTTCATTCCAGTTTGCATATGTATTTATGTCTAATGCAAATACATTTTTTCAGAAATACGTATGGATCCTTGTTATTATATGCAGACGTGTTTTACTAACACATATTTATTTTACTAGTATGAATATATATTTTTCATGATATGCATATGTATATATATATATATGTCTTACAAAATATATTTAAAATAAATTAAGTTAATCAAGCTCGGTAAAATAAATGCAACATTAAAACTATAACAAGTTCGATAATAAGTTCAATAACAAGTTCAAAATTTAGAAAAACATAATTCTCAATGAAAAAAGTCAACAATTATTTTTTGACTAAATACATCAACAAACTTTTCATCTGTTGTATTTCCTATATGGACTTCTATTGTGACCTTTAAGCCCACATGAACTACAACAATTTTTGTTTTTCTTTCCGAACATATGTCTTTCGGATTTTTCATGATCCTTCTTTGGAGGTCTTCCAGAGGGCCGCTTGTGTTTTGGTGGCAAAACTACCTCCTCCAATATTTTCTGTGATTTTACCCAGTCATCTTTATGTGGTAGAGGATAAATTAGAAGATCATACGTTCTCAAGACAGTTTCTTTCACCGCATTCTTCTTTTAGAATCTCAAAGAACTAAGTCCAAGATGCATCATTTTTAGAATCATGTACACCATATGTCAATAGAACTATATGGCCTGCATATGAAAAAAAATACATATAAGAGTACATGGTTTATAAACACAAAAAACTTGTACATGTATATTATAAATACATATTGCTGAAAACATACATAACTGCTAGTGAACACATAACCATACTGCATATGTATATTATAAATACATACTGCAGGAAACATATGTAACTTCCAGTGAACACATAAACATGTTGCATATGTATATTATAACTACATGCAGCTGGAAACATTTGTAACAGCCACTGAATACATGAACATACTAGAGATGTATATTTTAAATACATACAGCTAAAAACATATGTAACTGCCAGTGAACATATAAACAAAGTGCATATGTATATTATAAATACATACATCTGGAAACAAATATAAGTTCAAATAGTAGTTATCCTCGACTAAAATTCAAAATTAGCGTATAATAATTATATCTCAATTTTCAAATGACATAAACAATGATAACTTTGAATTTGAAAAAAAAATCGCTCAGAATATTTTTTTCGAAAATTGATAAAATTCAAAATACGATCTCAATTTTTGAACTCCATGACTGTTACGCAATTTTGTTATACAATTTTCAGATTTTTTCGCAATTATATTTTTTGAAAATAACAAATCAAATCTAGTTTGTTTATCGTTTTCAAAAATTTTCGCAATTGAATAAATAAGATCTTAAAGTTTGTTTATCCATACCTGTAATTGTCGCGTTGTTTATTCAATTGTTCTTCGTAAAATACAGACGTTCATCAACGATATTCCAATCACTCAATTTTTTTTTTTGAATATGCTTTTAAAATTTAAAATTTAACATATAAGAATTGTAACTTATGTCGCTATAAATACATAACGACACATAAAACTGTGAATTTGATCAAAAAAATATCGCTGACAAAATTTTAAACCAGAAAATTCAAAATACGCTACAAAAAATTGAACTTTATGAATGTTGAGCAAACTTGTTATTACATTTCTACAAATTTCCGCAATTACAAAAAAAAAAAAGCAATCTCAATATTTGTTTATCCATAACTGTAAATGACGTGAATTTTTTTTTCAATTATATTTCGTCAATTTCAGAAACGTTGCCCAATGATATTTGAATCACCCGATTTTTTTATTATTTTTTAATTTAATTTTGAGTTGCTGTTTATGAAAAAGTTTTTTTGAATTAAGTTGATGTATTTTAATAGTTAAGGTAAAATTAAAAGAGTCATAAAAGGTGGCTACCAATAAGGAACAGTTTCATTCCTTATTTAACTCTAACTGATTAGAGTTAAATAAGGAACGGATACCCTATTTGTATGTGTATTTTTATAGCAACCTTTTACTGAAATACAAAATACATATTGCTATATTTTGTAATTTTAAAACTGTTGCTACAAAGGTTATAACTAAGACTCTACAGTTGCTATTTCTGAAATTTTACCTAAATATTTCATATACTAAATTCTCGATAATAAGTACTGCATCTTTAGAATTGCAACCCTAAATTATGCTATTTAATGGAAAAAATCACCTATGTTTTGTGAAGAAATTTTAACTTTTTGAGAGTCGCCACTTAATTTTGAAAAGGAATTAAGAAACCTTTAGAGTTACTTAAAACGATTCAAAAAAGAAAAATCGTTTAATTTAAGAAATTCTGAGTAAGCGGTTCTAATTAACGTTTTAGGAAGGTGTTAGGCACCTAAAACGTCTGCTAACTTGCGGTTATCCGGACTGTTTGAAAACGTCTTTTGACTAACTTCGAAAAAAATTTATTTTTTGAAAGAAAGCAATTTAGAAATATTTTCGGTGTTTAGGCAAAACTAGTTTTAAGCGACTTGCTTAAGGGATTAAATAGGTTCGCTAAACACATAATACAAGGAAGCACAAAGAAGAGGGAAAAGGGAAGGAAGCAAGGGATTTAGGCCATTGGGCCCAAACCAATAAAACCTGTCCTAGTCTATTTGGACCTTCGACCCATTTCACCTGTCCTAGTCTAGCTTTCGAGCCTTTGGCTCGAGTATTGCTCCACTTGTATTAAGATATAAATTTGGCTTCGAGGCCCGAATGAATAATTAACGAAATAAATACGACAATAATAAACAAATAATGACAAATAAATAAATGGCAATGAGGTTCGGGTCTAGTCGTCGCTTCAATAATGGGACTTTAATCTGTTTTCCTTCCTCGGCTTTTATTGCATCCATAAGCCATGCAATTTGTTTTTCCAAAGTCTTCTAAAGGATGGGCCTCCATGGCCCTGTGAAATGCAAGGGAAAGAGTCCGTTTGGACTCTCAAGTGGGTTCATGCAAAGCAAGAGAAATAAAGTACATTAGCACACAATCAACAAAATAAAAGGTGAGAATAATGAATCACCACCTGATCCATCGAAATAGAAAAATCAAAAACAATCAATACACTACCAACCCAAGCATGAGAAGAATATTAATTCCTGATTAACCTTTTAAGCAAGTTGACACTAGTGCTAAATGATTTCAAAACCAATTGGACACAAGGACATATCCGTATTGATGCAAATAACAAGTTGGATCAAAAAAGGAAAAGTCAACAGTAGTCAACCCTTAGTCTACCAGTAGAGGAACAAAGATAGAGATAAAATTGACATACTTAAGGTTCTCGCTAGAGCTCGACTTTCCTAATATTTCAATCTCGCTGTACTCAACTTTATTGAAAACGAAAGGGCTTAGGCGCCAAGAAAATTAAGCATTCGACACTCCATTAATTGGGCTCAACAGCCTTCATATCCTCCAAAATCCGAAGACGAATGATGCGTTCACCAAATAAAGGACATCTAGCTCAATAAGATACTATAGCTAAAAGATGCGGGGAAAGCACGATTTCTGTGAATAATTAAGCTACAAACAAAGTCCATAATATAATAAATTTTAAGTAAACAAAACAATCTGCAGGTGATAACAGAGAACATGCGTATACCCAAATCCTAGAGCTCACATCATAAACACTCCAATGACTAGTTCAAACAGTTAGTTGATCTAAAGAAAAACTAAACGTTGTCGTTTTGGGGTAAAATTATCCCTAAAAAAAACCAAACTTAAAACAAATGGTTACTATCACTCAATACAAAATAACAACCAGAAAAGATTATGAGAAGGCTAGGATTTGAATCGATTGTGAGAAGGTTTTTAATCAACTACTTTGTTATTCATCTAGATAACAATACGAATGACTAAAATCAACAGGGACATCCAGAACATTCGAATATTTCGGTAATATACAAATCTTCTAAAAACCAGAGCAGCCAGAAAAGATGCATACATTCATTTCGGATAGAACCCCAAAACGAACAGTATCTGAGGCATGAGTCTTGCCAATATCCACATGACATACTCCAACGTACCCCCTCCCCGACTCGATAAACAATGATTCAAAGAAATTACTTTAACCATCATCAGACAAAATCGACTTCCGACAGTAGCCCAAACACAAATTAAGAACTTAGACATTCAAATGTGAAGAATGAATCAGAGAAAATAACTTAATCAAGGCTTCCCAGAATACAACACATAGTAGACTGCTCCTAAGGCTTTCATAGCCACCTACAGAAGTATCCAACAAACAACACCATAACGAAACACCCGTACGACGACAGAATAGGATGATGAAGGAGAATAAAATTAAAAGATGAATGAGACGGGACGTTACCTATTTCGCGGCAGCAAATGGGACGACGAGCTATCAGCAAAATTGTCGCTACCGGAATCTCTCGACGTCGACCACCAACCTAGCGTCCCTTTGCTTTTTCCTCCTAGAGATTTTGAAACCCCCAGATTTTCAACTAAGGTTTTCAACCTAAATTTAGAAACTCCAAAAATTTTCCTTTCTTTGTTTCGACTCAGAAACTCACTCAGAAGATTTCCCTCTTTTCGAAACCCTAATTTTTTATTTTTTCACCCAAAAGAAATCCCTTCCTAGAAAGAACCCTTGAGGCCTCCCCCCCCAAAAAAAAAACCCAGAGACAATGAACGAAGGGTCCCTTATATAGCAAATGAATACGGGTATTTTAGGGATTCAAAAGAAGGGAACCCTAGGGTTTGAAATTCGAAAATCTTTCCCCCTACAGCCCCATTTTCAAACTCAAATAGTACCAAATTATTGGATTTTTTTCCCAAAACGAAATGGGTGAGCCAATAGAATTGGGGAAAAATGAAGTCTCCCCCATATCCAATGAAAAACAACCAAGTATGTATGAAATCGTACCGTCGTTACCAAAATTTAAGGAATTTATCCGTTAAGGGAACACCTACGCGTCTTCTAGAGGATTCTTGGACTGATTTTGTGTCAAAAATCGTGCTAATCACGTGAGGATTGTACGAACTCGAGTAAAGGTAAGGGCGTTTGGACGAGAACAAGCTGGTCCGGGTTCAGGTTCAGATCACCATTGAAATGGTTTGATTTGGGGACTAGATCGTTCGTAGGTTTTTGGTGTTTGAATATACGGTGTTCTTGTGGAGAAGAGGGGATAAGGAGGATATTTGATGTGGGCCGGGTCAGTATATATTATGGCTTGGGAAATTAGGAGCAATGGTTGGCTGTTTAGTAAAGGAAAAATATTTATTGGGATTATGATGAAATTGGGCTGGTAGAAATTGTTGTGGTTGCTGTTGTATGGGTTAAATTGGAATGAAGGGTTTTGAGAATTTGGGTTAAAATTTTGGATTGAAATTTAGGCAATTAATTTAAATTCTAACCAATTTGAATATCAATTGATCAATTGTATCCAATTGGGGTCAATTTGATTTCAATTAGAGTCAAATTTAATAAATTGACTAAATCAAATCAAAATTTGATACGAATAAACACCTTGTTTAATATTGAACTTCTTGATTCGATAAAATTAAACAAATATTTATTCAAATAAATTATTTTTTAGAGAAAATTATATTTAAATCAAGATTTCAACTGTTTGAACTTATTTTCAAAATAATCCTTGATTAAAATCCGCTATTCCGTAAAATAATTATTTAAGTAATAAAATTACATAATTTCGTATAATTGAATACGATAATGTAAAATTGTTACTCGAAATGACAAATTTGCACAGATGCATATTTTTTGAAAAGCTTCTATTCGGACGAAATAAATATTTCGATTTTATTAAAAACCGAAGAAGCTCGAAATTAAAATTGGTTGTGGAGGGAAAAAATTAGGTGTCAACAACTGACCCCTCCCTTTGGGTAGGATAATCCCGGGTAAAGGGAGGTTGACGTTCCTAATTTTGGTCAGACCACAAATTCGTATATAAGAGAGGTTTGTTTTCCGCACAAGTTTCATGGAGTTATGGCCGAACCTCGGTATCAGGTTTCCTACATATCTCAGGTTTCATGAGAATTCAGGCTACTTGTAGTTCATAAATCTTGATTTTGAGCATGATTTAAAAAAAAAATCACAAATTATCTTGATTTTAGAGTTTTTGATAAAACCGAGAAACTGGGGAATAAAGAGATTAGGGGGAGGTTGGAATGCAGTCGAGTTTTCTACATAGATCCCAGCCTACATATTCCTCAGACTCAGGGAATCAGACTTCTTGTAGTTTGACTCGATTGATAGAAAAGATAGTCTTTTATTTTAGACGATCTTTGGTTCAGAATGAGTGACAAGTTGATCGAGTTGCGGAAAAAAAGCTTGTAACCTCTTAATCAAGAACGTGGAGCTCTTCACATCCATAGGTTACCTGGGCATAATTTCCAAAACTCTAAGTATGTTGTCACCCGAATTTGAAAGAAAGAGAAAGCTCCCCTCGGTATGAGTTAAGAAAATATCCTAGAGGTAAAGCTGAGACCAGAATATCCAAAATACCCACAGGCCTTATAATATAGGCGTGGCGAGGTGGTGGTGGTAGTGGTGATCATCATTTATCTTGTGTCCAGAGAGTTTGATGTTCCTCTCTAGACTATGACCCGTTTTGCTGCTGAGAAAGAGTTCCACGTTGTGTTGCGTCTATGGTTTTGATTTGAGATTTTCATCCTTTCGGATGCTCTCGACAATTTGTCACACAAAAATCATTAGTGATAAGATCAATTCATGAAAGAAGTATATAGTATTTTACCATATCTCCGCGTGAGTTGTCTAAAAAGCAAAGTTATCCTTTCTTGTACCTTCAGAGTGGGGTGACCCTTTTGGACACCGGCGATACTTTTTGCAGAACGGTCCCTACAACCGTGTAATCTTATGCTGGTGTGGCAACCCTTTTGGTTACTTATATCACTTGTTGTATGTGGAATGATGAACTCTCCGGTTATAGCCGATGATTGATTTATAAATTTTCCTTGAATTGTCAATTTTTGGATAATCTTGCGCATTATTTGACGTTAGATACGAGGCGACTTACAGATGTCCTTTGAATATCTAGCTTTTAGGTAATCCTGCATATTATCCAACTTTGGATAAGAGACGACTTACAGATATCCCTCCAATCGCTAGCTTTCAGATGTTCCTGCACATCATCTGACCTTAGATACAATATGACTTATAGATAATCTCTCAAATTGTTAGTCTTTGGGTAATCCTGCACATAATCGATCTTGGATATGACACAGCTTATAGAGAACCCTCGGACGTATCAATTTGATAATCTTGCATATTCTCCGGTAAGGATTTAGTAGCGACTTATGGATAACCTTTGAACTATCGACTTTTGGGTGATCTTGCACACTATCCGGTTAGGATATTGTTGTTGCTTACAGATGACCTATAGGCTTTCAAATCATAGGTGATCTTGCACACTATCCTATTTCAAATAATATGACTTATAGATGACCCTCAAATTATCAATTTCTAGGAAACCTTATATATCATTCATCCTTAGATAACGACTTAAAGGCGTCCCTTCAAATCGTGTGCTCTCGATGCATTTAGATGTTGATTCATAAAATAATAAGATATCCTTGATGCCAGCATTGTGTCTAGCGTGTCAACAGATATATTGAATGCTGATGATATCCTCGATGCCAGCGTTGTGTCTAGCGCGTTAACAAATATTGACTGATGATGATATCCTCGACGCCAGTGTTGTGTCTAGCGCGTCAACAAATATATTAAATGCTGATGATATCCTCGACTCCAGCGTCGTGTCTAGCGCGTCAACAGATATATTGAATGCTGATAATATCCTCGACGCCAGCGTTGTGTCTAGCGCATCAACAAATATATTGAATGGCCTTTGTGGAAATGATATGTAATGGCCCTTGCGGAAATGATATGCGATTTCCCTCGCGGCAATAATATTTTATGGCCCTTGCGGCAATGATATGTAATGGACCTTGCGGCAATGATATGTAATGGCCTTTGCGGCAATGATATGTAATGGCCCTTGCGGCAATGATATGTAATGGCCTTTGCGGCAATGATAAAATAATTTTACCTGGCTTCAATTGTCAGTGTCCTGCTTTCTACATGTACCTGTACTCAAGGTAGAAAATTAGTAGACACAAAGTTGCTTTTACTAGCGACTATTTTTTGGAAACTTCTAAATGCAATATTTGTAAAGAAGACAGAGCTTTTGTTTGTCGCCTACGATCTCAAGAAATGAGATGGACAAATCAAAAGGTCCTCAATAAATGGGCATTAAACCTATTTTTAGGGCTACCCTAAAATACCGTTCTTGGGTATTAATGCTCTATTGTGGCTCCCACTTTGCTCGGGAATTTTTGAAAGAGACCCTCATTTTGTACATTGAACCCTGCATCCATAGAAAAATTTATTAGTTTGAATGAAATTACTCCGTGTTGACCTTCTTCGATCCTTGATTTGCTCCTTGCCATCTCTTGGGCATTCCACCATATCGGGACTTCCACCTTAATACTCCATCCGAAATGATGTCTAGGAACGTACTAAATAAGTGAGTCGTAAGATTTTTAAAAATAGTCTTAAATTTTTTTTGAAAATAATTTCAAAAACTTCTGTAAAACTTTAGAAAATCTCTGCCAATCATGTCATGTACTACCTTAACGAACGTCTTCCTCGTGTTTTTGACTATATCCGGCAGATGGTTTTCAAAACTCATGATCATTGTTGGAGGGTTTCTTCAAGTAGTTCTATCATAGCCAAAAATTGAGTCTACCCAGACTTTGTTACAGTTGATGGCTTCCAAAGCTTGACTTTAACCTCTGGTGCTGGGGAATTTGGAATATGTTCCGAGAGATAATCACAAAACCATGGCTCGCGACTTGCACAAATATAAGTCCATGCCCTTTTGAAAGCAGTGAGATAAGAAAGTTTTGAGATATAAAAGGTGGATCGCGGGGACTCCTCCGGGTCATCACCGATTTCAAAACTATTAGTAATTTCCCTTTCATCTACCACGACGGGCGACGGGTTATGAGTGGAGTGGAGGCCCAATTTTGTAAAGCCTCCCCTGGCGCCATCTTCTTCACCCGCTGGATTTTGGGAAATCTTCTGATACAACATCGCATCCCTCAAACAAATCTCCTATCCCATCCCCAAGACCATCATCATCTGACACCTCTCGTAAAGAAAATGACTGGCACAGGAGTGGAAAGGGCCTAAATAAACTTTTCTCTAACTCATCCTCAACCCTACCCTTCTTGGTAGGATGATATCCTAATCCATACTTAGAGCCTCTCTATGGGATCTCAATAGGCTCAATAATTGCTTGTAAATTCTTGCCCAAGCCTCGACCAGGTTCGAACCCATTTCTTAACATCACCGTTGCAATCATTTTGTAGACCGGAGACATTGGTACTTTGAGCGTCGAATCCCTATCCACAACATTTACAATTTCCACTGTATATAAATTGCTACCTTTTGGAACATCTTCAATCACCGGCACATAACCATTGGGATGATCCGCTTGACTTACTTCTCCTTGGATAACTACTTCATGATCCTCCCAAATGAACTTCAATAATTGATGAAGGGGTGATGAAACTGACTTTGTATCGTGTATCCATGGTCTTCCCAAGAGCAGGTTGTAGATAGGATGGATATCCATAACATAAAACTTAGTCTTAAACTCAGCAGGCCCCACTTGAATGTGCAAATCAATCTCTCCTATGTATATTTCTGCCCTCCATCGAATTCTCTCACATTTACGTGGCTTTGACAAATTTTTCCCAAATCATAGCCCATTTGAACCAATGTGGAGAGGGGACAAATATTCATACCAGATCCGTCGACTATTAATACCTGATTAATTGCATAATCTCGATAAATGACGGTGACATGCATGGCTTTGTTGTGCATCGCCCTTTCAAATGGAAAATCTTTATCACTGAATGATATGCGATGATTCCCCACAATATTTCCTATCATCGCAGCCAGGTTCTCAACACTCGTCCCTGTGGGAACGTATGCTTCATCCAAGACCTTCGATAAAGCTTGTCGATGGTATTGCGAACTCATTAATAGTACCAAGATAGAGATTTAAGCTGGTGTCTTCTCTAAATGTTTGACAATTGAATAATCTTTGGGTTGCATACGCCTCCAAATTTCTTCAGCCTCTCCTTCAGTGATTGGCCTTTTCTGTGAATCCTTTTTGTTGGTCAATTCCTCAGGGATGTAGCATCTTCCCGATCGCGTCATCCCTTGGGAAGCAACAGTCTGCATAATAAATTCTTTCCTTGGCGGGGGAGCGCACACTTGAGTCGGTGTAGTCATCACTATAAATGGGGCTTTCTCATTGATACTCAAGGCATCCACAACCTTCTCTATCTTTTCTACCTCTTCCACTCTTTTGCGTTTTTCATAGTTCACATGGGTAATGGTCTTGCCAGATGCCCATTCACCCTCTATTTCAATCATGTTAACTATAGATCCCCCATAGTTGGGCAATGGATTACTGTTAATATTTGGTGTAGGTGTCTGGAGCGTGATGACCTTCTGATCAATTAAATCTTTGATCCTATGTTTCAGGTAGCCAAAATCCTCTGTACTGTGCCCCGCTACTCCTGAATGATAGGTACTATGTTGATTTGCATTAAAAAATTAAGAGTTGGGATTGACATGCCTTGGCTGTATTGGTTGCAAATGACCAACATTCTTCAATCTTTCAAACAATTGGGTGCGACTTTCAGCTAGTGCGGTGAATTTCGGGGAGGTTTCTCTTCGTGGTTTGGACGTTGGGAGTTGTACTGGCTTTGATTTGTAGGAGGAGGTACTTGGTGATAATTTGGAGGTGCTTGGGAATTTGTTCGGTTATTTGGTAGAGTAGATTGGAAATGAGACTGATAATTTGGATGTGGAACTTGGTATTGGGGAAAGATATTTAGCTGTGGATCTTGGTATGAGCATAAGAGGTTTCGGAGTGGAGTTTGGTACTGAGGTTGGGCGTTTGAGAGTAGAGCTAGGTATTGGGGGTGGGCGTAGAACACGTGCTGAAGGTTGGGTGACGACGGAGAAAATAAAACATTTCTAGAGTTGAACCTCTTTTTCATTTTCGCAACAGGATTAGCAGAAATCACACCTATATTTTTTTTTCTTCTTCGAGAACATGACAGTCCCAGACGTTGTCGGGGATTTGGCAATTTTCCCTGTCCAAATACCTTCTTCCAATGATTCTCCTATTTTTACCAAATTCGCAAAAGTTGCCCTGACAGCAGACACCATCCTGGTATAATATTCTCCTTCTTGAGCGCGAGAGAACACGGATACCATTTCCTCCTCGGACATGGGGGGTTGCACTTTGGCGGCTTCTTTCCTTCAACAAAAAACATAGTCTCAAAAACTTTCAACATTCCTCTGTTTGATCCGATCTAGTGAATATCGGTCAGGGACTATTTTAATGTTAAATGCGAACTGGTCAAGGAAACCCTTGGCCAATGCTTTCTAACCAGTCCACTTTTTCGGCTCCTGAGACATGAACCACTCCAAGGCTTCGCCACTCAAACTTCGACTGAATAGGTGCATCAATAACGCCTCATTTTTCCCTATCCCGACCAGTTTCTCACAGTACCTTCTGAAATGGTCCATTGGATTTCTGGTACCGTCAAACATCTCAAACTTAGGGACTTTGTACCCATCTGGTAAGTCTACTCCCGAGTGAACACATAAATCGTCATACCCCAAACCGTCGTGGTCTCTGGCTCCATGAGACTCTTTGATCCTCATGATCTCTTCCTTCATAGATAGTAAATTCCTTTCATGCTGGGTCCTCCAATATTCTCCTTCTCTTCGTAATTGTCCATCTTGGGGTTAGAAAGGGGTTCATAAATTTCAGGGGATGTGATGGCTTGAGGGGGATTTGGAAGGGAGGCTTGATTTTGCGGAAGAAAAGAACTTGGTTGGTAAGTGGGGAGGATGTTTTGAAATTTGGAAAGGTTCTGTGGACTTTGTGAGTAGTTTGGCGGAATATGAGAAGGATTTTGCGGATTTGGAAATGAATTTGGTGGATTCGAAGGTAGGTTTGACGTATTTTGTGGGTTTGAGAGTGAATTTGGCGGATTTGGGAAAAATTTTTGTTGATTTGAAAATGTGTTTTGAGGATTTGGGAATAAATTCGGAGACGGGTTCTGTGGGGTTACAGATGGATTTTGTGGATGGTAGGCGTTTGGGTTATTTTCACGATTAGTATTTTGGACAAATAGAGGAGTAGAGACGGATGATACGTTATTTGGCTGATCCTCGTGAATAGGTGTGCTGAGGGGAAGGATTTGGAGTGGAGTCCCGTGTCCTCCTGGAGCGGGGGAATTGATGGTGATGGCCAAGTTAGCCATATCTCGAGTGTGATTTATTTCCTCCTGAAGAATTTCTAACTTTCTTGCAAGTTCCGTAATCATTTCATTATGTTCCTCTATCACATTGTCCCGGATAGTCAGTGCACTTTCTTCGTCATTTTCTGTCATTTTTGAATGATGGTCAGAGGATGGGATTTGATGCGCTTTTGACCGGGTGAAGTAGGGATGTTCTGCCAGCTTATATCAACACGGAGTAGTTTCTATTATCTGTTAAGTAAAACAACTCAAAGGCAGATATGATAGGAAGGTGTTAGGCACCTAAAACGTCAGCTAACTTGCGGTTATCCGGACTGTTTGAAAACGTCTTTTGACTAACTTCGAAAAAAGTTTATTTTTTGAAAGAAAGCAATTTAGAAATATTTTCGGTGTTTAGGCAAAACTAGTTTTTAGCGACTTGCTTAAGGAATTAAATATGTTCGCTAAACACATAATACAAGGAAGCACAAAGAAGAGGGAAAAGGGAAGGAAGCACGGGATTTAGGCCATTGAGCCCAAACCAATAAAACCTTTCCTAGTCTAATTAGGCCTTCGACCCATTTCACCTGTCCTAGTCTAGCTTTCGAGCCTTTGGCTCGAGTATTGCTCCACCTGTATTAAGATACAATTTTGGCTTCGAGGGCCGAATGAATAATTAACGAAATAAATACGACAATAATAAACAAATGATGACAAATAAATAAATGGCAATGAGGTTCGGGTCTAGTCGTCACTTCAATAATGGGACTTTAATCTGTTTTCCTTCCTCAACTTTTATTGCATCCATAAGCCATGCAATTTGTTTTTCCAAAGTCTTTTAAAGGATGGGCCTCCATGGACCTGTGAAATGCAAGAGAAAGTCCGTTTGGACTCTCAAGTGGGTTCATGCAAAGCAAGAGAAATAAAGTTCATTAGCACATAATCAACAAAATAAAAGGTGAGAATAATGAATCACCACCCGATCCAACGAAATAGAAAAATCAAAAGCACTCAATACACTACCAACCCAAGCATGAGAAGAATATTAATTCCTGATTAACCTTTCAAGCAAGTTGACACTAGTGCTAAATGATTTCATAACCAATTGGACACAAGGACATATCCGTATTGATGCAAATAACAAGGAGGATCAAAAATGGAAAAGTCTACAGTAGTCAACCCTTAGTCTACCAGTAGAGGAACAAAGATAATGATAAAATAGACATACTTAAGGTTCTCACTAGAGCTCGACTTTCCTAATATTTCAATCTCGTTGTACTCAACTTTATTCAAAATGAAAGGTCTTAGGCGCCAAGAAAATTAAGCATTCGACACTCCATTAATTGGGCTCAACAACCTTCATATCCTCCAAAATTCGAAGACGAATGATGCGTTCACCAAATAATGGACATCTAGCTCAATAAGATACTATAGCTAAAAGATGTGGGGACATCACGATTTCTGTGAATAATTAAGCTACAAACAAAGTCCATAATATAATAAATTTTAAGTAAACAAAACAATATGCAGGTGATAACAGAAAACATGCGTATACCCAAATCCTAGAGCTCACATCATAAACACTCCAATGACTAGTTCAAACAGTTAGTTGATCTAACGAAAAACTAAACGTTGTCGTTTTGGGGTAAAATTATCCCTAAAAAAAACCAAACTTAAAAAAAACGATTACTATCACTCAATACAAAATAACAACCAGAAAAGATTATGAGAAGGCTAGGATTTGAATCGATTGTGAGAGGGTTTTTAATCAACTACTCTGTTATTCATCTAGATAACAATACGAATGACTAAAATATGCAGGGACATCCAGAACATTCGAATATTTCGGTAATATACAAATCTTCTAAAAATCAGAGTAGCCAGAAAAGATGCATACATTCGTTTCGGATAGAACCCCAAAACGAACAGTATCTGAGGCATGAGTCTTGCCAATATCAACATGAAATACTCCAACGTACCCCCTCCCCAACTCAAAAAACAATGATTCAAGAAAATTACTTTAACCATCATCAGACAAAATCGACTTCCGACAGTAGCCCAAACACAAATTAAGAACTTAGACATTCAAATGTGAAGAATGAATCAGAGAAAATAACTTTATCAAGGCTTCGCAGAATACAACACATAGTAGACTGCTCCTAAGGCTTTCATAGCCACCTACAGAAGTATCCAACAAACAACACCATAACGAAACACCCGTACGACGACAGAATAGGATGATGAAGGAGAATAAAATTAAAAGATGAATGAGACGGGACGTTACCTATTTCGCGGCAGCAAACAGGACGACGATCTATCAGCAAGAATTGTCGCTACCGGAATCTCTCGACGTCGACCACCAACAGAGCGTCCATTTGCTTTTTTCTCTTAGAGATTTTGAAACCCCCAAATTTTCAACTAAGGTTTTCAACCTAAATTTAGTAACTCCAAAAATTTTCCTTTCTCTGCTTCTACTCAGAAACTTACTCAGAAGATTTTCCTCTTTTCGAAACCCTAATTTTTTATTTTTTCACCCAAAAGAAATCCCTTCCTAGAAAGAACCCTCTAGCCCCCCCCTCCCCCTCCTCCGCCCCAAAAAAAAAACCCCAGAGACAATGAACGAAGGGTCCCTTATATAACAAATGAATACGGGTATTTTCG
Organism: Capsicum pubescens; assembly: GCA_030864215.1. Lineage (NCBI taxonomy): Eukaryota > Viridiplantae > Streptophyta > Magnoliopsida > Solanales > Solanaceae > Capsicum > Capsicum pubescens. Next base: position 40,228,339 of record CM061546.1, read on the forward strand.
GGATTCAAAATAAGGGAACCCTAGGGTTTGAAATTCGAAAATCTTTCCCCCTACAGCCCCAATTTCGAACTCAAATAGTATCAATTTTTTGGATTTTTTTCCCAAAACGAAATGGGTGAACCAATAGAATTGGGGGAAAAGAAATTCTCCCCCATATCTAATGAAAAGCTACCAAGTATGTACGAAATCGTACCGTTGTTACCGAAATTTGAGGAATTTATTCGTTAAGGGAACACCTACGCGTCTTCTAGAGGATTCTTGGACTGATTTTCCGTCAAAAATCTTGCTAATCATGTGAGGATTGTACAAACTCGAGTAATGGTAAGGGCGTTTGGACGAGAACAAGCTGGTTCAGGTTCAGGTTCAAATAACCATTGAAATGGTTTGATTTGGGGACTGGATCATTCGTAGGTTTTTGGTGTTTGAATTTACGGTGTTCTTGTGGAGATGAGAGGATAAGGAGGATATTTGATGTGGGCCAGGTTAGTATATATTTGAGCCTGGGAAATTAGGAGCAATGGTTGGCTGATTAGTAAAGGTAAAAGGTGTATTGGGCTTATGATGAAATTGGGCTGGTAGAAATTGTTGTGGTTGCTGTTGTATGGGTTAAATTGGGATGAAGGGTTTTGAGAATTTGGGTTAAAATTTTGGATTGAAATTTAGGCAATTACTTTAAATTCTAACCAATTTGAATATCAATTGATCAATTGTATCCAATTGGGGTCAATTTGATTTCAATTAGAGTCAAATTTAATAAATTGACTAAATCAAATCGAAATTTGATACGAATAAACACCTTGTTTAATATTGAGCTTCTTGATTCGATAAATTAAACAAATATTTATTCAAATAAATTATTTTTTAGAGAAAATTATATTTAAATCAAGATTTCAACTGTTTGAACTTATTTTCAAAATAATCCTTGATTAAAATCCGATATTCCGTAAAGTAATTATTTAAGTAATAAAATTACATAATTTCATAGTATTGAATACGATAATGTATAATTGTTACTCGAAATGACAAATTTGCACAGATGAATATTTTTTGAAAAGCTTCTATTCAGACGAGATAAATATTTTGATTTTATTAAAAACCGAAGAAGCTCGAAATTAAACTTGGTTGTGGAGGGGAAAAATTAGGTGTCAACAACTGACCCCACCCTTTGGGTAGGATGGATGCAAATAATCCTGGGTAAAGGGAGGTTGACGTTCCTAATTTTGGTCCGACCACAAATTCGTATCTAAGAGAGGTTTGTTTTCCGCACAAGTTTTATGGAGTTATGGCCGAACCTCGGTATCAGGTTTCCTACATATCTCAGGTTTCATGAGAATTCAGGCCACTTGTAGTTCATAAAGCTTGATTTTGAGCATGATTTTCAAAAAAAAAATCACAAATTATCTTGATTTTAGAGTTTTTGATAAAACCGAGAAACTGGAGAATAAAGGGATTAGGGGAGAGGTTGAAATGCAGTGGAGTTTTAAACATAGATCCCATCCTACATATCCCTCCAACTCAGGGAATCATAATGCTTGTAGTTCGACTCGATTTATAGAAAAGATAGTCTTTTATTTCAGACGATCTTTGGCTCAGAATGAGTGACAAGTTGATCGAGTTGCCGAAAAAAAGCTTGTATCCTCTTAACCTCGAACGTGGATCTCTTCACATCGATAGGTTACCTGGGCATAATTTCCAAAACTCTAAGTATGTTGTCACCCGAATTTGAAAGAAAGAGAAAGCTCCCCTCGGTATGAGTTAAGAAAATATCCTAGAGGTAAAGCTGAGACCAGAATATCCAAAATACCCACAAGCCTTCTAATATAGGTGTGGTTAGGTTGTGGTGGTGTTGGTTATCATCATTTAGCTCGCGTCCAGAGAGTTTGACGTTCCTCTCTAGACTATGTCCCGTTTTGCTGCTGAGAAAGAGTTCCACGTTGTGTTGCGTCCTTTTTGGAGTCGTCCACACCTGTGGTTTTGATTTGAGATTTTCATACTTTTGGATGCTCTCGACAATTTTTCACACAAAAATCATTAGTGATAATCTCAATTCACGAAAGAAGTATATAGTATTTTATCATATCTCCGCGTGAGTTGTCTAAAAAGCGAAGCTATCCTTTCTTGTACCTTCAGAGTGGGGTGGCCCTTTTGGACACCGGCGATACTTTTTGCAGAACAGTCCCTACAACCGTGTAATCTTATGCTGGTGTGGCAACCCTTTTGGATACCTATATCACTTGTTGTATGTGGAATGAAGAACTCTCCGGTTATAGCCGATGATTGATTTATAAATTTTCCTTGAATTATCAATCTTTGGATAATCTTGCACATTATTTGACGTTGGATACGAGGCAACTTACAGATGTCCTTTGAATTTCTAGCTTTTAGGTAATCCTGCATATTATCTGACTTTGGATAAGATATGACTTACAGATATCCCTCCAATCGCTAGCTTTCAGGTGTTCCTGCACATCATTCGACCTTAGATACAATATGACTTATATATAATCTCTCAAATTTTTATTCTTTGGGTAATCCTGCACATAATCGATCTTGGATATGACACAACTTATAGAGAACCCTCGGACGTATCAATTTGATAATCTTGCATATTCTCCGGTAAGGATTTAGTTGCGACTTATGGATAACCTTTGAACTATCGACTTTTGGGAGATCTTGCATATTATCCAGTTAGGATGTTCTTGTGGCTTACAAATGATCTAAAGGCTATCAACTCATAGGTGATCTTGCACACTATCCTATTTTAAATAATATGACTTCTAGATGACCCTCAAATTGTCAATTTCTAAGAAACCTTATATATCATTCATCCTTAGATAACGACTTAAAGGCATCCCTTCAAATCGTGTGCTCTCGATGCATTCAGATGCTGATTCATAAAATAATAAGATATCCTTGACGCCAGCATTGTGTCTAGCGCGTCAACAGATATATTTAATGCTGATGATATCCTCAACGCCAGCGTTGTGTCTAGTGCGTTAACAAATATTGAATGATGATGATATCCTCGATGCCAGTGTTGTGTCTAGCGTGTCAACAAATATATTAAATGCTGATGATATCCTCGACTCCAGCGTTGTGTCTAGCGCGTCAACAGATATATTGAATGCTGATGATATCCTCGACGCCAGTGTTGTGTCTAGCGCGTCAACAGATATATTGAATGGCCTTTGCGGAAATTATATGTAATGGCCTTTGCGGAAATGATATGCTATTTTCCTCACGGCAATGATATGTAATGACCCTTGCAGCAATGATATGTAATGGCCTTTGCGGCAATGATAAAAATTTTTACCTGGCTTCAATTGTCCGTGTCCTGCTTTCTACATGTACCTGTACTCAAGGTAGAAAATTAGTAGACACAAAGTCGCTTTTACTAGCGACTATTTTTAGGAAACTTCTAAATGCAATATTTGTAAAGAAGACAAAGAGCTTTTGCTTGTCACCTACTATCTCAAGAAATGAGATGGACAAATTAAAAGGTCCTCAATAAATGGGCATTAAACCTATTTTTAGGGCTGCCCTAAAATACCGATCTTGGGTATTAATGCTCTATTATGGCTCCCACTTTGCTCGGGAATTTTTGAAAGAGACCCTCACTTTGTATATTGAACCCTGCATCCACAGAAAAATTATTAGTTTGAATGAAATTACTCCGTGTTGACCTTCTTCGATCCTTGATTTGCTCCTTGCCATCTCTTGGGCATTCCACCATATCGGGACTTCCACCCTGATACTCCATCCCAAATGATGTCTAGGCAAGTACTAAATAAGTGAGTCGTAAAATTTTTAAAAATAGTCTTAAATTTTTTTTGAAAATAATTTCGAAAACTTCTGTAAAACTTTAGAAAATCTCTTCCAATCATGTCATGTACTACCTTAATGAACGTCTTCCTCGTGGTTTTGACTATATCCGATGGATGGTTTTCAAAACTCATGATCATTGTTGGAGGTTTTCTTCAAGTAGTTCTATCATAGCCAAAAATTGAGTCTACCCAGACTTTGTTACAGTTGGTGGCTTCCAAAGCTTGACTTTAACCTCTGGTGCTGGGGAATTTGGAATATGTTCCGGTATTTGGTGGAAATTTTGAGGTCTTCCTCAAAATTTCTGCCCCAGTTTAAAGTTGTTTGAGATGATACCAATCTGAGTGGATCTGAAGTCTTTGCTGATCTTCATTCTCTTTGTTGGATGTCGATCTTCTCTTGTGAATTTTTGAGATTCCTTCTCAAAAATTTTGCCCTAGTTTTCATTTCCTGAGGTTATATGTCCGAGCCGTTGGGGCGCCTACGTATCCCGTTGTAGCAGGAATCAGGTCAAACGGAGTTCAAGTCTACGCTATAAATTAATGAGTTGACCGAAGCCGACATAGGCTGCCTACGTATCTCTTTCTTGGGAATTCAGTTCATCATGTAGTTCATACATAAGAAGGAAATGATGAATCATCCTAAGGGGTTGACCGAAGCCGACATAGGCCGCCTACGTATCCCATTCTTAGGAATTTAGGTCATCACGTAGTTCATACATAAGAAGGAAATGATGAATCTTCCTAAGGGGTTGACTGAAGCCGACATAGGCCGCCTACGTATCCCATTCTCAGGAATTCAGGTCATCACATAGTTCATACATAAGAAGAAAATGATGAATCATCCTAAGGGGTTGACCGAAGCCGACATAGGCCGCCTACGTATCCCATTATTGGGAATTCAGGTCAAGCGTAGTTCGTTCATAGAGGGAAGGATTCTAGGCAGTTACATACTGGAAAACAACATTGCTACGAATGCGATTACAAGTAAATTAACTAAAGAAACACGAAAACTAGAATGTTCTTCAAACATAATATCTCTTTACCGCATCAGAATTGATTGGTTTGGTCCACTCTATGCCATCCATCTCAGAAAAAATCAGAGTTCCTCCAGATAGTACCTTGCGAACTATGTATGGCCCTTGCCAGTTTGGAGAGAACTTGCCCTTGTACTCCTCTTGGTGAGGGAATATTCATTTGAGAACCAGTTGCCCCACTTCAAATGTTCGAGCTCTCACCTTCTTGTTAAAGGCACGAACCATTCTGTGTTGGTACAGCTGCCCATGGTATACAACGACCATTCTCTTTTCATCAATCAACATGAGTTGTTCATAGCGAGCGCGGATCCATTCTTCGTTACTCAGTCCAGTTTCCTGAATAATCCTTAGGGAAGGTATTTCAACCTCAGCAGGTATCATAGCTTCATTCCCGTAAACCAGTAAATAGGGAGTTGCCCCAGTGGAGGTTCGAACCGTTGTTCGATACCCTAGTAAGGCGTAAGGTAACATCTCATGCCATGATCTATCATTTTCGACCATTTTTCTTAAGATCTTCTTTATATTCTTGTTGGCAGCCTCCATGGCTCCATTCATTTGGGGATGATACGCAGTCGAGTTGCGATGCACAATCTTAAATTAATCACAAATTTCTTTCATCAAGTGACTGTTCAAGTTTGCCCCATTATCAGTAATGATCGATTCCGGTACTCCGAATCGGCAAATCAAGTTATTCCTGACGAAATCTGCAACCACTTTCTTAGTAACGGCTCTGTACGAAGCAGCTTCGACCCACTTAGTGAAATAATCAATGGCAACCAAAATAAATATATGCCCATTCGATGCTAATGGATCTATTGGTTTGATGACATCCATTCCACAAGCTACGAAAGGCCAAGGTGAACTCATTGCATGAAGCTCGTGTGGAGGTATTCGAATCAGATCTCCGTGTATTTGACATTTTGGACATCTCTGCACATACTTACTACAATCATTTTCCATAGTCATCCAGAAGTAACCGGTTCTCAGGCTCTTTCTCGCAAGGACGAACCCATTCATGTGGGACTCGCAAACTCTAGCGTGTACTTCTTTTATCAGTTTATCAGCTTCCGCAGCATCGATGCATCTTAAGAATCCCAAATCAGGAGTCCTCCTAAAAAAGATTTCTCTATTTGGAAAATAGTTCTTTGCCAAACGCCGGATTGTTTTCTTTTGGTTGTTACTGGCCTTTTCAGGATATATTCCAGATTCCAAATACCTTTTAATGTCATAGTACCAAGGCTTTCCATCAGGCTCTTTTTCAATGTGTGTACAATGCGCGGGTTGCTCCTTCAAGCTGATTTCCAAAGGATCAATGTAACTCTGATCTGGGTGCTGAATCATGGAAGATATAGTGGCCAAAGCATCAGAAAACTCATTTTGTATCCGAGGGATATGTCTGAAATCAACTTCTCTGAATCTTTCACATAATTCTTGCACCAGCTCCACATAAGGAGTAATCTTGGGATTTTTTTACCGCCCATTCTCCCCGTACCTGGTGAATCAGCAAATCTGAATCCCCGATGACTAACAATTCACGAACACCCATATCAAGTGCCAATTTAAGACCCAGGATGCAAGCCTCATATTCAGCCATGTTATTGGTGCATGGGAAATGTAACTTAGCAGTTACTGGATAATGCTGGCCCATTTCTTACACCAAAACTGCTCCGATTCCTGACCCTTTGAACTTGACTGCCCCATAAAAAAATAGCTTCCATCCGGGGTAAATCTCTGTAATGTCTTCTCATACGAACAAAACTTCCTCATCTGGAAAGTAAGTTCGAAGTGGCTCATATTTCTCATCAACCGGATTCTTTGCCAAATGATCTGCTAAGGCTTGCCCCTTGATTGCTTTTTGGATTACATTCACAATGTCAAACTCTCTCAACAACATTTGCCACTTGGCTAGCTTTCCTGTAGGCATGGCCTTCTGGAATATATACTTTAATGGATCCATTCTTGAGATGAGGTGTGTTGCGTGTTGTGTAGGACGACAGATAATGCCTCAACTTTTGTGCTGCCCAAGTCAAAGCACAATATGTCCTTTCTACAAGAGTGTAACGGGCTTTATATGGCGTGAACTTTTTACTCAAGTAGTAAATGGCTTTCTCTTTCCTGGCGGTCTCATCATGTTGCTCGAGGATACATCCAAAAGCATTTTCTGAGACTAATAAGTAAAGAAACAATGGAATTCCTTCTCTTGGCGGTACCAAAACCGGCGGCGCAGATAAATATTCCTTGATGCGGTCAAAAGCTCTCTGACATTCTTCTGTCCACTCATTCAATGCATTTTTCTTCAGCATCTTGAGAATTAGCTCGCATATGACTATCGACTTAGCGATAAACCAGCTAATGTAATTCAAATGACCCATGAAACTCATAACTTCCTTCTTGATTCTCGGCGGTGGCAAGTCTTGAATTGTCTTGATTTTGGATGGGTATAACTCGATGCCTCTTCTGATGACTATGAACCCCAACAAGTTTCCTGATGGCACACCAAAAGCACACTTAGCAGGGTTTAACTTCAAACTGTACTTTCTTAATCTGTTGAAGAATTTTTTTAGATGGGTCAGATGATCCGAACTCTCGCAGGATTTGATAATTACGTCATCCACGTACCTCTCAATATCTTTATGGATCATATCATGGAAAATGGTCATCATAGACCTCATATATGTTGCACCCGCGTTCTTGAGACAAAACGGCATTACCCTATAATGATAGACACCCCAAGGCGTAATAAAAACCGTCTTTTCTGCCTCTTCCTCATCCATCAATATCTGATGATAGCTAGCAAAACAATCAATAAAAGACTACGTTTCATGCTCTGCACAATTATCAATGAGGATATGAATGTTGGGCAATGGAAAATTATCTTTAGGACTGGCTCTATTCAAGTCTCTGTAGTCAACACAAATGTGAATCTTGCCATCCTTCTTTGGCACGGGGACGATGTTGGCTAACCACGTCGGATACTTTGTGACCTCTACTACCTTAGACAGGATTTGTTTCGTCACTTCTTTCTTGATTTTTAGACTTAAGTCTGGCTTGAACTTCCGTATTTTTTGCTTGACTAGATCAAACTCAGAATTTGTCGGCAACTTATGTGACACAATGCTGGTGCGCAACCCTGGAATATCATCATAGGACCAAGCAAACACATCGATGTATTCCCGCAACAGGTGGACGAGCTCTTTTCTTTGTGGCACCACCAGGTGGACACTGACACTTGTCTCTTTGATTTCATCGTGATCTCCCAGGTTGACTGTTTCAGTTTCCTCCAGATTGAGTTTTTCCCGATTCTCAAATTCCTTCATATCTTCAACTAATTGTTCCTCTTCATCGTCTTTCCAATCATTATCGTTCCCTTTATTTTGTTCGTTCAAGCTTTGACATGACACGACATTGACAAATTTTAATCTACTGTTACTGTAATGGACAAACAAACCAAGTTAGATGATAACAAGATAATAACCAAAATATATGACTAGGAGTGTTTTAGAAATAATAGAATTTTCCAAATAAATGAAGGACTTTCATTGAAATTCGAGAGATAATCACAAAACCATGGCTCGCGACTTGCACAAATACAAGTCCATGCCCTTTTGAAAGCAGTGAGATAAGAAAGTTTTGAGATATAAAAGGTGGATCGCGGGGCCTCCTCTGGATCATCACCGATTTCAAAACTATTAGTAATTTCCCTTTCATCTATCACGACGAGCGACGGGTTATGAGTGGAGTGGAGGTCCAATTTTGCAAGGCCTCCCCTGGCACCATCTTTTTCAACCCGCTGGATTTTGGGAAATATTCTGATACAACATTGCATCCCTCGAACAAATCTCCTATCCCATCCCCAAGACCATCATCATCAGACACCTCTTGTAAAGAAAATAACTGGCACAGGAGTGGCAAGGGCCTAAATAAAATTTTCTCTGACTTATCCTCAACCCTACCCTTCTTGGTAGGCTGATATCCTAATCCATACTTAGAGCCTCTCTATGGGATCGCAATAGGCTCAATAATTTCTTGTAAATTCTTGCCCAAGCCTCGACCAGGTTTGAACCCATTTCTTAACATCACGTTGCAATCATTTTGTAGACAGGAGGCATTGGTACTTTGAGCGTCGAATCCCTGTCCACAGCATTTACAATTTCCACTGTATATAAATTGCTACCTTTTGGAACATCTTCAATCACCGGTACATAACCATTGGAACGATCCGCTCGACTTCCTTCTCCTTGGATAACTACTTCATGATCCTCCCAAATGAACTTTAATAATTGATGAAGGGGTGATGAAACTGCCTTTGTACCGTGTATCCATGGTCTCCCCAAGAGAAGGTTGTAGCTAGGATGGATATCCAGAACATAAAACTTAGTCTTAAACTCAGCAGGCCCCATTTGGATGTGCAAATCAATCTCTCCTATGTATCTTTCTGCCCTCCATTGAATGCTCTCACATTTATGTGTCTTTGATGAATTTTTCCCAAATCATAGCCCATTTGAACCAATGTGGAGAGGGGAAAAATATTCACACCAGATCTATCGTCTATTAATACCTGATTAATTGCATAATCTCGACAAATGACGGTGACATGCATGGCTTTGTTGTGCATCGCCCCTTCAAATGGAAACTTTTCATCACTGAATGATATGCGATGATTCCCCATAATATTTCCTATCATCGCAGCCAGGTTCTCAACACTCGTCCCTGTGGGAACGTATGCTTCATCCAAGACCTTCGATAAAGCTTGTCGATGGTATTTCGAACTCATTAATAGCGCCAAAATAGAGATTTGAGCTGGTGTCTTCTCTAAATGTTTGACAATTGAATAATCTTTGGGTTGCATACGCCTCAAAATTTCTTCAGCCTCTCCTTCAGTGATTGTCCTTTTCTATGAATCCCTTTTGTTGGTCAATTCCTCAGGGATGTAGCATCGTCCCGATCATGTCATCCCTTGGGCAGCAGCAGTCTGCACAATAAATTCTTTCCTTGGCGGGGGAGAACACACTTGAGTCGGTGAAGTCATCACTATAAATGGGGCTTTCTCATTAATACTCAAGGCATCCACAACCTTCTCTATCTTTTCTACCTCTTCCACTCTTTTGCGCTTTTCATAGTTCACATGGGTAATGGTCTTGCCAGATGCCTATTCGCCCTCTATTTCAATCATGTTAACTATAGATCCCCCATGGTTGGGCAATGGATTACTGTTAATATTTAGGGTAGGTGTCTGTAGCGTGATGACCTTCTGATCAATTAAATCTTGGATCCTATGTTTCAGGTAGCCACAATCCTCTGTACTGTGCCCCGCTACTCCTGAATGATAGGCACAATGTTGATTTGCATTAAAAAATTAAGAGTTGGGATTGACATGCCTTGGCTATATTAGTTGCAAATGACCAACATTCTTCAATCTTTCAAACAATTGGGCGCTACTTTTAGCTAGTGGGGTGAAGTTTCGGGGAGGTTTCTCTTCGTGGTTTGGACGTTGGGGGTTGTACTAGCTTTGATTTGTAGGAGGAGGTACTTGGTGATAAGTTGGAGGTGCTTGGAAATTTGTTCAGTTATTTAGAGGAGTGGATTGGAAATGTGACTGATAATTTGGATGTGGAATTGGGTATTGGGGAAAGATATTTGGCTGTGGAGCTTGGTATGAGGATTGGAGGTTTGGGAGTGGAGTTTGGTATTGAGGTTGGGCGTTTGAGAGTGGAGCTAGGTATTGGGGGTGGGCGTAGAACACGTGCTGAAGGTTGGGTGACGGCGGAGAAAATAAAACATTTCTAGAGTTGAACCTCTTTTTCGTTTTCGCAACAGGATTAGCAGAAATCACACCTACATCTTTTTTTTTCTTCGTCGAGAATATGACAGTCCCAGACGTTGTCAGGGTTTTGGTAATTTTCCCTGTCTAAATACCTTCTTCCAATGATTCTCCTATTTTTACCAAATTCGCAAAAGTTGCCCTGACAGCGAACACCATCCTGGTATAATATACTCCTTCTTAAGCGCGAGAGAACATGGATACTATTTCCTCCTCGGACATGGGGGGTTTCACTTTGGCGGCTTCTTTCCTCCAACAAAAAGCATAGTCTCAAAAACTTTCAACATTCATCTGTTTGATCCGATCTAGTGAATATCGGTCAGGGACTATTTCAATGTTGAATGCGAACTGGTCAAGGAAACCCTTGGCCAATGCTTTCTAACCAGTCCACTTTTTTGGCTCCTGAGACATAAACCACTCCAAGGCTTCGCCACTCAAACTTCGACTGAATAGGCGCATCAATAACGCCTCATTTTTCCTTATCCCGACTAGTTTCTCACAGTACCTTCTCAAATGGTCCATTGGATTTCCGGTACTGTCAAACATCTCAAACTTAGGGACTTTATACCCATCTGGTTGGTCTACTCCCGAGCGAACACATAAATCGTCATACCCCAAACCGTCGTGGTCCTTGGCTCCATGAGACTCTTTGATTCTCATGATCTCTTCCTTCATAGCTAGTAAATTCCTTTCATACTGGGTCCTCCAGTCTTTCTCTTTCTACTCGTAATGGTCCATCTTGGAGTTAGAAAGGGGTTCATAAATATCAGGGGATGTGATGGCTTGAAGGGGATTTGGAAGGAAGGCTTGATTTTGCGGAAGAAAAGAACTTGGTTGGTAAGTGGGGAGGATGTTTTGGAATTTGGAAAGGTTTTGTGGACTTTGTGAGTAGTTTGGCGGAATATGAGAAGGATTTTGCGGATTTGGAAATGAATTTGGTGGATTTGAAGGTAGGTTTGACGTATTTTGTGGGTTTGAGAGTGAATTTGGCGGATTTGGAAATACATTTTGTTGATTTGAAAATGTGTTTTGAGGATTTGAGAATGAATTCGATGACGGGTTCTGTGGGGTTACAGATGGATTTTGTGCATGGTAGTCGTTTGGGTTATTTTCACGATTAGTATTTTGGACAAATAGAAGAGCAGAGAAGGATGGTACGTTATTTGGCTGATCCTCGAGAATAGGTGTGCTGAGGAAAAAGATTTGGAGTGGAGTCCTATGTCTTCCTGGAGCGGGGGAATTGACGGTGATGGCCAAGTTAGACAAATCTCGAGTGCGATTTATTTCCTCCTGAAGCATTTCTAACTTTCTTGCAAGTTTCGCAATCATTTCATTATGTTCCCCTATCACATTGTCCCGGATAGTCAGTGCGCTTTCTTCGTCATTTCCTATCATTTTTGAATGATGGTCAGAGGATGGGATTTTATGCGCTTTTGACCGGGTGAAGTAGGGATGTTCTACCAGCTTATATCAACACGGAGTAGTTTCTATTATCTGTTAAGTAAAACAACTCAAAGGCAGATATGTTAGTTTTCGTATATGATAAGTAATGCAAAATATTTGACAGGAAATAACCACATAGAGTTTCTTGAGTCATAGTCAAAATAATCCATAGGACATAGTGGATAAACTTGCCTTTGATCCAAACAAACGCACATAAGCACATAAAACAGTTATATCACACAAAAGCATTATAATAATGTGTATCCTAGCTGGGGTGACCTTTTTTGAGCCAAGGGTTCAGGCCTAATGATTTTTGAAGAAAATATATGCTTCCTCGAAGTCAATCCATTAACACCCAACTTATATAGACACAAAAAATGGCATAAATGCCTACAAAAGATAACGAAAAAGGGATACAATCTTTAGGGAAAAAGGGAAATATCATGAAAGAAGATAAGTTCCCGCGCAGGGGAAATAGAAAAATTAGCTATTGGAGGCTCCTTTGTCTGCCTTTGCCTTCTTTGCCTTGTTTACCTCCTGTGCTATTTGATACCTATTGATGATAAGATGACTCCCACATAATTGTGCCTTGCATTCATAAGTCATTTTCCCTATACTATCGAGTTGGGAGGCCATGCTATCATCCAAATTGATTAGACATTGCCTGGCATCAGCTTTTTGCCTAGCTCTTTTCAACTCTTATCTCAACATACGTATGGTTAAAGTGTCCACCAAGTGTATCTGCCGGTGCGTGATTTCACTTTTCTGGAACTCATCTTGTAGCCTGTGGAGCCGAATTTGATGCTCGGATTCTACATCTACAACCCGAGTGGGCACATTTGGTCCCGGAGTCAATGCTCCAGCGAGACTCTTTTTCAACCACTCCTTGTAAGTTTCGCTGACTTCAGGGTCATGCTCTATACGGAAAGTCACTTCCGTCCACCTTCTTCTTCTCCATCCATTTATCATGCCGTCTTTGAGTAGAGACTCACTTTCATCGTATTCGGTGAAAAACGTAAGCATGGAATCTATTTATGGTGCCTCCTCCTTGATCTCGAATTACCTAAGAACTCTGCCAGGATTGTAGGGGTGGGTCCCCCTGAGACCGGGAAGCTCTAGGAAAGGCCACTTGCCCTCTCGAATAGTGTATTTCCCTGAACGAAGAGAGTTAATAGACCATTGCATATCGTCATCTCTTTATTCCCCGAAAGTCTTAAACCAAAATTCGTGAGATGCTTCCCTTTTGAACTTGTGTAGAAACAACCATATGTCATGCGAAGTCAACATATCCACCCTTGTTTTATGATCAGGTTGTACCATTCTCGAATCCTTTACCAAATGCTTCATCATCCACCATTGTAATATGAGGTTGCAACCTTGAAAGAAATGATTTTCAACTTGACACCTTCCCAAGGCTCGATATATGTCGGCGACAATCATGGGAGCTAAATTGTGGAATACCTTGGTAGAATCGTAATCTACTCCAAAGAAAAGTGCATGATCCACCGTAACAATCCTTGGATGAATTGCGCCATTTTTCCTCTGTGGGAACACCATGGTTCCGAGTAGACCTACCGCAAATGTAAAGTCTCTCATCTCCTTCTATTTTTCTTCGGACTCAAATTTATGTCCAAATTTGTGGAAGGCATTGAATCTTCCAAACCGATGATACAACTCCTGAAAAGTGATATTTGGTCCATCACGTTCCCCTAGCCAGGTGTCGTCGTCAGTTAAAAATGCCTCTTTAATTGTTTGACGGTCCTACACGGCAGGAACTAAAATGTTCTTATCAGGTTTTTTCTTTCTCCTGAAACACATTTCAATACTCTCATAGCAAATTAACACTGCTTCGATGGTAGGAGTCAATTCCACATCCTCGAAGCGAAACACCATATTCTGATCATCCCAAAAAGTGGTAAGCACGTGGATCATTTCGGGCCAAGCATCCATTTCGATCAATGAAGAAAGGTATCCAATGTGTGTTCTAACATTTTTTCTCTCTTCTGCGCTCATATAGTCCCACCATAGTTTTAGGTAATTGTCGGGTTTAGTAACCATCTTGAACTTCTCGTGGGAATGCAATTGAGCCATACTTACACGAAAGCAAACAAAGATAAGCCTTCCCCCGTCCCCCAAAGGGTAATGGATTGAATTCGACAAGCATATATTTCTTCAACACATAAATATGATTCGTCTATAATTGACTCGCGGTCAATAGACGCAGGGCAGGTTTTCTAATGGGCCCAATACCCCGCTCGAGTATTGGGTCGTCCTACGCTCATACCTGAAATAGGGTTTTAGTTTCGCTCTATCCTAGGTATCTAGAGTGGGTTTGAACACTTGTTCTCAAGCGGACAACTTGATTTTGAAAATACAAATAGTCATCAGACGACTCACATGCTAATAAACTGTTTGTATTTCCAACACGTTTTTTGGAATTGATCAATAGGGGCCGGGATACCACGAAACCCCTAAACAGTTTAAATAACGTAGGAATATGCCATGCGATGCGATAATTAAACTCTACAGAATCGAAACACATAAACAGTTAATCAAAAATCAAACATTTGGTTATAACCTAGTCAAAAAATCCCCAGCAAAGTCACCATTTCTATTTTGCGAGGAAATTTTGACTTTTTGAGAGTCGCCACTAAATTTTTAAAAGGAATTAAGAAACCTTTAGAGAGTTACTTAAAACGATTTAAAATAGAAAAATCATTTAAGTTAAGAAATTCTGAGTAAGCGGTTCTCATTAACGTTTTAGGAAGGTGTTAGGTACCTAAAACGTCCGCTAACTTGCGGTTATCCGGACTGTTTGAAAACGTCTTTTGACTAACTTCGAAAAAGGTTTATTTTTTGAAAGAAAGCAATTTAGAAATATAAACATTTGGTTAGAACCTAGTCAAAAAATCCCCAGCAAAGTCACCATTTCTATTTTGCGAGGAAATTTTGACTTTTTGAGAGATCACTAAATTTTGAAAAGGAATTAAGAAACCTTTAGAGAGTTACTTAAAACGATTCAACACAGAAAAAACATTTAAGTTACGAAATTCTGAGTAAGTGGTTCTCATTAACGTTTTAGGAAGGTGTTAGGCACCTAAAACGTCCGCTAACTTGCAGTTATCCGGACTGTTTGAAAACGTCTTTTGACTAACTTCGAAAAAAGTTTATTTTTTGAAAGAAAGCAATTTAGAAATATTTTCAGTGTTTAGGCAAAACTAGTTTTAAGCGACTTGCTTAAGGGATTAAATAGGTTCGCTAAACACATAATACAAGGAAGCACAAAGAAGAGGGAAAAGGGAAGGAAGCAAGGGATTTAGGCCATTGGGCCCAAACCAATAAAACCTTTCCTAGTCTAATTGGGCCTTCGACCCATTTCACCTGTCCTAGTCTAGCTTTCGAGCCTTTGGCTCGAGTATTGCTCCACCTGTATTAAGATACAACTTTGGCTTCGAGGCCCGAATGAATAATTAACGAAATAAATACGACAATAATAGACAAATAATGACAAATAAATAAATGGCAATGAGGTTCGGGTCTAGTCTTCGCTTCAATAATGGGACTTTAATCTGTTTTCCTTCCTCTGCTTTTATTGCATCCATAAGCCATGCAATTTGTTTTTCCAAAGTCTTCTAAAGGATGGGCCTCCATGGCCCTGTGAAATGCAAGGGAAAGAGTCCGTTTTCACTCTCAAGTGGGTTCATGCAAAGCAAGAGAAATAAAGTACATTAGCACATAATCAACAAAATAAAAGGTGAGAACAATGAATCACCACCCGATCCAACGAAATAGAAAAATCAAAAGCAATCAATACACTACCAACCCAAGCATGAGAAGAATATTAATTCCTGATTAACCTTTTAAGCAAGTTGACACTAGTGCTAAATGATTTCAAAACCAATTGGACACAAGGACATATCCGTATTGATGCAAATAACAAGTTGGATCAAAAAGGAAAAAGTCAACAGTAGTCAACCCTTAGTCTACCAGTAGAGGAACAAAGATATAGATAAAATTGACATAGTTAAGGTTCTCGCTAGAGCTCGACTTTCCTAATATTTCAATCTCGTTGTACTCAACTTTTTTCAAAACGAAAGGGCTTAGGCGCTAAGAAAATTAAGCATTCGACACTCCATTAATTGGGCTCAACAGCCTTCATATCCTCCAAAATCCGAAGACGAATGATGCGTTCACCAAATAATGGACATCTAGCTCAATAAGATACTATAGCTAAAAGATGAGGGGAAAGCACGATTTCTGTGAATAATTAAGCTATAAACAAAGTCCATAATTTAATAAATTTTAAGTAAACAAAACAATCTGCAGGTGATAACAGAGAACATGCGTATACCCAAATCCTAGAGCTCACATCATAAACACTCCAATGACTAGTTCAAACAGTTAGTTGATCTAAAGAAAAACTAAACGTTGTCGTTTTGGGGTAAAATTATCCCTAAAAAAAAAAACTTAAAAAAAACGGTTACTATCACTTAATACAAAATAACAACCAGAAAAGATTATGAGAAGGCTAGGATTTGAATCGATTGTGAGAAGGTTTTTAATCAACTACTCTGTTATTCATCTAGATAACAATACGAATGACTAAAATTTGCAGGGACATCTAGAACATTCAAATATTCGGTAATATACAAATCTTCTAAAAATCAGAGCAGCCAGAAAAGATGCATACATTTGGTTCGGATAGAACCCCAAAACGAACAGTATCTGAGGCATGAGTCTTGCCAATATCCACATGACATACTCCAACGTACCCCCTCCCCGACTCGATAAACAATGATTCAAGGAAATTACTTTAACCATCATCAGACAAAATCGACTTCCGACAGTAGCCCAAACACAAATTAAGAACTTAGACATTCAAATGTGAAGAATGAATCAGAGAAAATAACTTAATCAAGGCTTCCCAGAATACAACACATAGTAGACTGCTCCTAAGGCTTTCATTGCCACCTACAGAAGTATCCAACAAACAACACCATAACAAAATACCCGTACGACGACAGAATAGGATGATGAAGGAGAATAAAATTAAAAGATGAATGAGATGGGATGTTACCTATTTCGCGGCAGCAAACGGGACGACGAGCTATCAACAAGAATTGTCGCTACCGGAATCTCCCGACGTCGACCACCAACAGAACGTCCCTTTTCTTTTTCCTCTTAGAGATTTTGAAACCCCCAGATTTTCAACTAAGGTTTTCAACCTAAATTTAGAAAATCCAAAAATTTTCCTTTCTCTGTTTCAACTCAGAAACTCACTCAGAAGATTTCCCTCTTTTCGAAACCCTAATTTTTTATTTTTTCACCCAAGAGAAATCCCTTCCTAGAAAGAACCCTCGAGCCCCCCCCCCCCCCAAAGAAAAAAGCAGAGACAATGAACGAAGGGTCCCTTATATAGAAAATGAATACGGGTATTTTCGGGATTCAAAAGAAGGGAACCCTAGGGTTTGAAATTCGAAAATCTTTTCCCCTACAGCCCCATTTTCGAACTCAAATCGTACCAAATTTTTGGATTTTTTTCCCAAAACAAAATGGGTGAACCAATAGGATTGGGGGAAAACGAATTCTCCCCCATATCCAATGAAAAACTACCAAGTATGTACGAAATCGTACCGTCGTTACCAAAATTTGAGGAATTTATCCGTTAAGGGAACACCTACGCGTCTTCTAGAGGATTCTTGGACTGATTTTACGTCAAAAATCGTGCTAATAACGTGAGGATTGTACGAACTCAAGTAAAGGTAAGGGCGTTTGGACGAGAACAAGCTGGTTCGGGTTCGGGTTCGGAACACCATTGAAATGGTTTGATTTGGGGACTGGATTGTTCGTAGGTTTTTGGTGTTTGAATATACAGTGTTCTTGTGGAGAAGAGGGGATAAGGAGGATATTTGATGTGGGCCGGGTCAGTATAAATTTGGGCCTGGGAAATTAGGAGCAATGGTTGGCTGATTAGTAAAGGAAAAAAATGTACTGGGCTTATGATGAAATTGGGCTGGTAGGAATTGTTGTGGTTGCTGTTGTATGGGTTAAATTGGGATGAAGGGTTTTGAGAATTTGGGTTAAAATTTTGGATTGAAATTTAGGCAATTACTTTAAATTCTAACCAATTTGAATATCAATTGATCAATTGTATCCAATTGGGGTCAATTTGATTTCAATTAGAGTCAAATTTAATAAATTGACTAAATCAAATCTAAATTTGATACGAATTAACACCTTGTTTAATATTGAGCTTCTTGATTCGATAAAATTAAACAAATATTTATCCAAATAAATTATTTTTTAGAGAGAATTATATTTAAATCAAGATTTCAACTGTTTGAACTTATTTTCAAATAATCCTTGATTAAAATCCGATATTCCGTAAAATAATTATTTAAGTAATAAAATTACATAATTTCGTATAATTGAATACAATAATGTATAATTGTTACTCAAAATGACAAATTTGCGCAGATGAATATTTTTTGAAAAGCTTCTATTCAGACGAAATAGATATTTTGATTTTATTAAAAACCGAAGAAGCTCGAAATTAAACTTGGTTGTTGAGGGCAAAAATTAGGTGTCAACAACCTACACGACATAAATCATTTCTTTTTAAAAATTTCAATTAAACAATGCAAATCTTATATAATTATTCAACGATTAAAGAATAATAATACAATAGCATTATTATTATTATTATTATTATTATTATTATTATTATTATTATTATTATATCTAAGTTTAATTGCTCCCTCCCTCCTCTTTCGCGTAGGTAAAACTTTTATGCAAATTAAAAAAAATCTAAATTAAATAAGGACCTTAATTAATTTAAAACCTAAATAATGTATACTATTGACTTTAAAAAAGAAAATTCTAAATCAACACTAAATAAAGAAAAAAAAGGAGGCGTAAAACCAATTTTGGTATTAACAAAAATGAGAGTAACGTCCTAAACATATACTATAAAGTAAGCGCGGTGTCCTTCGGGACTGGCTCACTGGTTTGGAGGGTGGTAGCCCATCACAGCTGCCCGGGATCGAATTCCCCCTCAATGCCTTTGAGCCATGAGCCTGTTGTACAGGGCTTGCCTAGTGCAGTTTACATCCCCGTGTGGTTTGCAGGCTATTGCAGCGGAGGGTTTACCCAGTGCGCACACAGTGCTTACCACAGAGTGCTCACCCGAAGGATAGGGGCTGTGGCAGAGAGTATAGCGGTTGCGGGTTTTCCTGGAAATTTTCCAAAAAAAAAAAAAAAGTAAGCGTGGCATATATTAACATTTGACAATTTTTTAATAATTAAAATTTACTTATGTAGTTCCTTTTTTTTTAGTACAAAAAAATGTGTACTTTTAAAAAATTTCCTCCTCCTTTTGTCATATATTTTAGGACTTCATAATTATTAATTTTTCTAATAATTCATAACATATATATATATATATATATATATATATATATATATATATATATATATATATATATATATATATTTATTGTGACCATGTATTTTTGGACTCTTTATTTTTTAAAACTTATCATATATTTTAAGAATCTTTAATTAAAAAAATATAAGTACAATAATATAATAATTAAGACTCCTTAATTAATATATATATATATATATATATATATATATATATATATATTTATTGTGACCATGTATTTTTGGACTCTTTATTTTTTAAAACTTATCATATATTTTAAGAATCTTTAATTAAAAAAATATAAGTACAATAATATAATAATTAAGACTCCTTAATTAATATATTTTAAGACTCCTTAATTTATAATATAATAATTAAAAGACAATTTTGTCTATTATGGATTCTTTTAATGAAGGGCAAAAAGTTCAAACAACATTTCTAATGCCTTCACACTTTTAATATATTATAGATATATATATATAAAGCGTTCTCACATCCAAATTAGATGGAATTACAACTTAAATAAAAGTCAAACATATCATAGAAAATCTGAAACTCAACCATAACTCATGAAATATAGCTAAGGAGCATCTAATTATATAAATCTAACATTGATTTAATATATGTATATATGAATATCTCTATTATGAAAAAGTTGATTAAAATAAACAATTTTTTTTGTTCACTTCTTTAAATATGACATGACTTATATAAATCCTGCCATTCTCTATGATGCTTATGCAACTTTTAGCAAACTTGTGCTTTTCACGATCGACACGATCGAAAGGTGAAGTATAAACTTTATCGTTCCTTATTTTCTCATTTATGAGATTGAGAAGCATGTTTCTATATATTAGGTAAATGTTCAATAAATTTATTTTTCTAAATTTTTCCTTTCCAGATGGAAAAAACTACTGAAAGCAAATTTTAAGGAAGTTTAATGGTTGAAAATATGCGCTTGTAAGTTATGGTCATACGATGCTTACAAGTTACAACAATAGGTTATTATTGGTCAATGCAGCATTTTCTTCCCTAAAAATACATTGCTAAGATACAATTAAGTTACAAAGAGATATCAATTGAACAAATTAGTACTTGGACGAGAGAATGGAGAAGGCATCATTCCTAAAGGTTTTCTTTGTGTCTTTTTTGCTTATTTTGTTAGGTAAGTACTAATCCAACTCTCTTCAATATTTCACTTATGAGCAAGTTGAATCTCTTTTTATTTAATTCACAGATTTAAGCCAAGTGAACTCAGAGAAAAATCGATGCACAGATTTGTACTCTGCTTCAGCAGAGGAAAAGGAAATAGAGACTTGCTTTTAAGATTTTCAAGAGATTGGAGATCCTCCTAGAGTGATGAATAATCCGCTAACTGAGCGACGAGAGACAACATGATGCCCAATCGACATCACAAAGGGCGAGTAGAGAAAAAAAAGGAGATGACGACATGAGCAAACCTTGACCAGGATCAAGGCGTAAATAGCGAAGCACTCGCTGAGCAGCATTGTAGTGAGGTGTGCGGGGAGAGTGCATAAACTGAGAGAGATATTGAACGACAAAGGAAATATCTGGGCGCGTGCGGGTGAGATAGTTGAGACGGCCAATTATATCCTCCGATAAATGGTGGGGTTGAGTAAGAGATCCGCTGAATCATCACTTAATTTGAAATAAAGGTTCAAAGGAGATGATACTGGAGGTAAATGGTCACAGTTGAATTCTGATAGGAGGTTAAGGGTGAACCTGTGTTGGCAAATGATCAATCCTTGAGGTTCTTGAAGGATTTTCATACCCAGGAACTAATGTAAGGTACCCAAATCTTTAGTTTTGAATTATGTGTTAAGGAATAGATTTAGACTGTGGAACTCTGCAACATCGTTCCCTATGACAAGTATGTCATCTACGTACACAAATAGGATAGAGATCAAATTACCATTATGTTTAAAAAATAGTGAGTAGTCATTTTAGGAAGAATTGTAGCCTTTGGATTGTAGTGTTGCACCAATCAAGCATATCACTGCCTTTGAGGCTTGCCTCAAGCCATATGGAGACTTCCATGGCATGCAAACATGATTAGGACTGGTAGAGGACATGCCGAGGGAAATTTCACATAAACGTCTTCTTGCAAATCCCCATGCAAGAAGGTATTATTAATATCAAGTTCATTTAAATTCTAGTTTTTCTTAAATGCCACTGGTAAAGGACATGCTGAGGGAAATTTCACATAAACGTCTTCTTGCAAATCCCCATGCAAGAAGTTATTATTAATATCAAGTTCATTTAAATCCTAGTTCTTCTTAAATGCCACTGTCAAAAGGCATCTAACGGTGGTCATTTTGACCACAAGTGAGTACGTTTCATTAAAATCAATCTCTTCGCTTTAGATATCACCCTGAACCACTAGTTTAGCTTTCAATCTCTCAATTGAACCATCTGACCTGTGCTTGACTTTATAGACCCATTTACATGGCAATGCCTTCTTATCAACTGGTAATTCAATGAAATCCCAAGCGTGGTTGGACTCAAGGGCCTCAACTCTCCTTTCATAGCTTTCTGCCAACCAGGGTGCATAATGGCTTGGTTAAAGTTCTAGAGTTCAGAAATACTAGAGAGGGAGTTTAAGAGATGCAGATTAGGGGATAAAGCAACAAAAAAAAGCAGCAGGGTTAGAAGAAGAGGTAAAATAAGCTGAGGTAACATCAGTCAAGTAAACAAAATTACAGATATAGTCATTAAAATTGCTTGGTACCTTGTATTGCCATTCTGATTTTCTGGATGCTCAACAGGAATAAGAGTAAAAGAGTTGAAAGTAGAAGGTAGATTAGTTTGGGAAGAAGTGGGAGGAATAGGATCATAAAGCTGTTGATCAGGAGTAGGTGTAGCTATATCAGGTTGTGTAAAATGTGGTGACCGGGTAATAAAGGTTAAGTCATCAGTTGCAGATGAAGGAGGAGTTTAGAAAATAGATGGTGTGGAATGTGAGAGGAATGGAAACATATTTTCCTTGAATTTCACATCCCTGGAAACAAACATAAGCCTGGTTTTCAAATCTAGCAATTTGTACCCTTTCTTATCTGGTGGGTAGCCTTGAAAAGTATAAGGGATAGCTCGGGGGAAAATTAGCTCTATTATGTACAAGGGTAGAAGCAAAGAATAGAAAACCAAAGATTTTAAGGTGATCATAGGTAGGTGGTTTTCCAAAAAATAGCTTAAAGGGTGTTTTGTCATGATAAATAGATAAGGGAAATTTGTTAATGAGGAAGGTGGCAGTAAGTAGACATTCCCTCTAATAGCACATGGGAAGATTAGACTGGTGTAGGAGAGCTCTAGAAGTCTCTAAGAGGTGTCTATGATTCCTCTCAACAACTTCATTTTGTTGAGGGGAAGTAGTGTAAGAAGTCTGATGTATTATACCGGCAGTGGTAATAAAATTCAACAAGAAGAGAACCACTTCAAGCTCTAAAGTATTATCAGATCTTACAATTTTCACCTTAGCATTGTATTGCCTTTCAATTAGAGCTATGAAAGATTTTAAAATAGGGAAAACATTACTTTTAATGGTTAAAATATAGGTCCAAGTAATTCTGCTAAAATCATCAACTATTATGAGAAAGTATCTATAACCATCATGAGTGGGTAATTTATAAAAACCCCAAGTTTCCAGGTGTATTAAATTAAATGCACCTGAAGTTTTAATAGGACTATGGGGTAATGGTAGCTTAGATTGCCTAGCCAAAGAACACATATCACAAAAACAATTTTCATTGATCAAAGAAGTAATAAAACTCATTTTTTTCATTGCATGAAATGGTATATATCCCAATCTATTATGCCATAAGGCCACAATAGAATGGGATTTTACAGGTCCAGAAGTAGTGCAAGAAACAGAATCGGAAATACTAGAATTAGCATCTAATTGAGACTTGAAAAAAAATTATGATTGAGAACTTGTTGTATGAAGGATGTAGAATCTTGTTGTTGATTCACCAACCACTGGAGAGATCTTCATTGAAAGGAACTACATAACACAACATGTGGGGGAAAATGTAAGATGATAAAGCACTATTTGCAAAATTTTTGCACAGACATAAGATTAATTTTGAATGAAGGAATGAGAACTACATTATGTAAAACGAGGTCAGGAAATAGACTAACAGATCTAATATGTGTGACCTTTACCCTGAAAGAGTTAGGTAAATTAACAAAAAATGATGAATATAAAAGAGTGAGAGAGGTGAAAATTTTAAAATCAAAGGACAGATAGTGTAAAGCTCCAAAATAAATAATCTAATGTGAGGAATTAGCATAGGTTGAATAAGTTAAAGGGTTAGTAAAAATATTACCATCTTGGAAGACATTAGCATGAACAGTTGAATTTGAGATCCCCATGTCACTGATCTGAACATTTTGAAAAATCTTGGTAAGCTGGTGAATTGATCATGAGAGATGGAAGAAAACTGAGAAGGGGCATCTGAAATGGGGACAAATTTAGGGGTCATCACAACATTCCCTCTTGATGTCCCATGTGCCCTGGAACCTTTTGTGAATTTAAAATTATCTAGGAATTTTATGATTCTGTAGCATTTATCTACTTTATGTCTTGATTTCTTGCAATGGGAACATTGCAAATTCTTTCTTATCTTAGAGTCAACAGATTGGGTAGATTTAGGAGAAGAAAATCTTGTGCCAGCCTTATGAATGACCTGGTGAGTAGCCAAGTAAGAGGAGGACTCACCTAGGAAAGATGGATTTTTGTATGCTTTCCTCTATTTTTCATCTTGAAGAATCAAAGGACAAGAAAGATTAATACTGGAAAGAGGATTCATGATAAGAATGTTGCTTCTCATGGGTGCATAAACATCATTCAATCCCATGAGGAATTGAATCAACCTCTCATCCTGTTGAGATTTCAATATCTTCTCTTTTTCTGCATAGGTACAGGTGCAGAAGCAGGTAACCTTATCATACAAGGTGTCAATCTCATCCCAAAGCATTTTGAACCTGGTAAAATAACCTACAATACCTAAGGTCCCTTGAATTAAATCATTGACTTATTTTTGCAGGTGATATAGTTGACTTCTATTGATTTTTCCAAATTTATCTTCAAGATCCTTCCACAAAACTCGAGTGGAACTAGAATACATGACACCTTCAATAATGTTTTAGAACAAAGAGTTCAACAACCAAGAAGTTACCATATTGTAGCATCCCAAGTTTTGGACCCTTGAAAATTTCCAAAATTTGGACCCTTTTTGGCTCGATACAACTCAAGGGAGTCACTCGTACCCTTGATTACGAGTCGTAGGGTGCCTAGGTGATCCAATCATACCCTAGGAATTAATATAGGCTTAGATACTGCCCAAGATATGACTCATATGGGTAAGAATCATATAGGAGCTTACGAGTGGTATAGGGCAAGTCGTATGGTGCATATATGAGTTGTCTAGTGTAATCTGTCCACTGTACGGTTTGTGGATACGGTTGAGGTTACCACTCGTACCCTTAGGTATGATTTATGAAGGGTAAGTAATATATAAACCAGTGGTTAAGGTCTTGGTGAGGTTGGATACGAGTTGGAGTGTCACTAGTACCCTTGGATACTTATAGTAAGGTAAGTCGTACCCCTGGATGTGAATTATTTTAATTTTTAAGTCAAGGATAGTTTGGACATTTTCTACTTCTAAACCCTTATGTCCTCACGTTATATAACCCTATATGGCCTTTCATAACACTTATTAAAGGATCAAAACACATCAAATACTCTCTTAGACACTCTCTTAGAAGATTGGAGGCTAGAGTTTCACAAGTGCTCTTCAAAAGGCTCATACGTCAAGATTTCTTCGTGAATCTTCTTGTATAAGGCATGTACTCCTTCCCTCATTGTTATTTCAAAATAACGGCATTTGTATTGTGTTTTAAATGTTGGTTTATGAATCTTGAATGGTGGATTTCAAAATAGTGTTGAGGGTCTTTATGCATATGGTTTGGTATTGGTTTAAACTATGTTTTTACATGTTTTTGGTAATGGTTTGTATATGTGGTTGGTTGTTGGTTATGGTTTAACAAAAGGGGTCTTGAGTAACCCCAATTATGGTGGTTTATACATTGGTTTTGCCCTTGATAAAGGTATACCCTTAACATGTTTGATAAAATGCCTCAAAGATGTTTTTACTGTATTGTTAGACTTACATTGGAACTCTTGCATGGTTTGATTTAGTAATTGAACTCTAAATAGTTTTGGATGGTCTCGCATGATTTTAATGGTTTAAATGATACAAATACTTTAAATGTTTGGCATGGTCTTAATTAGTTTGGAATGATTTAAAAGTTAAGGTTTTGGAGGTCATAGTTGGTGTATTTTGAAAACCTTGCGGGATACACGTAAATTCCCCAAGTGAATGCATTTATGAAATTGGTTTAAATGGTTTGAAAAGGCTAAAGGCTAATTGGTTATGCTTGTGGAGAACATGGAAGTCTCCCAAGAGGTTTAATATGGCTAGTGGTAGGGCACTTGAATGTCCCCTTAATCTAAATGGTTTGGCTATGGATAATGCTTGCAAGTATGGTGGTATGACGATACCACTGATTTATTGAATAACCTTGGTTAATAAATGGGTAATTGGATTGTTTGTTAATGGTTTTAATTGGAAATTAAAGGCGGGGAGTGTAAGCTAAGCCGTGGAAGGTGGCGGTCCCGGGGGAATCAAAATCGAAAACTCATATTTGTTTTATCCTTTTTCGGATTTTATTTTAAAGAAAATGGTTTTGACTTTTTTCAAACTATTTAAAAAATTCAAGAAAATCTTGGAAAAAAATTACAAAGTCACCACTTGATTTTTATAGAAAATACAAAGAAACTTAGAAATATTTCAAAGATTCAAAAACAGAAATAAACCTTTGAAATAAGAGAAACTGAGTAAGGGTTCAATTAATGCCCTAAGAACATTTTTAAGGCACTTAGGAGCGTCCGTTTTAAAAACGATTCACCAAAAGATTATTTTTTGACTATCTTAAAAAGGGTGACTAACTTTGCAAAAAGGTTGAATTTTAAATAGTAAAATTATTTATCTACCCATCTAAAAATGATATTTATTTTTTCAAACGAGAAATAGTCTACTTGAATTAGGAAAAAAGCTACCATATACTCTACTTAATTCCATATTAATTTTGAAAAAAATAATAAAATAATTCGTTTAGTTCATGATTAATTCTTTTGAGAAAGATTACAAAATTCCCATTAGAGAAACATTTTACTTAGTTCATAATTATCTTTAAGAAATAAAAGTTATGAGATATTTGAATTGAAAAAAAAATCTATTTAAACTAGGTTGCATACTTGAACTCAAGAAGAGAATAAGTTTGGAAAAGGGAAATTACGTAATTTTTTTTTTTTTTATACATATAAGAAAAGGTCAATTTCATTATAGATGACACCTTTTTGAAAAATGTTAGGGGAATGTCATGTTAAAAGTAATTTATTAATTACAAAAAAAAAAATTAAAATTTACGAGAAAAATTAATTTCTTGAATTTGAAGAAAATTATTTTAACCCAAATAGGTTATCAATCATATGAACAAGACAAATATCATTTTAAAATAGAAGACTTAACGATTTTCTTTTAAAACTATTTTTGGGAAGAACAATCGAAAGAACAACTTTAATCTATTTAGTCAAGATAAATTAGGTGAGAAGATTGTGAATTGACTAAAAGCCGTGATAAAATAAAATGGCAATGCCTTAGGAGATTTATCTAGATTAATTAGTTAGAGTGTTCAAGTAGATACAAATAAGTAAGAATGGGAAATAAAGAAAGAGTTAAAATTAGGAAAAATTATCTAAATAAACAACATAAGTTTCTAAACATCTAAAAATCCCTCCACTTCTAAAAAATTACTTAAATTCCAACATTTCATACTTTTTGGTAAAGTTGAGATACAAGTTAAAACCTACAACTAAGAAATCGATTCTTTACCAAAAATAACCCACTTCTCCTCTCTGTACGCCGCAATTTTTGGTGCAGT
The DNA here is from genome assembly GCA_030864215.1 of Capsicum pubescens. Taxonomy (NCBI): domain Eukaryota; kingdom Viridiplantae; phylum Streptophyta; class Magnoliopsida; order Solanales; family Solanaceae; genus Capsicum; species Capsicum pubescens. Next base: position 40,255,909 of record CM061546.1, read on the forward strand.
TTCTATCCAATTTTTTCATCTAATTCAAAACTTTGAAGGAAGGTAATTTTCCTCCCTAAAATCAGCTTCAATTTCTTCTAATCCTTTTTACTTTTTTTTTTCAAAAAAAATATAAGGGAAATTTCAGTGTTTTGGTTGAGTAATTTCTTCGATTATAGTTTTTTAGGCTTTATTGTTTGAATTACCATTATGAATAGAGATTTGAGACCTTCTTTTAGTCTTGGGTTCTCTCAATTAGAAAGTATCAAAGAATCTCAAGAAGTTATAAACTTCGTTCCCAAAAGTTTTGACTACGATGAAAATAGATCAAAGCATAGAAACGATCCCCAAACTATGAAGAAGTTGCGGCAAAAACATGCTAAGAAGGACAAGAAAAAAGAAAGTGGTTCTAAGAAAAGGGGATCCAACAGTCCTGCAAGTAAAGCTTCCGCCAAGAGAAGAAGAATTATCGAAGCAATTTCCAGAGATGAGCTTCCCAAGGTAATTGTATATTCAGATCTATTGAATTTTAGGCCGAGATACATATTTTGGCTTGTATGATACGTTTAGAAATTCATTGTTTATCTTATTTTTCATTAAAAAAATGTGCAAAGCAACTTGTTTCTGTCAATTTTGATTATGTGCTGCAGTACAGATGTTGGGTTTTTTTATTTTGTTCTTATGTTGTATTAGATACATAATAACAAAAGATGTATCATCATATATTAATATGTTTCTTATACAATTGTTGATCTTTCAATTTTCTTCATTTTTCCTTTAAACATTGTTAAAGCAGATTTCCATTAGTATATGCATTAGATGATTGTGGGAGGTATCATCTAACTAAATTTCGGGTATTCATAACCCCCAGGACTCGATAACAATAACAACAGGGTTACATGAAAGCTTTAAAACCATGAAAGAAAATTATTGTTCATAATTATTCACTTAAGCATTTCATCAAATACATGGAGAACAATATTGTAACATGAGGATATTTTTAGACATGATGAGATAGAAGCACGATCACATGACAAAATCATAAACTGAGGATTTATTCTGAAATTCTCATGGACATGATATGAAAACTACAATATTTAAAACATACTAAAGCTTTAGGGACATATTAAGTAGTCATTGTTCAAAATCCTTTCATCTAGGCATTTTATCAAACACTTGCAATGCATGGTTTAGGCTAAGCATGGAAATAGTGTTAAAAGTTGTAGTAATAGCATGATTTCACTTCTAAGATCACCAACTAGGATTTAAATTCAACAAACAACACCATTCAATCATGTAAGGTTTAATATCACCAACAATTTCATAGAAATATGATAAAGATTCGGAATTCATGTAAGTTCATGGACATAGTTCATAAAGTATGTAATAAGGGTTGTTTTCAATGAAAATAGTTTGTAAACATCATGTATAATCAAAATTCATAAAAGCTTCATGGAGATAAATCATTATAAGCATGAAATTTTATGATTTAAAACATAAAAGATGGATTCTTGGACTCCATTGGCGAAAAAGGTCCATGGATGAACATCTAACATACCTTAGAGCTTTAATCTTGAAAGAGAATTAACTTTTCTTGAATGTTCTTGGATTGGAAATTATAATTTCTTGGTTTTCTTAAATAATGGCTTGAATCTTGTTCTTGGGAGATGATCTTGAGAGGAAACCTTAATTTTCTTGTTCTTGAAAATGGAGAGGATTATGAGTGATGAGAAACTGATATTTTATCACTTAATAGGGTTTAATGCATGATTCCAATTTGAACATCATCTGGATGTCATCATGTACTACTTGAGGAAAAAGTACAAGAACAAGAATTTCCAACCAACAGATACACTACCACATATTGCTTTTTCAAAGTGTACATCGATAAGGCTTATGTGAATTACTATAATGTTGACGTTGGTAAGGAACTTGCAACTCAAGAATGATGGAACATTTAAAGATATAATTATGTTTCGATATATGAGTATATAGGTGTTTTTAATTAAATTAGTGATTGTTATGCAGGAATTGCGGTGTATTTGTAGTGTCTATGTCGAGTATCTCAGTAAGGGATTAGGCATTCTATTTTTTGGTATTGATGCTCAATACCATCGTCTGAGATATGCTAGTCTTTTGTGCAAGTACGGATCTGAAAAAGCAGAGAATGACTACTTTAGTAAGAATGACGATCCACCAAGGCCAAGTAGCAAGTTTGCACAAAAATAAACAGACCGTATTTTGCATATTCAGTAGTTTATTTATTTGCTAGTTGGATATTAAAATCATTGATGATGTTATAGACTTTGATGATGTTTTGATGATGTTAGTAATGTTTAGATAAACATACATAATGTTTCTTTAATGATTAAAAACTTCTACTTTGTCACTCATTTTAACGCAAGATATAATTATGTTTTGATGTACGTTTTTCTTACACTTTACAAAGACACTGTATTAGATACATAGTTTACAATATTTTACAATTGTATGTATCTAGAATAATGAAACATATAATACCATATAATGGTAGAAAGCAACACAACATTGCATTATTATGTATCTGTGAATAGTTTTAAGAGTTAGATCTGTAACCGTTTTTTGTTCCTACTAAGACATGTTGTCTCTAACGTGCATAACAAATTATAATAGAACTTAATAGATCTAACTCTTAAAACTATTAACATATTAGATTTTACAAGTGATACAAATTATTTAAACTTGTATCTAAAAATTTATATGAAATACATATTACTAAATTGTATGTATCTAGTATAAGGAAACATATTTTACTATATAATGATAGTAAGCAACACAACGTTGCATTATTATGTATCTGTAACAGTTTTTTGTTAATCCGAATACATGTTTGTCTCTAATTTGTATAACAAAAAGTATAAGAACTTATAGTACCAAATCTTAATAATATTGACAAATTATATTTTACATTAGATACAAAATTTATAAACTTGTATCTTACATCCTATAAAAATGTTCTCTTTTCAATCATTTACAATGGCAGAACTACTAATATACAATTTAATAACATTATCAGTTCAATGTATCTTTAATTTCTGTATGATGTGTCACGACAATGAGCTCATGAAAACATATATAACTAATTAACAAAGGTACGAAAACAACAATTTATTTCAGTAACTGTTTTTCTTAAAATTCTTAAAAAACAATGATATCATCAATTAAAATGTCGAATCAAAGAGTTAAAAAATCCAGCAACATGCTGAGAATTATTCAACATTATTCATCAGTCAACTACATTGTCACTCCTCTTTTGAAAAAAAGTTACAAGTACGCCTATTGTGACCTTCATAACCACATCTCCTGCAACAATTATTGCTTGATGTCATTGTTTCACTTAATTTCTTGTGCCTGTTTTTCTTTACTCTTTTGAAAAAAAGTTACAAGTACGCCTATTGTGATCTTCATAACCACATCTCCTGCAACAATTATTGCTCGATGTCATTGTTTCACTTAATTTCTTGTGCCTGTTTTTCTTTAGTCCAAACACAATCCTCCGAACGGCATCGTAGGACATAGCTGAATCAATGAAAATGAAACTTCAACTTATTTTTCTTCAGTTACTGCCAAAAAACAGATTACTAGATACATTAACTGCACAAACATATATAACATGTATCTAAAATAAAACTTTTATGTTTGTTTCATATGTTGTTATAGATAAAACTAAAACAAAACGAGATACATAATTAATCAGAACTATATAAACTCAGATACAAGATGAGCAAAATGTATCATTAGCATTAAAAATGTATCTCGACCTTATTAACATAAGGACAAAAATTTACTGTAAAACAATAATGAACCAAACGTTAGATACAAAATTGAATAATTAACAACAACTGATACATAAAAAATATATCATACCTTTTCTTGTACAATTTTTTGGCATAGAAATTGTAACCAACCTCAATTTTTTTCGGGTTTCTTCGATTTTCAGTTCTTCGGTAATTGTCGAAATCAGTTTTTCGTAAGTTACATGTTCGCTGATCACGATTCCATTGCTCTTATATAGCCAACATACTTGATTTCGTTAACTCAAACACCGAAATGACGTAACAACACTGAAATATTCATTTCAAATACACAAACAAAATTAACAAATAAAAAAAAATGATCGATTGATTGTTTTGAAAAAGTCGTATGAAGTTTTTGAAACTTCAAAATAAATTATGGAAAAGTTTTGGTTTAGAATGGTGGAATAACAAATTAATTACCATAAATCATGGGATTTTATTTTAATTTTTATCATAATTAGTTAGCTTAATTGTTGTTTTAATGCTACATTATCTGTTACATCCCTTAAAAAGTGCTAGTTAGTTTAATTGAAATATGTATCCATAGTATATATCTAAGTTAATAAACATGTATCATCAAGAGTTAAAAGTTGGGATTTTATGAGATTTTGGAAATAGTTGGGATTTTTAGTAAATACTAGTAAACATGTCGTTATATATGTAATTTTTACTTAAAATTTGGCTCTTTTGGACCATTAAAGGGCTGCCCAGCTTTTGGGACTAAACTTTATGTATTTTCAATCCATTTTCTCATGTATATCAGCTGTATACTGCAGCTATTTCCCCCCTGCGTTTTTGTATATCGGATGTATATACAACTGTATTTTGATTGTATATCAGTCCAATATGGACTCTATAGTCGGCATTTTTAGGCTTTGTCTCATTCTCCATCTTCTGCGACATGTATATCAGCATCTTTGACTGTATATCACTTTCCATCGATCCTCTATTTGGCCTTTGTGTGAAGGGTTTGACTCAAAGGAAGAGGGTCTTGTCTTCGGAAGGATGTAGGGGAGTCCAAATGGGACTCGAATAGAGGTTTTCATGCACAAAATCAGTGAGAAGGATTAGGAAGTTATATAACCAGTCATCTCCAAAATATAGTAAATGTGATTTGAATAAACTAGAGAAGAACATGAGATATAGTAAATGCGATTTTGAACAAACCAGAGAAGAACAACAATCCCATCATTCAAGCCAAGCTAAATTATACCCAAATAAAGATTACCACCACGCTCAAGCCAAGGCCAAACAACCAAACAAGTAACTCAAGCATAATACTTACAAGCAAAATTCATACAACAATCACCATGGTTACAGAAAAAGCATGAAGAAATATAAATCCCTTGACTTGATGTCTTCTAAAGACATCTCATGCCTACCAATCAAAGCTAAACACTAAAATAATTAGTTTTGGCATAAAGGGGCTCATTCAGGACGCATATAACTACACACAGAACAAAGAGAGTTAATTCCTCAAAATGTCATTGAACTTGTGTAATCATCCCACTAAAATAATTTTTATTTCTTTTAGGACAATATTGTCACTGAACTATGCATTTCTTTCCATTATAAGATAAAACTAAGAAATTATTAAGGATATGTTTGGAGAACCATAAGAAAAGTGAAATTAGATGTAATTACATAGTCCAATTCTCAATTAGGAATAGAGAATTAGGTGCAATTACGTGATGTAATTACAAAGTTACATTTTTTATTTTTAATTTTAATTTTTTTTTCTTTTAATTTTATTTTTTATTTCTATTATTTTAATTTCTTTTTTTATTTTTACATTATTTATCTTTCATCTCTTTTCTTCTCATTTTCCAACCTTTACTTCTTATGATTCAATATAATTACTCTTATTTTTTTCTTTATTTAGCGCATTATTGCATTTTTATTCTAGTGTTTGAATTAAAGTAGTATTTCATTATTGAATGAGTTGACTTATGTGTTTTCCTTTCTTGTGAATTATTTACTCGTTGAAATTTTATATAAGAGTATTGTGTTTTTTCTTGGATTTTCAATTTCTGTTTTGTTTTATATTTCAATTTATTTATTTTAGTACTATAGACTTGTTATTTTATATTTCATGTCACTTCAAATTGTCGAGTTAATTTTTCAAATTGTCATTGAACTTGTGCAAACATCCCACTAAAGTAATTTTTGTTAATTTCCTTTAGGAAAATATTGTCATTAAACTATGTGCATCTTTCCAAAATAAGGTGAAATTAAAAAATAGTTAAGGACATATTTGGAAAGCCATAGACAAATTGAAATTATATGTTATTAGACAATTTGCAGTGACATGCAATATGAAATAGCATGTCTATAATACTAAAACAAATAAATCGAAACATAAATTCAAAATCCAAGAGAAAAACATAATACTCTTGTATAAAATTCTGACGAGTAAATATAATTCAGAAGAACGAAAAACACATAAGTCTATAATCTCATTCAATAATAAAATATTATTTTTATTCAAACACTAGAATAAAAATTATAAAAATTCAATAATGTACTAAATAAAGAAAAAAAAAAGAGTAATTATATTGAATCATAAGAAGTAAAGTTGGAAAATGAGAAGAAAAGAGATGAAAGATAAATAATGTAAAATGAAAAAAAAAAAGTAAAAATAAAAAAAGAAATTAAAATAATAGAAATAAAAAAGAAATTTAAAAGAAAAAGATATTAAACTTTATTTAAAAAAGAAAAAGAAATAAAATGTAACTTTGTAATTACATTACGTAATTGCACCTAATTCTCTATTCCTAATTGAGAATTGGACTATGTAATTATATCTAATTTCACTTTCTTTGTGGTTCTCCAAACATATCCTTTAATAACTTCTTAGTTTCAACCTATAATGGAAAAAAATGCATAGTTCAGTGACAATATTATCCTAAAAGAAACAAAAGTTACTTTAGTGGAATATTTACACAAGTTTATTTACATTTTGAGGAATTAACTCAAACAAAGAATACGCTATATTTTTCAGCCTACGATTTGATTATAAAATAAGGAACTAGGGAATAATTAATGTCTCATGAACGTATTAAATAAATGAAGGGATGACTCTTTTAGATAGGGGATTAGTTTAAGCTAAACAAAATCTTATGAAAGTAATTCTAGAAAGTTTCAATCGACAAAGTTGTGATTACTCAAAAGACAAGAAAGCAACTTAAGGCCTTCAAATTCTTGAATCCACATTCAAACAAAAGCTGAAATTTTAACTGTTGCATTATCATACTCACGTCAATTCAAACACCCGTCTTTCAATGCTATATAATCCGTTTCAGCTATCAACTACAACAAAACAAAGATTTGAAACCACAGGAAGGAAAAAACCTAAATCTACAGCAACATAACCACCAACATCATTGTTTTACACTACACCGCAGAAAACAACGATGTACACGTTACCAAAAGAAGATGTCGAAGATGGAAAACTAGAAGAGAAAGGAGTGTACACCTGTTTTCGGGCAGGAACCGAGACCGAGCGAACTTTAAACGAAATTCTACCGGGATTTGTTTCCGCCGGAGTTTCAATTGAATTTCAACGCAGGAATCTGGAATAACTTCATCGGAATTTTTGGATTCTCTCTTTTTTTTTGTCAGAATTGATTTCGAGTGTATTCCTCGCAAATCCTTTGGTTACGTGAGATTAGAGGAGCGCTCCTCTCGAATCTTCAATTTTTCCTCAAAGGATCCCCTCCCAACTATTGTTCTTCAACGGGTATTTATAAGAGATTTTGGGACTGAATTTAGAGGGAAACAGAGGTTTATTTTCGGAATTCCCAAAAAGGTTTTGAAATTTAAAATTGGGGATGAGGTTGGTACGAAAAGGACCATTGCTGCTAAGCCATTTTTTTACCGTTGTGAAATGGGTTACCGTTGTTGTCGATCAGCAGCTATACAGCTTCGGATGTTGTACGTTGTTGCTGCCGTTGTGATAGCGTTGATATTGATGGTATTTTTTTATTTCATTGAATGGGTTTTTTGGTTGAAGCTGTTGGTCGCTATTATCGTTGTTTGTTTGCTGTTTGTTGATACAGCTTTGCTATGTTGCTGTTGCACGCTGTTATGCGTATGGGGGAGATAAAAGAATGGGTCGGGTCTGTGTTGTATTGGGCTGAGGCGGTGGATGTGTTTTGGGAAAGGACAAAAATGACACCTAAAATTAAATTGGCAAAATTTAGAAATGACATACTTGAGGCTCTAATTATTAATTTTGTAGTAACAGTTTCATAATTACATTTTGTAGCAACTTGTATTATGTATTTTTAAAAACTGATGCTATAAAAATACATATACAACTAATTTTACCTCCCTTAAATAACTGAAATTTGTTGAGGTAAATATGGTATAATTACCAATTAATTAATTTTGTAGATTCCTTGTCCGTTAAAATAACTTCAATCACGCGACTTCCGTTTCAGCTTAACATCATTGATCAAATTTCAAATTTCAATTTTCAAAATTAACGAGTTCATCTGAGAAAAAAAATCAAAATCTACTTTTCGTTTTTATGAGAAATTTCGTCTAATTCAACCGTGTTTTATGTTCAACCATTATTGTTGTTGATATGAAATTCTATAGTATCTTCTTCGAATTCAACATCAGATTTAAAACGAAACATTAATTTCTTTGAATCAAATCCAATTATAGATTCTTCAGTTCAAATTGTTCGAATTTAACTATCAGTTGAAAATTCATTTGTTATTGTTGTTTAAGGTACGTAATCATTAAGTATTTCTGGTTGAATTTTTTGTTTCAGCCATTACTGATGCTCCTATTTAGTTTCGATTTTTAATCAAAGCATGAGGAAATTCAACATATGTAACAAAACCCTTCAGAATTGAAATTTTTCGTTGCAAAAATTCAGTTTATTAGTTGCTTCAATTTTTTAGATTTCATTGATCGACTATTTATTTCAGTATTGGTTGTTGTTATTTTGATCAATTTAACAATTGATAAAATTGTGAAGCTTTGTAGTATATTTTCAGAGTTTTGTATAAACGATTATGAAAATAAGTTAAACAAATTTCGAGTTGAATTTGATTCAGTTATTTTATGAAAATCATTGCTCAATGGATGATTGAATTGAGCTGCTGAATGTGATGAAATTCTATTCACACAGTTCAAAATTTAATTTAGGTATGTTCCATATGTATTTTTTTGATATGTTTAATGTTAACACTGCATATGTATTTTTTAGTTTTCTTATCGGAATTTGATAGTATAACTGTTTTTGCTGATAATATACTTTATACAAGTTTTTCTTCGGTTCGATTCAGTAGTTTTTGTATTTGGTTTAATAGTTTTTTTTGTGTTTGTATTTTACATTAAACAAATTTTGTTTAAATTTTTTTTTTGAATGGAGATGTTGGTTGTGTAAGTTTATTTGCAGTTAAAGCTGAAAAGTGTTTGTTTTAACAAGTTATAATTTGACAACATGTTTATATTTGTTTTTTTTTTTGTTAAATCAAGTAGAAATGGGAAGCATACCAGTGCTTGTGAAGCACTCTGGTCGGTGGATGTATGAAAAAAACTACGAAGAATATATCACTGATGCTATACTGTTGAGCACATCAACAACACTTATTGAGATGCACGATGAATTGACATCTCACTTAAGTGTGAATTTAACGAGGAAACGTAATCTAGTGGAATATCAAATTACTGCTAATGCAGGGCAAATAGAAATACATAATGATATGGGTTTAAAGGTGTTTATATTTCAGAAAAAGCATATACAAGACATGAATTATCTTCCTTTATATGTAAGTATTTTGGAGAAAGTCGTAGGGAGCAACGTGGCTAGTTCTTCTATGTGTGTTGCTGAAAGAATAACCAACTGTGACAACATTCTAACACTGATAAATACAACAAATGAAGGAGCTTTGGTGGTTTGTGAAGATACACAGGCATTAGATGTATTTGAAATGGATACTGTGGAGTTGATTATCTCAGATCCACATCACAAACATGTTGAGGAAGACCAGGTTTACTTGAGAAAAAAAATTTGAAGTCAGTCATGAAGGACTATTCAATTAGGAAAAAGTTTCAAACGCGAAGTAAAAGGTCAAGTAAGAAAACGTACGTACATTCTATATCACTCTATTGTTGTTTAATATTAGTTTGGATATGTATTTTCAAAATACTAAATTATGTGGGATGCAGGTGTACGTTGTTTTGCAAATCAAGAAAATGCGAGTTTTTAATGCGTGCATCAGGAATGGGAGAAACTGGAATGTTTAGAATAAGAGAATTCAGACCTCAACATAAATACCCGGTGAAGGACAAGATCTATCCAAAGGTTCATGCTACTAGTATGTTGATAGGTGGTATTGTTAAACAAAAATTCAAGAACCACAAAAGAAAATACAGTGCAACAGAAATTAGAAATGACATGAAGGAAGATTTTGGTATGTATCTGACATACACTTTATGTTGGAGGGCGAAAGAAAGAGCGTTAGAAGAGTTGAGGGGTAAGCCATCAACATCTTATGGGAAACTGTCATCATACGTATATGTACTGAATACTACCATCCAGAGTTACATATAAGAATAAAGAAGACAGATGAGAATGAGTTCTTGTATGTATTTATCGCTCTGAATGCATTCATTAAGGGATTAGATCATTGTAGACCGATCGTAGTTGTTGATGCTAGTCATCTGAGAGGAATGTATACTGGGGCATTTATAACAACATGTACAATGGATAGAGCAGGTTAGTATGAATTTGTAATAATTATATTGTAAAACTTGTTGTATTTTTTGTATTTCTGTGTATCACCTGAAAATACATATCTCCACTAGATATATACATATCTGTATAAAATTACCTAGAGTTTCAAAGTTTCATGAATTAAAACATTTAAAAATGACTATGTTTTATAGTTATGTGTGTCTAAATTTTATTATATGTAATTGATACCATTTATTTGATAAAATATATAATTTTAATTACCTGTATATATAATAAATACATATGCAGTTCCTATGCGTATTTTTATTTTACTGCGCATAATTATTTTGTATATACAGGTCATATATTTCCTCTGGCATATGGTGTGATTGATTCTGAAAATGATGCATCATGGAGGTGGTTCTTTTAGAATTTAAAGGAAGCGTACGGGGAAAGACAAAACATGTGTGTTGTTTCTGATAGAAATCCAAGCATCATAAAGGCTATTAGTAATGTGTACAACGATATTTCACATTATGCATGTATGTGGTATCTATGGGGAATGTTAAAAAACTTTACAGAAAGCTACACGATGCATTGTCGGAGATTTTTTATACAATGGCCAAATCATATTCAAAGTCAGAATTCCAAATGTTAATGGAAAAAGTTGAGGCAGTTGATATTAGGGTGAAGAATTATTTGGAATTGACTGGTTACGAAAAGTGGGTTAGGTCCTATGTAACAGTAAACCGAGGGTGAACTTTCACTTTAAACATTGCGGAGTCAATAAATGGAGTACTTGTATCATCTAGAGAACTGTCAATTTATGACTTTCTTGAGGAGGTTCGATTATTGTTTGCAAAATGGAACTGCAAAAATAGGCAACAGGCTTCATATACCTTCACACCACTCATTGGAAAGTTTTATGACATACTCAAAGAGAATGAGGCCTTGTGTACTCATATGATGGTATGACCTTTTACATTTTTGGAATTTATACTTCTGAAAAAATAATTAATAGAATAACTTTCATTAAGTGCTAAATGAATGGAAACATTAAAAAAAAAAACTAAAAAGTTAAGTAAGAAAAATATTATGTACTCTGCATATGTATTTTTACTCTGTATATGTATTTTTTTTTCTAAAAAAATGCTGGTGTGCTTACAACATATCGTATAAATATGAATTTCATCTTTTTGTAGCATATCATTAAACTTTTTATTTTTATATCAGGTTGTACCAGCCACAGAATATGTGTATACGATACACGACAAACAAAAACACTACATTGTTTGCCTCAAAGAAAAAAAATGTTCATGTAATGCATTTTAACTAGATCAGATACCATGTGCACATGCTTGTGCAGTGTTGGAAAAGAATAATTTTGAGAAGGGGCCATACTATTGTGATTTGTTTAAACCAAAAACTGTTTTGAAAACATATGATATTCCCATCTACCCGTTGCCACACAAAGATGACTGGCTAATTCCAGAGAGCGTACTTGGTGAAATGGTACTGCCTCCAAAATACAAAAGACCTCCAGGAAGACCTGCGAAGAAGGATCGCGGAAAATCAGGCCGGGATATGTTTGGAAAGAAGAACATCAACTCATGTGGTGGTTGTGGGGATAAGGATCACAATAGGCGTTCCTGTAGGAAATATCAAAAATGAAACATTTCTCTTTCCGTATTATTGCTTAAAATTTTATTTTTATTTTTATAAACTTGAACTATTTTTTTAATCATCATTTGACAAGTGTACACACTTAAATCTGAATTCTGCATATGTATATGTTGAAAGATCTGAACATTGCATATGTATTTTGAATGTGCAGTTCATATGTATTTTTAGCATTGAATATACTTTTTAGGTTAAAGTTGGTAACTTTGATTCACCAAACACTTATTTAGTTCGTAATTGTTAATTGATTTAGCCACATATGACATATTCTGCAAATCTATGTTTGAATTTCAAAATCTTAGCGCAGCATATGTGTTTATATGATAAAAATATATTTAAATGTATAATACATATGTATTTTTAATAAAAAATACTAACATTGCATATGTATTTATGTAAAATAAAATCTCACCATAAATTACAGAATTGTATTAAAAGTTTAAAATTATCTTTAATTTCAGTTTTCATTTATAATCATATTAATTGGACACATATCAAAATAAATATTAGTTATGAACAATATGTATTTTAGAAAAACTTATTATTAACACTGCATATGTATTTTTATGCTAAATTTTATTTATAATGCTTACATATTTTTTAGCAAAATATGAACACTGCATATGTATTTTCTAACATTGCATATGTATTTTAACATAACATTGACATTTTTAAACTAAAAATTTCAGATATATTTTTGGAATGGTTAGGCATAACATTGCATATGTATTTTTCTCATCTAAAAACAATACATATGTATTTTTTAGGCATAAAAATTCCTGCATATGTATTTTAATCATAATATGAACAATCCATATGTATTTTTTTTTAACAAAATCACACAGTAAAATGAAGAACAACATAAAGGACTCGTATTAAACTTGAATTAGTACTATTATAACCTACAATTAGAACCACTTCAAAATATCAAAATTAGTTTGTATAATCAGTACCTACATCTATAAACCAGCGACTAAACTATATAAAGTAATCAATCCATCATCCATCATACATCAAAAACTTCAGTTACACTAGTTATTCGACTTTGCCTTGGAGGCCTCAAAGGTGCTTCGACATCACTATGAGCATTTACGTCTTGCTTTCTGGTCCCATAATCCCACAAAAGTACAACATATCTTGTACGGAGTACATTGGGGTCGAACTCATTCGCAAGAATTTTGTGACCATAAGAAAGACACTCCACATATGTAACCATATAGACACCACAATCCCTACAAAAATAATAAAAAGGAACACATATGTGCTTTAATATATATTGTACAAACATACAATTTTGTTATATGTAAATTAAATAACTTACAAGCTTCCGCTCGGTTGTTGAGGCAAACTTTCTTGAAATAACACATCAAACATATCTGAGGAGTCTATGTCTTTGTATCTTGGATGGTTTTCAACATGAATTCCTTTCTTAACATAGAAATCACAATGTTCGAGACAAATGGGATAATCACAGCTAATTTCTCAATGACATCAAGAACAGCCGAATAATGACCAGATGATTCATATGAATCATTTAGGAATATGCACCTCTCTGAAAAAGATAAAATTGCTAGCACCCAATGATGTTTTTCCTTTATATTTACTGGAATATAAATGTCTTCCATTATATGCCATGGCGCAACAGCATGCATAAAGAACCCATTTATGTATTCATTAAGATGTGCCACATGTCCTCCCACCGTAAGATTTTCAGCATCCGCAGAATAAACATCATGAACAGATCTAATTATGTTCATAAAGTTGCAATCTACTGTGCTGAATTTGTGTAACGCCCCGAAATCGGGTCCCGAGACGTCACACGGTGCTTAGGGTCACAAGTGACCCCAAGCTAACCCTTCTACTGGCATAACTCATAAGAAACTGAATAAAAATACAAATCCATACAAATCAGTAGAAATTAACTCTTTTCTGAATCTGATCGATACAAAAATGGAATTTTACAAGATTACAATTCTGCCTTTACAACCAAAATTGAAACAAAATACATCAACTTCTACTAACTGTCTATGAAGCCTCTACTAGTACTGACTGTAGGTAGCCAGGTCATGACTCCTGACTACCCCAAATCAATACGACTGAATAAAAAAAATACAACACTATAACTCTTCATAACTAACCATATTCCTTGAATCAAAAGGACTCATCACCTGCTGACTGGATACCACAAACTGACTGGATTCGAAGGTGCAACTATACCTTGTACCTACATTCCAAGAATATGTAGCCCACATACGAATATGTGGGTCAGTACCATGGAAAAATACCGAGCATATGGGGGTGCAATGCATATATAAAATAATATCTTAATATCATCACAGTTTATAAAATTATGCATTCTGATATAGATGACTCACTTAGCTCGAATTAAATCATCAAAATCATGGATGAATAATACATGTAAAGTAAAAAAAGTGAGTCATTACAATACGTTCTCAATTCACTTTCATCTCAATTTCAGATCATCAAAACAATCAACTCTCATGTCAATTCTCATTAGAATATATTCCTTAAATCTTTTAAGAATAATGACTTTCTCAAATTCAACCTTTTATGCAAATATGTTTTCATCCCAGATAAAAGAGTACACACACACACACATTGGGAGATCCTATAACCGACATAAACCATGTGAGCCACATGGAGTCCAACGTCCAACCCACGTTGGGGAGATCCATCCTATCCTTTCCATCGGAGTAGGACTTCCAATATCAATCCAAAAACACTAGTGATCACTATATAAATCAGCCTCAGGCTCACATCCTATGGGGGCACGTAGTTCTAGGGAAGTAAGGTCACTTTATACCTCTCACTCGGTGCTAAAGATTACTCCTGAACTTAGCTTAGAAATTTAAATCAACCTCAGGCTCACATTAAAGAAAATCCACAATAAACACTTCAACAATTTTCATCGAGAGCCAATTTGCTACCCCTTTATCATAATCAATAAAAACGTGGATTTCTTTCACAGTCGAGTTCAAAATAACTCATTCACGACCAAAAGGTCAAATCATTCAAAACATCTCAAATATTCAACATCAACGTGCTTATAACACACATTTTCTCAAAAACACAATTTCAAATGGGGTTTGCGACCCAAATATCAAAATCATGATAAATATAAGATTCATGCTTTATATCGCCACACATGTAAATTCATATTTCAAAATCATAAACATTAAGATTTCATAATAATCATCATAAGATATGGGTTCATGCTTCAAATTCATAAAAAAATCAAATAAAAATCATGCCTTTGTAAGAAAAATTACTTTTGGGCACAAGAACGAAAGAGAGTTCTTGTTGAAATGCCTCACATACCTTGAATGATGAACTTTAGATCGATTCTCATTTTTGAGATGTTAATCGTGCCTTTGAATGATGGTTTTTGGAGTTCTTGAACTAGGAACTTGGAATCTTGAATAAATTTGCAGAATTAATGGTGAACTTTGGAGGTTCTTGAAGTTGGATGTAGGAGCTTAGGGTTTTCTTTTTGAGGGAATTTGATGAAATATAACATATAATGCTTCTAATAAGCTTTAATATAGGGTTTGGACAGATTTTGGGTGAGGGAGAATGACCAAAACGCCCCTAAAAATCAAATAATTCTCGAATCTGTCCTTTGGTGAACTGTTTTGATAGTCTGAAGTAGATCAACCATAACATTTTACTCAGTTATCCAAATTGGATGAAACCAATTTCATTAGAAAGAGGACTCTCATATATTTCCGTTGATATATAGTATCTCACTCAGATCATTGTGTACGAGGAGTTATGATCGTTTGAAGTTGACCCAAAAATTTACTTTTGATAGGCTGAAGTAGATCGACCATAACTTCTTGCTCCGATAGACAAATTGGATGAAACTAATTTCATAGGAAAGAGGACTCGCAGATATTTCCGTTGATATATAGTAGATCACACAGATCATTATGTACAAGGAGTTATGATCGTTTAAAGTTGGAGAAAAAATACGCCAGGCCTCAGTACTTTTTTTTTTCTGCACGTTTTACTGTTCACTACTATTCACGGTTCGAACGGAATGTTCATAACTCGTCGTTCGGGTGTCCGTTTTGGTTGATCCACATATCGTTGGAAATCTTATTCGATACTCTACTCAATGGTGGGTCATAATCTAAGACATTCCATACGGAGAATTTATAATTCATTCTAGAAGATAGAACCCAACACGTTTACGCACAAAATTTTAATGAAAAATTTCTCAGGGTATTACATCATCTCCCCCTTGGAAACATTCGTCCTCGAATGTCGATGAATAAGTATAGAATACCATGAAAATGAGGACAAAAGGCTGGGATAACAAAATCAATCCACTTACTTCACTCCAAACTTTCGAATACTTCATAGAACATGCGATTCATAATGAGAATGGTCACATTTTTGGATCTTAAACAAAGGAGACTGATTTTAAGGAATCGATATCTTTGTTTTATTCAGAGACTGAGAATCAAAGGTCCCGAAGGGGATCTCATCAAAAGAAGGACCACTTGCGCCCAAATGAAACGTCCCTCAACACTCCCTCCAAAAGATTCAAATGACATTGTTCGGGGAGAAAATGAACCATAATTTGATACAATCCTATCATATGGGAACAAGTACCCATATGGCATAAATTAATATAGGAATTTCTAGGTCTTGAGAAACATAACTCCTTGCTTCCAAACTTAGCAACACTTCCCAACTAGTCCCTCGACTATGTTTAAGCCTAACTCCAAGTACTCATGAGATACGCCACATAACACTATAGTATTAATCTATATCATGAACCTCAATACACACTGAGCCTCACAACTCCTCACTTCAAACATAACTCTTATTGCTACTCCAACAACCACATACAATCTTATACTAGGGATCCGCTAACTTGCGGTGCATTCTTTTAGATATACAACCATAACATTCAAGCCTATACTCATAACCACATACGCACTTCGTACATGCACCTCTAAACAAACACTCATAAAGAATCTTCCTCGCTTTCTCTAAGATTCCATCAATTACATCATTCACACATACTGGTCAATTCTTTAAACGACACACATAATAGTTTCTCAACCAATTGAACAATACACAAAAACTCTGTATTACTATTCCTACAACCTCATAGAAGTGCATAAAATCGACGCACAATAATCTTTCCAAATAAATATTTAAAACTTCAACTAACCACGGCATGTATCAAGGACTTAGCCTCAATATAACTTCACTTCACCTCTGTGAGCACACCACCTTCTATCATAGATAAGAAAGTATCTTCTCTCCCTTCTAGACAACTGCTCAACACCATTAGCTTGAATTAATGAAAAGGTCACAAAATTTTAAAACATGAAGACCTGAAACATGAAGGGATAATGTAAATAACTTGACTCTCTCTATTGAGGCCTTAGGAATAAAATATCAAATACAATGGGTTCATTAAGGTATCAAAACTGAAGACACCCATAATGGAAACTGAATCTCACTGATCAATAAGAGTATTGCCTGAGTACTGGAACTGAACATACTGTAAAACTTGAGTATATGAGTCATGGGTGGCATGCCCTGAATTTAGAGCTCATAACTTATGGAATGTGATTCCAACTGCTAGAAGAACTGGAATTTCTCATTTTTGGAAACTAGAAGAGTATGTAATTCTCCATCACGCGTATGAACATGAATTAAGATCATGGAAATGAAATGTAAAGTATGAGTAGGTTTTGGGACAACTGAAAATACTGAAATAACATTGGGTCAAGCACCGATTTTTTTCACAGCAAATTTACAACTTACTGGTACTTCTACTAAAATGTAAAAGCTTGACTTGACTACTTGTTCTATCATCTCCCCCTTAGCTTTAAGCCACCACTCAAATTCTCAAATGCTTACTAATTTCGAATCTCCACGAACATCTCTATCGCCGGAATGTACACCATCTAGTGCTTCAACTCTTATTTCTATTAGCTCAACTTGAATACTTTCTAACCTTTTGATAGACCATACTACTTCTGTCTTCTCCCTCTAATACCATGCTTATGAGCTTATGTTTCTAACCCATAAGAATCAAAATCACACTTAAGAGGCTCAACATTTCCAATCATACGCCTCACCTTAACTTAGCCATCAAAACATCATCTATCATCTAACTAGTATTTATCCATCTAACAATCCCATGGCACGACTCACTACACCACATACACTAATCCTCGAAATTAAAGCAGTCCCATAATATCTTGGGTAAACTTTCTCATCATAATATAATATTAAACTTAATTAGAAGTCAACTACACTTAAACTCTTGTGTACACTGTTCAGGCCTATTAGGTCACTTCCGACAACTAATACCACTAATTCGGAAACCGTCACATTCGGCTTCATGATCACCAATCGTTCAAACTTAAGGTCTCACACTTCACATAATTTACAACTCCATCTCACACATAACTCCCACGTGAAGATTATAAAACAACACATCCATGAACACTAGCCCACTTAAACTTCATAACAATAATAATTGGTCCTAATCATATAGCCTATCTTATTCACAATCCATTAACACATCCTTCTTTCACCCGTCACTACTATCTATCCTTCATACACAACTTAACATAGTTCATATCTCTCTACGTCTTAACTTAACTTCCTCTTGCAATCTGGAGAGCGCCTAGATTAACAACACTTACCCACTGAGTACTTCCATCACTAACCTATACTTTTTGTCATACAAATACCGTCAACACCCGTTTCATACCTCGAACAAACTATATCACTTCCTATTAACCCAATTGCATGCAAAAAGGGATTTCGCTATACTTATGCTCAACAAATCACACTTACCATCCTTCGTACTACTACACCTCCACATCTCACATTTTCAGCCAGCACAAGGAACAAGATGAACTACAAGTTGCTAGTGGATCAAAATAGGCCTCACACGGCTTCACTAGACTTTGGTTTTGTGTTTTGATCAAGAAAGTTATATGAATAACAAAGTAACTATGCTAGTGAATCGAAATAGGCCCCACACGGCTTCACTAGACTTTGATTTTTCACAAACATAATGATAACAAGATTACATAATACAAGAGATAGAAACTTGACACACAACATTCAACTATCTAAGAATACACCTTACTCTGTCTTAATTAAATAACTCATAAGAATGAAGGCATAACTTTCAACTTAAGGAACTTAACACACTAGAGAGCTCCTCTCAAGCCCTTTGTGTAACTTTTGAAATTTCTTCTAGAAAATATAGAAGCATTACCTGGGGAAGAACTGGAGCTTGCGAATCATGTTATCTCAAAAATAATACATAGAGGGAGAAGTATAGATTAACATTGTAGATTCTGAGGAGGAATCTGAAAGAACACCTAACCTAGGCTTAGTTCACGACTTTTATGAACATGAATAAAGTACTTCAATCTTTGAAACTCAAAAGCACTGACAGGATACTTTCTAGCTCTCTTACAATTCCATAACTATCTACGGAGAATTAAGATTAACTGTTTCTAATACCTTGAAAATGAGGCAGAGTTGGCCAGAATAGAGTAAGATGAGAATCTATATAAGCTTCTTGGAGAACCTTTTTATAGCACGATCTTAGACTTGAAAGAAGGGAAATATTTCATAAATGTCCTGTAGCCTCTTGAAGAAAAGTACAGACGTCTCCGTACCATTCCGCAAGAATGTACTAGACACGTCTTCATAGACACCCTAGGACACTTGAACTCTGTGCTCTGATACCAAGTTTGTAACGCCCCGATATCGGGTCCTGAGACGTCACACGGTGCTTAGGGTCACAAGTGACCCCAAGCTAACCCTTATACTGGCATAACTCATAAACAACTGAATAAAAATACAAATCCATACAAATCAGCAGAAATTAACTCTTTTCTGAATCTGATCGATACAAAAATGGAATTTTACAAGATTACAATTCTGCCTTTACAACCAAAATTGAAACAAAATACATCAACTTCTACTGACTGTAGGTAGCCGGGTCATGACTCCCGACTACTCCAACTCAATACGACTGAATAAAGAAAATACAAGACTATAACTCTGCATAACTAACCCAAGCCCTTGAATCAAAAGGACTCATCTCTGCTGACTGGATACCACGAACTGACTGGATCCGAAGGTGCAACTATACCTTGTACCTACATTTCGAGAAAATGTAGCCCACATACGAATATGTGGGTCAGTACCATGGAAAAATACCGAGCATATGGGGGTACAATGCATATATAAAATAATATCTTAATATCATCACAGTTTATAAAATTATGCATGCTGATATAGATGACTCACTTAGCTCGAATTAAATTATCAAAATCATGGATGAATAATACATGTAAAGTAAAACAAGTGAGTCATTACAATACGTTCTCAAGTCACTTTCATCTCAATTTCAAATCATCAAAACAATCAACTCTCATGTCAATTCTCATTAGAATATATTCCTTAAATCTTTTAAGAATAATGACTTTCTCAAACTCAGCCTTTTATGCAAATATGTTTTCATCCCAGATAGAAGAGTACACACACACACATTGGGAGATCCTATAACCGACATAAACCATGTGAGCCACATGGAGTCCAACATCCAACCCATGTTGGGGAGAGCCGTCATATCCTTGCCATCGGAGTAGGACTTCCAATATCAATCCAAAAACACTAGTGATCACTATATAAATCAGCCTCAGGCTCACATCCTACGGGGGCACGTAGTTCTAGGGAAGTAAGGTCACTTTATACCTCCCACTCGATGCTAAAGATTACTCCCGAACTTAGCTCAGAAATTTAAATCAGCCTCAGGCTCACATTAAAGAAAATCTACAATAAACACTTCAACAATTTTCATCGGGAGCCAATTTGCTACCGCTTTATCATAATCAATAAAAATACGGATTTCTTTCACAGTCGAGTTCAAAATAACTCATTCACGACCAAAAGGTCAAATCATTCAAAACATCTCAAATATTCAACATCAACGTGCTTATAACACACATTTTCTCAAAAACACAATTTCAAATGGGGTTTGCGACCCAAATATCAAAATCATGATAAATATAAGATTCATGTTTTATATCACCACACATGTAAATTCATCTTTCAAAATTATAAACATCAAGATTTCATAATAATCATCATAAGATATGGGTTCATGCTTCAAATTCATAAAAAAATCAAATAAAAATCATGCCTTTGTAAGGAAAATTACTTTTGGGCACAAGAACGAAAGAGAGTTCTTGTTGAAAAACCCCACATACCTTGAATGATGAACTTTAGATCGATACTTATTTTTGAGATGTTAATCGTGCCTTTGAATGATGGTTCTTGGAGTTCTTGAACTAGGAACTTGGAATCTTGAATAAATTTGCAGAATTAATGATGAACTTTGGAGGTTCTTGAAGTTGGATGTAGGAGCTTAGGGTTTTCTTATTGAGAGAACTTGATGAAATATAACATATAATGCTTCTAATAGGCTTTAATATAGGGTTTAGACGGATTTTGGGTGAGGGGGAATGACCAAAACGCCCCTAAAAATCAAATAATTCTCGAATCTGTCCTTTGGTGAACTGTTTTGATAGTCTGAAGTAGACCAACCATAACGTTTTACTCCAATATCCAAATTGGATGAAACTAATTTCATTAGAAAGAGGACTCTCATATATTTCTGTTGATATATAGTATCTCACCCAGATCATTGTGTACGAGGAGTTATGATCGTTTTAAATTGACCCAAAAATTTACTTTTGATAGGCTGGAGTAGATCGACCATAACTTTTTGATCCGATAGAAAAATTGGATGAAACTAATTTTATCGGAAAGAGGACTTGTAGAACTTTCCGTTGATATATAGTAGATCACCCAGATCATTATGTACAAGGAGTTATGATCTTTTAAAGTTGGAGCAAAAATGCGTCAGGCCTCAGTACTTTTTTTTCCTGCATGTTTTACTGTTCACTACAATTCACGGTTCGATCGGAATGTTCGTAACTCGTCGCTCGGGTGTCTGTTTTGGATGATCCACATATCGTTGGAAAGCTTATTCGATAATCTACACAATGGTGGGTCATAAACTAAGACATTCCGCACGGAGAATTTATAATTCATTCTAGAAGATAGAACCCAACACGTTTACGCACAAAATTTCAATGAAAAATTTTCCGGGGTATTACAATTTGTAAGCCCTGTTGGAGTCATACTTCGACTTCTTCCTCAAGTAGTAGAAGCAAACATCAATATGCTGCAGTAAGTAAGAACACAAATTTTAGATAATTCAAACTATTTGTATACTAAATTTAGCATGTGTATGTAATATAAAAATACATATGTAAGTTAAAGTGCATCATATCCTTTCTTATATAATAAAAAATTACATAAAAAAATACTTATTTGCACCTGCATATGTATTTACTACCATAATATGTAGTTTAATTAGTGTTATAATTGTAAAAAAAATATTGTAAAAAAAAATATACTAACCGAGTTGGTCCATGACTGATCAGGGAACCCCATTGTGTAGAACCAGTTTTTATCTTCAACAGTCTCAATTCCTAAATGCATCATTGGAATGGTTGATTTCCCCCTTTTGTAATGATCCGTATTTCCCTTTCTGTTTTTTTTTGTTAATCAGTATATGTTAAATCATGAGAACATAATGTAATTTTTTTTAAAAAAACTTAAAACAGTTCAATAGAAATAACTTTTAGCATGAACTTTGAGAAGGTCTTTAGAAATCCAATCCATGAACTTGTTGACAATCTTCGTATCCATAATCCCATTAATCGGATGATAAATAAATGGATGTTTCTATGGAAATATACGTATGTGCCCTTCCGATCTCTCTATATAGTTACGTAATACAAAAAGGTAATTATTAAAAAGTATTTGCATAACATGTTACATTGTAAATTAAATATATAACTAATTGTACTTACCGGCAGCTGAACCAAATTTCATCGTGTAAGGTGACTCTTTGAATTTGGATGGTCGCCTAATCCTTAACTTAGGAATAGGAGTTTGAAGTTCACAATTAGCAGAGTGATGAACAATGATGCTTTTACTACTGTATACATTCAAACTAGGAACCAAGTCATCAGGGATTGTGTCTTGTGAATCAGGCAAAACCGTTTCATCCCTTTGTTCATTAGTGGTTAATTCTTGTATTTTAGGAGTTGTTATAATCTGCTCCTCCATACCAAGATCAACTTTTTCGTGCATGTCTGCTTTAGAGCTTGATCCAGCGTTCTCTTTGTTTTCCTTCAAAAATGGAAAACAGTTTATTTTTTTATGTAAAAAATAACCCACATAACCTCAGATATATTCATAATACATACCTGACAATGATCTTGAACAACAGATTTGGACTTCTTATCATTAAAATGTTCATCGATTTGTTCTTCTTCAGAAGTTGCCAATGGATGTCTCATGATGCTTTCTCTTTGGTATGCATTAAGACTTGGTAACAACTCATTTGGGATTGTAAACTGCGAATCAGACAAATTTGTATCATCCAATTTCTCATCAGTGATCTGCAATAGAAATGAAAGAAAATATATAATTGTCTTATGGATTGTTATGATTATTACATCACATAAACCGAAGTTCAATTCATTATACATACTCGATCACCGTGATGTAAAATCTTCTCAGAAAGATTATAATTCAAATTTATACTTTGGAGAAACTCATCAGGGATTAAATGTTGAGAATCAATTTCAATGTTTGTTTTATCAGGATGCAAATCAGTGCAACCCTTGCAAACAAGCAAAAAAAATTAAACCAACTTCAAACAAAAATCCAGTTGTATATGTTTATACAAGACTATATATAAAATAACATATAACTGCACAAAAAAAGGTAATTACATTTGTGCACTCAAAAGAATAATTATATTTTAGTTATTTTTTACCTTTGTACCATGTTGATTCTCATCCAAATTCTGATCAACAGTAGGACTGAATTGTTGTGGGGATGTTTCGACACCAGCATAATCCATCTGTTGTGCTTCAACCTCTGTATCTTCATGTTGTTGCTACACGTATAATTTGAATAAACTACTATTATTTGATTTCACTTAATATGTATATACCAACCCACTAAAAATACATAGTATTGAAAAATACATTTCTTGACACACTGCATATGTATTTTGTAATACATTTCATATGTATTTTTTGAAAATCAACTCATATGTATTTTTTGAATAAACTACATATGTATTTTTAGCAATATACTGCATATGTATTTTTTTACAAACTTTAGATATGTATTTATCAAAATACATTTCTTGACACACTGCATACGTATTTTGTATTATATTTCATATGTATTTTTTTTATATCAAATCATATGTATTTTTTTGTATAAACTTCATATGTATTTTTAGAAATATACTGCATATATATTTTTCATATACTCTGCATATGCATTTTTTTAATACTATGGATATTATATAATAATAAAACTTTTACCTTGCTATGTTCAATTGCTTTGACCATTTTTTTAAACTTTTTCTTCACTAATTGACGAATTCGAGTAAACTCTTCACGAACTCCTTTAAACTCTTGATGAACCTGTATTCATACAAATTCAGTAAACACATATTTTAAAATGTAAAAAAAAAATTTGACAAAAAAAATTACCTCTTCGCGGAATGCATCAAAAAATTTCTTAGAAATAAATGTTTCTTTCTCAACATGACTCTCACGCTTTGACACGGCTACTTCCTCTACATGACTATCTGCGTTTGACTATACCTGAGGAAAAATAACCCTAATTGTTTTCTTCCCTTCCTTCATTTTTGAAGAAGAAGCCTGTCATGTTGGAATTGGCTTGAATACTGGTATCTTCATTACCGCAGCCTTGGCAGCACGATGAGGTGGAATCCTCGTTTGGGTATGCGCGTCAACAATATTGACTTGTTTTTTTCCTGAAGGTTTCTTCGCTACTAGGGTTGATGAATCCACCTTCTGTTTCTTCTTTGAACGTTCGTTGATCTTCTTTGGTGGTGGATCCTGGAAGTTATCGTCAGAATCAACTGAACGTTCATCTTCAGTTACATCCTTCTGTGGTATTTCAAGTTTTTTCAGTTTCATTTCAGTTGGCTCTATGTTCTTAAATACAACCTACGAATATGTTAAATAATATGTTAAAGAATATGTTAAACAATTGAAAATAAAAAAGAATATATGTATACAATACAATACATATCAATGCATATATATTTGTTCACAACAAACCTTGCCATTGTCCTTGAACATAGCATTCATCAAAAATCCATACCGTGGACGAGGTGCAATCGTCTTCCAATTTAATAATCGAGGAATCCAATTCTCAACCTTCAATGCAATCTTTGGTGGGACATTTGAACAACACTCATATAGCCATACTTGAATAGTCAGTGGCATTCCCTGAATCAAATAAAATTTGCCCCCAGCTTTCAGCCGGTTGTTCAAACTTCTAGCCAGATCTTCAAAAGATAAAGAACCCCATGGAAAATCCTTATATCTACCACTATCTACCAAATCAAAATGAAGACGGGGTATAACAACAGTGTCAATGTTAGACAACATAAATGAATGTAGGAAATACAGAATTGCAAATTTCTCAGCATCCTCATCATTGTTCTCTCCCCATACTTTCTCCGTGAATGCTAGAAATAGTTGCCTTTTCTGTATAATTTCTGCCCCACTGAAATACTTTTCAATCATCCTATTTGGTACACCCTTATTAAAAATAAAGTCATACCTAATAGACACACAATTTAATCCAGTTATGATAGCAAATTCCATGGGAGTAAAACTAAGAGAGGTGCCATTAGCACAGATCATAATCCCAGAAGAAGAACTACCGTTCACCTCAAGCGTCATAACGGATCTGCACAACTGTGCTTGCACTACACACTGCTTCTTTTTCATAAAATAACCAAAAATATTATTCTCACAAAAGTTTTTAAACTGTTCCTTGTTTAAAATTGCGCGTATGCTTCCATAAATATCATTGTCACTGTACGAGCACATGTGCGGTGCAAATCTTGGAAGTTTTCTGACAAGAAATATTTCGTTCCGCATCACCTATACAAAGTAAAACTACCACTTCTTAATCTGTAAACAAAATTCAATCAAACAAAAAAAACATATAACATGCATATATATTTCAGATGATTAAAATTCATATGTATTTTGATCAAATCATAACTGCAACCAACACTGAAAAATACATATCAAATGTACTAAAATACATATAGACAATAGACTGTTATGGTAGTTAAACTAAAATAACATGCATATGTATTTTGACCATATAAAAAATACAACAAACACTGAAAAATACAAATACTCAAAAATACATATCAACTACACTAAAAATACATATAGGTCAAAATTATTCAGTTGTACTAAAAATACATATCAACTATACTAAAAATACATATCACCTATACTAGAAAAATATATATCCAAATACTATTCATGAGTAGTTAACAATATATTTTCACATAATCCCTAAATATCATCATAACAGAAAATACATAATTACTTGAACACAAAAAAAATAATACATTTACAAACAAAAAAAAATACCACTTCCTCACTTTCTTCTTCAGATTCATCATAAGATTTGTCAACATCGTCTTCAATTTCTTTAGATTTCCTTTTCTTCTTGTACCGTTTTTTAGTTTTTTGCTCCTTTGGAGAAGGAGTTTTCTTCAACCTTTTTTTTTAATTTCCGTTATCTTCACTTCGTCGTTGCGAAACTTCGACCTAATCTCTTTCGATCTACCAGATTTCCTCAACTGTAAAGGATTTGAAACAACAATAACTAAATCTTCTTGAGTTAACCCAAGACTAAAAGATGGTGCATCATACACTAATTTCATATTCCTTGTACCGCTGTTTATAGGTGTTTTTGCAGTGTGTTCATCCATTAAAATACAAAATCCTTAAAAATTAAATTTCCGATGAATTAAAGTAGGAAAAAAATAAAATTCTCACATGCAAAATGCGATTAATAATTACCTGAAATATAGGAAGCAAATTCTTATCACAGATCGTGCAAAATGCAATAAGATTGAGGAGAGAGTGATGGTTAATGACAGAAAAAATAGGAAAAAGAAATTTAAATTAAGAAAAGATAAAGAAGGAGGAGTGAAAAGGGGGATTTTATCACAGTAAAAAAATTATTCGGCAAAAAAATAGGGACCACTTAAAATAATGCTACATATGTTATAGAATGTAATTAGGGAAAAGTGTTGCTATTTTTTGTAATTAAGTACTTAAGTACGTTAACATATGTATTTTATCTAAATTAAAATAATATCACAAAAATAGCATCCACAATTAAATACCCACTAAATAGCCACTCCTAGTATAAACAGTGTATCATTTCATCTTCTTCTCCACGTTTTCTCCATTCCAACCATATTATGGATTACACATAGAAATTAAAAAAAAATCAATCCACCAAAATTCAACCAATTTCACCCCAATTCCCAATCTCAGCTATCAAAATTTAAATCTTCACCAAATTCAACAAAAAATTAATAGAAAAAAAAACAGAAAAATCCATCACCAAAATCTACAGATACACATATTTTTTAGCAAAAAATATGTGATAACATTGGAATGTTCCTTCAAGAATTTGTTACTATTGAAGATTACACACTCTTTGGTTTTCTAATTTGGTCTACTTGGTTGATTTCCAATTCAACTGGTGCAGTTTTTCCACTCTACACCATTGAAGAAACTACTTAACTTTCTCTTCATCCTTTCTGCGATCACTGCAAATTCACTGGTAAAGAAAAATGAACACTCAATTTTTGTGGTACTTTTGTTTGTTTATTGTTATGGATTATTATTTTTTCGTTGTTGTTGTTGTTGAAGGATGGGGGCACCATTATGTGTCAAAAAGAAAGTACCATTTGATAATATCAGCAAATGAGAACTGGGAAAAGCTATTAGGAAGTGATTCATTTGAAATTGACAATTATGTTTTGCATGGTTTGATTCATTGTAATGGTTATGGTCATTTGCTTTCCATTAATGGCGTTAATGAGAATTCAAATTTTGTATATGCTTGCACAAATTTTCACAAAATTTTAAGTTAAGTTAACAAATTCATGAATAACGAATTATTGTATATGCTTGCACAAATTTTCTCTGTAAAAGGTGTATTTATATGGTATATATACTGTATCAATATGGTATAAAAGTGTATTAATCTAGTATAAAAGTGTATCAATATGGTATCAAAGTGTATCAATGTAGTATAACAGTGTATTAATATGGTATAAAAGAGTATCAATTAGGTATAGGGACTGCATGTGCATGCATAAAATTTCCTTTATCTTTTTTAAAAAGTGTATCAATATAGTATAAAAGTGTATCAATTTGGTATAAAAGTGTATCAATTAAGTATAAAGACTGCATGTGCTAAATTGGGCCAAATGGCTAAAATGGGGAATAAATATAGCCGACAGGCCACGGCATGTCCACCTTTTCACATGTGGGACATTTTTTTAAAAAATGAACATGCCATGTCCTTTTCTCATGTGTTTTTGGATTGGGTTGAGGGCACTGTTGTTGTTTGTGGGCTGCTGAATAAAGAAGGTAGGTTTAAGGGATTGGGGCTGATTTGTTGTTGAAATTTAGATAGACTTAGGATTTAATAAAATAGCACAAATTGGATTAAAATTTTGGTGGAGTTTATTTAAATTTTAACCAAATCGAGGAATCATCTAATAGACATACCCCAGTCTGAGCTGATCGGGGTCCAACCTGTGACCCTAGTTGGAAGAGTGCTAGTACCGTGCCACGGGTACTAACAATGGATGTGTGTCAACCCTATCTGGCAGGAAGATATTTTGTCAACCCTCACTGGCAGGAAAACTCATGCGAGATGTATCAACCCTTATCTAGCAGAAAGATATCTCAACCTACGCTGGCTACGTAGTTTTGTAACTCAGGGATTACTACTAAGGGTCAAACCCTATACTAACAGGAATGCCCTTATCCCTGGGTTCACTCGGTGCTAAATCCTACTCCCAACTGGACTGACACTGATTACGGGACTAAGCTAAGCTTAACTAAAGAGGGAATTGACTCGGATTACTAAACTATTCTAAGTTTGACTGATATGATAACTATTTAAACTGATAATTCTCATGCGCATCTGAAGCTCTTCTGAAACTACTGAGACTAAGTAAAAACTAAATTTCGGGTATTCATAACCCCCAGGACTCGATAATAATAACAACAGGGTCACATAAAAGCTTTGAAATAATGGAAGGAAATTATTGTTCACAATTATTCACTTAAGCATTTCATCAAATATATGAAGAACAAGACTGCAACATGAGGATATTTCTAGAAATAATGAGATAGCAGCATGATCACATGACAAAATCATAAACTGAGGATTTATTCTGAAATTCTCATGGACATGATATGGAAACCACAATATTTAAAACATCCTAAAGCTTTAGGGACATATTAAGTAGTCATTGTTCAAAATCCTTTCATCTAGGTATTTTATCAAACACTTGCAATGCATGGTTTAGGATAAGCACGGGAATAGTGTTAAAATTTATAGTAATAGCATGATTTCACTTCTAAGATCACCAACTAGGGTTTAAATTCAACAAACAACACCTTTCAAACATGTAAGGTTTTTTATCACCAACAATTTCATAGAAATATGATAAAGATTCTAAATTCATGTAAGTTCATAGACATAATTCATAAATGCTTTCAATGAAAATAAATTGTAAACATCATGTATAATCAAAATTCATAAAAGCTTCATGGAGATAAATCATTATAAGCATGAAATTTTATGATTTAAAACATAAAAGATGGATTCTTGGACTCCATGGGTAAAAGGGGACCATGGATGAACATCTAACATACCTTAGAGCTTTAATCTTGAAAGAGAATTGACTTTTCTTGAACGTTATTGGATTGGGAATTATAATTTCTTGGTTTTCTTGAATAAGGGCTTGAATCTTGTTCTTGAGAGATGATCTTGAGAGAAAACCCTAATTTTCTTGTTCTTGAGAGTGGAGAGGATTATGAGTAATGAGAAACTGGTATTTTATCACTTTATAGGATTTAATGATTGATTTAAGTCATGTGAGGTAAGGAAAAGGATAAAAATACCCCTCCAAATTCGAATGGGAATTGCTAAATTTCATGGGTGATGACTTGGGCTGATAAGTCGTCACTTAGGTGACGGCCCGTCACCCTAGGTCATCACTTGAAAGGTGACATTGATTTTTTTCTGCCTAATGCTGACGACTTGGGCTGATAAGTCGTCACATATGTGACAACCCATCAGCTCAGGTCGTCACTTTGTTGACAGGCTGACATACTGGAGTAAAATGGGTATAAATTTTTTCTTCGATATCGGATTATAGTGAAACTAAATGCGTTGGAAAGAAGATTCAAAGGTATTTAATTTGATATAAGGTAGGTCACATAAATCATTATGTACAAGGAGTAATGGTCATTTAAAGTTGACCCAAGTTAAAAGCTTGCTAAAACTTAATCAATAGAAGCGTCCTCAACTCATCTTTAAGTTAGGAGATTTTTATGACCTCGATTTCTATAGAAGGACATTTTCACACTATAGTATTGATCATCAAACATATATAGACATAAAATCATTGGATTTCAGACTGCATACTTCATAACAACGATTCGAATTCTAGCACAAAAATATGGGGTGGTACAATTACCAATGCGGAGTTTTGTCATTCTAATAATATATGGATCAAGGTAGTGGCAACTCTGTCATGCCAACCCCTTCCTGTTGTTGTAGGAAGTAATAAGGTAAGGATTAGAAATGGGTAAGCTAAGGGGTCTCAATTTTTTGAACTAAGGGGTGCTACCTCTGGCTCTGACACTGGTATGTTGAAAACTCCTTTCTTTGTGGTGTGTATGGTTTACTTGGTTTGGTGTCCCCTTTCTTTTGTGACCCCATTGGTGGTTGTGTATTCTGGTTATGGTCCTAAGGTTATTTCATACTTTTTTCTCTTCTGTTTCTACTCTGGTAGATGGCTCTGCGATTGTCAAAAGAGTCTATGGGTATGTGTGATATTTGTAGGTAATAAAGGGGTCTTAGTGGAATTTCTTGACTCGGATGTGGTAGATTTTGATGTCATTCAGGAATGGATTGGTTGCACTCGTGTTATTCATCCTTAGATTGTCGAATCCATAAAGGTTGTCTTTAGATTCCTGGGTAAAATGGATATGGAATGGGAATATTGTGTCTTAGAACTCGAAGAGTGCTCTCCAAGGGATGTCTTTGTTATTTGGTCCGGGTTAAAGATTCTAACTCGGAAAATCTTTATTTATATTCGGTCTTAGTGGTTCATGAATCTCTCAAGGTTTTTTTGATAACCCTCATGATGTCTTTCTAATAGGGAGGTTGGTTCATGATTGGTCTTATGTCGGCCACCTATCCAAATTCTATCCTTTTTTTATAGAATGGTTTCGGTGGAGTTAAAGGATCATAAGATGAAATTAAGGGGTCCCTTAGATGAAGGTTCCATCTGTCTTAATGTTTCTCTGTGGAATTTTTTCTTTCTTATATGCATAAGGGTAATGGGCTCCCCAGGAATGAATAGGTTGTCGGTGGGTGACTAAGGAAATTGAAAGTGTCCTCCTTGTGGGGTGGACCTTATATGTATATCCCATTTTATATGGAATATTTTGATAGTATTGTATAGTGGTTGGTAGATCCTATGCATGAATCTTTGATTCTTTATTTTGGATAAAGGAAATATGTTAACTCGGGATAGCAATGCGAAATTGTGGAGGATTGGTAAGTTGGATGATGTTAATGACTTGGGGATTACAATAATGGGAAAGTTGAGACTTATAGGTCCAAAGTTCAGATTGAATAGATGGATATGGATTGGGGATCTAGTCATTGGATAGGTTAGATCATGGATCTTGCATGTATTTTTGTCCATATACTTGTACTTTATTAGTGTCATGGAAATTGATTATTAAATTCATGATTTTGAAATGGGTTTTGGCATAATTAAGGATTTTGACAAAATTACTCATTAAATTAATTTTTCATGGATTATGATGCATTATTCACGTTTTAGTAATGCTTGTGAACATTTTGGGATGCCTGGGGATGGTAAATGAATTTCAAGGTACTAAGGATTCTCCGATTACTGAGTTCTGGTCTTAAAAATTTTATGTCCTCAAATTGTTTGTGAAATTTCCAATGAATATGATTTTGTCATATGGTTTAACTACTCTTAAATCTTTGCATTACATGAAGGGTTAAGGAACATGAAATTATTTTGATTGGATTCAAATGATTTTGGAAAGGCCTTGGTTGCCATGGTTTGATTTTCTTAAATAGTTGTGGATTTAATTGGAAACCTTAAAATCAATGTGGCCTAATGGTTTTTGCATGTCTTTGCTAGGCTCTAGGAAGCCTTTGGGTGGATGAAATTTTGATATAAGGAGACTAAGTGCCACTAGTATACATAATTAGTGATACCCATTAGGGAGAAGTGTAGGCTTGTAAGTGTGATGGGAGGAAGGTTGATGATTAGTCTTAAATTTTCTCTAGTGGTGGACTTCAAGGAAAGGTCAGGTTTTATATTTTAGTGATTCTCTTCTATCTCGGTTAAGAGACTACTTTACTAGTGTTGAATGTATTCTATTAGCACTTATGCCTCGAGTTCGCATTTTGCATTCACCTTGTTCTTGGGATATGATTCTTGACCTCATGTTAAGTTACTCATGGTCTATATGGTTGTGTTTCTTTTAGTGTCTATTTCAAAGGACTCCTTTGGTGGTATGATTTTGTCGGGATGATTCTCTATCATGGTCTAGGCGGTTGTGACGAAGTACTTCATGCCTTTGGTGTCGTGTCTTGTTCTAGGGTTTTTCCTTGGGTGTCACAAGTAACTCTTGTACTTCGGTTCCTTAGTGATTTTTCATGTGCTAGGAGGGTAGTGGCTTGGAGATCATGGTGATGTTTTGAAATAAAAGATGTAGAAGTCCCTAAGTGGAGGAGAGTCTCGGTGACTCTTAGAGTTGAGATTTTGGGAGGTAAGGTAAGGTTATGAGAAGTAATTAGGGAAGGAATAGGTAGTGAAGATCCTTGAGGAAGTGATAGAGAGTGCTAGGTCTTTTGATGGATAAATCATACTGCGGCTATAAGAGAAGTAGGGTTGAATATTGTGATTGATAAATATACCTATAGTTGTGTTGGGTACTTAAGAGGTTTGGTAAGGCATGGTTTTAGAAATTGTTTCATGGAGTGGTACTTGTATTGATTTGGTTTTCAATTATAGGTTGGGATCTTTGGTTATAATGGTTGGATATAGTTTTTTCATATCTTTTACTCATGGTTTCCATAATATAAAAGTGACAGAAGAGGAATAGTATTTAGGGATAGATGTAAGGAGTAGAGTCCGGTAACTTAAGTTAACTCCTCTTTGCTTTGAGTAGGCTTGAATATGGAAGTGGTGGTGTGTAGTTGGACTCAAGATATAGTGATGTGCCTCAGTAAATTTTAAGATGTATTGGATATGCTCTTTAGCATAAGTTCCATTCATTCGGTATCCTATGTGTTTGTGTTGGGATAAGGTGTGGTTGGTTTCTTGGGGAGGTATAACTAGAATTCCTTGTTCTTTAGGAGGGGGATATTGGATTGGTAAGTTATCCGGTTGCAAAAAAAAATGTGGCTTCGGTAAAGGTTTCATGGTGAAACCAAAAGTTCGAGGAAGCCATTTGGGATGCAGAGGTGGACATGGAATTCAAGGAACCGCGTTGGTTGTTTGTTTCGACAATTTATGCATAAGGTATGGGTTATTCAAACACATCTTTGTTTTCTAACTTGGTTAAAGGTGATGAATGGTTCCTCTTGGATCTTTGTTTTCTTAGTTAGATATCGGAATGAAGGTGTTGGGGTGTAAATCGTGCTTGGGGTATGTGGTGATTTTCTTTTCTTGGTTTGTGTTCTTGTCCTTTATTTTGGTCAGAGAAAAGTTTGATGTGTGTTAAGGTGTTTTCCTCATGGTTGTTCCTACCCTTACCAGTCATTCAAGGACGAATGATCCTAGTGGGGGAGATTGAAGCATCCCAAGTTTCGGACCCTTTTTGGCTCGATACGACTCAAGAGAGTCACTCGTACCCTTGGTTATGAGTCGTACGGTGCCTAGGTTGTCCAATCATACCCTAGGCAGTAAGGTAGGGTTATCTACTTCCCAAGGTATGACTCATATGGGTAAGAGTCGTATAGGAGCTTACGAGTGGTATAAGACAAGTCATATGGTGCATATATGTGTTGTCTAGTGTAATCTATCAAATGTATGGTTTGTGGATACGGATGAGGTTACCACTCGTACCCTTAGGTATGAGTTGGGAAGTTTAAGTCATATAGAAACCAGTAGGTAAGGTCTTGGCAAGGTTGGATACAAGTTGGGGTGTCACTCGTACCCTTGGATACGAATGTAAGGTGAGCCGTACCCCTGGATGTGAATTGTTTTAATTTTTAAGTGAAGGGTAGTTTGGACATTTCCTACTCCTAAACCCTTATGTCCTCACATTATATAACCCTATATGGCCTTCCATAACACTTATTAAAGGATCAAAACACATCAAATACTCTCTCAAACACTCTCTTGGAAGATTGAAGGCTAGGGTTTCACAAGTGCTCTTCAAAAGGCTCATAATTCAAGATTTCTTACTTGAATCTTTTTGTATAAGGCATGTACTCCTTCCCTCATTTTTATTTCAAAATAAAGGCATGTGTATTGTGTTTTAAACGTTGGTTTATGA
Source organism: Capsicum pubescens (assembly GCA_030864215.1). Lineage (NCBI taxonomy): Eukaryota > Viridiplantae > Streptophyta > Magnoliopsida > Solanales > Solanaceae > Capsicum > Capsicum pubescens. The sequence goes on from CM061546.1 coordinate 40,290,936, forward strand.
ATCTTGAGTGGTGGATTTTGAAATATTGTTGAGGGTCTTTATGCATATGGTTTGGTATTAGTTTAAACTATGTTTTTACATATTTTTAGTAATGGTTTGCATATGTGGTTGGTTGTTGGTTATTGTTTAAAAAAAGGGGTCTTGAGTAACCCCAATTATGGTGGTTTATATATTGGTTTTTCCCTTGGTAAAGGTATGCCCTCAACATGTTTGATAAAATGCCTCAAAGAATATTTTTACTCTATTGTTGAACTTGCATTAGAACTCTTGCATGGTTTGGTTTAGTAGTTGAACTGTAAATTGTTTGGTTTTAATGGTTTAAATGATACAAATACTTTAAATGTTTGGCATGGTCTTAAATGGTTTGGAATGGTTTCAAGGTTAAGGTTTTGGTCATAGTTGGTCTATTTTGAAAACCTTGCGGGATACACGTAAATATCCCAAGTGAATGCATTTATGGAATTGGTTTAAATGGTTTGAAAAGGCTAAAGGATAATTAGTTATGCTTGTGGAGAACATGGAAGTCTCCAAAGAGGTTTAATATGGCTAATAGTAGGACACTTAAATGTCCCCTTAATCTAAATGGTTTGGCTATGGATAATGCTTGCAAATATGGTGGTATGACGATACCACTGGTTTATTGAATAGCCTTAGTTAATAAATGTATAATTGGATTTTTTGTTAGTGGTTTTAATTGGGCATTAATAGCGGAGAGTGTACGCTAAGTCGTGGAAGGTGGCGGTCCCGGGAGGATCAAAATTGAAAACTTATATTTGCCGATATGAGGGGTCTTTGATGGCCACATACGAGTGTCACATTTATATTAGAGGGATGTACTATTCATCCCAGGGATATTGCTTAGTCATACGGCTACACGCACTAAAACCCTTTCAGTAGGGAAAGCTAAACCCATATGGCCCGTGGGTGGTAGGACAACTAAGCTACACAACCCAGGTAAAGGTTTTAATGGCATGCTAAACCCGGTCCCTTTTCCCAGAACTTATATGTATATGTATGGTTGTTTACATTGGTTGGTTTTACTTGGTTTTGTAAATATAATTATTTTATCCCTATCCTAAGTGCATGCTAGTGTTCACACACTAACCCATCTACTGGCGGTTGTATACCCACGCTATACAGGAACCGACCATTCTACTCTTCTTGCTTAGTGATCAGATTTGGGAACAACCATTGGATTGAAGTGGTGAGCTTCCATAGATCGAAAGGCATCTATTTCATATCATGGGTTACTTCATATGTATTTCTCGTCTCTCATAGACTTTGATTTTTTGGCTATGGCCGTGGGGATATCCCGACTAGGTACTCTTTGGTAGGTCCAGAGGCTTTGTATGAACAACTGTGGACTTAGGTATGGTATAGTTTGTTATGTCTTATATATATACATACGTTGGATTATTATTGCACTTGGTTTGGTTTATGATTTTGTCTTTGGTTGGCTGGTTTTGGGTGGTTAAGACTTGATTGGGTTGGTCTCGGTTATAAACTTATCCTAGAGTCTCCACATGGTAGGATACACTATCTTGTTATATGTTTGAAATTTTGCCGACTCGAGATATGATAATGGTAGTTGGGTTGGGTAACAGGGGTGGTCCTCGGCCTTAGTTGGGCTTGAGATTGCCCATTACGATAAGGCCCTGGTTCGTGATGCGTCATAAATCATTGTACCTATCCCAAAAGTTGAAATCAGGAGAAAGAGATGAAGGAACATGAGAAGATCCATCAAAATAGCACAACTTGTTCTTAGAATAAAAAGCAATGAATATGGATCTCCTCTAGGATCCATAACCAATCCCATCAAAAGGGGTGTGAATGAGAAGCAACCCTGAAGAATTAGAAAGGTGCAAAAAGAAGGGACTGCTCTGATCCAGTGCAGTGGAAACAGAAGCAATAGGTGGTGTTTGAGGTGTTAGCACTGTAGATGAAAAAATTGAATTCAAAAATTACTCTTGCTCTGATACCATGTAGAAACTTGAAGATCAAGTATTGGAGAATTTTTTTAGTGATTCGTTTATTCTTTATGTCATGATTTATACAAGTTAGGACGAGCTACAAGACAAAAAATTGAAACTTCCTACAGTGTACATGTGTCTATTCTTTGTAATGACCCTCTCGATCATTGGTGAAATTTCCCCATCTTCTCTAATTTAGCGCTCTCCGTAGTAGTATATGTGGATTATGACTCACGGGATGAGTTGCATTAATTGTTTTAGGATAAATTAACATTGGTTATTTTAGAATAATTAGTTTAATTAATGATTTCATGGGCCAAAGTTGTAGTTTATTTTCTTATATGGTCAATAAAAGAATTAATTTAAATTGGAAGAATTTAGCATATTTATTAAAAATAAGGTCAGATAAATTGAAAGGTGGAGTACAGAAGTTACGTTTAGGTTATCTCACACAGCATAGAAGAAAAACAAAAGGATGATGACTTTGAAGCATCATCAGGTGAGTGTACGGATTGCTTTCTATGCAATTGTTTCTAATTGTTATGATTGAATAGGTTAGTTTTCTAGTTATGACTTTGAGGACATGAGTAAGTAATGAAGGAAAATTACAAAAATAGTGGCCGAATAAGGAAAATTGTGAAAACACTAGCTGAATATGGTTAAAAATTGCATGCAATGGTTTTACAATTAGCATGAGGTTAAGAAAGTCAATTTTGTCTTTTAGTAATAATGGCTTATGGCCAATTTTCTTTAAGAACCTAATGGGAAGGAGGCAATGTTTGTTTCCAACAAAATCAAAGTGGCGCAGCCACTGTCTCTTCATCACTGTTAATCTGATTTTTTTTCGTCTGGAATTAATTTACCATTTTTTTGAATAAAACTAAGGTTTAGTCCTAGAATTTTTAGAGTAAGAATTTATAAACGGATGTTATTAAATTTGTATTCTCAAGAGGATTATATGTTTGGACAGATTTAAAACATTCGGAAGCCTTACGAAAGAGCAAGATCCTTGCAAGGTAGCTTGTACTTGAGTTCTTCGGTTGAGGTAGGTTACGGTTTAATTGGAGTTTAGACTCGAATTAATTGTGTGTATGCTCCCAAATTGGATACTTGTTGACTGGTATTCGGACATGCTTGAAATTGTTGATGTTTGGATTGCTTATGCTTGTATAAATGTTTATTGAAAATTTACTTGATGGAATCATCTTATGACTTTAAGTGTACTTGTAAACTTGGTACATTGTGTTGTGTCCTGTGAGGTTGTGTAAACTGATATTGATAATACTTGTTTATGCTGGATCGGGTACTATGCTGGTACGGATATATTAATGCTGGATCAGGTACCACGCCAGTACGGATATATTTATGCTGGATCGGGTACCACGCCGGTACGAATATATTTATGTTGGATCAGGTACTACACCGGTACAGACATATTTATGTTGGATCGGGTACCACGCCGGTACGGATATATTTATGTTGGTTCGGGTACCACACCGGTATGGATATATTTATGTTGGATCGGGTACCACGCCGGTATGGATATATTTATGTTGGATCGGGTACCACGCCGATACAGATATATTTATGTTGGATCGAGTACCACGCCGGTATGGATATATTTTTGTTGGATCGGGTACCACGCCGGTATGAATATATTTTTGTTGGATCGGGTACCACGCTGGTACGGATATATTTATGTTGGATCAGGTACCACGCCGATACGGATATATTTATATTGAATCGGGTACCACGTCGGTACGGATATATTTATGATGGATTGGGTACCATGTCGGTACGGTACATGAACATAGATTGTTCCCTACAGGTCATGACTATTTGAGTAAAAATAAGTCTCATAGCATGTGTGTACATATTTGTGTTGATTTTGTGGATGTTTACAGTATGGTTGATACTCTTGATGGTTATATGACTTGTTTGTGAGCACTGTTTGACCTGTTATTGTTGTATTGTTGATTCATTGAGTATTTGTTATGTGATGAAGCATATTTGTTATGTGATGAAGATTATCTACTTGTTATTTGATTTATGTTATGTTCATTTTATTAAGTTGAGTTGGCCTATGATACCTACCAGTACATAGTGGTTTGTACTGATACTATCTTGTACTCTTCTTTTGTTGAGTGCAGAAAGTGTTTCAGACACTCAGAGACAACCTCACCTCTAGATTTTGATAGCAGATCTTGATCCGAGGGTGAACACTCCATCTTCAGGCTGCCACGGGTCATCTCATTTGTTATTGTCTATCTTTCGGACAATGAAACATTCTTTGTTTACTTTATTTTTGGATATCTTTTTAAACATGATCTTTGTTAGTAGTTCTTGTACGATGACTTTCGGGTCTTGAGAATTTTAGTAAGTTGTTTGTTTGATTTCCTTATTAATAATAATTAGCTCCAGATTATTGTTATTAAGTTGGTTTTATGATAATAACATCTTAATATTGATTAAGTGATTGGGTAATGGCTCGATTTAGATGGTTCTCCCACAGGAAGATTAGTATGGGCTCCACTCATGGCCTTTTGGGTAATGACAAAGTTGGTATCAGAGTCCTAGGTTTGTCGATCTCGTCGTACAAGAACATGTCAAGTAGAGTCTTGCGGAACGGTACAGAGACGTCAGTACTTTTCTTCGAGAGGCTATTTGACACTAGAAAATTCAAATTCTTCTTTATTACATGCTATTACTTGAATTCAATTGGTATCTGGAGATTCCAATTGGTATTTGTTAATAAGAGAAATGCCAAGTAGAGTTCGGTAGATTGGTGTGTAGGGCCCCACACCCAATCTTCATAAGGCTATAAGGCATGCAGAAGCTATTTTTCTTTCTTTCTCACCATTGTGTCGTCCCAATCTTAGACTACTAGATTGAATTCAATTAGCATCTTGACAATTCCAATTGGTATCTTAATAATTTTGAATAAAAATCTAGGAGATTTCAATTGATATCTGTTAATAAGGTCTAAAAGTTATTGTTAATAGGTAAAACTTGTGAAAGTTGTGAACTTATTGATTGCTTGTATTTGATATTTGGCTAAACTTGTGTTGCTAGATTTTTGTCATTGTTGTGAATTATTTTTGTTAAGTGATGAAAATTGACTACGTTATTTTTATTGATAAATATGATGAGATTATTTGATTTCTTGTTATTGTGAAACTAGAAATTCTATGGTGCTTACTTATTTCTTGTATTATTATACTGATGAGATTGATGGTATGAGAATTGAGAGGATGATATGAGAATATGATGTCAAGAAAAGATGGTGAAAAAGTGACATGAATAAAAGACTGAGGTGATATGTGTTTTCCTTAATGAGGGGTTCTTGTTAATGATGTTGTGGATGGATCCTTGTGTAGTTCAGTTATTTGATATTATTTGGGGATCCTTGTGTGGTCCGGTCATTGAGATCTTATTTAGAATTTTTGTGCAGTTCTATTATTAAAATTATAATGGATTCCTTGAGAGGACTAGCTAAGTGACATTATCTTTGAGTTCCTTATGTGAACGAATTCTTAATGCTTGGCAAAATAATGAGTTTTAAATAAAAATGACAAAAACTAGTAGAGGTTGTTGATACCTGTAAAATTTGATTGATGACTTGTCTGGCATGTGATATTGGTGATGAGGCTGTCAATGAACTATAATCGATTTGTTTTGTTTGGACTTTCTTATGTACTAGTAGTGTGGGGACCACTCTTGAGGTGATTAAGAGTTAAGTAAAGCCCGAAATTAAAATATTGGTAGGTAGAGATAAGAATAACTATGTATATCTTAAATTGGTGTTAGTGATATAAGAGAGGTATGACTTGATCATGAAGTGTTTTTCATTGAAAAATATTGAGTTAGTGATTGTCAGGACATAAGTTATAGCTGTGGATTTATGCATTAGGAAAAATTTTGAGAAGATAAATTATTATTGACTTGACCTTGTGGCTGAATTATACATTTGCATGTCCCACAAAGTTGGTTGATATATGACACCTTTAGAGGAGAGTAATTTCCATGATAGAGGCAATGCAAAATCAAACGGCTTAGTTACATTCATAAAATAATTAAGGATGATCCTAAATGGGAGAATAAATAAATTATTAAATGGCATGGTTGATCTTACCTTGAGTGATACTTGGTGGATATTTCTTATTTAGTGGTTAAGGTATGATGATTAGATGGATATTAACATGTTGTGGAGGATAATGTGTTGTAGGCTCTAATTCTATGGGACTCATAAAATGGCATGTTTATATCCTTTTTTTTAATCCTATTGCTTTTTCTCTCTAGTTTAGATTAGTTGAAGCGTGGTTGTGATGTGAACCTATGTTTAGTATGTGATTTTAGTATTTGAAGCATGATTTGTATATTTAGTCTTATTGGGCTAGTGTGGTAGTCTTGAAATCGTAAGCTGGGTAGAGTTGACTTGAGTACTTTGTTTCTAGTCGAAGCAACTATCTTAGGCTTGAATATGACTCACTTGACATCTAGAAGATGAACTAGACACCTTAGCCTAGTTTGGGGCATAGTGTGCCTAATTTTGAAAATTGAGGATTAAAAGTGGGATCGTCTGGCCCACTTAGGCCTAAAATTTTGTTAAGTCTTGTGGACTTAGTTGCGTATGTTAGACATAGATGAGGCTCATAAACCTTAGAATAAGGCTACTTCATAAGTTGGTAACTTGTATTGATGTTTCGGGATTGTGGCTTTTGAGTTATAGTTATGACATTTTTTGTGGAAGCAATAATGAACCTTTAGAGATAGATATTCCTCCTAGACACATTATGTGGCCTATAGAGATGCTATTCTTCTTAGACTTGATGATTGGCTTATAGAGATGTTATTTCCTCTTAGATATGCAAATTGGCTTAGAGATCATCATAGTGATGATGTATGTGACCTATCGATATAAGATATCCTATAGACGATTACATGTCTATCTATAGTATGCCTCCAATATGTAAGATACCTCCTATAGGTGAGATTATTATAAATATGCTACGGCTTATAAATATGATTATCGATATGAGTTTCGGATATGTATATGGGCCTAAGGCCGTGATTATAATATTGTGACTATTTTGGATAAATTAATGGGCCAAGGGATGTGTTATGATAATGATTGAATATCCAAAGACTGTTTATTAGTGTAAAGATACTATTATGGTTTATGAATATATATATATGTTGTATACACATCTCTCTGGTATGGAACGGAGGAAGATGCAGTATGTTGCTTACGACTTAGTTGATTGGATACTGGTGATGGCTAGGAATCTAATATATTAGTTAATGGATCTTGCTTAGTTGAAACATGGTAGCTAGCGATGGTTAATGCGTGATTTATGGTAAGGTCGGGTCTAGCATAGGTGAAGATTCGTTGATATTGATTACAAAGTTCGTTATGTTGATTAGTCGATAAACGATGAGTTGTGTGTTAATGAGGCTAGATAATAAGAGATGTTGGTAATAAGAGGTGATTAGTTAATAACTTTGAATAGTTGCTAAATGATTAACTAATGAATAGTTAAGCAAGGATTAATTGGTAAACGATGGTTGGATATTGAATGGTGTCAGTTAATAAAAGATGATTAGGTGACAAGTTGTAATGTGTTGTCTAGTAATGATTAACGGATATAGGATGATTAATTGATAATAATGAATGGTGGATAAATGACGGTTATGGTCAAGTGATGAACCTTGACTAGATGTTAGATGTTGGCTATTAAGTAAAAAGTGGTCAGTTGCTATCTCGGGAATAAGGATTATGTGAAGGATAATGTTTAGACTAATAACTAGAGGTTATGTGATGACTAACGAACTAATGATTCTATTATAATAAGTGTTGGTTAGCTAATTTGGGAAGTATTAACTAAATATATATTCTATGGTGATATGACTATTTTTTTTTTTAGTATTTTAGTGTATGTTATTCGGCAATGACTATTATGATGATATGTTGATACCCGGCAAGGCCGAATGATACTGTTGTGATGATGCTGATACCCGGAAAGGTCGGAGGATATATTTATAATATGTTGATACCCGGCAAGGCCGGAGGATACTATTGATGATGTGTTGATATCCGGCACGACCGGAGGTTGATTATGATGATGAGGGTCCTAATGAGGACATCTATGATGAATTGTGATATTAATTGTGTACTTTGCATTCATTTCTGCATGCGCATCGCCTATCACTAGCATGGACCTATATTTATCAGTCGGTATAGGACGATTGCAAATATATGGGTGAAGAATATGTCTTGTATTCTCGTATACTGATTGAACCTTTCGAGTCTGGGGTAGTGGGGGTGCGCATAGGCTCAGCTAGTTATTTGATTGTCCATAAGTTGAGGACTAAGGAGATTGTGTCTGTGAAGGTCTAGTGGAAGAATCGTCATATTGAGGAGGCCACTTGGGAGACCGAAGCAGACATGCGTAGCAAAGTATACATATCTTTTTGATGATTCAGGTAATTCTTTAGTTTCCCTTCTTGTCCTATGTTTACCCGTTCGGGGACGAACGGTTGTTTAATTGGTATCTGATGTAACGACCCTCTCGGTCGTTTGTGAAATTTTCTCATCTTCTCTAATTTAGCGCTCTCTGTAGTTGTATACGTGGATTATGACTTACAGGATGAGTTGCACTGATTTTTTTGAGGATACATTAACATTGGGTATTTTAGAATAATTAGTTTTATTGGGGATTTAATGGGCCAAAGCTGTAGTTTATTTTCTTATATGATCAGTAAAAGAATTAATTTAAGTTGAAAGAATTTAGCATATTTATTAAAATAAGGTCAGATAAATTGAGAGGTGGAGTACAAAAGTTATGTTTAGGTTATCTCACTCAACATAGAAGAAAAATAAAAGGACGACGGCTTTGAAGCATCATCAGGTGAGTGTACGGGTTGCTTTCCATGCAATTGTTTCTAATTGTTATGATTGAATAGGTTAGTTTTCTAGTTATGACTATGAGGACGTGAGTAAGTAAGGAAGGAAAATTATGAAAAAAGTGGCCGAATAAGGGAAATTGTGAAAACAATAGCTGAATATGGTTGAAAATTGCATGCAATGGTTTTACAATTAGAATAAGGTTAAGAAAGTCAATTTTGTCTTTTAGTAATGATGATCTTATGGCCAATTTTCTTTAAGAACCTAATGGGAACGAGGCAATGTTTGTTTCCAGCGAAATCAAAGTGGCGCAACCACTGTCTCTTCGTCACTGTTAAACTGAATTTTTTTTCGTCTGGAATTAATTTACCATTTTTTTTGAATAAAACTAAAGTTTAGTCCTAGAATTTTTAGAGTAAGAATTTATAAAAAGGTGTTATTAAATTTGTATTCTCAAGAGGATTATATGTTTGGACAGATTTGAAACCTTCGGAAGCCTTACGGAAGGGCAAGACCCTTGCAAGGTAGCTTGTATTTGAGTTCTTCGATTGAGTTAGGTTATGATTTAATTGGAGTTTAGACTCGACTTAATTGTGTGTATGCTCCTAAATTGAATACTTGTTGATTGGTATTCAGACATGCTTGAAATTGTTGATCTTTGGATTGTTGATGCGTGTATAAATGTTTATTGAAAATTTACTTGATGGAATCATCTTATGACTTTAAGTGTACTTGTAAACTTGGTACATCGTGTTGTATGCTGTGAGGTTGTGAAAATTGATATTGATAATACTTGTTTATGTTGGATCGGGTACCACGCCGGTACAAATATATTTATGCTGGATCGGGTACCACGCCGGTACGAATATATTTATGTTGGATTGGGTACCACGCCGGTACGGATATATTTATGTTGGATCGGGTACCACGCCGGTACAGATATATTTATGTTGAATCGGGTACCACGCCGGTACGGATATATTTATGTTGGATCGGATATTACGCCGGTACAGATATATTTCTGTTGGATCGGGTACCACGCCGGTCCGGATATATTTATGTTGGATCGGGTACCACGCCGGTCCGGATATATTTATGTTGGATCGGGTACCACACCGGTACGGTACATGAACATAGATTGTTCCCTGCAGGTCATGACTATTTGAGCAAAAATAAGTCTCATAGCATGTGTGTACATATTTGTGTTGATTTTGTAGATGTTTACAGTATGGTTGATATTCTTGATGGTTATGTGACTTGTTTGTGAGCACTCTTTGACCTGTTATTGTTGTATTATTGATTCATTGAGTATTTGTAATGTGATGAAGTGTATTTGTTATGTCATGAAATTTATCTACTTGTTATTTGATTTATGTTGTGTACATTTTATTAAGTTGAGTTGGCCTATGATACCTACCCGTACATAGTGGTTTGTACTGATAATACCCTGTACTCTTCTTTTGTTGAGTGCAAAAAGTGTTCCAGAGGCTCAGACACGACCTCACCTCTAGAGTTTGACAGCAGATCTTGATCCGAGGGTGAACACTCCATCTTCAGGCTGCCAAAGGTCATCTTATTTGTTATTGTCCATCTTTCGGACAATGAAACATTCTTTGTTTACTTTATTTTTGGATATGTTTTTAGACATGATCTTTATTAGTAGTTCTTGTACGATGACTTTCGGGTCTTGGGGATTTTAGTAAGTAGTTTGTTTGACTTCCACATTAATAATAATTAGCTCTAGATTATTGTTATTAAGTTGGTTTTATGATAATCACGTCTTAATATTGATTAACTGATTGTGTAATGGTTCGATTTAGATGGTTCTCCCACAGGAAAATTAGTGTGGATGTCATTCATGGACTTTTGGGTCGTGACATTCTTATAACAAACTATCAACTGCTTATATTCTATCCTAAATATATATACAAGAAAGCTATAAAATTACTATTCTCTTTGGACCTCTATATTTACTGTGGCCAATGTTGAATGACCCAAAGTTGAAGAAGAAATCTTTAGCCCAATATCTCCAATAGTTTTTATGGATCAGTCAAACATATGCTTGAGTGCTTATAGTTGAAGTCTTGTGTTTCTTGTGTCTGAAAGTCGTTATTATCATCTTTAATATTTGTATCAGCAGTATCGCCATTGTCGATAAAGTCCTTAACACCAGCAACAAAGTCGATTGATTTATGTTTTTTGGTCATTATTTATAATGATCAATAAAAGCACGTATCTTCATTTTGTAATTGGAAAATGGTTTACTCTTTCTGAAAATGTTATTGGCTCAACAAACTGTTAGTTGTTCTTGTGAGAATCCTTTTAGTGAATCCTGATATTCGTTCAGTCTATATCATTCATGAGCCATGACTAGCACCTATGAGCTACTAACTATTAAACAAACAAATGTCGTTCACCATCATAAAGGATTCTCACATTAAGAAATGGAATCACAACTTAAATAAAAGTCAAACATTTTATAACAATACAAACTATAATGAACGATACAAATTAAATTCTAAAACCCAACAATAACTCACGAAATATAGCGAAAGAGCATCTAATATAAATCTAAGTATAATAATTTGGGGATTAATCCCAATAACAGAATATGAAGGAAGAAAATTGAAAGTTTACTACCATGAACATATGTGGTTATCTTACCTCAATAATAGTTCAAGAATTACATGAACAAGTTCAAGTGTCACGGGCTAATGCTAGTGAAAGCGTCTTTATTTTGCAGTAAATGATGAGCCACAAGAACCCTGTAAGATCACAACCCGCCCCTATCGTACCTCTTGGGGAAACTCTATAGAGTATCTTGCATGAGATAATAATAAGCCATACATGCAAAAGTAAATAATATAAGTTATATTTTAGTTCAACATAAGTGTGTCAAGTGGGTCGGGTTGATCCGGCTCGAACCGGCTCGAACCGGCCCACCTACACAAATCGGCCCGGTAAGACCAAAGGCTTTAGGGTACCGGGTCCCGGGCCGGTATTTTTAATTTGGCCCCGGCTAACCCATCCCGGACCAAGCCCGGTCCAGGCCCGCCGGTTAACTGGCCCGGCCCGGCTCGGAATAGTTTTTTTTTTTTTTTAATTTGGGATTTTGGGCCAAACTAGCCGTTGGCCCAACGGCTATATAGCCGTTTTTGGGTCCAAACGACTAGTTTGGGCCCATTAATTAAAAAAAAATATTTTTAAAATAATTTTTTAATCCCAAAAAAAATTCTATAAATACCCTACACCTTCAAATCATTTTTCACTCTCTCAAATCTCATTCTCTCTCAAATCTCAATTCTCAATTCTCAAATATTCAATATATTTAATTTCCTAAAGTGCTCACTTTAAATTTTTAATTTTGCGTTTACAAAGTACAAGTGGAAGTTTCTAAATTCGCAATCTTCGGATACTTTCAAAATTTAGTATTGTCGTTCCATATCTTACGTTTAATTTTTATTTATTGTATTAATTGTTGAATGTTTAATTTTATTATATTTGTGTATTTTGAATTTTTTTAGTTTAATTTAATTTATACTATGGATAAATTAAGAAATCTCGCTACTAAAGGTGTTAAAATTTTATGTCCCGGAAGCGGTGGTGGTAGTAAAAAATGAATTACTAGTGGTAGAGGTACTTCAAGTAGTAGATATACTCGTGTGTCTTCGCCTCCGGTACCGCTTGGTACACCTTTTGAGGAAGAAATAGGTGTAGGTGTTGACGATATGGATTATGTAGAAGCTCAAAAAAATTATGGTGTAGAAGAAGAAAATGAAGTAGATACGGTTAATTTAGACGAAGATAATGAAAATATTGATGAGACACCCGCAGTAGGAAATGCTACCGTTAGATCTGAATCGGTTAATCTCCCTCCCCGTACCCCAAGACCTCGTAAAATAACTAGTATTGCATGGCAATTTTTTGAACGTATATCAGATACTGAGGTGCAATGCAATATTTGTCAACAAATATATAAGCATAAAAGCAGAGGCAAGAAAGGGGGTACGGGTACGTTAATGAGACATATAGGTGATGCTCACAAAAGAGAGTTAGAAATTGAACGAGGTGGTGGGGATGTTGATGGGCCAACGAAACTAGAATGGACCCAGCAACCGGTCAGGTAACGAAGAAGTATAATAAATTGAGGGACCAGGAAGAAATAGCTAAAATGATAGTTATGGGTTGTTTGCCTTTTAGTTTTCCTTCTTCTAATGCCTTTATTAATTATATTCAAGCTATTTATAATCCTATGTTTAATGGTGTTCCTAAAAGTACTTGTCGATCTGATATTTTTAGACTTCATTCACAATAATATTTTTATTTATCAACATTGTTAAAAAATATTCAATGTAGATTGTCCCTAACTTCTGATCTTGGTTGTGCTGTAAATAAAAATGATTATTTAACCGTTACTTGTCACTGGATGGATAGTAATTTTGTGATGCAAAAACGTATTCTTGCTTTTTTATATGATGAAGACCGTAAACATACTGGAGATTTTATTGCTGATTCTATTGTTAAAGTTGCCGGATTTTATGGTATCGAAAATAAAATCTTATGTATTACTTTTGATAATGCTTCTAACAACAAGACTGCTATAAAAAAAAATCTATGCTATCTCCGCCGTTGCCTGAAATTTTTCATATTAAGTGTGCATGTCATATATATAATTTAATTGTAAAATATAGTTTTGAATTTTTTGAGCTTTATATTGAAAAAATCCGTCTTGCTATTGGTTTTATTCAAGGAAATAATCGGAGAAAAAGAATTAGAAAATTTAAAATTAAATGTCAAAAAAATGGACTTGCACCGATATTGATGCCTGAGGAAATTGATATTAGATGATATTCTACATATGATTTTTTTAAAACTTGTTATAAATATAGAGTTTTTATTACAGTAGCTTTTAACCAACATTGCGGTTCATTTACCGATTCTGCTGATTGCATGCTACATGATTCTGATTGGGTTGTAATTAATGATCTTGTTAAGTTTTTAGAAAAAATTTATGTAGCTACGGTTGAATTTTTCGGTGCGTATTATCCTACTGTTTGTAATATTTTAGGATATATAGCCGATATTTCTGGTTTGCTTGAAGAATATAAAAATAAAGATGGTTATAAAGAAGCTGTTGATGCCATGTTTACTAAATTTAAAAAATATTTTTTCCCGATTTTCCTTATTTACTTGGTTGGTGCTATGTTAAATTCGTGCATTAAATATAATACTATGTCCCACTTATGTCTATTATTTATGCTAACTTAGAAATAAATACTAACAATGATTCTGAATCTGAAAAAGTAGAACCTGATTTGTGGACGGCTATGAGTGATGCAAATGAATACATAGAAAAATTATATAATCACTATGCTGATTTATTTGACTTAGCCGTACCTACAAATATCACTTCAACTGTCGTTCCTCATCCTCCCGAGGAGTCATCATCTTCTAAAAGGCCGGTACATAGTAGTTTTCCTGATTTCTTTTATGATTTACCTTGTTGGAACAGTGTTGGTGAGAGAACTTACACCTCAACTTATTGGGAAGAGTTGAAATATTATCTTCGGTCGCCGCCAGAGGATCGCAGACGACGGATCAACACGTTGGATTGGTGGAGGAGTAATGAAACATAATATCCCGTGCTTTCAAGATTAGCTAGAGACATCTTGAATGTTCCAATGTCAACCGTTGCATTAGAGAGCGCCTTTAGTCAGGGACAACAGCAGCTTGGAGACAACCGACACTCATTGGGAAGCAATGCAATGAATGTTCTAGTTTGCCTCAGAGATTGGATCAGAGCGTAAAGAAGAAACCAAGGAATTGAATCGGAGCTGAGCGACGAGCTGAAACTTGAAGAAATTATGTCTTCACAGGAGAACTCAGCAGAATCAAGTCCAATGCATGGTTTTACCCCCGTTGACTTTGACTATCCTATGCAAGTTCCCGTTAATATTAACATGAATGAGTTGGAAAAAATGATGCATAATTTGTAGATTTTTCATTCATGTAAATTATAAATTTTGGATCATTTTGCAAATTGCAATCAATAAAATTCAACATCCATTCACTCCTCCTTAGTCCTTACTTTATAATTTTTTTATTTAATGATTTAAATTGAATTTCTAGTTTAAATTTAAAACTTACTTCTAATATATTATTAATTTACTACCAAGTATTATTAATAATTTATTATAATAAGTAGCATATGTTTTGTATATTTGTGTATATATCTTCTATAGATGTGTATATTTAATGTATACATGTGTATAAGTTTTATAAATTAGTATATAACTCTATATATATTGTAGTATACATATATTGTAGTATATGTTTTACTTAAAGTAGTACATATATATTGAATGGTGCATATATTTGTGTATATATCTTCTATTGACGTGTATATTTAACGTATACATGTGTATATGTTTTATAAATTAGTATATAACTATATATATATATATATATATATATATATATATATATATATATATATATTGTAGTAAATACATATATTGTAGTATATGTTTTACTTAAACTAGTACATATATATTGAATGGTGCATATTTTTGTATATATATATATCTTCTATAGACATGTATATTTAATGTATACATGTGTGTATATTTTATAAATTAGTATATAACTATATATATTGTAGTATATATGTGTATATATCTTCTATAGACGTATATATTCAATGTATACATGTTTATATGTTATATAAATTAGTATATAACTATATATATATTGTAGTATATGTTTTACTTAAAATAGTACATATATATTGAATGGTGCGTATATTTGTGTATATATCTTCTATAGACGTGTATATTTAATGCATACATGTGTATATGTTTTGTAAATTAGTATATAACTATATATATATATTGTAGTATATACATAAATTGTAGTATATGTTTTACTTAAACTAGTACATATATATTGAATGGTGTGTATATTTGTGTATATATCTTCTATTGGAGTGTATATTTAATGTATACATGTGTATATGTTTTATAAATTAGTATATAACTCTATATATTGTAGTTTACATGTGTATATATCTTCTATAGACATATATATTTAATGTATACATGTGTATATATATATGTCTATATAAAGTAGTACATATATATTGAATGGTGAGTATATTTGTGTATATATCTTCTATAGACGTATATATTTAATGTATACATGTGTATATGTTTTGTAAATTAGTATATAACTATATATATATTGTAGTATATACATATAGTGTAGTATATGTTTTACTTAAAGTAGTACATATATATTGAATGGTGCGTATATTTGTGTATATATCTTCTATAGACGTATATATTTAATGTATACATGTGTATATGTTTTATAAATTAGTATATAACTCTATAATATATATATACTTATATATATTGTAGTATATGTTTTATTTAAAGTAGTACGTATAGTCGTATATATTGAATGGTGCGTATATATGTGTAATTGTGTATATGTGTATATATTTTTTAAATTCTAATATAGTATATACTATATATATAGTGTATATATATTGTTTAACGTATTTAAAATATATATAGGTGGGTCTATATTGTGTATATTGAAAAAAAGATTATTTTTTTTGACCGGGTTTGACTGAGTTGGGTTAAGTGGGCTGGGTTAGAATGATTTTTAAAATTTTACTGTTGAGCCCGAACCAATCCGGCTCACTTAACTCCCAACCCGGCCCGACCCACAACCCGGTTAATTTTATAGGACCCCGGCCCACTTGCCAGGCATAGACTTCCAACAACATTCAATCAAGACGTCAGTCTAAAACACATACACAATAGGCATTGTTGCAGCCACTAGCTAGACCAAATATATAGGTCACTTGATATAACATTATGCTAGATTATTCTCCTTTGTTATATATATATAAATATGAAATAAATATAAATTAATTAATAATCTATAAAATAAATTTTTATTGTACGATGCTAGTTCTCAAGATGCCACTTGGCATAACATCAGGCTATTCTCCTTTATATATATATATATATATATATATATATATATATATATATATATACACCCTTCATTAAAATGCTTTTTAATAGACAAATCGTCTTTTCAAATATTTCCTTCAATTATTATATTATTAAATTAAGTACTCCTAAAATATATGAAAAGAATCTTGATAAAATAAATATATAGAAAGAAAATAACTGTGCTAAAATATATTTAAGGAATTATATTTTATTTTAATTAAACATATTGGGTTGATATATACTTCCAATCCTTAGATCCAAATTCCTTTTTATCTTTTCACGTTTTTCTTTTTTTTTACAAATATGAGCTTTTCTTTATGGGGTCGGGTTTTAAGCTTATGTTTGATGCTTTTTTTTTTGGTTTAAATTTATCTTCAAAATAAGTTTATATTCTTTTGTTGTTGGTTTAAATTAGGCTTACCAAAATTGACTATTCTTTAACTTATAAGATATTTTTTTTCACAATCTTAAATTATTCCCTCCGTAAATAAATTATTATTGATTTATTCTTTAATATGTTTGTGCAGATGAAGAAAAATTTGTGCAAAACGTACAAACAAGACTTCATGCCGATTACGAGTAAATTTAAGGTATGTTTTTCCTGTTTTAGATTTTATTTCTTGTTCATGTTAGTTATATTTCTTATTAAGGCTTAATTCAAGTTAATATTCTTTCGTCAGAATCATACCTACATAAAAAATAAAAAAATAAAAACCATTAAGAGAAAAATCAAGTGAAAATTGTGATTTGTTATGATAATAAACAAATCATAGTGTCAAACAAGTATCAAACAAAGTTATTAGTTGGCTAGAAGATAAAACAGAATGGAAATTAGAGATTTCATGAGTTAGCAAACCAAATTTATAGTCTATTTCATTCTTCCATTAGGTTCTTAGAGATGGACACTAGGGATAATTTGCATCGCTCAATTTATGTTTTAGTGTCGTCATCAAGACTCTAAAATGTATTTTTTCTTTCAAAGTATAATATTAGATAATTGATATTTCAATAAATTTTTTTTTTTTTAATTTTTTGTTCATATATTTATTTCATAATTTATAATTATTAGTCTTGGATGAGAAGACACATGACATGGAATGTGATTTTACTTGCCTTGACGTGGGTGGTATGGAAAGAGAAAAATGGAAGATCTTTCGAAAGGTAAGCTTTTCTCTATCAAGAAATTAACCTTAAGTGACTTTAAATGAATTTGATTCATAATAGCAGAATTTTTAAAGACGGATCACGTATATTGTTCGATACAAATGATAGTACTTTATTTTTTTATATACATTTATTATTATCGTCATACACACAAGTACAAAGTATGTACACTTGACTAGTATATATATTGTTACGAGAACATGTCTATGTACATTGTATAAATTTAAACACTTGTAACATTGACTTACTTACCAAAACAAAATTTCAAAATAGATTTTAAACACTTGTAACATCTGACTTACTTACCAAATTTTTTTTTCTCAAAATAGATTACTTGTCAAACATCAAAAGACAATCTTTCTCTATCCCTCCACTATACTATAAATAAATTACTTTTACTTATCTAGCTTAAAAAATTAAGAGAGAGTTTATTACTTTATTCCTAATTTTCCTCTATTATTAACTACAATCATTTCTTAATGCTTTGAATTTATTATAGTAACAATATGTAGAATTATCATTCTATTTTTTATTCCTTAAGAAATATGTCAAGTCAATACTAAATTAAATATAGGAGGGATTTCCAAAACTAATCCAAATAGCAAGATTATATTGCTAACATTGGTCAATTATTTTTTCATCAATGTAACTGAAATTAATTATGGTACAAGCCTTTTCTTCCCTATAAATACGTTGCTAAGATAACAATTGAGTTACCAATTAAAAAAAAAAAAGCAGTCATATAATTATTCTAGTGCTACCAAATTAATACGTGTGGAAGAAAGAATGGAGAAGACATCATTCCTAAAGGTTTTCTTGGTGTCCTTTTTCCTTATTTTGTTAGGTAAGTACTAATCCAACTCTCTTTTATGGGTCCGTTTTCTATATATATTGCAAGTAGTTTTTGATTTTTTCTTAAAAAAAATGTTTGATCATATAATTTGTCAAGTTTTATCACTCCAAGATCCCAAAAGCTAGAAAAAAGTGATTTTTGAGTCTGAGTTTTTTTTTTTTTTAAAGACTCCAATTATAATTCTATCTATCTAACGACTCAACAAATATATTTTTACTAAAGAGATTGTTTGTAGAAATGTGAAGATTATATTAAAAAATAATTAATTACTACATTATTATTATTATTTATTTATTTGCAAGCGATGGACAGTGGCGGAGCCAGAATTTTCATTAAGGGGTTCATAAATAAATATAGCACTAGTCGAAGGGGGTTCGATATCTACTACATATATAAAAATATTTTGACCATGTAAAAATAATATAATCTTCCGACGAAGGGGGTTCGGATGAACCCCTGACTTCAATGTGGCTCCGCCACTGGCGATGGATCTTCATAAGCCATAATTAATTGTGATTTGACAAATTGTAATAGCTGGCAATTCTATTATTAGTAGTTTTTATTAAATATTATCTTATAATTTTTAGATAATATTTTATCTAATTCACTATAAGAATGATTATTTTGTGTCAAATTTATGGGTATCATTAATAATTTTACAACTTATGAGCATAAATCATGTTTTTTATTTATTTTTTTCGTTGAAAAAGTGAAATATTTTTGCCAAAATCTATGGCCGAACACATGAAAATTTCAAACCAAACTTCACCCAAATTTAGTTTACCAAAAATATTTGGGAATCTATGGCCATAAAGCTATATTCCAATTATGAGCAATTTGAATTATAACTTATACAACAATGTCAATGGTGTAATCAGGACAAGGAAGCAATGGGGGGCTTTTGTGCAATGAGGATGAAGACTGTGATCACCAATTGATATGCAACGTTGGTTCTCCAGTATGTGACATAAGGACACGTACTTGCTATTGTCCAATAGCTTATCATGGACAAAAAGTGCTTAAGGCCAACAACAAAGACTGATTTATGTAGTTTCCTTGTACAATAATTTTATAGGAGTAATTGAAAAAGCTAGTCCTAGGCATCTAGGCAAAAGACTGATATATGGTTTTTTGGTCAATCATTCCTAGTGATCAATAAAACTGCCTATCTTTATTTTGAAAATGGAAAATGGTTTACTTTTTCTAAAAATGTTATTGGCACAACAAACTTCGAGCTATTCTTGTTTTATGTGAGGCTCCTCTATGTGACATAAGGACACACTCTTGCTATTGTCCAACAGCTTATCAAAACAAATAGTTTGGGGGTACTAAAACTTCCTATAAACTATAGACACCTAATTTTGTCCCTCCCAAGTTCAATTTTATTTATTTTTAGCTCACATTATCACGCACTTTCACCCACGCGATTATACCCTCCATAAAATGACAAAAATAACAACCCTTAACAAATTTTATCTTGTTTTGATCCTATCCTAACAAACTTTATCCTAATCACCTACCTCTACACCCCCTCACCCCACCTACCTATGTGACCTTACCCCCTACCCCACATTTATTTTTCTTTCTAACAAACTTTCTAAAAGGAAACAAAGGGAGGCGTCCACAAGGAAAAATAGAAAAGGCATATACATACACCCTATACATAATTCAAGGGGGGGCTCACAGGGGAACAAGATACTCTCACTAGCAAATTCCACTGAGGAGAACTCTCAATTTCCATTAACGAATTTCCATCAAAAGGTACAAGCATCATTCTCACATATAGAACCCACTGGAAGCAAAGGAAAAAAAAGGGAACCCATTGATCATTTTTTCCACAGATCGCATACACACAGCCATGGAGGATTTTCTTCCCCACTTTTCTCTCACCCACACGCACTAACACATACCCACTTCATTCTCACAGATAGACGCACACATTAACACACACATATCCGGACAGAAAGGGAGTTTCCTTGCCTCGGGTTACTATTTCGGCGACCATTTCGCCGGAATCGGTTTTAGTTCATCATCTGTGATACGTGCTTCATCAAAATCGTCTTCAGGTCATTATTGTTGAGCTATTCAGCCCTCGAAATATCCCCAAATCCCTGCGATTTTCTTGATTTTAGACAAGATCTAGCTGAAATTCTGTCCATTCCAGTCAGCTTTTGTCTTTGGTAGCTCCTCAGAGATCGAACTCGCACGGGTCGTTAGTTTTCTACAAAAATTCGGGTCTCGATTTTTCTGTGGGTGTTTGATTCTAACGTCGATTGGTTCATATTGGGACTTTCCATTGCTTTTCGAATCCGTTCGGGGGAATTTTTTTGACACTGATTAATTTTGATTCGAGTTGGAGTTTTGTCGCTGTTGAGGGTTCCTATTCGAGCTTTTGAATTTGGACTTCTTTAACTCTTATTATCATCATAAATCATCCTCGGAAGGTCCATTTCTTTAACCCGCTTCTTTCCCTTTATTTTTTTATCGAAATAGTTGTGATTATGTGTGATGTGATTATGCTTTGTTGGATTTTTATTGATATTGATGTTATGATCATGACGTTTGGTGATTCGTCTTCAAAGGTTTGAGGAAAGAACTTGATCATGTTTTAATGGATCGATAAAAAAGTTGGGGGTTGGAATTGAAAAATTGATGAAAAGGTTAGATTCGGATAAATTTTGATTTATTGTGTTTGAATGTAAATGTCACCGAATTGGATAGGCAAACGTAGGTTGGGTAGGCAAAGTTTGGAATTTGTGATTTTTGTTGAATGTTTGAAAATTGGGTGAATGATTTGGTTTTCTCACATTGGAAAAAATGTATTCATTTGGCCGGGGAATGTCCCGAGGTATTTGTATTAATTTATCCGGGGAATGTCCCGAAGAATTTTGTACCCGGAGGACGTTCGTGATCAAGGCCCGAGGCGTTGGGTAGAACACGGGAGTTTAGTTTAGGATTAGTTTAGACTAGAATAAGATTTATTTTTCGCACTTTTTTTATATTTTAGACTGTATAATTGGACTGAACACTAAATTTTGGATTTATTTTGTTTTGTGTGTTTGATTGATTGTTTTATGTGTTTTTGTGTGGTTTATACATCTGCAATGTCAACTTAGCCGATATACTCCATCAAGCGATCGTGGTCGAACCACGGGATCGAGGGGTGCCTAACACCTTCCCCTCGGTCAACAGAATTCCTTAGCCGGAATCTCTATTCGCAAATCAGTTTAAAGAGTCAAAACGTTTCTGAAAATGATCTTTCAAAGGTGACTTGGCACACTGGATTATGCCAAGTGGCGACTCTGAGTTTTGATTGTTAAAAGTCCTTTTCGAAACAAATATTTATCTTTGTCACTTTAATAATAAAAACGCTTTCGAAACTTAATCTTTTCGGAGTTAAAAAAGGGGTGTGACAGCTCTGGCGACTTTGCTGGGGACAATTTCAGAATCCGAGCTTTTTTTAGAGTCGTATCGACTTTGTTTGGCATTACGAGTGTATAAGCATTGTTTGTGATTTTTGTTTGTGTTTTCACTTTTGTGCGTTTTCGTGCTCTTTGTTTACAATATTTATCCTATGTGTTACCGCTTTTATATCTGTCATCATGTGCATAACCCGAGTCATTCTTTCCGCAACAAGTCTCGGAGTGCATGTCGTGCGCACGAACTCTAGTTGAGTCACCTTTATTTTAGGGGGGGGGGAGCCGTTGGATGTATGGAGTAGGTGGAAAGCAAAGCAGCCACTATCGACCATATGCTCCCCCGAACGGCCTTGTTAGTAAACCACAACGTAGGTCAGCCTTTAGGTCATTCTTATATGCATCATATTGAGACCTAAAGGGACCCACACGACCCTTTGTAGAAAACTCACCTCTAAAGCATCCCTATGTGCTAAATGTTGTATCTCTGAGAGTAATGTAGTCATTTGCCAGAACGATTTAGGGAAAGCATGTGTTAGAAGTAAAGTGTGTAGACAAGAAAGTGTTAAAAAAAAAAGGAAAAGAAAAAGGTGAATCAAAAAGAGTTTTGTAGTTTTTAGGTTCTTTATGACTTTTGTTTTCCACAATTCCACAATTCAAAATTCAAAAAAGATTTTTTTACTTTTTGCACTCATTTTTTCAAAAAAAAAAAAAATATCAAAAAGATTTTCCTTTTGTTTACTTTAACAAGCATTCACAATTCGAAAACTCCAAAAAGATTTTTTAGGAGCTTTTTATAAAAAATAAAAATACAAAAAAAAGGTGGTAGAAGTTTTGTACATTTCATATAACGAAAATACCAAAAAAAATAAAAAATTCTTTCATAGTTGTTGGTGTCATTTTTTATGTGAAGTGTCAAATTGAAAACTCAAAAAAAAAAAAAGATTTTGTTATGTTGTTCATCGTATGTCTTTGGTCGTGTCTCAAGTCAGGGTGCAATCCGTTATTTAATCATTAATTGTCCAATCTGGACGAACTACGCACCCCTGATTCTCCTCTCTTGGGAGTGAGATACGTAGGCAACCTATTGTGGGTTCGGGGATCTTATTTCAAAAATCCAAGAAGATTTTCTTCACTCTTTATTAGAGTAGGTGTTTCATATACGTCTTTAAGAGAAAGCAACAAAAAATATTTTTCCTTTAATAGGTTCAAGTTTCGTTTTCATATGAAATTCAAAATCGAAAACCCAAAAAGATTTTCTTTGGTAATCATAGGTTTCATTTTGTATAGGGATGTTAAAGCCGAAGAATTCAAAAATATTTTCGTCATTTCTTTTGACAATTTTTTATTTTTCTTTTCTTTTTAAAGTTTCAAGGAAAAGAAAAAAAGAAAGAAAAAGAGTTTAATCGGCCATTTTGGCAAGACTTCATGAACTACACACACCTGATTCTCCCCTTTTGGGGGTGAGATACGTAGGCGCCCTTCTAGGGTTCGGTGATTTTTTTCAAGAAAAATAGAAGAAGAAGAGGTTTTGAAAAATCGTTGAACTCTAACGCATTTGTTATCTCTTGTTCAGTTAGTTTAAGGTGGTTGGCTTGTGGCATTTTGGCTGGTCCTCCATATTGCTCCAAGTCACAGAGGAAGTTATGTCCAACAAGGATACCGAGTTAGTTGTCACTAATCAGATAGGGAGTTCGGGAAATGAGAATGTAGGAGATAATGAAGAGATTCGGAAATTAAGGCGGCAAATAATAGAAATGCATCGAGCTTGGGCTAATGGGTTGCCGCCTCCTCCAGTTCCCACTGATAATCTGGAATATCATTCTAGCTTGCCTCCCGTATCACATGCACAATTTCCCATTTTTATTGATATGCCACAACATGTATCAGGATCGACTCCGGGGCAATAATATCCAACCACTTCCAATGTTCATTTTCTCACTCCCCAATCCAAGACTACCACATACTCGGCTCCAGTTGTTGTTCATGCTTTTGCGGCGCCACCCCTACCTGAAGCTCCTACTTTTGATGTTCATCCACAAGTTGTGCCTCCCTACTCTACAAGAGAGCCTGCATTGAATATTTTTAGTGATCAACATTATGCTCTCGAGCCTACATTTAAGTCAACTGGTCCTTACGATTTCCCTCAACCGTCTGAATTTTCTCCTAACACTGAGAATCCTGTTATGACAGAAGAACAAGAGAAAATAGCCAGAAACTTGAGAAGTTTGGAACTGACTATGAAAAACTTGCAAGGACTTGGGGGGGGGGGGTACAAAAGTGTCTCATATAAAGATCTGTGCATGTTTCCTGGTGTAAATCTTCCTCTTGGTTTTAAAATGCCGAAGTTTGAGAAGTATGATGGACATGGCGATCCTGTAGTACATTTGAGATGCTATTGCAACCAGCTAAGGGGCGCTGGAGGGAAGAAAGAATTACTCATGGCATATTTCGGTGAGAGTCTTTCAGGTCTAGCTTCAGAATGGTTTGTTGATCAAGACATTGACAAATGGATTAGTTAGGATGACCTAGCTAACGAATTTATGCAATAATTTCAATACAATGTGGAGTTGATCCCTGACGAAAAATCCCTAACTAGTATAACAAAGAAGAATACTGAGAGTTTCAGGGAGTATGCGATCAGATGGCGCGAACAAACTGCTAGAGTAAAACCGCCAATGAAAAAAAGCAAAATAGTGGAGGTGTTTATTCAAGCGCAGGACGAAACATATTATCAACATTTGTTACCTGCGTTAGGCAAGCTGTTAATTGAGGTCCTTAAAATGGGGGAGATGATAGAAGAGGGAATTAAGACTGGTTGCATTGTGAGTTTTGCAACATTGAAAGTGACTACTCAAGTAATTCAAAAGGGTTCAGGAAGTGTTGGGGAGAAAAAGAATGAGGAAGATACATCTGCAATTATAGTTGGACAACAAGAAAGGTCAAGAAGACCACGTCGTCGTCGATCTCAGGCTCAAGCTCAAGTTTGTGCCCAGGCTCCACATAATCACTCCCAAAATCCATTATACTCTGTTCCTCCACATCCATATCCGGTGTATAATGCACAACCACGTGTTAAACCCTCATCTTACCTACAATGGCATACCCCAACGCCCCAGAGTCATCCTCTAACTCCACAAACATACCAAAACCCTTCTAATCCAGATTTTCTATTCAAGCCAAACAATGAAATGAGGCAGAAGTCGAGAGATAGCTTCACACCAATTGGAGAGTCATATGCCAGTTTATTTCAGAGATTGGTACAGGAGGGAATGATCACTCTTCTCCTTGGGCACACCCTTAATTGGCATTCAAGAAATTTTGATCCTAACGCACGTATCATTCTGAGGATCAGGGTCATAGTATTGAAGATTGTCGAGATTTGAAAAGAGAAATTGAAAAGATGATTCGTGATGGATCAATTATGGTGCAGAACATTGATAGTGAGGGAAGCTCTAGTCATGCTGATATGCAAACCAGTGGCTAAGTTGTCAGGCTGAGCAATTGAGAATTCACCCATCTCCCTACT
The DNA here is from genome assembly GCA_030864215.1 of Capsicum pubescens. Lineage (NCBI taxonomy): Eukaryota > Viridiplantae > Streptophyta > Magnoliopsida > Solanales > Solanaceae > Capsicum > Capsicum pubescens. The sequence continues at coordinate 40,316,799 of CM061546.1, forward strand.
AGGAAGAGGTTTGGTAGTTTGTTTTGTCTTCTTTTCTGTTTTCTGAATTATTTCAGGGTTGTAGTTTGGGATCTATCTTGTTTTGTCCCTTTGTCGTTTATGTTCAACCCCTTCTATCTTTCATTTTTATTAAATGGAGTGTCCCCTTTTCCTTTATGTTTTAAATTTGTGTTGTTTGCTTGTTTTCTTTACATAGTACATTTTATGTTGATTCTTCGTGATATGATATGCTAGCGAAATTTTCAGCCAGATCTTAAAATTCACTTGATCAGGAAACATTGGATCAGAGAGTTAAAATTAGAAAAATAAAGTATCTGAGAAAATAGATAGAGTGCTGGGGCATTTGATGACAAGTTGAAGCCTTTCCTGAAAATTAAGGCACTTATTTTGAGAATCACAAGAATAACTTGGTCATCAATTGAAAGACATGCCTCAATTAGATCAAATAGTGGTCGTGTGAACAAAAATAAAATCAGCTCCACAAAATCATGAGTCATTCAATGTGAGGAATATGCAACAAAAGTGGAGTTGTATGCCATATAAACGCAGAAGAAATAATGATGCACAGACTTAGCCAAAGTTAATGTTGTAAAAGATGTCAAAAGATCTTCATCTTTTACTTTCATATTGCATGATATGTACTTGCATTTTCAAAGATTGATATGACGAAGGCATTTCATTCTGCTATCCAAACATCGTGTCATCCTTTGTTTACCCTATTTGAGATTTAGTTTTATTTTCTTTCATACACCTCTTTTGGAATCAATATAGTCAGCAAAGCTCGAAAGAAAAGTGTCGAGCAAAACAATAGTCAGAAAAGTTCAAAAAAAAGAAGAGAAGAGGGAAAAAAATGTGTCCAAAAAAAGAAAGAAAAAAAGAGTGTCAAGAAAAATAGAGTCGGAAAAATCCCCAAAAGAAAAGAGTCAATAAAAGAAAAGAAAAAGAATCAGAATCAAGAAAAAGAACATGCTGCCAGAACTACGCATGACCTGATTCTCCTCTCTCCAGGGTGAGATACGTAGGCTGTCCTACTCAGGGCTCGGTCCAACCAAATAAACAATTTAGAGTCACCTAGTCAAAAGAAACTGGGGAATGAGTTAATCCTCATTGTTTGAGTCGATTCTAAAATTTGTAAGTCCTACCCCACTTCAAGTGTCGTTTGGGCCTCATCCAATTCTTTCTTTCTAACTTTATCCAAAATCCAAGTTACAAAAAAAGAAAGACCTTCAGATCAATCTGTGAGGATTGTAAGGGTGAGCATGCAAGGGATATGATGATGCATTTGGGAACTATTTATCTTCCTCAGCATAGGGAATCAAGAGAGAAATAAAAATGAGAGAGTCTTACTGGTGAAAACCCTTACGGGCACCATAAGGCGATGGTAAGTTGAGAGAAATAAAAATGAGAGAGTCTTATTGGTGAAAACCCTCACGGGCACCATAAGGAGATAGTGAGCCGAGAGAAAATGAAAGAAGCTTGTTGGCGAAAACCCTTCAAGGCGCCACTAGCCGAATGAGGTCTTAAATGCAATTGACCTAAGAAAACAACTCAGTTTCAAGGCCATTAACTCAATAACAATGGGTAGAAAGTTTGGATGAAAAGATCAAGCTGCTTAATCCAAAATGCATGGCATAATCATTAGTGTTGACTGTTATTTTTAGATGAATTTTTCATTTCTTTATTTTAAAAGGGGACATTCATTGTCTTTTCTTTCTTCTCTTTATTTTAATTTTATCTTTCTTGAGTCAGTTATCAGAACAAAATTGTCATTTTTTTTTCGTTTCTTGTCTTTGAGTCAAGTCCATGTCAAAACAAGTGAGAAAAGATTTTAAAACTGGCTACCAGCTTCTTTTATTGCACAAAGAAAGACAAAAGCTAGCATATGAAAGAGATATGATTATGAGCCCAAAAAGGGCATGCAAAAAGTTTTGTCAACAGAGAAGTCGGGGAACTCATGGAAATACCAAGGTTCAAACGGTTTATTTGAGAAACACGACAAAGCAGAAATACTGTGTTTGTTTCAGAGTCACTCTTAATAAGCTGAGTTTGGATCAATGATACAGCAAGTCAATGACATATGCTAATGGTTGGAAGCAAAGCTAAATGTGACGGAGGTAGGAGCAATTGCCTCAAAAGCCAAAGCCACAAACTAGCCACCATATTTTTAAACTCACAAGTTTTCTTTGTATGTAATAGGAATACATGTTGCATTCAGATCAAGGATTTCAGAGCCTAAACATCAAAGGCCGTAATTTCTCACCTCAACAAATGCAAGAGGCAAGGTTGCTGCACAGGTTTGGTAGTCAAAACCACGGTAAAACTCATAATTCAAGATCTCTAGGAGACACACTTCCTTGTTTTGGTAATTCAAGCAGCTTTGGTAAGGAGACGCACTTCATTGTTTTGATAATTCAAACAACATTGATAAGAAAACACACTTCCTTGATTGGGTAATTCAAATTTTGCTTCTTTGGTAATGCACTTCCTAACTTAAGTCTTGATTCCTAGAAGACGTACCTTTTAGTCGAGTCATTCACCTTGACTTCTAGAAGACGTACCTTTTAGTCGAGTCATCCCCTTTGATTCCTATAAGACGTACCTTTTAGTCGAGCCATTCCCTTTGGCCCCTAGAAGACGTACCTTTTAGTCGAGTCATTTCCTCTGATTCCTATAAGACGTACCTTTTAGTCGAGTCATTTCCTTTGATTCCTAGAAGACGTACCTTTTAGTCAAGTCATCCTTTTTGATTCCTATAAGAAGTACCTTTTAGACGAGTCATCCCCTTTGATTCCTATAAGACGTACCTTTTAGTCAAGTCATCCCCTTTGACCCCTAGAAGACGTACCTTTTAGTCGAGTCATTTCCCTTGATTCCTATAAGACGTACCTTTTAGTCGAGTCATCCCCTTTGATTCCTATAAGATGTACCTTTTAGTCGAGTCATCCCCTTTGACCCCTAGAAGACGTACCTTTTAGTCGAGTCATTTCCCTTGATTCCTAGAAGACATACCTTTTAGTCGAGTCATTCCCTTTGATTCCTATAAGACGTACCTTTTAGTCGAGTCATACCCCTGGATTTCTATAAGACGTACCTTTTAGTCGAGTCATCCCCCTTGATTCCTAAAAGACGTACCTTTTAGTCGAGTCATTCCAATTAACTCATAGAAAATGCATTTCTTTATTTGGGATAATTTTCTTTTCATTTTTGATGTGATTTCAGGAGCATGCCCGAAGCACAGGGCGAATAAATGGAAAACCAAGCAACAAGGTGAAGAAATTGAAAGTTAAACAGATTGAAAAATAGCAAGTCAGGATCCCGCCTGCAGAACAGGGTGAAAAAAAAATTGAAAGCATAGCAACAAGTTGATGAAATAGCAAGTCAGGAACCTGCCTGGAGAACAGGGTGTAGAAATTGAAAAGCATAGAAACAAGTTGATGAGATAGCAAGTCAGGAGCCCGCCTGCAGAACAGGGTGAAAAAATTAAAAGCATAGCAACAAGTTGATGAAATAGCAAGTCAGGAACCATCCTGGAGAACAGGGTGTAGAAATTGGAAAGCATAGCAACAAGTTGATGAAATAGCAAGTCAGGAACCCACCTGAAGAACAGGGTGAAGAGATTGAAAGGCAAGCTACAAGTTGAAGAAAGTGCAAGTCAGGAGCCCGCCTAAGAATAGGGTGATGAAACTCAAGTCAAGAAAAGCTGCATAGATTAGAATTTTTGTAATTTTATTTATGTTTTAACTTGTAATTTTCATTTTTGATGTAATAACAGAGTCGCGGACCAAAACCTCGACGGGACCTCACTCGACTCTCCAACTCGATATTTTCTTTCTCTTTCCAATCCTTTGAGATACCCGTGACTTAATTCCCTCATAACTTGGGTAGGTAGGATGTCCTAAGTCAAGACTTGGTGTCCCTCCTTCCTTCTTTTTCATTTTTTTAATAATGGTCGGGACAAAATTCTGTCTTGTTGTCTACTTCTTTGTCTGAAAATATTTCATGTTTACATTCAAAGGGGGCATGCTGTAGATACCTAATTTTGTCCCTCCCAAGTCCAATTTTATTCATTTTTTTATCACATTACCACACACTCTCACCCACGTGATTATACCCTCCATAAAATGACAAAAATAACAACCCTTAACAAATTTTATCTTGTTTTGATCCTATCCTACCAAACTTTATCCTAATCACCTACCTTTTGATGATAGGCATATTTACACGCCTAAAGTACTATAATTGACCCATATTTTAGCTAAGTTTTGAGGACAAAATATATAATTCATGCACTTTTAGTCCTTTTTCCTGTAAGTAAGCTAACAAACGTGATTAGAAAGTTTTCAGGTATAAATGATGCAGATTTCAGCATTTTATGGATAACTTGACGCCCAAGGAAGCTTCACGAAAGAAGGAAGGGAAATCTTGGACGCCAAGGACCAAAAGTGACGCATGAAATATCTGTTCCGGGCAAAAACAGTATTTCCAAAGACTTTGGGAATCAGCAGTAACTTATTAGGATTAGGATGATGATGCATTAACCTAGTAGTATTAGGTTAAGTAATGTAGTAGCCTAGTAGGAATAGGATATGGGTGTTATAAATACCCTATTTTGCTAGAGATTTTCATGAATTCTGGAGTTCCGAAAACAATTCTCTTTCAATTAATTACTTTCTCTTCATCTATTCAATTCTTAATTTCCACAACAAGAGAACCGTTATTCTAAAAGGGAATTCACGCCTAACGCCATACCAAACCCTACTACACGTGAGATCTTTATTTTGGTATAATGATAAAGTCTATTGTGATTTCCGTTGCACTCATGAATAGCTAAACTTCTCTGTTGGGGTTATGGAAGCCTTATGAGATACTATCTATTTCTATGAGTTTGTGAATTCGTGACACGTATGCTGCTTATATCATTATTCTCTTCATCTTAATGCAAATTCTTGTGGTTGCAAACGCATAGAATACACCAGTATAGCATTAACTTGTTCGAAAGAAAAGTTACATGTCTGGAAAAGAGATAATGTCAAGGTAATAGGGAACCAACCCCTGTTAAAAAGTTAGTGTCATAACTGGATTAACCTCTTGGAGAATTTGTACCGTTAGACACGCTTTAAGCTCGAAAGAGTTAAAGTGAAATAATCCTTGATGGTCGAAAGACGCCTGGATTTACCATAGAATACAATTCTCTATAAGCACATGCATGTCTGAATTCCGCATAACTCATAGCCAATAGAGACGTATAACTCATAAGGTGGACATAACCCCAACTCTCAATTCTCATTGGTTAAACATCTTACTGAACATTCTTTCCTTTTTACTTTGCTATTTTTCGTTTTTACTCTACTATTTTGTTACATTATTGCACGCTAAAAAATCCCCCCTTTTACAAGACTTGCACCAAAAGTCTAATAATTTTTGCTTACTTAGTGACCGGATATTCTCTGTGGGATTGATACCCAACCCAGTTGGGTTATATATTTGACAACGACCGCTTACACTCTTACGAGAGCTGTAGTTTGAGCGTTATCAAAAATTGGCGCCGTTGCCGGGGAATACAGTTGTCAACTAAGTTTGTGATAGTTACTAGACCCTTTGGTCAAAGATTCTCGTACTTTACTTTTAGTTGTTTTTTTTGTTTTCTGCAGGTTTTGTTTAGTGCATGCCCCATACTCAAAGTTCAGGACAACCGTTATTACCTATCAATCCTGAACCACATCGTATTGGCAAAATAGATGCACAACGTGACATTGAAAGAAGGGCTGCTCAACAGGAGCAAGCTAGATTAGCTGCGTTGGCAGCCGCTCAAGTGCATCAACAGAATATTGATAATTCAGGCCGTGCAAAAAATCCTGATGATGAGGACCTGGGTGATGAGGAGCTACTGAATCCTAGGCGTACTACTGAGGTGGCGACACCTGCTAATAGAAGAGATCGTTAAGCTAGATTTAGACCTGAACGCCGAGCTATGCAGATTCCTTTTGATGATGATGATGACGATCTGGACGGAGCTGGTGCCAGCTATTATTCTTCCGCCATTGGCACCCGGAGCAAAGTTCAATATCACTAGCGCCATGATTCAGCTTTTGCAACTCAAGGGATTATTTGGTGGACTAGCAGGCGATGATCCGAATATGCATCTGATCAACTTTATTTCTATATGCAAGTCATTCGACAATCCTGGCGTTGGACAGAATGCAATTCGACTACGCTTATTTCCATTGTCTCTATCTGGGGAGGCAACTCTATGGTTGAATGGGCTAACTCCTGATTCTATTACTAATTGGAGGCAATTAAAAGACTCTTTCCTAGAAAGATTCTTTCCGCCATCCAAAAGAGCACAGTTGAGAGATGAAATCAGCAATTTTCGACAGCTTCCAACTGAAGCTCTTCATGAAACATGGGAGAGATTCAAGAAGAAGCTTATGAGGTGCCCAAACCATCATATGACTAATGTTCACCTAATGGAGATACTATACAGAGCCTTGAATTCAATAACTAAACCAGTGGTGGATAATGCGGCTGAAGGATCATTCATGGACCTCACCTTTGGTCAGGCAAGCAATATGCTAGATCGGATGACGAAGCAAAGTAGAGCTTGGCATACCAGGGATTCTGAGGTAGCAAGCCCCACTGTATCTTTTGGCATGACTGCAGAACAGAGGCGTAGACAAGAGGAACGTGACCAAGATATGGCTCACATAAAAACACAGATGGACCTTCTTACCAAGCATTTATTATCAGGGAAGACCAAAAAAGTCAAGGCTGTTGTGTCACAGGGAAGAGATGAATATGATTCTGAGGAAAAAGCCAACTACTTGAATAATCAAGGGGGTTTCCGAGGCAATGCCCAAGGAAACCAAGGTCGGAACTATTATGATAAATCCGGATACAGGGACCGTGATCAAGGAAGTTGGAAGAATAAGACTGACAGGAGTGGTTTATATGTTCCTCCTGGAAATCGTGAGGTTGTGGCATCTGGCTCGGGGAAGAAATCTATGGAAGATATGATGGCCAAACAGCTGAAAGGAGTGGAGGCAACCAATATGGGCGTAACTGAGGTGAAGAATGATTTGTCTTCAATGAATCAATTGGTTAATTCGCATTCCACTTCAATAAAGCAGCTGGAGCAGCAATTGAGTCAACTTTCAGCAGCATTCAACCAAAGGAAAGCTGGAACGCTACTTAGCGACACAGTGCAAAATCCAAGGAATAATGTATCGTGTATAGCTATTACTACCCGGAGTGGTAAAGTGTTAGAAAGTCCGTCCAAAGGTAAGCAGGTGGTTGATGATGTAGCGGATAATATTATTGATGCAAAATGTGAAGAGGCAGAAGAAGCTGAAGTGAGCACTCATGACGTCACTCCTATACGTCTGCAACCTAAAAAGATTGATAGTTGGAAGAAATATAAAAAGAAAGTGGTGGAGAAAACTATTACCCTTCCACCACCATCTTTTCCCCAGAGACTGAAGAAGAAGGCTGATGACACCAGGTTCAGTAAATTCATGACCATGTTGAAGAAGCTTACTATTAATGTTCCTTTGGTAGAGGCGCTGGAAAAAATGCCTGGGTACGCAAAATTCATGAAGGACCTTTTGACAAAGAAGCGGGCAGTAAGCTATGAGCTGGCAGATAATGTTCATCATTGCAGTGCAATCACTACAAGATCGTTAGTTCAGAAGAAGGTAGATCCTGGTGCTTTCACTATTCCTTGCATAATTGGATCGTTGGATTTTGATAAAGCATTGTGCGATTTGGGAGCTAGCATCAATTTGATGCCACTATCCGTCTACAGAAAGTTGGGGTTGGGCGACCATACACCAACCAATATGCGGCTCGTGATGGCAGATAGGTCGGTAAAATGACCTGTTGGTATCCTAAATGATGTGTTGGTGAAGGTTTCCGCCTTCATCTTTCCTGCAGACTTTGTGATTTTGGATTGTGAGGTGGATTCTGAAGTTCCCATAATCTTGGGACGTCCTTTCCTTGCAACAGGAAGTGTGCTTATTGACATGAGAGCTAATGAGCTTTTATTTCGGTTGAATGACGAAGTGGTCCGCTTTGATATATGCAAAGCAATGAAGCAGCCCAGCGATATGAATGTGTTCTCTGTAGATGATGTTTATTATAAGGACAAGAAAGAATTATCTATAGAGAAGCAGCTTACTGTTGAGCCACTATCTGATGTGCTGTTGAATGTTGAGCATAAGGATGTTGAAGATTATGAAGAAACTATGTGTGCTCTAACAGAAATAGGGTCCTATTCTCATACTCCTAAGAAGCTGGACCTTGATCTTAAGAATCAATCTTCACCAACAGCAAAGACTTCCACTGAAGAGCCACCAGTGCTAGAATCGAAAAAGCTCCCCAAGTATGCGTTCTTGGGAAGTGGAAATACACTTCCGGTGAGTGTTGAGGATGATTTAAGTGAACAACACGTAGAGGCTCTCATCTCTGCTTTGAAGAGGTACAAGAGAGCTATGGGTTGGTCTATTGATGATATAATTGGTATCGAAGAAGATTGCATGCCCACAAGTAAGCATCAGCGTCGTCTGAATCCATTCAGAAAATGATGCACCATCTATCTCGATGAAGTCTAAGTAATCGAGATAGCTATGTCGTGCCGCGACAATAAATCAAGCGCTTGGTGGGAGGCAACCCATCGTTTTTAATTATTTTTGTTGTTTTTGAGTAAATGTAGGTGCAAGAGGTGTAAAGGAGGAGATTGGTTTCAAATTTTGATTTGGAAGTATTGCATGTTGAAGGTGGTAAGTAAGGAATGAAGAAGCAAAAGGCTATGGGTTGGGCATTGCCTATGGAAATATAGGCAAAGAACAAGGCAAGGTCTATGTAAATCTAGGCCACAAACAAGGCAAGTCCTATGCTATGGCCTAAGATCTCGGATTCTAGAGTGCCATAGCATAGGCACCGCCCATTCTCAATAATGCCATAGCATAGACACTGCCTATGCAAAAGCCTTTTGCCTTGGAATCTCATATGCCATGGCATAGGCACCGCCTATGCCTAACAATGCCATGGCATAGGCGCCGCCTATGCTCAACAATGCTTTGCAAAAGGCGTCGCCTATGCCAAGCATAGGCAAAGCATTAGGCGCCGCCTATGGTCACTTTTGGTCTCCAAATCCGATTTTAAATGGGTCAAAACCCGACCCAAGCTTGCCCTATAAATAAGAAACTTAGTCTTAGACCAAAAACACATTGCAATTCCAACCTAAGCGTCGCCTACCTCTCCAAAATATCTTAAAAATTTTCCTTTTGCTCTTTTAACTTTGAGAGAACATCTTCCGAGGCCATCAACCAAGTAAGTACTTCTTTGTTCTTCTTTTATATTCCGTAAGTACTACAATACTATGCCTTCAATAAATTGTTAAATCTTGAAGTAGTATTGGTAATGTGAATGTGGTTGATTTGTTGTGATACAACTAAGTGAGTGAAAGAATGCGTAAGGATGATCCTGACTTGTTTCCAACTTGTATTTGATTTTCATACACTGTCATACTTTTGCGAAATCGACATGGTCAAGATAATTGCATAATCTTGTAACTTGAAAGCTTACATGTCGAAATGACTTGTTCATTGAGATGAAAATCATGGGTGACTACAAACATACGATGTTGTGATTATTCCTATGCCATAAATTGATACGATATCTATGTAGTAGTTTTGTTCAAAAAAATTGCATTAGTCCAAACACGAAAGAATTGTCAAGATTGCATAACGTTAAGAGGACATGAAAGTATGACTGTGCTGAACATATTGTTGGAACATATCACCTAAAGGTATGTTGATGAAGTCTGAGTAATCGACATCATTCACTTAATTAGTTTGTGTCAACAAATTAAGTGTGGGGTGGTGCCACTATTGTCTGTTTGTCGATTAAATCTTCCGAGATGAAGCTAACATGACTTTATTGAAATCTCAGGTAGAATGGCACAAAAAGGACGACAAGGAAAAAAAAAGCAACCACTTTACAAAAAGGCCAAAAAAGGGGACGAAAAGAGCAAGGTGAATCCTCCGTGCTGTAAATACCTCGACGCACTCTTGGAATCAAGTAGGGTACTTATGAGGAACTTCTGAGGATGACGACTCTGATGATGATTCTGATGCAGGGGGTATGACCCCAGACATAGAGGATGAGTTCGACTAACCAAGTTCTTCTTATTTATTTTCCACTGAGGGCAGTGTGTCCCGTCTAAGTGTGGGGTGCTGGTATTTGTATGCTACACTTCTTTATCTGCATTTGCATTTATTTATGTTTGTTTGTTAGTAGTTAAATTTTTTTAATTTTTTTTTTAACTTTGCATGAAATTGTTCTGAGGGGCAGCATGGTATTATAACAAGAGTTTGTGCTAAAATCATTACTATTGAGATATTTAGGCTCTAATTGTGACTCACTATGTGATAATTGTGTGGTTCAGTTCCTTCATTTGTTGGGTCAAGAGTCTATACTACTCCCAATAAAGTCGACCATGTGCCTTGTGTGTGTGAGGATATAGTATATTCTGTGTTTGTGGCTGATGCTAGAACTTGCCTGGTGTGTGTGTGAAGCGAAATAAAGAGTGTGAGTTTAGGAGATGATTTAGGCATTTCTTTGGCAACCTGTAATTGTTTACCTTCGTTTTACCTACCCGTGGACATTATCCTAGTCAACCCTTTTGAGTCTTTAAGCCTATTTTCTTTGACAACCTCATATGTAAGCCTAATCCATTTTTTCAAGACCATAATTTGATCCAAATTCCTAAGCGTTTTAAATTGTAAAGTCATGTGACAAAATAAGAGGAAATTGGATGAGTGTGATGCCTTAGAATGTATTGGTGCTTGAATTCGTTATGAAAAAGAATTGTTATCATAGAGGTGTATTATGAAAAGAAAAATGAAAAGAAAACTAAAAAGTTAGTTATGTTTAAAATTGAAAAACAAAAAAGGTGAGAAGGGGTGGTAGATTAAAAGAAAGTAGAAAGGTTGTTCAAAAGAGAGTGTTAAACGGCATAATGTGATGTATTAAAGCGCTCAGGAACATAGTCACTATTTCTGGCCAAAATAGTCCTACCCGTCCCTTAGCCTACATTACAACCTGTAGAAGACCTATTTGATCCTAAGATTAGCATTCTGATATTTAGTGGAGCATTACACTAAGGGCAAGCCTATGGTCATCAGTTGCAGCATATTAATTCTTTGTGAGAGCGAGAGCAAGGATAATCATATACCCATGCTTCGATAGATGAAAATACTTGTGAGTGATTATGGGTGATATATTGTGAGACACATATGGTTGATGAGTTTTGGGTAGTTGTGTAGGATTCTTTGTGCCTTAACTTTTGAATACGAATTAGCCATCATCACGAGTATATGTTAGAGGTTAAATTGTTTCTAGTAGTGATCAGAAAACTACTCTTTGTTAATGATTGTCGTGCCTGTCTTGATGAATATTTTGTGCTGTTACTGTGAAACCCTAAGTAGATGTTTAGATGGACATGATATTTTGTTCGAGGACGAACAAAGCTTTAAGTGTGGGGTGTTGATGATAGGCGTATTTACACGCCTAAAGTACTATAATTGACCCATATTTTAGCTAAGTTTTGAGGACAAAATATATAATTCATGCACTTTTAGTCCTTTTTCCTGTAAGTAAGCTAACAAACGTGATTAGAAAGTTTTCAGGTATAAATGATGCAGATTTCAGCATTTTATGGATAACTTGACGCCCAAGGAAGCTTCACGAAAGAAGGAAGGGAAAGCTTGGACGCTAAGGACCAAAAGTGACGCATGAAATATCTGTCCCGGGCAAAAACAGCATTTCCAAAGACTTTGGGGATCAGCAGTAACTTATTAGGATTAGGATGATGATGCATTAACCTAGTAGGATTAGGTTAAGTAATGCAGTAGCCTAGTAGGAATAGGATATGGGTGTTATAAATACCCTATTTTGCTAGAGATTTTCATGAATTCTGGAGTTCCGAAAACAATTCTCTTTCAATTAATTACTTTCTCTTCATCTATTCAATTCTTAATTTCCACAACAAGAGAACCGTTATTCTAAAAGGGAATTCACGCCTAACGCCATACCAAACCCTACTACACGTGAGATCTTTATTTTGGTATAATGATAAAGTCTATTGTGATTTCCGTTGCACTCATGAATAGCTAAACTTCTCTGTTGGGGGTTATGGAAGCCTTATGAGATACTATCTATTTCTATGAGTTTGTGAATTCGTGACACGTATGCTTCTTATATCATTATTCTCTTCATCTTAATGCAAATTCTTGTGGTTGCAAACGCATAGAATACGCCAGTATAGCATTAACTTGTTCGAAAGAAAAGTTATATGTCTGGAAAAGAGATAATGTCAAGGTAATAGGGCACCAACCCCTGTTAAAAAGTTAGTGCCGTAACTGGATTAACCTCTTGGAGAATTTGTACCGTTAGACACGCTTTAAGCTCGAAAGAGTTAAAGTGAAATAATCCTTGATGGTCGAAAGACGCCTGGATTTACCATAGAATACAATTCTCTATAAGCACATGCATGTCTGAATTCCGCATAACTCACAGCCAATAGAGACGTATAACTCATAAGGTGGACATAACCCCAACTCTCAATTCTCATTAGTTAAACATCTTACTGAACATTCTTTCCTTTTTACTTTGCTATTTTCCGTTTTTACTCTACTATTTTGTTACATTATTGCACGCTACAAAATCCCCCCTTTTACGAGACTTGCACCAAAAGTCTAATGACCGGCTATTCTCTGTGGGATCGATACCCAACCCAGTTGGGTTATATATTTGACAACGACCGCTTACACTCTTACGAGAGCTGTAGTTTGAGCGTTATCACCTCTACACCCCCTCACCCCACCTACCCATGTGACCTTACCCCCTACCCCATATTTATTTTTCTTTCTAACAAACTTTCTAAAAGGAAACAAAGGGAGGCATCCACAAGGAAAAACAGAAAAGACATATACATACACCCTATACATAATTCAAAGGGGGGGCCCACAGGGGAACAAGATACTCTCACTAGAAAATTCCACTGAGGAGAACTATCAATTTCCATTAACGGATTTCCATCAAAAGGTAAAAACATCATTCTCACATATAGAACCCACTGGAAGCAAAGGAAAAAAAGGGAACCCATTGATCATTTTTTCCACAGATCGCATACACACAGCCATGGAGGATTTTCTTCCCCACTTTTCTCTCACCCACACGCACTAACACATACCCACTTCGTTCCTCACAGATAGACGCACACATTAACACACACATATCCGGACAGAAAGGGAGTTTCCTTGCCTCGGATTACTATTTCGGCGACCATTTCGCCGGAATCGGTTTTAGTTCATCATCTGTGATACGTGCTTCATCAAAATCGTCTTCAGGTCATTATTGTTGAGCTATTCAGCCCTCGAAATATCCCCAAATCCCTGCGATTTTCTTGATTTTAGACAAGATCTAGCTGAAATTCGGTCCATTCCAGTCAGCTTTTGTCTTTGGTAGCTCCTCGGAGATCGAACTCGCACGGGTCGTTAGTTTTCTACCAAAATTCGGGTCTCGGTTTTTGTGTGGGCATTTGATTCTAACGTCGATTGGTTCATATTGGGACTTTGCATTGCTTTTCGAATCCGTTTGGGGGAATTTTTTTGACACTGATTAATTTTGATTCGAGTTGGGGTTTTGTTGCTGTTGAGGGTTCCTATTCGAGCTTTTGGATTTGGACTTCTTTAACTCTTATTATCATCATAAATCATCCTCGGAAGGTTCATTTCTTTAACCCGCTTCCTCCCCTTTATTTTTTTATCGAAATGGTTGTGATTATGTGTGATGTGATTATGCTTTGTTGGATTTTTATTGATATTGATGTTATGATCATGACGTTTGGTGATTCGGCTTCGAAGGTTTGAGGAAAAAACTTGATCATGTTTTAATGGATCGATAAAAAAAGAAGTTGGGGGTTGGAATTGAAAAATTGATGAAAAGGTTAGATTCGGATAAATTTTGATTTATTGTGTTTGAATGTAAATGTCACCGAATTGGATAGGCAAACATAGGTTGGGTAGGCAAAGTTTGGAATTTGTGGTTTTTGTTGAAGATTTGAAATTCTGTTGAATGTTTGAAAATTGGGTGAATGATTTGGTTTTCTCACATTGGAAAAAATGTATTCATTTGGCCGGGGAATGCCCCGAGGTATTTGTATTGATTTATCCAGGGAATGCCCCGAAAAATTTTGTACCCTGAGGACGTTCGTGATCAAGGCCCGAGGTGTCGGGTAGAGCACGGGAGTTTAGTTTAGGATTAGTTTAGAATAGAATAAGATTTATTTTTCGCACTTTTTTTATATTTTAGACTGTATAATTGGACTGAACACTAAATTTTGAATTTGTTTTGTTTCGTGTGTTTGATTGATTGTTTTATGTTTTTTTGTGTGGTTTATACATCTGCAATGTCAACTTAGCCGATATACTCCATCAAGCGACCGTGGTCGAACCACGGGATCGAGGGGTACCTAATACCTTCCCCTCGGTCAACAGAATTCCTTAGCCGGAATCTCTGTTCGCAAACCAGTTTAAAGAGTCAAAACGTTTTTGAAAAGAATCTTTCAAAGGTGACTTGGCACACCGGATTATGCCAAGTGGCGACTCTGAGTTTTGATTGTTAAAAGTCCTTTTCGAAATAAATTTTCATCTTTGTCATTTTAATAATAAAAACACTTTCGAAACTTAATTTTTTCGGAGTTAAAAAAGGGGTGTGACATGAATGAGTCCCGAAAAAGTCTACCAGTTTATCATGAACCAAAAGTCCTAAAGATAGAACAAAGATTGATGTATGTTTTTGGTGATCATTTATAATGATCAATAAAAGTATCCTATTATCATTTTGAAATTTGAAATGTTATTGGCACACAATATTATACCTTCATTCTTGTTTTAGAGATTTAAATATACCTTTGTTTTGAGATGCAAATTGATGGTTCGTTGAGTGATTATTGATACTCGCTACGTGTCAGTTTGTTACGAGTCAAATTTATGAGTCGCGACTAATACCTAATGAGCGACTCCCCCTTAGACGAATCGATACTATTTATCGTATATTTAATAAAGTATTCTCACATCCAAATTAGATGGAATTACAAAAATAAAAGTCAAACATATCATTAGAAAATCTGAAACTCAACCATAACTCATGAAATATAGGTAGATTGCAGTAAGCGATTTTTTTGTTCACTTCTTTAAATATGACACCACATTTAAAATTCCATTATTGCCAATGATGCTTAATGCAACTTTTAACAAATTCGTAATTTTCACTATCAATGCCAAATATAAATTTCTCTCTTCTTATTCCCTCATTTATTAGATTGAGAAGCATGTTTTCATATATTGGGTAAAGTTTCAATTAATTAATTTTTCTAATTATTTCCTTTCTAGATGAAAAAAACTAGGTGAAAGCAAATTTTAAGGAAGCTTAATGGTTGAAAATATGCGCTTGTAAGTTATGGTCATATGACGCTTACAACAATAGGTTATTATTGGTCAATGCAGCATTTTCTTCCCTATAAATACATTGCTAAGATAAAATTAAGTTAAAGAGATATCAATTGAACAAATTAGTACTTGGAAGAGAGAATGGAGAAGGTAGGGATGTCAATGGTGCGGTCCGGTGCGGGTTTTGAGCTATGCGGGGCGATGCGGGTTTTAAGTTATGTGGTGCGGGGCGGGTTAAAGTAAGTTTTTTTTTTAAATGGTGCGGTGCGGGTTATGGGTATATGCGGGTTATGGGTATATGCGGGTTTAAATTAAAATAAAGTTAAAAATTAATATTGTTCTCGTGAATATACCTAAAATTATATGTATTATTTACTTAAAATTTTATAATATTTAAAACGACATGTATAACACTACAAATAAATAATTTTATAGTAGCTTTTTTAACATCTCTATTCATTTTTATAAAAATATGATTACTTGTACACGTTATACTTTTTGACAATTTTTTAGTGAAAAGTGATACAATAGAAATTAGTTATTATTTCCTAGTTGTAGATTTGAAAATATTATGATTTTCAATGGAGTTACAATTTTTTCAAAAAAAATAAAAAAAATAAAAACATGCATGGGGCGGTGCGGTGCGGTACGGTTATGCACGGATATGAATGTGGGGCGGATTTATGCGGATTTAAAGGTGATGCGGTGCGGTACGATGCGGTTTTAACATTTGCGGATTTAGAAAAAACCCGCACCGCACCCACACCATTGCCATCCCTAGGAGAAGGCATCATTCTTAAAGGTTTTCTTTGTGTCTTTTTTGCTTAATTTGTTAGGTAAGTACTAATCCAAATGAGCAAGTTGAATCTCTTTTTATTTAATTCACTTATGATAACTCTAGTTGTTTTTCATTATAACTTAGTCAACAATGTTAATGGTGTAATCAGGACAAGGAAGCAAAGGGGGGCTTCTGTGCAATAATGATGCCAACTGTGGTCAATTGGTATGCAACGTTGGGACTCCAAAATGTAATGTGAAAACTCATAGTTGTTATTGTCCACCAGCTCATCATGGATCAAAAGTCCTTGAGACCAACAGCAAAGTCAACTGATTTATGTTTTTTTGGTTATCATTTATAATGATCAATGTTGGAACCTTCAAGTTTTGATGAATGACAGTATGAATGAAACAAGTTGATATATGCGTTCCATTGATCCGACAAGTTCAAGAGTGCAGTCTACGGTATAAATAATTAAAAATCAGAATGAGTTAATTCAGTACAACTGAAAACTTCAACTTACTGATCACGTGGGGAATAGAACAATTTGAATTTGATTCAAACACTTGATGATAAGGGAAATCAAGTTGAGTTGAAAAAGGAGTCCTATATGAAGAAGGAGTTTCACTTGAAGAGTCCTTAAGAGTCCTATGTGTAGAAGGAGAAAGATTCTGAAAATTGAAGAAGTCTATGCAAAACGTACAATTTGAAGGACTCTTTAGAGAGTTGGAGTTTGACTACAACACTAAGGAGACAAGAGTTAGAATTGAAGAAGGAGTCTCACTTGAAGTAAAACTCTATGCAATGAGAGTTCTGATTGAAGAGAGGGTTTGAAATAAATAATGACTCTTTGAAAAGTTGTGCTTAAATAGAAGATGCACCAGTCAGAATAAACTACGCGCTTAAAAAGAAGAAAAGAAAAATCGTCAGATTGACTTCACAAAGTGCCACTCAATCACTGAAGAAACACATTGAAAAACCTGGTCCTAAGTATAGAATCTAGCTAAGAGTTTTAGCGTTGATTTTTAGAGTTGTTCATTGTGTTTGAAATATTGATGTAATATTAGTTTCAGTGTGTTATAAACTGAACTAGGAGCTAGTCTTCGAGTTGGGAAAAACTCAGACACTTTGGGAACGCATACCTTGGAAGGTGTGTATGTAGTTAGGAATTAGAGTTTATAATTTCTAGTCGTTGAGTTAAAGGAATTAGAGTTTATAACTCCTATTTGTTGGTTACAAGAGTTTTGTAATCAATCGTTGTTGAGGCTCAGAGTTATTTAGTGAAGTTGGGGTTAAATCCTGTGGAGGTGCAGGTCGTGGTTTTGTACACCTTTTTGAATCGGGTGTTTTCCACGTAAAAATCGTTGTATTCTTTACTTTCTATTTTACTGCTTCCTTGAAATACGTCAGGCAACCTGTTTCATCGATAGGAAACTCCTACGTTAAAGTACTGATCAGTAGGGCATATACTCTAACAAATGGTATCAGAGCGAGGTTGTCTTAAAAAGGGCTAGCACCTAAGACAATCAATATGATGAATTCTGCACCATCTACTGGTCATAGTGAAGCCCAATCCACTATTAGATCTCCACTCTTTGATGGTTCTTACTTCATTTGGTGGAAATCTAGGGTGAAAACGTTCATTTAAGGGAAAGACTACGAGTTATGGGATAGGATCACTGATGGTCCTACTATTCTAATGAAGTTAGAAGATGGTGAACAGGTCAAGAAGGTAAGAAGTGAGTTTACCGCTGATGAATTAGTGGCATTAAAGAAAAATGCTAAGGCTAAGAACATCTTAGTATGTGGACTAGGACCGGCTGAATACAACAGAGTGTCAAATTGTACCACTGCTAAGCAAATCTAGGATGCACTGGTCAATGCACATGAGGGTACCTCTCAGGTAAGAAAATTTAGGATTGCTCTTCTCTTTACTGAATACGAAGCTTTTAAGACGAAGGAGAATCAAACCTTGCATGAAATGATGACAAGGCTTACTGTCTTGACAAATGAGTTGACTTCTTTGGAAAAAGTCATCACTGTTGAAGAACAAGTTGAAAAGGTGTTGAGGGTGCTACCAAAATCAAAATGGAATGTTAAAGTGACTTCTATTAGGGAGGCAAATAAGGATCTCATAAGTATGACACTAGATGAACTAGTAGGGAATCTGAGAACTTATGAAATGAAAATTGATGGAACTAAAGAGCTAGCAGACCCTAAGGTTACCTTAGCTCTGAAAGCATCTGACAGTGATGAAGAAATTGAACTTGATGAAAAACAAGTTGCCTTTATAGTAAAGAACTTCAGCAAATTCTTCAAAAAGAAAAAGAAAACAGGTAGCAAGAAATGGTTTAATGACAATCCAAATGGATGCTACAAGTGTGATAAGACTGCTTATCATATCAGGGATTGTCCTGTCTGGGAAATAGAATGGAGAAAGGAAAGGGTTGAAAAGGAATTGAAAGAAAAAAACAAAAAGAGGGAAGAATATTCAATGGTAGCAGCTTGGGGATCTGACTCAGATGATGATGAAGTTTATGAAACAGCACTCATGGCTCTTGGAGATTCAGACTTGGGGGGAAAAGATGATGCTTCTGAGGTAAGTATACTTGAACTTAAAGAAAAGTTGCATTTGTTTTCTAAAATAAAACTTATTTCCTTAATGAGTGCTCTAATTGATGATTTTCAAGAATTAACTTCTGATAGGGATGAATTATTCAACAATCTTGCAAGTCTCAAGTTTGATTCTATTGATCTAAAAACTTGTAAGAACACTGTTAAAAAAGAAAACTACACTCTTAAGGAACAGGTTAGCAGACTTGATTCATCAAACCTGACCCTCAAATCTAAAAAATTGAAATTGACTCTTTCTGAAAAAGGAAAAAAGGTCAAAAGTGAGGAACAAGAAAAAATTGAGTCAGAATTGACTAAGATTAAACATGAATACTTTTGTGAAAAAAAAAAGGTTACTCAATTGAGTCAAGAAGTTTCTAAATTGAAACTTGATCTTGAAAGAGCTAATAGATGGACACATTCTTCAAGAATTGTTCATAAGTTAGGTCAAATAACTCACAATGAAAAGGCTGGGTTGGGATTTTATAAAAGTTCTAATGCTATTAAAGATCTGTGTTATATTTGTGGTAACCAGGGGCATCCAACCACTGAATGTCCAGTTGCTGCAAAAAGCAAATTAAGAAGCATAAGCCTAGCAAAAAAATCTAATTCTATGTTAGCACAAGCTAACAAGAAGGTCAAATCTAGTCAGAGAAACAGGTCACATAACCTGTTGCCTCGATGGGCTAGAAGGAACCTCATATATCCTTTATCTCGTAAGAAAGGACTCAAGCTTGTCTGGGTGCCTAAAGTTAATCCCTAATTTGTTTTGCAGGTGAGAGTGAAAAGAGACAAGAAAAATTTGTACATGGATAAAGCTTACTCAAGGGATAAGACTGGAAACAAATAAAGTTTCTTTCACTCACCACATTTAAAGGGGGAATGGATCTTTTGGAGATAAAAAAAAAGAATGACAGTGAAACTGATGAGCATGCACAGAAACATGTTGTACCACCTGATTTAACTGTTGTACAGACTGAGGGCATATTGACAGGGGGAACAAAAAATTAAGAAATTAATGCATCAATAACACCAAAACAAGATGATGATAATTTTGTTGGTAATTCATAAGAATTGGTGTTGTCACAAGAATCTTGAGATATCTCATGGGAATCAATGGCTTGAGACTATGGTATTCAAATGAAAGTAATTTCACTCTTGAGGGCTATAAAAATGTTGACTATATGGGTTACTTAAAGGACTAGAGAAGCACCAAAGACACTAAGTAGAGAACATTTTGAAAGGAACAGGTTAGATTTAGGGATGATTAAAATTGCATGAACTCCTCTCAATGATTGACTAGAATAACCATTTTTCTTTTAAATCTTATTAGCTAAAATGTTATTCGATTCAATCTTGCACATTTAGTTGTGTCCCAATTTCAGATTTTTGACTCTTCTAACCTAATTTTGTATTAGATTGTGCAGAAAATAGGTACAAGCAAGCAATTGTGACCACAAAGTTCTTCTTATCAGGTATGCTCTACACTGACATAAGTATAGGTTGTCTAAGTTGAAACAGTTGAGCACACCTGTTCCATTCCTCACACTTCATCCTCCCCTTGTCATATGATGCTGACGAATTAGTTGACCAAATTTTCTTTGACTCTCTCCAAATGATTGTGCACAAATGAATTAATCCTACACCAGAAATTCCTTCTTCTCTCTCAACCAAAATATCAGTTTTGTACCATGGATTTGCCAAGCTTGATCATCAATCACATGCATCATATGTTTCTGAAGAATAAAAAGGGACATGCTCTCTCTTTTGGTTCCTAATTGGCTCAGATCTTTTAGGATTTCTCAATCTAAGTTTAGGTTTGAATTTTCAAACAACAATGGATGTTTTTGAACAGATGAATCATGCTGCTCTACCTAGTTCAATAAGGAGGGCTAAAACTCATTGCAAAAAAAAAAGAAAAATAATTTAGCTGAGATAACTTCTGAACTAGAAGTTGCATCTAACAGTCATGAAGTGGAATAAGTGGTCCTTCAGGATAGGATCATAACTTTGAAGCTTGACCTTGATTGAGAAAGGGATGAAAATAGTGAAGTCATTCGTCAATTGACACAGTTGATAACACCTATTCCACCTTCCTCATCAGCTCTTCACTATTCGTATTCTTAGCCATATCTCACTTTTATACCATATTTTTTTTTATTAATGCTCAGTTGTTTTGCTTTGTTCAGTACTAGCTTAGGTTAAATTTGGAACATGCTCTAGCAGTTAAATAGAATGGTTATCTTTGCTAAATTGACTCATATTTTTGTTCTCTTTAATACATTACTATGTTGGCTAAAGTCTTTGTCTGATTGTTTTGGTGATAGCCTCAGTGACCATGAATAGCAAACAAATCACTTTGGTTAGTATATTATTGCATTGAAATGGTTTTTGATGATGCTAAAAGGGGGAATATAAGAGGGTTGTGCAATAGTTTTAACCCATTGACTAACTTGTTTCATTCTAGTGTTTTATACTTTAGTGCCTACAGGTGAAGATATTTGAATGCCAAAGACAAGAGGTTTTTCATTATCAAAAAGGAGGAATTTTTTGGAACCTTGAAATTTTGATGAATGACAATATGAATGAAACAAGTTGATATACGTGTTCCACTGATCCGACAAAAATCAGAATGAGTTAATTTAGTGCAACTAAAAAATTCAACTTACTGATCACGTGGGGAATAGAACAAGTTGAATTTGATTCAAACACTTGATGATAAGGGAAAACAAGTTGAGTTGAAAAAAAAGTCCTATGTGAAGAAGGAGTTTCACTTCTGACCATATCCTTAAGAGTCCTATGTGTAGAAGGAGAAAGATTCTGAAAATTGAAGAAGTCTATGCAAAATGTACAATTTGAAGTAATCTTTGGAGAGTTGGAGTTTGACTACAACACTAAGGAGACAGGAGTTGAAATTGAAGAAGGAGTCTCACTTGAAGTAAAACTCTATGCAATGAGGGTTATGATTGAAGGGGGGGGGGTTAAAATAAAGAATGACTTTTTGAAGAGTTGTGCTTAAATAGAAGATGCATCAGTCAGAATAAACTACGCACTTAAAAAGCAGAAAAGAACAATTGACAGATTGACTTCAAAAAGTGTCACTCAATCACTGAATAAATACATTGAAGAACCTGGTCTTAAGTATAGAATCTAGCTAGGAGTTTTAGCATTGATTTTTAGAGTTGTTCATTGTGTTTGAAATATTGATGTAATATTAGTTTCAGTGTGTTATAAACTGAACTAGGAGCTAGTCTTCGAGTTGGAAAAAAATCAGAGACTTTGGAAACACATACTTGGGAGGTGTGTATGTAGTTAGGAATTAGAGTTTATAATTCCTAGTCGTTGAGTTAAAGGAATTAGAGTTTATAATTCCGATTTGTTGGTTCCAAGAGTTTTGTAATCAGTCGTTGTTGAGGCTCAGAGTTATTTAGTGAAGTTGGGGTTAAATCCTATAGAGGTGCAGGTCGTGGTTTTTTTACACCTTTTTGAGTCGGGTGTTTTCCACTTAAAAATCGTTGTGTTCTTTACTTCCTGTTTTTCTGCTTTCTTGGAACAAGTCAGGCAACCCGTTTCATCGATAGGAAACTCTTACATTAAAGTCACTGATCAGTAGGGCACGTACTCTAACAATGAATAACAGTACCTAATCATCCTTTTGTTATTGAAAAATGGTTTACTCTTTCTGAAAATGTTATTGGCACAACAAAGTTCGAGTTGTTCTTGTTTTAGAGTTTTATTTAAATATATCTAGCTCTTTTTTGAGGTATAAATTGATGGTTTTTTCAGTGATTATTGATTCGCGTTCAGTCTGTCATGAGCCATGACTAGCACCTAAGAGCTACTAACCATTAGACAAATAGATGTCGTTCGCCGTCATAAAGGGTTCTCACATTAAGAAATGAAATCACAACTTAAATAGAAGTCACATACCTTATACCAGTATAAATTATAATGTACGATACAAATTAAAGTCTAAAACCCAACAATAAATCACGAAATATAGGGAAGGAGCATCTAATATAAATCTATGTATAATAATTTGGGGATTAATCCCAATAACAGAAGGTGAAGAAACGAAACCCAAAGTTTACTTCCATGAACATATCTGGTTATCTTACCTCAACAATAGTTCAAGAATTACATGAACAAGTTCAAGTGTCGCGTGCTAGTGCTTGTGAAAGCATCTTTATTTCGCAGTAAATGATGAGCCACAAGGACCCTGTAAGATCACAACCCGCCCCTATCATACCTCTTGGGGAAACTCTATAGAGTATCTTGCATGAGATAGTAATATGCCACACAAGCAAAAAGTAAATAATATAAGCTATATTTTAGCTCAACAACATTCAATCAAGGCATCGATCTAAAACGTATACACAATAGGCCATTGTTGCAGCTAGAGGTGTACATAAGTCGGGTTGGTTTGGTTTTTATTAAAAAAAAAAAAAAAACCAATCATGTTGGTTTATTTAAACTATAAACCAAATCAAACAAACATAAAATTGATTTTTTCGGTTTAGATTTTAGTTGGTTTTTTCGGGTTTTTTGGTTTTTTCAATTTTTTCGATTTTTTTAATAAGATTTAGTTTTTACAGTTATATTGTGATCGAAGACTAGATCAAATATGTTTTCACTCATGTGCTAATGAAAAAAACATAATTACGAAAAAATGAGGAGCGAAAAACTCTCTTGAAACTAAAAAGTGAGATGAAGAGTGAAAAGTTTAGGTTTTAAGTTTATATTGGATTTTGGACCATTTAATTAGCAATTAATGAACAAATATTACAACTTAAAGGCCCAAATTTAAATATATATCTACATCTACTTTCAAATTATTGAAAATTACTAAAACTAGTTGAAGAAGTATTTAAAAAGTAGATTATACTTAATATTTTATGTATTAAAAAATTTGAATATTATATCTATACTATATTAAAAGTGTGAAGAGTCTTAAAAATGACGTTTGAACTTTTTTCCCTTCATTAGAAGCCTCTGCAATAGATAAAAACGTCTTTTTACTATTTTCCTCAATTTATTTTTTAATTCAATTAAAGACTCCTAAAATATATGAAAAGAATTTAATAACTCCTAAAATATATAGAAAGAATCCTGATAAACTAAAAACTTCTAGTACTTCATAATTTAAAATTATAAAGAAGAATAAGTAGAATATTAAGAATAAAATTGTAGGACAAGTCAAAGTTAAAAAGGGAAGAAATCGTTGTGCACGTAAAAAAAAGGAGGCGGAAAAAATTATATTTAATTATATGATTTATAAAATGAAAACTTTATAAATAGAATAAATTTAATTTATTGTTCCTACGCATGAGTTTTAGGATTTAATAACATATATTTGTTGATTTTGATTATTTAATCTAGGTAATATTTAGTACTTCTAAAAATAGAATTTTGCCTTATATAAAAAATATTCTTTATAATTCTATTTAAGTAATATTTTGGATCAAAATTTATACGAAATAAATTCTTATATTGTACTTTTGCTTTTTATTTTAGTTTTGATTCACGTGTTTTCTTACTATCATTATCATCATCCCTTTTGCCTTTATTTATTTCTTTTAAATCATACCTTTAAAGATTATATATGAAGAATAATAGTCAACAATTGACATTGATTCTCTCTTTTGATAATTTCTTGTGTTTCTCTTTTAGTTGAAAGTTTCTGATTGAAAAATTGGATAAGTATGTTGCCGCCGAATGAAGTTGTCAAAAATCAAAGGTTTATTGCTCTTTTTTTCTTTTACTTTCTTTGCATAATCGTGACATAATTTTGATTATCGTGACATAAAAAGGGCTCCAATCCCATTTTTCTTTAAAAAAATATATATCAAGGTCACGAATTAGGATAGGAGGTTAAATTCTTTTTTATTTATGAGTCATGTTTTTTGTAATATCGTAACTTTTATGTACAATTCAACCACTATAGAAATCCATATTATTGGTAAGTGAGACATATTAATTGTTATTTTTGTTAAAGAAAATCGTAATACTAATTTATGAGAATAACATAAAAAAGGCGGCTATGAAATTTCAAAGAACAAAACAAAATCGAAGCAAAAAAAATATTTGTAGTATAGTCATTTTCACCAATATCACATTATGCATAGTACCCTCCTCTATCGAAGGTTGGGTTTGATTGAGTTGGTTTTAGTTTATATGTGAATGTCTTGTTTGCTTGTAATCACATGTGGATATTTGATCTTCGTAATCTAAATTTAAAGATTTGATGATATGGAGCCACATACAAATGTAGATGTAGGAATTCGACTAAATATAATTCAAATATCTACTTAAAAAATCTGACTATATAGATTTGAGATATGAACACGAAAATTCGACTAATATTTATGTAAGGAGGAGGATCTGAACGCTTATATATAAAAGGTCGTTATTCAACATTCTTCATCACAAATTTTTAAGGTATTATTCTTTCAATTATTTTTGCCTTCGACAATATTGCATTTTTTTCTCTAGGAATATTTCTTTTATCATTTTTTGTGCATGTAATTGATAAGGTTTTAATTTTATTGTTGTATCCAATTTTAATTTTTTTTGGCATAAGATTTGTAAGCAAGCAATGTTATTATAATTAGATATCTTTGTAAAAATTTATAATCCACTCTATTTGAGTAAATTACTATTTAACTTTTTATAATAAAGTTATATATAAATATCTATATAAGCTTTCGCAATAGACAAAATCGTCTAATTTTAAATAATCAAAGGTATATATATATATATATATATATATATATATATATATATATATATATATATATTATGTCGCTTTGATTCGGATTCGGTTTGACTTTTTTTTGGCTAACACCAAACCAAACCAAGAATAGTCGGGTTTTTTTTTCTAACGCCAAACCAATCAAACCAAACCATAAATCGTTTTTTTTTTCTCGATTTGATTTGGTTCATCGATTTGATTTGACTTGACAATTTAGTCTGTACATCCCTAGTTGCAGCCACTAGCTAGACCAAATACACGTGCCTTCACAATCAAGACATGCTAAACTAAAACAAGCTCTCAGCAAGACCAAACAACATGCATGATACTAGTATCAACTCATACCATCACGCAACATATAAGACAATTAGTGCCATTAAACAACATTAATAGTCGTAACATATCATATATCATGTATCTCAATACATATAGCTGAATTTATTTATTTTACATAGCACAAATACAATCAATTAAGCCTTAACACTTAACAGAATGACATAGTACAATTGTTCTCTCTAGATATTACAATGATATGCATTCCCAGAAAAAAGAAGATCAAGATTGTGGTTGCTAGAATTGATCAATACTAGGCATAGATAATAAAAGCGAAAGTACTTTTCTCCAATCCATGGATTTCCTTGAGCTCCTGAATCTCAACCGTGAGTGTTGACGGCTTCCCAAACTAGATTCTTTGGAACAGGCTTAGTTAAATCCCGAGCCTGAAAAGCTGCAGCTCTGAGGGTGCTGATGGTCAAAGCATTAGCCTTGAAGAAGGAGGCACAATTGTAAGTTAAGCCATGCTTGATACAAAGGTCTTTCACAAAGGGAGAAACTTTCCGCAGTTGGGATCTTGGTAATTTAGGAAACAAATGATGCTCAATCTGAAACTGCAATCCACCATGAAACCAATCCATCCAACTAGGGCATGATATGTTAAGAGAGCCATTAGTTTGCTTCTCAAACCAATCATTTCCTTTAGGTGGGGCAACGTAAATCTCAGACGAGAAATGGTTCAAACAGAATTGAACATGCTGAATTCCAGTCACTGTGAAACTAGCAATAACAAACAAAATTCTTTCACCCCAATTTGGCAAGCAAGAAACAAGCAACGGATACCAAATCCAGAATGAAATCACCCCCAAAATCTCCTCAACTCTATGGGGCACAGTTTTGTTGGATAACAACAATATGAATGACTGAGCAAACAAATTGATTCTAGCAAAACACATAACAGGATAAAATGTCCAATGTTGATTACTAACCAAGAATCTAGTAGAAGAATCGAAAGTCATCTTCCTATCGTAAAAATGAGAAGTTAGTGAACTGAAAAACTTGGAAGATACCACAAAGAATGGCATGTGCTGAAGATCAGGATCATATTCAAGACTGTTGCAGGCAATGTGGTGAGCATTGTGAGTCCATTTCCACCAAGCAATGCTGATTCCAGCAAGACAATTCCCAGTAAGGACTTGAGCAAATCTGTTGAGCCCACGGGTTCTCATTACCTGATAATGCCCTGAATCATGACCAATCCACCCACTCTGAATCCAAAGACACCCCAACAATCCACCACTTATCAAATGTGCCAACACACTTTGACAACACAAGATTCCATAAATACTTGTAGCAAACAACATTGCCACTAAGCACATGGTGAATAAACAAACATGGCCTTTCTTTTCAAACAACCCCATTTTAGTGAACTCAGATACAAGCCTTCTATAATCCTTAGACACCTCAGAAGCAGAATAATCCTTGAGGTAAAACCCATTAAAGAACTTGTCAAGATACTTCCAAGCAGTAGCAGGATGGAATGCAACAAAGGCATCAGTGACATCCTGACCAGCAAGGTTCAACAATGGGAAATCACCACCAGGATGTTCCTTCACCCAATCTGATACATCATACACCTTACCCTCAATGGATATCCACAGATCCCCTGGTTTGTTGTGATTCTTGAGTTCCTCACTGCTAATGTACTTCCTTGAAGCTTCCATAACAAAAGATGCTACAAAAAAAGAGATCTGCGAATGACCCTTGAGATTCAAAATTTGTAAGACCACAAGAAAAAAGTTGTAATCTTGAATTAAGATTTTGATATCTCTACCCTTTTTATTTTTATGCCACAAAACACATTGTGGGCATATGCAGGGAGGCGCCACAGAACAAATATCTTTTTCCCAATAAATGGGTATGTGTTTCAGAAAATTATTATGTGGTGAACTATTTAAGGAGCTGTTCAAAAGACTTACTAAGCCCGCTCGCATTGTCTGTATTGGACAGGTACAATAACATATCCAGTGTATTATCACACAAAGAAAGAGATTTTAATGGAAATTTCTGGCCTGTCTCATCCAAAGATATTTTGTTTGGGGGAGTGTATTTTAGTGAGTGAAGTGATCAAGCGAGGGGGGAGGAACGTGCTGATTCTTGGAACATAGTGATAGTGGCAATGGGCCTTGGTGGGGTGAAATATAATTTGATATGTATGTTAATAACATATACAGAGTCATGATATTTAACTGTGTAAAACTAGTATGTCATGCTTGGTAAATTAAAACAAGTATGATTCTGTTTCAACCATCTCAACATATCATGCTAAAATTATAGAGAAAATTATCCCTTTGTTATAATAAGATCTAGTTGATATCTATTAGGATTTGAAGTATCTGACTTTTAGTCAGAAACTAGGAGTATTTTTCCCTATAAATAAGAGAGTTTTGTTCATTGTATTCTCAATTATATGATCTCTTATCCCTGAAGAAATAAGAATTGCTCTCTATTCTTTCTATTCTTCTTCTTTATTCTTTAGTTATTTTATAATACGTTATCAGCACGAGACTCTGCCAAACAAGGTAAGATTATAAATCTGAAGGATTTCAAGGTTAGTAATTCTTTATGTTATCTTTCTTTTGCTACTACTAATATAATTATTATTGGATTTGAGGAAAAATAATTGGTTTGAAACCATTTATATTTTAAATTTATTCCTCAAGAACAATATTATCAAAAAGGATGATAATATGTTGGGTTCAAGTCCCATCGATTCATGCCTAAGACGTCTTTATATGGATAAGATGTTGAGTTTGAATCTCAATACACCATATTGATGATATTATGATGGCTAAGGCAAAATAATGGGTGTTTAATAAAAGGTCATGAAACATATCCCATTAATATACTCTATTCCATGAAGTGAATATGATAGCATAAATCTGAAAGTTGACAACTTGCTTCATTGTTGAAAGAAGCTAAGTGATTGAATACACGAATATATGCGTAGAGAGACAATATGATAATAATCATCAAAAGTGATAATATTTTCACACGCTTATTATGATTATAAGATATGCTAGAGAAAAATTCTCTACATCATATGTATGCCTCAATTTGCTCCGGAAGTAGCAATATGATGAAAGAGGTTCTAAGATATATAAGCTATCATAATTTGATAGGCTTAAGACACGATTATATTTCATTCTTGGGGAATGAAAATTTTGATTATTATAAGCACAGATCCATTCTCCGAGGTGAATGTGATAATATTTAGTGAAGCTTATTAATATAAACATGTACTTGATTGTGATGGTAAAACAACTCACCTCCGAAAGAGGCAGAATAGCTGAGATGAGTTATTTTGAAATCTACTTCTGAAGTAGTAAATCTGAAATTTATTCATATAATAGTAAATCTAAAATTTACTACAGCAAAAACACATATCATGGTAAACTTGAAGTTTACTAGATTAAAAGTTCATAAGTTGACATGAACGATTGTGATATCCTGAAGATGTGCATACTGAATATTGAACATATATTGAAGAATAAGAAAATTCTTCATGAACTTTAATGTTGCTTGTTCTCATGATAAGTTGGTTGGACCAAATAATTTTGGAATTGGATCCCTCAAAATCTGAAAAGAATAAAAGGTAAATAAGGGCACGTTCACCTATCATGTCATATGTTGAAAAGATGCATCAATAAGATGATCACATGTATATTCATGGTCAACCTACGTTTGACATTCATAAAGTTACTTGTTCAATATAAATTGAGCATATTTTTCAGATTGTGTAATCAAGATAATTCATCTTGATGATGATGGTTTAACATTGAATGACTTTCATAAATAGCTGAATCATTACTAATGAGAACAAAGTTTCATGTATTGGTATGAAATATGATATATTGCATACAATAGCACTTGTATCCATTAGACCAATATATTATGATTATTTCTTCCCTCTCAATTGGTCAAGGTCAGGAACCAACTATTTCATCTAATAGTTTTGATGTGCGGTATATGATTAATAAATATACCATGATACACAAAGATGGATCCCTCAAAGAAGATGGAGAATGTATGTTAGTTTTTCTAACATAAGGGGGAGATTATAAGCAGCTATGAAATATGTTAGAAATTATCATCAGATCCTCATTCAAAAGATAATTCAAGTCAAATACCGAAAACATCTCATATTTAGCTGCAAGTGCTCTTATTTTGTGTCCTTAAAGGATAAAGTCTATGCATGCGTGAAGCATGATAGACCAATCGGTTCCAAATGAAATAATCCTTGAAAAGGATAAGGAGCAAATAATCATGATAAGAAGTCAATGTGCTCTTGAAGAGCTTACGACATAACACTTCATGAAACCTTATGAGAGGTTTAGGTACCTGAAAATAATGAAGTGATGAGATCTCAAAATGTTATGTCGCATTGTGAACCGATATAAAATAAGAAATCGTCGACGATATCATTGATATAATATTGGCGCAATATTGTAAAAGATTATGAGGATTTGAATTCTATGTTAATTTAAGCATGCTGACGTAGAAATATTTATCAAGTGACCTGAAAGGATACATTTTGGTAAGCGTAAAACTTATTTGATTTGCAGTCCAGACACTTGAAGATGTCACACTTGACATGTTGGATATTGTTACTTGACAAACATCCATATGAAAATTCTTAAAGGATTCAAAATGCCTGAAGCATATAAAGTTTCTGGGAAATATTTTATAATCCTCATAAGATATAATTTGATGATTTGAGTATCATTGAAACTCTTGGAGAGTTTTCAAAAGCAATAGAGTATTTGCTTAAATGAGAAACATGCAAAAATTAAATAAGGATCCATTTCGACCTCAAGAAAAGAATGAGAAACTCCTTGGTTATGAAGTACCATATCTTAGTGCAATTGATGCACTAATGTATCTTGAAAATATTACGAGGCCTGATATAGCCTTTTTTTTGTTAATTTGTTAGCAACTTTGCAGTCCTGGTCTGATTGGTCATGCTGATTTTGGGTACTTATCTAACCTACATAAAGCTTGGTCTCAAATAGGATATGTTTTCATATATGGTGGTACTGCAATATCTTGGAGATATACAAAGCATTCTACCGTAGCCACTTCATGGAACCATGCTAAGATAATAGTTATCATGAAGCAAGCCGAGAATGTGTATGGTTGAGGTCCATGATACATCTCATTCAAGAAAAATGTGGTGTGAAATATGACAATCTGCCCACAATTTTATACGGAGATAATGCATCATGCATAGTATATCTTAATGGAGGATTCATAAAAGGAGATAAAATGAAGCACACTTCATTAAAGCTTTTCTACATACATGAGCTACAAAAGAATGGTGATATCAACGTGCAACAGATTCGTTCAAGTGAAAATGTGGCTGATTTATTCACCAAGTCTTCTCCAATTACAACTTTTAAGAAGATGGTGCACAAGATCGGGATGCAAAGGTTCAAGGATGTTCTCATTAGGGGGAGTTAATACGCGTTGTACTTTTTTTTTCTTACGAGGTTTTGTCCCATTGAGTTTTTCTTGTAATGTTTTTAATGAGGCAGCCGATATGTGTATTGTGAGAGATGTGTACTCTTTTTTTCCTTCACTAGATTTTTTTTCCTACTGGGTTTTTTCTAGTAAGATTTTAACGAGGCACATTATCTATCTAGACATTCAAGGGAGAGTGTTATAAATGTATTTACATTATAGTAAATGTCTATCAAAATCTAATAAGATCTAGTTGATATCTATCAGGATTTGAAGTATCTGACTTTTAGTCAGAAACTAGGAGTATTTTTCCCTATAAATAAAGGAGTTTTGTTCATTGTATTCTCAATCATAGGATCTCTCATCCTTCAAGAGAAGAAACAAGAATCACTCTCTCTATTCTCTCTACTCTTCTTCTTTATTCTTTCTTGTTTTATAACACCCCTATAATATTATTAGATCTAAAATAACAAATTTTAGCAACACTTTTAGATAATTGCATTAATAGCAATTTAGTTACAAGTTATAGCAACTTATTAAAATATATATTATTTTAATTATATTTTCAAAATTTATTTTTAATTATATAATTTAAAATCATTTCCATATTTATAGGATTGTAATCAATATTTTCCTTAAATTGTGTATTGATAATCATGGTAAATATATGTTATTTTTTATTTAAAAGATTACACACTTTTATTAGATAACTTTATTGAAAGAAGATTACGTGTAAATCAAATTAATGTTCTGAAAAAGTATCTGAATCACCTCTCTCTCTCCATTCAAATTCTCTAATACTCAATCTCATCTCTCTCTTTCTTCATTATAATACTCAATATTTCAAAACTTTAATGAAATTTGTGTCTCCATATAATATTCATATTCTTCCTTTCAAAATACAAGATTGAAAAAAAGTGGGCTTCATATCATATTCATCTTCTTCGTTGAATAAGTGTGTGTCATAGTTAATATTCATCTTCTTCGTTGAAAAAAGTGGGCTTCTTCTGATAAATTCACATTTTAACATGCATATCAATGAATTCTTAGTACTTGTTGCCGAATGATTAGTCATTCATATGTTATTTTCTCACTTAGTGATCATGTTTGTCATTCCCGATCTTTATTTCTTTTTATTTTTTCTAGTAAGCATGTACATGATGTAGTAGTAACAAAGTTGTATTCATGGACTATAACAGTACATACAAACTTGCAAATATTTGATTTTTTTCTGTATTAAATCAGTACAAAGTTGATATTGAATTATTTTTTTTATTTACTGTTTGCTTTTCTATTATAGTTAATAATTTGAATTAACTTTTTGGTGCTCGATCATTATTGTTTATTTTTTTAATATTGTTGGTATGAATAAAGTTTATTTTTTGTATTTATATAATATTTATATAATTTTATGCTACTTTAACGTTTGTTTCGTATTTTACATCGTTGAATGAAATTGATATGAAATAAGTCGCATCAGATGGGTATTAAATTTGATATCAACTACATCAAATTATACATTTTTTGATTCTGCAATTAGTAACATTTGACCTGAGTATTGTATCTTAATTTTTTATTGGTGCTCATTACTCTTTATATAAAATTGTTGGAATGAACAAAGTTTAGTTTAAATATTTAACATAGTATTTATATAATGTTCTTCATCTTCTTCTGCCAGAAAGCAAACACCAATATCAATCATGATTAATGCTGATTATTTTTTTATTGCAACGAAAAATTATTTGACATCAAACAACTATCAATTAATTTATTTTCAACATTTACGTTGATTGTTTTTCACATAATATCCATTACATACACTAAAAAAGTTATGTAACATAAAGCATAATTTTTCTCATCGATTGTCGCATTCATAAAACCCATTCAATACAAATGTTATATATGCGAAACTTCATTAATATTAATTTTAATATCAATTTAATACATTGAGAACTCAAAATAAAAGTAATACTTAAGTATGAAATGAGTATATAGATTAATTTCAACTTATTTATTAAAAATGGGATTATCCTAGAAAAATGTGTTCATCAAAACATAGTTAACATCATTACACTAATTGGCAATTAGTGACTTTGAGGATGACCTCTGAAAGCATTTTTTTTTTAAAGAACAAAAAGAGAAGTATAAGTGACAAAGAAGAACAAGATGACTCAACTACTTTTATTCAGATCTCTATTTTATTCTTCTTTTTGGTTGTTGTTTTTTCCAATATATGTTATAATATAATCGTAGGATGAACAACACTGGAACAAAACTGAAATTTAATTATTCTTTCTAACATATTATGCTAATAAAATTACAAATTAAATACTATATATTATCCTACAATTCCATCTTCTTTTAAAATTATTAATTTATAGATTCATTTA
Organism: Capsicum pubescens; assembly: GCA_030864215.1. Lineage (NCBI taxonomy): Eukaryota > Viridiplantae > Streptophyta > Magnoliopsida > Solanales > Solanaceae > Capsicum > Capsicum pubescens. The sequence goes on from CM061546.1 coordinate 40,350,636, forward strand.
ATTTGTTAAAGCATATATCACATTTGACCCACAGATATATTATCTGTATCTTATGTATATATATTTTGTTATATATATATATTTTTTACAAGCTTAGTCAGCAATCAATAGTGATTATAGGATCTAACTGATTTTATAATATACAATCTCAAATATTGCGTGCTATACACCTAATTGGAAGAGAAAATATACAGAAATCATTTGGACGTTGGAAAGAGGAAAACAGCAAAGCATTGCAATGCCTCTTTTATTTTGATTTGTGTAAAATAATACTTCTAAAGAAGTAGTGTATGAATGTGGAAACTCTTAATGAAAGCATTAAAATAGGAGAAAAGAAAAATAGTTAGAGGAATTTGGGGGTGGATAAATATCAGTAATTAATATTAACTATATTTAAGGAAGGTAAATTGTATATTAATTGTATTAAATCTTAATTTTTCTTTTTCATTAATTACTTTTTGTTTTAAATGAAAGTTGCTATAACTTAAAAACTTAAAATTTTTGTTATAACTTGTAATAACTAATCTAATAAATTTATTTAGTTAATTTTCCCAAAATTATATGTATCACACAAAAGTTCTGAGCTCCATTTCGTGCACATAGCATCAACCACAAGGCCCTGCAGGTTGCAAAGTATTCCCACGGTATTGAATAGGGGTGACAAATGGGCGGTTTGGGCCAAATTTAGACGGATCAAAATGAGCTAAAACTATAAATAAGTCATTTCTCAACCCGCCTAAAATATAAATAGATTAAGATGGGCTAAACAATGAATTATAGCCCAACCAACCCAAGTCTTTGACCCCTGTTATACTTTCCCTGATTTCATATGGAATTATTAGCACAGAGTACCATATGCATATATTTTGATTACATAATTTACCAATTATGAGGGGGGAAAAATAGTAGTATGTTTTTAAATCTCAATAATTTGCATTAAAATTTTTACCTTGAAACTCACAGGTTGTACAAAAATATTCATGTTTTTGGTAGAACTTACGACTAAAGCAGCCAAAAAGGTAGTACCCTTATTATTCAATGTAACAATTGGCAGCATGTGAATGTCATTTGGCTATTTATATTTTCGTATTTTTATTTTCATGCATTCTTTTCTTATTTTTTTTTTGTTTTTTGTCCTTAGATATAGATTTTTGACTAGGAATAATGTATGGTTAAACCTTTTTATAGCATCATTATATGTTTGAGTATTTTAATCTATTGTAATGAATTCTCTGGATATATAAAAAAGTGTAATCTCAAAATGCTTATTTATAAGCGGTTTAGTAGGACCTATGTTTATGCAATAGGTCCTAAATCATGTACTAATATGTAAATAATGTAGTACTAGCATACCTACATTATTGGTTGAGGAAAAAAAGACTTTGATTTTTTTTATAAAAATTAAGTCCTTTGGGGGGAGGGGGAGGGGTCGGAATAGGGAGGTGAGATCGGGTAGCGTGATGGTGTAAGGAAAAAATATTTTTTTTAAAAAGATGAATTAAAAAAATAATTATTTTTTTTGGGGGGGGGGGGGGTCAGGGTAGGTGGAGGTGGGTGGGGGAAAATTGACTTTTTTGTTAAAAAATAAATTTTAGAAAATATTTTAAAAAAAATTGCTGGGTTAGAGGTAGAGGGGATGGAGTAAGGAAAAAATTATTTTTCTTCATTCAAAAAATTATTTATTACTGTAGTATTTTAAGACGAAAAAAGAATATAATTGAAGCAACTAAAAAAATTAAAAATATTAAAAATGAAATTATAAAGAAAAAACTACAGGAACTAGCATACTTAAGACTTAAATTATAAAAAATAGCAACACTTTAATGAAATTATATTGTGTAGCAAAACTAGCATTATTTTAAGTGTGGTCCCCCACTTACCGTCTTTCGAAAGTTACCGTGTTTGAGGTTCCATCTTTCACGCCAAATATGTTTCTCTTTCCTTTTATTGTTTTTAACTTTACCCTTTTTCACGATTTTTCTCAGATTTTTTCTTTCAAAATCTTTTCCTTGTAAACGTTTTTTGCATGATCTGATAAGGATAGTATTCCTTAATTTCAGGTAACTAATAAATTCAGTTATTGCATGTTATTAATTTTTTTTAATTTTTCGTACTTTCTACCATTAACAACTTCGACTTTGAAGGTTTTTATGCTCTAATGGCAGAAAAAACACCAAAATTATGAACAAATAGGGTTATACCATCTATTAATTTTTTTTCGTGATAATGCACTATCTTTTAATTTTGGATTAACTCAAGACAAAGTATTTAAAGTTGTTTCTACTCCTACAGAGTCTAAGAAATCAGTGAGTACGAAGGAGCTTAGGTCCAAGTTTCGTAATGACCATGTGAAGATGGCTGATATTTTGAAGAAAAAAAAAACGATTGAAAAAAACTCATCCTCTAAAAGATAAAAAATTAAAAAAAAATATGAGAAAAAAAGGAAAGCAAAGGATATTGCAGAGTCAAGTAATGTTGGTTACGATGTTGAAAATTCTTCTGATAATGAATCGGAAGAAGAAAAGAAGAAAGAGGTATTTTTTTGATGTATATGTATTTTTATTTACTGATTTGTATTTTAGGGATTTCAGTAAAGATGATATTATTTTGGGGTAGTATGTATTTTTGGTGAAGCTAATATGTATTTTGGTCAAGCCGATATATATTTTGGTGAAGCTGATATGTATTTTGGCCAGGTTAATAGTTTTGTATTAATATGTATTTATTTGTATTTCTATGTTAAATACATATGCTAAGTTGCATGTATGGAAAATACATTTATATATGAACTATTTTATGAAGAGGTATTTGCCTATATGAAAATTTGCGAATGTATTTGACATTAGAAATACATATAGTTCAACATACTTGAATAACAACACAGTTATCAAATATATTTTACCCAAAGCATATGTATTTTTCTAATAAAAAGCAAATGTATTTTTCTAATAAAAAGCAAATGTATTTTTCTAATAAAAAGCAAATGTATTTTTTCTTTTAAAATTTAATATACATAACTACATTTTGTGTTAATATGTATTTATTTGTATTTCTATGTTAAATACATATGCTAAGTTGCATCTATGAAAAATACATTTATATATGAACTATTTTATAAAGAGGTATTTGCCTATATGTATTTTTTTTATATAATTGATATGTATTTTCAGTATATTGGAATGTTTGAAATGTATATATGCACTTTCATTTATATTTTTGTTATGTTCAATATACATTTAAGCTATATGGAAGAATTTGTATTTTTATACATACATATCCATTTTAATATATATTTTTGTGTAGTGATGATTTTATATTTATGTTATGTTCAATATATATATAAATATTTATATGTATTTTGTTGTTGATTTGATTTGTGTTTGTTGCTTTTTATAGTGTTCTAAGGTATAATTTTACTTTGTATAGGTGCCGCGTGATGAAATATTCATGGCAAAAAAACTTTTAAGGTTTGCACCATACCTGTGCTACTACAGTGATAATGATATTGAGGGAAGTTTACATGCCATATTAACCAAGGAGCAGTACCAATATCTTTGTGACAATAATATTTTTGGGTATTTCATGAAAAAGAAACACTGTGTAGTTCAAGTACAGTTGTGCAAATTTATTATGTCCCTCGAGACAAAGAGAAGTTCTACTTCTGCAATAGTAATTTCGGCTAATGGCACTTCTCTACGTTTCACTCCTAGAAAATTTGCTATTATTACTGGGTTAAATGGAGTCGGTAATAGGTACAACTTCGATTTTGATGAGGAGGTACCTAATAGGATTGTTGAGCAGTATTTCAATGGTTCGAATTGTATACAAAAAAAGATAATTATTTTTAGCAGTCTTAAAAAAAAATTGGGGGAAAAACAATGATGAGGATGCTGAGAAGTTTGCAATTTTGTATTTCCTTCATTTTTTTATTTTATCCAATATTGATACTGCTGTTATACGAAGACTCCATTTTGATTTGGTGGAGAGTGATAGATATAAAAAAAAATCATGGGGGACTTTTATCATTCGAGGTTGTAGCTAAAAATTTGAACAATAGGTTGAAAGAAGATGGACAATTTTATTTGTTACAGAGAATGTCACTTGCTATTCAAGTGTGGCTTTATGAGTGTTGTTTGAATGTTCCACGAAAGGTTGCTTCCAAGGTTGACAATCGAATTCCCCGATTATTAAATTGAAAGACAAATGCACCTCGTTCATGCTTTGAGTATTTGATGACGGCTATGTTTAATAGAGATGGCAAGTTTTGTACTGAATAAATACATATGTATTAATATATATTATTTCTACTAATATGTATTCTTACTTATACATATATAGTCTACATATATAAATTTGCTTTACAATTATTTTACAGATACTTTAACATATATTTTGTATATTTCATAAGTTGTATTTAAGAATATTGAGGCAACTCCAAGGGAGATTTCAAAGTTTGATATGCCATAATAGGAGGGAGTTGTAGATGAACCTTCAGTTGATTCTGATGATGATTTTCAGGATCCACCATCAAAATAAATTTATGAAAGATTCAATAAAATAAAAATAAATTGACTCATTAACCTTACAAGTGAAGAAACCGTTGAAGCAACGAACACACAAACCTGTTGTTGATTATATACAAAAGAGGACACCACCTCCTCGTGCTGCAAAGGTCCCCAGTTTGAAGACATCAATTTTTAAATCCATTCAAACACGATAGTCAAGTGCTTCAAATCGACAGAATGTGCAGCAAACAACTAGGATAATTTTTCTCTGATACACTCAAAGTCAAAGAGTCTTGTAGATGAAGAAGAAATTATTTCAAAGAAAGTGTTTAAAGGATTCCACGATGAGGTAAGTTTTTTAAAAAGTAAGTGTGCACATTAAGAAAAAATTGGTTATTGATTTTGTTTCAAAACAAGTGTGTGAAGAGTTGAAAGAAATTTGTAGTCTAGTGGAGACAAAGTTCGATTTGATTATGTAAGCAATCAAACAAAGCAAGGTAAAATATTTACGATTCAAATAAGCTTATAAAAATATATCTGATGTAAATATGTATTTTAAGTGGATTGACTTATACATATACAGTATACAAATATGAAGCTTGTGTATTTATAGTAGTATGTACTTGTATATGTATTTGTAGAAATAATCTGAAGAGAAAGAACATGATCAGTCACATTTTGATGATGCTGGTTTACAAACATCACCACAACGCTTCAGTCCCGATGTGATTCAAAGTTTGGATAAGAAGTTTGACGCTACAAAGGTAAATCTTTAACTTACATATGTTTATTTACAAGTAATTTTGAATATAATTTCATTATGTTTATGAGTATATACATTTACAGTTACACTTTCATATAAAAAAATATATAAAGTGTACATATGTACTTTGAGAATTCTATTCCTCTAATATGTATTTTTATTGGATTGAAATATACATATACATAGATGTATTTTTAGTGGATTGAAATACACATACATTTTACAAATAGGTGATTGAACTTGTATATGTATTTTGTAGCAATAACCCGAAGAAAAAAATATGGATCATCCACATATTGATGATGCTGGTGTAGAAACCTCACCACAATGTTTCAGTCCTGATGTGGTTCAGAGTTCGAATAAAAAATTTGATGGTACAAAGGTAAATATTTAACTTACATATGTTTATTTATAAATACTTTTGAATATAATTTTATTATGTTTGTTTTGTTTATATGTTCATGTATATAATTATATACATATGCAGTTAAAATTTAATATGTAAAAAACATAGTGTACATATGTATTTTTGTACTTTGGGTTTGTATGTTCTTTTATATATATGTATATAAACATATACAACTAGTTGAATGTTGATGTTGTTTTACCTTTTTTACTTGTTGGCAAGGGGTCTACTAATTTTCAGTCAAATAAAAAAAGATGCATATGATTCTTAATTTTTAATACCCGATGAGCCTCTCCAAAACATTAATTTGGATTATATACATTTGAATCTGGTTGTTCAAGATAATTGTTGAGTATGTATAATGAATATATTTTTTAGGTTATGTCAGTTATAATGGCCTGAACAAACTAATTTTTTTTCAGTTTTTGTAGACCAACAATAAAAATGCAGATATGAGTGCAAATACATCGGACCATAATGTGGCTGAATCTTATTCAGTGGAGCAAATTAGGACACTAGCTCAAACTCATGTAGTAACATTTGAGTTTTAAAAAATACATTTGTTGTTTCACATATGTATATTACGATGCATTTTTTGATGTACATATGTTGTGAAAAAAATATATATGCTTGATATACATATGTTGTGTTAATATCATATGATTTGTTTTAAAAAAACATATCTTGTTGCATATATTTTTTTTAACACTGTGTGTATATATGTAGTTTACATATCAAAATATACATATGCAGTTTTTAGATTTAAAATAAAAGTATATATGTAGTATACATTACACACATATGTTAATTTTATATAGAACTTGTATGAATATTCTTAGATTTTTAGTATTACTTATTTCAGCAAATTGATTTTTGCTTTTACTACTTACGGAAGAAGTCAAAGTATGAGCTCCACAACACATATAAATACAACACAATAGATTGAAACTTCATGAACATAGTTAGGACTGTGATGGATGTTTATTCTCCGGATGATCCAACTCTTAATGAGGCAGGACAGGAGTACCATATTAATGAATACATTAATGAGTTTCGTATGCATGCTACAGTGCCATGGCATACAGTTGATAGTATTTTTATTCCTGTCAATACAAAGGACAAACATCATTGGGTTCTTGTTGTTTTATCGTTCTCAAAGAGGTGCATATTCTTATATGATTCATATGAATTTTCTGGTCATCATTATAGACATGTAATTTTATCCCTTCCAAAAATTAAATTTACTCATTTATCCTTACTTTATCACGCACCTCATCCCATTCCATAACAAAATTAATAACTACTTTTGACACCTCACCCTAACAAAAATAATAAATCCTCAACAAATTCACCATCCATCCTAATTAATTTGGCCACCTCACACTCTTACCTCGTACCCCCTACCCACCCCAATCACAATTCATACATATATACACAACAATAATACAATACATGGATTTTTATTTTTTTTCCATTGAAAATGCAGCATACATACAACCACCGTCTTCTCCACATAACACATACTCCATTTTTCTTTTCTTCTTCACAACGCACATATACAGGCAACCGCACACTCATCGGATATACACTCCATCTCAGTTCTCATTTCACGGCAACCTTCCATCACTCGCACAACACACAATTTCCATTAGAGAGAACAGATAACACACATACTCTATTTTCCCCTTTTCTTCATCACAATGCACGCACAGAGAAAAGATTGTCACACACAATTCATTAACACACACACACTGAGATATGATTGAGAGATAGATAGAATCGAGTGAAACAGAGAGAGGTTCGTGAAAGAAAGAGATTGCGAGATAGACAAAAAGAGGAGAGATCGAGAGAGAGTAAAAAGAGTGGATTGGACTGATTCTTTGGTAAGTTTTTTGCCAAAATTGAAATGTCCCCATGAAATCGGGTCGTTCACAGCCCCAAATCACCATTCCTCTGTGTTTTCTAATTTTTCTCTGGCAAAATATAGCTGGGGAGACCCATTTTGTTGGTTTTCTGATCCGTCGGAGCTCCGACGAGGTACAAACGGCAATCCCACTTCGATTCCAGTAGGGTTCATTTATGATTAGTTCAAAATCCGAGGTTTGTTAGTTCGTATTAAGGTTTTTCACTAGTTTTGAATCTGTTCAGATCGCTATTTCTCGATATTGAGTTGATTTTGCTCATTGTTGAAGTTCGATTCGAGGTCCTGTTTGCGGTTTCAGTCGGAAGGAGCAACTCTAATTGAAAGAAAATATTTGAGGTCAAATTTTCACCTCTTTCTTTATAATTTTGTGATCTTTACGTGAATGATGGTGTGAATTATTGTTTGTTCGTGATTATGGATTGCATGATGAAATTATATCTTGTTTGAGAATTAAAATTAATTGTATGGGACGAAAATTAAAAATTAATTAAAAGCAAGTGTTAGTTGTTTTGATTCATTAATATTTGTTAAACGCAATAATGCCATGATAGGTCGAATTGGGTAGGCAAACATAGGTTGGGTAGACAAACTTAGGAATGGTGATTTATTGAATGTGTGAATGTCTGTGAATGGTTCTTTCTATTTCAACACACAAAATTAAAAAAAATGTATTCATTTTACTGGAGAATGCCTCGAGATCTTATGTACTTACTCATTGAGGAATGTCCCGAAGAATCTTGTACGCGAAGGATGTTCGTGATCAAGGTCGGAGGCATCGGGTAGAGCATAGTGTAGGATTAGTATAAGTTTATTTCAGTATATTTTATTTCAGACTATAATAATTGGACTGGACACTATTTTTCAAACTTGTTTTTTTTTGTGTACTTGTTTGTTTTGTATGTTTGTTTGGTTTATACATATTATAGTGTCTACTAGTCGATATACTCCATGAAGTGATCGTGGTCGAACCACGGGATCGAGGGTGCCTAACACCTTTCTCTCAATCAACAGTATTTCTTAGCCGGAATCTCTGTTCGCGGATCAGTTTTAAAGAGTCAAAATTATTTTGAAAAAGGATTTCCAAATGTTACTTGGCACACCCAATTTATGCCAAGTGTCGACTCTGAGTTTTGAATATAAATAATTCTTTTCGAAATAAATCTTTTTCTTTTGTCACTTAATAATAAAAATCCTTTCAAACCTAAAATCTAATCTTTTTGGATAAAAAAAGAGGGTGTGACAATCATGTTGTTGTTTTTGCTGAGATCGAGAAATTAGCCGAGATTATCCCTTTATGTCTCCAGGCTTGTAATTTCTATGAAAATAAAGGTATTGATCTTGATAATCATCCAAGATACAAAGATAAAGACACACAGGACCTTTTTGATGCGTTGTTTGTAGAAGATTTGCCTCAACAACCAAGTGAAATCTTGTAAGTATTTTAATATACATATATCAGATTTTTATGTTTGTACAAAATATATTTTAAATTATTATTTTATTTTTTGTAGGCACTGTAGACTGTATATGGTTACATATGCAGAGTGCCTTTCTTATGATCAAGGCGTTTCTTTGGTTGAGTTCAATTCCAACGTACTTCATATAAGATATGCTTCAATATTGTGGAATTACGATATGAGAAAATAAGAAGTAAAAGCTCAAAGTGACGATGACACACCATTGAGGCCTGTTAGGGAAAGCAAGATAACAAATGTCACTGAAGTATTTGATGTGTGATGGTTGATGATTATATTCCATTTGGTAATTGACAAGAATTAACTAGATGTTAATAGTAGTTTTTGAAACTTATTTTCTGTTTTGAAGTGAATGATAGTTACTAATTTTGAAGTGAATGAAAGTTATTCATTTTACTCTTTTATGTTGAATATTTTTTCGATAATTTTATAATATGTGTTTTATTCCAGTGTTCTGTATGATTTAGTTCAGTGTTCAGTGTTCGACAACATTTCAATATAACATATGCAATATTCAGATTGATCTTCAAAATACATATGCAGTTAACAACATATATATTTTAATCTGTACTCGTTTGATTTCAAATACATATGATGTTTTATATATGTATTTTACTATAGGGATATCAAATACATATACTGCTTGATATATATACTGTACTATGTGTTATAGTATATAGTTTGGAAAATACATTTAGCCAAATTCATAAAAAATTATATTGTAAACTGTGACACCTAATACAAATAGACAACTATACAAGTGAATATTATAACAGTGGTTGAAATACATAGAGGCGACAAATGTATTTTTGAATACACATCTTTTGTAAATAATTATGGAAAGTTGTGTATGTATTTAACATTAGAACTACATATAGTTCAACATACTTGAATAACAACACAGTTATCAAATACATCTTACCCAAAGCATATGTATTTTTCTAATAAAAAGCAAATATATTTTTTCTTTCAAAATTTAAAATACATAACTGTATTACTTTTTGTCATTTATAACTCATTATAGTAAGTGGAAGATAAATGTTAGAAAACACATTTAACAAATGAGTTCATTATTATGAAAAGTGTAAAAGAAATTATAAAGAAAAAATACATTAGACCAAATGTATCACTTACGATATTTCCTACACGAACGCCTATTGTGACTCTTATACCGACAACCACTGCATGCGTTGACGTTCTTCTTTCCAAACATATGCCTTCCTATTTTTTCACGATCCTTCTTTGCAGGTCTTTCAGACGTTCGTTTGTACTTTGGAGGCAGTACTATTTCACCAAGTATGCTATCTGGAATTATCTAGTCATCTTTGTGTGGCAAAGGATAGATTGAAACATCATACATTTTCAAGACTGTTTTTGGATTATACAGATCACAACAATATGGCCCCTTGGTAAAATTCTTGTTATCCAAGACCGCACAAGCATGTGGACATGGTATCTCATCCAGTTGAAATGCATTACATGAACATATTTTTTCCTTTAGACAAACAATGAAATGCTTTTCTTTGTCATGCACCGTGTAGACATACTCTGTTGCTGGTACAACCTGATATTATTTTTTAAAAAATAAATTAGAAAAACTCATACGCAAATATGTAAATGTATTTGCTACAAAAAGATGCGAAATGTACATTTATTTTTTCAAAAATACAACTGCAAAATGCATATATACATATTGCTAATTGCATATGTATTTTTGTGATTACTGCATATGTGTGCTTATAAATACAAATACAAATAATCACATACCAACAAATCCCACAAACATACATATTGCTTACTGCATACTTATTTTGTTTCATAACAGAACAAATTCATATGTATTTAACTACGAACATTGATGACTATATATTGCTTACTACACATGTATTATTTAGCATAACAGAGAGCATTGATTACCTTGTATTTTTTTTAAACCACATACGTCCATACCTATTTATACATACAACTACAAATAAATTCATACAAACAAATGCCACAAATATAAATGATCATACCGTCATACGAGTACACGTTGCCTCGTTCTCTTTGAGTATGACATTAAATTTTTCAATGAGAGTTGTGAATATATATGAAGCCTCATGTCTATTTTCACAGTTTCATCTTGCAAACATCAATCGAACTTGTTCTAGAAAATCATATATCGGTAGTTCTCTAGCTGATACAAGTATAACATTTATTGACTCAATATTATTTGATGTCAAAGTCCATCCTCTATGAACTGTTGCATAGGATCTAGCCCACTTTTCGTAACCCGCCAATTCCAAGTATTTCTTCACTCTAATATCAACTGCTTCTACCTGTTCTATTAACTTGTGAAATTCAGACTTTGAATATGATTTGACCATTGTATAAAAGATCTCCGATAACACATCATGTGACTTTCTGTAAAGTTTTTTCACGTTCCCCCACAGATTTCACATAAATGCATAATGTGGTACATCTTTGTACACATCACCAACAACCTTTATGATGCTTGCATTCCGATCAGAAACAACACACATGTTTTGTATTTCCCTATATGCTTTCTTTAGATTCTCAAAGAACCAAGTTCAACATACATCATTTTCTGAATCAAGCACACCATATGCCAAAGGAAATATATGCCCTGCATACATAAACACATTTTACGCAGTTATATATAAATACATATAGTAACAACATATGTATTTATTACAAATACAGTTGGAAATATGTATATATTTTGGAAAAAAAAATTGAAATACAGATATTAAATGTAAATGTACAACACACATATACATTATCAACTTTAAAGGTATTATTCAAAAATATTTGATAAAATACATATAAGCATACAAGCATATCAGTTAGAGATATGTATATATTTTTTCTTAAAACAGTAACGGTATTATAAAATATTACTTACCTGCTTCATCCATGGTACAAGAAGCTACAAATGTCTCAGTATACATTTCTCTCAGATGACTACCATCAACAACTACGATAGGTCTTCAATGTTCTAATACTTTGATGAATGAACGTGGAGGTATAAATACATATAAGAACTTATTTTCATTCATCTTCTTCATTCTTATATGTGACTCAGGATAAGTATTATTCAAAACATACAAGTGGGATGGTAATTTGCCGTAAGAAGCTGATGGTTTCCCTCTCAATTCTTCTAACGCTCTTTCCTTGGCCCTCCAACATAAACTGTATGTCAAATCCATACCAAACTCTTCTTTCATGTCACTTTTGATTTCAGTTGCACTGTACTTTTGTTTCTGATTTTTGAGTTTTTGTTTAACCATACCACCTATCAACATACTTGTAGCATGCTTCTTGGGATAAATTTTTTCCTTCATCGGACATGTATGTTCTGGTATGAATTCTCTAATTCTGAACATCCCAGAATCTTCTATACCGAAAGCACGACATAAAAATACATAATTCCTTGATTTGTACACCAAAGTATAACCGCATCCAACAAATGTAAATACAATCAAAATACATATCCAAACTCATTTTAAACATGAACTCATTAATCTAGAATGTACTTACCATTTATTAATTGACCTTTCACTTCGTGTTTGAAACTTCTCCCTAATTGTATAATCCTTCATGATTGACTTTAAAAATTTTTTGTCAAGTATACCTGGTCTTCCTCAATAATCTTATGATGTGGGTCTGAGATAATCACCTGAACCGTATCCATCTCAAATACATCTAATGCTGTTGTATTTTCAAAAACCACCAATGCTCCTTTAGTATTTGTATTTACCACATCATGCAAATTGTTACAGACGTATCTTCTTTCAACAACACATACAGATGAACTTCCAAAGGTGCTCACAATATATTTCTCCAAAATGCTTACATATAAAGGAAGATAATTCATGTCTTGTATATCTTTCTTTTGCAAAATAAACACCTCTAAACCCATATCATTATGTATTTGTATTTTCCCCGCATATCCAATAATTTGATATTTAATTTGACTATGTTTGGTGCTCAAATCCACATTAATGTGAGATGCGAAAAGATTGTATAATTGATTATATGACGCTGTCGTGCTCAATAATGTTGCATCAGTAGTGTACTCTCCTGATACGGGCACGATCATGAAGATGGATGTACGTGAGCATGTATGGAATCAAGCCGGGAGAGTGTACGAGTTGAAGTGTGAAGAGGTATTTGGACACACCAAATCCGCCCCTACATACACTCCATAGGCACCTTTTGTCTTTTCTTCATTAAGGGCTTTTGGAAAATTTCACTTATGTTTGTAATAAGTCTATAAATAGACTAGTTTAGGTCTTTAGTTCTTTAGTTGTTGAATGATATTGTAAGACATAACTTTTAACACCTTTTTTCTCTCATGGAGAGTGTAACACCATAGTTGTAGGTCTTGGAAAAGCCACCAAAAACCAAAATGAGGGTGATGCTAGTGTGGAATCACTAGTATTGCAAAACATTGTTAGAAACCTTGGTGCTTGAGTGGTTAACACCCTTTTGTGTCGTGGTAAGAGTGTTGGTGTTTCTTTTACAATAGTTAAGGGGCTTAGTATTTAAGATACACTTAGGTTATTAGTTCTTGTAAGAGTTGATGTCTTACTACCTATCTTTATATTTTTTGTAATCGTGTTTGTGTTCTTTTTCTAGTAAAATCGTGTATTGTTGTTATTGTGTTGTTGTTCTCCTCATCTTTTGTTCATCTTTTTTTTTGTTGTTTTGGTGTGAAAAATACCTTGTTACCTTGTCTTTCTTGTTGTATTCTTGATTTTGGACTTGTGGCTAAGAGTTGGTGTCTTGTTATTCTCGGCCTAGCCTTATATTTGTGTCTTGTTTCCGTGTTGTGGGTTGATTCCGCTATCATTTGGTATCATATCCATCATTGATTTTGTTCCAACAAAATCAATCTTGGGCTAGCTCACTTGAAAAAAAAAGAGTTGTGTTCTTGAGTTTGGTGTTCTTGGCTGAGAAAGTTGTCGTTCTTGTTGTAGTCTTGGATGAGACTTGTCTTTGAGTACTAGATCTAGGAGTATTCCATGAGTCTTGGGTTTAATTATTTTTGGTTTCTTCTTCCCTAACACTAATAGAGTCAATATCCAAGTTGAACTCTTTCTTGTGTTGTGTTGTGCGGATTCAAGGTTTGGCCGAAGTATTGTTGGTGTTGGTTTTGTGGATCCAAAAATTGGACATTTTTGGTGTGTTGTTGTTGTGAAATCTGAATTTTAAAGGTGTGTTGTTGGTATTGTTGTTGTGGATTTGTGTTTGAATAGGCGATGTTGTTGTTGGGAGGAACAATTTGAACCGTGGTCTTCAAATCACTATTGAAAGTTCTTGATGTTCTTGAACCATCTTCATGTCTTGTGGCAAGAAGAACTTTCAATAGTAGTGATTTGATCGTAAGACTAAATGGAAAGAGTGAAGTCTCTTATTTGTCTTGAAACTAGTCCCAAAGCTATACCAAAGAAGTAAGGTACAAAAGGGGCTTTCAAAAAGGCTTGTTGCCAAAAGAGAGAAAGAACTCTTTCCAAGGTTGACAAAAGAGGAAAGGGCTACCAACCCTTCAAAAAGGTGTCTTGCCCAAAAGGTGCAAGACAAGTCAACCCTTTTGAATGTGAAAAAAGGCTCCAAAAACTTGTTGGCTTCCCTCCAAAACTGATTTTGCTTTTCCACAAGTTGGAAAAACACTAAATTTTTCAAATTCCACAACCATTACAAGGCTTCCACATCACTATCCACAACCAATCAAAGGCTGCCACATCACCCCTTGTACAACTAATGTGTTTTCTGTTTTGTAGTTAACTTCTTGGCCATAATGGAATCCATTTTGGCCCACCTTTATGCTATTTCCCGAGGCATGGCTAAGGCGAATGCGGGCCTTGAAAAACTAAGCTCGGATATGTCTACTATACTTGAGAGGTTGGATCGAATAGAGAGTCAAAGGAACTCCCGTGTTTCTACTCCCGAAACATACATCCAACGATCAATCCTACAAGACCAAATGCCATAGCCAAGTTTACAATTACCCTCAAAACCGAGACCTAAGTAGGCCACCTCCCTTGTAAATTGATCAAGTCCAACAAGAAGGACTTGGAAGCAAAATGCCTCCACCAAAATCGAACTCTCCCGTCCAAGCTCCACAAGCAAAGCTCCGCTTCACCAAAGCAATCCTCTCAACCAAAGCTCCTCTTCCCCAAAGCCGAGATATCCACGTAGAGATATATGGTAGAGAGGGACATAAAGAATATGGAGTCTTTGATGATGCTTATATGATGGAAGACGAGTTGAGAGGAAGATGTGGGGATCAACAAGGAACCCGCCACCAAGTGAATATATGGGAATTGAGGCGGATGAGATCGAGGTCCAATCTCAAGATGGAGAGGAAGCTGAGATGAATATATAATGATGCATGTGACGTCCATAATTATAAGAGAAGAAGCAGTGAATTTGAGGTCAAATTCCTCTCAAGATGGAGAGGGTGATACGGGCATGATCATGAAGATGGATGTATGTGAGCATGCATGGAATCAAGCCAGGGGAGTGTACGAGTTAAAGTGTGAAGAGGAATTTGGACACACCAAATTCTCCCCTACATACACTCCATAGACACTTTTTGTCTTCCCTTCATTAAGGGCTTTTGGGACATTTCACTTATGTTTGTAATAAGTCTATAAATAAACTAGTTTAGGTCTTTAGTTCTTTAGTTGTTGAATGATATTGTAAGACATAACTTGTAACACCTTTATTCTCTCATGAAGAGTGTAATACCATAGTTGTAGGGCTTGGAAAATCCACCAAAACCGAAATGAGGGTGATGCTAGTGTGAAATCACTAGTATTGCAAAACATTGTTAGAAACCTTGGTGCTTGAGTGGTTAACGCCCTCTTGTGTCATGGTAAGAGTGTTGGTGTTTCTTTTAAAATAGTTAAGGGTCTTAGTGTTTAAGATACACTTAGGTTATTAGTTCTTGTAAGAGTTGATGTCTCACTACCTATCTTTACATTTCTTGTAATCGTGTTTGTGTTCTTTTTCTAGTAAAACCGTGTATTGTTGTTCTCCTCATCTTGTGTTCATCTTGTTGTTTGCTGTTTAGGTGTGAAAAACATCTTGTTACCTTGTCTTTCTTGTTGTATTCTCGATTTTGAACTTGTGGCTGAGAGTTGGTGTCTTGTTGTTCTCGGCCTAGTCTTGTGTTTGTGTCTTATTTTCGTGTTGTGGGTTGATTCCGCTATCATCTCCATAGTTTTTTCATACGTCCACCTTCCAAAATGCTTCACAAGAACTGGAATGCTTGCCATTGTTACTTTTTTTTTTCACCTAAATAGTGTTAACAAAAAAATATTTTTCAGTAGGCTGTGAATAGTTATAATATACATATACAATTACTTATAAATACATAAATATAAAAAATAGCAATCGAACACAAACAAATATTCATAATCGAACTTTACAGAAATACAAATATACTCTTAAATTTCGAGAATCAGAACTCCTACAAAAATTAATTTTGAGCCGTTTAATCGATTTTGATCACTACATTGTTCGATCAGTTCAATTTACAGTTTCATTACTTTTTTTTCAAAATTCACTTACAAAATCTTCAAAAACAATTTATCATTGAAATAAAAATTTTGAACGAAACACCCGTAATGCATCAAAATTTTTTTTGAACAAAATAACAATAATGGTTCGTAAAAGAATTAAGACCGAATTTTTTTTCATCAAAATCAAACAACTTATGAAATTGACATTAGAAAAAAAAATTACGTTTACATACCTTCAACAATAATAATGGTTGAATTTGAATTTTTGAAGATTTTGAACAGAAGAAGCTTCAGATAAATTTGATTTTGATTTTTTTTTTTGTTGAAAACGTTAATTTGAAACTGAAATTTGAATTTTGATTTCAGCTGGTAGCAAATAACGGAAATTACGTTCATTATGAAATTCATATTAGATAAAAAATTTACGATTACATACCTTCAAAAACAGTAATGGTTGAATTTAAATTTTCGAAAATTTTGAACAGAAGAATCTTCCGATGAATTTGATTTTGATTTTTTTTGGTTGAACACATTCCTTTGAAACTGAAATTTAAATTTTGATTTCAGTAGGTAACAAATAACAGAAATCACGTTCATTAAGAGATTTTAATGAAAAAAGAATCTCCACATTTAAGTCATGGTTAATTATACCATATTTAACTCGGCTGATTTGAGTTAAATATGGGCAGTAAAATGATTTGTATATGTATTTTTATAGTAACAGTTTGTTCAAATACAAAATACAAGTTGCTACTTTAAATAATTATGAAAGTATTACTATGAATCTCATAATTATGGTCCTAAGTATGCTATTTATGATTTTTTTCCAATTATAAATGATAGGATTAAACATCTTTATGGGTCAAAGTTGAGCTTCATCATGAGCCTATTTGGATTGATGATTTATGATGGGTACACTTAGACTAGCTCAAATCAGTCCAATCACTCTAGCTTAACCCACTAACACATGCACGGATTAGGCGAATTAAATGAGTTTGGTCTAGTCTTGCCACCCCTAGTATCGAAACAAGGGAAAAGGACATAAATGACCACTCTCCTTAAATAAATGACACGAGAATGATAAATGTTTCAAAATTTCAAATTCTATCCATTTTACCGGCTAATGGTAGGCGGCTGACTCCTTTCCCTTTTTTATTTGGGTCGCTGCTACCTTTTTTTTTTTAAAAAAAATAATAATTCCTTTCTATTAATTTTTAATTCTAGTAAACATCATCATGAACACACACCCACAATTGACTTTCTTCTCCAATTAATCATGAACACCAATAAAAAAAAATTATTTGCTCATTAACACAAACAACAAAAACAACTCCAATTGGGATTGAGTTTTGTTTGAAATTGGGTGTGTTTAGAGGTTCCAAGCTAGTCTTTTTCTTGCAGTTTTTTTTTGAAAAATATTTTTTTAATTGTATTATTATGGAACAACAGAATACATATCTACATAAATACAATATAATACAATAGTGATATAAATATTTTTATACAAGAATGATAAAATATCTAAGCACATCCTGTACTACACACCTCATAGACTAAAAATATCATATACTATACCATATTGATACAATCATTATACCATATCGATACAATCCATATAACCATATTGATACAGTTCTTATACCATATTGATACAACTCCTACATCATATTGATACTTATTTAGATACATGTTCTATACAGTAATTATACATTTTGTATATACATTTTATACATATACATATTTTATTCATCAATGATACAAATTTTATACACCTTATATATAGTTTTAATACATATTTTATACAGTAGTTATACAATTTTTATACACATTTTATACAAATTTTAGCTGCAATTATTATTCGGATATGTATTTTATACAACAACTATAAATTTCTATACACATTCTATACAATTTTTTTTTTTTTTTATATATATATATATATATATATATATATATATATTTTATACACATATATATATTTGATAGAGCTATACAATTTCTATACATATATCGTATATATGTATATTTAGATACAACAATTATACCATTTTTATATACTTATATTTAATTATTATTTTTAAACAATATAAAAACAAACTATTTTTTAGTTAAAAAATTTATAGCAAAAAAACAACAACCCAAAAATAGCCTTTTAGAAAAGGGCCAAATGGCCCAAGGGTGAAAATGGTCAATATGGCCGAATGACCCAAGGTTGAAAATGACCTATATGACCGAATAACCCAATGGCTATTTAATGACATTACTTTAGCCGATCAGCCATAAAATGTCAATAGATCCAAACTTGAACCATTAATTTTAAAATGGGTCAGGCCATGTCATTTTCCCTTGAAACAATCCCAACAAGTTCCTACTCAAGTTCCCACAACTGACATTCATGAATTTTAAAAAAGCAACGGTCCTTCTTCTTTATTTTTAGGTCTCAAATTTCAATATGAACTCACATAATTCATACCAATCAAGTTCAAATTTCAAGTACAACTTCACAATATCATCACAAAATCCCAATAATTTATTTGACCATCAACCATAAATTCAATAAATTCATTTTTTTTGACTTCAAGCTTTTTCAAGATTCAATAATGGTGGATACAAAAGTCTTTCCCCATTTTTGAATGGCGAAAGCTCTATGAATCTAGAATGTGTCATGTTGGAATCAAAATCATCAGGGCGTCAATGCGGAAGCTAATGATTGCAAATCAAGATGGTGATAAGTTAGATGACACAGAAAGCTATATTAAAATAATCATAATATAAAATCTAAATTATTGTGGGTGAAATTTCGGACTACATTATGAATGCTATTATATTTATGATACGAAAAAAAGGATCTTCAATTTAAGGTACAAGACTTTCCTCTAAAAAAAGAGGTTAGTTAAATATGAAATAGTTTTATAATTTTTTTTTAATAAACAAAGTAATTATTTTAATACTTAGACTTTCCTTTAAGAAAAGATAAACCTCAAATTTGATAGAAAAGAATCAAGACAAAAATTATAGCAGAATGATCAGTTTAATACTTAAATCTCAATTCAAAACTTCAACAACCTTTGCAATCTGCTCAACACCTCTAATTCTTTTTTAAGTTCATACAAGGACAATAACAACTGTTCTTTTTGTTTGGATTTGGTTGAATGTATTATATTTTAAACGAAAAAAGATCTAAAATGTCCTTCATCTATTGAAAATGGTGCAAAAACTGAACTCCATCCACCTTTTCGTTCTATAATATCAATCACATTCAGTTTTGAACTCCAAAACACCTTTCATATCTATCTTTGAGCTCCAAAATACCTTTTATTTAACATTATCAATATTAAAATAAAAAAAATATTCCTTTAATGAAGTGACACATTTTCATTGACTCGCATTTTATTAATTAAAAAAATTTAAAAATGCTATCTCACATGTCTTGTTTTGAAATTCATGATCTAATACTTTTTCTGGGTTGAAATTCATGTGATGAACAACTTAAAACTTCTTGTACACTAATCAAACATGCCATGGTTCTTAGAACATAATAATACTCACCACATAATTTTTACTAGCTGAGATCCTGATTATGGGAGCTTCAGTTTTAAAATCTTTTTGGAGCATACAATAGAAATGATGTCTTGCCTGGTGAAATACAATTATATAGTGCATGTAAATGAAAAAAGGTTTATAAATTAGTAGTAGTAGAGCAATAAATGATTCTGTTTGTCTTCAATTATTTTAGGATTCTAGATAATTTTTTCTAAAGTGATATCAACGACAGTGAATACAACAACACCCACCTGTTGAAATCTGTTGTGAATGTTATTATAACAGAAGTAGTCGTGGTATTATTACTTTGAACCAAATGTATCAAAGTAATTTGTCATGACATTTGATCATAAGGTTCAGTAAATCTCATTTCACATTCCACGTATAAAATGGGGCATGATAATTTACCTCTAAAGTAGAAACTAAACAATTTTTGGATTGATTTCACAAATATTAAAGGAAGAAAGTAACTTATGATGCAATCCTTAGAAAGAATACCAGACACATTCATTCATAAAAGAAGGATGCACACACTTTGGCATGATTTCACAACAAAAAGTACTAAAATATCAATATATTAGTATTGATCGCCTGGTATAGATGAGGTAGGTGTTGCGGGTTAGAATATTTTATTTTTCTAAATAATAAAATGGGGACCAATGAAAATGTGTCACTTCATTAATGAAATATTTTTTACTTATTTAATATTAGAATGTTAATAAAGGTTCAAAATATAGATGTGAAGGGCATTTTGGAGTCCAAAGATAGATGTGAGGGCAATATAGAGTCAAAAGGTGGATGAAGAATATTTTTGCACTATTTTCAACAGGTGAATGAACATTTTGCGCCCTTTTAGAATTTTAAAATTAAAAAAAAATAAAATAAATTTTTTAAAAATGGTGATATTACAGGTGGCAGTGCGTGTAGTTGACGGCCTACCATGAGTTTGGCTCTCTATGTCACGTCAGCACTTAGATGATATTTATTTTATTTTGTAAAGCTTAGGGAGGGGAAGGTTAATAAGATTCTATAAAGATACGGTATATCTTTGAAATTTTGGTAAAATCTTACGGGGTATTCATGCCTTTTTTTTTTTTTTTTTTTTTTTATATCATGTGAGATAGGAGAAGCTTTTATTTTGTTATATCATTAGAGTAATGATGCATCAACCTGCTAGAAATTTTTATATGGCAATTTATACAGTTAAATATATATTTTATACATGAATTGTAAGCAATATTTGAAGTCCTGAGCGAGATTGACAGCTTGATTTTGTATATGGTTTGAAACAAAACTCCTGCTATATATTTGGTGAACGGAAAAGTACTATTGCTATGCTAAGTTTAGTCAATATGGGATGAATTTCATATATATCTATTTTACAAAAGGCCTTGAAAATTTTATTTGAATTTTTTAAACTCCATTACTTATTGCAGAAGTACTTGCAAGTGATAGGTGATAGATCAAGAAAACCTTGAAAAACTGTAATGTTTGGCATTTCTGCAAGACCCAAGGCAGTGTTTATAATGTGGGTGAAATTGCGTGCTAACCTTCTTACTAAAGACAGGCTCAGAAAATGGGGAATGAAGGTCAATCCTACATGTGTGTTATGTCAACAAGAATCAGAAACAAGAGATCATATGTTTGTGTTGTGTGATTTTACAGTACAATTGTGGACAAAGATCTTGCACTCAGGGGGCCGAGCCACCATATATCCAGGGGTTTATCCGAATCCCCTTCGACGAAAAATTATACTTACTATTTTTATATGGTTAAAAATATTTTTTATGTATATATTGTAGATGTTGAACCCCTTTGGCTAGCTCGTATGTTTACTTTTCAACCCTCTCAATGAAAATCCAGGCTCCACCACTGCTTGCACTCGATGCAGAAGGAGAATCATCAAAGTGCTAAATGAGGAGACCATCTTTAGTGGGTGATAACGAATTCAAAAGGGAAGACTGATCAAGCCCAAGCCTTCAGAATGGTGTATTCAAAATAGTGTATGCAATTTGGAGTGAAAGAAATTAGAGGATTTTCGAGCAGAAATTTATGGAGATTGATCATATTGCTAGAAGAGTAGCCTATGTTTGTAATGTTAGAGCTACTCTTGGTGTGAGACCTCTAGTCAGTGGTGGAGTCAGAATTTTTACGCAGGTTCAGAAGTAAATATACGAACTAGTCGAAGAAGGTTCAACATCAACTATATATACATAAAAGATACTTTTAACCATGTATAAATGGTATGATTTTCCGTTGAAAGGGTTCGGAACCACTGAGCTAAAGGTGGCTCCGCCGCTGCCTCTAGTGAGTCTTGGTTGATTTGAATAGTATTTGATGTAAGCAGTTATAGATAGGATCATAGTAGAGGATTGTGGTTACTTGAAGGACTAAGATGGCTGTGGTAATTGATTGCTTTGTAATTATTCTCAGGTGATTAATAAAGTTAGTTAACTAAAGAAAATCTTTATATATGTATTTGTATTGTTGGTTTGATTTTATTTTTTGGTTATTTTTAAATTTAAAATCAAAATCAAATCAGATTATGTTTGTTTTAAAATTTTAAACCAAAACCAGACCATACTAAAATGTGTCCGACTTTTTTCTTAGATTTGGTAACATTTTCGGCGTGGTTCGATTTTTCATCAACACTCCTAGGTATGAATGGTTATGGCCGGGTTAGCATTAATAATAGAGGTGTTCTCATTAATTACAATAACAATAATAACATATTTAGTGTAATTTCAATATGTGGATTCTCAATAATTAAAAAAATAAAATTAGATTACTTCCAAACATCAAAAGACAAATTAAAGTTGTAAGTATCCAAATATATAGCTGGATTATAGTTAACCTTGGTCAACTATTTTTCCATCAGCAGAACTGAAATTAAATAAAGGGCAAACCTTTCGTCCTTATATATACATTGCTAAGTAACAATTAAGTTACGAAGAAATATCAACTAAAAGTAGAATCATATAAATTAAAGTATATAGTTCCAAGCAAATTAGTACTTGGAAGAGGGAATGGAGAAGGCATCATTCCTAAAGGTTTTTTTGGTGTCCTTTTTGCTTATTTTGCTAGGCAATTAAGTACTAATCCAACTCTCTCCTATATTATATATTTCACTTGTGAGAAAGTTGAATCTCTTTTTATTTAATTCACTTATGATAATTCTACTTGTTTTTATATATATATATATTTTTTCTTTGGAAATTTCAGGAAAATCCGCAGCCGCTACATCTTTCGGATGTGTGCATTGGGTAATTCCCCGTGCACAGCCTGCAAGTAACATCAAGATTTTTTAACCGCACTAGGCAAGCCCGGTGCAACAGGCTCGACTCAAAGGCCCTACCTGGGAATCGATCCCAGGTAGCTGTGATGGGTTTTCAATCCCGACCAGTGAGCCACACCACAAGGGTGCTACTTGTTTTTATATTATTACTTATTCAGCAATGTTAATGGTATAACCAGGACAAGGAATCTATGGGGAATCTCTGTGCAACACAGATAAAAACTGTGCTCACCAATGATGTGCGACATTGGTTCTCCAGTATGTGACATAAGGACACGTACTTGCTGTTGTCCATCAGCTTATCATGGACAAGAAGTCCTTAAGACCAACAACAAAGATTGATGTATGTTTTTTGGGCATCTTTTATCAATAAAAGTACCTAACTTCATTTTGAAATTGAAAAATGATTTACTCTTTCCGAAAATGTTATGGTAACAGAAGTTTTTGAGTTGTTTTGTTTTAGAGTTTTAATTAAATATACCTCTATTTTGAGGTACAAATTGATGGTTCATTTAGTGATTGTTGATACTCCTTCAGTTTGTCATGATCCAAATTCATGAGCCACGAAAAGCACCTAAAGAGCTACTAACCATTAGACAAACAAATGTTGTTCATCATTATAAAGGATTCTCACAATAAAAAATAAAAGCACAATTTTAAAAAGTCAAACACCTTATAGTAGAAAAAGCCTATATATAATATACAATACAAAGTCTGAAACCCAACAATAACTCATGAGATATAGCAAAGCAGCACACGTATATATATCTAATATAAATATAAGTACAATAGTTTGGGAATGTAGCCCAATAACAGAATATGAAGGAAAAAAAACCAAAAGCTACTACCATGAAAATATGTGGTTATCTTACCTCAACAATAGCTCCACAATTCCATGAGCAAGTTCAAGTGTCACATGCTAGTGCTAGTTGAAGCATCTTTACTGTGCAGTAAGATCCAAACCTACTCCTATCATACCTCTTGGAGAAACTCTATATAGAGTACCTTCCATGAAAGAATAATATGTCTCGCGTACAAAAAAGTAAATAATATAAGGTATTTTAGTTTAACAACATTCTTCAAGGCATCGATTTAAAACACATACGCAATAGGCCATCTTGGCACCCACTAGCTAGACCAAATACATGTACACATGCCTTCTCAATCAAGACATGCTAAACTAAAATAAACCCTCAGCAAGACCAAACAACTTGATACTAGTATCAATCATACCAGTACAAAGCATATAAGACAATTAGTGTCATTAAAAAGAAACTAATAGTCTTAACATATCATATATCACGTATCTCAATAACATACACCGAGTCATGATATTTAATTATTGTTCAAAACTAGTATGACATGCCAGGTGTATTAAAATAAGTATGATCATGTTTCAAACATCTCAAGTCCCTATCCAAACTATCCCAACAAGTTTTTAACCACTATGAAATGTGATAACTTGTGAAAGTGAGCTAGGATAGCTCAGCCACACAGAGAGGAGAAGAGGATATTTTGAGAGAGAAAGGAAGAAAACTCATTGTTTGATATTGTGATTGATTCCTCAATGAAACAGTTGCTACATATGAGTATATATATAGAAGGTTCCAAACTTGCTAGTCGACTAACCTCAACTCACTCTAACCAACTAACTATCCAATCAATAACAATTAATTGTGAAAGTGAGCTAGGATAGCTCAGCCACACAGAGAGGAGAAGAGGATATTTTGAGAGAGAAAGGAAGAAACTCATTGTTTGATATTGCGATTGATTCCTCAATGAAACAATTGCTACATATGAGTACATATATAGAAGGTTCTAGACTTGCTAGTCGACTAACCTCAACTCACTCTAACCAACTAACTGTCCAATCAGTAACAATTAAATTAGTTGTAATCTAACTGTCTAACTAACTCTAACTAAACTCTAACTAATTGTTCAACTAACTTTAACACCCCTCCTTAATCTGATGGTGAAAAGATATCTTTCAACAACAACTTGGATAATAGGTAGTCATGAGGTTGTTTGCCAAAACTCTTGGTCAGCAGATCAGCAAGTTGGTCTTTAGTTGATACATGAAAAGTTTTGACAACACCTTGTAGAATCTTTTTCCTGACAAAATGACAATCTATGTCAATATGTTTGGTTCTTTCATGGAATATAGGATTAGCTGCAATTTGGATAGCAGCTTTGCTGTCACAATACAAGTGAATTGGTACATCCAGAATAACTTCCAATTCTCTGAACAAGCCTTTCAACCAAGTGATTTCAGCCACTGTAGAGGCCATATTTCTGAATTTAGCTTCTGCAGAGCTCCTAGCAACTGTGGCTTGTTTTTTTGATTTCCAAGAAATCAGTGCACCACCATACATGACTAGATAGACAATGACAGACCTTCTGGTTTGTAGACAACCACCCCAATCAGAGTCACAAAATGCTTCAAGTTTTTCGAAACCTATGTAAGGTAATAACAGACCAAGACCAGGAGATGATTTAATGTACCTCACTACTCTTAGAGCTGCATCAAGATAAGATTGTTTAGGTTTATGCATGAACTGACTTAGGACCTGAACTACATAGGCTATATCAATTCTGGTCATTGTGAGATATAAAAGTCTCCCAATCAATCTTTGATACTGCCCAACATCCTCTAATTCTCTGTCTTCAGGATCCTAATTTTCTAGTAGTATCATCTTGTCAAATTCTGTAGAAGTGAGCTTTAAGTTGGATGCAAGATGGGTGCCAACAGGTTTTGCTCCTCCAAGTCCTATTTCAACAATTAGTTCTAGAGCATACTTCCTCTGTGACATCACGATACCTTTGGAGGATCTTGCAAATTCTATACCTAGGAAGAACTTTAGTTCCCCTAAGTCTTTCATTTTGAACTTCAGTTATAAATCATTACTTGTCTGTTGAATCAGGTCTAGATCACTACCTATGACTAGCAGATCATCCACATAGACTAGCACTATCACCAGGTGAGATTATACTTTTTTTGTGAACAATAAATAGTCAAAATAACTTTGTGTTAACCCCAGCTGTAACAAGGCATCTGTAAGCTTTTTATTCCACTGTCTAAGGGCTTGTTTGAGGCCATACAAAGATTTGTGCAACCTTCAGACTTTAAGCTTGGTATTATGACAAGAGAAGCCTTGAGGAATGTCCATGTACACCTCCTCTGTTAGATCACCTTGTAAAAAGGCATTATGTACATCCATCTGATAGACATACCAACCTTGTGATGCATCAATTTCTAATACAGATCTTACTGTGACCATTTTATCCACAGGGGAAAAGGTATCTGTATAGTCCAACCCCTCCTTTTGACTATACCCCTTAGCAACCAGCCTAGCTTTGTATCTTTCAACTCCCCCTGAGGCAGTATATTTGACTTTAAATACCTATTTACAACCAATTGGAACTTTTCTAGCAGGTAGATCAATAATACTCCATGTTTGGTTTTCTTCTAAGGCAGATATCTCCTGTTGTATGGCCTCTATCCACTTAGCATCTTTAACAACCTCGAAGAAAGACTGAGGTTCCACAATGTTGGAATAAGATGCCAGATCAATACTAAATGCAGGTGATATATTAGCATAACTAACAGAGTTAGAGATGGGATAGTTGCAAGTGGAATTTCCCTTGCCTTTAGTTATGTAATCCTGCATCCAGAGTGGAGGTTTTGAGGATCTTGAGAACTTCCTAATAGGAAGTGAAGGAGGAACTACAGTTGATGAAGGTAAGGTATGTGGTATCTCAGGTTCTACACTCTCTGGAAGAGAAAAAGAGTGTGATGGATGTTGTGTTTCAGGCTCTAAACTTTTTGTGGGAACATCATTTGAGGGAGAAGGAATTGGGGAAGTAGTATAATCAGCTTATGTGGTTGGAAGCATAACCACAACAGGAAAAAGAGTGGTAACACTGGTAGAAGCAGGCTGCATAAAGGGAAATATATCCTCCTTAAATACCATATCTCTACTAATATGAAATTCCTTGGAGAAAATGCTAAATATCTTATAGCCCTTCTGAGTTTGTGAGTAACCAAGAAAAACTGCAGGCACTTCTCGTGGAGAAAACTTATCAGATCTTTTTACACAAGTTACATACCCAAGACAACCAAAAACTTTTATGTGAGAGAGATCAGGAGTATGAACAAAAACCTTTTCAAAATGAGACAGTCCTTGAAGCACTGATGATGGTAACCTGTTAATGATGTAAACTGCATTACTAACACATTCTCCCTAAAATTTCAAAGGAACTTTAGCTTGAAATCTAAGTGATCTGGCAACTTCTAGAATATATCTATGCCTCCTCTTAACAATGCCATTTTGCTGAAGAGTATATACACAAGAGATTTGGTGTATGATTCCTAGAGACTGAAGTAAGTCATGCATTTGAGAATTAAAAATTCACAGCCATTATCAGACCTCGAACATTTCACTGAGCAAGAGTACACATTGTGGATCATAGCAAAGAAGGATTTCATTGTAGCAATTACATTAGATTTTGTAGGTAATAAAAATAGCCAGGTATATCTTAAGTGATCATCAACTAGAGTAAGGAAGTACCTCTTACCATCATGTGTAGGAACTCTATAGGGACCCTAGACATCTGCATGTATAGTATGAAAATAGAAACCAACAGTGGTACTGCTTAAGGGAAAATGCAACCTAGTTTGCTTAGCCAAGGGATACACAGTACAATCAGTGACTCTATTAGCACAAGTAACAGGTTGAAAACCATTTATTCTCTACAAAGTACTAATTGGTACATAACCTAGCCTTCTATGCCACAAAAGACCATCATACGTTTGTCTCTTGAATTAATCACATACAAACCATCAAATTCTCTACCAATCCCCTTCACCTGACCACTTAAGAGATACTGAAAGAGACAAAAAATCAGGATAGAATAGCACAGCCCAGTTGAGTTCCTTTGTCAATTTGGAAACTAATAAACGATTGTATGTGAATTCAGGAAGATGAATGACATTAGAAATTTTGTGATCTCCAAAAATATGAGCTGAACCTAGATGTTGCACATAAACAACCTCACCAGTAGGCAAGTACACCTTGTTCCTTTTAATATTCTCAGAACTTCTAAGGTCTGTCAACAGCTTGAGAGTATTGGCCATATGGCTTGATGCTCCAGAATCAACTATCCACTTATGACTAGTGTCAGAAGCCCCACAAGCTACAATATATTAGGACATACCTGCTATCATGGTTGAGTTAGTGGTAGCATCTTCCTTTTCTGTAGTAGTATCTCCCTTTCCCAGTTGGTTCAACAACTGATAGTAATTTTCCTGGGTGAATTGAGGGATGCCAAGAGTGGATCCATATGAATTTTGATTCATATGATCAAAACCTACTTGTTTACCTCCTGTAACACTAGCACTATCATGTGAAAAATAAGCATCTATACCAGAGGAGCCATATAGAACAAACCTCTTTTTCTGTTTGGAGTCACTAGGGTATCCTACCAACTTGTAGCAATTTTCCCTAGTATGTCCTTTGAAATGACAATAATCATAAAAGAGATTGGTCTTCTTAAATCTCTGATTTGATCTAGATCTTGAAGTATGAGAATTATTGTAGGAACTTCAGCCAAGAGAGTTACTGACACCAGAGTTGAAGCCACCACCAGGGCCTCTGATAGAACCACTATGCTGAGTGACCACACTAGAAGCTCTAGGTGAGGTGTAGGGAGGGTTCAACACCCTTTTCCCTTATTGTACTTATAAAGGTAGTGCCTTCAGGTAACTCAGTACCCGAAGAAGAAGGCATACTTATCCTACTCTCTTCAAAGATAATCATGGAATAAGCCTTATTAATAGAGGGTATTGGGACCATGTTCAGAATTTGGTTGCTCGATTGAGAGTAAGAATCATTCAAACCCATAAGAAAATGCAGTAACCTCTGGTACTCAAAATGTTCGAGATATTTTTCGGACTCTTCAGAACTACAACCAGGATGCGGTATGGGTGCATCAAATTCATCCCAAAACTCTTTTAATTTTGAAAAGTAAGCAGATACAGAAGAAATTCCCTGAGTAAGTGTAGCTATCTCTTTGTGCAGAAATAGAATTCTCGATCTATTCACCTTGTCAAATCTTTCCTGAAGATCTATCCACACCTTATAAGTACTAGATGCATAAACCATACCACTTAGCAGTTCAGTACTTACGGAGTTCATAATCCATGATAACATTATGGCATTGCACTTTTCCCAAAGTTTATGTAAAGAGGCATGAAATTTTTCCTTAGGGTATCAACCATAAAAAAGCCTAGTTTATGTCACGACCCAAATCGGGGCCCTAGCCGTGAAGAGCATTCCGAACCATGAAGGCCCGAAACACCCCTATATATCTGGTAATCATGCACATAATTCATATGATAAAAAAAATGCAGAAGATACACAATATTATGAAAACATGGTCACGAGTCTAATGAAATCAATAATGGGAAATAATGTCCCACAACATCTATCGACATCTGAAAATCGTCTGCGAAATCTCTACTACATGACTAAAACAAACAACTATCTGAAAACTAGGACAAGGCCCCCAGTAGACCCAAAACTATTAAATGATAAATAAACTGCCAGACATCAGGCCTTCCAGAATATAGAAGGATTACCACTTGACTCTGCAAATCTGTCTGAAGAATCTACTGATTATCTGAACCCCTAGACTGTGCCTCCAAACCTGGGAGGAAAGGGGGTCAATACAAAGTATTGGTACTCAGAGGAATCCAAAACAAAGTAGAGATTTTTATATAAACTAAATGAGAGATGTTATAAAATACATTATTGCAAAATGATTTCGAAAATACATGGGCATAGTATACTGATTTTTCAACAACAATGCAACATATCTGAGCTAGGTGGTATACCCTACAATTTCATATTTTCACTAACTGTCAAATCTTGGTTGCCGCCGAGATTAGAGTATAAGTGAGGGAAAGACACACAAAATCACACAGCAGGGTGTCTCGACCCAATAAAGTATGGTAGTGCACAAGATCACAAAGTAGGGCTCCTAACCATAGTCCCAATTTGGGATGACATAATGTTAGGTACACAAGATCATACAGCAGGGTACCAAGTTCCCGAGTCGACAAACACGGTTTCCAGCGTAGAGTCATTTGACTCGTGCTTTCTTTGGGTAACCACCTATCTCACAAAATCAATGCATGAAACTCATTTTAATCAATCACATGTCATACTCTGCAGGGTATCGTCATACCCGACTTGCAAGTCATCAATATCACATCAACTTTCCAACTTCTCATACCATTTACCACATGCACATATGTATGACTTTCACACCATTAAAACACATACACCATGGTTCTCAACATGCAATTATTCAAGAAATTTAATCATTTATGAGTAATGTCATATCAATTACAAAACTCATGATTTCAATGATTTAACACTAGTATAATATGAAGTATAAACATTATCATGAGGAATTTAGAAAATTCACAACTCATGTACATCACACCCTTTTGAAATTTCAGGTCACATGTTCACAATTCAACCATTTAAATACATTCAAACAAACAACCCCATGATATCTCAATAATTATTTCAAAATCATATATCAAAACATGTTATTTGTATCAATTGGAAACCCCCATTTGTAGAAACATATATATACTTGTATAAATTAAAAATCTTGCGTAAATTTCTTTTTGAAAACATTCCTATGAAATTTAGGACAACCCCACGTACCTCTATTCCGGAGAATAATGAATGATTCTTGAAGCTTACGGATTGGGGATTCCAAATCTCTAATTATCTTCAAAAACTCACGGTTGAATCTTGAATTATTTGGGATTCTTGTTTGAAACCCTAGAGAGCGTTCTTGATGAATTTTGGTGAAAGGGTATGTATTTAGGTGTATTTGGGATTAAATCCCGTGTTTGGATGGGTTTGGGGCCATGGAAAATGTCTAGTTTGACCTTAAAATTTAAAATTTAGGATTGGATAAGGCTTCACCACAATGAGTTGGAAATCGTGATGAGCTACTGGAATTGACAATTATCAATTTAAGGCTCATCGTGACGCGGTGGCCAGTCAAACGGGAATGCTGAAACTAAAAATGCTCTAACTTCTTCACTGAGGGTCCGTTTTAGGCAAATTTGTTATCGATGGAAAGATAATTCGAAGATCTTTCATTTGATATATAGTAGGCCACCCATTTCTTCATATATAATGAGTTATGATCGATTAAAGTTGACCCAAGTTTCAACGTTCACTAAAAATCATCTTCATCGAATTCGTCCTCGTCTTCTATATCCTCATCTGTACTGATATTATCCAGGGTGCATAGACTTTTTGCAGCTCGAACTGCATCACCAGGACATGGAGGAATAATTCTTGCAGTATGAATGAAAGAGCTGAACTTCTCCTGTAGCATACTGTTTTGGGATGATGTTTTCTCCTCCTTCTTCTGTGCCCTCTCTCTATTCAGCAAGCTCTTCAGTGAGTTTAGAAATCATATTTTCTAGTCTTTCAATGGTTTCTCTATCAACTGAAGAGCTAGAGTATGCAGGGCCGGACGAATACCTAATATTCTCGTCAATTTTTTTTTTGTGGTATCCGTAGTAATAACCTCTATCTGCAGGACCCACAACTTTTTTCCATAACTCCTTCTCTACATGTTGGGGTAGTGGGTCACCCTGACTTTCAGGAGGCTGAGTACTACGATACTCACTAACGAACTGTGTATATTTGTCCTATATTCAAAGTAAAGTTAATACTAAAAGAAAAAATATTAAAGTAGTTATAATTGAATAATATCAACTTTGAGAAAAAGATTCATAAATTCAATATTTGTTTCTTACATGAGCAGATTTTGCACGAGATTCAACCCAGACATCTTCATCAGTTGGGTTCTTTTTCCTTTTCAGATGAGTCTCCTCGAATAGCTCATCATGTGGTATGCTCCTACCCTTTTCTTTTTCCTGCATATGAAAAAATTATCAATGTTCAAATAATAAAAAAATTAAATAGAAACAAACAATTAAAACTATAAAAGTTGCATACCATTTTTCCAGCACAACAATAGTACTTTTGACACCCACAGTATGTAGGGATCCACCCTTGGATGATGCCCGGGCTTTCTTTCTCTTTTCCCTCAGCAAGTGATATCTTGCGCTATTCCAATGGCGAATATACTATTTCCATAAGGATTGACTAATCCATTCAGGTCGTACCAAGTTGGTTCGGGCATAATCCAACAGACCATTAAATCTGGATCTACATCTTCTGAAAAATTTCTTCTTTATAAGATATGCATTTGCATCATCCCACCAGTAAAATTTCTACAATAAAAATAAAAATATAATATTCAATTTTTTGTTCTAACAAAGTGTTAAGTAGTCGATAAGTTAAGTCCTTACATTAAATTCTTGAAACATTCTTTTCCTGTCAAGTTCTGGAATCTTTTTGCCAACTGGTCCAGTAGCCATTGAATTTCTGACAAATGTATTTTCTTGCAGCTTGTCCAACTCCAGCATCCGACCTAAACCTACAACACAGGATTAAACAGTAATTTCATAGATCATAATAATATAGTAATGAAAAAATAAATAATATTATTATATTTTGAAATCTTACCCTCTCGCATGTGGAGCAAGATAACGCCTTCCAGAATCATTTCTATCTCCTAGCTGCTGATCAAGTGATGGTAGATGCACTGACGTGGACGGATCTGAAGCACCCGATGAAGTACGTCCAAGCTGAAGATCCGACAACCCAATAGATCCAGCAGAATCACTGTTCAAAGCTATGTGACTGCTACAAGAGGGTATCGATGATGGTACATGTCTGTATGTGCCAGCGGCCGCCCGATAGTACTGTGATGGTCGTGGCACGGTGATAGGAGAAGATTAGGTCGGTGTAGACCCATGAAGTGGCCCCACATGCATAGGAGTAGGAGCTGAATGCTGAGATAACCTAGAATATGAGGGTCGTGCAGTCGCCTCAGCAATCCGACCCTCAGATATATGAATGCCTATCGGTCATCTATAAGGCGAAGTTGTCTTTTCTTTTTTGGTTTCGTAAGATCTTTTCCCTTACCTTTGTCACCTATGCCTGACATCTAAATTATGTAAAGTTAACAAGTAGTTAGTTCCTACAAAATGAATATATAAGAAAACATTCCTAGTAACTAATTTCAAGTTACTAATTCACATTTCAAATCGCTCCAACAACACAAGATAGACAAGAATATTTTTATTACTATATAAATTATGGAACAGTGAAAACAATAATCTTAAACAGTATATTACATGTCAATCTTAAACAAGAAACATAAAGGTATATATATAGTACAAAGCATAAAGACATCAATACATAATAAATACAACTTGCATAACTAATCTTCCTTTTCTGAAGACTCTCCACTAAACCATTCACCCTCTTCAGAAGTTTCCTCATCTCCTACCCACTCAGCCTCTTCTTCCACAATATTAACTTCTTCAAATATATTTTTTGGGTGATTCAAACTATCCACTAAGTCAACGTCCACTAGCTGGTGATCAATCTGCATTTCATTTTGATATGCAGTCTCCAGCACATTCTCAACTTCCACCTGTCCTATAGGCTTTGTTTTTATTACAGCCCACTAATCAGACTTACCACTGCGCAATGGATAAGGAGCATAATACACTTGCTTAGAATTTTGCGCTAGAACAAATGGATCGTAAATAGGATACGACCTATTCTGCTTCACTTCAATGATGTTATGCTCCTTATGTACTCTTGTGCCTATTGTTCTTGGATCAAACCACCTACATCGAAATAGGAATTTTTTTTATTGGAAAACTAGCATACTCCAGTTCTAAGATCTCGTGTATGATATCAAAGTAATCAACATCATCATTACCCTTAACCCAAACACCACTATTGTTTGTTTTCCTTGTTCTGGAGTGTTGTTCGGTGGAAAATTTAAACCCATTTACTGTGTAATGGGACATTCCATGAGCTTCAACTGGACCCAAAGAAATATCTCTCAAGATTTGATTGTATGCGGCTACATTTGGTGGCTGGTGTACCTAAAAATATTACACACATACATATACATATATATATATATATTATATGTTAGTTGAGGAATGTGTAAATGTTTAAAATTTATAGAAATATTAATATACTTACGAACCTCATATGTAAACCATGTTGCAAAGGATGAATACACTTGATTTTTGTGGAATTGAGTCTTAAATGAACTAAAGATCCAACATGCTAAACACAATTAGTTTCTTTAAGGGAATGACTAAACAAATAAGATATGTTTAAATTTTTATCTCCTTACTTCAGAAAGGACTCAACTTCCGGACAATTCAGCAAGACATACAAAGTTGCTGATTTGCACTCCGTGGGAGTGAGCCAGCGACGTATGGTCTTTTTAGCCTTACAACCAGATTGATTGAAAATTGATATCGATTGCAAATGAGGCTCATTCACATTGTCCTGATGATGATTTGGTTGGTTTCTTGAACAAGAAACTTCATCAATAAAGTAGTATGAACAAAATTAAGACGTTTCTCTTGCAAGATATACCGTAACTATAGAGCCTTCCACCCTATGTTTATTTTTGAGACCCCTTTTCAATTTTTCAATTGCTCTGTACAATCTTAAGATTAGATGTTTACTATATTTAAAAAAGATATGTATGAATTCAAATATGTTGCAATTGCTTACCGTTCGAATGGATAGATCCACCTAGTTTGAACTGGACCACCTAGCTGAGCTTCGTGCACAAGGTGAATGGGAAGATGTTCCATCACATGGAAGAACGCTGGTAGAAAAATCTTCTCCAGCTTGTTGGTGATAACAACAATATTACTTTCCATTCGCGCCAGATTTTCTTCTTTTAATGTGGTGGCACATAAGTCTTTAAAAACAAATTGATCTCTGCTATTGGTTTCCATATGTTTTCAGGTAAACCAATAAAATAAATTGGAAGTAATTGTTCCATGAAAATATGACAATCATGGTTGTTCATTTCATGCAAGATTCCTTATGCCATATCAACCCTCTTTCCCAAATTTGAGGCATATCCATCAGGCATATTCAAACTTTGGACCCACTCACATATTTGATGCTTTTGGTCCAACTTGAATGTAAAACTAGCCTTGGGCTTAAGAACATTGCCATTGAGCCCCTCCGGTAAGTGTAATTCTCTGCGTTTGCAATATTCTGGTAAGTCAAGTCTGGCCTTAGGATTATCCTTTGTTTTGCCGGTGACATCTACAACTGTGTTGAACAAGTTGTCAAAATAGTTCTTCTCAGTATGCAAGACATCAACATTATTTCTAAGTAAATTATCTGGCCAATATTCTAACTCCCAAAATATACTCTGCTTAGTCCAGTTATGCGAAATGCCTTATCCATCAAGCCTGTACAATGGTTCTTCGTTGGCTTTAGGTAAATCCTAAACTATCTCCCAGATGTCATGACCAGACAGACTTGCAGGTGGACCATCATATTCCCTTCTATTCCTTCCGAATGCATTCTTGAGTCTCCTAAATTCATGATCAGGTGGCAAGAAACAACGATGACAATCAAACCATGAATTTTTCCTGCCATGTCTCATTGTGAAAGATTTTGTTTTGTCCATGCAGTATGGACAAGCTAGTTTTCTGATATGCCCAAATTACAACTCTTTTACAAGAGCGTAAGCGGTCGTTGTCAAATATAGAACCCAACTAGGTTAGGGTCGAATCCCACAGGGAATATGAGGTTAATTTAGAAATATGTAGATTAGTTGACTTTTAATCATTCGTTTCCGCAAAAACATAATAAGGAGGTTTTGATTTAAGTAGGAACTAATAGTTTTAGTGTAACAGTGAAGCAATACGTGTAATAGTATTTGAATACAGAGAATAACAAATTAGGGTTATGTCCGCCATGTAGTTTTCAATACTTTATAACTATGGGTGTTAAGAATTCATACAAGCATACACTTATATAGAAACGTGTTCAATATCTTAATCCAAGTGTTTCTCAACCATCAAGGATTAATTAACTTTAGTTCTCTCGAATCAAAAGTGTTTACACAATTATATGTAATCTCCAAGTTGTTAATCCTATTAAGGCATTAACGTGTGAAGTAGAGGTTGAAAACCCTATTTTCTTGTCACTACTCTCTTTTCCAAACATTAACTTTTCTATCGAACAAGTTATGTTTCAATGGAACCTTCCCTATGTTTGCAACCACGAGAATTCAAGAATAACGAAGAGAGCATGATATAAGTGAATCAATGCATAATAAATTTAAAACCCATAGAAATAGATAGTATGCTACAAGGTTTCCATAACCCTAACCAATAAGCTTAGCTACTCATGGACAAAACGAAAATCACAATAGAAATATTTATCATACCAAAAAGTAAACACAATCTTGGTGGAAAAGATGAAGTAGCATTTATCCCTTAGTGCTAAGCCATCAATCTCCCTTCAAAAATAATACAGAATAGAATAGAATACGTGAATTGTCAGCATCAAGTGTTTTTAGTAACCTTTCTCTCCTAATTGCCTTTTAAGTCTCTGGACTAACTTTTAAATGACAAATTAGTCTTGGATATAGTCTTTAGACGCCACATTTGATCCAACAAGCTACTTTCTCTTGTGTCATCTTCCATCCACATTCCATAGTCACATCATGTCTCCATCTACCTCATTAATACCTGAAATCATGCTAATCACCTAGGTTATCTCAATTACATAAAAGTAGAGTAAAAACATAAGAAACTAGGCATTTTGCTCTTGAAACTTAGCTAAAATGTGGGTAGGTTATGGTGCTTAGGTGTATAAATCCATCCAAGATCACCACCCCACACTTAAAGATTTGTTCATCCTCAAACAACTTATCCATTTATGCATACATAAGACTTAACACCCACAAAATAAAAACAAGATGCTCAAATAGGCTCACACAACGAATATGAAACAAGAAGTAGATTCATGAATCATTACTGAAGAAGACCTACCCTCAAGAATAGACTCACTAAGTTGGCAAACTCATGCATACTATTTAAGCAAAGAAATCATATAAATTACCCAACTTTTCATCAAATATGTGCCCTCACAACGAAAGAGTTATCCACTAATTACTCACGATAATTCAATTTCTTACACAATGGGTATAAGAATCAAGTTGCGCTCACTCTCACAAAAAAATTCTCAAATTACAAATGATGACCATATGCTTGCCTTTAGTGTAGTTCTCCACTAATATCATAATGTTAAGATTAGGATCAAATAGGTCTTTAAGGGTTGTAATGTAGGCTAAGGGATGGGTAGAAACTATTCTGGCCAGTAATAGTGACTATATCTTCCCTAAGCGCTTTAATAGACTACATTAGACAATGAAGACCAATATCTAACAACCAATCTTCACCTCTACTAACTTCACGTATCTTTTTCATTCACCCCATTTCATAAAGCTCACTCACATAACTTATGGCGGGAGTATTTTCCATGCTCACATCATATCATTTTGAACAATTTCTTATGCCTTTTTTTTATTTTTTTGTTATATATATATGCATATATATATATCTCACTTCCAACCAAACATATCAGATTCACACTCCAAAAACTATTACTTTGGGGATTCATTTTCACCCTTTTCTCCTTCTATTTACAACTCCTTACTCACTAAAAGTTATTACTAAAGTGCTTAGGAGATTTGGATAAAGTTGAGGTTAATCAAGGAAGGATTACGCTACACATGAGGTTACCAAAGAATAAGATGAAGGCTCAATGGGTCTATCTAAGATTATGCACAAAGGTGGTTCAAAAGAGGGTATGAAAAATGGTTATCAAAGAAGTGCCTAAATCATCTCCTAAACTCACATTCTCTATTTTGTTTTGCATACACACCAGGAAAGTTCTATCATCAATTGCAACAAGGAATATGTGAATACCCTCTCACATATATGGCATATGCTTAACCCTAACAGGATCATTATAAACTCTTAACCAAAAAGTCATATGAATTTACTTTAAGCCAACAATCACCACATGAGTCATAAACTAGAACTTAGGTGTCTCAACAGTAAAGATTTATCACATGTTTATATTGTCATGTGGCCCACTAGAACAACTTACATTCACTTGTTAAGTCCTACGCATGACTGATTTTCTCTTAAGATAGTTGTTATCTATCCATCATTGAGAAAAACACCTAAATATGACTAAAAAGCAAACTAACAAATACACAGAAGCAAAATAAATGCACTAAACTAAACATATACAAAGAGGCAAAACAAATGCACTAAAGAGAAGGCAAAACAGTGAGCAATCTAGAAGCACTTCTGTAACGCCTCGAAATATCATCCCGAGATGCCACACGGTGCCCAAGGCTACACGTAGCCTCAAGATAACCCTTTAAGCCAAAACACTACCCTTGGGTTCCAACACAACAACATACACGCTACGCTAAGGATATATATATAAGTACATATCATATCACATCGCACATGGCACGGAATATCGTTAGAATGTACATATATGGAATGTCAATACATAAACCAACCCAATAATACACTAGTCTGACATAGCCTCTATACAGCAAAATCAACGAGCCATTGGGACAAACCCCC
This sequence comes from Capsicum pubescens, assembly GCA_030864215.1. NCBI lineage: Eukaryota > Viridiplantae > Streptophyta > Magnoliopsida > Solanales > Solanaceae > Capsicum > Capsicum pubescens. The sequence continues at coordinate 40,389,701 of CM061546.1, forward strand.
AACTGACTCAACAGACCAAAGGGATCACAAAATAACAACAGCAAAACTAGCAACTTGGTCCTCGAACCATGAGGACTCACCACTGAAGGAACATAGATGCGACACTCGGATATCACTGTTGCGGCTGCGGCTGAGTACCTGAACCTACATCATGGTAAGAATATAGCCCATAGAGAAATATGTGGGTTAGCACAATATACGTACTGAGTATGTGGGGGCGCATGCAAAAGATAAATAATATCATAAATTTTGTAAAATCGTACATACGGACCATAATGATACACCTGGCTTGAATGACATTGAATCATGCAACTCATAACATCTTAGATAGGAAATGTAGGAGAAAAACCTCATAAATCATTATAGATCATCATAGGCAACTTGACTTACCACATTAAAACTTGGAGTGACTCGGTATTTTAATAAACATGACTCTTATGGATAGGGGAGTTTCCTATAACCGACAACCCCACGTGAGCTACGTGGAATACCAACGTTTGAAACCCCTATTGGCAGGAGCGTCATACTCTTTGCCAGGGAGTACGACCTTAAAACTGCAATAATCACAATCGGGCTCTCTAGCCAATAATATCATCATCAAACAACCCTACAGTGGCACATAGGTTTGGGGAAATACCAAATTTCCCTCTCGATGCTAAGTACTACTCCCCGACAAGATTAGAACGCATTAGGAAATCCACCATAACATCACAAGGGTTTATCATAAAGACCAAATCAAATCTGTTTCTCATTTATCAAATCATATCAATTTGTGGATTCCTAACTCAACACATTTTAGCTCAAAATATTTTAATCTTCCTCAACATCAACAAGGTATCAATGTATTGAACCATAACCGACTCGACATTTGGACACGGATATGAAGACTCAATACATAATATTTTCAACAATTTAACTCATCAAAACCATCCGAAAAATACCAAGACTCATTGCAACTTCAATATCAATATTTCTCAGTTTGTCATCCAACTCTCATTTAAAGGTACTTGAGACATCAGCCCATAGTAGGGATATAGAATTTCCAATATCAATTATAAATTCATAATAAGGAAATAGTGGAATGACTGTATAAATCAAGGCTTAACAAATTAAATCATCATACTCTCATAATCAAATACTTTTTGGACATAATTCCATCTCAACATCATACACATATCGGATGACATAATCCCATAGCTCATGGACAATAATATAAGATATAAAACCATATTTCCAATTCATGGTAAAACATGTAAAATCTCATGTCAATGTAATTCAATAAAAATACCGGGCACAAGATCGAAAGGATAATCTTGTTCAAAGCCCCACATACCTAAAAATGGAAGATGAATATGAACTTCCGACTCCAAAACTTTATTCACGAAAATAAAGGGTGCTTCTAGAAGCCCTTAACATGATCAACTCGAATCCCAAATCAATTTGAAATTTCTACGGTTCAATCAAGAGACATAGAAGGATGAAATTTGGAGTAGTAGGGTTGGGGTTTGAGCCTTAGGAAATTTTGGAGAAAAATGAGCTATTGAATGCTCTTAATGGACTTAAATACATGGTTTACCCGGATGGATTGGAGTGGAAATGACCAAAATATCCTTAAAAATCAAATAATATCACATCTGTCCTTTGGTGGACTGTTTTGATAGGCTGAAGTAGATCGACCATAACTTTTTTCTCCGATAGATAAATTGGATGAAACCAATTTCATTGGAAAGAGAACTTTCAGAGATTTTTGTTGATATATAGTAGCTCACCCAGATCATTATGTACAAGGAGTTATGATTGTTTGAAGTTGACCCTAAAATTCGCCTGGCTTCAGTATTTTTTCCTGCATATTTACTGTTCACCACTATTTACGGTTAGATCGGAATGATCATAACTCATCGCTCGAGTGTCTGTTTTGGATGATCCACATATAGTTGGAAATCTTATTCGATGCTCTACGCGATGACGGGTCGCATATCCAGAAATTCCACATACAAAAATTATTAATCACGATAAAGAACAGAATTCAACACATTTTCGTCTGAGATCTTAACGGAAAATCTTTTTGGGGCATCACAACTTCTAGCCACCCCACACTTTAAGTAAAGTACTATCCCCAGTGCGAATACATAGTAAAACAAAACCTAGCTAGTAGGACTCTTCTTTCACATCAGGGGTCTTGCCACCTGCATCAAAATCGTTATCAGAGTCGTCTTCGCTAAATTCGGCCTCCATGTTGGAATCCAACAATTACCGATCCTCATCAGTCTGTATTTCATCATCCAATGGCTCCTGAAATGCAGATCCCACTCTACATATAGCTCTAGCATGCTCATTAAGTATATATTCATAATCCAGCTGACGTAGCTCCGCAGTAGTAGGTACATGACTTTCACTCATTATAGTACGCTTTGTCATGCCATAAAGATGGCGAAAAAAGCTCTCATCTCGTGTGTGTCATTTTGAAGTGCTAAGAATTGTGCCTTGACTGGCGTCTGGACCCTTAACCTTTGTGACATCCACTCTCCTTGGGTTTTGAGGCAACTTGTGATCTGCTGGCTCATCCTCAATTTCTTTGTCTTTTAAGATAGCGGTCAGCAAGCTTTCGAAATTGAATGGTGTCTTTTTGTGCATCCTTGCTTTGTGCATAGAAACGTGTATAACTGCACCAACATTTATAGGAATGTCAGTCATCAAAGCATACACTAGACATACCTGATCACGAGAAACTTTAGTGAACTTCTTTCCAGAAAACAAGCAAACATTGACTATTCTTAGCCAGATACGTGCTTCCCTATTCAAAAAAGCATATGGAAATGTGTTGTGGAGGCCTTTGTCTTTGTGATGGAACTCTGAGCTGGAGACCTTATGCCTGATAGCTCTAAATGGAGGCTTGTTGCATAGTTCTTTCAACCTGGAGTGGTTCACATTCGGAGTACCTAAGTGAGAGTTCAAAAACTCGGCCGTCAGATGTAGGATCTACCCTCGAATTTCCACTTCATTCTCGAGGGTATTTGGGAACCAATTTGCATAAAATCCCCAAGTCCAATCCAGATTGCACTCACCCATGTCTTGAAAAATAAAGTCAAGCTTTAGTTCAGTAATCCTGGCCGAAATACAAGGGCAGTGCCTCGCTAAACTCTCTTTGAATAAGCTCCAGTGGCAAGTATCTAGTTACTTTGTTGACCTTGTACCACTCCTAACCCTCCTGTAAGACTCATTTAATGCCAAAAGTGAGCCAGGCCCTTGAAGGGAAGATAAGGCAAATTTGTCCTTTCGTGCCCTTTTTTGTCTCTTCTGAGATGTAGATGCTATTTCTTTTCCCGTGCGTCCTTTGGGAGCCATATTACCTAAGTTCATCACACATTCATGTTATCCATACATAATTAAACTAACTACAATTAAGAGGAGGATGGTGAAATCACCACCCCACACTTAATTTGTTAGTATAAACTAATTAAGTGTTATTGTCGGGTACTCAGACTTCGCCAACATACACTTTGATATGGTGCACCAACGTTATGAACAAGGTTCTTCACATACTTTAATTCACACTTTCACTTCACAAAACCTCTCAAATTCAACAACAAATTGCAATTCAAATTAACACATATCATAACACACAATTGTTGTACAAAATCAGCCCATTCTCCCCACCAATTTCACTAATTTTATTTCAATAAAGCAATTATTGAACAAAATTATCCTTTACAACTTTAACATATCACAATACACAAACACTATCACTTTTTCACACTTTTTTTTATCAACATCATGTTCAACAAATAAGATGTGAAATAATGGTTACACAACTACCATGCTAATTGTGAACGATTCACTCACACACACAAGTTCATAGTACTACAAAATAAAGACTTAAAGCTTCAACACCTCAATACCCACAAGACACCATGACTCACATAAAACAACCAACAACATATTCAGAGGTAAAATTAAGATCCACAACAATGATGGTTTCCACAATAATGGTGTTCATCTTCCCCAAGATTTTCAAGACTTTACTTTTACAAAGGTATAGCAAGAATTCAATCCACAATCCTCAATAAATCAATTAACAACTATAACATAAAGTCACAACAACCAAAGATTAAAAAAGTAAAACATACCTTGAAGATGGAAGATTGTGGAGAGAAGAGGAAAAATGCTTGGGATTTTTAAGTAAAGAAAAAGTATGTTGAAGGTGCGGCTTTTCCACTGATTTGTGGTGAAATAAGAATGAATTTGGCGATTTAGGGTGTGGGTTCTATTTAAAGAATGGAATGTGGGTCGGGTTGACCCAATTGAAAGTCGGATATTATGTTGAAATTGGAGCACTGTGCGGCGCAATGTGTATCGCCTAAGTGCAAGTATGCGCCGCAAAGGACTCCGCCTAATTAAGACAGTAAGTGTGTGTGTTAGGTTGTGTGCCGCTTTGTCTATCGCCCAAGTATAAGTTTGCGTCTCCCAACCAACTGCCTAATGAAAATAGTGAGGGTATGCGGTGCCTTATGCATCGCACAGTCCAATGCCTAAAAAGGCTTGAGTGCCACACAACTTGTCGCATAAATAGGATTAAGCGCCGCCCAATGTACTGCCTAATTAAGGTAGTGGTCTTGGTCTAAGTGTTAGGACACACCTTTTCCATGGCCTAAACTACTTTGGGCACTGCATACTCTAAATTTTACTTAAACTTGGGTGCCCCACACCTCATTGTCCATACGAGATAGTGGGTCGGATTAACATAATTCAGGTCATAATTCTAACATGAATCATGAGTCGAGCCTTAACATTGGGCCACTCCAACTTACCAGTAATGTTTTCGTTACTCCTAATCTTACCACCTTTGTTATGGCTCACTTTCAAACAAATTTCAGTACCTACCACTTCTTTAGTGCTTCAAACACCTACACTTAATAAAAAAAACAACTAAAAGTGATTAGAAGGGTGGGTTGCCTCCCACCAAGCGCCGTAGTTTTGGTTGTGGCTCGACTTTTAATTTTGTATTTTTATTTAAAATAATAAAATAAAAGTAAATTCACGGGTTTCCTCCAATGTAGCGCCTGATTTAACGTCACAGCATGACTTGATTAACTTTATTACTCAGACATCATCGAGATAGACTGTACCTATGTATTTTATCGAGTCCATTGGACCGATATATAGCTTGACTCGTTGCCTATTGACTTTGAAGACACTTCCATCTTCATTTTTAAGTTCGACTACTCCAGATAAGTAAACTTGTTTAACTTTAAATGGTCTAGACCATTTTGACTTAAGTTTACCTGGAAAGAGCTTCAGTCTGGAGTTGAAAAGAAGTACCCAATCGCCTTTCTAAAAGTCTTATTTTTCAATCCTAAGGTCATGGTACTTCTTCATCTTCTCTTTATATAGGTCTGCTCTTTCATAAGCTCCGAGACAAAATTCATCCATCTCATTCAGTTGCCCCAGTCTTAGCTCCGCTGCCTTCTTCTAATTCAGATTTAACCTCTTGAGTGCCCATAAGGCCTTGTGCTCCAGCTCTATCGGTAAATGGAATGACTTTTCATAGACTAATTGGTACGATGACATGACAATGGGTGTCTTGAAAGCAGTCCGATATGCCCATAAGGCATCATCGAGCTTTCGAGACCAATCTTGCCTACTAGCATTCACTGTTTTGGCTAGGATGGCTTTATTCTTCCGATTAGAAATATCCACTTGCCCACTAGTCTGTGGGTGGTATGGAGTTTCTACTTTATGCTGTTTCACTCTATATTTCACCAAGGCAGCCCGAAATACTTTGTTGCAAAAATGAGATCCTTCATTGCTTATGATAGTATGTGGTACTCAAAAGCGAGAGAAAATGTTCTTTGTGAGAAATGCAACAACTTTCTTCCCTTTATTTAGCCAAAGCGATGGCTTCAACCTATTTCGATACATAATCAACAACAATTAGAATGTATTTCATCCCATACGAGATCACAAAAGGCCTCATAAAATCGATGCCCCAAGCGTCAAATAATTCCACTTACATCATCTTCATCAAAAACATCTCATGGCGCTTGGAGATTGACACCTACCTATGATATTGGTCACATCTTATCACGAACTCATGAGCATCCTTGAATAAAGTTGGCCAATAGTAGTTTCACTGCAACACCTTTCTAGCAGTCCGATCACCTGCATGGTGGCCTCCACCAGAGAAGCATGACACACTTCCAAGTACTCAACATATCTACTTCTGGAACACACCTCCTTATGATATTATTAGCACATCGTCAGAACATATATGGCTCATCCTAGAAGTAATGTGTCACATCATGGAGAAACTTCTTTCTTTGGTGAAAACAAGGATTCTCTAAAATCACCTCACCCACTACATAATTCGCAAAATTTGAATACCAAGGTATTTTTTCCATTCCTGTCAAAGCACAAACTGTCTCCTTCTTGGGGGAATAAGAATATGATCCCATTCCTGTCAAAGCACAAACTGTCTTCTCATACTCTTTAATTCCCTTGCTATCAAAATTCATCTAAACTACAACCAATGGTTAAACAATAAATTTCACCTCTATTTGCACCTCTTGCTCATCCTCATAATAAATAACAACAATAGAGAACACACTTATCTCCTTGTGCTACTTCATAGATTGGCACACATCAAATCAAACTACTTCATCATTCAGCCTAAACAGGAGCTCATTAGCTCGTAAGTCAATAAACACACTTTCGGTTGCAAGGAAGGGTCGACCCAAGATTATGGGCACCTTGAAATCCACCTCACAATCCAAAAGAACAAAATTTGCGGGAAATATGAAACTGGCCACCTTAATCAGCACATCATATAATATTCCCACATGGCGCTTCACTGATTTATCTGCCATCACAATTCGCATATTTGTTGGTGTAAGATCCCCCAAACCTAGCTTCTTATAAACAACTAGCGACATCAGATTAATGCTCACTCCCAGATCATATAAGGCCTTAGCAAAGTCAAGAGACCCAATAGTACAAGGGATGGTAAATGCTCCTGAGTCTTCCTACTTCTGCACCAAGGATATTGTAGAAATAGCACTACAATAGTAAAGATTATACACTGATTCATAGATTACTGCTCTCTTTTTCGTCACAAGATCCTTTATAAATTTAGCATATCCTAACATTTGCTCAAGTGCCTCCACCAAAGGCACATTCACTGTCAGCTACTTCAATATTTCCATGAATTTAATAAACTTTGTATCATCTACCTTCTTCTTTAATATATGAGGAAAAGGAGTCGGTGGTTTTGAGCGAGTTGTCACCGTTGTTTCCTTCTCCTTGTCTTTTTCTTTTCCTAACTCATCAACCTACTGATGATTAGAAGGAATGTCAATACCATCCAGTTTCTCAGAATCCACTAGATAACTTTCTCCATGCTCAATATCCTCTTCAATCACGTCTTCAATCAAAACTTTTCCCATAAACGGGCCCGTAATACCTTACCACTCCGAGTGGTAACTGCCATGCATAAACCATCATTACAAGAATTTTGTACCATATCACTAGGCAATGTTCCACTCTTCTTCTGATTCAACACTACTGAGAGTTGGCTCATCTGCTGCTCCAACTATTTGATAGAAGTCGAGTGTAAATTTACCAAGTGACTCATAGAAGATAAATCACTCTTCATAGTAGTTACCCCAGAGTTGGTAGCCTCAAATCCCTTCAATATATTCTTCATCATGTCCTCCATGGACATTTTGCCTAAGCTTATTGAAGTATTATCTCAACGTCCAGGAGGTACATATAGTCCACTCCTATCATTTTTGTTCTTCCAACTCCCTTGGTCCCTATCCTTATAACCAACCTTGTCATAATAGTTTCGACCTTGATTTCCTTGGAAATTGCCTTGGAAACCCCCCTGATTATTTAGATAGTTTGCCCCTTCTTCTAAATCAGAGTTAGCTCTGCCTTGGGATGCAACAAATTTCACCTTCTCTGTTTTTCCAGACAATCGATGCTTAGTCAACAAATCCATTTGTGTCTTCAAATATGCCATATCCTGATCATGCTCCTTCTCATTTTTGCGTTGCTCTGTAGTCATACCAACAGACACAGTAGGGCTTGTTACTATAGAATCCCTGGTATGCCAAGCTCTACTTTGTTTAGTCATCCCATCGAGCATCTATGAGGCTTCTGGAAAAGTGAGAACCACAAATGACCCACTTGTAGCATTATCCACGATTGGCTTTGTAATAGAGTTTAAGGCCCTATAGAGAGTTTCCATCAAATGAATGTCAGTCATATTGTGATTTGGACATTGCATCAATTTCTTCTTGAACCTCTCCCATGTCTCGTGAAGAACTTCAGTTGGGATCTGCCTGAGGTTGTTGATCTCATCCCTCAACTGTACCATCCTGGAAGGCAGAAAGAACCTTTCTAGGAAAGCCTCTTTCCACTGCCTTCAGTTGGTTACAGAATCAGGCGTCAACTCATTAAGCCATAATGTTGCCTCCCTTGACAGTGACAACAGAAATAAATGCAGGCAGATGACATTCTGTCCTACTCCCGGGTTATCAAAGGACTTGCAAATAGTGAAAAAGTTCACTAAATGCATATTCAGATCATCCCCCCAGGAGTCCACCGAATAGCCCCTTTAGGTGGAGGAGTATAATCAGCGTACTCGTAATATTAAACTTAGCTCTGGGTGCCAACAGTGGAGGAATAATAGCTCTATTTGCACCAGCTCCATCCATTCCATCCTCATCATCATTAAGATCAAATTGCACAGCTTGGCAATCAGGTCTCTCTCTGAAAGGACGATTTCTGTTCACATTTTTGTTTATCGATGCAGCTATATCCTCTGCACGCCTTTGATTACCCGACCCCAAAAAATAATCGTCTCCTAGGTCCTCTTCATCTAGATTAGGCACCCGACCTGGGTTATCTGTATTTTGTTGATTAAATTAAGCATTAGCCAAAGCGGCTAATCTTTCAGCTTTCTGTTGGTTAGCCATTCTTTCAATGAGATGAGGTTCAAGATTGAAGGATAATAATGGTTCTCCTGAACTTTTGGTTCGTGGCATAAACAGCAATGAACCTGTAATAAACAAAAACAACAAATAAATGTAAAATTAGGAATCTTGACTAACCGTCAATTAACACACATAAACTTAATTGACAATCATATTCCCCGGCAACGGCGCCAAAATTTGATACGCCCAAATTACAAATCCTTTACAAGAGCGTAATCGGTCATTGTCAAATATAGAACCCAACTAGGTTGGGGTCGAATCCCACAGTGAATATGGTGTTAATTTAGTAATATGTAGATTAGTTGACTTTTAATCATTCGTTTCCGCAAAAACATAATAAGGGGTTTTTGATTTAAGTATGAAGTAATAGTTTCAGTTTAACAGTGAAGCAATATGTGTAATAGTATTTGAATACAAAGAATAGAAAGATAGGGTTATGTCCGCCTTGTAGTTTTCAATACTTTATAACTATGGGTGTTAAGAATTCATACATGCATACACTTATATAAAAACGTGTTCAATATCTTAATCTAAGTGTTTCTCAACCATCAAGGATTAATTAACTTTAGTTCTCTCGAATCAAAAGTGTTTACACAATTATACGTAATCTCCAAGTTGTTAATCCTATTATGGCATTAACGTGTGAAATAGAGGTTGGAAATCCTATTTTCTTGTCACTACTCTCTTTTCCAAACATTAACTTTTCTATCCAATAAGTTATGTTTCAATGATACCTTCCCTATGTTTGCAACCACGGGAATTCAAGAATAACGAAGAGAGCATGATATAAGCGAATCAATGCATAATGAATTCAAAACCCATAGAAATAGATAGTATGCTACAAGATTTCCATAACCCTAACCAATAAGCTTAGCTACTCATGGACAAAACGAAAATCACAATAGAAATATTCATCATACCAAAAAGTAAACACAATCTTGGTGGAAAAGATGAAGTAGCGTTTCTCCCTTAGTGCTAATCCGCCAATCTCCCTTCAAAAACAATACACAATAGAATAGAATACGTGAATTGTCAGCATCAACTATTTTTAGTAACTTTTCTCTCCTAATTGCCTTCTAAGTCCCTGGACTAACTTTTAAATGATAAATTAGTTTTGGACATAGTCTTTAGGCGCCACATTATAGCTACTTTCTCTTGTGTCATCTACCATCCATATTCTATAGCCCCATCATGTCTTCATCTACCTCATTAACACCTGAAATTATGCTAATCATATAGGTTAGCTCAATTACATAAAAGAAGAGTAAAAACATAAGAAACTAGGCATTTTGCTCTTGAAACTTAGCTAAAATGTGGGTAGGTTATGGTGCATAGGTGTATAAATCCACCCAAGATCAAAATTTGATACGCCCAAATTACAACTCTTTTACAAGAGCGTAAGTGGTCGTTATCAAATATAGAACCCAACTAGGTTGGGGTCGAATCCCACAGGGAATATGGTATTAATTTAGTAATATGTAGATTAGTTGACTTTTAATCATTCATTTCCGAAAAAACATAATTAGGGGGTTTTGATTTAAGTATGAAGTAATAGTTTTAGTGTAACAGTAAAGCAATACATGTAATAGTATTTGAATACAGAGAATAACAAGCTAGGGTTATGTCCGCCTTGTAGTTTTCAATACTTTATAACTATGGGTGTTAAGAATTCATACATGCATACACTTATATAGAAACGTGTTCAATATCTTAATCCAAGTGTTTCTCAACCATCAAGGATTAATTAACTTTAGTTCTCTCGAATCAAAAGTGTTTACACTTATACGTAATCTCCAAGTTGTTAATCCTATTAAGGCATTAACGTGTGAAATAGAGGTTGGAAACCCTATTTTCTTGTCACTACTCTCTTTTCCAAACATTAACTTTTCTATCGAACAAGTTATGTTTCAATGGCACCTTCTCTATGTTTGCAACCATGAGAATTCAAGAATAACGAAGAGAGCATGATATAAGTGAATCAATGCAAAATGAATTCAAAACCCATAGAAATAGATAGTATGCTACAAGGTTTTCATAACCCGAACCAATAAGCTTAGCTACTCATGGACAAACTGAAAATCACAATAGAAATATTCATCATACCAAAAAGTAAACACAATCTTGGTGGAAAAGATGAAGTAGCATTTCTCCCTTAGTGTGAAGCCGCCAATCTCCCTTAAAAAATAATACATAATAGAATAGAATACGTGAATCGTCAGCATCAAGTGTTTTTAGAAACTTTTCTCTCCTAATTGCCTTTTAAGTCCGTGGACTAACTTTGAAATGACAAATTATTCTTGGACATAGTCTTTAGGCACCACATTTGGTCCAACAAGCTACTTTCTCTTGTGTCATCTGCCATCCACATTCCATAGTCCCATCATGTCTCCATCTACCTCATTAACACCTGAAATTATGCTAATCACATAGGTTATCTCAATTATATAAAAGAAGAGTAAAAACATAAGAAACTAGGCATTTTGCTCTCTAAACTTAGCTAAAATGTGGGTAGGTTATGGTGCTTAGGCGTATAAATCCACCCAAGATCACTTTCCAGCTGTCATCCACCCAGAAAATATTCCATAAGTAGAAAAATCATTAATAATCCACATTAGATATGAACACAGATTGAAATTCTATTTAAGTGAGATGTCCTAAGTTTCAACCCCCTCATGTCATAAAATTTGAAGTTCATCGATCAAAGGTTGCAAGTAGACATCTATTCCATTTTTTGGATTACGCGGGCCAGGAACAACATAATTCAGAAGTATATAGGGACTAGTCATCAACATTTCAGGAGAAAGATTATAAGGGGTGATAAATACAGGCCAACATGAATATGGCGCAACACCAACTGAAAAAGAAGAGAACCCATCCGCACATAATCCCAAACGAATACTTTGTGGCTCAGCTGCAAAATCTGGATAAGTTGCATCAAAATGCTTCCAAGCCTTTCCATCAGATGGATGACACATAACACCAGTAGGTCTTCTATTTTCACTGTACCATCTCATATAAGGAGCTGAGCTGTTTGAAGCATACAACCTCTTCAACCTTGGTATTAGAGATAAATAATGCATCGCCTTAATAGCAATTAGATTTCCACTAGAACCATACTTATATCGAGGGAGCTGACAAAACTTACAGGACTCTAGGTTAGCATCTTCCTTAAAGTATAACATGCAATCATTTTCACAACAATAAATTCTAACTGATGAGAGACCTAACTTTGATACTAATTTTTTTGCCTTATAGAAAGAATCATGAACCTCTAAGCCGGGGTCAACTAACTTTATAATAAGGTCTATCATTGAGTCCATTCCTCCTTTAGCAATATTCCAGTCAAATTTAATACTTAATAATCTAACAGCAACAGACAAACGAGAGTGCGAACAATTGTTCATAGAATTTGTCCGTTTCACTATTAGGAACATCTTCAACATTTTCCCTAAAGTCGCCCCCGTGTTGCATCCCAAAAGCATCATGCACCATTTCTGTCATCCTAGTATCTTGATATTCATTATGCCCTGCAGACCTACTACTTTCTTCAACAACAAAGTTATTTTGCGCAACATCACCATGAATACCACACAATCTTAAAAGTCCTCGTGAAACCCCTTTCTATAAAGATATTTATTTACATCTTCTTCATTTACAAGATTTATACCATCACATCTAACACAAGGACAACGAATAGCCCGAAAATGTATCCAATCATCAAGTGTCTTAGCATGTTCAACAAATCTTTTGACACCTTCAACAAATTCCTCCCTAATACCCATATTATTATCATTATTCCATTGATATATCCAGCTATAATCAGGTTCCATCTATCCAATCAATCAGATTCAACTAATTAGATCAAGTCACAAAAACTCAATTATCACCAAACATAACCACATTAAAAAAAATACCTTTAAAGTCCTCACACTTAATCTTTTTCAACCTACCAAGTCACCAAACATAACTACATTCAACCTACCAAGTCACCTTTAAAGTCCCCACACATAATCATTTTCAACCTATGAAGTCACCTTTAAAGTTTCTACACTTAACCATTATCAAGTGATTAAGTATCAAAACAAAACCACATTCAAAACACAAAATCCCCTTTAAAGTCCCTACGCTTAATCATTTTCAAGTAACTAAGTCACCAACCAAACCACATTCAAATAAAAAATATCTCATTTAATGTCCCTACACTTAACCATTTTCAAGTAAATAAGTCACCAAACAAACCACATTCAAAACACAAAATCCCCTTTAAAGTTCCAACACTTAACTATTTTCAAGTGACTAAGTATCAAAACAAAACCAAATTCAAAACACAAAATCCCCTTTAAAGTCCCTACACTTAACCATTTTCAAGTAACTAAGTCACCAACCAAATCACATTCAAAATAAAAATTTCCCTTTAAAGTCCCTACACTTAATCATTTTCAAGTGACTAAGTATCAGAACAAAACCACATTCAAAACACAAAATCCCCTTTAAAGTCCCTACACTTAACCATTTTCAAGTGACTAAGTATCAAAACAAAACCACATTCAAAACACAAAATCCCCTTTAAAGTCCCTACACTAAACCATTTTCAAGTAACTAAGTCACCAATCAAACCACATTCAAATAAAAAAAAATCCCTTTAAAGTCCCTACACTTAACCATTTTCAAGTGACTAAGTATCAAAATAAAACCAAATTCAAAACAAAAAATCCCATTTAAAGTCCCTACACTTAACCATTTTCAAGTAACTAAGTCACCAACCGAACCACATTCAAAACAAAAAATTCCCTTTAAAGTCCCTACACTTAACCATTTTCAAGTGACTAAGTATCAAAACAAAATCACATTCAAAACACAAAATCCCCTTTAAAGTCCCTACACTTAACCATTTTCAAGTGACTAAGTCACCAACCAAATCACATTCAAAACACAGAATCCCCTTTAAAGTCCCTACACTTAACCATTTTCAAGTAACTAAGTGACCAACCAAACCACATTCAAAACAAAAAGAATCTCCTTTAAAGTCCCTACACTTAACCATTTTCAAGTGACTAAGTATCAAAACAAAACCACATTCAAAATACAAAATCCCCTTTAAAGTCCCTACACTTAACCATTTTCAAGTGACTAAGTAACCAACCAAACCACATTCAAAACAAAAAAAATCTCCTTTAAAGTCCCTACACTTAACCATTTTCAAGTGACTAAGTATCAAAATAAAACCACATTCAAAACACAAAATCCCCTTTAAAGTACCTACACTAAACCATTTTCAAGTAACTAAGTCACCAATCAAACCACATTCAGAACAAAAAAAATCCCTTTCAAGTCCCTACACTTAACCATTTTCAAGTGACTAAGTATCAAAACAAAAACACATTCAAAACAAAAAATCCCCTTTAAAGTCCCTACGCTTAACCATTTTCAAGTGACTAAGTATTAAAACAAAACCACATTCAAAATACAAAATCCCCTTTAAAGTCCCTACACTTAACCATTTTCAAGTAACTAAGTCACCAACCAAACCACATTCAAAACAAAAAAATCCCCTTTAAAGTCCCTACACTTAACCATTTTCAAGTGACTAAGTATCAAAACAAAACCACATTCAAAACACAAAATACCCTTTAAAGTCCCTACACTTAACCATTTTCAAGTGACTAAGTATCAAAACAAAGCCACATTCAAAACAAAAAATCCCCTTTAAAGTTCCTACACTAAACCATTTTTAAGTGACTAAGTATCAAAACAAAACCACATTCAAAACACAAAATCTCCTTTAAAGTCCCTACACTTAACCATTTTCAAGTAACTAAGTCACCAACAAAACCACATTCAAAACAATAAAAACTCCTTTAAAGTCCCCACACTCAACCATTTTCAAGTAACTAAGTCACCAACCAAACCACATTCAAAACAAAAAATCCCCTTTAAATTCCCTACACTTAACTATTTTCAAGTAACTAAGTCACCAACCAAACCACCTTCAAAATGAAAAAATCCTCTTTAAAGTCCCTACACTTAACCATGTTTAAGTAACTAAGTCACCAACCAAACCACATTCAAAACAAGCACTAAAAAGACCAACAAGATGTCAACAACAATGCTAGTGAATGGAACAAGGCCACACACGGCTTCACTAGACTTCAATATGAACAATAACAAGAAGATAACAACTTACTTTTGCTTGGCCTAAATAAGTGAAAGAGATCGATAAGCGATCACGGAAAAAAATAGCAAAGCAATTCTTATACCGAATTCGAAATCTGAGAAATTGTAAAATTATTATAACTCAAATGCTAGTAAATGTCAAGACTAACCAAAATAAATATAACCAAAAAATTCACCACATTCCAATTTCTTTCAAAAAAGTTTTAGATTATTTTCTCATATTCTTAGCTTAAAATCACCATAAAAAACCCACCAAAATACTAAAACTATAATGAAGTAGCAAGAAAAGTAAATCCTAATTTACTTGCAAGAACAAGAAAAATAGACTTGTAAGATAAAATAAGTATCTTTACATTCAAACTAAACTAATCAAGAACACTCAATTAAGCAAATCCACAAAATGAAGATAAAGCAAGTATTTTTACATTTAAACTAAACTAAACAACAAAAATCAAGAATACCCAAATAAGCAAACAATCCAAAAAATGAAGATAAAGCAAGGATATATATATATAGAGAGAGATCTTTACATTCAAATTAAAATAAATAAAAAACGAAACAAGAACACCCAATTAAGCAAGTAATCCACATATCTTTACATTCAAATTAAAGAAAACAACAAAAATCAAGAACACCCAATAAAGCAAACAATCCTCAAAATAAAGATAAAGCAAAACTAAACAACAAAAAACAAGAACACCCAAGTATCAAAAATTGTGATGAAAATGGAAATTGATAAAATGAGTATTGCTAAAAATGAGTAAAAAAGGCAAGAATGGAAAAGGAAGTTGATAAAATGGGTGTTGGTACTTGGCGAAGGTGGAAGCTCGACGACGGCGGCAGTCCACGAGGGCGGTGACAGTAGGGTTTGTGTGTTTGGAAGAGTGTGTGTATGTGTTTGTGTGTTTGGAAGAGAGTGTGTGTGTGTTTGTGTGTTAGCCGTGTATATGTGTATGTGTGTGTTTAAGTTGCTTCATTCGGGTCGGGTCGGGTTAATTCTTTTAAATTAATTTTTTTTATTAACATTAAACCGACCACATGTGGTTGGTTCTTACAAAAATGTTGATAAATTAAAATTCAATAAACTACAATTACTAAATTAAAATTATTTTTTAATAAATTCTATAATATTAATAACAATGTCCAATTAATTTAATACAATGTGTATATATATAAATTAGATAATTAGTTATTTTATCATCACATTAACATGAGTAGTATATTTCCTCAATCGTATAATAATATCAATGAATTTTACGAATTATGATAAATTTTTAGTTAATTAGATTTTGATTATGCTATTAAATTATATATATATATATATATAGCAGTACAACGTGTTAATCAGATAAATTATCGATTACTTGTCTTACGTTATTACAATGTCAACAATATACGCGTATCTACATTAACACAAAATAGTTTATCTATTTCCTCAATAGTATGATATCAATGTTGTAACGCCCCGAATTTGGTACCCGAAATGCCACACGGTGCTCATGACCCTAAAGGACCATAAGCTAACCATGACTGATATCTGTAATTGAGCACTGTATAACATACTGTATAAATGCGAAATAAAAGGTTAAAAGGCCATAAGGTTCAAAAATCTGATAAAACATAACATCTGGAGATATGGTATATCAATACCAAAACAACTGAAATAACTGTCTGAACATGCTAGTCTGAAAGCCTCTAAATTATCTGAATAAGGAGTTGATTTGACATGTCCCCAACTAACTCCAACTGCTGAAATAAACTAAGTACTAAAAGAATGAAATAGTTAAATAATAACATCCTCGAACGATGAGGACTCACTGCTAGTTTGTCTACTAAACGACTGATCTACTAAGGATGCTCTAGAGCTCGTGCTTCTGAACCTATGGTATAAAACACTATAGCGTAAATGCGTCAGTACAATTGAATGTACTGGTATGCAAGTGAGGTAGGCTGAATGCAAGGGGTTTGTATGCATGAACAATACTAACTGACTGAATAACATGAATGTGAGAATACATGCATCAATACGTGAACTGTGATTGAGATCATGACATCATTGAATCTGAATACTGATAACATAAGTTTTTTATATCTGATATAATATTATCTGAATGATTGTGCCTAACAGTCTTGTTGCTGATGGAACTAGCTGAGTTCCGTACTGAACTGGGTGACTGTATCTGACAGTCCTGAATTCTGTAGAACTATCTGAATTCTATTATTGAGACTGAGACTGAGACCGTAACTGTGGAAAGTAGTCATCTAACCGACATGCCCCAAATAAAGCATTATAGTTGAGTTGGGGTCCAATCTGTAACTCCAATTAGAAGGGTGTCAATACTGCACCACTAGTAAGGACAAGCTGTGAGTCATCCCTCATCTAACAGATACTCTAAGGAGAACGGTGGGACCCTCATCTAACAGGTTAGATGTCTCAACCTACGATGGCTACGTAGTTTTGGAGCGCAAGGATTGCTTCTAAGAATCACACCCTCTACTCGCAGGTGAGTTTCCATCCTTGGGATCACTCAGTGTTGAATCCTATTCCCATCTGATTAGACACTGAATTAATTATACTGAACTGACTCGACTGAGTTTCGCTGATTGACGAAATATTACTAAGATTACTGAGTTTTCCTGAGTCATGAGACTGACTGTATTCTACTGAACATAGATTGGCTGAGAGTATCTTGAAAACATGACACTGGCTATAGGCACACAGCTAAATTGTGGGGTACAAGTACCCACAGAACTCGATAGCATAAAACTAACAAGACATGACACTTTCTAAACTCACGACCATAATCAACAGCCCATAATACAATCATTAGGGAATTTCATGAGGAACTTGATTATCATGGTTTGGTACATGAATAGGAAAGCATATAAACATGTCATAATTTCATAGGATAATCTCATGAATAATCCATCAAATAATTTCAATGCATAACAATAACATGGAAGTCATTTTGAACATAAGGGTAAAACATGGGTTCATCAATTTGGTCAAAATTGAGTCCTAAAGCATGATTCTTGTTCTTTGGGCATTTTATCAAACACATTGCATGCATAACCTTAGGCTTAGGCATATACACTTGTTCATACATCATGGTTACTTTAATCAACTCCATTTATAAGTTTTCAACCCACATACTAGCATAATTTCATGAAAAGTACATAAAGACTCCAACTTGGAATTCATACAACCACATGAACATAATTAAAATCAACCCACCACATGGAAATCACAATTCATGAGTTTAAAAATGAGATTCTTGAGCTTCATGGGTGAAAGAAACCCATTAATCAACACTTTACATACCTCAAAATCTTGAATCTTGAAGGAGGTTAACTTTTCTTGAAGGTTCTTGAATGGTGACGTTTTGATTCTTGAGTTTTCTTGGAGAAAGGTTTGAATCATGTTCTTGGGTTTTGATCTTGAAAGAAATCCTAATTTTGATGTTATGGATGAATGAGGAGTTATATGCTTTGATTTGATGTAATTAGGGGTTAAAAAGTGTGGAAAAAGATCCAAAGGCCCTTTAAAATGTTGTTTCAGCGCTGTTTCGGATAAAATTGACGGTCTGGGTGACGGTCCGACACTCTGGTGTCTGACCGTCACTCCAACCGTCAGTTTTGAGCCCAAAAACAGCCTTACTGCCTCAGTTACGATGGCCAAAGAGACGGTCCGTCGCTGACTTGACGGTCCGTCGCTGACTTGATGGTTCGTCGCTGACTTGACGGTCCGTCAGCTTGCCCATCGCTCCTGGGAAGATCAGATAGATCTCAGTAAAACGGCCATAATTTTTTACTCTAATATCAGATTTTGGCAAAATTGGTATCGTTGGAAATATAACTCAATTATCTATCTGTTGGTGGGTCATGATATCAAAAATTAGTAGTATAACAAAAGATATGCATGTTTGAAGTTGACTATGACAATATCCTTCTCAAGAATTCAATCGGTAAGGGATGTTTTGATTCGTCTAATAGCTAGGATGTATTTGAGGCCTTATTATACATCTAACTTGATCATAAAACTACCAAATCACTATAATTTATTTCTTATGAGCTTGAATCATGGTTCTACTAGCGGTTGGGATTCTCGGGGTATTACAAATGTATTATTCAAAATATTGTGATATCTAGATTCAATTATCGAGCTTTCGATTACTGCATACGTCACTACACGAGATATATGTAGATATGCATATATTCAATTGTCTATCATCTTTCAAATACATACTATAAACATCAAATATACAATTTTACTACCCCATAATAATAGACAATGTATTTCACATATACTCAGATAATTATCGATTAGTTTATCTCATGTCATTAATATACTTTCACTACATAATATGTATATACTATATACATACCAATACATACACACACATATATACACTATCGACTATATTAGGTTCTAAATGCGTACTATATATATCACATACGTACACGAGTATATTATCCAATAATATGATGCGATGTATTTCATATATATCACATCTACAAGTATATTACCTTATAATAGAACACATTTATTATATTATGGTGAATTGTCGGTTATATATTACATTATTATGACTGCAAATTAAATAAGTACTATAAACATCAGCTTTCAAATACGTACTATATAAACATCAGTTTTCATTTTTCAAATACGTACAATAAACATCATTTTTCAATTATCTATCCCAACGATATGACATATATACACATATTCATTATACAAAGATTATGCATGTTTAATGTCATTTAACGTATATATAAAGGAAAATATTTATTTTATATATTGAAACATAAGTAAATGATAAAGATTACATTTAATGTAATTAGTATATTATATTTGATATATTTTTTAGTGTAAGTTTTTTCATAAAATCTAAGATTTATTAATTTTTATTATTATTATTATTATATTGGTTATTGACTACATGTAATCAATATAATTTTAAAAAATAATATTTAGATTATTTTTTAATAAAGTAACTATATTAGATTATATATATAATCTAGTATATTATTTTTACTACTACTAATAATTAGATTACATAAATTAAATATTAGATTATATAATTATTTTTATAATTATTTACTTTTTTTTCTTTTTTTAATTCCAAAACCGACCACAAGTGGTCGGTTTTTAAAAATTATTTTCTTTTTATTTTATTTAAAAACCGACCACATGTGGTCGGTTTTTAAAATTAATTTGTTTTTTTAATTTCATTAAAACCCGACCACAGTGGTCGGTTTTTGATTTTTTTTTTGGTTAAAAACCGACCACATGTGATCGGTTTTTTAAAAATATATATATTTTTAAAAATAAATTAAAAACCGACCACTTGTGGTCGGTTTTTTAAAAATTAATTAAAAAGGGATTTTTAAAACCCGACCACATGTTGTCGGTTTTTAAAAATATTTTTTAATTTTTATTTGTAAAAGAAATAATAATTAATATAAAAATTATTGAAATAATTATTTTGATATTTTAAAATATAAAAGCGACCGCATGTGGTCGCTTTTTTACAATATTTTTCTTTATAAAAAATAATTAAAAAACCGACCACATGTGGTCGGTTTTGCGATTTTTTTAGTAGTGAGAGGATGATGCTGATCAATTGTTAGCATGGTAGTATCTCCAGCTACGTCCCCAGTTGCAGGTGTAGCTGCTGCCATTGAAGTTTACAGCAGGTCCTATATTCAACAATGGATGGAAATTAACTTGTAGGGTTAAGAACACAACAAAAATTAAAGTAAAAACAAGGAAATCTGGAAGAGATTTTCAGCAATGAAGGGCTAAGGGACACCAACAAGATGCTTGACGATCGATTACGCAAGCTCTGATACCATGATAACTTGTGAACGTGAGCTAGGATAGCTCAACCACACATAGAGGAGAAGAGGATATTTTGAGAGAGAAAGGAAGAAAACTCATTGTTTGATATTGTGATTGATTCCTCAATGAAACAGTTGCTACATATAAGTATATATATAGAAGGTTCTAGACTTGCTAGTCAACTAACCTCAACTCACTCTAACCAACTAACTGTCCAATCAATAACAATTAAATTAGCTGTAATCCAGTTGTCTAACCAACTCTAACTAAACTCTTAACTAATTGTTCAACTAACTTCAACAAAATGGCCATGTGTCAGTCCCAAAGTTGATTTTCAAGAATTTAAGGAAAGCAATGTTCTTCATCTTCTTCATTTTTGGGTCTTAATAACAAAAACTCATACAAATACACATCAATCAAGCTCAAATTTCAATCACAACTTCACAATATTATCAACAAACCCCCAATTTACAACCATGAATTTTGACCAACTCACTTTTTTATTCTTCAAGTCAATAATGGTGAATATGAAATTGTTTCTCCAATTTTGAATATCAACAGCTACTATGGATCTAGAATGAGTTTAATATTAAAATCTCAATTTCAAAACTTCAACAACCTTCAAATTTGCTTAGCACCACCAATTTTTTTTAAGTTCATACAAGAACAATTACGATTGTCCTTTTCATTTGATGGTTGAATGTTATATTTAAAAATTAAAAAGAAAATCAATAGATTTTTAAACAATGTCGATATCACACGTGGCAGTGTGTAGTTAACTGATTATCATGAATTTTTTTTCTCTATGTCACGCCAGCACTTATGATGATATTTATTTCATTCTTAAAAAGTTTAGGAAGGGGTTAATAGGATACGCGTAAAGATAAGGTGTATCTTTGAAAGGTATATTTTGGGGTTAATTATACTCATACCCTTGAAATCTACCATTGGAACCATATTACTGAAAATCCAAATGAGAGGAAGAATCAGAAGGGAAAGGGGTGTTGACATGAGTTTCTCTCTATTTTTCATCTTGAATCAATAGAGAATAGGCAAGATTAACATTGGGGAGGGGAGATATTATGAGAATACTACTCCTCATGGGTCCATAGGTGTTATTTAGACCCGTGAGGAATTGGATGAGCCTGTCATCCTAAAGTGACTTGAGTATTTGGTCCTTGCCTCCACAGGTGCAGTCACACGTACAAGTCACACAAGTATGCAAAGCATCAAGTTCATCCCATAGTAATTTGAACTTTGTGAAATACCCTTCTATGTCACTGTTTTCCTGCACTAAATCATTAACTTCCTTTCGCAGGTGATAAAGTTTGGCTCCATTTAACTGGACAAATATATCCTCAAGATCATTCCAAAGATACTCAGCAGTTTTAGAATAAAGAACACTAGCAGAAATCTCCTTAGAGAGTAAGTTAAGAAGCCAAGAGGTTACCATATTGTTGCAACGATTCCAAAGAGGAAAAGAACTAGATCCAACAGAGGAGCTCTACAGGTTTAATCAATGAAGCCAAGTTTATTCTTCAGAGAGAGCAATGAGAAGGGCACGCTTCCATCCAGCAAAACCATGACCATCGAAAATGGTGTTGACAAGGGTCATGCCAGGGGAGTATGATGGGTGAAGGAAGAGAGGGTCATTGGAGTCCATGGAAACAGTTTGAGCTGGAGCTGGAGTTTCCAGAGAAGGATTAGTGATCACTGGTGCAGTGTTTGAGGACATTGTGGAGAGAAAAAAATAAAAAAGTAGGATCAGATTATTCTTAGAGCTTTGATACCATGTAGAAAATGAGAAGATTTATGAAATTTTTCCCTTGTGATTCTTTTATTCATCATCATGTGCTTATATATACAAGTATGAGGCTGAATGAAAATGTAACAAACTATCCACCTGGCTAATTTCTACTGGCTAAAAAGAATAACTAACAATTCCGCAGTTGTACAAAGAATCCAATAAAATAAAGGGCTAGATCTAAGCCAAGTCATTTTCATCTCTTTGTTGTGGAGGCTACACGTGGCCTTCTAGAAGTACCCAAAGATGTATGTGTTGTTGTCTGTTTGAGACTGTTTTAATTTGAAAAATCAAGGAACTCTTCTTCTTCTTCTCTTGTTCTTCATTACTCAAATCACCATGAAATCCAACTTATGAATTCCTCAAGTGAAAGTATTGATTTTGCCACTAAGACAAGAGTAGCTAGCTAAATTTTTGTGTGGTCAAAATCGCAACCATTCCTCAAATATGTACTTATATATCTTCTGGAAAAGAAACAAAATAATTTTCAAAAAAATTAGTAAATAAATAAGATAAAACATTGGACAAAAAAAATATCTTTACTGTTTTTTCAAAAAATATTAGGAGCATGTCTATAAATTTTTGTTCTTTCACCACCTTTGGTTGTTCGTTTTCTTCGGACAAAATACAATTAGAAGTTCCCATAACCATCTATTTTTTTTCTCTTTCATTGTTTCTCCACCAATAGCTTTTTCTTCTCTCTTTCTCTCTTCTTTCATTCTTTACCTCGAAAAATAAAAGTGTAATGCTCACCGGTTTCTCTCTCCACCCTCTTACGATGGATATCTAACAAAATTACATATCAGAAGTTGCGCTGATACCAAAAATATTATTGGGATATAAAAGAGAACGTAAAAAATAAAGAGAGTATTTATTAGAAGTTGTTCGATTGTAATTAAAAGAGCTGCAGCAATGACCTATTAAATAGGCTTACAACCAACTAGTATTAGCTAAAAATAAACAACTAAAAAATTAGTAGATAAACATGCCCACTACTTTTACCATGCTAACTAACTGAACTAAACTAGCACTACTTTTACTAGCTAAAAATTAGGAACTAATTGACAGCTTTTGAAGCATTAATCAACAATTAGAAGTAATTTTATCATATTATCCTTTGAATTAATGAATTTATTGCTTCGAAAAAATGCATTAAATAATAAAGTAGTATTTAATACCAAGAGTAAAATTAAGCATGTCAAACGGGTGGGCCGGGTTGGTTTGACCCGACCCGGTCATCCCACGGGCTGTAGGGTATCGGATCCCGGGCTGGGTTATTTTTAATTTTGGATCCGGTTAACCCGACCCCGGATCAAACTCGGTACGGGCCCGTCGGTTAACCGGCCCGAATCTTTTAAAAAAAAATGATTTTTGCCCGTTGGGCCCAACGGCTATATTACCGTTTGGGCCCCAAAAACGGCTAATTGGCCTATTTTTTTATTTTTTTTAAATTTCAATCAAAATAATTTTTTAAACCCAAAAAAATTCCTATGAATATCCTACACTTTCAAATCATTTTCCACACAATTTTCATTCTCTCAAATCTCATTCTCTCTCAAATCTCAATTCTCAAATATTCTATATATTTTCTAAAGTGCTCAATTTAATTTTTTAATTTTGCGATTACAAAGTACGGGTGGAAGTTCCTAAAGTCGCAACCTTCGGATACTTCCAAAATTTGGTATTGTCGTTCCATCTCTTACTTTTAATTTTTAATTAGTGTATTAATTGTTGAATATTTAATTTTATTATATTTGTGTATTTTGAATTTTTTTAGTTTAATTTATATTATGGATAAATTAAGAAACCTCGCCACTAAAGGTGTTAAAAAATATTGTTCCGGAAGTGGTAGTGGTAGTAAAAAATAAATTACTAGCGGTAGAGGTACTTCAAGTAGCAGATATACCCGTGTGCCTCCGCATCTGGTACCGCTTAGTCAACCTTTTGAGGAAGAAATAAGTGTAGGTGCTCACGATATGGATTATGTAGAAGCTCAACAAAATTACGATATAGAAGAAGAAAATGAAGTAGATGCGGTTAATTTAGATGAAGATGATGAAAATATTGGTGAGACACCCACAGTAGGAAATGCTAACGTTAGATCTGAATCGGTTAATCTCCCTCCCCGTCCTCTCCGTGCCCCAAGAGTTCGTAAAACAACTAGTATTGCATGACAATTTTTTGAACGTATATCAGATATTGAGATGCAATGCAATATTTGTCAAGAAATATATAAGCATAAAAGAGGAGGCAAGCAAGGGGGTACAGGTATGTTAATGAGACATATAAGTGATAATCACGATAGAGAGTTAAGAATTGCAAAAGGTGGTGCGGATGTTGGTGGGCCAACACAAACTAGAATGGACCCAACAACTAGTTAGATAATGAGGAAGTATAATAAATTGAGGGACCAAGAAGAAATAGCAAAAATGATAGCTGTGGGTTGTTTGCTTTTTAGTTTTCCTTCTTCTGATGCCTTTATTTATTATATTCAAGCAATTTATAATCCTATGTTTAATGGTATTTCTAGAAGTACTTGTAGGGTCGATATTTTTAGACTTCATTTACAATATTATTTTTATTTATCAACATTGTTAAAAAATATTCAATGTAGAATGTCGCTAACTTCTGATCTTGGTCATGCTGTAAATAAAAATAATTATTTAACCATTACTTGTCACTGGATAGATAGTAATTTTGTTATGCAAAAACGTATTCTTGTTTTTTTATATGATGAAGATCGTAAACATACTGGAGATTTTATTGCTGATTCGATTGCTAAAGTTGCAGAATTTTACGGTATTGAAAATAAAATATTATGTATTGCTTTTGATAATGCTTCTAACAACAAAACTGCTATAACAAAGTTAAAATCTAAGCTATCTCCGCCGTTACCTAAATTTTTTCATGTTAGGTGTGCTTGTCATATATATAATTTAATTGTAAGAGACGGTCTTGTGTTTTTTGAGCTTTATATTGAAAAAAATTTGGCTTGCCATTGGTTTTATTCAAGAAAATAATCGTAGAAAAAGAATTAGAGACTTTAAACTCAAATGTGAACAAAATGAACTTGCACCGATATTGATGCCCGAAGAATGTGATACTAGCTGGAATGTTACGTATGATTTTTTAAAAACTTGTTATAAATATAGAGTTCCTATTACACTATATTTTAACCAACATTGTGGTTCGTTTGCCGATTCTGCCCACTGCATGCTACATGATTCTGACTGGGCTGTAATTAATGATCTTGTTAAGTTTTTGAAATTTTTTTATATAGATACGGTTGAATTTTCCGATGCTTATTATCCTACTATTTGTAATATTTTGACATATATAGCCGATATTTCTGGTTTGCTCAAAGAATATAAAAATAAAGGAGGTTGCAAAGAAGCTGTTGGTGCCATGTTTGCTAAATTTAAAAAATATTTTTTTCTGATTTCCCCTATTTACTTGGTTGGTGCTATGCAAAATCCGTGCATGAAATATAATACTATGTGCCACTTTAGTACTCTTATTTATGCTAACTTAGAAATAAATACTAATAATAATTCTGATGATGAAGAACCAGAACAACCTGATTTGTGGACGGCTATGACCGATGCAAACACTTCAATAGATAAATTATATAACCACTATGTTGATTTAGTTGATTTAGTTGTGCCGACAAATATCACTCCAACTGTCGCTCCTCATCCTCTCGAGGAGCCATCATCTTCTAAAAGGCCGGCACATAGTAGTTTTCCTGATTACTTTTATGATTTACCATGTTGGAACAGTGTTGAGGAGGGAGCTTACACAACAACTTATCGGGAAGAGCTGAAGTATTATCTTCTAACGCCGATAGAGGATTGCAGACGACTGATCAATGCATTGGATTGGTGGAGGAATAATGAAATACAATATCCTGTGCTTTCAAGATTAACCAGAGATATCTTGAATGTTCCAATATCAACCATTGGATCGGGGAGCGTTTTTAGTCAGGGACGAAAGTAGATTAGAGACAACCGACAATCATTGGAAAACAATGCAATGAATATTCTAGTTTGCCTTAGAGATTGGATTAGAGAGGAACGAAGAAATCAAGGAATGAAAGCGGAGCCGAACGACGAGCAGAGACTCGAAGAAATTATGACTTCACGGGAGAACTCAGCAGAATCAAGTTCAATACATGGTTTTACCCCCGTTGACTTTGACTATCATATGCAAGTTCCGTTAATATTAACATGAATGAGTTGAAAAAAATGATGCAAAATTTGTAGATTTTTCATCCATATAAATTATAAATTTTGGATCATTTTGCAATCAATAAAATTCAACATTCATTCACTCCTTAGTCCTTACTTTGTAATTTTTCCATTTAATGAATTATAGTGTGTGTATATATTGTAGTATATATATATATATTGTAGTATATGTTTTATTTAAAGAAGTACATACATTGAATGTTACGTATATATGTGTATATATTTTCTAAAGTAGTATATATTTAACGTATACATGTGTATATGTTTTATAAATTAGTATATAACTAGTGTGTTTATATATTGTAGTAAATATCTATTGAAGTATATGTTTTATTTAAAGAAGTACATACATTGAATGGTACGTATATATGTGTATATATTTTCTAAAGTAGTATATATTTATCGTATACATGTGTATATGTTTTATAAATTAGTATATAACTATTTATATAGTGTGTGTATATATATTGTAGTATATATATATATTGTAGTATATGATTTATTTAAAGAAGTACATACATTGAATGGTACATATATATGTGTATATATTTTTTAACGTAGTATATATTTAACGTATACATGTGTATATGTTTTATAAATTAGTATATAACTATATATTTAGTGTGTGTATATATTGTAGTATATATATATTGAAGTGTATGTTTTATTTAAAGAAGTACATACATTGAATGGTACGTATATATGTGTATATTTTTTTTAAAGTAGTATATATTTAACGTATACATGTGTATATGTTTTATAAATTATTATATATAGCATTATATTGTAGTATATGTTTTATTTAGAGTAGTATATATATTTAACTAATGTATAGTCGTATACACGATTACATGTGTAACTGTGTATATGTATTATGTGTATATATTTTTTAAAGTCTAATGTAGTATATACTATATATATAGTGTATATATATTGTTTAACGTATTTAAAATGTATATAGGTGGGTTTATATAGTGTATATCAGAGAAAAAACTTTTTTTTTTTCGTTTTTGACCGGGTTTAGGTGGGTTGGACCGGGTTGGGTTAAGTGGGCCGGTTCAGGGTTGTTTTTAAAATTTTTATTGTTGGGCCCGAATCCGGACCGGCACACTAACCGACTAAAATTTACGGGCTGGTTCCGGGTTGACCCGACCCACTTAACACCCTTATACCTTTCTTCCAAAATTTATATAGTTACATATATATTTCATACATAATTTATACATGAATTGTGAGCAAGTTTTGAAGTTCTGAGCGAGATGAAAACTTGATTTTTATATGTTACGAAATAAAACTCCTGCTATATTTTGGTGAAAAGGAAAAATACTACTGCTATGGTAATTTTGGTCAATACAAGACGAATTTCGTATATATATATATAGAAAATCCCTAACTTTATTCTTCAATATTTCACGTCATTTATGAGATTGAGAAACATGTTACTATATAGTGGATAAAGTTTCAATTAATTTTTTTATTTTAATTATTTCGTTATTAGATAAAAACTAGTGAAAGCAAATTTTAAGGAAGCTCAATGGTTGAATAGTGGAATACTCCTACATGTGACATGTGAGGAGTATATGAAAATGCGCTTGTAAGTTGTGGTCATATGATGCTTGTAACAAGTTATTATTGGTCAATATAGCCTTTTCTTCCCCTATAAATTCATTTTGCTAAATTAACAACAGTTTTAAACAATATTAGGTCATATAATTATTGTACTGCTACGACCAAAATACTATTTGGAAGAAAATGAAGAAGGCAACAATAATCCAAAAGGTATTTTGGGTTTCCTTTTTGGTTATTTTGTTAGGTAAGTACATCTAGCTTGCTATTCTCTATATTCCATTTAAGAGGGTGTTGCGTCGATAGAAGAAACTGCGACAATCCCTCCAATTTTTACGTGGTGTGTTCACCCAAAAAAAATTATGCGAAGTTTTTTATAAAGAAATATCACTATTTCCGATTGGAGTTTATGTTGTATGTATATCTTCGGGATAAATATATATGCCATTGAGTTATAGAAACTGTAAATTGTATAATCCAAAGCTATATAATGTACACAATTATATCCAAAGTTATATAATGTACATAATTATTGCAGTGTAATTTCTAATGGGGTAAATTCCACAGTTGATTCAGGCGGATAAATATAAAGGCGATCATAAAAATGCACCAATAATTTTTGTTGGTCACAAATTGACCCAAAGTAATTTCACTAAGTAGAAGATCACCATTGACCCAACTAGACCTCTTATTATCCTTAACAACATTTTTTTTTTTTGGAAAAAGCAAGCAATTTGGTTTCATTTTGCAATAGATATCCAAAAATTATAAGAAATCACAGATTTATAAAGCTTTATTTTGTATTTCTTGTGATGAATTATTTTTGAATATTGATGCTAACTAAATATAACACTAACACATGCTAAACGAACATAATTTATGTGTCACCCTTGATCTCAATCAGACTAATTTTAACATATTGTCTTATACAAATGAAGGCACAAAAAATAAAATATAGTACTCTGTCAATCTCAAATTTTCTGTTGTGTTTCTCTTTCACACGTTTCTTAAGTAAAACATTAATCAGAAAGACTTTTTGATTATTTTACCCTCATTAATGTCTTAAGATATATCTCTTTTTTACCAGGACACACAATCAAGGGGGAATTTAAGTGCAACGATACAAGGGAATGCGTTAAACAAATGAAATGCAGCGAAGGGCGTCCAACATGTTACTACAGAACAAACGTATGCTTCTGCAGACGTACACATGACAATCTACCATTTACATGCAAAACAGTTGCAGATTGTGTTAGACAATTGAAATGTATCAATGGCACACCTTCATGTTTTGCAAGTAGAAATGTATGTTATTGTAAACTTCCAAATAGTAGACCAAATAATGAAACTAGGTGTAATAATGATGCTGATTGTGGTGTGTTATTGAAATGTTTGGATCCTCGTCATGAGAAACCTACATGTTTCTTGAAATCACATAATTGTTATTGTAAACGTGATGCGTACACTAATAGTAGTAAGATTATGTAGAGGTGATTTCACAGATGATCACTCAATTTTTCGTTAGTTTTACATCATTGTGAAAGTAGCTACTCATTATTTTTTTCCTGTAATTATGCAACTTTGCTTAAGTTACATTTATTTTTGTTTAATTTAATATTATCATATTGAAAGTAGCTACTAGGCACATTAATTTTTTGTAATTGTGTAACTTTGCTGAAGTTACTATAAATGATATTTTTGTAATAAAAAGTCATCTTGTTTGGTTCCAAGTGTTGTATCATATAAAATGTCTTTTTTTATTTCCTCCTTATGACTTTTCGTGCTACTTATTGTTTTCTCTGTTTATTTGACTTTCATATAGAGTATCTTTTTTCACAGCCTTTATGTGAAAGTGTCTTTTAAAAGACAACTCCTATCTCTTATTTTATCTGGTTGACTTTCAGTACTTTCGTCAAAATACAAAAGACTCTTTCTTGTCCTTTATCTCTTTAATTTTACCCTCCTCCCCCTGGGTGGATGTGGAGAAGAAAAGGAGGAGTAAATCAATAGAATTTTAACATCATTATATATGAACGGCGTAGCGTATCAGCCGTCTTAGCTCAGTGGTAGAGCGTGTGGCTTTTAACCACGTGGTCGTGGGTTTTTGATCCCCACAGACGGCGTATATTTCTTGAATATGTTTTTTTGACCCTTCTTTGGACCGCATGCGTATAACGGTAGTTTTTTGGTGCCCAAACTCTAGTATGGTTTTGGGTCGAAAGTCGGGTCCTAGCTAGCTCCTAGATCAGGGCCATGGTCGAATTTAGGGACTAAGGTCAGGAGTTAGGTCTCCTGACTCCTTGTCAAGGTTAGGAGCCGATTTCCAAGTCAGGATCAGTATCGAGTTATCATATAAGATACAAGAGTTATGTCTCGAGTCGGGGTCGGGAGTTCAGTCTAAAATCTAGGTCGAAGTTGGGTCCAAGGTTAGGTCGAATCCTAGCTCGAATGTCAGGTCCCGAGTCTGGTGTGGGTCGCGGGTTGGGAGTCGTATGGGTCTGGAGTTGGATCACAAGTCGGCACAATGGTCTCAGTCAGGTCCTGAGACTGGTCCTGGGTTGGGGTTGGGGTTGGGGTCGGGGTCGAGAGTCGGGTGATAGGATTGAAAGATAGTTTTGAAAAGTATTTTCCTTACTTTACATAGGAAAGTTATTTTTCTTAAATTGAAGGAAAATTCATTAATTTGGAAAAACATTTTAGTCAATCAAAAATGAGAATTAAAAAACATGCTTGGGAAAACGTTTTTCTCCGTTCCAAACACACCGTGAATATAACTTAATTTTTTTCTATAATTAGCTATTGATTATCATGAGAAATTGAGAATGGGAAGTGCAACAAGTTGTTTGACCCTTTTAATGAGTTTATTTGGAAAGAATTTGATTTTAGATTACTTGCTTCAACCATCAAAAGGAAATTAAGTGATTCACTTCCCTAAGTTTCTGCAAGAAAAGATTGTGTTACCTTAGTCTTGCATTAATTTAATTTCCTTAATTAGCTACACTATTTATGGGAAAGACATAAATTGTTTGATCCTCTCAGATTAGAATTTACCCTTTTTGCCATTTGAGCATCAACTGAAGGTTTGGTGCTGGTGTATTGCTCCCCTATATATATATGCAATCAACAGTTAAGTTGCAAAAAGATATTCAACATATAGTTATTCTTGTGCTACCACTACACTTGGAAGAGAATGGAGAAAGCAACATTCCTTAAGATTTTCTGGGTCTCTTTTTTGCTTATTTTGTTAGGTAAGCAGTTTTTTAATATATACATATATTTACCTATATTACTTAGTAGTTCATATTCTCCACAAATTGCTTGTTATTACGGCAATTCGTTTATTTGTTCACTTTTTCAAATATTGATGTCGCTTATGTAAAATCTTGCGCACGCCACTGACTTATTCAACGATGTGAATGTTCCTAGGACAAGGAAGCCATGCAACAGTATGCTCTAACAATGTGGATTGTGCTAAGGCTGTGAGGTGCATAGACTCACATCCCATATGTGACTTGACAAAACATCAATGCACCTGTCCACAACGTCCACCAGCTAATTATGGATCTAAAAGGGTTCACAAGACTGACCAAAATTAATTTATATGTTTGTTATTCATGTGCAAAATTGAACCATGGTTTATGTTTTAATCCTTTTCGTAAGGTTCAATAAAGCCTAAAGGTCCCTTATTGATGT
The DNA here is from genome assembly GCA_030864215.1 of Capsicum pubescens. Classification (NCBI taxonomy): domain Eukaryota; kingdom Viridiplantae; phylum Streptophyta; class Magnoliopsida; order Solanales; family Solanaceae; genus Capsicum; species Capsicum pubescens. The sequence goes on from CM061546.1 coordinate 40,422,020, forward strand.
TGGAAAAAAGATTTGCTCCATTTGATATCTTTTATTTGTATGATGTGTTTTGTTTTCAATGTACTTGATATATCAATTCATATCGTTGAAGCATATATTAATTTACAAAAAGCTTAGCTAGTAGCTCTTGTTACTGCTACATGGTACTTGAGGATTTGGATGTGAAAAATAGTTGCATTGCTTAATTGGGAAAAAAAATTCATCAAGTTCAAATAATGAGGTGGATTTATGAGTGAATAGGTTAAAAAAATTATAATCTATCACCATTTTATGTGGTTTATATTTAAATATATTTAAATTATTGGCTATCTATAAACATCCCTGAGCTATCAAGAAATTGTTGTTTCGGGTACACAAATCAGTATGTTAGTTCAAACACTTCAACATAAGTTCAAGATTAATTCAAGAACACTTATGAAGTTTTTTAACACCTTCAACACAAGATAAAAAAAGACCTTTCAATTGAAGTGTGTTAACCGTATTTTAAAGAAATAAGATGAAACAGAATAAGTCAAGTCCTTTGAATTTACGATGTGTCCTTCACTACTAGAAAACTGTAAATTACATGGGGATTTTACCTAGAAAAATATATTGCAAGAAATACATGCGGATTTACCTACGAAAATATTAAATTCCTCAACATTAAAATATATTACCCGTGAACTATATATTTGCAACAAATTCCGCAGGTAAATTTGGCACCATATTGCGCAAATTTCTTACTTGCGACATTACCTGGGAAATGTATTGGCGGGTATTTTATCTCTAGGTCAATTCGCAGGTATATGGACAAATATATATATTTTTTAAATCCATAGAAAAATCCCCAGGTAATTTATCCTACGGATTTACATAGAGATATTTTGGTGAAAATTTATGTAATGAATTTTATTACCTAAAAAATTATTTGGGAATTTCGTGCTGCGAATTTTGCTGGGGATTTACCTGCGAAATTATTACTTGCGACATTACCTGGGAAAATGTATCGACGGGTATTTTATCTCTATGTAAATCCGCAGACATATGGACATATATATATATTTTTTAAATCCATAGGAAAATTCTCAGGTAATTTATCCTATGGATTTATGTTAAGATATTTTGGTGAAAATTTATGTAATGGATTTTATTACCTAGGAAATTATTTGGGGATTTTGTCCTATAAATTTTGCTGAAAATTTATTCTTGAGGATTTACCTGCGAAATTATTACTTGCGACATTACCTAGGGAAATGTATCGGTGGATATTTTATCTCTAGGTAAATCCGCAGGTATATGGACAAATATATATATTTTTTAAATCCATAGGAAAATTCCCAGGTAATTTATTCTACGGATTTACGTAGAGATATTTTGGTGAAAATTTATGAAATGAATTTTGTTACTTGAAAAATTATTTGGGAATTTTGTGCTGCGAATTTCGCTAGGGGTTTATTCATGGGGATTTACCTGCGAAATTATTACTTGAGAAATTATTGGGGGATTGTGTTGCTACAAATTTAGCTGAAATTATTTCTTGGGGATTTACCTATGAAATTATTAATTGAGAAATTATTAATGGATTGTGTTGCTACAAATTTAGCTGAAACTATTTCTTGGGGATTTACGTAGGATTTTTGTGACTTGAAAAATTTAAATAGGAAAAGGATAAACTTGAAGAATAAAAAACATAAAATAAAAAGAAATTAGACATTAAATCGGTGGACACGTATAATCAAGCAAAAGATGCTCAAGAAATTAAAATTAGTTTGTTGACATAGAGGGTATCACAGATGTATCCGAGCCGAATAAACCTTAGCTTGACTCATTATGTTATCACCAAAAAATTAAAGAGGTGAAATTTCGTTGGCCTAAGATAGGGCGAAGAACGACTCAGGGCTCAAATAGAGCGTGTTTTTCTATAGGTTAATTTAAATATAATTGTAAGGAATCATACTACGCACGACAATATAATATATCAATATAATGTACATTTAGGAGTCGTTTGATGTGAGATTTAAGGTATAATAATCATGAAATAAAATAAAAAATTAATTTATTTTACATTGAGTTGGAAGTATTAGGTAGTTTCAAAATTATATATATGATGAGATTAGGGGTGGACATTCTGTTTGTTCGATTTGCTTGTTTAATATCGATTTGTTTTTTCAATTTTTGGATTGACGAAAATGACAACCGTAATCAAACCAAAATAAATTTGATTTGATTCGATTTCTATAAATTCGGTTTAGTTATTTCGAATTTTTATTTCGATTTTGAAGATTAAAGTAGTGAGTCTTTCTTTGTCATGACCGGACATTTAAAATTTGTGATTTTTTTTAGAAAAAATTATTTTTTTTCAAACATATTTTTCATTTTCAAATATAAATAACGCAACATGGATGAAATGAAATGAAATAACGGGAAAACATTATTTATACTAAATATATAAAATAAAAAAATATAAATATAAGATTTATATATATAATAAAATATATATATATTATTGTTATCGTTGACTTTAAAGTAATATATTATGTGTCGTATTTTTAGTTACACAATTTATTCATAACTAATATGAGAATAATTATATTGTTTATTTTACTATTATTATTATTGTATTAATTCGCAACCTTAGTCAATTTAATTTTTCAATTTATTTATTTTCTAGTCTGATTTTGCCAGTTTGTAAAAATTTTAGCCTAATTTTATCCAATTTATTACAATCCTAGCACAAATTCTGTCCAATTGAACTCAATTTCAAATTTCATTCAATTTTTTAACCAAATTCTTAATCTTTAGATCTCAGCCGTTGATCAATATATTTATTTTTTATTATTATATTTATTTTTAATATTAATTTTATATAGTTACTATATTTATTAAATATCAACCTAATTAAATTCAATTTTCCTAATTTATTTAAATTCTAGCCATTTTATACTCAATTTGTGTCAATTGAGTTTAATTTGACTCAATCGAAAGGCCTTTCAAACACAGTTTACAAGAATTAAAAGGCCGCGTCCTCAGAGTTAATTAGGTCTTTTTCCCACACCTTTCAAACCCCAAAATACGAAATTGAACCCTTTGGAGAGCAATTATACTCATTCTCTCACAAATTGCTCAAGAACAAGAACCCTAGGTGTTCAAATTTCAAATCAAGAACTTAAGAACTCTCCATCAATTTTCCAGAATTCAAGCAGTAAGGTATGTGAAGTGTTCATCCAAGGCTCCCTTTCACCCTTGGAGTCCAAGAAATCATTTTTAAACTTCATGTTTATGGATTTCATGAATTCCATGATGGGTTTGATAATATTCATGTTTATATTGATTAATTGAATTTCAAATTCATGTTTTATGATAAGTTTCATGTGGTGTAAATTGATTTATATGTGGTATCAAGTGAAATCATGCTAAAGCCTTCGAATTGTGAATTTGGTAGTTGGAAATTGTGTGCTCACATGATGATTAGTATTATGTTCATATTTTATGCCTTTCAAGTGATTGATGAATTAAACACGTGGGTTGAATATTGAAATTGTATCATGTTAGCATGTATTCAGGTTTATGCCATGCAAGTGTTTGATAAAGTGTCTCTATAGATGCTTTATGAATAGAATGTGCATTTTTATGCTAAGCAAGATCATGTGATGCTTTATTTTCATGCTATCGAGTCCTAGGGGTATTTAATACCCGACAATTTAGCTGTTTACTTAAAGCCAGTGTCAGTTACGAAGTAATCTCAGTAGTGACTCGATCAGTAGAACTCAGTCAGTTACAGAAACTAGGAACTCTCAGTAGTGTTCGTAATTCAGTCACAACACTCAGTTTAGACCTCAGTAGCACTCTATGCTCAGTCAGTTAACAGAATTCAGTAGTATTCCGTCAGTCTACGAAACTCAGTGAACTCAGTTCAGTTCAGTCAAACATTAACATCAGTAATAATTCAGTCCAGCCTAGTATAGACTAGAAATTAGTTCAGTGTCCATTCATTTGGGAGTAGGATTCAGCACCGAGCGAACCCAGGGATGGGGGCATTCCTGTCAACAGAGGGTTTGACCCTTAGTAGTAATGCCTGCTTTACAGAACTACGTAGCCAGCGTAGGTTGAGATATCTTCCTGCCACATACTATGAGGGATGATACATCTCATTTGAGTTTTCCTGCCAGCAAGGGTTGATGGAAGAGCTTTCTGTCAGAGAGGGTTAACTCTCAGCTTGTATCTACCCCTGACACGGTATTGACACCCTTCCAACTAGGGTTACAGGTTGGACCCCAATCAGTTCAGAGAGGGGCATGTCGGTTATATGATTACCTCCCACAGTCTCAGTTTCAGTCTCAGAATAGAACTCAGTTCAGTTCTACAAATTCAGGACTATCAGATATAGTCACTCAACTCAGTACGAAACTCATTATAGTTACACAAAATTAGGACTATCAAAAACAGTCATTTAGTTATCAGTAATTCAGTATCAGCATACTAGATAACAGTTAATTAGTATTCAGACTCAGTATTTAGTATTATCACGATCTTAGTTACAATATACGTATTCATGCATGTACTCTTACTCAGTCATACTCATGTTATTTAGTTATTATTATTCATGCATATGAACCCATTCATTTCAACCTACCCCACTGAGCATACCAGTACATTCAAAGTACTATGCATGTTTTTTTCTTGCGCTATGATATCTTATATCATAGGTTCAGACGCATGGGCTGTAGAGCACCCTTAGCAGTTCAATTTCTCAGCAGACAGAGTAGTGGTGAGTCCTCATAGTTCGAGTACATGATTTTTTTCAGCATTCCAGTTCATTTTTGGTAGTCAGAGTTAGTTGGGGACTTGTCCTATCAACTCCACAGTTCAGACAGTTAGAGGCTTTTTTAGACTAGAGTATTTTCAGTCAGTTGTTCAGTTTTCTTTCAATATTGATTTTCAGTTTTGGGTATTATGATACCTTATTCAATATTTTTTTTATTCAGTATCATTCAGTATAAACCTTATGGTAAGTTTCCACCTATTTTCTCATAATTACAGTATTATTACTCAGTTATTGTAGCAGGTACCAGTCATGGATTAACTTGTGGTCTTTCGGGATTATGAGCATCGTGTGGCATTCAGGGTACAGACTTGGGGTGTTACAAACTTGGTATCTGAGCCTAAGTTTCAACAGTGTCCTAGGACATCTGAAAACCGCATCTAGTAGATTCTTGTGCATGGGTGTGTTGCACGCCACACTTATGGACAGGAGGCTACGAGGTGATTTAGGAAAATTTTCTCTTCTTTCAGTATTCATGTCATCCAAGTGAGCATGAGCTCCAGTTACCCTCTCAGTCCAATCCTTTCTCTTTTGTTTATAGAATATACCTCCAAAGAGGGCTAAGGGAAGAGGAACGGAAGACCAGTCAGAACCTCAGCCCGTTCAGGCAGATCTCCTTGACTAGCATGTCTCTCATGCAGAATTCAAGGTTGCATTCACTACTCTAGCCAATTCAGTCACAACTCAGAATGATCGGCCAACTACTGTTTTGGCCAACCCAGTGGCCAATACTGCTGCAGCCAGGATTTGGGACTTCACCCGAATGAATCCTCTCTTATTCTCAGGTTCTAAGTCTGAAGAGAATCCACAAGAGTTCCTCGATCAGGTTCAGAAAGTCACAGATATCATGGGATTGACTTCCAGTGAGAGTGCTGAGTTAGCCGCCTATCAGCTACAAGATGTAGCCCATACGTGGTTTAAGTAGTGGAAGGTAGACAGGGGTGCAGATGCAGAGCCGATAGAATGCACTACTAAAAAAGCTGCAAAAAGACACCTAAAATAAGAGACCTCAAAAGTAGGTCATAAATAAGAGACCTCATGAGGTCGCTTATCTCCTAATTTTTTTTTAATTTTTTTTTTAAAATAAAGAGACCTCACGAAGTCGATAAATGCTAACAAAAATTGTGCAGGAATGAAAATAAAATGTGGGAAAAGTTAGCGCCAAAATATCAATAAAATTTTACGCATTGCGATCTCATGAGGTCGCTATTATTTTACTAATTAATATTTATTATTAAAAATAATTATTTATAATTATTTTAAGATGTAAAACAATATTTATTTAATTTTAAAGTATATATTTTAGAATTAAAAAGAAGAAAAATGCAAGAGCAGTATATTTTTATACTACTAAGAAGCAGAAAAACGCAAAGAGCGTAGCTCCCTCTGAAATTCAAAACCGCAGCAGCACAACTCTCTCTGAAATCCAAAACTCTCTCAAAGCTCTCTCTCTCAGTCGAAACTCTCTCTCTCAAATCCCGCAGCAGCGCATCTCTTCCAGGTGAGTTTGCATACTTTAATTTTTTCTTATTTATGTATAGAATAGAATGAAAATATGTGGGTCTCCTTTAATCTCCCCAAAATGTGAAGATTGTTATGAATAATTGGGGATTTTGTTGTCTTGAACTGTGTTTCTATATTTCCCGTCTTTCTTGATTTTATTTTAGAACTCTGTTTCAGATTTATGCTTTTTGATCGAATAGTTGAGGGTTTATGCAAACCAAGTGGGGTTTGGAGAGGGTAGAATGTACGCAGGTTATACCGCTACCTCCAAAGAAGTAGAGAGGATGTTTCCGATAGACCTCGGCTCAAGATAATAAATAGTGAACAAGATCATATCAAAGATAAATGAATTTAAAGAAAATTTTCAAAGATAAAGTTCTTCTAAAGTTGATAAAATACATTTAGTTCAGTATAATAGGTGAATGTTATGAACGGATAATGGGAAAGGAACCTCGATTGAGGACATGTTTCGAAATTCAGAAAACTGTGTAATTTGGTTGCTAAGATGAGGATGCTTAGATGGATATGTAGGCACACTAGGAGGGATGGATATGCGGGCACACTACTGTTGTTTTGTATACTTGGGATATCTTTACTAATTTTGTTGTCAGTATTCCTTATGCAGTATTTCTACCATAGCTTTTACTCTTTTATTTGTCAAAAACCCGCTTATGATAACAGTTTCTTGAACTGAAGATCTATTGGAGCCAATCTCTCTACCTCACCCAAGGTAGAGGTATGGTCTGTGCATACTCCATCCTCCCCAGAACCCACTTACGGGATCTCACTGGGTATGTTATTGTTGTAGTAATTTGGTTTCTACAACTAAGTTGCTCGGACTCTTCAAAATGTTGCAGCACCCGTGTTGAAGCCTACAAAATTGCACTATTTTTGAAGGATCCGACGATATTTTTGAAGATTTCGAGTAACATAGGCTGCAATATTATCAGTAGTTCTCTACATTGTGTGTTATGCTCGAGAATCTATTCCATAATTGAAAGTGTTGTATTAGAGTCATGGATGTTTCGAGATGATTCACGAGTGGTTAACAATGGCATTAGAGCAAAGAATAATAAGTTGGGGACATCGCTGAATGACAACATACTTGAATCATAATTAAGATTTGCATTATTGCGGTCAAAGGACATCATGTTGAATCTAAAAATTCAAGCAAATATGCAAAATCTTAGCAAAATATAGCTCGTTGAGTTGTAACGAAATCTTAAAGATATACCTGGAAGCTAAAAATTCAATAGCATCCAATGTTTCTGAGATGTGTTCGGGAGATTTCTGCTAGTTTACTGTGTCATCTTTACTAGCACTATGTTCCATTCAATTTTGTGAACCTGAGGCTGCGTGAAGGTCGATTATTCATTTTATGCAATTTCAGAACTAATTTTTGATTGTTATGAATGACGGTTACTAAAAGTATACAGAACCTTTAGATATATATTAGTCTCTTTTCCTAAAAGATCTGCTTCTTTCCTCAATCCAAGTTAAATATTCTTTTAAGAAAACCAAGAGAGAACTGAACTGATAGCTTTGCCTGTTGTGTGCAGCAGATCAGTAGAGTAGCAATAACAGTCAAAAATATTTCCTGGCTTTAAATGGAAAATGTAAGTTTTGCAATAAATGGTTATCTGTCTAATCCTTTACTAGTACTAGTAAAGTGGTGGTGATGTACTACTACTTAGCAGAAGAAGATAATGATGATGATGATTCTGCACTTTTACACTATTCTGAAATTAAACCTCCTAGAGCTTCCTGCCCCCTGTTGATAACGCTCAAACTACAGCTCTCGTAAGAGTGTAAGCGGTCGTTGTCAAATATATAACCCAACTGGGTTAGGTATCGATCCCACAGAGAATAGTCGGTCACTAAGTAAGCAAAGATTATTAGACTTTTGGTGCAAGTCTCGTAAAAGGGGGGATTTTGTAGCGTGTAATAATGAAACAAAATAGTAGAGTAAAAACGGAAAATAGCAAAGTAAAAAGGAAAGAATGTTTAGTAAGATGTTTAACCAATGAGAATTGAGAGTTGGGGTTATGTCCACCTTATGAGTTATACGTCTCTATTGGCTATGAGTTATGCGGAATTCAGACATGCATGTGCTTATAGAGAGTTGTATTCTATGGTAAATCCAGGCGTCTTTCGACCATCAAGGATTATTTCACTTTAACTCTTTCGAGCTTAAAGCGTGTATAACGGTACGAACTCTCCAAGAGGTTAATCCAGTTACGGCACTAACTTTTTAACAGGGGTTGGTGCCCTATTACCTTGACATTATCTCTTTTCCAGACATATAACTTTTCTTTCGAAAAAGTTAATGCTATACTGGCGTATTCTATGCGTTTGCAACCACAAGAATTTGCATTAAGATGAAGAGAATAATGATATAAGCATCATACGAGTCACGAACTCACAAACTCATAGCAATAGATAGTATCTCATAGGGCTTCCATAACCCCAACAGAGAAGTTTAGCTATTCATGAGTGCGATGAAAATCACAATAGACATTATCATTATATCAAAATAGGATCTCACGTGTAGTAGGTGTCTTGTGGCGTGAAGTCCTTTGAGAATAGCGTTTCTCTTGTTGTGTAACTTAAGATCGAATAGATGAAGAGAAAGTAATAAGAATTAATTGAATAAAAAGTAAAAGTATGAGAATTCGAATTGATGGAAGAATTAGAATGATTCGGAACTAGAAGTAGAATTGTATGAATGGAGAGAGATGATAATAAAAACTTCAGCAACATAGGGTATTTATAACACCCATATCCTATTCCTACTAGGATACTGCATTACTTATCCTAGTCCTACTAGGTTACTGCATCATTATCCTAATCCTACTAAGTTACTGCTGATCCCCAAAGTCTTTAGAAATATTGTTTTTGCCCGGGACAGATATTTTATGCGTCACTTTTGGTCCTTGGCGCCCAAGCTTTCCCTTCCTTCTTTCGTGAAGCTTCCTTGGGCGTCAAGTTATCCATAATATGCTGAAATATGCATCATTTATACCTGAAAACTTGCTAATCACGTTTGTTAGCTCTCTTACAGGAAAAAGGACTAAAAGTGCATGAATTATATATTTTGTCCTCAAAACTTAGCTAAAATATGGGTCAATTATAGTACTTTAGGCGTGTAAATACGCCTATCATCAACACCCCACACTTAAATCTTTGTTCGTCCTCGAACAAAATATCATGTCCATCTAAACATCTACTTAGGGTTTCACAGCAACAACACAAAATATTCGTCAAGACAGGCACGACAATCATTAACAAAGAGTAGTTTTCTAATCACTTCTAGAAATAATTCAGCCTCCAACATAGACTCATGATGATGGTTAATTCGTATCCAAAAGTTAAGGCACAAAGAATCATACAAGACTACCCAAAACTCATCAACCATGTGTGTCTCACATAAGATATTACCCATAATCACTCACAAGTATTGCATTTTTCAGAACATGGGTATAAGTTTCTCCTTGCTCTCACTCTCACAAAGAATTCATATGTTTCAACTGATGACCATAGGCTTGCCCTTAGTGTAATGCTATACTAATATCAGAATGTTAAGCTTAGGATCAAATAGGTCTTTACAGGTTGTAATGTAGGCTAAGGGACGAGTAGGACTATTTTGGCCAGAAATATGACTATGTTCCTAAGCGCTTTAATACATCACATTATGCCATTAACACTCTCTTTTAATCAACCCTGCTACCTTTCTTTCATCTATCACCCCTTTTCACCTGTTTTGCCATTCAAGCATAACTATATTTTTATTTAATCATAAACACAATTTATCTTTTTGTTTTTCGATTTCTTTTTCTTTTCTCTTTCTCTTTGATCTTTTTTTTTCTCTTTTTTTAATAACACACCTCCATGATAGCCACTCTTTTTCATAACAAATTCAAGTACCAATACACTCTAAGGCATCACTCTCACCCAATTTCCTCTTATTTTGTCACATGACTTCACAATTTAAAGCACTTAGGAATTTGGATCAAATTATGGTCTTGAAAAAAATGGATTAGGCTTACATATGAGGCTGTCAAAGAAAATGGCTTAAAGGCTCAAAGGGGTTGACTAGGATAATGTCCACGGGTAGGTAAACAAAAGGTAAACAATTACAGGTTGCCAAAGAAATGCCTAAATCATCTCCTAAACTCACACTCTTTATTTCGCTTTACACACATACCAGGCAAGTTCTAGCATCAGTCACAACACATAATATACTATATCCTCACACACACAAGGCACATGGTCAACTTTATTGGGTGTATTATAGACTCTTGACCCTAACAGATGAATGAATTAAACCACACAATTATCACACAGTGAGTCACACTTAGAGCCTAAGTGTCTCAATAGTAATGATTCTAGCACAAACTCTTGTAATAACACCATGCCGCCTATCAGAACAATTTCATGCATCCAAATAAAAAATCTACGACTACTAACTAAATCAAACAACCAATCATAAATAACATAAATAAATGCAAATGCAGATAAAGAAGTATAGCATGCAAATACCAGCACCCCACACTTAGATGGGACACACTGCCCTCAGTGGAAAATAAATTAGAAGAACCTGGTTAGTCGGACTCCTCCTCTATGTATGGGGTCATACCCCCTGCGTCGGAATCATCATTAGAGTCGTCGTCATCAGATTCCTCTTCCACGTCGGAGTCTGGCATTTATCGATCATCATCGGTTGGCATGTCGTCATCAAGAGGTTCCTCAAAATATACACCTACTCCACACATCGCCCTCGCATGATCATTCATTGGGTAGTCATAATCCAACTGTTGGAGCTCTGCAGCAGTTGGAACACGACCCCCGCTCATCATGGTAAACTTCATCATGCCATATAAATGGCGGGAGAAGCTTTCGTCGTGAGCATGTCTTTCTGCAGTGGTTAGGTTGACGCCATGCATGGATTCAAAATCTTTAACCTTTGTGAGGTCAACCTTCTTCGGGTTGTGTGGAAGCTTATGATCAGCCGGTTCCTCTTCAATGTCTTCCTTCCTCAATATTGCAGTCAACAGGTTGCCAAAGCTGAAGTGGGACCTCTTGTGTAGCCTAGCTTTCCGCATTGTAGATTGAATAATTTCCCCAATATTGATAGCGATATTCGTCATCAATGCGTACACCAGGCACACTCTATCTCGTGTTATCTTTGTGTACTGTGTCCCTGGAATGAGGCAAGAGTTGACTATTCGCAGCCATATCCTAGCTTCCCTATTCAAAGAGGCATACGGGAAGGTATTGTGCCGACCGGTATCCTTGTGACGACTCCACCGTGCCATTGATCTTGTTCCGCATAGTGTGTGTCTGATTGCCATGTATGGAGGTCTGCGATAAAGCTCCTTGAATGGTGCGGGATTAACAGATGGCAAGCCTAGAAAGGAGTTGAAGAACTCCGCATTTAGTTGTAGAATTTGGCCCCGAATCTTAACTTCACTCCCTGTAGTTTTCGGTGACCAGTTGGCATAGAATTCTCGTGTTAAATCGAGATTGCACTCTCCCATATCTCGAAAGATGAAATCAAGATGTAACGCCATTATCTTAGCCAACATGCGAGGTTCTTTCTTTGCTAGGCTCTCCTTGTGTATCAACTCCATGTGAACATATTTCTTCTCTTTATTGTTCCTATACCACTCCTTTCCTTTCTCCTCTAAGACCCATTTAATTCCGAACATGCGGCGAGGTGTTTGCAGCGAGGAGGATTCGCCTTGTTCTTTTCGTCCCCTTTTCTGGCCTTTTTGTGAAGTGGTTGCTTTATCCTTTCCTTGCCTTGCTTTTGGTGCCATTGTACCTGAGATTAAAATAATATTCATGTTAGCTTTATCTCGGTGGATACAATCAATGAACAAGCAGTAGTGGCACCACCCCACACTTAGTTTGTTGGTACAGACTAGTGAAGTGAACGATGTCGATTACTTAGACTTCATCGATATACGTTTTAGGCGCTATATTCCAAAAATATAATCACTGCAGTCATACTTCCAAAAAAATCTTGGCAATACTTTCATGGTTGATACATCTTTTGATCAAGACTACTACATAGAGATTGAATCAAGTTATAACATCTAGAAATAATCACAACCTCACAAGTTGGTAGTTTAACCATGATTCTCATCTCGATGAACAAGTCATTCCAACAAGTAAGCTTTCTATTTACAAGATTATGCAATTTTCGTTCCCATGTCAATTCCGCAAAAGTATGACAGTGTATGAAAATCAAAGACAAGTTGGAAACAAGTTAAAATCATCCTTACGTATTCTTTCACTCACTTAGTAGTATCACAACAAATCAACCACATTCAAATCACCAATACTACTTCAAGATCTAACAATTTATTGTAGGCGTAGTATTGTAGTACTTACGGAATATAAAAGAAGAACAAAGAAGTACTTACTTGGTTGATGCCTTTGGAAGATGTTCTTGTGAAGTAAAAGAGCAAAAGGAAAATTTTTGAGAGAATTTGGAGAGGTAGGCGGCGCTTTTCTTAGGTTTGCAATGTATTTTTGGTCTAAGACTAAGTTTCTTATTTATAGGGCAAGCTTGGGTCGGGTTTTGACCCATTTAAAATCGGATTTGGAGACCAAAAGTGACCATAGGCGGCGCCTTTTGCTTTGCCTATGCTTGGCATAGGCGGCGCCTTTTGCAAAGCATTGTTGAGCATAGGCGGCGCCTATGCCATGGCATTGTTAGGCATAGACGGCGCCTATGCCATGGCACATGAGATTCAGAGACAAAATTCTTTTGCATAGGTGACGCCTATGCTATGTCACACTTAGGCATGAGCGGCGCCTATGCTATGGCACACTAGATTCCGAGAGCTTAGGCCATAGTATAGTCCTTGCTTTGTTCATGGCCTAGATTTACATAGGACTTGCCTTGTTCTTTGCCTATATTTTCATAGGCAATGCCCAACCCATAGCCTTTTGCTTCTTTAATCCTAACTTACCACCTTGAACATGCAATTCTTCCAAATCAAGAGTTGAACTCAATCTCCTCCTTTACACCTCTTGCACCTACACTTACTCAAAAGCAACAAAAATGATTAGAACGATGGGTTGCCTCCCATCAAGCGCCTTAGTTTTGGTCGTGGCACGACTCTTCTTTTTGGATTTTTATTTAACGAAAACAAACACTTAGTAGAACGAAAGAAAGAATGAAAAACAATGGGTTGCTTCCCATCTAGCACTTGATTTATTGTCGCAACACGACATAGTTACCTCGAGTACTTAGACTTCGTCGAGGTGGATGGTGGCCATATAGTTTATCGAGTCAAGAGGATCGATATATGGTTTTACTCGTTGGCCATTCACCTTAAAGACAACACCATTATCGTTTTCTAGCTCAACTACTCCAGACGAGTAGACTTGGGTAACTTTGTACAGACCAGACCATTTGGACTTTAACTTACCTGGGAATAGCTTCAGTCTGGAATTGAAAAGAAGTACCATATCATCCTTTTGAAAGTTTCGTTGAACAATCCGCTGATCATGATACTTTTTCATCCGTTCCTTGTAGAGGTCTGCTCTTTCATATGCATATAGACGGAATTCATCCATCTCATTCAGCTGCTCCAATCTCAGATTCATGGCATCATCCCAATTCAAATTAAGTTGCTTTAACGCCCACAATGCTTTATGCTCGAGCTCAATGGGCAAGTGACAAGCCTTCCCATAAACTAGTTGGTACGGGGACATGCCAATTGGCGTTTTGAATGCAGTCCTATAAGACCATAGTGCATCGTCCAGCTTCCGAGACCAATCCTTCCTATTAGCATTTACAGTCTTAGCAAGGATTTGCTTGATCTCTCGATTGGAAACCTCTACCTGTCCACTAGTTTGTGGGTGATAAGGTGTGGCTACCTTATGTTGCTTGACACCATATTTGGCCAATACGGATTTGAACAGCTTGTTGCAAAAGTGAGATCCTCCATCGCTTATGATAGTACGTGGTACTCCAAAGCGAGAGAAGATATTTCTCTTCAAGAATGCTACAACACGCTTTCCTTCATTGTCGGCCAATGCTAATGCTACTGCTTCGACCCATTTTGAAACATAATCTACAACGACTAGGATGTATTTCATTCCAAACGAATTTATGAATGGGCCCATGAAATCAATACCCCATACATCAAATAGCTCAACTTCAAGAATTTTCGTCATGGGCATCTCATGATGTTTCGAAATTGCGCCTTGTCTCTGACATTGGTCACATCTTCTCAAAAATTCGTGGGCATCTCTAAATATCGAAGGCCAATAGTATCCACTTTCCAATACCTTCCTTGCTGTCCGATTACCTGCGTGATGTCCCCCAACTTGGGAAGTGTGACATGCTTCCAATATATTCGGCACCTCTACATAGGATATGCATCGCCTGATAACACCATCCGCGCATCGTCGGAACAAATATGGCTATTCCCAAAAGTAGTGTTTTACATCATGCATGAACTTCCTCTTTTGATGGAAAGATAGATTTTCAGGCATCACATTACTCACCACAAAATTCGCAAAGTCTGCATACCATGGTAACTCTTCCATTATTGTGGCTAAGATCTCTTCGTCAGGGAATGCGTCATCAATCTCAAGATCAGGTTGCGCTATATGCTCGTTCTCGAGTCTAGACAGATGATCAGCCACTTGGTTCTCGCAACCTCTTCTATCTTTTACCTCGAAATCAAATTCTTGTAGAAACAATACCCATCGAATTAGCCTTGATTTCGCATCATTCTTTGTCATTAGATATCTCAGAGCTGCATGATCAATATGAACTACCACTTTGGTTCCCAACAAATAAGCACAGAACTTTTCAAAAGCATACACAACCGCTAAAAGCTCTTGTTCTGTGACAGTGTAGTTCTTCTGGGCTTTGTTCAGGACCTTGCTTGTGTAGTAGATTGGGTGGAATAAATTTTCCCTTTTCTGGCCAAGTACAGCACCCAAAGCTACCCCGCTAGCATCACACATGACTTCAAATTGTAGAGACCAATCTGGTGCTACAATGATAGGAGCTTCAATTAGCTTCCCTTTGAGGCATTCGAATGCCCTCAAACAGTCTTCATTGAAGTCAAACCTTGCATCTTTCTCCAAAAGTTTGCATAATGGACTAGCAATTTTGGAGAAGTCTTTGATAAACCGCCGATAGAAACCTGCGTGATCGAGGAAACTACGAACTCCCTTTAAGGAAATTGGGGATGGTAGCTTCTCGATAACTTCAATTTTAGCTCGATCAACCTCAATTCCTTTTTCGGAGATTTTATGCCCAAGAACAATACCTTCTTTAACCATAAAGTGGCACTTCTCCCAGTTCAGCACTAGGTTGAATTCAACACATCTTTGTAACGCCATACTTAGGTTTGCCAAGCATGATTCAAATGACTCACCCACAACTGAAAAATCGTCCATGAACACCTCCAAGGTGTCTTCAACCATATCAGAAAAAATGGATATCATACAACGCTGAAAAGTGGCTGGTGCGTTACATAGCCCGAATGGCATGCGTTTGAAGGCAAAAGTACCATATGGGCATGTGAACGTTGTCTTCTCTTGGTCTTCGGGGGCAATACAAATCTGATTATAGCCGGAATAACCATCTAAGAAACAGAACCATCCTTTCCCCGCTAATCGATCGAGCATTTGGTCCATGAATGGCATTGGGAAGTGGTCCTTAAGCGTCCATGAATTTAGCTTTCGGTAGTCCATGCATACTCTCCATCCTGTAACAGGTCTGAGTGGAATAAGCTCATTCTTTTCATTCGCAACTACCGTCATGCCTCCTTTCTTGGGAACACATTGTACCGGGCTCACCCATGTACTGTCAGATATTGGATACACAACCCCTGCATCTAACCACTTAATAATTTCTTTCTTCACCACTTCTTGCATAGGTGGATTGAGACGCCTTTGATGCTCAATAGTGGATGTGCAATTTTCTTCAAGTTGAATTTTGTGTGTACAAATCTCAGGTAGAATACCAATGATGTCAGCGATGGTCCAACCAATGGCTCTTATATACTTTCGTAAAATAGCAATGAGAGCTGCAACTTGCTGCTCACCCAAATCGGCTGCCACAATGACTGGGAGTGTGCTTCCGCTTCCTAAGAATGCATACTTTAAATGATTTGGCAACTCCTTCAACTCTAACGTGGGTGGCTCTTCAATAGATGGTTTAGCTGGTGGTGTGGGTCGATTTTTAAGATCAAGGTCCAGCTTCTTGGGAGCATGAGGATATGACCCAAATCCTGTTAGAGCACCAATAGTTTCTTCATAGTTTTCAGCATCCTTGTGTTCAAAATTCATGAGCGCAACCGCCAATGGGTCGTCAATAATCTGCTCCTCTTCAGATAATTCTTTTTCATCATCAACATAAACATTAGCTACCGAGAATACGTTCAGCTCTTTGGGGTGCTTCATTGATTTGCACACATCAAAGCGAACTACTTCATCATTTATTCTGAATAAAAGCTCATTAGCTCTTAAATCAATAAGCACACTTCCTGTTGCAAGGAAAGGGCGCCCCAAGATTATGGGAACTTCTGAGTCTGCCTCACAATCCAAAATAACGAAGTCCGTTGATGATAGGCGAATTTACATGCCTATAGCACTATATTTTGCCCATATTTTAGCCTAGTTTTGAGAACAAATTATATATTTCATGCACTTTTAGTCCTTTTTCCTGTAAGTGAGCTAACGAACATGATTAGCAAAGTTTCAGGTATAAATGATGCAGAATTCAGCATTTTATGGATAACTTGACGCCAAAGAAAGCTTCACGAAAGGAGAAAAGCCAATCTTGGACGCCAAGGACTAAACATGGCGCATAGAAATTCTGTCCCGGGCTAAAACAACATTTCTGAAGACTTTGGGGACTAGCAGTAACTTATTAGGATTAGGATAATGATACATTAACCTAGTACAATTGGGTTAAGTATTTCATTAGCTTAGTAGGATTTGGTTAAGCATTTCATTAGCTTAGTAGGAATAGGATATGGGTATTATAAATACCCTATCTTGCTAGAGATTTTATAACTTTTTATCTTACTTCTCAACATCGAAATTCTACTTTTCAATTCTGAATTAATTCTATTTTTCTTCTTCTACTCATCTATTCTTAAATTCTGCAACAAGAGAAACGTTACCTTGCTAAGGAATTCACGCCTAAACGCCTACAACACCATTATCAACGTGAAATCATAATTGTGGGAAAACAACAATGTCAATTGTGATTTCTTTCGCACTCATGGGTAACTAAACTTCTCTGTTGGGGTTATGGAAGCCGAATGAGATACTATCTATTGCTGTGAGAGTGTGAGTTTGTGACACGTATGTTGCTTATATCATTATTCTCTTCATCTTAATCTAAATTCTTTGCGGTTGCAAACGCAAGAATACGCCAGTATAACATTTAACTTGTTCGAAAGAAAGGTTATCTGTCTGGAAAAGAGATAATGTCAAGGTAGTAGGGTCCCATACCCTATTAAAAAGTTAGTGCCGTAACTGGATTAACCTCTTGGAGAATTCGTACCGTTAGACACGCTTTAAGCTCGAAAGAGTTAAAGTGAAATAATCCTCGAATAGGTCGAAAGACGCCTGGATTTACCATCGAATACAATTCTCTATAAGCACATGCATGTCTGAATTCAACACACTCATAGTCAATAGAGACGTATAACTCAGAAGGTGGACATAACCCCAACTCCTCAATTCTCATTGTTTCACAACCTACTAAACATTCTTTCTTTTTACTTTGCTATTGCCGTTTTTCTCTACTAATTTGGTTACACATTACAAACCCCCCTTCTTACGAGACTTGCACTAAAAGTCTAGTAATCGTTGCTTACTTGTTTCCCAAGCTATTCCCTGTGGGATCGATACCCAACCCAGGTTGGGTTCTATATTTGCTAACGACCGCTTTACACTCCTTTGAGAGCTGTAGATTGAGCGTTATCAAAAATTGGCACCGTTGCCGGGGAATACAAGTGTCAATTAAGTTCGTGATAATAACTAGACCCTTTGGTCAAAGATTCTCGTACTTTTACTTTTAGTTTTTGTTTTTGTTTACTGCAGGTTTTTTTATTCAGTGCATGCCCCATACTCGAAGTTCTGGTCAACCGTTATTACCAATCAATCCTGAACCACAACGAATTGGCAGAATGGAGTCACAAACGGAAATCAAAAGAATGGCTGCTCAACACGAGCAGGCGAGATTAACTGCTCTTTCCGCCGCCCAAGTACACCAACAAAACATTGATAACCCTGGGCGAGCAACAAACCCTGACGATGAGGATTTAGGTGATGACGAGTTACTAAACCCAAGGCATGATACTGAAATCGCAACACCTGCCAACAGAAGAGGTCGACAAGGTCGATTTAGGTATGATCGCCAACCCATGCAACCAGCTTTGGACGACGATGATGATGATCTTGATGGAGCCGGAGCCACATGAGCCATTATTCCTCCACCATTAGCGCCCGGAGCCAAGTTCAACATCACAAGCACCATGATTCAGTTATTGCAACTCAAGGGATTATTTGGTGGACTGGCAGGCGATGATCCGAATATGCATCTCATCAACTTTATTTCTACATGCAAGTCATTTGACAATCCTGGTGTTGGTCAGAATGCAATTCGATTACGTCTATTTCCATTGTCTCTGTTTGGGGAGGCAACTCTATGGTTGAATGGGCTGACTCCTGATTCTATTACAAATTGGAGGCAATTGAGAGACGCTTTCCTAGAAAGATTCTTTCCGCCATCCAAAAGAGCACAATTGAGAGATGAAATCAACAACTTTCGTTAGCTTCCCACTGAAGCTCTTCATGAAACATGGGAGAGGTTCAAGACAAAGCTAGCGAGGTGCCCAAACCATCATATGACTAATGTTCACCTAATGGAGATATTATATAGAGCCCTGAATTCAATAACTAAACCAGTGGTGGATAATGCGGCTGGAGGATCCTTTATGGATCTCACCTTTGGTCAAGCAAGCAATATGCTAGATCGTATGACGAAACAAAGTAGAGCTTGGCATACCAGGGATTCTGAGGTAGCAAGCCCCATTTTATCTATTGGCATGACTGCAGACCAAAGAAGAAGACAAGAAGAACGTGATCAAGATATGACGCATATGAAAACACAAGTGGATCTTCTTACAAAGCATTTATTATTAGGGAAGACCAATAAAGTGAAAGCTATTGCGTCAAAAGGAAGAGACGAATCTGATTCGGAAGAAGAAGCCAACTACTTAAACAATCAGGGGGGTTTCCGAGGTAATACCCAAGGAAACCAAGGTCGGAACTATTATGATAATTCTGGAAACAAGGACCAAGGTAGTTGGAGAAAAAACAATGAAAAGAGTGGTGTATATGTTCCCCCTGGAAGACGTGACACCACCACATCTAATTCGGGAAGTATGGAAGACATGATGGCTAAACTACTGAAAGAAGTGGAAGCAACTAGCGCGGGAGTAACGGAGGTAATAAATGATTTGTCCTCTATGAAGAAATTAGTTGATTCTCATTCCACTTCAATCAAGCAAATAGAGCAGCAATTGAGCCAACTTTCAGCAACACTCAATCAAAGAAAGGCTGGCACTTTACCTAGAGACACCGTGCAAAACCCAAAGAATGATGGGTCATGCATGGCCATTACTACCAGAAGTGGTAAGGTGCTGGAAACTTCAGGAAAAGGAAAGCAAGTGGCTGACGAAGAGGCGGAAATTGATGATAAGGCGAAAGGGGAAGATGCCGCAGCAGCCGATCCTAATGTCCTTAATGTCACTCCTCATGACGTGCAGCCTGGAAAAGCTGAAAAACGGAAGCAAGAGGAGAAGAAAGCCGTGGAGAGAACAATGCCATACCCACCACCACCTTTTCCCCAAAGATTAAAGAAGGTGGCGGATGATACGAAGTTCAGCAAATTCATGACTATGTTAAAGCAGCTGGCCATTAATGTTCTATTGGTGGAAGCACTTGAACAAATGCCTGGGTATGCGAAATTTATGAAGGATCTTTTGACAAATAAGCGGGCAGCAAGTTATGAGTTGAAAGATGATGTCCATCACTGCAGCGCAATCGCTACCCGATCAATAGCTCAGAAGAAGGCTGACCCCGGAGCTTTCAATATTCCTTGCACCGTTGGATCTTTGAATTTTGCCAAAGCATTATGTGATTTAGGATCCAGCATCAATTTGATGCCATTATCTATCTATAAAAAGTTGGGGTTGGGTGATCCTACTCCAACCAATATGAGGCTCGTCATGGCGGATAGGTCGGTAAAACGACCTGTTGGTATCCTATGTGATGTCTTGGTAAAGGTTTCTTCATTCATCTTTCCAGCAGACTTTGTTATTTTGGATTGTGAAGCAGACTCAGAGGTTCCCATAATCTTGGGACGCCCTTTCCTTGCTACAGGAAGTGTGCTCATTGATTTGAGAGCTAATGAGCTTTCATTCCGAATAAATGACGAAGTGGTTCGCTTTGATGTTTGCAAATCAATGAAGCAACCCAAAGATCCGAGTGTATTTTCGGTAGCTGATGTTTTCTTTGATGATCCGGAAGAATTACTTAAAGAAGAGCAAATTATTGCTGACCCTTTGGCAGTTGTGCTCATGAATGAAGAAAGTAAGGATGCTGAAAATTGCAATGAAGCTATTTGTGCTCTATCAGGTTTAGGGACATATCGCTATGCTCCCAAGAAGCTGGACCTTGATCTCAAAAATTGACCCACACCACCAGCTAAGCCATCTATTGAAGAGCCACCCACGTTAGAATTGAAGGAGCTGCCAAGTCATTTAATGTATGCATTCTTAGGAAGCGAAAGCACACTTCCAGTCATTGTGGCAGCAGATTTGGGTGAGCAACAAGTTGCAGCTCTTATTACTATTCTACGGAAGTATATTAGAGCTATTGGATTGACCATTGCGGATATTATTGGTATTCCACCTGGGATTTGTACTCACAAGATTCAGCTTGAAGAAAATTGCAAACCAACCATTGAGCATCAAAGACGTCTAAACCCACCTATGCAAGAAGTGGTGAAGAAAGAAATTATCAAGTGGTTAGACGCAGGGGTTGTGTATCCAATCTCTGATAGTACATGGATAAGTCTGGTACAATGTGTTCCCAAGAAAGGAGGCATGACGGTGGTCGCGAATGAGAAAAATGAACTTATTCCACTCAGACCCGTCACTGGATGGAGAGTATGCATGGACTACCGGAAGCTGAATTCTTGGACGCTCAAAGATCACTTTTCAATGCCATTTATGGACCAAATGCTAGATCGATTAGCGGGGAAAAGATGGTTTTGTTTCTTAGACGGGTATTCAGGCTATAATCAAATTTGTATTGCTCCTAAAGACCAAGAGAAGAATACGTTTACATGCCCATATGGTACGTTTGCCTTCAAGCGTATGCCATTCGGGCTATGTAACGCACCAGCCACCTTTCAACGCTGTATGATGTCCATTTTTTCTGATATGGTTGAAGACACTTTGGAGGTATTCATGGATGATTTTTCAGTTGTTGGTGAGACTTTTGAAGCGTGCTTGAAAAACCTAAGTATGGCGTTGCAAAGATGTGTAGAATTCAACCTAGTGCTGAATTGGGAAAAGTGCCACTTCATGGTAAAAGAAGGTATTGTTCTTGGGCACAAAATCTCCGAAAAAGGAATTGAGGTTGATCGAGAAAAAATTGAAGTCATTGAGAAGCTACCGCCTCCAATTTCGGTGAAAGGTGTTCGTAGTTTTCTCGGCCATGCAGGTTTCTATCGTCGGTTCATCAAAGTCTTCTCCAAAATCGCTAGTCCATTGTGCAAACTCTTGGAGAAAGATGCGAATTTTGACTTCAATGATGATTGCTTGAAGGCATTCGAATGCCTCAAAGGAAAACTCATTGAATCCCCTATCAGGGTAGCACCAGATTGGTCTCTCCCGTTCGAAGTCATGTGTGATGCTAGTGGTGTAGCCGTTGGTGCTGTACTTGGTCAGAGAAAGGAGAAGCTATTTCATCCTATCTACTATGCGAGTAAGGTCCTAAATGAAGCCCAAAATAACTACACTGTTACTGAACAAGAGCTCCTAGCGGTTGTGTATGCGTTTGAGAAGTTTCGTGCCTACCTATTGGGTACTAGGGTGATCGTTCATACAGACCATGCAGCTCTTAGGTATCTAATGACAAAGAAGGATGCAAAACCAAGACTAATTTGATGGGTATTGCTGCTGCAAGAGTTTGATTTCGAAGTTAAAGACAGAAGAGGTTGCGAGAACCAAGTGGCCGACCATCTCTCTAGACTCGAGAGCGAGCATGTGGCGCAACCTGAAATCGAGATTGATGATGCATTCCCTGATGAAGAGATATTAGCCACGATAATAGAAGAGTTACCATGGTATGCCGACTTTGCAAACTTTGTGGTGAGTAATATGATACCTAAAAATTTATCTTACCATCAAAAGAGAAAGTTTATGCATGATGTACAGCACTACTTTTGGGATGAGCCATATTTGTTTCGACGATGCGCGGATGGTATTATCCGACGATGTATATCCCATGAAGAGGTGCCAAATATATTGGAAGCATGCCACACTTCCCAAGTTGGGGGACATCACGCAGGTAATCGGACAGCAAGAAAGGTATTGCAAAGCGGATACTATTGGCCTTCGATATTTAGAGATGCTCATTACTTTGTTAGAAGATGCGACCAATGTCAGCGACAAGGTGCTATTTCAAAACACCATGAGATTCCCATGACAAAAATCCTTGAAGTAGAGCTCTTTGACGTATGGGGTATTGATTTCATGGGTCCATTCGTAAATTCATTTGGAATGAAGTACATCTTAGTTGTTGTGGATTATGTCTCAAAATGGGTTGAAGCTGTAGCGTTGGCCGACAATGAGGGAAAGCGTGTTGTAGCGTTCTTGAAGAAGAATATCTTCTCTCGCTTTGGAGTATCACGTACTATCATAAGCGATGGAGGATCTCACTTTTGCAACAAGCTATTCAAGTTCGTGTTGGCAAAATATGGTGTCAAGCAACATAAGGTAGCCACGCCTTATCACCCACAAACTAGCGTACAAGTAGAGGTTTCCAATCGAGAGATCAAGCAAATCCTTGCGAAGACGGTAAATGCTAATAGGAAGGATTGGTCTCGGAAGCTGGACGATGCACTATAGGCGTACAGGACTGCATTCAAAACGCCAATTGGCATGTCCCCTTATCAACTAGTTTATGGGAAGGCTTGTCACTTACCCATTGAGCTCGAGCACAAGGCATTGTGGGCGCTGAAGCGATTGAATTTGAATTGGGATGATGCAATGAAGCTGAGGATGGAGCAACTGAACGAAATGGATGAATTCCGTCTACATGCTTATGAAAGATCAGACCTATACAAGGAGCGGATGAAAAAGTATCATGATCAGCGGATTGTTCGTCGAAACATTCAAAAGGATGATATGGTACTTCTCTTCAACTCCAGATTGAAGCTCTTCCCAGGTAAGTTAAAATCCAAGTGGTGTGGTCCATACAAAGTTATCCAAGTCTACTCGTCTGGAGTAGTTGAATTGGAAGACAATAATGGTGTTATCTTTAAAGTGAATGGCCAACGTGTGAAACCTTATATCGGTCCTCTTGATTCGACAAACTTCATGGCCATCACTTATCTCGACGAAGTCTAAGTACTCAAGGTAACTATGTCATGCCGCGACAATAAATCAAGCGCTAGATGGGAGGCAACCCATCGTTTATCGTTTTTCATTTTTTATTTCGTTCTAGTATGTGTTTTGCTTTTGATAAATAAAAATCCAAAAATAAGAGTCGTGCCACGACCAAAACTAAGGCGCTTGATGGGAGGCAACCCATCGTTCTAATCGTTTTTAGTGTTTTTGAGCAAATGTAGGTGCAAGAGGTGTAAAACGAGGTGATTGGTTTCAAAGTTTGATTTGGACGTATTGCATGGTAAAGGTGATAAGTTAGGAATTAAGATGCATAAGGCTATGGATTGATCATTACTCATGACAAAATAGGCATCGAGCAAGGCTAGGCCTAGGTAAAACTAGGCCACGAACAAGGCATGGCCTATACTATAGCCCAAGGTCTCAGAATCTAGTGTGCTATAGCATAGGCGCCGCCCATGCTCAAGTATGCCATAGCATAGGCGCCGCCTATGCTATAGCATTTGGTCTCTGAATCTCATATGCCATGCTAAAGGCGCCGCCTATGGTCACTAAAGGCATTGCACTAGGCGCCGCCTATGGTCACCATAGGCAAAGCTAAAGGCGCCGCCTATGGTCACTTTTTGTCACCAAAAACCGATTTTAAATGGGTCAAAACCCGACCCATTCTTTTCCTATATAAAGGAGACTTAGTCTTAAAACATAAACACATTGAAAACTTGACCTAGGCGCCGCACATACTCTCCAAATCATCTCAAAACTTTTCTTTTTGCTCTCCCACTTCACAAGAACATCTCCAAAGGCTTCAATCACGCAAGTACTCTTTTGTTCTTCATCTATTTTTTCGTAAGTGCTACGTTGCTATGTCTATTATGAATTGCTACATCTTGAAGAAATATTGGTGATGTTAATGTGTTTGAATTGTTGATACAAAACCAAGTGAGTGAACATGAACGTTAGGATACTCTTAACTTGTTTCCGACTTGAATTTCATTTTGATGCATTGTTATTCTACTTGCGGAATTGCTACAGTCATGAACATTGCATACTCTTGTCACTTGAATTCTTACATGTTAGAATGTCCCGTTCATCGGAATAAGACTTATAGTTGTCCACCGACATAGGCGATTGTGATTATACCAGGATAAAATCCCTAGGTAGAAGTCTTGATATACCTAACATGATAGTATTGCAAAGGTTGCAAGAAGTGATACATCTCTGATTTTCTTATTGGAATATAGCTCCTACAACGTATGTCGATGAAGTCTAAGTAATCGACCACTTTCACTTCACTAATTCGTACCAACAAACTAAGTGTGGGGTGGTACCCCTACTGCTTATGTATAGACTGTATCCATTGAGATTGTGCTAACGTGAACTCTATTTCAAATTTCAGGTACAATGGCACCCAAAGCGAGACAAGGCAAGGAGAAGGCTACCACTTCCCAAAAGGGCAAGAAAAGAGGCCGCAAGGAGCAAGGAGAATCATCCTCAATGCAATTACCACGCCGAATGTTTGGAATAAAATGGGTTCTTGAGGAGGAAGCCAAGGAATGGTATAGGAACAACAAGGAAAGAAAATATGTTCATGTCGACGTGATAAACAAGGAAAGCCTAGCGAAGAAGGAGCCGCGCATGTTGGCGAAGATCATGGCATTAAATCTGGATTTCATCTTCCGCGACATGGGAGAATGTAATCTTGATTTGACAAGAGAATTTTATGCCAACTGGTCGCCAAAAACCACAGGCAGCGAAGTCAAGATTCGGGGCCAAGTGTTACAACTCAATGCGGATTTCTTCAACTCCTTTCTTGGCTTGCCTTCAGTCGATCCAGCACCATTCAAAGAGCTGTACAGCAGACCTCCTTATAGAGCAATTTGACACACACTCTGTGGAACAAGATCCATGGCACGCTGGAGTAGACACAAGGACACTGGTCGACACAACACTTTCCCATATGCTTCATTGAATAGGGAAGCAAGGATATGGTTGCGCATGATCAACTGTTGCCTCATTCCAGGGACGCAATACACAAAAATAACAAGAGATAGAGTGTGCTTGGTATACGCAATGATGATGAATATCCCTATCAACATTGGGGTAATCATCTGATCTACAATGCGGAAGGCTAGGCTACACAAGCGATCCCATTTCAGCTTCGAAAATTTGTTGACTGCAATCTTGAGGAATGAAGACATCGAAGAGGAACCAGCTGACCATAAACTCCCACACAATCCGAAGAAGGTTGACCTCACAAAGGTCAAAGATGCTGAATCAACACATGGCACCAACTTTACTACGGCAGAGAGACATGCTCGGGATGAGAGTTTCTCCCGCCATATGTACGGCATAATGAGGTTTACAATGATGAGTGGAGGTCGTGTTCCCACTGCTGCAGAGCTCCAACAGCTGGACCATGACTATCCAATGAATATTCATGCACGGGAGATGTGTGGAGTAGGTACATACTTTGAGGAACCTCTCGATGACGACGTGCCGACCGATGATGATCGAAGAATGCCAGACTCTGACATGGAGGAGAATTCTGATGACGACGACTCCAACGAAGGGGGTATGACCCCCGACATTGAGGATGAGTCCGACTAACCAGGTTCTTCGTATTTATTTTCCACTGAGGACAGTGTCCCGAATAAGTGTGGGGTGGTGGTATTGCATGCTATACTTCTCTATGCGCATCTATGTTTTTTTGCTTTGTTTTTGTTTCATTTTTTTTTCATTTTTAGTAGTAAAATATTTTTTTTTAACTTCGCATGAAATTATTCTAATAGGCAGCATGAGATTATGACAAGAGTTTGTGCTAAAATCATGACTATTGAGACATTTAGGCTCTAATTGTGACTCACTATGTGATATTGTTTGGTTCAATTCCTTCACCTGTTAGGACAAGAGTCTATACTACTCTCAATAAAGTCGACCATGTGCCTTGTGTGTGTGAGCTAATAGTATATTCTGTGCTTGTGGCTGATGCTAGAACTTGCCTGGTATGTATGTAAAGCGAAAATAAGGAGTGTAAGTTTAGGAGATGATTTAGGCATTTCTTTGGCAACCTATATTTGTTTACCTTCATTTTTACCTACCCATGGACATTATCCTAGTTAACCCTTTTGAGCCTTTAGCCTATTTTCTTTGACAACCTCATATGTAAGCCTAATCCATTTTTTTCAAGACCATAATTTGATCCAAATTCCTAAGTGCTTTAGAGTGAAAAAGTCATGTGACAAAATAAGAGGAAATTGGGTGAGTACGATGCTTTAGAATGCATTGGTGCTTGAAATTGCTATGAAAAAAAAGTGCTATCATAAAAGGTATGTTATGAAAAGAAAAAGGAAGAAAAAAAACTGAAAAGTTAGTCATGTTTAAAATCGAAAAACAAAAGAGGAGAAAAAGGGTGGTAGAATAAATGAAAGAAAGGTTGTTAAAAAGAAAAGTGTTAATGACACAATGTGATGTATTAAAGCGCTTAGGAACATAGTCACTATTTCTGGCCAAAATAGTCCTACCCGTCCCTTAGCCTACATTACAACCATCAAAAGACCTATTTGATCCTAAGCTTAGCACTCTGACATTTAGTGGAGCATTACACTAAGGGCAAGCCTATGGTCATCAGTTACTTCATATGAATTCTTTCTGAGAGCGAGAGCAAGGATATTTTGATACCCATGTTTGAAAAATATGCTATACTTGTGAGTGATTATGGGTAATACATTGTGAGACACACATAGTTGATGAGTTTTGGGTAGTCGTGTATGATTCTTTGTGCCTTAACTTTTGAATATGAGTTGACCACCATCACGAGTCTATGCTAGAGGTTAAACTGTTTCTACTAATGATCGAAAAACTACTCTTTGTTGATAATTGTTGTGCTTGTCGTGACGAATATTTTGTGTTGTTGCTGTGAAACCCTAAGTTGATGTTTAGAGGGACATGATATTTTTTTCGAGGACGAACAAAGCTTTAAGTGTGGGGTGTTGATGATAGGAGAATTTACACGCCTATAGCACTATATTTTGCCCATATTTTAGCCTAGTTTTGAGAACAAATTATATATTTCATGCACTTTTAGTCCTTTTTCCTGTAAGTGAGCTAACGAGCATGATTAGCAAAGTTTCAGGTATAAATGATGCAGAATTCAGCATTTTATGGATAACTTGACGCCAAAGAAAGCTTCACGAAAGGAGAAAAGCCAATCTTGGACGCCAAGGACTAAAGATGGCGCATGGAAATTCTGTCCCAGGCTAAAACAACATTTATGAAGACTTTGGGGACTAGCAGTAACTTATTAGGATTAGGATAATGATACATTAACCTAGTACAATTGGGTTAATTATTTCATTAGCTTAGTAGGATTTGGTTAAGCATTTCATTAGCTTAGTAGGAATAGGATATGGGTATTATAAATACCCTATCTTGCTAGAGATTTTATAACTTCTTATCTTACTTCTCAACATCAAAATTCTACTTTTCAATTCCGAATTAATTCTATTTTTCTTCTTCTACTCATCTATTCTTAAATTCCGCAATAAGAGAAACGTTACCTTGCTAAGGAATTCACGCCTAAACGCCTACCACACCATTATCAACGTGAAATCATAATTGTGGGAAAACAACAATGTCAATTGTGATTTCCTTCGCACTCATGGGTAACTAAACTTCTCTGTTGGGGTTATGGAAGCCGAATGAGATACTATCTATTGCTGTGAGAGTGTGAGTTCGTGACACGTATGTTGCTTAAATCATTATTCTCTTCATCTTAATCTAAATTCTTTGCGGTTGCAAACGCAAGAATACGCCAGTATAACATTTAACTTGTTCGAAAGAAAGGTTATCTGTCTGGAAAAGAGATAATGTCAAGGTAGTAGGGTCCCATCCCCTATTAAAAAGTTAGTGCCGTAATTGGATTAACCTCTTGGAGAATTCGTACCGTTAGACACGCTTTAAGCTCGAAAGAGTTAAAGTGAAATAATCCTCGAATAGGTCGAAAGATGCCTGGATTTACCATCGAATACAATTCTCTATAAGCACATGCATGTCTGAATTCAACACACTCATAGTCAATAGAGACGTATAACTCAGAAGGTGGACATAACCCCAACTCCTCAATTCTCATTGTTTCACAACCTACTAAACATTCTTTCTTTTTACTTTACTATTGCCATTTTTCTCTACTAATTTGGTTACACATTACAAACCCCCCTTCTTACGAGACTTGCACTAAAAGTCTAGTAATCGTTGCTTACTTGTTGCCCAAGCTATTCCCTGTGGGATCGATACCCAACCCAGGTTAGGTTCTATATTTGCTAACGACCGCTTTACACTCCTTTGAGAGATGTAGATTGAGCGTTATCATCCTCTAGAAAGATGAATGAAGAAACCTTCACCAATACATCACATAGAATACCAACAGGTCGTTTTACCGACCTATCCGCCATTACGAGCCTCATGTTGGTTGGAGTAGGATCACCTAACCCCAACTTTTTGTAAATAGATAATGGCATCAAATTGATGCTGTCTCCTAAATCACATAATGCCTTGGCAAAATTCAAAGATCCAACGGTGCAAGGAATAGTGTAAGCACCGGGGTCAGCCTTCTTCTGAACTAGTGATCGGGTGGCAATTGCGCTGCAATGATGAACAGTATCTGTCAACTCAAAGCATGCTGCCCGCTTCTTTGTCAAAAGATCCTTCATGAATTTCGCATACCCAGGCATTTGTTCAAGTGCTTCCACCAACGGCACATTAATGGTCAGCTGTTTTAACATAGTCATGAATTTGCTGAACCTTGTATAATCCGCCTTGTTCTTCAATCTTTGAGGAAACGGTGGTGGTGGAAGGGGAATAGTTTTCTCCACCACTTTCTTTTTATCTTGTTTTGGTTCAGTGATATTTTTAGACTGTGGATGTTGAGGAGTGACGTCATGAACGTCTTGGTCAGTTTCTATGGCGTCATCATCTTCCTTATTTTTGGCCACTTGCTTGCTTTGGGATGAATTTTCCAGCACCTTACCACTCCTGGTAGTAATAGCCATGCTTGATCCGTGGTTCCTTGGATTTTGCACAGTGTCACTAGGTAGAGTGCCTGCCTTTCTTTGATTGAATGCTGCTGAAAGTTGGCTTAATTGCTGCTCTATTTGTTTTATTGAAGTGGAATGTGAGTCAACCAATTGCTTCATTGAGGACAAATAATTTATTACCTCCGTTACTCCCGCGCTGGTTGTTTCCACTCCTTTCAACAGTTTAGCCATCATCTCTTCCATATTTCCTGACCCAGATGTAGTAGTGTCACGTCTTCCTGGGGGAACATATAAACCACTATTGTCATTCTTGTTCTTCCAACTACCTTGGTCGCGGTCTTTGTATCCTGTTTTATCATAATAGTTCCGACCTTGGTTTCCTTGGGCATTGCCTCAGAAACCCCCCTGATTATTCAAGTAGTTCGCTTCTTCCTCATAGTCGGATTCATCTCTTCCCTGTGATACAACAGCCTTAACCTTTTCGGTCTTCCCTGATAATAAGTGCTTGGTAAGAAGATCCATCTGCATTTTCATGTGAGCCATATCTTGGTCACGTTTCTCTTGTCTACGCCTCTGATCTGCAGTCATGCCAACAGATACGGTAGAGCTTGCTACCTCAGAATCCCTGGTATGCCAAGCTCTACTCTGCTTTGTCATACGATCTAGCATATCACTTGCCTCGAGAAAAGTAAGGTCCATGAATGACCCACCTGCAGCATTATCAACCACTGGCTTAGTCACTGAGTTCAAAGCCCTGTATAATATCTCCATCAAGTGGATGATGGTCATCTGATGATTTGGGCACCGCATAAGCTTCTTCTTGAACCTCTCCCATGTTTCGTGGAGTCGAAAATTGCTGATCTCATCTCTCAACTGTGCTCTCTTGGATGGCGGAAAGAATCTTTCTAGGAAAGCGTCTTTCAGTTGCCTCCAATTAGTAATAGAATCAGGAGTCAGCCCATTCAACCATAGAGTTGCCTCCCCAGATAGAGACAATGGAAATAAGCGCAGCCGAATTACATTCTGTCCAACGCCTGGATTGTCGAATGACTTGCATGTTGTGATGAAGTTGATCAGATGCATATTCGGATCATCTCCTGCAAGTCCACCAAATAATCCCTTGAGCTGCAATAGTTGAATCATGGTGCTGGTGATATTGAACTTTGCTCCAGGTTCCAAGGGCGGAGGAATAATAGCTCCTGTAACACCAGCTCCATCCAGATCATCATCATTATCATCAAAAGGAGCCTGCACAGCTCGGCGGTCAGGTCTCATTCTAGCTTGACGATCTCTCCTATGCATAGGTGCCGCCACTTTATCAGTACGCCTAGGATTCAGTAGCTCCTCATCACCCAGGTCCTCATCATCAGGATTTGTTGCACGACCTGGGTTATCAATATTCTGTTGATGCACTTGAACAGCTGCCAGTGCAGCTAGTCTAGCCTGCTCCTGTTGAGCCGCCCTTCTATCAATGTCACGTTGTGCATCCATTCTGCCAATAAGTTGCGGTTCAGGGTTTATGGGTAATAATGGTTGACCAGAACTACGAGTATTTGGCATGCACTCCACAGAACCTGAATAAAACAAAAACAACAACTAAAAGTAAAATACGAGAATCTTTAACCAAAGGGTCTAGTAATTATCACAAACTTAGTTGACAACCGTATTCCCCGGCAACGGCGCCAATTTTTGATAACGCTCAAACTACAGCTCTCGTAAGAGTGTAAGCGGTCGTTGTCAAATATATAACCCAACTGGGTTGGGTATCGATCCCACAGAGAATAGCCGGTCACTAAGTAAGCAAAGATTATTAGACTTTTGGTGCAAGTCTCGTAAAAGGGGGGATTTTGTAGCGTGCAATAATGTAACAAAATAGTAGAGTAAAAACGGAAAATAGCAAAGTAAAAAGGAAAGAATATTTAGTAAGATGTTTAACCAATGAGAATTGAGAGTTGGGGTTATGTCCACCTTATGAGTTATACGTCTCTATTGGCTATGAGTTATGCAGAATTCAGACATGCATGTGCTTATAGAGAGTTGTATTCTATGGTAAATCCAGGCGTCTTTCGACCATCAAGGATTATTTCACTTTAACTCTTTCGAGCTTAAAGCGTGTCTAACGGTACGAACTCTCCAAGAGGTTAATCCAGTTACGACACTAATTTTTTAACAGGGGTTGGTGCCCTATTACCTTGACATTATCTCTTTTCCAGACATATGACTTTTCTTTCGAACAAGTTAATGCTATACTGGCGTATTCTATGCGTTTGCAACCACAAGAATTTGCATTAAGATGAAGAGAATAATGATATAAGCATCATACGAGTCACGAACTCACAAACTCATAGCAATAGATAGTATCTCATAGGGCTTCCATAACCCCAACAGAGAAGTTTAGCTATTCATGAGTGCGATGGAAATCACAATAGACATTATCATTATATCAAAATAGGATCTCACGTGTAGTATGTGTCTTGTGGCGTGAAGTCCTTTGAGAATAGCGTTTCTCTTGTTGTGTAACTTAAGATCGAATAGATGAAGAGAAAGTAATAAGAATTAATTGAATAAAAAGGAAAAGTATGAGAATTCGAATTGATGGAAGAATTAGAATGATTCGGAACTAGAAATAGAATTGTATGAATGGAGAGAGATGATAATAAAAACTTCAGCAACATAGGGTATTTATAACACCCATATCCTATTCCTACTAGGATACTGCATTACTTATCCTAGTCCTACTAGGTTACTGCATCATTATCCTAATCCTACTAAGTTACTGCTGATCCCCAAAGTCTTTAGAAATGTTGTTTTTGCCCGGGACAGATATTCCATGCGTCACTTTTGGTCCTTGGCATCCAAGATTTCCCTTCCTTCTTTCGTGAAGCTTCCTTGGGCGTCAAGTTATCCATAATATGCTGAAATCTGCATCATTTATACCTGAAAACTTGCTAATCGCGTTTGTTAGCTCTCTTACAGGAAAAAGGACTAAAAGTGCATGAATTATATATTTTGTCCTCAAAACTTAGCTAAAATATGGGTCAATTATAGTACTTTAGGCGTGTAAATACGCCTATCATCACCTGTGACCAGACACATCTCCCCACAGTGACAAATTTTGTTTGGCTATGAAAATATAATAACTTTTTTAAAGTTAGAATTACGATCGGAGAGTAATTAAGTTGAATTTGGTGTTATGTTTGATCATAAATAAGAGAACTAGTTTTACTACTTTATTCATTGTCTCATTTTAATAACTATATATAGTTATGTGTATTATGATATTATCTATCTATAACATTTATTTGTGGTATTTGTTTTTTGTGGTTATTTAGTTTTGTGTTTTTTTTCCATATAAATCTTACATTTCAAAATACAATAAGTTTTTTCTTTTAATGAGCTCGTTACATTTACTTATAGAAATTCTTGATTTGTTATAAAGTTTTCTTTCTTAATTTAGAGATTAACAATTTTAATTATGTGATTTTGTATAGATGGATCGTAGTTGGATGTATAATATGACTAATGTTGGTCGTATGGGGTTGATGCCTGAATTTGTAGCTGGTGTCGATGGTTTTATGGACTATGCAATGACACTGGAACCTTTTCAACTCAATGGCTTGGTTAAGTGTCCTTGTAGTAAATGTAAATGCAGGAATTCTGAAAAACCTGATATTGTTAAGCTTCATTTTTATCGAAATGGGTTTAAAGAAGATTATACAGTGTGGACTAGTCATGGAGAAATTGATAATAGTTTTGTCAGATCTCAAAACTATGTTGCTGATGAAAGTTCTGGGGTGGTGGAACCTGATGTCCAAAATTATAGAATGCACGACATGATTCGAGATGCGTATGGGTTGCATTCTGATTTTGACTCTGGTGATCATGTTGAAGAAGCTCCCAATGATGAATCTAAAAGTTTCTTTGAACAGTTGGAAGCTTTTAGTCGGCCTCTGTACGAGGGGAGTCCACACTCTCAATTGTCTATTTTTGTTAGGTTATTAGTATCAAATCAGATTGGAATGTTTCTCAGGGGAAAATGGACACTGTGATTGACCTTATGCATGAATTAGTTGACCCAAATCTAGAGATACCTGATAATTTCTACAAGGCAAAGAGGTTGGTGTCAAAGTTAGGATTTTCGTCGATGAGAATCGATTGTTGTGAAAACGGCTGCATGTTATACTACAAGGATGACATTGATCTAGAATCTTGTAAGTTTTGTCAAAGAGCTCGTTTTAAAAAAGCTCCCAGTGGGAAGAAAGTTGTTGTGAAGGCAATGCATTACTTATCTCTTATACCAAGCCTAAAGAGGTTATATGCATCAAATAGGCCAGCTCTTCACATGATATGGCATCATGAAAATAGAAGACCACCTGGTGTTATGTGTCATCCATCTGATGGAGAGGCCTGGAAGCATTTTGATAGAAAATATCCTGAGTTTGCAGCCGAACCACAGAACATTAGGTTGGGTTTATGTTCAGATGGATTCACTCCATACTCTATTTCTGCTGCACCATATTCTTGTTGGCCTGTATATTTGACACCATATAATCTTCCACCTGAGATGTGCATGACCAGTCTTGTTGGCCTGCATATAGTCAATTGCCTCACATGATGCAGTATTAGACATCTAGTGCCTCACGCACAGTTACTCTTAACCCTGGTAACTTACAACTTTCATCAGTATCTACTCCACAGATTGGGATATCAAGTCTTCCACTTCGAGGCAAAATCTCTGAACCTGAAATTCCTACCATAGACCAGTCTATTACACACGGTCAGGTACATCCACAAGATGGCATGAGGGACATGTGCAACAAACTCATCATAGATCCTGACGGTTATGGGTATGGTTTTTACAAAATGTATTTAGTTTATGAATATCTCATAATTGTTTTAGCTTTAACCTATAAATGTTTAAATTTTGGAATACAGTTTTAATCTGGATGCTGCTGTGAGGATCCTTTCTCAAATCATTCAAGATCTTTATAGGGGTGCTGTCACGAGTTGGGGCAAGATGTCAGACAATCTCAGGAACCATATTCTTTTGGAATTTAGGGTATATTCATTTCCATGGTCTTCTTTTCCTTACTGATTTATCAAAAAAGTTCATGTGATATAGTATTTGCATAATGAGGTGAACCAAAATATAATAAAAGACAATCAATGAAACTGGTGCAAGTTTTCTTTTTTCAATGTGATAAAAAGATATACACATCTTAAAATTTTGATCAAAATTTATATCGCCTGACTCTAAAAAAGAAAACTATGATAACTAGAAAATAACTCGAGCAGTAGAAAAGATATTTAAAATGGAGACGAGTGGATTTTTTCCCTATAAATAGTACTAGTATTATATCAAAAGTGAGAACTGAAAGTACAAGGGTAAACAAACTACTAGACAATCTTCCAGTTCAAGCTTAATGATAAACTAGCAACAATTACTCAGAAGGCATTATACAGAGTACGTATTAGAATTTTCAAACAACTTTACTATTGTAATCTTGCTACTTGCTCTAAAACAAATCTCTTGGATGATATTTTTTATCAAGATCTTTTGGTGTTGTTTTGTCTGTTGGAACACTCGTATATTTCTCTTCCTCTAAATATTGTACACAGCCTCAGTTAGAATTATTCCATACACTTGATCTCTTGGAATTCTTACCCTAACATAAGCTAACTTTTCTGAGGATCTTCTCTGATAATCTCTCAGCAATACTTGTAAATATTTCTACTGATTTCCTAATTTGGGGATTAGATGCTTTCCTTTTTCTCCCCTCCCCCCCCTCTTGCGAATAAGAGAACCTCTAGTGTCACATTCTTAAAAATTTCCAACTTTATATACGTCTGTACACACATTCATTACATATGTAATTTTAAAATATATACGTACATACCTATTATAATGATTGGATTGCACAACCATTTTGATTATCTTGATGTTAGCTTTTACTTGTTATTAATCGGTATGGTCTTCCAGTTGACCGAACGCTTCCATCTCACCAGGAAGCCCCAAAACTGAATACTAAGATTATTAAATGCTGTTTTTTTCTTTCCGTCTGTTTTATTAGTAAGAACTGAGCCAAAATTCTTAGTTGCACTTCACTTTGTTCTCTCTTTCTCATTCCCACTTCTCGAGCCTACTTTTCGCTATTCACTATATGATTTTTCTGCTTTCCAAAATGGGAACGAAATATTGAGTCATAACTCACAACAAGGTTATTTTCCATTCTCAGTTCTCTCTTAAACATCCATCTCTCTGTCTGGAGTATCGTTTATATCATTGTGTGGTTTCTTGAATATTGTTAATTTCACTTTTCAGTGCACTTTAGCGAGTGTATAGGTGGACATGTGGCATATAGCTAGATCTCATGTATGCTGAGTGTGTTTCTGTTGTAAATGTACATGATTGTATCTCAATGCTTTTCCAACGATACCCCCTCACCTCGTCGTTTTTTGAAAGGCTCTAAATCTTGAATGGTGTTGTTTACATTATGAATGAGTAGGTTTAACAAACATATGATATTTGATAATTCGACATTATCCCACTGCATAGGAACTCTATTGATACTCAACCAGTATAATAGCATCCTCTACATATAAGCTGACACATCCCATTCAAAGAACACGTGAAAAAAATTCGTTGCTTCATAGATTTGAGAAAGAATATTTTCTTAGTCTTCGGCTTTGCAAGAAAATGTTGAATTAAAATAGTCTAGCAAGATGATACTTACAGTTGTTGAGGAAATAAGCCGGGAAGTGCGTATATCATTTTGTAATGAACCATAATTTAACATGGAAATCGGATTCATGATCCTTAACTGGTATCTGCAGGTTCGGTCCTCTTTTCGATTATAAAGTAATGATTTTTTCTCACAAAGACAGCACTACCCATTGCGAATATAAACAAGATGAAGGACTTAAGCACCTCGATCTATGATACAACGAGTCAGTGAAATCTAAAAAACTGTTGTAATGATATGTCTTTTATTTTTATGAAATGATAGACAATGTAGACATTTAGATATTAATGCAGTGCTGTTGTTTTTCCTTCAAAACATCTGGAGTTCCTCTTTTTGCATATTGTCCATATGGTGCACAGAGGTATAGTGTTCTGTAAAGCCTTGAGCTGCTTTGGCATTTTGATAGTTGTGTGTCTTTGCGGGAGGGGAGGGTATAGGCTAATTCAAGCTGCTCTCTTACTCTTTCTGTTGAGTCTCGCGTTGATTGGGGCTTGGATATTTGTCTTTTTATGTGGTCATGTACAATCCCCGCACTAGTTTTTGGGGTTAAGTCCAAGGTCTAGTTTCTTATCATGATTATCTGCCTATTTATTAAAAATGATAATCTTTTAAGGGTCAGAGCAAGTTAAAGTTTAAATATAAAGATCTTCTGTTCAGGTTATATGTGTATTGCTAAGCTATTAATTCTTGTTTATGCTTCTCAATTCTGAGCTTTACAGTTTTCTTGGATTTTACCGTCTGGCTTTGGTTAGATTTGCTACTTTCTGTTGAATGTGTATGTTCAAATGCATTCTGATAGTTCTATGGTTGGGAAAAACTCGTTCAAGTTGCTCGAGGACTCTTGTTTTTCTATTGTGATGAATAAAAATGATAATATTTAGATCTTCTGAAACTATACCGATTATATGATTTTGATACTTTGAGCATTTATCTTTCTTTAAAAATACCTTGATCATACTGTTAGGTGGGAGAACACGAAAAAGAATATTGGCAGACCAAGATGAGAATTGGTACTAGAAGTATTATCCATCTTTGTTCTCTGAGTTTTTGACTCCATTAGGAAATTATGTGAATTTGATAAGATCGTGTTTGAGTTAATTTTTGTAATGTGGTTAATAACTTTCAGAATTTGGTAGGATGACGTGAGTTGAGCGTAATTTGAAAAAACACGGTCAGTAGGATTCATGTAGCAGACTCAACTTGTCTGGGATTAAGGCATGGTCATTGTTGTTTACGGATTGCAAACCGGTTTGTTGTTTGATTAACAAGATGAGAGTGGAAAGGATCAAGAAGATTCGGTTTTCTTCCGAGTGTAGGTTCAGTGATCGGGGCCTAGAGTTGTTCTACTAAGCTCTAGGTGAGTTAGATATAGTTGTCGAAATGAAAAGAACTAAGGTTACAGATATCGTAGTCCCAAACGAGAGGGGAAACAGACATGTAATTAACTCAAATCTACAGCTTTGCAAAATGCCTATAAAAATGAAGAAACGGGTGTTTTGAATCTTCTATTTCCCTGGAACACTGATAGCATCTACTACAGGATATAGAGCCCCTTCTCTGTAGTTTATGTTGAATGAGGCTGGATTTGTGTATTGGTATCCATGTGAATCAGTTCACCTTTTGAACGTGCTCTATAAAAATGAAGAAACAGATATTCTGAATCTTCTCTTTCCCTGGAACACTGATAGCATATTGTGGGATATAGAGCCCCTTCTCTGCAGTTTTCGTTGAGTGAGGCTGGATTTTTATATTGGTATCCATGTGAATCACTTCAGCTTTAGAGATGCTTTTTATGGGCAGCTAGTTGCAATATAAAGATTCATCTGGACAATCCCAAGTTATTACAGGTGATTTTTTTCTTAGGTACCTTCTGATAATGGCCTTGTAATATTGTATAGAAACTTTTGATAGAGAACAGAGAAATGTTTTGTATATCTATAATTACATACGCTGCTCTAATGAAGTATTTATTAGTAGCTTGTAAAATTTTCTGAGTGACCCACAATGTCTGTTTTGGCAATTTTTCCAGTAAGTTTCGGTTTCTCCCATAATAACAGCTTATCTTGTCATTACAGATAAAGTTTTTCATTAGCAAATTAATTCATCTTAGTTTATTTTTTCATTACAGAGAAAGCGTTTCTGGCGTCCAGAACATGAAGCCCAGATTAAAGCAAACTTCAAGTTAAAAGTTGGGTGCATACTTACTGGATTGCTATCAAAAGCTCGTGAAAAAAACAAGAGGCCCAGGTGGATTCTACCTGAAAATTGGCAGAAGTTAGTTGACCATTGGGAGATAGATTCGAGGTTCAAGCAGATGCGTGAGATTGGCAAGAAAGCTAGAGCATCTCTTAAGGGTGGTTCTTTACATACGAGTGGAGCTTAGAGTCAGGGAAATGTAAGGAGAAAACTGGTAGGTCATTCATGTGTGTTGGTATTTAATTTTTTCTTGCAAATGGGGTGTGCGTTTTCCTTCTTGTATTTGCAGTTATAAAGGTAAAAGTGTTATGCTGATCTCGTAACATCTTTATTGCGGCAATATTCCAAAAAGTAGTTTGAGAAATCACTGTTGGCTGTGCTAGAGCTCATATCTGATGTGGGAATAAGTTTTGTGATTGATGCAGCCACACAGATTTTTTACCTATTGCAACTTTCTTCAAAATGCTAAACCTTGTTTCTGAACCTGCAATATGTGCCAAAATTTGAGTACTTATGTCTTATCATTAAATTAATTTTATTTGTAGGAAAAGAAACTTGGGAGTCTAATAACTCAAGCTGAGGCATTCAAGGCTACACACACAAGGAAGAAGAAAACTCCTGAAGATCCTGATGTTTGGGTTGAGCCACGAGCTCAGCTGACCTATGTAAGCCTCTATTTCTAGTAGTTATTATTTTATTTTCTAAATTTATATTCTAATATAATTATCATTAAATTCAGAATCGATATCAACAATGCCTAGAGGATTTTCGTCAAACTCTACCAGAAGATAGGCGAAACCTACTGTTGACACCTAATTTTTGACCTCCATAACTAAGTTTAATTCAGAGTTTCTTCGATTTTCAAATAAAATCACAATAATTATTTTTTCCAAATAAATGCATTTTAAAATAGGTATTTGGGATAAATTTGTTATTTAAGTGATAATTATATATTTTCGTATTTGCATTTGCGAAATTGTATAAATGACGTCATCTAAATGAATATTTTCATCAAAATTGAACTTTAAATTAAGGATCATTTCAAAAAAATAATAATTAAAATCTTGATCTAATTATAATTTATTCTCGAATATGATTTATTTGGATAAATATGCATTTGATTTTATTAAATCAAGAAGCTTGGGATTAAACAAGGTATTAATTCGTATCGAAATTCAATTTAATTTAGCCAATCTATTAGATTTGACCATAATTGAAAATTGGTCATAATTGCAATGCAATTCGTCAATTGATTTTTAATTTGGTCAAAATAAATAAATATGGCTAGATTTTAAATTTCAATTGGGGTTATATTTTAAATAACCCCAAAATTCTCAAGAACTCTCATAACTTCTACCCAATTCCCACCAAAAAATAAATTCAAATTGTACTGCATTGTACTATTTCCCCCCAACTTTGTCTTTTTCCAATTTTGAAATTCAAAAGTTGTACTACATTGTACAATCCCCCCACATTATCTTTCACCTCACCTTATCTTCAATTTTAAAATTCTAAAAACACCCTTATTTGCTTTTTCTCCCACATTGGTGGAGGACAAGAAATAAATCCTCATCCTTTCCTATAAATACTTTTCTCCCACATTGGTGGAAGAGAGAAAAAAAAACTTCATTCTCTCCTATAAATACTACCACTACTTTGGTAGAGAGGGAAAAAAAGGAAGAAAAAAAAAGAGACTAGAAAGGTGAAAAAAAAATCCTTTTGAGCAAAATAGTTATTTTTATTTAGTAAAATTTTTTGTGTCATAGAGTTGGTCGGCTAATCAAAATTTTTGAGTTGCCGGCGATGCTTTTCGGTGGTAGTTGATTCCGACGAAGCTCGTAGTCTCGTTTTACTGCCCCCCAAAAGGTAAACACACCTTTTTTTAAAAAAAAATTTAGTTTTTATTATTATTTTATTCTTCATCTTTTTTCTTCTTCGTAGTCCGTAGATATAATTTTGTTTGCTGGGATTGTATGTTGTAGATGGCCTTGAAGGCCCTAGGACGTTGTGGTATCGATATTCTAATTATTTTCATGTTCATGATATAAAAATGAGCTAGCAATAGTTGTATGTGCCTTTTTTGACTTTATTCTTTGATTATTTTGGATAAAGTTTCAATCTTTGCTTAAAAGATGTATTTATACTTTGTTTAAACTCATTGTTGTTGGATATATTTGTTTTTAGTATGTAAAGTTATTTTCTTTAAGTTAATGTTGAATGTTTCGCCTTTTCGCCTTATTCTTTGATTATTTTGGATAAAGTTTAGATCTTTGCTTGAAAAATATAATCATGTCTTGTTCAAAATCATTGTTGTTGAATATGTTTATTTTTAGCATGTAAAATTATTTTCTTTTTATTGAAAAGAATAGTTAATATTGATTGTTTTGCCTTTTGACCTTATTCTTTGATTATTTTGGATAAAGTTTAGATCTTTACTTGAAAAGACATACCCATGTCTTGTTTAAACTCATTGTTGGTAGATATATTTGTTTTTAGCATGTAAAGTTGTTTCCTTTATGTTGAAAAGAATAGATAATATTGATTTTTTTATTTTTTTTTTGTATACTTTATTCTTTGATTATTTTGGATAAAGTTTAGATCTTTACTTGAAAAACAATACCCATGTCTTGTTTAAACTTATTGTTGGTAGATATATTTTTTTTAGCATGTAAAGTTGTTTATTTTATGTTGGAAGAATAGTTATTATTATTTGTTGCGCCATAATAAAAATAGTAATTAGTTAAGTCAAGAATTTGTCATTTGCTTACTAATTATTTTAATGAATTTCAAAACCCTCATATAAGATATGAAGTGCTAGCTTTATTTTTCATCCAAGATGTTTATTCCTCTTTGTTCGCTTGTTGTCTTTTCAAAATGATAAGAAAGTTCGAACTTTCGCGGCTAAATAAAATTATTTGATATTTTTGACTCATGCATAGTATGATTGTGAAACGATATTTCACTTTTAGAAATGCTAAAGTTTTATTCTTATTTTCTTACTCCGGATTGTTATGTGTGATCTTTGTGTGTGTAAAGGCTTGATTCATGTCTCTCTTTTATTCATAATATCAAAAGAGAATCAACGATGTCTTAGAAATATAAACCATACGTCGTTACGCGTTTTTCCATAAAATGTTGATTGTGATTTAGATGTATAAATTTTCGTTAATGTCGCCTTAATTGAGATTTAGGATTCTCTTACTTGAAAAGTTAAGCTTTATTTTCTTTTGTTATATGGATTAGTATCTATGTTTGTTCAATTTTAGAAGTCATGAGTATTTTCCTTGTTGCCTCATCCCTTTACTTTCGCAAGCTTACGTTGTTTGTTTCTTGTATTAATTCATCGAATATGACCTTCTTCCTTTTACCTTTATTCATTCTTGTATGAACATAAATCATGAGGCATGTAAGTGGGTGTCTTTGCTTTACATTTTATTTGTTGACTCTCATTCTTGTGCAAGTGTGCTTATCATTGTCATTCAAAAATTGGTTCTTGATATTTTCTTTTGCTTTGAAATATGTCACTTTTATGCCTTGAACATATATTAATTTCTTTATCTTTTCTTTGCATGCAAAAAATGTCTCGAGTCCAAATGGACTCCTCTCCTCTTGCATTTCGTAATGGGTAAATGAGGCTCACCCCTTCGATTCAAGTTCGAAGTTTAAACCCAAGGTCCACTACATTGCGTGCGGGTGCTAGAAGATAGATGAAGAAGGAAAATGGGTCAAAACCCATTGATGAGATCACTAAGAGACTTGAAAAGTCTCAATTTTTATTATTGTCTTCTCTTAATTTATTCATTTAGTCATTTATTTATTCATTCATTTCGGTCTCGAAGCCAAAGTTATATTTAATACAGAAGGGGTAAGACTCGAGCCAAAGGCTCGAAAAATAGTTTAGGACAGGTGAAATGGGTCGGAAGCCCAACTAGACTAGGACAGGTCTCATTGATTTGGACCCAATGGCCTAAATCCTTTACTTTCTCCTTCTTTCCCCTTTTATGTGTTTATTTGTTTATTAGTTTTGTTTAGACTTAGTTAAAATTCCTAATAAGTCACCTAAATCTATTTTACACAAGTCTTTCTTTTTTTTTTTGGAAAAAAAATTAAATCACTGTTTCAACAAATTAATCTTTTCGAAGTTAATCAAAAGACGATTTTTAAACAGTCCGGATAACTGCAAGTTAGCGGACGTTTTAGGTGCCTAACACCTTCCTAAAACGTTAATGGGAACCGTTTATCTAGAATCTCTACCTTAAAACGATTTTTCTATTTTGAATCGTTTGAAGTAACTTTTCTAAAGGTTTCTTAATTCCTTTTCAAAATTAAGTGGCGACTCTCTCTCAAAAGTTAAAATTTCCGCAAAACAGAAATGGCGACTCAGTTGGGGATTTTTGAACTAGGTTCTAACCGAATGTTTGATTCCGTCTTTTGATTAATTGTGTGTTTTTATTTTTTGATTCTGTAAAGTTTAATTATCGTATCTCATGGCATATTCCGACATTATTTTAACTGTTTTGGGGTTTCTTGAGTATCCCGACCCTTATTGATCAATTCAAAAAATGTGTTGGAAATACAAACAGTGAGTCGTCTGATGGCTGTTTGTATTTTCAAACTCAAGTTGTCCGCTTGAGAACCACTGTTCAAACCTACTCTAGACATCGAGGATAGAACGAAACCAAAACCCTATTTTAGGCATGAGCCTAGGATGACCCAATACCCGAGCGGGGTATTGGGCCCATTAAAAACCTTTCCTATGTCTATTGACCCCGAGTCAATTATAGACGAACCATATTTATGTGTTGAGGAAAATGTATGCCTGTCTAATTCAATCCATTATCCTTTGGGGGTCGGGAAAAAGCTTGATTTTCTTACTTTTGTAAGAAGAATTGAAGCAAGATAAGCAAGAAATTGATCGATTTGGGAGGTTGCATCTAAGGTATAGTTTGAACATCAACGGATGTCACCAATAAAAAAAGTGGACGAAGCTAAGAAGGAGAAGATTGATAGAACAAGCACTCGTGAATTAGTATTTTCTATCCCCTGTGTGGGAACGTGTCTTCTTTCATGTTATTTCCCTTTCCCTAAAGATAGTATCCCTATTTTGTTATCTTTTGTAGGCATTTATGCCCTTTTAGTGTCTATAAAAGTTGGGGGATAATGGATTGACTTTAAGGAATCATATATTTTTCTTCAAAATTCATTAGGCCTAAATCCTTGGCTCAAACGAGTCACCTAATTAGGATGCACGTTTATTACAATATGCTTGTGTAATATAACTGCTTATGTGCTTATACATGTTATGTTGATCCGAATCAAAGGCGAACTGATCCAATCCCATTTTTCATAGAACATCTCTAGGCAGAAATATACCCCACTATACAAAAGTCCGACCAAAAGTACTCCAAATCTCCCAAGTTTCTCAGAAAAGTTCGTAGTTATTCTCAAAACTTCAAAAATGA
This sequence comes from Capsicum pubescens, assembly GCA_030864215.1. Classification (NCBI taxonomy): domain Eukaryota; kingdom Viridiplantae; phylum Streptophyta; class Magnoliopsida; order Solanales; family Solanaceae; genus Capsicum; species Capsicum pubescens. The sequence goes on from CM061546.1 coordinate 40,466,450, forward strand.
TCGCTACCATTTTAGGAACGTTGACTTTAGAATCAGAAAATGCCATTATAGTTCGAACTACGTAGGGCCTGATTTCTTCTCCGTGAGATACATAGGCAGCTTTTCGGCCCGGCCATATCTCCAAAAGCTCTGTTGTCCTCCACTTTCTTGAAGGAAGAAGAAGAGTTGAATCTTCCCAACAAATTCCACCTATGCATATCATTGAGCAATATCCTGTTCATTAAAATCCCCGAGTCATTATTTCTTCATGGATAAATTCTCATGAGATGAGAAACAACTCTACGTGTTTACTTCCTACCTTATCATCTTGCTTTACTTATTACTAACAGAATCTAACACGTCAGCATTTGAGTTATTTTTACTTTGCAGGTAAGAGAAACTACTTTGTGTTGGCACAAAATGGCCCTACTTCACCAGATCAAAATGAATAAGAGATCCCCTTCTTGACTATCGCTTTGTTACTGGAAAAGAAAAATGACTAGTAGTAAAACTGGACTCTACCAATCATTTTTCAACCCTGTAAGCGATGGTCTCGAGGATGGAACAAGGAAAATATAAGGGAAGAATTTCCCAAGACAATCGAGATCATGAAAGATTAATTGGAGGAAACATTGTTGAATTGGACCTCCACTCCACTCATGACTCATCGCCCATCGTATAACAGTAACTTAAAATATGCCATTATCATGTCATGTCAAGAAGAAAAATAATTATAGCCCGAGAACAGTCAACAGAAGAGTCAAAGAGTTCGTGAATAAAAGAAGCCTAATCTAGAGGAAACCGGGGTGGTTAACTAGGAAGGCGATGACTCCATTGGACATTGGATCCTTTGTTCTATCAAGACAAACGCAATACAAACGTCATGTCATCCATAAAAGTACTTATTTATATCCTAGTAAGGTGGATAAGAGTATTTTTAGGGCCATTATGAGTTTATCTACGAACTACGTTTTACCTGAATTCCCAAGAAAGGGATACGTAGGCGGCCTATGTCGGCTTCGGTCAACCCCTTAGGAAAATTTGTCCTTTCCCTTTATGTACGAACTACATTTGACCTGAATTCCCAAGAACGGGATACGTAGGCGGCCTATGTCATCTTCGGTCAACCCCTTAGGAAAATTTATTCTTTTCCTTTATGTACGAACTACGTTTGACCTGAATTCCCAAGGAAGGGATACGTAGGCGGCCTATGTCGGCTTTGGTCAATCCCTTAGGAAAATCTAACCTTTTCCTTTATGTATGAACTACGTGATGACCTGAATTCCCAAGAAAGGGATACGTAGGCGGCCTATGTCGGCTTCGGTCAACCCATTAATTCTAAGCGTAGCCCTGAACTACGTTTGATCTGATTCCTGCTTTAACGGGATACGAAGGCGCCCCAACGGCCCAGTCATATAACCCCAGGAAATGGAAACTAGGGAAGAATTTTCGAGAAGAAATATCAAAAATTCACAAGAAAAGATCGACATCCAACAAAGAGAATGAAGATCAGCAAAGACTTCAGATCCACTCGAATTGGTATCATCTCAAACAACTTTAAACTGGGGCATAAATTTTGAGGAAGACCTCAAAATTTCCACCAAATGCCGGAACATATTTCAAATTCCCCAGCACCAGAGGTTAAAGTCAAGCTTTGGAAGCCACCAACTGTAACAAAGTCCGGGTAAACTCAATTTTCGGCTATGATAGAACTACTTGAAGAAACCCTCCAACAATGATCATGAGTTTTGGAAACCATCCGGCAAATATAATCAAAGCCACGAGGAATACGTTCGTTTGAGCTAGTACATGACATGACTGGCAGAGATTTTCTAAAGTTTTACAAAAGTTTTTGAAATTATTCTAAAAAATTTAAGACTATTTTCAAAAATCTTACAACTCACTTATTTAGTACTTGCCTAGACATCATTTGGGATGGAGTGTCAGGGTGGAAGTCCCAACATGGCGGAATGACCAAGAGATGGCAAAGAGCAAATCGAAGAAGGTCAACATGGAGTAATTTCATTCAAACTAATCATTTTTCTGTGGATGCAGGGATCAATACACAAAAATGAGAGTCTCTTTCAAAAATCCCCGAGCAAATTGGGAACCTCAACAGATCATTAATGCCCAAGAATGGTATTTTAGGATAGCCCTAAAAATGGGTTAACAACTATTTATTGAGGACCTTTTGATTTGTCCATCTCATTTTTTGAGATCATAGGCGACAAACAAAAGCGCCTAGTCTTCTTTACAAATATTTTATTTAGAAGTTTCCTAAAAATAGTCGCTAGCAAAAAAAACTTTGTGTCTACTAATCGCTTGCCTTGAGCACAGGTACATGTAGAAATTAAGACGATGACGGATGAATTCAGGTAAAATTATTTTATCATTGCCGCAAGGCGTTGCCCCAAGGGCCATTACATATCATTGCCGCAAGGCGTTGCCCCAAGGGACATCACATATCATTGCCGCAAGGTGTTTCCCCAAGAGTCATTACATATCATTGTCGCATATCATTGCCCCAAGGGCCATTGGACATCATTGCCGTAAGGCATTGCCCCAAGGGCCATTACATATTATTGCCGCAAGGTGTTGTCCCAAGGGCCATTGCATATCATTGCCGCAAGGTATTTCCCTAAGGGACATTACATATCATTGTTGCAAGGCATTTCCCTAAGGGCCATTCCATATCATTACCGCAAGGCGTTGCCCCAAGGGCCATTGCATATCATTGCCGCAAGGCGTTTCCCCAATGGACATTGCATATCATTGCCGCAAGGAGTTGTCCCAAGGGCCATTCCATATCATTGCCGCAAGGCATTTTCCTAAAGGCCATTGCATATAATTGCCGTAAGGAGTTTCCCCAAGGGCCATTCCATATCATTGCCGCAAGGCGTTGCCCCAAGGGCCATTGCATATTATTGCCGTAAGGCGTTGCCCCAAGGGCCATTGCATATCATTGCCGCAAGGCATTTCCCCAAGGGTCATTCCATATCATTGCCGCAAGGCGTTGCCCTAAGGGTCATTGCATATCATTGTCGCAAGGCGTTTCCCCAAGGGTCATTGTATATCATTGTCGCAAGACGTGCCTCAAGGGCCATCACATATCATTGTTGCAAAGGCAATTGCCGCAAGGCGTGCCTCAAGGGCCATCACATATCATTGTTGCAAAGGCAATCTCATGCCATCGCCCCAGAAGGTATTCAATATCTGTTGACGCGCTAGACAGAAATGCTGGCGTCGAGGATATCATCATTATTTAATATCTGTTAACACGCTAGACAGAAATGCTGGCATCGAGGATATCTCATCATTTTATGAATCAGAATATAAATTCATTGAGAGCACACGATTTGAAGAGACTCCTTTAAGTCGCTATCTAAGGATGAATGATATATAAGATTTCCTAGAAATTAACAATTTGAGGGTCATCTATAAGTCATATTATTTGAAATAGGATAGTGTGTAAGATCACCTATGAGTTGATAGACTGTAGGTCATCCGTAAGCCACATCAACATCCTAACCGGATAGTATGCAAGATCGCCGAAAAATTAATAGTTCAAAGGTTATCCCTAAGTCGCAACTAAATCCTTACCGGAGAATATGCAAGATTATCTAATTGATACGTCCAAGGGTTCTCTATAAGTCGTATCATATCCAATATCGATTATGTGCAGGATTACCCAAAGACTAACAATTTGAGGGATTATCTATAAGTCATATTGTATCCAAGGTCGGATGATGTGCAGGAACACCTGAAAGCTAGTGATTGGAGGAATATATGTAAGCCATCTCTTATCCAAAGTCAGATAATGTGTAGGATTACCTAAAAGCTAACAATTCAAAGGATATTTGTAAGTCGCCTAGTATCCAACGACAAATAATGCACAAAATTATCCAAAGATTGACAATTTAAGGAAAATTTATAAATCGATCTTCGGCTATAACCGGAGAGGTTATCATTCCACATACAATAAGTGATATAGATAGCCAAAAGGGTTGCCACACCAGCACAAGATTACACGGTTGTAGGGACCGTTCTGCATAAAGTATCACCGGTGTCCAAAAAGGCCACCCACTTTGAAGACATATTCAATCAACAAATGTCATAATTATACAACAACCAAGAGGGTTGTTGTGTTTGTTGTTGCTAGTTATTTCATTCCAAACAGGTACATGAAGAGATGACTTCACTTTTCAGGCTACAACTTACGTGGAGATATGGTAAAAGACTACCTACCTCTTTCGTGAATTATGTTAGAACTAACAATTTTGTTTGAAATATTGTCGAGGGCATCCGAGAGGATGAAAAATCTTGAATCAAACCCAAAGGTACGGACGACTCCCAAAATGGACGCAACATGACGTGGAACTCTTTCTTAGCAGCAAAACGGGACATAGTCTAGAGAGGGACATCAAACTCTTTGTACGCGAGCTAAATGATGATCACCACCACCATCCAATCACACCCCTATTAGAAGGCATGTGGGTATTTTGGGATATTATATTTTCAGCTTCACCTTCGGGATATTTCTTAATTCATGTCGAGGGTAACCTTCTCTTTCTTCCAGATTCGAGTGATAAGACTCCTAGAGTTTTTTGGAAATTATGCCAAGGTAAATTCTTACCCATGGATGTGAAGAGCTCCACGTTCATGGTTAAGATCTTACAAGCCTCTTTACCGCAACTCGATCAACTTGTCACTCATCTTGAGCCAAAGATCGTCTGAAATAAAAGACTATCTTTTCTACCGATTGAGTCGAACTACAATCAGTCTGATTCCCTGAGTCCTGGGGATATGTAGGCTGGGCTCTACATAGAAAACTCGACTGCATTCCAACCTCCCCCCAAATCCCTTTATTCTCCAGCTTCTCGGTTTATCAAAAACTCTAAAACCGTGACAGTTGGTGAATTTTCTTGAAAATTGTGCTTGCAATCTAGCTTTATGAACTACAAATGGCCTGAATTCTCATGTAACTTGAGATATGTAGGAAACTTGATACCGAGGTTCGGCCATAACTCCATGAAACTCGTGCGGAAAACCAACCTCTCTTAGATATGAATTTGTGGTCGGACAAAAATTGGGAACGTCAACCTCCCTTTGCCCAGGGTTACTTGCATCCGCCCTACCCAAAGGGAGGGGGCGGTTGTTGACACCTAATTTTTGACCTCCATAACTAAGTTTAATTCGGAGTTTCTTCAATTTTCAAATAAAATCACAACAATTATTTTTTCCAAATAAATGCATTTTAAAATAGGTATTTGGGCTAAATTTGTTATTTAAGTGATAATTATATATTTTCATATTTGTATTTGCAAAATTGTATAAATGACGTCATCTAAATGAATATTTTCATCAAAATTGAACTTTAAATTAAGGATCATTTCAAAAAAATAATAATTAAAATCTTGATCTAATTATAATTTATTCTCGAAAATGATTTATTTGGATAAATATGATTTTGATTTTATTAAATCAAGAATCTCGGGATTAAATAAGGTATTAATTCGTATCGAATTTCAATTTAATTTAGTCAATCTATTATATTTGACCATAATTGAAAATTGGTCATAATTGCAATGCAATTCGTCAATTGATTTTTAATTTGGTCAAAATAAATAAATATGGCTAGATTTTAAATTTCAATTGGGGTTATATTTTAAATAACCCCAAAATTCTCAAGAACTCTCATAACTTCTACCCAATTCCCACCAAAAAATAAATTCAAATTGTACTACATTGTACTATTTCCCCCCAACTTTGTCTTTTCCCAATTTTGAAATTCAAAAGTTGTACTACATTGTACAATTCCCCCCATATTATCTTTCACCTCACCTTATCTTCAATTTTAAAATTCCAAAATCACACTTATTTGCTTTTTCTCCCACATTGGTGGAGGACAAGAAATAAATCCCCATCCTTTCCTATAAATACTTTTCTCCCACATTGGTGGAAGAGAGAAAAAAAAAATCTCATTCTCTCCTATAAATACTACCACTACTTTGGTAGAGAGGGAAAAAAAAAGGAAGAAAAAAAGAGAGGCTAGAAAGGTGAAAAAAATCCTTTTTAGCAAAATAGTTATTTTTATTTAGTAAATTTTTTTGTTTCATAGAGTTGGTCGGCTAATCAAATTTTTTGAGTTGCCGGTGACGTTTTTCAGTGGTAGTTGATTCCGACGAAGCTCGTAGTCTCATTTTTCTGCCCCCCAAAAGATAAACACACTTTTTTTTTTTTTAATTTTAGTTTTTATTATTGTTTTCTTCTTCATCTTTTTTCTTCTTCGTAGTTCGTAGATATAATTTTGTTTGCTGAAATTGTATGTTGTAGATGGCCTTGAAGGCCCTAGAACGTTGTGGTATCGATAGTCTAATTATTTTCATTTTCACGATATAAAAATGATCTAGCAATAGTTGTATGTGCCTTTTTTGACTTTATTGTTTGATTACTTTGGATAAAGTTTCAATCATTGCTTAAAAGATGTATTTATGCTTTGTTTAAACTCGTTGTTGTTGGATATATTTGTTTTTAGTATGTAAAGTTATTTTCTTTATGTTTAAAAGAATAGTTAATGTTGAATGTTTCGCCTTTTCACCTTATTCTTTGATTATTTTGGATAAAGTTTAGATCTTTGCTTGAAAAACATAATCATGTCTTGTTCAAACTCATTGTTGTTGAATATGTTTATTTTTAGCATGTAAAGTTATTTTCTTTTTATTGAAAAGAATAGTTAATATTGATTGTTTTGCCTTTTGACCTTATTCTTTGATTATTTTGAATAAAGTTTAGAGCTTTACTTGAAAAGATATACCCATGTCTTGTTTAAACTCATTGTTGGTAGATATATTTGTTTTTAGCATGTAAATTTATTTTCTTTATGTTGAAAAGAATAGATAATATTGATTTTTTTAATTTTTTTTTTTACTTTATTCTTTGATTATCTTGGATAAAGTTTAGATCTTTACTTGAAAAATAATACCCATGTCTTGTTTAAACTTATTGTTGGTAGATATATTTTTTTTAGCATGTAAAGTTGTTTATTTTATGTTGGAAGAATAGTTATTATTATTTGTTGCGCCATAATAAAAATAGTAATTAGTTAAGTCAAGAATTTGTCATTTGCTTACTAATTATTTTAATGGATTTCAAAACCCTCATATAAGATATGAAGTGCTAGCTTTATTTTTCATCCAAGATGTTTATTCCTCTTTGTTCGCATGTTGTCTTTTCAAAATGATAAGAAAGTTCAAACTTTCACGGCTAAATAAAATTATTTGGATACTTTTGACTCATGCATAGTATGATTGTGAAACGATATTTCACTTTTAGAAATGCTAAACTTTTATTCTTATTTTCTTACTCCGGATTGTTATATGTGCTCTTTGTGTGTGTAAAGACTTGATTCATGTCTCTCTTTTATTCATAATGTCAAAAGAGAATCAACGATGTCCTAGAAATATAAACCATAGGTCGTTACGCATTTTTTCATAAAATGTTGATTGTGATTTAGATGTATGAATTTTCGTTAATGTCGCCTTAATTGAGATTTAGGATTCTCTTACTTGAAAAGTTAAGCTTTATTTTCTTTTGTTATATGGATTAATATCAATGTTTTTTCCATTTTAGAAGTCATGAGTATTTTCCTTGTTGCCTCATCCCTTTACTTTCGCAAGCTTACGTTGTTTGTTTCTTGTATTAATTCATTGAATATGATCTTCTTCCTTTTACCTTTATTCATTCTTGTATGAACATAAATCATGAGGCATGTAAGTGGGTGTCTTTGCTATACATTTTATTTCTTGACTCTCATTCTTGTGCAAGTGTGCTTATCATTGTCATTTAAAAATTGGTTCTTGATATTTTCTTTTGCTTTAAAATATGTCACTTTTATGCCTTGAACGTATATTAATTTCTTTATCTTTTCTTTGCATGAAAAAAATGTCTCGAGTCCAAATGGACTCCTCTCCTCTTGCATTTCGTAATGGATAAATGAGGCTCACCCCTTCGAGTCAAGTTCGAAGTTTAAACCCAAGGTTCACTACATGGCGTGCGGGTGCTAGAAGATAGATGAAGAAGGAAAATGGGTCAAAACCCATTGATGAGGTCACTAAGAGACTTGAAATTCTCAATTTTTATTATTGTCTTCTTTTTATTTATTCATTTATTTATTTATTCAATTCGGCCTCGAAGCCAAAGTTGTATTTAATACAGGAGGAGCAAGACTCGAGCCAAAGGCTCGAAAAATAGTTTAGGACAGGTGAAATGGGTCGGAAGCCCAACTAGACTAGGACAGGTCTCATTGATTTGGGCCCAATGGCCTAAATCCTTTACTTTCTCCTCCCTTCCCTTTTTATGTGTTTATTTGTTTATTAGTTTTTTTTACACTTAGTTAAAATCCCTACTAAGTCGCCTAAATCTATTTTACACGAGTCTTTTTTTTTCTTTTTTTTTGGAAAAAAAATCAAATCACTATTTCAACAAATTAATATTTTCGAAGTTAATCAAAAGATGATTTTCAAACCATCCGGATAACCGCAAGTTAGAGGAAGTTTTAGGTGCCTACCACCTTCCTAAAACGTTAATAAGAACCGCTTATCTAGAATCTCTAACTTAAAATAATTTTCCTGTTTTGAATCGTTTGAAGTAACTTTTCTAAAGGTTTCTTAATTCCTTTTCAAAATTAAGTGGCGACTCTCTCTCAAAAGTTAAAATTTCCGCAAAACACCTACCACTTAGCTTAGAGCAGAATGAGAGAATATGGTTAGATACTGTTGGTGGCCCGAGTAGGTATGGATATGCTTATGGATTGCCCCAACTAACTTTTCGTGAATTTCATTCGGACCTATAAGGCGTCGGTAGTTTGTAGGATGATGAGTCAAGGGAGACAATTTTGGCTTTGAAGCAGTAAATAGCAGAGCTATCTATCAAAGCTAAGGCCTCACAGACTAGGGAAAGGTAAAGAGATATACAGTATCTGGGAATGAAGGCCCAATTCGATGCATTACTTGCTTCCGGGGGGATTCCCCCTTGTTCCGGTGATGTAGTGCGCCCTCCTCGACCTCCACAGTCTCTACCTATTTCACATGGAGTATATGGTCAATACAGAGATGCGACTGAGGAGTCCAACAGTGATGAAGATGATGAGGATTACTATGTGGACAATGCACTGCCGCGTTGTTAATGTTGAATATCATCTAGATAATTCAAACTATATATTTTATTGTGGTTTATTTGAATTCTTAGGTGTTTTTGAATCCATTAAAACTTTAAAGTAGTATGAACAATAGTATTGTTAAATAACTTATGACTTTTATGTTTTGTTCATTCAATTTCAAGGTATTTAAATTTTATTTTCATTTTGTGGTTTTTAGATTATATTTACTTGTGTTTGTTGTAGTTTGATTGATTGGTGGAAGTTTTTGGATCTCGATTTAATTGATTATTTTGTATATATTATTAAATTGAATTAAAATGGCAGGTATTTGTAAAAGCTATTATGTAGCAAAAAGAGACCTCATGAGGTTGCTATTTCACATTTTTATTTTTTTGCAAATGCACAAAAGCGACTTAATGAGGTCTCTTTTTCACGATTTTATTTTCTACATGCTTAAATAAGAGACTGCAATAGTTCACTTATGTTTTAAATAAATTATTTAGAATAAAAAATTAGAAAATAATAGTCACCCCATGAGGTGTCTTTTAATTAAAAAAAACAAAAAACAAAAAACAAATAGAGACCTCATGAGGTCTCTTTTTAATAAAATAATAATAAATATAAAAAATAATTTAGAGACCTCACGAGGTCTCTTTTTTGTAAAAATCAAGAAATAACCTAGTGACCTCGTGAGGTTGTTTTTAAGTGACCGCATGAGGTCTCTTAGAAAAAGCGACCTATGTTTTGGAGACCGTCAATTGAGGTCGCTTTTGAAGTCTCTTTTTGAGGGAAAGAGACCTCATGAGGTCTTTTTTTTATGTCTCTTTTTACAGCTTTTTTAGTAGTGATGGGAAGAGTTTGCTATGACCTTTTTAGATAGATTCTTTCCCTTAGAGATGAAAGAATCCAAGGTGTTAAAGTTCATTAATCTCAAGCAAGGTAGTATGAGTGTGAAAGAGTATTCCCTCAAGTTTACTCAGTTAGCCAGGTATGCTCCCCATGTAGTAGCAAACAATAGATCCAGAATAAGCAAGTTTGTGTTTGGGTATCTGGTAGAGTGGTTAAAGAGTGCAGGACTGCGATGTTGATTAGGGATATGGACATATCTAGGCTTATGGTCCATGCTCAACAAATTGAGGAACAAAAACTTAAGAAGAAGGAGAGAGAAAATAAGCTAGCCAGAACGAGTAGCTTTAGTTTTGCCCAACCAAGGTCAGATGGTGGTAACCGTTCTTGGTTTAGTCAGAAGTTTTTAGCCCCAGTTCCATCTTTAGCTAGTACACCAGTACTAAGGTTTAGGAATGACAGTCATAATGGGGTGCCAGGCTCCAATACCTAGAGTAGTGTAAGCGATGTTCTTACTAATCTGCTTTGCGGAGAATGTGGTAAGAATCATAAGGGTATGTGTAGAGCCAACAGTGATGTGTGTTTTGGATATGGCGAGTCAGGTCACAGAGTCTGAGACTGTCCTAAGGCTGGTCTATGAAGTCAGCATAATCATCTTTCAGCTCAGTCCGGTCGCCCGAGTCAGCTAGGTGCCACTTCCAGCGTCGCCAGTGGGCAACGCCCAAATAGGCTTTATGCACTTCAATCCAGGCAAGATCGGGAAAGTTCCCCTGATGTGGTCAATGGTACATTATAGACCTCCCATTTACCTATTTATGTCTCATCAGATCTAGGAGCTTCTCTGTATTTTGTAACTCTTTGCATAAAAGTTAACTTTAAAGTCAGACCAAATATTAACAAAACCTTTCTCAGTCTCCACCCCAGTGGGTCAGTCTATCATAGCCCGACGGGTATACAGGAACTGTCCGGTTATGATATCCCAGGAAGTCAGGCTTCCAAATTCCAGTAGTAATATTAGTATGTGTAGAAAAGTAATGGGTGGGAATGATGCCCAACCCGTCTTTATCTCAGTTCAAAGTTTTGTACTTCAGTCATCACGATACCTACGCATGCTTTACGTCTCATCTCCATGAACACAACTTATATTGACACACTTTCCATAGAATTGTGTGCGTTTCCAGTTCTTAGTACGAGGAGTTCCAGTTCACTCAGTAGTACGAATCATGTTCCATGAACATGGAAGTTCCAAACTCAGGTCATACAGCTCATACCTTACCGTGTGTTCAGTCCTAGTTACCATCTAAATTGTAGTCTTAGTCATAGTCATAGTCTTAGTTATAGTGTCAGTCTCAGTCTAGTAATCAGATCAATAACTCGGTTCAGTTTCAGGTTTGCTTGACCATAGCGTACAGTTACCAATTACTCAACTATTAGTATTTCAGTACCTCAGTTTACAAACTATTTCATAATCATGTTATACGCTTGGTTTTGCATTCTCAAATAATATAATTTTTCACGCATTCATGCTTAGTTATCTTATGTTACTCAGTCAGTCCCTTCCTCATAAGCATAATACTTTACAGTTCCAATCCAGTTATTCAGACTAAGTACAGTTCAGTCTTGCAGACCCAGTATTCAGCTATCAGTCACTCAGTTAACCAGATAAGTTAGTACATTTATGCATTCCTGCTCAGTGCCCATGTGAATATTTTCAGTAGCCTCAAGTGAAATGCATACAGTGTTGAAGTAGAAATTCCAGTTGAGGGAATAGTCGAGAAACGTGGCTAAGATTGCAAGCTAATAGTTGTAGTGCATAAGACTTAGTAACTCTATCTTAGATGATGATTCATAGGACTCGCCTCATATTACAGAATTCTAGCCACGTTATGATATCTTATTTCGACAATGCCAAGTTTTTCTTGCTCCCTAAATTGATGGCAACTCAATAAAAAGAGTGTCGGAGAAAAGCTCAAGTTGAGAATAATTTTTTAGTATGAGTTAGTCCATAAAGCTAGTAATTCAGTTTAGCAGTCAGACGAACAAATTCATGTGGTGTGGTTTTCCATCCTTACATCTAGCCGCACTATCTGAAGTCTTATGAATGTAACTATTCTAAGATGGACCAACCAGGATGTTGCGTGTTCAGCTCAGTTCATGTATCATGTCTCAGTTTCAGGCCTTAGATATTCAGTCACGATTCAGTTCATATGTGCCTTGTACATCACCCCAGTTTTCCTCAGTATCTCAGCCAATTCAGTATTCTTTGGGGGACATAACGTCCTAAGGGGGAGATGCACTATAACCCCAAGTTTTCATGTCCTAAACCTTCCAGTTCTCTTCATGTAATGAATCCAATTTGGAGTAGTGGGTACTTATAAGTTGAACCACAAGTTCAAATCTCAGTCGTAAGCCATATATTCAAGGGGCTCAGTTCTGTTCATGTATCACGTTCCAGTCTCAGTCCTGTTCTCATGCTCCCAATTATGCGTTCTCCAAAAATGATCTTGGGTTCATCAGTATTTTTCAGTTTAAGTAATAGTTTTTCCTTGAACTTACTCAGTTCCATGTTCAAATTATCTTTCCAAACTTGGTACCAATTACCAGTGCATATTCAGTCATGTGTTCATGAGTCAGTTTAGTCATGTACCCATGCATCAGATATGCATGTTCAGTATATATATGAGAAAATCATCTTATCAGTATTCCCAGCTTAGTCAGTCTCATTCGAGGACAAATGTTCCCAAGGGGGAGATATTGTAAGACCCCGCAAAATTTCTAGCTTAATTCGGTCCTTTATACTTGTTAAGGGGTCCATGCTTAGAATAAATTAGCTAAGTATTCAGACTTAGTGCCATTTTAGACTTCAAAAGTTGGCAATCTTATTTCGGGACCTTTGTGCCCTTTAAATGTTGATATTTGAGTTAATTCATGATCAGGAAGGTCAATAGATGTTCCCAGGAAAGTTTTAAATAATTCGAACCTCGTTCAGTCCATGTTTGAGTGCCCAAAACAGAGGGTCAACGCGATCTCGATGCATCGCATCGACCATTGTGTCGATAAGATAGTTTTTCCCCAGCTTCAGTGTAAATTCCATTAAACCGATACATATTTAACGCAGCACATTAGCTATTACGTCGATGCCAATGACACGGCGCGTCGGCCTGCGCGTTGGTAACACAGTTTATAGGCATTAAAAAGATGCGTCCTCAGGGTTAATTAGGTCTTTTTCCCATGCCCTTCAGCCCCCAAAACACGAAATTAAATCCTTTGGAGAGCAATTATTCTCATTCTCTCACAAATTGCTCAAGAATACGAACCCTAGGTATTCAAATTTCAAATCAAGAACTCAAGAACTCTCCATTAATTTTCCAGAATTCAAGTAGTAAGGTATGTGAAGTGTTCATCCAAGGGTCACTTTCACCCTTGGAGTCCAAGAAACTATTTTTAAACTTTATGTTTATGGATTTCATGAATTCCATGTTAGGTTTGATAATATTCATGTTTATAGTGATTAATTGAGTTTCAAATCCATGTTTTATGATATGTTTCATGTGGGGTAAATTGATTTATATGTATTATCAAGTGAAATCATGCTAAAGCCTTCGAATTATGAATTTGGTAGTTGGAAATTGTGTGCTCACATGATGATTAGTATTATGTGCATATTTATGCCTTTCAAGTGATTGATGAATTAAGCATATGGGTTGAATAGTGAAATTGTATCATATTAGCATGTATTCAGGTTCATGCCATGCAAGTGTTTGATAAAATGTCCCTATAGTTGCTTTATGAATAGAATGTGCATTTTTATGCTAAGCAAGATCATGTGATGATTTATTTTCATGCTATCGAGTCTTGGGGGTATTTAATACCCGAGAATTTAGCTGTTTACTTAGAGCCAGTTTTAGTTACGAAGTAATCTCAGTAGTGACTCGATCAGTAGAACTCAACTAGTTACATAAACTAGGAACTCTCAGTAGTGTTCGTAATTCAGTCATAGTCCTCAGTTTAGACCTCAGTAGCACTCTGTGCTCAACAAAATTCAGTAGTATTTCATCAATCCACGAAACTCAGTGAACTCAGTTCAGTTCAGTCAAACAGTAATATCAGTAACAATTCAGGCTGGCCTAGTACAGACTAGAAATTAGTTTAGTGTCCATTCAGTTAGGAGTAGGATTCAGCACCGAGCGAACCCAGGGATAGGGGCATTCTTGTCAACAGAGGGTTTGACCCTTAGTTGCAATCCCTATGTTACAGAACTACACAACCATCATAGGTTGAGATATCTTCCTGCCAGATACTATGAGGGTTGTTACATCTCATTTGAGTTTTCCTACCAGCAAGGGTTGACAGAAGATCTTTCTGTCAGAGAGGGTTAACTCCTAACTTGTCTCTACCTGTGGCACGATATTGACACCCTTCCAATTGGGGTTACAGGTTGGACCCCAATCAGTTCAGAGAGAGGCATGTCGGTTAGATGATTACCTCCCATAGTCTCAGTCTTAGAATAGAACTCAGTTCAGTTCTTCCAATTCAGGACTATCAGATATAGTCACTCAGCTTAGTACGAAACTCAGTATAGTTCCACAGAATTAGGACTGTCGAATACAGTTATTCAGTTACCAGTAATTCAGTATCAGCATACTTAGATAACAATTAATCAGTATTCAGACTCAGTATTCAGTATTATCACGATCTCAGTTACAGTATACATATTCATGCATGTACTTTTACTCAGTCATACTCATGTTATTCAGTTATTATTTTTCATGCATATGAACCCATTCATTTCAGCCTACCTCACTGAGCATACCAGTCTATTCAAAGTACTGATGCATGTTTTTTTCTTGTGCTATGATGTCTTATATCATAGGTTCAGACGCACGGGCTCCAGAGCACCCTTACCAGTTCAGTTTCTTAGCAGACAGAGTAGTGGTGAGTCCTCATAGTTCGAGGACATGATTATTTTTAGCATTCCAGTTTATTTTCAGTAGTCGGAGTTAGTTGGGGGCTTGTCCCCTCAACTCCATAGTTTAGACAGTTAGAGTCTTTTTCAGACTAGAGTATTTTCAGTCAGTTGTTTAGTTTTCTTTCAGTATTGATTTTCAATTTTAGGTATTGTGATACCTTATTCAGTTTCATTTTTGTTCAGTATTATTCAGTATTGAACCTTATGGCAAATTTTTGCCAAGTTCTGCATATTTACAGTATTATTACTCAGTTATTATTGCAGGTACCAGTCATGTGTTAGCTTGTGGTCCTTCGGGTATATGAGCACCGTGTGGCATCCGGGGTTCAGACTTGGGGCGTTACAAATATTTAATAAAAAATAAAATAGACATTTATAACATGTCTGCTTCAGTTGTTGTTGACACCTAATTTTGACCTCCCGATGTTCTCGTAGGCTGCTATTTTATCAAAATTATTTAATTTCAAATATTAATATTTTTACACATTATTCTCGTATTATATAAATAACGACGTGTCACATTAATGATTTAAATATTTATAAATTATTTTATTAATTTTTATAATCATTTTTTACAATTTATTAATTCAAATACATTATTTTACATAATTTTCTTACTGAATCATCTTTCATAAATATGCACACTCACAATTTACAAATACATTATCTAGTTTTCATTATTATTATTATAATTATTATTATTATTTTTAAATTTTGTAACTAATTTATTTTAAATTATTAACGACAATTTTGTAAAATATTTTTTAACATAATCTTAATTCTATATGCGTTGTCTATTTTTAATAGCAACACCTTATTATATTTATTAAATAGCCGCCTAATTTAAAACAATTTTCCTAATTTATTTAAATTCTAGCCAACTTGTACTTAATTAATGTTAATTTTAACCAAATTAACATTAATTTTATTTTCTGACCCCTTTTTAAATAATTTTAATCCCAGCCGTTGATAATAAATGATCCAATAACTGAGATCCGCTCATCCCTTTATACATAAAAGAACCCTAATCTCTCATTCTTAACAAAAATAGCTACATCTCTCTACTCTTCTCTATCTTCTCTCCCTTTCTCTCTCTAGGCATAGCCACCGGCGGATGCAATTACCAGCCTGCCGGCAACCTCGACACCACCATTGTCGCTTCACCGTCATCAACGTGCTAAATCCTGGACCTCAAGTGAAAATGTTAGGAGATTTTGTACAAAACTTCTTCAATATTTGAGCTCACAATCAAATCAATGTAGACGACGAGCAAAGCACGACTTGAATGTCTGGCATCTTTACTGGTCCTAAGTTGACGAGCAGGTTTGCGTACTTTCAGCTTAGATACATTTTTGGTAGACAAATTCTTTTCGCAAGATATGTTCTTAGTTATGCGTTTATCCAGTGTATTGCAAGTTGGAAAAAGCATCGGCAGGCTCTCTATGTTTTGGATCAGGCTGTGGCCTTCATACCACTTGATCGTAGAGCCACCATACACCATCTCCCAACAATAAGAGGAATATCTCCAGTGTACTACCGTCTATATATTTTCGGTTTCAAGTTATTAAATAAGTTTTCATATCGAGTACATGTATGCCTTTTTAAGTTTTATCATCACTTGACATTGTGTTACCAACAGTTTAAATAGATACCAATATTGATTTCTCTGTGAACCAAGTCATTCGACAGCTTTCTTCTTTACATCTTTCGTATCTATGCTATAGTTTAGAATTCTGGTACAACTTTTGGATCTCGAGAGTTTATGCAATTTCAAGCTCATTTAACAGAGATAAATAAGAGGCAGAACATAAAGTACTGTGTTCAAAAATGTGTATTTAAGTTAATAATATGGTTGATTAATAGTACTAACAAGTGCATTATTGTTCATTACTGTCAAGTTAATTTATATTTAAGCTAGTAATGTGGTTGACTGGTAGGACTAACAAGTGCTTTATTGTTCATTACTGTCAAATTAATTTGTATTTAAGTTAGTAATGTGGTTGACTGGTAGGACTATGAAGTGCATTATTGTTCATTACTGTCAAGTTATATTAAGTACTCTATTTCAATTTGTTTATCTGGTTTAACTTGAAACAGAGTTTAACAAAGTGAAGAACATTTTGAAATCTTGTGATCTTAAATTAAAATTGTATATAATGATCAAGTGTAGTATTTTGAAATGTGTACTAGTGTCTTCACAAAGATTAATTGTCGTCACTTAAGAAGTGGATTAGTGACTTGAAAATGGTTTAGTGTAGTTACATGAAAGGTGAACTTAAAAAGGGTTAAGTATAATGACTTGAAATGTGAATTAGTTATTTTAAAATGATTAAGTGTAGCGATTGGAAATGTGTACTAGTGACTTGAAAATGGTTAAGTGTAGCGACTTGAAGTGTGAATTAGTTCCTTGAAAATGGTCAAGTGCAGTCACTTGAAATGTGTACTAGTGAGTTGAAAATGGTTAAGTGTAGTGACTTGAAAATGTTTAATTATAGTGACTTGAAATGTCAATTAGCTATTTGAAAATGGCTTGAGTATAGTGACTTGAAATGTGTACTAGTAACTTGAAAATGATTAAGTATAGTTACTTGAAATTGCGAACTTGTGCTTGAAAATGATTAAGTGTAGTTATTTCAAATTGTGAAATTGTGACTTGAAAATGGTTAAGTGTAGTCAATTGAAATGTGTACTAATAACTTGAAAATAATAAAGTATAGTTACTTGAAATGTGTAGTGTCTTGAAATGTGTACTAGTGACTTGAAAATAATTAAGTGTAGTGACTTGAAATGTATACTAGTGACTTTAAAATGATTAAGTGTAGTGACTTGAAATGTGTACTAGTGACTTGAAAATAGTTAAGTGTAGCTACTTGAAAATGGTTAAGTATAGTGACTTGAAATGTGTACTAGTGACTTGAAAATGGTTAAGTGTAGTTACTTGAAAGTGGTTAAGTATAGTGACTTGAAATGAATGATTAAGTGTAGTGACTTAAAAATGGTTGAGTATCGTTATTTGAAATGTGAAGTAGTTACTTGAAAATGGTTAAGTTTAGTGACTTGAAATGTGAATTAATTATTTGAAAATGGTTTAGTGTAGTGATTTGAAATGTGTACCAGTGACTTGAAAATGATTAAGTGTAGTGCTTTGCAATGTGAATTAGTTATTTGAAAATGGTTAAGTGTAGTGACTTGAAATGTGTGCTAGTGAGTTGATAATGGTTAAGTGTAGTTACTTGAAAATTGTCAAGTATAATGACTTAAAATGTCAATTAATTAGCTATTTGAAAATTATTAAGTGTAGTGACTTGAAAATGATTAAGTGTAGTTATTTGAAATTGCGAACTTGTGACTTGAAAATGGTTAAGTGTAGTTACTTGAAATTGTGAACTTGTGGCTTAAAAATGATTAAGTGTAGTCAATTGAAATGTGTACTAATAACTTGAAAATAATAAAGTATTGTTACTTGAAAATGATTAAGTATAGTGACTTGAAATGTGAATTAGTTAAGTGTAGTGATTTGAAATGTGTACTAGTGATTTAAAAATGTTTAAAGTGTAGTGACTTGCAATGTGAATTAGTTATTCGAAAATGGTTGTGTAGTGACTTGAAGTGTATAGTAGTGACTTGAAAATGATCAAGTGTAGTTACTTGAAATGTGAATTAGATACTTGAAAATGGTTAAGTATAGTAATATAAAATTATAATATCAACCCCACTCTTCTATTTCATGTTCAATTAATGTAAGAGAATAACAAGATTTTTATTGAAATAGATCTTTCTGTTGTTTTACTACATTGTTTCCAATACTCTTTTTTTATTTTCCTTTTTCCTATTGCAACTCTAATCTTGTCATTTGTCTTCTATGTATTTTGTTGTAGCATCAAGCAATTTAGTACAAGCGACCTCTTGTGGTGGAGAGGTCTTGCTCGACTATTGGAAGTTAAAGGATTTGTTAAATGATGAACACCCATTTCAAGAAGACAACCAAGAGGATGAAAGTGATGATGACTCTGACGACGTGAATAAAAGTGATTCTAATCTTGATAACATTGATGAAAGTGATTCTGACCTTGATGTTTGGTATTTGTAACGACCCGAGACTACCCCCTAGCCATCACACGATGCTTATGCCCCCGAAGGACCACAAGCTAACCCATGAATGATATCTGCTGTGAGCACTGAATAATAATACTGTAACTAATGCGGAATTTGGCTGAATTGCCATAAGGTTCAAAATATCTGAAATACTGATAAAACATAACATCTGAAATAACAATCCATAAAACTGAATACTATTTGAAAATCTAGTCTGAAAGCCTCTAATTTGAACTGTCTGAAAGTGGAGTTGATGGGATAATCCCCCAACTAACTCCGACTACTGAGCTACTGATAAACTAAAATACTAAAATTAAAACATATCCTCGATAGATGAGGACTCACTACTAAATCTGCTACTACTGGATGAATCTGGCTAAACGCGATCAGGAACCTGAGAGTCCGAACCTATGATATGAAACATCATAGTGCAAAAAATGGGCATGCGATCAGTACATGGGAATGTACTGGTATGCTAAATGAGGTAAGGCTGAATGCAAAGGTTTATATGCATGAGAAATAACTGACTGAATGATATAGAGTAACTGAACATAAGAGTACATGCACAACTGAAACTACTGTAAATATTACGCATATATGTATAGACTGTAACTGAGCTTTTTCGAAGCTGAGCACTGAGTTTTGATAATTGAGTAACTGATATCTGAAGTTAATGATAATTGATTTACTGATATTAATTGAATGTGTCTAACTGTCCTGATTCTGTAGAACTGAATTGAATTCTAAACTGAGACTGAAACTGAGACTGAAACTGAGACTGTGAAAGGTAATCATTTAACCGACATGCCCCCTTTTTTAATAGATTTGGGGTCCAACCTGTAATACCAGCTAAAAGAGAGTTATTACCATGCCACAGGTACTAACACTGGAAAACCAGGATGCCAAGCCTAATTGACAGGTGGCACCTGGGTGGAGCCAAGCCTAATCTGAAGGGTGACCCCTGGGAGGTAGTCAAGCCTAGTCTGACGGGTGACTCCTCATCCTGCGCTGGCTACGTAGTTCTGGAGTACAGGGAATGCTACTAATGACTCTGCCTCTTTGACGGGGAATTCGTCATCCCTGCACTCTCTCGGTGCTAAATCCTACTCCCAACAGAAAGACACTGAACAGAGTATACTAAACTGGACTGATACTGAGTTTTCTGAGTTTTTGTAAGTTCTATAACTGAATGGATTCTACTGATTGGGACATGACTAATACTATTCTGTAACTGATACTGTCTCTAGATACACAACTAAATTGTCGGGTATTAAATACCCCTAGGACTCGATAGCGTGAAAGATAAAACATAGCATGATCATAAAGGCATAACAATACTTGCTTGCTAATTATACATTCATTTAGACATTCTGTCAAACACTGGATATACATGAACTTGTACATGAATGAGATCACATAATAACATGTCATACTTTCACTAATCAATTCACATAGGAAATTTAGCAAACACTTGGGGAGCATGGATTAGTTCACATGGTAATGGCCAACACATGAATATCATGAATACAATACTCAATTTCAAATTCAAGGGTTTAGCATGAAATTCATATAACTCATCACATAAAATATTTTAATTTCAAGGAAACTTATAATAAATCATGGATTGAAACCCAAACAACATCATAAACATGGATACAATCAAATTCAAACATAAAATTTATGAAATCCAAACTTTGTATTTTAAAAAAGGGTTCTTCGTCTCCATGGAAGGTAAGGATACATGGATGAACATCTAACATACCTTAATTTTGAGTTTCGTGAAGTTCTTGGTGAATCCTTGAGCTTTGTTCTTGATCTCTTCAGAGATAGGGTTTTGCTAGTTTGAGAGAGAATGATTTTAATTTGGGGATGAATTGAATAATGAGCAGCTAAGGACATTTTTAGGGATTAAATCCCGTATCTAGGAATAATAAATTTATGGGAAAAGACTGTTTTAACTCTGAGTGTCCTTTTAATTTTTCGTAGAAATTTTCCGAACTGGGCCCTTGGCGCGACGCGACGCTACTGGAAATTGACATCTCAGAATTTGGCCTGTGGCGCGATGCGGCACAATCGCAGTCCTTACTGGAAACTGACAACTGGGAACTGGGACATCGACGCGACGCGGTGGTATCGTGATGGAATACTGGAAAAGGACAATTGTGCACTGAGCCTATGGCGCTACGCGCCAATATTGCGATGAAACACTGGAAAGTGAAAATTTCCATTTGTCTTGGCTGCGCGATGAACTGACGTTCAAGGTGGTACACTGTCTTACAAAAATGGCTCTAACTCTTCACCCGGGTATCGAATTTGGGCGAATTTTATATCGTTGGAAAGCTAATTGAATTTTCTACGTAATGGCAGGCTCTAAACTGAAAAATGCTGAGCATTTCAAAATTTTTATATGGGATTACTAATGTACTAAGACTTAAATTAAGTTAGAAAGATACGGCGTATTACAGTAGTTTTATTAAGGATTCAAGTTTGAAATATATTGTTTTGGACTATTTAAGAATCATATATTATTGATGTGGATGTTTTGAATTATATTTTTTTGTTAGCTGTAATGATTTACATTATACTTGTATAGAATGATGTTTTTGATAATTATTGAAGGTTTTGAATAGATTTTTCATGAACTGTGAAATGTTTTTAGTAATTTACGTGTGAATTATTACTTGAGAATTTTCATGGGGATGTACATACTAAATATTCATGAAAATTTTCTTGAAAAAATTTATTCTTGCAGATTTACTTGGGGCATTTCATACAAATTTTCTTGCGAAATATTTCGTTGGGAATAATTTGTGAATTTTTTCATGGAAATCCGCAGGTAAATTATTTTTTTTTATGAAATTTTACCAAATAATTCATGCAAAATTTTGATAGTTAGTCGCAAATAAATCCACAAATAACCTATCTATGAATTTATTTCCACAGCTAACCTAGGGATTTACTTGGGAATCTTCGTGGGGAATAATTTGTGAATTTTTTCGTGGAAATCCGCAGGTAAAATCTTTTTTTTTTATGAAATTTTACCAAATAATTCATGAAAATTTTTGATAATTAATCGCAAATAAATCCGCAAATAACGTACCTGTGGATTTATTTTCGCAGCTAAATTACCTAGGAATTTTATAAATCCGCAGGTAATAATTACCTACGAAGGTATTTCCTTTGGATTCTAATTGGTAAGAAAATCCGCAGGTAATCAAATTACTTGGGGATTTTACCACATTATCCCTATGCAAATCCCCAGGTAATAAGCACTTTTCTTATAGTTCTAAAGGAAATAATTCCTCTCAAGTACCCTAGGTTGCGGAATTTTCCTCCTAGGATAAAATGGCTTTTCAACAAGAAAATAGTGGTACCTCAAACGTTCTGGTTTTCTTCGAACCCACTCAACGGGAGATGATCACACAAAATTTTTAGAAGTAAGAGAAATGTTTATCAAGTACAAAAATTTTGTTTCTAAACTTGTGTAAAAAATGCAGGTTTATATAGCCATGAAATACCCCTTCCGAAAGGTGGCAATGGTTCATCAGAAAGGTGTATCCTTTGGAACAGTCATGTTTATCCATTCGAAACATTGTGTCTTTTCTGAACAGTCACAACCATCCGAAATAGTGTGTCAT
Organism: Capsicum pubescens; assembly: GCA_030864215.1. Taxonomy (NCBI): domain Eukaryota; kingdom Viridiplantae; phylum Streptophyta; class Magnoliopsida; order Solanales; family Solanaceae; genus Capsicum; species Capsicum pubescens. Next base: position 40,489,134 of record CM061546.1, read on the forward strand.
TTTCTCATAGGGTTGCATCCCTTCCGAGGCAGCATTTCGCTTTTCAGCAGTCAGTTCTGCAAGCATGCATGCACGTTCATGGTGGAAAATAATTTGTGTTTTTGTTTTGGTTTTTGAACTGATTTTTTCTCAAGTTTTAAATAAATTTTATCCAAAAAATTAATCTTATCGATCGATCCAAATCCAAAGTCGAGCTGAGCAAGCGACGACGGCGACGGCGTGAGACACCTCTTGGTTCTTGCCTCACTATTCGTGTGGAGTTTGTGTTTCTTAATAACGATACATGACAATTTTATTCTCCCTCCAATGTGGGAGAATTAGTAACTTTTCTTATTTTTGAGTACAATTTCCTTTTTAAGTGTTATCTCATTTTTTTCTCTATTTAATTCCCTTCATTTTTCATTCACACTTTTAACTTGAACCCAACAATCCCCCACATGAATAGGGAATGACTATTCTTTGTAAAACTTTATAGACAAGTATGTGATCATCAAGCAAAGACTGATTGCATCTGAATAAGTGGGTTTTTCTTTGAATTTTTTGTAGTGAACATGCATCAGATGTACTCGGTCAATCAGTAGATTTAATATCTTTGAACTGACAAGCTTAAATATACACCTAGACAACATATGTCACACAACTAGACTTTTATCGTTTATAGTTCTCACAGTTTTATTTGTTTTAGCCATGAATACCCCCTCGGTTTCATGAGAGCTTGGAAAATAGGCCTTTACTAACATTCTCCTTGAAGTGGCTTCCACTTCGCCTTCACATAGGTGATTTCTAAATGTTCAATCCGATAGATTAAACTATTTGGTCAAATCTGTCAAATTTAGATAATCATTAAAAGACTTCACACCTTAAGTCTTATCCTTGTTTACTAAACATTGTCTACATCATGAGAATGAGTTAGGTATATTGACAATGTCGAACCTATCACACACAACTTTATTTGATCTCTTTGAACCTAGCTCTTGGGATCTCCAGTCTGCTAGGTAGAGTTACCACCATGCTGACTTGTACTAGGCCGTAAACCCATTCCCTTGGATGTTCTCTCAACTCCCTCTCTAGATAGGCCTTTTGTAAGTGGATCCGACACATTACTCTTTGACTTCACATAGTCAACAGTGATAATTTCACTAGAGAGAAGATCTTTAATGGTATTAAGTCTCCGTCTTAGGTGATGAGATTTACCATTGTACATCATGCTCCCTGCCCTACCTATTGTTGCTTGACTATCACAGTGTATATAATGGTGCCAATGGTTTGGGTCAATAAGGGATATCTTCCAAGAAATTTCGGATCCATTATGCTTCTTCACCGGCTTTATCTATTGTGATAAATTCAGATTCCATTATAGAGCGAGCAATACATGTCTGTTTGGATATATATCCACTCGTGGATTTTACTTCATTCGATCCGGTGATCTAATTTACATCACTATATCATTAAAGTACCACGGGATATTTATTATAATGTAAAGCGTAGTCTTGAGTGTATTTAAGATACCCAAAACTCTTTTCATTACCATCCAATGAGTTTTATTGGGATTACTCGTGTACCGACTCAACCAACTAATATCACATGCTATGTCTGGTCGTGTACAATTCATTATATACATTAAACATCCCAACATTCTTGCGTTCTTTAATTGTAAGTCATTTTCACCTTCATTCTTTTAAAGTGCGAAGATCACATCCAATGGGGTCTTGGTAATACCAAATTCCAAATACTAAATTTATCAAGTATCTTTTCAATGTAATGAGACTGTGACAATGCCAACCCTTGTAAAGTTCTATGGATTCTTATTCCTAAGATCACATCCGTAACTCCAAGGTCTTTCATATCAAACTTGCTCTCAAACATTCTTTTTGTAGCATTTATGCTAGTAATATCTCTACTGATCATCAACAAATAATCCACATACGAACAAACAATGACCTTGTGATTTTGATTGTCTTTAATGTGAACACATTTATCACATTCATTTATCTTAAACTCATTTGCCAACATGGTTTGGTCAAACTTCGCATGCCACTATTTAGGTGCTTGTTTTAGTCTATAGAGTGACTTAACCAGTTTTCACACCTTCTTTTCTTTATCAAGAACTACAAAACCCTCGAGTTGTTCCATGTAAATTTCTTTCTCCAATTATCCATTTAGGAATGCTGTTTTCACATCCATTTGATGGATTTCAAAATTATATACCGCCGCCAAGGTAATTAACATCCGAATTGACTTTATCCTTGTTACTGGTGAGTATGTATCAAAGTAATCAAGGACTTCTTTTTGTTTTAAGCCTTTTACTACAAATCTTGGCTTATATTTGTCAATAGTACCATCCGCGTTCATTTTTCTTTTGAAGATTCATTTAGAACCTAAAGGTTTATTTGCTGGAGGAAGATCGACCAACTCCCACGTATGGTTGCTTCAAATTGAATCAATCTCACTATTGACTCTTCTTTTGAGGCTCATTTTCTACGAGAAATGTTACAAAATCTAATCCAAACGAAGTGGACGTTCTTTGACGTGTACTACATATTGAATTTTCATCATCATGTACATCTTTACTTGGTTCATCTCAAGGTCGTTTATACCCTCCACTAGAGTATTCATGCTTAGTTTTATACGGATAAATGTGTTCAAAAAATTTAACATTATCTGATTCAATTACTGTATTTTCATTGATATCTGGATGTTCATATTTATGAACCAAAAATTGACATACTTTACTTCTTTTAGTATATCCTATAAACACGCAACCCACTGTCTTAGGTCCTATCTTTACCCTTTTAGGAATAGTAACTTGAACTTTTGCTAGACACCCCCACACTTTGAAATATTTCAAGTTGGGTTTCCTTCCTTTCCATTTTTCATATGGAATTGATTATGTCTTACTATGGGGCACTCTATTGAGTATTTGGTTAGCTGTAAGGATAGCCTCCTCCCACAAGTTTTATGATAAACCTGAACTTATAAGTAAGACATTCATCATTTCTTTTAAGGTTCTATTTTTTTTCACAATTTCATTAGATTGAGGTGAATACGAAGCCATAGTTTGATGGACAATTCCTTTTTATACATATATTTTTGCAAAGGGAGATTTATATTCTCCACCCCTATCATTTCTTATTATTTTGATATTTTTCTCTAACTGATTTTCAACGTTTGTTTTATATTGCCTAAATGCATCTATTGCTTCATCCTTATTGTTTAGCAAATAGACATAACAATATCTAGTGAAATCGTCAATAAAAGTTATAAAATACTTTTTTCCACCATGAGATGGTGTTGACTTCATATCACAAATGTCGGTGTGTATTAAGTCTAAGGGATTGGAATTTCTTCCAACGGACTTATACAGATGCTTAGCATACTTTGATTCCACAAACATTTGACATTTTGATTTATTTCACTCAAAGTTTGGGAAAACTTCTAAGTTAATCAGTTTTCGCAAAGTTTTATTATTGACATGTCCTAATTGTTCATGTCATAAATCATTAGACTCAATCAAGTAAGAACAAACAAAACTTTTATAGATTTCAACAACCATTACATTCATCTTAAATAGGCCCTCAGTGGGATAGCCTTTTCCTACGTACACTTCCTCTTTGCTAATTACTCCATCCATCCCAAATTACCAGTCCTAAATTTCCTAATTTGATTTCTCATTTTACTTGTCTTTTTCATTAATCAAGAAGAGAAAAAAAATTATTTTTCATGTTTTACCCTTTGCATTAATTATTTTTTCTTTAGATTAAAAGGTAAACATCATTTAATAGAGGTACTATGGTAAACTAGCCATGTTATTAATTATTTTTCTTAATCAATGTTCCATCTCAATTTGAAACGGGTAATTTGGGATGGAGGGAGTACAATTTTTTTGGAAATAAATACAAATTTGAGTCTGTTTTTGTCAAGAAGTGATACAGAAATCAAGTTCTTTCTTAACTCCAGTATATATAGGACATTAGTAAGAATCAACACTTTGCCTGATGTCATTTTCAAGAATACTTTTCCTGTCCCTTCAACTTTTGCAATTGCGGAGTTCGCCATATAGATTTTCTCTTCGCCTTGAGTAGGAGCAAACACAACAAATAACTCTTTATTTACACAAACGTGGCAGGTGGCACCAAAATCCATCCACCATTTTTGAGGATTTCCCACCCAGTTATATTTCGAAAGCATGGCACAAAGATCGTCCATTTCGTTCGAAAATTCAGCCATATTTGCTTGATCCTTCTTTTTGCCTTTCTTTGGGGCGCGACAATATGTAGACTTGTGGCCAATCTCACCACAATTAAAGCATTTGTCTTTGAATTTATTCTTAGGTTGATTGCTTTGTTATCCATCTTTCTTCCGCTTCTTTGAGTTGTTGGGGTCGTCTTCTACAATATTAGCTCCATTTATTGCAGAATTTCTATAACGCCTCGAAATCGGGTCCCGAGATGTCACACGGTGCTTAGGTTCATAAGTGACCCCAATCTAACCCTTCTACTGGCATAACTCATAAGCAACTGAATAAAAATACAAATCCATACAAATCAGCAGAAAATAACTCTTTTCTAAATCTGATCGATAGAAAAATAGAATTTTACAGGATTACAATTCTGCCTTTACAACCAAAATTGAAACAAAATACATCAACTTCTACTGACTATCTATGAAGCCTCTACTAGTACTGACTGTAGGTAGCCGGGTCATGACTCCCGACTACCCCAACTCAATACAACTGAATAAAGAAAATACAACACTATAAACTCTGCATAACTAACCCAAGCCCTTGAATCAAAAGGACTCATCACCTGCTGACTGGATACCACGAACTGACTGGATCCGAATGTGCAACTATACCTTGTACCTACATTCCGAGAAAATGTAGCCCACATACGAATATGTGGGTCAGCACCGTGGAAAAATACCGAGCATATGGGGGTGCAATACATATATAAAATAATATCTTAATATCATCACAGTTTATAAAATTATGCATGTTGATATAGAGGACTCACTTAGCTCGAATTAAATCATCAAAATCATGGATGAATAATACATGTAAAGTAAAACAAGTGAGTCATTACAATACGTTCTCAATTCACTTTCATCTCAATTTCAAATCATCAAAACAATCAAATCTCATGTCAATTCTCATTAGAATATATTCCTTAAGTCTTTTAAGAATAATGACTTTCTCAAACTCAGCCTTTTAAGCAAATATGTTTTCATCTCAGATAGAAGAGTACACACACACACATTGGGAGATCCTATAACCGACATAAACCATGTGAGCTACATGGAGTCCAACGTACAACCCACGTTGGGGAGAGCCGTCCTATCCTTGCCATCGGAGTAGGACTTCCAGTATCAATTAAAAAACACTAGTGATCACTATATAAATCAGCCTCAGGCTCACATCCTATGAGGGCACGTAGTTCTAGGGAAGTAAGGTCACTTTATACCTCCCACTCGGTGCTAAATATTACTCCCGGACTTAGCTTAGAAATTTAAATCAGCCTCAGGCTCACATTAAAGAAAATCCATAATAAACACTTCAACAATTTTCATCGGGAGCCAATTTGCTACCCCTTTATCATAATCAATAAAAACGTGGATTTCTTTCACAATCAAGTTCAAAATAACTCATTCACGGCCAAAAGGTCAAATCATTCAAAACATCTCAAATATTCAACATCAATGTTCTTATAACACACATTTTCTCAAAAACACAATTTCAAATGGGGTTCGCGATCCAAATATCAAAATCATGATAAATATCGTTCAAGATTCATGCTTTATATCACCACACATGTAAATTCATCTTTCAAAATAATAAATATCAAGATTTCATAATAATCATCATAAGATATAGGTTCATGCTTCAAATTCATAAAAAAAATCAAATAAAAATCATGCCTTTGTAAGGAAAACTACTTTTGGGCACAAGAACGAAAGAGAGTTCTTGTTGAAAAACTCCACATACCTTCAATGATGAACTTTAGATCGATACTCATTTTTGAGATGTTAATCGTGCCTTTGAATGATGGTTCTTGGAGTTCTTAAACTAGGAACTTCGAATATTGAATAAATTTGCAGAATTAATGGTGAACTTTGGAGGTTCTTGAAGTTGGATGTAGGAGCTTAGGGTTTTCTTTTTGAGGGAATTTGATGAAATATAACATATAATGCTTCTAATAGGCTTTAATATAGGGTTTGGACGGATTTTGGGTGAGGGGGAATGACCAAAACGCCCCTAAAAATCAAATAATTCTCGCATCTGTCCTTTGATGGACTGTTTTGATAGTCTGAAGTAGATCAACCATAACGTTTTACTCCGATATCCAAATTCGATGAAACCAATTTCATTAGAAAGAGGACTCTCATATCTTTCCTTTTATATATAGTATCTCATCCATATCATTGTGTATGAGGAATTATGATCGTTTGAAGTTGACCCAAAAATTCACTTTTGATAGGCTGAAGTAGATCGACCATAACTTTTTCCTCCGTTAGAAAATTTGGATGAAACCAATTTCATCGGAAAGAGGACTCGCAGAGATTTACGTTGATATATAGTAGATCACCCATATCATTATGTACAAGGAGTTATGATCGTTTAAAGTTGGAGCAAAAATACGCGAGGCCTCAGTACTTTTTTTCCTGCACGTTTTACTGTTCACTACTATTCACGGTTCGATCGGAATGTTCATAACTCGTCGCTCGGGTGTCCATTTTGGATGATCCACATATAGTTGTAAAGATTATTCGATACTCTACGCAATGCTGGGTCATAATCTAAGATATTCCGCAGGAAAAATTTATAATTTATTCTAGAAGATAGAACCCAACACGTTTACGCACAAAATTTCAACGAAAAATTTCCCGAGGTATTATAATTTCCTTTAGACTTCCTCTCTGCAGCTTTGTTGTCTTTCTCAATGCACAACCTTACAACGAGGTCTTCGACTGTCATCTTCTTTCATTTATGTTTCTAGTAATTCTTGAAGTCCTTCCACAAAGGTGGTAACTTCTCAATAATCGCAGCAACTTGAAATGCCTCGTTCACAACCAAACCTAGAAGAAAGTTTATGTGAACATTACGAATATTTTTAGCATGTTCAAATAAGGTATCCATTAAATTCATACTTTCCACAAGGAGATCATGTATAATGACTTGCAAATCATTTACTTGAGAGATGACAGTCTTGCTGTCGATCATTTTGTACTCTAGAAATCGCGCAACATAGAACTTCTTGGTTCCCGCATCCTTAGTCTTATATTTCTTTTACAATGCATTCCACAATTCTTTAGATGTCTTCATTATGCTGTAGACATTATAGAGGTCATCTTGGAGGCCACTTAGGATGTAATTCCTACATAAAAAATCAGAATGTTTCCATGCCTATATACAACGAATCGCTCTTGGTCCTAAGTTCCTTGGGGTACTTCTGGAGCATCTTCTGAAATAAACCCTTGAAGACATTAGGTTGTTAAATAGAAGAACATCTTTTGTTTCCACATCTTGAAATCAACCCCAGAAATTTTTTTGGGATTTTCCGCTAGTGCCATAGCAGGTGGCGTAATTGTGCAACTGGTTGTGGCAACATTAGTTCCTGCCACACTTGTCACACCATCAACATTACCTTCTGTAGTCATTTTTCCTATCACAAAAAGACAGTCAACGTTTAGTATAAAATTATACTAATTACAGTTGTAGCAACTTATCAATACTACTCCCTCCGTCCTATTTTATGTGTCGCCATTTGACCTGGCACGGGGTTTAAGAAATAAGGGAAGACTTGGTAAAGTTTACCAAAGTATCCTTTATCAAAAAATGTGTCAATATCTTTTTTTTTAATTAAGTGGGACCAATAAGGGTAAAAGGGTAATTGTACCTTTAAAAATTTGCCAAATAAGGAAAGGCGACTCTTATTTTAGGACGGATTAAAAAGGAAATGATGACACATAATTTGGGACGGAGGGAGTACTTGTTTCTAGTTTAACGATGAAGTTTTATATCTTTGAATCATTAACCAAATAAGCTTTAATTTGTGATGAAGATTTTATTTCTTCAAATCACTTGTTAAGTTCAAACAGAGTAGAAAGCCTAAAGCTTTAATCTCCAGAAACCAAAAACAATACAGATTACGGGTTATTTCCTTAAGATTGTTGTTTCGGGTACACAAATCTTATGTTAGTTCAATCACTTCAACACAAGTTCAAGATTAATTCAAGAACACTTATGAAGTTTTTTTAACACCTTCAACACAAGATAAAAAATGACCTTTCAATAGAAGTGTGTTAATCAGTATTTTAAATAAATAAGATAAAAGAGAATAAGCCAAGTCCTTCGAATTTACGAAGTTTTCTTAAGGAAATAATTCCCCTCAAGTACCCGAGGTTGTAGAATTTTCCTCCCAGGATAAAATGGCTTCACAATCAGAAAGTAGTGGTACCCCAAACGTTCTGGTTTTCTTCGAACTCACTCAACGGGAGATGATCACATGGATTTTTTAGAAGTAAGAGAAATGTTTATCAAGTATAGAAATTTCGTTCCTAAACCTGTAGAAAAAATGCAGGTTTATATAGCCATGAAGTGCCTCTTTCGAAAGGTGGCAATGGTTCATCGGAAAGGTGTATCCTTTGGAACAGTCATGTTTGTCCATTCAAAATATTGTGTCTTTTTCTGAACAGTCACAACCATCCGAACAATCACACCTTTTCCAAAATAGTGTATCATTTCCTCGAAGGGTTGCATCTCTTCTGAGGCAGCATTTCGCATTTCAACAGTCATTTCTGCACTGCATGCATGCACGTTCATGGAGGAAAATAATTTGCATTTTTCTTTTAGTTTTCGGACTGAATTTTTCTCTAGTTTCAAATAAATTTTGTCCAAAAGATTAATCTCATTGATTATTTGACAAATCTAAATCCAAAACCAAGCGAGCGACGACGACAATGCGAGACACCTTTTGGTTCTTGCCTCACTATCCTTGTGGAGTTTGTGTTTCTTAATAAAAATACATGAAAGTTTCATTCTCCCACCAATATGGGTGAATTAGTAGACTTTCCTTATTTTTTAGTACACTTTTCTTTGTAAGTGTTATCTCATTCTTTCTTCCACTTAATTTCTTCCATTTTTCATTCACACTTTTAACTTGAACCAAGAGAAATTTCGTTGGATCAAGAAATATGACATGTTATGTGAACCTTGCGCCCCAAAAGCTCTTTCCAACGGGCAGTACTCGCAATTTATTTTGCATTGATTAAATATTGGTTTTGAGCTTTCACAGACACCCCTCCCCGAACCAAACTACCGTTAACTAGTCTACAAGGTGAACTCATTTTTAAGTCTTTCATCCTCCACATACCTCTCAACAGGTTATTCCAAAAATTTTACCACATTCAATCGGGGATTTTAAATCTAAAAGGGGCCATACACATGAGGATAACCAGAATATTCAATAGTTTAAGGTGCGGATTAGGTGCGTAGTTTCAACTAGATAATAAATACGTATGTATTTATTTTTATACTGAATATTATTGATTGGAATAATTTTCATTTTTATCTTCTTGACTTAAGATGTTTTATTAATTCATATTCTAAATTAGATATTATCGTGATTAGATTATCTAGTGTTTTAGGATCCTCGTTAGTAATATGTAATCTTTTATATTCTTGGTATAGACTATATAGTTGAGTTTCTATTTCTTTTAATGATTTATCCTTTTCGTGAGATGTATTCATTAATTTATTTGGTTTATTATTTTATCCTGTAGTAACTGCAGAGTTACAAATTTCTGTATAATAATTTATCCTATCTGTACTGTAGTATATATCTAATTCTAGATTTTCTATGTCATTTATTATCTTGTGTTGTTCTTCTCGTAGTGAGTTTTTTAAATTATTTAAATTATCACATGTACTTTTTTCTAAATTTTCTAAGGTTTTTTCTATCCATATTAACTTTTCTTTTAGATTCTCCATTATTTCTCTAATTCGATTTCTATAATTAATTTCGTCACTTAGGTTATTTTGGTTTTCCCTAGTTTTTCTTATATATTCTAACATCCACAGTCTTGATCTGAATAATATCCTTCTGGGTAAATGTCTTCGTATATCTGTTCTAACGCATTTATTGTTTCAATTTCGTAGTTTATTACTTCTTCTAATATTATTTTCTTAATATCTATAATTTCTATGTCTTTAAGTATATATAAGATTAAAACTTTAAGATTATCTATCATTTAAAATTGACTAAATATTTTATTATAATATTTTGTAGTTGTTTGTTTCAGGCTTAGTAGTTCTTGTATATTTTTATTAAGAAATTCTATGCAATTTATCATGCTAAGTATTTATAAGAGTAGTTAGGTAGGAATGGTATATAATTTACTCTAGTCATGTAATATATACCAAATATTTTTTCTAATATGATTTTTCTTATATCTACTACTTTTATATCTTTAAGTGCATACAAAATAAGTATTTTAAATTTATCTACCATCTCATCAGATAAATAATTATTCATTGCTTTTTTCAAAATATTCCCTTCAACCATGTTCATAACAAAATATGGTCATCTTAGATTACTATATACTAGATTATTCTTAAATAACATGTTCTTCGGTCACTATTAGCATGGTAATCTGGATACTTTTCCCTTAAACAGCGCCTCTACTCTGGTTACTCCCCACCACGGCTTCTTGCCTTATTGGTTTCACCTTTAGGATGGCATAGTTCTTAGGGATCTTTCTCCGTTTCCACTTTGCTAATAAACTTCTTAACATATTATTCTTCGAATAATTCTACCATAAAGTAACTAACATGAATTTATTTTATCATATCATGATTGTTGGGAATTATGAATTTAGCTATTCATAATCATAAATAAATATACCTGTTCGGGTAGGTTTGATATTTCTGAGCTTTGTTCCTCCATAGATTTTTCCATTGAAATATACCTGTTTTTTAATTAACTGAGCAAAATATTTTTTGTGGATTTGAGAGAATGTTTGCTTCAACGCATGAAGGCTTGCCTTTGCAATGCCTTCTGCTTTCTCTATTTATAGAAAGAACACCTCTTTACATTGTTTTACATCTGTCCGCTAAAAAAAAACAAAAACTATTAAAGAAAGACTAAAAAGTCTTCCATTCTACCTGCCCTAAGCCTATAAGGCTAAAAATTCAAACTTTACATTAAATTTACATTAAATGATGCTATCATCTACTATCTTTACGTGAATCAATTTACAATAAGTCTTCCGTCTATTTTGTCATATCTGTTGTATCTCCATTATTGCTCTGGTCTTATCTTTCCAGCTGGCGTCTTTATCTCTTATTCTAGCTGAACTGCTGGGACATCATTATCTCCTCCATTACATTTTGAACATCTGTGATCTGAATATTTATGTCCAATAGTCTTGCAGTATCTGGTCAATAATTCTTCCGAAATAAATTTTTCTCTGATAGCTCTGGCAATAGGTTCTGTTTCTGGTTTAAGCAACGTGATAATCCATTGCCTAATAGTTTCCATATCTGTTTCTCGTAACTCTTTTGAATTTGAATATATTAGTACATGATCTCTTGAATAGTAGTTCCATATGGGATTTTGTTTGCAATATGTATTTGCTAGCTCTTGTAAAATTGTAGATAATCCGATAATCCTCTTGTTTGCATAAAATATTGGTATCTCGATTCTAGGTATCACTGGTTGTGAAATAATATCTTGTGGTATAATCATATCTCGTGTCATTCCTATCTTTACAACTTGTATAGTTTTTTTAACTTCATCAAATAATATCTCTGCTGGTGCCGCGTAAATTTTTATAAAAAACAAGGTACCTTTGGTTATCCTTTTAAAAATGATAAATGCTTCATATATTTCTGGTATAGTGGATATCTCAGTTCCGTCCGTGGTATATACAGTACTAAGTAGTCCATATTCGTAGCAGGTTTTAACTATGTTTGGTTTGGTTTTAGGTAAGGCAATTAGTTTATTATATCCGGTCAATCTCTGGGTTATATAGTTTGTATCTGGTTCTTGGACATTTGTAGCTTTAGGGTTGCTATTTAAAAAGGTTTGTATATTGTAGATGTTTTCTATGTATTTTTGGGATGTGTAGTTATAAACTTTTTTATCTTGGTTCAGACTATCTCGGTATGTGGTAATTTGTGGGGGTATAAACATGGGATCTTTTGATGTATTTGGGGTATATGGTTTTTCAAATATTTTATTCATATTCATGTTCTGGTATCTTGGTCGACTAGCTCCTTTGCTTGTACCTGCGGAAGTAGATAGATAAACGTTATGGGTTTTATGGAGTATCCCAACGTCTCCTTCTAGCTCTGGAATTTTAATGTCTTCCGATCGACATAGCTCTGCACACTGCTGAGTTAGCTGATTTGTAGCTATAGACTTCAGTTTACCTTCATTAGTCTTTAGCTTTTCTATCTCATTACCCATACTGTCCACTTTTATTGAAAGCGTAGTTAGGGTGTTGAGTATCTTTTCTAGAGTATCTTCTTCTATGATATCAGTCTGTGTAGCTTTGTCTTGATATGTAATCTGCAATAACATTTTTTTTAGTACTGATTACTTCAATTGTAAATGTAAAATTTAATATATTCAATACTAGTCTCCGAATTTCTTTTGTTGTAACTGAATTTTGTATTTTCTTTGTTAGCCACCAGCGTACTTGTGTATTATCTGTTCGCACAATAAATTTGTTATATACAATATATGGCTCAAATGCTAACAAACATTTATATAATGAACATAATTCTTTTCTATTTATTTCCCATTTTATTTCTGTCTCGTTGAACGTACCTGAGTAATATCTACAATGGTGTTCTATTTTTTCTGATTCATATTTATATTTAAGTACTCCTCCGTAACTATATTCACTAGCATCTGCTTCTACTATATATATAAATTTTCTATTTTCATCTGGAAATTGTAATTTTGATAATTCTTTACAAAGTATTTTTATTTTTTGAACTTGTTTTTTATCTTCTTCATTATAGTTATATTCTATATCCTTTTTTAATTTTTTCTGTAGTGGTTTTAAGTTTTCTGCTAATTTTGGAATATATTCTCTTACTTGGTTTACTCATCCTAAAAATGATTGTAATTTCTTTTTCGTATCTAATTCTTCTTTCGAATTTATTATTTTTTGTACTATATGCTGTTGCATTTTTACTCCACTTTTATCTATTTGTATTCCTAAAAATTCTATCTGATTTTTCATAATTTCAGCTTTCTTTTTACTTAAACTTTTTCCCGAATTTTCTATTATATCCGTAAATTGTTCCAATAATTTTAAATGTTCTTCTTTGGTCTTTGTATATAATAGTATATCGTCTATGTATACTATACAATTAGGTAGTTGTTTAAAATAACTATCCATAAAATGTTGATATCTACCTGGTGCATTTTTATATCCCAATGGTAGTACATTCCATTCATAAAATCCTTGTGGTACCGTAAATGCGGTTAATTCCTTAGATTCCTCTTCTAACTTTAGATGGTAAAATCCTGATTTGCAATCAAATTTACTAAAATAATTATATCCTTGTATTTGTCTTATTTTTAATATCTTATTTGGTATTGGGTAATTATAAGTTATTGTTTTTGCATTTAAATTTCTATAATCAATAACCATTCTACTTTTTCCTCTTTTTTGTTCACTATGTTTATTTACTATAAATGCTGGGCTATTATGTTTGCTATTACTTTTTTGTATATATTGTTTTTCTAATAATTCATCTATATGCATTTTAAATTCTTTTAAATCATCAAAATTATATGTTAGTGGTTTCTGGGTTATTATGCTATTTTTATCTATTAATTCAATTTCTATAGTTGTTTTATGTTTTTCCCATCCTTTTAATGGATCTTCACTATATAATTGTTCTAATTTTTTCTTAGTTATTTCTATCTTATTTATTGAAAATATAGTTATTTCTGTTTTATTTATCGAAAATACGACTAGTTCTATTGTATCTTCAGTATTTTTTATATTTTCTAACTTTTGTGTAATTTTTTCACTTCCTTTTATCCAATCAGTTTTCTTTCTTATTTTATTATTAACTCTTTTTGCTCTTACTTTTTGTTTACATGGTGTTGTAAACCACCAGTCTGTTCTAGTTATTATATGTGGGTATAATTTATCTAGAAACGGCATTCCTAAAAGTATATCTTTTGATGTTAGTTCATAATTATAAATTTCTTCTATTGTTAATATTTTATCCCATACTTGTGTTTTTACATTCTTAGCTTTATAAGTAATTAAGTTTCCTTCGTTATTAAATCCTTTAACTATTATTGGTGTTTTTAATTTATCCCATTTACTTTCTGGTAAATAATTATATCTGCATAAATTAGCTTCTGCTCCTGTATCTATCATAGGCGTATAATATCTACTGTAATATCCTTCTACTACTATCTTCATTAATACATATATTTTCATTTTATGTTAAAGCTCTTCTTAAGAATATTTTTTCTCTGTTATATGTTATAGTTAATTGTGTATGTTCTATATTATATGGTTTTACTTGTTCTAGCCATTTTATTCCTAATATTATGTCTGTTTTTTGCATTTCTTCTTTTACTTCAAATTCTATTTTTATTTTTCTTATTCCTATTATTATTTCTTTTTCTGCTATATTTTTAGTATTTATTAAGCTTCTTGGTAGATCTGGGCATATATTATTGTCGGTTTTTATTTCTTCATTTTTTACTAGATATTTTGCTATATAATTTTCTTCTTGTCCTGTATTTAAGAGTATTAAATATTCTTTTTCATTTACCTTTCCTGTTATGTAATAATGGTTTGAATTATCCATTGAACTTGTTTCATAACTTATTCTTTTTGATGAGCTTGATGATTCTGGTTTATCATAAGCTGTTCTTTTTGTTGTACTTATCCTATCATTTATTATTTCTAGATTTTCTTCTACATCTATGTCTCTATAGCTATAATCATTATAGTCTATCGTTTTTACAAATTGTTCAAATGGGCTATCTATTTTTATCTTATTAATCTTATTTTTTCCCGTTATTTTATGTTTTGTTGTTAATACATATAAATTTTTGCATCTTGCTGTAAATATTTTACTTTCTGGGGTTAATTCTATTCCTGATATCTTCCAATATAATACTAGTGATTTATCTATATTTCTATCCGTTACTGCTACTGAATAATTTGCACTTATTATAAATTTAAATTTTTGGTATATTAAATTTCCTTTTATGGCAGTTATTATACTTTTTTCTATAGGTTTTATAATTCTATCATCTGCTAAATATAATTCTATTGGTGTATCTATTCCTTCTCTAAAACATGCTTTTATTAATATTTCTGTACCTCCAAGGTGTACATATTTTATTGGGTCTCTACTTTTTATATCGTTTATCTCTTTATTAATTATTCTTTTTGTTACTAGTGGTATACTGGCTTTACCTTTTGCATATCTACAGTCTATTACGTGCTCTTTTTGACTTACTACATAATATTCTTCCTTTTTTCTAGTAAATATATTTTTTATTGTTGGTATTTTAAATATTTTTTCTACACTTAAGTCTAACTCTTTTCCTTTTATTTCATCAAATACATTGTTATCAAATATTATTTTTTGATATGTTCCTTCTTCATTTAAATATTCTTCTTTTGTTAATATTTTTATATCTTCTTCAGTCATTTAATTCATCTAATTCACTATCTATTTCATTATCTGTTTCATTTTCTGAAATTTCATATATATTGTCTTCACTTTCTAATTCGTAATCTATGTAATCTATTTGCATATATTCTGTATTTTCTATTTTTATTTCTGATATTTGTTTATTTTTTGGGTTTTTAGGTAATTTACAATCTCTAGCTAAGTGTCCTAACTTTCCACAATTATAACAAGTACATTCTTTTATAGATTTTTTCCTTCTATATGGTCTTTTATTTTTATAATTTTTTACATAATATCTTTTTCTTGGTTTTTTGTATTTATATTTTGATTTTTTGTATTTCTTATATTTCTTATGCCTTTTTCTTTTCTTATAATATCTTTCTTCGCATCCAAATTGAGGTGCTATTTTATCTTTGCAACATGCTAAATTTCTTATTAATGTTTTTTCCATTTTTATTTCTTCTCTGTATTTTTCACATAGGTTTCTATACCATTGTTGTAAAAATTTTATTCTTACTCCTAAAGTATCTACTATTTTTGTTTCATCCCAACTTTTTATTATTTTTGAACTAAATGGTTCAGGTAATTTATTAAAATATAATTTTCTTATTTCTTTACTTTCTTCTATATTATATGCTCCTTTATAATAATATTCTTTAAATGCGCAAGTATATTCATCTATGTAACACATATTACATATTGCTAATTTTAACATTAAATTCCTATTTATATCTTTCTCTTCATTTTGTTCTTCTTCTGTTGTTGTCATGCTACTAAATTCGTCTTTTATAGCTGTTTCATATTTTTTTAATAATTCTATAGGTGTTAATTTTATTGTTCCTTCTGTGGGTTTGTCAGTTCTTAATATTTTTTTACTATTTTCAGTTAGATTTAAAAACCATAATTTCACTGTTCCTATTAGTGTTCTTTCTATATATTCTGGTGCATCTGTTACACTTATGTTATTATCTAATAATTGTTTTGTCATATATCCTATCCATAATTGTATTATTTTTTCTGTATCTATTACACAATCTAAGTCTAGAAAGTTATAACTTTTATTAACTATTTGTTTTGGTGTCCATTTGTCATATTCATTCTTTAGATTATATCTTTTAAACTTATTTTTATAATATGTAGGTTTCCTTATTTCTGATGTGCTAGGTATTATATTTTGATCTTCTTTTTTATCAAGAGTATTTATTTCTGTGTTGATATTTTCTAAATTTTCTCCATTAATTTCTTCTTGTTTTTCATTGATTTCTAAATTTTTTGTATTTGTTAATATTTCTGTATATGTTTCACTATCTTCTGAATCATAATTGTCTGTTTCTTCAACATCTATATTATTTATTTCTAATTCCTTGTTTTTTATTTCTTTATTGTCTATTTCTAATTTTTCTTTAAATTGATTTATCTCGTTTAATAATTTTTGTTCTTTATCTTTTTCTTCTTTTTCTTTCTGTCTTTTTTCATACAGATCTTTTAACATTTGTAATTCTTTTTCTAATTCAGCAATCCTACTATTTTTAGTTTCTTCTATTTTTCGTATTTCTTCTGTAGTTTGTTGTTTTATTTTTTCTATTTCCTTTTTTCTATCTATTTCTTCGTTTTCTCTTTCTATTCTTACCATAGCTGTCAATTTATCTTCTAATTTTAATTCTTCTTTTTCTAACATTAAATATAAATGTTCGCCTATTTTCTTATATCTTCTTCCTAAATTAGAAAATACTATTCTTATTTTTAATCCTTCGTGATTTTCATATATTTTTTCGTCTATTATAAACTCTTCTTTGTTCATTTTATTGTAAATAGTTCATGTTGATATATATATTCTAAACTATCTATTTGTGATTCTAAATTTGATATTTCATCCTTTTGTGCATTTATTGAGTTTTTACTAACTCCGGCAAATATATTATAATTTAATATATTTTCTATTTATTGAGTTTTGTAATTTATGTAACTCACGAAATGAGATAGTTTATGAAAGTTTTAACTTATTCACTCAAGAGTTATTGCTCTTATGATTGAGATAAAGTTGCAATTTCCTTAATTACTCCCTCGATTTTTTGTTTATATGATTTATAGTCTGTTTGATCAATTTTTTTTATTGTCAAAGTGTTTATTTTTTCTTAAAATTGCTTTTTTTCTTAAAAAAAAGAGATGTTTGGTCAAGTTTTTCACAGAAACTAAGTGTTTTCTGAAATAGAACAAACAGTTTTTCATAAACTAAAAGAAATACAGTAATTTTTTTCTAAAAGTACTTTTGAGGAAAATACACTTAAAAATACTTTTTAAAAAATTTGGCCAAACAATAATTGTTGTTCAAAAATATTTTTCAAATTTATTGAACAAACACAAAATGCATGTGACTAGAAGTACGTTTTTGAAAAACATTTCTAAAAAAGCAATTTTCTAGCTTATTTCTGAAGCTTATCCAAACAGTCTAATAGTTTGGGCTACGGTAATTTTTATTATTATTTTTTAAATAAAAAGGTGATATATCTTAAACATATTATATATAAACTATTGTATTTTCCAGTTATCTCAATAAAAAAAAGATTAACTTAACATAATGAGGAGAAAGTCTTTATCAAAATCAATGAGACGACATTAACTTAATTTAAATCACGAATTTCTGAGCTTAGAGAGATGAAGAAATTCATGCACCCAATTTAATTGCGTGGGATCGTTTTTGATTGCAGATTTCAACAAAAAAAATAAGTCTAGTAGAAACAATATTGAACTTAGATTACTTCTCAAACAGCAGAGGCAAATTAACTTACTTTCCAAAACAATTCCTGCATGAATAGATTGTCTTACCTTAATTCATAAATTTAATTTCCTTAAATTAGTTGCAGATTTATGTGAAGGGCATAAAGTTGTGTGACCCTTCGAAATTAGAGTTATAGTCTGTCTGGCAAATTTATTTTTTTCTAAAAGTGCTATTTTTGAAAAATACTTATTTTAAAAAACTGAGGTGTTTGACTAAACCTTTGAGTAGGGGTGTATATAGGTCAGGTTGGTTCGGTTTTTGTTAAAAAAAAAATCAAACCAATCATGTCGGTTTACTAAAACTATAAACCAAATCAAACCAACATAAAATTGGTTTTTTCGGTTTAGGTTTTAGTCGTTTTTTTATGTTTTTTTTCTTTTTTTTAATAATCTTTAGTTTTTACAATTATATTGTGATCGAAGACTAGATCAAATATGTTTTCAGTCATGTGCTAATGAAAAATCATAATTATGAAAAAATGAGGGGCGGAAAACTCTGTTGAAACAAAAAAATGAGATGAAGAGTGAAAAATTTAGGTTTTAAGTTTATATTGGGTTTTCGATCATTTAATTAGCAATTAATAGACAAATATTACAACTTAAAGGCCCAAATCTAAATATATAAGAAAAATTACATATATACACAAGGTAACTTTATCTTATTACATAAAATCCCATATTGGAAAAGAAATTACAAAAATTCCCAAGTAATTTCTTAAATTCCTTAACTGCACTCTCTCTCTCATCCCTCTCATACATATCAAAATACCATATTTTGCTCCTATTTTAGTGTACTGATTTTTGCTCCATATTTTTGCTCCTTTATTTATGCCTACAATCAAGCTAATGTAGATTGATGTACACTTTCAATTCACGGAATAAAGGAAATTGAATCATTCTTTTTCCTTATTATCGTGTAGCCAATGCAATGTTACAATAACACTATTTTTTTCTTAAAATTATTATAATCTTGTAGATAATTAATGTATAAGGTGAATATTTTATATGTATAGTGTGATATTATATATTTTGGAAGATCATATTTTAATGTATAAGTTATAATATATCAGGCATTATACATTAGTTATTTTGGAAGACTAATGTATAATATAATTCTTCTGCTATATATTTCATTATGTTATACATTAAGAAAATCTTATTACATTTAAGAGGCATTTTATGTATTATTTTGTATTGTACAATTAGAAAGTATTACTATTGTATAAGGTTACATTATACCTTCTGATAAGGATACAGAAGTATACATGTTTAAGGTTAATACTTAAATGCATAGTATAACATTATACATTACTGCAGATTATTTTTTAAATGTATAATGTGCCTACATACATGTGCAACTGTTGTATAATTTTATATTTAGTACGTATCAGTTTGCTGCTATCTTTTTCTCTCTTAATTTGAGTCTGCTTTTATTTTTCAGGGCATGAAATACCGTATTGACAAATTTCGAAAATTGTTTCTTCAACTCCATGTAAACCCTTACTCCATTGTCATTTCTTATGATAATTGGAGAAGAATTACCTTCAACAATGTATTTTACTTCAATTTTTTAACGAACTTCGTCAATATCAATTCCATCACGATCATAGCAATCAATTTCAAGAAGGTTATACTTTCCGAAACAATAATTGCATCACTCTTGTATGATTGATAAATAATTTTCGACTCTCAAATACCCGAATAACACAATAATATGAGAATATTCATATTGATATTTTTGAGAATTGAAGAAAGCAGTTGATGACCCCTTTTTTTATCAGAACATAATTCAACAAAGAAGAAAATTTACTGTGATGTTTTAGATTTTTTTTTGAATTGAATTTCAGTTACTATATTTAATCATACACCCCATAATGATAGGTAATTAATGACATTAATTAATAAAGAGAAAGATAGTATCTGATTTCTCTTTCCATAAATATAGGTTAATCAGTTTTCTCATACATTCCAGCAATGTATGAGGGATGACCTAATGTATAAGTATATTTCTCAATTTTGGGAGAGAGAAAGACAGCTGAGGTTTTAAGTAATTACTTTCACTGGGGAAGGGATTTATGTGGTTTATACAAATATATACTTACATCTACTTTCAAATTATTGAAAATTACTAAAACTAGTTGAAAAAGTATTTAAAAAGTAGATTATAATTAATATTTTATGTATAAAAAAGTTTGAATATATATATATATATATATATATATATATATATATAGTATATCGGTTTGATCCAGGTTCGGTTTGACTTTGTTTTGGTTAACACCAAACCAAACCAAGAATTGTCGTTTTTTTTTCTAACGCCAAACCAATCAAATCAAACCATAAGTCGTTTTTTTTTTTGGTTTGGTTTGGTTTGTCGGTTCGATTTGACTTGACGCTTTGGTTTGTACACCCCTACTTTTGAGGAAAATAAGTGCTTTTGGAGAGTAGCAGAACAGTTTTTCATAAGTTAAAAGAGTAGCGTCTCCCCAAAAGGGCTTTTTAAAAAATATACTTTCGAGAAAAATACACTTAAATTTACTTTTAAAAGCTTAGCCAAATACTAATTGCGGTTCAAAAGTATTTTTTTAAAATTTATTTGTCAAACACAGATCGTTTCTCACCAAAATTTTTTTTTTTTGAAAAACGCTTATGAAAAAAACAATTCTCAAAATAAGCTGACGATTTTAAAAACTTGGCCAAATGGGCAATTGATCTTGTTTACTAAGTATTCCCTCCATTTTATTTTACTTGACTCGTATTGACTTGACACAACCTGTAACAAAGTTTTAATTAGATGTAGGTTTTACTTAACTAACGGTAAGAATGATGCTTTGAACTCTAAATTTGATTACTACTACTTTATGTAATTATTTAATATTAAGAGTAGAAAGGATAAAAAAATATAATAAAATTTTCTTGATTTTATAAGTTAGAACAAGTAAATTGGAACAAATATTTTTTATGTAATTATTTAATATTAAGAGTAGAAAGGATAAAAAAATATAATAAAATTTTCTTGATTTTATAAGTTAGAACAAGTAAATTGGAACAAATATTTTTAATATAGGGACAAGTAATAATTAGTTATTGGTTATGAGAATGGGAAGGACGTAATTTTTTTGACCCTTTGGAATTGATTTTAGATTAGTTGTCAAACATCACAAAAGATCTCAACTTAATGTTGTTTGACATCAAAAAATTTCAAATCAAACAGAAATTGACAAGTAATCTAAAATCAACTTAATGTCAAACAATTTAATGTCATTTCCATAATTTTTTTTTTGACCCTTTTGACTTGATTTTAGTTGAGCGATATATTTTGTGTTGGATTTCTTCGAGTTAATTATGTTTAAGGGTTTTTAAAGAATGATCTCAAATTTTGAAGAACCCCTAAATGGTCTTAAAAAGACAGATTATTTAGAAGTGTTGAAATCAAAAGAGAGTGAATAGGTCGACACGAAGAAATTACTTGGATAGTATACATTCCTCACTACAAATACTAAGATTATGAATTCGAGTCATCGAAAAAGTAAAAAGCGTGAGGGCTCCTAAGGAAGGATAAAAAATAGAGTGAATGGGCCAGAATGGATATTGGTTTTTATATAAAACACATAATTCTTTATTATAAACACTAAATCTGTAACCCAGTAATAGTAAGGGAAAAGGATACTCTATATAACACTTTTTAAAATAAATAGCCCAAGTTTGAAAACTTTCTAAAAGGTGGCCAGTCGGATATACTATTTCCGCTTTATAGCCATTTACTAATTTGGGTCATTTTGACCTACGTAGTCCATATACAATACTAATACAGTCTATATACAATATTGATACAGTATTCAACTTGGGCGATTCGGCCCTTTTAAAAATATTTTAATTTTTTTTTGTTATAAATTTTTTAGCTGATCAAATATTCTGCTTTTCTTATTGTTTAGAAATAATAATTAAATTATATAAAAACGATATAACTGTTAAATAGAATATGTATCTATATAAGATATACGTATAGAAATTTTATAGTTCTATCAAATATGTATATGTATAAAATATGTATAAAAAATATATAGAAAGTGTATGAAAATTATATAATTGTTGTATAAAACATGTAAAAAAATGTATAGTTATTGTATAAATTGTGTATCAAAACTGTATAATTTTCGTATAGAATATTTATATGTATAAGATATGTATAGAAACTGTATAGAAGGTGTGTAGAAATGGTATAGAACAAGCCAGTAAATTGAAATGGCTAGAAAGTGGAATTTAAATTCCATGGCCATTTTCATGGAAATAGTTTAATTTGAAGTGTCGTTTCTGTCCTTTCCCCTAGTAATTGGCATTCTTTTTGTGGACCAAAGCACATACATAAGTATACACGATCGTATAAGTAAAGGAAATTTAGTCCAAATATCGTGTCCACGAAAAACATGTATGTAAGATCTAAAAATTATACAAAGCAATAACTTAACTATCATTTATTACACAAAAAAATTCCAACTATTAAAACTTATTACAAAAATTTCACTTTTTTAATTTCTCTCTCTTAAAATACATATATATAGTTTTACCAAAATTGACTTACGGTTTATGCTCTTTGAAAGAAGCCTACAATCAAGGAGCGGTTACCATTTTTGAATCCAAATATGTTTGAGTCCAACTGCTACTCGCTGGCATTCAATTTTAACTAAATCTACGTTTAACATTCTGAAATTTTAAGATCTGAGGTTAGTTTTTTTTTTTCTGACTTTCCTAAAATTTGGAGATTTCGAATGAACAAGTTGGTGCATGTTGTTCATTCATTGATTTTTTTCATAGTATTGGAGTAATATTTTGATTTTCTACTTTACCAAAATATAGAATCGAACTTAAGTTTCTCTTTTTTTTTTTTTTCAATTTCTTCTTTTTGCATATACTAAATTAACTACTTATTTCTTAGTAAATGGATGATTCTCCTTCTTTTAATTTAGAATTAACTCAGTTAGAACATAATGAACCAATAAATTGCGTTATTGGATTTGTTCCCAGAGAATTTAATTACGAGGATTCTAATTTTTTTGAAGACAGATCAAAACATCGTAATGGTCCCATTAAGATGAAAAAGCTCAGAAAAGTTGCTGATGAAAGATCGAAAAAATAAATTGAAGAATTGTTAAGAAAAACAAAAAAAGATGATACTGCACGACCACGTCTATCAAAGGTTTTTCCGATTTTTGGTTTTCGAATTTGATTGTTAATTTGTACTGGGATATTTTGTGTCTTTTTTTTTTCCAGTAATGTGAGGTTTTTTCACTCTTTATTTTTGGAGATGATTATTAGTTCTGTCGTAGAATGTTAGCATTTTCATCCATTTGTTGTTTCTTTAGAAGTTGCCAGTGTATATACATAACACCCTTTTGTATATGGTACAGATATACATATGTGATGCTGTATTTTTTTGAACTATATTGATATGTATAGTTCATATACATCTCTTTCTTATCTACAATATTTTAATGTAGTTTATGTAGAAATTGATTGGTTTAGTTACACAAATATACATTCTGAACTCATGTATATATGTTGTTTTGTAAAGTCATTTTTTACGGCAAGAAGTATATACATACCTTACCTATTTGCACTTTTATGGTGCCAGTGTATGTATAGAATAGCACTTATGTATATGTTATACATATACATGAGTGATTATATATTTTTGACCATATACATAAGTGATTATATGTTTTTGAACATATACATAAGTGATTTTAAATTATGTTTTTTTATGTATTTGTTAAGGAAATATACGTTACCTATGTATCTGATAGACATATACATAAGTATTTCTATGTATTTTGATGTGTAATGAAATGCCTAGTTTCATATACATCGTACTTATGTATATGATTATCATATACATAAGTAATATTATATATATAGGAAAAAATGAAATGTATTATTCCATAAGAGTTATAAATTTGACCATATACACTAAGTTTATGATGTGTTTTTTATTTTGTACAAGGTCTGAAATACATGATAAAACATGATCTTGCTCATTCCTTGCATTTCGATAGTTCATGCAACCGTGATTTTGGAGCAGATATCAAAAACTATCTTGGTGAAGAAGTTCAAATTCTTTTTCGATAAATAATTTTTGGTTCTTTTTTAGACATGGATCAGTGTAACTTTCAGTGTCAGATTTTCAAAAGTTTACTCATGCTTGAGATAGAGCAAGATAATCCGGATGAAATACATGTTTATGTGCAGGGTACTATTCTCAAGATTTTTATTCTTGAGTTTGCTATAATATTTGGACTTAACTGTACATGCAACATTGAGGATCACCTATATAGTGAGTAATCAAAGTCTGCATTAATAGCAAAGTATTTCCCAGATGCAAAAAAATTTGTCAAAAAGATGGTTTTTGTTCAACATTTCAAGTTGGAAAACTTTGACAATAATACCGATGCTTTGTACATGTCCATACTTTATTTCATTCATACTTTTGTATATTCACAAATACGTGATGCACCTATTAGCAGATCCGACTTTGTGATGATTGAGTATGGAAGGTTAGAACAATTTTCATGGGAAAAGACTTCGTTTCAATAGCTTATGGCAACGTGGAGACATGATTTCTTTGATGAAAAACAGTTATACCATATGTGAGGAATGCCCTATATGTTAAATGTATGGATGTACGAATGTTGTTCTGAGGTAGATAGTACGCTAGCTGAGCGGGTAGGATTATAATTCCAAGAATTTTTAACTGAAAGGTTATTGGGATCAAGGTTAAGTATGGAAAGTTCATGTGTGGTACGTTCAGCAAGGTAAGAATTTAGTAAATTATGTCGAGTTCATATTTTTATTTCATTCTTTTGAGTTTAACAGACTCGTAAAGTTATTAGTTTTAATTGCTTAACAATTTGTATACCGCAATCTACGGCCAACTCGTAAAGAAGTAGAAAAGCTTGATTTGCCAGTGAGTGAGGGCATTGAATTAAATGACCATGAACCTCCATACTCGCCCGATACTTCAATAGATCATAGTGGTAAACGACCAGTGTAACGCCTCGAGACTACCTCTTGGACGTCACATGGTGCTTAGAACCACAAGTGATCCTAAGCTAACCCATGATACTTATATAACTCGTGAGCAATTGAATATATTACATAAATTTAAAAGAAATAAGTGAAAGATAAATCTTTTCTGAATGTGATCAATACAAAAATGTATTAAAAATAATTATGACTCTGGTTATACAAAACAAAATTGAAATCAAATACATCAACTCTACTAACTGTCTATGAAGCCTCTACTAATATTGACTATAGGTAACCGGGCTATCCCTAATAAATACAACCGAATAAAGAATATAAGATGCTACATGAACTATGATTGACTCGAGCCCTTGAATAAAAAAGACTCATCACCTACTGACTGGAAGCTGCACACTGTCTGATCATGATGTGTGGGCTACAACTGGTACCTACATTATAAAACAATGCAGTACATAGACATATATGTGGATCAGTACTTTTGGAATGTACTGAGTTTGCGGGGATGAATGCATAAGTAAAATAATAACTAAATTTACACATAGACTTTAATAATGCATGCTAAGTATAGATGACTCACCTTGATCTTGAATAAAATGAAAGCTGTAAAATCATAAACATGAGTAATGAAGCATAAGGATTAGCTTTGTGGGCCATAACACTTAGTTCTAAAATCTTTACTTTTACTCTTTCTTTTGGGAGGTTCTTCTAACCGACATAAACCTTGTGAGCTATCATGTAGTCCAACGTCTTACCCATGTTGAAGAGAGATGTTCTACCCTTGCCATCAAAATAAAATCTTAACTTGAGTGATCACTATACTTAAACCATATTGGGACTTGAACCTATGGTGGCACGTATTTCTAAGGCATGTGACCTCGGACTCATACCCAACTCGGTGCTAAATACTATTCCCATATTACTTATCTGCTCATAATTCAGGAAATCCACCTTAAAATATCATAAGGGTTTATAGAATGAAAAAAAATTATGCTTCTCTTTCTTTAAATTATAATCAGGATGAAAAAATGTGGATTCCATATCTTATCTTAATATTAAACGATCAATCTTTTCTTTAAATCTTGGTATAGACTTATCAATGGAGCTTAAGAGCATCATATTCTTGAAATCTCAAAACTCGTACTTAGGGCTTATAATATATATGCTTAAATGCTTAGAAATTTGTAACAAAACTTCATGGTCAATAATCTTCTTGAAATACTTCAATAATTTTAGTCAATATAATGAAATCAAAATCAGAATATGAATCTTATAAATCAAAATATGAGAATATGTAATCTTGATGCACTTAAAGCCTTGAATCTCATGCTTTCTTTCATATAACTTGTAACACAATATCATGCTTAAAACTCAATTGAAAATCTTTAATCAATGTCTCAAATCATACTCATGGTATTCAAATCATAGAAAAAGGGAATTCTTCAAGTCAAGACATAAATAAATAAGCACAATTATGCACTTTAATACTTCAATCTCTCTATAAATCCATAAACTCAAAACAAGATAATTCTAGTGTGAACCCTAATTCAAAACAAGTAAATTAAATCTTAAAATTATGCACTTTGTGCTCAAGGTTGAAAGAATACCCTTGCTCATAAACCCCACATACTTCGCTAGATGAATTCGTGAAGATTCTTGGGAATTTCTTGAACTTGAAGCTCAAATTCCTTTATTTCTTGTGAAATGGTTAGGGTTTATTCTTGAGGTAAGGGAGGGCTTTTCTTGAGAAAGTTTATGATTAAAAGGGCAAATAATGCACTTTGGGATCCCCAATTCATGTTTATGGGCGAGTTGGGTGAAGGAAAATAACCCAAATTCCCTTTAAATACCAAGGAATAAAAGCTGAACTGTAAGACACCACAAAATTCTAAGCTTTACTCAGTCCGTTAAAGCTTGAAAAGAGGTCCCAGATTTAGAAATTTCAGTTAAATGTTTATACTTAGAATTATTTTAGACTTCATAAGTTGGCGATCCTATTCTACGACCCTTATGACCTTAAGAAATGATTTTTAGGTTGATTCATGATCAGGAATGTCAGTAGGTCATTTTGGGTGAGTTTTGGATTTTTTGGACCTCGTTTGAACCATATTTGGGTGACCAAAATAGTGGGTCGACATGATCTCGATGCGTCGCATCGCCCATCGCGTCAACAAATAATTTTTCCCCAACTTTTAGTGTAATTCCAGTGAACCAACGCAAACTCGACGTATATCAGCCCCAAAACTTTGGTCTGTGCATCATTGGTCACATTTTCAGTCACTAAAACTCCCTATCCAGAGGGGTAATTAGGTTATTTTTCCACCTCATATCAGCCCAAAAAATACGTAATTAAGTCACCCAAAAGGCAAAATTCACTCATTTTCTCTAAAATCCTCTCAAGAACAAACCCTAGGGGATCTAATTTCAAATTCATGATTCAAGGACGCACCATCAATCTTTACGAATTCAAGCACCATGGTATGTTAGGTGTTTATCCAAGGGTTTTCTTCCACCCTTGGAGTTCAAGAACCTCTTTTAAAACTTTAAGTTTATTGATTTCATGAATTCCACGTTGGGTTTGAAAGTATTCATGATTATGATGTTAATTGGGTTTCTAATCCATAATTTATTACAAGATTCATGTAAATTAATGTGACATGTGTGCAGTATTATATGAATTCTTGTTTAAGCCCTTGAATTTGTAGGTTGGGATTTGAAATCATGATGCCTACATGTTGTTTAGTATCATGTTTATAGATTATGTTCCCCAAGTGTTTGATAAATTGCTCATGTGAATTAAATGGGTAAATCATGACATGCTAGAATATGTACAAGCTTATATCTTACAAGTGTTTGATAAAATACCTCTATGAATGAGTTATGAACATTGTAATACTTTTCAAGATCATGCTATGCTTTACTTCTATGTTCTCGAGTCCTAGTGGTATCTAATACTCGACAATCTAGCTGTTTACCTAGAATTACAGTAGTTTCAGAATAGTCCTAGTGATGTCACTTACAGTAGTATTCAGTCAGTTACAAAACTCAATGTATTCAGTTAGTTAATAGAATACAGAGTACTCAGTCAGACAATAGAACTCAGTGAACTCAGATAAGTTCAGTTAGACAGTATGATCAGTAACAATTCAATCAAACCTAGTACAGACTAGAAATTAGTTCAGTGTCTATTCAATTGGGAGTGGGAGTCAGCACCGAGTGAACCTAGGGATGGGGTCATTCCTGTCAGTAAATGGTTTGACCCTTAGTAGCAATCTCTACATTATAGAACTATGTAGCCAACGTAGGTTGAGATGTCTTTCTTCTAGTCTAGTGTTGATACATCTCATACGAGTTTTTTTGCCAGTGAGGGTTGACGAAAGAGCATTTTATCAAAGAGGGTTAACTCATAACCATTGTTAGTATCCCTTGGCAAGGTGCTAACACCTTTCCAACTGGGGTCACAGTTTGGACCCCAACTCAGTCATACTCGGGGTATGTCGGTTAGATGAACACTCCCACAATTTCAGTTTCAGACTCAGGATAAAACCTCAGTTCAATTTCAAAATCAGGACTGTCAGACACAGTCACCTAGCTCAGTATAGAACTGAGTTCAGTTCTACAGAACCAGGACCATCATAAATAGTCACTTAGTATACAGTAATTTAGTATCAGTAAACTCAGATATCAGTCATTCAATTATCAGAATTCAGTACCCAGTGTTAACATAAATCTCGATTACAACATGAATAGTTATGAGCATATCATTGCATAATCAATATTTATAGTAGTGTCAGATATACATATATTCTCAGTCAATTATATTTATGTTACTCAGTTAGTTATTGTTCATGCATATGAACCCATGCATATCAGCCTACCCAACTTAGCATACCAGTATATTTAAAGTACTGACGCATACCTTCTTTTGTGCTATGATAACTTATATCATAGGTTTAGACGCACGGGCTCCTGACCGTACCTAGAAGCCTAAATTATCAGTAGCAGATTTAGTGGTGAGTCCGCATTGTTTGAGGAAAGAGTTATTATTTCAGTATTTTTAGTATATTATCAG
This sequence comes from Capsicum pubescens, assembly GCA_030864215.1. NCBI lineage: Eukaryota > Viridiplantae > Streptophyta > Magnoliopsida > Solanales > Solanaceae > Capsicum > Capsicum pubescens. The sequence continues at coordinate 40,518,704 of CM061546.1, forward strand.
TAGTCGGAGTTAGTTGGGGACTTGTCCCATTAACTCTATTTTCAGACAGTTCAGTTAGAGGCTTTTTAGAATAGATTATTTCAGATAGTTTTTCAGTTTTCAGGTATAATTGTCAGATGTTCAGTATTCAGTATATGATTCAATTTTGAACCTTATGGAAATTTTCACCTAATTTTTGCATTATACAATATTATTATTAAGTGATTATAGCAGGTACTAGTCATGGGTTAGCTTGTGGTCCTTCGAGATTATGAGCACTATGTAGCATCCGGGGTATAGACTCGGGGCGTTACAAACTTGGTATCAGAGCCTAAGGTTCAACAGAGTCCTAGGAAGTCTGAAAGCCGTGTCTAGTAGAGTCTTGTGCATGGGTGTGTAGTGCGCCACACTTATGGACAAGAGGCTATGAGGCATTTTAGGAAAAGTTTTCCTTCTTTCAATGCTCATATCGTGTGAGTGAGCATGATCTCAAGTTACACTCTTAGTTTAATACTTTTCTTACTTTACTTCCATTTATAGAACATGCCTTCCAAAAAGACTAACGGAAGAAGAACAAGAAACCAGCCAGCGCCTCTGCCCGCTCAGGTAGATCCCCTGAATGAGCATGTGTCTTACTTCGAACTCAGGAATGCTTTCACTGCCTTAGCTTAGTCAGTAGTATCCCAGAACAATCATCTAGCTACAATCCTATCTAGGCTTATTACTCGAGCTATACAGAGTGAGGAGAAGAGGTGTAGAAAAAGAGAGAAAGAATAAGATGGCCAGAACACCAACGCCAAAACCAAAATTATCAGTATCAGATTTAGTGGTGTGTCCTCATTGTTTGAGGATAGAGTTATTATTTCAGTATTTTTAGTATATTATCAATAGTCGGAGTTAGTTGGGGACTTGTCCCATTAACTCCATTTTCAGACAGTTCAGTTAGAGGCTTTTTAGACTAGATTATTTCAGACAGTTTTTTAGTTTTCAGGTATAATTGTCAGATGTTCAGTAGTCAGTATTTATGTATCAGTATATGATTCAATTTTGAACCTCATGGCAATTTTCACCTAATTTTTGCATTATACAGTATTATTATTCAGTGATTATAGCAGGTACTAGTCATGGGTTAGCTTGTGGTCCTTCGAGATTATGAGCACCATGTAGCATCCGGGGTATAGACTCGGGGCGTTACAAATTTGGTATCAGAGCCTAAGGTTCAATAGAGTCCTAGGAAGTCTGAAAGCCGCGTCAAGTAGAGTCTTGTGCATGGGTGTGTAGTGCGCCACACTTATGGACAAGAGGCTATGAGGCATTTTAGGAAAAGTTTTCCTTCTTTCAATGTTCATATCGTGTGAGTGAGCATGATCTCAAGTTACACTCTTAGTCTAATCCTTTTCTTACTTTACTTCCATTTATAGAACATGCCTTTCAAAAAGACTAACGGAAGAAGAACTAGAAACTAGCCAGCGCCTCTGCCCGCTCAGGTAGATCCCCTGAATGAGCATATGTCTCACTCCGAACTCAGGAATGCTTTCACTGCCTTAGCTTAGTCAGTAGTAGCCCAGAACAATCATGTAGATACAATCCTATCTAGGCTTATTACTTGAGCTCTACAGAGTGAGGAGAAGAGGTGTAGAAAAAGAGAGAGAAAGAATAAGATGGACAAAACACCAACGCCAAAGAGTGGCCGAACAATTCCTCCTTTCCAGAAATGTGGAAGAAGCCATCAAGGTATGTGTAGGGATGGTAGTGGGTTGTGTTTTTGATGTGGCAAGCCAGGCCATAGAATCAGAGATTGTCCTCAGTCAGGTTCGCGGAGTCAGCATATCCGTCCCTCAGCTTAGTCCGGTCGCCCGAATCAGCAGGGTGCCACTTCCAGTGCCACCAGTGGGTAATGCCCAAACAGGATTTATGAACTTCAGTCCTGACAGGATCAGGAAAGTTCTCCTGATGTGGTCACCGGTACGTTACAAGTTTATTATTTGAACGTTTATGCTTTGCTAGATCCAGGAGCTTCTTTATCCTTTACAACTTTTTATATAGCTGTTGACTTTGGAGTCAGACTCAAAATCCTAGTAGAGCCCTTCTTAGTCTCTACCTCAGTAGGTAAATCTATCATAGCCCGATGGGTGTACAGGAACTGTCCGGTTATGGTATCTCAGAAAGTCACTTCAGCAGACTTCGTAGAATTAGAGGTGACAGATTTTGATGTCATTCTCAACATGGATTGGCTTCATTCATGCTATGCTTCAGTTGACTGTAGAAATAAAGTTATCCATTTTTAGTTTCTGAATGAACCTGTCCTTGAGTAGAGGGTTAGTACTTCAGCGCTTAACTTAGGGGTCAGCTTCTTTCCTACCTTAGGGCGAGGAAAATAATATCTAAGGGGTAAGTTTATCATCTCATTCGATTTAAAGACTCTAGTTCAGAGACCCCTAACCTTGAGTCTGTTCCAGTAGCATGTGAATTCCCAGGTGTGTTTCCCGAAGATCTTCCAGGAGTCCCTCCCAAGCGGGAAATTGAATTTAGAATAGACGATCTTCCAAATACTCAGCCTATCTCTATTCCTCCATACAGAACGGACTCATCAGAACTCAAAAAGTTAAAAAAACTGTTGAATAATCTCCTAGACAAAGGATTCATCATATCCAGTATATCCCCTTGGAGTGCACCAGTTCTATTCGCGCGTAAGAAAGACGATTCTCTTAGAATGTGTATAGACTACCATCATCTAAATAAAGTCACGATCAAGAACAAGTATCCACTTTCCAGAATCTATGACTTGTTTGACCAACTTTAGAGTGCCAGTTACTTTTCTAAGATAGACCTTAGATCAGCCTATCACTATCTCAGAGTCAGAGAATGTCACATTCTGAAAACAGCTTTCAGAACTCGATATGGTCACTTTGAATTCCTAGTCATGTCATTTGGTCTTACCAATGCTCCAGCAGCCTTAATGGACTTGATAAACCATATGTCTAAGCAGTACTTGGACATGTTCGTCATAGTATTCATAGATGACACTCTTGTCTATTCCCATAATGAGGATGAACCCACAGATCATCTCAGAATCATACTTTAGACTCTCAAAACCCATTAGTTATCATGGTATCTTATCTATTCATGTCGTATATGTCATATCTATAATAATAGCTCATATTTGTGTGCGTTAGCGAAAATTATGTACGCTTACTGTAACGCCCCGAATCTGGTACCCGAAATGCTACATGGTGATCATGACCCCAAAGGACCACAAGCTAACCCATGACTGATATCTGTACCTGAACACTGCATAATATACTGTATAAATGCGGAAATAAAGTCTGTAAGGCCATAAAGTTCAAAACTGATAAAATAATCTCTGAATGATATGGTATCACAATACCAAAACAAAATATGAAATAAACTATCTGAACATGATAGTCTGAAAATCCTCTAACAGACTGAACTTTCTGAATAAGGAGTTGATGGGACATGTCCCCAACTAACTCCAACTACTGAAATAAATTAATTAATGAGATAATAAAGTAATGGTCATGTCCTCAAAGGATGAGGATTCACTGCTAACTCTGACTGTCGAGACTGGAATGTTACTGATGCTCTGGAGCTCATGCTTCTGAACCTATGGTATAAAACACCATAGCAAAAATGCGTCAGTACGTTTGAATGTACTAGTATGTATGTGAGGTAGGCTGAATGCAAAAGGGTTCACATGCATGAACTACACTAACTGATTGCATAACATAAATGTGAGAATACATGCATGACTACATAATATCTATAATTGAGTTCGTGATAACATGATTACTGAGTCTGAGTACTGATAACATGAGATACTGATATCTATATAACTGAAATGACTGATACTGAGCGACTGTATCGAATAGTCTAGGTTCTAATGGAACTAGCTAAGTTCCGTACTATTCTGAGTTGACTCTAACTGACAGTCCTAAATCCTGTAGAACTATATGAGTTCTATTACTGAGACTAAATGACTGTATATTACAGTATAGATTCTGTACTAAAATTGTGGGAAGTAGTTATCTAACTGACATGCCCCAAATAATGCATTATAGCTGAGTTGGGGTCCAATTTGTAACCCCAATTGAAAAGGTGTCAATACCGCACCACTAGTAAGGAAAAGCTGTGGGTGACCCTCATCTGAAAGTGTCCCCAAAAGAGAATGGTAGGACCCTTATCTGATAGTGTTTATCCACCTCATCAACCCTCATCTGACAGTGTTTATGTCTCAACCTATGTTGGCTACATAGTTCTGGAATACAAGGATGACTTCTAAGAATCACACCCTCATATGACAGTGTGTGTTCCCATCCTTGGGTTCACTCGGTGCTAATTCCTACTGCCATCTGAATAGACACTGAACATGGATTACTGAACTGAACTGGACTAAATTAACTGAGTTTCGTTGATTGACATAATACTACTGAGATTACTGAATTTCTGGGATTACTGAGTTTACTGAGTTTTCCTGAGTCACATGACTGACTGAATTTCTATGAACATAGATCGAATGAGAGTATCTTGAAAACATGACACTAGCTCTAGGCACACAGCTAATTGTCGGGTACAAGTATCCCAGGACTCGATAGCATGAAACTGACCAAGCATGAGTTTCTTGAATACATGACCAACATCACAATCCATAATACAATAAGTTGGTGATTTCATGAAGTAGAAGTTCTAAAGCACCACAAGGCTACACATGTATCCATAATTCACTGACTAAGACATTTTATCAAATATTTGACATGCATAAACTTGTACATAATTGAGAATTTCATATTATCATACTAGTATGGGACTTTTCCTTCACATAGGCATTTAATCAAACACATAAGGAGCATACTTTGGTTATACCATCATTAATGCATCTAATTGTCATGGTTGCATGAATAATTTTACAAGTTTGAAGGGTTTATCATGATTATTATGCAAAACATCACATACTAGGATCAATCATTGGAATATATAATTTAAAACATGAATCAAAACCCCATAACATCATGAACATGAATTTCGATTCAATTTAAATCATGAACAATCATAAATACACAAATCTTGGATTTTGAAAAGAGATTCTTGAGCTTCATGGGTGAAAGGGACCCATGAATCAACACATGACATACTTGGGTTGTGAGTTTCTTGAAGTTGTTGGGCTTGAAGAACTTGAATCTCTTAGTTTCTTGAAGAATGATTTGAATCTTGTTCTTAGGGATTATCTTTGAGAAAAATCCCTAATTTGATGTTGTAGATGGATAATGAACTTATGAGACTTGATCTGATATAATTAGTGATTAAAACGGGTGAAAAAAGACCCAAATACCCTTTTAAAAATGACTTTAAAATAACTGAACGAACTATGCGATGGTGGGTGCGACGGTCCGTCAGTCCTGACCATCGCACCTGGGCAGAATAGGGGTTCACTGCCTCTGCTGCGATGGCTTGGTCAATTTTCTATCACTATATTGATAGTCCGTAGGCCTGATCTATCGCCCTTAGTCAGAATAAGGCCTCACTACCCCGATATGAGGGCAGTTAGACAGAAAACAGTCAAAATGGCCATAACTTTCTACCCCGATATCAGATTTGGATAAAATTGATATTTTTGGAAAGATAATTCAATTTACCATATGATAAAAAGTGAAAATCTTAAAAATTTCACATATATAAAAGTGGATTCATCTTTCAAAGTAAGTTTCTAACATACTTAGGATGATTTCAAGCTAAGTAGAAGTACGGGATATTACACTTATAGTTCCTAGTATAAGGAGTTTCAGTTCACTCAGTATTACGAATCATGTTTCATGAATATAGAAACTCCAGACTCAAGTCCTGTAGCTCATGACTTATGTACTCATGTCATGCTTTACAGTATGCCTAGTTCCCATGACTCATGCTACACTCCTAACGGTCGGCTAAATTCAGATTATGTCATGTATATCCTCAGTATAGATTTCTTAATAAATTCATGGTGTTGATATTCTATTCCTCAGGCCTCAGTTAAGTGTTGAGTTTGGCATAGTATTCATTCACGCTTCAGGTCCTCATGTTTTAACCCTTTAGTAAACTTTCTTTATAAAATGATATAGTGATGAGCGATTTCTTGGATGGGAGAGACTAAATGTTTCATGATAAGGAAAGATTTTTGCATGCTTGTTTTACACGAGGCTGTAGTTATGAAAATAGGCTTGAATATTAGGTTAGTATGCTAAGTAAATGGCTAGTAAGAAGTTGTATTTAGTTGTTAAAGGGAGGGAAATCATAATTTTTTTCATGATATGAGAATTTGAAAAAATGCCGAGAGTGAGTGTCTTTTTAGATCCTCGATTTATGTCAATATTCATCACGTAGTTATCAGAACCCAGTATTTAGTTACAGTACAGTCTCAGTTACCGTCTTAGTCCAGTAGTCAGATCAGTAACTTAGTTCAGTTTCAGGTTTTCTTGACCAAAGTGTACAATTATTAGTTATTCAGTTATTAGTATTTCACTACCTCAGTTTATAAGCTATTTCAGAATCATGTTATACGCGTGGTCTTGCATTATCAAATAATACAGTTTTCATGAATTCATGCTCAGTTATCTCATGTTACTCAGTTAGTCCTTACCTCGTATGCATAATACTCCATAGTTTCAGTCCAGGCTAAGTACAATTCAATACTACATGACCAGTATTCAACTACTAATCATTTAGTTAATTAGATAAGTTAGTATGTTTAAGCATTCGTGCTTAGCTCCTATATGAATATTTTTAGTAGTCTCAGGTGAAGTACCATACTAAGGTGGAGAATAAAGTTGAGCGGGTATTCAAGGAATATGTCTAAGCTTAAAAATTTATAGATGTAGTGCATAGAGCTTAGTCACTCTATCTTATATGATGTTTTATGCGCCTTGCCTCATACCATAGAATTTTAGTCAGGATGTAATTTCTTATTCAATTGTTTTATTCAGACCATGCCAAGATTCCTTGCTCCCTAAAGCCAATAGAGCTCTATAGAAAAGGGTGTCAAAGAAAGGCTCCAGTCGAGTATGAGTTTCCAGTATGAGTTAGTCTGCAAAGCCAGCAATCCAGTTTAGCAGTCATGTGGACAAGTTTGTATTGTTTGGTTTCCCATATTTCTATCTAATCGTACTATCCTAAGTCTAATAAATGTAACTATTCTAAGATGGATCAACCAGGTGGTTACAAGTTCAGCTCAGTTCATATATCATGCCTCAGTTTCAGATCCCCAATATGCAGTCATGATTTAGTTTGTAGGTGCCCTGTGCATCATCCCAGTCTTTCTTCAGTAGCTCATCCAAGTCAGCATCCTTTAAGGGACGTATTATCCCAAGGGGGAGATGCACTATAATCACTATAGCTTTCATGACCTAAAAATTCCATCTTCTCTTCACCTAACAAATCCAGTTTGGAGTAGTGGGTACTCATAAATTGACCCTCAAGTTCCAATCTCAACCGTACGCCATGTATTTAGGGGCCCATTTTAGTTTATGATATTCAGTTCATGTATCACATTTTAGGCTCAGTTATGTTCTTATGTTCCCGTTCATGAGTGTTCAGTAAAGGATCTCGAGTTGAGATCGATAATTTTATATTCTTGAAAATTTCTCCCATGAAGGGGGTAAAAAGGTTGGAAAGAAGGAAAACCTCAGTCATCGATATGTCGGCCCTTACCGAATTCTTAGTCGCTTTGAAAAGGTAGCTTACGAGCTTAAGTTGCTTTCAGATTTAGCTTCAGTACATCCAGTGTTTTATGTCTCCTTGCTTAAGAAGTGCATAGGTGTCCCAATAGTTGTAGTCCCTATAGGGAGTATAGTTTTTCAGAACAGTCTCTCTTATGAAGAGATCCTAGTAGAAATCCTCGATCATCAGGATTCATAGACTGAGGAACAAAGAGGTTCCTCTAGTCAAAGTTCTTTGGCGAAATCCATCCGTTGAGGGAGCTACTTAGGAAGCAGTAGCATATATGCAGACTAAGTATACTTTCCTCTTATCCAAAAACTCAGACTCAGCTCAAGGTAATAGTTTCCCTTGAATTCATTCAGTTCCATGCTCAGATAACCTTTACAACTTTGTATTGGTGCACTTGCATTGCATTCTCGTATCATGCATACTTCATGAAACAGCTCAGTCATGTGTCATTTTTTCAGAAATTAGTTATGCTACATTTATGCATGTCAGTATGATAACTCAGTATATCAGTACTTTCAGTCATGTAATCATGCTTCAGTTATGCATGTTCAGTATATATAAATTCAGTCTATTAGTATTCTTAGCTGAGTCAGTAGCATTCGAGGATGAATGTTCCCAAGGGGGAGATATTGTAAGACCCTGCAATATTCTAAGCTTAACTCAGTCCGTTTAAGTTTGAAAAGAGGTCCCAGACTTAGAAATTTTAGCTAAGTATTTATACTTAAAATTATTTTAGCCTTCATAAGTTGGCGATCCTATTCTATGACCCTTATGACCTTAAAATATCGATTTTTAGGGTGATTCATGATCAGGAATGTCAGTAGGTCACTTTGGGTGAGTTTTAAATTTTTTGGACCTCGTTTGAATCATGTTTGGGTAACCAAAATAGTGGGTCGATGCGATCTCGATGCGTCACATTGCCCATCACGTCGACAAATAATTTTTCCCCAACTTTCAATGTAATTCCAGTAAACCAACATAAACTCGGCGTGGTGCGTTGGCCATCGTGTCGATGCCATAAGCACGACATGTCAGTCTGCGCATCACTGGGCACATTTTTAGTCATTAAAACTCCACATCCAGAGGGGTAATTCGGTCATTTTCCACCTCATGTCAGCCCCCAAAACACGTAATTAAGTCATCTTAAAGGCAAAATTCACTCATTCTCTCTAAAATTCTCTCAAGAACAAACCCTAGGGAATCTAATTTCAAATTCAAGGACGCACCATCAATCTTCACGAATTCAAGCACCAAGGTATGCTAGGTGTTCATCCAAGGGTTTCCTTCCACCATTGGAGTTCAAGAACCTCTTTTAAAACTTTAAGTTTATTGATTTCATGAATTCTATGTTAGGTTTGAATGTTTTCATGATTATGATGTTAATTGGGTTTGTAATCCATGATTTATTTCAAGATTCATGTAAATTGATGTGACATGTGTGTAGTATTTTGTGAATTCATGTTTAAGCCCTTAAATTTGTAGGTTGGGATTTGAAATCATGATGCCTACATGTTGTTTAGTATCATATGTATAGATTATGTTCCTCAAGTGTTTGATAAATTGCTCATGTGAATTAAATGGGAAAATCATGACATGCTAGCATATGTACAAGCTTATATCTTACAAGTGGTTGATAAAATTTCTGTATGAATGAGTTATGAACATTGCAATGCTTTTCAAGATAATGCTATGCTTTACTTTCCATGTTATCGAGTCTTGGGGTTATCTAATACCCTACAATATCGTTATTTACCTAGAATTATAGTAGTTTAAGAATAGTTCTAGTGATGTCACGTACAATAGTATTCAATTAGTTACAGACCTTAGTGTATTTAGTTAGTTAATAGAATTCAGTATACTCAGTTAGATAATAGAACTCAGTGAACTCAGTTCAGTTCAGTTAGACAGTACGATCAGTAAATGTTTAGTCAAGCCTAGTACATACTAGAAATTAGTTCAGTGTCTATTCGGTTTAGAGTATGAGTCAGCACCGAGTGAACCCAGGGATGTGGGTATTCCTGTCAGTAAAGGGTTTGTCCCTTAATAGAAATCCCTGCATTACAAAACTACGTATCCAACATAGGTTGAGATGTCTTTTTTCCAGTCTAGGGTTGATACATCTCATACGAGTTTTCCTGCCAGCGAGGGTTAACTCATAACCATTGTTAGTATCCCTTGGCAAGGTGCTAATACCTTTCCAACTGGGGTCACAGGTTGGACCCCAACTCTATCATACTCAGGGTATGTCAGTTAGATAAACACTCCCACAGTTTTAGTTTCATACTCACAATAAAACCTCAGTTCAGTTTCAGAATCAGAACTGTTAGATACAGTCACCCAGCTTAGTATAGAACTTAGTTCAGTTCTACAGAATCAATATTGTAAGAAATAGTCACTCACTATACAATAATTGAGTATCAGTAAAGTTAGATATCAGTAATTCAGTTAGAAGAATTTAGTACCCAGGGTAAACATAAATCTCAGTTACAACATGCTTAGTTATGAGCATATCATTGCCTAATTAGTATTTACAGTAGTGTCAGCTATACATTTATTCTCAGTCAGTTATATTCATTTTACTCAGTCAGTTATTGTTCATGAATATGAACCCATGCATATCAGCCTACCGCACTTAGCATACCAGTACATTGAAAGTACTGACGGATTCCTTCTTTTCCGCTAAGATATCTTATATCATAGGTTCAGACGCACGGGCTCCTGACCATACCTTGCAACCCAGATTATTAGCAACGAATTTAGTGGCGAGTCCTCATAGTTCAAGGTTAGAGTTGTTATTTCAGCATTTTTAGTATATTATCAGTAGTCGGAGTTAGTTGGGGACTTGTCCCATCAACTCTATTTTCAGACAATTTAGTTTGACGCTTTTCAGACTAGATTATTTCAGACAGTTATTCAGTTTTTAGATTTGATTGTCAGATGTTCAGTATTCAGAAATTAAATATCAGTATATGATTCAGTTTTGAACCTTTTTGAAATTTCCACCTAAAAAAAGCATTATACAGTATTATTATTCAATGATTGTAGTGAGTACAAGTCATAGGTTAGCTTGTGGTCCTTCGAGATTATGAGCATCGTGTAGCATTCGAGGTACATACTTGGGGCGTTACATAGATAAAGTAGAAAGGGGGAGATACGGGCCTTGGAGTGAGAGACTACCCCGAGAGGTGCTCGTATTACCCACGTGGTGCTACTGGTTTGGTTTTTCAAACACGCCCCTACGCTCATATGAGAATTCTGAAACTTACCCGACATGTACTTTTGACCTCCTAAAATATGAATCAACTTAAAAACCAACATTTCGGGATCGGAAAGGTCGATTTAAAAATCAGTAAAGTCCAGAGGTCTTGAAAATAACAAAGTCCTCAACACTTAGTGAAATGTTCAAGTCTTAGACCCCTTAAATATGCAACTGAAAGCTGGAATGAGCTAAGACTTTTATAGGGTATAACAATATCTTCCCCTTGGGAACATTCATCCTCAAATAAGACTGACTTAACTAATATACTAAGTATAGGTGGAGATGATGCACGAGATTCTTACAAACTGAATTTTGACTGAATATCTGGAATCTAAAATTGATGTATGATGCATGAATTGAGTTGAATTCACAAATTACATGGATGTGAACAAATTACCTCTTGGAATAGCCATATTCATGAGACTTCGGATAGTATGACAAGATGGAAAGATGGGAAACCATAGGAACTTAGCTTCTAACTTCTAAACTGAATTGCTGGCTTATTGTAACGCCCTAAATCTGATGCCCGGAATGCTATATGGTGCTCATAACCCCAAAGGACCACAAGCTAACCCATGACTGATATCCGTAACTGAGCACTGCATAATATACTGTATAAATATAGAAAAAAAGGGCTAAAGGGATACAAGGTTCAAATATCTAATAAAACATAACATCTGGAAATGTGGTATATCAATACCAAAGCTGAAATAAACTGTCTGAACATGCTAGTCTGAAAGCCTCTAAACTATCTAAAAACTGTGGAGTTGATGGGAAATGTCCCCAACTAACTCCATCTACTAAAAATAAAATAATGAAGTAATAAAATAATCATGCTATCCTCGAATGATGAGGACTCATTTCAAATTTACTGCTACTGGCTGAATCTGAGGCTAAGTGTGATTGGGAGCTTGATCGTCTGAACCTATGGTATAAAACACCATAGCATAGGAGAAAAGTATGTGTCAGTATATCTGAATGTACTGGTATGCAAAGTAAGGTAGGCTGAATGCATGGGGTTCATATGCATGAACAATACTAACTGACTGAATAACATGAATGTGAGAATACATGTATGAATACGTAACTATAAATGAGACCATGAAAATACTGACTACTGAGTCTAAATACTGATAACATAAGTTTCGTATTACTGATATACTATTAACTGAGTGACTATAACTGACAGTCTTGATTCTGATAGAACTAGCTGAGTTCCATACTGGACTAAGTGACTGTATCTGACAGCCCTGAATCTGAAGAACTATCTGAGTTCTTTTACTGAGACTAAGAATGAGACTAAGACTGTGGGAAGTAATCATCTAACCGACATGCCCCGAATCTGAATTGGTGGGAGGTCTAACCTGTAACCCCAGTTGGAAAGGTATCAGTACCGTGCCACATGTAAAGATAAGCTATGAGTTAACCCTCTCTGATAGGGAGCTCTTTCCTCAACCCCTCCTAGTTAGGAAATCTCAAATGAGATGTATAATCCCTAGACTCGTAGGGGTACATCTCAACCTATGCTGGCTACGTAGTTCTAAAATGCAAGGATTTCTTCTAAGGATCTCACCTTTTACTGGCTAACAAGTGATCCCTTATCCCTGGGTTAACTCGGTGCTAAATTCTACCCCCAACTGAATAGACACTGAACTGATTTCCTAGTTCATACTAGGCTTAACTGAGTTGTCACTGATCGTGTTATATATTGAACTAAACTAATATCACTGAGTTCCATGGATTGACAGAATATTACTGAATTCTGTTAACTAACTGAGTTTGCTGAGATTACTGAGTGGGACTGGACTGATACTGAATTTTTCTGAGTCATGTGACTGACTGAATTCTACTGATCATGTCTTGACTGAGTGCATCTTGAAAACTAACATTAGATCTAGGCACACAACTAAATTGTCGGGTACAAGTACCCCCAGGACTCAATAACATGAAACAGACAAGACATGACACTTCTTGAACACATGACCATAGTCAACAATTTATAATACAACTATTGGGGAGTTCATGAAGAACTTGCTATTCATAATCTTGTACGTGTAGAGCAATGCATTCAAATATATATCATGGTTTCACAATTCTAGTCTCATGGTCATTCCATCAAACAATTTCAATGCATAAAAATAGCATGGGAGTCATTTTTTAACATAAGGGAAAACATGAATTCATCGTTTAGGCCCTAATGAGTCATAATGCTTAATTCTTGTTCTCTTGGGCATTTTAGCAAACACCTCGCAGGCATAACTTTAGATTTAGGCCTGAACATTAAATTAATACATCATGATTCCATAAATCAACAAAATTTAATAGATTTCAACCTACATGCTAGCATAGATTCATGAAAACACATTAAAGATTCCAACTTGGGAATCATACAACAACATCAACATGGTCATTATCAACCCACAACATGAACGTCATAATTTATGATTTTAAAATTGGATTCTTGAGCTTCATGGATGAAAGAAATCCATGAATAAACACTTGACATACCTTAGTGGATGATTTATTGAAGATTGATGGAGGAAAGTTTGAATTCTTGACTTGAAATTATCCACCTAGGGTTTCTTGTTCTTGAGGAATAGAGAAATAATGAATGTATTTGGCCAAAAAAAGGGTCAAATTTCGTGTTATGAGGGCTGGAGGTCGGGGAAAATGACCTAATTACCCTTAAGGATGCAGATATTTAATGACTGAAAACTAGGCATCGATGCGATTAGCGACACGATGCATCAATGGCATCGACGCGTCGTGCCATGATCGCGCCAAGCCCTATACTTTTTACTGGCACTTTTTGCAACAAAGTTAACCAACACGATAGGCAACGCGGTGCGCCAAGATCGTGTTGGTCCACTATTTTGGGACTCCAATCGTGGTGTAAACGAGGTCCAAAAAATCTGAATCTTCTCTGGGAACACCTATTGACCTCCCTAATCATGAATTAGCAAGAATACTGACCATTAAAGGACATTAAGATCGCGAAATAAGATTGTCAACTTTTGAAGGCCAAAAATAAACCAAGCCTAGAAACTTATCTAGAATTTTCTAAGTCTGGGACCCGCTTGACAAGCTTAAAAGACTGAATTAAGCTTAGGAATTTTGTGGGGTATTACAATTTCTCCCCCTTGGAAATATTCATCCTCGAATGGGACTGACTGAGATGGGAGAAATGATAAGTTGAAGTACATACTAAACATGAACAACTGAAACATGAGTACATGACTAACATTACTGATAAGCTGAATGTATTATGCTGACCATGCATATCTGATGCATGAATAGCTGACTCAATGAATGCATGACTGAGATTTTTGGTAAGCTAAATTTATCAAGCTGAGCATGCATATCTAATGCGTGAATACATGACTAAACTGACACGTAAACATATGACTGAATATGCAATAGGAATCTGATACCAAGTTTATAATGGAATCTAAATATGGAACTGAGTGAATTCATGGAAGACTGTTACCTTAAACTAAAAAATACTGATGAACCCGAGATCACATACTGGGAACATGTTAATGGGAATATGGGAACATATTTGAGCCTAAAATGTGGTATATAAACTGAATATCGTGATCTGAACTGAGCACCTTGAATACGTGGCTTGCGGCTGAGGTTAGAGTTTGAGGGTCAACTTATGAGTACCCCTAACTCTTAACTGTATTCATTACGAGGAAAGAGTGGCATGTTTATGTCATGAAATTTTAGGGGATTATAGTGTATCTCCCCCTTGGGACACTAGGTCCCTCGAAGAATACTAATTTTGCTGAGATACTGAGGAAAACTAGGGTGATGCACAAGGCACCTACGAACTGAATTGTGACTGAATATCTGGGATCTGAAACTAAGACGTAATACATGAACTAAGATGAGAACGCAACTACCTAGTTGGTCCATCTTAGAATGATCACATTCGTGGGACTCCAGATAGTGAGACTAGATGGAATGAAGGAAAACCACACCATTCGAACTTGTTTGCTTGACTGCTAAACTGAATTACCGACTGCTTAAACTAACTCATACTAAACTTATACTTAACTGAAGTACTTCTCCAACACTCTTTCAACTATACTCTCCACCTTAGTAAAACACGTCACTCAAGACTACCAAAAATATTTATATAGGTATTGAGCACAACTGCTTAAATATACTGCTCATCTGATTAACTGAAGGACTGATAACTGAATATTGGGTCTGCAAGACTTAACTGAACTTAGTCTGAACAACTGGACTGAAACTGTAGAATATAATACATAGAAGGTAATGACTGACTGGGTAACATGAGGTAACTGAGCTTGAGTGAGTGAAAATTATATTACCTTAAGAATACAAGATCAGACGTCTAACATGTTTTGGAAACATTCTGTAAACTAGGGTACTAAAATACTAATAACTAAGTAACTGATGTCCATATGCTATGGTCGGGAAATCCTAAAACTAAACTAATTTATAAACTAATTACTGGGCTAGGACTGGGACTGAGATTGTAGCTAAGATGGTAATTGAGACTGTAACCGTAACAAAGATTG
Organism: Capsicum pubescens; assembly: GCA_030864215.1. NCBI lineage: Eukaryota > Viridiplantae > Streptophyta > Magnoliopsida > Solanales > Solanaceae > Capsicum > Capsicum pubescens. Next base: position 40,534,208 of record CM061546.1, read on the forward strand.
TAACTGAAACTGATTGATAGTTTCTGATAACTGAGGTTTAGACTGGTACTGAATTACTAAATTCTGATGGTTAATTAATTGATAACTGAAAGACATGGTCCTGTAGGACTATCTGAGTCCTTTACTGAATATTGATTACTGATCTGACGCTGTAACTGAGGCCTGAGGGATAGAGCATCAACACCAAGGATTCACCGAGAGATATAAACTGAGATTATACGTGACATAATCTGAGTTTGGCTTATCACTAGGAGTGGAGCATGAGTCATGAGCTGCATGACCTGATCCTGGAATTTCTGTGTTTATGGGATATGATTCGTAACACTGGGTGAACTGGAACTCCTCAACTAGGAACTTGAAACACACACTATTCTATGAAAAGCACATAGATATAAACTGTATTCATGGGACTAAAATGTAAAGCATGTGTAAGTATCGTGATGGTTGAAGTACAAAACTTTGCCCTGAGGTAGGAATAGGTCGGGAATCATCTTCCCTTATGGATTTCCTACATATACTGGTGTTACTACTGGAACCTGAAGGCCTGAATTTCTGAGATATCATAACTGGACAGTTCTTGTATACTTTTCGGGCTATGATGGGCTAACCCAATGGGTGAATACTGAGAAAGGTCATGTTAACATTTGGTCTGACCTTGAGGTTGACTGTTATGTATAGAGTTACAAAAGAAAAAGAAGCTCCTGAATCTGTAGAAACATAAACATACAAATGAGGGATCGATAACATACCAGTGGCTACATCAGGATGATTTTCCTGATTCTGTCGAGACTGAAGAGCATAGAGTCTATTTGGGCGTTGCCCACTGATAGCTCTAGAATTTGCACCCTATTAATTCAGGCGACCAGACTTGGCTGAAGGACGACTGTGCTGACTTCTAGGTCTGGGTTTAAGATAGTCTCGGACCTTGTGACCTGACTTTCCACATATGAAACACATATCACTGTCGGCTCCACACCCCCTTATGATACTTACCACACTCTTCGTAAAGCAGATTTGTAAAACTCCTTCTCTTACTACCCTAGGATTTGGAGAATGGATCCCCATCCCTACGGTCATTTCTAAACTTTGGTTCTGGCACACTAGCTGAGGATGGAACTGGGACTGAAAACTTCTGACTATGCTGAGAACGGTTACCACCTTGCGACCCTGGCTGAGAAAAACTATAGCTACCTATTCTGGCTCTCTTATTCTCTCTCCTTCTTCTTAAGCTTCTGCTCTTCAATTTGTTGAGAATGGACCATAATCCTATATATGTCCATCTCCTTAATCAACATTGCAGTCCTGTACTCCTTAACCACTCTACCTGATACCCCAGACACAAACTTGCTTATTCTGGATCTACTGTCTGCTACTACATGGGGAGCATACCTGGCTAACTGAGTAAACTTGTGGGAGTATTCTTTTACGCTCATGCTACCTTATCTGAGATTGATGAACTCTAACACTTTGTCTTCTTTCTTCTCAAGGAGAAAGAATCGGTCTAGAAAGGTAGTAGAAAACTCTTCCTACTCTATGGGCTCTACATCTGTACCCCTGTCTACCTTCTACTTCTTAAACAACATATGATCTACATCTTGTAGCTGATAAGCGACTAACTCAGCACTCTCACTGGAAGTCACTCCCATGATATCTGTGACTTTTTAAACTTAGTCGAGGAACTCTTGTGGATCTTTTTCGGATTTAGAACCTGAGAATAGGGGAGGATTCATTTGGGTGAAGTCCCAAATCTTGGATTCCGCAGTATTGGCCATTGAGTTGGCCAAAACAACAGCTGGCCATTCATTCTGAGCTGTGACTGACTTTGCTAGAGTAGTGAATGCAGTCCTGAATTCTGCATGGGAGACATGCCTATCAGGGGATCTTCCTGAACGTGCTGAGGGGCTGACTGATTTTCATTTCTTCTTTTGGGAGACATGTTCTGTTAGCAAAAATTGGGAAATATATTAGGCTGAGAGTTAAATTAGAGTGTATGCTCACTGGCATGACATGAATACTGAAAGAAGGGAAACTGTTCATAAAACATCTTATAGTCTCCTGTACATAAATGTGGTGCGCAACACACCCATGCATAAGACTCACTAGATGCGGCTTTTTCTGACTTCCTAGGACTTTATTGAACCTTAGGCTCTGATACCAAGTTTGTAACGCCCCAAATTTGATACCCGAAATGCTACACGGTGCTCATGACCCCAAAGGACGACAAACTAACCCATGACTGATATCTGTAATTAAGAACTGCATAATATACTATATAAATTCAAAATAAAAAGGCTGAAAGGACATAAAGTTCAAATATCTAATAAAACATAACATCTGGAAATACAATATATCAATACAAAATTGATAACGCCCAAACTACAGCTCTCGTAAGAGTGTAAGCGGTCGCTGTCAAATATAGAACCCAACTGGGTTGGGTGTCGAATCCCACAGGGAATACTTGGTCACTAAGTGTTGCAATTATTAGTAGACTATTGGTTGAAAATTCCACGGAAAAGGGGGGATTGGATTGTGGCGTGAATTAATGCTATCAAAGTAACAACAGAATGCTTTGTTTAGTAAGATTTAATCACAGAGAAAAATAAGTTAGGGTTATGTCCACCTTATGAGTTCTATGTATCTATTAACTATGAGTCATGCGGAATTCAGACATGCATGCACTTATAGAGATTCGTATTCTAATGGTAAATCCTAGTGTTTCTAAACCATCAAGGATTATTTCACTTTAACTCTCTCGAGCTTAAAACGTATAACTAATGGTACGAACTCTCCAAGAGGTTAACCCAGTTACGACACTAACGTGTAAATAGGAGTTGGTAGCCCTATTTCCTTGTCACACTCTCTTTTCCAAACATGTAACTTTTCTCTCGAACAAGTTAATGCTATAATGGCGTATTCTATATGTTTGCAACCACAAGAATTTAATTAAAACGAAGAGAGTAATGATATAAATAGCATACACATCAAGAATTCACAAACTCATAGTAATATATAGTATATCAAAAGGCATCCATAACCCTAACAGAGAAGTTTAGCTACTCATGATTGTAAAGGAAAACAATGAAGACATCATCATCATCATACCAAAAAGATAACAATCTCACGATGGGTATGTATTGGCGTCACTATGAGAATGATGTGATTTCCTCTCTAGCCGTTCTTGTAGCGTTTTTTCTCTGTCTAAACTTATAGAATCTGTAAACTGAATAAATAAAAAGTGTCGACTGAATCAATTCATGCATGCTGAAAAATTCAGCAAATAGGGTTTTTATAACATCCTTGTCCTAGTCCTATTAAGTTACTGCTGCACCCCTAAGTATTTAAAAATACTGCTTTTTCCCGGAATAATTTCTCCATGCGTCACATTCAGTCCATAAGCTTCCAAAAGCTGTCTTCCCTCTTCTGTGAAGTTTTCCTTTGCTGCCCAAAGGTCCACAAAGTTCTGAAATCTTCATCATTAATACCTGAAAACATGTTGATCACGTAGGTTAGCTCACTTACAGGAAAATGGACTAAAAGTGCAGGAATTATATATTTTATCCTCAAAACTTAGCTATAACATAGGTAAATTATGGTGTTTAGGCATGTAAATACACCCAACATCAACACCCCACACTTAAAGCTTTGTTCGTCCTCGAACAAAATATTACGTCCATGCAAACATCTAACTAGGAATTCACAGCAGTAGCACAAAATTTATCCTCAAGACATACACGACAATTATTCACAAAGAGTAGGTTTCTTGATCACTACTAGAAACAATTCAACCTCCAACCTAGACTCGTGAGGATGGTTAATTCGTATCCACAAGTTAAGTCACAAAGAATCATATAACACTACCCAACAATCATCAACCATGTGTGTCTCACACAAGATATCACCCATAATCACTCATAAGTTTTGCATTTTTCGAAACATGGGTACAAGATTCTCCTTGCTCTCACTCTCACAAAGAATTCTTATGTTGCAACTGATGACCATAGGCTTACCCTTAGTGTAATGCTCTACTAATATCAGAATGCTAAGCTTAGGATCAAATAGGTCTTTACAGGTTGTAATGTAGGCTAAGGGACAGGTAGGACTATTTTGGCCAGAAATAGTGACTATTTTCCCTAAGCTCTTTAATACATCACATTATGCCATTAACACTCTCTTTTAAACAACCCTTCTACCTTTATTTTCATCTAACACCCCTTTTCACCTATTTTGTTATTCAATTATAAACACAAAGATGAGAATATACAACTTATTTTTTTTTATTTTTCTATTTTTGTTTTTTTTTCTTTTTTTTTCTTTTTTTTTATAAAACACTTCTATGATAGCCACTTTTATTCACAACAATTTCAAGTACCAATACACTCTGAGGCATCACTCTCACCCACTTTCCTCTTATTTTGTCACATGACTCTTCAATTTAAAGAGCTTAGAAATTTGGATCAAATTATGGTCTTGAAAAAAAATGGACTAGGCTACATATGAGGCTGTCAAAGAAAATAGCTAAAGGCTCAAAGGGGGTTAACTTGGATAATGTCCAAGGGTAGGTAAAAAGAAGGTAAACAATCATAGGCTGCCAAAGAAATGCCTAAATCATCTCCTAAACTCACACTCTTTATTTCGCTTTACACACACACCAGGCAAGTTCTAGCATCAGTCACAACACAGAATATACTATAACCTCATACACACAAGGCACATGGTCAACTTTATTGGGAGCAGTATAGCCTCTTGACCCAACAGATGAATGAATTAAACCACACACTTATCACACAGTGAGTCACACTTAGAGCCTAAACGTCTCAATAGTAATGATTTAGCACAAACTCTTGTCATAATACCATGCCGCCTATCAGAACAATTTCATGCAAAATCTAAGAAATCTAAAATTAAACTAACTAATTACGACTTATTAAAACAAACAAGAACTAGAATAAATGTAGGCAAAGAAGTACAAGAAGCATACAAATACCAGCACCCCACACTTAGACGGGACACACTACCCTCAGTGGAAAATAAATAAGGAAAACCTGATTAGTCGGACTCCTCTTCTATGTCTGGGGTCATACCCCCTGCGTCGGAATCATCATCAGAGTCGTCATCCTCATAGTTTCCTCAAAATGTACCCCACTTGATCCCAAAAGTGCGTCGAGGTATTTGTAGAGAGGAGGACTCAGCTTGCTCCTTTCTTGACCTTTTCTGTCCCTTCTGTGAGGTGGTCGCTTTTTCTTTTCCTTGTCGTCCTTTTAGGGCCATTCTACCTGAGATTAAAATAGAGTCATGTTAGCTTCATCTCAGAAGATTCAATCGAAAAACAAACAGTAGCGGTGCCACCCCACACTTAATTTGTTGGAACAGACTTATTAAGTGAGTGATGTCAATTACTCAGACTTCATCGACATACATTTAGGCGATATGTTCCAACAACATGTTCAGCACAGTCATACGTTCATGTCATCTTAACTATCCTTTCCAATTCTATTTCATGTAATCTTGTCTATACTTTCATGTTTGGATGAATGAACTTTTTGAACCAAACTACCACATAAGGATCGTACCACAAATAGAAACAAGTTATTGCATAGGCATAATCACACCATCTTATGCTTGTGGTCAATCATAATCGGTATCTCGATGAACGAGTCATTCAAACATTCAAGCTTTCAACTTACAAGATTATGTATTAACTTCACAATTTGGACTTCATAAAACTATGACAGTGTATAACAATCAAATACAAGTCGGAACAAAGTCAAGAACACCCACACGTATTCTTTCACTCAACTAGATGTATCATAATAAACCAACCACATTCTAATCACCAACACCACTTCAAAATCTAATAAATCATTATAAACGTAGCATTCCAACAACTATGAAATATAAAAGAATAACTTACTTGGTGATGGATTCGGAAGATAAGCTTGCAAGATTAGATGAGCAAACAATTTGATTTTGTCTTAAGGTTGAAGTTCTATTTATAGACCAAGGCTTGGGTCGGGTTTGACCCATGAAAAATTGGGTTAGGAGACAAAAAGCATAAGTAGGCGGCGCCTATGGTATTGCCTAGTTGGGCATAGGCGGCGCCTATGCTATGGCCTAGTTGAAACAGTGAGCATAGGCAATGGCATAGGCGGCGCCTTTAGCTTTGCCTAGTTGAACATAGGCGGCTCCTATGCTATGGCCTAGTTGGGCATAGGCGGCACCTATGCTATGGCATTGTAGATTCAGAGAGAAAAGGTAATGGCATAGGCGGCGCCTTTAGCTTTGCCTAGTTGAGCATAGGCGACGCCTATTCTATAGCATTGTCGATTCAGAGATCAAAGGCAATAGCATAGGCCTTGCCTTGTCCTTTGCCTAGATTTACATAGGCCTTGCCTTGTCCATTGCCTAGATTTGTATAGGCAATGCCTAACTGAAAGCCTTTTGCTCCTTCATTACTCACTTACCACCTTTAACATTGCTCACTTTCAAATAAAAATTTGAGACCAAGCTCCTCCTTTATACGTCTTCCCCTACACTTAATCAAAAACAACAAAAAATGATTAGAAAGATGGGTTGCCTCCCACCAAGCGCCTTAGTTTTGGTCGTGGCTCGACTCTTCTTTTTGGATTTTTATTTAACAAAACAAACTCCTAGGAAAACAAAATGACTAAAAACGATGGGTTGCCTCCCATTTAGCGCTTGATTTATTATCGCGGCACGACATAGCTATATCGATTACTTAGACTTCATCGAGATAAATGGTGCATCATTTTTTGAATGGATTCAGACGACGCTGATGCTTACTTATAGGCATGTAATCTTCTTCGAGATGACTCTTGTGCATACATATCCCAGGAGGGATACCAATTATATCATCAATAGTCCAACCCATAGCTCTCTTGTACCTCTTCAGAGCAGAGATGAGAACCTCTACGTGCTGTTCACCTAAATCAGCCGCAACACTCACCGGAAGTGTATTTCCACTTCCCAAGAATGCATACCTTAGGTGACTGGGGAGCTCTTTCGATTCTAGCACTGGTGGCTCTTCAATGGAAGTCTTCGCTGTTGGTGAAGGTCGATTCCTAAGATCAAGGTCCAGCTTCTTAGTAGCATGAGAATAGGACTTTATTCCTGTTAGAGCACAAACAGTTTCTTCATATTCTTCAACATCCTCATGCTTAAAATTCAATAGCACAGCAGACAATGGCTCAACAGTAAGCTGCTTCTCTACAGATAATCCTTTCTCATCCTCATAGTAAACATTAGCTACAGAGAACACATCCATATCTCTAGGCTGCTTCATCGATTTATATACATCAAAACGGACCACTTCATCATTCAGCCAAAATAAAAGCTCATTAGCTCTTAAATCAATCAGCACACTTCCAGTTGCGAGGAAAGGACGCCCCAAGATTATGGGAACTTCAGAATCCACCTCGCAATCCAAAATAATAAAGTCTACAGGAAAGATGAAGGTGGAAACCTTCACCAACACATCATATAAGATACCAACAGGCCGTTTTACCGACCTATCTTCCATCACGAGCCGCATATTGGTTGGTGTAGGATCACCCAACCCCAACTTTCTATAAATAGATAGCGGCATCAAATTGATGCTAGCTCCCAAATCGCACAACGCCTTAGCAAAATCCAATGATCCAATCATGCAAGGAATAGTGAAAGCACCAGGATCTGCCTTCTTCTGTACTAGCGATCTTGTAGCGATTGCACTGCAATGATGAACATTATCTGCCAGCTCATAACTTACTTCCCGCTTCCTTGTCAACAGGTCCTTCATGAATTTCGCATACCCAAGCATCTGTTCCAGTGCCTCCACCAACGGAACATTAATAGTCAGCTGCTTCAACATGGTCATGAATTTACTGAACCTGGTGTCATCAGCTTTCTTCTTCAGTCTCTGTGGAAAAGGTGGTGGTGGAAGGGGAATCATTTTCTCCACTACTTCCTCTTTATCTTGCTTCCGATTATCAACCTTTTCAGGAGTGTCATCAGCCTTCTTCTTCAGTCTCTGAGGAAAAGGTGGTGGTGGAAGAGGAATCGTTTTCTCCACCACTTCCTTTTTATCTTGCTTCCGATTATCACTCTTTTCAGGCTGGTGACGTCTAGGTGTAACATCATGAGCACTCACTTCAGCTTCTACGACATCTTCAAACTCTGTTTCATCAACATTCTTTGCTATATCATCAACCACCTGCTTGCCTTTGGATGGATTTTCCAACACTTTACCACTCTGGGTAGTAATAGCCATACACGATCCGTCATTCCTTGGGTTTTGCACAGTGTCACTGGGTAGCGTGCCAGTCTTTCTTGGGTTGAATGCCGCTGATAATTGACTCAATTATTGCTCCAGCTATTTTATTGCAGTAGAATGCGAGTCAACCAATTGATTTATTGATGACAAATCATTCATTACCTCAGTAACGCCCATATTGGTTGCCTCCACCCCTTTCAACAGATTAGCCATCATATCATCCATGGACATCTTTCCAGAGACAGATGCCACAGCCTCACGATTTCCAGGAGGAACATACAAACCACTCCTGTCAGTCTTATTCTTCCAACCACCTTGATCGCGGTCCTTGTATCCAGATTTATCATAATAGTTCCGACCTTGGTTTCCTTGGGCATTGCCTCGAAAACCCCCCTGATTATTCAAGTAATTTGCTTCCCCCTCAGAATTGGAATCATATCTTCCTTGTGATACAACGACTTTAAACTTTTCGGTCTTTTCTGATAATAAATGCTTGGAAAGAAGATCCATCTGCGTTTTCATGTGAGCCATATCTTGGTCACTTTCCTCTTGTCTACGCCTCTGCTCTGCAGTCATGCCAACAGATAAAGTAGAGCTTGCTACCTCAGCATCCCTGGGATGCCAAGCTCTACTCTGCTTTGTCATACGATCCAACATATCACTCGCCTCAATAAAAGTAAGGTCCATGAATGACCCTCCTGCAGCATTATCAACCACTGGCTTTGTCACCGAGTTCAAAGCCCTATATAATATTTCCATCAAGTGGATATTCATCATCTGATGGTTTGGGCACCACATAAGCTTCTTTTTGAACCTCTCCCATGTTTCGTGGAGAGCTTCAGTTGGAAGCTGTCAAAAATTGCTGATCTCATCCCGTAGTTGGGCTCTCTTGGATGGCGGAAAAAATCTTTCTAGGAAAGCGTCTTTCAGTTGCCTCCAATTAGTAATAGAATCAGCAGTTAGCCCTTTTAACTATAGAGTTGCCTCCCCAGACAGAGACAATGGAAATAAGCGCAACCTAATTGCATTCTGTCCAACTCCTGGATTGTCAAACGACTTGCATGTTGAAATAAAGTTGATCAGATGCATATTCGGATCATCGCCTGCGAGTCCACCAAATAACCCCTTGAGCTGCAATAACTGAATCATGGTGCTAGTGATATTAAACTTAGCTCCGGGTGCCAAGGGTGGAGGAATAATATCCCCTGTGGCACCAGCTCCATCCAGATCGTCATCATCATCATCAAAAGGAGCCCGCACAGCTCGGCGGTCAGGTCTCATTCTAGCTTGACGTTCCCTCCTATGCATAGGTTCCACCACCTCATCAGTACGCCTAGGATTTAGTAACTTATCATCACCCAGGTCCTCATCATCAGGATTTGTTTCTCGCCCTGGGTTATCAATATTCTGTTGATGTACTTGAGCAGCTGCCAGTGCAGCTAATCTAGCCTGCACCTATTGAGCCGCCCTTCTGTCAATGTCACGCTGTGCATCTATTCTGCCAATAAGTTGAGGTTCAGGATTTATGGGTAACAATGGCTGACCAGAACTACGAGTATTTGGCATGCACTCAACAGAACCTGAATAAAACAAAAACAACAAACAAAAAGTAAAATTCAAGAATTTTAGACCAAAGGGTCTATTAACTATCACAAACTTAGTTGACAACCGTATTCCCCGGCAACGACGCCAAAATTTGATAATGCCCAAACTACAGCTCTCGTAAGAGTGTAAGCGGTCGCTGTCAAATATAGAACCCAACTGGGTTGGGTGTTGAATCCCACAGGGAATACTTGGTCACTAAGTGTTGCAATTATTAGTAGACTGTTGGTCAAAAATTCCACGGAAAAGGGGGGATTGGATTGTGGCGTGAATTAATGCTATCAAAGTAACAACAGAATGCTTTGTTTAGTAAGATTTAATCACAGAGAAAAATAAGTTAGGGTTATGTCCACCTTATGAGTTCTACGTATCTATTAACTATGAGTCATGCGGAATTCAGACATGCTTGCACTTATAGAGATTCGTATTCTAATGGTAAATCCTAGTGTTTCTCAACTATCAAGGATTATTTCACTTTAACTCTCTCGAGCTTAAATCGTATAACTAATGGTATGAACTCTCCAAGAGGTTAACCCAGTTACGGCACTACCGTGTAAATAGGGGTTGGTAGCCCTATTTCCTTGTCTCACTCTCTTTTCCAAACATGTAACTTTTCTCTCGAACAAGTTAATGCTATAATGGCGTATTCTATATGTTTGCAACCACAAGAATTTAATTAAAACGAAGAGAGTAATGATATAAGTAGCATACCCATCAAGAATTCACAAACTCATAGTAATAGATAGTATATCAAAAGGCTTCCATAACCCTAACAGAGAAGTTTAGCTACTCATGATTGTAAAGGAAAACAACGAAGACATCATCATCATCATACCAAAATGATAACAATCTCACGATGGGTATGTATTGGCGTCACTATGAGAATGACGTGATTTCCTCTCTAGCCGTTCTTGTAGAATTTTTTCTCTGTCTAAACTTACAGAATCTGTAAACTGAATAAATAAAAAGTGTCGACTGAATCAATTCATGCATGCTGAAAAATTCAGCAAATAGGGTTTTTATAACATCCTTGTCCTAGTCCTATTAAGTTACTGCTGCACCCCTAAGTATTTAAAAATACTGCTTTTTCCTGGAACAATTTCTCCATGCGTCACATTCAGTCCATAAACTTCCAAAAGCTGCCTTCCCTCTTCTGTGAAGTTTTCCTTTGCTGCCCAAAGGTCCACAAAGTGCTGAAATCTTCATCATTAATACCTGAAAACATGTTGATCACGTAGGTTAGCTCACTTACAGGAAAATGGACTAAAAGTGCAGGAATTATATATTTTATCCTCAAAACTTAGCTATAACATGGGTAAATTATTGTGTTTAGGCGTGTAAATACACCCAACATCACAAATCTAAAATAAACTGTCTGAACCTGCTAGTCTGAAAGCCTCTAAACTGTCTGAAAACTGTGGAGTTGATGGGACATGTCCCCAACTAACTCCATCTACTAAAACTGAATGTAATGGTATACAAAGTGAGGTAGATTGAATGCATGGGGTTCATATGCATGAACAATACTAACTGAATGAATAACATGAACGTGAGAATACATCCATGAATACATAACTGTATACAAGATCGTGATAATACTAACTACTGAGTATGAATACTGATAACATGAGTTTTGTATAAATGATATACTATCACTGAGTGTCTGTTTCTGACAGTCCTGATTCTGATAGAACTAGCTGAGTTTGGTACAAAACTGAGTGACTGTATCTGACAGTCCTAAATCTGAAAAACTATCTGAGTTCTTTTACTGAGACTAAGACTGAGACTGTAAGAAGAAATCATCTAACCGACATGCCCCGAATCTGAACAAGTGGGGGTCCAACCTGTAATCTCAGTTGGAAGGGTATCAGTACCATTCCATGCGTAAAGACAAGCTGTGAGTGAACCCTCTCTGATAAGGAGCTCTTCCCATCAACCCGTCCTAGTTAGGAAAACTCAAATGAGATGTATAATCCCTAGACTCGTAGGGGTATATCTCAACCTACGCTGGCTATGTAGTTCTGGAACGCAAGGATTGCTTCTAAAGATCTCACCCTCTACTGGCTAGCAGGTTAGCCCTCATCCCTGGGTTTACTTGGTGCTGAATCCTACCCCCAACTGAATAGACACTGAACTAATTTACTAGTTTATACTAAGCTTGACTGAGCTGTCACTGATCATGTTACTGACTGAACTGGACTGATTTCACTGAGTTCTATGGACTAACAAAATATTATAAATTCTGTTAACTAACTGAGTTTACTGAGATTACTAAGTGGGACTGGATTAATATTGAATTTATTGAGTTTTCCTGAGTCATGTGACTGACTGAATTCTACTAATCATGGCTTGACTGAGTGCATCTTGAAAACAGACACTGTCTCTAGGTACACAGCTAAATTGTCGGGTACAAGTACCCCCAGGACTCAATAGCATGAAATGGACAAGACATGACATTTCTTGAACACATGACCATAGTCAACAATTCATAATACAACCATTGGGGAGTTCATGAAGAACTTGATATTCATAATCTTGTACATGTAGAGGAATGCATTCAAATATATATCATGGTTTCACAATTCTAGTCTCATGGGCATTCCATCAAACAATTTCAATGCATAAAAATAGCATGAGAGTCATTTTTAAACATAAGGGTAAATCATGACTTCATCGTTTAGGCCCTAATCAGTCATAATGCTTAATTCTCGTTCTCTTGGGCATTTTATCAAACACCTTGCAGGCATAACTTTAGATTTAGGCCTAAACATTAAATCAATACATCATGATTGTATAAATCAACACAATTTAATAGATTTCAACCTACATGCTAGCATAGATTCATGAAAACACATTAAAGATTCCAACTTGGGAATCATACAACAACATCAACATGGTCATAATCAACCCACAATATGAACGTCATAGTTTATTATTTTAAAATAGGATTCTTGATCTTCATGGATGAAAGGAATTCATGAATGAACACTTGACATACCTTAGTGGATGATTTCTTGAAGATTTATGGAGGAAAGTTTGAATTCTTGACTTGAAATTATCCACCTAGGGTTTCTTGTTCTTGAGGAATAGAGAAATAATGAATGTATTTAGCCAAAATAGGGATAAATTTCGTGTTATGAGGGATGAAGGTCGGGGGAAAATGACCTAATTACCCTTAAGGATGCGGATATTTAATGACTGAAAACTGGGCATCGATGCGATAGGCGACGCGGCACGTCGATGACATCGATGCGATACTCGACGCGTCGCGCCATGATCGTACCAAGCCTCAGTACTTTTACTGGAAATTCCTATAAAAATGTTAACCAACATGATAGGCGATGCGGCGCGCCAAGATCTTGTTGGTCCACTGTTTTGGGACTTCAATCATGGTCTATATGAGGTCCGAAAAATCCAAAACTTGTATGTGAATGCCTATTGACCTCCCTGATCATGAATTAGAAATAATACCGACCATTAAAGGATATTAAGGTCGTGAAATGAGATTGCCAACTTTTGAAGGCCAAAAATAAACCAAGTCTGGAAATTTAGCTAGAATTTTCTAAGTCTGGGACCCTCTTGACAAGCTTAAAGTACTAAATTAAGCTTAGGATTTTTGCGGGGTATTACACTTACAGACTAACTCATATTGAAAGCTTATATTCAACTGGGGTATTTTTTCAACGCTCTTTATAAGAAGTTTTAATAACATTAGGGAGCAAAGAATTTTAGGCCTGATTTGGATAAGACATCTGAACAAGAAATCACAATATGTCTATGATTCTGTAACATGGAACATAGGCCTATTAAACATAAGCTAGGATAGAATTGATATGCCTTAGATATTGTAACTGCTACTTCCAAGCTTAGACATACTACTCAAATACTCCCTCAATTATATATTAAACTTCAATATTGCACTTCACTTGAGGCTACTTAGAATCTTCACATGGTCACTGATAACTCTATCTACTGAAGTCTGAGCTGCACTCAATTCTCTCACTATGTTCAAGCCTACCCGAATCTATAAAGTGTACACATAACACTGTAATACTGATGATAGGCGAATTTACGCGCCTATATCAATATATTTTGCCCATATTTTAGCCTAGTTTTGAGAACAAATTATATATTTCATGCACTTTTAGTCCTTTTTCCTGTAAATGAGCTAACGAACATGATTAGTAAAGTTTCAGGTATAAATGATGCATAATTCAGCATTTTATGGCTTACTTGACGCTAAAGAAAGCTCACGAAGGAAGGGAAGGGAGTTTACACGCCTAAGGACCAAAACTGCTGCATGGAAAATCTGTCCCGGGCTAAAACAGCATTTCTGAAGACTTTGGGGGACCAAAACTGCTGCATGAAAAATCTGTCCCGGGCTAAAACAGCAATTCTGAAGACTTTGGGGACTTACAGACACAAAGCTGGATTTTGACAATGATACATTAACCTAGTACAATTAGGTTATGTATTTCATTATTTTATTTGGATTATGATAATGTTACCTTAACCTAGTACATTTGGGTTAAGGATTTCATTAGTCTAATAGGATTTGGTTATTTATTTCATTAGCTTAGTAGGAGTAGGATATGGGTATTATAAATACCCTATCATGCTAGAGATTTTAGAGAAGAAGGAGGGAGGAAGGAGGGAGAACACAATACTTCCTTCCATCCCTCTCATCTTCTCTCATCTTCTCTCATCTTCTAACATCTTCTTAACTTCTCGTCTTACAAATCAATTCTATTTTCTTCTATTCTTTTATTCTTAAATTCCGCAACAAGAGAAACGTTACTTTGCAAGAAATCACACCTAACGCCTACCACTCTTGTGCTACACGAAATTGATCATTATTGTGGTATAATAACAAAGTCAATTGTGGTTTTCTTCGCATTCATGGGTAACTAAACTTCTCTGTTGGGGTTATGGAAGCCGTATGAGATACTATCTATTGCTGTGAGTTTGTGAGTTCGAGGCACGTATATTGCTTATATCATTATTCTCTTCATCTTAATCTACATTCTTTGCGGTTGCAAACGCAAGAATACGCCAGTCTAATATTTAACTTGTTCGAGAGAAAAGTTATTTGTCTGGAAAAGAGATAATGTCAAGGTAGTAGGACACCCTTTCCTATTAAAAAGCTAGTGCCGTAACTGGACTAACCTCTTGGAGAATTCGTACCGTTAGACACGCTTTAAGCTCGAGAGAGTTAAAGTGAAATAGTCCTTGTTTAGGCCGAGAGACGCTTGGATTTACCATCGACTACAATCCTCTATAAGCAATTGCATGTCAGAATTCTACACACTCATAGCCAATAGAGACGTATACCTCAGAAGGTGGACATAACCCCAACGCTTCAATTCTCATTGTTTACAACCAACGTAACAATCTCTCTCTTTTTACTTTATTATTTTCAGCTTTTGTTTACATTACTTGCAAAACAAGAATCCCCCCTTCTTACGAGACTTGCACCAAAAGTTTAGTAATTTTACTTACTTGTTGGCCAAGCTATTCCCTGTGGGATCGACACCCAACCCAGGTTGGGTTCTATATTTGCTAACGACCGCTTTACACTCAAACGAGAGTTATAGATTGAGCGTTATCAAATACTAGTTTGAATCATGAATTCAATACCCCTACATTTTAACAACCTATTATCGCAAGGATAATTCTTCTTATCACTTCAACAACTAAATTATACCTCTTACTAGGAAATTCACTAGCACACAATGCACCCATCCACTTATATACCAACATGACATTTAAGTCTATCATTAAAACCACATTCAAACTTCTAGGCAAACACCCATAAAAGCCTATTTCTCGTATTCTCTAAACCTCTATCAATAACAACTTTCTTGCATTATTCTAAAGAAGACACACATGAAATCTCAACTAACCATGACATGACATATACTGTAATATTTGCCTCAATCTTCATTCACACTTATAGCCTTAGATAAAACACATATACAACAATCTTGCCTCAACAAGAAATATTACTCTCTCCTATCTAAACAATCTTTCATCAACACTATTATCTTCCCCTTAGATTAAAGCCATCCTTCTAAACTTATGGATCTATTTCATATCCCTAGGACTTAGCCATAATTTATTCACTCTGATGTTCTACAGAGAAATCAACTCACGCAAATGAACTATATCTAAAATATACTAACTTCATTCTTGGACAATCCCCCTTCACATATACTATCCTTAACTTTCGCTATCTTCAATAATCATCGCCATAAACTTACACTCTCACCCATAAACATACCTGTCTCATTAAACACCTAACCTGTAACACATTTCTAAACTTATATTTTTCCCTAAACCACGAGAATCAAAATCATACTGAAAGACTCAACGTCATTTATCTGTAACTCTTTAACTTAGCTATTATGAACACCATGTACTATATAACTAGCCTTCTTTCTATTTCGCAACTCAAGGGTACTACTAACCACACTCAACCTTTAATAATCTTAAAAAATAATTCAACCCCCATATCACCTTGGGTACACATCTAAACCATACCTACAACATCATACTTAATCTCAAATCAATAAACTTAAGTTCTTGTATGCACTGTTTCAATCCTATTGGCTTACCTCTATATAACTAGCATCACTCCACCTTGATGATCATCCAATGTTCAAATTTAGTATCTAGTGCTAGGAATGATTAACACCACAGCCTCACATACTTTTCTCGCTTGAAAGCAATAAAATAAAACACTGAGAAACACTAGTCCACTAGAACCTCATAATACTAGAAATCGATCATAATTCTCTGGTATACCTTATTAAAATCTGTTGGCACATCCTGTTTCTACACATTACGACTATTTACCTATCTATACATCTAAATTACTTTCATAGCTCTATAAGTTTCAACTAACCCCTTTTGAAACTTCAAGGGATGCCTAAATTAACAATACTCAACCACTAAATACTTCATCAATATCCTATACTTTGCTAACACAATAAATACCATTAATAACTCCTTTCCTACTTCAAGCAAACAACAATTCACCTTAAATAACAACTCCTTCCTGTACCACTTTCATTACCCCTAAACTAACACTCAAGGATATATCACCTCACTAGTAACTCGATCATATTCAAAAGTTTATCTATACTCACTCGATTAATCGCCATTACCACCTATCTTGTCACTACACTTCTAAACCCATACTTCAAACTATAAGAAGGTTCTACTACTTATGAGTCATCATAATCAAAGTCATCATATCCCTCGAATGCAAACTCTATTTAATAATCTGACTTCATACTATCTCCTCTCATGAGCATTATCTATCTTGAAGAGTTAATGAGAAATCTAAATACATATCTTGTTCTATCTTAAATGAGCAACTCATATGGACAAGTACATAATCTTTCAACTTAAGGGACTTATAACATACTAGTGAGCTCTTCTCAAGCCCCTTATGTGACTTCTAAAGTTACTGATTGTAAATTTGAGAGCATCATCTTAGGAAAAATTGGAATCTAGTACTCATGTTATCTTAGAAAGTCCTAGATTGAGAATTATAGAGTAACACACGAATCAACAAAAGTTTTTAATAGAAAAATTTATCGTAGATCTAGAGTATGAAAGAAAGGAGACATTCCTTAAATTCCCTGTAGCCTCTCAAAGAAAAGTACATACGTCATTGTACCATTTTGCAAGACTCTACTAGACACTGCTTCACAGACACCTTAGGACACTTGAACTCTATTCTTTGATACCAAGTTTTTAATGTCCCGAGACTACCCCTTGGATGCCACACGGTGCTTAGAACCACAAGTGATCCTAAGCTTACCCATGACACTTGTATAACTTATGAGTAACTGAATATATTGCATAAATCTAAAAAAAATAAGTGGAAGATAAATATTTTCCGAATATGATAAATACAAAACTGTATTAAAAATGATTATGACTCTGGTTACACGAAACAAAACTGGAATCAAATACATCAACTCCACTGACTATCTATGAAGCCTCTACTAATATTGACAATAGGTAACTGGGACATGACCCCCAGCTATCCCTAATCAATACGACTGAATAAAAAAGACAAGATGCTACTCAAACTATGATTGACTCGATCCCTTGAATGAAAGATCTCATCATCTGCTGACTAGAAGCTGCACATTTTCTGATCA
Source organism: Capsicum pubescens (assembly GCA_030864215.1). Classification (NCBI taxonomy): domain Eukaryota; kingdom Viridiplantae; phylum Streptophyta; class Magnoliopsida; order Solanales; family Solanaceae; genus Capsicum; species Capsicum pubescens. The sequence continues at coordinate 40,552,253 of CM061546.1, forward strand.
TGATGTGTCGGATACAACTGGTACCTACATTGTAAAATAATGTAGCACATAGATATATATATGTGGATCAGTACTTTTTGAATGTACTGAGTATGTGGGGGTGAATGCATAAGTTAAACAATAACTGAATGTACATATAGACTTTAAAATAATACATGCTAAGTGTAGATGACTCACCTTGATCTTGAATAAAATGAAAGTTGTAAAATCATAAACACGAGTAATGAAGCATAAGGATAGAATTGTGAGACATAACACTTAGTTCTAAAAGATTTACTTTTACTCTTTGTTTTGGGAGTTTTTTCTAACCGATATAAACCATGTGAGCTATCATGGAGTCTAATATCTTCCCATGTTGAGGAGAGTTGTTCTACCCTTGCCATCGAAATAGAACCTTAACTTGTGTGATCATAATACGTAACCCATATTGGGACTTGAACCTATGGTGGCATGTAGTTCTAGGGAATGTGACCTCAGACTCATACTCAACTCGGTGCTAAATACTAATCCCATATTACTTATATGCTCATACTTTAGGAAATGTACCTTCAAATAACAGAAGGGTTTATTTAATGAAAACCAGTTATGCTTCTCTTTCTTTAAATCATAATCAGGATGAACTAATTATGAACAAATGTTGATTCCATATCTTATCTTAAGATCAAAAGATCAATCTTTTCTTTAAATCTTGGTATAGATTTATCAAAGGAGCTTAAGAGCATCATATTCTTGAAATCTCAAAACTCGTACTTAGGGCTTATAATATATATGCTTAAATGCTTTGAAATTCGTAGCAAAACTTCATGCTTAATAATCTTCTTGAAATACTTCAGTAATTTAAGTTCAAGATAGTGAAATCAAAATCACAATATGAATCCTATAAATCAAAACATGAGCATATGTAATCTTGATGCACTTAAAACCTTGAATATCATGTTTTCTTTCATATAACTTGTAACATAATGGCATGCTTAAACCTTAATTGTAATCAGTGTATGAAATCATACTCATGGTACTCAAATCATAAAAAGGGGAATTCTTCAAGCCAAGATATAAATAATTGAGCACAATTATTCACTTTAATACTTTCATCTATTTATAAATTCATAAGCTCAAAACAAGATAATTTGGATGTGAACCCTAAATCAAAATAAGTAAATTAAGTCTTAAAACCATGCACTTTGGGCACAAGGATGAAAATATACCCTTTCTCATAAACCCCACATACTTGGCTAGATGAATTCATGAAGATTCTTGGGAATTTCTTCTTGAAGTTCGAATTCCCTAATTTGTTGTGAAAGGGTTAGGGTTTGTTCTTGAGGAAAGGAAGGGCTTTTCTTAAGAAAGTTTATGATTAAAAGGACAAATAATTCTCTTTGGGATCTCTAATTTGTGTTTATGGATGAGTTGGGTGCAGGGAAACGATCCAAATACCCTTAAAACACCAAGGAATAAAAGTTGGACAAAGTAGAAAAGGGGCAATGTGAGCCTTGGTGTGGGGGACCACCCCAGGCAGCGCTCGCCTTACCCCAGTGGTACTACTGATTGGGTTTTCCAAACACGCCCCTACGCTTATCTGAAAATTCGGAAACTTACCTGACATGTACTTTTGACCTCCCTAAATATGAATCAACTTAAAAACCAACATTTCGGGGTCGGGCAGGTTGATTTAAAAATCTGTAAACTCGAGGGGTCTTAAAAGTAACTAAGTCCTCAACACTTAGGGAAATGCTCAAGTCTTGGACCCCTTAAATATGCAACTAAAAGCTGAAATGAGCTAATACTTTTATGGGGTATTACAACTTATTGTTGACATACATACACATTCAGACTTCGAGCTTCCAGATTTTGGGGATTTCAGTAGAGTACCACCTCCAGAAATTCTTTAAAAGATAGGTTTCAGTATTGATACATCAACATCACAACCTATGAAGAGGAGGAGGACAGTTCGTTTTAATGCTAAAACTGTCGAGATTCAAGAACATCAAAAAATCCCTACTTTTGTTTCAAGAGGATATATGTCAATGGATAAAACACCAACTTCTGTTCAGAGCATGTTGACGAAGAAAAGACGTGACCTTCGTCTTCCCGCAAGTCTGTTCATCAATCCACTTCTAATGTCAACTGGGATAGGATAAAGTCATTTATTCAGTATTATGTAAGTTTTTTATAAGGTCAAACACAATAAAATAAATTTTGCAAACACTCAGATTGTAATACCCCATACTTTTACTTAGCTTGAAATCATCCCAAGTATGTTAGAAACTTACTTTGGAAGATGAATCCACTTTTATATACAAGGAATTTCTAAGATTTTCACTTTTTATCATGTGGGAAATTAAATTAGTTTTCCAATGATACCAATTTTGTTTAATTTGACATCGAAAGAGAAAGTTATTCTCGAAAAACAAAAGACAGTCGAAATAGCCCAGGTGCGACGGTGAGAGCCGATGGACCATCGAGCTAGTGATAGACCGTGGCCCAAGATGTCGCAGTGAAGGTAGTGAGATTACCTTCTGCATAAGAGCACCATCTCAGGATGACGGACCGTCAAGCTAGCGATGGACCATCGCCTAAGCCATCGCAGCGGAGGCAGTGAGACTACCATCTGCCTAAGAGCAACGACTCAAGCTAACGGACCGTCGATCTAGCGATGGACCATCGCCCAAGCCATCACAGAAGAGGCAGTGAACCCCTATTCTTCCCAGGTGAGATGGTCAGGACCGATGGACCGTCAACCTAGCGACGAACCATCGCACCCACCATCGCATAGTTTGTTCAGTTATTTTAAAGTCATTTTTAAAATGGTATTTGGGTATTACACCACCCGTTTTAACCCCTAAAAATATCATACCAAGGCTCCTAAGTTCATTATCCATCTACCACATCAAATTAGGGTTTCTCTCAAACATAATCCCCAAGAATAAGATCCAAATCATTCTTCAAGAAACTAAGAGATTCCAAGTTCTTCAAGTCCAAGAACTTTAATAAAATCACAACCCAGGTATGTCATGTGTTGATTCATGGGTCCCGTTTACCTATGAAGCTCAAGAATATCTTTTCAAAATCCAAGATTTGTGTATGTATGAATGTTCATGATTTAAATTGAATTGAAATTCATGTTAATGATGTTGTAGGATTTTGATTCATGTTTGAAATTACATATACAAATGATTGACCCTAGGATATGGTGATTTGCATAATAATCATAATAAACCCTTAACTTTACACGTTGATTGATGTATCCATGATTAATAGATGTGTTGATGATTGTATAACTAAAGTATGATCCCCATGTGTTTGATTAAAAGCCTATGTGAAGGAGAAGTTCCATACTAGTGTGATAATATGAAATCCCCATTTATGTACAAGTTTATGCATGTCAAATGTTTGATGAAATGTCTTAGTCAGTGAATTATAGATACATGTGTAACCCTTTTGGTGCTTTAGAACTTCTACTTCATGAAATCTCCAACTTATTGTATTATGGATTGAGATGTTGGTCATGTATTCAAGAAAGTCAGGCTTTGTCAGTTTCATGCTATCGAGTCCTGGGGGTACTTGTACCTGACAATTATCTATGTGCCTAGAGCCAGTGTCATGTTTTCAAGATACTCTCAGTTGAGCCATGTTCATAGAAATTCAGTCAGTCATGTGACTCAGGAAAACTTTGTAATCTTAGTAATCTCAGAAACTCAGTAGTATTCTGTTAGTCAACGGAACTCAGTTAATTCAGTTTAGTCTAGTTTAGTTAATCATGTCCAGTGTCTGTTCAGATGGGAGTAAGAATTAGCACCGAGTGAACCCAAGGATGGGAACACACACTGTCAGATGAGGGTGTGATTCTTAGAAGTCATCTTTGTGTTCCAAAACTATGTAGCCAACATAGGTTGAGACATCAACACTGTCAGATGAGGGTTGATGAAGTGGATAAGCATGGTCAGATAAGGGTCCCACTATTCTCTTTTAGGGACACTTTCAGATGAGGGCTACCCACAACTTTTCCTAACCAGTGGAGCGGTATTGACACTCTTCCAATTGGGGTTATAGATTGGACCCTAACTTAGCTATAATGTATTATTTAGAGCATGCCGGTTAGATGACTACTTCCCATAGTTTCAGTACAGAATCAGGACTATTATATACAGTCATTCAGTCTCAGTAATAGAACTCAGATATTTATATAAAATTCAGGACTATCAGATACAATCAACTAAGAACAGAACGAAACTCAGCTATTTCCATCAAAAAATAGATTGTTAGATACAGTCACTCAGTAGTAGTTATTTCAGTTATACAATTATCAGTATTTCATGTTATTAGTACTTAGACTCAGTAATCATGTTATCAAAAACTCAATTATAGTTATTATGTAGTCATGCATGTATCTCATGTTCATGTTATGCAGTCAGTTAGTATAGTTCATGTATGTGAACCCATTTGTATTCAGCCTACCTCACATGCATACCAGTACATTCGAACGTACTGACACATTTTCTCTATGATGTTTTATACCATAGGTTCAGAAGTACGACCTCCAGAGCATCAGTAGCATTCCAGTCTCAGCAGTTAGATTTAGCAGTAAGTCCTCATCCTTTGAGGACATGACCATTACTTTATTATCTAATTAATTAATTTATTTTAGTAGTTGGAGTTAGTTGGGGACATGTCCCATCAACTTCTATTCAGACTGTTCAGTCAGTTAGAGGCTTTTTAGATTATCATGTTCAGATAGTTTATTTCAGGTTTTGTTTTGGTATTGTGATACCATATTATTCAGAGATTATGTTATTAGTTTTGAACCTTATGGCCTTACAACCTTTATTTCTGCATTTATATAGTATATTATGCAGTGTTCAAGTACGGATATAAGTCATGTTACAAACTTGTTATCAGAGTCTAAGGTTCAATAGAGTCCTAGGAAGTCTGAAAGCCACATCTAGTAGAGTCTTGTACATGGGTGTGTTGCGCGCCACATTTATGTGCAAGAGGCTATAAGATGTTTTAGGAATAGTTTCCCTTCTTTTAGTATTTATGTCGTGCCAGTGAGCATAATTTCAAGTCAATCTCTCAGTCTAATCCATTTCTCTTTTTCTTGTAAAGAACATGCCTCCTAAAAGAAGAAACGGGAATCAGCCAACCCCTCAACCCGAAGAACCTTTACGCGAACATGTTTCTCATGCAGAGTTCAAAGCTACATTCACTACTCTTTCTCAGTCAGTTGCTGCTCAAAATGAATGACCAACTGTTGTTTCGGCCAACCCAGTGGCTAATTGAGCTGCATCTAAGATTCAGGACTTCACCCGAATGAATCCTCCATCCTTTATCGGGTCTAAGTCAAATGAGGACCCTCAGGAATTCATTGATCAGGTTTAAAATATTACAAACATCATGGGGGTTACTTCTAGTGAGAGCGTTGAGCTAGCTGCATATCAGTTGCAGGATGTTGCTCACACTTGGTCTAAACAGTGGAAGTCAGGAAGGCCGGATGATGCAGGGCCTATTGAGTGGGAGGAGTTTGTCACCGCATTCTTAGATAGGTTCTTTCCCCTAGACCTGAGAGAAGCTAAGGTGTTAGAATTTATCAACCTTAGGAAGGGAAACATGACGGTGAAAGAGTATTCTCTTAAGTTTACTCAATTATCCAGATATACTCCTCATGTGGTTGCAGATAGCAGGGCTAAGATTAGTAAGTTTTTTCCTGGGGTGAATAATAGTGTAGTCAATAAGTATAGGTCTGTGATGTTGAATAGTGACATGAACATAGCAAGGCTTATGACCCATGCTAAGCAGATAGATGAGCAAAAGATTAAGATAAGAGAGAAGCAGAATAAGAGAGCAAAGATAGGTAGTTTCAACCTTGCTCAACCCAAATCAGAAGGAGGAAACCGTTCTTAGTTTCATCCTAAATCATCAGTTCCAGCTCCTTCTTCAGCTAGCGCTCTATCTCCTAGATTCAGGGATGGTAATAGGGATAGGGCGCCAGGCTCTAAGTCTCAGGAAAGTGTCAGCAATGCCCGAACTAATCCCCTTTTTCAGACTTATGGTAAGAACCACAAGGGTGCTTGCAGAGCTGGTAGCGATGTCTGTTTTGGATATGGCAAGCCAATCCATAGAGTCAGATATTATCCCCAGTCAGGTTATCAGGGTCAGCAGAACCGTTCATCATCCCAGTCCGGTCACCTAAATCAGTAGGGTAACACTTCCAGCACTACTAGTTGGCAACGCCCAAATTGACTTTATGCTCTCCAGTCCAGGCTAGATCAAGAAAATTCTCCTGATGTGGTTACTGGTACATTACAAATCTTTCATGTGCATGTTTACACTTTGCTAGATCCAGGAGCTTCTTTGCCTTTTGTTACTCCCTATATAGAATTTGATTTTGGAGTCAGTCCCAAAATTCTAGCAAATCCCTTTTCAGTATCTACCCCAGTGGGTAAAACTATCATAGCTCGATGGGTATACAGGAACTGTTTGGTTATGATATTTTAGAAAGTCACCTCAGCAGATTTAGTCAAATTAGAGATGACTGATTTTGATGTCATTCTTGGCATGGATTGGCTTCATTCCTTCTATGACATAGTCGATTGCAGAAATAGAATAGTCCAATTTTAGTTTCTGAATGAACCTGTCCTAGAGTGGAGGGGTAGTACTTCAGCTTTCAGAGGTCAGCTTATTTCCTACCTTCGAGCATGGAAAATAATATCTAAAGTATGTGTCTATCATCTTGTTCAAGTTAAGGACACTAGTTCTGAAACCCCCATTCTCAAATCAGTCCCAGTTATGAATGAATATTCAGATATCTTTCCCGAAGATCTTCCAATAATTTTGTCCAAAAAGGAAAATAGACTTCGACATTTATCTTCTTCTAGATACTCAGCCTATAATTATTCCTCTATACAGAATGGTACCAGCAGAACTCAGAGAGTTGAAAGAACAGTTGAAGGATCTCTTAGATACGACATTCATCTGACCCAGTGTGTCCCCATGGGGTGCACTGGTCTTATTCGTGCACAAGAAAGATGGTTCTCTTAGAATGTGTATAGACTACCGTCTGCTCAATAAAGTCATGATCAAGAACAAGTATCCTCTTCTTAGAATTGATGACTTTTTTGACCAACTTCAGGGTGCCAGCTATTTTTCTAAGATAGACCTCAGATCAGGATATCATCAGCTCAGAGTCAGAGAATATGACATTCCAAAAATAGCTTTCCGTACTCGGTATGGTCACTTTGAATTCTTAGTTATGTCCTTTGGTCTTACCAATGCCCCAACAGCTTTCATGGACTTGATGAACCCTGTGTTCAAGCAGTACTTGGATATGTTCATCATAGTCTTTATAGATGATATTCTGGTCTATTCTCGTAGTGAGCATGATTATGCAGACTATCTCAGAATCATACTTCAGACTCTCAGAGATCATCAGTTGTTCTCCAAATTCAGTAAGTGCGAATTTTGTCTAAGGTCAGTAGCCTTCCTTTGTCATATCATTTTTGATGATGGTATTGGTATTAGAGTAGATCCTTAAAAGGTTGAAGCAGTAAGAAACTTGCCCAGACCTGTCTCTCCATTAGATATCAGAAGTTTCTTGGGTTTGGCTGGCTATTACAGATGATTTGTTGAGGGATTTTCTTCTAGTGAATCCCCTATGTCCAGATTGACTCAGAAAAAAGTCAAGTTTTAGTTGTCAGATCCTTCCGAGAAGAGTTTTCAGAAGTTGAAGACTCGACTCGCCTCAGCTCCAGTTTTGACTCTCACAGACAATCCAGATGGTTTTGTGGTGTACTATGATCCATCCAGAGTAAGTTTGGGTGGAGTCCTCATGTATCATGGTAAGGTCATAGACTACGCCTCCAAGCAACTTAAACCCCATGGGAAGAATTATTCGACTCATGATCTTGAGTTAGCAGCCGTAGTATTTGCCTTAAAGATTTGGAGGTATTATCTATACGAAGTTCATGTAGATGTGTTCACAAATCATAAGAGCCTTCAGTATGTCTTATCTCAGAAAGATCTCAATCTTCGTTAGAGAAGGTGGTTAGAGCTCTTGAAAGATTATGACATGAGTGTTCTTTATCATCCGGTCAAGGCCAATATAGTGGACAACATTCTTAGTAGACTGTCTATGGGTAGTGTTGCTCATGTTGAGGACAGTAAAAAGAAGCTAGCTCAGGAAGTCCATCAGCTTGCCAGACTAGGTGTTTTCTTAGTCGATATAGGAGAGGGTGATATATGGGTTCAGAGTAGTTCAGAATCATCTCTAGTTTCTGAGGTGATAGAAAAGCAAGATAAAGATCCCATTCTAGTCAAGTTTAAAGAGTTAGTCAAGGATCAGAAAGTAGAGGCTTTCTCCTAAGGGGGAGACGGTGTTCTGCGTTGTCAGGGTCTTTTGTGTGTTCCAAGTGTGGATAACTTAAGGCAGCAAATTCTTGCAGAAGCGTATGGTGCGCGCTACTCTATTCATCTATGGGCCACAAAGATGTACCATGACTTTTGGGAGATCTATTAATGGAGTGGGATGAAGAAAGATATTACAGAGTTTGTGGCTAAGTGCTCTACATATCAGCAGGTTAAGATAGAGCATTAGAAGCCTAGTGGGTCCATATAGGAGTTCAGTATTCCTACTTGGAAGTAGGATGGAGTGAACATATACTTTGTGATACGTTTTCCTCATACTCATCACCAGCATGATTCAGTTTGGGTCATTGTAGATAGGATGACCAAATCATCTCATTTTTTTCTAGTCCATACCTCTTATTCAGCTGAGGATTACGCCAAAATCTATATCAGAGAGTTGGTCAGATTGCAAAATGTTTCATTATCTATTATCTCAGACAGAGGTACCCACTTTGTCTCTCATTTATGGAAAGCATTCCAAAAAGGTCTTGGTATCCAAGTTCATCTTAGTACAACCTTTCATCCTCGGACTAATGGTCAAGTAGAAAGTACTATTCAGACTTTAGAAGATATGCTAAGGGCGTGTGCAATTGATTTCAAGGGCAGTTGGGATGACCACTTGCCTTTGATTGAGTTTGCATAAAACAATAACTATTATTCCAGTATTAAGATGGCTCTATTTGAAGCTCTCTATGGTAGGAGGTGCAAATTTCCAATCGGTTGTTTTGAAGTTAGTGAGGCCTCAGTCATAGGGCCTAACTTAGTATTCGATGCCTTAGAAAAAGTTTAGTTGATCAGAGAAAGACTCTGAGCTGCTCAGAGCCGACAAAAGTCTTATGCAGATATATGCTGAAAGGATCTCGAGTTCGAGATTGATAATTATGACTATCTAAGGATCTCTCCCATGAAGGAAGTGAAGAAATTCGGCAAGAAGTGAAAGCGCAGCCCCCGATATGTCGGTCCTGATGTGTGAGCAAATGCTAACACATTTGAGTCTTTTAACTCTAAATAATTGTGAAGTCTTAAGCAACTTTTGGTTATTTTTGATCGTTTCTTGTGATATTGCAGTTGTAGCAAGGATAGGAGGAAAATAAAGGAAAGATGAACAAAATAAGTAAAATTTCGTACAAGTGAGTTGATATGAGTTTGACGGCCTTTCTTGCAAGCCGTTAGAGATGTGGTAAGCTACAAGAAAAAGGTGTCAGGAAGAACAGTGGAGAAGAGTTGCTGGATGAGAGTGATAACATTCTCAATATGTCATCACAAATGTGGTAAGCCGTCAGAATATGCCGTCAGAGTGAGGCAGAACATGGTGAAATAAGATGAAGGCCTGATGAAATTTGCTACACGCTGTCATAAGTGTGGTAAGCCATCATAGGACATCGTCAGAGTGAGGCAGAGCAGGTCAAGATGGCATGACTTCTGACGGCATATCTGAGACGCCGTCAAAAGCCTGACGACCAACACCAATATGGCGTCACCTAAATTCGAGCCCAGCTATGATTTTGTTATTTTATTTCCTTAATTAGGCTTTAGTATAAATAGAAGTTTTTAGGGTTTTTAAGAAGGGAAGTTTTCATTATTCAGAACAAGAATTTTGGAGGGAGAAATATGTACATTGTTCTCTTTTGCCAATTATTTTTAGTTTCTTTCTTATCAACTATTCTTGGGTTTCTAACTTGGGATTTAATTGAAGAAATTATTTTTTGTTTTCCATCTATACGTAAGTTTATCATTATCATCATGAATTCAACTTGTGATTTCCTTCGTCAAATCATGAGCGGCTAATTTCATTAGCCGGGGTTATAGGATCCAAGGATTAGGGTTTGATATGATGCTAGGTGTTTAACGGATTCAAAGAGTAGTAGAACATCTTAAAATTCTATGGTTTTAACAGAAATCTAATGGTTGCAAACATTAGATTATGCCTTAGGTCTTATTTGCTTCTAACAGAGAAATAGACTAGAGGATGGGAATTATCAACAGGGACTCAAACGCTACCAAGGTTATGTTTAATGATTAATGCCATAAATGGATTAATCTACCTAAGATAACATCCGATTGGATATAGATAAATTATCTAAGTTTGAGAGAATTAGATAATAAATTGCCTGGTAAGGTCGAGAGATAAGTCAGATAGTATCATAGTCAGGGATATTCTGTTGTTCTACTCATTTCGAGGATCTCTAGCATTACCTGGTATCTGTCAATACTTGAAACCTTTGGTGATCATAACCCTAGTTTCCCATTTATATTGATAACAACTCTAAAAATTCAAAAAGTGAAGATTGATACATTGTGAACTTTAAACCCCCAATTTTTGGAAACGATAAACTACCAGTAAAGCATTTAGTAAACAAATTGACGTTCACACCCTATTCCCTGTGGGATTCGACCCCAACCTAGTTGGGTTTTATATTGACAACAATCGCTTACACCCATTCAAGAGTGTAATTTGAGTGTTATCAGGTCCCTTCAAAATCCTCAGTCGCTTCGGCATGGTAGCTTATGATCTCGAATTTCCTTCAGATCTAGCCTCAGTTCATCCAGTTTTCCATGTATCTTTGCTCAAGAAGTGCATAGGTGACCTAACAGTCGTAGTCCCTATTCATAGCATAGATTTTTAGAATAACCTCTCTTATGAAGAGATTCCAGTCGAAATTCTTAACTACTAGACTCGTAGACTGAGGAACAAAGAAGTCCCTCTAGTCAAAGTTCTTTGGTGGAATCAGTCCGTTGAGGGAGATACTTGGGAAGCAGAAGCAGACATGCGTACCAAGTATCCTCACCTCTTCGCTTCTAATTCCGATCTAGCTCAAGGTAACAGATCTCCTTAAGCTTTTTCAGTTCCATGTTCAGATTTTAGTGACAAGCATGGTATCCATTTCATGTTCAGAATTCAATTATAAACTTGGTATAAAATACCATTGCATATTCAGTCATGCATTCATGTATCAGTTCATTTATATAATCATGCATCAGACATGTATTCTCACTGTGAGAACCTTGGTTTATCAGAACACTGAGTCATGCATTTATGAATCAGTTACATATGCATCAGATATGCATGTTCGGTATGATATATTCAGTTATCAGTTATGTCAGTCATGAGATCATGTTCCAATTATTCATGTTCAGTATGTAAGTCAGTTTATATTCTCCCCTCTCACTCATTCTCATTCGAGGATGAATGTTCTCAAGGGGGATATATTATAATACCCCGTACTTCTACTTAGCTTGAAATCATCCCAAGTATGTTAGAAACTTACTTTGAAAGATGAATACACTTTTATATATGTGGAATTTCTAATATTTTAAATTTTTATCATGTGGGAAATTAAATTAGCTTTCCAACGATACCAATTTCGTCCAAATCCGACATCGGAAGAGAAAATTATGGCCAAAAAACAGAAGGCAGTCAAAACCGCGCAGGTGCAATGATGAGAGCAGACAGACCATCGAGCTAGTGATGGACCATCAACCAAGACATCGTATCAGAGGAAGTGAGACTACCTTCTTCCTAAGAGCGACGGCTCAGGCCGATGGACCATCGAGATAGCGACGGACCGTCGCCCAAGCCATCGCAGCAGAGTCAGTGAACCCCTATTCTGCCTAGGTGCGATGGTCAAGACCGACAGACCATCGACCCAGCAACAGACCATCTCACCCACCATCACATAGTTTGTTCAGTTATTTGAAAGTTATTTTTAAAAAGGTATTTGGGTCTTTTACCACCCGTTTTAACCCCTAATAATATCAGACTAATAATGCTCAAATTACACTCTTGAATGGGTGTAAGCGATCGTTGTCAATATAAAACCCAACTAGGTTGGGGTCGAATCCCACAGGGAACAATGTGAGTGTCGATTAAACTAGTTTGAAATTAAAGCTACAAGTTAGATTCAAACAAACGATATAAAAAGATAAAATGGGGGTTTTGGAGATTAGCAAATAATTTTTGGTCACTTTAATTTCAGTGTTTGTCAATCAAGAGTTTATGAAATAACCAGGATTATGTTCACTAGGGTACATCACAGATGCTAAAATTTACTCAAGACTCTCATGGTGGTTAGGATGACAAGCTATCTTTATCGATGATATGCTCGAATATTTCTTGACCTGTTCAAGTGTCTAATTTCCTAATCGTCTCAGACTTAGGGAATCGCTACTCACTGTCTAGATTTTACCTCAGGTTAATCAACCTTGTTACAACGCTGATTATTAAATGAAGTTTTTTCGAGTCCCTGTTGATAATTCACTTCCTACTGTTTATGATTTCTTTCTCAAGAAAATCAAAGTAGGTACGCCTACTGTTTCCAACCAGCAGACTTTAATTATAATCTCAAAATTACCAAAAAATCCTAACACATCTTAAATCTTGAGCATTTAACACCTTACCATGACCTAACCCTAGATCTCATAATCCAGATTAAAGGTGTTTAGACACTCATGATGCAAGAAACAAGTATGCAAATTGAATTAATAACTGAAAGGATTAACTTACAATGATGAAGAAAATCAAAAGTATACTTTGAATTGAATCACAAGACAAAACTTTAAAATATTGGATTTTGAGAGAGAGAGAGAGAGAAAAATATCATATCTTATATCTTGTAGGATATGTCCAATCCTTAATTATTGAATGAATAAAAGAAAACCTAAAACAAGGCTTTAAATAGTTTACACTAAATAAGGAAATGAAATTAAAGTTTAGATTTTATTCGGAATAGATGACGGCGCTCGTGATGGCCTATCAGGAGTTTGACGGCCTATCACGGACGTTGTCAGCTTCTCTGCAAGTTTAGCTTCTACTGTCTAAGGTTGACGATGACGGTGATTCCTTATCATCATCTTGACGGCGTGTCATGAATGTCATCACAAAACTTTCTGCAACTTCCATCTTCTGTTTAAGGTTGACGGCATCCTTAACAACCTATCACCAGGCTGACGACGTGTCATAGATGTTGTTAACCACACTTTGTTCTTTATTTGGTTCCGATTTCATGCTTTTTGCTCTCTTTATTCGTGGTTCCCCTTCTTCTCTACTTATACTGCAAAATCAACGTAAACTAATCAAAAACGACTAAAGTTGCTCAAGACTTTGCAATTATTTAGAGTTAAAAGTTGTAAATGTGTTAGCATGGGCTCACACATCATAGACCAAGGCTCCTAAGTTCATTATCCATCTACAACATCAAATTAGGGTTTCTATCAAAGATAATCCCCAAGAACAAGATCCAAATCATTCTTCAAGAAACTAAGAGATTCCAAGTTCTTCAAGTCCAAGAACTTCAAGAAACTCAAAACCCAGGTATTTCATGTGTTGTTTCATGGATCCCATTCACCCATGAAGATCAAGAATCTCTTTTTAAAATCAAAGATTAGTGTATGTATGAATTTTCATGATTTAAATTGAATTGAAATTAGTGTTCATGATGTTGTAGGGTTTTGATTCATGTTTGAAATTACATATTCCAATGATTGACCCTAGGATGTGGTGATTTGCATAATAATCATGATAAACCCTTAAATTTACACGTTGATTGATGTATCCATGATTATTAGATGTGTTGATGATTGTATAACCAAAGCATGCTCCCCATGTGTTCGATTAAAAGCCTATATGAAGGAGAAGTGCCATACTAGTATGATAATATGAAATCCCCATTTATGTACAAGTTTATGCATGTCAAATGTTTGATGAAATGTCTTAGTCAGTGAATTATGGATAAATGTGTAACCCTTGTGGTTCTTTAGAACTTCTACTTCATGAAATCTCCAACTTATTGTATTATGGATTGTGATGTTGGTCATGTATTCAAGAAAGTCATGTTTTGTCAGTTTCATGCTATCGAGTCCTGGGGGTACTTGTACTCGATAATTAGCTGTGTGCCTAGAGTCAGTGTCATTTTTTCACAATACTCTCAGTTGAGCCATGTTCATAGAAATTCAGTTAGTCATGTGACTCAGGAAAACTTAGTAATCTTAGAAATCTCAGAAACTCAGTAATCTCAGTTGTATTCCATCAGTCAACGGAACTCAGGTAATTCAGTTTAGTCTAGTTCAGTTAATCATGTTCAGTGTCTATTCAGATGGGAGTAGGAATTAACACCGAGTAAACCCAAGTATGGGAACACACACTGTAAGATGAGGGTGTGATTCTTAGAAGTCATCCTTGCGTTCCAAAACTATGTAGACAACATAAGTTGAGACATCAACACTGTCAGATGAGGTGGTTAAGCACTGTCAGATGAGGGCCTAACCGTTCTCTTTTGGTGATACTTTCAGATGAGGGTTACCCAGATCTTGTCCTTACCAGTGGCGCGGTATTGACACCCTTCTTATTAGGGTTACATATTGGACCCCAACTTAGCTATAATGCATTATTTGGGGCATATTGGTTAGATGACTACTTCCTAAAATTTCAGTACAGAATCAGGATTGCCAGATACAGTCATTTAGTCTCAGTAATAGAACTCAGATAGTTCTACAGTATTTAGGACTGCCAAATACAGTCAACTCAGAATAGAACAAAACTCAGCTAGTTCCATCAGAAGCTAGACTGTCAGATACAGTCGCTTAATAGTAGTTATTTCAGTTATACAGTTATCAGTATCTCATGTTATTAGTACTTAGACTCAGTAATCATGTTATCACGACCTCAGTTATAGTTATTATGTAGTCATGCATGTATTCTCACGTTCATGTTATGAAATCAGTTAGTATAGTTCATGCATGTGAACCCTTTTGCATTCAGCCTACCTCATATGTATACCAGTATATTTGAATACCAGTATATTTGAACGTACTGACGCATTTGTGCTATGGTGTTTTATACCATAGGTTCAGAAGCACAAGCTCCAGAGCATCAGTAGCATTCTAGTCTCAGCAGTTAGAGTTAGCAATGAGTTCTCATCCTTCGAGGACATGACCATTACTTTATTATCTCATTAATTAATTTATTTCAGTAGTTGGAGTTAGTTAGGGACATGTCCCATCAACTCCTTATTCAGAAAGTTCAGTCAGTTAGAGGCTTTTCAGACTATTATGTTCAGACAGTTTATTTCAGGTTTTGTTTTGGTATTGTGATACCATAATATTTAGAGACTATTTTATTAGTTTTGAACCTTATGTCCTTACAGCCTTTATTTCCATATTTATATAGTATATTATGCAGTGTTCAGGTATAGATATCAGTCATGGGTTATCTTGTGGTCCTTCGGGGTCATGAGCCTCGTGTAGCATTTTGGGTACCAGATTTGGGGCGTTACATAGATGTTCTTTGTTTTTTTATTTGATGGGTGACAAAAAATTCAACAATCTTCATGATCTAATTTTTAAATAACATGAAAACTCAATTGACAAAACTGATAAACAACATGACAAACTCATGCAGATGTTGACACACAACAAACACATCGAGGAAAAGGTAACCTATACTGAATCTACGTTATATAAGTAACAAATTTTTATTTTTATATTGACTATTTATGTAAATTCATCATTTGACTATTTTTTCATAAATATTGAAAAAAAAGTTCATATACATCACAAATAATTGTATGTCGTATTCATCGTATTTTTCTTTAAAATGGCACACCTATGTATATTAATAATATATACATACATAGTGTTTTGTAAAATGATATTACCTATGTATTCTAGTTTGATATACATATGTAACGCCCAGAATCTAGTACTCAGAACGCTACATGGTGCTCATGATCCCGAAGGACCATAAGCTAATCCATAACTGATATTTGTACCTGAACAATGCATAATATATTGTATAAATGTGGAAACATGAACTGAAAGGCCTTAAGGTTCAAAACTGAAACATAACTGATAAATCATAACATATGGATAGGGTATGAAATACCCAAAACACTAAGATAATTGTCTGAACATGATAGTTTGAAAAACCTCTAACTGACTGAACTTGTATGAATAAGAAGTTGATGGGTCATATCCCCAACTAACTCCAACTAATAAGTTAATTAATGAGATAATAAAAGAATGATCATGTCCTCAAAAGATGAGGACTCACTTCTATCTTTGACTGCTGAGACTGGAATTCTACTGATGCTCTAGAGCTTGTACTTTTGAACCTATGGTACAAAACACCATAGAGCAAATACGTCAGTACTTTGAATATACTGGTATGCATAGAAGGTAGGATGAATGCAAAGGGTTCACATGCATGAACTATACTAACTAACTGGACAACATAAATGTGAGAATACATGCATGAATACATAATAACTATAACTGAGTTCGTGATAACATAAATTTACTAATAACTAACATGACTGATAACTAAGTTCTGATGACTGATATAACTGATAACATGAGTGACTGTATCTAACAGTCATGAATTTGATGGAACTAGCTGAGTTTCGTACTGTTCTGAGTTAACTATATCTGACAATCCTAAATCTGAAGAACTATCTGAGTTCTAATACTGAGACTAAATGACTATATCTGATAGTCTTGAGTTCTAAAACTACAACTGTGAGAAGTAGTAATCTAACCGATATGCCCCTAATACGCCATTATGGCTGAGTTGGGGTCCAATTTGTAACCCCAATTGGAAGGGTGTCAATACCGCGCCGCGCTACTAGTAAGGACAATCTGTGAGTAACCCTCATATAATAGGTAACTCTAGTGAGAATGGTGGGAACCCTCATATAACAGGTTAAGCCACCTCATCTACCTTCGTATAACAGGCTATGATGTCTCAACCTACACTGGCTACGTAATTATGGAATGCAAGGATTTCTTATAAGAATCACACCCTTAAATAACAGGTGAGTTACCATCCTTGGGTTCACTCGGTGCTAATTCCTACTCCTATCTAAATAGAAACTAAACATGATTAACTGAACTGAATTGGACTGAGCTAACTGAATTCCACTGACTGACGAAATATTAATGAGCTCTGATAACTGACTGCGATTTACTGAGATTACTGAGTTTTCCTGAATCATGAGACTAAATGAATTCTACTGAACATGGCTTGATTGAGAGTATCTTGAAAACATGACATTGGCTCTATGCATACAACTAAATTGTCAGGTACAAGTACCCCCAGGACTCGATGGAAGAAACTGACAAAGCAAGACTTTTTTGAATACATGATCACATCAACAGTCCATAATATAATAAGTTAGAGTATTCATAGAGTAAAAGTTCTAAAGAACCACAATGGCCACACATACATTCATAAATCATTGACTAAGGCATTTCAGCAAACACTTGACATGCATGAACTTGCACACAAATGGGGATTTCATATTATCATACTAGTAGGGCACTTTTCCCTCACATAGACATTTAATCAAGCACATGGTGAACATAGTATATGTAGACAATATTACACAACAAGTAAACATCATGATTCAACTCTAATTTCACCATTCAAAGGTTTAATCATGGATTCACATGAAGCTACACCAATAATAATGAATTCCACTTAAGATTTATCACTAAAACATGGAATAGAATTCAATTGGTCATTATCAACATGAACAAAACAAACCCAATGTGGAATTAAAAAAAATCCATACACTTGAACTTTGAAAAGAGATTCTTAGGTTTCATGGACTAAAGAAGTCCATGAATGAACACTATGCATACCCGGTAGTGAGTTTCTTGAATTTCTTGAACTTGAAGAATTTGAATCTCTTAGTTTTCTTGAAAAAGATTTGGAATTTGTTGCTTAAGGATTGCTCTTAGAGAGAAAACCCTAATTTTAATATTGTAGAAGAATAATAAATTTAGGAGCCTTGGTCAGATATTACTAGGTATAAAAACGGGTGGTAAAGGACCAAAAATACCCTTTAAAAATGACTTAAAATTTGTTGAATGGAACCTACAATGGCTCGTGCGATGGTCCATCGCTGGATCGACGGTCCGTCGTTTCGACCATCGTAGGTGGACCAGGATAGGGACTCACTGCCTAAGTAGTGATGGCTTGGGCGACGGTCCATCGCAAGTTTGACGGTCCGTCAACCTGTCCGTCGCACCTTATCCAGAAGGTTGCCTTACTGCCTTGGCTGTGATGGTCAAGGCGACGGTTCGTCGCTAGGTCGATGGTCCATTAACCTAGCCATCGCACCTGGGTGATTCTGAAAGCTCTGAGTAAAACGTCCATAACTTTTTACTCCGATACCGTATTTGGACAAAATTTGTATCGTTGGAAAGCTAATTCAATTTTCCTCATGATAAAAAATTAAAAATCTTAGAAATTCCATGTGTTCAAAAATGTATTCATATTTCAAAGTAAGTTTCTAACATTCTTGGGACGATTTCAAGCCAAGTAGAAGTACGGGGTATTACAACATATACTGTGTTATGTATATGACCACGACCAAATAACAATGATAGTTATAGGTCATAAAAACCATAAATCTTACGTAGGCCTACGTACATTCTTATACTTATATATGTAATATAATAAAGTTTAACTAATAACAAGATCAATGTATTTGGACATCACACTTTTTTTAATGAATATACATATCATTTTTTTGATAATACCCTTTAAATCATATGACGTTAGATCGTATGTAACCAATGATGTTGTTATTTACATAGGATGGTTTAGAAGCAAGCTTTTGGATAGGAAAGGAAGAAATCAATGTAAGTTCAAAGTAGAAGCATTATAAGGTTAACTATGCCTTGTTATTAATTTACGTTGGTGCTATCAAAACTATTCTTACATATCTATAATACTAATTTCAACAGGATCATGAAGTGAGAGGTTTATAAAGGGGAGATGTACCATCACAAGAACATGTTGAAGAGATGAATATTGTCACAACTAATAAAGACAAAGAAAAAGGGTATTTTTTTTCTAAATAATAGGATTACATAGGTTGTTTCATATATAAATTTATCATATTCTTTTTATTTATTTTTTTGATATTTCTTGATCTTGTTTTTTCGTGAATTTTGATTGATGTTCCTACTACTTCTAATTTACTTACAATGTATATGTGATATATACTATATATATGAATATAATATACATAAGTAATTACATCAAAAGGAGAATGTCATAAAAAAACATGCAATGCTCCTTTCTAACTTGTGGGTTGTCGGAGACACTAATAAATTCATAGGAAACTAATCTATTGATGACCAATCAAAGGATGCTTATTTTGATGAAAATCATAGTCTAATACATAAACAATCCAAGGTTGCTGTAACACCTCGCACTTTTGGGCTAACATTGAACCGTTTTTCCTACGTTTATAGGCCCGATATCAATTATTTCTATTTATATATAAGAGTGAATAAAATTTATTTAGTGTGGGAACATCCTTGGAGATAAGTATACATTGTAAAAATTGCCCATCTCAAAAGTTAAGTTGAGCACTTTCCTATCGATTGACTTTTAGTTGATGATTTTTTCATGAGTCAATTTTCAGCGACCATTTATCCTTGGATATGAATAGTTATGTGTCCTAATATATATAAAATTAAGGCCATTCGAGTCTTCTTTCCAATGCCACCGACCATTTGTCAATCCGAGTACAGAGTCAAAAGTTATGAGTATTTGAATGAGGCATTGTCTAGGGTGTGCAATGGCCATGCACCGCAAAACAATCGCCTAAGCACACTGCCTCATCTATACAATGTCCATGCGACCCAAACCTTAAGGTTTGTTTTTTCCATGCGACACATTGCTTATCCGAGGCATCAAAAAGTGTTCTGTTTGATTTATTTTAAGGGCATAAAGGTCTTTTATCATTCGATAACCATTCCTAACCCTCTTTGGACGAATATTAAATCTTAAACAAGTTATTTTTTCTTCTAAAATTATAATACCCCATAAAAGTCTTAGCTCAATTCAGCTTTCAGTTGCATGTTTAAGGGGTCCAAGACTTGAACATTTCACTAAGTGTTGAGGACTTAGTTACATTCAAGAACCCTAGACATTATGGATTTTTAAATCGACCTTCCCAACCCTGAAATATTGGTTTTTAAGTTGATTCATGATTAAGGAGGTCAAAAGTACATTTTGGGTAAGTTTTAGAATTTTTAGACTAGCGTAGGGGCGCATTTGGAGAAGCAAACCAGTGAGGCCACCAAGATAAAACTACGTCACCTAGGCTAGTCCATCGGGATAAAGCCTGCATCGCCTATCCTTGTCTAGCAGGATAAGGCCCACGTTGCCTGGGGTAGTCCACCGGGACAGAGCCCGCATCACCTGGTACCTATATATTCATTTTTTATTTAAATGCCCAAGGGGTATTTGGGTCATTCCCATCACCCAACTTATCCATACACACTAATAGAGGCTCCCAAGGAGAATAATTGGTCCTTTTGCTCACAAATTCTCTCAAGAAAAGCTATCTCTTTCCCCAACAATAAACCCTAACCTTTTATAAAGAAATCAAGAAATTCAATCTTCAAGTTCAAGAAACTCTCAAGAAATCTTCAAGAAATCATCTACTAAGGTATGTGGGAGTTCATCCATGCGCCCCCTTTCACCCATGGAGACCAAGAACCCTTTTTGGTTTTAAATTATGAGGTTTACATGATTAAGTTGAACTATCTCATGAATCTCTTGTTAATTCAATTTCAAGTTAGGATCCTAAGTGTTTCAAGTGGAATGAGTCATATCATGTTTTGAATGTTGTAATTCTCATGTCATGTTCAGTTGATTCAGGATAAATACCCAAGTTATGATTTTTCCATGAAATCCTATTATTTCCCTCATGTTTAAGATATTCTCAGGTATAAGTTTATGATTTTCAAATGTTTGATGGAATGCCCATGTTTGGGTCTTTAAACCATAATCACTTAATACAGTCTTTCAAGTTTGATATCGTATTTTATACTCATTCAGTGTTGGTGAACTGTGAACACCCGATACCTATGTGATTTACATAAATTCAGCTTTTCATATATTCAGACAGTTAATCTATGAATCTTATCAATATACTCAGATATTCATATTCATGGTGAGCATCATTAGTATATATGTTAATAATTACCCTAGAACCCATATGCACTGTTATTTTAAAAATACCATTACCCGAGCTTATCAGTTATCAGTGCATACACCAGTTAGCATTTTAGTGTCTTTTAGTTGGGAGTAGAATTTAGCACTAAGAAAACCCAGGAATGGGGGCTCACCTGCCAGTAGAGGGTGTGACTTTTAGTAGCAGTCCCTAAGTTCAAAAACTACGTAACCAACGTAGGTTAGAGATGTCAACCTGCCAGTTGAGGGTTGATAAGGTATTTACCTGCCAGTTGAGGGTGAAACATATCTCAATAGAGAACCTGCCAACTGGGTGTACATACTTTCAAATATTCAGTTATACAGATTTTAGTCTTTCAAAATTACAGATTATCCCAATGATATAATAGATATACACTTAGTCTTGCATTATCATATTTTATAGTTTTCATGTATTCATGATTAGCTATCTCATGTTTTTCAGTTAGTCCTTATCTCATATGCATAGTACCCCACAGTTTTAGTCCAGTTATTCAGACTAAGTACAGTTCAGTTTTACATGACCAATATTCAGTTATCAGTTAATCAGTATACAAATACCAGCTAATTAGTATCTAGATACTAGTTATTCAGTATTTAGACGTCAGTTATTCAGTATTCAGGTATAAGTCATTTAGTTAATCAGATCAGCTTAGTATATGTTATGTTTGGTTTTGTATGATTCTATATTCGTGATTAGTATATTTGTATATTTAGATGCTCGATTTATATCAGTTTTCATCACGTAGTTTTAGACCTAGTATTCATATAATATTTATGTGTTACTGTTTTCCAACTTCAATTCTACTTATATTACAAAAGTATAGTTTTTAAGAATCTAAGTGTAGTGATTCACCAGCTTATCAGATTTTGTTGGTTAATCATGTTTTAAGATATATCATCTTTCAACTTATTTCAGTCTCTTGGTGAGTCTACTTACACTTAACATGTATGTTTAAGATTACGCATGAACTCAGTTTTACTTATTGCATTCACCCCCACTTACTCAGTACATTCCAAAAGTACTGATCCACATATACGTCTATATGGATACATTGTTTCATAATGTAGGTAACAGTTGTAGCCCATACATCATGATCAGATGGTTGCAGTTTCCAGCCAGCAGGTGATGAGTTCTTCTATTTCGGGGACTCTAGTCAGATGTTGATTATGTACTTTATTTTTTATTATTATTTGTATATATTGATTATTGGTGGCTGGAAGAATGTCCCAGTTATCTATAGTCAGTATAGTAGAGGCTTCATAGATGTTAGTCAGAGTCAGTCATGTAATTTCAGTTTCTCTCTTCAGATGTATCAGATTGTAAATTTTATCAGTTACATACTTGTTCAAATTTTGTTATGATTATGTTTTTGTACATCAAAACTAGCTATTTAATACATATTAAATCAGTTGCTCAAGAAGTATGCCAGTTCATGGGTTATCTTGGCATCACTTGGGGTTTCAAGCACCGTGTTACGACTAGGGGGTAGCCTCGGGTCATGACAAAAATGCCCAAATTATCTTTCCTAAATCAAAAGGGGAGAAACTACCTGGGGTTAAGGAATTCAAGCTTCGAGGGTCCAATTTCTCCATGTTTTCTTTTATTTTTCTTCGTCAAAAGGTATGTGGAACTATCCTAAACATCATGGGCATAGGTTTTACATTTTTTAACAAGTTTCAAAGTTATATATGTGTAAGACCCCACAAAATCCTAAGCTTAACTCAGTCCGTTAAAGCTTGAAAAGAGTTCCCAAACTTAGAAATTTCAGCTAAGTGTTTATACTTAGAATTTATTTTAGCCCTCATAAGTTGGCGACTCTATTTTATGACCCTTATTACCTTAAAATGTCGATCCTTGGATTGAATCATGATCAGGTGTGTCAATAGGCCACTCTGGGTACATTTTGGATGTTTCGGACCTCGTTTGAATCATATTTAGGTGACCAAAATAGTGGGTCGACGTGATCTCGATGCATCGCATCTCCCATCACATCAACAGATAATTTTTCGCTAGCTTTTAGTGCAATTCCAGTGAACCAACACGAACTTGATGCAGCGTGTTGGTCATCACGTTCATGCCATCGACACAGCGCATCGGTATGCGCATCACTGGGCATGTTTTTCAGTCATTAAAAGCCCGCACCCAAAGGGGCAATTAGGTTATTTTCCACCCATATTCAGCCCCAAAAACACGAGATTAAATCATTCCTATGGCAAAAACACTGACTTTCTCTCAAATCTCTCTCAAGAACAAACCCTAGGACTCTAATTTAAATTCAAACTTCAAGAACACACCATCAATCTTCACGAATTCCAGCATCAAGGTATGTTAGGTGTTCATCCAAGGGTTTTCTTCCACCCTTGGAGTTCAAGAACCCCTTTTGAATTACAAGTTGGCTTCTTTTAAGAAATTCATATTGAATGTGATTGTATTCATGATTATGATATCAGTTGGGTTTAGAATCCATAATCAATTACAAGTTTCATGAGAAATAAATAGCATGTGTGTGTTGCTATATGGTTTCATGTTAAAAACCATTGAATTTGTGAGTTGGAAACTTTAATCATAATGCTTGCATGTTGTAGTATATCCATGTGTATAAGTTATACTCCCCAAGTGTTTGATGAATTGTTCATGTGAGTTGAGTAATGAAATCATATCATGTTAGCATGTATGCAAGCTTGTGTCATGCAAGTGTATGCTAAAATACCTTAATGAATGAATGGTGACAAAGTGACTAGTTATCCTGTCTTCAAGATTATGTTATATGTTACAATTTATGCTATCGAGTCCTGGGGTATCTAATATCCAAAAATCTAGCTATTTAACTAGATTTACAGTAGTTTCAGAATAGTCTCAGTGATGCCACATATAGTAGTATTCAGTCAGTTATAGAATTCAGTGTATTCGGTCAGTTAATAGAATTTACCATACTCAGTCAGTTAATAGCACTCAGTGAACTCAGTTTAGTTCAGTTAGACAGTATAATCAGTAACAATTCAGTAAAGCCTAGAACAGTCTAGAAATCAGTTCAATCCAGGTTTATTCAGTTGGAAGTAGGAATCAACATCGAGCGAACCTAGGGATGAGGGCATTCCTGTCAGTAAAGGGTTTGACCCTTAGCAGCAATCCCTGCATTATAGAACTACGTAGCTAGCATAGGTTGAGATGTCTTCCTGCCAGTCTAGGGTAGATACATCTCGTAGGAGTTTTTCTGCCAACAAGGGTTGATGAAAGAGCTTCTTGCCAGAGAGGGTTAACTCATAGCCATTGTTAGTATCCCTTGGCAAAGTGATAACACCCTTTCAACTGGGGTCACAGGTTGGACCCCAACTCAGTCATACTCAGGGTATGTCGATTAGATGAACACTCCCACAATTTTAGTTTCAAACTCAGTATAAAACCTCAGTTCTATTTTAGAATCAGAACTGTCAAATATAGTCACCCAGCTCAGTACAGAACTCAATTCATTTCTACAGAATCAAGACTGTCAGAAACAGACTCTTAGTTAATAGCAATACTGTATCAATAAACTCAGATATCAGTCATTCAGTTTACAAAACTCATTATCCAGTGTTAATGAAATATCAGTTACAGTATACATAGTTATGTGTATAGCATTGCATAATTAGTATTTACAGCAGTTTCAGATATACATCTAATCTCATTCAGTTATATTCATGTCATTCAGTCAGCATTCAGCCTTACCTCACCTATCATACTAGTACATTCAAAGTGTTCACGCATATCTTTCTTTTGCGCTATGATGTCTTATATCATAGGTTCAGATGCATAGGCTCCTGACCGTACTTAGCAGCCCAGGTTATTAGCAGTAGAGTTAGTGGTGAGTCCTTATAGTTCGAGGACAGAGTTGTTATTTAAGTATTTTAGTATTTAGCTTATTTCAGTTGTCGGAGTTAGTTGGCGGCTTATCCCATCAACTCTATGTTCAGACAGTTAGGGGCTTTTAGCCTAGAGTATTTACAGAAAGATGTTTAGTTTTCAATATTGATTTTCAGTACTCGGTATTTTGATTTTAGTTTTGAACCTTATGGCAAATTTTTGCCTAATTTCCAAATTATACAGTATTATTATTCAGTGATAGCAGTAGGTAAAGTCATGGGTTAGCTTGTGGTCCTTCGGGATTATAAGCACCGTGTGACGTATGGGGTGAAGACTCGGGGTGTTACAATATGTATATATATGAAAAGGTTTTTGGAAATTGTTTGAAGTGCATGCATCATAAACCAATTTTGATGAAAGTGTGTATTTATCATTGGGGTTTTCCATAAACTTGAGTTGTAATCATGCGCATATATGATATGAGTTTTGAAAAGTATTTTATGAGTAAGATTTGCGAAATTACCTTTCCCCATGATGAAATTATTGTCTTAGCATGTTATGAGTTATGAATTTAGTTTGAGAGCATAAACTATAAGTCCCTTTTTTTTATCTTGAGACTTCTGTGTGACTAATATTTAGGTTTTTTTTATGATTAATGATAATTCTTGCATTTTAAATGCCTCTTGATTATTATACACGATTGGTTCACATGTTTTTTTCAAAGAGGTAATCTCTATTCTAAATGTTATGTTTTCCTAATGAAGAAACTACATGTGCTTAATGAAAGAATTGACCACCATGTGTTAAAGTCTTGAAGATAGAGTGTGTTTGCATAAGTTTCATATGCTTTTGTAAATAAGAACTCTCATGTGATTTGATAAATCTTTTGGTGGTCATTTGAATGATTTTTAATGAGAAGGGCTATGATTTTGATATGATATGGCTTGCTAGTCTTGGTATAACAATACCTATTATGGAGTGCCCTTAGCATGAAAGAAATAAACATTTTAAGAGCATGAAACATGGTTTTAAAGAACTAAAAATGGACTTAAAGAGAGTGAGATGGTCACCCAAAGAAGGCATGAGTTCAGAAAATGCATTACCCAAAATTGTGTTTTGCTGATACGGGTTTATTATGTCATGTAATATGGATTGTATGTTGGCAATGACCCTATAGCGTAGTACGTATGACGAACCCCAATCCTTGTGGCAAACTCGGATTAGGGGCTTGGCCGCCGAGTTAAGCGAGGAATCCATATAGCCCGTGGATTAGTACGAATGTAGGGTGACCCATCTAGATCAAAAGTAAAATAAAGAGAGATTCATGATTGCAAGAAATTTTGAAGCTCAATAAATTATGCCCATGTGTTTTCATTTTCCTTATGCTAAATTGTTTTATGAATGCTTCACTTATGTTGTATAAAATATGTTATTTTGAATTGTTCTACATACCAGTACTTTCAAGTATTGACCCCCTATTTTTCAGGTTCTGAGGTCCATTCCCGTGGTTCTGCAAACCGGTAGATTGTTTTCCAGACTTTTCGAGATTAGTGATCCTCCCTTTCATCTGAAGGCATCTATCCCATGTGTTATTTCCTTTTTATAGTTTTCATGGTCCAGCTGGGGGCCTTGTCCGGTCTAGTCAAACTATTGTTTTTAGTTCAGTAGAGGCTTCGTAGATTATTTTAGATTGGATTTGGGTTTTCTCTTTTACTACAATTTGTAAACCTTTCATTTTAATTTTGGGACTACCATGTTTTCAGTTTATCTTCCACATATTTATATCATATGAGTTCTGCTTATGATTACATATTAAGGGGTCTTTGGGGCCTTCATGGTTTGGGATGATCATCGTGGGCAGGGCCTCGGCTTGGATCGTGACAAACTTGGTATTAGAGTACTGTTCATGGTCCCAGGGTATCTATGAAGCCGTGTCGATTAGAGTCCTTTTGATGGGAGTGTATCATGCCACACTTATAAGAAGGAAGCTATGAGGCATTTAAGAGATATATCCCATTCCTTCATACTCTAGATTGTGCCATTGTGTTGTCCATATGGAAGTTATCCAAATTCCTTCTTTACTCTGATTTTATTAGTTATGTCTTATTGTCGAAGCGATTCAAGTGCAGAAGCCTAGAGTCTAAATGAAAGGTTCATTTCTAATTGACTAATAAAATATTATAAAATTGCACAAGGACTTAAAAGGAGTCCATAAGTGCTTTAAAGTGTGTTGATTTAAGAATATAACCCTATGTACTTCAATCGTGAGTTTGATCTTGAGGTATGGAGTGTATTCAGTCCCTTCTTAAAACCCTTGTTGCAGATATTGATAACGCTCAAACTACAGCTCTCGTAAGAGTGTAAGCGGTCGTCGTCAAATATAGAACCCAACTGGGTTGGGTGTCGAATCCCACAGGGAATACTCGGTCACTAAGTATGCAACGATTAGTAGACTTTTGGTGAAAGTTCTGCGGATAAAGGGGGGATTTTATGCGTGAAGTAAAATTATCAAAATAGAAAAGTAAAAACGGAATGTTTAGTAAGATTTTAATCAATGAGAATTGTAAGTTAGGGTTATGTCCACCTTATGAGTTTTACGTATCTATTGGCTATGAGTTATGTGGAATTCAGACATACATGCGCTTATAGAGATTCGTATTCTATGGTAAATCCTAGTGTCTTTCGACCATCAAGGATTATATCACTTTAACTCTTTCGAGCTTAAAGCGTATACTAATGGTACGAATTCTCCAAGAGGTTAATCCAGTTACGGCACTAACTTTTAAACAGGGATTGGTAGCCCTATTTCCTTGTCATTCACTCATTTCCAGACATGTAACTTTTCTTTCGAACAAGTTCATGCTATACTGGCGTATTCTATATGTTTGCAATCACAAGAATTCAATTAAGATGAAGAGAGTAATGATATAAGCAGCATACGTATCAAGAATTCACAAACTCATAGCAGTAGATAGTGTCTCATAAGGCTTCCATAACCCTAACAGAGAGGTTTAGTGACTCATGAGGGTAATGGAAACCAACGAAGACATCATCATCATACCACAACTATAGCAATCTCACGTTGAAGAGGAATGTGGCGTCACAACATGATTGACGTTTTCCTCTTGGCCCGTTGCTCTCAAGAGAGTCATGTCCTCTGTCAGAAATTGTAACGTGAATAGTCCTAAAATATCGAATGAATAAGACTTGAATTAATGAATGAGTGAATAATAAAAGCTTCGAATTAATGAATAAGTGAATGCTGAAAAATTCAGCATTATAGGGTTTTTATAACATCCTTGTCCTAGTCCTACTGAAATAGGGTTTTTATCCTTTTCCTAGTCCTACTGGGTTACTGCATACTTGTCCTAATCCTACTAAGTTACTGCTGATCCCCCAAGTCTTTAGAAATACTGTTTTTGCCCGGGACAAGTTCTCCATGCATCACTTTCAGTCCACAAGTTTCCAGAAGCTGCCTTCCTTCTTACGTGAAGTTTCCTTTGACGTCCAGCAGTCCATAAAATGCTGAAATCTTCATCATAAATACCTGAAATCTTGCTAATCACGTTGGTTATCTCACTTACAGGAAAAAGGACTAAAAGTGTAGGAATTATATATTTTGTCCTCAAAACTTAGCTAAAATATGGGTACATTAAGGTGCTTTAGGCGTGTAAATACGCCTAACATCAACACCCCACACTTAAAGTTTTGTTTGTCCTCGAACAAAATATTACGTCCATGCAATCATCTAACTAGAAATCACAGCAGTAACACAAAATATTCATCAAGACAGGCACGACAATTATCAGCCAAGAGTAGTTTTCTGATCACTACTAGAAACAATTGAACCTCCAACATAGACTCGTGATGATGGTTAATTCGTATCCACAAGTTAAGGCACAAAGAATCATACAAGACTACCCAAAACTCATCAACCATGTGTGTCTCACAATATATCACCCATAATTACTCACAAGTATTTCATTTCTCAAAACATGGGTATAAGATTATCCTTGCTCTCACTCTCACAAAGAATTCATATGTTGCAACTGATGCCCATAGGCTTGCCCTTAGTGTAATGCTCTACTAATATCAGAATGTTAAGCTTAGGATCAATTAGGTCTTTTACAGGTTGTAATGTAGGCTAAGGGACGGGTAGGACTATTTTGGCCAGAAATAGTGACTATGTTCCTAAGCGCTTTAATACATCACATTATGCCATTAACACTCTCTTTTAATCAACCCTGCTACCTTTCTTTCATCTATCACCCTTTTTCACCTATTTTGCCATTCAAGAATAACTATCTTTTTATTTAATCATAAACATAATTTATCTTTTTGTTTTTCTATTTCTTTTTCTTTTTTTTTATAACGCACCTCTATGATAGCCACTCTTTTTTTCATAACAAATTCAAGTACCAATTCACTTTAAGGCATCACTCTCACCCAATTTCCTCTTATTTTGTCACATGACTTCACAATTTAAAGCACTTAGGAATTTGGATCAAATTATGGTCTTGAAAAAAAATAGATTAGGCTTACATATGAGGCTGTCAAAGAAAATGGCTTAAAGGCTCAAAAGGGTTGACTAGGATAATGTCCACGGGTAGGTAAATAGAAGGTAAACAATCACAGGCTGCCAAAGAAATGCCTAAATCATCTCCTAAACTCACACTCATTATTTTGCTTTACACACACACCAGGCAAGTTCTAGCATCAGTCACAACACAGAATATACTATATCCTCACACACACAAGGCACATGGTCAACTTTATTGGGAGCAGTATAGACTCTTGACCCTAACAGATGAATGAATTAAACCACACAATTATCACACAGTGAGTCACATGTAGAGCCTAAATGTCTCAATAGTAATGATTTAGCACAAACTCTTGTTATACTACCATGTCGTCTATCAGAACAATTTCATGCAAAATCTAAAAAATTTAAAATTAAACTAACTAATTACGACTAATTAAAACAAACAAGAACTAGAATAAATGTAAATGCAGACAAAGAAGTATAGCATACAAATACCAGTACCCCACACTTAGACGGGACACACTGCCCTCAGTGGAAAACAAATAAGAAGAACCTGATTAGTCGGACTCATCCTCTATGTCTGGGGTCATACCCCCTGCATCGGAATCATCATCAGAGTCATCGTCATCAGAGTTCTCCTCTACGTCGGAGTCTGGCATTCGTCGATCATCATCAGTTGGCATGTCGTCATCAAAAGGTTCCTCAAAATATACACCTACTCCACACATCGCCCTCGCATGCTTATTCATTGGGTAGTCATAATCCAACTGTTGGAGCTCTACAGCAGTTGGAACACGACCCCCGCTCATCATGGTAAACCTCATCTTGCCATATAAATGGCGGGAGAAGCTTTCATCGCGAGCATGTCTTTCTGCAGTGGTTAGGTTGACTCCATGCATGGATTCAACATCTTTAACCTTTGTGAGGTCAACCTTCTTCGGGTTGTGTGGAAGCTTATGATCTGCAGATTTCTCTTCGATGTCCTCCTTCCTCAATATCGCAGTCAACAGATTGCCAAAGCTGAAGTGGGACCTCTTGTGCAGCCTGGCCTTACGCATTGAAGATCGAATAATCGCCCTAATGTTGATGGGGATGTTCTTCATCAAAGAGTACACCAAGCACACTCTATCATGTGTGATCTTTGTGTACTGTGACCCTGGAATCAGGCAATAATTGACTATCCGCAACCAGGTCCGAGCTTCTCTGTTCAAGGAGGCATACGGGAAGGTATTGTGCCGACCGGTATCCTTGTGACGACTCCAACGTGCCATTGATCTTGTTCCGCATAGTTTGTGTCTGATTGCCCTGTATGGAGGTCTGCGATAAAGCTCCTTGAGCGGTGATGGATCCACAGATGGAAGACCCAAAAAAGAGTTAAAGAACTCTGCATTCAGTTGCAAGACTTGGCCCCGAATCTTCACTTCACTTCCGGTAGTCTTTGGGGACCAATTGGCATAGAATTCTCGCGTTAGATCAAGATTGAATTCTCCCATATCTTGGAAAATGAAATCAAGATGTAGCACCATGATTTTAGCCGAAATGCGGGGTTCTTTCTTTGCTAGGCTCTCTTTTTGTATCAACTCCACATGAACATATTTTTTTACTTTATTGTTCTTGTACCACTCCTCTCCTTCCTCCTCTAGGACCCATTTTATCCCGTACATGCGTCGAGGTATTTGCAGCGAGGAGGATTCAGCTTGCTCTTTTCTTCCCCTTTTCTGGCCTTTCTGTGAGGTAGATGCTTTTTATTTTCCGGGTCGACTTTTTGGTGCCATTGTACCTGAAATTAAAATAATAGTCATGATAGCTTTATCTAGGTAGATACAATCGACAAACAAATAGTAGTGACACCACCCCACACTTAATTTGTTGTGACAAACTGATTAAGTGAATGATGTCGATTACTCAAACTTCATCGCCATACATTTAGGTGTTATGTTCCAACAATATATTCAGCGCAGTCATACTTTTCTTATCATCTTCACTATCCTTTTCAATTCTTTTTCATGTACTCTTAACTATGTTTTCATGTTTGGACTAATGCATCTCTTTGAACAAAACTACTACATAGATATCGTATCAATTTATGGCTTAGAAATAATCACAATATCTCATGTTTGTAGTTAACCAATGATTTTCATCTCGATGGACAAGTCATTCAAACATACAAGCTTTCGAGTTACAAAATTATGCAATTATCTTAACCATGTCGATTCCGCAAAAGTATGACAGTGTATCAAAATCAAATTCAGGTTGGAACCAAGTCTAGAACACCCATACGTATTCTTTCACTCACTTAGTTGTATCACAACAAGTCAACCACATTCAAATCACCAACACTACTTCAAGATTTAACAACTTATTATAGGCGTAGTATTGTAATACTTACGGAATATAAAAGAAGAGCAAAGAAGTACTTACTTGGTTGATGGCCTTGGAAGATGTTCTTGCAAAGTTAAAAGAGCAAAAAGAAAATTTTTGAGAGATTTTGGAGAGGTAGGCGGCGCTTAGGTTGAATTTGCAATGCATTTCTGTTCTAAGACTAAGGTTCCATTTATAGGGCAAGCTTGGGTCGGGTTTTGACCTATTTGGAATTGGATTAGGAGACCGAAAAGTGAGCATAGGCGGCGCCTAATGCTTTGCCTATGCTTGGCATAGGAGGCGCCTTTTTCAAAGCCTAGTTGAGCATAGGCGGCACCTATGCTATGGCATTGTTAGGCATAGGCGGCGCCTATGCCATGGCACTCTAGATTCAGAGACAAAAGGCTTTTGCATAGGCGGTGCCTATGCTATAGCATTGTTAGGCATAGGCGGCGCCTATGTCATGGCATTCTAGATTCCGAGAGCTTAGGCCATAGCATAGGCCTTGCCTTGTTCGTTGCCTAGATTTTCATAGGCAATGCCTAACTCATAGCCTTTTGCTTCTTCATTACTCACTTACCACCTTTAACATTGCTCACTTTCAAATCAAAATTTGAGACCAAGTTCCTCCTTTATACGTCTTGCACCTACACTTACTCAAAAACAACAAAAACGATTAGAAAGATGGGTTGCCTCCCATCAAGCGCCTTAGTTTTGGTCGTGGATCGACAAAATCCTAGGAAAACAAAAACAACAAAACAAATTAAAAACGATGGGTTACCTCCCACCAAGCGCTTGATTTATTGTCACGGCATGACATAGTTATCTTGATTACTTAGACTTCATCGAGATATTTGGTGCATCGTTTTCTGAATGGATTCAGACGATGCTGATGCTTAATTGTGGGCATGCAATCTTCTTCGAGATGCATCTTGTGCATACATATCCCAGGTTGGATACCAATTATATCATCAATAGACCAACCAATGGCTCTCTTGTACCTCTTCAGATAAGAGATGAGAGCCTCTACGTGTTGTTCACCTAAATCAGCCGCAACACTCACCGGAAGTGTATTTCCACTTCCCAAAAACGCATACCTTAGGTGACTGGGGAGCTCGTTCGATT
This sequence comes from Capsicum pubescens, assembly GCA_030864215.1. Lineage (NCBI taxonomy): Eukaryota > Viridiplantae > Streptophyta > Magnoliopsida > Solanales > Solanaceae > Capsicum > Capsicum pubescens. The sequence continues at coordinate 40,585,535 of CM061546.1, forward strand.
CTAGCGCTGGTATCTCTTCAATGGAAGTCTTCGCTGTTGGTGAATATTGATTCTTAAGAGCAAGACCCAACTTCTTAGGATCATGAGAATAAGACCTTATTCCTGTTAGAGCACGAACGGTTTCTTCTTGTTCTTCAGCCTCCTCACGTTCAAAATTCAGTAGCACATCAGATAGTGACTCAACAGTAAGCTGCTTCTCAACAGATAATTCTTTCTCATCCTTATAATAAACATCATCTACAGAGAACACATTCATATCGCTGGGCTGCTTCATTGCTTTGCATACATCAAAACGGACCACTTCGTCATTCATCCGAAATAAAAGCTCATTAGCTCTTAAGTCGATAAGCACACTTCCAGTTGCAAGGAAAGGGCGTCCCAAGATTATGGGAACTTCAGAATCCACCTCGCAATCCAAAATAACAAAGTCTGCAGGAAAGATGAAGGTGGAAACCTTCACCAACACATCATTCAAGATACCTACAGGTCATTTTACCGACCTATCTGCCATCACGAGCCGTATATTGGTTGGTGTAGGGTCACCTAACCCCAACTTTCTGTACCCGGATAGTGGCATCAAATTGATGCTAGCTCCCAAATCGCACAACGCCTTAGCAAAATCCAATGATCCAATCGTGCAAGGAATAGTGAAAGCACCAGGATCTGCCTTTTTCTGAACTAGCGATCTTGTAGCGATTGCACTGCAATGATGAACATTATCTGCTAGATCATAGCTTACTGCCCGCTTCTTTGTCAAAAGGTCCTTCATGAATTTAGCGTATCCGGGCATCTGCTCTAACGCTTCCACAAAAGGAACATTAATAGTCAGCTGCTTCAACATAGTCATGAATTTACTGAACCTGGTATCATCAACTTTCTTCTTCAGTCTCTGTGGAAAAGGTGGTGGTGGAAGGGGAATTGTTTTCTCCACCACTTTCTTTTTATCTTGCTTCCGATTATCAACCTTTTTAGGAGTGTCGTCAGCCTTCTTCTTCATTCTCTGAGGAAAAGGTGGTGGTGGAAGGGGAATAGTTTTCTCCACCACTTTCTTTTTACCTTGCTTCCAACTATCAATCTTTTTAGGCTGCAAACGTCTAGGGGTGACGTCATGAACACACTCTTCAGCTTCTAGAGCCTCTTCACATTCCGCATCAATAACATTATCCTCTATATCATCAACTACCTGCTTGCCTTTAGATAGATTTTCCAACACTTTACCACTTCGGGTAGTAATAGCCATACACGATCCATCATTCCTCGGATTTTGCACTGTATCGCTAGGTAGTGTTCCAGCTTTTCTTTGATTGAATGCCTCTGAAAGTTGACTCAATTGCTGCTCCAACTGTTTTATTGAAGTGGAATGTGAGTTAACCAATTGATTTATTGAATACAAATCATTCTTTACCTCGGTTACACCCATGTTGGTTGCCTCCACTCCTTTCAACAGCTTAGCCATCATATCTTCCATGGACATCTTCCCAGAGCCAGATGCCCTATCCTCACGATTTCCAGGAGGAACAGACAAACCACTCCTGTCAGTCTTATTCTTCCAACCACCTTGATCGCGGTCCTTGTATCCAGATTTATCATAATAGTTACGACCTTGGTTTCCTTGGGCATTGCCTCGGAAACCCCCCTAATTATTCAAGTAATTTGTTTCCCCCTCAGAATCGGAATCATATCTTCCCTGTGATACAACGGCTTTAACCTTTTCGGTCTTCCCTAATAATAAATGCTTGGTAAGAAGATCCATCTGCGTTTTTATGTGAGCCATATCTTGGTCACATTCCTCTTGTCTACGCCTCTGCTCTGCAGTCATGCCAACAGATAAAGTAGAGCTTGCTACCTCAGCATCCCTGGTATTCCAGGCTCTACTCTGCTTTGTCATACGGTCCAGCATATCACTTGCCTCAATGAAAGTAAAGTCCACGAATGACCCACCTGTAGCGTTATCAACCACTGGCTTTGTCACTGAGTTCAAAGCCCTGTATAATATCTCCATCAAGTGGATATTCGTCATCTGATGGTTTGGGCACCGCATAATCTTCTTCTTGAACCTCTCCTATGTTTCGTGGAGAGCTTCAGTTGGAAGCTGTCAAAAATTGCTGATCTCATCCCGTAGTTGGGCTCTCTTGGATGGCGAAAAGAATCTTTCTAGGAAAGCGTCTTTCAGTTGCCTCCAATTAGTAATAGAATCAGGAGTTAGCCCGTTCAGCCATAGAGTTGCCTCCCCAGACAGAGACAATGGAAATAAGCGCAGCCGAATTGCATTCTGCCCAACTCCTGGATTGTCAAATGACTTGCATGTTGAAATAAAATTGACCAGATGCATATTCGGATCATCTCCTGCAAGTCCACCAAATAAACCTTTGAGCTGCAATAGCTGAATCATGGTGCTAGTGATATTGAACTTGGCTCCAGGTGCCAAGGGCGGAGGATTAATAGACCCTGTGGCACCAGCTCCATCCAGATCATCATCATCATCATCAAAAGGAGCCTGCACAGCTCGGCGGTCAGGTCTCATTCTAGCTTGACGTTCCCTCCTATGCATAGGTGCCGCCACTTCATCAGTACGCCTGGGATTCAGTAACTCATCATCATTCAGGTTCTCATCTTTAGGATTTGTTTCTCGCCCTGGGTTATCAATATTCTATTGATGTACTTGAGCAGCTGCCAGTGCAGCTAATCTAGCCTGCTCCTGTTGAGCCGCCCTTCTGTCAATGTCACGTTGTGCATCCATTCTGCCAATAAGTTGTGGTTCAGGATTTATGGGTAATAATGGCTGACCAGAACTTCGTGTATTTGGCATGCACTCTACCAAACCTGAACAAAACAAAAACAACAACTAAAAGTAAAATCTGAGAATTTTTTACCAAAGGGTATAGTAACTATCGCAAACTTAGTTGACAACTGTATTCCCTGGCAACGGCGCCAAAATTTGATAACGCTCAAACTACAGCTCTCGTAAGAGTGTAAGCGGTCGTCGTCAAATATAGAACCCAACTGTGTTGGGTGTCGAATCCCACAGGGATTACTCGGTCACTAAGTATGCAACGATTAGTAGACTTTTGGTGAAAGTTCTGCGGATAAACGGGAGATTTTATGCGTGAAGTAAAATTATCAAAATAGCAAAGTAAAAACGGAATGTTTAGTAAGATTTTAATCAATGAGAATTGTAAGTTAGGGTTATGTCCACCTTATGAGTTTTACGTATCTATTGTCTATAAGTTATGCGGAATTCTGACATGCATGCGCTTATAGAGATTCGTATTCTATGGTAAATCCTAGTGTCTTTCGACCATCAAGGATTATATCACTTTAACTTTTTCGAGCTTAAAGCGTAAACTAATGGTACGAATTCTCCAAGAGGTTAATCCAGTTACGGCACTAACTTTTAAACAGGGGTTGGTAGCCCTATTTCCTTGTCATTCACTCTTTTCCAGACATGTAACTTTTCTTTCGAACAAGTTAATGCTATACTGGTGTATTCTATATGTTTGCAACCACAAGAATTCAATTAAGATGAAGAGAGTAATGATATAAGCAGCATACGTATCAAGAATTCACAAACTCATAGCAGTAGATAGTGTCTCATAAGGCTTCCATAACCCTAACAGAGAGGTTTAGCTACTCATGAGGGTAACGGAAATCAACGAAGACATCATCATCATACCACAACTATAACAATCTCACGTTGAAGAGGAATGTGGCGTCACAACAAGATTGACGTTTTCCTCTTGGCCCGTTGCTCTCAAGAGAGCCGTGTCCTCTGTCAGAAATTGTAACGTGAATAGTCCTAAAATATCGAATGAATAAGACTTGAATTAATGAATGAGTGAATAATAAAAGCTTCGAATTAATGAATAAGTGAATGCTGAAAAATTCAGCATTATAGGGTTTTTATAACATCCTTGTCCTAGTCCTACTGAAATAAGGTTTTTATCCTTGTCCTAGTCCTACTGGGTTACTGCATACTTGTCCTAATCCTACTAAGTTACTGCTGATCCCTCAAGTCTTTAGAAATGCTGTTTTTGCCCGGGACAAGTTCTCCATGCATCACTTTCAGTCCACAAGTTTCCAGAAGCTGCCTTCCTTCTTACGTGAAGTTTCCTTTGGCGTCCAATAGTCCATAAAATGCTGAAATCTTCATCATAAATACCTGAAATCTTGCTAATCACGTTGGTTAGCTCACTTACAAGAAAAAGGACTAAAAGTGTAGGAATTATATATTTTGTCCTCAAAACTTAGCTAAAATATGGGTACATTAAGGTGCTTTAGGCGTGTAAATACGCCTAACATCAGATATCATGCTTAAGGGTAAAGATGTGTGATAGAATAGCGGAACATTATTACCACCCGAGTAGCAGTATGTTATAAGGTGTCATGACCTATGAGCAGTAAGATGGTTCCAAAGTTAGTGCTATTAAGCCATAAGTTTAGAAGTTAGAAGTGAGGGTAACTCTTGAGTGAAGAAGGTAGATGTAGTTGGGCGACCTTTAAGTAAAGGGTAGTGTGCCCTTTCATGGTGATTGGCTAGTATTGTAGCAAGATTAGTAGTCCGTGTGGTAGCCCGTAGATGGAGTGATTATCTATTAGTATTATTTATTTAGAGAGGGAAGGATCTTAAAATGGATAATTATGGTAGTTGTAGAAATCATTTATAGGCTGCGAACGGAAAGGAGTAGATTAGTCAATAAGTTATGGGTAGAGACTCATTGGTGTTTACAGAATTTGAAAGTAGTTGGGATGTATGTATGGTTAAGTAAATATGATGTGAGAAGGTAGGAGATGCTAATAGATCGCAATGGGTTATATTATACGATTAAGATCGACTATCCTTATTATGTGACCTTACCTCTTTGATTTTCTTTTCTCTAGTAGTCATAAACTAGTACAACATGTAAGAAGGTATGTAGTAGCTTCTAAGGAGTAGTACTAATGTCATGGAAGGGAGGTGATTGTAGGTCGAAGTTAAGTAAAATAAGGTATTTGGATGCTTTCCCAACTTGATGGACTATTATAGTATGTGGCATACTTCATCGATGGTACATGATTGATGTTAGTCACTAGGTTTGTAATTTAGATGCGGACTGTGGTGGTAAAAAATAGCAGCTTAAGATTATTAATGCATGTTTTGTGGGAGAAAGTAGTAGGCTTCATGTGATGTGTGAAATTGCCTAGGTTATCAACTTGTGGAAAAAAGGAGTAGATAATTGTGATATTTATGTACATGAGGACTAGTGTTTTAAAATGTGAATTATGGTTGAGTCATTAAGTAGATAAGGGCATAGGTATATAAGAAAAAGTTGAACCCCCAGGTAGCATGTTGTTGGATAAGGTTTTATATGTATAAGTATCATGTGTACCTAGTTCATGTTCTTGAATTTTGTAGCATGGATAAGTCTGAGGAGTTGTTGTAAGATGGAAATGATGAAGTACGTTATTTATTGTTTGGGGCATAGACTAGTAGTGTCCCTAAGTTTAAGTCTATTCGTTGTATCTTGTAACATAGAGAATGCTTCTATCCTATCTCTCGGAAAATGTAATTTCATGATTGTACCAATGTAAATCAGGCCTATGATCACCAAATAAACTCATACAATATGTTGTGATGTTCATGATCCCTAGAACTCGTGTGCAAGGTCATCTCTATGTCAATTCTTATTATCTCATACTTCGTTCTTACATGATTCACTAGGAGTTATCATGAAGCTCTTTTGATACCTTTGCATATTTTGTTAGGGGAAAAAATGTTCAATGTGAGGATACGTTCTTTATTCCATACTTTTAGAGCTTCACCAAGTTCCTACCATCATTCGGGGACGAATGATCCCAAGGGAGAGATAATGTAATGCCCCACACTTTTGGGCTAATGTTGAACCGTCTTTCCTATGTTTATAGACCTAAACCCAATGATTTCTATTTAGATATAAGAGTGAATAACATTTACTTAGTGTGGCAACATCAGTCGAGATGAATATACGTCGTAAAAATCTCCTAGCTCAAGAGTTAAGTTGAGCACTTTCCTATCTATTGACTTTTAGTTGACGATTTTTGCAAGGGTCAACTTCCAGTGACTATTTATCCTTGGATATAAAGAGTTATGTGTCCTACTATATATAAAATTAAATCCCTCCGAGTCTTCTTTCCAACTCCACTGACCGTTCGTCAATTCGAGTCCGGAGTCAAAAGTTATGAGTGTTTGAAGGAGGCAATGTCCAGGGTATGCGATGGCCATGCATCGCAAAGCAATCACCTAACTATGCTGCCTCAGCTATACAATGGACATGCAACATAAACCTTAAGGTTTTCTTTGGCTATGCAAGGCATAGCCTATCCGGGATGTCAAAAAGTGTTCCGTTTGACTTATTTTAAGGGTATAAAGGCCTTTTATCATCCCATAACCATTCCTAACCCTCTTTGGACGATTATTAAATCTTAAACACGTTATTTTCTCTTATAAAATCCCCAATTCATCTTCCCTAAATCAAAAGGGGGGAAACTACCTAAGGTTAAGGAATTCAAGCTTCGGGAGTCCAATTTCTCCATGTTTTCTTTAATTTTTATCCATCAAAAGGTATGTGAGACTATACTAAACTTCATGGGCATAGGTTTTACATTTTTTTTTAACAAGTTTCAAAGTTATATATGTATATATATGAAAAGGGTTTTGGAAATTGTATGAAGAGCATACATCATAATCCCATTTTGATGAAAGTGTGCATTTATCATGAGTTTTTTTCATAAACTTAAGTTGCAATCATGCAAATATATGATTTGAGTTTCAAAAAGTGTTTTATGAGTACGATTTGTGAAATTTACTTTTCCCATGATGAAATTATGGTCTTAGCATATTATGAGTTGTCAATTTAGTTTGAGAGCATGAACTATAAGCCCCTCTTTTCATCATGAGACTTATGTGTGACTAATGTTTGGGGTTGTTTTATGATTGATGATAATTCTTTAGTTTTAAATGCCTCTTGATTATTATACACTGTTATTTCACATGTTTTTTTCAAAGAGGTAATCTCTATTCTAAATGTTATGTTTTCCTAATGAAGAAACTGCATGTGCTTAATTAAAGAATTGACCACCATATGTTAAAGTATTGAAGATAGAGTGTGTTTGCATAAGTTTCATATGCTTTTGAAAATAAGAACTCTCATGTGATTTTTCAAATCTTTTGGTAGTCATTTGAATAATTTTTAATGAGAAGGGCTATGGTTTTGATATGATATGGCTTGCTAGTCTAGGTATCATGATACCTACTATGGAGTGCCCTTAGCATGAAAGAAACAAACATTTTAAGAGCATGAAACATGGTTTTAAAGAACTAAAAATAGACTTAAAGAGGGTGAGATGGTCACCCAAAGAAGGCATGAGTTCAGACAATGCATTGCCCAAAACCGTATTTTTCCAATACGGGTTTATTATGTCATGTAATATGGATTGTATGCTTGAGACAACCCTATGGCGTAGTATGTATGATGGACCTCAATCCTTGCGGCAAACTCGGATTGAGGGTTTGGCCGTCGAGTTAAGGGCAGAATCCATAGAGCCCGTAGATTAGTACGAATGTAGGGTGACCCATCTAGCTTAGAAGTAAAACAAAGAGTGAGTCATAATTGCAAGAAAATGTTTTGAATCTCAATAAATTATGGCCTTGTGTTTTCATTTACCTTATGCTAAATTGTTTATAAAACGCTCTCACTTATGCTGTATAAAAATATGTTATTTTGGATTTTCTTACATATCAGTATTTTAGAATATTGACCCCTTATATTTTAGGTTTTGAGGCCTATTTCTTTGGTCCTGCAAACCAGTAGATTGTTTTCCACACTTTCAAAGATCGGTGAGCGTCCCTTACATTGGAAGGCATCTATCCCATGTGTTATTTTCTTTTTATAGTCGTTATGGTCCATACGGGTGCCTTGTCCTGGTCTAGTCAGACTATTGTTTTCAGTTCAGTAGAGGCTTCGTAGATGGTTTTAGATTGGATTTTAATTTCCCCTTTTAATACGATTTATGAAGCTTTTAGTTTGATTTTGGGAATACCAAGTTTTGAGTTTATCTTTCGCACATTTATATCATATGAGTTATGCTTATAATTACATGCTAAGGGGTCTCTCGGGCCTTTATGGTATGGGATGCCTGTCGCGGCCAGGGCCTCGGCTCGGGTCCTGACAGTTACTTATCTCATTCTATTAAATTGACCCTTAAAAGAATAAAGGGATTTATTTTTGTATATGTTTTATTTTAACTCTAATAGGAGTTTGAAGGGTGTAGTGTGAATATTGAAATTACCACATTAGATGCTCTTGTTGAAGCTATGGTGAATCAAAAATCAATGTTAAAACATCAATTACTGGTCATATCCATAAATATCAATCTGTAAATACAAAAAATCAATATTTTCCAATATATATGTCAAATCTTTTATACATGTCATCAATTTCGCTAACGTATTTAATCAAAACTAACAGTAATGATTTGCATCAACTATATCACTATTATCAATGATGATCTTTCCTTCTCGCATTAACGCCATGATTTTTTCCTTTAGGATGAAGTATTTTGTGGTATGATGACTAACAATGCGGTGAAATTTGCAGTACTTAGGATCATTGACTTTTTTTTATTCTTCAGGTCGCTTTGACTTAGGGAGTTCAATGACTTCTTTGGCTAGAATCACCTCAAGAATCCCAGAAACACCAGATTCAGGAAAAGGATATTCCTTTCTTGTAACTCCTTAAAGATTGGTTGATTTTTCACTTCTAGTATAACTTTTGTCTTGGGGAAGCCTTTGTAAAAGTCACAATTGTCGCCATAGATTCCCCAATTTGATCTTCTGACAAGTCTTTGAATTTTGTGACTTCTTTCCTAGGAACAAAAATAGGTGATGTCATTCTATGACTTGCAATACTTAGTTGTATGTCATGAGCGCACGTAGCTAATTCTTCAAAAGTTCAAGTCTTAATTACTTGGAGCATGTATAGAAGGCCCCAATCATTCCTTGAATGCACATTTCTACGACAGATATTTCATAACGGCTGTAATACCCCGTATTTCTCTAGATTAGTTTAACTCTCAGTATATGAGTATTCCTATATAAAAATTTTAAAATACTTAGAATTTTTTCAGTTTAGAGCTTACCATTGTGTAGGAAATTGATTCAGCTTTCCAACGATATAAACTTTGCCCAAATTCGATACCTGGGTGAAGATTTATAGCAGTTTTTGTAAACCAGTGTGCCAACTGGCACATCACCATGTCGTGCTAAGGGTCCAAATGGAAATTGTCAATTTCCAGTGAGCCATCACGATACCACTCCATCACACCAATGTTCCAGTTCTTGCTTGTCAATTTCCAGTGAGGCAACGCAATTCCATCGTGTCGCGCCAATGCCCAGTTTTCCAATTGTCACTTTCCAGTGAGACTCCACGATTATGGAACATTGCGCCAAAGTGTATTTTTGCAATCGTCCTTCTTAAGAAGTTTCCAGCCAAGATCCAGTGTCTCACCGTGATACCACCGTATTGTGGTGAAGCCCAAAATTGGGTTTTTAGTGATGAATTTTAATAATTTTCCAGGGGTAAATTGGTATTTTTTTCATGGCCCTAATCAGTTCTAAACACGAAATTAATCCCTAAAATAGAACTAATTGTTCATTATTTCATTATTCACTCATTTTCTCTCAAGAATAAATCATTCTCTCTCAAGTTAACAAAACCCTAGTTTTCAAGAATCAAGAACAATCTCAAGAATTTCACCAAGAACATTCAAGAATTAATCTTCTCAGGTATGTTAGGTGTTCATTCATGGGGTCCTTTAACCCATGGAGTCCAAGAACCCTCTTCTTAAATTACAAGTTATAGATTCATGATTTCAATGCTTGAAATTGACTGTATTCATGTTCATAATATTAATTGGGTTTCAAACCATGATTTAATTGCAAGTTTCATGAAATTAAATAGCATGTGTGATGAATATTTGATTATCATGATAAACCCTTGAATTATTAACTGAGTATTGTATTCATGATATTCATGTGTTGACTAGTATTATGTGAAATAACCATGCTCCCCAAGTGTTTGATGAAATGCTTATGTGAATTGACTAGTGCTAGCATGACATGTCGTTATGTGGTCCCATTCATGTACAAGCTCATGTATATCAAGTGTTTGACAAAATGTCTAAATGAATGCATTATTAACTAAATGAATGCATTATTAACAAGCAAGTATTTATATACTTTTATGATCATGCATGCTTTACTTTTAATGCTATCGAGTCCCAGAGGTATCCAATACCCGAAAATCTAGCTGTTTACCTAGAGCTATAGTAGTTATAGAATAGTCTCAATAATGTCACGGCCAGTAGTACTCAGTCAGTTATAGAACTCAGTAAAACTCAATATCAGTCCAGTTCAGTCTAGTATTAAACTTAGTGTTCTTCAGATGGGAGTAGGATTCAGCACCGAGTGAGCCCAAGGATGGGGACTCACCTGCCAGTAGAGGGTGTGACCCTTACTAGCAGTCCTTGCATTCCAGAACGATGTAGCCAGCGTAGGTTGAGACATCAACCTGCTAGTTGAGGGTTGATGAGGTGTTTTAACCTGCCAGTTGAGGGTACCGCTATTCTCTTTAGAGTACGTGCCAGATAAGGGTGACTCAACAACTTATCTTTACTCATGGCACGGTACTAACACCTTTCCAGCTAGGGTTACAGGTTAGACCCCAAATCTATTTAGAAAATAGGCATGTCGGTTAGATGATTACCTCCCACAGTTTCAGTCTCAGTATAGAACTCAGTTCAGTTCTAAAGAACTAAGACTGTCAGACACAGTCACTCAGTATCAGTAATACAGCTATCAATAATCATATATACCAGATACTCAGTATAAGAAATTAGTACTCAGCTTCAATAAAGCTCAAATATAGTATACACGTATATGCACAGTACTGCATACTCAAAATTTTATAGTAGTTTTAGTTATTCATGTACTCTTATTCAGTTACTCTATATCACTCAGTCTGTTACTGTTCATGCATATGAACTCTTATATTCAGCCTTACCTCATCTAACATACCAGTATATTTTGCATACTGACGCATACTTTCTCTTTGTGATATGATGTCTCATATAATAGGTTTGGACGCTCAGGTTCCTAATCGCGCATAGACAGATTCAGATAGCATCAATAGGCTCAGTAGTGAGTCCTCATCTATTGAGGATATGCTTTTGTTTTAGTATTTTCATTAGCTTTACTATTTCAGTGGTTGGATTTAGTTGGGGGCTTGTCCCATCAACTCCACTTTCAGACAGTTCGGTTAGAGGCTTTTTCAGACTAGACTATTCAGACAGTATTCAGTTTTGCAGATGTCATTATCAGATATTATTATTATTATCAGTATTCATATTTTGAAACTTATGGCATTTCAGCCTAACTTCCATATTATTTCAGTATTATTATTCAGTGCTCACAGCAGGTGCTAGTCATGGGTTAGCTTATGGTCTTTCAGGGTCGTAAACACCGTGTGGCATCCGGGGTACAAACTCGGGGTATTACAAACTTGGTATCAGAGACTAAGGTTCAACAGAGTCCTAGAGAGCTTGAAAGACATATCAAGTAGAGTCTTGTGCATGGGTGTGTAGCACTCCACACTTATGGACATGAGGTTATAAGATGTTTTAGGAAAGTTTCCCTTCTTTCAGTTTTTATGTTGTATGAGTGAGCATGAGCTCAAGTTAAAATATCGGTCTAATTCTTTTCTTCCTTTCATTTACAGAACATCCTTTCCAAAAAGACCAATGGAAGAAGAACAGGAACCCAGCTGGCACCTCAGCCCATTCAGGCTGATCCCCTGGATGAGCATGTCTCCCATGCAGAATTCAGAGCTACGTTCACCACTCTAAACCATTATGTTATAGCTCAAAATGAATGGACAACTATTTTTTAGTCCAACCTAGTGGCCAATACCGCTGCAGCCAAGATTCAGGACGTCAGCTGAATGAATCCTCCCATATTCTCAGGAGCTAAGTCTGAAGAGGATCCACATGAGTTCCTCGATCAGGTTCAGAAAGTCACAGACATTATGGGAGTGACATCCAGTGAGAGCGATGAGTTAGCTACCTATCAGCTACAAGATGTAGCTCATACGTGGTTTAAGAAGTGGAAGGTAGACAGGGGCACAGATGCAGAGCCGATAGTGGGAAGAGCTTGTTACTGCTTTTCTAGATAGATTTTTTCCCTTAGAGATGAGAGAATCCAAGGTGTTAGAGTTCATTAATCTTAGGCAAGGAAACATGAGTGTGAAAGAGTATTCCCTCAAGTTTACTTAGTTAGCCAGGTATGCTCCCCATGTAGTAGTAAACAATATGTCCAAGATGAGCAAGTTCGTATTTGAGGTGTCAGAGAGTGTGGTTAAGGAGTGTAGAACTAAGATCTTAATTAAGGAGATGGACATATCCAGTCTTATGGCCTATGCTCAATAGATAGAAGAGGCTAAGAATAAAGAAAGAGAGAGAGAGAGTGAGAACAAGAGAACTAGAACAGGTAGTTTTAATTTCACTCAGCCTAAGTCAGAAGGTGGTAACCATTCTTAGTCTTACCCTAAATTTTTAGTTCCAGCTCTGTCCTCAGCTAGTGGTCCAGTACCTAAGTTCAGAAATGGTAACAAAGATAGGGCGCCAGACTCTAAATCTCAGGGTAGTGTCAGCAGTGTTCGAACAAATCCCCTTTGTCAGAAATACGATAGAAACCATAGGGTATCTGCAGGGCTGGCAGTGATGTTTGTTTTGGGTGTGGCAAGCCAGGCCATAGAATCAGAGATTGTCCTTAGTCAGGTTCGCAGGGTCAATATAATTGTTCTTCATCTCAGTCCGATCATCCAAATCAGCAGGGTGTTGTTTCTAGTACCACCAGTGGGCAACGTCCAAATAGGTTCTATGCACTTCATTCCAAACAAGATCAGGAAAGTTCTCCTAATGTGGTAACTGGTACATTACAGATCTTCCATTTACATGTTTATGACTTATTAGATCCAGGAGTTTCTTTGTCTTTTGTAACTCCTTACATAGCAGTCAACTTCAAACTCAAACCAGAAATCTTAACAGAACCTATTTTAGTCTCTACCCTAGTGGGTCAGTCTATCATATCCTGGAGGGTATACAGGAACTGTCCGGTTATGATATCTTAGAAAGTCACTTCAGCAGATTTAGTAGAGTTAGAGATGACGAATTTCGATGTCATTCTCAGCATGGATTGGATCAATTCATGCTAGGCCTCAGTTGATTGTATAAATAGAATTGTTCATTTTCAGTTTCCAAATAAACCAGTCCTTGAATGGAAGGATAGTACCACAACACTTAAAGGTCAGTTGATTTCATACCTTAGAGCGAGAAAAATAATATCCAAGGGATGTATCTATTATCTTGTGCGAGTCAAAGACTCTAGATCAGAGACTCCTAGTCTTGATTCAGTTACAGTAGTAAATGAATTCTCATATGTGTTTCCCAAAGATCTTCCTTGAGTTTCTCCCGAAAGGGAAATCGACTTCGGAATAGACCTTCTTCCAGATACTCAACCCATATTTATTTCGCCGTACAAAATGGCTCTAGCTGAACTTAGAGAATTAAAAAAACAGTTAAAGGACCTTTTTGGTAAAGGATTCATCAGACCCAACGTGTCCCCGTGGGGTGCACCAATCTTATTCGTGCAAAAGAAAGATGATTCTCTTAGAATGTGTATAGACTACCGCCAATTGAACAAAGTCACAGTCAAGAATAAATATCCACTTACTAGAATCGATGACTTGTTTGACCAACTTCAGGGCGCCAGTTACTTTTCTAAGATAGACCTCAGATTAAGCTATCATTAGGTCAGAGTCAGAGATTGTGACATTTCAAAAATAACTTTTTGAACCTGGTATGGTCACTTCAAATTTCTAGTCATGTCCTTTGCTCTTACAAATTCCCCAACAGACTTCATGGACTTAATGAATTATGTGTTCAAGCAGTACTTGGACATGTTTGTTAAAGTCTTTATCGATAACATTCTTGTCTATTCCCGTAGTGAGAATGATCATGCAGATTACCTCAGAATATACTTCAGACTCTCCGAGCTCATCAGTTGTTCACCAAATTTAATATGTGCAAATTTTGGCTAAGGTCAGTAGCATTCCTTGGTCATATTATTTCCAGTGATGGCATTAGATAAAAATTGAAGCACTGAGAAACTGGCCTAGACCCATTTCTCCATCAGATATCAGGAGCTTCTTGGGTTTAGCTGGCTATTACCATCAGTTTGTTAAAGGGTTTTCATCTATTCCATCCCCCATGTCTAGATTGACTCAGAAAAAAGTCAAGTTTCAGTGGTCAGATTTATGTGAGAAGAGTTTTCAGGAGTTGAAGACTCGTCTCACTATAGCCCCAGTCCTAACGTTACCAGATGGTTTAGATGGGTTTGTTATGTACTGTGATGCATCCAGAGTCGGTTTAGGTTATGTCCTCATGCAGAGAGGTAAGGTCATAGCCTATGCCTCTAGACACCTTAAGCCTCATGAGAAGAATTATCCTACCCATGATCTTGAGTAAGCAGCTGTAGTGTTTGCCTTAAAGATTTGGAGGCATTATTTGTATGGGGTGCATGTTGATATGTTCAAAAATAACAAAATCTTGCAGTATGTATTCTCTTAGAAAGATTTAAATTTGTGTAAGAGAAGATGGTTAGAGTTGTTGAAATATTATGATAAGAGTGTTCTGTATCATCCGGGCAAGGCCAATGTGGTGGAAGATGCTCTCAATAGGTTGTCTATGGGTAGTGTTTCTCATGTTGAGAGTGATAAGAATAAGTTTTCTCAGGAAGTTCATCATCTTACCCGACTAGATGTACACTTAGACAATAAAGCAGAGGGCAGTGTGTGGGTGCAGAATAGTTCAAAATCAACTCTAGTTTCCAAAGTAAAGGAAAAGTAGGACAGATATCCCAGTCTAGTTAAGTTGAAAGATTCAGTCAGAGATCAAAAAGTAGAGGTTTTATCCCAAGGTGGAGATGGTGTGTTGTGTTACTAGGGTCATCTATGTGTGTCAACTGTAGATGACTTGAGGCAACGGATTCTTGCAGAAGTGCATGGTGCACGTTACTCAATTCATCCAGGGCCACTAAGATGTACCGCGATTTATGGGAGATCTATTAGTGGAGTGGGATGAAGAGAGACATTGTAGAGTTTGTAGCTAAGTGTTCTACATGTCAGCAGGTTAAGATCAAGTACTAGAAGCCTAGTAGGTCCATGCAGGAGTTCAGTATTCCTACATGAAAGTGGGAAAAAGTGAACATGGACTTTGTGATGGGTTTACCTCGTACTCGTCATCAGCATGATTTGATTTGGGTTATCATAGACAGGATGACCAAATTTCTTCATTTCTTGCAAATTTATAAGTAACGCGCCAAATTTGATACCCAAAACACTACACGGTGCTCATGGCCCCGAAGGACCACAAGCTAACCCATGACTGATATTTGTACCTGTATACTGTATGACATCATGTAAAATGCAGAAATAATAGATTGGAACATGCCTTAAGGTTCAAAACAGATAAAATATACTATCTGAGAGTATGGTAAATCAATACCAAAACATGAACTGAAATAAACTGTCTGAACATACTGTAGTCTGAAAGCTTCTAAAACTGAACTGTCTGAATAAGGAGTTGATGGTACATGTACCCAAATAACTCCAACTACTTACATAAACTAATTAATGACATAATAAAGTAATGATCATGTCCTCGAAGGATGAGGACTCACTGCTAACTCTGACTGCTGAGACTGGAATGTTGCTGATGCTCTAGAGCTTGTGCTTCTGAACCTATGGTATAAAACACAATAGCGCAAATGCATCAGTACGATTGAATGTACTGGTATGCAAGTGAGGTAGGCTAAATGCAAGGGTTTATATGCATGAACAATACTAGCTGACCAAATAACATGAACGTGAGAATATATACATGAATACGTGAACTGTATCTTAGATAAAAAATCACTAAATCTGAATACTGATAACATAGGTCTCGTAAAACTGCTATACTATTATCTAAATTACTATGTCTGACAGACCTATTTCTGATGGAACTAGCTGAGTTTTGTACTGAACTGGGTGACTATATCAGACAGTCTTGAATTCTGTAGAACTATCTGAGTTCTATTACTCAGACTGAGACTGTAACTATGGGAAGTATTCATCTAAATGACATGCCCCAAATAAAGTATTATAGTTGAGTCGGGGTCCAATTTGTAACCCCAATTAGAAGGGTGTCAATACCGAACCACTGGTAAGGATAAGCTGTGAGTGATCCCTCATCTAACAGGTACTCTAAGGAGAATGGTGGGACCCTTATCTAATAGGTTAATCCACCTCATCAACCCTCATCTAACAGGTTAGATGTCTTAACCTGTGTTGGCTAAGTAGTTCTGGAGTGCAAGGATTATTTCTAAGAGTCACACCCTCTACTTGCAGGTGAGTTCCCATCCTTAGGCTCACTCGATGCTGAATCCTACTCCCATCTAATTAGATACTAAATTAATTATATTAAACTAACTGGACTGAGTTTACTGAGTTCTGTTAACTAACGGAGTATCACTGAGATCTGAGGACATACTGAAATTATTGAGATTACTGAGATTACTGAGTTTTCCTGAGTCATGAGACTGACTGAATTCTACTGAACATGGCTTGACTGAGAGTATCTTGAAAACATCACACTGGCTCTAGGCACACAGCTAAATTGTCGGGTACAGGTACCCCAGGACTCAATAGCATGAAACTGACAAGACTTGACACTTCTTGACACATGACCATAGTCAACAATTCATAGTACAATCATCGGGGATATTCATGAAGTATTTACATGCCATAAGCTCACACATGAATAGAAGTGCATGTAAACATGTCATAATTTCATGAGCCTAATATCATGAGCATTGCATCAATCCATCACAAAGCATAACAAAAACATGGGAGTCATTTGAACTTAATGGTGAAACATAGGTTCATCATTTTGGTTACAATTGAGTCATAAGGCATTTTCCCTATTCTCTTAGGCATTTTATCAAACACCTTGCATGCATAACTATAAGCTTAGGCTTGGACACTAAATTAATTCATCATGGTTGCATAAATCAACACAATTTAGTAGATTTCACTCCACATGCTAGCATAAATTAATGAAAACACATTTAACGATTCCAACTTGGGTATCATACACAACATCAACATGATTGTAATCAATCCACAACATAAACATCACAATTTATAATTTAAAATTGGATTTTTGGGCTTCATGGACGAAATGAATCCATGAATGAACACTTGACATACCTGGGTGGACGAATTCTTAAAGATTTGTGGATAAAAGTTTGAATTCTTGACTTGGAATCAAGCACCTAGGGTTTCTTGTTCTTAGGGATTGATCTTCGAGAGAAACCCTACTTGGATGTTGTGAATGAATAATGAAGTTATGAGTTATTGTCTTGGTATAATTAGGGGTTAAAATGGGTGGAAAAAGACCCAAATACCCTTTTAAAAATGGTTTTAAATTGCTGAACGGGATCTGCAATGGCTCGTATGATGGTCCATCGCTGTCTCGACGGTACGTCGTTCTGACCGTCTCACTTGGGCCAGAATAAGGACTCACTGCCTTAGTAGCGACGGCTGGGGAAACGGTCAATTTATCTACTTTAAACATTAATCATTTAAAAAGTCATCACTAACTCTTCTGGAGACTAGATTTGACTTAAAGAAAGTTTGGGGTATTACAATATCTCCCTCTTGGAAACATTCATTCTCGAATAAGACTAACTAAGAGGGGATAAATGGTAGACTAAAGCACATCCTAAACATGAATGATGGAAACTTGACTCCATGAAAACATGACTGATAAACTGAATATATATCATACTGAACATGCATATCTCATGCATGAGTAACTGATTCCTGAATACATGACTGAGTGTTCTGAGGAACTAAGTTTCTCACAATGAGAATGGATATCTGATGCATGATTACTTGACTGAGCTGATACATGAATAAATGTCTGAATATGCAATGGTATTTAATAACAAATTTATAATGGAATTCTGAACATGAAATGGATACCAAGATTGTAACTGAAACCTGAACATGAAACTGAAAAGCTTAAGAAGAACTGTTACCTTAAGCTAGATCTGAGTTAGCAGAGAAGAGGTAAGGGTACTTGGTTCACGTGTCTACTTCTTCTTCCCAAGTAGATCCCTCAACGGACTGATTCTGCCAAAGAATTTTCACTAGAGGGACTTTTTTGTTCCTCCGTCTGCAAACTTGATAGTCTAGGATTTTGAATGGAATCTCTTCATAAGAGAGGCTATTCTGAACATTTATGCTTTAAATGGGGACTATGACTACCGGGTCACCTATGCACTTCTTGAGCAAAGAGACATAGAAGACTAGATGGACTGAGGCTAGATCTGAAGGCAACTCGAACTCATAAGCTACCTTGCTGAAACGACTGAGAATTTTAAAGGGACCGACATATCGGGACTGAGCTTTCCCTTCTTGCTGAACCACTTCAATCCTTTCATGGGAGATATCTTTAGATAAACATAATCACTAATATCAAACTCGAGATCCTTTCTACATATATCTACATAAGACTTTTGTCGGCTCTAAGCAGGACGGAGTCTTTCTCTGACCAACTAGACTTTTTCTAAGGCATCGAATACTAAGTCAGAACCTATAACTGAGGCCTCACTAACTTCGAACCAACGGACTGGAGACCTGCATCTCCTACCATAAAGAGCTTCGAATAGAGCCATCTGAATACTGGAATGATAGCTATTGTTATATGCAAACTCAATCAAAGGCAAGTGGTCATTCCAAATACCCTTGAAATCAATTTCACACGCCCTTAGCATGTCTTCTAATGTATAAATGGTCCTTTCTTCTTGACCATCTGTCTGGGGATGGAAGGTTGTACTGAGATGAACATGGCTACCAAGACCCTTTTGGAACGCTTTTCCAAAATGAGAGGTGAACTTGGTACCTCTGTTTGAGATAATAGATAACAAAATACTGTGCAATCTAACCAACTCTATGATGTAGATTTTGGCGTAATCCTCGGCTGAACAAGAGGTATGGACTGGAAGGAAATGAACTGATTTGGTCATCCTATCTACAATGACCCAAACTAAATCATGTTGGCGATGAGTACGAGGAAAACCCATCACAAAGTCCATGTTCACTTCTTCCCACTTCCAAGTAGGAATACTGAACTCCTGCATGGTCCCACTAGGCTTCTGATGCTCTATCTTAAATTGTTAACATATAGAGCACTTAGCAATAAACTCTTTAACATCTCTCTTTACCCCACTCCACCAATAGATCTCCCACAAGTCACGGTACATATTTATGTCCCCTGGATGAATAGAGTAACGTGCACCATGCACTTCTGTAAGAATTTGATACCTTAAGTCATCTACACCTAGAACACACAGATGACCCTAACAATGCAGAACACCATCTCCTCCTTAGGAGAAAACCTCTACTTTCTGATCATTGACTGACTCTTTCAACTTGACTAGATTGGGATCTCTATCTTTCTTTTCTTTCACCTCAAAAACTAGAGATGATTCTAAAATATTCTGAACCCATATATTACCCTCTGAAGAATCAACTAGGCGGACACCTAGTCGGGCAAGCTGATAGACTTCCTGAGCTAACTTCTTCTTACTGTCCTCAACATGAGCAACACTACCCATACATAGTCTACTAAGAGCATCGGCCACCATATTGACCTTTCCTGGATAGTAAAGGACACTTATGTCATAATATTTCAAGAGCTCTAACCACCTCTTCTAATGAAGATTGAGATCTTTTTGAGAAAAGACATACTGAAGGATCTTATGATCTATGAACACATCTACATGAACTCCGTATAGATAATGCCTCCAGATCTTCAAGGAAAAAACTACGGCTGCTAACTCGAGATCATGAGTAGGATAATTCTTTTCATGGGGTTTAAGTTGTCTGGAGGCGTAGGCTATGACCTTACCATGTTGCATGAGGACACAACCCAAACCTACTCTGGATGCATAATAACACACTACAAACCCATTAAAACCATCTGGAAGAGCCAAAAATGGAGCTGAGGTGAGTCGAGTCTTCAACTCTTACAAACTCTTCTCACAAGGATCTAACCACTGAAACTTGACTTTCTTCTGAGTTAATCTGTACATAGGGGATGCAATAGAAGAAAATTCCTCAACAAACCATCAGTAATAGCCAGCCAAACCCAAGAAACTCCTAATATTTGATAGAGAGATAGGGCGAGGCCAGTTTCTTACTGCTTCGTTCTTTTGAGGATCGACCCTAATGCCATCACCGAAAATAATATGACCAAGAAATGCTACTGACCTTAGATAAAATTTGCACTTACTAAATTTGGCGAACAACTGATGATTTCTGAGAGTCTGCAATACTATTCTGAGATAGTTTGCATGATCACGCTCACTGCGGGAATAAACCAGGATGTCATTTATGAAGACTCTGACAAACATATCCAAGTACTGCTTGAACACATAGTTCATAAAGTCCATGAAAGTTGTTGGGGCATTGGCAAGACCAAAGGACATAACTAAGAATTCAAAGTGACCATACCTAGTACGAAAGTCTATTTTCAGAATGTCACATTCTCTGACTCTGAGCTGATAATAGCCTAATTTGAGGTCTATCATAGAAAAATAGCCGGTACCCTAAAGTTGATCAAACAAGTCATCAATTCTAGGAAGTGGATACTTGTTCTTGATCATGACTTTGTTGAGTTGGCGGTAGTCTATACACATTCTGAGAGAATAGTCTTTCTTTCTCACGAATAAGACTAGTGCACCCTATGGGGACACACTGGGTATGATGAATCCCTTATCTAGGAGATCCTTCAACTGTTCCTTCAATTCTCTGAGTTTTTCTGGTGCCATTTTTTATGGAAGAATAGATATTGGCTGAGTATCTGGAAGAAGATCAATGCGAAAGTCTATTTCCCTTTTGGGAGGAATTCCTGGAAGATCTTCAGGAAAAATATCTGACTATTCATTCACGACTGGGACTGATTCAAGACTGGGTGTTTCAGAACTAGTGTCCTTAACTCAAACAAGATGATATATATATCCCTTAGATATAATTTTTCATGCCCAAAGGTAGAAAATAAGCTGACCTCTGAAAGCTGAAGTACTACCCCTCCATTCTAGGACAGGTTCATTCAGAAACTGAAATTACATAACTCTATTTCTACAGTTGCTTGTGGCATAGAAGGAATAAAGCCAATCCATGATGAGAATGACATCAAAATCAGTCATCTCTAATTCAATTAAGTCTGCTGGAGTGATTTTCTGAGATACCATAACTGGATAATTCTTGTACACCCATCGGGCTATGATAGTTTTACCCACTTAGGTAGACACTGAGAAGGGATCTGCTAGAAATTTGGGACTAACTCCAAAATCAATTTCTATGTAAGGAGTAACAAAAGACAAGGAAGCTCTTGGATCTAGAAAAGTGTAAACATGCAAGTGAAAGATCTGTAACATACCAGTAACCACATCAGGAGAATTTTCCTTATCCTGTCGGGACTAGAGAGCATAAATTTAATTTGGGTGTTGTCCATTAGTAGCACTGGAAGTGGCACCCTACTGATTTGGGTGATCGGACTAAGTTGAGGAACAGTTCTGCTGACCCTGATAACCTGACTGGGGACAATCTCTGACTCTGTGGCCTGGCTTGCCACATCTGAAATAGAAATCGCTGCCAGCTTTTCACACACCCTTATGGTTCTTACCATAAGTATGACAAAGGGGATTAGTTCAAGCATTTCTAACACTATCCTGAGACTTAGAGCCTAGCGCCTATCTCTATTACCATCCCTGAACTTCGGAGCTGGAGCACTGGCTGAAGAAGGAGCTGGAACTGATGATTTAGGATGGAACTGAGAACGGTTTCCTCCCTCAGACTTAGGCTGAGCAAAGTTGAAACTACTTTTCCTTGCTCTCTTATTCTGTTTCTCCCTTATCTTCATCTTTTGCTCTTCTATCTGTTGAGCATAGGTCATAAGCCTGGCTATGTTCATGTCACTATTCAACATCGCGGACCTGCACTCATTGACCACACTATCATTCACCCCAGAGACAAACTTACTTATCTTGGCCCTGCTAGCTGCAACCACATGAAGAGCATATCTGGCTAATTGAGTAAACGTAAGAGAATACTCTTTCACCATCATGTTGCCTTGTCTGAGGTTGATAAATTCTAACACCTTAGCTTCTCTCAGCTCTAGGGGAAAGAACCTCTCTAGGAAAACGGTGAAAAACTCCTCCCACTCTATAGAACCTGCATCAACTGACCTTTTTGACTTCCACTATTTAAACCAAGAGTGCGCAACATCCTGCAACTAATATGAAACTAGCTCAGCACTCTCACAAGGAGTAACCCCCATGATGTCGGTAACCTTTTGAACTTGATTAAGGAATTCCTGAGGGGTCCTCATCTGAATTAGACCCAAAAACGGATGGAGGATTCATTCGGGTGAAGTTTCGAATCCTGGCTATAGCTGAATTAGCCATTGGATTGGCTGGAACGACAATCGATAGTTCATTCGGAGCAGCAACTAACTGAGCAAGAGTAATGAATGCAGCTCTGAACTCTGCATGAAAGACATGTTCGCCCAAAGGATCTTCGGGCTGAGAGGCTGACTGATTCCCAGTTCTCTTCTTGGGAGGCATATTCTGTAAGAGGAAGAGAAAAGGATTAGACTGAGAGATTAACTTGAGATTATTCTCACTGGCATGACTTGAATACTGAAAGATAGGAAAATGTTCCTAAAATATCTCATAGCCTTCTGAACATAAATGTGGTGCGCAACACACCCATGTACAAAACTTTACTAGATGAGGCTTTCAGACTTCTTAGGACTCTATTGAACCTTAGGCTCTGATACCAAGTTTGTAACGCCCCGAATCTGATACCCAAAATGCTACACGGTGCTCATGACCCCGAAGGACCACAAACTAACCCATGATTGATATTTGTACCTGTATACAATATGATATCATGTAAAATATGAAAATAATAAACTGGAATATGCCATAAGGTTCAAAATAGATAAAATATACTTTCTAAGAGTACGGTATATCAATACCAAAACATGAACTGAAATAAACTGTCTGAACATACTGTAGTATGAAAGCCTCTAAAACTGAACTGTCTGAATAAGGAGTTGATGGGATATGTCCCCAACTAACTCCAACTGCTAAAATAAACTAAGTAATGAAATAATAAAGTAATGATCATGTCCTCAAAGGATGAGGACTCACTGCTAACTCTGACTGTTGAGACTGGAATGCTACCGATGCTCTGGAGCTCGTGCTTGCGTCAGTACGATCGAATGTGCTGGTATGCAAGTGTGGTGGGCTGAATGCAAGGGTTTATATGCATGAACAATACTAGGTGACCAAATAACATGAACATGAGAATACATGCATGAATACATGAACTGTATCTGAGATCAAGATATCACTGAATCTAAATACTGATAACATAGGTCTCGTATAACTATTGTACTATTATCTGAATGATTGTGTCTGACAGCGTTGTTTCTGATGGAACTAGCTGAGTTTCGTACTGAACTAGGTGACTGTATCTGACAGTCTTGAATTCTATAGAACTATCTGAGTTCTATTACTGAGACTGAGACTATAACTGTGGAAAGTAGTCATCTAACCGACATGCCCCAAATAAAGCATTATAACTGAGTTGGGGTCCAATTTGTAACCCCAATTGGAAGGGTGTCAATACCGCGCAACTGGTAAGGACAAGTTGTGAGTGATCTCTCATCTAACAGGTACTCTAAGGAGAACGATGGGACCATCATCTAAGAGGTTAAGCCACCTCATCAACCCTCATTGAATAGGTTAGATGTCTTAACCTACGCTGGCTATGTAGTTTTGGAGCGCAAGGATTGCTTCTAATAATCACACCCTCTACTCGCAGGTGAGATCCTATCCTTAGGATCACTCGGTGTTGAATCCTACTCCCATCTGATTAGACACTGAATTAATTATACTGAACTAACTGGACTGAGTTTATTGAGTTTCGTTAACTAACGGAGTATCACTGAGATCTGATGATTGACTGAAACTATTGAGATTACTGAGATTACTAAGTTTTCCTGAGTCATGAGACTGACTGAATTCTACTGAACATGAAAACATGACACTGGCTCTAGGCACACAGCTAAATTGTCGGGTACAAGTACTCCCAGGACTCAATAGCATGAAACTGACAAGACTTGACACTTCTTGACACATGACCATAGTCAACAATTCAAAGTACAATCATCGGGGATATTCATAAAGTATTAGCATGCCATAAGCTCACACATGAATAGAAGTGCATGTAAACATGTCATAATTTCATAAGCCTAATCTCATAAGCATTACATCAATCCATCACAAAGCATAACAAAAACATGGGAGTCATTTGAACTTAAGAGTGTGTTGACACGTGATTTTTGACCCTCCCCGAGTGTAAAAAATATATATATTTTGATATTAAATATTTATATTATAATTTAATCCGATATTATTTTGATTCTTATTTTATTTTATTTTTAATAAATTTTTAGTTGAAAAATAATAATTAAATAAATTTAATTTTGAGATATTTTATTTTTATTTTTATTTTATTTTTTATCCTAATTTTAAAAATTATACAAAAATTTAATATATATATATATATATATTATTTATTATAAATTTAATAAATAAATAGTATTTTGTTATATTTATTTTTGTCTATTTATAAATTGTTATTATGTTTTGATTAATATAAAATTAATTAATTATTATTATATTTATTATTATTATTATTATTTTATTTTTACTTTTATTTATTTTCTATCATTTATTATTATATTTATTGTTTTCAAATAAAAAAAATATTTTTTTTTCAAAATTCAAAAATCCTATCCTAATAAATAACTACTCCCCCATCCCCTCCCCCCCAAATTCCTCTACTTAAAAGAATTCCCAAACCCCCTACACACATACACGGACACGGACATGGACATAAACCAAAAGGAAAAAGGAGAAAAAACAAACGAACAAAAAAAGACTGAGAAAAGTAAGGAGAAAAAACAAAACCAAAACCAAAACCAAAAAAAAAAAAAAAAACTAGAAAAAGATGCATGCAAGAAAACAAGAAAAAAACAGGAAGAAAACAAAAATAAAAGCACGATGAGTTGAGGTTCCGTTCGATTTTCCGAAAATCATTTGTACTTTCTTTAATCAGTTCATCTTTCAGGTTCTTATCCATTTTGTACCATTTTATAAGTTTTGAGTTGATTGAAGCATGATTAAAGTTATTCTTATGTGTTTTTACATTATTTATTATGTGAATTTGCAATTTATATGTAGTTTGCGTCTACGTCTTTATTTATAATTCGTATGTTATTTTTCGAAATAATGTTAATTAGATTGGATATGAATTAAAAATGAGATAATATTTAAAGTTATTTGTGTTTAAAGATGTAAATTGTGTTAATTTACAAGTAATTAGTGTGTACTCGTGTAATAAACCAAAAAAAATATATAGATAAATATGCATGCACACTGAGAGGATAATAAAATGTGCGCACATACACACAGATCTGTAACTTTGAAGTTATTTACTCTTATTCATAATTTTCTTTTTTTCTTTTTTTTTGAGAAATAATGAAAGTTTTTATATTATATATATTATTATTATTATTATATTAGGATTCTTAGTGTTAATAGTACTATTTTCGACATTAATTTGTGAAGTAGTTATATTCAAATTTGTTTTTCTGAATTTTATTGATATGTTTGGAATAATTTCAGATCAGATAAAAAAAAAATTTAAACTCTGCAATTTTTTTTTAAATATTGACATGTATTAATCAATTAATAATAATAAAATGTTATCATGTGTAATTATAATAGAGTATCTTTAGTCATTATTTCTATAGTCTTTATAAATTAAATTTTCAAAAAATGTTCACTTAAGATTAAAAAGGCGGCATGTAATTTTAATTTGGACAATACAACTTTCGTTTTTTTTTTAAATAGATATATACTTTTTATTTAATTATATTTAAATTATTGAATTGTAGGGTATTTGTTTATTTTCTTGTTTACGATACCTTAGGTCATAATATGTTTAAACCATGTTTTAAAAGATTCTTCTATTGCAATTTTATTATACTATTAAATATTAAAAAATTAAATGAGATAAAATAAGAAAATAAAATCAATAAAAATAATCTCGATTTTATGAATCAACGCCTTTAACACTAGGAAAGTTTAGGCGTGTTTAAAATATTCGTCTCAATTAAGAATACGGCATACGCATCTTTGTGAGACATTTAAAATTTTAAAGATGCAGTAATGCACTTTGACAAATATTTTTTCAAAAAAGTTAATTTTCACCGATTTAATACACGAGTTATAGACATCTATTAGACATTAAAAAATGAGTGAATTTAGGCCTTAATACGATTTATTCAAATAGTTTAAGTCAATATAAGTCAATAAAGCGACCGTGCTAGAACCACGGGACTGGAGGGGTGCCTCATACCTTCCCCTCGGTCAACAGAATTCCTTACCCGGTCTTTTATTTTCGCAGACCAACAAAGAGTCATTTTCTTTTGATTAGGGATTCAATAAGGTGACTTGGAACACCATAACTCAATTCCAAGTGGCGACTCTGTAATTTAATTAATCCCTATTCAATACCGTCATTTTAATTGAAAAAATCCTTCGACCTCGATCCCGTCGGGCGAAAAAGGGGTGTGACAGACTGAAACATAGGTTCATCATTTTGGTCACAATAAAGTCATAAGGCATGTTTCCTATTCTCTTAGGCATTTTATCAAAAACCTTGCATGCATAACTATAAGCTTAGGCTTGGACACTAAATTAATTCATCATGGTTGCATAAATCAACACAATTTAGTAGATTTCAATCCACATGCTAGCATAAATTAATGAAAACACATTTAACGATTCCAACTTGGGTATCATACACAACATCAACATGATTGTAATCAATCCACAACATAAACATCATAATTTATAATTTAAAATTAGATTCTTGGGCTTTATGGACGAAAGGAATTCATGAATGAACACTTGACATACCTGGGTGGATGATTTCTTAAAGATTTGTGGAGGAAAGCTTGAATTCTTGACTTGGAATTAAGCACCTAGGGTTTCTTGTTCTTGGGGATTGATCTTTGAGATAAACCCTAATTGAATGTTGTGAATCAATAATGAAGTGATGAGCTATTGTCTTGATATAATTAGGGGTTAAAATAGGGTGGAAAAAGACCCAAATACCCTTTTTAAAATGACTTTAAATTGCTGAACGAGATCTGTGATGGCTTGTGCGATGGTCCATCATTGGCTCGACGGTCCGTCGTTCTGACCATCTCACTTAGGCCAGAATAGGGAATCACTGCCTTAGCAGCGACGGTTGGGGTGACGGTCCGTTGCTAGATCAACTGTCCGTCAACCTGTACGTCGCACCTTAGCCAGAAGATTGACTTACTGCCTTAGCTATGGTGGTTTAGGCGACGGTCCATCGCTAGCTCGACGGTCCGTCAACCTGCCCGTCGCACCTGGGTGATTCTGATAGCTCTCAGTAAAACGTCCATAACTTTCTACTCCGATACCGTATTTGGACAAAATTGGTATCATTTGAAAGCTAATTCAATTTCCCACATGATAAAAGTTGACATTGCTGAAATTCTATCTTTTTTAAACATTAATCAATTAGAAAGTCATCACTAACTCTTTTTGAGACTAGATTTGACTTAATGAAAGTTTGGGGTATTACATCATGCTTCCTATTCAGCCGAGGACTATGTCAAACTATACATCAGAGAGTTGGTTAAGTTAAACGGAGTCCTAGTTTCCATTATCTCATATAGAGGTACCCAGTTTACCTCCCACTTCTAGAAAGCATTCCAAAAGGGTCTTGGTACCCAAGTTCACCTCAGTACAGCCTTTCACTCTCAGACATCTAGTCAAGTTGAAAGGACCATAGAGACTCTAGAAGATATTTTTAGAGCCTGTGTTGTTGATTTTAAAGGTAGTTAGGCTGACCATTTACCTTTGATTGAATTCGCATATAATAATAGCTATTATTCCAGTATTCAAATGGCTCTGTTTGAGGCTCTTTATGGTAGGAGATGTAGATCTCCAATTGGTTGGTTTTAGGTGGGTGAGGCCGCAGTAATAAAACCTGATATAGTGTTTAATTCCTTATAGAAGGTTTAGTTGATCAGAGAAAGGCTTAGGGCAGCCTTGAGCCGACAGAAATTGTATGCAAATGTAAGGAGAAAAAATCTCAAGTTTGAGATTGGTGATTTTGTGTTCTTGAAAATATCTCTCATGAAGGGAGTAAAGATGTTCAGCAAGAAGGAGAAACTCAGTCCCCAGTATGTCTGTTCTTACAGAATTCTCAGTCGTTTAAAACATGTAGCTTACGAGTTTGAGTTGTCTTCAGATCTAGATTCAGTACACCCAGTGTTCCATGTCTCCTTGCTAAAGAAATACATTAGAGACCCAGTAGTTATAGTCCCCTTAGAGGGCATAGATATTCAGAATAATCTCTCTTTCGGAGAGGCTCAAGTCCAAATCCTCGATCTTCAGATTCACAGACTGAGGAAAAAATAAGTTTCCTTAGTCAAAGTTCTTTGGCGAAATCAGTTTATTGAGGGAGATACTTGGGAAGAAGAAGCAGATATGCAGACCAAGTATCCTCACCTCTTCTCCGCAAACTCAAACTCAATTTGAGGTAAGAGTCTTTCTTAGATTTACACAGTTCCATGTTCAGATTCAGTACAAACTTTAGTTACAGTGCATATCATCTTCATGACAGTCATGCATTCATAAATCAGTTCAGTCATGCACTCATGCATCAGATATGCATGTTCAGTATATATAAACTTAGTCTATTAGCAGTTCTTAGTTGAATCAGTCTCATTCGAGGACGAATGTTTCCAAGGTGGAGATAATGTAATACCCCGTATTTCTCAAGATTATTTTAACTCCTAGTAAATGAGTATTCCTATATAAAAAATTTAAAATACTTAGAATTTTTTTAATTTAGAGCTTACCATTGTGTAGGAAATTCAGTCATCTTTCCAACGCTATAAAAATTGCCCTAATCCTATTCCTGGGTGAAGAGTTATAGCATCTTTTGTAAAATAGTGTGCCAACTGGCACATCACCGCATCGCGCTAAGGGTCCAAATGGAAATTTTCAATTTCCAATGATCCATCGTGATACCTCCATGTTGTGCCAATGTTCCAATTCCCGCTTTCCAATTTCCAATGAGGCAACGCGATTCCAGAACTACATATCCAGCGTAGGATATGAGTAGTCACCCGTCAGATTATGCTTGACTATCTCACAGGGGTTACCCGTCAGTTCAGTCTTAACACCCTCAGTCCTTGGTTCATGATATCAGTTTAGTGGATCCATACAGCCAGCATAAGTACCTATGGAACATTATTAACACCTTTCTAATTGGGGTTACAGGTTGGACCCCAATTAACTCAAATTAGGGAATGTCAATTAAATGATACCTCCCACAGTCTCAGATATAGTGTCAGTTACAGTCCCAGTTCAGTTATTCAGTCTTAGTGTCATTTGACCAAAGCATACAGATTTCAATTATTTTCAGTGTTTCAGTTTGCAGATCTCATCCAATTCTTGTCATATACTTAGAGGTCATAGATATTTAGAATGATCTCTCTTTCGAAGAGGCTCTAGTCCAAATCCTCAATCATCAAATTCATAGACTACGAAACAAAGAAGTTTCGTTAGTCAAAGTTCTTTGGCGGAATTAGTCCGTTGAGAGAGCTACTTGGGAAGCAGAAGCAGATATGCAGACCAAGTATCCTCACCTCTTCTCCGCAAACTCAGAATTAGTTTGAGGTAACAGTCTTCCTTAGATTTATACAGTTCCATGTTCAGATTCAGTACAAAATTCAGTTACAGTGCATATCATCTTCATGATTGTCATGCATTCATAAATCAGTTTAGTCATGCACTCATACATCAGATATGTATGTTTAGTATATATAAACTATGTATATCAGCAGTTCTTAGTTTAATCAGTCTCATTCGAGGATGAATGTTCCCAAGGGGGAGATAATATAATACCCCATATTTCTCTAGCTTAGTTTAACTCTCAGTATATGAGTATTCCTATATAAAAATTTTAAAATACTTAAAAAAAAAATAGTTTAGAGCTTGCCATTGTGTAGGAAATTCAGTCAGCTTTCCAACGATATAAAATTTGCCCAAATACGATACCCGGGTGAAGAGTTATAGCAATTTTTGTAAAACAGTGTGACAACTGGTACATTACCGCGTCGCGCTAAGGTTCCAAATAAAAATTGTCAATTTCCAATGAGCCATCGCGATACCACCATGTTGTGCCAATGTTCCAGTTCCCACTTGTCAATTTCCAATGAGGCAACGCGATTCCATCGCGTCGCGCCAATGCCTAGTTTCCCAATTATCACTTTCCAGTGAGACTCCGTGATTATGGCGCATCGCGCCAAAGTGTATTTTCACACTCATCCTTTTTAAGCAGTTTCCAGCCAAGATCCAATGGCTCACCGCGATGCCACCGCATCGTGGTGAAGCCTAAAATTGGGTTTTTCAGTGATGAATTTTAATAATTTTCTAGGGGTAAATTGGTATTTTTCCACGGCCCTAATCAGTTCTAAACACGAAATTAATCCCTAAAAGAGCACTAATTGCTCATTATTTCATTATTCACTCACTTTCTCTCAAGAATAAATCATTCTCTCTCAAGTTAACAAAACCCTAGTTTTTAAGAATCAAGAACAATCTCAACAATTTCACCAAGAACCTTCAAGAATTAATCTTCTCAGGTATGTTAGGTGTTCATTTATGGGTTCCTTTCACCCATGGAGTCCAAGAACCCTCTTTTTAAATTACAAGTTATAGATTCATGATTTCAATGCTTGAAATTGATTGTATTCATGTTCATAATATTAATTAGGTTTCAAGCCATGATTTAATTGCAAGTTTCAGTAAAAGCTCAGATATAGTATACATATATATTCATAGTATTGCATACTCAGTATTTTACAGTAGTTTCAATTATTCATGTACTTTTATTCAGTTACTCTATATCAATCAGTTAGTTACTCTTCATGCATATGAACCCTTGTATTCAGCCTTACTTCATCTAATATACTAGTATATTCCATGTACTGATGCATACTTTCTCTTTGCGATATGATGTCTCATATCATAGGTTAGGATGCTCAGGTTTCTGATCGCACATAGACCAATTTAGATAGCAGCAGTAGACTCAGTCGTGAGTTCTTATCTATCGAGGATATGCTTTTATTTCAGTATTTTCATTAGCTTCAGTATTTCAGTAGTTGGAGTTAGTTGGGGGCTTGTCCCATCAATTCCACTTTCAGACAGTTCAGTTAGAAGCTTTTTCATACTAGACTATTTAGACAGTATTCAGTTTTGCAAATGTCATTATCAGATGTTATTATTATTATTATCAGTATTCAGATTTTGATCCTTATGTCATTTCAGCCTAACTTCTGTATTATTTCAGTATTATTATTCAATGCACACAGCAGGTGTCAGTCATGGGTTAGCTTGTGGTCCTTTGGAGTTGTAAGCACCGTATCGCATTCGGGGTATAGACTCAAGGTGTTAAAAAGGAAGTCTTTGCAGTACAAACTCAATGATCTCCATCGATTGATTTAATCCATTACAGGCTCGTCCTTTCTTTGCTTAATGTGAGTCAACTTTATCATGCTTACAATTCATCGGACGTTGTAAAATCAATTGAGAAATTCCTTCTCGAGTTGCTCCCAAATATCAATTGACTCATTCTCTAAGTCGATATACCAGTCAAATGCATTCCCCTTCAACGAACGAACAAACTATTTTATCAAAAGCTCTCCATATGTTCCAACGTTGCTACATGTTTTGACAAAATGGGAAATGTGTTGCTTTGAGTTTCCCTAGCCATTAAATTGCTTCAACTTTGGTGGTTGATATCTTGTTAGCATAGGTAGATAATCAGTTCCTCTTGTGTAAGTCTTTGAGTAATACAACGAACACTGTAGTGCTCCACCATATTGAGCCCTAATGTTGTTTGTTATCATGTTTTACAACTATTGGACATATAAAGCTGCAATTGAAAAAGATTATTTTTCCTTTTAAAATTGAGAATTAGCAGGTAATTCCTCAACATCCTTGTTTTGTGGAGTGAAAACTGGTGGATAAGTAGGTATGTGACTTGACTCTCCTGGTTCGCAGGACTCCAGTTTGTTCATGAGTTGAGATATATGAAGATTCTTTTTGTCAACCTACTTCTTTAGGGATTCAATGGTTGGATCCATCATTTCAAACTTCTCATCCATGTCAGTTGAGTCATACATTAAGGCATTGACCTTTATTAAAATTGGAGAATCCATTGAATCTTAAGGTTCACCAAAACTGGATTTCGTTAGAGAAAGTTCACAAAAGAACATGGATGCAAGATTGACCCCAGAAGCCGCCATATGAGAGTTGTTGTTTTTTCCCACCTCCAAAGAGGTGAAGTATTCAGATTCATCCAAGCAACTAACCTTGAACTTTCAGCGAGTAATCGGTCCAACACGATGGAGGTTAGCAAATGCAGTAGTAGATCCGTTGTATGTAACATCATTTATTTTTACCGAAGTCCATAGAAATGGTTGAATTTGTAGCTTCCAATTTATAGGAGGAAAAGATGAAGAGTAGAAATAGTCCCACTGGGTGAGCCAAAATTTATTCGCAACAAATTTTCAAAACGTCAAAAATTAACTGCAACCAAAATTGATGAATCTTGTGAGTACAGTTTCGTAAATCTCTTGATTATTCTCTCCTAATATTATAAATGAACCAAGGGCCTTCAGTAGTGTGTTTATCAAATTGTTGGATGGTTTGGACTCCTAGAGATGTATTTCAATTGCCGGGAATATCAAAAAATATTTTGTCGCTTTGGAATAACTCCGAGAAGAACCCCATTGACTGCTCATTGTAAGAACATGATAGTTGATGCCGATGTTGCAAATTCTTGTCAACATACTATTTTTTTTCTTAGAATGTTATGTTACCTCCTATTTATAGTTGTAGAGAGCAGGCCAGTGTAA
Organism: Capsicum pubescens; assembly: GCA_030864215.1. Classification (NCBI taxonomy): domain Eukaryota; kingdom Viridiplantae; phylum Streptophyta; class Magnoliopsida; order Solanales; family Solanaceae; genus Capsicum; species Capsicum pubescens. The sequence goes on from CM061546.1 coordinate 40,618,823, forward strand.
AACCCCGTATTTCCCTAGCATAATCAAAGTCCCAATACATGAGTACTCATACATAAAATTTTTGAAACACTCAGTATTCTTCAGTTTAGATCATACCATTATGTAGAAAATTGAATTATCTTTCCAACGATATAAAATTCGCCTAAATACGATAACCGGGTAAGAAGTTATGGCGATTTTAAGTTTCAGTCGCTAAATACTATCATTTTAACCATCAGCGCGTCGCAGAGTATGTCAAAATAGAAATTGTCAGTTTCCAGTGTTACTTTTCGATAATGGTGCATCGCGCCATTAGTCAGCTTCATAATTGTCAATTTCCAATGGAGGTACGAGATCATGGCGCATCACGGAGCAGGCCAAATTGGCAATCCAAAGCCTTACCGCTATAGCTCCGCATTGCGGTGTTTATCTATGTCCCAGTTGTCCCTTTTCTAGTGTCTTGTCATATTGCGCCAAGGCCAAAAATTGGGATGGTCAGTTTTCAGATTCCATTTATAAATTTGTTTAAGGGTATTTGGGTCTTTTCCCACAGCCCTAATCCATCTAAAACACGATATTTAACCTATTATTGACCTAATTACTCATCATTATTCAATGATTCATCAAAATTGAAGATCCCCATTTCTAAAACAAGAACCCTAGCCCTCAAATTCAAGGCAATTTCTCAAGAACTCTCCATCAATCCTTCCAAATTCAGTAACCCAGGTATGTTAGATGTTCATACATGGATTCCTTTCATCCATGGATCTCAAGTAACCTTTTTAATTATAAATCTCTGATATTTTTAAGTTATTTGATTTTAAATCATGATTTCACCCATTAATGTCCATGAACTTTGATTTAATCCATGTTTTATGAAGTTATTGTTGTTATTTGATTCCACATGTTTTAGTGTTATCATTTGTTTAATTAAATCATGACTTAGTGTTTTCCATGATAATTTCATGTGCCAGTCCTTTAGTAATTCTATGATTATTTTAAACCATGAAATATAAGTGTTTGATAAAATACCTACAAGAGCAATTGTTTAATAAGAGTCTCCATGCTACGTCTTTCAATATTTTAATGTCAGGCTACTACTATTATTTTGAGTCCTAGGGGTATTAAATACCCGAAACTGTAGTTGTTTACTTAATGTTGTCTCAGTATCTTTAGAATAACTTTAGATTATATTATGAGCATTATCAGAACAGTCAATTAAACTCAGAATAGTCTAGCATTTTAGTGTCATTCAGTTGGGAGTAAGATTTAGCACAGAGCGAGTGTAGGGATTGAGGCTTCCCCGTCAGAAAGCAAAAGTCTTTAGTAGCAGTCTCTATACTCCAGAACTACGTAGCCAATGTAGGATATGAGTAGTCACTCGTCAGATTAGGCTTGACTGTCTCACAGGGGTCACCCGTTAGTTCAGGCCTGACACCCTTAGTCCTTTGGACATGATATCAGTTTAGTGGATCCACACAGCCAGCGTTAGTACCCGTGGCACGGTATGAACACCCTTCCAACTAGGGGTTACAGGTTGAACCCCGATTAGCTCAAATTGGGGAATGTTGATTAAATGATACCTCCCACAGTCTCAGATATAGTGTCAGTTACAATCCCAGCTCGGTTATTCAGTCTTAGTGTCGTTTGACCAAAGCATACAGATTTCAGTTATTTTTAGTGTTTCAGTTTGCAGATCTCATCAATTTTATGTCATATTCTTGGTCATTCATCTTCAGTATCTACAAATTTTCATGTATCTTTAGTATTTTACAGACTTTCATGCATATTCGGTATCTACTGATTTCTTATTCTCTATTCAGTATTCCATTATTTACATGTATATTCAGATAGATCATTACTCTTATTCATGAAACCTTGAATGTTAACCTACCTCATTTAGCATACCAGTACATTCAAAGTACTGATCGCATACCTTTTTTTTGTTCTATGATGTCTCATATCATAGGTTCTGTCACTCAGTTCCCGAATCACTCTTAGTCCCTCAGATTCTCAGCAGTACAGTAGCAGTGGTGAGTTCTCATCACCCGAGGATAGGCTATCTTATTTCATGTCTTTATTTCAGTAGTCAGTAGATTTAGTTGGGGGCTTATCCCATCAACTCTCAGTCAGTCAGTCTTAGAGGCTTTTCGGATATTATAGTCAGTTAGTTGTTTAGTTTATCAGTACTTTATCAGATTCAGACAGTTATTTTCCTAGATATATATTTTAGTTTGAATTCAGATATTTAAAACCTTATGTCACTTTAGTTACTCTGTTGTATTATGATTATATCACTCATTGATCACAGCAGGTACCAGCTCATAAGTTAGCTTGTGGTCTCTCGAGAATGTAAGCATCATATAACAACTAGGGGGTTGTAACGCCCCAAATCTAGTACCCAGAATGCTACACGGTGCTCATGATCCCAAAAGACCACAAGCTAACCCATTACTGATATCTATACTTGAACACTGCATAATATATTGTATAAATGCAGAAATAAAGGTTGTAAGTCCGTAAGGTTCAAAACTATAATATAACTGATAAAACATAACATATGGATGGGGTATGAAATACCCTAAACAATTGAAATAAACTATCTAAACATACTGTAATCTGAAAAGCCTCTAACTGACTATACTATCTGAATAAGGAGTTGATAGGACATGTCCCCAACTAACTCCAACTACTGAAATAAATTAATTAATGAGATAATAAAGTAATGGTCATGTCCTCGAAGGATTAGGACTCACTGTTAACTCTAACTACGGAGACTGGAATGCTACTGATGCTCTGGATCTCATGCTTCTGAACCTATGGTATAAAATACCATGGCGCAAATATATCAGTACGTTTGAATATACTGGTATGCATGTGAGGTGGGTTGAATACAAAGGGTTCACATTCATGAACTATACTAACTGACAGAATAACATGAACGTGAGAATACATACATGAATACATAGTAACTGTAACTAAGTTTGTGATAACATGATTACTGATTCTGAGTACTGATAACTGTGTAACTTAAATAACTAATACTGAGCGACTGTATCTGACAGACTAGTTTTTGATAGAACTAGCTGAGTTTCATTTTGTTCTGAGTTGACTGTATCTGACATTCCTGAATTCTGTAGATCTATCTGAGTTCTATTATTGAGACTGAATGATTGTATCTAATAGTCCTGATCTATAACTGAAACTATGGGAAGTAGTCATCTAATCAAAATTCCCCAAATAACGTACTATAGCTGAGTTGGGGTCCAATCTGTAACACCAATTGGAAGGGTGTCAATACCGCGCCACTGGTAAGGACAATTTGTGAGTAACCCTTATATAATAGGTAACTCTAGTGAGAAAGGTGGGAACCCTCATTTAATAGGTTAAGCCACCTCATCTACCCTTATATAACAGTCTATGATGTCTCAACCTACGCCGGCTACGTAGTTCTGCAATATAAGGATTGCTTCTAAGAATCACACCCTCATATAACAGGTGGGTTCCCATCCTTGGTTTCACTTGGTGCTAATTTCTACTCCCATCTGAATAGACACTGAACATGATTAACTGAAATAACTGGACTGAGTTAACTGAATTTTTGTGGACTGACGGAATACTACTGAGATTACTGAGTTTTCCTGAGTCATGAGACTAGCTGAATTCTATGGAGCATGCTTTGGTTATACATTCATCAACACATCTAATAATCATGGATACATCAATCAACATGTAAATTTAAGGGTTTGTCATGATTATTATGCAAATCACCACATCCTAGGGTCAATCATTGGAATATGTAAGTTCAAACATGAATCAAAATCCCACAACATCATGAACACGAATTTCAATTCAATTTAAATCATGAACATTCATAAATACACAAATCTTGGATTTTAAAAAGAGAATCTTGAGCTTCATGGGTGCAAGGGACCCGTGAATAAACACATAACATACCTGGGTTGTTAGTTTCTTGAAGTTCTTGGACTTGAAGAACTTGAATTTCTTAGTTTCTTAAAGAAGAATTTGGGTCTTGTTCTTGGGAATTATCTTTGAGAGAAAACCCTAATTTGATGTTGTAGATGGATAATGAACTTATGAGCCTTGATATGATATAATTAGAGGTTAAAACGGGTGGAAAAGACACAAATACCCTTTTAAAAATGACTTTAAAATAACTGAATAAACTATGCGATGATGGGTGGATGGTCCATCACGGGGTCGATGGTCCGTCGGTCCTGACCGTCTCACCTGGGAAGAATAGGGGTTCACTGTCTCTGCTGTGATGGATTGGGCGACGATCCGTCGCTAGCTCGATGGTCCATCGTCTTGATCCATCACCCTTAGGTAGAAGGTGGTCTCACTGCCTCCGCTACGATGGTCCGTCGCTAGCTCGATGGTCCATCATCCCTCATCATTGCACCTGGGTAGTTTTGACTGCTTTTTGTAAAACGGCCATAACTTTCTACCCCGATACCAGATTTGGATGAAATTTGTATCATTTTAAAGATAATTCAATTTCCCACAAGAAAAAAAGTGAAAATATTAAAAATTCCACATATATAAAAGTGGATTCATCCTTCAAAGTAAGTTTCTAATATACTTGGGATGATTTCAAGATAGGTAGAAGTACGGGGTATTACAGGGGTAGTCTCGGATCGTTAAAAACTTGATATCAGAGCCTAAGGTTTTAAAGTGTCCTAGGAAGTCTAAAATCTACGTCGAGTAGAGTTTTTTGCATGGGTGTGTAGCACGCCACACTTATGGACGAGAGGCTACAAGGCGTTTAGGAAACGTTTTCCTTCTTTCAAGTATTCAAGTCGTGCGATTGAGTATGAGCTCAAGTTAAACTCTCAGTCTAATCCATTTCTTCCTTCCATTTATAGAACATTCCCCTCCCCAAGAAGAATAAAAGAAAAATAGGAACTCAGCCAGCCCCACAGCCCATCTAGGCAGATCCTCTGGACGAGCATGTCTCTTACACAGAATTTAGGGTTACGTTCACTACTCTAGAAAACTCCGTAGCAGTACAGAATGAATGGCCAGCTGCTTTTTTGGCCAACCCAGTGGCCAATTCTGCTGCAACCAGAATTTGGGATTTAACTTGGATAAATCCTCCTTCTTTCACGAGATCCAACTCTGAAGAGGGTCCACAGGAATTCTTAGATATGGTTCAGAAGGTAACAGATGCTATGGGGGTGACGTTTAGTCAGAGTGCCGAGTTGGATGCATATCAATTACAAGATGTAGCCCATACTTGGTTTAAGCAGTGGAAAGTTAATAGAGGTGTTGATGCAGGGCCTATAGAATGGGAAGAGTTTTCCACGACTTTCTTGGACAGATTTTTTCCATTAGAGTTGAGGGAGGCCAAAATGTTAGAATTTATTAATATGAGGCAAGGCAACATGAGTGTAAGGGAGTATTCTCTCAAGTTCACTCAGTTAGCTAGATATGCTCCTCGTGTGGTGGCTAACAGTAGGTCCAGGATGAGTAAGTTATGTCTGGCGTATCTGATAGTGTGGTCAAGAAGTGTAGAACTGTGATGCTTATTAGTGAGATTGAGTTTTCTAGGATGATGGTCCATGCTCAACAGATAGAGGAGCAAAAGATTAAGGAAAGAGATAGGAAACAAGGGGGCTAGAATAGGTAGTTTTAATTTCAATCAACCAAAGTCAGAAGGTGGTAACTATCCTCAGTTTCATTAGAGGTCTTCATCCCCAGTACCTTCTTCAGCCAGTGCCCCAGTACCCAAATTTAGGAACGACAATAGTTATAGGACGCCAGGCTCTAAGTCCCAGGTCAGCATTAGCAGTGCTCATACTAATCCTTTATGTCAGAAGTCTGGCAGACACCATTAGAGTGAGTGTAGAGTGGGTAGTGATGTGTGCTTCGGGTGTGGCAAGATAGGCTATCAAATTCGAGAGTGTCGGGTAGTTTCTCAGAAAGGTAGGGATGCACGAAAATAGGGCCAGTCCCATTAGTCGTCAGTTCCATCCAGTCGCCTGACTCAGTAGGGTGCCGCTTCCAGTTCTACCAGTGGCCAGCGTTCAAATAGATTATATGATCTTCAGTCCTGTCAAGATCAAGAAAATTCTCTTTACGTAGTTACTGGTACGTTGTAAGTCTTTCACTAATATGTTTATGCTTTACTAGACCCTGGAGCTTCTCTTTCTTTTCTAACTCCATGTATAGCCGTCAATTTCGGAGTTAGTCTCGAAAATCTAGCAGAGCCCTTTTCAGTGTCTACCCCAGTAGGTATTTTCATTGTATCCAGACAGGTATACAGGAACTGTCTGGTCACAATATCTCAAAAAGTTACTTCATTTAATCTCATGGAGTTAGAGATGACGGATTTTGACGTCATTCTCGACATGGATTGGCTTCACTCATGCTATGCCTCAGTTGATTGTAGAAATAGAATAGTTCATTTTTAGTTTCCAAATGAACCAGTCCTTGAATGGAGGGGTAGTATTACAGCTCTTAGAGGTCAGTTGATTTCTTACCTTGGAGCTAAAAAGATGATATCCATGGGGTATATCTACCATCTTATGCAAATCAAGAACTCTAATTCAAAAACTTCTAATCTTGAGTCAGTCCCATTAGTAAATGAATTCTTAGATGTATTTCCTGAAGATCTTCCTAGAGTTCCTCCCGAAAGGGAAATCAACTTCGGAATAGACCTTCTCCTAGATACTCAGCCTATATCTATTTCGCCATGTAGAATGGCTCCAGCTGAACTCAAAGAACTAAAAGAACAGTTAAAGGATCTCTTAGATAAGGTATTCATCAGATCCAGCATCTCCCCGTGGGGTGCACCTATTCTATTCGTGCATAAGAAAGATAGTTCTCTCAGAATGTGCATAGACTACCATAAGTTGAACAAGGTCATGGTCAAGAATAAATATCCACTTTTTAGAATCGATGACTTATTCGACCAACTTTAGGGTGCCAGTTGATGATAGGCGAATTTACGCGCCTATATCAATATATTTTGTCCATATTTTAGCCTAGTTTTGAGAACAAATTATATATTTCATGCACTTTTAGTCCTTTTTCCTGTAAATGAGCTAACGAACATGATTAGTAAAGTTTCAGGTATAAATGATGCATAATTCAGCATTTTATGGCTTACTTGACGCTAAAGAAAGCTCACGAAGGAAGGGAAGGGAGTTTACACGCCTAAGGACCAAAACTGCTGCATGGAAAATCTGTCCCGGGCTAAAACAGCATTTCTGAAGACTTTGGGGGACCAAAACTGCTGCATGGAAAATCTGTCCCGGGCTAAAACAGCAATTCTGAAGACTTTGGGGACTTACAGACACAAAGCTGGATTTTGACAATGATACATTAACCTAGTACAATTAGGTTATGTATTTCATTATTTTATGTGGATTATGATAATGTTACCTTAACCTAGTACATTTGGGTTAAGGATTTCATTAGTCTAGTAGGATTTGGTTATTTATTTCATTAGCTTAGTAGGAGTAGGATATGGGTATTATAAATACCCTATCATGCTAGAGATTTAGAACAAGGAGGGAGGAAGGAGGGAGAACACAATACTTCCTTCCATCCCTCACATCTTCTACTCCTCTCTTATTCTACACTACAAACAATTCTACAACTCTTCTAATCTTTCCATTAATTCTATTTTTCTTCTTCTATTTATCTATTCTTAATTTCCGCAACAAGAGAATCGTTACCTTGCTAAGGAATTCACGCCTCACGCCTACCACTTACGCTACACGAAATTGATCATTATTGTGGTATAATAACAATGTCAATTGTGGTTTTCTTCGCATTCATGGGTAACTAAACTTCTCTGTTGGGGTTATGGAAGCCGAATGAGTTACTATCTATTGCTGTGAGTTTGTGAGTTCGAGGCACGTATATTGCTTATATCATTATTCTCTTCATCTTAATCTACATTCTTTGCGGTTGCAAACGCAAGAATACGCCAGTCTAACATTTAACTTGTTCGAGAGAAAAGTTATTTGTCTGGAAAAGAGATAATGTCAAGGTAGTAGGACACCCTTTCCTATTAAAAAGCTAGTGCCGTAACTGGACTAACCTCTTGGAGAATTCGTACCGTTAGATACGCTTTAAGCTCGAGAGAGTTAAAGTGAAATAGTCCTTGTTTAGGTCGAAAGACGCTTGGATTTACCATCGAATACAATTCTCTATAAGCAGTTGCATGTCAGAATTCTACACACTCATAGCCAATAGAGACGTATACCTCAGAAGGTGGACATAACCCCAACTTCTCAATTCTCATTGTTTACATCTCACTAAAACATTCTTTCTCTTTTTACTTTGCTATTGCCATTTTTAGATCTTATTTTGGTTACATTACTTGCACGACAAGACTTCCCCCCTTTTTACGAGACTTGCACTAAAAGTCTAGTAATCTTTACTTACTTGTTGACCAAGCTATTCCCTGTGGGATCGATACCCAACCCAGTTGGGTTCTATATTTGCTAACGACCGCTTTACACTCCTACGAGAGCTGTAGATTGAGCGTTATCAAAAATTGGCGCCGTTGCCGGGGAATACAAGTGTCAATTAAGTTCGTAATAATTACTAGACCCTTTGGTCAAAGATTCTCGTACTTTTACTTTTAGTTTTTGTTTTTGTCTACTGCAGGTTTTTATTTTAGTGCATGCCCCATACTCGAAGTTCTGGTCAACCGTTATTACCAATCAATCCTGAACCACAACGCATTGGTAGAATGGAAGCACAAGCTGAAATCGCAAGGATGGCTGCTCAACAGGAACAAGCAAGATTGGCTGCCCTTGCCGCAGCCCAGGTTCAACAGCAGAACATTGATAACCCTGCACGAGCACCAAATCCTGACGATGAGGATTTAGGTGATGACGAGTTACTAAACCCTAGGCGTGATGCTGAAATCGTAACACCTGCCAACAGAAGAGGTCGACAAGCTCGGTATAGATATGATCACCAACCTATGCAGCCAGCTTTCGACGATGATGATGATGATCTTGATGGTGCCGGAGCCACTGGAGCTATCATTCCACCACCATTAGCGCCCGGAGCCAAGTTCAACATCACAAGCACCATGGTTCAGTTATTGCAACTCAAGGGATTGTTTGGTGGACTAGCAGGCGATGATCCGAATATGCATCTCATAAACTTTATTTCTACATGCAAGTCTTTTGACAATCCTGGTGTTGGTCAGAATGCAATTCGATTACGTCTATTTCCATTGTCTCTGTCTGGGGAAGCAACACTATGGTTGAATGGGCTGACTCCTGATTCAATTACAAATTGGAGGCAATTGAGAGACGCTTTCCTAGAAAGATTCTTTCCGCCTTCCAAAAGGGCACAATTGAGAGATGAAATCAGCAACTTTCGTCAGCTTCCCACTGAAGCTCTTCATGAAACATGGGAGAGGTTCAAGACAAAGCTAGCAAGATGCCCAAACCATCACATGACTAATGTTCACCTCATGGAGATATTGTATAGAGCCTTGAATTCAATAACTAAGCCAGTGGTGGATAACGCAGCTGGAGGATCTTTTATGGACCTCACATTTGGTCAAGCAAGCAATATGCTAGATCGCATGACGAAACAAAGTAGAGCTTGGCATACCAGGGATTCTGAGGTAGCAAGCCCTACTTATTCTATAGGCATGACTGCAGACCAAAGAAGAAGACAAGAAGAACGTGATCAAGATATGGCGCACATGAAAACACAAATGGATCTTCTTACAAAGCATTTATTATCAGGGAAGACCGAAAAAGTGAAAGCTGTGGCGCTAAAAGGAAGAGACGAATCTGATTCAGAAGAAGAAGCCAACTACTTGAACAATCAGGGGGGTTTCCGAGGGAATGCCCAAGGAAACCAAGGTCGGAACTATTATGATAATTCTGGAAACAAGGACCAAGGTAGTTGGAGAAAAAACAATGAAAAGAGTGGTGTTTATGTTCCCCCTGGTAGACGTGATACCACCACATCTAATTCTGGAAGTATGGAAGACATGATGGCTAAATTATTGAAAGGAGTGGAAACAACAAGCGCGGGAGTTACTGAGGTAATCAATGATTTGTCTTCTATGAAACAACTAGTTGATTCTCATTCCACTTCAATCAAGCAAATAGAGCAGCAACTAAGCCAACTTTCAGCAGCACTCAATCAAAGAAAGGCTGGCACTTTACCTAGCGATACTGTGCAAAACCCAAGGAAAGATGGGTCATGCATGGCCATCACTACCAGAAGTGGTAAGGTGCTGGAACCTTCAGCAAAAGGCAAGCAAGTGGTTGAAGAAGTTGCGGACATGGATGATAACGCAAAAGGAGAAGATGCCGCAACAACCAGTCCTGACGTCAAGGACGTCATGCCCAGTGACGTGCAGCCTAAAAAAATAGAACAGCGGAAGCAAGAGGAGAAGAAAGCCATGGAGAGAACACTTCCATACCCACCACCACCTTTTCCTCAAAGATTGAAGAAGGTGGCTGAGGACACGAAGTTCAGCAAATTCATGACTATGTTAAAGCAGCTGACCATTAATGTTCCATTGGTGGAGGCACTTGAACAAATGCCTGGGTATGCGAAGTTTATGAAAGATCTTTTGACTAAGAAGAGGGCAGCAAGTTATGAGCTGAAGGATGATGTGCATCATTGTAGTGCAATTGCTACCCGATCGATAGTTCAGAAGAAGGCCGACCCCGGAGCTTTCACTATTCCTTGCACTGTCGGATCTTTGAACTTTGCCAAAGCATTATGTGACTTAGGAGCCAGCATCAACTTGATGCCATTATCGATCTACAAGAAGTTGGGGTTAGGAGATCCTACGCCAACTAACATGAGGCTGGTTATGGCAGATAGGTCGGTAAAACGACCGGTTGGTATTCTATGTGATGTCTTGGTAAAGGTTTCTTCATTTATCTTTCCAGCAGACTTTGTCATCTTGGATTGTGAAGCAGATTCAGAGGTTCCCATAATCTTGGGACGCCCTTTCCTTGCTACAGGAAGTGTGCTCATTGATTTGAGAGCTAATGAACTTTCATTCAGAATAAATGACGAAGTGGTTCGATTTGATGTTTGCAAATCAATGAAGCAACCCAAAGATCTGAGTGTATTTTCTGTGGCTGATGTTGTCTTTGACGATGAGAAAGGATGCCGTGAAGAAGAGCAAATTCTTGATGATCCTTTGGAGGTTTTGCTCATGAAAGGAGAGAACGAGGATGCTGAAATTTCTGAAGAAGCTGTTTGTGCGCTATCGGGATTAGGGACATATCGCTATACTCCCAAGAAGCTGGATCTTGATCTCAAGAATCGACCCACACCACCAGCCAAGCCATCTATTGAAGAACCACCCACACTAGAATTGAAGGAGCTGCCAAGTCATCTGAAGTACGCATTCTTAGGAAGCGGAAACACACTTCCAGTCATAGTGGCAGCCGATTTGGGTGAGCAACAAGTTGCAGCTCTTATTTCGATCTTACAAAAATATATTAGAGCCATTGGATGGACCATTGCGGATATTATTGGTATTCCACCTGGGATTTGCTCACATAAAATTCAGCTTCAAGAAAAGTGCACACCCACCATTGAACATCAAAGGCGTTTAAACCCACCTATGCAAGAAGTGGTGAAGAAGGAGATTATAAAGTGGTTAGACGCAGGAGTTGTATATCCTATCTCTGATAGTACGTGGGTAAGTCCTGTACAATGTGTTCCCAAGAAAGGAGGAATGACGGTAGTCGCAAATGCAAAGAATGAACTGATTCCACTCAGGCCCGTTACTGGATGGAGAGTATGCATGGACTACCGCAAGCTGAATTCGTGGACACTCAAGGATCACTTCCCCATGCCATTTATGGACCAAATGCTAGATCGATTAGCGGGGAAAGGATGGTTTTGCTTCTTGGATGGTTATTCAGGTTATAATCAGATTTGTATTTCTCCCGAAGATCAAGAGAAGACAACGTTCACATGCCCATATGGTACGTTTGCCTTCAAACGCATGCCATTCGGGTTGTGTAATGCACCAGCCACCTTTCAACGGTGTATGATGTCTATTTTCTCTGATATGGTTGAAGACACTTTGGAGGTATTTATGGACGACTTTTCAGTTGTCGGTGAGTCTTTTGAAGCATGTTTAGCAAACTTGAGCATGGCATTGCAAAGATGTGTAGAGTTCAACCTTGTGCTGAATTGGGAGAAGTGCCACTTCATGGTAAAAGAAGGAATCGTTCTTGGGCACAAGATCTCTGAAAAAGGAATAGAGGTTGATCGAGCAAAAATAGAGGTAATTGAGAAGCTACCGCCTCCAATTTCGGTGAAGGGAGTCCGTAGTTTTCTTGGCCATGCTGGTTTCTATCGTAGATTCATCAAAGACTTTTCCAAAATCTCTAGTCCATTGTGCAAACTACTGGAGAAAGATGCGAAGTTCGACTTCAATGACAATTGCTTAAAGGCATTCGAATGTCTTAAAGGAAAACTTATTGAAGCCCCTATCATGGTATCACCAGATTGGACGCTCCCGTTTGAAGTCATGTGCGATGCTAGTGGTGTAGCCGTTGGTGCTGTTCTTGGACAAAGAAAGGAGAAACTATTTCATCCTATCTACTATGCGAGTAAGGTCCTAAATGAAGCCCAAAGGAACTACACTGTTACTGAACAAGAGCTCCTAGCGGTTGTATATGCGTTTGAGAAGTTTCGTGCCTATCTATTGGGTACCAATGTGATCGTCCATACAGACCATGCAGCTCTTAAGTATCTAATGACGAAGAAGGATGCCAAACCAAGGTTAATTCGATGGGTACTGCTGCTGCAAGAGTTTGATTTCGAAGTCAAAGATAGAAGAGGTTGCGAGAACCAAGTGGCTGATCACCTATCTAGACTTGAGAATGAACATGTGGCGCAACCTAAAATTCAGATTGATGATGCATTCCCTGACGAGGAGATATTGGCGACAAAAATGGAGAAAGTACCATGGTATGCCGACTTTGCAAATTTCGTAGAGAGTAATGTGATACCTGCCAACTTATCTTACCACCAAAGGAGGAAGTTTATGCATGACGTTCAGCACTACTATTGGGATGAACCTTATTTGTTTCGAAGATGCGCGGATGGGATCATTCGACGATGTATATCCCATGAAGAAGTACCTGCTATATTGGAAGCATGCCACACTTCGCAAGTTGGTGGACATCATGCAGGGAATCGAACCGCAAGAAAAGTATTGCAAAGTGGATATTATTGGCCCTCGATATTCAGAGATGCATACAACTATGTGAGAAGGTGTGACCAATGCCAACGTCAAGGTACTATTTCAAAACACCATGAAATGCCCATGTCCAAAATTATGGAGGTAGAACTTTTTGATGTGTGGGGTATTGATTTCATGGGTCCATTCGTGAATTCGTTTGGAATGAAGTACATCTTGGTTGCTGTGGATTATGTTTCAAAATGGGTTGAAGCTGTAGCATTGGCCGACAACGAAGGAAAGCGTGTTGTAGCGTTCTTAAAGAAGAATATCTTCTCTCGCTTTGGGGTACCTCGTACTATCATAAGTGATGGAGGATCTCACTTTTGCAACAAGCTATTCAAATCTGTATTGGCCAAGTATGGTGTCAAGCAACACAAGGTAGCTACGCCTTATCATCCCCAAACTAGTGGACAAGTAGAGGTTTCCAATCGCGAGATTAAGCAAATCCTTGCAAAGACGGTTAATGCAAATAGGAAGGATTGGTCTCGAAAACTAGATGATGCACTATGGGCATATAGGACTGCATTCAAGACACCCATTGGCATGTCTCCTTATCAACTAGTTTATGGGAAGGCTTGTCATCTACCCATCGAGCTTGAATACAAGGCATTGTGGGCATTGAAGCACTTGAATCTGAATTGGAATGATGTGAAGAATCTGAGGTTGGAGCAGCTGAACGAATTAGATGAGTTCCGTCTCCATGCATATGAAAGATCGGATTTATACAAGGAGCGGATGAAGAAGTATCATGATCAGCGGATTGTTCGACGAAACTTCCAAAAGGGTGATATGGTACTACTCTTCAACTCCAGATTTAAGCTCTTCCCAGGTAAGTTAAAATCTAAGTGGTCTGGTCCATTTAAAGTTATCCAAGTCTACTCGTCTGGAGTAGTCGAATTGGAAGACAATAAGGGTGTTGTCTTCAAAGTGAATGGCCAACGTGTTAAGCCGTATATCGGTCCTCTTGACTCGATGAATGACATGGCCATCACTTATCTCGACGAAGTCTAAGTACTCGAGATTACTACGTCGAGCCACGACAATAAATAAGGCGCTAGATGGGAGGCAACCCATCGTTTATCGTTTATCGTTTATCGTTTATCGTTTATCATTTTTCATTTCAGTATGTGTTTTTCTTTTGATAAATAAAAATCCAAAAATAAGAGTCGTGCCACGACCAAAACTAAGGCGCTTGGTGGGAGGCAACCCATCGTACTAATCGTTTTCATTTGTTTGAGCGAATATAGATGCAAGAAGTTTTCAACGAGGAGATTGATTTCAATTGACGATTTGGACGCATTGTATGGTAAAGTTGGTAAATTAGGAAGGGTGATGCATAAGGCTATGGATTGAGCCTTTCCCACACCAAAATAGGCTTCGAGGAAGGCTAGGCCTTGGTAAAACTAGGCCACAAACGATGCACAACCTATCCTATAGCCTAAGGTCTCGGAATCTAGTGTGCTATACACTATGCGCCGCCTATCCCTAAGTATGCTTTTGACTATGCGCCGCCTATGCTATGGCATTTGGTCTCAGTATCTCATATGCCATAGACTATGCGGCGCATATGTCCCATTATGCCATAGACAATGCGCCGCATATGTCTACAAATGCCATAGACTATGCGGCGCATATGTCCCATTATGCCATAGACAATGCGCCGCATATGTAGGAATTTTGTCTCCAAAACCGATTGTAAATGGGTCATAACCCGACCCATACTCTTCCTATATAAAGAGGACTTAGTCTTATAAACACAACCACAATAGAAACTACCCTAAAGGCGCCGCATACTCTCCCAAATCCTCTAAAAATTTTCTTCTTTTGCTCTTCCAATTCACAAAACCATCTCCACAAGCTTCAAGCAAGTAAGTGCTCTCTTATTCTTCATTTATTTCTCGTAAGTACTACGTTTCTATGGCTATTATTAACTGCTAAATTATATAAGATTGTTGGTGATGTTCATGTGTTTGGATTGTTGTTACAAAATCATGTGAGTGAACATATACGTAGGTAAATCTTGACTTGTTTCCGACTTGAATTTGGTTTCAATAGCATTATTATGATATTTGCGGAATTGCTATGGCTATGAATATTGCTTAAGATTGTTGTTTGGATACTGACATGTTAGACTATCCCGGCCATCGGGATAAGACTTATAGTGCCTACCGACTTAGGAGGTTGTGATTGTTGTAAGAATAACGATAACCCCCATGTAGTAGTGTTGCTATATTTACCATGAAAGTAGCCCAATGGCTGCAAGTAAGTGATGCATTACTGATTTTCTTGCCGGAATGCAATCCTTAAACGTATGTCAACAAAATCTGAGTAAATCAACTACTTTCACCTCACTGATTTGTGATAACAAAACTAAGTGTGGGGTGGTACCCCTAATGCTTGCTTATAGATTGTATCAAGCGAAACTGTGCTGCAACTAACACTATTTCTAGTCTCAGGTACAATGGCACCTAAAGCGAGGCAAGGCAAGGAGAAGGCGACCACTTCCCAAAAGGGCAAGAAGAGAAGTCGAAAAGACCAAGGAGAATCATCCTCAGCACAACCACCACGCAGAATGTTCGGAATAAAATGGGTTCTTGAGGAAGAAGCCAAAGCATGGTACAGCAACAACAAAGAAAGAAAATATGTGCACGTCGACTTGATCAACAAGGATACCTTAGCAAAGAAGGAGCCGCGTATGTTGGCAAAAATAATGGCTTTGAAGTTGGATTTCATCTTCCGCGACATGGGAGAGTGCAATCTGGATCTAACAAGAGAGTTTTATGCCAACTGGTCGCCAAACACAACAGGCAATGAAGTCAAAATTCGGGGCCAGGTGTTACAGCTCACCGCGGACTGGATCAACTCTTTTCTTGGCTTACCTTCAATCGACGCAGCACCATTCAAAGAGCTGTGCAGCAGGCCTCCTTATAGAGCAATACGACACACGCTTTGTGGAAGCAGATCAATGGCAAGGTGGGGCAGACATAAAGAAACAGGCCGACACAACACCTTTCCCTATGCTCCACTAAATAGGGAAGCAAGAATCTGGATGCGCATTGTCAACTCATGTCTTATTCCTGGGACTCAATACACCAAGATATCAAGAGATAGAGTGTGTTTGGTCTATGCTTTGATGACGAATGTCCCAATCAACTTTGGGGCAATCATTCGATCCACTATGAGGAAGGCCAGACTACACAAAAGGTCCCATTTCACATTTGGCAATTTGTTGACAGCAATATTGCGGAAGGAGGATATCGAAGAGGAACCAGCTGATCATAAACTCCCACACAATCCGAAGAAGGTTGACCTCACAAAGGTCAAAGATGCTGAATCAACACATGGCATAAACCTTACTACGGCAGAGAGACATGCTCGGGATGAGAGTTTCTCCCGCCATATGTACGGCATGATGAGGTTTACAATGATGAGCGGAGGTCGTATTCCAACTGCTGCAGAGCTCCAACAGCTGGACCACGATTATCCCATGAACATGCATGCACGGGAGATGTGTGGAGTGGGCGTATACTTTGAGGAACCTCTAGATGATGATGTGCCGACTGATGACGATCGACGCTTACCAGACTCTGACGAGGAGGAGAACTCTGACGACGACTCCTATGATGATTCCGACGAAGGGGGTATGACCCCCGACAATGAGGAAGAGTCCGACTAACCAGGTTCCTCGTATTTATTTCCACTGAGGGCAGTGTCCCGTTTAAGTGTGGGGTGGCAGTATCGTATGCTATACTTCTCTATTGCATCTATGTTTGTTTGCTTTGTTTTTGTTTCGTTTTTTTTTCATTTTTTTTAGTAGTAAATTTTTTTTCTAGCTTCGCATGAAATTATTTTGATAGGCAGCATGAGATTAGAACAAGAGTATGTGCTTCAATTGTGACTATTGAGACATTTAGGCTCTAGTTGTGACTCAATATGTGATATTGTGTGATTCAATTCCTTCACTTGTTGGGTCGAGAGTCTATATTACTTCCAATCAAGTCGACCATGTGCCTTGTGTGTGTGAGATAATAGTATATTCTATGTATGTGGCTGATGCTAGAACTTGCCTGGTATGTATGCAAAGCGAAAATAAGGAGTGTAAGTTTAGGATATGATTTAGGCATTTCTTTGGCAACCTATACATGTTTACCTTCAGTTTTACCTACCCATGGACATCATCCTAGTTAACCCCTTTTGAGCCTTTAGCCTATTTCTTTGACAACCTTGTATGTAAGCCTAATCCATTTTGTTCAAGACCGTAATTTGATCCAAATTCCTAAGTGCTTTAAAGTGAAAAAGTCATGTGACAACATAAGAGGAAATTGGGTAAGTATGATGCTTTAAATTGTAAGGGTGCTTGAATGTGTTATGAAAAAGAAAGTGCTATCATAAGAGGTATGTTATGAAAAGAAAAAGGAAAAGAAAGCTGAAAAGTGAGTTATGTTTAAAATTGAAAAACAAAAGAAGAGAACAAGGGTGGTATAACAAAAGAAAGAAGAAAGGTTGAAAGAAAAAAATGTTAAAAGAAAAAAAAAAAAAAAAAAAAAGTGTCAATGATACAAAGTGATGTATTAAAGCGCTTAGGAACTTAGTCACTATTCCTGGCCAAAATAGTCCTACCCGTCCCTTAGCCTACATTACAACCATCAAAAGACCTACTTGATCCTAATCTTAACATTCCAACATTTAGTAGAGTATTACATTAAGGGCAAGCCTATGGTCATCAGTTGCTACATATGAATTCTTTGTGAGAGTGAGAGCAAGGACATTTTGATACCCATGTTTGAAAAATATGCTATATTTGTGAGTGATTATGGGTACTATATGGTGAGACACACATGGTTGATGAGTTTTGGATAGTTGTATATGATTCTATGCACTTTAATGTTTGCATGCGAGTTGATCACCATCACGAGTCTACGCTAGAGGTTAAACTGTTTCTACTTATAATCGGAAAGCTACTCTTTGTTGATAATTGTTGTGCTTGTCTTGAAGAATGTTTTGTGTTGTTTCTGTAAAAACCTTAAGTTGATGCTTAGAAGGACATGATATGTTGTTCGAGGACGAATAAAGCTCTAAGTGTGGGGTGTTGATGATAGGCGAATTTACGCGCCTATATCAATATATTTTGTCCATATTTTAGCCTAGTTTTGAGAACAAATTATATATTTCATGCACTTTTAGTCCTTTTTCCTGTAAATGAGCTAACGAACATGATTAGTAAAGTTTCAGGTATAAATGATGCATAATTCAGCATTTTATGGCTTACTTGACGCTAAAGAAAGCTCACGAAGGAAGGGAAGGGAGTTTACACGCCTAAGGACCAAAACTGCTGCATGGAAAATCTGTCCCGGGCTAAAACAGCATTTCTGAAGACTTTGGGGGACCAAAACTGCTGCATGGAAAATCTGTCCCGGGCTAAAACAGCAATTCTGAAGACTTTGGGGACTTACAGACACAAAGCTGGATTTTGACAATGATACATTAACCTAGTACAATTAGGTTATGTATTTCATTATTTTATGTGGATTATGATAATGTTACCTTAACCTAGTACATTTGGGTTAAGGATTTCATTAGTCTAGTAGGATTTGGTTATTTATTTCATTAGCTTAGTAGGAGTAGGATATGGGTATTATAAATACCCTATCATGCTAGAGATTTAGAACAAGGAGGGAGGAAGGAGGGAGAACACAATACTTCCTTCCATCCCTCACATCTTCTACTCCTCTCTTATTCTACACTACAAACAATTCTACAACTCTTCTAATCTTTCCATTAATTCTATTTTTCTTCTTCTATTTATCTATTCTTAATTTCCGCAACAAGAGAATCGTTACCTTGCTAAGGAATTCACGCCTCACGCCTACCACTTACGCTACACGAAATTGATCATTATTGTGGTATAATAACAATGTCAATTGTGGTTTTCTTCGCATTCATGGGTAACTAAACTTCTCTGTTGGGGTTATGGAAGCCGAATGAGTTACTATCTATTGCTGTGAGTTTGTGAGTTCGAGGCACGTATATTGCTTATATCATTATTCTCTTCATCTTAATCTACATTCTTTGCGGTTGCAAACGCAAGAATACGCCAGTCTAACATTTAACTTGTTCGAGAGAAAAGTTATTTGTCTGGAAAAGAGATAATGTCAAGGTAGTAGGACACCCTTTCCTATTAAAAAGCTAGTGCCGTAACTGGACTAACCTCTTGGAGAATTCGTACCGTTAGATACGCTTTAAGCTCGAGAGAGTTAAAGTGAAATAGTCCTTGTTTAGGTCGAAAGACGCTTGGATTTACCATCGAATACAATTCTCTATAAGCAGTTGCATGTCAGAATTCTACACACTCATAGCCAATAGAGACGTATACCTCAGAAGGTGGACATAACCCCAACTTCTCAATTCTCATTGTTTACATCTCACTAAAACATTCTTTCTCTTTTTACTTTGCTATTGCCATTTTTAGATCTTATTTTGGTTACATTACTTGCACGACAAGACTTCCCCCCTTTTTACGAGACTTGCACTAAAAGTCTAGTAATCTTTACTTACTTGTTGACCAAGCTATTCCCTGTGGGATCGATACCCAACCCAGTTGGGTTCTATATTTGCTAACGACCGCTTTACACTCCTACGAGAGCTGTAGATTGAGCGTTATCACCAGTTACTTTTCCAATATAGACCTCAAATCAGGCTACCATCAGCTTAGAGTCAGAGAACGTGACATTTCAAAAATAGCTTTCCGAACTCGGTATGGTCACTTCGAATTCTTAGTCATGTCCTTTGGTCTTACCAATGCCCCAGAAGCCTTTATAGACTTGATGAACCGAGTGTTCAAGCAGTACTTGGACATGTTTGTCATAGTCTTCATTGATGACATCCTTGTCTATTCTCGTAGTGAAAACGATCATGGAGACCATCTCAGAATAGTGTTATAAACTCTTAGAGCCCATCATTTGTTCACTAAATTCAATAAGTGTGAGTTCTAGCTAAGATCAGTTGCTTTTCTTGGCCATATTATTTCTGGTGATGGCATTAGGGTTGATCCTCAAAAGACTAAAGCAGTGAGAAATTAGCCTAGACCCATCTCTCCATCAGATATCAGGAGTATCTTGGGTTTAGTTTGCTATTACCATCAGTTTGTTGAAGGTATTTATTCTATTGCATCCCCCATGTCCAGATTAACTCAGAAGAAAGTTAAGTTTCAGTGGTCAGATTCATCCAAGAAGAGTTTTCAGGAGTTGAAGGCTCAACTCACCTCAGCCTCAGGCTTGACTCTACCAGACGGTTCAGATGGTTTTTTTGTATACTGTGATGTATCCATAGTAGGTTTGGGTTGTGTCCTCATGTAGAGAGGTAAGGTCACAGCCTACACCTCTAACAGATTAAGCATCATGAGAAGAATTAGCCGACTAATGATCTTGATCTAGCAGTTGTAGTGTTTGCCTTAAAGATTTAGAGGCATTACTTGTATGTGATGCATGTATATATGTTCACAGATCACAAAAGCCTTCAGTATGTATTCTCTTAAAATGATTTGAATTTGCATCAGAGATGATGGTTAGAGTTATTTAAGGATTATGATATGAGTGTTCTGTATCATCTGAGAAAGGACAATGTAGTGGTTGATGATCTCAGTAGAATGTCTATGGGTAGTGTAGCTTATGTTGAGGATGGTAAGAAGAAGTTAGCTCAGAAAGTTCATCAGCTTTCCCGACTAGGTATCTATTTACTCGATTCAACAGAAGGCAGTATATGGGTGTAGAGTAGCTCAAAATCATCTCTAGTTTCCGAGGTAAAGGAAAAGCAGGATAGAGATCCTAGTCTAGTTAAGTTGAAGGAATCAATTAGAGATTAGAAAATGGAGGTCTTCTCCCAAGGGGGGAGATAGTGTTTTAATCGTCAAGGTAGATTGTGTGTGCCTGGCGTAGATGATTTGAGACAACAAATTCTTGCAGAAGCGCATGGGGCGTGTTACTCTATTCATCCAGGGGCTACTAAGATGTTCCATAATTTGCGAGAGATCTATTAGTGGAGTGGGATGAACAGAGATATTGCAAAGTTTGTAGCTAAGTGCTCTACATGTCAGCAAGTTAAGGTTGAGCACCAGAAACCTAGTGAGTCTATGCATGAGTTCAGTATTCCCGTGTGGAAATGGGAGGAAGTGAACATGGACTTTTGATAGGTTTGCCTCGTACCCATCGTCAGCATGACTCTATTTGGGTTATCATAGACAGGATGACCAAATCAGCTCAGTTCTTGCCAGTCCATACCTCTTATTCAGCCGAAGACTATGCCAAATTCTATCTCACAGAGTTGGTTAGGTTACACGGTGTTCCCTTATATATCATCTCTGATAGAGGTACTCAGTTTACCTATCACTTCTAGAAAGCATTCCAAAAGGGTCTTGGTACCCAAGTCCACCTCAGTATAGCCTTCCACCCTCAGACATACGGTCAAGCAGAAAAGACCATTCAGACTCTTGAGAACATGCTGAGAGAATGAGTTATTGATTTTAAGGGTAGTTGGTATGACCATCTTCCTTTGATTGAATTCACATTCAATAACAGCTATCATTCTAGTATTTGTATGGCTTCATTTGTGGCTTTCTATGGCAGGAGATGTAGATCTCCAATTGGTTGGTTTGAAGTAGGTGAGGCTGCAGTAGTAGGGCCTGACTTGGGGTTTGATGCATTATAAAAGGTTCAGTTGGTTAGAGAAAGACTTAAGGCTGCCTAGAGCCAACAGAAATCATATGCAGATGTGAGGATAAAGGATCTTGAGTTTGAGGTCAATGACTTCGTGTACTTGAAAATCTCTCCCATGAAGGGAGTGAAGAGATTTGGCAAAAAAGAGAAACTCAATCCCCAATATGTTGGTCCCTTCAGAATTCTTAGTCGTCTCAGAAAGACAGCTTACAATCTTGACTTGCCTTCAGATCTAACCTCATTACCCCAGTGTTCCGTGTCTCATTGTTGAAAATGTATATTGGTGATCCAGCTGTAGTTGTTCCCTTAGAGAGTGTAGATATTCAGAATAGTTTTTCCTTTAAGGAAGTTGCAGTCTAAATTCTTGATCATCAAGTTCGTAGACTAAGGAACGAAGAATTTCCATTAGTCAAAGTTCTTTGGTGGAACCATTCCGTTGAGGGAGCCACTTGGGAAGTAGAAGCAGATATGCGAACCAAGTACCCTCATCTTTTCTCCGCAAATAAAGATTCAGTATAAGGTACCAATCTTATTAAGATTTCTCCCTATCATGCTTAGTTTCAGTTGCACATCATTTTCATGTTAGTTGTGCTTTCATGAATCAGTTCAGTCATGCATTTTATGCATCATATAAGCATATTTAGTGTGTAAGCTCAGTCCAACAGTTTTGTAATACCCCATATTTTGGACTAGAATGAAAATCCATCATTCTTATGCGTAGACGTTTCAAAAGCCTCAAATCCTATGTAAATTTAGTGCTTTAATCAATTATGTAGTGTGGGAATCTATTTGAGTATGAATTTAGATCATATAGGTCCCGTAACTCAAGTATAAGTTGAAAGCTTTCCTATCGTTCAAGTTTTAGTGAGCGTCAAAACTTGGGTCAACTTCAATCGACCATAACTCATTATCTATGACGAATTGGGTAGCTTACTATTTATCAAATGAAAACTCTTTGAATTATCTTTCCAACGAAACCAATTTCACCCAAATCTGATATCGTAGAAAAGAGTTATGTCCATTTTACTCCAGCATGTTAGGATGGGAAACTAGTGACGACAATTGTGACAAGCCGCCACGCCCGTGACGGCCTATCACCAATGTCGTCAGACCTGGGCAGATTTTTGACCCTAGTGACGACATTTTTTGACAAGCCATTATGCCCATGATGACCTATCACCAATATCGTCAACCTTAACCAGAAAACCAAGATTTTACCTTTTTGTGACGATAATTCCTGACGACCTATCACCAATATGACGGCTCGTCACACATATCATCAGCTATTTTTCCCAGCAATTGAGGGATGTTTTAGTAAGGGTATTTTGGTCTTTTTACTTCACTTCCCATGACTTATAACTCTCAAGAAGCGTATTATCTTCCATTCTCTTTAGTTAAACATCTCAAAAAGCTCTCTCATACACTCTCAACCACAAGATTAGGATTTTCTCTCAAGATCATCTCCTCAAGAACTAGCCTAAGGATTTCTTAAAGAACCTTCAAGAAATATTATATCGCATTCAAGATCAAGCTTTAAGGTATGCGTAGTGTTCATCCATGGGTCCCTTCCATCCATGGAGCTCAAGAATCATGTTTTAAATTATAAATTGTGATTTCCTTATCGTGTTATGACTATATTCATGTTGATGATTGTTGTTTGGTTTCAAGGTTGTATCTTGATGTGTTTTCATGAAGCATATGAGTAGGATAGTTGGAAACCATGAATCTTAGATGGATTAAGGTTGTTAAGTTGATAAATATACCTATGCCCAAAATTGTGCATGTAAGGTGCTTGATGAAATGCCTAAGAAACTAGATATCATGCAATATAGCTAAATTGTGAATAAGTGAAGGATTCATGATATGCCCTTATGTTCCAATGACTTTCATGTTGATATTGTGGCTTGTAAATGTTGTTGGATTGTTCATGAACTAGTCTTATGAGATTATGCCATACTTACTTGCAAAGATCCTACTTTTGTAAAAGATGTATGATAACCATGTACTTCATGAAATTCCCTAAGTTATGATATTATGGATTGTTGATGTTGGTCATGCATTCAAGAAAGTCATGTTTGTCAGTTTCCTTCCATCGAGTCCTAGGGGTATTCATACCCAAAAAATATAGATGTGTGCCTAGAGCCATGTCATGTTTCACGATACTCGCAACCAAGCCATGTTCCATAGAACTCAGTCAGTCATGTGACTCAGGAAAGTTCAGTAACTGAGTAACTTCAGTAAATCTCAATAGTTCAGTAAATCTCAGCAATATCAGTACTCAGTGATATCGGAAACTTCAGTAATTCTAGTGCTCTCAGTAACTTCAGTACTCTTAATCAACCCTCAGAACTTAGTACACTCCGTCAGTCACCGGATTTCAATAAACAATCCCACTAGCATCAGTTCAGTTCAGTTAATCATCTCAGTGTCTATTTAGTTGGGAGTAGGATTCAGCACCGAGTGAACCCAAGGATGGGGACTCACCTACTACAGTTAGAGGGTATTATTCCTAGAAGAAATCCTTGCATTCTAGAACTATGTATCCAGCGTAGGTTGAGATGTCTCTACCCATAGGGCTAATGCATCTTCTTTGAGTTTACCTGATGGTAGAGCAGACGAAATGAGCTATCAAAAATAGAATAGGGTTACTCACATGTTGTCTCTACCTGTGGCACGGTATTGATGCCCTTCCAATCAAGGAAAAGATTGGACCCCACCAATTCAATTTTGGGGCATGTCGGTTAGATGATTACCTCCCACAGTCTCAGTTTCAGTCTCACTCTCAGTCTCAGTAAAAGAACTCAGATAGTTCTTCAGATTTAGGACTGTCAGCTACAGTCACCCCTCAATACGAAACTCAGCTAGTTCCACCATATTCAGGACTATCAGATACAGTCACTTATGCTATTAGTTATATCATTTATCAGAACTCATATTATCATTATTCACATTCATGACTATCAGATACAGTTAAATATATCAGCTCTTTATATTCACGGCTGTCAGATATAGTCAATCAGATTTATTCTTTATAATTAGACTGTCAGATGTAGTCAACCAGGCCAGTTCTTCATAATCAGAACTGTCAGAAATAGTCATTCATGTATCAGTAATATAGTTTCAGTCCTTCAGTATTCAGCAATAAAGTATCAGTTCCTCACTTATTAGTGATTCACATATAGATATCAGTAAACTCAATCATTCGGTATCTTAGTACCAATAAACTCAGGTTTTCAGTATTCAGGCTCGGTAGCCAGTATCTCCACGAGTTCAGTTACAGTTATGTATGTATGTATTCTCACGTTCATATCAGTCGACATTGTTCGTGCATATAAACCCTTTGCATTTAACCTACCTCACTTGCATACCAGTACATTCAAAGTACTGAGGTATTTTCGCTATGGTGTCTTATACTATAGGTTTAGAGGAACGAGCTCTAGATCAGCAGTAGATTCCAGTCTCAGCAGCCAGAGTTAGAAGTGAGTCCTCATCTTTTGAGGAAATATTAATTTCATTACAATTTTAGTTTTCAGTTTATTTTAGTTCAGTTGCTAGATGGATTTAGTCGGGACATGTCCCATCAACTCCTTATTCAGAAAGTTAGAGGCTTTCCGACTATAGCATGTTAGACAGTTATTTCAGATTTATTTTTGGTATTTTTATACCATTTTTAGACATTGTTCTTATCAGATGTTTATTTAGATTTAAACCCTATGGCCTTTTAGTACATGTTTTCCACATCTTCATGTTATGTTATACAGTATACAGGTACAGATATCAGTCATGGGTTAGCTTGTGGTCCTTCGGGGTCATGAGCACCGTGTAGCATTCCGGTTCAGAAAATTGGGGTGTTACAAAAGTATGGTATCAGAGCCTAAGGTTCAATATAGTCCTAGGAAGTCTGAAACCCGCATCTAGTAGAGTCTTATACATACGTGTGTTGTGCACCACACTTATGTACAGGATTCTATGAGATGTTTTAGGAACAATTCTCCTTCTTTCAGTATTCATGTCGTGCTAGTGAGAAAAAGCTCTAATTAAACTCTCAATCTAATTCACTTCTTCCATTCATTTATAGAACATGTCTTTGGAAAGGACTAGTGAAGGAAGAACCAAAACTCAGTCAGCACCTCATCCCATCCAAGAAGATTCCTTGGATGAACACGTCTCTCATGCAGAATTCAGGACTGCATTCACTACTCTAGCCAGTTCAGTCGTAGCTTAGAACGAACGGCCAGTCGTTGTTCCGACTGACCCAGAGGCTAATGTTGTTGCATCTAAGATTCGAGATTTCACCCGAATGAATCATCCTCTATTTACCGTTTCTACATCCGAAGAGGATCCACAAGAGTTCCTCGATCAAGTTCAGAAAGTCACAGACATTATTGGAGTGACTTCCAATGAGAGTGTAGAGTTATCCGCCTATCAGCTACAAGATGTAGCCCATATATTGTTTAAACAATGGAAGGTAGACAGGGGTATAGATACAGAGCCCATAGACTGGGAAGAGTTCGCTACAGCTTTCTTAGATAGGTTCTTTCCAATAGAGAAGAAGGAGGCTAAAGTGTTAGATTTCATCAATCTCTGGCAGGGTACGATGAGCGTGAAAGAATTCTCCCTTAAGTTCACCCAGTTATCTAGGTACACTCCCCATGTAGTGGCAGACAGTACGTCCAGAATGAATAAGTTTGTATCTGGTGTATCAGGTAGAGTGGTTAAGGAGTGCTGGACTGTAATGTTGATTAGTGACATGGACTTATCTAGGTTGATGGTCTACGCTCAAAAGATTGAGGATCATAAGCTTAAAAAGAAAGAGAGAGAAAATAAGAGGGCTAGAACAGGTAGTTACAGTCCTTCTCAGTCGAGGTCAGGGGGTAGCGAGAGCAAAGTTCTTACCCATCCTCTTTGTCAGACTTGTGGTAAGCATCATAAGCGTGTGTGTAGGGCAGACAGTGATGTATGTTTTGGGTGTGGCAAGACAGGCCATAGGATGCAAGTCTATAGAGTTATATCACAGAGAGGTAAAGATTTGCGTCAGCAAGGTACCCAGAGTGGTCAGCGTCAGAATAGACTCCAGACCCGTCATGATCCAGAAAGTTTCCCTAACCTAGATTCGGGTACGTTACACGTTTTTCATGTTCATGGTACGCATTGTTAGATCTCTTTCCTTATTTGAGTTTATGTTTCAGTATGAGTTAGTAAGTAAAGTCAGTAAGTCAGTTGTTGACACCTAATTTTTGCACTCCACAACTACGTTTAATCTCGAGTTTCTTCGATTTTCAAATAAAATCACATCAATTATCTTTTCCAAATAAATGCATTTTAAAATAGGTATTTGGGCTAAATTTGTCATTTAAGTGATAATTATATATTTTTCGTATTTTTATATACGATATTGTATAAATGATGTCATTTAAATGAACATTTTCATCAAAATTGGACTTTAAATTAAGGATTATTTGGAAAATAAATTTAAATAATTAAATCTTGATTTAAATATAATTTATTCTCAAAAATAATCTATTTGGATAAATACTTGTTTGGTTTTATTAAATCAAGAAACTCGGGATTAAAAGAAGTACTAATTCGTATTTAATTTCAATTCAATTTAATCAATCTATTAAATTTGATCATAAATTGAAATTAAATTGGCCACAATCGCAATACATTTGGCCAATTAGCCTTTAATTTGATCAAAATTTAATTAGAATGGGTTAAATATTAATTGAAACTATTTTTTCCAAACTATCCATCCCAATTTTAAACCCAATTTTGCCAAACACCTGGACCCATTTCATATTTTCTTCAAACAGCAGCCCATTTCTCCCTTTTTTAATTAAATAGGCCCAACACTAAAACCACCAGCCCAACACCAAAAATAACCCAACCCGGCCCACCTTATACCTTCTTTAGTATCAACAAACAACGAACACCAAACATACGCACCAGCTTCAACCAACGATCTTAACATCAAAAACCAAACCCTAACCCGATTTAAACAAACTACGACCCGACGAACCCTTCGTTTCCCCTTTCCTTCACTTCCATCGTACCCCTCACGTGTGTAGCTTATGGTTTTGTACTGTGGGAAGTCTGAGAATCGTCTAGAACACGCCTAGGTGTCCCTCCAACGTCTTAATCCCATAAATCGCGGTACAAATGGTACATATTTGTGCATCCTTGGCGATTCTTTATTGGTTCAGGAGGGAATTTTGATTCCTCATCCCTTATTGGCTGTTTATTTTGGATTATTGGAGAAAAACTCCAAAATTAGTACCGATCTTGAATGAGAAAATCTGATCCAAAAATGGATATATTCATAAAATATCCTTTTCCTCAAAGCCCTAAAATATCCCTATTCATCTTCTATTTAATAGGTCTTTCATTCTTTGTTTGAGGGGGTGGGAAAATTCATAGGCAGAGAGAGGGTTCGAAGGAAAAAAATTCTGAGGGAAACAAGAAAAAAATTTTGGGTTTGAAAGATCGAGAGAAATTTCATGAAAACTGAAGGAAAATTCTAGAGTTCTAAATTTAGGTTGAAATTTTTAGTTGAAAGTCTATCTGTTGGTGGTCGACATCACGAGATTCTGGTAGTGATAATTTTGTTGATAGCTCGTCGTCCCGTTTTCTGCCCTTAAAGAGGTAAACAGACTCTGTTTTTCCCCTAATTTGACCGTTTCCATCGAGAATGGTTGATGTAGTAGAAGTTGTAATTTTATTTTCCGGGGTTAACTGTTCATGGCTTTGAAAGCCATAGATTTATTGGTTAAAGATGACATCTTTTAATTTATGTTTGGTGGGCTACTTTTTGATTGCTAGTTAAGTCACACTTTGGTAAAATTTACTGTTTCCTTCTTGATTTTCC
This sequence comes from Capsicum pubescens, assembly GCA_030864215.1. Lineage (NCBI taxonomy): Eukaryota > Viridiplantae > Streptophyta > Magnoliopsida > Solanales > Solanaceae > Capsicum > Capsicum pubescens. The sequence continues at coordinate 40,647,612 of CM061546.1, forward strand.
ATCTATATCTGATAGTTTTGTGTCGTTGAGGTCTGAGTTTTGTTCTAAGAATTTGCATCTAAATGATTGTTTCGAACAGAGATCTTCCGTTCATTGTTATTGGTGCCTTCACCCATTTGAATATTACTCAGATGCGGTATTTGGATTCGTTTCTCATAATATTCTCTAGCCTACTATTTAAGAGTTAAACACTTGTCATTTCTCTGCTAGAGTTATCTAGTTGTTTTTTTGCTTGGTATTAGGGTCTTAAATTTGGACTTCCATTTTTCCTTTGAGTCCATTTTCAACATGAGATCAGGTTGGAACGAAAAGATGTAATGGAATTCTTGTAGAAAGGCTAGACGTTGAGTATGACTCTCTTAGGATAAATCTTCTTTAAGGCAAGGTTTATTCGAAAATGTTATGATGTTCGTGAATGTTAAAAGACAATGATCGGAAAATATGAGGAAGTCAATGGGAATGAGAGTTAATTTCCTTGTGTTGGATTGATTCAGTTGATTTTTCAAACATTTGTCTTCAAGTGAATCACGATTTGGTGAATAATCATTGTATGCTAACGTATGCATACATTCAAGAATGTATCTTTTAATATTCTTGTCATGTTATGTTTCTTTTTTATTTCATTCATGAAAACGTGCATTGCTCATCTCTTAAATACCATGTTGGTTTCTTGATTCACGTAAACTTTAGCTCATCTTTTCTTTATACTATTGGTCACTGTTATTCATGGAAACTGCCACCAATCCTTTAGTATTGGTATTAGGATATTTTGTTTGTTAAAGTAAACATATCTATTTTCCTATGCTGCTCCCACTGGTTAGATTTAACGAAAAAAAACAGAGGTTGTTGTCATAATGTTTGTGTTATATATACTATTCTGTATTACGGGTATTTTGGTTGCTTTTGTAGGTTGTTTGTTAATTATTGGTTATCACTATGCCATAATCTTATGTCTGCATTTGCGTTTTACTTTGTATTTAATTAATGTTCCTTATACAAGTGGTTGTTGTGAATTTCGATCCCTGCATCGTTTTTTTTCAATGTCATAATCATGTATTTAAATTTTATTCATTCTATTATGTCTCTTATGCATATCGACTCATTTTTAAACTTAGCCAATTATGTGATTCGGAATGATTCTAATTCTTGCCTTTCCCCCTTTACATGTGAACCTGTTTTGGAATCCACGATGAACTCCTTTCCATTGCATTGTCAAGTGGTCCAGTGAGGCCCATGTCAAAGTGATCCCATGGCGTACAAACATGTGAAGTCGAACGAAGAAGAAGGAATGGGTTAAAATCCCATCATTGAAGCGTTCAAGAGACTTAAAAGTCTTGGTCTCCATTTTATTTATTCTCTTAGTGTTGTTTCTTTATTTATTTAGTTATTTATTTTATTCATTCATTTAGGCCCCGAAGCCAAAGTTGTACTTAATACAGGTGGAGCGATACTCGAGCCGAAAGCTCGAAAACTATATTAGGACAGGGTCGACGGTTTGGGCTTAAAAGCCTAAATCACTACTCCTCCTTTTTTCCTTTTCCCTTTTGCTTATTTGTTTTATGTGTTTCTTGTGAATCTAGCCGACTCCTCTAACTAAGTCGCTAAAAAATTAATTTTGCAAAAAAAATTTCCTCAATCAACTATTGTTCCATCAAATTGATTTTTCGAAGTTAATCAAAAGAATATTTTCAAACAGTCTGGATAACCGCAAGTTAGCGGACTTTTTAGGTGTCTGACACCTTTCTAAAACGTTAATAAGAACCTCTTACTTAGAATATCTTAACTTAAATGATTTTTCTGTTTTGAATCGTTAGAAGTAACTCTTTAAAGGTTTCTTAATTCCTTTTCAAAATTAAGTGGAGACTCTCAAAAAGTCAAAATTTCCGTAAAACAGAAATGGCGACTCTGCTGGAGATTTGGGAACTAGGTTCTAACCAAATATTTGATTTCATCTTTTGATTAACTATTTATGTGTTTATATGTTTCGATTCTGTAAATATTAACTATCGCATCTCATCCCTGCATTATTTAAACTATTTTGGGGTTTCGTGGATGTCCCGACCTCTGTTGTTCAATTCCTAAATGTGTTGGAAATACGAATGGCTTATTAGCATGTGAGTCGTCTAACGTTGTTCATATTTTCAAACTCAAGTTGTCCGCTTGAGAACCAGTGTTCAAACCCACTCTAGACACCGAAGATAGAACGAAACCAAAACCCTATTTTAGGCATGAGCCTAGGACGACCCAGTACCCGAGCGGGGTATTGGGCCCATTAGAAAACCTACCCTACATCTATTGACCCCGAGTCAATTACATACAGATCATATTTATGTGTTGAAAAAAATACATGTTTGTCTAAATTCAATCCATTATCCTTTGGGGTCGGGGGAAGGCTTATCTTTGTCTACTTTCATGTAGGATATGGCTCAACTAAATTTCCATGAAAAGTTCAAGATGGTTACTAAACCTGACGATTTCTTGAAACTATAGTGGGACCACATGAGCGCAGAAGAGAAAAAGATTGTTAGAACACACATTGGGCATCTTCCTTCTTTGATCGAGATGGACGCTTGGCCCGAAATGATCCATGTACTAACAACTTTTTGGGATGATCAGAATATGGTATTTTTCTTTGGGGATGTTGAATTGACTCCTACCATTGAAGAGGTATTGATTTGTTAAGAGAGTACGGAAATGTATTTTAAGAGAAGGGAGACACCTGAAAAGAACATTTTAGTCCCGGTTTTGTGGGATCGTAAAAAAATCAAGGAGGTATTTTTAACTGACGACGACACTTGGCTAGGAGAACGTGATAGAGAAAATATCACTTTTCGTGAGTTGTATCGTCGGTTCGGGAGATTCAATGCTTTTCACAAATTTGGGCATAAATATGAGTCAGAAGCAAAATGGAAGGATACGAGAGCCTTTGCATTTGCGGTAGGCCTACTTGGAACCATGGTCTTCCCACAAGGGGAAAATGGCACAATTCATCTGAGGGTTGTCTCAGTGACCCATGCACTTTTCTTCGGAATGGAGTACAATTCTAAAAAGGTATTCCACAACTTAGCTCCTATGATTGTCGCCGACATATATCGATCTTTGGGAAGGTGTCAAGTCAAGAATCGTTTCTTTCAAGGCTGCAACCCTATATTGCAATGGTGGATGATGATGCATTTGGTGAAAATCCTAGAACGGCACAACCTGACCACAAAACAAGGTGGAATCTGCTAGAATCGCACGACATGTGGTTGTTTTTATACAGGTTCAAAAGGGAAGCATCTCATGAATTTTGGTTTAAGAATCTTGGAGAATTAAGTGATGGCGATGTCCAATGGTCCCTTAACTATCTTCATTCAGGGAAATACATTATTCGAGGGGGCGAGTGGCCTTTTCTAGTGCTTCCGGATCTCAAGGGAACCCATCCCTACAATCCTGGCAGAGTTCTTAGGCAATTCGAGATCAAGCAGAAGACGCCTCAAATCGATTTTATGCTCAGATTCTTCACCGAATATGATGAAAGCGAGGCCCCGCTCAAAGACTATATGATAAATGGATGGAGAAGGAGAAGGTGGACAGAAGTCTCTTTCCGTATAGGGTATGAACCTGAAGTCAGCGATACTTACAAGGAGTGGTTAAAAAAGAGCCTCGCCGGAGCATTGATTCCGAGGCCGAACGTGCCCACTCGGGTTGTGGATGTAGAATTCGAGCATCAAATCCAACTCCACAAGCTTCAGGATGAGTTTCTGAAAAGTGAAATCGCGCACCGACAAACGCATGTAGAAGATGATTTAACAATACGTATTTTGAGGAAAGAGTTGAAAAGATCTAGGCAAGAGGCTGATGATGCTAGACAGTGTTTAATCCATTTGGATGATAGCATGGCCTCTCAACTCGATAGTATAGGAAAAATGACTTACGACAGCAAGGCAAAATTCTGCGGGAGTCATCTTATCATCAATAGGTATCAAATAGCACAGGAGGTGAACAAGGCAAAGAAGGAAAAGGCAGATGAAGGAGCCTCCGGTAGCTAGTTTTTCTATTTCCCCTACGCGGGAACTTATTTTCTTTCATGTTATTTCCCTTTTTACCTAAAGATTGTATCCCTCTTTTGTTAGATTTTGTAGGCATTTATGCCCTTTTTCGTGTCTATATAAGTTGGGGATAATGGATTGACTTTAAGAAAGCATATATTTTCTTCAAAATCGTTAGGCCTGAACCCTTGGCTCAAAAAGGGTCACCCCAGTTAGGATACACATTATTATAATGGTTTGTGTAATATAACTGTTGTGTGTGCTTGTGTGTGTTTGTTTGGATCAAAGGTAAGTTTATCTGCTATGCTCTTATGGATGAATTTGCCTATGACTAAAACAACTCTACGTGGTTATTTCTTGTCAAATATTTTGCATTACTTATCACATACGGAAACTAACACATCTGCCTTTGAGTTGTTTTACTTTACAGATAATAGAAACTACTCTGTGTTGATATAAGCTGGCAGAACATCCCTACTTCACCCGGTCAAAAGTGCACAAAATCCCATCATTTGACCATCATTCAATAATGACTGGAAATAATGAAGAAAACACATTGACTATCAGGGACAATCTAATAGCGAAACAGAATGAGATGATTGCAGAACTCACAAGAAAACTTGAAATGCTTTAGGAGGAAATAAATAGTACTCGAGATTTGGCTCACCTGGCCATCACTGTTAATGCTCCCGCTCCAGGAAGACATGGGACTCCACTCCAAATCCCTTCCCTTAGTACGCCTATTCTCGGGGATCAGCCAAATAATATATCATCCGTCTCTGCCCCTCCACTTGTCCAAAATACCAAATGCGAAAACAACCCAGATGCCTACCATCCACAAAATCCATCTCTAACCCCACAAAACCCATCTCCAAATCTATTCCCAAATCCCCAAAACACATATTCAAATAAATAAAATTCATTCCCAAATCCACAAGATTCACTTCCAAACCCGCAAAATCCATCAAATCTATTTCTGAATCCACCAAATTCGTTTCCAAATCTGCAGAATTCTTCTCCAATTCCACTAATCCACTCGCAAATTCCATAAAACCTTTCTAAATTTCAAAACATCCTCCCCACCTACCAACCAACTTCTTTTCATCCACAAAATCAAGCCTTCCTTCCAAAGCCCCCTCATGCCATCATATCCCCCGACATCTATAATCCCCTTCTTAATCTTGAGATGGACCATTACGAAGAGAAGGAAAAAGAGTGGAGGACTGAGCATGAAATAAAGTTGATAGCTATGAATGAAGAGATCATGAGGATCAAAGAATATCATAGAGCGAGGAACCACGACGGTTTAGGGTATGATGACTTATGTGTTCACCCTGGAGTAGATCTACCAGAAAGGTACAAGGTCCCCAAGGTTGAAGTATTTGATGGTGCTGGAAATCCAATGGCCCATCTGAGGAGGTACTGTGAGCAACTGGTAGGGATCGGGAAAAATAAGGCGTTATTGATGCACCTATTCAGCTGAAGTTTAAGCGGTGAAGCCTTAGAGTGGTTAATGTCTCAGCATCCAAAAAAATGGACTGGTTGGAAAGCATTGGCAAAGGGTTTCCTCGACAGGTTCGCATTAAACATTGAAATTGTCCTGGAACGATATTCAATAGATCGGATCAAATAGAAGAGTGATGATATTTTTTGAAACTATGTTTTTCATTGGAGGAAGGAAGCTTCCAAAGTGCAACCCCCCCCCCTGTCTGAGGAAGAAATGGTATTCGTGTTCTCTCACGCTCAAGAAGGAGAATATTATACCAGGATGGTGTCCGCTGTCAGGGCAACTTTTATAGATTTGGTAAAAATCGGGGAATCACTGGAAGAACGTATTCGTACAGGAAAAATTGGTAAGAACCCAACATCTTCCGGAACTGCTATGTTCTCAAAGAAAAAAGAGGATGTAGGCACGGTTTCTACTGATTCTATTGCAAAAATGAAAAAGAGGTTCAACTCTAGGAATATTTTCTCTTCTCCGCCATCACCAAACTTTCAACATGTATTCTACACCCAACCTCAATACCAAGCTTCACTTCCAAATATCCAACCTCAGTACCAAACTCCACTCCCAAATAGTCAACCCCAGTACCAAGGTCCACTCCCAAATATCCAATCCCAATTCCAAGCTTCGCAGCCAAATATTTTTCCTCAATGTCAAATTCCACCGCCGAATTATCATCCTAATGTCCAATCCACTCTTCCAAACATCCGAACAAACATCCAAGCACCTCCAAATTATCATCAAGTTCCTCCTCCTGCAAATCAGAATCATTATAACTCTCCGCGTCTAAACATCAAAAAGAAACCTCCCCGAAACTTCATGCTGCTTGCTGAAAGTCGCACCCAACTATTTGAAAGATTGAAGAATACCGATCACTTGCAACCGATCCAGCCAAAGCCTGTCAATCCCAACTCCCAATTTTATCATCCTGATCAAAATTGTGCATATCATTCAGGAGCAGTAGGGCACAGTACCGAGGACTATTTTATCTTGAAACACAGGATCCAAGATCTGATTGATCAAAAGGTCATCACGCTTCAGTCACCAATGCCAAATGTCAACAGTAACCCATTGCCTAATCATAGGGGACCTACAGTTAACATGATTGAAATAAAAGGAGAATGGGCATCTGGCAAGACTATTAAAAAGGTGCAAAAGGGCAAAAGAGGTAGAAAAGATAGAGAAAGTTGTGGTTGCCTTAAGTATCAACAAGAAAGCCCCATTTATAGTGATGACGGCCCCGATCCAAGTGTACACTCCCCCGCCAAGGAAGGAATTTATTGTACAGACCGCTACTGCCCAAGGTATGACGCAATTGGGACGATGCTACATCCCTGAAGAATTGACCAACAAAAAAGATTCATAGAAAAGGCCAATCACTGAAGGGGAGGCTGAGGAATTTTAGAGGCGTATGAAACCCAAATATTATTCAATTGTCAAATATTTAGAGAAGACGCCAGTCCAAATCTCCATTTTGGCACTATTAATGAGTTCGCAATACCACCGACAAGCTTTATCGAAGGTCTTAGATGAAGCATATGCTCCCGCAGGTACGAGTGTTGAGAACCTGGATGTGATGATAGGAAATATTTTAGGGAATCATCGCATATCACTTAGTGATGAAGAGTTACCGTTTGAGAGAGCGATGCAAAACAAAGCCTTGCACGTCACTGTCATTTGCCAAGACTATGCGATTAATTAGGTATTGATATATAATGGATCTGGTGTGAACATTTTTCCACTCTCCACGTTGGTTCAAATGGGCTATGATTTGGGGAAATTCATCAAAGCCACGTAAATATGAGAGCATTTGATGGGGGGCAGAGAGATACCATAGGAGAAATTGATTTGTACATCCAAATGGGACCTGATGAGTTCAAAACTAAGTTTCATGTTATGGATATTCATCCTAGCTACAACCTACTCTTGGGAAGACCATGGATACATGGTGCAAAGGCCGTTTTATCACCCCTTCATCAACTATTGAAGTTCATTTAGGAGGATCATGAAGTAGTCATCCAAGGGGAAGGGAGCCGAGCAGATCATCCCAATGGTTATGTGTCGGTGATTGAAGATGTTCCAAAGGGTAGTAGTTTCTGTACGATTGAAATTATAAATGTTGTAGAGAAGGATCTGACGCTCAAATTGCCAATGCCTTCTGTCTACAAAATGATTGTGACGGTGATGTTAAGAAATGGATTTGAGCCTTGTCGGGGTTTGGGTAAGAATCTACAAGGAATTATTGAACCTGTTATGATCCCAGATAAAGCCTCTAAGTATGGGTTAGGATATCAGCCTACTGAGAAGGATATGGTTGAGGATAAGTCAAATCAGAGTCTGTGTAGACGCCCTTTTCGCTCATGTACCAGTCATTTCCTATACGGGAGGTATTGAATGATGATGGTCTTGAGGATGGGATAGGAGATTTGTTCGATGGATGCAATGTTGTACCAGATGATTTCCCAAAGTCCGACGGGGTGAAGAAGATTACGCTAGGGGATGCCTTGCAAAACTGGATCAGCACTCCACTCATAACCCGTCGCCCGTCGTGGTAGATGAAAGGCCAATTACTAATAGTTTTAAAATCGGTGATGATCCGGAGGAGGCCCCGCGATCCTCCCTTTATATCTCAAAACTTTCTTTTTGTATTTTACTACTTTCAAAAAGGCATGGACTTGTATTTGTGTGAGTCATGAGCCATGGTTTTGTAATTATCTCAAAAATTTCATTGAAAAGGCCTTTATTCATTTAAAAAATTTTATTATTCCTAAAACATTCTGATTCGTATATTCTATTACTATCTCGTTTTCATCTAACTTGATTTGTTTGTCCATTACAGTAACAGTAACTTAAAATTTCCCAATGTTATGTCATGTCAAAGTTTAGACGAACAAAATGAAAGGAATGATGATGATTGGAAGGACGGTGATGAGGAACAATTAGTTGAAGATATAGAGGAGTTTGAGAGCCGAGAAAAGCCTAACCTTGAGGAAACTAAAATTTTCAACCTCGGAGATCATGATGAGATCAAAGAAACAAGTGCCAGCATCCACCTGGCGGAAGCACAAAAGAGAGAGCTCATTCACCTGTTGCGGAAATATATTGACGTGTTTGCTTGGTCCTATGATGATATGCCGGGATTGAGCACCAGTATTGTGTCGCATAAGTTGTCGATAAATCCAGAGTTTGATCCAGTAAAGCAAAAAATGCGAAAATTCAAGCCAGATTTAAGTCTAAAGATCAAGGAAGAAGTGACAAAACAAATCAGTCTAAGGTTGTGGAGGTCACAAAAATATCCGACGTGGTTGGCCAACATCGTTCCTGTGCTGAAGAAGGACGGCAAGATTCAAATTTGTGTTGACTATAGAGACTTGAATAGAGCCAGTCCTAAAGATAAATTTCTGTTGCCTAACATCCACATCCTCATCGATAACTGTGCAAAGCATGAAATGCAGTCATTCATTGATTGTTTCGCCGGGTATCATCAAATATTGATGGATGAGGAAGATGCAGAAAATACGGCTTTAATTACGCCCTGGGGTGTTTATCATTACAGGGTAATGCCGTTTGGTCTCAAGAACGTGGGTGCAACATGTATGAGGGCTATGACGATGATTTTCCATGATATGATCCATAAAGAGATTGAGTGTACGTGGATGACGTAATTATCAAATCCCGTGGGAGTTCGGATCATCTGACTCATCTGGAGAAATTCTTCAACAGATTAAGAAAGTACAGTTTGAAGTTAAATCCTGCTAAGTATGCTTTTGGTGTGCCATCAGGGAAGTTGCTGGGGTTCATAGTCAGTACAAGAGGCATCGAGTTAGACCCATCCAAAATCAAGACAATTCAGGACTTGCCACCGCCGAGGACCTAGAAGGAAGTTATGAGTTTCATGGGTCGTTTGAATTACATTAGCAGGTTCATCACTCAATCGACAGTCATATGCATGTCAATTCTCAAGATGTTGAATAAAAATGTATTGAATGAGTGGACAGAAGAATGTCAGAGAGCTTTTGACCGCATCAAGGAATATCTGTCTACACCACCGGTTTTGGTTCCACCAAGGGAAGGAATTCCATTATTACTTTACCTGTCAGTCTCAGAAAATGCTTTTGGATGTGTCCTCGGGCAACATGATAAGACCGGTAGGAAACAGAAATCCATTTACTACTTGAGCAAAAATTTTACGCCATATGAAGCCCGTTATACTCTTGTAGAAAGGACATGTTGCGCTTTGACTTGGGCCGCACAAAATTTGAGGCATTATCTATCTTCGTACAAAACATAACTCATATTGAGAATGGATTCATTGAAGTATATATTCCAGAAGTCCATGCCCACAGGAAAGCTATCCAAGTGGCAAATGTTGCTGAGCGAGTTTGACATCGTGTATGTAACTCAAAAGGCAATCAAGGGGCAAGCTTTGGAAGATCATTTGGCAGAGAATCCAGTTGATGATGAGTATGAACCACTTCAAACTTACTTCCCATATGAGGAAATTTTATTCATGGGAGAAAACATTACAGAAATTTACCCTGGATGGAGGTTATTCTTTGATGGAGCGGTCAACTTCAAAGGTTCAAGAATCGGAGCAGTGTTGGTCTCAAAAATGGGTCAACATTATCAAGTAACTGCTAAGTTGTGTTTCCCATGTACCAACAACATGGTCGAATATGAATCTTGCATCCTGGGTCTCAAATTGGCACTTGATATGGGTGTTCGTGAATTGCTAGTTATCGGAGATTCAGATTTGCTGATTCACCAGGTACGGGGAGAATAGGCGGTAAAAAATTCCAAGATTACTCCTTATGTTGAGATGGTATAGGAATTATGTGGAAAATTCAAAGAAGTTGATTTCAGACATATCCCAAGGATACAAAATGAGTTTGCTGACGCTTTGGCCACTATATCCTCCATGATTCGGCACCCAGATCAGAGTTACATTGATCCTTTGGAAATAAGCTTGAAGGAGCAACCTGCGCATTGTGCACGTGTTGAAGAGGAGATCGATGGAAATACATGGTAATATGACATTAAAAGGTATTTAGAATCTAAAATATATCCTGAAGAGGCCAGCAACAACCAAAAGAAAACAATCCGGCGTTTGGCAAAAAACTACTTTCCAAGTGGGGAATTTCTTTTTAGGAGGATGCCTGATTTAGGATTTTTAAGATGCGTCAATGCTGCGGAATCCAATAAATTGATAAAAGATGTAAACTTAGGAGTTTGCGGACCCCACATGAATGGGTTTGTCCTTGCCAGAAAGATCCTAAGAACCGGCTACTTCTGGATGACTATGGAGAATGATTGTAGTAAGTATATGCAGAGATGTCCAAAATGTCAGACACACGGAGATTTGATTTTAATGCCTCCACACGAGCTTCATGCAATGAATTCACCTTCGCCTTTCGTATCTTGGGGCAAGGATGTTATTGGACCAATAGAACCATCGGCATCGAATGAGCATAGATTTATTTTGGTTGCTATTGATTACTTCACTAAGTGTAACGCCCCAAGATCTCATTCCGAGATGTCACACGGTGCTTATGGACCCGAAGGACCACAATCTAACCCTTTGTTGAGATCTGTACCTGTACACTACATAATATCTGGAAAAAAAAATGTGGAAACATGCCATAAGGTTCAACACATCTATACATACTCAAAGTTGAAAACTGAATACTAATACATCCGTCTGAAAAGCCTCTAACTGTCTGAACTGTGGAGTTGATGGGACATGTCCCCAACTAACTCCGTCAATAGAAAATAAACAAAGTCTGAAACAATAGTAGTAAACTAAGATTCGTCCTCAAAAGAAGAGGACTCACTGCTATAGTTGCTGACTGGGACCAAACTACTGAGGATAAACTGGATCCTGTGCCTCTGAACCTATGGTGTCAAATAAAACACCATAGCGCAAATGCACCAGTACAAAAATGTACCGAGTATGTAGACGGCGTAGGCTAATGCAAGGGTTCTTGCATGCGCAATATCTAAACTGAATAATCATGAAAATACCGCATGAGAACACATACATGAATGCACAAAACATGAATACAATTATCGCAACTCTAGATACTGAAACTCAGATACCACTTTACTGCAGACAGAACTCACTACTGACACTGAGATACTGAATCACTGACTCATCTGGTACTAATAACTGAGGATCTAGATGTGCTTACATCAAAGACTGAATTCTTAGACTTACTGCTTTCGACTGATAGTATTAGACATTCACCTTTCTAACAGATGATTTTGTAAGCTTTATCAATTATAAGAAATATGATTATATCTTAATCTGACAACAAGAATACTCAATAAAAATCTGATACTGTGATCAATCCTGTCTAACGGCATATCTCTGAATATGATATCAAATAACTGTATGTAAGACCAAGTCTAGATGATGGGATGGTCCATAAATCAATGGAAATATCTGAGTTCCTCACAATGATATATGACTGTATCTGACAGTCCTGATTTCTGAAGAATGATTCTAAAACTGAGACTGAATCTGAAATTGAAACTGTGGGAAGTAGTCACTTAACCGACAAGCCCCGACCTACCATAGGTGGGGTACAACCTGTGCCCCAGTTTGAAGGGTGTCATTACCGCGCCACTGGTAAAGACAACTCTATGTGACCCTCATCTAGCAGGACCTCAAACTAGAATGGTGGAGCCCTCATCTAGCAGGTCAAGCCACCTCATCTACCCTCATCTAGCAGGTATGATGTCAACATACACCCTTAAATAATAGGTGTGATATCTCAAACTACGCTGGCTACGTAGTTCTGGAGCACAAGGATTGCTTCTAAGAATCACACCTATACTAGTAGGTGAAATCCCATCCTTGAGCTTGCTCGGTGCTAGTTTCTACTCCCAACTGAAAGACTCAAAACTGAATTCTCAACTGAATACTGGCTGAACTGAATCTGACACTGATCATATTACTCAAAAGTTCTGACTGAGTTACGCTGAGATCACTTGGTTCTGTATCTAACGGAAAAGATATCGAATCATGGTATCTGACTGACGATACAGAGCTTGAATAGATTACTCGAATCGCTTTTGAGATTAGGATTGAATAACTTGAATACTATTAGAACTGAGTTGATTACAGGTATGAGGCTAGATTACTAGTGATACAGAGATTACAGAGATAACTAAGATTACTGAGCTTTATTAAGCATCGCAATTGTCTGACGATACAGAGTTCTATAGTTCACTGAGTTCTGAGAATTATGGCTCGGTTGGAATTATCGAGAAACTGACACGGGCTCTAGACAACAGCTTTATTTTCGGGTATAAATACCCCCAGGACTCGACAACATAAAAGTAAGACATAATCATTCTTCATAACAAATCATTCATGCATCATCACGGTCATCCATTCATTACTACAATCATTTATTCATCATTACAAGCATTCATTCATCATTACAATCATTCATGTATTATCACAATCATTAAAGAATCACTTCAAGTAGTTGGGCATCATAACATACTTTTCCTCTCAAGATCCGCAGGACATTGCATTAAGAATTTAGGAAACATAGACCTCTATTCATCATCAAACCCACCAAAGGGTCACTCCAAACCTTTAAGGATCATCAACATCGGTTCACTATCATATAATAGCCTAGGGAAGACATGCTATTAGATTATACCTCATCCAATGATATCTTACATCAAATACTTCATATCTATATCGGTCTTGTCATGTATTTGGATATCACTTGATTTGGGGGAAACTTCATACTAACACATCACTATTTACTTGCTAACCACTTGACATGTATTAAAAGATTAGCATATATCAAAGAGCACAAAATTGGGGAATTTACAACCATCATATATCGACTTGTTCACTAGGGTCTTTCAACAACCATTAGACACGACCAATTTTACACCTACTTGGGGATTTCATGCTATCTTGGCATATTTCACTCACTAAGACATGCATGGACTAGATCACAATTTGGGGTTTCCTATTAAACATACTATAGTGGCCCTTATGCTTCACCTATGCTCTTTATCAAAACTATAGGGAACATTCTTCACTTATTCAACCATTTCTACACCCAAAAGTCATGAACACATCATATGAAAAAATAACTTCAAGAGGGTCTATCACAAAAATCACATGAATTCCACATACTAGGGTCAAATCTCATAAATTTTGTAGGAAAACATAAATCAAAACTCAAAAATACATTAAACATCCATTTCAACTCATACAAATCATTAACAACTCATAAACAGAAAAATCTTTTAGTTTTAAAAAGGGTTCTTGAGCTTCTTGGATGAAAGGGGCCCAAGAATCAATATCTACATACCTTAACCTTTGAAATTGGATGAACTTTAGTGCTTGAAACTTTATCCACACTAGAAATAAATATATTCGTGAAGCCCACACTATGAGGAACTTGATTCTTGAAGAAAGCTTGAAGATTTATGGATGAGTTTTTGGAGGATTAAGGTTCTTCAATTGAAACCCTAGATATTCTCTCTTTAGAGAATTGAAAGAGAAATGGAGAAATTAGGGTTTGAATGAGGGTTCCTCATATTTATAGAGACTCAAAAAATTGGAAAATGACCAAAATACCCTTACAAAAATGCCCATGATTTGCTGGAAAAAATGTTCTTGACGCCATCCGTGACAGGCCGTCAGGTCCGTGATAGGCCGTCACGAATGGTGGTCACAAAAGGGGTCCAATTCTTGATTTTCTTCCCAGGGCTGATGACATCATCAGAAATGTCATCAAAATGTGACGACGTCATCAAAAAGGTTGTCAGAAAAGTGATAGCCCGTCAGAAACATCGTCACCGTTTTCCAACTTGATATGCTGGAGCAAAATGGGCATAACTCTTTGCTCCGATATTGGATTTAGGAGAAATTGGTATAGATGGAAAGATAATTCAAAGATATTTCATTTTATATATATAAATACACCCAATTATTTATATTGAACAAGTTATGGTTGATTGAAGTTGACCCAAATTTTGACGGTCACTAAAACTTGAACGGTAGGAAAGTTTTCAACTCGTCCATAAGTTAGGGGACCTCTATGATCTTAATTCATGCTCAAATAGATTCCCACACGATTAAAAGTATTTCATACTTGGGAGGATATTTTTGAAACATTTTGACTCGGATTTTCGCTTTACCAAATACTCTCTAAGGCTCAGACTGGAAGAGGATTTTGCGGGGCATTACATTATCTCCCCCTTGAGAACATTCATCCTCGAATGTCTCTTGATAGACTGAGAATACTGATGAACAGAACTTACTCAAGAAATGGAAACATCTCTGATTAGGACTACGCAACTGGAACGACTGACATATAGAGTTCTCACACTGGGCATGCAGATATGATGCATGGAATACTCGAATGATGATACTCATAGCTGAATTCTCATAATACCCATGCACATCTGATGCATGGACTCATAACTGGGATGATATCATGAATACACGACTAAACATATGCTCACAAGCTGAACTCTTTCTACTGAATACGCATATCTAATGCATAAATGTCCGGCTAAGATGACTTTTGAAAACACGACTGACAATTCAATAATGATTGACAATGCTATGACAACTGATGCTTATTTCGTAAACAAGATCTGAACATGCATCTGAATGAATCTAATGGCATGCAACATCATAATACTATGGGGTATCTCCCCCTTGGGGATCTATGTCCCACTAAACAAACTTCGCTGAAATACTGGGCGGTGCGGGGGGCACCTACAACTGAGTCATGATTGACCGATCAAGATCTGAAACTTATCATGACTCATGCTAATATATAAGCTCAAAATGAAAGCAAAGGACCTAACAATGCATGTCATAAAGAAGAAGGGCTCATAACTTACCCGGGTCTATTTCAGGGAATCCTTCTCGATCAAGGCGAGTCTGAAGTGCCTGAAGTCTACCCCTTTGAGTCAGCACTCTACATTCTCACATTCTATGGCCTGATTCACCACACCCGAAACATACATCGCTACTGGCTGTACACACACCTTGGTGGCTCCTGCCACACTCTCCACAATGCGGATGGGTATGAACACCACTAGTAGTACTAGAAGTGGCTTCCTGCTGGCGCGAATCTCTACCCCTCTGAGCTAGTACTCTACACTCTCGCAACTTATGGCCTAGCCTACCACATCCAAAACACCCCTACTGTCGGCTCTACATACACCCCTGTGCTGCCTACCACACTTTTCGCAACACGGGTAGGTAAGAACACTCTTCCGATGACCTAGTGACTTAGAGCTTGATGCTCCCTCTCGACTAGCATTCTTAGGTTTAGGTACCGGTGCCTGGACTGATAGCGAAACTGGTACTGAGGATCTCAGATAGAATTGGGAGCGGTTACTACTCCTTAATCTTGGCATAGAGTTATTGGTTCTAGTCCTTTGATCTATCATACGCTCTCTCCCCTCATTCTGCTGAGTGTCAGCTAAAAGCCTAGATAGGACAACGTTCTGCAAACTATTCTGAGAAGCTATTGTCTGGGCTAAGGTAGTGAATGCAGCTCTGAACTCTGCATGTGACACACCCTCATTCTCAGTATCTACTGGCTGTGGGGGCTGGTCATCTACCCCAAGGACAAAATCTCTGCGAGGAGGCATACTCTGTAATTGGAAGAAATAAGTGGATTAGACTGAGGATCAACTTGAGCTCATGTTCATTCGCACGATCTGAATACAAAAAAAGGGAAACTACTCCTAAGTACATCCTGTAGCCTCTTGTACATAAATGTGGCACGCTACACACCCATGCACTAGACTCTACTAGATGCGGCTTTTCAGACTCCCTAGGACACTATTGAACCTTAGGCTCTGATACCAAGTTTGTAATGCCCCCAGATCCCATCCTGAGACGTCACACGGTGCTTATGTACCCTAAGGACCACAAGCTAACCCATTTTTGATATCTGTACCTTTACACTGCATAATATCTGGGGGGGGAAAGTCTGGAAACTTGACATAAGGTTCAATACGTCTATACATACTCAAAGCTGAAAACTGAATACTAATACATCCATCTAAAAAGCCACTAACTGTCTGAACTGTGGAGTTGATGGGACATGTCCCCAACTAACTCCATCAACAGAAAATAAACAAAATTTAAAACAATAGTAGTAAACTGAGATTCGTCCTCGAAAGAAGAGGACTCACTGCTACTACTATTGACTGGGACCAAACTGCTGAAGATAAACTGGATCCTGTGCCTCTGAACCTATGGTGTCAAATAAAACACCATAGCGCAAATGCGTCAGTACAAAAATATACCGATTATGTAGACGGGGTAGGCTAATGCAAGGTTTCATGCATGCGCAATATCTAAACTGAATAATCATGAAAATGCTGCATGAGAATACATACATGAATGCACAGAACATGAACACAATTATCGCAACTCTAGATACTGAAACTCAGATACCACTTTACTGCAGACTGAACTCATTACTGACACTGAGATACTGAATCACTGACTCATATGATACTGATAACTGAGAATCTGGATGTGCTTACATCAATGACTGAATTCTTAGACTTGCTGCTTTCGACTGACAGGATTAGAGATCAACCTTTCTAACTGATGATTTCGGAAGCTTTATCAATGATAAGAAATATGATTATATCTGAATCTGACAACAAGAATACTCAATAGAAATCTGATACTGTGATCAAGCCTGTCTGAAGGCATATCTCTGAATATGATATCAAATAAATGTATGTGAGACCAAGTCTATCTGATGGGATGGCCCATAAATCAATGGATCTATCTAAGTTCCTTACAATGATAGATGATTGTATCTGACAGTCCTGATTTCTGAAGACTGATTCTAAAACTGAGACTGAATCTGAAACTAAAACTGTGGGAAGTAGTCACTTAACCGACATGCCCCTACCTACCACAGGTGGGATCCAACCTGTACCCCATTTGGAAGGGTGTAATTACCGCGCCACTGGTAAAGACAACTCTATGTGACCCTCATCTAGCAGGTCCTCAAACGAGAACGGTGGAGCCCTCATCTAGTAGGTCAAGCCACCTCATCTACCTTCATATAGAAGGTATGATGTCTCTCATCCACCCTCAACTAACAGGTGTGATATCTCAACCTACATTGGCTACGTAGTTCTGGAGCACAAGGATTGCTTCTAAGAATCACACCCTCTACTAGTAGGTGAAATCCCATCCTCGGTGCTAGTTTCTACTCCCAACTGAAAGACTCAGAATTGAATTGTCAACTGCACACTGGCTGAACTAAATCTGACACTGATCATACTACTCAAAAGGTCTGACTAAGTTACGCTGAGATCACTTGGTTCCATATCTGACAGAAAAGATATCGAATCATGGTATCTGACTGACGATACAGAGTTTGAATAAATTACTCAAATCAGTTATGAGATTAGGATTGAATGACTTAAATACTATTAAAACTGAGTTGATTACAGATATGAGGCTAGATTACTAGCGATACAGAGATTACAGAGATAACTGAGATTACTGAGCTTTATTAAGCTTCGCACTTGTCTAAGGATACAGAGTTCTATAGTTCACTGAGTTCTGAGAATTATGGCTCGGTTAGAATTATTGAGAAACGGATACGAGCTCTAGACAATAGCTCTATTTTCGGGTATAAATACCCCTAGGACTCGACAACATAAAAGTAATACATAATCATTCTTCATCACGAATCATTCATGCATCATCACGGTCATCCATTCATCACTACAATGATTTATTCATCACTACAATCATTTATTCATCATTACAAGCATTCATTCATCATTACAATCATTCATGTATTATCACAATAATTAAAGAATCACTTCAAGTAGTTGGGCATCATAACATACTTTCCCTCTCAAGATCCTTAGGACATCGTATTAAGCATTTAGGAAACATAGACCTCTATTCATTATCACAACCACCAAAGGGTCACTCCAAACCTTTAAGGATCATCAATATCGGTTCACTATCATATTCTAGCCTAAGGAAGACATGCTATTAGATTATACCCCATTCAACGAGATCTTACATCAAGTACTTCATACCTATATCGGTCTTGTCATGTATTTGGATATCACTTGATTTGGGGGAAACTTCATACTAACACGTCACTATTTACTTGCTAACCACTTGACATGTATTAAAAGATTAGCATATATCAAAGAGCACAAAATTGGGAAATTTACAACCATCATATCTCGACTTATTCACTAGGGTCTTTTAACAACCATTAGACACGGCCGATTTTACATCTACTTGAGAATTTCATGCTATCTGGGTACATTTCACTCACTAAGGCATGCATGGACTAGCTCACAATTTGGGTTTTCCTATTCAACATACTATAGTGGCCCTTATGCTTCACCTAAGCTCTTTATCAAACCTATGGGGAACGTTCTTCACTTATTCAACCATTTCTACACACAAAAGTCATGAACACATCACATGGAAAAACAACTTCAAGAGGGTCTATCACAAACATCACATGAATTCCACATACTAGGGTCAAAGCTCATAAATTTTGTAAGCAAACATAAATCAAAACTCAACAACACATTAAACAACCATTTCAACTCATACAAATTATTAACAATTCATAAACATAAAAATCTTTTAGTTTTAAAAAGGATTCTTGAGCTTCTTGGATGAAAGGGACCCAAGAATCAACATCTACATACCTTAACCTTTGAAATTTGATGAAATTTAGTGCTTGAAACTTTATCCACACTTAAAATAAATAAATTCGTGAAGCCCACACTATGAGGAACTGGATTCTTGAAGAAATCTTGAAGATTTATGGATGATTTTTTGGAGGATTAAGGTTCTTGAAATGAAACCCTAGATATTCTCTCTTTAGAGAATTGGAAGAGAAATATAGAAATTAGGGTTTGAATGAGGTTCCTCATATTTATAGAGGCTCAAAAAAAGTGGGAAATAACCAAAATGCCCTTGAATTGCTGGAAAAAATGTTCTTGACGCCATCCGTGACAAGCTGTTAGGTCCGTGATAGGCCATCACGAATGATCATCACAAAAGAGGTCCAATTGTAGATTTTCTACCCAGGGCTGATGATGTCGTCAAAATGTGACTACGTCATCAATAAGGTCGTCAGATACGTGATAGCCCATCAGAAACGTCGTCACCGTTTTCCAGCTTGACATGCTGGAGTAAGATAGGCATAACTCTTTGCTCCGATATCGGATTTTGGAGAAATTGGTATCGTTGGAAATATAATTTAAAGATATTTCATTTTATATATAGAAATCCACCAATTTATTCATATACTGCGAGTTATGGTCTATTGAAATTGACCCAAATTTTGACGGTCACTAAAACTTGAACGATAGGAAAGTTTTCAACTTGTTCATATGTTAGGGGACCTCTATGATCTTAATTCATGCTCAAATAGATTCCCACACAATTCAAAGTATTTCATACTTGTGAGGTTATTTTCAAAAAATTTTGACTCGAATTTTTGCTTTACCAAATACGCTCTAAGGCTCAGACTGGAAGAGGATTTTGCGGGGCATTACACTAAGTGGGTTGAAGCTACTTCATACAGAGCCATCACTAAGAAAGTGGTTGCAGATTTCATCAGGAATAACTTGCTTTGTTGATTCGGAGTGCTAGAATCAATCATTACTTATAAAGGGGCAAACTTGAACAGTCACTTGATGAAAGAAATTTGTGATTAGTTCAAAATCGTGCATCGCAACTCGACCGCATATCGTCCACAGATGAATGGAGCCGTAGAAGCTGCCAATATGAACATCAATAAGATCTTGAGAAAGATGGTCGAAAATGATAGATCATGGAATGAGATGTTACCTTATGCTTTGCTAGGATATCGCACAACAGTTCGAACCTCCATCGGGGCAACTCCCTTTTTGTTGGTTTACGAGAATGAAGTTGTGATACCTGCTGAGGTTGAAATACCTTCCCTGAGGATTATTCAGGAAGCCAGACTAAGTAACGAAGTGTGGGTTTGCGCTCGTTTTGAACAACTCATGTTGATTGATAAAAAAAGAATGTTTTCCATGTGTCATGGTCAGTTATATCAGCACAGGATGATTCGTGCTTTCAACAAGAAAGTGAAAGCTCGAATATTTGAAGTTGGGAAATTAGTTCTCAAACGCATACTCCCTCACCAAGAAAAGTACAAGGGCAAGTTCGCTCCAAATTGGCAAGGTCCATACATGGTTCGCAAGGTACTATCTGGAGGGGCTCTGATTTTGTCGGAGATGGATGGCCAAGAGTGGACCAAACCAATCAATTCTGATGCGGTGAAAAGATACTATGTTTGAAGGGAGTTCTAGTTTTGTGGTTCTTAGTTTATCTATAATTTTCGTGTAATAATGTGTTTTATGATGTGTAATTGCCTAGAACACCTTTTCTTTTATGTACGAACTACGTTTGACCTGAATTCCCAAGAAAGGGATACGTAGGCGGCCTATGTTGGCTTCGGTCAACCCCTTAGGATAATTTATATTTTCCATTTATGTACAAACTACATTTGACCTGAATTCCCAAGAAAGGGATACGTAGGCGTCCTATGTCGGCTTCGGTCAACCCCTTAGGAAAATTTATCCTTTTTCTTTATGTATGAACTACGTGATGACCTGAATTCTAAAGAATGAGATACGTAGGCGACCAATGTCGGGTTCGGTCAACCCATTATATTTTTCTATATATCCTTAGCGTAGTCTTGAACTATGTTTGACCTGATTCCTGCTTCAACGGGATATGTAGGCGCCCCAACGGCTAGGTCATATAACCCCAGGAAATGGAAACTGGGGCAGAATTTTCGAGATGGAATCTCGAAAACTCACAAGAGAAGATCAACAAAGAGAATGAAGACCAACAAAGACTTCAGATCCCCTCGAGATGATATCATCTCAGAATGCTTTAAACTGGGGCAGAAATTTTAAGGAAGTCCTCAAACTTTCCACTAATATATTAAAATATATTTCAAATTCCCCAGCACTAGAGGTCGAAGTTGAGATTTGAGAATCACCAGCTGTGATAAAGTCCAGGAAGACTGAATCTTCATCTTTGATAAAACTTCTGGTAGAGAGCCTCGACAATGCTGAATCCCTAGCTATCCTCCATCAAACGTCGGACATTGTCAGAATCAAGAGAAAGAAGGTCGTTGAGCTAGCACATGACATGACTGGCAGAGATTTTTCAAAGTTTTACAGGAGTTCTCGAAACTATTTTCTAAAAATTAAGAGTACTTTCAGAAATCTATATAAATCTTTTACTTAGTGATTGCCTAGACATCAATTAGGGCGGGGAGTCAGGTGTGGAAGTCCCAACATGATGAAGTACCTGAAAGATGGTGAGGGCGAAGTAGGGATCGAAGGAGGTGAACACGGAGTAGTTTCACTCAAACTAATCATTTTTGTGGGTGCAGGGACCAATACAAAAAAATGAGAGTCTCTTTCAAAAATCCCCTAAAAATTGGGAGCCACACCAGAGCACTAATGCTCAAGAACGGTATTTTTGGGTAGCCCTAAAAATGGGTTTAGTACCCATATATTGAAGACCTTTTGAAGTGTCCATCTCATTTATTGAGATCATGAAGGACAAACAAAAGTGTCTTATCTTCTTTACAAATATTGTATTTAGAATTTTTCTAAAAAACAGTCGCTAGCAAAAGCGACTTTGTGTCTACTAATCGTCTACCTTGAGTACAGGTACATGCAGGAAGCAAGACCCTGACAAATGATTTCAGGTGAAACGGTTTTTAATTTACCGGAAGAACCATTGCATGTCATTGCCAAGAGGGCCATTACATATCATTGCCAAGAGGGCCATTGTATATCATTGCCGAGAGGGCCATTGCATATCATTGCCGAAAGGGCCATTGCATATTATCGCCAAGAGGGCCATCTTATACCATTACCTAGGCTATTCAATATCTGTTGACACGTTAGACATAACACTGGCATCAAGGATATCATCAGCATCCACTATATCTGTTGACACGTAAGACACAATGTTGGCGTCGAGGATATCATCATTATTCAATATCTTTTGACGCGCTAGACACAATGTTGGCGTTGAGGATATCATCAAAACTCAATTTATCTATTGACACGCAAGACACAACACTGGCGTCGAGGATATCATCATCATTCAATATCTGTTGACGCACTAGACACAACATTGGTGTCGAGGATATCATCAGCATTCAATATATCTGTTGACACACAAGACACAATATTGGCATCGAGGATATCATCATCATTCAATATCTGTTGATATGCTAGACACAACGCTGGCGTCAAGGATATCATCAGCATTCAATATATATGTTGACACGCAAGACACAACGCTGGTATCGAGGATATCATCATCATTTTATATCTATTGACACGTAAGAGATAAACGATGGCGTCAAGGATATCTCATCATTTTATGAATCAGCATCTGAATACATCGAGAGCACATGATTTGAAGAAACGCCTTTAAGTCGCTATCTAAGGATGAATGATATATAAGATTTCCTAGAAATTGACAAATTGAGGGTCATCTATAAGTCATATTATTTGAAATAGGATAGTGTGCAAGATCACCTATGATTTGATAGCCTGTAGTTCATCCGTAAGCTACAACAACATCCTAACCGGATAGTGTGCAAGATCACCCAAAAATCGATAGTTCAAAGGTTATCCATAAGTCCCAACTAAATCCTTACCGGAGAATATGCAAGATTATCAAATTGATACGTACAAGGATTCTCTATAAGTCGCGTTATATCCAAGATCGATTATGTGTAGGATTACCCAAAGACTAACAATTTGAGAGATTATCTATAAGTCATATTGTATCCAAGGTCGGATGATGTGTAGGAACACCTGAAAGCTAGCGATTGGAGGGATATCTGTAAGCCATCTCTTATCCAAAGTCGGATAATGAGAAGGATTACCTAAAATCT
This sequence comes from Capsicum pubescens, assembly GCA_030864215.1. NCBI lineage: Eukaryota > Viridiplantae > Streptophyta > Magnoliopsida > Solanales > Solanaceae > Capsicum > Capsicum pubescens. Next base: position 40,671,128 of record CM061546.1, read on the forward strand.
AGAAATTCAAAGGATATTTGTAAGTCGCCTCGTATCCAACATCAAATAATGGAAAAGATTATCCAAAGATTGACAATTTAAGGGAAATTTATAAATCGATCATCGGCTATAACCGGAGAGGTTATCATTCCACATACAACAAGAGATATAGGTAACCAAAAGGTTGCCAATCAAGCACAAGATTACACAGTTGTGGGGACCGTTCCGCATAAAGTATCGCTGGTGTCCCAAAGGACCACCCCACTTTAAAGACATATTCAATCAACAAATGTTATAATTATATAACAACCAAGAGGGTCTTTGTGTTTGTTGTTTCCAGTTATTTCATTCCAAACAGGTACATGAAGAGATGACTCCGGTTTTCAGGCCACAACTCATGTGGAGACATGGTAAAAGACTACCTACCTCTTTCGTGAATTATGTTAGCACTAAAAATTTTGTTTGAGATATTGTCGAGAGCATCCGAGAGGATGAAAATCTCAAATCAAATCCACAAGTGCGGATGACTCCAAAAAGGATGCAGCACAACGTGGAACTCTTTCTTAGCAGCAAAACGGGACATAGTCTAAAGAGGGATGTCAAACTCTTTGGATGCGAGCTAGAGGATGATCATCACTACCATCCAACCACACCCCTGTTAGAAGTCATGTGGGTATTTTGGGATGTTCTAAGTCTCAGCTTCAACCTCGGGATATTTCTTAACTTATGCCGAGGGTAACCTTCTCTTTCTTCTAAATTCGAGTGATAGGACTCCTAGAGTTTGGGAAATATGCCCACATAAATTCTTACCTATGGATGTGAAGGATCCCATATTCATGGTTACGAGGTTACAAGCCTCTTTTCCAAAACTCGATCAACTTGTCACTCATCTCGAGCCAAAGATCGTCTGAAATAGAAGACTATCTTTTCTACCGATCGAGTCGAACTACAAGCAGTCTGATTCCCTGAGTTTTGGGGATATGTAGGCTGGGCTCTATGTAGAAAACTCGACTGCATTCCAACCTCCCCCCAAATCCCTTTATTCCCCAGTTTCTCGATTTAACCAAAACTCTAAAACCGTGATAGTTGGTGAATTTTCTTGAAAATCGTGCTAAAATCAAGCTTTATGAACTACAAGTGGCCTGAATTCTCATGAAATCTGAGATATGTAGGAAACCTGATACCGAGGTCCGGCCATAACTCCATGAAACTCGTGCGAAGATTAACCTCTTTCAGATTCGAATTGGTGGTCGGACAAAAATTAGGAACGTCAACCTCCCTTTGCCCAGGGTTACTTGCATCTACCCTACGCAAAGGGAGGGGGCAGTTGTTGACACCTAATTTTTGCCCTCCACAACTACGTTTAATCTCGAGTTTCTTCGATTTTCAAATAAAATCACATCAATTATTTTTTCCAAATAAATGTATTTTAAAATAGGTATTTGGGATAAATTTGTCATTTAAGTGATAATTATATATTTTTTCGTATTTGCATATACGAGATTGTATAAATGATGTCATTTAAATGAATATTTTCATCAAAATTGGACTTGAAATTAAGGATTATTTGGAAAATAAATTTAAATAATTAAATCTTGATTTAAATATAATTTATTCTCACAAATAATCTATTTGGAGAAATACTTGTCTGGTTTTATTAAATTAAGAAACTCGGGATTAAAAGAAGTATTAATTCGTATTTAATTTCAATTCAATTTAATCAATCTATTAAATTTGATCATAAATTGAAATTAAATTGGCCACAATAGCAATACATATGGCCAATTAGCCTTTAATTTGATCAAAATTTAATTAGAATGGGTTGAATGTTAATTGAAACTATTTTTTCTAAACTATCCATCCCAATTTTAAACCCAATTTTTCCAAACACGTGGGCCCATTTCATAGTTTCTTCAAACAGCAGCCCATTTCTCCCTTTTTAATTAAACAGACCCAACACTAAAACCACCAGCCCAACACCAAAAATAACCCAACCCGGCCCACCTTATACCTTCTTCAATATCAACAAACAACGAACACCAACCATACGCACCAGCTTCAACCAACGATCTCAACATCAAAAACCAAACCCTAACCCGATTCAAACCAACTATGACCCGACGAACCCTTTGTTTCCCCTTTCTTTCACCTCCATCGTACCCCTCACGTGTGTAGCTTATGGTTTTGTACTGTGGGAAGTCCGAGAATCATCTAGAACACGCCTAGGTGTCCCTCCAACATCTTAATCCCGTAAATCACGGTATAAATGGTACGTATTCGTACATCCTTGGTGATTCTTTATTGATTCAGGAGGGAATTTTGATTCCTCATCCCTTATTGGTTGTTTATTTTAGATTATTGGAGAAAAACTCCAAAATCAGTACCGATCTTGAACGAGAAAATCTGATCCAAAAATGGATATATTCAAAAAATATCCTCTTCCTCAAAGCCCTAAAATACCCCTGTTCATCTTCTATTTAAGAGGCCTTTCATTCTTTGTTTGAGGGGGTGGGAAAATTCATAGGCAGAGAGAGGGTTCGAAGAAAAAAAAATTCTGAGGGAAACTACGAAAAAAAATTTGAGTTGAAAATTTGGTGGGGGGTTTCTTCGAGGTCACTGCTTTTAGGGTTTGAGATTTTTGGGTTTGAAAGATCGAGAGAAATTTTCTGAAAACTGAAGGAAAATTCTAGAGTTCTAAATTTAGGTTGAAATTTTTAGTTGAAAGTCTATCTGTTGGTGGTCGACATCGCGAGATTCCGGTAGCGACAATTTTGCTGATAGCTCGTTGTCTCATTTGCTGCCCTTAAAGAGGTAAACAAACTCTGTTTTTCCTCCAATTCGACCGTTTCTCGTCTCTTCTTCTTCGTAGTTGATATAGCTGTAATTGTAACCTTGTTCCACCGAGAATGGCTGATGTAGTCGAAGTTGTAATTTTGTTTTCCGGGGTTAGCTGTTCATGGCTTTGAAAGCCATAGATTTATTGGTTAAAGATGACATCTTTTAATTTATGTTTGGTGGGCTAGTTTTCGATTACTAGTTAAGTGGTCCTCTATATTCAAAACTCATTCGTAGGCCATGTACTCAATGTCTCAGTTCAGTACATGTATCACGTTCCAAATTCAGTTATGTTCTCATATTTCTGCTCATGCATGTTTAGTAAACGATCTCAAGATTCATTAGCATTTCTGTTTAAGGTAACAGTTCTCTTTAAGCTTATTCAGCTTCATGTTAAGTATTAAGTACAAACTTGGTATTCAGTTCCATGCTCAGTTCCCAGTTCAAACTTGGTATCTTTACCATTGCATATTCATTGCATGTTCATGAGCCAGTTCAGTCATATATTTGTGCATCAGCTATGCGTTATCAGCTTATCAGTACTCTCCCTCATGTACTTATGAATCAGTTATGCATGCATCAGATATGCATGTTCAGTATGATATGTTCAGCTTATTAGTCATGTCAGCCATGAAATCATGATCAGTCATTCATGCTCTATATTCGTGTCAATTGTCTCTTCTCTCATCTCAGCCAGCCTCATTCGAGGATGAATGTTCCCAAGGGGGAGATATTGTAATACCCCACATTTTGGACTCAGAACTTAGTACATTCCATCAGTCATCAGATTCCAATAAACTTAGTTTAGCTCCGCTAAATAATCCCACTAGCATCAGTTCAGTTCAGTTAATCAGTTCAGTGTCTATTTAGTTGGGAGTAGGATTCAGCACCGAGCGAACCCAAGGATGGGGACTCACCTTCTACAGTCAGAGGGTGTGATTCCTAGAAGAAATCCTTACATTCCAGAACTACATAGCCAGCGTAGGTTGAGATGTCCTTACCTATAGGTATAATGCATCTCCTTTGAGTTTACCTGATAGTAGGGCAGACGGAATGAGCTCTCAAAAATAGAATAGGGTTACTCACATGTTGTCTCTACCCGTGGCATGGTAATGACGCTCTTTCAATCAGGACAAAGATTGGACCCCACCAGTTCAGTTTTTGGGCATGTTGGTTAGATGATTACCTCCCACAGTCTCAGTTTCAGTCTCATTCTCAGTCTCAGTAAAAGAACTCAGATAGTTCTTCAGATTCAGGACTGTCAGCTACAGTCACCCCTCAATACAGAACTCAGCTAGTTTCACCATATTCAAGACTGTCAAATACAGTCACTCATGCTATCAGCTATATCATTTATCAGAACTCATATTATCTGTAACACCCCGTAAATTTTTTTCGTACACTTATCGCGATTATATGGAGTCCTAAAGGCTTGCGTATGGGTTAAATTAAGTTTATGGTGTTCGGAAGTATCCCGTCAATAGTTGTATGTGTAGGTATTGGAATAAGCTTTCCAACGATATAAAGTTTGCCCAAAACAGAGGAGTATTTCATATAAGCGAGCACATTCGAAATTTCAAAACGGTGGCCGGGAAGCCTGTGAACAGTAAATCTGCAGAAAAATTACTGCAGCTAGGCAATTTTTTTTTGGGTCAACTTTAAACGACCATAACTCCTTGTAAATGAAGAACTGGGTGGTATACTTTATATGAAAATGAAATCCCTTTGAATTATCTTTCCAATGCAATTGGTTTCACCCAAATCCGATATCGGAGCAAAGAGTTATGATCGATTTACTTCAGCCTGTCAAAACTGTCCACTGGGGACAGATTCGGATTTTATTTAAATTTTTAGGGAAAAATGGTCATTTTCTATTACCTCTTGGACGAAAATTGGTCTTTATAAACATACACTTAGCCTCATATATATCATATATCATCCAATTATTAAGAGAAGGTGAAACCCTAGCCTAATTTCAACTTCAAATATTTTGTGATTCAACCGTAGAAAATTCAAATTGGTTCCGTAGTTGTGTTCACCATCTCGAAAGCTTCGAGAAGCACCCCATGGTTATGTAAGGAGGATTCTAAATACAAGAGTTCATTGTTAAGGTATGAATATTGTTTATTCTTGATTCTTATCCATGAATAAGTATTGATAAAGGATTATGAGTATTGTCTTGATGTTGGAAGATAACTAGAAACATAGTTATGAATTGTTTTGTATAAATTGTTAGTAGTAAATTATGGAAGTTGTTGTATTGGATTATGGAGGATAAATTGTGGTGATATATCATTATATTAGTGGTTATGTATGCCTAGTGATCATGTTGGTATTAGATGGTGATTAAGAAGGGAAATAAAGGCTAAGAGTGATGTTGAGGGATATTGCATGAAAATGCATGATATGTGAATGTAATAAGAGTATAAGAGGATGTATGTAGCACTCTTATTGATGAGTTAAAGGATTACTTCCTAGACATTATTTGGTGAATTTAATACCTAAATGGTAAGGTTTGGTTGCTAATACTAGTTTGCCACAAATGACTTATTGTAGATAAGTGTTCGAAGAGTACGGGAAGTCAAGTTGGACTTGTATTGAAGTGGTTATATCAAGGTATGTAAGACATACTCTATCTAATCTTTGGCATGAATAATGACCCATGGCACTCTCAAGTAAGCTTCCAACATTGTCCTACGACACATGACACATAATAACATCATATGATCTTCGACACTACTAATTGAACTTGTTTTCACTTTTAAGATGTCCGGCTAGTCAAAAAAAATGTCCATATACTATTGTTGACTCCGAAATGGTTTAATGAGGTATCCATGATTCTCTACTTCATTTTCATGATATTGATTACCTATTTACATGTTTTTCCTATTGAGGTATCATGGTTTCAAGTTCCATAAGGTGTGACCACAAAGTAACCAATCTCAAAGATTAATTGAATTAAGAAATGGAATGTCTTTATTTTAAATTGATGATATGATGTATTGTATTAGTACCACTGATCAGTTGGCCATTGTATTATAAAGATTATGTATATATGCTATTCCAGGGGTGGTCCCTGATGTATTGTATTAGTACCACTGATCAGTTGGCCATTGTATGACATATGTTATGTATTGATAAGGAATACGGGAAGTAATGATATAAAAGTAATGTGCAGGTATCCCATCAGCTCTTTTAAGTGTGGTCTACTCATACTGTTTATTCACTGGTATCTGGGTTCTGTTGATCTTTTGTATCTCATCTTGATACTCACTGCCTTACATACTCAGTACATATTTTCGTACTGACGTCCCTCACGGGGGACCTGTATTCATGCCTGCAGGAATAGGTACTTCAGGTCATACACCTCCGCAGTAAGAGCTAGGACATTCTGTTGATAGTGGTGAGCTCCAGTTGTTTTGGGGCATCCCAAGTCGTTTCTTTATGTATTTTTGGTATTTGTATAAAAGTCTTTTGTGGGCGGGAGTTTGTCCCAACCCTAACTCAGTTGTGTATCTATGTAGAGGCTTTTGTAGACATATTGTACATCCATAGGAGTGTTTGGTTGATAGACGTGATGGCTCTGACGGCCAATTATTGTTTATATATATATATATGCGGGTCTGCTGGGCTGATACAGGTATTGTTTTCTTCTATTTACAACGAAGTGCTGCCCAAATTTCTAATTTTCATAAGTAATGTAAATGTGAAAGTATAGGTTATGAACGGGTTCTCCCGGGCCTCCTCGGCTACGGGTGCCAGTCCGCTCCAATGGGATTTGGGGCGTGACATTCTCATTATTCACATTCATGACTGTCAGATACAGTCAAACATATCAGCTCTTCATATTCACGGCTGTTAGATATAGTCAATCAAATTTATTCTTTATAATTAGACTACCAGATGCAGTCAACTAGGCCAGTTCTTCATAATCAAAACTGTCAGAAATAGTCATTCATGTATCAGTAATATAGTTTCAGTCCTTCAGTATTCAGCAATACAATATCAGTTCCTCACTTATTAGTGATTCACATATCGATATCAGTAAACTCAGTCATTCGGTATCTCAGTACCAGTAAACTCAGGTTGTCAGTATCCAGGATCGGTAACCAGTATCTCCATGAGTTTAGTTACAGTTATGTATGTATGTATTCTCACGTTCATATTAGTCGGCATTGTTCATGCATGTAAACCCTTTGCATTTATCCTACCTCACTTGCATACCAGTACATTCAAAGTACTGACGCATTTGTGCTATGGTGTCTTATACATAGGTTTAGAGTCACGAGCTTCAGATCAGCAATAGATTCCAATCTCAGCAGCCAGAGTTAGAAGTGAGTCCTCATCTTTTGAGGACATATTGATTTTATTGCTATTTTAGTTTTTAGTTTATTTTAGTTCAGTTGCTAGATGGAGTTAGTGGGGACATGTCCCATCAACTCCTTATTCAGAAAGTTAGAGGCTTTCGGACTATAGCATATTAGACAGTTATTTCAGATTTGTTTTTGGTATTTTTATACCATTTTTAGACATTGTTCTTATCAGATGTTTGTTTAGATTTGAACCTTATGGCCTTTCAGTACATGTTTTCTACATCTTCATGTTATATTATGCAGTATACAGGTACAGATATCAGTCATGGGTTAGATTTTGGTCCTTCGAGGTCATGAGCACCGTGTAGCATTCCGGTTTAGAAAATCAGGGTGTTACAAGTTTTCCTCAGCTTAACTAGTTTCATTCGGGGATGAATAATCCCAAGGAGGAGATATTGTAACACCCCGTATTTCCCTATCATAATCTAAGTCCCAATACATGAGTACTCGTACATAAAAATTTTGAAACACTCATTATTCTTCTTTTTAGAGTTGCCATTACGTAGGAAATTGAATTAGCTTTCCAACGATATAAAATTTGCCTAAATCCAATAACCAGGTAAGAATTTATGGCAATTTTAAGTTTCAATCGTTAAATACTGTCACTTTACCCATCAGCGCGTCGCAGAGTATGTCAAAATAGCAATTGTCAGTTTCCAGTGTTACTTCACGATAGTGGCGTATCGCGCCATCAGTAAGTTTCGTAATTGTCAATTTCCGGTGGAGGTGTGCGTCATGGAGCGTCGCGGAGCAGGCCAAATTGGTAATCCAAAGCCTTACTGTGATAGCTCCGTATCACGGTGTTTGTCCAGGTCCCAGCTGTCCCTTTTCCAGTGGCTTGGCGTGATAGTGGCGCGTCACGCTAAGGCCAAAAATTGGGATGGTCAGTTTTCAGCTTTCGTTTTTAAATTTATTTAAGGGTATTTGGGTCTTTTTCCACAGCCATAATACGTCTAAAACATGAGATTTAACCTATTAGTTACCTAAGTACTCATCAGTATTCAATGTTTCTTCAAAATTGAAGATCTCCTTTTCAAAAACAAGAACCCTAGCCCTCAAATTCAAGGCAATTTCTCAAGAACTCTCCATCAATCCTTCCAAATTCAGTAACCCGGGTATGTTAGATGTTCACCCATGGATTCCTTTCATCCATGGAGCTCAAGTAACCTTTTTAATTATAAATCTATGATCTTTTTAAGTTATTTGATTTTAAATCATGATTTCACCCATTAATCTCCATGAACTTTGATTTAATACCATGTTTTAATGAAGTTATTGTTGTTATTCGATTCCTCATGTTTTAGTATTATCATTTGTTGAAATTAATCATGACTTAGTATTTTCCATGATAATTTCATGTCAATTATGTCAGTCCTTTAGTAATTCTATGATTATGTTAAACCATGAACTATAAGTATTTGATAAAATGCCTACAAGAGCAATTGTTTAATAAGAGTCTTCATGCTACGTCCTTTAATGTTTTAATGTCATGTTACTACTATTGTTTTGAGTCCTGTGGGTATTGAATACCCAAAACCGTAATTGTTTACTTAATGTTATCTCAGTATCTTCAGAATAAATTCAGATTATATCATGAGCATTATCAGAATAGTTAGTTAAACTCAGAATATTCTAGCATTTCAGTGTCATTCAGTTGGGAGTAGGATTTAGCACCGAGCTAGTATAGGGATGGCGGCTTCCCCATCATATAGGCAGAGTCGTTAGTATCAGTCCCTATACTCCAGAACTATGTAGCCAACGTAGGATATGAGTAGTCACTCATTAGATTAGGCTTGACTATCTCGCAGGGATCACCCATCAGTTCAGGCTTGACACCCATAGTCCTTTGGACATGATATCAGTTTAGTGGATCCACATAGCCAGCGTTAGTACCTGTGGAACGGTATTAACACCCTTCCAACTAGGGTTACAGGTTGGACCCCAATTATCTCAAATTGGGGAATGTCGGTTAGATGATACCTCCCACAGTTTCAGATATAGTGTCAGTTACAATCCCAGCTCAGTTATTCAGTCTTAGTGTCGTTTGACCAAAGCATACAGATTTCACTTATTTTTAGTGTTTTAATTTATAGATCTCATCCAGTTCATGTCATATGCTTGGCCATGCATCTTCAGTGTCTACAGATTTTCATGTATCTTCAGTATTTTACAGACTTTCATGCATGTTTACTATCTATAGATTTCATGTTCTCTATTCAGTAGTCCTTGCATTACATGTATATTTAGATAGATCATTACTCCTATTCATGAAACCTTGCATGTTAACCTACCTTATTTAGCATACCAGTACATTTAAAGTACTGATCGCATACCTTTTTTTGCTCTATGATGTGTCATATCATAGGTGCTGACGCTCAGCTCTCGGATCGCACTTAGTCCCTCAGATTCTCAGCATTACAATAGCAGTGGTGAGTCCCCATCACCCGAGGACAAGCTATCTTATTTCATGTCTTTATTTCAGTAGTCAATAGAGTTAGTTGGGGGCTTGTCCCATCAAAACTTAGTCAGCCAGTCTTAGAGGCTTTTCAGACATTACAGTCAGTTAGTTGCTCAGTTTATCAGTACTTTATCAGATTCAAATAGCCGTTTTCCTAGATATATATTTCAGTTTGAATTCAGATATTTAAAACCTTATGGCACTTCAGTTACTCTTCCGCATTCATGATTATATTACCCAGTGCTCACAGCAGGTACCAGCTCATGGGTTAGCTTGTGATCTCTCGGAGTTGTAAGCACCGTGTAACGACTAGGGGGTAGTCTCAGGTCGTTATATCCAGGTTGCTTGTGATTGGCTGAAATATATCACTTTGACAATTGGCGACTTTAGACTGGTTCTTGAATTTGAATGAGATTTACACATCATTTGTACATGTGGCGTCGTATCGTTGGTCTTCAATTTGACGGGGATGTCAAGTCACGCTGACACGTGGCATGGGTCTGGGCTCCAAAGTGTAATGGACCTTGGTCTTGAATTTGATAAAATGGACCAACTAATTTGTAAAGCCTAGATTGATTAATTAACCCAAATGATCGTGAATTAAATTCAAATTTTATCTGAATTTAATCCGTCGAATTTTATATTTCTACACACATCCGTTATGGTGGCAACTTTTTTTTCTATCATTTATGATTTTCTATCGAGCTATATATGTCCCCAAACTATTTACTTAAATTTATATTAGATGTTTCGTGGCTATATTTCGTGTGTTATTGTTGATTTTTAGACTTTGTATCAGATATTATGATTTTTTCTATTATAAGATGTTTGAATTCTATTTAAATTGTTATTCCATTTTTTAATGTGAGAACCCTCTATGATGATGAATGCCATTGGTTTGCCTAACGGATAATAGCTCATTAGGTACAAGTCGTGACTCATAAATTTGGATCATGATAGATTGAACGAGTGTCAATGATCATTTCCTTCGAACATTAATAACTTTATTGTATCACATTTTGATAAAATTAAGTCAATGCTTTGAGAAATATTTTGGGTATGACTGCAATTAATAACTAATGATAAAATTGGAAGAAATTGATAAAATTTTATTTAATTTTTCAAACTAAACAAGTATTATTGAATTATTATTTTTAGTATAGCGAACAAATAAGATAACAAAGGATATATCTCAAAATAGAGGTATATTTAATTAAAACTCTGAAACAAGAACAATGGAGTTTACTATGCCAATAACATTTTTAGAAAGAGTAAACCATTTTCCATTTTCAAAATAAAGATAGGCACTTTTATTGACCACTACGAATGATTGACCAAAAAAACATATATCAGTCTTTTGCCAAGATGCCTATGACTAGCTTTTTCAATTGCTCCAATAAATTATTGTACAAGTAAGGAAACTACATATATAAGTCTTTGTTGTTGGTCTTAAGCACTTTTTCTCCATGACAAGCTATTGGACAATAGCAAGTACGTGTCCTTATGTCACATACCGGAGACCCAACGTTGCATATCAATTGGTGATCACAGTCTTCATCCTTATTACACAAACACACACACACACACCCATTGCTTCCTTGTCCTGATTACACCATTGATATATATAGTTGACTAAGTTAATAATTTGAAAACAACTAGAGTTATCTCTTCCATGTACTAAAATGTGGTAGCACTATAATTATATCTCTTCGCAACTTAATTATTATCGTAGCAATTTATTTAGAGGAAAGAATAGGTTGCTTTATAATGTCAAATCCGTTTACCCCAAATATTGACTTCACTCAATTCTTACATTTTTAATTTTCTTGTTTATTATTTTCTTCACCAATAAACATCTGATTGAGTTGAGAACTGTGTTAACCATTTTCGCAATTCAAGATTCATCTTTTAAGCCTACGAGAAGAGTCTTTTACGATAAAAGGGATCCTAATACTCAAAATGACTGAACGAGTCATTGTGGTCTTAAATAATGTAGCGAATTAAAGAAATAGTATCAAAGGATGTAACACAATCTTTTCTTGCATGAAGTACTTAGAAAAATGGGTCATTTAATTTCCTTTTGCAAATAAACTCATTAAGAAAATTATGATTTTCAGACCACATAACTATATAAGGTATAATACTACCAAATATATAGGCATATTTTCATATTTACTGAACATATATTATTTTACAATACACCTTCACCAAACTTCCCCAAAAATAGAAAAAACATATAAACTCGAATCAAGCATGATCAAATTAAATAATTTTACATTATAAATATTGTAGATAATTACAGAAATTATGTAACAAATGTGACACAATCGTTTACAGATAACTTGGAATATGCATCACTGACGGAGCCAAAAGTTTTAGAAGGGTGTAAAAGCAATATTGCATAAGTAATTTTTTTTGATGAATAGATGCATCAAAATTTTCTAAATCAAACTACGTTAGATTATCAATTTCACTATCATGCAACATATGAATTCATTCACAGGTCCTTTTGTTTTGGGGTTTTTCACTACATTGGAGCCCCGGTTCAGTCGGATCGCGCACTATAAGGCTTATTCTAGGGGTGACGCTCCCAACAAGATTTTCTTCATATTCAGGACTTGAACCTGAGACCTCTGATTAAGGGTGGAGTAGTCCCACCACTACGCCACAATCCATGTTGGTTATTCACAGGTCTATTGACATAAATCATCATTTTTTTTTGGATGCGTTGACATTCCAATTTTTCGTAGACTATTATTGAGCTGAGACAACATCCACATTCATTCAAATGACATTAATTTTCCAAATGGACAGTAACTCATTGGTTGCTAGTCATGGCTTAAGAATTTGAATTATGAGATACTGACACTTAGCGAGCATAAAAAATCACTAATTAATCTAATTATAAATTTGCATCTCAAAATAGGGGTATATTTAAAGGTAAATATGCTGCAATAATAACATTGCAAGGAAAATAGCTTTCAACTTTTTTTCTCACAGTCAAGTAGCTTTCAGATCTTTTTCATTCAAACAGAGTAAATCATTTTCCAATTTCAAAATGAAGATAGGAAACTTTTATTTATCATTATAAATGGACACAAAAAAACATGAATTAGTCTTTGTTGTTGGTCTCAAGGAATTTTTGTCCATGATAAGTTGTTGGACAAGAGCAAGTATGTGTCCTTATGTCACATACAGGACAATAGCATTTTTTCCAACAACATACTGGAGCCTCTTGTTCGCACACAAGCCCATTGCTAATACAGTTATCATCTTCACTGCACGTAAGCCCATTGCTTCCTTGTCCTGATTACACCATTAATATTGTTAACTAAGTTAATAATTTAAAAAAAAAAACTAGAATTATCATACTCAATATATTGAAAAGGGATTAAAATTGATCATAAGTGGAACATAAAAGAGAGTTGGATTAGTACTATAATTATACCTCTTTGTAACTTAATTGTTATCTTGGCAATTTATTTATCGGGAAGAAAAGGTTGCATCATAATTTTGTGTCTGTTCATCCCAAATGTTGACTTTGATCCGTCCTTAAGTTTTTTATTTTATTCTCTAATACACATTTAATTAACCGAGAATCGTATGTGTTACCCATTTTCGCTAGTCATGATTCATATTTTAAGTCCACAGAAAGAATCTTTTACAAAAAAGGAGTCCTAATACTCAAAAGGGCCGAATGAGTTGTTGCAATCTTAAAACGAATAATAAACTATCTTTGAAGTATGAAAAATATTTTATAATTATTAAATATGAAAAGGACCAAATTCAGGAAACAAAAAAGTTGCTACCACCTCAAAATTTATCAACAAAGTGTGACTATAGCCTGCACATAGAATATGAATTACTGAGTAATATAGGTAAATAGATAAAAAAAAAATGCTTACCTAACAAAATAAGCAAAAAAGAGACCAAGAAAATCTTAAGGAACGTTGTCTTCTCCATTCTCTTCCAAGTGTAGTGGTAGCACAAGAATAACTCTATGATTTGATATCTCTTTGCAACTTAACGTACTGTTGATTTTAGCAATAAATATAGGCTGGAAGCAATACACCTGCACCAAACTATAAGGAAACTAAATATTTTGTCATTAGTTTAAAACTTGAAAGGAAAATAAAGATTATTGAATATTCTTACACTAAAAAAAGAGAAAGTGAAATATTCTATCATTAATATAAATCATAATTCATAAGGTAAAAGGAAAGCAAATTTCAACAATTATAGAAAGAGACAGGGGAGAAAATTCAAAATAGGATGAAATCACCTTTATCCTTCAATCTTTCATCGATCTCTAGTGACAACAACAATAACCGTAAACACGAGGATAGAGAGAAGAATCGGCGAGGTTTTATTTTAATTTCTTTCTGGAGCCTTTTCCCTCTTGGCAGAGTTACACAGAGCTTTTAATATACAAACAGCTAACTCCCTTTAACTGATCAATAAATTGTTTAGCTTCATCATTTGGTTTGTTTTGATCAGCCGAATACGTCCCAAAAGCATCCCTAGTCATCTCACTCTATCAAGAATTTCAACAGTATTCTCCCTCGATTTATGTATTTGGTCTTGTAGCTTGCCACGTTGGCCTATTGTGGACGCATTTAAAGGTTGGTATCTTGCTTGAATGTTGTTGGGTTGAAATACTTGTATGCTTTATTTTGTGCGAATTTGACATATATATTCTTTTAAGCGTGATTTTTTTTATAAAATTGCTCTGAGGGGTATGATAGGCGGATCAATTATCTAACTGGATTCTTGTAGCTCATATATATATATATATATATATATATAGTACAAACCATTTCACAAACACTACCATGCAACACTTGAACTCATTCATGGCATTCCTGGACTATTATTGAAGTGAGCCCACAGCCACATCCGTTCATGGTGGAAACTTTTGCTATCGGGCTATGTATGTCTCCAAATTATTTACTTAATTTTATGTGTAAACAATATAAATCTCAGACTTTAGCTAGTTAATTATTTTTTCTACCGAATTTGTTATTTAGTTTTTCTCTCTCCCATATTTTAAATGTTCATATACATTTCTCTACGATATTATACATTACAATCTATGTATATGAGATAACCGTTTTAGCGTTATTTAAGAAAATAAATTAAGTCTAATAATTATTCAAAATAATATTTAAAAAAATAAATCAAGTCTAATAATTATCCAATATTATACCTTATTAATGTGTGATTAATGAATCCCTTAATTATGCAATTTTTTCAAAAAATATACTCCTAAAAGAAAATTTACCACATAAATCACCTAGAAATTTTTAGAATCAAAGAAAAAAGACCCTTATAAAATAACGGGACATAGAAAGTTTTAAAACGAAAAAAAAATCGTAAAAAAAGAAATTTTACTACGTAAATCTACGAAAAATTTTACTACCTAGTCTACATATACAAGAAATTTTAATACGTAAGTATGGAAAAAGTTAAAACCAAAAAATAATGAATTCCTATAAGATTAGAAGAATATGGCAACAGTAAACCCCAATCTTTATACATATGTCTTTGCAAAATACACATTTCAAGCATCACATATACATAACAATATGAAACAAAACTTGAAAACATAAAGATAACATATCCTATACATGCCTAACGTTCTTTCATATACAAAATACTGCTATGTATATGAGTCATATACATAACGGTGTTATGTATAACACTATTGATGCATAACATATACATAACTCTGTGTTGTATATGACCTGAAATTAAACAACCCAATATTGTCTTTTTCAATAGATATACATAACAGATTTATGTAGATAAGTTGAAATAAAAACGTCCAATCAATGACATAACTACAAATATATACATAACTCGCTATGTATCATAGTTCAAAATAACAACATGAATTTACAAAGTAAGCTGCCCATATACATGATAAATTTAATGTACAAGAAGTCGTCTCTAACATTATACATAACTAATTTATGTATAAGGTTGAAATAACAACAAAACGCTCTTATATAACAATGTATAAGAATGCGTAAATAAAAAAAATACAGATTCAACAAAAAACTAATATACCTTCGGAAGATGCAATCGTGATGATTCTTCACTTTTTATCTTACTAGAAATTTAGAAACGAGCTTTTTAGAGCTTGTACGAGCAAATTTTCTCGACTTCTTCATCTTAGCAGGATCGTTTTGGTATTTCGATCTATTTTCTCTAAAACTCGGACCAGACTCCATTACTATGCTTAAGTTTTGATAATTACATACAAGTAACTCATAGATGTTTGATTTAGTAAAGTTGAAAAATTTAAGAAAATAAATTAACCTCAAAAATAAATTGAAGAAGATGTTTATGTTCAACAATTTGATAAGATAAGGTTTGTAAATTCAAACCTTAAAACTCCTTAATTATGGTCGCTTGATTTTAGGCACAAATTATGGAGGTGTGATATGTATATGGATATGTATATAGAGGTTGGTGTAATACCCTAAGTTTTAGCTGAAAAAGGAAAATAAATAAATAAAGGATTGGGATAATGGGTTAAACCCAAATTAAATAGAAAAGGAAAAGTGATTGTGTGGCCTTTTAAAACCTATTTAACCTATAATAAAAGGCATTGTCTTTGCCATCACTGGAAGCACGACATCTTTAACAAAAGGCAAAATTGCTATCTGCCTAATCTCGTGCAAGAGAAAGAAAAAGACGATCAAATTATTCGTTCAGTGAAAAGGAAAGAAAGCTTAAGGGTTTTGACTGGGAATTCTTTCGGGTTTAAGGTAAATTCATTCCTACATCCTTATCGTGATATTTAGTCTTGATAATTTACTTTGGGTATTGAAATTTAATTTTTAAAGGCAAGAATTATGGACAATAAGGGTTGTTTTGGATACTAGTTCAATGAATTGGAAATATCATGAAACCTTGAACGTTGGGCAATCTAATTTTACTATGAATTAGCCTAAAATAAGATATCTAACACGAGAATGGATATGATGTGATTATAGGTTTGATCCAATAAAGCGATACGAATCATTCGAGGTGACAAATTGGTATTTCGACAAGAGTACTGTGAGTAGTAATCTTACCATAATTTGTGTTTGTTAACTTGCATATTTTATACTTGATTTTGATGAAACAATGAGTTATGAACTATTTTGAAATTGCATGTGGGGCAAGTCCTTTACTTTATATGATATTGAAATTGTTATTTGAGATATGATATTATTACTGTGAATATTCCTCACTTACACGAGAAATATGTATTTTGACATGTGTTTTAATTCACGGTTTATATGTAACATGATTTGATATGAACTTTAAATGATATGTACTATTCTTAAAAATGCTTTCATATTAATATCATATTATTTACAAAGTATAAATGAGAGTAGACCTTGATTGAATCCCATAGCTAACGGCGGAATCGTTAGACCCGGTGCACCTTGTATTAACTGATGACTATTACAGCCCTCGCAAGTGGAAAGGTAAAACTAGCATACTGATATGATATTTGACTCCTTTATGAGGGGTCCACTGTTATGAGCTATTCTTGATGAAGAAGAATGTCACACTGATTACATGATTCATTCTTGGAAACCTCTCAAATATGTATATTTGATATGATGTGATGATTTTTGAGTTTATTATTGAACTATTGGTTCGCTTTGCTTACATGAAGCAACGATACTATTTCTTGTTACTTTTTTCTGAAAGGGCATTTATTCATGATGTTTTATGACTTGTCCCCATTAAAACGGTTGTGGTTAAGTGTTATTACTCACTGAGCTAGCGTCTCACTCCTCGCTATTACTTTTCAGAGAATGCAGGTGACGGTGAGGATCTCGTTAGCTAGAGGATTTGAGTAGAATATTTCTGGTGAGCCCCGCATTTGTTCGTCTGGACTACAGTTTATTCATTTGTCATAGTCTTTTTCTTGAAAACTCTTAGTTTGCTCCATAGTCATGTCTTTAGAGTTTTGAGTATTCTTTCATTATTTTGAATTTGTGGAGTATTTGAACTCCTCTCATGTTTTGGAGATGGAATTTATATTATTATTTGGTGGTGTTGGAGATTTCTTGATCATTTGGGGTGGATTGTGTTGGTGTTATTGATATGTTGGTTGTGGTTCTGTTGATTTGAGATAAGAAATTTTCTTGATAGGCCCAAAAACAAAGGAAACCCTGCCCGATTTTCTGTAGAAATCTGACGAGGCTTCCTTTAGAGTCCTAAATTCCTTAGCGCCGGTCATGATCCTATTTTGAGTCATGACAAAGTTGGTATCAGAGACAGGTTAGGTTAATTCTGTGACTATGAAGCGCACGATAGTAGTAGAATCTCAATTATGGTTATGTTGCCGGCCATTTCTATAATCGTGATTCTGCGAGAGCATGATAGGATGTGTCTTAATCTTCTTTCTCATTCTTTCTTACGTGAGTGACGTTTAGGACCATTTAGATGTATCTAACTATTCTTGTTTTGTTAATCAAATGGTTCGTAGAGCAACTAATGGTAAGGGAAAAGGCGGAGCCCATAAAAAGGCTCGAGGTAGGGGTAGTGGTGATACCGTAGGGAATCGGACTGCTACTCTAAGAAATTTAAGAGAACCCACTCTTCTGTGTCCTCATACTTTATTGTGAGATTTGATAAATAACCAGAGATGTTAAATTGTCCTTTTCTTATTGCTACTCCCGTGGGAGATTCCTTATTAATTGAGTATGTGTACCGTAATTGCGAGATTATAGTGGAAGGTAAGGTTACCCTTCCCTTACTGACTTTATTGTACTGGATATGATTGATTTTGATGTGTTTATGGTCATGGATTGGTTATCGCCTTGCTATGATACCGTAGATTGTCATGCAAAGATAGTTCGATTTTAGATACCCAACAAATCTAGTTTTGTATTGGAAAGGGGTCAAGTTTCAGAGGTTAGTAAAGTTATATCTTTTATGAAGACCCAACAACTATTGAAGAAAGGTTGCATAGGTCTCTTGTCTATGATAAGTGATGTTAGAGAAGGAGCCCTTAGTTTTAAGGAGCTACATGTGGTGAAAGAATTTTCTGATGTATTTCCTGAGGAGTTGCCAAGATTACCTCCAGTTCAAGAGATAGACTTCGGTATTTATTTGACACCTAACATTATGCCAATATCTATACCCCCCATATCGCATGGCACCAGCAGAGTTGAAGGAGCTCAAACATCAGTTGTAGACTTGCTAGATAAGAGTTTCATCAAACCAAGTGTGTCACCATGGGGTGCACCCATTGTGTTTGTAAAGAAGAAAGATGGGTCTCTAAGAATGTGTATGTACTACAGACAGCTAAACAAGGTAACAATACATAATAAGTATCTATTGCCTCGTATAGAGGATCTGTTTGATCAGTTACAAGGGGTTGTTTATTTTTCAAAGATTGATCTTCGATCTGGTTATCATTAGCTTAGAATAAGTTCCAAGACAATATTCAGAACTCGATATGGGTATTATGAGTTTCTTGTGATGCCTTTCGGGTTAACCAATGCTCCTACTGCATTCATAGACTTGATGAATAGGGTGTTCATGCCGTATTTGGACAAATTTATAATAGTATTTATTGATGATATTCTGATATATTCTCGTAGCCAGGAAGAACATGAGAATCATCTGATGACTATATTACAGACATTGTGGGAACATAAGCTTTATGCTAAGTTCTCAAAGTGCAAATTTTAGCTCGACTCAGTATCCTTTTTGGGACATGTTGTCTCCAAAAAAGGTATCACGGTGGATTTTAAAAAGACAAAAACAGTGGAAAAATGGCCTAGACCTACTTCACCAACAGAGATTCACATCTTTATAGGTTTGGCTAATTGCTATAGGCGTTTTGTGCAGGATTTCTCTAAAATTGCAGCTCCGTTGACCAGATTGACACAGAAAAATGTGAAGCTCCAGTGGACGGAAGAGTGTGAGTAGTGTTTTCAGAAACTCAAAACATGTTTCACCATTGCACCAGTTTTAGCCTTACCATCAGGTTCAGGAGGATTCAAGGTATTTTGTAATGCTTCGAGGGTTGGATTAGGATGTGTTCTCATGCAACATGATCATGTTATAGCTTATGCTTTGAGACAGTTGAAGAATCACGAGTTGAACTATCCTACACATGATTTAGAGATGGTCGTTGTGGTTTATGCTTTTAAGATTTAGAGGCATTACTTATACGGTGAAACTTGTGAGATTTATACCGGTCACAAGAGCTTGAAGTATATTTTTCAGCAGCAAGATCTAAATCTTCGACAACATCAGTGGGTGGAATTACTTAAAGATTATGATTGTGTTATCTTGTATCATCCTGGAAAAACTAATGTTGTGGCTGATGCTTTGAGCAGGAAATCTATAGGTAGCTTGACACATATAGCTCCTGAAAGGAGAAAACTTGCAAAAGATATGCAAAAACTTGAAGGAAAAGATGTCAGTTTTGGTGTTGAAAAGTCAGGGGTGTTGTTATCTTATGTTCAAGATAAATATTCTTTAGTAGAGCGCATAAAGACGACTCAATTTGAGGATATGCAGTTGTGTAAATGTCGAGATGAGGTCCTAGATGGTCAAAGTAAGACGATGAGTGTTGATTGTGATGGTATTTTTCAAGTGGGTAATCGATTATGTGTACCAGCTGTAGATGGGTTAAGACGAGCCATTCTTGAGGAAGCTCACAACTCCAGATATACCATTCACCCTGGTTCCACTAAGATGTATCATGACCTGAAGCAGTTGTACTGGTGGGAAGGTATAAAAAAAGATGTTGCTAACTTTGTTTCTAGTTGCTTGACTTGTCAACAGGTTAAAGTGGGCATCAACGACCAGCAGAACTATTGCAAGAGATCAGGATTCCAGATTGGAAATGGAAAGGAGTTACCATGGATTTTTTAATCGAGCTACCGCGAACCATTAAAGGTTATGACTCTTTATGGGTAGTTGTAGACCGACTTACTAAGTCAGCTTACTTTCTGCCAGCTAAGACTACATATAATAGAGTGAAATATGCTTAGTTATTTATGAATGAAATTGTCCGACTTCATAGAGTTCCATTGTCAATCATTTCTGATAGAGGGTCATAGTTCACTTCATGCTTTTGGAGATCGTTTCAAGAAGCGTTGGGTACCCGAGTAGATCTTAGTACTTCTTTTCATTCACAGACAGACGGCCAGTCCGAGCATACTATACAAATTTTTGGGGATATGTTGAGAGCCTGCATTCTTGACTTTGGAGGTAGTTGCGATTCTTACTTACCCTTAGCTGAATTTGCTTACAATAATAGTTTTCAGTCAAGCATTCAGATGGATCCATATGAAGCCTTGTGTGGTAGGCAATGTCATTCTTCTATCGGGTGGTTTGAAGTTGGAGAGGCTAAGGTTTTAGGACCAGACTTGGTACAGGATGCTATGGACAAGGTCCAATTTATTAGACAGAGGTTTCTCACAGCTCAAAGCAGACAATAATCTTATGTAGACAAGAGAAGAAGAGATTTGGTGTTCGCTGTTGGGGATAAGGTTTTTCTACGAGTCTCTCCTATGAAGGGTGTGATGCAATTCAGAAAAAGAGGTAAATTGATCCCAAAGTATGTAGGACCTTATGAATACTTGAGCGTATAAGAGGAGTGACGTATTATGTGGCACTCCCTCCCGAGATGTCCGTCATCCATCCAGTGTTCCATGTCTCTATGCTAAGAAAGTGTATATCAGATTCTTCTCACGTGCTCGAAGCACTGACCTTGCAACTTGATGAGAACTTAACCTATGAGGAGGAACCAGTGGCTATCATTGATTGACAAGTAAGAAGTTTATAGTCAAAAGAGTTTGTGTCCGTGATAGTCTTATGGAAGAACTATACCATTGAAGATGCTACGAGGGAGTCAGAAAAGGGTATGAGAGTCAAGTACCATCACTTATTTCAGTCTTCAGGTATGCACTTATTCTAAATTTGGGGACCAAATTTTTTAAGGTGGAGAGAATGTAATACCCCAAGTTTTAGTTGAAAAAGGGAAATAAATAAATAGAGGATTGGGATAATGGGTTAAATCCAAATTAAATAGAAAAGGGAAAGTGATTGTCTGGGCTTTTAAAACCCATTTAACCTATAATAAAAGGCATTTCCTTTTCCATCACTGGAAGCTCGATATATTTAACCAAAGGCAGAATTTCTATCTGCCTAATCTCGCGCAAGAGAAAGAAAAAGACGATCAAATTATTCGTTCGGTGAAAAGGAAAGAAAGCTTAAGGGTTTTGACTGAAAAATTTTTTGGGTTTAAGGTAAATTCATTCCTACATCTTTATCGTGATATTTAATCTTGATAATTTACTTTGGGTATTGAAATTTAATTGTTAAAGGCAAGAATTATTGACAATAAGGGTTGTTTTGGATACTAGTTCAATGAATTGGAAATATCATGAAACCTTAAATGTTGGGCAGTCTAATTTTACCATGAATTAGCCTAAAATAAGATATCTAACATGAGAATGGATATGATGTGATTATAGGTTTGATCCAATAAAGCGATACGAATCATTCGAGGTGACAAATTGGTATTTCGACAAGAGTACTGTGAGTAGTAATCTTACCATAATTTGTGTTTGTTAACTTGCATATTTTATACTTGATTTTGATGAAACAATGAGTTATGAACTATTTTGAAATTGCATGTGGGGCAAGTCCTTTACTTTATATGATATTGAAATTGTTATTTGAGATATGATATTATTACTGTGAATATTCTTCACTTACATGAGAAATATGTATTTTGACATGTATTTTTATTCACGGTTTACATGTAACATGATTTGATATGAACTTTAAATGATATGTACTATTCTGAAAAATGTTTTCATATGAATATCCTATTATTTACAAAGTATAAATGGGAGTAGACCTTGATTGAATCCCGTAGCTAACGGCGGAATTATTAGACCCGGTGCACCTTGTATTAACTGATGACTGTTACAACCCTGGCAAGTGAGAAGGTAAAACTAGCATACTGATACTAATATGATATTTGACTCCTTTATGAAGGGTCCACTGTTATGGGCTATTCTTGATGAAGAAGAATGTCACACTGATTACATGATTCATTCTTGGAAACCTCTTAAATATGTATATTTGATATGATGTGATGCTCTTTGAGTTTATTATTGAACTATTGGTTCGATTTGCTTACATGAAGCAACGATACTATTTCTTTTTACTGTTTTCTGAAAGAGCATTTATTCATGATGTTTTATGAGGTGTCCCCATTAAAACGGTTGTGGTTAAGTGTTATTACTCACTAAGCTAGCGTCTCACTCCTCTCTATTATTTTTCAGAGAACGCAGGTGACGGTGAGGATCTCGTTGGCTAGAGGATTCGAGTAGCATATTCCTGGTGAGCCCCGCATTTGTTCGCGCGGGCTACAATTTATTCATTTGTTATATTCTTTTTCTTGAAAACTCTTAGTTTGCTCCATAGTCATGTCTTTAGATTTTTGAGTATTCTTTCATTATTTTGAATTTGTGGAGTATTTGAACTCCCTTCATGTTTTGGAGATGGATTTTATATTTTTATTTGGTGGTGTTGGAGACTTGTTGATCATTTGGGGTGGATTGTGTTGGTGTTATTGATGTGTTGGTTGTGGTGCTGTTGATTTAAGATAGAAAATTTTCTTGATAGGCCCAAAAATAAAGAATACTCTATCCGATTTTCTGTAGAAATTTGACGAGGCTTGCTTTGGAGTCCTAAACTCCTTAGCGCCACCGGTCATGATCCTATTTCGGATCGTGACAGTTGGAGAGACAAAGTGTAAAAAATAGAATATTTGTAATTAGTTTTGATAGATGAAATTTTATGAAAAATAGAAAGTTAGAATGTATATTTATGTAAATTTTCCTAATTTATATTAAATGTTTCTTGGCTATATTTTGTGAGATTGTTGGGTTTCAGATTTTGTATCAGATATTATGATTTTCGTTACTATAAGATGTTTGAATTTTATTTAAATTGTGATTTCATTTTTAAATGTGAGAAACCTTTATGACGATGAATGAACCAAATGGAACTTCTTGCTTTAATTGAGGGGCTAAAACTTGCTGAAGATAACAATCTCTTTACTTTAGAGATTAATATCGATTCCAGGGAAGTCATAGCTATGTTAAAGGGTGAGAACATACACTACAATGTTTTACTTGATATTTGTAGGTCAAGAATAAGAAGACTAGGAGGTTCACGAGTGATCCACTACTATAGGGAGCAAAATAGCATGGCAGATGCAATGACAAAGTTTTGTGTACTAACAAATAATTTGAAGGAAGCAACAGTTTTTGAAGTTCCACCAATATGTGTCCGAGATGCAGTTTGGACAGACATAGCATTAATACCTGTAATTTGGATTATGATGGAGATGACCCCAATGTCTATGTTTTGAATCTGGATTCAGTATAATCCATAGGGTTTGTAACAAACAACGTTTTGTTATTTATTTAATGAATTCTCCCTTTTTTACCAAAAAAAAAAAAGAGAATGACATTGGTTTACCTAATGGATAATAATAGCTCATTAGATACTAGTCGTGGCTCATAAATTTGGATTATGACAGACTGAACGAGTATCAATGATCATTCCCTCTATCTATCAATAGTTTTTTATTGATCGGGGTAATTTTACATATTATCTTTTGAATATAATTAATTCAATATTTTGAGAAATGTTTTGGATAATGACTGTAACTAATATAAGAATAAAATAAAATAAATAATAAATTAAGAATAAAATAAAATAAATGATAAATTATTGATTGCTTTTCCAAAAAATAAACTAAGAGGGTACTAGACAAACCATCAAATTGCATCTCAAAATAGAGGTATATTTAATTTAAACTCAAACAAAAACAATGGAGTTTACTATGCCAATAACATTTTTAGAAAGAGTAAATCATTTTTCAATTTCAAAATGAGGATAGGTACTTTTATTGATCACTGTGAATGATTGATCAAAAAAACATTTATCAGTCCTTGTTGTTGGTCTTAAGGACTTTTTGTCCATGATAAGCTATTGGACAATAGCAACTTCGTGTCCTAATGTCACATACTGGAGACCCAACGTTGCATATCAATTGGTGATCACAGTCTTCATCCTCATTGCACAAAAGCTCCCCTTTGCTTCCTTGTCCTGATTACACCATTAACATTGTTGATTAAGTTAATAATTTAAAAACAACAACTAGAGTTATCTCTTCCATATGCTAAAATGTGGTAGCACTTTAATTATATCTCTTCACAACTTAATTTATATCTTAGCACTTTATTTATACGGAGGAAAAGGTTGCATCATAATTTCTAGTCTTTTTACCTCAAATATTGACATTAGCCAATTCTTACACTTTCTATTCCCTTGTTTTTTATTTTCTTCTCCAATACAAATTTGATTGACTTGATAACTATGTTAACCGTTTCCACAATTCACAATTCATCTTTTAAACCTGCGGGAAGGGATCCTAATACTCAAAATGATCAATGAGTAGCTGCAGTCAAAAACACGAATAATAAACTATTGTTGAAGTACGAAAAATATTTTTAATTATTAAGTATGTAAAGGACCAAATTCAGGAAACAAAAAGATGCTAATACCACAAAAATTCTGAACCTGCAGATTGAATATGAACCATTGAGTGATATAGGTTAATAGATTTTAAAAAAAAATGCTTACCTAACAAAATAAGCAAAAAAGAGACCAAGAAAATCTTAAGGAATGTTGCCTTCTCCATTCTCTTCCAAGTGTAGTGGTAAAACAAGATGACAACTATGTGATTTAATATCTCTTGAACTTAACTGTTGATTTTAGCAATATATATATATATATATACCTGCACCAAACTTCCTATTAATTCTGAAATAATAAAAAAGATACACTCGAAACTAACATGATCAAATAATTTTATTTCCTTTCCATAAATAGTATAGCCAATTAAGGAAATTAGATTTAATTAATCTAGGACTAAGGTAACAACTTTTTCTTGCAGGATAATCAATAGCTAATTATAGAAAAAAAAATTAAGTTGTATTCCATAGTAAATTAAATTTCTTGTATTTGAATCAATGCAAGAATCAATACGAAAAGAAATTAGAAAGAAAATTAATGAGCGACTGAATCTTTACTCTTTGTATTGATTTAAATAAAAGAGTAATGACTATTTATAAAAAATTAAAGGGAATAACATAAAAAGAATATGTTATTTTCCTAATAAATACTAAATTATAAGGAAATTAAATATTCTGTAATTAATGTGAATCCTAGACTTGAAAGGAAACTAAATACAATCGAATTTTCTTGGACTAAAAAAGAGAAAGCAAAAATATTCTACTGTTAATATAGATCATAGAATAAAAGGAAAGTAAATTTCAATAATGGTTACCTGCAATATAGTTGATGTTCGGGCAAATATGTGTGTAATCTATTCGTCTCACATTTAGTGTTTTTAATCGCCTTTGAATATTTAATTTTACACGTTGAGCTTAATATTGTGCTTTTGACGTGTAAAATTCAAATAGAGAAGTTTGAAGCTAAAAAGAGTGATTTAGCCATTAGACATATATCGTACATTAGACACAGAGCTTGGCCAGAAGCTTCTTCGATTTTCTTTTCTCCATATTTAATTCAACATTATATATTGTAATACGTTTGAATTCTTGACCGTTGTATGAGAATCATGTTTTTTCTATTATTTTCTTGTCATATCCTTAATAGCATGTTGGTTGCACTGACAACCTAGCTAAACTTCTTAGTTCTAGGGTTTTGAAACTAGCATAAATGTTGATGTTTGAAGATTGTTTATAGATATTGATTTTCCATTATTGAGTTATTTATTCTTGATCTTGATTATTTGATCGTCTGATCAGCTATTAAATACTATTTGTGGCTCGTTAACTAAATTCAAGAGATGGATTTGTGAGTGTAATAAGAAAAAATAGAGCTTGTTCGTGTACCTCTAGATTGAGATTCTGGATAGAGATATACACTTTACCTCGCTTAATTAATTGAACACATATTCGATTTGACGATCTTAAAAATATAGGTGTTGGAGCTGCTTGAATAGATATGTGAGCAATTAGAGAGATACTCATAAGATAATGTCAAATACAACTAGTAACTCAAGAAAATAAAATGTATAAACAACATAAATTTCATTCTAAATGAAACTAATTACATAAGATCCCAGATTGATTTCTTCTATCTCAAATTTGAGAAAATACATAGACATGTCATTGTACCTCATACGTAACTCCAATGTATGAGGAACCCGTTTTTCCTTAAATTATGGAAATAAAATAAAATCCAGTTATTCTCTTACCTTAACAATGACAGTAATTAATGTTCTGATTTTATGGATGTTTAAAAATAGTAACTGTAATTCAAATTCAAAAAATATCTTGAAACATCTCTCTTCATCTCCCTCAAAAAAACCAACGCCGCCGCCGCTGGTTAATAGCTGTCACCGTCGTTCACCGCTCCACTCCTCTTCCTCACGTCAGTGAACACGCAAGGGCGACCAGCAGCCAAGATCGACGTCATTTCTCGTTCCTCTCCCACTGTCGCCACCACCGGCGCCATCACGAACAGTCAACGGCACCTTCACCGCTCCACTCCTCTTCCCTCGTGCCGGTGAACACACAAGGGTGATCAGTCGCCAAGATCGACATCGTTTCTCGTTCCTCTCCTACTGTCGCCACCAACAGCGCCATCACGAACAGCCAACGGGGCCTCTGCCCCTCTTAGTATATTTGTTTTTAGTGAAAACTTGCACAATATTGTATGAGAAATTATAATACATTACCCAGTTTGAATGATATTTTGACATTGTTTATGAAATTTATACGTATGAGAATGTATTACACATTTTTTCTATGTATGATGTCAGTGTTATATGTATGGTTTACACTCCAACAACAACATGTTCTAGATGTATGCGAATGTACTATACTTTACTTTCTATGTATGATGCAAATGTTTTCGATTTTATATTTAAGTAAAAATATTTCACATTATATGTACGAGAACGTATTATTCTTTACTTTCTATGTATGATGCCAGTGTTATATGTATGATTTACACTCCACCAACAGCATGTGTTATATGTATGAGAATGTATTATACTTTATTTTCTATGTATGATGCAAGTGTATTCGTTTTTATTATACTTTACTTTCTATGTATAACGTTGCAAAAACAGATAATTTGATAAAATCATGCATGCAATCAAAAAGGAGAAATAATTTGAATATTATAGTTCAAATCAACTTTCAAGTCGTTGACTATAGAAATAATTGGATCTGATTTTATTGTCATACTAATTTGTAATGCATATTATAGTTCAAATTAAGGTATAGAAGAAATAATGGATCTCTCTTCTATAATATAAAACAAATTTGAACAACTTAAAATAAAACACATTATTTGATTTTATGGAAATTTATTATGAAATAAATTATTTTAATAATAATTTGAAATAACAGACCAATTAATTATTATGGAAATTTATTATGAAATAAATTATTACCATAATAACTTGAAATAATAGATCTTATTTGAACAAATTTGAAACCTCCAAAATCACATAGCTTGAAATTAGACGTAAAATAAGGAGTGTAATAATGGAGAAAAAATTGGACTAAAATAGAGTAAAAATCGGATGTTTTGGGATGTAGGAAACATGAAAGTCTAAAAGGAAGGGATTCAATGTAATTAATATGGAATTTTTGTAATTACTTTTCAAATAAGAGATTTTATGTAATAAGTAATAGTTACCTTGTGTATATATATATATATATATATATAATCTATATCTATAATCTATAATCTATAATATATTAAAAGTGTGAAGACCCTTAGAAAAGTGATTTGAACTTTTTGTCCTTCTTTAAAAGACTCTTCTTTAGACAAAACTGTCTTTTCACTATTTTTAATGTGTTATTTAATTATTTTTTATTATATTAATTAGACTTCCTAAAATATGTGGGACTCCTAAAATATATGGTAGGAGAATTAATTAATATTTTTCTTTCTACTAGACTTCCTAAAATATATGGGACTCCTAAAATATATAATAGGAGAATTAATTAATATTTTCCTTTCTACTAGACTTTCTAAAATATATGGAACTCCTAAAATATATGATAGGAGAATTAATTAATATTTTTCTTTCTATTATTCAATTAGAAAAATACTCCTAAAACAAGACTCTATTAAGAAAATACTTCTAAAAATATTGAGATGTATGTTAAACTAGATAACAAGTCGGTTTGCCTATTGGAGAATATGATTGATGCTCATCTAACTTGATTCGATTGCATGTCTAGATTGGTGGATGCTTGATTTCCTACCCCTCAACTTTTTCACTGTTTTTGTCAGCATAATAGAATTCAACATGTGTGTCTGTGTGTGTGTATATATATATATATATATATATATACATACTTTGTTTTCATTCAAAATCATTCTATTGGGTCAAAATTTTCGCTTAGACAAGAATTAGTTGGATCAAAATCGAAGCTTTATGATCACTGTTATATTTTTCTTTTTATCGTTTACAGATGTTAGATGAATGTCGGTCGGCTTTGAAAATTTTTTTAGGTAAAGATTAGGTTTAATTGGATTATCGTAATATCTCTATTCAGGGGCGGAGCTACATGTAAGTTAGAGAGTTCATCCGAACCTCTTTCGACGAAAAATTATACTATATATACATGGTTAAAATTATTTTTTATGTATATATATAGATGTCGAACCTCCTTTGGTTAGATTGTATGTTCACGCGTGAACCCCCTTGCTGGAAATTTTGGCTCCGCCACTGTCTCTATTAGTTTGTTATTTTGTGGTAGTTTATAGTTCGTAGATGAATCTCGATCGACTTTGAGAAATTTTTATGTGTGAAATTTAAGTTTAATTGTATTGTTTTGATATCACTTTTATCGTATTATTTTATTGCAGTTTACAAGTGATAGATAAATGTTGGTCGGCTTTGAGAAAATTTTTTATGTAAAGGTTAGGTTTAGTTGTATTATTTTAATATCTCTATTATCGTATTGTTTTGTTATTGATTACAGGTGATAGATGAGTGTCGGACGACTTTGAGAAAACTTTTGTGAGTAAAGATTAGATTTAATTGTATTATTTTTATGTCTCTATCATTGTATGGTTTTGTTGCAATTTACAGATGGTAGATTAATATCGATCGACTTTTAAAAATATTTTTGATAAAAATTAGGTTTAATAAATAAATTCTCCATCTTTACATACTCAAAAGATATTAAATTTAACTATTATATTCATCTTTATTATTTAAACAAATATCCTATTTAGTGTAATATTTGAACTCATTAAATTGAAGTACACGCGCAAGGCGCGTACACCTAAACTAGTATATTAAAAGTGTGAACATCCTTAGAAAAGTGATTTGAACTTTTTACCCTTTATTAAAAGACCGTCCTTTAGACAAAACTATCTTTTCACTATTTTTAATGTATTATTTAATTATTTTTATTATATTAACTAGACTCCTAAAATATATGGGACTCTTAAAATATATGGAAGGAAAATTAATTAATATTTTTCTTTGTACTGATCAATTAAAAAAATTCAATGTGTGTATATAGATATATCTTCTTTGTTTTCATTCAAGTCATTCTTTAGGGTCAAAATTTTTGCTCAGACAAGAATTATTTTTATCAAAATCGAAGCTTTGTGATCACTATTATATTGTTTTGTTGTAGTTTACAGGTAGTAGATGAATGTCGATTGGCTTTGAGGAATTTTTTGTGTAAAAGTTATGTTTAATTGTATTGTCTTAGTATCTCTATTAGTTTTATTATTTTGTGATAGTTTACAGGTTGTAGATGAATGTCCATTGGCTTGGAGGAATTTTTGTGTGTAAAATTTAAGTTTAATTGTATTGTTTTGATATTTCTTTTATCGTATTATTTTGTTGTAGTTTACAGATGCTAGATAAATGTCAGTCGACTTTGAAGAATTTTTTTAAGTAAATGTTAGGTTTGATTGTATTGTTTTGATATCTCTGCTTTGAGAAATTTTTTTTGTGTAAAAGTTAGGTTTAGTTGTATTATTTTGATATCTCTATTATTGTATTGTTTTATTAGAGTTTACAGGTATTAAATAATTGTTGGACGACCTTGAGAAATTTTTTGTGTAAAGGTTAGATTTAATTATATTATTTTATTGTCTCTAGCATTGTATTGTTTTGTTGCAGTTTACAGGTCGTAGATTTTTTGGTAAAGGTTAGGTTTAATTAAATAAATTTTTCATCTTTATATATTCAAAAGATGTTGAATTTAATTATTGTATCCGTCTTTATTATTTTTATAAATTTCCTATTTAATGTAATGTTTGAACTCATTAAAGTGAGGTACACACGGCTAAACTAGTATATATATATGTGTGTGTGTAATTTTTCCAAATAAAATAGGCTTGATGATCAGAAGACTCAACCGAATTGTTAGTTGTTAGTGCCCCAGACACTTCTCTCTTCTGATTAAACCCAAATCCTATTTACTTGCATCATGTTTACTCTTTCTTGTAGTTAACTCATTAGTACATTAAACTTCACAATTGCTGATATCTCAAATATAGCTAAAATTGGAATTTGAATTAGATAGTCAATCCAACAAGTCTATGAAAATAATATCTGGATTCAAATTCTGTATTACTCATACGACCACATATACTAGTTGAGATTGGTTGTTGAAAAACCTATATCCATTCCAACTTATTTATTCTCTTTTGATTTTAACACTAAACAATCAGTTCTTAATACCATTTAGGGGTCCTTCAAAATTCCAGATTTTTTAAAACCCTTAAACATAATTGGTTCGAAGAAATTAATTGATGATAAAATATATCGCGCAAATAAAATCAAGTCAGAAGGAATAAACTAAACCATTATCCAACATGATCAATATGAAAATAAGGAACCTTTATTGAGCCTTATGAAAAGGAAAAACATAAATCATGGTTCAATATATTTGCACATGAATAACAAACATAAATCAGTTTTGCTCAGTCTTGTGAATGCTTTTTGTTCCATAACTAGCTGGTGGAGCTCGACAGACGCATAGATGTTTTATCAAGTCACATTCGGGATGTGAGTCTATGCATCTCACAACCTTAACACAATCGGCATCTCTAGTGCATCCTGTCGCATGGCTTCCTTGTCCTAGCAATGTTGACGTTGTGGAATATAAGTCAGTGACGTATGCAAGATTTTTAACAAGCGATGTAAACATATGAAAATGTGAACAAATGCATATATACATGGAGTTTTGTTCTATGTAATGAAAACACAAATATATTTTCATTATTTACAATTAGATCAATTAAATGGTACGTAATTGTATGTAACTCTATTAACGTACAATAAATGATAAGAGGCATGGTATGACAAGTCAAATTGCCAGATAATATAATTGTATTGTGAATGCATATAACTTAAATTTTATTCATAATATTAAAAGGACACATAAATTGCTAAAACTTGTCTAGAAAAGTTGCTAGATAGGAGAAATGCTTACCTAACAAAATAAGCAAAATTGAGACCAAGAAAATCTTGAAGAATGTTGCCTTCTCCATTCTCTTCAATGTTTTTTGTGGTAGCACAAGAGTCTATTTGATTGTTATTATTGATTTTAATTGTCACTCTTAACCAATGCATTTATAGGGAAGCAAAAGTTGATAGATAAATAGTACTTCCTCCGTTTCAAAAAGAATGATCTATTTGACTTGACACAAAGTTTAAGAAAATAAAGAAGACTTTTGAATCTTATGGTCTTAAATTAAAGTTGTCTCAAATGTACCAAAATGCCTTTTAATCTTGTGGTCCTAAACATGTCATGTGGAAAGTTGAAATTAAAGTATTACCAAAAAAAAAAAGGAATCATTCTTTTTTAAACGGACTAAAAAAAAAAGTAGGTCATTCTTTTTTAAATGGAGGAAGTAGTAACTAATATGAACAATTTTATCTCATTCCCATAAATAGAATTAAGGAAATAAATCTAAGACTAAGGTAAGACAAGATTAGCTCTAATGTGGAATGGTCAAACAACATTATTTTCTACCCATAAATCTGCAACTAATTTAAACAAATAAATTTAAGACTAAGGTAAGACGCAAAATTTTAATTTGGATGAGACACAACCAGCACTGCTTGAGTGAGGCTCCATTTACTTATTGACGAGTATTTATGTGGGCCCATAGTGTTTCCTCGTGTTTCTTTCACTATTTAGTTGGGTGAGAGAATTATTTTTAATTGACTGTGGCTTGTGGGACCCACCAAATCAACTTAGCTTCTCATCATCTTTCTTCTCAATTCATTTTTTTCCCTTTTTGTTTAATTTTTTAGTCATTAATAAATAAATATTATTATTAATATTGCTATCATAGTTAAATAATCATTTAAGGTATTAGTAGTCAGATCTTTCAATATCAGAAAATTAAGAAAATATTTTTCGTTAGAAATTTTCAATATATTATTCTCTAAAACAAAAAACTAACAAAAATGCAACTTAAAAAAATTGCAACTTCTGAATGTTACAGTAGGGCCCTATTATAGTATACAATTGTTTACATCATACGAGTCTAAATTTAAATGTCTAAATAAAAAAATAATATCAACTTTAAGTATTTATCGATGAGTTCAACCTCATAATAATCATAAAACTCGTGCTTTTTATGTAAACCCTCAATATATGTGTAATTTAATAACACATAACAATATTTCACTATTCTTTTAAAAGTTTTTTATACATAAATTTAATTATGTTTATATTAGAAGTTTATTTTATTGAACTAATATCATTAATTATGTCTTGAAAAATTAAATTTAATTACGAGTATCTTATGTAGTTATATAATAATTAAAATAATATTAAAAATAATATTAATTTTTATTTTTTAAAATAAATAAATTAAAAGAAAAACTATTTTTGACGGATCAAATAAAATCAAACTAAGGTTGTAATAAAATTGGTTTAAAAATAGACAAAAACAAAAAAATGTGAAAGAGGAGGGAAAAGAAAGCGAGGAAAGTGGAAAGATGAATTGAGGAAAAGAGGATAAATAGTGGTGACATCGATTCAATTTCTTGACTGGAGTATAACAAAGTGCTGCGAAATATAAATAATAGAGACTGATCGATTAAAAAAAAGTAAAAAACACTCAAATATAAAATACGGAAGTATTGTTATAAAAATAAAATAACTCAAAATAATGAAAGAAATATGAAGAAATGAAGGGAGATAGACATTTGCTAACACTATGGGCCCACATAAACACTTGTCAATAAATAAATAGTGTCTCGCATAACTAGTGTTGGTTGTGTCTCGTCCATATTAATTTGGGAAAGTAAGTTAATTTGCCTTTTAGTGTTTGAGAAGTAATCTAAATTCAATATTGTTTATACTCCATCTATTCCATATTCACTCAATTTATGAGCCAATTTTTAATCTTTATATTAACTTAATTATTTAATTTAGGAGAGTTGTTGGAAATTTCTTCCATTTTTGTCATGCATTTATATTTTATCTAATTTATGTCTTAATTTTTTTTCCTTTAATAAGCGTGCATAATAAATTAAGTTAATGTGGACTAAATAGAGTACTAAAATCCTTTATTGTTGAAACATGCCATCAAAAATGATTCCACTGAATTAAATTGGTTCATGAATTTATAAAATGGTGAGAATTCTTTGTATCTCTGATTTCAGATCAGGATTTGAATTGATATCCTAACATTTATTTATTAATGACTTCTTCCTTTTTATTTTATGGTAATCAGTTTTATTGATTGAATTTCACTTTACCTTTTTAATATTTATGGGTTGAGAAATGATATTCCTTCCACATGTTAAAGAGAAACGATAACTCCCTTATACAATTTTTTTCGGTGAATTTTTTCTTTTGTTGAATAAATTTTTTTTCCTCATTTTCTAAAATTAAAATATAAAAATTTATAACTTCTATTATTGTCTCATTTAGTACGTATGAGTACTTACACCCCAATGTTTTCCAATTCTCCTATTTCATAAGAATTTCTAAGATTTTCATATAAGAGTTTAATTCTGCATATTTTCTTCAATTTTGTATAAGAATTTTTTTTTTCTCTTTTCCATAAATTTTAGTAATGATATAAAAATAATAGAAAAATATTTAATTTTTACAGGTAGCAAAAAAGACGAAATGCCCTATTGAGCTCGAAGGACATAAGAAATCTTCATATGAAATATTTTTGAACGAATTTGCATCTATTTCAAGCAAATAAAAAATCATCCAAAAAACTATCGTTTGGTTTGGAAAAACAAGTTATATTGGATTAGTTATGCTAGGATAAGTTATACTTATGACATTAGTTGTCCTGAGATTAGTTATACTGTTATTATCTTTTAGTGGTTATTTGGTTGGTGATACTAAAAATAATATGTATTGCATTCTTTTGAAGAATAGATAGTTTATTTACAAAAATACTCTTAACCTTATTTAACTTAATTATTTTTCTTCATATTAAACCATACAAAAGAAATTAAAATTATTTCTTTTTTAACTTTAGTAGTTTCTTTTTCCTAAAAATACATGTTAAAAAATTTGTGTTGATATTTATTAAACGTGTATGAAGTTTTAATATTTTATTTTAAATTATTTATTTTGTCCTAAATTCTATAAAATGTTGATAATTCCACTTTTTGTTAAAAACATTCATCATCAAAAAATGTGAAAAAGAATTACTCTCATTTTTCATTATTTAGTATCATTAATATTTGGAGAGTTAAATTATATTTTTTAAAAATTAAATTTTCAAACAGTTTTAGCTATATATATATAAAAAAAATTATTTAATAATTAAGCATGTACTAAGATAGAAAGAGAATGTCAAAATACTTAATTACTCGTTCATAATAAATTTGTTAGCAAAAATAAAAATTTGAAGTAAGATTAATAAACATTTCTACAACCCTTGGATTAATTTTGAATTTCATTGTATAAATAGTTTTTATGGTGTCGCTATCATTTTTCCATAACTCATCACTTTTGTTGCATTTAATAAACTCATATAATTGTTCAAATTAACCAAAATGAATAAAAATTTGTAGAGTAATTAAAATTTAAATTAGGAATAAATTTGGCAAAAAAAATTGATGTGAGGACTATCAAAATTTTACATTTCTCTCATATATAGTAGTAAAGTAACGGAATATATATATATATATATATATGAAAAGTGGTAAATTGGAGGTTGATTTTGTCATTTATGGCTTTATCCCAAGTTAAATAATGTTGGGATTATTTATAAGGCAAAATTCAGAAATGGCATACTTAAGGCCATAATTATTAGTTTTATAGCAACAGTTTCATAATTACATTTTGTAGCAACTTGTATGTTGTATTTCTAAAAAATGTTGCTATAAAAATACATATACAACTAATTTTACTTTCCTTAAATAACTGAAATTGGTTGAGATAAATATGGTATAATTACCAATTAATTAAATTTGTAGATTCCTTTTCCATTAAAACAACTTCAATCACGTGATTTCCATTATATCTTAACAGCAGTAAACAAATTTCAAATTTCAGTTTTCTCCATTAACGAGTTCATCGAAAAAAAAATAGCAAAATCAAAATCTGTTGTTCGTTTTTCTTTGCAATTATTTCTAATTCGACAGTATCTTCTTCGAAATCAACAACAGTTTCGAAACGAAGCATTAATTTATTTGAATCAAATTCAATTGTAGATTCTTCAGTTCAATTTGTTCGAATTCAACTATCAGTTGCAAATTCAACCATTGTTGTTGTTTAAGGTATGTAATCATTAATGTTTTTCGGTTCGATTTGTTGTTTTTACCATTACTGATGCTCCTATCTAGTTTTTTGTTGTCGCCGTTAAAATTTTTACGAAAAATTTGTAAACGAAATTCGAGTTATAAGTAATGCAGGAGTAAATTCAACATACATAACAAAAACCTTCGGAATTCAACTATTTGTTGCAAAATTTCAGTTTAGAAGTTGTTTCAGGTATTAAAATTTCAATATTCGACTATTTATTTGAGGATCGTTTGTTGTTATTTTGATCGGTTTAACAATTGAACAAATTGTGAAGCTTTGTAGAATATTTTTACTTTATTGTATAATTGATTATGAACATAATTTAAACAAATTTCGATTTGAATTTTATTAAATTATTTTCTGAAATTCTAGATGAATGAATGATCGAATTCAGCTGTTGAATGTGATGAAATTCTATTGACATATATCAAAATACAAATTAGGTATGCTCCAGATGTATTTTTGTTATGTTTAATGTTAACACTGCATATGTATTTTTGATATGCTTAATGTTAACACTGCATATGCATTTTTATTTTGCTTGTCGGAATTTGAGAGTATAATTGTATATGTGAAAATATATTTTATACATGTTTTACTTCCGTTCGATTCAGTAGTTTCTATATTTGGTTGAAAACTTTAACTGTGTTTGTATTTTACCTTAAACAAATTTTGTTTAAATGTATATTTTGAGTGGAGATGTTGGTTGTGTAACTTTGATTACACTTAAAGCTGAAAAGTGTGTGTTTTAACAAGTTACATTTTGACATATATGTATATTTATTTATTTTTGGTTAAATCAAGTAGAAATGGGAAGCATATCAATTCTTGTGAAGAACTCTGGTCGATGGACGCATGAAAAAAACTTTAAAGAATATGTCACTGATGCTGTACTGTTGAGCACATCAGCAACATTCGTTGAGCTACACGATGTTTTGACATCTCACTTAAGTGTGGATTTAACCAGCAAACGTATTCTAGTGGAATATCAAATCACTGCTAAAGGTGTTTAAAGGTGTTTATTTTTCAGAAAAAACAGATACTAGACATGAATTGTCTTCCTTTATATGTAAGTATTTTGGAGAAAGTTATAGGGAACAACGTGGCAAGTTCATCTATATGTGTTACTGAAAGAATAATCATCTGTGACAACTTACAAACAGTGATAAATACAACAAATGAAAGAGCTTTGGTGGTTTCTGATGATACACAAACATTAGATGTATTTGAAATGGATACTGTTGAGGTGATTATCTCAAACCCACATCACAATCATGTTGAGGAAGACCAGGTTTACTTGAAATTTTATTTTTTAAAGTCAGTCATGAAGGACTATTCAATTAGGGAGAAGTTTCAAACGCGAAGTAAAAAGTCAAGTAAGAAAACGTACGTACATTCTATATCACTCTGTTCTTGTTTAATATTAGTTTGGATATGCATTTTGAATGTATTAAATTATATTGGATGCCGTTATACATAGTTTGTATATACCTCATTATAATCAATTTCCTCTGAGCATAGCCTTTAGCCACCAATCTTGCCTTGTAGCAAATATCTTCTTTGTCAGAAAATCCTTCTTTCTTTGCAAATACCCATTTGCACCCAATTGCCTTTCGGTAGTTGTGTCAGTTTTCACGTCTCATTCTTTTTAAGCGATTACATTTCCTTTTCTGTTGCACCTGCCCAACTGCCACTTTCTGTACTTTGAATGGCCTCTGGGTAGGTGGATGGAACATCTTCATCAGTAACTGGAAGTGCATAAGTTACCATGTCAGTGAAACAAGCAGGCTTCTTAATTTCTCATCTTTGCCTTCTAACTGCAATTGGTTCTGATTGCTGCAGAGCTTCTTGGGTTAGAACCTTTTCCTCATCTAACTCTTCTTCTGCCATAGTAGAGTCAGTGGTGGTGCTTCATGCTGAGGTCACCACTGTTTGCTCAAACTCCACCTGCTTTGTATTAAACTCCACCTGCTTCATAGTACAATCAGCTTTCTCTGCATTTACCTTTTTCAACATGGCAGATTCATCAAAGGTAACATCTCTGCTAATAATTTTCTTCTTTGCCTCAAGACACCACAAATGGTATCCCTTTACTCCAGTATTGAAGCCCATGAAAAGAGCCTTCTTTGCTCATGGATCCAATTTTGATTCAATCACATGATAATATGCAATAGAATAAAAAACATGCAAAGTATCATAATCAGTTGCAGGTTTTCCAGACTATACTTCTAATGGAGTTTTGCCACCTATAGAAGATGATGGCAAACGATTGACGAGATGTTGAGCGTACGTCACAGCCTCAACCCAAAATTTTCTACCTAACCCAACATTAGACAACATACAACAAACTTTTTCCACAAGTGTCTTTTTCATACGCTCTGACACCCCATTTTGTTGCAGTATTTTTCTAACAGTGAAGTGTCGATCTATGCCACAGTCTTGGCATACATTCAGGAATGGAGCATTCTTGTATTCTCCTCCATTGTCTATTCGGAGAACCTTGATCTTTCTCCCTGTCTGATTTTCAACTTGAGCTTTCCACTTAAGGAAAATTTCAAGCACTTCATCTTTATTCTTCATAGTAAACACCCAAACTTTCCTGGAAAAATCATCAACAAAGGTGAAAAAATAATGCCTACCGCCAATGGACGGAGGTTTGGCAGGTCCCCACACATCTGAGTGCACATAATCCAAAATACCCTTGGTATTATGAATTGCAGTGCCAAACTTCACTCTTCGTTGCTTTCCCAGAATACAATGCTCACAAATTCAGGTTTACAAGTCTTCGTACCTTTCAAGAATCCTTGCTTGGCAAGAATTTGCAAGGACTTTTCACCAGTATGTCCCAACCGCATATGCCACAGCTTCGTTGCCTGAACATCCTTCTTGGTGCTAGAAGTTACTGCGCTACTGTTCCCAATACTGTACTACCTTGGTAGTAGTACAAATTGTTCTTCCTCACTCCTTTCAACATCATCAATGCTCCTGAAGTTGCTTTAAGAACTCCATCTCATATCGTCACAACTAGGCCTTTAGATTCAAGAGCCCCCACTGAGATAAGATTCTTCTTCAACTTTGGCACATACCGTACATCCCTCAAAATTCTGGTGGATCCATCATAATTCCGTAGCTTGATCGAACCTATGCCAGTTGTTTTACATGGATTATCATTACCCATGTAAACAACTCCACCATTGAGTTTCTGAAATTCAAAGAACCATTCCCGAACGGGACACATATGATAGGTACATGTTGAATCCAATATCCACTCATCTAGATGAGATGATGTTAAAGGCATAACAACTAAGAAAAAATCTGATTCTGCATCACTTTTGCATTCTGCAACATTTGCATCTTGCGGATCTTGCGGACTCTTTTTTTTTTTTTTTTTAACTTTGGACAGTCTTTCTTCCAGTGCCTTTTCTCATGACAGAAGACACATCTTTGGCAATGGCTCGGCCCTTTGATTTGGACCTTTCTCTTCTTCCCTTAGTCTGGCTTTGCTGATGACCCCTTGCCACCAATGCTTCTTCGGATGTTGTTGATTTGGTTTTCATCTTATCCTGCTTTCTCAATTCATGACTATATAAAGCAGAACAAACTGCATCTAACGACACATTCTCCTTCCCATAAAGTAACGTAGTTTCCAAATATTCAAATTCATCTGGAAGAGATGATAACAACGTCAAAGCCAAATCCTCATCCTCAAATTTCACATCTAAATTCAACAGGTCTGCTACTAATTGATTAAACATAGTGATGTGTTCATTCATAGTAGTACCTTGTTGATAATCAAATCAGAACAATCTTTTCTTCATAAGGAGTTTGTTTTGACCACTCTTTTTCAGAAACTTGTCCTCTAACGCCTTCCATAATTTGTGCGCAGAAGTCTCATTTTTGAAAGCATACTTCTTCTCTCTGGACAGGCACGATCGAATTGTTCCACACACCAACCGATTTATGATGTTCCAATCTGTTTCTTCTACCTCTTTTGGTTTCTTTTTCTCAATAGAAATATCAAGACCCTACTGGAAAAGAGAATACAAAACCTCTCCTTGCCACATCCCGAAATGGCCAGTACCATCAAATATTTCCACTGCCAACTTCAGACTGGACAGCGGGAACCTCGACTATGATGACGAGGAGCCCGATGCCCCCGGTGTAATAGGATCCTTCGTTTCTTGATCTTTATTTGTCATTACAGACTCATTAAAAAATATTCAATGTTACAACAACTACAAACAACCCAAGAGGACCAAAATAATTCTTTTCTGATATGAAAGATCAAGCAGAGTTGCAACCACAGAGCATACTCAGATAGAACCTTAGCCTACCCAAGAGGACCAAAATAATTCTTTTCTGATGTGGAAGATCAAGCAGAGCTGCAACCACAGAGCATACTCAGACAGAACCTTAGCGTAGGACAAACCTTGGATTCAAAAGGACCAAAGGAATTCTTTTTTGATGTGTAAGATCAGACAAGAGCATACTCAGACAGAACCTTGGCTCTGATACCACTTGTTGGAAAAATTGGATAATTTTCCCACTACAACAGAACAACAAACAAAAAAATACCCGACAAATAATATTGAATACAAAAAAGAAAGACACCAAAAATTTGATAACGGAGTTCAGCCAAATAAGTTTAATATCCATGCACCCAACATTTTCTTATTAATTGTGGAAGAAGAGAACAATTTGGGATGATTCAAATGGGAGGAGGAAAAGTTCTTTTATAGCTCTAAACCTCCTCCCCAAATGGTAAAATATCGATGTGGGATAAAATGAGCCAACAAACAACAAAAAATAGAATGAATATAAATTAGAATGAATATAAATAAAGGGCATACACGGGAAGAGGTTGGCACTATGGGCAAATCAAGGGATTAGAAGAGCAAATAAGCATGAGTATTTTGCTACTATAAACTTCTGCTGTTGAGCTGCTGATATTGAAAATAAAACTAAGATGGTAAAAAGTATGAGACACTTTTCTCATTTCAGATCCCTCAGTTCTCCTCAATGATAACCATTCTTTCATATTTTTAATGCTGCATCTTTCATATCATCTCCTCTACAGATGTGAAAAGCATGGTCTCTGCTGGCTTGGCTACAATAGCATCTTGCAAATTTGATCTTGAAAGTGCAGTTTATGGGAGAAAACCAATGAAAATTTTATGCATTGGGCATGGTGGAGGAAGCATTCCATTGTTTTTGGCAAGTAAAATCCAAGATTAGGTCTCAATGATGTTTGTCCTACCTGTTCTCCCTTTTAAGTCTGAATTTGAGCATTCTTTTGGTGGTGATATGTTATTTGTATAATGTCTGAATGGGAAAGCATTGTACAAACCCTTCTTATCGGTGGATATAATATTAAACACACATTTTTGTTTTCCTCTCGACATAAAATCTCATCTTGAAAGAAAGTATTGGGGCATATAATCTGACATGAACATTATGCAGCCAGAGATGATACAGGAAACTCACGATTTTATGTTTCTTGTATTATAGTTGGTACTCTGAGCTGACTCTAATATAATACTGACTGAATTTTTTCAAATTATAAAGGAATTTATTTGCATAGAAGATGTACAGATGCAAATTGAAGAATAAATGATAGAATAGTGTCTTTTAACCTGAATAGTGGTTGTGGTTTGTTTCTGAAGGCTTTGTTTGGATTATATGGAGGAAATCATGAAGGGTTTGGTCTCTGTGTCATACAGAAAATTCTTTGCAGTAGTTTTGGTTTGGTTCTTGGAAACAGCCGCCGACAGAAATGCGACAATACACCCTTGTGGTGGGGGCCCTTCTCCGGACCCTGCGCATAGCGGGACCTTTTAGTGCACCGGGCTGCCTTTTAGTTTTTGTTTGGTTCACATGGATGGGGGTAAATGATGGAGAACAAACTGTTTGTTCCTAATAGTAGAACCCTGTTATCCAAACATTTAAAAGTCCATAGTGGTCTTCGGACTTTTCAAAATATGCTTGTATAGTGGACCCCTTGGAAAGCTTGTATTAGCCTAGAATAGATATAAATATCAGATTATCTAGAAGAGAAACTATGATGTTCTCTGCTTTTAAATCCCATTCTCATGTTTACTTCGTTGGATTCAGTTTTTGTTGATAGTTATTTAAACTTGTTCTCTGCTTTTAAATCCTATTCTCATGTTTACTTCGTAGGTAGATTCTTGTGGTTTTGGCGTACTAATATTCGCCCAGCTATCTATTTGGAAATAACTGCTGCAATGTATCAGGTGCTGAAGTACACATAGCTGAAATCGACCCTGTGGTAATCTCAGCCTCAGTCCAAGCAATGGGGTTCCCATCGTACTCAATTATGACCCCATCTGGTAGTCGTGCATACCCAATTCCTGATCCTATTGAAGAAGTTCTATGGAAAGGCATTCATGAGAGGATTCAATTACACGAATCAGATGCTGAGAAATTCCTCCTCGAGAACAAGAATCTTTACGATCTTGTTTTCATCGATGCATATGACGGGGAAGACATCTTTCCTCATGCATTATGGGATACAGAGTCTCCATTCCTCAATGCTCTCGCGGACCAACTTCACCCCGAGCATGGAACCATTGTCGTAAACCTTCACTCAGATGTAGACTTCAGGGATGCTGATTTCAATCCGCTTGGTGCCCACCTCTTGCCAATGGAGAAATATATTTCAAAAGTGTGCAGATCATATAAAGAAGTTTTGTTAGGGAGTAAGAGTTCCTATAATGGTCTGACTTATGTAGTTTCTGTGCCATGGGTATGTAATACATCACTAGTTGTGTGTAGAGGTTTAGGAAAATCTAATAGGGATATGGTTATGAAGACTATCATGTCTAGAGCCCTAGTTGTTGAGAATATTCTTGACTTGCCATTTTCTTGTTTGCAATATCTGAAATGAGGTTTTACTTTGGTGAACTAATATGAATTGAAGTGTTTTGACTTCTCTTCAAAGATGTCAATATTAACTCATTATATTAAGAATGGAGCTTGTTGCACCCCAGGGTGTGGCCTAAAGGTCAATGACGTGGGTTGAGCACCATATAGTCTCACACCCTAAAGGTCAATGACGTGGGTTGAGCACCGTGTAGTCTCAGGTTCAATTCTAGCAGAGAGGTGATTGCTTCCTATCTGTTCTAGGTTTGGTAGAAAGAGTTACTTGATACCCCGAGGTGGCCAAAGTTGAACAATTAAGGGAAAAAGAGAACTTGGGTGATCCTTTTCAATATGCCTAAGCTATGACAAAGTTATACTATTCATATAATGGTAGTAGATAGCAAATTATGGATGAATTGATTGAGGTGCAGGTAAATTGGTCCGAATACAACTGGGGTAAAAGAGAAGAAGAAAAAAATCGAGCCTGTGACATAGAAAACCTTCTTCTCAATGATCACGAAAATTACTAAACTAATTTTTGTTTGGATGGTTATTGCTTATGATTTAATAATGTGTGGTATTATATTATATAGTGTTGAATTGTATTGTATTATTTTGATAAATATAATATTTGAAAGGACAAACCTATAAGAAAAGAGGGTATATGTACGGGGTAGAGCTAATATACAGGATAAAAATAGGATTATTCGATAACAAACAAAGACGTAATGACACGATCACATCAAATCATTCGTTACATAAAATAGGATTTTCATCCTTACATAACTTGATTTAATGATTTAGTACAATAAAATTTAAGTACCAATTAAAATAAAGAGTGTATTTAAAGTTTAAACATAGACGTTTTTGTTGGATGCTATTTGTTTTATATGTTTGTGGCCTTTTTGGCCACTTTAACTTTTAAAAATGTAGCATTTAAACTAATATTACAATAGAATATAATTATAGGTAGCACCCAAGGGCTGTGATTAAGTTGTCAATGAAGTGGTTTAAGAATCATGAAGTTGTGGGTTCAAATTCCAATAGCGACAAAAAAATATCAGGTGGTGTCTTCCCTTGAATAAGTCGAGTGCGCAAAAGCTGGTTTAGACAACACTATAAAAGGAAAAAGGTAACAATCATCCAAACAAGCTGTTACAATCATACAATTATTTGAACCCATAGATAGCATAGCTAGTTTATAATTGTGGACCTCAAAGGATACATCCTATTCCTACCACAATTGCCACACAACACTTGGACAATGACATTATCATAAACAGATGAATGAGAAGTATGTTCAAATAGAGTAATGTGCATGTCTAAATTGGACTAGGATTCTGTGAACAGAAAGCAAGAAGCTGAGGATCACACTCAAAAATAGTCATAAGATGTTCTTCAAACTTCAATCCCATCTGATGTTTTTGTATACATCAAAGCAATATAAAAAAAAGGGCACCCGGTGCATTAAAACTCCCGCTATGCTCAGTTTCCATGACCAAAGTATTATACTTTGTAACAATTGGAAGACCTGTGTCAAAACTACTTGTTCTTG
Source organism: Capsicum pubescens (assembly GCA_030864215.1). NCBI lineage: Eukaryota > Viridiplantae > Streptophyta > Magnoliopsida > Solanales > Solanaceae > Capsicum > Capsicum pubescens. The sequence goes on from CM061546.1 coordinate 40,716,080, forward strand.
ACCAAACAGGCCTTCCCCATCCAAAATCTACTACATATAATCCACCATTACAAAAAACTAGTACGACCAAAGTAATATAAAGAGCATTCAGTGTTCCATATAATGTTCCCCATGGAATATGGAGACAATTGTGGTACATGTGTCGAGGTCTCAAGTTCATCGAAAAGGTGAAAATTGAAGGTCTTCGAAATCCTGATACAGTATTGGAAGCAGCCATCGCGGTTTTCCATATGAGTCCCATCACGACCATAACACGAGTGGAATGTTGCACCTTGGCCTTCAACGCGACTAGGGCCGAGGCATCAAATACAAATCTCCTTGTCACACACTTAGGTTGTGCACCAAAAAGAGTAGGCCACATTGTCAAAGCTTATCTCTTTTGGCAAATTAGGACTAGGGATGAACATTGATGGTGAAGTAGTGAAATCAGGATCAATATTCTTTCTTGAAGATGATTCACATGCCCAAGATTTCAAGAAAGTCATGATAGAATGACCATCAAGTATCTTGTGAGAAGAGTATATTCCAATGGCAATGCCACCACATTCAAAGAAATTTACTTGAATCATCACCACAAAGTCCATTTTTGCTAACTCTTTAGAACAACAATACCATACCTAGTGTAATCCCACAAAGTGGGATTTGGGGAGGGTAAAGTGTACACAGTTCATACCACTACCTCAAATCAAATGAAGAGAGAGTTTGTTTTCGATAGACCCCTGGCTCAGGAAGATCCAACTCTTTAGAACATGGATGAAAAGGAAGCAAATTGTGTATCAACCTATTATTTGGCTTAGGGCTAAGGAACTTTCAAAGTTCACAATGTATTTGAGTTTCAACATAATGTACTCCATCATCATTGCAATCAATTTGCATATCATCTTTCACTTTCTCAGCAAGTGGATAGAAGTTAACTAAGGTTTTTGATAAGGATTTCTTTAGAAGGAAACTTACATCAATAACATGGTCATTGTTCTTAAGTTTTGCAATGTTGTGGTTTGCTAGAATAGAACAAAAGGAACATAAGCATGTTCAACAAGTTGATCCAAAAGGGAAACTATGTGTGTTTTCAAGTGATGGGATGTTGGTTGCGCTGGTGGTACCAGAGCAAATAGACATTTTGAGTTCGAATTTCATCGTCGCCCATTATCCTAAGCCAACAAACGTGAGGGGACACATTAAAGAAAAACCTTTTAGATGAAATGGTCTACAATCCAACAACATCTAGTGTCAACAACACATGAAGAATTTAACATGAAAAAAATTGACATTCTTCATAAATATTGATCATGATTACATACTCAGTTGACGTGTAATCTTTAGTATTTCATATATTGATACATAGCATAAGAATGAAATATCAGTTAATCAAAATACCTCTTGGTTTGTTATTAACCCTCTTAAGTACCTTCGAATATTGTTTCTTGAACAACTTTGATACAATAACTTCATAGTACATCATAGGCTATATTGCCTATATATAACACTTAAAATATAAATTAAATAAACCCACCTTGTATGCAAATTCACAATGTACACAAAAAAGTGAATAAGCTAATATTAATATCTTTCCTAGTACTTGACTTAGCTTTAACATGTTATGAAAAGTCAAAAAATAATTAAACTGTAACGTGTGACTCCTCGATAAGCAGACACGTATTCAGTGGCGGGGCCAAGAATTTAACGAAAATTGTGCAAATTTTCTTCTCAATTATATTAAGGGTATGCAAAATTTAATCTTTGCACACGCACATAAATTTTTCATCGAAAGGTGTAAACCTAACTACCCTTCGCCTGAGGTGGTTCCACTCATGCATGTGACAAATTTAATACGCATGTAAGACAACTTATATATAGATAAAATTTTGAATTCATGAGTTATGAATTTTAGAATAATTACGTTGTCAAATTAATTCAATGATGCACATGAGTCCATAAAAAGGGGATAAAAGATCAATGATAGTACATTACTTTTTAATTAAGTCAACTGAATTGCAATTTACTAAATTAATTACGTGTTTACTTGTCGACAATTGGTCACATGCAAAATTGTTTTTTCAAGTTTTGCAGAATGAGTAATTATCAAGAATACATCTATAGTTAACTTAAAATTACTCATTCTGCAAATTTTGAAAATAGTTTTACAAAGTGTAACTAATTATAAAGTGCATGTGACAAAACGTATCGTTGAAGTTATTATACATGGACATTTAACACAAAAAATTTAGATAAAACTGATTTAGCTATCTAAAAAATAAGAAGATGAAAATTATTTTATTTTTTGAACAACCAATTAAAGAATGACACGTGGGCCAAAAAAATTAAAGGAATAACTAGTTTTTGGGTAGCTAATTAAGTTTTAATCAGTATTTTAAAATTATTTGGTACTTATTAAAGCGGAAAATAATTTATTTTTGATGAGGAATATCCCTAATTTAAATACGAAAAAATTTCAGGAAACTTTTACTGGAGTTTGTACATTTATCAGTTTCAATTTCATTAATCATTTATATGGAGTTTTAAATTCATCCGTTTCGATTTTTTTGTCTTACTTTTTTTTTAGGTTGTTTAAAAAGAAAAATCTCTTTCGTCTTTTAACAACTCTTTAATTTTAGTTTTTTACATGGCATGTTTAATGCTACAAGAGTAAAGGACATATTTGATATATCTTACATATCTTTAATTTAAGACCACAAAATTCAAATATTTCTCTACTTTCTTAAAATTTATGTAACGTCAAAACTAGACAATCAAATTAAATCATAATTCAACAGTGATTATCATTATTCATATGGTAAACGAGGTTGCAAATCAAAAGATGGTGAATTCAAAAATAGAACTTCATTAACAACATAAATCCTTGTTACATTTTATTCATCAAATTTATTCTCTAATTTGCTATTGCTAAACAAGTAGCATAACAGTACATGCCTTTCTAACTAGGTGCAATGCTTTGTTGAGCATCCATTCCAGCAGCTGCTCATTAGCTACTTATCTAGTAAGAAAAAATTATTAAATTGTCATAAGTTTGATTTATGGAGACAAATATAGATAAGAATAACAAATTAGCATAAAAAGCAAATAAAGAGATCAAAGTTTAACAAGAATTTGGTGAGTTGGGTTGTGACCTCCTTTTCAGCTCATATTAGTCCAACTCATTTCAGCGCAAGTAATTTTTAGGTGATTTAATAATCCACCGATTTATCAACTTTGTCCATTTTGATCCACTCAATTCATTTCAACTGGCTCATCTGACACCTCTAGACTTGGGCTTATGTAAAGAACTATTGAATATAAAAAGATAATGATAAAAAGTATATATACCTTATTTAAATTTGAAGCAACGCTTGATTGAACAAGCTTACGATTGATGAACGCTTTAGAAGGAGGAGGAGGAGGACAATTCTGATCAATGCAATGTGATGCACAAGCAGGATCAAAGTCACATGCAAAAGCACATTTTTCTGCACAAGATATATCATTTGTATCACTAGCATTACCATTTGCTACAAAAATCACAAAAAAAGAAAAATGACAATGTTAAAACTTTTGTGAAATCCATAATTTGTAATATATGTAATATTTTTTTATATTTTTGTATGTATGTGGGTGATTGATAGACATTAAATTAACCCTATTTATAGCCAAAGATTTTGATTGAATGTAAGACAAATTATTGGAAGGCAATCTGATAATGAGATTAAATTATACTCAAGTAAATAAATATAATTCACTTTGGTCTTTGGCTATAATTTTTTGGTAATGATTACTGACCATAAGACAATTAAATAAACATAGTCCATTTTGGCTTTAAATTTTTGGTAATGATACTGACCATAAGACAAGTAAGTAAATATAGTTCACTTTGACTATAAATTTTTGGTAATGATTACTGACCATAAAATTATAATCATTAATCAATTTTCTTAATAGATAACTTTTGAAAAAGCTTCATTTTGGTCATAATATTTTTTTATTTCAAATATATCTCTTGATTGCAAATTGATTATTCATTTCTCAATTCTATTTCCTAATTAGCCCCGTCAAGAATTTTTGATTTGGTTTATAAAAATTAAATCATCAATATTACTGTTATCTAATATTGAATAAAATAATGCTTTTGTTAGATAATATTATTCATTATATGATAAAATTTGTAGTGATCATATAAGAAATAATATTACATAAATAATTTGTGCTGTAATTTCTTAGAAACATACAGCTATAGTTTTCTTATTTGATTACATTTGAGGTAAATATTTTAATTCTTTAGTAACACAAAACTATAATTACATTTATTTGGTAATATTCAAACTGTAAATATTCTATATTTTTTCCAATAGTGTCAAGTGGTTTGTTCTTAATATGTGGAAAATTTTATTTTGTTTGATACACTTTATGTGACTAGGGGTTGGCATGGTATATAATATATACCAAATTATCATACCGAATCAAATTTTTTAATACCGTGGTTTTTGATATTATGATATTTGGTATGGTATATGGTATATATTTTAAATTTTTTTGGTATATGATATGGTATACGGTATTTACAAATGACATACCAAAATACCGAATACCATACCGAAGTATATATAGTTACATAAGTAACTTATATATATATATACAAAAAAAAAATACTTAGTATTAGTATAAAAATGTTTAGACTTTGAAACTTTCGCTACTCTATCTTGATTGAAATATCTTTTTGGTGTAATTGACTAATAAAAGGAATCGTTTGTACTTCTTTTTCAATATTTCTACATGTGTAATGCATTTTTATGATACAATTAAGACATGCTTTTAAAAAGTCGAAGTGATAATACTCTAGTATACGAGTATATATTGTCAAAATTAAACAAACTATGGTTACCGATTACCATACCGCAAAATACCGAAATCAAACGTCAAAATATCGAACCATACCGAATTAATATGGTATGATAATGATATAATATTTTTAAAAATCAAATACCAAAATTATTATACCGAAATTTCAAGTACCGTACCATATCATACCATGCCTACCCCTATATGTGCCATCCAGAAGTTGTATAAGACTCCATTCATGTATTGCCACATGGATTTATGGACCCCACTTACATAAAAAAAAAGCTTAGGTCGTTTCTTTCTCGCTATTCCTTTTCAACTTTTCTTTTTTGTTCACCTTTTTTGTTTTTTTAGTTTCCCATCCGGTGTTCAGTACAGGAAATTACATACCATAGATCCAAATATGAGTGACTTTAAATATTTGACCCTAAATAAAAATGTCTTTGAAGAATAACCTTTCTTACTTTTTAATATACTAAAAGTACTATTTTGCTCCTCCACACCTCAAATATATTTTTAACCTTTCCATACTCATTTATTTTTCAAATTTTATTTTTTATTATTTTCACTTTTTAATTTTTCCTTTACTTTTATTATTCTACTTTTTTTCACTCTTTTTTTTCCTTTAAATTTATTATTGTAATTTTAATTATTTTCAATTTTTATTTTTCCTTTAACTTTATTTTCATGTTTTAATTTATTTGTCTCAATCTTTATTTACTTTTTCTCTTTTCCTTTTTTTCCAACCATTATCTATTTCTTCATTTTTTTCCTTTTTAAAATTTATTTATCTTTAAACTTTATTTAGAATTTTTTAAATTTCTCTTTTTCTTCCCAGAATAGACGTCAATTATTCCTTCTTGTTCAACTTTTTTCCTCATTTGTCAAAACCCTTTCTCTTGCTCCTCTTCCCCTTCATCCGATTTCTCTCAAAATTTCAAACTCCATTAACAGAAAAAATGGATGTTGCTTCTGATGAAGAAATAGAGCGCCTCTCGGTGGATGTTGCTTCCAAATCTTCGGGACTTTTGCCTTCAAATTTAATTAATATCATTGTTGATGTAAGTTTCTATTAAATTCAGTTTGTCATTTACATGTATTTTATCTTTTTTTGGTGTGTTATTTTTGAATTAGGTATTTAAATCTCTTTATGTTGTTTACGTTTAAGTTTTTAACTCATAATACAAAGTTGTTGTATTTTTGGGAGTTATGTTTAGGAATTTGTTAGATTGGTGGTTGTATAGTTAAGAAGTTTCAATTTTGTTAGTTGTGTGTTACAAAGTGAATTTTGAATAATCCCACATTCTTGATTTCATGAAAAAAGTAAATCTTGATTGAAATTAAAAGTTTTATGTTACTAAAAATCTTAGTAGCTCGGTTGATTGACTATTTGAACTTTGTGCTATTGGAAAATCTCAATAGCTTAGTTGGTTTACCTGAATTTTGTGCTAGCAGGAAACCTAGCAGCTCAGTTGGTTGGTTGAAGAAACTTTCACCTTGTTGGTGAGTGTTCAGTTTTCCATCTTGTAATACCCTATCACCATTTGAACCAAAAAAAGTTTTGTGCTACTAGATTTGAGATCTTTGATAATTTCTACTAGTACTATGTAATTTCTATTGTGTCAAGTTGGAGGTCTTGTTATAGGCCTTTGCAATGTGGATATCTTTATTTTGCCTCTTAGATAAGGGTTCAATTACTTTTGATGAAATGCACATTTTTATTTTGATTTCCGCACTTGTGGAATTACACTGGATCTTTTGTTGTTGTTGAAATGTAGATTGTTGTTTTGATTTGTTATCCCATCGCAGTTACTTTCGGTAGTTCAGTTTTTAATTAAAGACTTTATGAATTTCTATTAAATTCAATCATTTGATAGAAAAGACTTAATCGTTTCCACTTATTTAATCCTATGTATAAGTAGTACATGTAATTATACGGCATATTTAGTACTCCTGCTAGTTTAATAAATAGAAATCACGACATTAACAACAGGAGTACTATTCTTATTCAAATAAGCTCTATTAAATATCATTCTTATTCTAACACAACATATTTGTTAAATATAAAAAATCAAACTGTCAATAAAAGATAATGTCAACATTACTAGTGCACCCTACTAAACGACTCATGAGTGTATAATTTTTAAGGAAAAATTTGAATGAGGGATCTTAGACAAAGAAAAAGAATAATCTTGTAATTCATGAAGTCAGACTCAAGGAATAGCCTTTCCCATTTTTCTCAGTTCTCTGCCCTCCCCCCTCCCCAGGCAAAAAGTACCATCATCAGTACATCAAAAAGGATCTTCAATTCAGTCATGTCTACTTCATCTTCATCTCTATTCAATACCATGTCAATGATAAGGACCTTTCTTTTCTCCCTTCATCGTTATACGTGCTAGCTTATCTGTATCTCTTTAGTATCTTCACACAATCTTCGTCGCTCCAATTATGCTTAACTAGTTGCTAAAAGTCATATTTTTCTCAAACATCATAATCAGTGACCTGTAGCCTCTACTACAAACTAGAAATACTCAGCACTGCAAGAGTTAATTAGAAAATTACACTATATATACAAGATCAAAATTGTATTTTATTTCTATATAGTAGATTTTGAATCGCGTTAGCTTTTTCATGTGTTTACTTTTTCTATTTTGAATACCTTTAGCATAAAGCAAAATAGAACTTTGAAGGACATGTTAAGAATAAAACTTTTGTGCATACCTTAAGAAAAATAGCATCAGCATGGGGAATAGATTGTAATATACCCCCTCCTACAAAGCTTAAATTTTTAGTCTGTGGCATGTTTGCAACAACATGTGGAAGATCAAGAACAGTGCATTTCATATGGAATAGAGGTTGTTGTTGTGTTTGTTTTCAAAGTCTTGTTGTTTGCATGACGACATTCCCATATACATTAGTATTTGATCAAGAACACCATCGTTGTTTGATTTCTGAATAATTGTACTTCTAGAGAGTGCTGCTAATGAGTTTTGAGGACTCTCAAGAGCCTTATGGTAATTCTTCTTCTTGAACACACGGCACACCACCCACCCTTCTTCCTGGTTACTTGATTTCGATGCGTGGATATTAATGAAATAATATAATCATATATATCGTCAGCAAACTATACTATAAGATCGTCTTACTTATATATGTACTGTAGCAAGCAGGTTACTGCCTTAGTTTCACAGATGAAAAAGGTATACCGTACAAAATTTGTTTGCACAATTAGGGCATTCTTTCTATACACATACATTATTGTAACATGGTATGGGTGCTTACATTACATTATTCGAGAGGTGAACCATCTCTCGAATATAGATATGTGCCAATCTCTCTACAGTGTAAGAAATCTAAATATGAAAAATAGGCAGATCTGGTGAATTGATCCATGATGATTCAATAGATATCAAAACCATGAGAATCTATTATTTACTATTAAATCATAATTTAATGTTGAGTTTGTAACTTAATTTAGTAATCTTTTTTTTTTTTGCAATTTTGCATGCAGAGAGTGGCATTTTCTGTTAAGACTCATATTGATACTTCTTTAGATGGGATTATGAGCCGTATTATTTTGTCGCAGCATTTAGACACAATATTCTACTACATGAGGAAGAAGGAAAAATATGAACCTAATATTGTTGTGAAGTTCACTACAACTGATTTTGTATTTAGAAATAAGATTGATGCTCTTTATCACGATTTTGTGGAAAATGAAAAAGATTTTTCTATCATCCCCGAGAAACATTAGGTTGAATAGTATATCAGAGGCTTCTATTGTGATGCAAACGTACCATGGAACAAGGTTGACTATGTGTTATTTCCAGTTTATGTTCCACGGGAAAAATCTGAACTTGGACACTGAATTTTGGGAGTTTTTGACTTTACTGATTGATGCATATATATATATATATATACGACTCCAACCGTATCAGATGCAGTGAAAAATTTGTTCAAAAAGTGATGTTACTTTACCAAACATTGATACCGTATTTTTTGAAAAAGGTTAATTTCTATCTTGAGAAGGGCATTGCCAAATCTGAAAATGACACTTTGCCGATAAAAATGGTTGATGAGCTTCCACAACAAACTCAATGGTATCTCATTGCATTCATTTTTTAAATGTATATTTTACTTCTTTTTTTGTTGTTGTCCATATATTCACACAATATATTTATTTTGTATCACAGTGATTGTGGAGCATTTGTTTGTGCGTTTGCTGAATATGTCATTCATGGTAGAGATATTCCTAAAGAGATTGACATTGGTCATGTTCGTATGAGGTATGGAGCTTTGTTGTGGGATTATGGAAAGAGAAAACTAGAAGCTGGTATAAAAGACAACACTAAAGAAAAAGTTGGTAGATTATTTGGAAAGGAAAAGAGGAAGAGGACACACCACGAGTAGTAGTTTAATTTTGTAGTTATTGAAACTCACTGCACATGAGGGATTTTTAGCTATTTTTAGTTTTGTAGTTATTGAAACTCAGTCAACATGAAGGATTTTTAGCTATTTTTGTGTGATTATGTAAAGTTTAAACAGTCTTTTCAAATTGAATCGGCTATTTTTGATGCAATAACGTGAAATATACAATGTAGAATTGCTACTGATTCATTTGCTGGTATCTTTGTATATTTATGTTTTATTATCGAAGAATATTTTTTGTCTTTCCTTGTGGAAAGTCTTACCCCTGAGGCAAGCGTTATTGAGTATCTTCTAAATTAGTAAACAATGTGGCAGGGCCAATTCATGCCCATGAGGTATAACTTGTTCCTATAGGGGTTGTCTTATCATTAATTATGTGAGACTGCTATATGAGTATGAGCCGAGGGTCTATCGAAAATAGCCTCTCTACTTCTCTGGAGAAAGCGGTATGGACTGCGTACATTCTACCCTCCCCAGACCCCACTTGGTGGGAATACACTGGATTTGTTGTTATTGTTGTTGTTGACTGCTATATGAGTATTTTGATCATTGTGAACTTTTCAATCACATTTGTCCTCGATTAAATGGCATAAAATAAGAAACAGTTTAGACTTTGTAATCCAAGGGTCATCTCCCCCTCCTCAGTAGTTGGTTCTCCACTGTTATTTATTTGGATAGATGCTTGGTTTTGTAGAATTGGTATCATCTTATTTTCTACTCACAATTGAATACTCCTCCGTGCTTTTCTTTATGTAGTTTTTAATGTTTATTCCTTTTGTTCTTGGCTTATAGTATTTTAGTTTTTGGTCTGGAAGATTAATTCTCATATGGTTGTAAGATTGTTGTAACGCCCCGAAATCGGGTCCCGAGACGTCACACGGTGCTTAGGGTCACAAGTGACCCCAAGCTAACCTTTCTACTGGCATAACTCATAAGCAACTGAATAAAAATACAAATCCATACAAATCATCAGAAATTAACTCTTTTCTGAATCTGATCGATACAAAAATAGAATTTTACAGGATTACAATTCTGCCTTTACAACCAAAATTGAAACAAAATACATCAACTTCTACTGACTGTCTATGAAGCCTCTACTAGTACTGACTGTAGGTAGCCAAGTCATGACTCCCGACTACCCCAACTCAATACGACTGAATAAAGAAAATACAACACTATAAACTCTGCATAACTAACCTAAGCTCTTGAATCAAAAAGACTCATCACCTGCTGACTGGATACCACGAACTGACTGGATCCGAAGGTGAAACTATACCTTGTACCTACATTCCGAGAAAATATAGCCCACATACGAATATGTGGGTCAGCACCGTGGAAAAATACCGAGCATATGGGGGTGCAATGCATATATAAAATAATATCTTAATATCATCATAGTTTATAAAATTATGCATGCTGATATAGATGACTCACTTAGCTCGAATTAAATCATCAAAATCATGGATGAATAATACATGTAAAGTAAAACAAGTGAGTCATTACAATACGTTCTCAATTCACTTTCATCTCAATTTCAAATCATCAAAACAATCAAATCTCATGTCAATTCTCATTAGAATATATTCCTTAAATCTTTTAAGAATAATGACTTTCTCAAACTCAGCCTTTTAAGCAAATATGTTTTCATCTCAGATAGAAGAGTACACACACACACATTGGGAGATCCTATAACCGACATAAACTATGTGAGCCACATGGAGTCCAACATCCAACCCACGTTGGGGAGAGCCGTCCTATCCTTGCCATCAGAGTAGGACTTCCAATATCAATCCAAAAACACTAGTGATCACTATATAAATCAGCCTCAAGCTCACGTCCTACGGGGGCACGTAGTTCTAGGAAAGTAAGGTCACTTTATACCTCTCACTCGGTGCTAAAAATTACTCCCAGACTTAGCTCAGAAATTTCAAATCAGCCTCAGGCTCACATTAAAGAAAATCCACAATAAATACTTCAACAATTTTCATCGGGAGCCAATTTGCTATCCCTTTATCATAATCAATAAAAACGTGGATTTTTTTCATAGTCGAGTTCAAAATAACTCATTCACGACCAAAAGGTCAAATCATTCAAAACATCTCAAATATTCAACATCAACGTGCTTATAACACACATTTTCTCAAAAACACAATTTCCAATGGGGATTCACGACTCAAATATCAAAATCATGATAAATATCGTTCAAGATTCATGATTTATATCACCACACATGTAAATTCATCTTTCAAAATCATAAACATCAAGATTTCATAATAATCATCATAAAAATATATAACTAACTTTAAAATTTGGAAAATTCAGCTTTATGTACAAAAATGTCATCATTCTCATTCAATTCAACTTTCAAAATATAGAGAGTATCATAATCTAATGTAAAATCATATAGGGTATAAATTAATGCTTCAAATTCATATCAAAACATGTAAAATCATGTATATTCATAAAACAAAAATCAATTTGGGCACAAGAACGAAAGAGAGTTCTTGTTGAAAAACCCCCACATACCTTGAATGATGAACTTTAGATCGATACTCGTTTTTGAGATGTTAATCGTGCCTTTGAATGATGGTTCTTGGAGTTCTTGAACTAGGAACTTGGAATCTTGAATAAATTTGCAGAATTAATGGTGAACTTTGGAGGTTCTTAAAGTTAGATGTAGGAGCTTAGGATTTTCTTTTTGAGGGAATTTGATGAAATATAACATATAGTGCTTCTAATAGGCTTTAATATAGGGTTTGGACGGATTTTGGGTGAGGGGAAATGACCAAAACGCCCCTAAAAATCAAATAATTCTCGAGTCTGTCCTTTGGTGGACTGTTTTGGTAGTCTGAAGTAGATCAACCATAACGTTTTACTCCGATATCAAATTGGATGAAACCAATTTCATTAGAAAGAGGACTCTCATATATTTCCGTTGATATATAGTATCTCACCCAGATCATTGTGTATGAAGAGTTATTATCGTTTGAAGTTGACCCAAAAATTCACTTTTGATAGGCTGAAGTAGATCGACCATAACGCTTTGCTCCAATAGACAAATTCAATGAAACCAATTTCATCGGAAAGAGGACTCACAGAGATTTTCGTTGATATATAGTAGATCACCCAGATCATTATGTACAAGGAGTTATGATTATTTAAAGCTGGAGAAAAAATACGCCAGGCCTCAGTACTTTTTTTTCTGTACATTTTACTGTTCACTACTATTCACGGTTCGATCGGAATGTTCATAACTCGTCGCTCGGCTGTCCGTTTTGGATGATCCACATATAGTTGGAAAGCTTATTCGATACTATACGCAATGGTGGGTCATAATATAAGGCATTCCGCACGGAAAATTTATAATTCATTCTAGAAGATAAAACCCAACACGTTTACGCACAGAATTTCAACGAAAAATTTCCCGGGGTATTACAATTGTAATATTCCTATAAACATATTTTGTATGGTAGAGGAAGAATGTTCTTTGAAAAAATTGTGAGTTGAACCACCTTTGATGTCTAAGTCTAGCCTCTAAGGCAAGTGTTGTAGATCATTTATCGAATTATTGCAGAATAAGCTAGTGTCAATTCTTGTCCATAAGGCATAACTTGTTTCTTTGGGGTCTAAAAATCTTGCCTCTTGGGCAAGACTTATAAATTATCCACCAAATCATCACACACTAATCTAGTATCAACGCTTGTCCATGGGACATAACTTCTTTGTTTGTTGTATTAAGTTTTACCTCTAGGGCACGAGCTGCAGATCATCTACCAAGTTATTATATGCTAAGTTAGTGTCAACTCTTACCCATAGGGCATAACTTGTTTCTTTGGGGCTTAAGTCTTGCCTCTAGGAAAAGTGTTATAGATCATCTACCGAATCATTCGAGAATAAGGTAGTGTCAACTTTTGCCCATGGGGCACAACTTGTTTTGCATCTTGCCTTCAAGACAAATTTTAAAGTGTATCCCATGGAACTATTCACATCACATCTCTTGGGGGTGTAGTCCTTCCCCGAATCTTGTTAATATGATATATTTTTATACATCAATATATAATAAAATTTAACATGCTAAGTAATTTTTATAAACAATCAATAAGAAGGAATTGAGTTAAATACTTCACCACAAGTTAAAACTTCATATAAATAAGAAGACATTCGTGATTGAAAGTCAAAAGTACTTGTTACTAACTAAAATAGGGATAAAAAAATCCTATTATAACTGCTATTTTGATCCAACTTTAAAAAGTAAAACTAATCATGTTTTCTTATTTTTCTTTCTGTATTTTCTTGCATATAGATGAAGGATAGAAATATAGTGACAATTTGATCTGTTATGCCCTGTCCTTTTGCAACTCGAACATCTGTAATTGTTTCTTGAAGATTTTGTTCTGTAAGGATATCTGGATGCTTGTCTTCTCCCAAGCAGAACCTCCTTATCTAGGAGGCTTGTGATTAGATCCTTCATGCTATCGGGGACAATCCATGATGCTATGCTTCCAACTGGTAGGATTTCTTCCTGGTATATTTGTAGCCAAGACTTTATTGAGAACCAATGAGAATAATAGCTAGACTTGTTCCTATGTCTACTCTCTATCGCTGCAATTGTATGGGTGCATGGTATCTCATCTGTTTGAAATACCAAGCATTGACAAGTCCTGCTCTTCAGGTCTACAATATATTCAACTCCTTCTTCTCTTACAACAAATCTTGTTGCATCAATGGGGTCTACCTGTAAATAAAATGATAAATAAATGACAACTTATAGTGAAACATCTACTATACAAGCAGAATCGGGCATACAGAGCAATCAACCATACATAGGGTGTGAATATTGAGGCAACCAAAAAACAGCTACAATCAAGCATATAACATCAAATCACAATCTAATATTGAACTAATAAAAAATCTAATAATAAGTGACCAATAATAAGGAGTAACAATTAAGGTTCTATTTCAAAATGGAAGAGAAGGGTCAATATAGGGTATAGCTAGAGTTTTGATGCTTGGCTTGGTCAGGAAAAGTACAGGAGAAGGATCTGTCATCCAAGTAATGAGCTTTCAAAGTCAAATTTCCTGTATTATATAGAAAAGATAAAACCTTGCTCAAGAACATCAGCGGATTCAATAGTGATGCTTCCAACATATGAGCAGGAGAATCAGCTACAAATAAACTGACGTAAAATAGATATTGCATCTAATCTAGGAGTAAAATCAACTATGATAGTGAAACATCTAGTATATGACCAAAATCAGCCATACAATGCAATCAAACATACATAGGGGACAAATCTTGAGGCAACCAAAAAACAGCTACAATCAAGCATACAACATCAAATCACAAACGATCACGCAACAAAACATATATTTTGCGCGTGAATCTCAAGGAAATAAAAAAACTAGCAATAAATCACAAATAACAGTAAACCAGCTATGTATAATCTGCAATAAAAAATAGTAACAGTATATTTCCCTATTATCAAAATATAATTTCAATTACTTACTTTCAATTTCAAGGCAACCTGAATCTTGCCAGTCACCTCCACTTCCGCCAAACGTGTGATTTCATGAAATTTGCCTTGCGATTCTATTTTTCTTTCATAAAACCAACTTTGTAACTTGTTCTGAATGTAATGGATCAGTCCCACTATTGGCAGTTGCCTGGCTTTTCTCAGTACCGCATTTATGGACTCCACGTTGTTAGTCGTAAGCATCAAACCTTCTATTGGTATGAAATGAGCGAGCCTATATTTCTAGTTCTTCTTCTTTTAAGTACTCCGTAACAATTTTGTCGACTTTTTCTATCTCATCCATAAATGTATAAAATTCAGTTCATTTGTATGTTGTTGTTGCGTTGTAGAAGAGTGATAGAACCACATCTGAGAAGTATCTTTTTCTTAAATTCTTCTCCATATGATAGATGCATATCTCGTGCTGACACTCTAGATAGACATTTGCAATTGCATTTGCAATGGCTGGGTGACGATCTGATAGAATAGACAATTCTTCACATACCTCAATTGCATGTCTTAACTGATTGAAGAACCAGTTATAAGACTCATTATTTTTTGAGTCTGCAATTTCAAAATCCAAAGAAAATATGTTGTTGTTTCCGTCCTTTGACACTGCTATCATGAGGACATCACGATATTTCGCCTTAAAAAATATTGCATCTACCATTATTACCGGTCTACAGTTGGTCCATCCAATGATTGAAGCTCCATATGCAAAGAATGCATATTGAAACTTGCGTTGAGCAAAAGAATATTAGTAACAATTTGTATTTGATGTTTATAATCAGAGTCCAATAATTTTCTAAACTAAGTCTTGCCCATGAGGTAAGAGTTGCATCTATGTTAATAATCTAATCAGTGCAATTAAAGAATAAACTTTTGCCTCTTGAGCAAAAGTTTTCAACTTCAACAGGATAGCATTTGTACAATAATTTTCTAAATCAAGTATTGCCCATGAGGCAAGATTTCCATCTATGTTAATAATCTAATCAGTGCAAACAAAGGATAAACTGTTGCCTTTTGGGAAAAAGTTTTCAATTTCAACAATTTTCTAAATCAAGTCTTGCCCATGAGGCAAGAGTTCCATCTATGTTAATAATCTAATCATTGCAAATAAAGGATAAATTGTTTCCTCTTGAGCAAAAGTTTTCAATTTTAATAATTTTCTAAACCAAGTCTTGCCCATGAGGCAAGAGTTTCATCTATGTTAATAATCTAATCAGTGCAAATAAAGGATAAACTGTTGCCTCTTGAGCAAAAATTTTCAATTTCAATAATTTTTTAAACCAAGTCTTGCCCATGAGGCAAGAGTTTCATATATGTTAATAATCTAATAGTGCAAATAAAGGATAAACTGTTGCCTCTTGGGCAAAAGTTTTCAATTTCAATAATTTTCTAAACCAAGTCTTGCCCATGAGGCAAGAGTTCCATCTATGTTAATAATCTAATCAGTGCAAATAAAGGATAAATTGTTGCCTCTTGGGAAAAAGTTTTCAATTTCAACAATTTTCTAAACCGAAGTCTTGCCCATGAGGCAAGAGTTCCATCTATGTTAATAATCTAATCAGTGCAAATAAAGGATAAATTGTTGCCTCTTGGGAAAAAGTTTTCAATTTCAACAATTTTCTAAATCGAAGTCTTGCACATGAGGCAAGAGTTCCATCTATGTTAATAATCTAATCAGTGCAAATAAAGGATAAACTATTGCTTCTTGGGCAAAGGTTTTCAATTTCAATAATTTTCTAAACCAAAGTCTTGCCCATGAGGCAAGAGTTCCATCTATGTTAATAATCTAATCAGTGCAAATAAAGGATAAATTGTTGTCTCTTGAGCAAAAGTTTTTAATTTCAATAATTTTCTAAACCAAAGTCTTGCCCATAAGGCAAGAGTTCCATCTATGTTAATAATATAATCAGTGCAAAATAAAGGATAAACTGTTGCCTCTTGGGCAAAAGTTTTCAATTTCAACAATTTTCTAAACCAAGTCTTGCCCATGAGGCAAGAGTTCCATCTATGTTAATAATCTAATCAGTGCAAAATAAAGGATAAACTGTTGCCTCTTGGGAAAAAGTTTTCAATTTCAACAGTTTTCTAAACCAAGTCTTGCCCATGAGGCAATAGTTCCATCTATGTTAATAATCTAATTAGTGCAAATAGAGGATAAATTGTTGCCTCTTGGGAAAAAGTTTTCAATTTCAACAGTATAACATTTGTACCTATTCTGATCGTCCCTCTTTATGTTTGTATACGTGCCTGGGTTATTTTCTTTCATCATGTAAAGATACGATGGCAACCTGTGGTAGTTCTCTTCCGCGGTTCCTCTTATCACCCTATAGGCATGTTGTATCTCTCGCTATCCTTTGTTGTAGGATATGATGATTACGTATTTCCTTCTCATTTCATCTACCATGATGTTGGGTGTGATTACATTACTAAAGTCACGCACGAGCTCTAGTATGTATTCACATATGACCTTTGATGTTGCATTCCTGTGGTAGGATGTTATAAAATCAACTGAGCAACTGTGAGCCTTTCCATATGTAGTAACCTGAAAGAGCAAAGAATCGGCAATATTCGAGGCATGAAATCGCCACACGCAGTTGTCGTCCAAACATGGCAGTGAATATCTTGTTGTGCTTGATTTGATAACCTTGAATTGGATATTGTGTGTAATTGCAATGTTTGACATGCAGGTCATCATATTTTGTTTGTCAATGAAGCTCGACTTGACATTTACCTCATTCAAAGAGGCATTGTGTCTCAAGAGAGTAGTCTTGACATCAAGTATCCTCTTCTTTTTTTGGCGTACCCTCTTAATCTTGGATGGCTCAGCTATTTCAGCCTCTAATATTTGTTCAATAACTTGTAACTCGTTATTTCTATCAATACTTTTAATACTCATTTTGTTTTCATCCATTCCAAGCACAACCCTTATGAAAAATAAAACAGCAAAAAATTAGTAACAATTTAATTTAGAATATATATCTTCAACAAGTAAAATCACTAAAGAGTAAGGCATAGTCAACTATTTCCCATGGGGCATAACTGTCAAAGTGTTGCCTCTAGGGCAAGAGTTATAGGTCATATGCCAAATCATTACAGACTATGGCAGTGTCTACTCTTGCCCATGGGGAAAACTGTCTAAAGTCTTGCCTCTGGGGCAAGAGTTATAGGTCATCTGCCAAATCATTACAGACTAAGGCAGTGTCAACTATAGCCCATGGGGCATAACTTGAAATGTATGGTAGAATCTAAGATGCTAAAATAGCACTTGAAACTACTGAACAACACACACTATAGGGGTGATTCTGAGAGGGTTGTTTACTTTAGAGATACGTTTCAAGTGATACAACATAGTATATCAACTTAATACTCTTATAGTATGGCCTTGAAAAAGAATGATGTACTGATTATTATTAAGAAGTGGAGCAATATTGAAGAGATCACGTTATAATTAAAATTCAGGGCTTTGTGTATAAGCTAGGTGATTCAAACCCCATGTATTTTAGTGCAGTTAGACTCAAACATAAGGCATATAAATGCTATGATAAATGCTTAATTATGTGAACATCTCATCGAAAAGCTTCAGATGTTAGAGAGCAAACTTCGAATACTTCATTATATATTCTTAAGAAAACACAACAGGTCAAATTGGTTTCACAGCATCAATCTGCATGTATACAGATTTTCTAATCATATTAATTTAACGTTGCAGGTCAAATGCACATAATCGTGGCATCGTAAGAGGTCATTATGGACATGTCAATCAGATGGGACATAGCTTCAACACCGATACATCAGATTGAGTTGATCATGTTTATGAGGAGCAGAGCCACCATGATCAACATTCTAGACAATCAAATCTCCATTTGTATAGAAATGATTTGTACGATGATACTGACAAGAACCATGCAATACATGATGAATAAGATGACACACCAGCTCCTAAGAAAGTTGGATTACTAAGCTTGTTCAAATACTCAAGCAAGTTGGATATAGTACTACTGCTGTTGGGTTGTATTAGGGCTCTAATAAATGGAGGATCGCTTCCTTGGTATTCTTATCTTTTTGATAATTTCGTAAACAAAATTGCTCTGGACAAAGACAAAGACTGGATGATAAAAGGATGTGGGAGCGGTAATATATACTTAGACTTTTATTGTGTTCTTCTAAAGCTCTCAGTTAATAACCCCTTACCCTTCCATATCGCGAGCAGTAAAAAAAGATGAATTTATGAACTACTATCCTAAAGTAGATGTAACTGTTAACAGTTGATACAACCTTCAGGTGTGTGTGCTTATGACTGGACTATCCGCGATAGTCATGATCAGAGCATACTTAGGCAATTTAGACATTTTTTATCCTCATCTTAGTTTGGATTTTCACGTTTGAAAGAGAGCAACGGCAGTTGACACTTTATCATATTATAATGCCAGAGACAACTTGCTGGAGATTGGTCAGAGAAAGATCAGCTCACATAATAAGAACTAAGTATCTAAGAGCTGTTTTACGATAGGACATTGGATTTTTTGACACAGAACTGAATACTGGTGAAATTATGCATGGAATTTCGAGTGATGTAGCACAAATCCAAGAAGTAATGGGAGAAAAGGTACATTGGATTAAAACACAATTATATAATGAACAACACATCCACACAATTAAAACACAAACTGCCCACAACCTGTTCGATGGAATTCCTCAATGGTAAATATGTTACTAAAACAACAACATATCCCAAGTTCAGCTTACGTTCACCTTCCCAAAAATCAAATTAATATGCTAATTATATAACGAGCTAAAATTACCACAATGCATCAATAAGATAAAATTACCACAATGAATTTTGATGATGAAATTCATACCTGAAGAAACCTTACGGCTAAAGTCGATTCTGTGAATGTTTGAAAGTCGATTCTCGAATTTGGAAGAAAGAGATTTAATAGTGAGTTGATTCTGGAATTTGAAAGAAACGGGTTATTCTCAAATATAAGCTGAAGTTGGAAGAAAGGAATTTATCGACAGGAGGCTATTTTCATCCAAGAAAATATGCCTTAACAAGTTAAGGCTATTTTAACAAAGCCTTTTTATTTGGGGCTAAAATTTGAAAGTCACTCTAATTTGGGTCTATATTTTAGAATGACCCCCTCCAGTACCCACATTAGAGCCCGACTTATCCAGATTCGCACTGGGTAGGACCTCATTCGGGAGGTAGCGCTCCCAACAGAGTTTTCTCCATGACTAGGGTCGAACCCTCGACCTCTGGTTAAGGATGGAGCAACTCTATCCGCTGCACCACAACTCATGCTGGTTTTATTCACCTTTTCCATTTCTTCTTTTTACAAATTTTATTATTTTTCTTATCTTAATATTTTTAATCCAAAATTTTATATTTTCCTCTTTTATGCACAAAAAGTGCCTAACTCAAAGTTTCGACCTTTTCTTCTTCTCCCCTTACATCTTTCACCTTTTCTTTCTTTTTTTTCATCAACTTTAAATTAGTTCTATAATATATAGAGACTATAATAATTTATTTAATAAAATAATTTTATAATTAAGTTTTTAATTCCCTTGAGATTTGATTGAAAATTAAACTGAATAAAAATTATATTAATTAAATAAATTGATAGTTTTATTTGACTTAATTTTTTTAAATTGATAATGTTTGAATTGAATGATATTATAATTATTTTATGAAATAAAAAATGTATCAGTTTTTATAAATAATTTCAAAATATTTTGTATAATTTTTCATCAAAATTTTATTACTGTTAAATTTATTCAAACAGACTGATAGGTTTAGGCTTAAACACTTTTTTAAAAGAGAGACATGAATCAAAATCAATTTATGTGAAGAAAAATTATGAAATTTTTATCTGAATATTTTTATATTTTTTATGAACTCAATTAACCTAACTAAAATTTATCGATGTTAAGACAGTATTTATAATTCAAGAAAATTACAATAATCATAATAAAAAAAGATAGTCCATAATTACAAATTAGCAACAACTAATGAAATTTATTTTTTAATGGCAAATGAAAAAGAGATAAATAGCATTATTAAAAACTACAAAACAAACCAAAACAATAATCAAACCAATAAATATGTATTATATTTATTTTACTTTGCTTTAAATAATTAAAAATTAACTAAATTAATTTGATTTTGATTTTAACTGAAAATTCATGCAAATCAAAATATGAACAATTCTACTTAAAGTTCATATATTGATACAAAGAAAATCGATTAAAATTGTACTACACGAGAAAAAGCCTCCAGCTAATTAGGTCAACAAACCAAAAATTTCAAAAATTATTCTCCAATATTAAACTTTTCAATCCTAAAATATTCTAAATTATGTCACAAAAATGATACATAAACACTTTCTATAAAAATTCTTTAAAAGTCATACAACAAAATAAGAAAATAAAATATTTTGAACGAAAATTGATAAAAAAAAAAGATAGAGGAGAAAGTAAAAAGTTAAACAGGACAAAGATATTGACAACTAAAAGGCATGATTCTCTTTGCTTGTAAATGTGTCCCATTAGAGTCCATGTGTCAATAAGAGAATGCCTCATATAAGTATGAGTTGTCATATCTCATACATGCTAAAATTTTTCAAGTATGCAGATGACACAAATGCACAACAAGATGGATTCAGGAAAAGAATGCACCAGCTAAATGATTTTCTAACATAGGGGAGCAGATAAAGATCAATATCATCTTTAAGGATGCTATTTTCTTATCGTCAAAAGTTTTAGCATCAACAAATAAAGTTTGAAATTCACGGCCAAACTTTCTTTTAAACTAAAAAGTGATGTTATAGCTTATTACAATTGATTTTCCTTCTGCTATAAATAAGCAGATCACTTGTAATATTTCCAATAACTTCTACTCTGAAGTTATGGAACAACTCCCTATAGTTCGTCCATATCCATCTAAGTTTCAGTCATGAAAATGGTCCTTTAGATTTCTTTTAGTGAATTTCATCCTTTACAACTCCAAGATGGGTTATAATGAGTATAGGAGTTTGGCAGATGTTTGTATTAAAGTTGACAAGAAATCGAGTCAGCAACTTGCTATGTTTATGGAATTAACATATCTCTTGCATTAATTTATCATGTTCTCATACAAAGATGAAAAATTCATTGATGTCATTGATTTTTCTAAGTTAAGTCAAACCACAATTGCCTGTTTGGTTTCTCAATTTCATATGTTAATCTTTCGTTTTGTATGAGGGATAAAGAATAATAATAATGACATACGATGCAGGATTGTATAATCCTGCATTCGATTAGAGGTATTAATCAGTTCGATGATTAAATATCTCACCATTTATACCATAGTGATGAAATATATGGGATAACTAATCTCATACCAGTCCCCGATTTCTATTATGTTCTTGCTACTTAAGATTGTTGCCTACCTATGCATTAACATCTCTATTCATTCTGCTAGATCCAAGTTTGGGCATAAATTGTTTATTCATAGTTTAGGAAGATCTTATGACTTCAATGGTATAGATGGACACCAATTGACAGGGGTTCTATTAATATTGAGATTGCTGACAACAAGTGGATGTTATGCATTCTACTGAAATCTAAGTCCTCTCTATCATACTTTAAATTATTGGCGAAAACCCTAGTGATGCTTAAAAGTATGAACTCCATTAAAGCGTTTAATAATAACTAGTATATTTATTCGCGCGATACGCGAATAATCTTCGTATTAGTTATAAAACTTTTTGAACGTTGTGTCTTGTTTAAGTATATTGAATAATAAAAATGTTTACATCCACTAAAATATACAATTGTATTAGATTAAGTAGAATCTATATTTGTCTTAAACTATTTAATTAGATACTGATAAAATATAGAATCATGAAATTTAAAGCAACATTACAAAGAGTTGTTTAAACGAATAATTATTATAATGTTATAGACGTTGATGAGTCAAAATATTTAATATTGAAAAATAAAAGTGCAGAATGTATAACATAAATGATTCATTTTTATTAGTTTATGACTTACTTAAGTCTAAATTTTTTCTTAATATTAATTTAAATTAATAATGTATTCATAAGAATTAAATAAATAAATTTTTTATTTCTGATTATTTATATTGTACAAAATTGTAATAATATAAATAGCAATAAATTAAAGAAAAGGTTTATGTAAATAAATGAATCTATCAAAAAATTGTAATCATAAAAATGTTATTGTTTATTTTATTGTAACACATATATACATATTCATTTACTTATTAGTAGATATTTATCTTAATGTCTATATAATTTTTACAAAATTATTAAATTTATTATCAACCTTTTCAAGTTTTTAGATTTTTGAAATTAAAATTGATCATCTATTATTTTGGTTAAAACTAAGATTCAATTTATTATAGATAAGTGAACATTATATTATTTATGAATACTACGCCCTCTGTTTTAAAAAGAATGACATACTTTGACTTGACACAAAGTTTAAGAAAATAAAAGATTTTTGAATCTTGTGGCCTTAAATTAAAGTTGTGTCAAATGTACCAAAATGCCATTTAATCTTGTGGTCTTAAACATGCCATGTGGAAAGTTAAAATTAAAGTATTGCCAAAAAGGGAAATGGGTCATTCTTTTCGAAACGAATGGAGTGTATTATTGATTAAATAATAACCAAAACGTTAAGAATTAAAAATAGATAAAATAACTTATAATATGATTATTGATTTAGCTTATTAAAAATCTAAAATAATTAAACTTAAAAAAATATTAATCAAACTGAAATAATTCAACTGTGCATACTTATAGGTTCATGTAGTTTCAAGCAATATGCTGTCATACTATTAAGTAATAAAATTAAATACAAATATATTTTGTATTTTCTTAAATGATTGAGTTCATTAAATAAAATTAGTATAAATAACATAAATATCAACCCTTTTGAAAGTAATTACACTCTTTTCCACTTTTTTAATTACTTTACTCTCTCTCCCTATTAATATACATAACATAGCCGACATATACACAGAAACATATACATAGCATTCTGTGTATATGTTGGGATTTTTGTAATATATTAAAGGAGTTGAAATTTTTTATAATATTGAAAATTTAAATTGTGTATTTGTGTAAATTTTAGATAAAATTATGGTCCAAACTAATAAAAAGATTCAGCCCAATAAATATCAGCCCAAGGTGAAAAAATTGAAGACCCAGTCCATTAAATAAAAGCCCATGTTAAAGAAAATAAAATAAATAAAAATAACTAAAAATTACACAAATACACAACTTATGTTTTTAATATTATAAAAAATCTCAACTCCCTAAACATATTATAAAAATTCTTATATATATTAATAAGGAGAAAGAGTAAAGTAATTAAAAAAGTGAGATAGAGTAAAATTACTTTTAAAAAGGTTGTATTTATGTTATTTATACATAAAAATAAATGGGTGTGTGTATCTAGAATAGGAAACAATTGGTATCCAACATTTGTTGTCTGAAACGTCACCTTCCTATTCACCTCTGTGTTTGTTCAATGTTGAAAAAAATGGCAGATTCTCCTTGTTCAATTGAATTTATGTACCATTTTTAAAGTCAATTTTTCTCCTTATTTAAGCACATAGACTCATGTCTCCTCTTCCGATTTTTCTTATTTGTTGCTTTAACTTTAATTTTATGGATTATATTTGTAACATCCTTAATCAGATCTGTTAATTGTACCAAAACTCCATTATATTGTCTTCAATTTCAAATTGGTAATATTTTTATCTTGGAGTGAAAAACTAAGCTTAAATATGCAGTTTTCATTATGAAATCAAAATGGGTCTCTGTATTTTGTTAATTTTGCTCTATTTACAATGACCATTTTAGGTAAAAGTTGTATTCACTAACTTCAGATGGTTATTTATTAGTTGACATTATGTATGCTTTTATCATTTGTATGTTGTTTGACTAATTTGAAATTGTTTATTATTGGATAGTAGACTAATGATAGACAGATTTCGATCTATGTATTATGTCCCCTCCCTTATATTGTGGTATTAGCAATATCAGATAAGCCCTCTTCTTCCTTATTTTTTCTATCATTTTCTGATTTGAACATGCAGATGAGATCTGAGCTAGATGCAGCTGAAAATGATCAATATAAAATGGAATGACATAGTTAAGTTACCAAAAATTGGTGTGTATAAGGATTCTTCAGGTCTGTGTTGTACTTTTCTATTGTTGTATAGATGAATCTATGGCAAATATTATGTAATTTATGTCTAACATGGTGTAATGTGTTGTTATTTGGGATTGTTTTCTTGTTGTTGTTGTGACTGCCGTTGTTTTGATTAGATTGGTAATTCTTCATGTTGATTTATTTTTGCATGTTGATTGATTCTACTGAAAAGCCATGATTTTGTCACAAATGTTCAATAAGTTAAATTAAATTAAAAACATTTGTTCAGCTATTGTCAGAAGTTTGATTTGGTTGAGAAAACCTGCAGTTTTTGAGGAAACATTGAAAAATATAGGTATTCAAGCCATTCTTGATAGCTGTCTATATATTGAATTTCTTGACTTTTAATGCTCTAATAACTATAATTAGTGACAGTATGATTATGGGAGGAATCTACAGTTTGATTTTTTCTAAAAAAGTCTTCCAATTAAGATCAAGTATTTTGCTAAAGTTTTAGGGTAGGTTCTTTCTCTTATTTCGTCTGTCGAAGCAGCGACGAAGCTAAGATTTGAAGTCTGTGGGTTCTAAATTTAGGTAATTCTCTGCAGGTTATGCTCGTACCGCTCATCTCTTGTGCTGTGGGTTCGCACGCGATCAAGTTATATGTTTCTTCTTGATTTTTCAGTATAAATACAAACTATACCCGAAAGCTACTTGGTTCACCCGAACCCCCATATAATATTGTAGCTTCGCCACTGATTGAACTAATTATATAGTAATAGTTATGAAAAGTTTATTATTTTGCATGTAGAGGAAGAAGCAAATAAGTTTTGCTTAATGATGCCTAAGAAGAAAATTGATTTTCTACCCAATTGTTGATAGCAGAAACAATAGAAAGAAGAAGTTTTGTACTATTTGCACGCCTCCAAAACTACTATATTTGTCACGACCCGAACCGGGGCCCTGGCCGTGACAGACATCCCGAACCATCAAGGCTCGAGAGCCCTTCTAACTTGTAATCATATACACCATTCATACACAAAAAGGAAATGCGGAAAGTATAATGAAACGGAATCATGGTCATAAGTCTGATACAAATTCGACAATGGAAAAAAAATGAAATCCAATCCCTTTAATAACATCTGAAAATCGTCTGCGAAATCTCTAATACATGATCAAACAACAACTGTCTGAAAACTGGGACAAGGCCCCCCAGTAGACCAACCATGATTAATGATAAATGTCTGAAAATAAATAGGCCTTCTGAAATATAGAAGGCTCACCAACTGAACTCTGCACTTCTGTCTGAAGAAATCTACTGCTTATCAGGACCCCTAGATTGTGCCTGAGAACCTGGAAGGTAGGGGGTCAATACAGATGTACTAGTATACAGAGCAATCAAAAATAAAACTTTTAATATAAATAAAATAGTTGAGAGCTATTCATAAAACATCATATACGATATAAATTCCAAAACATATGGGCATCTTTGATAGTCATAAAACCTTTCTGTCAATGCAGTCTCTGATCTTTGTATTCCTTCTGAGTTAGGTGGCGCTCTCCTACAAGTCTGATATTCCAGGGTCTATATGAAATCCGCCATTGACTCGGCGGGGAAGCCCCCAACCCAAGTGTGCCGCAAGGGTTGGAGTGTTTGAGTCTGATACGCCACAGGGCACTAGGCCAGCGTAATATAATATACTCGGATCGGCAAATCACGATTTTGGGCAATGAGTTGTCTGAACTCGTGCTTTCTTCGGGGAACCACCTAAGCTCTATTTATGCCCAATTTTAGTCTGTTCTGATACATGCGTCATTCTAGTTTCAAAATCTGAAAATCTGATTTCAAACATGCATTCTATTTTGTTCTGAATTTACATGGCATTATCTGAGTTAGTGTCGTCACACCAAGACTTGCAAGTCCTAATTTTGAGCCATAATGTATCATGCATGATTATTTCATTAAAACTCAATTCAGACCACCCAAACATGCAAATAGTATAAGAGATTTCATGTTCCGAAAGCACAAGTCAAAACTATGCAAAAATTCTCATTCTTTTGATAAACATGTGGTGGTCATGCAATCTTTGACAAACCATGCAACTATTTCCATTATATGATTATGTTCAACATTCATTAACATAAACAACCCTCTCTTTGGAAGTTAAAACCATAATCCAATCATAACATTTTTCAAGGAATTTCATGTCATGCTTTTCAAGATGCATTCAAAACAATCCATAGCATATGATATGTAAAGGAAAATCATAACAAGAGAGGGATTTTACATGAGTCATACTCTCAATTCAATCATCAACCTTTAAACACATGCTTACATATATATAGTTTCGAATAAATTTTAGGGAAGGCCTAAGACCAAAACATTATCATTAAGGCTTCTAAAACATGAATGTATTCATAAATCCGAAACTCTTTTCTTAAAAATAAGATTTCTTTGCCCATGAGATTTTAGAAAAATCCCGTGTACCTTAAATTAGAAGCTTTTGACTGATCTCTCGCATTAGGAATGCTATACGTACGATTGATGGGTGCTTCTTGTAGCCCTCGCAATGGGGATTCTGCTTCTTGAAGAATTAAAAAAAGCTACGGTTAAATCTTGAGATATGTTGATTTTTGGTTTGAAACCCTAAGGAGTGTTCTTGTGAATTTTTGAAGAAAATATGAATAATGTGGTCACTTGGGAGTAAAATTCCGTGTTTAAGTTGATAAGGGGGTAGAAATTACCCAATATACCTTTAATGAGACGAAATAAAAATCTAACTGGGAGCCCGATTTTATGGGCCACCGCGATGCGCCACTATCGCGGTGGCTCACAGGAAATTGACGAATGAGATTCTTGGGGTCACCGCGATGTGGAGCCAATGCGTTGTCCCACTGGTTTGGACCTAGGACTTCAGAGCGACACGCCACAATCAGTCTAGGCTACTGAAATTTGACAAATGTTAAATAGACCACCTCCGCGACGCGCCAAGCACCAAAATGATGGTGTTTTACGACTAGGACCTAAATTAGCCATAACATCTTGTCTGAGTATCGGATTTGGGCGAATCTTATATCAACGGAAAGCTCATTCAATTTCTCACTCTACACAATTGATTAACATGCCAAATTTGCATAGGATTTATGGCTTTTGGATCATCTACGCGTAGAAACAACGATTTTTTTTCTAGCCTGAAATACAGGGTGTTACATTATCTCCTCTTGGGATCATTCGTCCCCGAATGATTGGTAGGAGCGTTGAATCTTAAAGGTATGGAATAACGCATACCTAATGTGTCTTCAAAGAAAGGATATAACTGATATGAAACATTTAAACTTCTATCATGAAACTAAATTCTGAGCTGACTTGCCCTTACTTGTTTTAAGGAGATGATTCATGCTGAGAGTTTAGGATTTTCCTTGAAGTGTTTATGCTCAAATCACACATATTGGATTTGGACGTGATAACTTTGGTAAGTACGAATCATGAGGCAATAAGATTTAGATCGTACAAAGGTATTACACTGTCTGAGCTAAAATAGCTGGAAAAATTTGAGATTATGTGCTGAACTCTTAAGAACTGAGTCATGACTAAATAACTGAATCTGAAACATGATGCTTGGACTAAACTGAGTACGCAACATACTCGGATAAAATAGATTATATTTTAGGATGGTCGTACGCATTGGACTTCAAATAGTAGGACCGGGTGAAAATGTGGAAAACCATAGTAACTTGTCTGCCTGACTGTTAAACTGAATTATACTGGATACTTATACTTAACTGGAGTATCTCTTCAACACTCTTTCTAAAGAAGTTCTAGTAGCAATAGGGAGCAAAGAATCTCTGACATGAGTTACACAAGACATCCAACTAAGGAATCACAACAATGATGCTACTCTACAACATGGAATATAGACATATAACTCGTAAACTAGGATAGAATTACCAAACCTTAGGCATTGCAACTTCTTACTTTCAAGATTAGCCACACTTCTAAAATACTCTCTCAACTATACTTTCCCCTTAAACACCATGCTCATTGATTCCACTTATTTTTCTCACATGGCCGCTGATAGGTCCATCTACTAAGTAAAAACTGAACTAAATCCCCTCATCATCTTCAAGCCTAACTCAAAATCACAAGACGCACCACATAAAACTGTAGTACTAGTCTGAATCATGAATTTAGCACACTCAGCATTTCTCCATTTCTCATCTCCTGCATAATTCTTATTGCCACTCCAACAATCACCTTCAACTTTGTATTAGACATTCACAAACACTCAAGGCATCCATCCATATGCATACAAACATGACATTCAAGCCTATCTTCATACCCACATATGCACTTCTAAACAACCACTCATAAGGCATATTTCTCATATTCTCTAATACTTCTATCCATAACAACTTTCCTACACTATTCAGATGATACACATAAAATATCCTCAACTAACCAAGCCATACACGAAACTTCACCTCAAAATTCTTTCAACTTATAGACTTACCTAAAACAAGAACACAATAACCTTTTTTCAAATATAACACATAAAACTTCAACTAACCTTGACACGTATCAAAGACTCGGCCTCAATCTTACTCCACAATTACCACCTTAACTCAAATAAGCACACAACTATCTTTCATCAATAAGAAATATTTACTCTTTCCCATCTAAACAACTGTTCATCATCACTATCTCGACCTAAGGGAAAAATGTCACTGCAAATTAGAATATCAGGATCCGAAACATAAGGAGAGCACTAAGCATAACTTGATACCCTACTGAGGCGTGAGAAATAGAGCACTCACGGCATGGACTCATTAAAGAGATCTAATCTGAGGACGTACCTGATATAAATCTAAATTTTCACTGATCGTTAAGAGTATCACATATGCACAAGAGTCATGAACTGCATGATCTGAATTTTTGGAATTCATAACTTATAGAAAGCGATTCTGACTGCTAAATAAACTGGGAACTCATCATACTAGGAACTAGGAGAGTACATCATTCCTTATCATATGCATGAACATGAGCTATGATCATGAATCTGAAGCATAAAGCATGAGTATGTGTCGGAATAACTGAGGTAAACTGCTGAAATAAGAATAGATTGAGCATCATTCTTTCTCACGGCCAAATTTACAACTTACTGGCACATCTATTAGCATATGAAAACTTGACTTGGTTACTCGTTCTATCATCTCCCCCTTAGATTTAAGCCATTACTCTAAGTCTGTGTACCACTATAAACACTTTGGTATAAACTGAAATCACTTTACTCTAGAGTCGGGGATATAACAATACACATAAAACTAAACTTACCCTGTAAGACGATATCTTTATGTATAACAACCAATGCTAATGCCTCCTCCTAAGATTCTACCCTTGGGTTTCTATAACCCCAAAAGTCATCATATAACATCTTAAACATTCACCAACTCAAATTCTTCTAATACTAAACATGGATATCTCCCAACCTTTGACGGACCATACCATTTCTATCATAGTCTATCAGCATCACGACTCCAAACTTACATCTCTCTACTATGAGAATCAAGATCATATCAAAAGGCTCAACATTATCAATCAAAACTCCTTAACTTGGATATTTAGAACACCATATACCATCTAACTAGTCTTTCTCCACCTAGCAACTCAACGGTACCACTATCCACACACAACATGTAATAGCCTTAGAAAAATACCGCAATCTTATATCACCTTGGCATACTTCTACTTCATACGTACAACATAATACTTCATTACGAATCAAATAAACTTATGCTCTTGCATGCACTGTTCAAGCCTATTAGATCGCTTCCACAAAATTAGTATCATTAACCAAGAAATAATCACATCCACCTTCATGGCCATCAACTGTTCAAACTTGATGTCTAGTGCTAAACATGATTTACAACCCAACCTTACACACAATTCTCACTTGGAAACTACGAAATAAAACATCAAAAAACAATAGTACACTAGAACTCCGTAGCCATAATAATCGATCATGACCTTATGTTTTTTCCTTATTATAATTCATTAACACACACTATTTCAACACATCAAGCCTATTGTCGAGCATCAATCATCTACCACCAATGAAGAATGCAACATAATATACTATTTCATAAAATTGGGATATTCTACCCAAATATCTCATTTTATTTAGATACAACCCACAACCAAAACACCTTCATGACATCACGGCTATGCCTCAAAATCTACTACATACCTTCTCACAAGTAGTACTAGTTTACAACTACCAAAGTAGAGAAGGTCAAGGGGGGTAGAGCCACATAATAGAAATGGTCAACCTCAATCTTATATTATAACCCCATACAATCTTATCTACTTATACGACTTTCTCACATCACACTTACTTACCCAAGTGTACATTTAGACTACCTTCAAATTCCACAAACAACTTTGTGTCTATAATTATAACTTACTGTCTAATCTAGCCATTTTCATACTTTGAGCAAACAACAACTCACCTTAGCTAATAACTCCTTCTCTACCTTCTACTAAACTAACACATAAGGACGTATCACTTTATTACCAACTCAATCTCATGCAAAAATATTCGGCTATACATACATTCAATAAATTTCCCTTACCACTTTTCTTGCCATTACGCCTCTAGACCCCTAGTTCCAACCAACACAAGAATCAACAAGATGGACAACAAGTTGCTAGTGAATTGAAATAGGCCTCACACGGCTCAAATAGACTTTGATTTTGTGTTTTGAACAAGAAAATGAGAGGAATGAAAAGGCAACTATGCTAGTGAATCGAAAGATCCCCACACGGCTTCACTAGACTTTGAGTTTCAACAACACAATGATAACAAGGTTACAAGAGATAGAAACTTGACACACACTAATCAATGATCTAAGAATACATATCTTACTTTGTATGAATAAAAATCTAAGTCAAATACTCCCCCCACAGACTCCCATACAATCCACATATGCTACTAGCTACCACATTTTTCTATCACTATAAAGGGGTAAATCATCCTCAAACATCGGTTATTCAACAAAAATATTTATTCACACAAAAGTCACCCTCACTCTGACTTCTAACTTTGTGACTTTACATCACCAACTTCTTGGTCTAATCTCACTAACAATAGGTCATGACACCGACACTTTAACTTATACTACTATTTAGGTTGAAATACAGTTCCAACATTCTGCTACACCTTATTCCCTCTTAAGCATGACATCTGCAACATAATTTTTTTTGAAAGGAACTGAATACACTTAATACCGCTGGCTCAAAAGCACGATTTCATTAGAATCAAAATTCACACTAGAATCAATACACTCTGAGGCACTAATGGACTCTTCACAAGTCCTTGCCAAATTTTACAATCTTATATGGCTCAATCAGAAAGGAGTATACCATTTAGATTCTAGACTTCTGCTCCTGAATCACTTTAATAATGAGACATATCTGAGCACATCAAAGTGAGGAAAGAAATGGGGATGACTTTACTTCCGTATGGGCGACACCATTGCATGAATTAGAGTATGAAAGAGGGACATTCTGACTCCATAACATAAACTAGAACATGAAGAAAGGGAAACATTCCTAAATGCCTAGTAGTCTCATGCTGATAAGTGTGGCGTGCTACCACCCATAAATAAGACTCTTCATGATGCGATTTCGCAGACACCCTGGGACCATGAACCATGCTCTGATACCAAGTTTTTCATGACCCAAATCGGGGCTCTGGCCGTGACGGACATCCCGAACCATCAAGGCCCGAGAGCCCTTCTAACTTGTAATCATATACACCATTCATACATAAAAAGGAAATGCAGAAAGTATAACGAAATGGAATCATGGTCATAAGTCTAATACAAATTTAACAATGGAAAAAAAATGAAATACAATCCCTCTAATAACTTCTAAAAACCGTGTGCGAAATCTTTAATACATGATCAAACAACAACTATTTAAAACCTGGGACAAGGCCCCCAGTAGACCATCCATGACTAATGATAAATGTCTAAAAATAAATAGGCCTTCTAAAATATAGAAGGCTCACTGACTAAACTCTGCACTTATGTTTGAAGAAATTTACTACCTATCTGGACCCCTAGATTGTGCCTCAGAACCTGAAAGGTAGGGGTCCAATACAGATGTACTGGTGCACAGAGCAATCCAAAATAAAACTTTTAATATAAATAAATAGTTGAGCGCTAGTCATAAAACATCATATACAATATAAATTCCAAAACACATAGGCATCTTTGATAGTCATAAAACCTTTTGGTCAATGCAGTCTCTGATCTTTGTATTACTTTTGAGTTAGGTACCGCTTCCCTACAAGTTTGATATTCCACGGGCTATATGGAATCCACCGTTGACTCGGCGGAGA
This sequence comes from Capsicum pubescens, assembly GCA_030864215.1. Lineage (NCBI taxonomy): Eukaryota > Viridiplantae > Streptophyta > Magnoliopsida > Solanales > Solanaceae > Capsicum > Capsicum pubescens. The sequence goes on from CM061546.1 coordinate 40,749,423, forward strand.
AGCCCCCAACCCAAGTTTGCCACTAGGGTTGGAGTGTCTGAGTCTGATACGCCATAGGGCACTAGGCCAGTATAATATAATATACCCGGATCGATAAATCATAATTTTAGGCAATGAGTTGTTTGAACTCGTGCCTGCATTGGGAAACCACCTAAGCTCTCTTTGTGCCCAATTTTAGTCTGTTCTGATACATGTGTCATTCTAGTTTCAAAATCTGAAAATCTGATTTCAAACATACATTCTATTCTGTTCTGAATTTACATTGCATTATCTGAGTTGGTGTCGTCACACCAAGACTTGCAAGTCCTAATTCTGAGCCATAATGCATCATGCATGATTCATTCATTTAAACTCAATTCAGACCACCGAAACATGCAAATAGTATAAGAGATTTTATGTTCTGAAAGCACAAGTCAAAACTATGAAAAAAATTCTCATTCTTTCAATAAACATGTGGTGGTCATGCAATTTTTGACAAACTATGCAACTATTTCCATTATATGATTATGTTCAACATTCATTAACAAAAACAACCCTTTCTTTGGAAGTTAAAATCATAATCCAATCATAACATTTTTCAAGGCATTTTATGTCATGCTTTTTAAGATGCATTCAAAACAATCCATAACATATGACAGGTAAAGGAAAATCATAACAAGAGAGGGATTTTACATGAGTCATACTCTCAATTCAATCATCAACCTTTAAACACATCCTTACATATATATATAGTTTCAAATCAATTTTGGGGAAGGCCTAAAGACCAAAACATTATCATTAAGGCTTTTAAAACATGAATGTATTCATAAATCCGAAACCCCTTTCTTAAAAATATTATTTATCTGCCCATGAGATTTTAGGAAAACCCCGCGTACCTTAAATTAGAAGCTTTTGAACATCTCGCGTTAGGGATGCTATACATACGATTGATGGGTGCTTCTTGTATCCCTCTCAATGGGGATTCCACTTCTTGAAGAATTAAGAAAAAGCTACGATTAAATCTTGAGAAATGTTGATTTTTGGGTAGAAACCCTAAGGAGTGTTCTTGTGAATTTTTGAAGAAAATATGAATAATGTGGTCACTTGGGAGTAAAATCTCGTGTTTAAGCTGATAAGGGGGGTGGAAATTACCCAATATACCATTAATGAGACGGAATAAAAATCTAACTGGGAGCCCAATTTTATTAGCCACCGCGACGCGCCACTATCGCGGTGGCTCACTGAAAATTGACGAATGGGATTCTTGGGGTCACCGCGATGCGGAGCCATCGCGCTGTCCCACTGGTTGCGACCTGGAACTTTAGCGCGATGCACCACAATCACTTTAGGCTACTGAAATTTGACAATTGTTAAATAGACCACCTCCGCGACGCGCCAAGCACCAAAATGACGGTGTTTTACAACTAGGACTTAAATTATCCATAACATCTTGCTCGAGTATCGGATTGGGGTGAATCTTATATCAACGGAAAGCTCAATCAATTTCCAACACTACATAATTGATTAACATGTCAAATTTGCATAGAATTTATGGGTTTTGGATCATCTATGCATAGAAATGATGGTTTTTATTCTAGCCCGAAATGCGGGGTGTTACAATATTCCCCTGGACTTGACATACATTTAGCTGTGAACAAATTATCAAAGTTTTGCACTATTTGATATATTTTGATGTTGCAGTTTGACCAGATCAGGTATCATGAATATTGCACTATTCTCCCATTTGGGCTTTTGTTTATGTGTTTTGTTTTCTTATCCCAATTTAGTTTAATTTTTTTCTACAAATATGTCTGGGTGATCAACCCTGGGAAACTGGCGGAAGGATTTTGTGAAGAGGTCTGATATTTGTGGTTTAATTTGGGCTCATAATAGTAAGTGGGGTTGCGTTAAGAAGTTTTTGGTCAAGCAAAGGCTGCACCTTCTACTGTAACTGATTCTTCTCAGTTGTTAGCATTTGCCTGCAGATTAGGGAAAGGTTTTTGCTCAGCTATCCGTTGAAGTTATCTCCGATTGCCTCAGGTGTTTTCGAGAGGTTTTCTATATTTTCCATACGAAAGGTCAGTTGCTTCCACCTTAAATTTCTTCTAAATTAGTGCCTCCGATCCTTAGGCGGAAGTTCTCAATCAGATTCTCATGGCTTATTTATCTGAAGGTCTGTAATATTTACAATAGTTCTCCCAATTTGTTGATGCTGCCATAAATACTTTCGTAGAATCCTGTGTTTTCTGAGGTATTGAGGCTCGTCTCTCTTATCTGGGAGTCTGACTCGGCCTATTTGGGTTGGTCTCCCATTTACATTCTGGCTCTCGTCCTTATCCTTGTCCTGCTTTTAGACCTCGTTCTCATCCTTGAGGGTGATCCAGCCTTATATATCCATAGATTCTATTGTTTATGGAATACACATGGATGGAGAAGACATTGCATTGAATATCAGCTGATTTGCCACCGTATTTAGTTCTAGACATAGGAGTAATTCTCTAGTAGTGGACATATTTTGTGATCTAGAAGATATCAATAACAACACATTGATGTAACGACACAACTGCCAATCCCCACATACGATGCTAAACTATTTACCAGAAAAATCATCATTTTGGTTAACAAATTTATATACCTAGTAAATACAGATATCATATAATAACTGCTTAAAATATGGTTTAGAAGATATTGAATATTTTGGATACAAAGCTTCCTAGAGCATACAAAACATTTGCTAGCATAATTACAATGATAATAATATGAAATCCCCCTGCTTAGAGATAGAACTGACATGTTCTCACCAGAAAGGGCATACATATGTTTGCAAGAGGTTTTCTTTCTTTTTCTTTTGTTTGGAAGTCTTTTCTACAAATGCTATTATTTTAAGTATATCTAATTGAAAAATTGATATGTTGAATGATGATGGAATTTTTAGATTAAAAAGAAAGGTAATTAATAGGAATGTTAACTGCACTCTTTGAAATTTCTTACTAAGCTTGTGCTTGAGCTCTATACCTTTATCTTAGCGCATGTTAGATGCTCTTCTTGAGATTCTTCCAAGAAATGGTACACTGTGTATTACTACCACTTGTTTAGCCTATTGACTAATTAAGCAAAACAAAATACAATTTTACACTCTTCATTAGGAAACTCTTTCAAATTTCAACTAATTCCTCCATGTATCTGAATTATGTAAGAATATACAAAGACAGGAGGGAGAAATATAACTAAATTTCAACAATTGATGAGCATGCAACTCAGATGCATGTGTCTCTCAGTTAGTGAGCGATGCTAGTGAATCATTTATACGGGCAACTGATGCCACCCAATTCTTGAATGTCATTCATGTTGCAGAGGACGCAAATGTTTATCATGACTCAGTGAAGTATTTGAAGATGGTAAGGCAAAAGACTAAGGAGAATATCCCAAGGTTGACAGTGAACTCATTTATGCCTATGGTAAGATTGATCGATTGGGTAATATTGAAGAATTCATTCTGATGCCAAATGTTGCTAATCTGCCAAATATTGGTGATTTCTTGTATGATGCAGCCTTATATGTGGTTGTGAATATCATATTTGCACTATTGAAAATGTAAGGAGATCTTCCATAATAGTTGCACTATTCTCCCATTTTGGGCTTTGGTATATTTGTTTTGTTATCTTATCCCATTATTTTCTTTTGTTGTTCTATGGATATGACTGGGTGATACTTCTTTGCCGGGAAACTTGATTCCAAATGGTATCTAAAAGAGCACAAAAGCAGTCTGCAAACACACAAACTGTCCACACGCACAAGACAGTAAACGAAAACAAAAAACTCCAACTTAAATGATAAAGAAGATATGTAACTTGACACAATGAGAACTCATAATTCAGCAAATAAAGAGTGTATTAATACTCTAAAATCTTCACAAAATAAGTTAACAAGCACCACGTTCTTACGGAACACAAGAGGAGCTCGGTTCCCTCAAGCACTCTCATTTCTAGCCGATACACACAACACAAGAAGAAACCACTTCTTGTGATGTCAAAGTGGTGGTCTACTCTCTTCTTGAGAGGAAAGTTCTGTTCAATATTACAAGTGATTTCAAGAATAAGCTAACTAAAGAACAAGACTAAGGAAAATATTTAAATAGTCTATTACAAAAGGTGTTGCAAAAGGACTCCTTTTCCCTTAATGAGGGTGGTGGGTATGAAGTGTATTTGGGGAAACCTTGGGTGTATTTTTGAGCACCTAAGGCAAACCCTCACATGTAAAGGTGTACACTCCCTTGGGAGAGTTCACAACAAGATCAAACACATCCATTTTCATTAACGTGCCTTGTAGTCTTTGTAGTTCCCAAGCTTGGACAAGACTTTGAAAAAGGATTCAAAAGGTCTTCAATTCACTTTGAAAATCTGAAACTTGGACCTTTAACAAAATCTTGTAATCCTTGTGCTCCTCATGCTTGTATTATCCTTTCCATCTTGAAAGGAATTTGTCCTTAAATTCGCACCTTGCAAAACCAAAGAGAGAGAAAACAAGCATACAATCCTCATGATAGGAGGGTTAGCATTAGTACCACAAATTATATAGACATGCCAAGGAGGTACACTTTTTGAATACAACCAACAATCCTTTGTTATGATCATGAAATAGGTACCACAAGCATCTCAAAGGACATGTCTAAGATAAACATCAATGAAAGAGGAGTGCAATCCGAAACTATCACATATGTCATCAAGCCAAGGTTGTTCACATTTGGAATATACCCACGGGTCCTTTGTGAGTGACATGAAAAGCTTAGCATGAATGGCATAAAGGAAGTGACTCTGACAAACATCAAGCTATAAGAAAACTACAATGGTCTTAATGGCTTTACGATACCCAAAAGGTAAGACTACCTTTATCTTAGGAACCATAAGATACAATTGTTTTATTACCTCTACAAAGGATCTCATCAAATATAGTGCCACTATTGATCTTAAGATCCACCTCAAACACATATCACCATCATGCAAACAAGGAAACCAACTACCAAATTTCCTACCACTACACAATACAAATTTGAAAATAACATGGTTATCATCATAGGTAAAGAGGTATTATAGAAAGGAATCAAGTGTGAAGACATCTTGCTGAGGGGGTACACTTTTAAACTAAAACCAATAATCCTTTGTTTTAACCATGAAACATGTAGTTTGAACATTACAAAGGATAGGGATAAGATAATTATCAAGAAAAGATAAGCATAAGCTGAGGCAACCCCTTTCTCAACCCACTAGTGTTCTGGGATCAAAGGGATGGTGTAATCAAGGGTATAAGCCAATATTAACCAATCCTTTTACTAGGCTATTATTCAAGACTAAAGATTTATGGCCTAGAAGTCTTCTCTTAAGAGAAAGCACGCCTTTATTCAAAAGTTTTCCTAGCATATAATTACCTTGAGCAAAACTAGTAGCATGGTTTGCATCACACAATCTCAAAGGAATATGTCCAATATCATGGTCTATATTACAAGAATGAAAACTAACTTGAGGATTTTGAATCACATAACTCACATGATGAAGTAGTGAACTATTCTTAAGAGAAAATTAACCAACATATGAACAAGAGAACTACCAAGGAAAGATTCATGCTTTTCTACACTATGTAAACCCGAAGATACTTCACATTGGATACTAATATCATTATCACAACATTTCAAGCCTAAGGAAGTGTAGAGTGTAGCAATCATACCTCGGTGTATGCCACGACATTCCACTTGTTTGGAGCTCTCGGCCAAGGTTATCACTAGCTCATTTCCCATGTTATCGTGTGGAATCCTTTTTTGATCCTTCTTTGATAGCATATAAACTTGAAACTATACATAATAAGGATAAATGCTAGGCAAAGTTCTAGCATATGGGTTAGTGAGTATCAAAGATCCCTTGTGGACAAATCCCATAAGCACATTTTTCTTTCCCTTTCCTACGTCACTACCAACATTTTCTCTTTCCCTTGCTCTCTTTTCTTCACATTCTTCTTGTATCTCACAACTAAGTTTCTCTCCATATTTAGGCTTGGCCTCATTCTCCTTGGATCCTAACTCTCTCTCTTCTTCTACTTAGGTTGGGTGTTTCCGGGTTAGTGTAGCTTGGGGAGGGGACATTAGATTTAGTAGAGTGTAGGGTCTTTGGACTTGAGGTATTTGGACTTGTGAAGGGTAAGGCCTTTGGTCAAGTGGGTTTGGAATGTGGTACTTTGGATTTTGAGGTAGCATTTGAGTACTAAGTCCTTCTTATTGGACTTTGTTCAATAGGGAATATATAGGTCTACTTGGCTCTCGGGTTGATGGACTTTGGTTTTGTGGATTGGCGTTTAGTGGAGGAGCTATTTGGATTGGGGGATTCGGATTTAAGGGTGGATTTTGGGTTACAAGTCCTTCACGTGGGACTTGGTGGGATGGGGAATGGCTAGGTCCATCAAGGCATCGGCCTTCTAAGTAATAGTTGGCTTGAGGTATGGCATTTGGTTGATACATTCTTTGGTGCATGGCTTCTGGGGTAATGGTTGGGGATGTGTTTTGAGGAGTTGAGGATCGAGAACTCCGCTGTCTTTCTACCCTTTTCATTCGGCCACTAATAGAGGACACTTCCACTCCCAACTTATTAAGATCTACATTCGCTCTAGCCACGTCCCGAGACAAGGATTCAAGATTAGCCACAAGAGCATTCAAAACATTATGGTCCATGGTTTATGCATTGGAAGTTTCGGGTTCCATGTGTGCTGGTTCCATTTGCAAATGTACCTATAAAATACGCAAACGTTAGTTCAAAATACTCTCACACTCTTTTCACTCAGCTCTCTCACTTGGCCTTTCAAGTGTTGTAAGCCGGCTATCAACTTGTGAGTGCTTGGGAATGAGTCTACTCTTGAGTTAAAATGGATTTTGTCTAGGAAAACTCAAGGAAGTTTTGTACTCACTTGAGCCAAGAATAAGAATTGTAAATGAGCAAAGAACCACAAGGAGCATTAACACGAAAGACGTACTTGAAAACTAGTTCACAACTTAGTAGGTTGTTACTTAGTTGCCAACTAGTGTAGGAGTCAATAGAAGGAAACCAATAGAGACAAGGTAAGAAACTATGAATGTCTAATGACTTGAGTTTTCTTGTTGATGTGTCCCATGGTTTTTGTTTTGGCCGTTTGGTGTTGTTATTTTTGTTGAAGTTTGATGTTTGTCACTTGAGTTGTTAAATTTTGGTTTGTGGGTGGTGATTTTTGGTTTTGGAATGATGAAACAAGACTTTGGACTCTATTTCCAAAGGTCTAAAGGTGTAATCATCTTTTCACCAACTTTCACTAAAATGGAAAAACACCTTTTTGCCTTGTCTTTGTCCCTTTCCTCTTTTGGCCTTTCTTGAAAGATGTTTGTCACCCTTTTAGTAGCTAAGCTTTTTGGATTCCCTTTGTTTCTTTACCACTTTGGTGTTGTCTTGAAAGTATTCCCAAGACAAACAAAAAGCCTTGTCTCTCTCTTCGCTTTTCAAAATCAAAAAACTCTTTTGTTGAACACTACTTCAAGAACAATATGAACAACAACAAGAACAATATGAACAATAACAACCTCTTAGCCGTCCACCCTTCAACGATACTTTGACAAGAGCTCAAATCTTGGAATTTAGACTCAAGGGGTGTTAAGTAAGAACAAACTAACGCAATAAACAACTAATACAACCAAAACACACCTAAATCTAGACACAAATCTCGGCCAAAACAACAACAAGACACAATTTTGGCCAAGACAACAAGAATGGACAGATTTGCTTCTTTTTAGAATTTTCAGTTTTTCAACACTCGTTTTTTTTATTTTTTGACTTAGAGAGACCAAGATTGGTAGTGTAGAAACACAACCAGCCTTATTTCTGATACCAAATGGTATCTAAAAGAGCACAAAAACAGTTTGCAAACACACAAATAGTCCACACACACAAGACAGTAAACGGAAACAACAAACTCAAACTTAAACGATAAAGAAGATATGTAACTTGACACAATGAGAACTCATAATGCATCAAATAAAGAGTTTATTAATACTTTAATACCTACAAAAAATAATTTAACAAGCACCACGTTCTTACGGAACATAAGAGGAGCTCGGTTCCCTCAAGCACTCTCATTTTTAGCCGATACACACAACACAAGAAGAAACCTTTTTTTGTGATGTCAAAGTGGTGGTGTACTATCTTCTTGAGAGTAAAGTGCTTTTCAATATTACAAGTGATTCCAAGAATAAGCTAACTAAGGAACAAGACTAAGAAAAATGTTTAAATAGTCTATTACAAAAAGTATTGCAAAAGGACTCATTTGCCCTTAATGAGGGTGGTGGGTGTGGAGTGTATTTGGGGAAGCCTTGGGTGTATTTTTGAGCACCTAAGTCCATCCCTCACATGTCAAGGCGTACACTCCCTTGGGAGAGTTCCCAACAAGCTCAAACACGTCCATTTTCATAAACGAGCCTTGTAGTCTTTGTAGTTCCCAAGCTTGGACAAGGCTTTGAAAAAGGCTTTAAAAGGTCTTCAATTCACTTTGCAAATTTAAAACTTGGACCTTCAACAAAATCTTGTAATCATTGTGCTCCTCATGCTTGTATCAAAAATGGTTGAAGGATGTTGCCCATATTAGTAAGTGGTTTTGCGATAAGAAGATTGTGGTGAAGCAAAGGCTGAACCTCCCACTGCCACAATTCCTCATTTGAAGGTAATAAAATGAGTTTGGACGAATGTGAATTATCCTGTTTCAAGAAATAGGTTTATCAATATCTGTTTTATTGCAGGACATGGTTTCTGGTATATCTCCAACATAAATCACCCCATGTGCTGAAGCTTATAATTTTCATAATATAGTAGAAATAACAAAGCTTCATGTATGTTACAATTGAGTAGAATGTTCAGAACTTATAATTGGTTAATGCGAAACTTCTGGTGCACCGGTTAGTTCATATTAATGAAATTGTTTATTTCATAAGTGCTCATATTTTCCTTAACTAAAGTCCTATATCAAAGCTTGTTGCCTGTATAAAATGACAGTGTGACATCTATATTATGTAAAAAATGATTGAAACTTGTGTTTGAAATCATAGATATATATGGAATATAAATATATATATTTACCTATAAATCACAGTGAAATTTTCATGATTACATTTTATGTTTGTGGAAACATAGGTGTTTTCCAGTTTTTGTTTTCTTTTTCCGACACTTATTGCATCTAGAATAACACCACTCATTATCTAGGTTTAACAATTCAGTAGTAGCAACAATGCAACAATGAGAACCTTCCTGTTTAAAGATTGAAAAAATATGTTAGTGTAGGTCTATAGTTTTAAATAGATATATTTGAAAAAAATATGGCCTGATAGGACTATTGCTACGTAACAAATTTTGTAGTTGCATTTGGGAATAAGTTTGGGCAACTAAAATAGAAAGATAAATAGTAAAGAATTAGAGAGAGAAGAATGATAAAAAGGGAAAAGTTAAACATTGGATGGACAAATAATGATTTTAAAAAAGAATATATTGTGATAATGAAAATGTGATAGCAGGAAGAAAAATTGTAAAAACAGTGTTACAATTTACAAAAATAGTGTACTCACTTCCCTAATCTCTAACAACTTAGAAATTGTCTTTTTAAAGGAATCAGTGGTTACAGAAGTATTTGAAGCTTTCTGTAGAAGTTGTATTGAATTTATAGATGAAGGGGAAGAAAAATAAGGACAGTTAACAATAAAGGATAAGAAGGATTGTAGTTGTGTAATACGTAGGATACAATTGATTACTGGATAAATAAGATTGTGATAAAAGAGTTATAATATTCCTTGGTAATCTATTATTAATTAATATATAGATTGGAGTAACTTACTTGATAAAGATAAAATTTATTAGATGATAATTACTTATAATAATATATACATCTGAAAATTTTAATTTAACTCTATCAGTTAGTTTTATTTGCTATGTCGGTGTTATGTTAGTTAAATTTATAAGTTTGGAATTTTTATTTTTAAAAGTAATGTAGTAATGAATTACTAACATATGGATTTGTTTGCGATTCAATGCAGATGAATATTATATATGATACCATATGGTTCAATGAGGAGGTTGCATCATCAATTTGGTTGGAGTGATACCAATATACTAAATGTATAAGCAGTTATGTGATGTAATTTGACTTTATTTAAATTTTGATTTAATGAATGTGAAGTAAGAAATTTGTAATAAAATAATGTATTTTTCCCTTTGTAAGTTGGTATTGATAATAGTGTAGTTACGCTCATAAAAAAAAGAAAAGAATATAGTGTAGTTACATAATACAAATTAAAAATCAATTTTGTTCTATCAAAAATAGTGTAGGAAATTCGTAGTTTTATATTGTATTATATTATTGTGTAAAAGGTAACAGTTATAACCAATATTTGAAATTTTAAAAATACAAATAAACTGAAAATTTAAATTTGAAATATTAAAAACAGATAATGTAACAACTATTTCCTGAAACCGAAAAATTGAATTTGAAATTTTTAAAACAACTAATGTAACAACTATTTCCTAACTAATTAACCAAAATAACATGTGTCTATTCTAAATACTTCCACTTGTCTAAATAGAGAGGCCTTGTCCTCTCCTTTTAAGTATATATATATATAGATTCAGATATAATAAGTGTAAATAAAAGCTTATGTACGTGGCTTTCTGTGCAACAGTTGTGTTACCTGATCTAATGTTTCACCAATAAGTCGATAATAAAATAATCTTATATCATAGAATACACAAATTCACATGGCAGAGGGTGAGTTTTTCCCTCTATACTAGTTTTGACAAGCTAATGTTATGCCAATCGAATGTTTCTTTGTACTTGAAGATGTGGCTGGCATGAGAGTGAGATGTAGTTAATAACACCATCCGTGAGAATTACTTGAGCTGCAAGTCATGAATACCCCATAAACAGATTTCAGCAGCACCGACCATCCATTGCTTTCATTATCTTCATCATAACATCTGAATAAATATGAAAAATACTGAGATTCTTCTTCTTTCGAACAAGACGGGAGAGGGAAGGATACAAAATTTTTCATACAACAAAAGAAAGGGGGATTCTAGGTGGATTTTAAAATACTGCGAGAATGCAATAAACACTCCGAGCATCTGTGAAGAACACTAATTTATAAAGAATATTGATGCCCTCGCAAAAGGAAAAAAGAAGAACAGTATTGAGTGAAGAACGAAACTAACAACTTTCATAGCTTACCTTCTAACAGTTCCACAATTTTAAAGAAGTTAAATACCAAGTCTCGATGAGGGTAGATATCAGAATTTATTCATCAAATAAAATTGCTGAAACTTACACAGAGAATAAAACGACAAACAAGGCGCCTTGCAAAGACGCAAGGATAGACTCGTATAACTTTTCATCGAGTACCCCATACGCTTTTAGTTTTTTGATGTTTCAGATACAGACTTCAGTTCCTGAAAACGGTTGTTCATTACCCCAAAAAAGACATGAATGCAGATAAATCTAATTTTGCACTTCCAGTAAAAATTAATCTGCAAAAGGAAATAAATTTAGAGCAACCTTTTGCATTGCATTCGAGTCATTTTTTAGAGTACCAATTGAATTACTTGTTCCTATCTGGTCAATCGGTGCATAAAATAGCTTCAATAACAAGTAATTTTTTCCATTTCAAGAACAATATAAAAAGAAGTTGCCTATAGAAGACAAAGTACGAAAAAAAATTCAAGTGAAAAATCCAAATGGAAAGTTTTAGAACACTTTCATCACGTTGTTATAGCGGTGCCCAAATGCACTTTTCGTTAGTTTTGTCAAATCCCTATTGTTAGCAACCCAAAGGAATGATCCTTAATCTCATCAACAAAGGTGAACGCTTGTTCACTTTGGGAAACAGAAATCCTCAGCAAGAAACCATATGTAGTAGCACATGCATGGAACAAATTAAGTGCCTCTAAAAAGGCTATATTCTGGTCAAACACAGGATTAAGATTAAGTTTCCAACGAGAACTGATAATGTTTCTTCTTGAAAAACTGATTGATTCATCTTTGTAATTGAGTTGATATTCTCTGATATTTTCTTCTTCCACGTAGTAGGTGTGACTATTGACAAAAAAATGATGGAGAGAACCATTGAAACCCTAAAGAAGTTGGTTGATGATAAGAATCTTCATATCGCTCAACTTATGAACAAACTGGAGGCCTGCGAACTAGGAGAGTCGAGTCACATCCCTACTTATATACCTGGTTTCACTCCATAAAACAAGGATATTGAGGAATTATCTTCTATATCTAAATTTTAGAAGGAGAAACAATCTATTTCAGTTGCATATTTATCTATCCATAGGTGCAAGACATGATAACAAATACCATTAGGGCTCAATAAGGTGGAGCACCACTGTAATACCTCAAACTTTCTTTAAGTCGAGTTTTATCCTTAAGAAGAGTAAAGGCTGACTTCTCAAGTGAGAAATATTTTAAACCGTGTAGAATTTCTCTAATATCGACTTTTTGTCATGTGGAGTATTGAATAATCTTTCCGTTGATACCAAATTCGTCAAAATTCGATGTCGAGGTAAAAAGTTATGGACGTTTTACAGAAAGCTGTCTGAACTGCCCATCTGCGACGGACAGGTCGATGGACCATCAAGCTAGTGACGGATCGTCACCCATAGCCGTCGCCATGAGGCAGCAGTCCCATTCACTGGCCAAGTGCGACGGTTAGGAACGACAGACTATCGCCCCAGTCCGTTGCGACGAGGCAGTAAGTCTCAATTATGGTCCAGGTGCGATGGTCAGTCCGATGGACCGTTGACCCAGCGATGGACCATCGCACCCCATCGTCGCATGTCTCGTTTAGTTATTTTTAGTCATTTTATAAAGGGTTTTTTGGTCTTTTTCCACCTTTTTAGCACCTATTTATATCAGATCAAGTCTTCCAACTTCATTATTCATCTATAACATCAAAAGCTAGGGTTTCTTTCAAGATCAAAAACCCAAGAACAAGATCAAAACCCTTCTTCAACAAAACTCAAGAAACCAAGAATCTCTCTAAGAACCTTCAAGAAAGAGTCTCCTAAGGTATGTTAGATGTTGATTCTTAGGTTCCTTATACCCAAGAAGTACAACAATCCTTTTTAAAAATGCAAAGTTTATGTATTTATGAGATTTCATGATTTATGTGTATTAAAGTTCATGATTATGTGTTGTTGAGTTTTAATTCATAATTTAGACTGCAGGTATTAAGAATTGATTCTAGCATGTGATTAATTGTGTGATGTTCATGATAAACCCTCTTCAAGTTGCATTTTGGTTGATGAAATCATGACACTTGGGTGTAGTATTTGTTGTATAACTAAAGCATGCTCCCCACATGTTTGACAAAATGCTTATGTGAAGAAAATTGAGTCAATATAGCATGGTTAGCAAGAAATCCCCAATTATGTATAAGTTCATTTAAGCCAAGTGTTTGTTGAAAAGCCTTATTGAATGATTTATGATATGTTGTATGCATTCCCATTCACATGTATTTCTTATTGAGTGAACTTTGAGATATTGGTATGCACTTCCTATACCATTACATGTTCATGATATTCAAGTGATTGGAGAGATATCACATTGATTATGTTGTGGATGATAGCCTATTGTCATGTCATGTATGAATTGTCCTATTTTATGATATTTATGTTATCGAGTCCTGGGGATATCTAATACCCGAAATTTAGCTGCTTGTATAGAGCTGAGTCAGTCTCAAGATAATATTAGTTGTGCTATGCTTAGTAGAATTCAGATAGTTACAGAACTAAAGGAAATTCAGTGATCTCAGTATAAGTACAATCCAGTCTCAGTATCAGTCTAATCCGACTTAGTATTCAGTTCTAACTCAACAGTATTCAGAAGTAATCAATATTTTGTAGTACTCATCAGTATTCAACTCAGACTTCAGTGAGACTCAGTAGGCTAACAAGAATTCAGTAGCATTTTGCCAGATAGTAGAATCCAAGTAGCATTCTGTCAGATAACGGAACCAAGTGAACTTAGTCAAATCAGTCAAGAAATATAAATAGTAACAGATTCAGCTTAGTCTAAGTTCAATTAAGAATCAGTTCAGAGTCTTTTAGTTGGGAGTAGGAACTAGCACCGAGAAAGTGCAGGGATAACGTCTTCTCCGTTAGAGAGGCAGAGTCGTTAGCAACAATCTCTATTCTTTAGAACTGTGTAGCCAGGACAGGACCAGGAGTCACTCGTTAGATTAAGGATTGACAATCATATTGCCTTAGGCTTTACTTCCTGTTCAAGGTCACCCGTTAGAGAGGCTTGACCATAGTAGAGGTCTTTACCCATGGAACGGTATTGACACCCTTCCAGCTGGGGTTATAAGTTGGACCCCACTAGTTTAGATTTGGGGCATGTCGGTTAAGTAAGAACTCCCACAGTTGTAGTTTCAGTATCAGTCTTCAGAGTAGAACACAGAAATCAGGACTATCAGATACAGTCACCTATCTCAGTAAGGAACTTAGATAGTTCCATAGATTTATAGACCACCCACTAGATAGGCCTGGTCTCACATAAAGTTAATCAGTATCAGTACTAATGGAACCAGAAATCACCCGTTAGATAGTCATGATATCCAACTCAGTCAATCATTTCTATTATTAAAAGATTCAGAGATCTCTGCTAGATAGGCCTGATCTCAGATACAATTATTCTTTATCATTATTAGTAGATTCAGGGATCATCCATTAGAGAGGTTTGATCTCATATTTAGTTAGCCTATAGTATCAAGCTTATAACTCAGTTATTTATATGAGTAGATTCAGTTATTCAGTATCCCAGAGTTAGTAAACTCAGATATCAGTATTAGTAGACCCAGTCATCAGTAAGTCAGTATTTAGAAACAAGTATTTATAGTTTGTATTCAGTGTTACTACGATTCCAATTTTTATTTATGCGTTCATGCATATATCTCCATTCAGTATTATCATGATATTGAGTTAAGTAATGATCATGCATAAGCCATTGCATTCAGCCTTACCTTATCTAGTATACCCGTACATTCAAAGTACTAACGCATACTTTCCTGTGCTATGGTGTCTTATACCATAGGTTCAGACGTACGGGATCCAGAGCACCTATAGAAATCTAGACTCAGTCAGCAGCAGTAGACGTAGCAGTGAGTCCTCTTTATTTGAGGATGATCTATATTTTATTATGGCATTAGATTTGATTTATTTTTAGCAGATGGAGTTAGTTGGGGACATGTCCCATCAATTCCAATGTTCAGACAGTTTAGAGCCTTTTCGGACAGATGTATCAGTATTCAGTTTTTAGTTTTGAGTACTTTAGATGTTTTGAACCTTATGGCAAATTTTTGCCAGTTTTCCACATTTATTTCAGGACATTATATAGTGCTCAGTTACAGGTACCAGCAGAGGGTTAGCTTGTGGTCTTTCAGGATCATGAGCACCGTGTGGAATTTCGATTCCAGAAAATTGGGGTGTTACAAACTTGATATCAGAGCCTAAGGTTCAATAGTATCCTAGGAAGTCTGAAAAGCCGCATCTAGTAGAGTCTTGTGCATGGGTGTGTTTCGCGCCACACTTATGTGCAAGAGGCTATAAGATTTTTTAGGAACAATTTCCCTTCTTCCAATATTCATATCGTGCGTGTGAGCATGATCTCAAGTTGAACCCTTAGTCTAATCAATTTCCTCCTCTCATTTACAAATTATGCCTCTTTACAGAGATAATGCCCGTAGGGTTGATAACCAGCCACCTCAGCCCGTAGATCCTCTAAATCAGAATGTGTCACATGCCGAGTTTTGAGCAGCTTTTCAGGTGCTAGCCCAAGCTGTGATGACTAATGTTCAGGGGAATCGTCAGGAGACAGCCCCACCTCAGTAAAATGGGGATTTATCCACAACCGAGATTAGAAATTTCATGAGAATGAACCCGCCAGAATTCTTTGGGTCAGTAGCAGGTAAGGACCCATAACTTTATCTAGAGGAGGTGAGGATGATCACCAGATTATGAATATTTCTGAGAAGGATAGTGTAGAATTAGTTTCCTATAGGCTGAAGGATATTGCTCATGATTGTGTAGTGATGTGGAAGAAGAGTAGAGGGGAGGATGCAGCTCCCATGACTTGGCAGGAGTTTCAGGATACCTTTCTAGATAAGTTTTTCCTGCTAGAGATGAGAGAAGTTAAGGTAGAAGAGCTTATAAACCTAATACAAGGATCCATGATAGTAAAGTAGTATTGTCTTAAGTTTAATTAGTTAGCTAAGTATGCTCCTGACTTGATAGATGGCCCTAGAGCTAGCATGAGTAAGTTTGTAACTATTGTATCTGTGTTGGTGTTGAAGGAGTGTAGAACTGCTATTCTCAATAGAGACATGGATCTTGCTAGGTTAATGATGTATGCTCAGCAGATAGAGGCAGATAAATCTAAGGAGAGAGAAAGATCTAATAAGAGATCCAGAGGAGGTAGTTACAACTTTTCTCAGGATGGGTCATAGGGTGGTAGTCGTTCTCAGTATAGCCAGAAATTTTCAATTCCAGCTCCATCCCCATCTAGTGTATCTGTACCAAAGTTTGGGGATGTCAGTCAGGATGGGGAGCTAGGCTCCAAAACCCAGGGTAGTGTAAGCAGTGTTCATACCTATTCGCTTTGTGGAGAATGTGGCAAGAATTACCTAGGTGTGTGTAAAGCTAACAATTAGGTATGTTTTGGATATGGTAAGCTAGGCCACATAATGAGAGAATATAAAGTGCTATCTCATAGGGGTAGAGAATTGCGTCAGCAGGGTGCCACTTCTGGTGCCAATAGTGGTCAGCGTCTGAATAGACTCTATGAGCTTCTGATTCACCATGATTAGGAAAGGTTTCCTGATATAGATTCGGGTACGTTATGAGTCATTCATCTTTATGATATTCATCCTTATATCCTTTGCTCCCATTTTGAGCTTAGTTTTTTTAGCATGAGTTAGTTAGTAGAGCCAGCAAGTTAGTTTAGCAGTCAGACAGTCAGATTCGTATAGTTTGTTATCTCACCTTTTCACCTGATCATGCTATCAAAAATATTCAGAATTTGACTATTCCAAGACAGAGTATCCTAGTAGTTGTGAGTATAGCTCAGTTCACGTATTATGCATCAGCTCAGATCTCAGATGATCAATCATGAACCAGTTCGTAGGTGCCCCGTGCACCACCCCAGTATTTCAGAGAAATGTTCTTAGAGAGACATAGAGTCCTAAGGAGGATATACCTCATAATATTCCGACGATTTCATATCCTTCGACTCATTCAGTTGCATGTTTAGACTCTCCTTACGAAGTTAATACCAGTTATCATTGCATACTCAGTCATGCATTCAAGAATCAGTTATATTCATGCATTAGATATGCAAGTTCAGTAGAAAATTTCCTGCTTTTCAGTGTATACAGTCATGCATTCACGAGAAAAACTCAGTCATGCATCCATGCATCAGATATGCATGTCCATTATGAGAATTCATCTTATGAGTAGCTTCAGTCGTGTATTCCATGCATCTGATATGCATGTCTAGTATAAAAACTCAGTATATCAGTAGTGTTATGTCACATAGTCATGTTTCAGGTGTACACGTTCCTTAAGTGAGTTCAGTCGATCAGTATTCTTAGCCTAACAAGCGACATTCGAGGATGAATGTTCCCAAGGGGGAGATATTGTAATACTCCAAACTTTTTTTAAGTCGAGTTTCATTCTTAAGAAGAGTAAAGGCTGACTTCCCAAGTGAGAAATATTTTAAATCGTGTAGAATTTCCCTAATATTGACTTTTTTTCATGTGGAGAATTGAATAATCTTTCCGTCGATACCAAATTCGTCAAAATCCAATGTCGGGTAAAAAGTTATGGACATTTTACAGAAAGCTGTCTGAACTGCCCAGGTGCGATGGACAGGCCGATGGACCATCGAGCTAGTGACGGACCATTGCCCATAGCCATCACCATGAGGCAGTAGTTCCATTCACTGGTCAAGTGTGACGGTTAGGAACGATGGACCGTTGAGCTAGCGATGAACCGTCTCCCCAGGCCATCATGATGAGGCAGTAAGCCTCAATTCTGGTCCAGGTGTAACGGTCAGTCTGATGGACCGTCGACCCAGCGATGGACCGTCGCATGTCCCATTCAGTTATGGTATTTTTTCACCCTTTTTAGCACCTATTTATATCAGATCAAGTCTCCCAACTTCATTATTCATCTATAACATCAAAAGTTTGGGTTTCTTTCAAGATCAAAAACCCAAGAACAAGATCAAAATCCTTCTTTAAGACAACTCAAGAAACCAAGAATCTCTCCAAGAACCTTCAAGAAAGAGTCTTCTAAGGTATGGTAGATGTTGATTCTTGAGTTCCTTCCAACCAAGAAGTCCAATAATCCTTTTTAAAATTACAAAGTTTATGTATTTATGATATTTCATGATTTATGTGAATTGAAGTTCATGACTATGTGTTGTTGAGTTTTAATTCATGATTTAGACTGCAGGTATTAAGAATTGATTGTAGCATGTGATTAATTGTGTGATGTTCATGATAAACCCTCTTCAAGTTGCATGTTGGTTGATGAAATCATGATACTTGGGTGTAGAATTTGTTCTATAACTAAAGCATGCTCCCCACATGTTTGAAAAAATGCTTATGTGAAGGAAATAGAGTCAATATAGCATGGTTAGGAAGAAATTCCCAAATATGTATAAGTTCATTTAAGCCAAGTGTTTGTTTAAAAGACATATTGAATGATTTATGATATGTTGTATTGATAACGCTCAAATTACACTCTAGAATGGATATAAGCGATCGTTTTTAATATAAAACCCAACTAGGTTGGGTCGAATCCCACAGGGAATCTGGTGTGAACTCAAATTATTTGCGATTTAATCCACTGATAGTTTAATATTTCTTGAAATGAGGGGTTTAGGTGTACCAAGTTGTTTGTCACTTTACTTTCGGTGTTTGTAAATCAAGAGTTTATGAAATAATCAGAATTATGTTCACTAGGGCTTCCGGTACATGACAGATGCTAAAAGTGGTTCAAGATTCTTATGGTGGGTAGGATAACAAGCTATATTTATCGATGTTATGCTTAAATGTCTCTTGACCTACTTAAGCATTTAATTCCCTAATCCTCTCGGACGTAGGGAATTTCTATTTACTGCCCAGATTTTACCTCAGGTTAATCAACCTGATTACAGCGCTGATTATTAAACGAATTATTTTCGAGTCACTGTTGATAATTCACTTCCTACTATATTTGATTTCTTTATCAAGAAAATTAAAGCAGGTGTGTCTACCGTTTGCAACTGATGATGATAGGCATATTTACATGCCTAAAGCACCATAATTTACCCATATTTTAGCTAAGTTTTAAGGACAAAATATATAATTATCTGTGGAGAAGCAACTTATTGTTGATCCATTGGCTGCTGTGCTTATGAATTTTGAGCGTGAGGGTGTTGAAGAGTATGAAGACACTATTTGTGCTCTAACAGGAATTGGATCCTATTCTCATGCTCCTAAGAAGCTGGATCTGGATCTTAAAAATCGCCCTTTACCACCAGCAAAACCATCCATTGAAGAACCACCAGTGCTAGAATTGAAGGAGCTGCCCATTCACCTGAAATATGCATTTTTGGGAAGTGGTGATACACTTCCGATTATTGTTGCGGCTGATTTAGGTGAGCAGCAGGTTGCGGCTCTTATTTTTGTTCTGAGGAGATACAAGAGAGCCATCGGGTGGACTATTACTGATATTATTGGAATCTCTCCTGGTATATGTATGCACAAGATTCAGCTCGAGGAAAATTTTGTGCCTACCATTGAGCATCAACGACGTTTGAATCCACCCATGCAGGAGGTGGTGAAGAAAGAAATTATTAAGTGGTTAGATGCTGGGGTAGTGTATCCAATCTCCGACAGTAAGTGGGTAAGTCCGGTACAGTGTGTGCCCAAGAAAGGGGGCATGACGGTAGTTGCGAATGAAAAGAATGAGCTGATTCCACTCAGACCTGTCACAAGGTGGAGAGTGTGTATGGACTACCGGAAGCTGAATTCGTGGACGCTTAAGGATCACTTCCCAATGCCATTCATGGACCAAATACTTGATCGATTGGCAGGGAAGGGATGGTTTTGTTTCTTAGATGGTTATTCCGGTTGTAATCAGATTTGTATTGCTCCTGAGGATCAAGAGAAAACCACTTTTACATGCCCATATGGTACGTTTGCCTTCAAACGTATGCCATTTGGGTTATGTAACGCACCTGCCACTTTTAAGTGTTGTATGATGTCCATTTTTTCTGATATGGTTGAAGACACCTTGGAGGTGTTCATGGACGATTTTTCAGTCGTGGGTGAATCGTTTGAATCGTGCTTGGCGAATTTGAGTATGGCGTTACAGAGATGTGTTGAGTTCAACTTGGTGCTAAACTGGGAGAAGTGCCATTTTATGGTTAAGGAAGGCATTGTTCTTGGGCACAAAGTCTCCGAAAGAGGAATTGAAGTTGATCGAGCCAAAATTGAAGTTATCGAGAAACTACCACCTCCAATTTCTGTAAAGGGAGTTCGTAGTTTCCTCGGTCATGCAGGTTTTTATCGAAGGTTTATCAAAGACTTCTCCAAGATTGCTAGTCCATTATACAAACTCTTGGAGAAGGATGCAAAGTTCGACTTCGGTGAAGATTGTTTGAAGGCATTTGAATGCCTCAAAGGGAAGCTAGTCGAAGCTCCTATTATCGTAGCACCCGATTGGTCTCTACCGTTTGAAGTGATGAGTGATGCAAGTGGGGTAGCTTTGGGTGATGTACTTGGTCAAAAAAGAGAAAGGCTATTTCATCCAATATACTATGCGAGCAAGGCCTTGAATGGAACCCAGAAGAACTATACCGTCACAGAACAAGAGCTTCTAGCAGTTGTTTATGCATTTGAAAAGTTCCGTGCTTACTTGTTGGGAACCAAAGTGGTGGTTCATACAGATCATGCGGCTCTGAGATATTTAATGACAAAGAAGGATGCTAAGCCAAGGCTAATTTCGGTGGGTGTTATCAACTTAAATTGCAAAATCAAACATAAGCTAATAAAAAATAACTAAAGTTGCTCAAGACCTTGCAATTATTTAGAGTTAAAAGCCTCAAATTTGTTAGCATATGCCCACACATCAAAACCCTCAACTTAAAACAATTTCTTGTCCTAAAGCAACCAAAACATAACTAAGAGAATACAAAGTACAATTTGGCAGCTAACTACTCATATTAGTTCAGAATAATTTCACCATCTCCAAGGTCAGTCAATTTAAAACTCACTGTTGATGTTTTTAAGAATAATCATGCAACTCACAAGCATCAAGATACGGCAAAAATCTAGCAATAACAATCATGCCATACCAAGATCATAATATCTGAACAAGTCAGTGACTTAGAAACATACCCAATGTGCCCTTACAACAAAGAAATCCCTTTTTCACTCATATCATAATTCACATGCATAAACATATGGATAATCACAAGTCTCACTCTTAGAATGAAGTTCCAAACACTGCATGTCAAATGCCATAGGCTTGCCCTTATAGTCAGTACCCAAATCTTCAGGTAGGTCAGTTAAGATCACTTTAGGGATTTTCTTAAGCTTGTAATGTAGGCTAGGGGCTGGTATGATATTCATGGATATTTTAGAGTAACTATGCCACCTTGACACTACACTAAACTCTTAGGGTTTCACTTCTCAACCTTCTTTTCTTCCTCTTCTTTTATTGATCGCATATGCTCAAGATGGATGCGGTCTTTTCAATTATCATATTATTTTTTTATCATCTTTAATACAACTTTCTCTTTTCTTATTCCTTTTTCACCGCACCCAACTTTTTATTATTTTCTCTTATTCTACCTCTCTTCAGGCTCATTTTGCAACACGCACGCCTATGATAGCCACCCTCAACTTAGGCTATTTGCCTAAGTCAAGGTGCAAAGTATCCAAGGAGGACCAGGGACAAAACAGGTTCATTGTGAGGTAAACAGGAAGGTGAGAGGTTTCATAGAAAGAATAGGCATATAGGCTCAAATCAGGGATCAAGGGATATTATTCACATTGGGAAGGTCATTTAGGATGAAAGTGGGTTACAATAAAAAATGGCCTATGATCCTTTCCTAACCTCTATCCTATAACCTAGGAAGGACTAACAGGGCAAGTTCTAGATTCGGCACACAACAGGAGCTGGGTAAGACCTCACAAACACATGGCACATAAGTAAATTGCATATCACTACTTATCTTCTTCATGCAATTTGTTCAGCAAAAATCATCAAGTCTCCAGACTAATGCCACAAAAAGATGCACCGCAGTCACAGATGAATACAATTCACACAGTTATAAACTTTGATCAATGAAGAGGTGCTCAAAAGTCACAAAACAAGCTAACTGCCTCAAGTACCTGTATTACTCCTAATTATCTACCAAAAATTGTTACAATAATATCCTACCCTACACCCTCAACTTAAAATTAAAAATAAAGCTAAACTAAGGGTCAGAGTATACCAGGAATGGATCAATCCCGGGGTTCATGGGTTTTTGACCCTTCTGCTACATTATATGCTACCTTCTCTCCATCGTGAGCTTTTTGCCTTACAGTGGTAGGGGGTCTTCTACATGAGGCACTTGTAACCCTAGCTTTCAAAGCCTCCTCCCATCTCTCATTGTCCGCTAGGGACTCCATTCTTGCTTTCTTCAACTCCTCTTTTTCTCCCTCTTTTTCACTCTTTTTTCTTTCTCGCTGTCAGGATATTCTCTCTTATCTTTTCCCTTCTGCTCCCCCTTTTTTTTTTCTTTGGTGAATCTCTAGTGAGGTCAAGCATTGGAATTTCTTCCTCAGATTCATGCATAGCTAGATCTGTCAGCACCATAAATTGGTGCTGCTGCAACACCCCAACATCTGCCTTTACCTTTTTCAAGTCCACTCTAAATTTAGCAAGATCAACCCCTGACATTTCTTTTGCTCGTGCATCAAATCGATTCTCCAAATTTGCAACCCGTCCAGGCAAAGTCATAAAAGGCTTAAAAGCAGCCTTGATTCTCTTGTCTACTGCAGCGACAAACTGTTTGGCAAAAGCATGTAGCTGTGCCTCACACTATTTGGCTTATTTGGCCACTTTTCTAATATCAATCAGATGAAATCCAAATCTTGCTGATGCTGTAGGAGCTGAGGGATTAGGTTCATTCTCAGGCACTGAACCTGCTTGTGCTGAAAAAATTAGCTGTGCAGTGTCAAAATCTTGCACTTCCATATTAGGTGTTGAACCGGCTTCTGTAACTGGAGGGTCTGCTTCTACCTCTATACCTCTATCAAGTCTCAGTCTATGCTGATTTTTATCTTACCGTATGGGATTATGGATCTTTCGGGAAGGAATGTCATCATCAATCCCTGCAATCTCTGGAACATTAGCAGCTCGGCACAACTTTGTGATAAGACAAGGGAAAAGATAAGTAGTGTCGGTTCGTGACATTCTAATCTTCATCTCATCTGCAATGATTTCCCCGAAATTAAGGTGGAGCTACTGCACCATGCTTGCTACTAGGATAGCTTGGTCGTCACCCAGAATGTTGTTTGCATCAGTGGGCATCATCCAGATACACACTACACCCCACCAAAACTTTTCCTCTTAAGTCAAAGAGGACTTATAAATTCTCTCATTTGGGTTGGTCACCCATGGTTCCCCTTCGTCTATGATGTTGGCCAACCACGGACGTTGATTTGTAGGATTCTTAATTCGAGCAAAGACTGATGGTGAAGTGGCCTGAGGATTAAAGTTGGGGCCATGTAAGAACCTGTTGATGGTTCTGATTGAGATATCAACCCTTACGCCCCTTATATGAACTCTCTCCAATAGAGGTTGGTCTGCAACTCTTTCTCCTGACCTACACATATTTTTCAACTGAGCCTGGTAGTTCGCGTAAAATTCTCGGACCAGTGCAAGGCAAAATGAGCTTCCCCCTTTTGTAATCCATCCCAAGCCGTACTCTTGGAACTTCTGTTCCACTTCAGGATACCTACGTAGACCTTTGGTGATAATACTCTTTTCTTCCTGAATCAGCCTTTTAGTCCTCCTTCTATCAGTTCTGCGGAGCCCAGCAGTGAAGATGCCCTTTGTCTTGGGAATTTACCATCTATCATTGTCTCAAACTTTGGGGTTTTTACATTTTATAAGTGTTCCCCTAATTGGATACTCCTCATCATCTTGTTGTTCAGTAGAAGGGGATTCAAATGCTGTTTCCTCAGACTCAAGCTCCTCAGACCCTTTATGTTCTTCCTCTTCAGGTTCAGCATGTTCAGAGTCATGCTGCTCATGTTCATAATGTTCAGATGCCTCCTGCTCATAAGAAGTTGTTGTTTCAATGTCCTCACTATCCTCCACCTCAACTGGTGGAGATGGTGGAGGCTGGTCAAGGCTTTGCGTCTTCTTTCGCTTCCTGAGCATAGGTTCTTTATCTTCATAATCAGACTCCTCATCGATGAGTTTTTGGCGTGCACTTTTCTGTTTTTCCTTCTTTTTAAGGATGGGGCTCTTTCCTTTGGGTGCCATTATAGGGTTTCTATAGCAATAGAAAAACCATTAGTCAATCCTCAAGAGCCTAAACAGAAACACATTAATCATTTAAGCTTCACATCCTTTGAAAAGGCTCATTCATGCTTCAGGTTCCAGATGTGATGACATTTCTTGATAAGCCATCACGACTGTGATAGTATATTACAATTGTCATCAGCCTTAGATAGAACTTGCAAATTTTATCAACTTCTGACGATATTTCTGATAAGCCGTCACAAATGTGATAGCCTATCACAAATGTCATCAGCTCTAAACAGAACTCACTTCATTCTTAGTAGCCTTTGACGACATTTCTGATAAGCCATCACAGTTGTGATAGATTATCATGAATGTCGTCAGCTCTTATTAGAACCCCACTTTTGATTTTAACTCAATTTTTTTGGTCCCAATATTTCTCAAAATCCACTCGAGTTCTGATTTGAGAGATGAATTTTAAGCTTTAGGCTTGCACAGCAAACCCTAGTTCCGAATTTCAGTCCCTTTTCTAGTTGAACTTGGTTCAAGTCTCTTGGGAACATGAGTTGTCATTAATCTATCCGTTACCACTTGAAAATAAAATTCAAATTTAGAGCATACCTGATGGGAGCCTTTAATGTGATTACACGCACAAGAGGTAGTAGGAAGAAATTCTTGATTTTAATTGCAAACCCACACACAAGGAAAGTTGCTTTTTGTTTTACTTCGATTTTTTTTTGAATAAGGAAATAAAATACTCTAAATATTGAAGGGAATTAACTTAACAAGAAGTAAAAACAAGCGGGAAGGTGGAAAGGTTTGACTGGGCCCGGGTTGGATCTTTATAATTGGCCCAGATTTGGTTGTTAAGTTACTTTCTGACGACATCTTATGACAGCTTGTCAAAGGTGTGATGACCTATCACGGATGTCGTCAGCCTTAACAGAACTTTAATTCAAAATTGGCCTCTCTAACGACAATTCTGATTGCTTATCACAGTTTTGACGGCTTATCATAAATGCTGTAAGGACCTTTTCTACTGATTTCATCAGTTTTCCACCTTCTGTGAACTAAATCCTAACTACAAAAATAAACACTTTACTAGAATATAAAATTTTGGGTTGCCTCCCAATAGCTCTTGATTTACTATCGCAGCACGACTTGGTTATCTTGACTACTCAGACTTCGCCAAGACAACCTGTTGATACCCCTTTATCATCTTCATAGAATACATCAACAATTGAGAAAACACCCATCTCTTTTTGCTCAGTTATGGATGAGTGTATCACGAAGCGTGCTTCTTTTCATTTAGCCTGAACTTCAGCTATTTCATCTCCATGTCTACGATCACTTTCCCGGTTGCAAGGAATGGTCTACCTAAGATGATGGGCACATCAAAGTCCACCTTGCAATATAAGACTACAAAATCAGCAGGCAGAATAAAATCAGTTGCCTTTACTAAAACATCATGTAATATGCCCACAGGCTGCTTCACAGACCTATCAGCCATCACAACCATATATTTTTTGGGGTAGGATTCTCCAAACCCAGTTTTTTGTACACAACAAGTGGAATTAGGTTTATACTGGCTCCCAGATCGCATAATGCTTTGGTGAATTTCAGGGAACCAATAGTACACAGAATGGTAAACGCTCCCGGGTCTACCTTTATCTCAACTAAAGACCTTGTAGAGATAGCGCCATAACGGAGAAGATTATCCTCAGGCTCATAGCTAACCTTCCATTTCTTGGTCACAAGGTCCTTCATGAATTTCGCGTATCCTAGCATTTGCTCAAGTGCCTCAACCAAAGGCACATTTATTGTCAATTGCTTGAGCATTGCCATGAATTTTCTGTATTTTGCATCATCAACCTTTTTTTTCAATTGTTGAGGAAAGGGAGGTGGTGGTCTTGGGATAATTTTTAACACCACTTCCTCTTCCTTCTCTGAAGCATTAACAGAACTATCCAGCTTCTTAAAATCCACTAGATTGCTTTCTTTGGATTCATCAACAACTACCTCACCATCTACAGATTTACCCACAGAAGGGTCAGGTAATATCTTAACACTCCTAGTGGTAATCGCCATATATGAGCCATCATTCCGCGGATTCTGAACCGTATCGCTTGGTAATGCTTTGCTCTTTCTCTGGTTGAATGCAACGGAAAGTTGGCTCATCTGCTGCTCCAACTGTTTGATGGCAGTGGAGTATGAGTGCACCAACTGACTGATGGATGTCAGATCGGTCTTCATGGTGGTTACACCAGAGTTGGTGGCCTCAACTCCCCTTAAATAATTTCTCCATCATGTCCTCCATGTACATCTTTCCAGAGCTAGTTGCAGCCGCTTCCCTATTTCCAGGAAGAACATATAAACCACTCCTGTCATTACTACTTTTCCAGTTTCCTTGCTCTCTGTCATTGTAACCAGGCTTGTCATAAACTTCCAACCTTGATTCCCTTGGCTATTGCCTCAGAAACCCCCCTGATTATTAACATAATTCGCCTCTTCTTCAACCTCCACATCCACTCGGCCTTGAGATGTTACAACTTTCACTTTCTCCGTCTTCTCTGACAATAAGTGCTTGGTGAGCACGTCTATCTGAGTCTTTAGATAGGCCATGTCTTGATCCCGCTCCTCATCTATCCTATGTTGTTCAGTAAATATACCAATAGAAATAGTGGGGCTTTCTACCACAGACTCCCTGGTATGCCAAGCCCGACTCTGTTTGGTCATCCTATTTAGCATCTCAGAGTCATCTTGAAAAGAAAAATCAACAAACGAACCACCAACCAAATTATCTACAATCGGCTTTGTTACAGAGTTGAGGGCCCTATATAAAGTCTCCATCAAGTGTAGGTCCATCATATTGTGGTTCAGACACTGTGTTAGCTTCTTCTTGAATCTTTCCCAAGTCTCATGCAAACCTTCAGTAGGGAGCTATCTAAAATTACAGATTTCGTCCCTCAACTGTACCCTCCTAGAGGGTGGAAAAAACCATTCTAGGAACACTTCTTTCAATTTCTTCTAGTGGGTGATGGAATCGGTCGTAAGCTCATTCAACCACAATGTTGCCTCCACAGACAGAGAAAACAGGAACAACCCCAATCGGATAGCATTCTGGCCCACTCCTGGGTTATCAAAAGATTTGCAAATTCGGATCATCCCCAGGAACGCCACCAAACAACCCCTTCAGATTGAGGAGTTGGATCATAGTACTCGTAATGTTGAACTTAGCTCCAGGTTCCAACGGTGGAGGAATAATTGCACCCATTGCACCTGCCCCTTCTATGCCATCATCATCATCATTCAGATCGTGTTGGACCGGCTGATACTCTTGTCTTCTTTGGAACGGACGGTTCCGGTTAACATTACGTGGCACTTGTACAGCTATCTGCTCTGCACGCCTTGGGTTACTAGGGTTCAATAACTCCTTGTCCCCCAAATCTTCGTCCTCATGGTTTGGATGTCGTGCATGTTTCCCGATATTTTGCACATTCACCTGAGCTCTAACTAAGGCTGCCGGTCTGTCAGCCTCTTGCTGTTCTTCCATTCTTCCTATTCGTTGCTGTTCTGGATTTAGTGGTAATAATGTTTCTCCAGAACTTCTGGTGCTTGGAATACACTATAAAAGCTTGCAAATAAACAAAAACAACAAATAAACGTAAATCTAGAAAACTTAACTAACAGTCAATTAGCGCATACAAACTTCAGCTTACAACCATATTCCCCGGAAACGGTACCATTTTTGATAACACTCAAATTACACTCTTGAATAGGTGTAAGAGATCATTGTTAATATAAAACCCAACTAGGTTGGGGTCGAATCCCACAGGGAATATGGTGTGAACTCAAGTTGTTTGCGATTTAATCTACCGATAGTTTAATGTTTCCTGAAATGAGGGGTTTAGATGTACCAAGTTGTTGTTTGCCACTTTACTTTCGGTGTTTGTAAATCAAGAGTTTATGAAATAACTAGAATTATGTTCACTAGGGCTTCTGGTACATGACAGATGCTAAAAGTGGTTCAAGATTCTCACGGTGGGTAGGATAACAAGCTATCTTTATCGATGTTACGCTTAAATGTCTCTCTGCCTACTTAAGCGTTTAATTACCTAATCCTCTCGGACTTGGGGAATTTCTATTTACTACCCAGATTTTACCTCAGGTTAACCAACCTTGTTACAACGCTGATTATTAAACGAAGTATTTCCGAGTCCCTATTGATAATTCACTTCCTACTATATTTGATTTCTTTATCAAGAAAATCAAAGCAAGTGTGTCTACTGTTTGCAACCAACAGACATTAATTAAAACTTTAGAATTATCAAGAAATCCTTCCACGTTTTGAATCTTGAATACTTAGAACCTCATTAAGACCTAACCTTAGATCCCATAACTCAGGTTAATGGAGTTTAGCCACTCATAATGTAACGAACGAAACACATAATTGAATTCATGATTTGAAAGATAAACTTACAAAGATGAATAATAACTAGTGAATCACAAATTAGATCACAAAGGAAAAATCCCAAAATACTGATAATAATCACTCAAAAATAGTTGTGTTGTTAAAGTTAAGAAGTAAAGAGAGAAAATAACAAAATATGCTATCCAAAACTCAAGGTTTCGACCTTCTCCGGAATAATAATGATAAATAACTACTCAGAAAACCCTAAAACAAAGCTTTAAATAGTTTACCCTAAATAAGGAAACAAAATCAAGGTTACAACTTTTTCTCAGAATAGACGACGACTATTGGTGATGCCTTATCAGTATCCTGACGACTTATCAAGAATGTCATCAGGTCTTTTTCAAATCTGCACTAGTCCTGTCTTAGGTTGACGGCAACTTCTGATGGCTTATCAGGACTGTGACGACTTATCAGAAATGTATTTTTCTCTAATTCTCATGTCCTACCTAAGTCTGATGGCATTCCTGACGAATTATCACCATTATGACAGCCTGTTACAAAATATCGTCGATTCTACCTACTGGAACTCATTCCCTATTTAACGCTGATGACAAACTTGATAACCTATCAGCTACGTGACGGCCTATCATAAAATGTCATCAAGGCTTTGCTTCAGTTCTCCTTAGCTGCCTTATGCTGATGACATTCTTGATAACTTATCAGACCCTTAAAGTCTTACCACAAAATGTCATCACAACTTCCACTTTAGGCCCATTCTCTGTCTACTGATGACGACCAACCTGATAGCTTATCACAGGGCTGACGACTTATCAAAAATGTCGTCAGCCACACTTGTCTTCAGATTTCTTCAAATTTCAACTTCTTTGCTTCATTTCATGTTGGTTCTCTATCATATCATCTTAAACTACAAAATCAAACATAAACTAATCAAAAATAACTAAAGTTGCTCAAGACCTTGCAATTATTTAGAGTTAAAATACTCAAATGTGTTAGCATATGCTCATACATCATGAGTGTATTCCCATTCACATGTATTCCTTATTGAGTAAACTTTCAGATATTGGTATGCACTTTCTATACCATTACATGTTCATGATATTCAAGTGATTGGCGAGATGTTGTATTGATTATGTTATGGTTGATAGCCTATTGTCATGTCATGTATGAGTTGTCCTGTTTTATGATATTTATGTTATCGAGTCCTGAGGGTATCTAATACCCAAAATTTAGTTGCTTATCTATAGATGATCCAGTCTCAAGATAATCTCAATCATGCTTTGCTCAGTAGAATTTAGACAGTTACAAAACTTAAGGAAATTCAGTGATCTCAGTATAAGTGCAATACGGTCTCAGTATTAGTCTAATCCAACTTAGTATTCAGTTTTGACTAACAGTATTTAGAAGTAATCAGTATTTAGTAGTACTCAGTAGTATTTAGTATTCAGCTCAGACTTCACTAAGACCCAATAGGCTAACAAGAATTCAGTAGCATTTAGCCATATAGTAGAATCCAAGCAGCATTCCATCAAATAACGAAACTAAGTGAACTCAGTCAGATCAGTCAAGAAATATGAATAGTAATAGATTCAGCTCAGTCTAAGTTTAGTTAAGAATCAGTTCAGAGTCTTTCAGTTGGGAGTAGGAACTAGCACCGAGTGAGTGCAGGGATAACGGATTCTTCGTTAGAGAGGCAGAGTCGTTAGCAGTAATATCTATACTCTAGAACTGCGTAGCCAGCACAGGACTAGGAGTCACCCATTAGATTAAGGCTTGACTATCATACTGCCTTAGGCTTGATTTCCTATTCAGGGTCACCCATTAGATTAAGGCTTGACTATCATACTGCCTTAGGCTTGATTTCCTGTTCAGGGTCACCTGTTAGAGAGGCTTGACCATAGTAGAGGTCTTTACCTGTGGCACGGTATTGACACCTTTCCAGCTGGGGTTATAGGTTGGACCCCACTAGTTCAGATTTAGGGCATGTCGGTTAAGTGAGAACTCCCATAGTTGCAGTTTCAGTATAAGTGTTCAGAGTAGAACTTAGAAATTAGGACTGTTAGATACAGTCACCTATATCAGTAAGGAACTTAGATAGTTCCATATATTCATAGTCCACTCGTTAGATAGGCCTGGTCTTACATAAAGTTAATCAGTATCAGTACTAATAGATTCAAAGATCACCCGTTAGATAGGCCTGATCTCCAACTCAGTCCATTATTTCTATTATTAAAAGTTTCAGAGATCTTTCGCTAGATAGTACTGAACTCAGATACAATCATTCCTTATCATTATTAGTAGATTTAGGGATCAACCATTAGAGAGGTTTGATCTCAGATTTCGTCAGTCAATAGTAGCAAGATCATAACACAATTATTGATATGAGTAGATTCAGTTATTCAGTATCCCAGAGTTATTAAACTCAGATATTAGTATTAGTAGACCCAATCATTAGAAAGTCAGTCTTCAAAAACAAGTATTTAGAGTTCGTATTCAGTGTTACTGAAATTCCAATTTTTATTTGTGTGTTCATGCATATATCCCCATTCAGTATTCTCATGATATTAAGTTAAGCAATGATCATGCATAAGCCCTTGCATTCGGACTTACCTAATCTAGCATACCAGTACATTCAAAGTACTGATGCATACTTTCCTGCGCTATGGTGTCTTATACCATAGGTTCAGACGTACGCGATCCAAAGCACCCATAGCAGTCCATACTCAGTCAGCAACAATAGATGTAGCAGTGAGTCCTCTTCATTTAAGGATGATTCGTATTTTATTATGGCATTAGATTTGGTTTATTTTCAGTAGATGGAGTTAGTTGGGGACATGTCCCATCAACTCCATAGTTCAGACAGTTTAGAGGCTTTTCGGATAGATGTATCAGTATTCAGTTTTTAGTTTTGAGTATTTTAGACATTTTGAACCTTATGGCAAGTTTCCGCCAGTTTTCTACATTTATTTCAGTACATCATACAATGCTTAGTTACAGGTACCAGAAGAGGGTTAGCTTGTGGTCCTTTGGGATCATGAGCACCGTGTGGCATTCCAATTCCAAAAAGTTGGGGCGTTACAACCACAGAGTTCGTTGTATTACTCCAAGCCTTACACAAGATGAATTGATTGTCTACCCATGCCAACGAGCTATCAATGACCAAAGTTACAAAAAGGGAAACCCGAGGCAACACATTACCCATTTTGTCAAAACATGTAGTAATGTTGGAACACATGGAGAGCTCTTGGTAACAGAGTTTGTTCGATCAACTAAGGGGAACACATTTGACTAGAATATCGACCTAGAGCACGAGTCATTTGATTATTAGGATCAGCTCGAAAAGGAATTTCTCAATCGATTTTATAGCACCCAATGAACTGTTAGCATGATAGAGTTGACTCACACTAAGGAAAGAAAGGATGATCCTATAATGGATTATATCAATCGATGGAGATCATTGAGTTTGAACTATAAAGACCGCCTTTCTAAAATATCTGCCACAAAAATGTGCATTCAAGGAATGCATTGGGGCCTTGTATATATACTCCAAGGAATTAAGCCTCTAACTTTTGAAGAATTAGCTACACACGCTCATGACATGAATCTAAGTATTGCAAGTCATTGAATGATGTCACCTATTTTTGATCCTAGGAAAGAAGTCACAAAATTCAAAGACCTTTCAGAAGATCAAATTGGGGAATCTATGGAGATAACTGTGAGTTTTAGGAAAGCCTACATAAGACAAAATTTAAATGAGGAAACTCCAGAGAAACAAATTCAAGAGGTGAAAAATCAACCAACGTTGATGGAGTAACAAGCAAGGGTATATCCTTTCCCTAACTATGATGTTCCTGGGATTCTTGAGGAATTGCTAGCCAAATAAGTCATTGAACTCCATAAGTTAAAGCGACCTGAAGAATAAAAAAAATTCGATAATCCTAAGTACAGAAAATTTCATTACATTGTTAGTCATCACACCATAAAATGCTTCACCCTAAAGAAAAAGATCATGAAATGCAAATCATGTTAGCGTCGAACTGGACCATAAATAAGGTTCAATTTCAAAAGTTGTACAACTCATGTGCTCTGTGGCATCATCAAAAGGTGATGAAATCATCATGCTACAATTTTGGAGCTTTGACCCCATTGAGGTTTCCCCATTAAAGAAAACAACAAGCGAGTTCATGCCAAATGAATTATCCAATAGCAAGAAGGGTGGCACTTGGATATTGATCGCTTGCAAAAGAAAAAAATGTCAAAGGACTTCTAAACTCCAACTTTCAAAAGTCGACACATGATCTAGTGAAATTATGCTTTAACCAATGGGGGCAATAAATTTCAAACTAAAGTGCAACAATACTTTATTACTAAGGATTGGGAGGAAAGTTGCATTACAAGAATTCTTCCCCTGAATGCTCCTTAAGGCATGAGCTTAAACTGCATGTCACTCCTGGTTGAGTATAAACTGTGAACGACTGTCTAAAAAAAAGAAAAAAAAACTTATAAAAAAATTAACTCATCATTCCTGAACTACGCTATGACTTGATCCCCCCGAGGTACGTAGGCAACTTAGAGTATTTTTTACTCTAAGTTCAATCATATGAGTTAAAAAAAAGTGTGGAAAAAGATGTGTCATTATTTGAGCATGGCAATAATATTTTGAAGTAACATACATATCACATGAGGTTAGTCGTTCCTTCGCTATATTTACCGCTGACATGCAAAGGACAAGAGGCCAACAAGGCAAAGGGAATTTTGATGATATATTTGTGTAAATATGTAAAGAAATTGAGTGTGGTTTTGACATATGTTGTAACTTTTGGTGTTATATTTGCAACAAAAAGACAGAGCGTGATTTAAATGCTCCTACATCGAGATACGAATTTTCTATTATAGCCGCTTAAAGTTGCCTAAAAAAAATAGGCCATCAGACTCCAAACTAAACTGAATTCGATGATGCATCTGTATAAATTCGTAAATGCATTAAGCTTGATTTTTATATATGTAATAAATTTTGGTGTTATGTTTGCAATAAAAAATACGGCTCATAATTCAAAGGCTCATACGTCGAGATATGAATTTTCTACCATATCCGCTCAAAGTTGCGAAAGAGACCTTTAGGTTTCGAACTAAGCTAATTTTGATGAATAATCTTTAAAAATTCATAAAGGGTTTGACATTTGTCTTCACATATGTGTTATATCTTAGAGATATCTTTGCAACCCAAAAGACGGCTCATGATTAAGAGGCTCCTGTATCAAGTAATGAATTTTCTACCACGGCTACACAAAGCTGCGAAACAGACGTATCATATTCAAAATCAACTTCAAAAATTAATTTGGATCATATCCAAGGGAATTTGGTCATGATTTTTACATAAGTTGTGGTTCCATGATTTATATTTCCAAAGGAATAAGAATTTCATTATTTAGAAATTCCTAATTCAAGTTATGAATTTTATACCATGGACGTGCGAATATAAAAAAAAGGGAGGCAGAATTTGAGCTGAGTTTATAATGAAAGTCGAAAAAATCCAAATGTAATTTGGTCTTGATTTTTACATAATTTATGGTTTCATGAGTTATAGTTCCAACAGAAGAAGAATTTCATAATTTCGACACTCCTAGTCCGAGTTATGGATTTTCTAGCTGAAAAAACTGGGTGTAGAAAAAAGACAATAATTTCGAGCCAAGTTTGAAAAAAAATATGTACAAATTCGGAGAACTTATGGCTATGATTTTTACGTGCGTTATAGTTCAATGAGTTATATTTTTAACGAAATAAGAATTTTGTGATTTCAACACTCCTAGTTCGAGTTATGAATTTTTTATCATAGCTGCTCAAAGCTGAAAAAGTTGGGCGATACGGAGTTCGAGAAAATCCTTTTATTAAAAGATCTGCACAAGTGTAAAAATATTTTGGTCATGATTTTCATACATATTGTAGTTTTGTGATATTTTTGTTCCAACGACGCAACTAGTTCATAATTTTGAATTATTTATCCCGTGTCCCGAGTATCGAAGCATATGAATCGGGAAGGCAAATAAAAAACTGCTTGACGTGTCAGATTTGAAAATAAACTACATAGTAGAAAGAGTATTAAAAGGAAAGTGTTACTTTTATTTCTCCAAGAGAGACTGCCAATACATCATGATAGGGTAAAAAAGACAGAACAAAAAGGAAGAGAGCATTCTTGGGAAAAAATAAGAAAAAAAATCTAAGGAAAAAGCTTATGACTAAGGATCTGATGGTGACTTGTCTCAGAGTTTTCCTTTAGCTTATCAAGTTCTTTTGTTTCTGTTTTCAACAGTGGGCTCATTTTCTCAAGGGAATGAATCTCGTCTTCAATATTGGTGACACTCTCTTGATTTTTGGAAAATTTCATTTGATGCTCTTCAATAAGCGAAGTCGTCTTCTTCTTCGACATCCAGACTTCTAACTCTTTTTCAGCTCCCTCAAGGAATTTTTGAAGCTCTCTCAGATGCTTATCCATCTTGATTTTGTCTTCATTTGCCGCATATAAATGTTGTTTGTGCAACAGAAAGCAACTCCTGATGAGCATCTCTAGTTATCTTTTGGGAACTGGACAATTTTGCAACATCATAATCTCCATGCTTCTTAAAAGTGTCTGCAAGTAGAACCTTCAAATAAGAATGGTCGACAACGTTGACCTCCAAAAGCCATTTAAGAATTAGAAAAACACCTTTCTCCAACTCTTTGAGGTTTTCTGAGGATTCGACAGAGAATTGTGTAATATATTCACACAAGGTACGCCATAATCCAAAAGGGTACGGCAATTTGAAAGCTGGAATAGAATTTTGTGGTTCAAAATTTGGGGCAATCAGCTGTACCGGCCGAACCAAATCCTTGGGGATGTTTGAATGTCTATTGTTATTTTCTCCAGCCACCGTATCAGTAGTTGTGATATTTTGAAGATATTCAACATTTTCTGACAACTTTGTCGACGAATCCTTATTTGTAGCTTGAGTCTTGGCGTTATCAAGAGAAAGATGAAGGATTTGGGCTTGTGAAACAATCCTCACCAAATACATCATCACCAAATATGTTACTGGAAACGCTCACAAGACCCAACTAAGAAAAAAGTGAAGTTAATATCGAGTAAAGAGGCAAGTTGGGATATTAAAGAAATAATTATTATCTGATGTGACAAATCAGCCAAGGGCATTGTTGAACCAGCAACACCATCTGTAAAGATAGCAGTGTCAATACTTATGGAATCCAAATTATCAAACTCACAATGTTGATCACTTAAGTCCTAACCTTTTTTCTTAAAACGCTTCCAGTGTGGTTCTTGGCTAGCATTGCTTTCATTTGAGCTAGAGGTAACACTATCAATAGCAGTTTAATTGAGTGAAACATGTGGTTTGGATTTGTCACTGCACAATGTCACAATGTCTTGTGACTTTTCAACACCTTTACTCAATGGTCTGGAAGCTTTCTTTCTTTTGTGGAAAACGTCGATCACTTAAGAAGTGGAGATGGATATTGCCTTGGGGCTGATGAGGTTTTTTTTACTCTTTTATCCATGTGTGTATCCTTGCCCTTCGAATTTTTAGATTTAAGAACAACTTGGACAGATTGAGCAGGATTACTCGTTTCCTCCTTGGACTTTGAAGAGTGAGAAAGCTTGACTTAATCATCCAGCTGAACTTTGTTTCCTTTGATTGATGTGGGAGAAAAATCCTTCTTCGGACCTCTTTAAATAATGTGGGTATTTCATCTCAACACAGTCTCCCGATGGGCTGGCCACCAATCTGAGTACTCGTGAGTCATAAAAAGTCCATTTTCTAACGGACGCATTGGTATGTTAAGCTTTGACAAGCTTCCAAGATGAACACAAGAATTCCAAAGTTGCACCAAAGCTAGCATTGAACCATCATAATAATACTCAACCAGAATACCGGGAATGTCTTGATAAAATCCAAAGTGTCGACTAAATCGATGAGGACTATAAGGTTCCACAATCAGGTCATCATTATGCCTCAGAGTGAAGAAACTTGAACGAAGTCCTATGAAGAAATCACTCCATGAATTGGACAGTTTGCTGCTATCATCAATTTGCACCTCTTTTCCTTGCAGCAGGGCCAAATGAGGAAACTTTTTTACATTGACTTGCTGAAATGACTTGCGAGCATCAACTAGGCCAAATATATTTTCCATCTTTTCTCCTGAAATCAGCCACACTGGCGCCCCTCATTGCTGACGGTTAACATGATAATAAGTTTCAAAATACTCACATATTCATCCATAGACATAATGGATGGGAAAGAGTGCATGGAAGCATCCAAAGTTTGAAGAAGTGGAGATCTCCCTATGGCCGCGATAGATGCTTGAAAGAACCGGAACCGCCATAAAAAATTGGGAAAAGGCTCAAATATGCCATTGAACTATCATAAATTGCTCATTTATTCCATCAGTTAAAAGTTTGGCTCATTCATGCCATCGCCGTTACAAAATCGGCTCATCCATGCCATTAATTTTTAATGGTGGTTTTCAAAAACAGCTTTGCCACGTGGCCCTTTATTAAAGGTCCACGTCATTAATTAAAATAAGAAAAAAGGCTAAAATATGCCATTAAACTATCAGAAATGGCTCATTTATGCCATCAGTTAAAAGTTCAGCTCATTCATGCCAACGTCGTTATAAAATCAGCTCACCCATGTCATTACTTTTTAATGGTAGGTTTTCAAAAATAGTTTTGTCATGTAGCTTTTTATTAGAGGTCCGCGACATTAATTAAAATAGATCAATATTAATTTCAAAATATCTTAGACCCATTAAAAACAACCGATTCATTTAACATAACCCGACCCACACCCATTAAAATATGTTTTTCCTACAATAACAACTATTATTCTAGCCTGAAAAAATAGTGATTAATGCATATCCTTTGGCTATTTCTAGTTGATTCTAAATCATTATAAATGCTACGCTTAACAGAAATCTCAAAAATTCTATCCTACAGTAACTGATTAGTTTTAATTTAAGTGACCCCAATGTGTAAGAAAATAAACCAATGAACGATTAGGGAAAGAAAGAAAAAGAAAGAGGCGTACCAATAGAACTTCTCCATTCTCACATCACGAATTAGGGGAGTATACATTATTGAAAAAATCATTTCCAAATAACGACTTAAAAGAAGTCTGTTATCCCAATTATCCCGCCATGCATATGGAATAACTTCTCCCATCACGAATTAGTGAAGCATACATTGTTGAAAAATCATTTTCAAATAACGGCTTAAAAGAAGTCTTCTATTCCAATTATGGTATAAATGCTGGAATAAATAATCCCGATACTAACTAATTTTAGATATTTTGAAATTAATATTGATTTCGTTTAATTAATGGCATGGACTTCTAATAAAAGACCACGTGGTAAAGCTATTTTTAAAAACCAATCATTAAAAAGTTATGGCATGAGTGAGTTGATTTTATAATGGTGATGGCATGAATGAGCCGAACTTTTAACCAATGACATAAATGAGTCATTTCTGATAGTTCAATGGCATATTTGAGCCTTTTGGATTATTTTAATTAATGACGTGGACCTCTAATAAAAGTTCACGTGGAAAAATTGTTTTTGAAAACCACCGTTAAAAAGTAATGGCATGGATGAGCTGGTTTTGAAACGACGATGGCATGAATGAGCTCAACTTTTAACTGATGACATAAATGAGCCATTTTTGATAGTTCAGTGGCATATTCCCTAGAAATTTTTCTCCATGAGCCATCAAGCTTGCGACTTTAAAGACGCTAGCACGAATACTACCAGCCTTTTTGTTGGGGAGCAAAAATTTACAGAGCCAACATGTAAGGAAACCCGCCAAATAAGTTTCATCCCTGAGTGATTCTGCCTTGCCTAGCTTGACAAAAGGGGCATTCTCTTCTTCGGTTCATTGTAAAAAAATCATTTCAATATTCCCCAACAGTTCATGATTTATCCTTGTCTCTATCCAGTTTTTTGACATCTTTTGTGAAGGTTCAAAATATTTTCTTGGTCATCAAAACCAGAAATTAGTCCAATCAAGAAAAAAGACGTCATCGATGACACCTTTTGTAATCCGATAGAATGACAAAAATAAGTGTGAGCAGCTTCTAGGGAGAAAAGTCTTCCCTTTGTCATCC
Source organism: Capsicum pubescens (assembly GCA_030864215.1). Lineage (NCBI taxonomy): Eukaryota > Viridiplantae > Streptophyta > Magnoliopsida > Solanales > Solanaceae > Capsicum > Capsicum pubescens. The sequence continues at coordinate 40,788,593 of CM061546.1, forward strand.
ACAAATGTCAACTCCTAAGCCAAGGGAATAACTTCATTGTAAAATGACCCATGAACATGAAGGCCTCTGATGTTTCTCAAGTCCTATAAAGAGATGGACAACTCTCCAATTAAAAGTAGAAACTGTGTTGGTGGATGGACGCCAATTCTCATAGAAGGCCTGGAGCCCATTATCGTTATGGCCATACGTGAACAATGAAGCAAAGATGGAATCATAAGTCTTGTTGCATTCCAAGGTCTCCTTCATACGGGCAAGAATGTCTTCTATCCACTCCCAATAGCAAGATGTATATCGAACCTCACCAACTTTGGAGGGAGGAACACGCCAACTGTTAAGGCTTCCATTGCATCTAGGAGAGCTCGCACCAACAATATTTTGATGGCTAGAAGACTTCAAAAGAAGAACTTTTTTAGTCATAATTTTTCTCAAAAAGTTGTACATGACATCTTGAATTTTTTTCATTGACCATTCCGTGAGATGGAGGGAAGTTTCCAGCAGCTTTCTAACAAGAGGGAAGGTGCCAATCACTGGAGAATGAACTTTAAAAGTGAGGGCTTTGGCATGCGAATTTGGTTTGCTCGCCACGATCTCAAGGCAAGGGTATGGATTTTCACGGTCGTTGAAACAAGTCATTGTTGGGGACTAAGAGTACACTACACCATTCCTAAGGATTAAGAAAAGAATAGAGATTAATTGTTATGGACACACAAGTTGGGTAAAATAGGAAGCAAGAGAATTTGAAGTTGAGTGTTAAAGAAAAAAATTAACTATACAAATACAGTTTAAACTTGACAACATATTTTTGTTTGGTTGCTATTCCTTGTTTCCGGTTACATAATTGTAAAACATGGTTAAGTTACAACTCCTTGTTGTTACTTATTAAAAATATGAGTAGCTTGCGATTGCAGTTACAATTTTCATAGTGCAATCATGTAAATTTGAGCGAGCAAAAGGCAGCAGGCTGCTATGAAAATTACAGTTACCTGAGAAGTAGTTTGTCGATTCAATCGTATCAGCCAAGGTCACAGCTTCACAGCCTAGCAATCAAACACAGTCGAACACTTTTATTTGTTGCCATCGAATGCTTTGAAGAATTTCCTTCGCAAAGGAGAAACTTATATAGAAGTTCTTGTAATAATTCCCATTTCGTATACAAGGAAGGTGTCACAACCCTAACAAGGGACTATACGTAATGGGCATCCCAAGTCCAACCAGCACCAGGGACCACTCCCTGTTACCTAATCCAACTACCTTATACAACCTTTGATGGGCTGAATTTCGAGCATATAACAAGATTGCGTAAATGCTCTCATGAAGACTTTGGGATAGGGTCACAACCGTGGTCGACCTAACCAAGTCCAACCCTACCAAGCCAACCGTCCATCCATATCAAACTAAACCAAAGGCCATAAACCAGACCATAACCAAATGTATTCCAAAATATATAGTGATAATCTATCCCAAAATGTAATATGATGGAACAGTGAGAAATCCTGTGATGTGGTGTCAGCCCACCAACCTATTCCAATGCCAAGGCCGATACTAATACCTATTCCACTCATACCAACCCTCAAATGTACCACAAAGCCTATAACCCAAAGAGTAAAAATATCCGATTGGGACATGACCCCAACCATGGTTAAAACTAATATCTAAAGTAAACTCAATGTGTCTAAAGATGTTCATAACATGAAATAGAGCCTTCCAAAAGGATAGAAGCTCACCACTTTAGTCCAAATATTGATCCCCGATTCAACAACTGTGTAGGAGGAGTAGAACGGCCAGTTCCTACATAGCGTTGGTATACAGCCACCAATAGACGGGTTAGTGAGAGATCACTTGATACCAAATGGTATCTAAAAGAGCACAAAATAGTCTGCTACTACACAAAAATAGTCCACATGCACTAGACACTAAACGGAGGCAACAAACACAAACAGTTCCTACTCTCTTCTTGAGAGGAAAATGGTGTTCAAAATATTACACTTGATATCAAAAAAATATAATGAAGGAACAAGACTAAGGAAAATGTTTAAATAGTCTATTACAAAAGGTGTTGAAAAAGGACTCCTTTACCCTGAATGAGGGTGGTGGGTGTGGTGTGTATTTGGGGCAGCCTTGGGTGTATTTTTGAGCACCTAAGGCTAGACCTCACATGTCAGGGCGTACACTCCCATTGGCGAGTTCACAACAAGTTCAAACGCGTCCATTTTCATAAACACACCTTGTAGTCTTTGTAGTTCCCGAGCTTGGACAAGGCTTTGAAAAAGGCTTCAAAAGGTCTTCAATTCACTTTGCCAATTCGAAACTTAGAACTTCAACAAAAGCTTGTAATCCTTGTGCTCCTCATGCTTGTATCATCCTCTCCATCTTAAAAGGAATTTGTCCTCAAATTTGCACCTTGCAAAACAAAAGAGAGAGAGAAAACAAGCACACAATCCTCATGATAGGAGGGTTAGCATTAGTACCACAAATTATATAGACAATTCAAGGGGGTACACTTTTGGAATACAACCAACAATCTTTTCTTCTGAACATGAAACACGTACCACAGGCATCACAAAAGACATGGCTAAGATAAACATCAAGGAAAGAGGAGTGCAATCCGAAACTATCATATATTTCATCAAGCCAAGGTTGTTCATATTTGGAATGTACCCATGGGTCCTTTGTGTGTGACATGAAAAGTTTAGCATGAATGGCACAAAGGAAATGACTCTGACGAATATCAAGAGATAAGGAAACTACAATGGTCTTAATGGCTTTACTATACCCAAAAGGTAAGGCTACCTTTATCTTAGAAACCATAGGATACAATTGTTTTATTACCTCTACAAAGGACCTCATCAAATATTGTGCTAATATTGATCTTAAGATCCACCTCAACCACATATCACCATCATTCAAATAAGGAAACCATCCACCAAACTTCCTACCACAACAAAATACAAATTCAAAATTAACATGGTTATCATCATAGGTAAAGAGGTAGTATAGAAAGGAATCAAGTGTGAAGACATCTTGCCGAGGGGGTACACTTTCAAAATACAACCAGCAATCCTTTGTTTTTACCTTGAAACATGTAGTTTGAACATTACAAAGGATAGGGATAAGATAATCATCAAGGAAAGATAAGCATAAGCCGAGGTAACCCCTTTCCCAACCCACTAGTGTTCCGGGATCAAAGGGATGGTGTAACCAAGGGTATAAGACAAGATTAACCAATTCCTTTACTAGTATATCATCCAAGACTAAAGAGTTATGGCATAGAAGTCTTATCTTAAGAGCAAGCACACCTTTATTCAAAATTTTTCCAAGCATATTATTACCTTGAGCAAAACTAGTAGCACGGTTTGCATCACACAAGCTCAAAGGAATATGTCCAATATCATGGTCTATATTAAAAGAATGAACAATAACTTGAGGATTTTGAATCACATCACTCACATGATGAATTAGTGAACTATCCTTAAGAGCAAATTGACCAACATATGCAACAAGAGAACTACCAAGGAAAGATTCATGCTTTTCTACACTATGTAAACCAAAATCTACTTTACATTGGATACTAATATCCTTATCACAACATTTCAAGTATAAGGATGTTTAGAGTGTATCAATGATAACTAGGTGTATGCCACGACATTCCACTTGTTTGGAGATCTTGACCAAGGGTGTCACTAGCTCATTTCCCATGTTATCATGTGGAACCCCTTTTTGATCCTTCTTTGATAGAATATGAACTTGAACCTGTACATAAGAAGGATAAATGCTAGGCAAAGTGCTAGCATATGGGTTAGTGAGTATCAAAGATCCTTTGTGGGCAAATCCCACAAGCATATTTTTCTTTCCCTTTCCTACTTCAATACCCGTGGTTTCTCTTTCCCTTGCCCTTTTTCTTCACATTCTTTTTGTATCTCACCACTAAGTTTCTCTCCATTTTTAGTCTTGGAATCATTATTCTTGGATCCTAAATATCCCTCTTCTTCTACTTGGGTGGGGTGTTTTCGAGTTAGTGTATCTTGGGGAGGGGACATTGGATTTAGTAGAGTGTAGGGTCTTTGGACTTAAGGTGTTTCGACTTGTGAAGGGTAAGGCATTTTGTCAAGTGGGTTTGGAATGTGGTACTTTGGATTTTGAGGTAGCATTTGAGTACCAAGTCCTCCTTATTGTACTTGGTTCAATGGGGAATATATAGGTCTACTTGGCTCTCGGGTTGATAGACATTGGTTTTGTGGATTGGCATTTAGTGGAGGAGGTCTTTGGATTAGGGTATTTTGGTTTGGAGGATTCGGATATAAGGGTAGATTTTGGGTTCCAAGTCCTTCACGTGGGACTTAGTGGCATAGGGAATGGCTAGGTACATCAAGGCCTCGGCCTTGTGAGTAATAGTTGTCTTGTGGTATGGAATTTGGTTGATACATTCTTTGGTGAATGGATTCGGGGGTAATGCATTGGAAGTGTGAGACAAGGATTCAAGATTAGCCACAAGATCATTCAAAACATTATGGTCCATGGTTTATGCATTGGGAAGTATCGAGTTCCATATGTGGTGGTTCCATTTGCAAATGTACCTACAAAACAAGTAAATGTTAGTTCAAAATACTCTCACACTCTTTTTACTCAGCTCCCTCACCTGACCCTTCAAGTGTTGTAAGCTAGCTATCAACTTGTGAATGCTTGGGAATGAGTCTACTCTTGAGTTAGAATGGATTTTGGTTTGGAATACTCAAGGAAGTTTTGTACGCATTTGAACCAAGAACAACGACAAATTGTAAACGAGCAAAGCACCACAAGGAACATTAACACAAAAGACGTACTCGAAAACTAGTTCACAACTTAGTAGGTTGGTACTTAGTTTCCAACTAGCGTAGGAGTCAATAGAAGGAAACCATTAGAGACAAGGGAAGAAACTATGAATGTACAATGACTTGAGTTTTGTTGTTGATGTGGCCCACAATTTTTGTTTTGGCCATTTGTTGTTGTTTTTTTTGTCGAAGTTTGATGTTTGTCACTTGAGTTGTTCAATTTTGGTTTGTGGGTGATGATTTTCGGTTTTGGAATGATGAAACAAGACTTTGGACTCTCTTTCCAAAGGTCAAAAGATGTACATCATCTTTTCACCAACTTGCACTAAAATGGCAAAACACCTTTTTGCCTTGTCTCTGTCTCTTTCCTCTTTTGGCCTTTCTTGAAAGATGTTTGTCACCCTTTTAGTAACTAAGCATTTTGGGTTTCCTTTGTTTCTTTACCACTTTGGTGTTGTCTTGAAAGTATTACCAAGACAAACACAAAGCCTTGTCTCTCTCTTCTCTTTTCAAAATAAAACAAATCCTTTTGTTGAACACTACTTCAAGAACAATATGAATAACAACAAGAACAATATGAACAATAACAACCTCTTAGCCGTCCACCCTTCAACAACACTTTGACAAGAGCTCAAATCTTGGACTTTAGACTCAAGGGGTGTTAAGGAACAATAAGATAACACAAGAAACGACTAAGACAACAAAAACACACCTAAATCTAGACACAAATCCCTGCAAAAACAACAAGAAACAATTTCGGTCAAGATAATAAGACACAATTTCGGTCAAGACAACAAGAATGGACAGATTTGCTTCTTTTTGAAATTTTCAGTTTTTCAACAGTTATTTTTTTTGATTTTTCGACTTAGACAACCAAAGATTGGTAGTGTAGGAACACAACCATCCTTAGATATGATACCAAATGATACGAAATAGTATCTAAAAGAGCACAAAACAGTCCGCTACTACACAAAAACAGTCCACACGCACTAGACACTAAACGGAGGCAACAAACACAAACTTAAATGATGAAGAAGATAGGTAACTTGACACAAAGAGAACATATAAAGTAGCAAATAAAGATCTTATTAAACTCTAAACCCTCTACAAAATACATTAGCAAGCACCAAGTTCTTACGGAACACAAGAGGAACTCGGTTCACTCAAGAACTCACATTTCTAGCTGTTTCACAACACAAGTGGAACCTTTTAGTTGTGGTGTTCAAATGTTGGGGGTCTACTATCTTCTTGAGAGGAAAATGGTATTCAAAATATTACACTTGATATAAAAAAAATCTAACTAAGGAACAAGACTAAGAAAAATGTTTAAATAGTCTATTACAATAGGTGTTGCAAAAGGACTCCTTTGCCCTTAATGAAGGTGGTGGGTGTGGAGTGTATTTGGGGAAGCCTTGGGTGAATTTTTGAACACCTAAGGCCAGCCCTCACATGTCAAGGCGTACACTCCCTTGATCGAGTTCACAACAAGATCAAATGCGTCCATTTTCATAAACGCGCCTTGTAGTCTTTGTAGTTCCCGAGCTTGGACAAGGCTTTGAAAAAGGCTTCAAAAGGTCTTCAATTCACTTTGCAAATCCAAAACTTGGACCTTCAACAAAAGCTTGTAATCCTTGTGCTCCTCATGCTTGTATCATCGCTAGCATGAATTTAGGATAAGGATAAAATAATGCTATTTATAAATCAAGTAAAACCGTTCATAATGCATACAACCATACATATATATAAGTACCAGGAAAGGGAATCGAGTTTAGCATGCATTTAAAATCTTTACCTAGGCTGTGTAGCTTTGCCGTCCTAAATCACACATGGGCGATATGGGTTCAGCTCCCCCTGCAAAAAGGACTTCAGTGCATGTAGCTGCATGACCAGGGAAGATAACCCTGGGATTACTAGTACATCCCCCAATATAAGGTGTGACATCATGCACACGGTCACCAAGACAAAATCTCATATCGGCAAATATGAGATTCCAGTTACGGTCCCCCCGGGACCTACACCTTCCGCGGCTTAGCTACAACTTCCCCTTTAGTGCCCAATTAAAATCAGTTCCAGATAACCAACCAATCCACTTACCATTTATAAACAAAGGCCATTTAGTGGTGGTATGGTCATACCAACCATACTTGCAAGTACTATCCATAACCAACCATATGTAGGTTTAAAGGGACTTTCAAGTACCCTTCCGTTTACCATATTAAGCCTCTTGGGAGATTCTGTACCCCACAAGCATAACCATTTAGCCATTTACCTTTCCAAACCATTTAAACCACTTATAATTCCCTTACCAAGTTTAAAACAAGCAAGAGTTCCATTTAAAAGTAATCAATGAAATGAACATATCTTTATAAACATTTTGTCAAACACATTAAGAGCATAGTATATATCCAAAACCAATTCCAATTAGCAATAACGATTCCATGTATTCCAATTATCCAAAACCACCATTAATACATATAAAGAAATAATTAAAACCATGGGAAACCATAACCAAATATTTATAAACAAATCCCCCAAATCATATTTGAAAACTCAAAAAACATACAATAACAAAATCATGAAAACCAATGATAAAAACCATGCCTTTAGTTGGAACTAACAATGAGGGAAGAGAAATTTCCTTAATTGACAAAGTAGACAAAGAGAAATCACCAATGAGATACCCAAATTAGCCTTTAAGATGAAACCCTAACTCTTTTCCCCAAAAGCTCTTGAGAGGATTTTAAAGTGTTTAAGAATAGTTTCTAAGTGTTAATGAATAAAATCTAGGGTAAATACTCTACCAAGTAGGTTAGAAGTTGTGGGGTCCTATTAGGTTAAGGAGTGAAATGTCTAGAATACCCCCACTAAAGTTGCAAAAAATCCATTCACAGGGATACGACTGACTCTCACGAGTTGTACCCTTCTGATATGAGTGGTACCCACCACTAGTATCCTCCCTCGAACCTTGGACCCAACACTGTCCATTATACGACTCATCCAACTATGTCGTATCCAAAACATATGATTCGTACCATCCACCCGTACCCCTAGAAGAATAGAGTACCAAAAGGCTTGAATGTTGTCCACTATACGGGTACTAGAATGAATCGTATTCAACCATACAACTCATAGACCCTAAGTCGTATCAATTCCAATGACCCATCCTATCCCATCAACAATCACTGATCAGTGTACGGTAGGACCATACCATCCGTACTCCAACATACGACTCGTACCTATGAGTTGTATTGGGTTCGGAGAATGGAATTCCAGAAAATTTTCTAAGGGACAAAACCAAGGATGTAACATTCTCCTTCACTAGGAACATTCATCCCCGAATGACGGATAAGGTATGGTAGACGCCAACACGCATCATTTGCATTATCAAATATATTCCCAATCTTAATCGATGTTCGAAAACAAAGAGGAAAAAATATTAATCTTTCCTTTAACAAACAAAAAATAAAGATGTGTTCAAGAATACATACCTTCCGTATGAATCCCAGGAGCAGAAAACAAGAGAGCATACTTGGACTTAATGTCTCCTCCTCTACCCAAGTAGCCTCTTCAACTTTATGGTTCTGCCACAGAACCTTAACCGAAGCCATATTCTTGGTGCACAACCGATTAACCTGCCTATACAATATCTTAACCCGGACCTCTTCATAAGACAGAGAATCCGAGATACCCAATCCTTCCGAAGGAATAGTCGAAGAAGGATCACCAATGTATTTCCTCAGCATGAAAACATGAAATACTAGAAGAACCAAGCCCAAACTAGCAGGCAACTCCAATTCATAAGAGACATTACCAACCCTCTGCAAAATCACATAAGGGCCGATAAATTAGGGATTGAGCTTCCCCTTCTTGCCAAACTGCACTACTCCCTTCATGGGAGACACCTTTAGAAACTCCTTATCCCCAACCTCAAATTCTAAGTCTCTATGCCTAACATCTGCATAAGAATTTTGGCGACTCTGGGAAGCCTTAAGCCTATCTCGAATCCCCTTCACCTTCTTCATAGCTTGATAAACCAAATTCGTACCAAACATATCTGCCTCACCAAGCTCAAACCAACTAATAGGAGATCAAAAACTCCTACCATACAACGCCTATAGAATGATAGATATTGTTGTAAGAAAAATCTACCAAAGGTAGATGCTCAACCTAATTGACAACATAGTCATTTACACAAGACTAAAGCATATCCTCCACTATTTGAATAGTTGTCTCCACTTGTCCATCCGACTACGGATGAAAAGTAGTACTCAGACTAACCTTAGTCCCAAACCCTTTCTGGAAAGACCATCAGAAGAGAGATATAAACTGCATTCTATAATAAAAAATAATTGAGACGGGTACCCCATCCAGCTTCATAATCTCCTAGAGATATAGCTTCGTATATTACTCCTCTGAAAAGGTATTCCTTACTGGAAGAAAGTGAGCAGACTTCATCATCCTATACACGATGACCCAAGTCGAATCAAATTGGATTCGAGATCAATGAAGAACGATAACGAAATCCATATTAATCATCTCCCATTTCCATTTGGGCAACTTAATTTCTTGATGCAATCCCCCAGGCCTCATGTGCTCAACCTTAACCTGTTGACACACCATGCACTTTTCCACAAAATCAACCACTTCCCTTTTCATACTATTCCACCAATAGATCTCCTTGAGATCCTAATACATCTTTGTCGAGCCGGGATGAACAATGATGTGTGATTCATGCGCCTCAGCCAAAATCCTTTGCTGCAAACCATCGACATAAGGAATGCACAACCTCCCTTTGTATCGAAAAGTATCATCACCACTAATCTCAAACATAACTACCTTTTTCCCACCAACATAACTCTTGATTTTCATCAAGACAGGATCTAGCACTTGCTTCTCCTTAATCACTGCACCTAAAGGAGATCAAACCACTTCTTTTACCATTATACCACTATCCTTGGAGTCCAAGAGGCAAACTCCAAGATTAGCCAAGCGGTGAATATCCTTCACCATTTCTCGCTTCCCTTTCTCCACATGAGATAACTCCTCAATGGACAACCTGCTAAGAGCATCAGGAACCATATTAGCCTTACCTTGGTGGTAGTGAAGACTTATATTATAGTCTGAATGACCTCCACTCACCTGAGATTGGGCATTCTATGCCCAAAATATCACACCTTGATAACTCCTGTCTCTTGATTGCTTTGGGTAAGGAGAACTAGCCGTAGAGAAGGAACTCAAGCTCTTCTAATTCTTTTTCTGCCACTTACCACCATCCCAATAACCCTAGGAAAATGTACCTCCCTGATCAGAAAACCTGCTCCTCTTTCCCTACCTATCCCCAAACTTCACTTGCCTCATCTTCTCATCATCCACTTGCTGCATATGGACAGTCAACCGAGAAATATCCATACCTTTATAGAGAAAACCACTATTTCTCTCCAAGATCAAATCCCAATTCTACCCAAAATAAAACTTCCTCATTCTCATCTTATGTCAGCTACCAAATCAGGAGCATACCTTGATAGCTGATGGAACTTCAAGGCATATTCCTTGACAGTCATTCTCCCTTGCTTGATATTCATGAACTCCTCCATCTTAGCTTCCCTCAACTCTTGAGGAAAGAAACTATCAAAGAAGGCATTAGAAAATGACTCCCACAACCCTGATTCTTCCACATCACCCCTATCTTTATCCTACTCCAAATACCTCTGATAATCAACATCTTTGAGCTGATAAGCTGAAAAGTTTCCCCCTCCATATTGGTAGCCGGCATTACAAAAAATATCTTCTATATTACATCTAAGAAGCCCTATGGATCCTCCTCTACCGCTACTCTAGTAAAAGTAGGAGGACCCATATTCATAAATTGATAGACCATTGTGGCCTCAGCAGACAACCCACCAGATACATCCAGCTTAGCCTGAGCAACAACCAACTAAGCAATAACATGAATAGATTGAGAAAATTCTATATTGTCAAATTGCCCTGAGGGACCTCAGGAGAACTAGATGGAATAGGAGGAACTCCAGCACTATTAGGAATGGGTACCTGAGATCGAAGATGAACCCTTGACGTAGGGCGTACCCCTTCAGCATTATTCCTAGATGGGATAGAAGAATTTTCTCATGTTCCAGATCTACGAGACATGATATGAAAGACGAACAAACAAGGATTAGAGAAGCTTACAGGACTTAGGCTCCAATATTGAAAACAAAAAACCAAGAAAGTGAAACATTCCTAAAATCCTTATAACCTCTCTCTTATGATTGTAATGTGCTACACACCCCAAAAAGATACTCTAATCGACATGAATTTTTAGACTCCCACTTGACCATGAACCTAAAGTTCTGATACCAACTTGTAATGACCTAACCCAGGGCCTAGATGTAATGGTCATCCCAATTCTAACCAAGACCGGGTACCGCCCCCTGTTACCGAACCCAACCACCTTATACAACCTTTAATGGGCATAATTTCTAGCATATAACAAGATAGAGTAAATTCTTTCATAAAGACTCTGGGATAAGGTTACAACCATGACTGGACCAACCGAGTCCAACTGTACATGGACAACTGTCCAACATATCAAACCAAACCAAAGGACATAAACCAAATAGATTCCAAAACATATAATGATAATAAATCCCAAAATGTAATTCAATGGAACAGTGAGAAATTATGTGATGTGGAGTCAGCCCACCAGCCTATTCCAATTCCATGGACGACACCAATACCAATTCCGCCCATACCAACCATCAGAAGTACCACAAAGCCTCTAATCAAAAGAGTAAAATATTCAGATGGGGCATTCTCCAACTATGACCAAAACCAATAGCCAAAACAAAATCAAAGTGTCTAAAGATGTCCATAACATGAAATGAAGACTTACAAAAGGATAGATGCTCACTACTTCAGTCCAACTGTTGATCCCCGAGTCAACCACTATGTAAAAGGAGTAGAACGACTAATTTCTACATAACGTGTGTATACAACCGCCAGTAGATGGGTTAGTGAGTGATCGCTAGCATGAACTCAAGAAAAGGATAAGATAATGCTATTTATAAACAAGTAAAACCATCCATGATGCATACAACCATATATATGTATAAGTACTGGGAAAGGGAACAGGGTTTTAGCATGAATTTAAAACCTCTGTCGTCCTAAATCACCCATGAGCGATATGGTTTCAGCTTCCCTTGCTAGAAGAGCCCCGGTGTATGTAGCCGCACGACCAGGAAGATAAACCTAGGATTACCAGTACATCCCCCAATATAAGGTTTGACATCATGCACATGGTAACAAAGACCAAACTTCATATTAACAAATATGAGTTTCAAGTTTTGGTCCCCGCGGGACCTCCACCTTCCATGACTTAGCTACACCTCCCCCTTTAGTGCCAAATTAAAACAATTTACAAATAACCAACCAATCTATTTACCATTTATTAACCAAGGACATTTAGTGGTGGCATCGTCATACCGACCATACTTACAAGTACTATCCATAGCCAACCATATGCAGGTTTAAGTGGACTTTCTAGTGCCCTTCCATTTACCATATTACGCCTCTCGAGGGATTCCATACCCCAAAAGCATACCCATTTAGTCATTTACCTTTCCAAACTATTTAAACAATGCATATGTCCTTTACTAAGTTTAAAACAAGCAAGAGTTCCATTTAAAACTAATCAATGCAATGAACATATCTTTATAAGTATTTTGTCAAACACATTAGGGGCATAGTATATATCCAAAACCAATTCCAATTACCAATAACCATTACATATATTTCAATTATCCAAAACCACAATTAATGCATATAAAAGCATAATTAAAACTAAGGGAAAGCATAGACAAATATTTATAAAAAAATCCCCCAAATCATATTTGAAACCCAAAAGTATACAATAATAAAAACAAGAAAAAAATTGATAATAACCATGTATTTAGTTGGAACTAACAATGAGGGAAGAGAAAATGACTTAATTGACAAAGTAGATGGAGAGAAATCACCAACGAGATCCCCAAATTAGCCTTTAAGATGAAACCCTAGATCTTTGCCCCAAAAGCTCTTGAGAGGATTTTAGAGTTTTTAAGAATAGTTTCTAAGTGTAAATAAATAGAATAATAGGGTAAATACTCTCATAAGTAGGTTAGAAGTCATGGGATCCTATTAGGGTAGGTACAAAAATGTTCAGAATAGCCCCACTTAAGTTGCACAAAATCCTGTCACAGGGATATGACTGACCCTTACGAGTTGTACCCTTCCGATACGAGTGGTACCCACAACTCGTATCCTACCTCAACCCTTGGACCCAGATTTTCCAGTATACAACTCATCCAACCAGGTCATATACACAACATACGATCCTTACCTTCCACTCGTATCCCTGACAGATTAGAATACCAAGAGGCATGAACGTTGTCCACTATACAAGTAGTAGATATGACTCGTATCCAACCTTACAACTCATATCCCCTAAGTCATATCCAATCCAGGTATCCATAAAATCCCATCAGACAACACTGACCAGTGTATGACAGGACCATACCATCCATACTCCCAAATACGATTCATACCCATGAGTCATTTGGGTCCGGAGAACAGAATTCCAGGAAATTTTCTAAAGGACAAAACTTAGGGTGTAACAAAAAGTTGTGGTGAAATTAAAAACTGAGAATTCCTGGGAATTTCAAATTTCCAATCAGTTGGAAAATTTTCATATTGAGAAGATTTCTTTGGAGGAGACTTTAATTCTTTTTTTGTAACCTAAAGGAAAGTTAATATTCTTTCTTTTGTTCATGAAACGAAAAGGAAAGTTACTATTTTTCTTTGGTACATGAAACCAAAAAGGAAGTTAATATTTTTCTTTGGTACATGAAACCAAAAGGAAAGTTAATATTTTTCTTTGGTACAGAAATTCAAGTTAACTTTTTTACTTCATACTGATAACGCTCAAACTACAGCTCTCGTAAGAGTGTAAGCAGTCGTCGTCAAATATAGAACCCAACTGGGTTGGGTGTCGAATCCCACAGGGAATACTCGGTCACTAAGTATGCAACAATTAGTAGACTTTTGGTGAAAGTTCTGCGGATAAAGGGGGGATTTTATACGTGAAGTAAAATTAACAAAATAGCAAAGTAAAAACAGAATGTTTAGTAAGATTTTAATCAATGAGAATTGTAAGTTAGGGTTATGTCCACCTTATGAGTTTTACGTATCTATTGGCTATGAGTGATGCGGAATTCAGACATGCATGCGCTTATAGAGATTCGTATTCTATGGTAAATCCTAGTGTCTTTCGACCATCAAGGATTATATCACTTTAACTCTTTCGAGCTTAAAGTGTATACTAATGGTACGAATTCTCCAAGAGGTTAATCCAGTTACGGCACTAACTTTTAAATAGGGGTTGGTAGCCCTATTTCCTTGTCATTCTCTCTTTTCCAGACATGTAACTTTTCTTTCGAACAAGTTAATGCTATACTGGCATATTCTATATGTTTGCAACCACAAGAATTCAATTAAGATGAAGAGAGTAATGATATAAACAACATACGTATCAAGAATTCACAAACTCATAGCAATAGATAGTATCTCATAAGGCTTCCATAAACCTAACAAAGAAGTTTAGCTACTCATGAGCGCAACGGAGATCACAATAAACATCATCATCATATCAAAACTAGAATGATCTCACGTTGGAGAGGAGTGTGGCGTCACAACAAGGTTGACATTTTTCCTCCTGGTGTTTCCCACGAGTTAGCATTTTTCTCTGTTAACAATTGTAACGTGAATTAGGAGCAAAAGTCGAATGAAAAAGACTTGAATTAATGAATGAGTGAATAATAAAAAGCTTGCTGAAAAATTCAGCAAATAGGGTTTTTATAACATCCTTGTCCTAGTCCTACTGAAATAGGGTTTTTATCCTTGTCCTAGTCCTACTGGGTTACTACATACTTGTCCTAATCCTACTAAGTTACTGCTGATCCCCCAAGTCTTTATAAATGCTGTTTTTGCCTGGGACAAGTTCTCCATGCATCACTTTCAGTCCACAAGCTTCCAGAAGCTGCCTTCCTTCTTACGTGAAGTTTCCTTTGGCGTCCAACAGTCCATAAAATGCTGAAATCTTCATCATTTATTCCTGAAAACTTGCTAATCACGTTGGTTAGCTCACTTACAGGAAAAAGGACTAAAAGTATAGGAATTTTATATTTTGTCCTTAAAACTTAGCTAAAATATGGGTAAATTAAGGTGCTTTAGGCGTGTAAATACACCTAACATCAACACCCCACACTTAAAGCTTTGTTCGTCCTCGGACAATATATCATGTCTATATAAACATCTACTTAGGGTTTTACAGTAACAGCACAACATATTCATCAAGACAGGCACAACTATTATTAACAAAGAGTAGTTTTCTAATCACTTCTAGAAGCAATTCAACCTCCAACATAGACTCGTGATGATGGTTAATTCGTATTCAAAAGTTAAGGCACAAAGAATCATACAAGACTACCCAAAACTCATCAACCATGTGTGTCTCCCAATATATCACCCATAATTACTCACAAGTATTTCATTTTTCAAAACATGGGTATAAGATTATCCTTGCTCTCACTCTCACAAAGAATTCATATGTTGCAACTGATGACCATAGGCTTGCCCTTAGTGTAATGCTCTACTAATATCAGAATGTTAAGCTTAGGATCAAATAGGTCTTTGCAGGTTGTACTGTAAGCTAAGGGACGGGTAGGACTATTTTGGCCAGAAATAGTGACTAAGTTCCCTAAGCGCTTTAATACATCACATTATGCCATTTACACTTTCTTTCAAACGACCTTTCTACTTTCTTTTAATCTACCACCCCTTCTCACCTCTTTTGTTATTCAATTTTAAATAGAATCAATTTTGTATTTTTCTTTTTCATTTCATTTTTCATTTTTTTTATAACACACCTCTATAATAGCCATTCTTTTTCATAACAAATTCAAGTACCAATTCACTTTAAGGCATCACTCTCACCCAATTTCCTTTTATTTTGTCACATGACTTTACAATTTAAAGCGCTTAGGAATTTGGATCAAATTATGGTCTTGAAAAAAAATGGATTAGGCTACATATGAGGCTGTCAAAGAAAATGGCTAAAGGCTCAAAGGGGTTGACTAGGATAATGTCCATGGGTAGGTAAAAAGAAGGTAAACAATCACAGGCTGCCAAAGAAATGCCTAAATCATCTCCTAAACTTGCATTCTTTATTTCGCTTTACATACACACCAGGCAAGTTCTAGCATCAGCCACAAACACAGAATATACTATAATCTCACACACATAAGGCACATGGTCAACTTTATTGGGAGCAGTATAGACTCTTGACCTAACATATGAAGGAATTAAACCACACAATAGTGAGTCACATTTGGATCCTAAACATCTCAATAACAATGATTTTAGCACAAACTCTTGTCATAATACCATGCCGCCTATCAGAACAATTTCATGCAAAATCTAAAAAAATCTAAAAATAAATTTTTTTAACTACAAACGAGAATAAATGTAGGCAAAGAACTACAAGAAGCATACAAATACCAGCACCCCACAATTAGACGGGACACACTGCCCTCAGTGGAAAATAAATAAGAAGAACTCGGTTAGTCGGACTCCTCCTCTATGTCTGGGGTCATACCCCCTGCATCAGAATCATCATCAGAGTCGTCGTCATCAGAGTTCTCCTCCACGTCGGAGTCTGGCATTCGTCGATCATCATTGGTTGGCATGTCGTCATCAAGAGGTTCCTCAAAGTATACACCTACTCCACACATAGCCCTTGCATGCTCATTCATTGGGTAGTCATAATCCAATTGTTGGATCTCTGCAGCAGTTGGAACACGACCCCCTCTTATCATGGTAAACCTCGTCATGCCATATAAATGGCGGAAGAAGCTTTCGTCGCGAGCATGTCTTTCTGCAGTGGTTAGGTTGACGCCATGCGTGGACTCAGCATTTTTAACCTTTGTGAGGTCAACCTTCTTCGGGTTGTGTGGAAGCTTATGATCTGCAGGTTCCTCTTCGATGTCCTCCTTCCTCAATATCGCAGTCAACAGATTGCCAAAGCTGAAGTGGGACCTCTTGTGCAGCCTGGCCTTACACATTGAAGATCGAATAATCGCCCCAATGTTGATGGGGATGTTCGTCATCAAAGCGTACACCAAGCACACTCTATCACGTGTGATCTTTGTGCACTGTGACCCTGGAATTAGGCAAAAATTGACTATCCACAACCATATCCGATCTTCTCTATTCAAGGAGGCATACGGGAAGGTATTGTACCGACCGGTATCCTTGTGACGACTCCACCGTGCCATTGATCTTGGTCCGCATAGTGTGTGTCTGATTGCCCTATATGGAAGTCTGTGATAAAGCTCCTTCAGTGGTGTGGGTCCACAGATGGAAGACCCAGAAAAGAGTTGAAGAACTCCGCATTTAGTTACAGGACTTGGCCCCGAATCTTTACTTCACTCCCTGTAGTTTTCGGTGACCAGTTGGCATAGAATTCTCGCGTTAGATCGAGATTGCACTCTCCCATATCTTGGAAGATGAAATCAATATGTAACACCATTATCTTAGCCAAAATGCGGGGTTCTTTCTTTGCTAGGCTCTCCTTTTGTATCAACTCCACATGGACATATTTTTTTACTTTATTGTTCTTGTACCACTCCTTTCCTTCATCCTCTAGGACCCATTTTATCCCGTATATGTGTCGAGGTATTTTCAGCGAGGAGGATTCAGCTTGCTCTTTTCTTCCCCTTTTCTGGCCTTTCTGTGAGGTAGATACTTTTTCTTTTCCGGGTCGACTTTTTGGTGCCATTGTACCTGAGATTAAAATAATAGTCATGTTAGCTTCATCTCGGTAGATACAATCGACAAACCAACAGTAGTGGCACTACCCCACACTTAATTTGTTGGCACAAACTTAATTAAGTGAAAGATGTCGATTACTCAGACTTTATCGCCCTACATTTAGGTGTTATGTTCCAACAATATATTCAACGCAGTCATACTTTTCTTGTCATCTTCACTATTCTTTTCAATTCTTTTTCATGTATTCTTAACTATGTTTTCATGTTTGGACTAATGCATCTCTTTGAACAAAACTACTACAGAGATATCGTATCAATTTATGGCTTAGAAATAATCACAACATCTCATGTTTGTAGTTAACCATGATTTTCATCTCAATGGACAAGTCATTCAAACATAAAAGCTTTCGAGTTACAAGATTATGCAATTATCTTAACCATGTCGATTCCGCAAAAGTATGACAGTGTATCAAAATCAAATTCAGGTTGGAACCAAGTCTAGAACACCCATACGTATTCTTTCACTCACTTAGTTGTATCACAACAAATCAACCACATTCAAATCACCAACACTACTTCAAGATTTAACAACTTATTATAGGCGTAGTATTGTAGTACTTATAGAATATAAAAGAAGAGCAAATAAGTACTTACTTGGTCGATGGCCTCGGAAGATGTTCTTGCAAAGTTAAAAGAGCAAAAGGAAAATTTTTGAGAGATTTTGGAGAGGTAGGCGGCGCTTAGGTTGAATTTGCAATGCATTTTTGTTCTAAGACTAAGGTTCTATTTATAGGACAAGCTTGGGTCAGGTTTTGACCCATTTGGAATCAGATTAGGAGACCAAAAAGTGAGCATAGGCGGCGCCTAATGCTTTGCCTATGCTTGGCATAGGTGGCGCCTTTTGCAAAGCCTAGTTGAGCATAGGCGGCGCCTATGCTATGGCATTGTTCGGCATAGGCGGAGCCTATGCCATGGCATTCTAGATTTAGAGACAAAAGGCTTTTGCATAGGCGGCGCCTTTGCTATGGCATTGTTAGGCATAGGCGGCGCCTATGCTATGGCATTCTAGATTCAGAGAGCTTAGGCCATAGCATAGGCCTTGCCTTGTTCGTTGCCTAGATTTTCATAGGCAATGCCTAACTCATAGCCTTTTGCTTCTTCATTCCCAACTTACCACCTTCAACATGCAATACTTCCAAATCAAAATTTGAAACCAATCTCCTCCTTTACACGTCTTGCACCTACACTTACTTAAAAACAACAAAAACGATTAGAAAGATGGGTTGCCTCCTATCAAGCGCCTTAGTTTTGGTCGTGGCTCGACAAAATCCTAGGAAAACAAAAACAACAAAAACAATTAAAAATTATGGGTTGCCTCTCACCAAGCGCTTGATTTATTGTCGCGGCATGACATAGTTATCTCGATTACTTAGACTTCATCGAGATATTTGGTGCATCATTTTCTGAATGGATTCAGACGAAGCTGGTGCTTAATTGTGGGCATGCAATCTTCTTCGAGATACATCTTATGCATACATATCCCAGGTGGGATACCAATTATATCATCAATAGACCAACCAATGGCTCTCTTGTACCTCTTTAGAGCAGAGATGAGAGCCTCTACGTGCTGTTCACCTAAATCAGCCGCAACCCTCACCGAAAGTGTATTTCCACTTCCCACAAACGTATACCTTAGGTGACTGGGGAGCTCTTTCGATTCTAGCGCTGGTATCTCTTCAATGGAAGTCTTCGCTGTTGGTGAAGATTGATTCTTAAGATCAAGGCCCAACTTCTTAGGATCATGAGAATTGGACCTTATTCCTGTTAGAGCACGATCGGTCTCTTCATGTTCTTCAGCCTCCTCACGTTCAAAATTCAGTAGCACATTAGATAGTGACTCAACAGTAAGCTGCTTCTCTACAGATAATTTTTTCTCATCCTCATAATAAACATCATCTACAGAGAACACATTCATATCGCTGGGCTGCTTCATTGCTTTGCATACATCAAAACGGACCACTTCATCATTCAACCAAAATAAAAGCTCATTAGCTCTTAAATCAATAAGCACACTTCCAGTTGCGAGGAAAGGGCATCCCAAGATTATGGGAACTTCAGAATCCACCTCGCAATCAAAAATAACAAAGTCTGCAGGAAAGCTGAAGGTGGAAACCTTCACCAACACATCATTCAAGATACCCACTGGTTGTTTTACCGACCTATCTGCCATCACGAGCCGCATATTGGTTGGTGTAGGTTCACCCAACCCCAACTTTCTGTACATGAATAGCGGCATCAAATTGATGCTAGATCCCAAATCGCATAATGCCTTAGCAAAATCCAACGATCCAATCGTGCAAGGAATAGTGAAAGCACCAGGATATGCCTTTTTCTGAACTAGCGATCTTGTAGCGATTGCACTGCAATGATAAACATTATCTGCCAGCTCGTAGCTTACTGCCCGCTTCTTTGTCAAAAGGTCCTTCATGAATTTAGCGTATCCGGGCATCTGCTCTAGCGCTTCCACCAAAGGAACATTAATAGTCAGCTGCTTCAACATAGTCATGAATTTACTGAACCTGGTATCATCATCTTTCTTCTTCAATCTCTGCGGAAAAGGTGGTGGTGGAAGGGGAATTGTTTTCTCCACCACTTCCTTTTTCTCTTGCTTCCAATTATCAACCTTTTCAGGAGTGTCGTTGGCCTTCTTCTTCAGTCTCTGAGGAAAAGGTGGTGGTGGAAGGGGAATAGTTTTCTCCACTATTTTCTTTTTACCTTGCTTCGAACTATCAATCTTTTCAGGCTGCAGACGTCTAGGGGTGACGTCATGAACACACTCTTCAGCTTCTTTGGCCTCTTCACATTCTGCATCAATAACATTCTCTTCTATATCATCAACCACCTACTTGCCTTTGGATGGATTTTCCAACACTTTACCACTCCGGGTAGTAATAGCCATACACGATCCTTCATTCCTTGGGTTTTGCATAGTGTCATTGGGTAGCGTGCCAGCCTTTCTTTGGTTGAATGCCGCTGATAATTGACTCAATTGTTGCTCCAGCTGTTTTATTACAGTAGAATGCGAGTCAACCAATTGATTTATGGATGACAAATCATTCTTTACCTCAGTAACGCCCATATTGGTTGCCTCCACTCCTCTCAACAGCTTAGCCATCATATCTTCCATGGACATCTTCCCAGAGCCAGACCCCACAGCCTCACGATTTCCAGGAGGAACATACAAACCACTCCTATTAATCTTGTTCTTCCAACTACCTTGATTGCGGTCCTTGTATCCAGATTTATCATAATAGTTCCGACCTTGGTTTCCTTGGGCATTGCCTCGGAAACCCCCCTGATTATTCAAGTAGTTCGCTTTTTCCTCAGAGTCGGATTCATCTCTTCCCTATGATACAACGGCCTTAACCTTTTCGGTCTTCCCTGATAATAAGTGCTTGGTAAGAAGATCCATCTGCGTTTTCATGTGAGCCATATCTTGGTCACGTTCCTCTTGTCTACGCCTCTGCTCTGCAGTTATGCCAACAGATACGGTAGAGCTTGCTACCTCAGAATCCCTGGTATGCCAAGCTCTACTCTTCTTTGTCATACGATCTAGCATATCACTTGCCTCAAGAAAAGTAAGGTCCATGAATGACCCACCTGCAGCATTATCAACCATTGGCTTAGTCACTGAGTTCAAAGCCCTATATAATATCTCCATCAAGTGGATGCTGGTCATCTGATGATTTGGGCACCGCATAAGCTTCTTTTTGAACCTCTCCCATGTTTCGTGGAGAGCTTCAGTTGGAAGCTGTCGAAAATTGCTGATCTCATCCCGTAGTTGGGCTCTCTTGGATGGCGAAAAGAATCTTTCTAGGAAAGCGACTTTCAATTGCCTCTAATTAGTAATAGAATCAGGAGTTAGCCCGTTCAACCATAGATTTGCCTACCCAGACAGAGACAATGGAAATAAGCGCAGCCGAATTGCATTTTGCCCAACTCCTGGATTGTCAAACGACTTGCATGTTGAAATAAAATTGACCAGATGCATATTCGGATCATCGCCTGCGAGTCCACCAAATAACCCCTTGAGCTTCAATAACTGAATCATGGTGCTAGTGATATTGAACTTAGCTCCGGGTGCCAAGGGTGGAGGAATAATGGCTCCTGTGGCACCAACTCCGTCCAGATCGTCATCATCATCATCAAATGGAATCTGCATAGCTCGGCGTTCAGGTCTAAATCTGGCTTGACGATCTCTCCTATTCACAGGCGCTGCCACCTCATCTATACGCCGTGGATTAAGTAACTCATCATCACCCAGGTCCTCATCATCAGGATTTGTTGCCCGACCTGGGTTATCAATATTCTGTTGATGCACTTGAGCAGCTGCCAACGCAGCTAATCTAGCCTGCTCCTGTTGAGCAACCCTTCTTTCAATGTCACGTTGTGCATCCATTCTGCATATAAGTTGTGGTTCAGGATTGATAGGTAATAACGGTTGACCTGAACTTCGAGTGTTTGGCATGCACTCAAACAAACCTGAATAAAACAAAAACAACAAACAAAAAGTAAAATCTGCGAATTTTTGACCAAAGGGTCTAGTAACTATCACAACTTAGTTGACAACCGTATTCCCCGGCAGCGGCGCCAAAATTTGATAACGCTTAAACTACAGCTCTCGTAAGAGTGTAAGCGGTCGTCATCAAATATAGAACCCAACTGGGTTGGGTGTCGAATCCCACAGGGAATACTCGGTCACTAAGTATGCAACGATTAGTAGACGTTTGGTGAAAGTTCTGCGGATAAAGGGGGGATTTTATGCGTGAAGTAAAATTATCAAAATAGCAAAGTAAAAACAGAATGTTTAGTAAGATTTTAATCAATGAGAATTTTAAGTTAGGGTTATGTCCACCTTATGAGTTTTACGTATCTATTGGCTATGAGTTATGCGGAATTCAGACATGCATGCGCTTATAGAGATTCGTATTTTATGGTAAATCCTAGTGTCTTTCGACCATCAAGGATTATATCACTTTAACTCTTTCGAGCTTAAAGCGTATACTAATGGTATGAATTCTCCAAGAGGTTAATACAGTTACGGCACTAACTTTTAAACAGGGGTTGGTAGCCCTATTTCCTTGTCATTCTCTCTTTTCCAGACATGTAACTTTTCTTTCGAACAAGTTAATGCTATACTGGCGTATTCTATATGTTTGCAACCACAAGAATTCAATTAAGATGAAGAGAGTAATGATATAAACAACATACGTATCAAGAATTCACAAACTCATAGCAATAGATAGTATCTCATAAGGCTTCCATAACCCTAACAGAGAAGTTTAGCTACTCATGAGTGCAACGGAGATCACAATAAACATCATCATCATATCAAAACTAGAATGATCTCACGTTGGAGAGGAGTGTGGCGTCACAACAAGGTTGACATTTTTCCTCCTGGTGTTTCCCATGAGTTAGAGTTTTTCTCTGTTAAAAATTGTAACGTGAATTAGGAGCAAAAGTCGAATGAAAAAGACTTGAATTAATGAATGAGTGAATAATAAAAAGCTTGCTGAAAAATTCAGCAAATAGGGTTTTTATAACATCCTTGTCCTAGTCCTACTGAAATAGGGTTTTTATCCTTGTCCTAGTCCTACTGGGTTACTGCATACTTGTCCTAATCCTACTAAGTTACTGCTGATCCCCCAAGTCTTTAGAAATGCTGGTTTTGCCCGGGACAAGTTCTCCATGCATCACTTTCAGTCCACAAGCTTCCAGAAGCTGCCTTCCTTCTTACGTGAAGTTTCCTTTGGCGTCCAACAGTCCATAAAATGCTGAAATCTTCATCATTTATTCCTGAAAACTTGCTAATCACGTTGGTTAGCTCACTTACAGGAAAAAGGACTAAAATTACAGGAATTATGTATTTTGTCCTTAAAACTTAGCTAAAATATGGGTAAATTAAGGTGCTTTAGGCGTGTAAATACGCCTAACATCACATACGTGCAATATGTCAAGTGAGGGAGTTGTATTGATCCTTCTAATTCAAATATATTGAAAGGGTTACATTCTTGCGCCAGTAAGAATTAGTTAAATAAATATTAAGGCAGTGATTTCTCAAGTTCATACATATCCAAGAAGAGTAAAAAAAAATCAAGTCGATCATTTTTTTTGACTCTTGAAATAATATCGAGTTTGTACTCAACTGTGGACGAAAAATGAGGATCACCACAAAAAAATCATTGGTTGCTTTGACAAAGTCTTTCACGACATGAAAGTTCACGGAGGAAACTTTAGTTAGACCACTCGCAAGTATTGGTCTAACTAGGATGCACAGATGAACAAATACCTTTGAAGTCACAAAACTGAAAACACATTCATGAGTACTTTAAATCTTGCCGCCATGTTTTGGCAAGCCTACACATCGACAAGTCTCGAAGTAAAGGGCATTAGTAGACATAAAAAATTTGACGGATTAAATTCATACAAAATTATAATTTGATTATTAATCATTTGATTTAACTAATCAATCTGGGCCTTACAAATTAGTTGGTCCATTTTATCAAATTCAAGACCAAGGTCTATTATACCTTGGAGCCCAAACCCATGCCATGTGTCAGGGTGACTTCGTGTCCCCATCAAATTCAATACCAAGAAGATGATGCCACATGTACAAATGATGTGGAAATCTCCTTTAAATTAAAAAACCAGTCAAAAGTTGTCAAGTGTCAAAATGACATATTTCGGCCAATCACAAGCAACCTGACCGTCTCCCTACAACTATAAATAAGGGGTAAGACAACATTCTATGGGAGATTAAAAAAGAAGACTTTGATAAGCATTGGCAACATCAACATCGACTATCAAGTTCTTGTGAGGAGCAATCAACGGAGTTCTTGGCTGAGATTATTTCAAAGCAACAAAATATTTTCCGATATTCCCGGAAATTGAAATACATATCTAGGTGTCCAAACCATCCAACGATTCAAAAATCATGCTAATGAAGGCCCTCGGATTATTCCTAAGTTTAGAATAGAAGAATCAAGGGAGTTACAGAATTGTACTCACAAGATACATCAATAAAAATTATTTTTTTTCTTTTATTTATCTTTAGTTGCATTTAATTTTTGACGCTTTGAAAATTTGTTGCAAATAAATTTTGGCACGCCCAGTGGGACTATTTTTTCTCTTTATCTCTTCTTCCTGCAAAATGGAAGCTTCAAATTCAACCATTGTAATGGGCTTCAGAAAACAAACGATGTTACAGGTAAGGGCTCTACTGCCGCATCTGCTGACCTCAGTCGTGTTGGACCGATTACTTATCGAAAATTCAAGCTAGTGGCTTGGATGAATTTGAGAACTTCACCTCTTTGGAGGTGGCAAAAAATAACAAATTTTATATTGCGGCTGCTGGGGGAAATCTTGCATCCATGTTCTTTGATGAACTTTCTCTAACCGGATCCAACTTTGGTGAACCTGAGGATTCTATGGATTCTCCAATTCCAAAGAAGGTCAATGCATTGATGGCTGACTCAAATTACATGGACGAGAAGTTTGCAACGATGGAGCAAACCATTGAAGCCCTAAAGAAGTCGGTTGATGATAAGAATCTTCATGTCACTCAAATCATGAACAAACTGGAGGCTTACAAACAAGGAGAGTCAAGTCACATCCCTACTTATCCACTTGGTTTCATTCCACAAAACAAGGATGTTGAAGAATCACTTACTAAGACTAAATTTCAGAAGGAGAAAGAGTCTATTTCAGTTGCAGCTTTATCTGTCCAACAGTTGTAAGACATGATAACAAACACCATCAAGTCTTAATATGGTAGAGCACCACCAAGTTTGCTGTATTACTCCAAGCCTTACACAAGATGAAGTGATTGTCTACCCATGCCAATGAGCTATCAACCACCCTATTTGCAGAAATTTGATGGCAAGGGAAACCTGACACAACACATTGTCCATTTTGTCAAAACATGTAGAAACACTGGAACACATGGCGTTCTCTTGGTAAAAAAATTTGTTCATTCATTGAAGGAAAATGCATTTGACTGGTATATCGATCTGGAACGTTAGTCAACTGATAGTTGGGAGAAGCTTGAGATGGAATTTATTAATCGATTTTACTGCACCCGGTGAATTATAAGCATGATAGAGTTAATTGGCACTAAGCAAAGAAAGGATGAGCCAATAATGGATTACATCAATCGATGAAGATCATTGAGTTTGGACTGCAAAGACCACCTTTATAAAATATCTACTGTAGAAATATGCTTTTAAGAAATGCATTGGGTCCTTCTATACATACTATAAGGGATCAAACCACGAACATTTGAAGAACTTGCTACACAAGCACATGACATGAAGTTGAGCATCGTAAGTCATGGGAAAGTATCACTTTTATTGACCTGATGAGATAAAAAAGAAAGTTCAAGAAAGGTGTGACCTCAAAGACTAAAGAGTCCATGACTGTAAAAGGAACTTCTGTGAAGCTCACAACTAAGAAAAAGGTAAAGGAACATGAAGTCTCGAGGCCATATCCAAGAGAGGATAAACATCATCTAACCTTGAAAGAGTTAGAAGCTAAGGTTTATCCATTTCTGGATTTAGATGTACCTATGATACTAGATGTATTGCTAGTTAAGAAAATCATTAACCTTCTTGAATAAAAAGGCAGGAGGAAATAAATAAGGTCAATGATCCCAAGTACTGCAAGTATCATCACATCGTTGGTCACCCAACAAAAAAGTGCTTTATATTGAAGGAGAAAATCATGACACTGGTATGTGAAGGAAAAATTATCATTGACATGGATAAAATAGTATAAGAAAATCACGCTAGTGTGACACCTGAGAAGAATGAGTGTTCAATATTGCAAACTATGCCAAGCTTAATCATCTTGCAATTTGGGAGCTGCGAGCTTGTTGAAGTAGATTTTCCAAGGATAACACTTGAAGGCTCATAGGGTACAGACAACAAAGCCAAGGATAATAATGACGATGGTTGGAACTTGTTTTTTTGTTAGAAAAGAAAACATCAAGCGGTTCCAAGAATACGACTTCCTAAGCCAAGAGTTATAAAGAGTAACATGGAGCATCTATGACCACCAAAAAGTGTTAAGTTTGATTCTAGCAAGAAGATTGATGGTTCATTGTCATGGAAGGTTCCAAGGCCTATTACATTGTATGAGTTCTTTCCAGAAAAATTTCTTGAAGATAGCCAAATTAGTGCCACACATGTAATTACCATCACAGGGGAGATAAAGGAAAGAAAAGAAGAGCATTGTCCAACAATAGCACGAGAATATCATGCTTATAGAGAAGTCGCATCATGTTGTGCTTTAATTTCCTTCACGGATGATGATTTACTATTACGGTCTAAACTACATAGAAGACCTTTGTTTGTTGTAGGGGTTATTGGAGAACAACATCTCTATTGCATATTGATCAATGATGGTTCGCCAGTCAATATCATGCCAAAGATGATGCTCAAAAGGCTTGAAATCTCCATTGATGAATCATCCAAAAGCAACATAATGATACAAGGCTTCAATCAAGAAGGACAATGAGCCATAGGAAAGATTCAAGTAGGATTATCCATTGGCGACATGAAATCAAATATTTCGATTCATGTTATAGATGCCAAAACAGCATACAACTTGCTTCTCAGATGCCCCTAGATGCATGAAAATAGAGTGGCGTCATCTACTTTGCATCAATGCATAAAGTATATAAAAGATGGTGAAGTAGTCAAAATTGATGCGGATATCAATCCTTTCACTGAGATAGAGTCGTACTTTACAGATGCAAAATTCTGCTTAGGTTCTTATGAACTGGGTATGGAGAAACCAATACTAGACCCCACTAATGTTGTTTTAAAAGAAGTAGAGGTTCAGCGGGTTGCTCTTAAGATTCCTAAGAAGAGAATTGAACATTTCTCTACTAAGATTTCATCATCTGAAGGAGTTATGCGGAAGAAGATGGATGAAGAACATCTAATTTTTTGCTACATACCCCATGAGCGTTGAAAGGATGGACAACCCTTGTTAGAAGTATGCACTCAACAAAGTCACCCTCCTATGAGAGAAATGAGCCATAAGGCATTCTAAGATTTGAAGGAGATTATTACTGTCCCATTCATACAAGTACCATCTGTCACACCTGAGCTTTAAGGAAGCAAGACTTTGGCTCATTGGATAAAAGGTCACTTTGATGAGAAAGCCTTTGCGCTCCTTGAAAAATTAGGTTACGACTTATCCAATATGGAAAGGATAGGTGAGATCAAAGATGATGTCACTGGTGAGAAGATACATGGTCTTACAAAGGCCCAAATGAAGTTGAGAAAGCAAGGGAATTATGTTTCCACTCCTAAGTTTGGCCTAGGATTCGAATTGTCGGAACCTCTTCGAATTTCTACTAAGAAGGACAAGGAAACGACTTCATCACATTATGCCTCAGTAGAAAAGACAAGGAATCTAAGGATGAGAAAATGCCACAACAAACTTCTGTGTGCATAGGATGATTGACACCTCGTGTCTCTGTATTTGAAAGATTGGGTTGCAAGGACAAAAGTAGATCCTCTGAACAAATAGAAGGATATGCCAACACCTTAAAAACTTCTGTCATTCATAATTTAGGAACCACAATAAAGTCATTAGCATAAAGAAAGGTTGTTGGAGAATGAAAATCAAGTTTATTTTGAAGGAATCGATGAAAAATACATTCATAGTATCTTCCCATCACGTATGAAAAGAAAGGATGCATTGTTAATCACCACAGATCATTCGCTAAAAGTGAAAATAAGCACCATTATGTTCACTAACCAATTCTGTGGAGAAACAAAGAAGGAGCAATAAGAAGCCATCACAATATCCAAAGGAAGTCAAATGGAAGATTCAAACTTTGTACAAGCATCCTATCACATAATAGTGGAAGAAGGTCCATACTTTGATGGTGTGGATGATGATGTTCAAGAGGATCCACCCCAACTGGAGAATGGCGTACAATCAACCATAGATGAACTCAAGAAACTTAATCTTAACACTCTGGAAGATCCATGCCCAACATTCATTAGTGCGCTTCTTACACCACAAGAAGAGAGGGCCTACTTTAAGTTATTAGTTGAGTAAAAAGATGTCTTTTCCTGGTCGTACAAAAAAATGCCTCGACTTATTCCTAAGGTAATTATCTAGGGATCAAAAAAGGGGCACGTCTAATAAAGCAGTCACAATGAGTGTTTCGTACTGAGTTGGTGACACAAATTGAAGTGGAGGTTAATAAGCTCATCAAAGCCAGATTTATCCAAGAAGTGAAGTAACTACCGTGGATCTCAAACATTACACCTGTTAAGAAGAAGAATAGTCAAATATGTGTCTGCGTTGATTTTTGAGACTTGAATATGGCATGTACAAAAGATGATTTCCCGATACCAATCATAGAGCTTATGGTTACTGCGACAATAGGACATGAAGCTATGACATTTATGGATGGGTCATCCGGATATAATAAAATAAGACTATCTCCAAGGGATGAAGAATGCACTACATTTCAAACTCCAAAAGGGATATATTATTACAACGTTATGCCTTTTCGTCTAAAGAATATGGGCTCCACCTACCAACGTGTAATGCAAAATATTTTTGATGACATGTTACATAAGAGGGTGGAGTGTTACGTGGATGGCTTGGTGGTAAAGACAAAGTGCAGGGATGACCATCTTGAAGACCTTCACATTATTTTTGAGTGGTTAAGAAAATTTGACTTGAAAATGAACCCACTCAAATGTGCATTCGGGGTTACTTCAGCAAAGTTTCTTGGCTTTATTGTGCATTATCGCGGAGTTGAATTTGATCCCATAAAGATTGATGCCATTCAAAAAATTCATGATCCAAAGAACTTGAGAGACCTCTGTAAGCTACAAGGAAATTTGGCATTCATTTGAAGGTTCATCTCTAACTTGGCTGGAAGATGTCAATCCTTCAACCGTATAATGTAAAAAGATGCACCTTCCCACTAGGACCAATCATCTCAAAATACTTTTGAAAGCATAAAAAGATACTTGTTGAATACACCTGTCTTAGGGGCACCAACTCCTGGGAGGCTGTTGATACTCTACATCACATCACAAGAGCGATCACTTCGAGGACTTCTTTCTCAGAAGAACGAAGATAAGAAGGAACAAACACTGTACTATCTAAGTCGAACCTTGACAGGAGTTGAGTTGAATTATACGCCCATTGATAAGATGTTCTTAGCATTGCTTTACGCAATAAAAAAATTAAGGCATTATTTTGAAGCATACACCATCAAGCTAATTTCTCAGCTAATCTCGTAAAGTTTCTAATGACATGGACAATTCTCTCAGGGCATCTAGCAAGACGGTATGTATTGTTTAACCAATATGAGATCGTATACACTTCTCAAAAGGCTTTGAAAGGGCAAGAACTTGCCAATTTACTCACTGATCACTCTCTTCTAGTGGAATGAGAGATTTCAGAGAGTTTCCTGATGAAGATATATTGTTTACTGAAGAACTGCCTCCATGGACAATGCTCTTTGATGGATCTGCACATTGAGATGGTGTAGGAGCAGGCATTGTGTTGATATCATTAGAAAGATTAATTTGCCATTCTCAATTGTTTTAGGTGAAACATGTTACAACAATGCCTCAGAGTACCAAGCTTTAATATTTGGCCTTGAAATGACATCATATATTAAGATTCCACAATTGTATATTTAAGGAGATTCTAAGTTGATCATATACCAATTTTTGGGGAGTTACGAGGTGAAGAAGGAAGAATTTTTGGCATATCACCTATATGCCATTCTTTTTCTTGAAAGGTTTGATCAGGTGTTCCTAAACCACGTCCTAAGAGAAGAAAATCACATGGAAGATGCTCTGGCTAACTTAGCTACAACACTGGCACTCAGAGAGAATGAGTCAACAAAGGTGCAAGTATGTCATCGGTGGGTTATTCTTGGTTGTCTCGATCTTCAAATATATGAAAGCCACCATATATCTGTTCGAGTTGTGGAAGAAGAAGATTGGAAGAAACCACTAATTGAGTATCTCCAACATGGAAGGCTACCCAAGGATCCCCAAAAAAGAGCAGACATTAAGAGAAAGATACCACGATTCATCTTTCATGAGGGAATATTATTTCATTATTCTTATGAGGGGTTATTCCTGTGATGTCTTGACAAAGAAGAAGTTCAATAGACAATGGAGAAATCATATTCCGGCACATGTAGAGAATACAATTAGGGCATAAACTCCATTTTTGCATCAAAAGGATGGACTACTATTGGCCAACAATGGTGGTGGATTGTCTAGATCATACCAAAAGGTGCCAAGCGTGTCAATTCCATGCTAATTACATCCATCAATCCCTAAATCCCCTTCATCCAACTATTGCCTCATGGCCTTTTGATGCCTGGGGACTTGATGTTGATGGACCTCTTCCAAAGTCGTCAAAAGGTCAAATGTATATCTTAGCCGCTATTGACTATTTCTCAAGATGGGCTGAAGATGGGTCATTAAAAGAAGTGAAAAAGAAAAATATTGTTGATTTTATCAAGTCAAACATAATTTTTAGGTATGGCATACCAAGATGCATAGTTACTTATAATGGAACGCCATTCAACAATAAACTCATGAGGTATTTGTGCGAGAAGTTTAATTTTAAGAAGCATAAGTCTTCAATGTACAATGCACCTACCAATGGTCTAGATGAAGTTTTTAACAAGAAATTTGGTAACCTATTGAAGAAAGTTGTTGCAAAGAATAAAAGAGATTGGCATGAGAGGATCGGTAAAGCTTTGTGGGAATGTCATACAACCTTCAGAACTGCAACACAAGTGACTCCATATTTATTGGTGTATGGTGTAGAGGCGGTCCTTTTATTAGAACAACAAATTCCATCTTTGTGAATCACGATTCAAGAAGGTCTTACAGCTGAAAATAATGCTCAACTTCATCTAGCAGAGTTGGAGGCATTGGTCAAGAAGAGATTAGAAGCACAACAAAGGCTGGAGTGTTATCAAGATCGGCTTGCTAGAGCTTTCAACAAGAAGGTGGGACCGCGATCATTTCAAGTAGGTGACTTGGTCTTAGTAGTTCAAAGTCCCATAATCCTTAATAAAAACATTGGTGACAGGTTTTTGTCGAAAATGGGATGGGTCATATGTGGTGAATGAAGAATATCCAAGTGGTGCTTATAAAGTTGTCAACCAAGATAGTGCAAGATTTGGTCCAATCAACGGCAAGTTCTTGAAACAATACTTTCAATGAAGATCGTTACGCTCCTTAAAGAAAGAGCTTAAACTGCATGTCACTCCTGGCCCATATGAGTCTAAACTATGAAAGGCTCTCTAAAAAAAGAAAAAAAGAAAAATAAATTTTAAAAATAAATTAACTCATAATCTTGAACTACGTTATGACTTGATCCTCCCGAGGTACGTAGGCAACTTAGAGTATTTTTTACTCTAAGTTCAGTCATATGAGTTAAAAAGATTATAAAAAGAGAGGAAAAATGTGTGTCATTATTTGTGTATGAAAATAATACTTTGAATTGACATAGATACCACATGAGGATAGACGTTCCTTCACTAAGTTTATCGTGGACGAGCAAAGGTGAAGAGACCAGCAAGGCAAAGCGTATTTCGACGGTATATCTATATAAATCCGTATAGGTGTTCACCATTATTTTTACATATGTGGTAAATCTTAGAGACCTCTCTGCAACAAAAGAGACAACTCATTAGTCAAAAGGTCCTACACCAAGTTATGAATTTTCTATCATAGCAGCTCAAAGTTGCAAAGTAGGAAATCAGATTCAAAACTAAGCGGACTTTGATGAAGTATCTGTATAAATCCATAAAACTGTTGATTGTGAGTTTATATATATTGTAGCTCTTGGTTTTATCTTTGCAGCAATAAAAACACAGATCGTGATTCAAAGGCTCCTACGTCGAGATATGAATTTTCTACCATAGCCGTTCAAAGCTGCAAAATAGGCCATCAGATTCTAGATGACTTTGATGACGCATCTGTATAAATCTGTAGAGGCATTGAGCATGGTTCATATGTATGTTGTAGATATTGATTGTTATCTTTGCAACAAAAAAGATGGATCATGATTTGGAGGCTCCTGTATCAAGTTATGAATTTTCTACCACGGCTGTACAAAGCTGCGAAACAGACATATCAGATTAAAAATCAACTCTAAAAATTAATTTCGATCAATCCCAAGGGAATTTGATCGTGATTTTTGCATACATTGTGTTTCCATGAGTTATTTCCATAGAAACAAGAATTTCATGATTTCGACATTCCTAATGCAAGTTATGAATTTTACACCATGGGCGTGCGAATATGAAAAAAAAGGGAGGCAGAATTTTGGCTGACTTTATAACAAAATCTGTACATATCCGGAAGGAATTTGGTCATGATTTTTACAGACATTTTGGTTCCATGAGTTATCTTTCAAATGGAATAAGAATTTCATGATTTCAACACTCCTAGTCTGAGTTATTAAGTTTCTACCACAGACGTCCAAAGCTGAAAAAACTGTACGAAGAAAGAGATAATAATTTTGAGTCAAGTTGAGAACGAAATTTGTAAAAATCTAGAGAACTTCTGATCTTGATTTTTACATACATCTCAGTTCAATGAATTATTTTTCCAACGGAACAAGAATTTTATAATTTTGAACCCTTAGTTCGAGTTATAATTTTTTTTTATCATAAACGCCCAAAGCTGAAAAAGTTGAGCGATGCAAAATTTGAGCTATCTTTTATGGAAGATTTGCACAAGTGCAAAAATAACCTTTTGGTCATGATTTTCATACATATTGTAGTTTTCTTAATTCCCATTCCAATGATGCAACTGGTTCATAATTTTGAATTATCTCATGTCCCGAATGTCAAAGAGAAAGGATCGGGAAGGCAAATAAACAAACTGGTAGGCATGTCAGATTTGAAAATTAACTGCATAGTACAAGAAGCATTAAAAGAAAAGTGTCACTTTTAATTCTCCAAGAGAGACTACCAATACATCATGATAATATCCAAAAAAAAAAAGAAAGAAAGAGAACATTCTTGAGAAAAAATGAAAAAAAATTTATAGGGAAAAACTTATGGCTAGGAATCTGATGGCGACATGTCTCAGCGTCTTCGTTTAGCTTATCTAGTTCTTTTGTTTCTATTTTTGAAAGTGGGTTGATTTTCTCAAGGGAATGAATCTCTTCCTCAATATTGGTGATACTCTATTGATTTCTGGACAACTTCTTTTGATGCTCTTCGATAAGCGAGATGGTTTTCTTCTTCTTAGACGTCCAGGCTTCCAATTCTTTTTCAGCTCTCGCAAGAGATTTTTGAAGCTCTCCAGATGCTTTTCCATCTTGACTTTGTCTTTGTTTGCGGTATGAGGGCATTGTTACACAACAAAAAGTAATTCTCTATGAGAATCCTTAGTTATCTTCTGAGAACTAGACACCTTTGAAACATCATAATCTCCATACTTATTGAAAAAATCTTCAAATAAAACCTCCAAAGGAGAAAGTTCGATGACATTGGTCTTCTGAAGCCCTTTAAAAATCATATCAATGCCTTTCTCCAACTCTTTGATGTTCTATGAGGACTTGACAGAAAATTATGTAATACATTCGCACAAGGTACGCTACATTCCAGAAACATAGGACAATTTGAAAGTCGAAATAGCCTTTTGTGGTTCATTTGAGGCAATCTATTGTAACATCGGTACCAAACCCTTGGAGACATTTGAATGTCTACTATCATTTGATCCAGCCACCATATCAGTGGTTAAGACATTTTAAAAAAATTCAACATTTTCTGACAACTTTGTCGACGGACCCTTGTTTGTAGCTTGAGTCTTGGCTACATCAAGAGAAAGATGGGGACTCTTTAGTATATTTGAAGCATTCGGTCTTGTGACAAGATCCTCACCAAATACATCATCACCAAATATGTTACTGGAAACGTCCACAAGACCCAACTAAAAAGGGGGGAAGTTAATATCGAGTAAAG
This sequence comes from Capsicum pubescens, assembly GCA_030864215.1. Taxonomy (NCBI): domain Eukaryota; kingdom Viridiplantae; phylum Streptophyta; class Magnoliopsida; order Solanales; family Solanaceae; genus Capsicum; species Capsicum pubescens. Next base: position 40,823,311 of record CM061546.1, read on the forward strand.
CGGCAAGTTGGGGTATTAAAGAAATAATTAATACCTGATGTGCGAAAATCAGCCAAGGACATTGTTGAACCAGCAACATCATATTCAAAGATAACAGTATCAATACTTATGAAATCCAAGTGAGCAAACTCATAATGTTCGTTGCTTAAATCTTTATGTTTTTTCTTTAGACGCTTCCGGTGTGGTTCTTGGTTAGCATTGATTTTATTTGAGCTAGAGGCAACACTAGTGATTGAAGCCCCTTTGAGAGAAATAGGTGGCTTGGAAGTGTCACTGCAGAGAGACACAATGCCTAGTGACTTGTTAACACCCTTGTCTGAATAGCTGGAAGAACAATGTTAATCACTTCAGAGGTGGTGATGACTACTTGGGGGACTGCTGAGGGACTTTTAAATCCTTTATCCACATGTGTATCCTTGCTCTTTGAGTTTTTAGATTTGGGAACAATTTTAATAGATTGGGGAGGATTACTCATCGTTATCTTGGAATTTGAAGAGTGAGAAAGATGGCTTTGACCACCCGGCCGAAGTTGGTCTCCTTCGATTGATGAGGGGACGTCATTTTTCTTCGGACCTCTTAAAATAAAGTGGCTACTTCATCTCAACACAATCTTCCGATAGGATGGCCACCAATCCGAGTACTCACGAGTCACAAAAGTTTAATTGTCCAATGGAAGCATTGGTATGTTAATCTTTGACAAGATTCCAAGATGAACATAAGAATCCCAAAGTTGAACCAAAGCTAATAGTGAACCATCATAATAAGGCTCTGTCAGAATACCGAGAACGTCTTGATAAAATCCAAATTGTCACTCCAAGAATTGGAAAGTTTGCCGCTATCATCAATTTGTGCCTCTTTTCCTTTTAGCAAGGTTAAATGAGGAAGATTCTTTACATTGGCTTGTTGAAATAACTTGCGAGCATCAACAAGGTCAAATTGTTTTGCCATCTTTTCTCCTAAAATTAGCCATATTTGCACCCCTCGTTGCAGAAGATGTATATGGTAATAATTTTAAAAATACTCACCTATCCATCCATAAATATAATGTATGGGAAAGAGTACATGACAGGACCGCAAGTTTGAAGGAGTAGTGATCTCCCTAAGGTTGCGATAGATTCTTACAATAACCGGGACAACCAAAGAAAAATTTTCTCCATGAGCCATCAGGGTTGTGACTTTGAAGATGCTAGCACGAATTCAACCAGACTTCTTGTTGGGGATATAAAATTTACAGAGCCAACATGCAAGGAAAGCCACCAAATAAGTTTCATCCGGGAGTGATTCTTCCACTCCTAGCTCATCAAAAGGGGTATTCTCTTATTTGATTTATGGTAAAAAATTCATGTCAATATTCCCCAATGGGTCATGATTCATCCTTGTCTTCATCCTATTTTTTGACATCTTTTGTGAAGGCTCAACATATTTTCTTGGTCCTCGAAATCAGAAATTAGTCCAATCAAGAAAAGATACGTCATCGATGACAGCTTTTGCAAGACAGTAGAATACCGAAAATAAGTGTGAGTAGCTTCTAGGGAGAAAAGACTCCCCTTTGTCATCTAGATATGTCAACACCTTAGCCGAGGGAATAACTTCGTCGTAGAATGACCCATGAATATGAAGGTTTCCGATGTTTTTCAAGTACCATAAAGATATGAACAACTCTCCAATAAAAGTAGAAACTGTATTGGTGGACGGACGCCAATTCTCACAAAATGCCTGGAGCACATTCTCATTCTGGTCAAATGTAAATAATGAAGCAAAGATGACATCATAAGTCTTGTTGCTCTCCAAGGTCTCCTTTTTATGGGAAAGAACGTCTTCTATCCACTCCAATAGATAGATATATATTGAACCTCACCAAATCCGAAGGGAGGAACACGCCAACTTCTAAAGCTCCCATTGCAGCTTGGAGAGCTCGCAACAACAACATTTTGATGGGTAGAAGACTTCAAAAGGAGAACTTTTTCATTCACAATTTTGCCCAAAAAGTTGTCCATGGAATCCTTAGTTTCTGTCATTGACCATTCTGTGAGATGGAGGGAAGTTTCCAGTGGTTTTCTAACAAGCGAGAAGGCACCAATCACCGGAGGATGAACTTTCAAAGTAAGAGATTTGGCATGGGAATTTGGTTTGCTCTTCACGATCTCAAGGCAAGGCTATGGAGTTTCATGGTCATTAAAACAAGTCATTATTGGGGACCAAGAGCACACTACACCATTCCAGAGGATTAAGAATGGAATAGAGCTTAACCGTTATGGACACACAAGTTGGGTAAAATAGGAAAAAAGAGAACTTGAAGTTGAGTGTTAAAGAAAACAAAAAAAAAATTAACTATAGCAACACAGGTTAAATTTGGCTGCAAATTTTTGTTTAGTTGTTATTCCTTGTTTCCAGTTACAATAAACATAATTCCAAAACTTAGTTAAGTTACAACTCCTTGTTATTACTTATTAAGAAATGAGTTGCTTGCGATTGCAGTTATGTATTTCATATTGCAATCGTGCAAATTTGAGTGAGCAAAAGGAAGTAGACTGCTATCAAAGTTATAATTACCTAAGAAGCAGTTTGTGGATTCAATCGTATAGGGAAAGGTCAGAGCTTCATAGCCTAGCAATCAAACACAGTCGAACACTTTTCTTTGTGGCTACTGAATGCTTTGATGAATTTTCTGTGCAAGGGAGAAGCTTATATAGAAGTTCTTGGGATAATTCTCATTTCATATACAAGGAACATTGTGGTGAAATTAGAAGATGAGAATCCCTAGGAATTTCAAATTGACAATCAGTTGGAAAATTACCATATTGAGGAGATTTCTTTGGTGGAAACTTTAACTCTTTTTTAAATCAAAAGAAAAGTTAATATTTTTTATGGTGCATGAAACCAAAAGGGAAGTTAATATTTTTACTTGGTACATGAAACCAAAAGAAAAGTTCATATTTTTTTTGGTACATGAAACCAAAAGGAAAGTTAATATTTTTATTTGGTACAAAAGTTCAACAAAACTTTTTTACTTCATACATGCAATATGTCAAGTGAGGGTGCTGTATTGATCCTTCTAGTTCAAATACATTGAGAGGGTCACATTGCTGTGCCAGTAAGAATTACTTAAATAAATATTAAGGCGGTGATTTCTCATATTCATACTTATCCAAGAAGAGTAAAAAAAAATCAAGTTGGTCATTTTTTTAATACTCTTGAACTAATATCGAGTTTGCACTCGATTGTGGGCGAAAAATGAGGATCCCCACAAACAAATCATTTGTTGGTTTGACAAAGACTTTCACGACAAGAAAGTTCACAGAATAAACTTTAGTTAGACCACTCACAAGTATTGGTCTAACTAGGATGCGCCAATGAGAAGCAAATACCTTTGAAGTCACGAAAATGAAAACACATTCATGAGTACTTCAACTCTAGGAGTCCAAGTGATAAAACATTTTTCAACATTTCTGGCGATTGAAATATATCTCTAGGAGTCCAAACCATCCAAAGATTCGAGAAACACGCTACTGAAGGCCCTCAGATCATTTTTAAATTTAGGAGAGAAGAATCAAGAGAGTTATGGAATTGTACTCACAAGATTCATCAATAAAAATTACTTTTTTTTCATTTATTTATCCTTGATTGCAGTTAATTTTCGACGCTTTGGAAATTTGTTGCGAACATATACTAAAATAAATGATGAGCTACAAGAATCCAGTAAGATCGTTGGCCCACCTATCATACCCCTCAGACAAATTTTATATAAAAAAATTTCACTTAGAAGAAAAATATGTCAAATACGCACAAAATAAAGCATACAAGTATTTCAACCCAACAACATTCAAGCAAGGCACCAACCTTTAAATTCGTACACAATAGGCCAACGGGGCAAGATACAAGACCAAATACATAAACAGGGGAGAATAATGTTGAAATTCTTGATATAGTGAGATGGCTAGGGATGCTTTTGGGACGTATTCGACTGATCAAACCAAACCAAATGATGAAGCTAAATTCTTTATTGATAAGTTAAAGGAAGTTAGCTGTTTGTATATAAAAGCTCTATATAACTCTGCCAAAATGGAAAAGGCTCCACAAAGAAATTAAAATAAAACCTCGCCGACTTTGTTCTCTATTCCTCGTGTTGTACGGTTATTGTTGTTGTCACTAGAGATCGTTGAAAGATTGAAGGATAAAAGTGATTTCATCCTCATTTGAATTTTCTCCCCTCTCTCTTTCTTTAATTGTTGAAATTTGGTTTTCTTTTTACCTTATGATTTATATTAACCATAGAATATTTCACTTTTTCTTTTTTTAGTGTAAGAATATTTTATAATCTTTATTTTCCTTTCAAGTTTAAAACTAATTACAAAATATTTAGTTTCCTTATAGTTTGGTGCAGGTGTATTTCTTCCAGCCTATATAGAATTCTAAAATCAACAGTACGCTAAGTTGCAAAGAGATATTAAATCATATATTTATTCTTGTGTACCACTACACTTGGAAGAGAATGGTGAAGGCAACGTTCCTTAAGATTTTCTGGGTCTCTTTTTTGCTTATTTTGTTAGGTAAGCATTTTTTTTTAATCTATTTACCTATATTGCTCAGTAATTCATATTCTATGTGCAGGTTATAGTCACACTTTGTTGAGAAATTTTTAGGTGGTAGCATCTCTTTTGTTTCCTGAATTTGGTCCTTTTCATATTTAATAATTATAAAAAAAATTTCATACTTCAAAGATATTTTATTTTTCGTTTTAAGATTGCAACAACTCATTCGGCCGTTTTGAGTATTAGGACTCCTTTCTTATAAGAGATTCTTTCTGTGGGCTTAAAATATGAATCATGACTTGCGAAGATGGGTAACACATACGATTCTAGGTCAATTAAATGTCTATTGGAGAATAAAATAAAAATCTTGAAAAATTAAAAACTTAAGAGCGGATCAAAGTCAACATTTGGGATAAACAGACACGAAATTATGCTGTAGCCTTTTCTACCCAATAAATAAATTGCCAAGATAACAATTAAGTTACAAAGAGGTATAATTATAGTACTAATTCAACTCTCTTTTATGTCCCACTTATTATCAATTTTAATCCCTTTTCAATATATTGATTATGATAATTCTAGTTGTTCTTAAATTATTAACTTAGTCAACAATGTTAATGGTGTAATCAGGACAAGGAAGCAATGGGCTTTCGTGCAATGAAGATGATGAATGTATTAGCAATGGGCTTGTGTGCGAACATGAGGCTCCAGTATGTTGTTGGAAAAAATGCTATTGTCCTGTATGTGACATAAGGACACGTACTTGCTCTTGTCCAACAACTTATCATGGACAAAAAGTCCCTGAGACCAACAACAAAGACTAATTCATGTTTTTTTGTGACCATTTATAATGATAAATAAAAGTATCCTATCTTCGTTTTGAAATTGGAAAATGTTTTACTCTGTTTGAATGGAAAGGAGCTGAAAGCTACTTGAATGTGAGAAAAAAAATTGAAAGCTATTTTCCTTGCAATGTTATTATTGCGGCATATTTACCTTTAAATATACCCCTATTTTGAGATGCAAATTGATAATTAGATTAATTAGTAATTTTTGATATTCGCTAAGTGTCAGTATCTCATGATTCAATTTTTTAAGCCATGATTAGCAACCAATGAGTTACTATCCATTTGGCAAATTAATGTCATTTGAATGAATGTGAATGTTGGCTCAGCTCAATAATAGTCTACGAAAAAGGGGGGATGTCAATGCATCCAAAAAAATGATGATTTGTATCAATAGACCTGGGAATAACCATCATGGATTGTAGTGTAGTGGTGGTACTACTCCATCCTTAACCAGAGGTCTCAGGTTCGATCCCTGGGTATGGAGAAATTCTTGTTGGGAGCGCCACCCCTAGAATGAGCCCTGTAGTACACGATCCGAATGAACTGGGGCTCCAATGTGGGTACCGAACACCGGGTGAAAAGCCAAAAAAAAAAGGGACCTATGAATGAGTTCATGTGTTTCATGATAGTGAAATTGTTAATCTAATGTAGTTTGATTTAAAATTTTTTGATGCATCCATTCATAAAAAAATTACTTATGCTATATTGCTTTTACACCCTTCTAAAACTTTTGGCTCCGTCAACGATGCATATTCCAAGTTATCTGTAAACGATTGTGTCACATTTGACACATAATTTCTGTAATTAGCTACAATATTTATGGAAATAACATAAAATTATTTAATTTGATCCTGCTTGATTCGAGTTTATATGTTTTTTCTATTTTTTGGGGAAGTTTGGTGAAGGTGTATTGTAAAATAATATATGTTTGGTAATTATTAAAATATGCCTATATATTTGGTAATATTACACCCTATATAGTTATGTGGTCTGAAAATCATAATTTTCTTAATGAGTTTATTTGCAAAAACAAAATTAAGTGACACATTTTTCTAAATACTTCCTGCAAGAAAAGATTGTGTTACAGTCTTTGATACTATTTCTTTAATTAGCTACATTATTTAAGACTGCAATGACTCGTTCAGTCATTTTGAGTATTAGGATCCCTTTTATCGTAAAAGACCCTTATTGTAGGCTTAAAAGATGAATCTTGAATTGCGAAAATGGTTAACATAATTCTCAAGTCAATCAGATGTGTATTGGAGAAGAAAATAATAAACAAGTTAATTGAAAATATAAGAGTTTGAGTGAAGTCAATATTTGGTATAAACGGATTCGAAATTATGATGCAACCTATTCTTCCCTCTAACTAAATCTCTACGATAATAATTAAGTTGTGAAGAGATATAATTATAGTGCTACAACATTTTAATACATGGAAGAGATAACTCTTGATACAATTCAAATTAGCTCCAAACCATTCACTAGAAGTCATGCCCGGGAGCTTCAGAGGATCCAAGGATTGTTCATGAAGTGGGAGGTACTTGAAGAAGCCTCCTTACCATTAAGAGGGTGTTATTTGTTGATGATCACACTCACATTGGTCCAAGGATCGTTGGAGGAGGCAAGCGAGGGCAAAATGGGGCTAGAAAGCCCCTTGGGAAGGACTTGCATCCAAGGCACTTTGGATCCGCTTTTGATCCGCTCTAGCATTTCAAGAGCGGATAAAAACAGACCCTAGTGGGACTTATGTTGCAATTGAGTCACTTTTGGGCCCTAAAATTGTAATAATTAGCCTAAACTATAAATACTTTTGAGGCTAGCTCATTCTCTTAGTTTTTCTTGATTATTGATGAATTGATGAATGTTTCTCCATTGAGTGAGAGTATTGGAAAACTTTTGTTGAACTTTGATTTAGAAATGTTGGTTTAGAGGGTGTTCATATCCCTCTTGATCACCGTAGGAATTAGATGTTCGATTAGATTGTAATTGAGGGTATTAGAGTTTGACATACTCTTTTGTTCTTGGTTACTTATTTTCTTGTGTCTAATTATCTATCTTATCAATTATATTTACTTTTTTGTATCGTCTTTAGTTTTTTTAGCTTGATTCCGTATCATTTGGTATTAGAGCCAGGTTGATTTCGTTCCTACGAAGTCAATCTTTGGTATAGTCATCCTAGAAAATCAAAAATCACAAAAAAATTACTATTCATGTTTTATGTCTTAGGTCATATTTTGATTTTTGTGTTTTCTTGTGTTTCTAGTGTTAGATTTGCATTCCCTAACACTATACGAGTATATAAATCAAATTTGAGTCAAATCGGAGCTTATTTGAGAGTTCTATCCTTATTGGAAGCTTGGGTTGAAGACATTTGAAGTGGATTGAAAATCTGAAGATTTTGGTGAAGAATTTTGAAAAATTGATGTTTGGAATGAGTTTATAGGGATAAGAATTACTTACGTTCAAAATTTCAATTCATTCCAAGCTTCGGATAAAAAGTTAGAAAGATTGGTGTTCTTGGTGTGTTCTTGAGGATATTGTTATATTCATATTGAAAATTCATCCAAAAGAAGTGTTTGATACAAAAACTAGGAAGAAAAAGAGTTAAAGTGTGTTTGTGTTTGAGCTTCTAAAAAGATTTCAAGAATATTCTAAGAGAAAATTACACAAAGGGCATCAAGAAGGGCATTTTATGCCTTGGAACAAGCAAGGGGCGGCCAACTTGCCCTTGACCTGCTCCCAAGGTGTGCTGCAGCTGCTCCCAGCCTACTTCTGCAACTCAAGGCAGTGTCTAGGGGGATGTCCTGTGTCCCACCTACACTGGAGGTGCATTGGAACTGCAGCCACAGCTCAAAATAGTGAGCAGCCTTCATACGCTGAAAGTGCTCTAGAGGTGCGCCCAAGGTGTGTGACACCTCCCAAATGCATGTCAAGCCGTACCAATGTCCAATTCATGTTCCAAATGCATTATAACATTTCTAAACTCCAATTTACTCAGGTTTAATTCCTTAGTTTCGTTCCTTGATTCATAAATTCAATTCTTGATTCTTAAAACTATCAACAACTAGTAATCCACCTACTAAGTTGGATGATTAATTCTTGAGTCCGAATTCATTCATCGTCCCATTTCTTTCAAGCTTTTATTTTTAATATAGTTGTTAATTCTTGATCTAAGTCCTTACATATTTATTTGAGTCCATCAAACAAGAATCTAATTCGATCAAGAGTAGAACTTGACACCTCAATTACCACACGAAGTATAAACCATCTTTCAACATTTGTAATCCAAGTGTGAGGTAAACAAAGGTGTAAAGAGTTTGTGAGGTTAATTTATATAACGCAAACATTTTTATTGTCTTTGAGTGTCTTTATTCATATGTACAATGGATACAGAAGGAGAAACTCCATAAACCATGGATAACCACTCCATAAATGCTATCTTAGCGGCCATTGAAACTCTCAATCGTAAAATTGATTCAATGGACGCCAAGATAAATTCACTTGATCTTAAAGTGGATTATCTTGAAGGGAGTGTATCCATTATTGGTGGAAGAGTGAATATCGTGGAAGGTCGACAAAACACATTTCTATCCACACCTCAACACTTCCATGCTTCAACTAATGGCAAGCTCCGAATCCTTCAGTTCATATTTCCTCAGAAAACCGTCACCAAATTATTAATCCTCCAATACAAGCACATGATTCTTTCCTCAAGCCACTACATATACACAAAACCAAAATCCCATTTGACTACTCCAACCTCAATTCAATCAAACACAACATGATGAATCTCGAATCCGAATACCCCAACCTCCACTTAACCAAATTCCATCATTCCAAGAACTCATTAACCAAAACCAAAACATCCAATTAGATGAGGAAGAAAGAGAAGAACAACAAGCGGAGTTCAGAGTATTCGATGAAAATGACATATTGGTAGAGGAAATGAGAGGTAAACCAATGGATCAACGAGGTTATCAAGGTTGAGGAGGAAGATTTGGTCTAGCGCCTAATCATAGAGGAAACTTGGGAAACCGACCTCAAGATTATGATCCATGGAACCAACAAGGTAATAGGGATATATATGTGGGTATAAATTCAATCAAGGTTAGTCTTCCAAATTTCAAAGAAGAAAATGATCCCAAAACTTATCTCTCATGGAAGTCCTCTTGTGAAAGGATCTTCCAAGTTAATGATATTACCGAAGATAAGAAGAGTTGCTATGCCATAGCCCATTTTGAAGGGTATGCCAATACATGGTGGGATTATGTCAAGAGATTTTAAAGTGTGTTGAATGAAGGACAACCCTCTCCATGGGATGCATTGAAGGTATTCATGAGGCAAAGGTATGTTCCGGAGAGGTATTGTAACACCCCACAAAATTGACCATGCGTTAGCTCGTGGTAATATGCTCTTAGAGTTAAATGACTAGAATAGTGTGAAAGAGACTTAGTCTCATTTTTGTCTTCCAAAATGAGTAAAGTGTAAACCATATATATAATTTCCCTAATTTAGATATTTTATCATGTGGGAAATTGAATGAGCTTTTCGTCGATATAAGATTCTCCCAAATCCGATACCCGGGAAAGAAGTTATGGCTAATTTAAGTCCTAATCGTAAAACACCGTCATTTTGGTGCTTGGCGCATCGCGGAGTGGGCCTATTTAGAAATTGTCAAATTCCAGTAGCATAGCACGATTGTGGCGCGTCGTTTTGAAGTTCTAGGTCCCAACTAGTGGGACAACGCGATGACTCCGCATCGCGGTGACCTTAAAAATCCCATTCATCAATTTTCAGTGAGCCACCGTGATCGTGGCGCGTCGCGGTGGTCCATAAAATTGGGTTCCCAGTTATATTTTTATTCCATCTCATTAAGGGTATATTGAGTATTTTTCACCCCCCTTATCAGCTTAAACACGGGATTTTAATCCCAAATGACCTCATTATTAATATTTTCATCAGATACCATCAAGAACACTCCTTAGGGTTTCAAACAAGAAAACCCTAACAACTAAAGATTCAATCGTGGGTTTTAGAAATTGATTGAAGATTTGGAATCCCCAAGCCATGGGCATCAAGAATCATCCTTTAATTTCCTAAATAGAGGTACGTGGGGTTTATCCTAAAAACTACATGGGATTATCAACACTAGAACATGATTTAAAGATTATCAAGCATAAATTTTAAAGGGGTTTTGGAACTTATGATTTAAATTTTGCATCTTGGGTGTGTTGATGATATTGTTGATTTGGTATTTAGGACTTTCCCCCTTAAATTGATTTAAACCTATATGAATATGTATGATGTTGAAGATTTGATAGAGAGAATTATTATTGAAATCCCTCTCTTTGATGATTTAGAGTTGATGAACTTGTTGGGAATAATTTAAGATGCCTGTTTAATGTTTTGAAGTGGATCTTTTCAATATTTAAGTATTTAACATGATTTTGATGATGATGAGAGGGAGTTTCTGGATATGATTTCGTTCTTGTGTTAAAAAGAAAGAATTGCATGTGATGGATATCTTTGACATGACCACCTTGTGTATTTGAAATGTTGAAAAGAGAGTTTCTTGCATAAGTTTACATGAGCTTTAAGAAAGAGTTTCTTTGAAGTGATTTATTGATACGGTGGTCCCAGATTTGTTTTTGAAATTGAGACTATTATATGCTAATAATGGCTCAGAGAATGTGACTTGCAAGTCAATGGTATGACGATACCATATAAATGAATGTCATAACAGAGTTAGAGTTTTTAGAGTATGTTTTCAGAGAATGCATGTCTTCATGAGTTAAAAATAGGCATAAAGAGAGTTAGGTGGTTGCCTGAAGAGGGATAGAGTTCAAGTAATTCTTAGCCGGCCGTGTGGCGTAGCAGAGTTAGAGACTCCAACCCTTGCGGCAGACTTGGGTTGGAGGCTTCCCCACCGAGTCAATGGCGGATTCCATATGGCCCATGGAATTTTAGAGTTGTAGGGTATACCACCTAGCGCAAAAGTAAAACAAAGAATTTCTCAAAGTTCAGATGATTTTCCTTCAGAGTCTTTCAGAAATACCCATGAGATTTCATACTATATGATATGTTTATGAACTGTTTTAAAATTTCTCTCATATACGTTGAATATAAATTATTATTTTGGATTTGCTCTGCATACCAGTACATCTGTATTGACCCCTACCTCCCAAGTTTGGAGGCTCAGTCTAAGGGTCCGGCTAATCAGTGGAGTATCCCAAAGAGAAGTGATCTGTGCAGTGATGAGCCTTCTTTGTTCCAGAAGGCCTATCATTTCAGATTATGTTATTCTGTTGTTTTTGTCTACTGGGGGCCTTGTCACAACTTTTAGATAGTTGTCAGATTTTCATGTACTAGAGATTTTGCAGACTGTTCCAGATCAGAATTCATTCCTTATTGTTAAACTAAATCCATAGTATGACCATGTTTACGTATCATATTATATTTCCGCATCTCCTTTTATTATGTGAATGTTGTGCATGATTACCAGTTAGAGTAGGACGCCCGGGCCTTCATGATTCGGGATGTCCGTCACAGCCAGGCCCTAGTTCAGGTCATGACAGGTATAGACATGAGCTACTTGCGAAATTGTACAACTTGAGACAAGGTATCAAGAGTGTGATGGCCTATTATGATGTATTCCAACAATTGATCTTGAAGCTCGACCATCGAGCGAACATGAATCATGACATCATACGCTTCAAGGTTGGATTAAACAAAGATATCTCCTCATGCATGACTACCAATAAGTTCGAGACCATAGAAGAAATCTTCCAAGTGTCCTTGGAGATTGAGAGGGATATCAAAGAAAGGGCAACTTACAAACCTAAAGGGTACTCATCTACCAATACTTGGAGTAAGAATAAAGAGGTAGCCCAATCTCCATCAGGATGGAACAAGAACAAGGACTACAAGTCCAATGACATTAGAGAAGACCACTCTAAAGTACCCGCCAAGGAATGAAGGTAACAAATATCCTACTCTCAATCCTAAAGGTTTTCAATGTTTTAAATGTCAAGGGTGGGGACATAAGGAAAGTGAACGTCCCAACCAGAGAAATGTGATCCTTAAGGAGGGGAAATTGTATTACCTTGGAGAATAGGTAGGATTGGAAGATGAGAATGATGAAAAAGACTAAGATGGAGAGGGATCCCAAATCCCAAGAATATGAGCAAGTAAAGGAGGATAAGGCGATAGATTGTGAGGCATGCAATGATTAGTAAGGCGATAGATGACCCTAGTCAAAGGGAGAATCTATTCCAAACTAAATGTCTTATAAAGGAAAATGTATGCTATTTGATCATTGATAGCGGAAGTTGTGATACTGTGGCTAGTGTACCTTTGGTTGATTTCTTGATGTTTCCCACAACCAAACATGCCACCCCATACAAGCTTCAATGGTTAAATGATTATGGTGAGTTGAAGGTGACTAGGCAAGTGGTGATTCAGTTCAAAGTTGAGAATTATCATGATGAGGTGCATTGTGATGTGATACCTATGCAAGTTTGTCATCTATTTCTTGGGAGACCATGGGAATATGTTCATTTCATCATGCATGATGGGAGGACTAATCGGTACTCTTTTAAGTTTAATGGTCGGAAATTCACTTTCTATCCTCTTTCTCCATCTCAAGTGAATAAGGGTCACCAAAAATTAAGAGAATTTAAAGAGAACGGTAAGAAAAAAGGTGAGAAGGAGGACTAAATTGAGGAGCGGGATGACGAAGAGGAGAAGCAGAGGTTGAAATGGGAGATTCCTTTGGTGATGTTGGCTTGGAACAAAGATCTTTTCAAAGAGCACGATGACAAGACACCCATGCTCCTCTTAGCCCATGATTTTCATGCTAACCACTCTACTTCTCCTATCCCCCATTTATTTCTCTTGTTTTCCAGGATTATGGAGATGTGTTCCCAAAGGAGCTTCACCAAGGATTACCCCAACTTCGGGGAATTAAGCATCAAATTGATTTTGTGTTGGGTTCTCAATTACCAAACAAATCGGCCAATCGAAGTAATCCAAATGACACAAAAGAGCTCCAAAGGCAAGTTGAGGAACTCCTGAATAAGGGATACATCAAAGAAAGAATGAGTCCATGTGCGATTTCAGTGTTGCTAGTGCCAAAAAAAGTGTAACATGGCGCATGTTCATTGATTGTCTAGCCATCAATAAAATAACTGTAAAGTATCGCCATCTAACTCCTTATTTAGATGATATGATTGATGAGTTGAATAGTTCTTGTGTGTTTTCTAAGATAGATCTTAGGAGTGGGTACTACCAAATTCGAATGCAACTGGGTAATGAGTGGAAGACCGCATTCAAGACCAAGTTTGGTCTATATGAATGGTTGGTCATGCCTTTTAGCCTCACCAATGCTCCTAGTACCTTTATACGGTTTATGAACCATGTGATGAAACCATTCATAGGGATGTTTGTTGTGGTATAATTAGATAATGTTCTAGTTTATAGCTAATCCCTTGAAGAACATGTTTTACATTTGCATCATGTGTTTGAAGTTCTTAGAAAAGAGAAGTTGTATGATAATCTTGAAAAATATTCTTTTGGTGTGAATGAAGTTGTTTTCTTGGGATTTGTTGTGAGATCAAAAGGAGTCAAGGTGGATGAATCTAAGATTGATGCCATCAAGAATTAGCAAACTCCAAAATCCATTGATGAAGTAAGAAGCTTCCATGGGTTGGCTAGTTTTTATAGGCGATTTTTCAAAAGATTTAGTACCATTTCCACTCCCTTGACCGAGGTGATCCGTAAGGATAAAACTTTTAAATGGGGTGATGATCAATCCAATGCGTTTGAAGCTTTGAAGGTTATGCTTAGCTCCGCCCCCTTATTGCAATTATCAAATTTTAATAAGATGTTTGAGATTGAATGTGATGCAAGTAACGTAGGAATAGGTGTCGTCTTAATGAAATATCGAAAACATAATTCCTATTTTAGTGAATAGCTCAAGGGCGCAACTCTAAAGTATTCCACCTATGATCTAGAGTTATACACCTTTTTTAGAGCCTTGGGTAATTAGCAACATTATTTGTGGCCGAAGGAATTTGTGATTCAAACTGATCATGAATCCTTGAAACATCTCCGGTCCCATGATAAACTTAATAAAAGACATGCCAAGTGTATTTCTTTCCTAGCGACTTTTCCTTATATAATTCATTACAAAAAGGGAAAGAAAAATATGGTAGCTGATGCATTGTCTAGAAAGCATGTGCTTATATCTACATTATCTTCTAAATTGATGGGATTTGAGAGTTTAAAGACAATGTACCTCGAGGACCCTAAATTTGCTCAAATCTATCAAGATTGTGAGACATGGGGTAGGGAAAGGTGGGAGAGGGATAGTGCTTCTATGACCTACTCCAAGTTTGATGGTTTTTTGTTCAAATAAAGAAGGTTGTGTGTACCCTCTATCTCATGGAGAGAATTGTTTGTAATAGAGGCACACAATGGGGGTATGATGGGTCACTTTGGAATCAACAAGACCCTTGGAATCCTAGAGAAACAATTCTATTAGCCCAAGATGCGTCAAGATGTTTCTAGAATTTGTGGCCAATGCATGGATTGTAGAAGTGCAAAATCCTGCCTTCCCCCTCAAGGATTATATACCCCACTACCCACTCCTCAACGCTCGTGGATTGACATCTTTATAGATTTTGTTTTGGGATTGCCTAGGACAGGGAGGGGCAGAGATTGCATTTTTGTTGAGGTTGATAGGTTCTAAAAAATGGCCCATTTCATTCCATGTCATAAAATTGATGATGCTTCTAATGTGGCTTCTTTGTTTGTTAAGCATGTTGTCAAAATATATGGAATTTCTCAGACCATTATTAGTGATAGGGACTCTAAGTTCCTTAGTTACTTTTGGAGGTCGTTGTGGGGTAGTCTTGGCACCAAATTGCTTTTCTCAACATCATGCCACCAACAAACGGATGGGAAAATAGAGATGGTAAATAGAACCATGAGCTCCATGTTGCGTACCTTAGTTAAAGGAAAAATGGACTCTTAGGAGGACCACTTACTTATAGTTGAATTTTCTTATAATCGTGTTATCCATTCGGCTATTGGTATGACTTCCTTTGAATGTGTTTATGGTTTTAACCCCCTTACCCCTTTAGATCTCACTCCTTTGCCTAGTGATGTTTTATAAGCTTAGATGGATATAAGAGGGTGGAAACCGTGAAGAAGTTGGATGATAAGGTGAGAATTCGCCATGAGAAGAAGAATCAAGAGGTGGCCCAAAGAGTAAACAAGGAAAGGAAGCAGCTTGTGCTTGAACTGGGTGATTGGGTGTAGGTGTGTCACGACCCGAGCTGGGGTCCTGGCCGTAATGAGCATCCTGAACAATGGAGGCCCTGATATGATCCAAATGGCCATCTATGCTTTTAAAGACGTCATTGGATGCCAACACATATGGACTCAAGACTTGGTCACCTCGAGTACACAAGAACATGCATGGAGGACCCGTTTTGAGCATGACATAAGGCAAACCCGTGTGTGGAAGATTGTGTGGGGCTTACCTTTGATACCAATCCGATACTACAAGTGTTGATGAATGACCCCACGATTGTGGAGTATTGAAGAAGAAACCTTCATTAAGGGTGTTTTGGGGATCACACTTTGTTAGAAAGACATTTCATGGGCACCCCTTTCATTAAGGGTATTGTGGTCATTTTTATTATGTAATAAGTTAGACTCTATATAGTCTTCAATTAAGTCATTTGCTCTTTAGTTTTTGAAGGATAAATATATGAAAGACTTCTTCTCTCTTTGAGAGTGTAACACTCTTAGTGTAGGGCTTGGATAAGCCATTAGTGTAGGGCTTGGAAAAGCCAATATTGTTGTTTGCTTGGAAACGGTGGATCTTGAGGTGAGTTGATTCCCTTGGCAGTCACCGTAAGAACTTTGTACTTGTTAACTTGTTTTGTAGAGGTTTTAGAGTTTTGATACACTCTTTAGTTTCTACCTAATGGGTTCTCTTTGTGTTAAGTTAGCTATCTTTTAATCTTTTTAAGTTTATGTTTGCTTCTCGAATCATGTTGTTGTCTTGTTGTTGCGGGTAAAGGCTTGTTATTGTGTGTTGTTTGCATACTGTTTTGGTGTTGTATATACCGTTTGGTATCATAGCATGGCTTGATATCGTTCAACAAGATCAAATCTTGGGCTAGCTCATTTGAAAAATCAAATTTTTTTTTGAAAATCTGAAAATTCCAGAAAAAGAACAATCTGTCCATTTTGTGTTCTTGTCCTAAAATTGTGTTTTTGTTGTGTATTGGCCAATATTTTTACTTGTATTTGTTGTCTCTAAGTGTTAGTTTTGTTCCTCACTAACACGTTGAGTCTATATCTTAGATTTTAGCTTGAAATGTTGATGTTGTTAATGTGAACAAAGTGTGGCAGATTGTTGTTGGTATTGTTGTTGAAGGTTCAAGACTTGAACGTGTGATGTGTTGTTGGTTCATGTTTTAAACATGTATTGTAGAGATTTTGTTGTGGAATTTAATCTTGAAAAGTTGTTGTTGTTGTTTGGGAGGTCCAACTTGAATCTTAGAACTTCAAGACTCAAAGTTTGTGTTCTTGGTGTTGTTGGTGTTCTTCACCATCTCCATATATTGTTGACAAAAAAAGTGTTTGTTGATCTTAGAAGTTGAAAAAAAAGAGTGTGTCTTGTTGTTAGTCTTGAAAGACACAACTCTAAGACATCCAAAGGAGAAAGGGGACAAAAGGGTTTCAAAAGTTGTCTTGCCAAAAGGGAGAAAGTCCACCTACCAAGACTTACAAAAAGGGAAAGAGCCAAAAGTCTTTCAAAAAGGTGTTTAGCCAAAAAGGTGCAAAAAAAGTCAAAACACTTTTTGAACATGATAAAAGGGCTCCAAAGTCTTGTTGTTACCCTCCCATAGCCGAAATTCCACCATTCCCCACTTGGAATTTGATCAATACAATTTGAAGACAAGAAAATTTCTCAAACTTTCAACAATTTTAACGTCCAATAGGAGGTTGCCACATCATCACCCTAAAAAATGACCCTTAGGCTCAAAATTTCAGATTTCTAAGTTTTATTTCTTGTTTGTTTAGTTTCAATTGTCTTGATCCTAGTACTAATAGACAAACTAGTAATCTCCTACTAGGTTGTTAATTAATTTTTGAATACGTTTCTTTCCTGTCTTCGTTATTTGAGTGCTTTTCTCGTTTGTAACTCGTAGTAACTTTTTTTTTCTAGTTAATAAGTAAATTTTATTTTGTGCCTTGAGTCAATCAAAACAAGAATCCATTCCGGCCGCGAAGTAGGATTGACATCTTATTGACTACCAGAGTATAAGCAACTTTCAATATTCGCCGCTCCAATTGTGAGAATCACAAAGGTGAGTGTATTGAGTGTTGGTAAGGAGCTTTTACTACTAATCTTTTTTTTTTTTTCGTTTTTTGTTTAGGTACCATGGCTTCCCATAATTTTAAGGCCACGTGTAATCACATCCATGACGATCTTGAAAATATGCAATGGCACATTGAAATTATATGCCAATTATGACCCAAACTCTTCCCTCAAAATCCAATTGTCCAAACAACTTGCGATGAAAGCTCCCCGAAGGAAGTTACTGCCCAATCTTGTGATGGACTTTCACACCGAGGTAAAGATGAACATACTAATGAACGTCAAGGTAAAATAGCTAAGTCTTACACTTTCGTATATGCGAATGATAATTGTGTGGCTAGTATCTCATTGAGTGTGAGTTGTAGCTTGCCTATATGTGAGTCTATTGTTTCTTTGCCGCTTGATGATAATGTACTTATTGTGAGTGTGGATAAACTAGTTGATCCTATTGATGACCAAATCGACCCTTCTTTTAAGATCGATTTATGTCCACCTAGTGTTGAAACCATTGTGTTGAATGAAAGTACATCATCTTGTGAAATTTATGTTGATCAACTTTTGTGTGAAAATTTCCCACCACTCGAGGATGTGTGTGATATGATTAATGAATCTCAAGTGTGTGATGATTTTCAAAATGTTGATCAAGAGAATAGGAGTTAACCCGTGAGCTTTCCATTTGATTCTAATATTTTCTTGGCTCATAGGGATAATAATGTGCTTGAAACTTCTTTAAAACTTGACAATGAACTTTTAGAGAGTGAACTTACTTGGTCCAAATCTGCGCGTGGGATAGATCATGCTCTCTTTAGGTATAATGTCTTGTTTGAAGATGGTATAATCACTCCCAATGAACCTAGTGGTGAGAATGATGGTATAGCTTGTCTTGAAGGCTATAGACTCTATGCTAACCCACTAGGGTGTGACAATATTCCTCCGAAAGATGGAAATCTCTTTTTGCAAGATGAGAGTACTCATAAGGGTAAGGAATGTATAGTACTTCTTGACAAACCGAGGGAAAAGGTGTCATTGATTCCTTGGGGTAATGTTTCTAAATGTGCATCCTTGCTTGACACACTTTTTGTAATACCCCGTATTTTCATGCTAGAATTCTAATCGTTGTTCCTGCGCGTCTAGGCTCTAATCCAAGTGATTGTCACATGAATACAAATTGCATGATCATTATCCTAGTCTATGGAGTAGATTAGAGGTGAAAAATGTTCATATCAATGACCTAGAACAAAGTTGAGCTAAGACCAATTGATTCATCCAAAGTTTGACATTAGATTCTACAAAGGTCAACTTCAAACGTGTATATATCTTAGTATACATGGAATTTTTCATCCCAAGACCTATCAAATTGTAGATAATTGAATTAGTTTTCCAACGATACCAATTTCACCAAAATACGATACCCGAGCTAGGAGTTATGACTTTGCGAAGTAGAGTGCGTCACCTAACCAATCGCACATGACCACTGGAAAGCATATGCGATAGCATATGCGGCACCTATGTAAATATAGGCGATATCATATGCGGCGCCTATGTAAATATAGGCGATATCATATGCGGCGCCTATGTAAATATATGCGATATCATATGTGGCGCATATCTTATGGTTTCAAGTAACTTAAACACTCCGTTTTTGGGTTATTTTGAGGGCAATTAAGTCTTTTGGCACTCCTTACACACCCCTAAACTTAACCTTATGAATTTAATAGATTCTAAACACATCATAACCCTATTATCAGTCTAAGTTCATCATCCAAGAGCACTAAAGGAGAAAAACAACTAAGGTTACACAATCAACATTGAGGGTCCAATCTTTCAACGAATCCGTTACCATAAAGGTATGTGGGGGTTTTCAACAAGAACACCCTTTCGTTCTTTAGCCCAAATTGATTTTTCTTTTATGAATATATTTGATTTTACATGTTTTGATATGAATTTGAAGCATGAATTTATACCCTATATGGTTTTACATGAGATTATGATACTCTCTATGTTTTGGAAGTTGAATTGAATGAGAATGATGACATTTTTGTACATAAAGCTGAATTTTCCATATTTTAAAGTAAGTTATATATATTTATGATGAAAAGCATGAATCTTGAGAAAATTTAATATGATTTTGATGTATGAGACCTTGAGTCCTAATTGGGATTGTACTTTGAGAAATTATGTGCTATAAGAACAATGAGATTTGAATCCCAAAGATAATTTTCTTTACCAAGATGTATGATTATAAAGCTGAAATTTTATGTTTTAAGTGATTATTTTTGTGCTTATATCATAAAGTATGAAACATTGGAAGGTTTTATGGTGATATTGATGTATGGGTTTTTGGAACACTATTTGAGATTATTATTTTGAAAAAATCATGTGTTATAAACACCTTGAGTTTAAATAATTTGAGATGATAAAGAAGCTTTGACCTTTTGGTCATAAAAAGGGTTGTTTTTGAAATCGAGATGAGAAAAGAAATCCACTTTTATTGATTTATTATGAAAGAGGTAGCATGATAGCTCCCGTTGTGAATTGTTGAAATATTTATTAGTGGATTTTCTTTTGAAAAGATCTGAGCTAAGTTCGGGAGTAGTCTTTAGCACCGAGCGGGAGGTATAGAAGAATTGGTACTTCCCTAGAACTACGTGCCCTCGTAGGTTGTGAGGCTAAGGCTGATTTATATAGCGATCACTAGTGTTTGGATTGATGATTTAAGGTCCTACTCCGATGGCAAAGATATGACAGCTCTCCCCAACGTGGGTTAGATGTAGGACTCCATGTAGCTCACATGGTTTATGGCAGTTGTAAGAGACTCCCAATGAGTGTGTGTGTATTCTCCTATCTAATATGAAAAGTCTTATTCTTCTATCTGAGATGAAAACACATTGGTTTGAAGGACTGAGTTTGAGAAAGTCATTGTTTTTGAAAGATTTAATGAATATATATTCCAAAGAGAATTGTTATGAGATTTGATCGCTTTGATGATTTGGAATCGAGATGGAAGTGAATTGATATTTATTATGATGACTCCCATGTTTCACCCGATATATTTTACTCTTTTATGATTATGATGATTTTAATTTGAGCTAAGTGAGTCATTTATATCAGCATGCATAATTTTATAAACTGTGATGATATTAAGATTTTATTTTATATATGCATTGCACCCTCATATGCTCGGTACGTTTCCATGGTACTAACCCATATATTCGTATGTAGACAACATTTTCTCGGAATGTAGGTACAAGGTATAGTGTACATCTTCAGATCCAATCAGTTCACGGCATCCAGTCAGCGGGTGATGAGTCCTTTTGATTCAAGTGCTTGAGTTAGTTATACAGTTTGAGAAGTGTTGTATTTTCTTTACTCATTCGTATTGAGTTGGGTAAGTCGGGAGTCATGACCCGGCTACCTACAGTCAGTACTAGTAGAGGCTTCATAGACAGTCAGTAGAAGTTGATGTATTCCATTTCAGTTTTGGTTGTAAAAGCAGAGTTGTAATCTTGTAAATTTAGTTTTGTATCTATCATATTTATAAAAGAGTTATTTTTAGGAGATTTGTATAGATTTGTACTTTTTATTAAGTTGCTTATGAGTTATGCCAGTAGAAGGGTTAGTTTGGGGTCACTTGTGATCCTAAGCACCGTGTAAAATCTTGGGACCCGATTTCGGGGCGTTACAAACTTGGTATCAGAGCATAGAGTTCAAGTGTCCTAGGGTGTCTATGAAGACATGTCTAGTAAAATCTTGCGGAATGGTACGGAGACGTCTGTACTTTTCTTCGAAAGGATACATGGCATTTAGGAAATGTCTCCTTTCTTTCAAGTCTTAAATCATGCTATAGAAAAGTTCTCCAAGAAGCTTATACTGATTTTCATCTTTCCCTAGTTAGGCCATCTCTGTCTTATTTCCAAGGTATCAGAAATAGTTGATCTTAATTCTCCATAGATAGTTATGAAATTGTAAGAGAGATACAAAAGTATCCTATCAGTACTTTTGAGTTCCAAAAACTAAAGTGCTTTATCAGGCCTGTAGAAATCGTGCACTAAGCTCGAGTCAGATATGCTTTCAAATTTCTCCTCAGAATCCATAATGATAATCTATACTTCCTTATCTTTGTATTATTCTTGACACAGCATGATCAACAAGTTCCAGTTCCTCTCCAGATAATGCTCTTATATTTGCTAGCGAAAGTTTCAGAAGTTGCAAAGCAGCTTGAGAGGAGCCTTTTAGTGTGTTCTAATTCCCTCAAATTTAAAGTTATTCCCTCGATCTTACGAGTTATTCAATTAAGATAGAGTAAGGTATATTCTTAGATCATTGAATGTTGTGTGTCAAGTTTCTATCTCTTGTATTATGTAATCTTGTTATCATTATGTTTGTGAAAAATCAAAGTCTAGTGAAGCCGTGTGAGGCCTATTTCGATTCACTACCATAGTTGATTTGTTATTAATATAATTTTCTTAATCAAAACACAAAACCAAAGTCTAGTGAAGCCGTGTGAGGCCTATTTCGATTCACTAGCAACTTGTTGTTTATCTTGTTGTTCTGGTGTTAGTTGAAAGTGTGGGTTTCTGTGTAGCGACAGAAGTAGTAACGTTTAGTTGAAAGTGTGGGTTTAGAAGTATAGTGACAAGAAGGGTGGTAAGGGCAATTTACTGAATATGTATAGCTGAATTTTTGTTTATGATTGAATTAGTAATGAAGTGATATACCCTTGTTTGCTAGTTTAGTGAAGTTAGAGAAGGAGATTATTAGTTAACGTGGATTGTTGTTTTCTTGAAGTATGAAAAAAATTATTGATGGTATTTTTTGTGCTAGGGAAAATATAGGTTTTGATGGAAGTACTTGGTGGTTGAGTATTGTTAATTTAGGCTTTCCTGAGATTGCAAAAGGAAGTTTAGTTGAAATTTATAGAGCTATGAAAGTAATTTAGGTGTGAAGATGGGTAAATAGTAATGATGTGAAGAAGGAGGATGTGTTAACAGATTATGAATAAGATAGGCCATATGATTATGATCGATTGTCATTGTGTACTAGTTTTTCTTAATGCTATGCTCTATAGTTTTGAAGTGAAAATTGTGTGTGAGATTGGATTGTAAATCATGTTTAGCTCTTGACATTAAGTTTGAACAGTTGATGATTCAGTTGTTGATGCTAGTTATATGGAGGTGATCTAGTAGGCCTGAACAATGTATGCAAGAGTATAAGATGATGTGTTCGTAATTAAGTATGGTGTAGAGGTGTACCCAAGGTGCTATGGGGATGCATTATTTTTTTTTAGGATTATTGGATATTGTGTGGTTTGTAGTAACGTTGAGTTTCTAGGTGGAAAAAGGCTAGTTAGATAATTTATGTTGTTCTTGATAGATAAGTTAAGGAGTTATGATTGAAGATGTTGAGTCTTTTTAGTATGATTTTATTCTCATGGTTTGGGAAAAATATAAGTATAGAAGTGCGATCTTGGTAGGCTATGATTATGTGATTAGAGATGTAGATATGGTTGCAAATGAGAGTGTAAGTCTTTGATGATGATTATTGAAGCTAGGAATTAAGGATGGCATATGGATGGGTTGTTAAAGAATGAAGTCGGTAAGTTCAAAATTAGTTTATTCTTGTGAGTTTAGCATTTATGTGTAGATAATAGAATGATGAAATTATGGCTTAATCTCGAGGATATGGAGTAGACCATCATACTTAGAATACCAGCTTTGACCTAAGGGGGAGATGGTTAGTGAAGAACCAAATCGAGTTTTTAGAATTACATTGTGATACATGTCAATAATGAGTTATGATGAGATAGTGATCCCTTCTTACTCTAGAGTATTCCTTGGATTTCAGTCATTACAACACCAAATCCATCACTTGCTTGACAAATCCATGCCACAGGCCTATGCTTATACCTATCATGTGTGCTTAATCCCATTCTCATCTTCTAGAAAGCATGTAACAGCTTCACTCTGTGATTCAAGTTATCTCTTATGAATCTATGAACTCTAGTCTTATGTTGAATAGCTCATGATAAGTATAAACTCATGTTTCAGAGTATGACCAGTTTTTGAACTCATGATACTAGTGAAGTTCGCATTATATCATGCATGTCCTCAACTTAGATTTCTTTAATGAATCCATGCCTTTGATATTTTATTCCTCAGGAAAAAGATAAGTGTTAATGTTATGTATTATAGTTTTTGTGCTTCTGGTTCATATGTGTTAGCCCTTCGGTGACCTCTTCCTATGTAAAGATAGTGGATAAGCAATGGTTTAGATGTGAGAGAGTTGATGACCCTCATTAAGGAAGATTAATTATGCTTTTCTATCTAAGGCTAAAGTATGAAGTAAGATTGAGGCCAAGTCTTTGATACATGTCATGGTTAGTTAGAAATTATGTGTATGTTTTTAAGAATAGTGCAAGAAAATTGTTGTTGATAAAGGTTTAGAGTATATGCGAAGTATGCCTTTAGGGGTATTTGCCTTAAAGTTACATGTGATTTTTAATGATAGGCTTGAATGTCATGTTGGGTGTAAGATGATGAATGCAATGTGCACTAGTGAATCCATATCAAGAGTTTTAAATTAGTCATTGAAGTGGTAAGGCATGTTATGCTTAGGGTGTGGGCACTAGGAAGATATAGGATATTGAACCTTGTGGTTTAGACTAGTATTGTGGTTTGGCATGTCGTATCTTGTGATTTAGTGTTAGGCTTGATCATGGTGAGAGAACTTAGTTTAGTTTAGACCTTAGTAGAAAGATTTCGCAGTGCCAATATGAGAATTATAAGTTGAATCGAATGAGTATGGTATTTAAGGGGAATAGTATAGTTGAGAGAGCATTTGAGAAGTGATGCTAAGCTTGAAAGTAAGAAGTTGCGTTGCCTACGACCTAGTAATCCTATCCTAATTTATGAGTTATATAATTATATTCCATGCTATAGAATTATATCAATGTTGTAATTCCTTAGTCAAATGTTTTGTTCAGAGCATGCCAAAAATTCTTCTCTCCCTAATGTCAATAGAATTTCGTAGAAAAGTGCTGAAGAAATCATCCATTTGAGTATGGGTAGTCAGTATGATCCAGTCCATATAGCCTGTATTCTAGTTTAGCAAGCAAGGAGATAAGCTCCTATAGATTCTTAATTTTCCAGCTAGTCTTACTATCCGCAGTCTTATACGTATGTACATTCCAAGAGACAATGTGTTTGTGTCCAATTAAATTATGAATTCAGCTTAGTTCATGCATCGGTTTTAGTTTCAGATATTAAGTCATGATTCAGTTCGTAAGTATCCTATGTAGTATCACAGTCTCTTCCTAGTATTTTCATCAAATTATTATCATTCAGGGACGAACGATCCCAAGAGGGAGATGTTATAATACCCCGAGTTTTCATGTCGTAAACCTCTCATCCTTTCTCATGAGATCAAATCCAGTGCAAAGTAATGGTTACTCATAAGTTGACACTCTCATTTCTATCTTAGCCAGATAGTTATTTTTCTTGAGGATTCAGGCACTTGCAGACCAGTTCAATAGCTCATTATTCTTGAGATCCAGTGATTCAATTCTATCAGTTACACGTGATAACTTGAAGACTAAGATTCCTCTGTGTTTCAGCTTAATTATCCACATTCGAGGACGAATGTTCCCAAGGGGGAGATAATGTAATACCCCTTATTTTTGTACTAGAATTCTAACCGTCGTTCCTGCGCGTCTAAGCCCTAATCCAAGTGATTATCACATGAATACAAGTTGAATGATCATTATACTAGTCTATGGAGTAGTTTAGAGGTGAAAAATGTTCATAGCAATGACCTAGAACAAAGTTGAGCTAAGACCAATTGATTCATCCAAAGTTTAAAATTAGATTCTACAAAGGTCAACTTCAAACATGTATATATCTTAGTATACATGGAGTTTTCATCCCAAGACCTATAAAATTGTAGATAATTGAATTAGTTTTCCAACGATACCAATTTCACCAAAATTCGACAACCGAGCTAGGAGTTATGGCTGTGCGAAGTAGAGTGCAATGCCTAACAAATCGCACATGGCCACTGGAAAGCATATGCGATAGCATATGTGGCAACTATGTAAATATAGGTGATTTCATATGTGGAGCCTATGTAAATATAGGCGATATCATATGCGGCGCCTATGTAAATATATGCGATATCATATGCGGCGCATATCTTATGGTTTCAAGTGACTTAAACACTCCATTTTTGGGTTATTTTGAGGGCAATTAAGTCTTTTGGCACTCCTTACACACCCCTAAACTTAACCTTACAAATTTAATAGATTCTAAACACATCATAGCCCTATTATCAGTCTAAGTTCATCATCCAAGAGCACTAAAGGAGAAAAACAACTAGGGTTACACAATCAACATTGAGGGTCCAATCTTTCAACGAATCCGTTACCATAAAGGTATGTGGGGGTTTTTCAACAAGAACACCCTTTCGTTCTTGTGCCCAAATTGATTTTTCTTTTATGAATATATTTGATTTTACATGTTTTGATATGAATTTGAAGCATGAATTTATACCCTATATGGTTTTACATGAGATTATGATACTCTCTATGTTTTGGAAGTTGAATTGAATGAGAATGATGACATTTTTGTACATAAAGCTGAATTTTCCATATTTTAAAGTAAGTTATATATATTTATGATGAAAAGCATGAATCTTGAGAAAATTTAATATGATTTTGATGTATGAGACCTTGAGTCCTAATTGGGATTGTACTTTGAGAAATTATGTGCTATAAGAACAATGAGATTTGAATCCCAAAGATAATTTTCTTTACCAAGATGTATGATTATAAAGCTGAAATTTTAAGTTTTAAGTGTTTATTCTTGTGCTTATGTCATAAAGTATGAAACATTGGAAGGTTTTACGGTGATATTGATGTATGGGTTTTTGGAACCCTATTTGAGATTATTATTTTGAGAAAATCATGTGTTATTAACACCTTGAGTTTAAATAGTTTGAGATGATAAAGAAGCTTTGACACTTTGGTTGTAATAAGGGTTGTTTTTGAAACCGAGATGAGAAAAGAATTTCACTTTTATTGATTTATTATGAAAGGGCCCGTTGTGAATTGTTGAAATATTTATTAGTGGATTTTCTTTTGAAAAGATATGAGCTAAGTCCGGGAGTAGTCTTTAGCACCGAGCGGGAGGTATAGAAGGATTGGTACTTCCCTAGAACTACGTGCTCCCATAGGTTGTGAGCCTGAGGCTGATTTATATAGTGATCACTAGTGTTTGGATTGATGATTTAAGGCCCTACTCCGATTGCAAGGATAGGACAGCTCTCCCCAACGTGGGTTAGACGTTGGACTCCATGTAGCTCACTTGGTTTATGTCGGTTGTAAGAGACTCCCAATGTGTGTGTGTGTATTCTCCTATCTAATATGAAAAGTCTTATTCTTCTATCTGAGATGAAAACATATTTGTTTGAAAGACTGAGTTTGAGAAAGTCATTGTTTTCGAAAGATTTAATGAACATATATTCCAAAGAGAATTGTTATGAGATTTGATTGCTTTGATGATTTGGAATCGAGATGGAAGTGAATTGAGATTTATAATGTTGTCTCCCATGTTTCACCCGATATATTTTACTCTCTTATGATTATGATGATTTTAATTTGAGCTAAGTGAGTCATTTATATCAGCATGCATAATTTTATAAACTGTGATGATATTAAGATATTATTTTATATATGCATTGCACCCCCATATGCTCGGTTCGTTTCCATGGTACTGACCCACATATTCGTATGTGGGCTACATTTTCTCAGAATGTAGGTACAAAGTATAGTGTACATCTTCAGATCCAGTCAGTTCGCGGCATCCAGTCAGCGGGTGATGAGTCCTTTTGATTCAAGGACTTGAGTTAGTTATATAGTTTGAGAAGTGTTGTGTTTTTTTTATTCAGTGTATTGAGTTTGGTTAGTTGGGAGTCATGACCCGACTACCTATAGTCAGTACTAGTAGAGGCTTCATAGACAGTCAGTAGAAGTTGATGTATTCCATTTCAGTTTTGGTTGTAAAAGCAGAGTTGTAATCTTATAAATTTAGTTTTGTATCTATCATATTTATAAAAGAGTTATTTTTAGCAGATTTGTATAGATTTGTACTTTTTATTAAGTTGCTTATGAGTTATGCCAGTAGAAGGGTTAGCTTGGGGTCACTTGTGATCCTAAACACCGTGTGATGTCTCGGGACCCGATTTCGGGGCGTTACACTTTTGCTTATATTGCATGAATCCCAACTTGTGGATGCCAAGTTGTCTATTTGTTTGAAGAAAAGAGAGTGTGTGTGCTTAAATGCTTTTTGTTCACCCGTGAATGTCTTTACACTTGATTCTTTCCTATTCTACCTCTTTGCCTATGATGACATCCATTCTAGTTTCGGGTTTGCACTAGGTAGAGGTATAGGTCTTGTTGGTTGGTCCACTTGTTTGTATGACAAATTTATGTGGAATTGGTGGACTTTGATGCCAATAGTGGCACCACGTTTGATAAGGCCACTTGAAGAGGTAATGAAGCAATTGTGCTTTATGGTTCCTAAGACAAGGGTAGCCTTACTTTTTAGACTTAGTGATACCATTACGACCTTTGTAGTTTCTTTATCTCTTGATACTTGTCATAGCCATTTCCTTTGTAACATTCTTACTAAACTTTTCATGACTAATACAAAGTATTCATGGATATATCTCAAGTATGTACCACCTTGGCATGATGATGTTATTTATTGTACTAACCCTAACCCTTATGCCATGAGAAAGTTGTTCTTGTTTGTCCTTTCTTTAGTTTTGCAAGGTATGGATTCGAGGTCGAATACATTTCAAGAAGGGAGGATAATACGAGCCAAATGGCCATCTATGCTTTTGAAGACGTCATTGGATGCCAACGCATAAAGACTCAAGATTTGGTCACCTCGAGTACACAAGAACATGCATGGAGGACCCGTTTTGAGCATGACATAAGGCAAACCCGAGTGTGGAAGATTGCATGGGGTTTACCTTTGATGCTAGCCTGATACTACAAGTGTTGAATAATGACCCCAAGATTGTGGAGCATTGAAGAAGAATCCTTTATTAAGGGTGTTTTGGGGATCACACTTTGTTAGAAAGACATTTCATGGCCACTCCTTTCATTAACGGTATTGTGGTCATTTTTATTATGTAATAAGCTAGCCTCTATATAGTCTTCTATTAAGTCATTTGCTCTTTAGTTTTGGAAGGATAAATATATTAAAGACTTCTTCTCTCTTTGAGAGTGTAACACCCTTAGTGTAGGGCTTGGATAAGCCATTAGTGTAGGGCTTGGAAAAGCCAATATTGTTCTTTTCTTGGAAACGGTGGATCTTGAGGTGAGTTGATTCCCTTGGTGGTCACCTTAAGAACTTGGTACTTGTTAACTTGTTTTGTAGAGGTTTTAGAGTTTTGATACACTCTTTAGATGCTACCTAATGGGTTCTCTTTGTGTCAAGTTAGCTATCTTTTACTCTTTTTAAGTTTATGTTTGCTTCTCGTATCGTGTTGTTGTCTTGTTATTGCGGGTAAAGGTTTGTGATTGTGGGTTGTTTGCAGACTGTTTTGGTGTTGTAGATACCATTTAGTATTAGGCCTGGGTGCCTTTCTACATCTGGTAATCATGGAAAATACTCAAATAATAAAGAAAACATGCAAAAATATAAATCAATGCGGAATCATGGTCATGTTCTGAGTTAAGTATACCAATACGAAAGAAGATCCATCAACATCTGGACAACATCTATTTTTGCCTGTGAAATCCCTAATACATACGGAAGTTTAACAAACTATCTAAAACTGGGACAAGGCCGCCAGTGGACTTAAACCAAAGTAATAACAAGTGACTGAAAATAAGTAGGCCTTTCTGGAATAAAGAGGGCTCACCAACTGCACCCTACATTTCTGTTTGAATAATTCTATGGCTCAGCAGGACCTCTAGACTGAGTCTCAGACCCTGAAATATAGGGGGTCAATACAATTGTACTGGTATGCAGAGAAATCCAAATTAATGTATTTATATATTTAACATAGGTGAGAGCAAGTTTGAAACATCATGGATGAAATAGTTAAAAATACATGGGCAATTTCATTGATCTTAAAATAATCTTGTCAATGCAGTTCTAATCTTTGTATTACTTTTGCATTAGGTGGTACACCCTACAAATCTGAAAGTATCCCATGGGAAATATGGGATCTGCCATTAAATCAAAGTCCTACCCCCAACCCAAGTTTGCCGCAGGGGTTGAAGTATCTGAACTTGATACGCCCCAAGACACTAGGCCAGCGTATAATCCCTCTTGGGGAAATAATAAACCCGTATTGGAAAAACACAGTTCCGAGAAATGAATTGTATGAACCTTTCCCACTTTGGGTAACTACCTAACTCTCTTAGTTCCAATTTTTAACTTGTTCTAGACATGCATCTGTCTGAATTCAAAATCTGAAATGAAATATTTATTCTGATCTGAGTTTATCATGGCATTATCTGATTTGGCATCGTCATACCAAGACTTGCAAGTAATGTTTATGATCCATAAAATATCATGTTAAAGTCTTCTCTTTTAAAACATAAAGTTTGGACCACCATGCTTCAAACAGTTCAAGAGAATTCATACTTCAAAACATATGTCAAATTATGCTAAGAATTTCACTTTTCAACATTTCAACAAACATGCGGTGGTCATGTATCTTTGACAAACCATGAAATTCTTTCATTATATGTCTTCAATATTTATCAACATGTAAAACCCCCTCTCTTCAATCCAAAACCATAATCAAGTCTTAAACAAAAATCAAGACATTTGTATTATGCTTCTCCAAAAATGCATTTGAGATAATCCATATCATAAAAAAACAATGGGGATCCATAGTAAGAGAGGGATTCTATATGTTCATGCTCTCAATTAAATCTTCAAATTCAACTACATACATACTTGTATACAATACTAATCAAATTTAGGGGAAAGGCCTCAAGACCAAAACAATAATATCATTAAAGAATTCCAATTGCAAAGTTGTAAACATAAATTTCAAAACCCTTCACAAATTCATGATCTCACAACGTTTAAATGTTATTAAAACAATTTTATAAAGCCCATGTAGGTTTAGGAAAACCCCACACACCTTAGTTGCGAAGAAATTATGAAGAAATTTTGAAAAGATTGGACCTTTAAGATTGATTGCCCAAACCCTAGTTGTTTTCTCCTATTGTGTTTTGGAAGATGATTTAGGGATTTTTTAGGCGTTAAAACATTACTAATGACCTTAATTTAGTCAAATGATGATTAGAGGCAGTTTTAGAGTGTAAAAAGACTTGGTTTCCCTAAAAATTACTTAAAAAAGAAGTTTTTACGCCCTTGGGCCATAGGGCATGCGACGCATTGCCTATGGCCTAAGTTAGGCAGTGTCACACATTGTACATCGCCCAAAATGGACTGGGCGTCGCATTTCCCATTGCCCAAAATGGTCTGGGCGACGCACTGCCCATGGCACAACACTTCCAGTAACTTTAGGCGATTTGACAGGCGACGCACTCCACTTTGCAAAGTCATAACTTTTCGCTCGAGTATCGGATTTAGGAGAAATTGATAGTGTTTGAAAGCTACTTGGAATAAGTTTCATTTGATATATAGTAAATCCTCTAATTCATTATACACAAGAATTTATGGTTGATGGAAGTTTACTCAAGTTGAAACATCCACTAAGACTTAATCGATAGAAATGTTTTCAACTCGTCTTTAAGTTTGGGGATTTTTGTGACCTCAATTATTCAAAGGTATTCCCACATTATAGGATTGATCACCACATATTTATTAACATAGAATTATTTAGTTTGGGTCTATACACGTAGGAACAATGGTCTAAGTTCTAGCCCAAAACTGCGTGGTGTTACATTATCTCCCCCTTGGGATCATCGTCACCGAATGATGGGTGGGGACTTCTTGAATCTCTAAAAGTGTAGAATAAAGAAAGTAATATTGATTTGAATATTTTTCCTCAACAAAAATATGTAAAGTCATCACACGATCTTCATGATAACCCCTAGGGAAACAGGTAAGCATGAAACCTGAGATAACAAAACTTGACATCGACATGATCTTGGCATATGTTTTATGGAACATGATCAAAACATTGTAAGACATGAATTTTCCTAAGAATCCACGGCCTGATTAAGATTTGTACGATACATGAGATGAGATTCTAGCAGGACATAAGAATATTAGCATTCTCCATCTTACAAGATACAACAAAAAGACTTAAACATAGAGACACTACTCATCTATGCCCCAACATTAATCAACATACTTCATCATTTCCAACTTATAATTCTCCCATAACACATCTAACCACCAGATTTGTGTCTTGCCATATAATACTTCTATGTTCAATCCTATCTCAGAGGAAAAAGGTGCTAATTTAAACTAGGGGACCCTGCACTCTACATCACATTAAGAAATCACCTCACCTCACCTCATCACTGTAATCCAATAACCTCAAGTCTTAATTCAAAGAATAATAACCACATGGCACATAGGTTTGTGTTTTCATCAATCAGAACATTCAAGCCTAATTATTACTACACCTACAAAATGGATCTCCCCACTAAGACCAATAATTTGAATCACTCTCGAAAATATTTTTTCCATGTTTCTCCTTCTTAGCTATTTCACACAACAAAATATTATATCCTTCTTTTCCCTTTCACCTATAAACTTAACCCGAGAATTACATAAAAATTTTCACCTTTAAGAACATCTACCCCCCAACCTAACACACTACTACGCTTCCACAACCAACATTATACTAGCATAAGAAAGGTTATTGGGTGACCCGATCATAAACATCCTGTATGGAAATAACACTATTAGATCATAACTTATACTTATTTCACTACTCAAGGAGAGACATGAAATGAAAATATGATAGAATAGACACGAAGTTCTTCATATATCAAGTGTCTGGATCATAATTAAAGAGTCATTCAGCATAAACACGACGAAATATGATTTCTTAGGGAAAACCATAGAGAGAAACATGGGTGCTTACATCACGAGTCGTATAACATAAGTTTGGAATTCATGAAGTCAACGATTGAGACAAGGACTCCTACTCGAAGCTATCACTTCTCATTTTCAGGACTGAAATAGTCAGGAGTTCGAACAACTTTATCATTTTTGACTAATCTTGGCAAAAAATAAATCTGTAACATATAGAAACATAGTTTCTTAGAACCACGCACGATTTGAGATACAGATTTATGGTTCATGGGCAACATAACGTAGAGCTCGGATACTTGGAATATTGGATCACTGAGGGAAATTATTTCTTATAGTTTGGAAGTTGGGACATGACATGAGTTACATGGAGAGATCAAACCTTAGACATAGGCTAAATTGAGTACATAAGGCATTGGTAGAATGAACTCTAAGACTGAAGTAGGAGGGACATGATTGAATAGGAATAGGTTTATCATGACTTTTCCCTAACTTGCCACAATGGAAAAAATTTGAAAACTACCTTAACTCACCATCTCCCCCTTAGATCAAATTCATAATCCTATACTTGAGAAAATAACCTCTCATCAATCTAGAACCACAATTCTCAATACAATAGGAGGTATAGGTATACACATGAACATAAACTTCCCTCAATAATTTAACATAAGGACACTAAATCCTTTTTGGGACATCCCCCTCAATGATACTAATCATAAGTTCCTCTAACTCCAAAGTCATCAACTCATGACTAATGTTATTATGGGTATGGACATCTAAGATTCTAGACACTTAATTCTCTATCTTCAACTCCTTAGAATACTTGCATTACACCTCTAATCACACAATTTACAACTTACCAAAATTTTTAAAACCAAACCCAAGGCTTATATTGCCTACCAATATTTCCTCAATTCAACTCTAACGAACACCGTATGATAACTCACCAGACTTCTCCATACTACAATTTCAAGAAAACAAACTAGGTACACAAAATACTTATACACATAAATGCTAAACTCTTCCTTTTTAAGTACACTCTAAAGGCATTGCTTTCCTAGAACAATACTATTAATTTTTGCTATCCTCTATGGTCATCAATCTACAACTCGAAGTCTCATGAACATACACATTCTCACTCCTTATCACATAAAAATCCACTCTCCACTACTTAACCTTTTAACCTCAAACCATTAATTGCATGACTTATATCATAAAATCTTACATAAAACCATACTACCAGGAGGGTACAACTTATTCTTATATACTTACGCCCTTATCCACTTAATAACTCACCCATAATTCATCATTTTCACACTAGTCCTCATATTTACATATACCTCACAATTACCACTTAAACTTTTCATAAATCATCAACCTAGGCTCTTTCACAAATCACATCAAGACTACTAATTAATTCCCACAAAAGATACATCATTAATCGTAATCTACTATTCTTACCACCACATTCTACATCTAATGTTCAAGCCTATATTTTAGCAACAATCACGTACCACTGGTGAAGCATGCAACATATTATACTAGTCCATCAAATTGGGAAATCAACTCAAAATACTCATTTCATTTGACTACTACCTATAATCACATGAGGATAGACGTTCCTTCGCTAAGTTTATCGCAGACATGCAAAGGGGAAGAGACCATCAAGGAAAAGCGAATTTTGACAATATATTTGTGTAAATCCGCAAAGATATTCAGTGTGGTTTTAACATATGTTGTAACTCTTTGTGTTATCTTTGCAACAAAAAAGACGGTGCGTGATTGAAATAATACTACTCCGAGATATAAATTCTCTATTATAAGCACTCAAAGTTGAAAAAAAAGGCCATCAGATTTCGAACTAAGCTAATTTCGACAATGTATTTGTATAAATTCGATAATGTGTTAAGCTTGGATTTTACATATGTCGTAACTTTTGGGTTTATGTTTGCAACAAAAAAAGCAAGTGCATAATTCAAAGGATCCGACATTGAGAAATAAATTTTCTACCATAACTGCTCAAAGTTGTGAAAGAGACCCTCCGATTTCTAACTAAGCTGATTTTGATGAATAACCTGCACAAATTCATAAAGGGTGATACAAGCCAAGTTTCCTCCGAAACTTTGGATGAGATACATATAATGCTCGAGGTATTTGATGAATCTTTCGTGCTATTAAAACAAGGCACATGGATGAAGATTACCATTAAGGAGGGTCAAAGGACTTTGACGAGGTCGAAGGAGTGCAAAATAGGGTTCAGAAATCTCTTGGAAGGGTCATACACCCAAGGAGCTTTGGATTCGCTCTAACATTTCAAGAGCGGGTTAAAACATCCGTAGTGGGCCTTTTCTTACATTTGGGTCACTTTTGGGCCCTAATTATGTAATATTTAGCCAAACTATAAATGCTTGGTAGCTAGGCTTATTTCCTTTGTTTTTTGTTGATGAATTTTACATGATGTAATCTTGAAAGCTCTATGGGAGTGAATTGAGAGCTTGGAAAAGCTAATGTTGAACCTTGTCTAGAAACATTGATTATAAGGGAGATTGTCACAACACGAGTCGAGGCCCTGGCTGCGACGAGCATCCCGAACTATGAAGGCCCAATTTTCCTTCACTATCTAGAAATTATGCACATAATCATATACTATAAAGGAAAAATACTGAAGTACACATCAATTGGGAATCTTGGTCAATATTATAATTCAGTTGAACAAGTTGGAATGAAACCCATAATTATCTAACAATATCTAATATCATTCTATGAAATCTCAAATACATTGAAGTCAACATCTTGTATAGAACTGGGACAAGGCCCCTAGTCAGACCGTAGAACAAAAGAAATAACAAAGCTTAATGACCAGGCCTTTCGGAATAGAGAAGGCTCACAACCTGCAACTTCTGACACAAAACTGTACTGTTGTATGGGACCCCAAGACTGTACCTCATATCCTAAAATATAGGGGGGTTAATACAAATGTACTAGTATGTGAAACAACCCAAAATAGCATGCATTTATACAAAAATAGCCGAGAGCATTTCACAATAACAGTGAACATTATATAAGTAAAAATACATGGGTATATTTAATAAATTTCAAATCAATTCTTGACAACCTTGACTCACTCTTTGTTATTCTTCTGAGATAGATGGTACACCCTATAATTTGTAATTCCACGAGCTCTATGGAATCTGCCCTTGACTCGATAGCCAAACCTCCAATAAAAGTTTACTGCAAGGATTAGAGTATCTATAAGGGAAGACACGCAGGACCACACAACATGGTGCCATGATCCCCAATACAATCAACATATCATGGTTGTTGATACAAAACAGTATCTATAAGAGAACAAAAAAGTCCACAAACTCACAAAAATACTCCACACGTACAAGACATCAAACGGAAATAACAAACACAGAAACTTGAAAGATAAGGAGATAGACACAAAGAGAATGTAAAATATAGCAACAGAAGAGTGTATCAAACTCTAAAACCTCTACAAATCACATTAACAAGCACCAAGTTCTTACGGGACCACAAGAGGAACTCGGTTCACTCAAGCACTCTCATTACTAGCAATCACACAACACAAGTGGAACCTTTCACTTGTGTAGCTTAAAATGTTTAGTGGTCTACTCTCTTCTTAAGAGAAAAATGGTGTTCAATATTACAAAGTAATTTTAAAATGAGATAACTAAGAAAATAAGACTAAGGGGTTCCTACTTATAGTCTATTACAAAAGAGATGGGAAATGACACCTTTACCCTTAATGAAAGGGATGGGTTTGAAGTGTATAAATGGGGCTTCCTTGTAGTGTTTTTAAGACACTCAAGGCATGTCTTCACACTTTAATACATACACTCCCTTAGATGAACTTAAGACATGCTCAAACACATCCATCTTCATGAATATTCCTTGAAGACGTTGTAGTTCCCGATCTTGGCTCCTAGGGAATGGTCTTGAGATCTTGATATCCGTTTGCCACTCTTTTGTAAAGTCCTTAACACTCTTCCCTCTTATTGGATATTGTTCGAGTATATCATGTTTTGCTTGTACCCTCTTTTCACTCATATCACTTATAATCCTTGTTCTCTTTACGCTTGTATCATTTTTTCCATCTTGTATGGAATTTGTCCTCAAATTTAAACCTTGCAAAACCAAAGAGAGGGAAAACAAAAATAGAATCCTCATGGTATGAAGGTTAGCGTTAGTGTCACAAATTATATAATCACGCCAAGGGGGTACACCTTTGGAATACATCCAACAATCCTTTGTTATGATCATGAAACACTTACTACAAGAATCACAAAGGACTTGGCTAAGATAGACATCAAGAGAAGATGAGTGCAACCTGAGACCATAACATATGTCAATAAGCCAAGGTTGTTCACATTTGAAATACAACCACGGGTCCTTTGTGTGTGACATAAATAGCTTAACATGAATGGCACAAAGGATGTGGTTTTGGAAAATACTAAGAGATAAGGAAACTACAATGGTCTTGATGGCCTTACTATACCCAAAAGGTAAGACTACCTTTAGCTTAGGAACCATAAGAGACATTTGTTTCATTACCTCTACAAAGGACCTCATCAAATATGGTGCCACTATTGATCCTAAGGTCAACCTTACCCACATATCTTTATAATTAAACAAATAAACCAGCCACCAAACTTACTACCACTACACAGTACAAATTTGAAATTAACATGGTTATCATCATAAGTAAAGAGGTAGTATAGAAAGGAATCAAGTGTGAAGACATCTTGCTGAGGGGGTACACTTTTAAAATATAACCAGCAATCCTTTTTTATTTTCATGAAACACGTAGTTTGAACATTACCAAGGATAGGTATAAGATAATCATCAAGGAAAGATAAGAATAAGTCGAGGCAACCCCTTTCCGAACCTACTAGTGTTCCGGGATCAAAGGGATGGCGTAGCTAAGGGTATAAGTTTAGATTAGCCAATACTTTTACTAGGCAATCATCCAATACTAAAGATTTGTGACCTAGAAGTCTTATATTAAGAGAAATCACACCTTTACTTACAAGTTATCCAAGCATATGATTACCTTGAGCAAAACTAGTAGCACGGTTTGCATCAGACAAGATCAAAGGGATATGTGTAATATCATGGTCAATATTACAAGAATGAATACTAACTTGAGGCTTTTGAATCACATCACTCACACGACAAGTAGTGAACTATCCTTAAGAGCAAATTGACCAATATATGCAACAAGAGAACTACCATGGAAATATTAATGCTTTTCTACACTATGTAAACTTGAAGCTACTTCATATTGTCTACTACTAGAATTATCACAACATTTCAAGCCTAAGGAAGTGTAGAGTGTAGAAATGATACCTCGGTGTATGCCACGGTAGCCCACTTGTTTGGAGCTCTCAACCGAGGGTGTCAGTAGCTCATTTCCCATGTTAATGTGTGGAACCCCTTTTTCATCATTCTTTGATAGAATATGAACTTGAACCTGTACATAAGAAGGATTAAAGCTAGGAAAAGTGGTAGCATATGGGTTAGTGAGTATCAAAGATCCTTTGTTGGCAAATCCCACAAGCATATTTTTCTTTCCCTTTTCCACTTCACTACCCGCGGTTTCCCTTTCCCTTGACCTATTTTCTTCACATTC
This sequence comes from Capsicum pubescens, assembly GCA_030864215.1. Taxonomy (NCBI): domain Eukaryota; kingdom Viridiplantae; phylum Streptophyta; class Magnoliopsida; order Solanales; family Solanaceae; genus Capsicum; species Capsicum pubescens. The sequence continues at coordinate 40,861,779 of CM061546.1, forward strand.
TTCTTGTATCCCATAACTAAGTTTCTCTCCATCTTGAGGCTTGGCCTCATTATCCTTGGATCCTAGCTCTCCCTTTTTTTCTACTTGTATGGGGTGTTTCAGGGTTAGTGTAGCTTGGGAATGGGACATTGGATTTAGTAGAGTGTAGGGTATTTAAATGGGAGGATTTTGGATTGAAGGATTCGTGTTTAGGGATGGAATTTGGGTTCCAATTCCTCCTTGTGGAACTTGGTGGAGTGAGGAATGGTTAGGCACATCTTGTTCTCGGCTTTGGGAGTAAAGATTGACTTGGTCTGTAGTACTTGGTGGATATAATATTTTGTGCAAGGTCTCGGTGGTAATAGTAGGTGAGGCATTTTGAGGGGTATGAGGTCGAGAACTCCTTTGGCTTTCCATCCTCTCTAACCTCTCAATCGTTGAGGCCATATCCAAACCCAACTTCTCAACATTTTCCTTCATCCTAGCAACGCCTCGAGCCAAAGTTTCAAGACTAGCTAAGGGGACATTCATAACATTACTATCCACGGTCGGAGCATTGGAATATTTGGGTTCCATTTGAAATTGTACCTACAAAATAGGAAAACGTTAGTTCAAAATACGCTCAAACATTCTTCACACTTGGCTTCCTCACATGGTTCTTCAAGTGTTGTAAGCCGGCTATCAATTTGTGAGAATTGGGAATGAGTCTACTCTTGATTTGGAGTGGATTTCGGTTTGAAGACTCAAAGAAGTTTTGTACACACTTGAACCAAAAACAGCTACAAATTATAAACGAGCAAAGCACCACAAGTAACGCTTAACACGAAAGAAGTACTCAAAAACTAGTTCACAAATTAGTAGGTTGGTACTAGTTGTCAACTAGTATAGGAGTCAATAAAAATGAAACTAATAGAGAAAAGGAAAGAAACTAGGAGTTTCCTATGACTTGAGTATTGTTGTTGGTGTGGCCCACATTTTTTTTTCTTTTTGGCCGTTTGAATTTGTTGTTGTAGTGAAGTATGATGTTTTTTTTTTTCAAGACTTAAAGGGTTCAATTTTGTTTGTTGGTGAGGATTTTCGGTTTTGAAATGAGGAAAGTAAGACTTTGGATTCTCTTTTCCTTGGTCAAAAGTTGTACATCATCTTTCACCAACTTGCACTAAAATGGCAACACACAATTTTGCCTTGTCTTTGTCCCATTCCCTTTTTTGCCTTTCTTGAAAGATGTTTTGACTCTCTTTTGGTAAGCAAGCTTTTTTGTGAGTCTTTGTTTGTTTGCCACTTTAGTGTTGTATTGAAAGTAGTTCCAAGAAAAACATACAACTTTACCTCTCTCTTTCCTTTTTCAAATCAAACAAGCCTTTTGTTTTGCATTCATTTCAAGAACAATATGAACAACAACAAGAACACTCATGAACAACAACAATATCTAATCCCCCCAACCCTTCAACAACACTAAACAAAAGATCAAATCTTGGAACTTAGACTCAAGTGTTCTAGGTAAAGAAAAAGATAACACACGAAACTAATAAGACAGGAAAAATAACAACTAAATCTAGACAAAAATTCGGCCAAACAATAACAACACTTCGGCCAAGACACCAAACCCATAGAAAATCTTTTTTTTTTTTGTGAGATTTTGGACCTTGGAAACTTCTTCTAATGTTAGGAAACAAAGATATAACACTATAACACACAAAACACACAAAAATAAAAGAAAACTAGGCTTCAATTTTGGGCCTAAACACAAAAACGTGGACATATTACTATTTTTTGAGTTTTTCAGCTTTTCAACAATTTTTTATTGAGTGAACAATCCCAAGATTGATCTAGTGGGAATGAAATAAATGATGGATCTGATATAAAATGATACCAAAGAGTATCTACAAGACCACAAAATAGTCCACAAACTCACAAAAACAGTCCACACGTACAAGACATCAAACGGAAACAACAAACACACAAACTTGAAAGATAAGGAGATAGATAACTTGACACAAAGAAAATATAAAATGTAGCAACTATAGAGTATATCAAAATCTAAAACCTCTACAAATCACGATAACAAGAACCAAGTTCTTATGGGAACACAAGAGGAACTCGGTTCACTCAAGCACTCTCGTTCCTCTCTTATTGAGAGGAAAAATGGTTTTCAATGTTACAAAGTAATTTTAAAATGATCTAACTAAGCAAATAATACTAAGGGGTTCCTACTTATAGTCTACTATAAAAGAGATGGAAAATAACACCTTTACCCTTAATAAAGGGGATGGGTTTAGAGTATATAAATGGGGCTGACTTGTAGTGTTTTTAATACACTCAAGGCATCTCTTCACACTTTAATACATACACTCCCTTGGACGAACTTAAGACATGCTCAAACACATCCATCTTCATGAATGTGCCTTAAAGATGTTGTAGTTTCCGAGCTTGGCTCCTAGGGAATGGTATTGAGCTCTTGATATCCATTTACCACTCTTTTGCAAAGTCCTTCACACTCTTCCCTCTTATTAGATATGATTCGAGTATGGCTTCTTTTGCTTGTACCCTCTTTGCACTCGTATCACTTGTAATCCTTGTTCTCTTTAGGCTTGTATCAGTAGTGTACATAACCAAAAATCATGGATCCTAACCATAGTCCCAAATTGAGATGACATGAATCAAGATACATAAAACCATAAAGCGTGGTACCAACATGCCATGTCGGCAAATCATGGTTTCAGCATAGAGTCTTTCAACTCGTACTTTCTTCGGGTAACCATCTAACTCTCTTTCAGCCCATTTTTAATTCTTTAAAACATACTTCATGCTCTTACAAAATTCAATACTTATCATTGTAAGGTCATATAATCATCGGGTATCGTCATACCCTGACTTGTAAGTCAATATTATATCAAATCAACTGCCGATCATATTCAATATATGCATATGACCATCCAAGATTCATAACATCACAATAGAGTCATTAGTTTTAATCTCTTTTGCAAGGATTAAAAACATGTGGTGGTCATGTCAATTTATTCAATCACATACAATTCTTTTCCTTTAAAGAAAGAACATAGTTATAGCAACAAAATCCCTCTCATCATATATAAATCATGTCAAACACTATGATATTGGGAAGATAATTTTTGAATCTTAATGCAGGCATTCCAAATCATTCACAAAGAAAATATAAACTTCAGTTCGCAACAAGAGAGAGAATTCATACTCATGCTTTCAATCAATCGTACAAAATACATGAAATTATATATATATATATATATATATATATATATATTGTTATAATTTAATTTCCATTAAAAGTGATTCAAGAAAACATATAATTTCATCAAAACAATCCCATGATGCATACTTTACGAAAACAATATCGAATACTTCATTATAAAACATACTCGGGGATCTTTAATCTTGATAAACATTTAACCTTGTGCCCAAGATTTTTTTAGAGTAGTCCCACATACCTTAAGTTCCTTGATTTGAAGAATGAAACCCTATTCTTGAAACTTTTCTTGAGAATCTTGAATTTAATGGCTTGAATTCTTGATCTTTGAGAAGAAGAATTGAATCTTATTCCTGGGAGTTGGTTAGGGTTTTTCTTTGGGAGAAAGATTGAATAATAGTGTATATTATGCCTTTGGGGACTGAAATTAAGTGTTATGGGAGGATTTAGGTGAGGTGAAATGAAGAAACTGCCCCTAGACCATTTAGGAACATAAATAGCATGTGATACAGTTACGTAACACAGTGTCCACATCGCGTCGCTAATCGCATCGATGACCAATTCATCGCGTCCCAATCGGGTCGACTTACTGCCTCTCACAAAAAATACTATAACTTTTCGGTCAGGTATCAGATTAAGGAAAAATTGGTATCTTTGCAAAGCTAATTCAATTATCTACAATTTGGTTGGTCTTGGGATGATTTATATCAAAAGTTATACACATTCAAAGTTGACCCTTGGAGAATTGAATATCCAACTTTGGACGATTCGATGGCTCTTAGATCAACTTTTCTCTAAGTGATTTCCAAGAACATTTTTCACCTCATAATCACTTAACACACTATGATAAATATCATGACACATGAATTTAAATATGATTTATAGAATTTGATTTTATACACATAGAAACGGCGGTCCAATTTCTATCTTGAAAATGTGGGGCGTTATATTATCTCCCCTTTGGGATCATTCATCCCTGAATGATGTGTAGAGACTTGTTCAAACTCTCAAAGTGTAGAATAAAGAATGAAACTTTGCATTGGACATTTTTCCTCAAAAAAAATATGCAAAGGAATCAAATGAGCTTCATGATAACTCCTAGTGAAACGTGTAAGCACTAAACGTGAGATAATGAGACTTCACATAGGGATGATATTTCACATGAGTTCTATGAACCATAATCATCACAGTATAAGGAATGAGTTAATTTGGCAATAATAGTCCTGATTTATATCGGTACAACGAATGGACTTAAACTAAGAGGCACTAATCGTTTACGCCCCAAACAAAATATAGCTTACTTCACACCTTCCAACTTACTATTCTCTCATCACACATCTAACCACAAGAGTTTGAGTCCAACTACAAAGTGCTTTTATGTTGAAGTAATAAGGTGACAACTTAAGCAACAGGACCCTGTACTCTACATTCCATTAAGAATATTACCTCACCTTATAACTATCATCAAACACCCTCGAGTTTTAATTCAGAGAATACTAACCACATAGTACACGGGTTGTGTTTTCATCAATCACAACATTCCAGTCTATTATTATGTAATACCCCGTATGTTTCCAAGCTAGGAAATGAATCAGTTCTCCTACGTATGAAACCTCATATCCCGTGATTCATATTTGAGTACATGATTTACAATGAGTAATATAGAGATAATGTATATTATGATGTGTTAAGCATGCTCATGTGAGTCACTCAGAGTAAGGCAAGCTAATAGCTTTTGAATCCATCAAGTTTTAGTGTGTGATTCCGTAAAAGTTACCTTTGAATTAGGATAACATGATTTATATATGGAGTTTTGGCAGATTTAGACCTACCAAATTGTAGAGAATCAAATTATCTTTCCAAAGATTCTAATTTTAAAAAAATCTAACACCCGAGCAAGAAGTTATGGCCCTGCAAAGTGGGAGTGCGATGCATAAGCAATCGCACATGGCTACTGGAACAAGTGTGCGACAGGTTGTGTGGCACACACCCTCAAGTGTGCGATAGCATGTGCGATGCATACCTTAGATTATGCAATAGGATGTGCGGCGCACACCTTATCATGTGTGTGCGACGCACACTTATGATTTCAACCACGAAAAACACTTAGTTTTTGAGTTATTTTGAGGATAACTAAGTCTTTTAACACTCCTTACACATGTACCAATCATTAACCTCACGAAATTTATAGTTTATAATCACATTAAAACCCTATTAACATCTTAAGTTCATTATCCATGAGCTCAAGAAGGAGAAAAACTACTAGGGTTGCATAATTAAGCTTGAAGGTCCAATCTTTCAACAATTTTATCGCCATTAAGGTATGCGTAGTGTTCATCCACGGATTCCTTTCATTCATGGAGTTCAAGAATCCATCTTTGATAACAAAATCATGAATGTTTTGTGGTGATATGGTTGTATTCATGTTGTTGTTTGTGGCTTGTGTTATAGAGTGGGAATTTGATGAACTTACAGGAAGATTGTAATCATATAGTTGGAACCCATGAATTTGGGTGGATTAAAGTGGTGTAAGTTTGTGAATAAACCTATGAATTAAAGAGTGTATGCAAGGTGTTTGATAAAATTCTTAGTATGTGATAAACCAAGTTTCCATGACTCAATAGTATTTGAATGACAAGCCAATGCTAACCGTAATAATTTGATATGAATTCCATGCTTTATGCTTTATGATTTCACATGAATTCCACGTTGTTGTTATGTGTCATGGTTGTGGTATGGAACGAGCATGATATTGAAGCTATGCAAGTAATTACATGTCGTATGAATTCCCCTTTCCATGTATAAGGTGTTGAGAACCATGATTAGTATGAAATCCTTTACTTATGATATTATGAATTGTGGACTCCAATTTTGTGAACAAGTTATGTCGTGTGTGTCAGTTTCCCTCTATCGAGTCCTGGAGGTATTCATACCCAAAAAATATAGCTGTGTTCCTAGAGACATGTCATGTTGTCACGATAATCTCAGTCAGGCTAAAAACTATAGAACTCAGTCAGTCATGTGACTCAGGAAACTTCAGAAATCTCATGATCTCAGATAACTCCCAGATAGTAGTACTACTCCGCCAGTCAATGGAAGCCAGTTCATTAGTCTATGTACAGTCATTTAACTCATGTTCAGTCACTTCATATGGAAGTAGATGTTAGCACCGAGTGAACCCATGGATGGGAACTCACCTACCAGTTTAGGGTGTGATCCTTAGCAGTCATCCTTGCGTTCCATAACTATGTAGCCAGCATAGGTTGAGACATTTTAACCTGTCAGATTAGGGTTGATAAGGTGACTAACCCATCAATTCAGTGTTCTCACCATTCTCATTTTGAGTACCTTCCAGATAAGGCTCACTCACAACTATCATTACCAGTGGTGCGGTATTGACACCCCTCTAGTCAGGGCAGAGATTAGACCCCAACCTAGCTATATGCGTCATTGAGGAATGTCAGTTAAACAACTACCTTCCATAGTTTTAGAGTCAGTCTCAGTAAAAGAACTCAAATAGTTCTTCAAATTTTAGTATACCAGGACTGTTAGATACAGTCAATTTCAGTTCTAGTACGGATCTCAGACAATTCTATCAAATTCATGACTGTGAGAGACAGTCTCTCATGTTATCAGAACTACAGTTTCATCCATGTTAGTTATCAGTAAGCCATGCAATAGAGTACATGTTTAGCTATCACATACTTACGATCTAAGTTACTATGTATGTATGTTTTTACTCTTACGTTCATATCAGTCAGTCAGTTAGCATTATTCATGCATGTAAACCCTTTGCATCAGCCTACCTCGCTCGTATACTCAGTACTCCAGTTGTACTGACGCATTTGTGCTGTGGTGCTTTCTTTTCATGTTAGACCATAGGTTCTGAGACACGAGTTCCAGATCAGCAGTAGCAGTAGCATTTCCAGTTACAGAGATTCAGTGAGTCCTCATTCATTCGAGGACAATATGAATTGATTTATTCATTATTATTTTAGCCATTTATCAGTTTACGGAGTTAGTTGGAGACATGTTCCTTCAACTCCTTATTCAGATAGTACGTAGAGGCTTTCAGATTTACTTTCAGACTTAGGTATCAGATTCAATATTCAGAGTCATATTCAGTTGTTTGGGTAATCATTACCCCATGGATGTTATGATATCACTTCAGTTGAACTTTATGGCCTACATGTTCATGTTTTCCGCATTATTACATTATATATATTGCAGTGTGTAGGTTCAGATATCAGTCATGGGTTAGATTATGATCTTTCGGGGTCATAAGTACCGTGTAGTGTTTCGGTTCAACAAATTGGGGTGTTACAAACTTGGTATCAGAGACCGGTTTAATAAAGTCCTAGGAAGTCTGAAAGCTGTATCTAGTAGAGTCTTGTGCTTGGGTGTGTTGTGCGCCTCATTTATGTACAGGAGGCTATGAGATGTTTTAGGAAAAGTTTCCCTTCTTTCAGTATTCATGTCATACTAGTGAGCATAATATCAAGTTAAACTCTCAGTCTAATCCGTTCTTCACTTATTTCAGAACATGCCTCCAAAGAGAAGAAACCAGCCAGTTCCCCAGCCCGAAGATCATTTGGGCGAACATGTTTGTCATGCGGAGTTTAGAGCCACATTCACTATACTTTCTCAGTCTGTGGCTGCCCAGAATGAACGGCCACCAGTTATTCCAGCCAATCCAGTGGCCAATTCTGCAGCAGCTAGGATTCGGGACTTCACCCGAATGAACCCTCTATCTTTCTATGGGTCTAAGTCTCATGAAGACCCACAGGAGTTTATTGACCAAGGCCAGAAGGTCATAGACATTATAGGAGTTAATTCGGTTCAGAGTGCTGAGTTAGACGCATACCAATTACAGGGTGTTGCTCATATTTGATACAAACAGTGGAAGTACGAGAGATTAGAGGATGCAGGTCCTATAGAGTGGGAGGAATTTGTCACGGCTTTCTTAGACAGATTCTTTCCCCAAGAGCTGAGGGAGGCCAAGGTTCTTGAATTCATTAACCTCAGGCAGGGAAATATGAAGGTTAGAGAGTATTCTCTCAGATTTACTCAGCTAGCTAGATATGCCCCTTATGTGGTTGCAGACAACAGGGCCAAGATAAGCAAGTTCATGTTAGGAGTGAATAATAGTATGGTAAATGAGTGTAGGTCTGCGATGCTGAATAGTGATATGACCTTAGACCGACTCATGACCCATGCTCAGCAGATAGAGGAGCAGAAGGTTTAGACTAGAGAGAGGAAAAATAAGAGAGCAAGATCAGGCAGTTTCAGTTTTGCTCAGCCCAAATCTGAGGAAGGAAATCGCTCACAGTTTTGTCCTATGTCAGCCGCTCCATCCCCTTCCTTCTCTAGTGCTCCAGTGCTAAAATTCAGAGAAAGGAATAGAGACAGAGTACCAGGCTCTAAATCTCACGACAGTGTTAGTAGTGCCCAAATAAATCCCCTTTGTCAGACTTGTGGTAAGAACCACAATAGTATTTGAAGAGCCGGTAGTGATGTTTGTTTTGGTTGTGGCAAGCCAGGCCATAGGGTTAGAGAGTGTCCACAGTCAGGTCTTCAGGGTCAACAAAATCATTTCACAGATTAGACCGGTCTCCCGAACCAGCGGGGTGCCACTTCCAGTGCTACTACTGGGCAATGCCCAAATAGACTCTATGCTCTTCAGACCCGACAGGATCAGGAAAATTCTCCTGATGTCGTTACTGGTACGTTACAGATTTTCCACGTTCATGTTTATGATTTGCTAGATCCAGGTGCATCATTGTCTTTTGTTACTCCCTTCATAGCAGGCGATTTTGGAATCGGTCCCAAAACTTTAGCAGAGCCCTTTTCAATCTCTACCCCCGTGGGTAAAACCATCATAGCCCGATGGGTATACAGGAATTGCCCGGTTATGATATTTCAGAAATCCACGTCCGCAGATTTAGTCGAGTTAGAGATGACTGATTTTGATGTCATTCTTGGCATGGACTGGCTTCATTCCTGCTATGCCACAGTTGACTGCAGAAACATGATAGTTCAGTTTCAGTTCTCGAATGAGCCCGTACTAGAGTGGAAGGGTAGCACTTCATCTTTCAGGGGTCAACTTATTTTCTACCTTCGGGCAAGGAAAATGATTTCTAACGGGTGTGTGTATCATCTCGTGCATGTCAAGGATTCCAGTTACGAATTTCCCAGTCTCGAATCATTCCCAGTGGTTAATGAATATTTTGATTTATTTCTCGAAGATCTTCCAAGCATTTCTCCCAAAAAAGAAATAGACTTCGGCATAGACCTTCTCCCATATACTCAGCCTATTTCTATTCCGCCATATAGAATGGCACCAGCAGAACTCAAGAAACTGAAAGATCAATTGAAGGATATCTTAGATAAGGGGTTCATCAGGCCCAGTGTATCCCCATGGGGTGCACCAGTCTTATTCATGCGCAAGAAAGACGGTTCTCTCATAATGTGTATTGATTACCGTCAGCTCAACAAAGTCACAGTCAAGAACAGGTATCCACTTCCCAGAATAGATGATTTGTTCGACCAACTTTAGGTTGCCAGTTAATTTTCCAAGATAGACCTCAGATTAGGCTATCATCAGCTCAGATTTAGAGAATGTGACATCTCGAAGATAGCTTTCTGTACTCGGATGGTCACGTCAAATTTCTAGTCATGTCTTTTGGTCTTATCAATGCCCCTGCAACTTTTATGTTCTTGATTAACCGGGTGTTCAAGCAGTACTTGGACATGTTCGTCATAGTCTTCATAGATGATATTCTGGTCTATATTCGCATGGAGCGTGATCATTCAAACCATCTCAAGATTGTTCTTCAGACTCTCAAAGACCATCAGTTGTTTGACAAGTTCAGTAAGTGTGAGTTTTGTCTAAGATATGTAGCATTCCTTGGCCATATTGTCTCCAATGATGGCATTAGAGAAGATCCTCAGAAAACTAAAGTGGTAAGAAACTGGCCTCGCCCTGTCTCTCCATCAGATATCAGGAATTTCTTGGGTTTGGCTGGCTATTACAGACGGTTTGTCAAAGGTTTTTCTTTTATTGCATCTCCCATGTACAGATTGACTCAGAAGAAGGTCAAGTTTCATTGGTCAGATTCATGCAAGAAGATTTTTCAGGAATTGAAGACTCGACTTACCTAAGCTTCAGTTCTAGCTCTTCCAGATGGTTCAGATGGTTTTGTAGTCTATTGTGATTAATCCGGAGTGGGTTTAGGTTGTGTCCTCATGCAGCATAGTAAGGTCATAGCCCATGCCTCCAGACAGTTAAAGTCCTATGAGAAGAATTATCCTACTCATGATCTTGAGCTAGCAACCGTAGTTTTTGCCTTAAAGATTTGGAGGCATTATCTATACGGAGTTCATGTAGACGTCTTCACAGATCATAAGAGTCTCCAGTATGTCTTTTCTCAGAAAAATCTCGATATTCATCAGATAAGGTGGTTAGAGCTCTTAAAGGATTATGACATGAGTGTCCTTTACCATCCGGGCAAGGCCAATGTTGTGTTCGATGCACTTAGTAAACTCTCCATGGGCAGTATTTCTCACATTGAGAAAATCAAGAAGAAGATAGCTCAGGAGATCCATCAGCTTGCCAGAGTAGGCGTTCGCTTAGTCGACTCTTCAGAGAGTGGTGTATGTGGTCAGAATAGTTCAGAGTTATCTCTAGTTTTCGAGGTAAAAGAATAGCAAGACAGGGATCCTAGCCTATTCAAGATGAAAGAGTCAGTTCAGAATCAGAAAGTTCAGGTTTTCTCCCAAGGGGGAGATGGTGTTCTTCATTGTCAGGGTAGTTTGTGGGTTCCAGGTGAAGATGACTTGAGACAAAGAATTCTTGTAGAAGAACATGGTGCACGATACTCTATTCATCCAGGGGCTACTAAGATGTACCGCGATTTGCGGAAGATCTATTGGTGGAGTGGGATTAAGAGAGATGTTGCAAAGTTTGTTGCTAAGTGCTCTACATGTCAGCAGGTTAAGATAAAGCATCATAAACCTTGTAGTTCCATGCAGGAGTTCACCATTACTACTTGGAAGTGGGAAGAAGTGAACATGAACTTCGTGACAGGTTTGCCTAGAACTGGTCATCAGCATAATTCAGTTTGGATCATTGTAGACAGAATGACCAAGTCAGCTCATTTCCTTCTAATTCGTACCTCCTATTCAACTGAGGATTACGCCAAACTCTATATCAGGGAGTTGGTCAGATTACACGGTGTTCCCTCATCTATCATCTCACACAGAGGTACCCAGTTTACCTCTCACTTTTGGAAAGCATTCCAAAAGGGTCTCAGTACCCAAGTCCATCTCAGTACAGCGTTTCATCCTCAGAAAGATGGTCAAGAAGAGAGGACCATTAAGACTCTTGAAGATATGCTAAGGGAGTGTGCAGTTGATTTCAAGGGAAGTTGGGATGACCACTTGCCTTTAATTGAATTTGCATACAACAATAACTATCATTCCAGTATTCAGATGGCTCCGTTCAAAAATCTCTATGGTAGGAGGTGTAGATCTCCAATCGGTTGGTTCGAAGTTAGTGAGTCCTCAATCATAGGTCCTAACTTGGTATTCGACTCCTTAGAGAAAGTTCAGTTTATCAGGGAGAGACTTAGGGCTGCTAAGAGCCGACAAAAGTCTTATGCAGATATTCATAGGAAGGATCACAAGTTTGAGGTTAACGACTATGTCTATCTTAAGATCTCTCCCATGAAGGGAGTGAAGAGTTTCGGCAAGAAAGGGAAACTCAGTTCCTGATATGTCGGTCCCTTTAGGATTCTCAGTCATTTTGGAAAAGTAGCTTATGAGCTCGAATTGCCTTCAGATCTATCCTTGGTTCATCTAGTCTTCCATGTCTCTTTTCTCAAGAAGTGTATAGGTGACCCAGCAATTGTAGTCCCTATTCAGAGCATTGACATTCAGAACGGCCTCTCCTATGAAGAGATTCCAATCGAAATCTTAGACTATCAGACTCGTATATTGAGGAACAAAGAAGTCCCTCTAGTTAAAGTTCTTTGGCAAAATCAGTCTCATGAGGGAGCTACTTGGGAAGCAGAAACAGATATGCATACCAAGTATCCTTACCTCTTCCCCTCCAATTTAGATCAAACTCAAGGTAATAGTCCTCCTTAATCCTATGAAGTTCACGTTTAGTATTCAGTTTCATGCTCATGTTCCCATTATAAACTTGGTACCTATTACCATTGCATACTCATTCATTCATTCATGAATCAGTTACACATGCATCAGCTATGCATGTCCAGTATGATGTAGCCAATTTATCAGTCATGTAAGTCATGAGATCATGTTTTAGTCATTCATGTCCATTTCATGTTCTGCTTATCTTTCATCCCCTCTTAGTTAATTCTCATTCGAGGATGAATGTTCCCAAGGGGGAGATATTGTAATACCCCATATGTTTCTAAGCTAAGAAATGAATCAGTTCTCCTATGTATGATACCTCATATCCTGTGATTCATATTTGAGTACATAATTTACAATGAGTATCCTAGCGATAATATAGCTTATGATGTGTTAAGCATGCTCATGTGAGTCACTCAGAGTAAGGCACGCTAATAGCTTTTGAATCCATCAAGTTTTAGTGTGTGATTCCGCAAGAGTGACCTTTGAATGAGGATAACTTGATTTATATGTGTCATTTTGGCAGATTTAAACTTACCAAAATTGTCGAGAGCCGAATTATATTTCCAACGATTCCAATTTTATAAAAATCTGACACCCGAGCAAGAAGTTATGGCCCTGCAAAGTATGAGTGCGACGCATAAACAATTGTACATGGCTACTGGAACAAGTGTGCGACAGGTTGTGCGGCGCACACCCTCAAGTGTGCGATAGCATATGCGATGCATACCTTAGATTATGCGATAGGATGTGTGGCGCACACCATAGCATGTGCGATGAGGTGTGCGACCCATACTTATGATTTCAGCCACGAAAAACACTTAGTTTTTTAATTATTTTGAGGATAATTAAGTCTTTTAACACTCGTTACACGTCCCAATACTTAAACTCACGAAATTTATAGCTTCTAATCACATTACAACCCCATTAACATCTTAAGTTCATTATCCAAGAGAATAAGAAGGAGAAAAACTAATAGGGTTGCATAATCAAGCTTGAAGGTCCAATCTTTCAACAATTTCATTTCCATTAAGGTATGCGTAGTGTTCATCCACGGATTCCTTTCATTCATGGAGTTCAAGAATCAATCTTTGATAACAAAATCATGAATGTTTTGTGGTGAAATGATTGTATTCATGTTGTTGTTTGTGGTTTGTGTTATAGAGTGGGAATTTGATGAACTTCCAGGAAGATTGTGATCATATAGTTGGAACCCATGAATTTGGGTGGATTAAAGTGGTGTAAGTTTGTGAATACACCTATGCCTTAAAGAGTGCGTGAAAGGTGTTTGATAAAATGCTTAGTATATGATAAACCAAGTTTCCATGACTCAATAGTATTTGAATGACAAGCCAATGTTAACCGTTATAATTTGATATGAATTCCATGCTCTATGCTTTATGATTTCACATGAATTCCACGTTGTTGTTATGTGTCATGGTTGTGGTATGGAACGAGCATGATATTGAAGCTATGTAAGTAATTACATGTCGTATGAATTCCCCTTTCCATGTATAAGGTTCTGAGAACCATGATTCGTATGAAATCCCTTACTTATGATATTATGAATTGTGGACTCCAATTTTGTGAACAAGTCATGTGATGTGTGTCAGTTTCCCTCTATCGAGTTCTGGGGGTATTCGTACCCGAAAAATATAGCTGTGTGCCTAGATCCATGTAATGTTGTCATGATAATCTCAGTCAAGCTATAATCTATAGAACTCAGTCAGTCATGTGACTCAGGAAACTTCAGAAATCTCATGATCTCAGATAACTCCCAGATAGTAGTACTACTCCGTCAGTGAATGGAAGTCAGTTAATCAGTCCATGTATAGTCAGTTAACTCATGTTCAGTCACTTCAGATGGGAGTGGAAGTTAGCATCGAGTGAACCCAAGGATGGGAACTCACCTAACAGTTTAGGGTGTGATTCTTAGCAGTCATCCTTGTGTTCCAGAACTATGTAGCCAGCATAGGTTGAGACATCTTAACCTGTCAGATTATGGTTGATGAGATGACTAACCTATTAGTTCAGGGTTCCCACCGTTCTTATTTTGAGTACCTTCAAGATAAGGGTCACTCACAACTGTCCTTACCAGTGGCGCGGTATAGAAACCCCTCCAGTCGGGGCAGAGATTAGACCCCAACCTAGATATATGCATTATTGGGGCATGTCGGCTAAACAACTACGTCCCATCAATTTCAGACTCAGTCTCAGTAAAAGAACTCAGATAGTTCTTTAGATTTCAGTATACCAGGACTGTTAGATACAATCAATTTCAGTTATAGTACGGAACTCAGACAGTTTTATCAGATTCATGACTGTCAGACACAGTCCCTCATGTTATCAGAACTACAGTTTCAGCCATGTTAGTTATCAGTAAGCGTTGTATTAGGGTACAGATTTAGCTATCATGTACTTACGATCTAAGTTACTATGTATGTATCTTTTTACTGTTACGATCATATCAGTCAATCAGTTAGCATTATTCATGCATGTAAACCCTTTGCATCAGCCTACCTCACTCGTATACTCAGTACTCCAGTACTGACGCATTTGCGCTATGGTGCTTTCTTTTCTTTTACACCATAGGTTCAGAGACACGAGCTCCAGATCTGCAGTAGTAGTAGCATTTCCAGTTGCAAAGATTCAGTGATTCCTCATTCATTCGAGGACAATATGACTTGGTTTATTCATTATTATTTTAGCCAGTTATAAGTTTACAGAGTTAGTTGGAGACATGTTCCTTCAACTCCTTATTCAGATAGTACGTAGAGGCTTTAAGATTTACTTCCAGACTTAGCTATCAGATTCAGTATTCAGATTCATATCCAGTTGTTTAGGTATTCATTACCCTATGGATGTTATGATATCACTTCAGTTGAACCTTATGTCCTACATGTTCATGTTTTCTGCATTATTACATTATATATATTGCAGTGTGCAGGTTCAGATATCAGTCATGGGTTAACTTGTGGTCCTTCGAGGTCATAAGCACCGTGTAGATTTTCGGTTCATTAAATTGGGGCGTTACAAATTATTACACCTACTTCATGGATTTCCTCCACTAAGACCAGCTAATTCAATCACTTCCATAAAGATTTTCACCATATATCTCCTTCCTAACTATTTCTTATAATGAAAGTCCATCCCTTTCTTTCCCCTATTACCAATAACCTTAGCTAAAAAGATCAAATCAAAATTTTAACATTCAAGAACATCTACTCCCCCTGCCTAAGTCACTACTACTCTTCCATAACAACTATTATTTGGAAGGTCATTTAGGTACCCGAGCATATGCCTCAAGAAAAGATGTATAACTATTCGATTATAACATATACTTATTGCAATACTCAAGGTGAGATAGAAGAAGAAAATACAATACAATAGACATAAAGATCTCCATATAAAAAGTGTCTAGATCATAAACAGAGAGTCGTTCAGACATAAACTTACACAATATGAGTTCTTAGGACTGGTCACAGTGAGAATCTTGTGAGCATATATCAAGAGCGGTATAACATGAAGGAAGAACTCGAGGGGTCAACGACTGAGACAAGGATGTCCACTTGAAGCTATTCCTTCTCATTTTCAGAGCTGAAATAGTCATGAGTTCGCACAAATTTATCATTTTCACTAATCCCGACAAAAAATGAATCAGTAACATATGAAAACATAGTTCCTTAGAACCAAGCATGATTTGGGATATATATTTATGGATCATGAATATCATAACATGGAGCTTGAATACATGAAAGACTGGACTTGAGGACATATCTTCTCATTAAATCTACAAGCACAACACTCATCACAACGGGGTATCTCCTCACACATAAAAACTAAAATTCCCTTGATAAACTATACTTTGAAGACATTGCTTTTCAAGAATGCTCTTCTTTATTTTTGCTAGCCTCTGTAGCCATCACCCTACCACTCACGCTATCATGAGCATACACATCCACACTCATTATCATGCAATGATTCATTCTCCACTATTTAACATAATAACCTTAGGTAATCTAATCACATCACTTACAACTTAACAAAATTTGTAAAACTATACCAAAGGTGCATATTCCTTACCTTTATTCCATCAATTCAACTCTAACGAACACCGTACAACAACTTCTCAGACTTCTCTATACTACAAAAGTCAAGAATGAAAACTAGGTACACCAAACACTAATACCCATAAAAATTTATCTAACATCATGCTACCTTGGTGGGTTCAACTTATTCTTATATACTCACGCTCTTATCCACTTAATGACTCAACCACAATCCACCATTCTAACACTAGTCCTATGTATATAAATATATCATAATTATCAAATCCTTTTCCCAAAAGTTGCCAACCTAAGCTATTGCACACATCAAATCAAGCCTACTACTAACTCCCATAAAACATGCATCATTAATCTTAAGCTAACATTTTTTCCACTACACTCCATATCTAAAGTTCAAGTCTGTTGTCTAACAACACCAATCATATAACACCGATTAAACAGGTCACATACTATACTGTTCCATCAAATTGGGGAATCAACCCAACTACGCCATTTAACTTGACTACTTCCCAAAAGTTCATTCTCTCCACAACATTACTACCACACCTTAGAATCTACCACACACCTTTTCACATGCAGTACTCACTTACAACTACTAAATAAAAGACAATCAAGGGGGTAAAGTCACATAATAGGGATAGTCGAACATAATCTCATATTATAACCCATTACAATCTGCTCAACATATTCCATTTTCTCACATCATAGTAACTTACCCATGCATACATTTGGACTACCATCAAATTCCATTCACACCTATAAGCCTGTACTCAAAACTTATTGACTAATCTACCCCTTTTTATTCACAACCTATACATGATTTCTACAACCACCATAACTATCCATTCTGAGATCCTTCTCTATTTTGAACAAATAATAATCTTAGCCAACCACTTTCTTTCACATACTACCATACAATCTACAAATATTGATACCACATTAGTCTATCACTATAAAATGACAACCCACTCCTCAATCCACAGTTATACAACTAAACTAGCTTCTTTATACAAAAGTCCCCCTCATTCTGACTTCTAAGCTTGGGACGTCATATTACCAACTTTGGGACTATCTTACTACCAATAGGGTATGACACCTTAGCACATACTACTACTCGGGAGGAAATATAGTTCCAATATTCTGACATATATCACTATGCTTAAGCATGACATCCGCAACAAAAATTATGAAAGAGACCAAATACAATTCATATCTCAGGCTCAAATGCACGATTGATATAGATAGAGGGGTACAAGCTTAAATCAATACACTTTAAAGCACTCATGGACTCCTCTCAAGTCCCTGTGCAATTTTGTAATCTTTTATGACTCAATTAGAAGGGAGCACCTTATTTAGACTCTAAGATTCTGCACTTGAATCAACTAGACAATGAGACATAGTTAATAAAATCAGAGTAAAGAAGGAATCTGAATAATGTCCAAATGGAAAACACAATGGAATGATCTAGAACATAAAGAAAAGTGAAACATTTCTAAACACCTTGTAGTTTCCTCCTTATAAGTTTGGCGTGCTACACACTCATAAATAGGACTCTACCCGACGCAATTTCGCAGACACCCTAGGACCTTGAATTGTGCTCTGATATCAAGTTTGTCATGACCCGAGCCGAGGCCCTGGCCACGACGAGCATCCCAAACCATGAAGGCTCGGTCACCCTTCACTATCTGGAAATCATTCATACATTCATATACTATTAAGGAAAAATATAGAAGTACACATCAATACGGAATCATGGTCAATATTATAATTCAGGTGAACAAGTTGGGATTTTGAAACCCATAAATCTCTAACAATAACTAACATCAGTCTACGAAATCTCAGATACATTGAAGACAACATCTTGTCTAGAACTTAGACAAGGCCCCTAGTTAGACCGTAAAATAAAAGAAATAACAAAGTTTAATGACCATGCCTTACAGAATAGACAAGGATCACAAACTGCAACTTCTGACACACAAGTTTACTATTGTATGGGACCCCGAGACTGTGCTTCAGATCCTAAAATATAGGGTGGTTAATGCAAATATACTGATATGTGAAGTAACCCAAAATAACATATGTTTATACAAAAATAGGAGAGAGAATTTCACAATAATAGTGAACATTATATAAGTAAATATACATGGGCATATATAATAAATTTCAAATCAATTGTTGACAATCTTGACTCATTCTTTGTTGTTCTTCTGAGATACATGATACACCCTACAATTTGTAATTCCACGGGCTATATGGAATTCGCCCTTGACTCGACGGCCAAGCCCCCCATCCAAGTTTGACACAAGGATTGAAATATCTATAAGGGGAGACATACGAGATCACACAGCATGGTGCCATAATCCCCAATCAAATCAACATGTCTTGGTAGTGCACAAGATAACAAAGCGTGGCTCCTAACCATAGTCCCAAATTGAGGCGACATGAATCAAGGTACATAAGACCACAAAGCATGGTACCATCACCCATGTCATCAAATCACGGCTTCAGCATAGAGTCTTTTAACTCATACTTTCATCGGGTGAGGCGACATGAATCAAGGTACATAAGACCACAAAGCATGGTACCATCACCCATGTCATCAAATCACGGCTTCAGCATAGAGTCTTTTAACTCATACTTTCTTCGGGTAACCATCAAACCCTCTTTAAGCCAATTTTTTATTCTTTAAAATATGCTTCATGCTCTTAAAACATTCTATACTTATCTTGGTAAGGGTATATAATCACCGGATATGGTCATACCTTGACTTGCAAGTCATTATTATATCAAATCCATAGCTCATTATATTCAAAACATGCACATGACCACCCAAGATTCATAATATCACAATAGAGTCATCACTTTGAAATCTCAAGAAAACTTATGCAAATAACCTCTTTTGCAAGACTTAAAAATATGCGGTGCTCATGTCAATTTATTCAATCACATACAATTCTTTCCCTTTAAGGCAAGAACATAGTTATAGAAAGAAACTCCCTCTCATCATATATAAACCATGTAAAACACCATGATACTGAGAAGATCACTTTCGAATCTTAATGCATGCATTCTAAATCATTCACTATGAAAATATAAACTTTAGTTCGCAACAAGAGAGGGAATTCATACTCATGCTCTCAATCAATCTTACAAAATACAAAATCATATATATATATATATAGTTATAATTCAATTCCCATGAAAAGTGATTCAAGAGAACAAATAATTTCATCAAAACAATCCCATGATGCATACTTCTCCAAAACAATATCAAATACTTCATTATAAAACATAATCGAGGATCATTAATCTTGATAAAATATTTAAACTTATGTCCAAGATTTTTTTAGAGTAGTCCCACATACCTTAAGTACCTTGATTTGAAGAATGGAACATTGTTCTTGAAACTTTTCTTAAGAAACTTGAATTGAAAGGTTTGAATTCTTGATATTTGAGAAGAAGAATTGAATCTTGTTCTTGGGAGGTTGTTAGGGTTTTTGTTTGAGAGAAAGATTGAATAATAGTGTGTATTATGCTTTTGGGAACTGATATTAAGTGTTATGGGTGGATTTGGGTGAAGGGAAGTGACCAAAGTACCCCTAGACCCTTTAGGAACTGAAATAGCATATGAAACAGTTCCGTAATGTGGTGGCAATCACATCGAATCACTAATCACGTCGATGATCAATGCGTCGCATCCCAATCACATCGAGTTATTACCTCTCACGAAAAATACCATAACTTTTCGCTTGGGTATCGGATTAAGGAAAAATTTATATCGTTGGAAAGCTAATTCAATTATCTAAAATTTTGTGCATCTTGAGCTGCAAAATTCTTCATTTATTAAAATTTATACACATTCAAATTTGACCTTTGTAGAATAGAATACCAAATTTTGGACGATTTGAAGGCTCTTAGCTCAACTTTGCTCTAAGTGATTTCCATGAATATTTATCACCTCATAATCACTTAACACAATAGGATTAATATCATGACACATGAGTTTAACTATGAGTCATGGGATTAGATTTTACACACATAGGAAAGACGGTTCGATTTCTTGCTAAAAAATGCAGGGCATTACAGAGATCCAACCCCCTTAACGGTCACGTAAGAGTTAGATTCTTATTGGTAATACTTTAAGGGTGGTTTTATGTTTTGAAATACCCTTTGATTTCCCTTTCATTATCAATTTTGTGTCTATCTTCCTATCTTGGTTATCCTATCCCCCTATCTTTAATTTTCTGCTTATGGATTCGAGTCCTCGTAGTTTTAATATTATCATTTGGAATTATATATGAGCTTGATTTAGTTCTTACAAAGTCAATATTTGGTTTGTTATCTCGAAATTCCATAAAAAAGAAGTGTCAAATCGAAAATCCCAAAAAAATTAATATTCATGATTTTAGCCCTAGGTCAAATTTTGTGTTTTTTATTTTTTTTCCTTGTGTTTATAGTGTTATATTTGTATTCTCTACTACTATATGAGTCTATAAATTATATTTGAGCCAAATCGAAGCTTATTTGACTTTTCTATCCTTGTTGGAAGCATGTATTGAAGATTTTGAATTTGGTCAAAAGATTTGAAGTGTTGGTTCAACAATTTTGGAAAAATGAAGTTGGTAATGAGTTTAGATCATGTAAATGTGCTTATGTTCAAAATTTTCACTCATTCTAAGCCCCGGAGAAGAAGTTAGTGTTCTTGATATTCTTGAAGACATTAAAATCTTCAAGTTGAATCTTCATCAATAGTTGTTGCTTGATCCAAAAGGAAGAAATAAAATTGGAGAAAAAGTGTTTTTCCTAAAGCATCCAAGAATATTCCAAGTATATCCCAAGGAAGAGTACAAAGGGGGGACCATTTAGAGGGAAAAAGGGTTATTTCAAGAAAGAGGGGCGGGTGACCTGCCTTGCATCTGCACCCAAGGTGCTCTTGATCTGATCCAACAGGTACAACACACCTCAGAATAGTAGGGGGAGGTATTCATGCATACAGGGTGTGCTGGATATGCGCCCAACCTGATGCAGAAACTCCCCAAACGCATCTCAATACAGAATACCACAAATTGAGCGCAAATCAGCTACAACACATCCCGAACACAATTCAGCACTTCTCCAACATCAATTCAAGTTCTAACAAACATATCAACATCTTAAAAAATTCAATTGGTCAAGATTTTATTCTTTAGTTTCATTTTATTCCTAATCTCTTCTTTTGATTGCTAAACTACTCATCAACTAGTAATTCATCTACTTTATTGATTGATTAGTTTTTAAGTCCGAATTTTTAATCGTCCAGTTTCTTTGTGTGCTTTTCTAGTTTTAATTAATTGTAACTTCTTTGTTTCAAGTTCGTAAGTAGATTTTTATTTCTTTGAGTCGATCAAACATGAATCCACTCCGACCTCAAAGTTGAGATTGACACCTTATTATCCATTGGAGTATAAGCAACTTTCAACATTCGCCACTCCAATTGTGAGGATCACAAAGGTGAGATTCATACGAGTGTTGGTGAGGATATTTACTACACATCTTGTTTGTTAATTTTTTTTGTAGGTACAAGGTGATATAAAGGTAATATGTCTGCGATAGCCTCATATAATTGTAACCACGACATAGGAAAGATACTATTTCTTTAACTAGTTTCTCGGAACTGCGTTGCACGTGTATGCCAAGTCATGTAGAATATGATCATTAATAAACTAATATAAATATTTTTAAAATAAAAATTTTCGTGAATAATTATACATGAAAAAATATAGTACAAATTTTCAGAAATGATCAATGTGGATCGACGTAGTGGCATGTTTGTCGAGGTCAAGATGATTGGACATTGTCAAATACTAAGATGAACAATCAAAACTTCAGCGCATGCATTTACTTTAATTGTTTATATTATATTAAGTACACATATGTAATGAAGCATATCACACCTAATACTTTGGTATCGACGTTATTCTTCACATAATATCCTTACAACTATTATGAATAAGCCGTTTTTAATCATTAATCAACACCATACAATTTCAATAACAATAGATGAGATTGATTTACATATTGCTCGAGTTGTGTGGTCACATGTGACATCACCATTTATGTGATCATAAAAATACAAACACCATAAATAAAATTTCAGAGTTGCTATACTATTACACAACGATATTTTGGTGTCAAATAATATTAATATCTTAATGAAGATATTTTATTTCTGCTAGCAATTTCTTTTTCAAGATTTCATAGACATTTCATTGAATGGATATTCATCATTGTATATCTCATACTTTATGTACACCACGTGTGGCTCTAGTATTGATCAAATTAACCAAACAAGAAAATTGACACTCATAACTTATCCAGGATAAAAAGGCGTGTTGAAACTCAATAGACAAATGATAAGATAAGACTTGACTTATTTCAATTTAGTTTCATCTATGTGTAAATTGTTGGGTTCAGTTGGTGTGAATGAAAAATGAAGGGACACAACCTTTTATGAAAAGACATTGTTTTGAAAAATGAGTAATTGTTCAGATAGTTGTGTCTGTTCAGAAAAAGACACAATGTTTCGAATGAATAGACATGACTCTTCCAAAGGATACACCTTTTCGGATGAACGATTGCCACCTTTCGGAAGGGCACTTGATGGCTATATAAACCTGCATTTATCCACAGGTTTTGGTATAGAAAAATTTTTGAAATACAAACTTTTCTTGTCTTCAATATATTATGTGTGATCAATCAAATCGTTTAGTGAATTCGAAGGGATTACAATTGTTTGAGGTATTGCTACAGTTGGTTTGTTTGGCCATTTTATCCTGGGAGGAAGATTCCACAATCTCGGGTACAGTGAGGGAAATTATTCCTTAAGGACACTCCGTAAATTTGGGGGACTTGGCTTTAAAATTTTTGTTTCATGTCATTTCTGAAAATTAACATACTTCTTAGATAGATTATTTATAATCTTGTGTTGAAGATGTTAAGGAACTTCATAAATGTTCTAGTCTTAGACTTGAACTTGTGTTGAAATTATTGTTGCATATATATATATATAGATTCTTGTACCCGAAAAACATTATAAATAACAATCTTAAGGAAATAATTACTTTTGGAATTTGTATAGCTTATTTTTAGAGATTACATCTTTAAGATTTGTACACCGTTCGAACTTAACTAGTGATTTGAAGACGTAAAATCTTTATCACAAGTTAAAGATCACTGGGTTGACGATTTGAAGTAATAAAAACTTCATCATTTAACTAGAATCAAGAATTGTTTAAAGTTGCTGCAACGTTTTAATAAGTATTTCGATATACTAAAGTTACTGTCTTGTGGTGACAGGAAACTGTTGAGCGATAGTCAAATGCATGATGCTGGAACGACTATGGCGACAACTATTATTGCCACGATGAGTCGTACTATGCTCCGCAAGCTATGGAACCAGCGGAGAAACACAGAAAGTTCGCGGGTATTGACTTTAAGAGATGGAAGCAGAAAATGTTCTTCTACCTCACCGCTCTCTTTCTTCAAAGGTTCACAGTTGAGGAAGCTCTGGAGGTGCCCGAGGGAACCTCTAAAAAAGATCACTTCTTGATTGTGGAGGCTTGGAAACACTCAGATTTCTTTTTCTGGAATTACATCTTGAGTGGTCTCCAAGATGACCTTTACGATATGTATAGTGGAACAAAGACATCGAAAGAGTTATGGGGAGAGATAGATCGGAAGTACAATACGGAGGATGCAGAAACTAAAAAGTTCTTTGTTGTAAGATTCCTGGAGTATAAAATGGTAGACAAAAAGTCTGTTATTTACCAAATGTAGGAACTTTAAGGGATCATCCATGATCTCCTAGTGGAAGACTTGATTGTGAATGAAGCATTTCAAGTAGAAGCAATAATACAGAAGCTACCACCAATATGGAAAGACTTCAAGAACTATTTAAAACAAAAAGGCAAGGAGATGTCAGTCGAAGATCTGATTGTATGACTACGCATTGAAGAAGATAATAAGGATGCGTAAAGAAGGTCAAGAGGCAATTCTGCAATGAGTGGAGAAAACATTATTGAAGATGACCAAAATATCTCCAAAAAGCAAAAGAAATCCGGAAATGAAAGGAATCAACCTATGAATAAATTCAAGGGAAAGTGCTTCAACTGTGGTAAGATTGGCCACAAGTCTACAAATTATCGTACCCCGAAGAAAGGGAAGAAGAACGACCAAGCAAATTTGGATAAGTATAAGAATGAAACGGATGATCTGTGTACTATGCTTTCCAAATGCAACTTGGTGGGAAATCCTCACGAATGGTGGATAGATTCTGATGCCACCCGCCATGTTTGTGCTAACAAAGAATTTTTTTCGATGTTCGCTCTGGATCAAGTAGAAGAAAAGATCTACATGGCAAACTTTGCTACTGCAAAAGTAGAAGGAACAGGATAAGTGCGCTTGAAGATGACTTCCTGAAAATTGTTAACACTTAACAATGTCCTGTATGTTCTGGAGTTTCAGAAGAACATGATTTTAGGTTCACTTCTAGAAAAGAACGGATTCAAATGTGTATTTTTTTTGGAAAAATTGT
This sequence comes from Capsicum pubescens, assembly GCA_030864215.1. Taxonomy (NCBI): domain Eukaryota; kingdom Viridiplantae; phylum Streptophyta; class Magnoliopsida; order Solanales; family Solanaceae; genus Capsicum; species Capsicum pubescens. The sequence goes on from CM061546.1 coordinate 40,886,776, forward strand.
ACTTAGTAAAGAAGAAGTGTACGTAGGAAAAGGCTACCTCAATGAGGGCCTATTAAAAATAAATGTAATGAATATTGAAATCAATAAAAGTTCAAATTCTTCTTACTTGCTTGAGTCTCCCAATTTGTGTCATGAACGCTTAGGCCATGTAAATTAGCAAACGTTGCGAAAAATGATTAACTTAGAAGCTTTGCCAAACTTTGACTACAATAAATCAAAGTGTCAAACATATGTAGAATCAAAGTATGCTAAGCATCCGTATAAGTCCGTTGAAAGGAATTCCAATCCCTTAGACTTAATACACACTGACATTTGTGATATGAATTCAACACCATCACGAGGTGGGAAAAAGTATTTCATAACTTTTATTGATGATTGCACTAGATATTGTTATATCTATTTGCTAAATAGTAAGGATAAAGCAATAGATATGTTTAGGTAATACAAACTAGAAGTTGAAAATCAGTTAGAGAAAAAGATCAAAACTATAAGAAGTGATAGGGGAGGAGAATATGAATCTCCCTTCGCCAAAATATGTGAAGAGAATGGAATTGTCCATCAAACTACAACCCCGTATTTACCTCAATCTAATGGAATTGTAGAAAGGAAAAACCATACTTATAAGTTCAAGTTTACCGTAAATCTTGTGGGAGGAGGCTATCCTTACAACCAACTGAATACTCAACAGAGTTCCCCATAGTAAGACACAATCAATTCCTTATGAAAAATGAAAAGAAATTAAACCCAACTTAAAATATTTCAAAGTGTGGGGGTGTCTAGCAAAGGTCGAAGTTCCTATGCCTAAAAGGTTCAAGATAGGACCTAAGATGGTGGACTACGTGTTCATAGGATATGCTAAAATAAGTAAAGCATGTCGGTTTTTAGTTCATAAATACGAACATCCAGATATTAATGAAAATACGGTAATTGAATAAGATAACACTGAATTCTTTGAAAACATTTATCCTTATAAAACTAGACATGAACAGTCTATTGGAGGGTCAAAACTACCCCGAGATGAACCAAGTGAGAATATACATAATGAAGAGAATCCAAGATGTAGTACATGTCAAAGAATGTCAACTTCGTTTGGATCATATTTTGTAACATTTTTCATAGAAAATGAGCCTCAAACATTTAAGAAAGCAATGGCATCTTCGGACTCATCCTTTTGGAAAGAACCAGTCGACAGTGAGATTGATTCAATATTAAGCAACCATACATGAGAATTGGTTGATCTTCCTCCAGGAAACAAACTTTTAGGATCTAAATGGATCTTCAAAAGGAAAATGAAAGCGGATGGTACTATTCACAAATACAAGACAAGAATTGTAGTAAAAGGTTTCAAACAAAAAGAAGGCCTTGACTAATTTGATACATACTCTCCGGTAACAAGGGTAACATCAATTCGAATGTTAATTGCCTTGGCAGCGGTATATGATCTTGAAATCCATCAAACAGATGTGAAAACCACATTCCTAAATGGAGAATTGGAGGAAGAAATTTACATACAATATCCTCAGGATTTTGTGATTCCAGGAAAAAAAAATAAGGTGTGTAAACTTGTTAAGTCACTTAATGGACTAGAACAAGCACCTAAGCAATGGCATGCAAAGTTTGACCAAACCATGTTGGCAAACAGATTCAAAATTAATGAATATGATAAATGTGTTTATATTAAAGACCCACCAAATCACCAGGTCATTGTGTATTTATATGTGGATGATATGTTGATCATTAGTAAATACATTTTAGAAATAAATGCAATGAAATGAGTGCTCGAGAGAAATTTCGATATGAAAGACCTTGGAGTTCCGTATGTGATCTTCGGAATAAGAATCCATAGAACTCCACAAGGGTTGACATTGTCATAGTCTTATTACATTGAAAAGGTACTTGACAAATTCAAGTCTATGGAATTTGGTATTGCCAAGACTCTATTGGATGTGAGCTTTGAACTTCGACAGAATGAAGGTGAAAGTGACTCACAATTGGTGTACGCAAGAGTATTGGGATGTTTAATGTATATAATAAACTGTACACGACCAGACATAACATGCATTATTAGTAAGTTGAGTCGGTACACGAGTAATCTTAATAAAACTCATTGGATGGCAATGGAAAGTGTTTTGGGGTATCTTAAATACACTCAAGACTACACTTTGCATTATTAAAAATATTCTACGGTACTTGAAGGATATAGTGATGTAAATTGGATCACCGGATCGAACGAAGTAAAAATCACAAGTGGATATGTATTTAGTATCGGTGGAGGAGCAGTTTCTTGAAAATCATCCAAACAGACTTGTATTGCTCGCTCTACAATGGAATCTGAATTTATCCCTTTAGATAAAGATGGTGGAGAAGGAGAATGGCTCCAAAATTTCTTGGAAGATATTTCTTATTGGCCCAAACCAGTGACACCAGTATGTTAACACTATGATAGCCAACCGGTGATAGGTAGGGCAGTGAGCATGATTTTTAATGGTAAATCTCGTCACATAAGACGGTGACATAATATCGTTAGAGAACTTCTCTCTAGTGGAATTATAACTGTTGACTACATGAAGTCAAAGGATAATGTGTCAGATCCACTTACAAAAGGCCTATCTAGAGAAAGAGTTGAGAGAATGTAACGTCCTGAAATATCATCCTGAGACGCCACACGGTTCCTAAGGCTACACGTAGCCTCAAGCTAACCCTTTAAGACAAAACACTACCCTTGGGTTCTAACACAATAACATACATGCTACGCTAAGAATATATATATATATAAGTACATATCATATCACATCGCACATGGCACGGAATATCGTTAGACTGTACATATATGGAATGTCTATACACAAACCAACCCAACAATACACTAGACTGACATAGTCTCTATACAACAAAATTAACGATCCATTGGGACAAACCCCCAACTGACTCCACAGACCAAAGGGATCACAAAACGAGAACACCAAAACTAGGAACTTGGTCCTTGAACTATGAGGACTCACCACTGAAGGAACGTAGATGCGACACTCGGATATCATTGTCGTGGCTGCGGCTGAGTACCTGAACCTACATCATGGTAAGAATGTAGCCCATAGAGAAATATGTGGGTCAGAACAAGATACGTACTGAGTATGTGGGAGCGCATGCAAAATATAAATAATATCATAAATTTCATAAAAACGTGCATACGGACCATAATGACACACCTGGCTTGAGTGACATTGAATCATGCAACTCATAACATCTTAGATAGGAAATGTAGGAGAAAAACCTCATAAATAATTATAGATAATCATAGGCAACTTGACTTACCACATCAAAACTCGGAGTGACTTGGTATTTCAATAAACATGACTCTTATGGACAGGGGAGTTTCCTATAACCGACAACCCCACGTGAGCTACGTGGAATACCAACGTTTGAAACCCCCGTTGGCAGGAGCGTCATACTCTTTTCCAGGGAGTATGACCTTAAAACTGCAATAATCACAATCGGGCTCTCTGGCCAATAATATCATCATCAAACAACCCTACGATGGCACATAGGTTTGGGGAAATACCAAATTTCCCTCTCGGTGCTAAGTACTACTCCCCGAAAAGCTCAGAACGCGTTAGGAAATCCACCACAACATCACAAGGGTCTATCATAAAGACCAAATCAAATCTCTTTGTCATTTATCAAATTATATCAATTTGTGGATTCCTAACTCAACACATTTTAGCTCAAAACATTTTAATCTTCCTCAACATCAACAAGGTATCAATGCATTGAACCATAACCGACTCGTCATTTGGACAAGGATATGATGACTCAATACATAATATTTTCAACAATTTAAATCATCAAAACCATCCGGAAAATTTCAAGACTCATTGCAACTTCAATATCAACATTTCTCAATTTGCCATCCAACTCTCATTTAAAGGTACTTGAGACATCAACCCATAGTAGGGATATAGAATTTCCAATATAAATTATAAATTCATAATAAGGAAATAGTGGAATGATAGTATAAATCAAGGCTTAAGAAATTAAATCATCATACTCTCATAATCAAATACTTTTTGGATATAATTCCATCTCAACATCATACACATATCGGATGACATAATTCCATAGCTCATGAACAATAATATAAGATATAAAATCATATTTCCAATTCATGGTAAAACATGTAAAATCTCATGTCAATGTAATTCAACAAAAACACCGAGCACAAGATTGAAAGGATAATCTTGTTCAAAGCCCCACATACCTAAAAATGGAAGATGAATATGAACTTCCGACTCCGGAACTTTATTCATGAAAATAAAGGGTGCTTCTCGAAGCCCTTAACATGATCAACTCGAATCCCAAATCAATTTGAAATTTGTACGGTTCAATCAAGAGACATAGAAGGATGAAATATGGAGTAGTAGGGTTGGGGTTTGAGCCTTAGGAAATTTTGGAGAAAAATGAGTTATTGAATTCTCTTAATGGAATTAAATCCATGGTTTACCCGGATGGATTGGAGTCGGAATGACCAAAATACCCTTAAAAATCAAATAATGTCAAATCTGTCCTTTGGTGGACTGTTTTGATAGGCTGAAGTAGATCGACCATAACCTTTTGCTCCGATGACAAAATTGGATGAAACCAATTTCATTGGAAAGAAGACTTTTAGAGATTTCTATTGATATATAGTAGCTCACCCAGATCATTTTTTAGAAGGAGTTATGATCGTTTGAAGTTGACCCTAAAATTCACCTGGCCTCAGTATTTTTTTTCTGCACATTTACTGTTCACCACTATTCACGGTTAGATCGGAATGATCATAACTCATCGCTCGAGTGTCCGTTTTGGATGATCCACATATATTTGGAAAGCTTAATCGATGATCTACGCGATTACGGATCGCATATCCAGAAATTCCACACAGAAAAATTATTAATCATGATAAAAAATAGAATTCAACACATTTTCGTTCGAGATCTTAACGGAATTTTTTTTTGGGGCATCACATCATCTCCCCGTTGGAAATATTCGTCATCAAATGTTGATAGGTAGGTCAAGAATACTATGAAAATGTGTATATAGAGAAAAATCATCTTTCCCAAGCATATACTCCATTCTAGTTTTTTTGTTTGTATATCGTAGAAAACACACAAGCCAAGATAAACATAGCAATAAGGATTAAATCAAAAGAGAACGATACCTTTGACATGCTCAGGATTTGTAGGAAAGAGGTGGGGATATTTGACACGCAAATCCGCTTCGACTTACCAAGTAGCGCTCTCCACGGATTGATTTTGCCAAAGCACTTTAACCAAAGGAACTTCCTTGTTTGTTAGCCTACGAACTTGAAAGTCAAAAACCTCAATAGGAATCTCTTCATATGAAAGACTATCTTGAATACCCAAGCTTTCGGAAGGATCAATCACAACAGAATCACCAATAGACTTCTTAAGCATAGAAACATGGAAAATCGGATGGACGTTAGATAACTCCGCGGGCAATTCAACCTTATACGCTACCTTCCTAATGCGATCCACAATCTTATAGGGACCAATGTAACGGGGACTTAGTTTCCCTTTATTCCCAAATCTCTTCACCCCTTTCATGGGTGAAACTTTCAAGTACACTAAATCACCAACATCAAATTCAAGGTCTTTCCTCCTTACATCTACGTATGATTTTTGACGACTTTGGGCGGTTTTCAACCTTTCCCGAATTAACTTAACCTTCTCCATGTCCTCAAACACCGCATTCGGTCCAGTCGCGGAAGCCTCACCAACTTCAAACCAACCAATGGGTGATCTACACCTTCTACCATACAAATCTTCAAATGGGGCCATTCTAATAGTAGCATGAAAACTGTTATTGTTAGCAAACTCGATTAATGCTAAGTGCTCATCCCAACTACCTTTAAAATCAAGCACACAAGCCCTCAACATATCTTCTAAAGTATGAATGGTCCGCTCGTCCTGACCATCTGTTTGCGGATGGAAAGCAGAACTTAAACGAATTTGGGTACCGAGACCCTTCTGGAAAGATTTCCAAAACTGAGAGGTAAACTGAGTACCTCTGTCAGAAATAATAGCCAAAGGGATTCCATAAAGTCTGATGAGTTCTTGAATATATATTCTAGCATAATCTTCAACTGTATACGATGAATGCACAGGCAAGAAATGAGCTGATTTCGTCAGCCGATCTACGACAATCCAAATCGAATCATGATGGCGACGAGAAGGAGGCAAACCAACTATGAAGCCCATATTCACTTCTTCCCACTTCCAAGTTGGAATGCTAAACTCTTACATGACGCCACTGGGCCTTTGATGCTCTATTTTAACTTGTTGACACGTGGAATACTTTGCCACAAATTTTGCTATGTTCCTCTACATACCGTTCCACCTATAGATTTCCCGCAAGTCGTGGTATATCTTGGTAGCACCAGGATGGATGGAGTATCGCGTATCATTCGCTTCCGCCATAATCCTCTGCTTCAAGTTATCAATATCAGGAACACATAATCTTTCTCGGAGACTCAAAACGCCATCTCCCCCTTGGGAGAAAACCTCCACCTTTTGGTCTTTAATTGACTCTTCTAACCTGACCAAGGTAGGATCCCTGTCTTGCTTCTCCTTCACTTCCGAAACTAAAGAGGATTCGGAACTGCTTTGCACTCCTATACTACCCTTAGCATAACCAAGAAACCTAACCCCTAATTTATCCAAATGATGTACCTCACGGGACAACTCCTTCTTACCAATCTCCACATGTGCTACGCTACCCATGGACTTTCGACTAAGGGCATCTGCTACTACATTGGCCTTGCCCGGATGATATACCACGCTCATATCATAATATTTCAACAGTTCTAACCATCGTCTCTGCCTAAGATTCAACTCCTTTTGGGTGAATACATACTGCAAGCTCTTATGGTCCGTGAAGACATCGACATAGAGACCATACAAATAATGTCTCCAGATTTTCAAAGCAAAAACCATGTTAGCTAATTCAAGGTCATGGGTAGGATAATTCTTCTCGTGAGGCTTTAGCTTCCTGGAAGCATAAGCTATAACCTTGCCCTTTCGTATCAATACACAACCCAAATCGACTCTGGAAGCATCGCAATAAACCACAAAACCATCAACACCGTCAGGCAAAGTCAACACAGGGGCTGAAATGAGTCGAGTCATCAACTCCTGAATACTCTTCTCGCAAGATTCGGACCACAGGAACTTTACTTTCTTTTGGGGCAAACGGGTCATAGGAGACGCAATATATGAAAACCCTTCAACAAAACAATGATAATAACCAGCTAGACCCAAGAAACTTTGGATATCAAAAGGAGAAATAGGTCTAGGCCAACTCTTTATAGCCTCTATCTTTTGAGGATCAACTCTAATACCTTCGGAAGAAACAACATGACCCAAGAAGGCTACAGAGTTCAATTGGAACTCACACTTACTGAACTTAGCATACAACCGATGATTTCGAAGAGTTTCCAATACGATTCGGAGATGATCCGCATGATCACCCTCACTTCGGGAGTAAATAAGAATAGCATCAAGGAACACTATTACAAATAAATCCAGATATGGCCGGAATACACGGTTCATAAGATCCATGAAAGCCACTGGAGCATTAGTTAACCCGAAAGACATCACTAGAAATTCAAAATGATCGTAACGGGTTTGGGAGGCTGTCTTGGGGATATCACATTCCCTAACCTTAAGTTGGTGATAACCGGATCTGAGGTCTATCTTCGAAAAGTAGCTCGCACCTTGCAATTGATCAAATAAATCATCAATTCGAGGAAACGGATATTTATTCTTGATAGTAACCCTATTAAGCTGTCAGTAATCAATACACATCCGCAAAGAACCATCTTTCTTACGCACAAACAGGACAAGTGCACACCATGAGGACACACTAGGTCTGATAAAGCTTTTTTCTAAAAGATCTTTCAATTGCTCCTTCAACTCTTTAAGTTCTGCGGGAGCCATGCGATACAGAGGAATGGAAATAGGCTGAGTATCAGGAAGAAGGTTAATCCCGAACTCTATCTCTCTATCAAGAGGTATTCTAGGGAGATCTTCTGGAAAGATATCAAGAAACTCATTAACAACATTAATTGACTGAATGGTCGGGGTTTCAGACTTAGTGTCTTTAACCCGAAGGAAATCAACTTCCTAGCTTTGAGATAGGATATGAAACGACCCTTAGGAATCACAGAACTCCCGAACCATTCGAGGATAGGTTCATCAGGAAACTGAAACTTGACCACACAGGAACGATAATTAATAGATGCATAGCATGAGTGAAGCCAATCCATACCCAGAATGATATCAAAGTCAACCATATCTAGCTTAATCAAATCAACATACATAACCCGATGAAAGACAGTAATAAGACATTTCTTATACACCCACTTAGCAATGACAGACTCTCCTACCGGAGTAGAAACCAAAATAGGCTCAGAAATTAGTTCAGGATCCATTTCAAAATTTACAGCAACCAGAGGTGTCACATAATAAAAACTCAAATCGGGGTCCATCAACACATAGACATCAAAATAGAAAACACGGAGCATACCAGTGAAAACATCAGGAGAGTCCTCCTGCTCCTGATGAGGTGGTATAGCATAGAAATAATTCTGGCGTTGACCACCGGCAGTACTAGATGAAGCACTCTGAGGAGGAACTGGACGGCCTGCGGGAGGTAGGGCACTGGTAGCCTGACTCTAGGGACGGGCATTACGACTCCGCTGTCTGGTATACGGGCAGTCTCTAAGTATGTGGCCGAACTTTCCACAACCAAAAGAGCCTCGCTGCCCCATATAACACTCCCCAAAATGGTCTTTACCACACTTAGCACATGAAGGAGGATGAGGCCGGTTGCTTACACTGTCCTCAGACCTGGTAGGTACCGACCTATTCATGAGATCCTGCCTGCCCCGATATATGGGAGCACTAGCTGAGGAAGGCGCATGTATAAATGGACGTCTCTAAAACTGAGGGTGACTCCCTTCGGAGAATCTAGTCTGACCAGACTCCTGTTGCTTTGATCTGACTCTCTTAATCCCTCTTACTCTTTCTCTTTCCTTTATCTTGTCTGACTCAATCTGTTGGGCGTGAATCATTTACCTTGGAAGATCAATCTCCCTGTTGATCATAGAAGATCTATATTCTTTCACCACATAACTCGACACCCCAGTTAGAAACTTGCTCATACTAGTCCTCGAGTCAGCCATCATTTTGGGAGTGTACTTCGGTAGCTGATTAAACTTAAGACAATACTCCTTAACCGACATAGAGACATGTCTCAAATTCATGAACCCCTCTATCTTAGCTTCCCGTAACTCAAGAGGAAATAATCTATCCAGGAAAGCATCTTGGAACAATTGCTAAGTCACCGAAGCGGTATCTTCCTCTCTACCCTTATTCCACATCTGCACCCAGTCATAGGCAATATCCTTCAACCGATAAGAAGCCAGCTCCACACTTTCTTCCTCAGTCACGTGCATAATCTGTGTAATTTTCTTCATTTCATCAACATACATCTGCGGGTCCTCACCTGCTATCGACCCATGAAACTCTGGCTGATTCATCCGCATAAAATCATGAATTTGTGCTGCTGCCGAATTATTTTCCTGCGGAGGTAGAGCATTGGCCTGAGTATTGGCGGTAACTTCCTGGGCTAGCATCTGAAAAGCTACCCAAAATTTGGAATGGGATACCGTTTCATGTAACAAATCAACGGGTTGAGGTTGGTTGTTGTTTCATGTAACATGGAGGCATTTTCTGACGTAAGAACACATGAATTAATAGTAGAAGGAAACAATTGTAAGCATGATAGACTCTTGTAGAAAGAAAGAAAGAAATGACTTTTCCTAGAACGCCCCACAGCCTCTTGATCATAGATGTGGAGAAAGAAAGAAACACACTGATGCTCAAGACTCTACGTAACGCGGATTGTCAGACTACCTAGGACTCTTCACAACCTTAGGCTCTGATACCAAGTTTGTAACGCCACGAAATATCATCCCGAGATGCCACACGGTGCCCAAGGCTACACGTAGCCTCAAGCTAACCCTTTAAGCCAAAAGAATACCCTTGGGTTCCAACACAACAACATACATGCTACACTAAGGATATATATAAGTACATATCATATCACATCGCACATGGCACAGAATATCATTAGACTATACATATATGGAATGTCTATACACAAACCAACCCAACAATACACTAGTCTGACATAGCCTCTATACAGCAAAATCAACGAGCCATTGGGACAAACCCACAAATGACTCAATAGACAAAAGGGATCACAAAACAACAACACCAAAACTAGCATCTTGGTCCTCGAACCATGAGGTATCACCACTGAAGGAACGTAGATGCGACACTCGGATATCACTGTCGTGGCTGCGGCTGGGTACTTGAACCTACATCATGGTAATAATGTAGCCCATAGAGAAATATGTGGGTCAGCACAAGATACGTACTGAGTATGTGGGGGCGCATGCAAAATATAAATAATAGCATAAATTTCGTAAAAACGTACATACGGACCTTAATGATACACTTGTCTTGAGTGACATTGAATCATGCAACTCATAACATCTTAGATAGGAAATGTAGGAGAAAAACCTCATAAATCATTATAGATCATCATAGGCAACTTGACTTACCACATCAAAACTCGGAGTGACTCGGTATTTCAATAAACATGACTCTTATGGACAGGAGAGTTTCCTATAATCGACAACCCCACGTGAGCTACGTGGAATACCAATGTTTGAAACCCCCGTTGGCGGGAGCGTCATACTCTTTTCCAGGGAGTACGACCTTAAAACTGTAATAATCATAATTGGGCTATCTGGCCAATAATATCATCATCAAACAACCCTACGGTGGCACATAGGTTTGGGGAAATACCAAATTTCCCTCTTGGTGCTAAGTACTACTCCCCGACAAGCTCAGAACGCATTAGGAAATCCACCACAACATCACAAGGGTCTATCATAAAGACCAAATCAAATCTCTTTCTCATTTATCAAATCATATCAATTTGTGTATTCCTAACTCAACACCTTTTAGCTCAAAATATTTTAATCTTCCTCAATATCAACAAGGTTCAATGCATTGAACCATAACCGACTCGACATTTGGACAAGGATATAAAGGCTCAATACATAATATTTTCAACAATTTAACTCATCAAAACCATCCAAAAAATACCAAGACTCATTGCAACTTCAATATCAACATTTCTCAATTTGCCATCCAACTCTCATTTAAAGGTACTTGAGACATCAACCTATAGTAGGAATATAGAAATTTCAATATCAATTATAAATTCATAATAAGGAAATAGTTGAATGATAGTATAAATCAAGGCTTAACAAATTAAATCATCATACTCTCATAATCAAATACTTTTTGGATATAATTCCATCTCAACATCATACACATATCGGATGACATAATCCCATAACTCATGAAAAATAATATAAGATATAAAACCATATTTTTAATTCATGGTAAAACATGTAAAATCTCATGTCAATGTAATTCAACAAAAATACCGGGCACAAGATCGAAAGGATAATCTTGTTCAAAGCCCCACATACCTAAAAATGGAAGATGAATATGAACTTCTGACTCCAGAACTTTATTCACAAAAATAAAGGGTGCTTCTCGAAGCCCTTAACATGATCAACTCGAATCCCAAATCAATTTGAAATTTCTACGGTTCAATCAAGAGACATAGAAGGATGAAATTTGGAGTAGTAGGGTTGGGGTTTGAGCCTTAGGAAATTTTGGAGAAAAATGAGCTATTGAATGCTCTTAATGGAATTAAATCCATGGTTTACCCGGATGAATTGGAGTGGGAATGACCAAAATACCCTTAAAAATCAAATAATGTCAAATCTGTCCTTTGGTGGACTGTTTTGATAGGCTGAAGTAGATCGACCATAACTTTTTGCTCCGATGGCCAAATTGGATGAAATAAATTTCATTGGAAAGAGGACTTTCAGAGATTTCTGTTGATATATAGTAGCTCACCCATATCATTTTTTACAAGGAGTTATGATCGTTTGAATTTGACCCTAAAATTCGCCTGACCTCAGTATTTTTTTCCTGCACATTTACTGTTCACCACTATTGACGGCTAGATCGGAATGATCATAACTCATCGCTCGAGTGTCCGTTTTGGATGATCCATATATCATTGGAAATATTATTCGATGCTATACATGATAATGGGTCGTATATCTAGAAATTCTACACAGAAAAATTATTAATCACGATAAAGAACAGAATTCAACACATTTTTGTCCGAGATCTTAACGAAATTTTTTTTCCGGGGCATCACAGAGAACATACAAGGGAATGGCTTTAAAGCCTACAACAAGTCAGCATGGCGATAACTCTACCTAGCAGACTGGAGATCCCAAGAGCTAGGTTCAAGGAGATCAAACAAAGTTGTGTCTGACAGGTTTACCATTGTCAAAATACCAACCCATTCTCATGATGTGGACAATGTTTAGTAAACAAGTGTCACGACCCGAGCCGGGGCCCTGGACGTAACGAGCATCCCGAACCATGGAGGCCTGAGAGCCCTTCTAAATCTGGTAATCATGCACAATATTTATATAGTATTAGAAAATTTGTGGAAATACAAAACAATACGGAATCATAGTCATACTCTGAAATATGTGCAACAATGTGGAAATAAGTTTATTAACATTTAAACATATTTCTCAGTCTACAAAATCTCTACTACACATGACATTAATAATTGTCTGAAACCTGGGACAAGTCCCCCAGTGGACCAAAACCAAAGTAAAAATAATATGTCTAAAAAGAGATATGCCTTTCAGAATAAAGAAGGCTCACCACTGCAATCTTTGCTTCTATCTGAAAGCTCTACGGATTAGCAGGACTTCTAGACTGAGCCTCAGACCCTGGAAGGTAGGGGGTCAATACAGTTGTTCTGGTACGCAGAGCAAATCCAAAGTAATAATTTTTTTATTCAACATATATGAGAGCAATTTAAAATAGTTCATAAATATATCATATGGTAAGAATCACATGGGCATATTTAAAAGACTCTATAAAATCATTTGAACTCGGTGAAACTCTTTATTTTACTTCTGCGCTAGGTGGTATCCCTATAACTCAAAAATTCCATGGGCTATATGGAATCGACCATTAACTCGACAGCCAAGCCCCCAACCCAAGTTTGCCGCAAGGGCCGGAGTCTCTATCTCTACTATGCGACAGGGTCGTCGCCAACATAAAATAATAATATATCCGTATCGACAAAATACGGTTTTAGGCTAAGAGTTTCTTGAACTCAAGCCTTTTTCGGGTAACCACCTAACCCTCTTTAAGCCCATTTTTAACTCTTTAAAACATTTCAGTCTCTGAAATCAAATTCTAAAAAACTCTAGATCTGTTATGTCATACATTTATATGGTATCGTCATACCATTGACTTGAAAGTCGCATCTTTGTGCCATTAATAGCATATTATAATCTCTGTTTCAAAACATAAGGTTTGGGACCACCATATCAATAAATCAATTCAAAGAACTCTATCTTAAAACTCATGTAAACACATTCAAGAAACTCTCTTTTTCAATAATTCAAATACACAAGGTGGTCATATCAAAGTACTCAATCACATACAACTCTTACTCTTTAACACAAGAACATAATTATATCAAGAAACTCCCTATAATCATCTCTAAATCACGCCCAAATACTATGATATTGAGAAAACTCTTTTCAAATCATAAATCATGCATTTCAAACCATTCATAATAAGATCATAAACTTAAATTCATCACAATAGAGGGATTTCATAATTTGTGCTCTCAAACAATCTTCAATCTAAATTTTCATACATATACATATACATATAAATCAATTTTAAGGGGAAAAGACCTAAAGGCCAAAACAACAATGTCATTAAAACATTCATGATGCATAATTAAGACATGGATTCCAAAACCCCTTTGTAATTTCATGCTTGATAATCTTTAAATCATACTCAAGTGTTTCAACAAGCCCATGTAGATTTAGGATAAACCCCACGTAGCTTAGATTGTTTAGTTTGAAAGATGGAGCCCGTATGTTGATTCGTTTCTAAGAATTCTTGATCTTAGGAATGAGTTCTTAAATCTTTGGGGGAGGAGTTAGGGTTCTGATTTTGAGAGGAAAAGTGAAAAATACGCAATTTTGACTTCTTTGGGATGATATTATATGTTATAGATGGATTTTGGGTGAGGGGAAATGACCACGGTGCCCCTAGACCCATTAGAAATTGAAATAATGCATAACACAGTCTTATATCCGCATCTGTTTTCATGTCGACGTGATCTCGATGCGACACGTCATGATTGCATCGGCTTACTGCCTCACACGGAAAAAGCCATAACTTTTCATTCAGTTGTCAAATTTTGGCAAAACTGGTATCATTGGAAAGTTAATTCAATTATCTACTATATGGTGGGTCTTGATATGAAAAATTCTATGTGTATAAGGAGTTATCCACATTCAAAGTAGACCCTTCTGGAATCGAATATTAAATTTTGGATGAATCAAAGGTTCTTAGCTCAACTTTGCTCTAGGCCATTTCTACAAACATTTTTCACCTCATAACCACTTCATATACTAGGAAAAAGATCATGACACATGCATCTAACCATAAACCATGAAATTAGAGCTTACACACGTAGGAACGATGGTTCGATTTCTAGCTTGAAAATATGGGGTGTTACATTATCTCTCCCTTCTCATCATTCATCCCTGAATGATGAGTGGGAACCTTTTGATGTTCAGAAAGTTTAGATTACAGAACGTAGTCTCACATTGAACAATTTTTCTCAACAACACATACAATGGAATCAAACGAGTTTTTTGATAATCCCGAGTGAATCATGAAAACATGAATCATGAGATAATGAGACTACATAGTGATGATCTTGCACATGAGCTCTATGCACCATAATCTTCACAACATAAGAAAGGGATTTATTTGATTATCAAAGACCTGATTTATATTGGTACTAATAATGAAATAAAATTTCTCGGAAGATAGATTAGAATCATTCTCCACCTCTCATGATACAGCGAAATAGACCTTATACTTACAAACACTACTCATCTATGACCCAAACAAAAAATAACACACTTCATTATTTCCAATTTACAATTATCCAATCACACATCTAGCCACAAGAATATGAGTCCCACTACTTAATACTACTATGCTGAAGCCTAACTCGGAGTAACAAGGTGATAACTTTAAACTATAGGACCATGTACTTTACATCCCATTACAAATATTATCATCAAACACCCTCGAGATTTCATTTAGAGAGTACTAACCACGTAGCACATAGATTTGTATTTCTAGCAACCACAACATTCAAGCCTAATCATTACTATACCCACTACATGGATTTCCCCACTAAGAACAATAATTTTAATCAATCTAACATATATTTTCACCACCTTCCTCCTTCTTAGCTATTTCACACAACAAAAGTTCATCTCCTTCTTTTCCCTTTCCACCTATAGCCTCAGCTCAAGAATCAGATTAATTTTTTTAACCTTCAAGAACATCTGCAAGAACATCTACTTCTCTACCTAACACATCACCACTCTTCCACAACCACCATTATACTATCATACGGAGGGTAATTAAGGGACCCGATGTAACACCCCGTATTTTTCCTAGCTTAAAATTCATTCCTAGAATGTTAAGAGTGTGTTTAAAAACTGAATAACATTTATTTCATACGGAATTTTCCATATTTAGAACTTCAATTGTGTGGGAAATTAAATAATCTTTTCATAGATATAAAATTATCCCAAATACGACACTCGGTGAAGAAGTTAGAGCATTGTAAGTAATGCAGTATTCCACCTAGGCACTCACAGCGTCGCGGTGGATTCCAAAATGGCAATCTTCACATTCCAGTGGACCTCTGTGATATTAGAGAATTGTGGATAGGACTAAATTCTCAATTTTCAATTTCCAGTGGCGCAACACGATAGCACCGCATTGCGCCAGAGTGTAAATTCACACCTGTCCTTTTCCAGTAGGTTAACGCGATTTCAACGCGTCACGGTGAAGGTGTAATTGTCGTACTCTTGATTCATAATTCAAATTCTTGTTTCATGATTTTAATCCTAAGTACGTGAATCTCTTATTAGGTGAATTATGTTCATAGAAGTCACTTAGAGCCAAGTGAACCTAAGAACATTAGATTCGACAAAAATTTGGCATTCAATCCTACAAGGGTCTATTTTAAACTTGTATAATATTTTATATACATGAAATTTCCATCCCAAGACCCACCAAATTTTAGATAATTGAATTAGCTTTCCGACGATACCAATTCTGCAAAAATCTTATATCCGAGCAAAAAGTTATAGCCATTTTAGTGTTAGCCAGTGAGCTGCCGCGATGGTAGTGCGTCGCGCTGAAGGGAAAAATCGGGATGCGGGTTAAAAATTTCTGTTTTAAAGTAATAATGGGCAATGGGTTCTTTTCCCACCTCAACCTGGGTCATAAAAACACGATCTAAGGCTTCAAATGGGGCATTATTTGCCCTCATTCTCCAATTTTTCCCTCAAGAACAACCCTAATAAATTTCCTCAAGAATCATTAATTCCATCTTCTTATCTTCAACAAAAATATCAAGAATTTAGGGTTTCTTATCGAAGAACTTCAAGAATGATATCAATATAATCTCCAAAGTACTCAAAGTTCAAGCATTTACATTCAATTTCATCATCCAAGCTCCAAGAGTCAAGCTTTCTTCATCAAATCAAGTCAATTAAGGTATGTGAGGTTTTAACATGGACAATCCTTTCGTCCTTGTTCCCAAAACTTATTTTAAGTTATGAATTTCTGAATTTTAATATGATTTTTATGAAAGTTAAGTTAGGGTTTATACCCAATTTATATTGTTTGAAGATTATGAGTTTACAAGTGATTAAATATTGAATGGCATGACTATATTCATGTATATATGCACATAACACAATTTTCCTGATTTTCGAAAGTGAGTTTAAGTATGATATTGAGATTCTTGACCTTATTATTTTGATGGTGTTGAAGTATTTTCAAGAAGAATATTGAAATTGAATGATTTTGAATTTTTCTATGATTTTGAATGTTTATATATGAGTTCTAAATTGGAATTCATACCCATTATCACTATTTATAAGATTTTGAATTTTCGAGAGTTGTTGAGGATAAATTTCATGAGTTAGTTTATATTTTCATGAGTATTGCTGAAATTTCCAGATTTTAATATGATTTACGAATGTTTATGTTATCAAGCATGAATTTTGAGATGTTTTGACATGAATTTGAAGCATGAGCTTTAATCCCTAAGATTGAGTTTTGATATTTTAAGAAGATTATATTTTTAGCATGCTTTGATAAGCAAGATTTGATCTTTTGATTCCTGCTTGAAGCGATTTCTCCTCGCTTAAGGAACTGAGATTTTTCTATGAGTTTGCATAAACCTTAACACTTGGGCTAAAACCGACATAGGATGAATTGGTGACATATAATAACATATTCTCTTAGAACCAAGCATGTTGAGAGACACAGATTTTTATGGATTACGAACAACAGAACATATGTCTAGAATACGTGAAAGACTGGATTACTGAGAGGAATTATTGCTTCTAGTTTGGAGGTCAAATCATAAGCATAAGTCCATAGAGTACTCAAACCGTAGGCATCGGCATGACTTGAACAAACGATGTAATACATTAGTAGGATACTCTCCCAAATTGGAGTAGGATAATTATGCTTGAGTAGAAATAGGTTTATCATGGTTTCTCCCCACAACTTGCCATTCTGAGAACGTTCGAGAAATACCTTAATTCACTATTTCCCCCTTAGACGAAAGTCATAACCCTCAACTTACGGAAATATACCCTTATTAAATCTATAGCCACAACTCTCTACCCAAAAGAGACATCACCGCATACTTAAATTCTAAACTCTCCTTGAAGAACTGAACCTTGAAGGCCTTACTTCTCTGTATATGCTACTCTTACCTTTTGTTAGCCTCTACAACCATCACTCTACAACTCCCACTCTCTTGAGCGCACACATTCACACTCTCTATCACAAAAGGGGATATCAAAATACCCATGAACATAACTAATCTCATTAATATCTAATACAAAGACACTAAATTATTTTCAAGGACATCCCCTTTCAGGGACACAAATTGTAATTTATCCTATCTCTCAAAGTCATAAACTTACGACTAACATTTTTATGGGCATAGACACCCACGCTTCTAAATACATAACGCTCCCTCTTCAATTCCTTAGAATGCTATTCTTACACCTCTAATTACAAAACCTACAACTTCACAAAATCTGCAAGACTATACCAAAGGCGCACATTGCCTATCTATGTCTCCTCAATTTAACTCTAAAGGGCATCATACAACAACTTATCAGACTGTTCCATATTACAAGATTCATGAAATAAATCTTGGTACATAAAACTCTTATTCACGTAAATCTTTATTCAACAACTGTAACGCCCCGCACTTTCCTAAGATAGAAAACAAACCGTTGTTCATTTATGTGAAAACCCCAATTATGTAATCCATATTTGGGCACCTAAGTTACCAAGAGTACCCTAGTTATAAGAGAACTTATGATGTTACAACTGTGGTTATATGAGTCACTTAAGGTAGTACAAGCTAAGAGTTTCAAAATCCATCAAGTTTTAGTGTTTGAATTTGCAAGGATCATCATTGAATGATCATAACTTGATAAATATGTGGTATTTATTAATATTTATACCTAAAATATTATAGAGAATCTAATTAGCTTTCCAACGATACCAATTTTACCAAAATCCAACACCCGAGCTAGGAGTTATGGCTTTGCGTAGTAGAGAGCGTCGCCTAACCAATCGCACATGGCCACTGGAAAGCATATGTGGCACCTATGTAAATATAGGCAATAAAATATGAGGCGCCTATGTAAATATAGGCGATATCATATGCGGCGCCTATGTAAATATATGAGATATCATATGCGGTGCATATCTTATGATTTCAAGTGACTTAAACACTCTGTTTTTGGGTTATTTTGAGGGAAATTAAGTCTTTTGGCACTCCTTACACACCCCTAAACTTAACCTTACGAATTTAATAGATTCTAAACACATCATAGCCCTATTATCAGTCTAAGTTCATCAACCAAGAGCACTAAAGAAGAAAAACAACTAGGGTTACACAATCAACATTGAGGGTCCAATGTTTGAACAAATCCGTTACCATAAAGGTATGTGGGGTTATGAACAAGAACACCCGTTCATTCTTGTGCCCAAAGTTTGCATTATTTTACAAAGATACATGATTTTTACATGTTTTATAATGAATTTAAAGTGATAAATATTATCCTATGTTGTTGTTCAAGATACTATGATTATTTTGAATGTTAAGAAAACAAATTCCATGAGTTTGAGATTATTGTTATGATTAAAGGCTGAAATGTTTCAGATTTCCATACAAATTATGCATGCTTGTGATATAAAGCATAAATGTTGAAATGTTTTGATTAAGTATCTCTATAAGGGTCATTAACCCACATTGAGATTGTTGTTTTGAGAATTTATGTGCTACATGCACCCATGTTTAGACTATTTTTGATGAAGTATAGAAAGATTTGACCATTTGGTCACAACAGAGTTAAAATCCACTTTATGAAACGAGTTACGGATTTTATCATTTATTTAACTTAAGAAATATGAGATTACCCTTAATGTGGATTTTTCTTGAGATTCTTGAGCATAGTATTGGGAGTAGTATTTAGCACCGAGTTGGGTATGTTACTATGGTTTCATACCCCAGAACTACGTGCCACCGTAGGTTGAGACATTGACTTCCACTATATGTGGAAAATTAAGATAGTGATCACTGAGATTAGATTGTTCTAATCCGATGGCAAGGGTGGGACAACCCTAACCTTACGGGGGAGTGTAATGCGACATAATGGGTGCTCACATGGTGTACATGTTGGTTAGAAGAACCTCCCAAAGATTCATCCCTCATTCTTAGATTGATTTTACTGATGTAAAAGAGATTTGAAATGCAGATTTATGATGTATTCAATATTCCAGATTTCACTAAGATTTCTTTGATGATTTGGAATAGAGATGGAAGTGAATTGAGATTTATTATGATGACTCACATGTTTCACCCGATATATTTTACTCTCTTATGATTATGATGATTTTAATTCGAGCTAAGTGAGTCATTTATATCAGCATATATAATTTTATAAACTGTGATGATATTAAGATATTATTTTATATATGCATTGCATCCCCATATGCTCGGTACGTTTCCATGGTACTGACCCACATATTCGTATGTGGGCTTCATTTTCTTCGAATATAGGTACAATGTATAGGGTACATCTTCATATCCAGTCAGTTCGCGACATCCAGTCAGCAGGTGATGAGTCCTTTTGATTCAAGGGCTTGAGTTAGTTATACAGTTTGAGAAGTTTTGTATTTTTTTTATTCAGTTGTATTGAGTAAGGTTAGTCGGGAGTCATGACCCGGCTACCTACAGTCAGTACTAGTAAAGTCTTCATAGACGATCAGTAGATGTTGATGTATTCTATTTCAGTTTTGCTTATAAAAGCATAGTTGTAATCTTGTAAATTTAGTTTTGTATCTGTCATATTCAGAAAAGAGTTATTTATGTAGATTTATATAGATTTATAGTTTTTGTTCAGTTGCTTATGAGTTATGCCAGTAAAAGGGTTAGCATGGGGTCACTTTAGATCCTAATCACCATGTGACGTCTCGGGACCCAATTTAGGGGTGTTATAAACTTGGTATCAGAGCATAGAGTTCAAGTGTCCTAGGGTGTCTGTGAAGCCGTATCTAGTAGAGTATTGCAGAACGGTATAGAGACGTCTGTACTTTTATTTGAGAGGCTACAGGGCATTTAGGAAATGTCTCCAATCTTTCAATTCTTAAATTGTGCTATCAAAAAGTTCTCCAAGAAACTTATACAGATTCTGATCTTACTCAAGTCAGGACATCTCTGCCTTATTTTTAAAGTATCAAAAATAGTTTAGCTTCATTCTCCATTGATAGTTATGGGACTGTAAGAGAGATAGAAAGTATCCTGTCAGTACTTTTGAGTTCCAAAAACTGAAGTGCTTTATCAGGCCTGTAGAAATCGTGCACAAAGCCTGAGTCAGATGTGCTTTCGAATTTCTCCTCATAATCCATAATGATTATACTTCTTTATCTATGTTCTTGAAGTAACATGTTCGGTAAGTTCTAGTTCCTCCCCAAATAATGCTTTTATAATTGCTAGCAGAAGTTTTAGAAGTTTCATAAAGAGGCTTGAGAGGATCCTTCTAGTATGTTATAGGTCCATCAGATTTGATGTTATACCCTTGTTCTTATTAGTTATTTAATTAAGACAGAGTAAGGTGTATTCTTAGATCGTTGAATGTTGTGTGTCAAGTATCTATCTCTTTTATTATGTAATCTTGTTATCATTATGTTTGTGAAAAATCAAAGTCTAGTGAAGCCGTGTGAGTACTATTTTGATTCACTAGCATAGTTGATTTGTTATTCATCTAATTTTCTTGTGAAAATACAAAACCAAAGTCTAGTGAAGCCGTTTGAGGCCTATTTCAATTCAGTAGCAACTTGTTATTTATCTTGTTGTTCTGGTGTTAGTTGAAAGTGTGGGTTTCTGTGTAGTGACGGAAGTAGTAATGTTTAGTTGAAAGTCTTATGTTAGTTGAACTTGTGGGTTTAGAAGTGTAGTGGCAAGAAACGTGGTAAGGGCGATTTATTGAATATGTATAGCTGAATTTTGCTTATGATTGAATTAGTAATGAAGTGATATACCCTTGTTTGTTAGTTTAGTTAAGTTAGAGAAGGATATTATTAGTTAAGGTGGATTGTTGTTTGCTTGAAGTATGAAAAGAGTTATTGATGGTATTTGTTGCACTAGGAAAGTATAGGTATTGATGGAAGTACTTGGTGGTTGGGTATTGTTAATTTAGGCTTTCCTGAGATTGCAAGAGGAAGTTTAGTTGAAATTTATAGAGCTATGAAAGTAATTTAGGTGTGAAGATGGGTAAATAGTAATGATGTGAAGAAGGAGGATGTGTTAACAGATTATGAATAAGATAGGCCATATGATTATGATCGATTGTCATTGTGTACTAGTTCTTCTTAATGCTATATTCTATAGTTTTGAAGTGAAAATTGTGTGTGATATTGGGTTATAAATCATGTTTAGCTCTAGACATTAAGTTTGAACAGTTGATGGTTCGATTGTTGATGTTAGTTATATGGTGGTGATCTAGTAGGCCTGAAAAGTGAATGCATGAGTATAAGATCATGTGTTCGTAATTAAGTATGGTGTAGAGGTGTGCCCAAGGTGCTATGGGGATGCATTATTTTTTGAGGATTATTGCATATTTTGTGGTTAGTAGTAACATTGAATTTCTAGGTGGAGAAAGGCTAGTTAGATAATTTATGTTGTTCTTGATAGCTAAGTTAAGGAGTTATGATTGAAGATGTTGAGTCTTTTTAGTATGATTTTATTCTCATGTTTTGGGAAAAATAAAAGTATAGAAGTGTGATCTTGGTAGGCTATGATTATGTGATTAGAGATGTAGATATGGTTGCAAATGAGAGTGTAAGTCTTTGATGATGATTATTAAAGCTAGGAATTAAGGATGACATATGGATGGGTTGTTAAAGAATGAAGTCGATAAGTTCAAAATTAGTTTATTCTTGTTAGTTTAGCATTTAAGTGTAGATAATAGAATGATGAAATTATGGCTTAATCTCGAGGATATGTAGTAGACAATCATACTTAGAATACCAGCTTTGACCTAAGGGGGAGATGGTTAGTGAAGAACCAAATCGAGTTTTGAGAATTAGATAGTGATACATGTCAATAATGAGTTATGATGAGATAGTGATTCCTTCTTACTCTAGAGTATTCCTTGGATTTCAGTCATTACAACACCAAATCCATCACTTGTTTGACAAATCCATGACACAGGCCTATGCTTATACCTATTATGTGTGCTCAAGACCATTCTCGTCTTCTAGCAAGCATGTAACAACTTCACTCTATGATTCGAGTGCTCTCTTATGAATCTATGAACTCCAATCTTTTGTTTAATAGCTAATGATAAGTATAAACTCATGATTCGGAGTATGACCAATTTTTAAACTCCTTATACTGGTGAATTTCACATTATATCATGCATGTCCTCAGCTTAGATTTCTTTAATGAATCCATGCCTTTGATATTTTATTCCTCAGGACAAAGATAAGTGTTAATGTTATGTATTGTAGTTTTCGTGCTTCTGGTTCATATGTGTTAGCCCTTTGGTGACCTCTTCCTATGTTAAGATAGTAGTGATGATAGTGGATAATCAATGGTTTATATGTGAGAGAGTTGATGACCCTCATTAAGGAAGATTATTTATGCTTTTCTATCTAAGGCTAAAGTGTGAAGTAAGATTGAGGCAAAGTCTTTGATACATGACATGGTTAGTTTGAAATTGTGTGTATGTTTTTAAGAATAGTGCAAGAAAATTGTTATTGATAAAGGTTTAGAGTATATGCGAAGTACAACTTTATGGGTATTTTCCTTAAAGTAATATGTGATTTTTAATGATAGGCTTGAATGTCATGTTGGGTGTAAGATGATGAATGCAATATGCACTAGTGAATATATATCAAGGGTTTTAAATTAGTCATTGAAGTGGTAAGGCATGTTATGCTTAGGGTGTGAGCTCTAAGAAGATATAGAATATTGAACCTTGTACTTTAGACTAGTATTGTGGTTTTGGATGTTGTATCTTGTGATTTAGTGTTAGGCTTGATCAAGGTGAGAGAACTTAGTTTAGTTTAGACCTTAGTACGAAAATTTAGCAGTGCCAATATGAGAATTATAAGTTGAATCAAATAAGTATGAAATTTAAAGGGAATAGTATAGTTGAGAGAGCATTTGAGAAGTGATGCTAAGCTTGAAATTAAGAAGTTGTGATACCTAGCAATCCTATCCTAGTTTATGAGTTATATAATTATATTCCATGCTATAGAGTTATATCAATGTTGTAATTCCTTAGTCAAATGTCTTGTTCAAAGCATGCCCAAAATTCTTTGCTCCCTTAATGTCAATAGAATTTCGTAGAAAAGTGCAAAAGAAATACTCTATTTGAGTATGGGTAGTCAGTATGATCCAGTCTATATAGCTTGTAATCTAGTTTAGCAAGCAAGGAGATAAGCTCATATAGATTCTTAATTTTTCAGCTAGTCTTACTATCCGCAGTCTTATACATATGTACATTCCAAGAGGCAATGTGTTTGTGTCCAATTAAATTATGAATTCAACTCAGTTCACGCATCAGTTCCAGTTTTAGATATTAAGTCATGATTTAGTCCGTAAGTATCATGTGTAGTATCACAGTGTCTACGTAGTATTTTCATCAAATTATTATCATTCGGGGACGAACGATCCCAAGAGGGAGATGTTGTAATACCCCGAGTTTTCATGTCATAAACCTCTCACCCTTGCTCATGAGATCAGATCCAGTGCAATGTAATGGTTACTCATAAGTTGACACTCTCATTTCTATCTTAGCCATATAGTTATTTTTCTTGAGGATTCATGCACTTGCAGACCAGTTCAGTAGCTCATTATTCTTGAGATCCAGTGATTCAGTTCTATAAGTTACACATGATATCTTGAAGACTAATATTCCTCTGTATTTCAGGTTAATTATCCACATCCGAGGACGAATGTCCCAAAGGGGGAGATATTGTATTGCCCCGCAATTTCCTAAGCTAAAAAACGAACCGTTGTTCGTTTATATGAAAACCCCAATTTTGTAATCCATATTTGGGCACCTAAATTACCAATATTACCCTAGTTATAAGAGATCTTATGATGTGTTAAGTGTTGTTATATGAGTCACTTAAGGTAGTACAAGCTATGAGTTTCGAAATCCATCAAATTTTAGTGTTTGAATTTGTAAGGATCATCTTTGAATGAGAATAACTTGATAAATATGTGGTAGTTTTGCATATTTCTACCTACAAAATTATAGAGAATCGAATTAGCTTTCCAACGATACCAATTTCACAAAAATCCGACACCCGAGCTAGGATTTATGGCTTTGCAAAGTAGAGTGCGTCGCCTAACCAATCGTACATGGCAACTGGAAAGCATATGCGATAGCATATGCGGCGCCTATGTAAATATAGGCGATATCATATGCAGCGCCTATGTAAATATAGGCGATATCATATGCGGCGCCTATGTAAATATATGAGATATCATATGCGGTGCATATCTTATGGTTTCAAGTGACTTAAACACTCCGATTTAAGGTTATTTTGAGGGCAATTAAGTCTTTTGGCACTCCTTACACACCCCAAAACTTAACCTTACGAATTTAATAGATTCTAAACATATCATAACCCTATTATCAGTCTAAGTTCATCATCCAAGAGCACTAAAGGAGAAAAACAACTAGGGTTACACAATCAACATTGAGGGGCCAATCTTTCAACGAATTCGTTACCATAAAGGTATGTGGGGATATGAACAAGAACACCCTTTCGTTCTTGTGCCCAAAGTTTGCATTATTTTACAAAGATACATGATTTTTACATGTTTTATCATGAATTTGTTGTGATAAATGTTATCCTATGTTGTTGTTTAATATGATGTATTCAATATTCCAGATTTCACTAAGATTGCTTTGATGATTTGGAATCGAGATGGAAGTGAATTGAGATTTATTATGATGACTCACATGTTTCACCCGATATATTTTACTCTCTTATGATTATGATGATTTTAATTCGAGCTAAGTGAGTCATTTATTCAGCTTGCATAATTTTATAAACTGTGATGATATTAAGATATTATTTTATATATGCATTGCACCCCCATATGCTCTGTACGTTTCCATGGTACTGACCCACATATTCGTATGTGGGCTATATTTTCTCGGAATGTAGGTACAAGGTATTGTGTACATTTTCAGATCCAGTCAGTTCGAGACATCCAGTCAGTAGGTGATGAGTCCTTTTGATTCAAAGGCTTGAGTTAGTTATACAATTTGAGAAGTGTTGTATTTTTTTTATTCAGTCGTATTGAGTTGGGTTAGTCGGGAGTCATGACCCGGCTACCTACAGCCAGTACTAGTAGAGGCTTCATAGACAGTCAGTAGTAGTTGATGTATTCTATTTCCGTTTTGGTTGTAAAAGAAGAGTTGTAATCTTGTAAATTTAGTTTTGTATCTATCATATTCAGTAAAGAGTTATTTTCCACAGATTTATATAGATTTACAGTTTTTGTTCAGTTGCTTATGAGTTATGCTAGTAGAAGGGTTAGCCTGGGGTCACTCGTGATCCTAATCATCGTGTGACGTCTCGGGACCCAATTTCGGGGCATTACAAACTTGGTATCAGAGCATAGAGTTCAAGTGTCCTAGGGTGTCTATGAAGCCGTGTCTAGTAGAGTCTTGCGAGACTGTATGGAGACGTCTGTACTTTTCTTTTAGAGGCTATAGGGCATTTAGGAAATGTCTCCATTCTTTC
This sequence comes from Capsicum pubescens, assembly GCA_030864215.1. NCBI lineage: Eukaryota > Viridiplantae > Streptophyta > Magnoliopsida > Solanales > Solanaceae > Capsicum > Capsicum pubescens. Next base: position 40,913,448 of record CM061546.1, read on the forward strand.
AAGTCTTAAATCCTGCTCTAGAAAAGTTCTCCAAGAAACTTATACAGATTCTGATCTTACTCTAGTCAGGCCATCTCTGCCTTATTTTCAAGGTATCAGAAATAGTTTAGCTTCATTCTCCATTGGTAGTTATGGGACTGTAAAAGAGATAGAAAGTATCCTGTTAGTACTTTTGAGTTTTGAAAACTGAAGTGCTTTATCAGGCCTGTAGAAATCGTGCACAAAGCCTGAGTCAGATGTGCTTTCAAATTTCTCCTCATAATCCATAATGATAATCAATACATCTCTATCTATGTTCTTGAAGTAACATGTTCGGCAAGTTCCAGTTCCTCCCCAGATAATGCTTTTATAATTGCTAGCAGAAGTTTCAGAAGTTTCATAAAGCGGTTTGAGAAGAGCCTTCTAGTGTGTTATAAGTCCATCAGATTTGAAGTTATACCTTTGTTCTTATTAGTTATTTAATTAAGACAGAGTAAGGTGTATTCTTAGATCGTTGAATGTTGTGTGTCAAGTTTCTATATCTTGTATTATGTAATCTTGTTATCATTATGTTTGTGAAAAATCAAAGTCTAGTGAAGCCGTGTGAGGCCTATTTCGATTCACTAGCATAGTTGCTTTGTTAATCATCTAATTTTCTTTTTCAAAATACAAAACCAAAGTCTAGTGAAGCGGTGTGACGCGTATTTCAATTCAGTAGCAACTTGTTGTTTATCTTATTGTTCTGGTGTTAGTTGAAGGTGTGGGTTTCTATGTAGTGACGAAAGAAGTAATGTTTAGTTGAAAGTCTGGTGTTAGTTGAACTTGTGGGTTTAGAAGTTTAGTGGAAAGAATAGTGGTAAGGGCGATTTATTGAATATGTATAGCTGAATTTTGCTTATGATTGAATTAGTAATGAAGTGATATACCCTTGTTTGTTAGTTTAGTTAAGTTAGAGAAGGAGATTATTAGTTAAGGTGGATTGTTGTTTGCTTTAAGTATGAAAAGAGTTGTTGATGGTATTTGTTGCACTAGGAAAGTATAGGTTTTGAAGGAAGTACTTGGCGGTTGAGTATTGTTAATTTAGGCTTTCCTGAGATTGCAAGAGGAAATTTAGTTGAAATTTATAGAGATATGAAAGTAATTTAGGTGTGAAGATGGGTAAATAGTAATGATGTGAAGAAGGAGTATGTGTTAACAGATTATGAATAAGATAGTCCATATGATTATTATCGATTGTCATTGTGTACTAGTTTTTCTTAATGCTATGTTCTATAGTTTTGAAGTGATAATTGTGTGTGCGATTGGGTTGTAATTCATGTTTAGCTCTTGTCACTAAGTTTGAAAAGTTGATGGTTCGGTTGTTGATGCTAGTTATATGGAGGTGATCTAGTATGCCTAAACAGTGTATGCAAGAGTATAAGATCATGTGTTAGTAATTAAGTATGGTGTAGAGGTGTGCCCAAGGTGCTATGGGGCTGCATTATTTTTTGAGAATTATTGCATATTTTATGGTTAGTAGTAACATTGAGTTTCTAGGTAAAGAAAGGCTAGTTAGATAATTTATGTTGTTCTTGATAGCTAAGTTAAGGAGTTGTGATTGAAGATGTTGAGTCTTTTTAGTATGATTTTATTCTCATGGTTTGGGAAAAATATAAGTATAGAAGTGTGATCTTGGTAGGCTATGATTATGTGATTAGAGATGTAGATATGGTTGCAAATGAGAGTGTAAGTCTTTGATGATCATTATTGAAGCTAGGAATTAAGGATGACATATGGATGGGTTGTTAAAGAAAGAAGTCGGTAAGTTCAAAATTAGTTTATTCTTGTGAGTTTAGAATTTATGTGTAGATAATAGAATGATGAAATTATGGCTTAATCTCGAGGATATGTAGTAGACCATCATACTTAGAATACCACCTTTGACCTAAGGGGGAGATGGTTAGTGAAGAACCAAATCGAGTTTTGAGAATTAGATTGTGATACATGTCAATAATGAGTTATGATGAGATAGTGATTCCTTCTTACTCTAGAGTATTCCTTGGATTTCAGTCATTACAACAACAAATCCATCACTTGCTTGACAAATCCATGCCACAGGACTATGCTTATACCTATCATGTGTGCTCAAGCCCATTCCCATCTTCTAACAAGCATGTAATAGCTTCACTCTGTGATTCGAGTTCTCTCTTACGAATCTATGAACTCCAATATTATGTATAATAGCTCATGATAAGTATAAACTCATGTTTCAGAGTATGACTAGTTTTTAAACTCATTATACTAGTGAAGTTTGCATTATATCATGCATGTACTCAGCTTAGATTTCTTTAATGAATCCATGCCTTTGATATTTTATTCCTCAGGACAAAGATAAGTGCTAATATTATGTATTGTAGTTTTCGTGCTTCTGGTTCATATGTGTTAGCCCTTTGGTGACCTCTTCCTATGTTAAGATAATGGTGATGATAGTGGATAAGCAATGGTTTATGTGTGAGAGAGTTGATGACCCTCATTAAGGAAGATTATTTATGCTTTTCTATCTAAGGCTAAAGTGTGAAGTAAGATTGAGGACAAGTCTTTGATACTTGTCATGGTTAGTTAGAAATTGTGTATATGTTTGTAAGAATAGTGCAAGAAAATTGTTGTTGATAAATGTTTAGAGAATATGTGAAGTATGCCTTTAGGGGTATTTGCCTTAAAGTTATATGTGATTTTTACTGATAGGCTTGAATGTCATGTTGGGTGTTCAATATTCTGTAAGATGATGAATGAAATATGCACTAGTGAATCCATATCAAGGGTTTTAAATTAGTCATTGAAGTGGTAAGGCATGTTATGCTTAGGGTGTGAGCTCTAAGAAGATATAGAATATTGAACCTTGTGATTTAGATTTAGACTAGCATGCCCAAAATTCTTTGCTCCCTAATGTCAATAGAATTTCGTAGAAAAGTGATAAAGAAATACTCCATTTGAGTATGGGTAGTCAGTATGATCCAGTCTATATAGCCTGTAATCTAGTTTAGCAAGCAAGGAGATAAGCTCCTATAGATTCTTAATTTTCCAGCTAGTCTTACTATCCGCAGTCTTATACATATGTACATTCCAAGAGGCAATGTGTTTGTGTCCAATTAAATTATGAATTCAACTCAGTTCATGCATCAGTTCCAGTTTCAGATATTAAGTCATGATTCAGTTCGTAAGTATCCTGTGTAGTATCACAGTCTCTTCATAGTATTTTCATCAAATTATTATCATTCGGGGACGAACGATCCCAAGAGGGGGATGTTGTAATACTCTGAGTTTTCATGTCATAAACCTCTCATCCTTTCTCATGAGATCAGATCCAGTGCAAAGTAATGGTTACTCATAAGTTGATACTCTCGTTCCTATCTTAGCCATATAGTTATTTTTCTTGAGGATTCATGCACTTGCAGACCAGTTCAATAGCTCATTATTCTTGAGATCCAGTGATTCAGTTCTATAAGTTACACATGATATCTTGAAGACTAATATTCCTCTATGTTTCAGGTTAATTATCCACATTCGAGGACGAATGTCCCCAAGGGGGAGATATTGTAATGCCTCGCACTTTCCTAAGCTAAAAAATGAACCGTTGTTCATTTATGTGAAAACCCCAATTTTGTAATCCATATTTGGGCACCTAAATTACCAAGAGTACCCTAGTTATAAGAGAGTTTATGATGTGTTAAGTGTGGTTATATGAGTCAGTTAAGGTAGTACAAGCTAAGATTTTCGAAATCCATCAAGTTTTAGTGTTTGAATTTGCAAGGGTCATCTTTGAATGAGAATAACTTGATAAATATGTGGTAGTTTTGCATATTTCTAGCTACAAAATTATAGAGAATCAAATTATCTTTTCAACGATACCAATTTCACCAAAATCCAACACCCGAGCTAGGATTTATGGCTTTACGAAGTAGAGTGCGTCGCCTAACCAATCGCACATGGCCACTGGAAAGCATATGCGGCACCTATGTAAATATAGGCGATATCATATGCGGCGCCTATGTAAATATAGGTGATATCATATGCGGAGCCTATGTAAATATATGAGATATCATATGCGGTGCATATCTTATGGTTTCAAGTGACTTAAACACTCCGTTTTTGGGTTATTTTGAGGGCAATTAAGTCTTTTGTCACTCCTTACACACCCCGAAACTTAACCTTACGAATTTAATAGATTTAAACACATCATAACCCTATTATCAGTCTAAGTTCATCATCCAAGAGCACTAAAGAAGAAAAACTACTAGGGTTACACAATCAACATTGAGGGTCCAATCTTTCAACGATTCCGTTACCATAAAGGTATGTGGGGTTATGAACAAGAACACCCTTTCGTTCTTGTGCCCAAAATTTGCATTATTTTACAAAAATACAAGATTTGTACATGTTTTATTATGAATTTGAAGTGATAAATCTTTTCCTATAAACTCCATGAGTTTGAGATTATTGTTATGATTAAAGGCTGAAATTTTTCAGATTTCCGTATAAATTATGCATGCTTGTGATATAAAGCATAAATGTTGAAATGTTTTGATCAAGTATCTCTATAAGGGTCATTAACCCACATTGAGATTGTTGTTTTGAGAATTTATGTGCTACATGCACCCATGTTTAGACTATTTTTGATATAGTATAGAAAGATTTGACCTTTTGGTCACAACAGAGTTAAAATCCACTTTATGAAAGGAGTTACGAATTTTATCATTTATTTAACTTAAGAAATATGAGATTACCCTTAAAGTGGATTTTTCTTGAGATTTTTGAGCATAGTATTGGGAGTAGTATTTAGCACCGAGTTTGGTATGTTACTACGATTTCATACCCCACAACTACGTGCCACCGTAGGTTGAGACATTGACTTCCACTATATGTGGAAAATTGAGATAGTGATCACTGAGATGAGATTGTTCTACACCGATGGCAAGTGTGGGACAGACCTAACCTTATGGGGGCAAGTAATGGGACATCATGGGTGGTCACATGGTGTACATGTCAGTTAGAAGAACCTCTCAAAGAGTCGTCCCTCATTCTTTGATTTATTTATTGATTTAAAGGAGATTTGAAATGCATATTTATGATGTATTCAATATTCTGGATTTCACTAAGATTGCTTTGATGATTTGGAATCGAGATGGAAATGAATTGAGATTTATTATGATGACTCACATGTTTCACCCGATATATTTTACTCTCTTATGATTATGATGATTTTAATTCGAGCTAAGTGAGTTATTTATATCAGCATGCATAATTTTATAAACTGTGATGATATTAAGATATTATTTTATATATGCATTGCACCCCCATATGATCGGTACGTTTCCATGGTTTTGACCCACATATCCATATGTGGGCTACATTTTCTCGGAATTTAGGTACAAGGTATGGTGTACATCTTCAGATCCAGTCAGTTCGCGACATCCAGTTAGCAGGTGATGAGTCCTTTTGATTCAAGGGCTTGAGTTAGTTATACAGTTTGAGAAGTGTTGTATTTTCTTTATTCAGTCGTATTGAGTTGGGTTAGTCGGGAGTCATGACCTGGCTACCTACAGTCAGTACTAGTAGAGGCTTCTTAGATAGTCAGTAGAAGTTGATGTATTCTATTTCAGTTTTGGTTGTAAAAGCAGAGTTGTAATCTTGTAAATTTAGTTTTGTATCTATCATATTCAGAAAAGAGTTATTTTCCGCAGATTTGTATAGATTTATACCTTTTATTCAGTTGCTTACGAGTTATGCCAGTAGAAGGGTTAGCTTGGGGTCACTTGTGATCCTAAGCACCGTGTGACGTTTCGGGACCCGATTTCGGGGCATTACAACAATGTGCTACCTGAGTTCATCTTATTCCTATATAATCGCGTTCTTATCAACTTAACGATTCAACTACAATTCACCATTTTAACACCAGTCCTCATGTACACATAAACCACACGATTTACACTTAAACTCTTCATAAATCATCAACCTAGTCCATTTCACACTTCACCTCAAGACTGCTAATTAATCCCAACAAAACATGCATCATTAATCTTAAGCTACTGCTTTTACCATCACACTTCACATCTAACATTCAAGCTTATAGTCTAACGTCAATCATGTACCACCAACGAAGCATGCCACATACTACACTAATCCATCAAATTGGGGAATCAGCCTACTACGCCATTTAACTTAATAATCACCCACCTGTTCATCCTCTCCACAATATTACTACCATACCTTAGAATCTACCACACATTTTCTCACGTTTAGTACTAGCTTACAGCTAAAAAAGAAAAGACAATCAAGGGGCAAATTCACACAATAGGGACAGTCGGTCTTACTCTTATAAAAAACCAATTACAATCTTATCTACATATTTCACTTCTTCACATCATACTTACTTACCCAAGTATGCATTCTCACTATCACCAAATTCCATAAACACCAACGAGTCTCTACCCATAACTTATTGACTAACCTACCCCTTTCCATTCACATATGAATGATTTCTACAATTACCATAACTATCCACTTTGATTTCCTTCTCTATTTTGAATAAATAATAATCATACGATCTATTTACTACCATATAAGTGATGATAGGCGCATTTACACGCCTAAAGTACTATAATTGACCCATATTTTAGCTAAGTTTTGAGGACAAAATATATAATTCATGCACTTTTAGTCCTTTTTCCTGTAAGTGAGCTAACAAACATGATTAGCAAGTTTTCAGGTATAAATGATGCAGATTTCAGCATATTATGAATAACTTGACGCCCAAGGAAGCTTCACAAAAGAAGGAAATGAAAGCTTGGACACCAAGGACCAAAAGTGACGCATGGAATATCTGTCCCGGGCAAAAACAACATTTCTAAAGACTTTGGGGATCAACAGTAACTTATTAGGATTAGGATAATGATGCAGTAACCTAGTAGGACTAGGATAAGTAATGCAGTAGCTTAGTAGGAATAGGATATGGGTGTTATAAATACCCTATTTTGTTAGAGATTTTAAGCATTCTACTTCTAGTTCCGAATCATTCTAATTATTCCATCAATTCGAATTCTCATACTTTTTCTTTTTATTCAATTAATTCTTATTACTTTCTCTTCATCTATTTGATCTTAAGTTACACAACAAGAGAAACACTATTCTCAAAGGAATTCACGCCACAAGACACATACTACACGTGATATCCTATTTTGATATAATGATAATGTCTATTGTGATTTCCATCGCACTCATGAATAGCTAAACTTCTCTGTTAGGGTTATGGAAGCCTTATGAGATACTATCTATTGCTATGAGTTTGTGTGTTCGTGACTCGTATGATGCTTATATCATTATTCTCTTCATCTTAATGCAAATTCTTGTGGTTGCAAACACATAGAATACGCCAGTATAGCATTAACTTGTTCGAAAGAAAAGTTATATGTATGGAAAAGAGATAATATCAAGGTAATAGGGCACCAACCCCTGTTAAAAAGTTAGTTCCGTAACTGGATTAACCTCTTGGAGAGTTCGTACCGTTAGACACGCTTTAAGCTCGAAAGAGTTAAAGTGAAATAATCCTTGATGGTCGAAAGACGCCTGGATTTACCATTGAATACAACTCTCTATAAGCACATGCATGTCTGAATTCCGCATAACTCATAGCCAATAGAGACGTATAACTCATAAGGTGGACATAACCCCAACTCTCAATTCTCATTGGTTAAACATCTTACTAAACATTCTTTCCTTTTTACTTTGCTTTTTTCCGTTTTTACTCTACTATTTTGTTACATTATTGCACGCTACAAAATCCCCCCTTTTTACGAGAGTTGCACCAAAATTCTAATAATCTTTTCTTACTTAGTGACCGGCTATTCTCTGTGGGATCGATACCCAACCCAGTTGGGTTATATATTTGACAACGACCGCTTACACTCTTATGAGAGCTGTAGTTTGAGCGTTATCAAAAATTGGCGCCGTTGCCGGGGAATACGGTTGTCAACTAAGTTTGTGATAGTTACTAGACCCTTTGGTCAAAGATTCTCGTACTTTACTTTTAGTTGTTGTTTTTGCTTTCTGCAGTTTTTGTTCAGTGCATGCAAAATACTCGAAGTTATGGTCAACCATTATTACCCATAAACCCTGAACCGCATCTTATTGGAAGAATGGATGCACAACGTGACATTGACAGAAGGGCGGCTCAACAGGAGCAGGCTAGACTAGCTGCACTGGCAGCTGCTCAAGTGCATCAACATAATATTGATAACCCAGGTCGTGCAAAAAATTTTGATGATGAGGACCTGGGTGATGAGGAGCTACTGAATCCTACGCGTACTGATGAAGTGGAGGCACCTATGCATAGGAGAGATCGTCAAGATAGAATGAGACCTGACCGCAGAGCTGTGCAGGCTCCTTTTGATGATGATGATGACGATATGGATGGAGCTGGTGCTACAGGATCTATTATTCCTCCCCCCTTGGCACCTGGATCAAAGTTCAATATCACCAGCACCATGATTCAACTATTGCAGCTCAAGGGATTATTTGGTGGACTTGCAGGCGATGATCCGAATATGCATCTGATCAACTTCATCACAACATAAAAGTCATTCGACAATCCAGGCGTTAGACAGAATGCAATTCGGCTGCGCTTATTTCCATTGTCTCTATCTGGGGAGGCAACTCTATGGTTGAATGGGATGACTCCTGATTCTATTACTAATTGGAGGCAACTGAAAGACGCTTTCCTAGAAAGATTCTTTCCGCCATCCAAGAGAGCACAGTTGAGAGATGAGATCAGCAATTTTCGACAGCTTCCAACTGAAGCTCTCCATTAAACATGGGAGAGGTTCAAGAAAAAGCTTATGCGGTACCCAAATCATCAGATGACCAACATCCACTTGATGGAGATATTATACAGGGCTTTGAACTCAGTGACTAAGCTAGTGGTTGATAATGCTGCAGGTGGGTCATTCATGGACCTTACTTTTCTCGAGGCATGTGATATGCTAGATCGTATGACAAAGCAGAGTAGAGCTTGGCATACCAGGGATTTTGAGGTAGAAAGCTCTACCGTATCTGTTGGCATGACTGCAGAGCAGAGGCGTAGACAAGAGGAACGTGACCAAGATATGGCTCACATGAAAACGCAGATGGATCTTCTTACCAAGCACTTATTATCAGGGAAGACCGAAAAGGTTAAGGCCGTTGTATCACAGGGAAGAGATGAATCCGTCTATGAGGAAGAAGCGAACTACTTGAATAATCAGGGGGGTTTCCGAGGCAATGCCCAAGGAAACCAAGGTCGGAACTATTATGATAAAACTGGATACAAGGACCGCGACCAAGGCAGTTCGAAGAACAAGAATGACAATAGTGGTTTATATGTTCCCCCAGGAAGACGTGACACCACTGCATCTGGGTCGGGAAATATGGAAGAGATGATGGCTAAACTGTTGAAAGGAGTGGAAGTAACCAGCGCGGGAGTAACGGAGGTAATAAATGATTTGTCCTCAATGAAGCAATTGGTTGACTCACATTCCACTTCAATAAAACAAATAGAGCAGCAATTGAGCCAACTTTCAGCAGCGCTCAATCAAAGAAAGGCAGGCACTCTACCTAGTGACACTGTGCAAAATCCAAGGAACGACGGATCATGCATGGCTATTACTACCAGGAGTGGTAAGGTGCTGGAAAATTCATCCCAAAGCAAGCAAGTGGATGAAAATAAGGAAGATGATGACGCCATAGAAGCTTACCAAGACGTTCAGGACGTCACTCCTCAATATCCACAGTCTGAAAATATCACTGAACCAAAACACGATAAAAAGAAAGTGGTGGAGAAAACTATTCCCCTTCCACGACCACCTTTTCCTCAAAGATTGAAGAATAAGGCGGATGATACAAGGTTCAGCAAATTCATGACTATGTTAAAACAGCTGACCATTAATGTGCCGTTGGTGGAAGCGCTTGAACAAATACCTGGGTATGCAAAATTCATGAAGGATCTTTTGACAAAGAAGCGGGCAGCAAGCTATGAGTTGACCGATACTGTTCATCATTGCAGCGCAATTGCCACCTGATCACTAGTTCAGAAGAAGGCTGACCCCTGTTCTTTAACTATTCCTTGCACCGTTGGATCTTTGAATTTTGCCAAGGCATTATGTGATTTAGGAGACAGCATCAATTTGATGCCATTATCTATTTACAAAAAGTTGGGGTTAGGTGATCCTACTCCAACCAACATGAGGCTCGTAATGGCGGATAGGTCGGTAAAATGACCTGTTGGTATTCTATGTGATGTATTGGTGAAGGTTTCTTCATTCATCTTTCCAGCGGACTTCGTTATTTTGGATTGTGAGGAAGACTCAGAAGTTCCCATAATCTTGGGGTGCCCTTTCCTTGCAACAGGAAGTGTGCTTATTGATTTAACAGCTAATGAGCTTTTATTCCGAATAAATAACGAAGTAGTTCGCTTTGATGTGTGCAAATCATTGAAGCACCCCAAAGAGCTGAACATATTCTCGGTAGATGATATTTATGTTGATGATGAAAAATAATTATCTAAAGAGGAGCAGATTATTGACGACCTATTGGCGGTTGCGCTCATGAATCTTGAACACAAGGATGCTGAAAACTGTGAAGAAACTATTGGTGCTCTAACAGGATTTGGGTCATATCCTCATGCTCCCAAGAAGCTGGACCCTTATCTTAAAAATCAACCCACACCACCAGCTAAACCATCTATTGAAAATCCACCCACGTTAGAGTTGAAGGAGTTGCCTAATCATTTAAAGTATGCATTCTTAGGAAGCGGAAGCACACTCCCAGTCATTGTGGCAGCAGATTTGGGTGAGCAGCAAGTTGCAGCTCTCATTGCTATTTTATGAAAGTAGATAAGAGCCATTGGTTGGACCATCGCTGACATCATTGGTATTCCACCTGGGATTTGTACACACAAGATTCAACTTGAAGAAAATTGCACACCCACTATTGAGTATCAAAGGCGTCTCAATCCACCTATGCAAGAAGTGGTGAAGAAAGAAATTATTAAGTGGTTAGATGCAGGGGTTGTGTATCCAATATCTGACAGTACATGGGTGAGCCCGGTATAATGTGTTCCCAAGAAAGGAGGCATGGCGATAGTTGCGAATGAAAAGAATGATCTTATTCCACTCAGACCTATTACAGGATGGAGAGTATGCATGGACTACCGAAAGATAAATTCATGGACGCTTAAGGACCACTTCCCAATGCCATTCATGGACCAAATGCTCGATCGATTAGCGGGGAAAGGATGGTTCTGTTTCTTAGATGGTTATTCCGGCAATAATAAGATTTGTATTTCCCCCGAAGACCAAGAGAAGACAACGTTCACATGCCCATATGGTACGTTTGCCTTCAAACGCATGCCATTCGGGCTATGTAACGCACCAGCTACTTTTCAGTGTTGTATGATCATTTTTTCTGATATGGTTGAAGACACCTTGGAGGTGTTCATGGATGATTTTTCAGTTGTGGGTGAGTCGTTTGAATCATTCTTGGCAAACCTAAGTATGGCGTTACAAAGATGTGTTGAATTCAACCTAGTGCTGAACTGGGAGAAGTGCCACTTTATGGTTAAAGAAGGTATTGTTCTTGGGTTTAAAATCTCCGAAAAAGGAATTGAGGTTGATCGAGCTAAAATTGAAGTTATCGAGAAGCTACCACCCCCAATTTCAGTAAAGGGAGTTCGTAGTTTCCTCGGTCACGCAGGTTTCTATCGGCGGTTTATCAAAGACTTCTCCAAAATTGCTAGTCCATTATGCAAACTTTTGGAGAAAGATGCAAGGTTTGACTTCAATGAAGACTGTTTGAGGGCATTCGAATGTCTCAAAGTGAAGCTAATTGAAGCTCCTGTCATTGTAGCACCAGATTGGTCTCTACCGTTTGAAGTCATGTGTGATGCTAGCAGGGTAGCTTTGGGTGCTGTACTTGGCCAGAGAAGGGAAAAGTTATTCCACCCAATCTACTACACAAGCAAGGTCCTGAACAAAGCCCAGAAGAACTACACTATCACAGAACAAGAGCTTCTAGCGGTTGTGTATGCTTTTGAAAAGTTTTGTGCTTATTTGTTGGGAACCAAAGTGGTAGTTAATACTGATCATGCAACTCTGAGATATATCTAATGACAAAGAAGGATGCGAAACCAAGGCAAATTTGATGGGTATTGTTGCTGCAAGAATTTGATTTTGAGGTAAAAGATAGAAGAGGTTGCGAGAACCAAGTGGCTGATCATCTATCTAGACTCGAGAACGAGCATATAACGCAGCCTGATCTTGAGATTGATGATGCATTCCCTGACGAAGAGATCTTAGCCACAATAATGGAAGAGTTACCATGGTATGCAGACTTTGCGAACTTTGTGGTGAGTAATGTGATGCCTGCAAATCTATCTTTCCATCAAAAGAAGAAGTTCATGCATGATGTAAAACACTACTTTTGGGATGAGCCATATTTGTTTCGACGATGCGCGGATGGTGTTATCAGGCGATGCATATCCCATGTAGAGGTGCCGAATATATTAGAGGTATGTCACACTTCCCAAGTTGGGGGACATCACACAGGTAATCGGACATCAAGAAAGGTATTGCAAAATGGATACTATTGGCCTTCGATATTCAGAGATGCCTATGAATTTGTGAGAAGATGCGACCAATGTCATAGACAAGGCGCAATTTCGAAACACCATGAGATTCCCATGACGAAAATGCTTGAAGTTGAGCTATTTGATGTATGGGGTATTGATTTCATGGGCCCATTCGTAAATTCGTTTGGAATGAAATACATCCTAGTCGCTGTAGATTATGTTTCAAAATGGGTCGAAGCAGTAGCATTGGACGACAATGAAGGAAAGTGTGTTGTAGCATTCTTGAAGAGAAATATCTTCTCTCGCTTTGGAGTACCACGTACTAACATAAGCGATGGAGGATCTCACTTTTGCAACAAGCTGTTCAAATCCGTATTGGCCAAATATGGTGTCAAGCAACATAAGGTAGCCACACCGTATCACCCACAAACTAGTGGACAGGTAGAGGTTTCCAATCGAGAGATCAAGCAAATCCTTGCTAAGACTGTAAATGCTAATAGAAAGGATTGGTCTCGGAAGATGGACGATGCACTATGGGCTTATAGGACTGCATTCAAAACGCCAATTGGCATGTCCCCGTACCAACTAGTTTATGGGAAGGCTTGTCACTTGCCCATTGAGCTCAAGCATAAAACATTGTGGGCGTTAAAGCAACTTAATTTGAATTGGGATGATGCCATGAATCTGAGATTGGAGCAGCTGAATGAGATGGATGAATTCCGTCTACATGCATACGAAAGAGCAGACCTCTACAAGGAATGGATGAAAAAGTATCATGATCAGTGGATTGTTCAACGAAACTTTTAAATGGATGATATGGTACTTCTTTTCAATTCCAGACTGAAGCTATTCCCAGGTAAGTTAAAGTCCAAATGGTCTGGTCCGTACAAAGTTACCCAAGTCTACTCGTCTGGAGTAGTTGAGCTAGAAGGCAATAATGGTGTTGTCTTTAAGGTGAATGGCCAATGAGTAAAACCATATATCGGTCCTCTTGACTCGATAAACTATATGGCCACCATCTACCTCGACGAAGTCTAAGTACTTGAGGTAACTATGTCGTGCCGCGATAATAAATCAAGCGCTAGATGGGAGGCAACCCATCGTTTTTCATTCTTTCTTTCGTTCTACTAAGTGTTTGTTTTCGTTAAATAAAAATCCAAAAAGAAGAGTCGCGCCACGACCAAAACTAAGGCGCTTGATGGGAGGCAACCCATCCTTCTAATCGTTTTTGTTGCTTTTGAGTAAGTGTAGGTGCAAGAGATGTAAAAGAGGAAATTGAGTTCAACTCTTGATTTGGAAGAATTGCATGTTCAAGGTGGTAAGTTAAGGTTGAAGAAGAAAAAGGCTATGGGTTGGGCATTGCCTATGTAAATCTAGGCCACGAACAAGGCAAGGCCTATACTATGGCCTAAGCTCTCGGAATCTAGTGTGCCATAGCATAGGCGCCACCCATGCCTAAGTGTGCCATATCATAGGCGCCGCCTATTCAAAAGCATTTTGTCTCTGAATCTCATGTGCCATGGCATAGGCGCCGCCTATGCCTAACAATGACATGGCATAGGCGCCGCCTATACTCAACAATGCTTTGCAAAAGGCGCCGCCTATGCCAAGCATAGGCAAAGCAAAAGGCGCCGCCTATGGTCACTTTTGGTCTCCAAATCCGATTTTAAATGGGTCAAAACCCGACCCAAGCTTGCCCTATAAATAAAAAACTTAGTCTTAGACAAAAATACATTGCAAACCTAAGAAAAGCGCCGCCTACCTCTCCAAATTCTCTCAAAAATTTTCCTTTTGCCCTTTTACTTCACAAGAACATCTTCCAAAGGCATCAACCAAGTAAGTACTTCTTTGTTCTTCTTTTATATTCCGTAATTACTACAATAATACTCTTACAATAAATTGTTAGATCTTGAAGTCGTATTGGTGATTTGAATGTGGTTGATTTTTTGTGATACTACTAAGTGAGTGAAAGAATACGTAAGGATGATGTTAACTTGTTTCCAACTTGTCTTTGATTTTCATACACTGTCATACTTTTGCGGAATTGACATGGGCACGGAAATTGCATAATCTTGTAAATAAAAAGCTTACATGTTGGAATGACTTGTTCATCGAGATGAGAATCATGGTTAAACTACCAACTTGTGAGGTTGTGATTATTTCTAGATGTTATAACTTGATTGAATCTCTATGTAGTAGTCTTGATCAAAAGATGTATCAACCATGAAAGTATTGCCAAGATTTTTTTGGAAGTATGACTGCACTGATTATATTGTTGGAATATATCACCTAAAATGTATATCGATGAAGTCTGAGTAATCGACATCGTTGACTTCACTAGTCCGTACCAACAAACTAAGTGTGGGGTGGTGCCAGTACTGCTTGTTCATTGATTGTATCCACTGAGATGAAGATAACATGAATATTATTTTAATCTCAGGTACAATGGCACCAAAAGCAAGGCAAGGAAAGGATAAAGCAACCACTTCACAAAAAGGCCAGAAAAGGGGACGAAAAGAGCAAGGCGAATCCTCCTCGCTGCAAATACCTCGCCGCATGTTCGGAATTAAATGGGTCTTAGAGGAGAAAGGAAAAGAGTGGTATAGGAACAATAAAGAGAAGAAATATGTTCACATGGAGTTGATACACAAGGAGAGCCTAGCAATGAAAGAACCTCGCATGTTGGCTAAGATAATGGCGTTACATCTTGATTTCATCTTCCGAGATATGGGAGAGTGCAATATCGATTTAACACGAGAATTCTATGCCAACTGGTCACCGAAAACTACAGGGAGTGAAGTTAAGATTCGGGGCCAAATTTTGCAACTAAATGCGGAGTTCTTCAACTCCTTTCTAGGCTTGCCATATGTTAATCCCGTACCATTCAAGGAGCTTTATCGCAGACCTCCATACAGGGAAATCAGACACACACTATGTGGAACAAGATCAATGGCACGGTGGAGTCATCACAAGGATACCGGTCGGCACAATACCTTCCCGTATGCCTCCTTGAACAGAGAAGCTAGGATATGGCTGCGAATAGTCAACTCTTGCCTCATTCCAGGGACATAGTACACAAAGATAACATGAGATAGAGTGTTCCTGGTGTACACATTGATGACAAATGTCCCTATCAACATTGGGGCAATTATTCAATCTACAATGCGGAAAGCTAGGCTACACAAGAGGTCCCACTTCAGCTTTGGAAACCTGTTGACTGCAATATTGAGAAAGGAAGACATCGAAGAGGAACCGGCTGATCATAAGATTCCACACAACCTGAAGAAGGTTGACCTCACAAAGGTTAAAGATGCTGAAACCATGCATGGCGTTAACCTAACCACTGCAGAAAGACATGCTCGCGACGAAAGCTTCTCCCGCCATTTATATGGCATGATGAAGTTTACCATGATGAGCGGGGGTCGTGTTCCAACTGCTGCAGAGCTCCAACAGTTGGATTATGACTACCCAATGAATGAGCATGTGAGGGCGATGTGTGGAGTAGGTGTATATTTTGAGGAACTTCTTGATGACGACATGCCAACCGATGATGATCGACGAATGCCAGACTCCGACATGGAAGATCACTCTGATGACGACGACTCTGATGATGATTCCAATGCAGGGGGTATGACCCCAGACATAGAGGAGGAGTCCGACTAACCAGATTCTTCTAATTTATTTTCCACTGAGGGCAGTGTGTCCCGTCTAAGTGTGGGGTGCTGGTATTTGCATGCTATACTTCTTTATCTGCATTTGCATTTATTTATGTTATTTATGTTTGGTTTTTTGATTTAGTTAGTAGTCGTAGATTTTTTATTTGGATGCATGAAATTGTTCTGATAGGCGGCATGGTGTTATGACAAGAGTTTGTGCTAGAATCATTACTATTGAGACACTTAGGCTCTAAGTGTGACTCACTGTGTGATAATTGTGTGGGGTGTTGATGATAGGCGTATTTACACACCTAAAGAACTATAATTGACCCATATTTTAGCTAAGTTTTGAGGAAAAAATATATAATTCATGCACTTTTAGTCCTTTTTCCTGTAAGTGAGCTAACAAACGTGATTTGCAAGTTTTTAGGTATAAATGATGCAGATTTCAGCATATTATGGATAACTTGACGCCCAAGGAAGCTTCACGAAAGAAGGAAAGGAAAGCTTGGATGCCAAGGACCAAAAGTGACGCATGGAATATCTGTCCCGGGCAAAAAAAGCATTTCCAAAGACTTTGGGGATCAACAGTAACTTATTAGGATTAGGATAATGATGCAGTAACCTAGTAGGACTAGGATAAGTAATGCAGTAGCTTAGTAGGAATAGGATATGGGTGTTATAAATACCCTATTTTGTTTGAGATTTTAAGCATTCTACTTCTAGTTCCGAATCATTCTAATTCTTCCATCAATTCAAATTCTCATACTTTTACTTTTTATTCAATTAATTCTTATTACTTTCTCTTCATCTATTCGATCTTAAGTTACACAACAAAAGAAACGCTATTCTCAAAGGAATTCACGCCACAAGACACATACTACACGTGAGATCCTATTTTGATATAATGATAATGTCTATTGTGATTTCCATCGCACTCATGAATAGCTAAACTTCTCTGTTGGGGTTATGGAAGCCTTATGAGATACTATCTATTTCTATGAGTTTGTGAGTTCGTGACTCGTATGATGCTTATATCATTATTCTCTTCATCTTAATGCAAATTCTTGTGGTTGCAAACACATAGAATACGCCAGTATAGCATTAACTTGTTCGAAAGAAAAGTTATATGTCTGGAAAAGAGATAATGTCAAGGTAATAGGGCACCAACCCCTGTTAAAAAGTTAGTACCGTAACTGGATTAACCTCTTGGAGAGTTCGTACCGTTAGACACGCTTTAAGCTCGAAAGAGTTAAAGTGAAATAATCCTTGATGGTCGAAAGACGCCTGGATTTACCATAGAATACAACTCTCTATAAGCACATGCATGTCTGAATTCCGCATAACTCATAGCCAATAGAGACGTATAACTCATAAGGTGGACATAACCACAACTCTCAATTCTCATTGGTTAAACATCTTACTAAACATTCTTTCCTCTTTACTTTGCTATTTTCCATTTTTACTCTACTATTTTGTTACATTATTGCACGCTACAAAAGCCCCCCTTTTTACGAGACTTGCACCAAAAGTCTAATAATCTTTGCTTACTTAGTGACCGGCTATTCTCTGTGGGATCGATACCCAACCAAGTTGGGTTATATATTTGACAACAACCGCTTACACTCTTACGAGAGCTGTAGTTTGAGCGTTATCAATAAGTCTATCACTGTACAATGGAAACCCACTCCTCAATCCACGATTATACAACTGAAACTATTTATTTATGGAAATGTCACCCTCACTCTGATTGCTAACCTTGTGACTTCATGCCACCAACTTCTAGACCATCTAACTACCAATAGGTCATGACACTTTAAAATATGCTACTACTCGGGTGAAAATACAGTTCCAACATTATGCTACACACAATTATATTTGAACATCACACCCCCAATAGGAATTTTATTAAAGGGGACTGAATACACTTCGTACCTCAGGTTGGAAAGCATAATTTCATCAAGATAAAGGTATACACCCGAATCAATACAACTTGAAGAACTACTGTACTAGTCTCAAGTCTTTGTGCTATCTCGTAACTTTTCTGGATAACTCAATCAAAGAGAACCACATTGCTGGGGAGCAAGATTCTTAGACTTGTATCGCCTCGATAATAAGACACGACCCATGAAATTAGAACAAGGAATGTACTTGGATAACTTTTTTATGGATGAATCGATAGCACGAACTGGAGTATGAAAGAATGGGAAACAACTCCTAAATTCCCGATAGCCTTTGGATTATAAGGATGGTACACTACACACCCATAAGAAAGATTTAACTAGACACGATTTCACAGACACCTGGGACCATTAACCGTGATCTGATACCAAGTTTGTCACGACCCAAGATGGGGCCCTGGCCGTAATGAGCATCCCGAACCATGGAGGCCCGAGAGCCCTTCTAAATCTGGTAATCATGCACAATATTCATATAGTATTAGAAAATTTACGGAAATAAAAAATAATACGAAATCATGGTCATACTCTGAAATCTGTGCAACAATGCAGAAATTGGTTTATCAACATTTAAACAATATCTTTCTCAGTCTGCAAAATCTCTACTACACATGACGTCAATAACTGTCTGAAACCTGGGACAAGGCCCCTAGTGGACCAAAACCAAAGTAAAAATAATATGTCTAGAAAGAGAAATGCTTTCTGGAATAAAGAAGGTTCATCACCACAAACTTTGCTTTTGTCTAAAAGCTCTAGTATTAGCAGGACCCCTAGACTGAGCCTCAGACCCTAGAAGGTAGGCGGTCAATACAATTGTTCTGGTACGCAGAGCAAATCTAAAGTAATAATTTTTTTTATTCAACATATATGAGAGCAATTTAAAATAGTTCATAAATATATCATATGGTAAGAATCACATGGGCATATTTAAAAGACTCTATAAAATCATCTGAACTCTTTGACACTCTTTATTTTACTTTTGTACTGGGTGGTATACCCTACAACTCAAAAATTCCATGGGCTATATGGAATCTTCCATTAACTCGATAGCCAAGCCCCCAACCCAAGTTTGCCGCAACATGAACTCTTTCTCTTTAACACAAGAACAGAATTATATCAAGAAACTCCCACTCATCATCTCTAAATCATGCCCAAATACTATGATATTGATAAAACTATTTTCAAACCATAAATCATGCATTTCAAAACATTAACAATAAGATCATAAACGTAAAATTAATCACAAGAGAGGGATTTCATAATTTGTACTCTCAAACAATCTTCAATCTAAATTTTAATACATGTACATATACGTATAAATTAATTTTAAGGGGAAAATACCTAAAGGCCAAAAAAACAATGTCATTAAAACATTCATGATGCATAATTAAGACATGAATTCCAAAACCCCTTTGTAATTTCATGCTTGATAATCTTTAAATCATATTCAGGTCTTTCAACAAGCCCACGTATTTTTAGGATAAACTCCACGTACCTTAGATTATTTAGTTTAAAAGATAGATCCCGGATCTTGATCCGTTTCTTGGAATTCTTGATCTTAGGAATGAGTTCTTAAATCTTTGGGGGAGGATTTAGGGTTTTGATTTTGAGAGGAAAGTGAAAAATAAGCAATTTTGGCTTCTTGGGGCTGAAATTCTAAGTTATAGATGGATTTTGGATGAGGGGAAATGACCACGGCACCCCTAGACCCATTATAAACTGAAATAATGCATAAAAAAGCCTTATATCCTCTTCTGATTTTGGGTCGACGCGACGCATCATGATCGCGTTGGCTTACTGCCTCACACGGAAAAAGCCATAACTTTTCGCTCGGTTATTGGATTTTGGCAAAATTCATATCGTTGGAAATATAATTCAATTATATACAATTTGGTGGATCTTTATATGAAAAATTCTAAGTGTATCAAGAGTTATCTACGTTTAAAGTAGACCCTTGTAGGATCGAATATCAAATTTTTGATGAATGAAAGGTTCTTAGCTCAACTTTGCTCTAGGCCATTTCTATGAACAGTTTTCTCATCATAACCACTTCATATACTAGGAGAAAGATTATGAAAAATGAATCTAATCATAAACCATAAAATTAGAGCTTATGTACGTAGGAACGATGATTCAATTTCTAGCTAAAAAATGTGGGGTGTTACAACAAGGATAAGACTTAAGGTGAAAAGTCTTTTAATGATTATCAAAATTTGGAAGATTTTTCCAAATATTTTAATCTATAGGATTGAACATTTAGAAATCACCTATGTGAGGTCAAAGTGGAAGCAATTTCAAGGAGAATATTAGTAAAGGCATATTCTCTAAGTTCTCATGAAACCGGGACGTGTTCATGGATGAAAAGAACAAAAATGTGAGAACCATAAATGGTAAAAGGTTGGTTGTGTGACATGTGTTGTCTAGGTGTACATTAAAGCTCTACGGTTCAAAGATATTAAATCTACCGATTGACCGAGTGTATTCGATGCATGTTCACTACGGAAGGTTCAAAAGAAAACCCACCTATCCTGATGCAATCGGTCTTTTCTTGATGATCACATATTTGTCCATAAAGTTTTACAAAGAATATCCATTCCCCATTCATGTGGGAGATTGTTGGGTTCAATTGATGTGAATGGAAAATGGAAGGACACAACCTTTTATGTAAAGACATATTATTTTGGAAAAGGAGTGACTGTTCATATAGTTTTCGGAAAAAGACACAATGTTTCAAATGAACCGACATGATTCTTCCAAAGGATACACCTTTTCGGATGAACCATTGCCACCTTTCGGAAGGGTCACTTGATGGAAATATAAATCTGCATTTATCCATAGGTTTTGGTATAGAAAAATTTCTGAAATACAAACTCTTCTTGTCTTCAAAATATTCTGTGTGATCAATCAAATCGTTGAGTGAGTTCAAAGATATCCCAATTGTTTGAGGTACCACTACAGTTGATTTGTTTGGCTATTTTATCCTGGGAGGAAGATTCCACTACCTCGGGTACAGTGAGGGAAATTATTCCTTAAGGATACACCGAGAAGTCGGGGGACTTGGCCTTAAAAATTCTATTTCATCTCATTTCTGAAAATTAACAATACTTCTTGGATAGATTATTTATAATCTTGTGTTAAAGGTGTTAATAAACTTCATAAGTGTTCTAGTCTTAGACTTGAACTTGTGTTGAAGTTATTGTTGCATATATATTCAGATTCTTGTACCCGAAAAATGTTATAAATAACATAAATTTCTGCTAATTTTTACCAACAACCAATAGTTATTGAGTTCGTATCATGTTGGTTCCTCACTACTTTTTGGTGGGAATAGCATGGGCAGAGGGCATAGATTTTTCTTGTTATCTAGGCTGGAAAAACATCTCATTTTGTTTTGCCTATGCCAAACCTTCTACTGCTATCCTGTCCATGTGTACAAATCTGTAATGGAATCAAAACACAACAGGGGACACTATACTATCTATATGCATCTAGGTTTATGAGTGGGATGGAAAAATGTTTTTTGATATAAAGAATTTGGTTTCATTATTTTTGACAACAAGATGCTAAAATAATTGAGACATAAAAGCACACAAATTGGTTTTGCACTTGAGCTATAACATTTTACCTGTTCAAAAAATTAAAAATTAAAGGACTTTAACATGTTTGTCTCCAACCTACTCTTAAATATTTTCCAACACCAACCTCCTCTTAAATATTATGTCATCAAGGGTAGATAACTGTTATTATCTTACAATTCATCTCATCTGATGTTTGATTGTTGGGTGAATTCCCAATATGTTAGGCATAGAATATTGTATATGTTATCTTTTAAATTAAAAACTGACATGGAATCACTATATATGTTATATTTTCAATAAAAAAAAGGCATGAAATAACTGTATATGTTATCTTTTCTAATAAGAGGCATGGAATCACCGTAAGAACTGATTTTAGAAAATATAATTGTATCTTGTTAGTTGTCACAGGACAATGTGATGTAAAGGTTAGGCTCACTTCACGAGTTCAAATCCTGCCATAGACAAACAACCAAGTCTTTAGGTGGAGATGGGTAGAGGGAAAACTCATTATCCCCTGAGTTTCAAATCATGACCACTGGCTCTCGAGATTTTTAAGTTATAAAAAAAAAAAAGTGTCCTTCTATCCCGCATGTCATCAAGCAAAGAATACAAAAAAAACATTAAAAAGTTGAATCCTATTAAGTTTCCTCTTGACTTGCATGTCATTACTATTGAAGTTCTTTCAACTTCTCAAAAAGAAGTTATTGGTTTCTTCATTGTGTTGATTTAATAAGAAAGACTCTACCCATTCTTATCATTTACTTAAGCGAAATATATTCTTACCTTCACTAATGCAATAAAATTATCCATCTACGACATTTGCAGGGGTTGCTAGTAAGGATTCTAGTCGCGTTGGGCGCTATCAAATCTCACCATTTTTGGTTAGATGTGGAGCACCTTCAGGCTTTAGGAAGCAATTCAGAATGTTTTTATTTGTGTGGAGATAGCTTTTTTCTAAATGTCAATTTCAAAACTGTTGCTATTGGTTGCAACTATAATAAAAGAGGAGACATTCGTGCAATAAATTGTCTTTCTAGTTTGATCTTTTCTAATAAGAAGACAAAGAAATAGAGTTTTGAAATGGGATTACTCAAGTAAGCATTGAATCAGACTTTGAGTACAATTAAGAGAGCAAGGAAGGACTTTGAATTTTTATGGGATATGGAAGATATTTTTGCTCAAGTATGCAGATGACACAAATTCACAACAAGATGGCTTTAGGAAAAAAATGCACCAGCTAATCGATTTTCTAACATAGGGGAGCAGATAAATATCAATATCATCTTTAACAATGCTATTTTCTTATCATCAAAAGTTTTAGAATTAACAAATAAAGTTTGAAATTCATGGCCAAACTTCCTTTTAAACTAAAAAGTGATGTTATAGGTTATTAGAATTGATTTTCCTTCTGCTATAAATAAGCAGATCACTTGTAATATTTCCAATAACTTCTACTCTGAAGTTATGGAACAACTCCCGATAGTTCTTCCATATCAATCTAAGTTCCAGTCATGAAAAAGGTCCTTTGGATTTTTTTTAGTGAATTTAATCCTTTACAACTCCAAGATGGGTTATAATGAGTATAGGAGTATGACAGATGATTGTATTAAAGTTGACAAGAAATCGAGTAAGAAACTTGCTTTGTCTATGGAATTAACATATCTCTTGGATTAATTTATCATGTTCTCATATAAAGATGAAAAATTCATTGATGTCATTGATTTTTCTATGTTAAGTCAAACCAGAATTTCCTGCTTTGTCTCTCAATTCCATATGTTAATCTTTCATTTTGTATGAGGGATAAAGAATAATAATAATGACATAAGATGCAGGATTGTATAATCCTGCATTCGATTAGAGGTATTAATCAGTTCGATCCTCACCATTTATACCATAGTGATAGAATATATGGGATAACTAATCTCATACCAGTCCCTGATTTCTATTATGTTCTTGCTGCTTAAGATTGTTGCCTACCTATGCATTAACATCTCTATTCATTCTTCTAGATCCAAGTTTGGGAATAAATTGTTTATTCATAGTTTAGGAAGATCTTCCGACTTCAATGGTATAGATGAACACAAATTGATAGGGGTTTCTTGTCACGATCTGACCCGTGGCCCTAGCCGTAATGAGCATCCCAAACCATGGAGGCCCGGGCGTCCTTCTACTTCTGGTAATCATGCACAATACTCAAATAATAAAGAAAAATGCAGAAATATAATTCATTTTGGAATTCATGGTCATACTCTGAGTTCAATCTTAACAATACAGAAAGAAATCCATCAACATCTAAACATCATCTGTTACAATCTGCGAAATCTCTAATACATACGAAAAGTAACAAACTATTTAAAACTGGGACATGGCCCCCAGTGGACCTAAGCCAAAATAAATGTCAAGTGACTGAAAAGATATAGGCCTTCCGGATTAAAGAAGGCTCACCAAATGCACACTTCACTCCTGTCTAAAAAAGTCTATGGCTTTGCAGGACCTCTAGACTGAGACTCAGACCCAAAAGTATAGGGGGTCAATACAATTGTACTGGTACGTAGAGCAATCCAAAATAGTGAATTTATACATATATAACATAGGCGAGAGCAAGTCATAAAACACTATGCATGAAATAGTTTGACATATATGGTCCATCTTAAATGATCTTAAAACAATCTTATCAATGCAATTCTATGCTTTGTATTACTTCTGAGATAGGTGGTACACCCTACATATCTAAAAAATTTCCATGGGCAATATGGGATTCGCCATTAACTCGATGGCCAAGCCCCCAACCCAAGTTTACTACAAGGGTTGAAATATCTAAATCTAATACGCCCCAGGGCACTAGGCCAGCATATAATCCCTCTTGGGGAAGTAATAAACCGGTATCGGTAAAACACATTTTTGGGCAATGAGTTTTCTGAACTCGTGCCTTCTTCGGGTAACCATCTAACTCTCTTTGAGCCCAATTTTAGCCTTTTATAAACATTAATCATTCTAAGTTCAAAATATGATAATCTAAATGAAAAACTGCTTTCTATTCTGTTCTGCATTATTACTATGGCATTATCTGAATTGGTATTGTTATACCAAGACTTGCAAGTCGTATCTAAGACATTTGATATCATTTATGATTTTCTATTTTAAAACATAAAGTTTGGTCCACCATACTTCAAACAATTCAAGAAGATTCATACTTTAAAGCATTTGTCAAATTATGTAAAAGTCATTGTTTTCATCTTTTCAACATACATGTGGTGGACATGAAATTTAAGACAAAACGTGCAAGTTTCTTAATAAACATCTTTAACCGTTAACACCAAATACAATACCCCCACTTCATCCCAAAAATATAATCAATTCTTAACAATCATAAAGGAATTTGAAACATACTTCACAAAATATATTCAAGTAAATCATGACTTACGAAAATAAGAAATCTTTAAACAAGAGAGGGATTTTTGTAATACCCCAAAAAATCCAAACCAACATTAGATCTATGTACCAAGCTCATGCATAGTACATCATGGTTCTTTTATAGTTTTATGAGTAATTTAGATGTATATTAAGTCTTCAAATAACTCCCATCTATCAGACGAATCAAAACATTCCTTACCGATTGAATTCTTGAGAAGGATATTGGTATAGTAAACTTTAAACGAGAATATCTCTCATTATACTTTGAATTTTTGAGCTCATGACCTAAAAAAAGATATATAATTGAATTATCTTTCCAAAAATATAAATTTCTCCTAAATCCGATATCGGAGCAAAGAGTTATCCCCATTTTATTCCAGCATGTGAAGCTGGAAAATGGTGATGAAGTTTCTGAAGGGCTATCACGTTTCTGACGACCTTTTTGACGACGTCGTCAAATTCTGATGACATTTTTGATGACGTCTACAGCCCTGGGCAGAAATTCAATAATTTGGACCCCTTTTGTGATGACCATTCGTGACGGCCTATCACGGACCTGACGGCCTGTCACAGATGGCGTCAAGTATATTTTTCCAGCAATTGAGGGACGTTTTAGTAAGGGTATTTTGGTGTTTTTCCTTCACTTCCCATGACTTATAACCCTCAAGGAGCGTATTATCTTCCATTCTCTTTAGTTAAACATCTCAAAAAGATCTCTCATACACTCTCAACCACAAGATTAGGGTTTTCTCTCTAGATCAAAACTCTCAAGAACAAGCCCTAGGCTTATCATAGAAGAGTCTATTTAAAAGAAATTTCGCCGTCAATCTTCACGAATTCTTAATCTAAGGTATGTGTAGTGTTCATCCATGGGTCCCTTTTATCCATGGAGCTCAAGAATCATGTTTTAAATTATAAATTGTGATTTCCTTGTTGTTTTATGACTATATTCATATTAATGATTGTTGTTTGGATTCAAGGTTGTGTCTTGATGTGTTTTTCATGAATCATGTGAATAGGTTAGTTGGAAACCCATGAATTTGGGTGGTTCAAGATTTCTAAATTTGTTAAGTACACCTATGCTCAATATTATGCATGCAAGGTGTTTGATAAAATGCTTAGGATGCTAGAAATTCTTATTTACATGGTTCCATGATATCTAAATGACATGTCCATGTTAGCTATATACTTCAATATAAATTCCATGCTATTGATGTGTTGCTATTGTTGTGGTATGAAACATGTATGATAATGGAGATATACTATATGTAGATGAAATATATCCATGCACCCCCTACCATGCTTAAGATGTTGAAGAACTACATGAAGTATAATATCCCCTACTTATGACAATGTGAATTGTGGACTCCAATCTTATGATCAAGTCAGTCATGTTGTGTCAGTTTCTTTCCATCGAGTCCTGGGGGTGTTCGTACCCGAAAATATAGCTATGTGCATAGAGCCATGCCATGTTATCACGATACTCTCAGTCAAGCCATGATCTATAGAATTCAGTCAGTCATGTGACTCAGGAAAATCCAATATCCTTAGTAATCTCAGTAGTTCAGTAATCTCAGTGATCTTAGTACTCAGTAATATCTGTAACCTCAGTAGTCTCAGTAGTTCAGTAATCTCAGTGATCATAGTACTCAGTAATATCTGTAACCTCAGTATTCAAAGTCAATCTCAGTAATTTCAGTACTCTCAACCAGTCCTCAAAACTCAGTACATTCCGTCAGTCATCGGAATCAAGTAAACTTAGTTTATCTCCGCTAAACAATACCACTAGTATCAGTCTAGTTAATCAGTATCAGTTCCGCTAATCATTTCAGTTCAGTTATTCAGTTCAGCCCAGTTATTTAGTGCAGTGTATTTTAGATGGGAGTAGGATTCAACACCGAGTGGGCCTAGGGATGGGGACACACCTGCTAGATTAGGACTGAGATCCTTAGAAGCAATCTTTATGTTTGAGAACTACGTAGCCAACGTAGGTACGAGTTGTCACCCATTAGATAGGACTGACATACTCAGGGGTCACCAATTAGCACATTTATATGTATAGGACCGATCCCAGGAGTCACCCGTAAGATTAGGACCGACTCCACAACAGATGTCTTTACTGGTGGCGCTATACTGACACCCTTCCAGTCAGGGAAGAGATTGAACCCCAGTGTTCTTAGCTTGGGGCATGTCGGTTAGATGAACACATCCCACAGTTTTAGTTATAGAATCAGGGCTTTCAGACACAGTCAACTCAACTTAGTAGTACAGATTCAGTACTGTTAGATACAATCAATGCTTATCATTGTAAATAGACTTCAAGATCACCCATTAGCTAGGACTGATCTTAACTATGATTAATCAGTATCAAAATCATTAGATTTAAAGTTCACCCACTAGATAATACTGATCTCAGACTAAGTCAAATCATCCTTATTTTCAGTATACTCATGATCACCTTCTAGATAGGACTGATCTCAGATTTAGTTACTCCAAGTAGAATGGAACTCAGATAGTTCCATCAGAACTTAGACTGTCAGATACATTCGTTCAGTATTAGTTACATCGGTTAGGCCGACCATCATAGTTATATTAGTTATATCAGTTTTTGGAACTCATGTGTCAGTCATATCAGTTATCAAAATTCATGATATCAGTATTCAGCTTCAGGACTATCTGACACAATCAACCAAAACAGTTCTTAATAATTTGACCTGTCAAAAATAATCTTTCATCTATTCAGTATCTCAGTATCAGTACACTCATGTTGTCAGTATTCAGACTCAGTAGTCAGTATCTCCACGAGTTCAGTTACAGTTATGTATGTATGTATGTATTCTCACATTCATATTAGTCAGCATTGTTCATGCATATAACCCTTTTCATTTAGCCTACCTCACTTGTATACTTAGTATATTCAAACGTACTGACGCATTTGCGCTATGGTGCTTTCTCTTATGTTACACTATAGGCTTAGAGGAACGAGCTCCAGATCAGCAGTAGCATTCCAGTGTTAAGAGTTTACAGTGAATCCTTCTCATTCGAGGACGATATGATTATTGCTACATTTACTATTCAGTTGCTAGATGGAGTTAGTTGGAGACATGTTCCATCAACTCCTTATTTTGTTCAGTTAGAGGCTTTCAGACTAGATGTCAGATTTGATATTCAGATCTCATTATTTTTAGTATTTATGACTTTTTTTGGTATTGTTATACCTTTTTAAGATATTTTGTTATCAGACGTTTATTTAGTTCTAACCTTATGGCCTTTCATGTTCATGTTTTCGCATTTTATGATATATTATGCAGTATACAGGTACAGATATCAGTCATGGGTTAGCTTGTGGTCCTTCGGGGTCATGAGCACCATGTAGCATTTCAGTTCAGAAAATCAGGGTGTTATAATCTTGGTATCAGAGCCTAAGGTTCAATAGAGTCCTAGGAAGTCTGAAAGCCACATCTAGTAGAGTCTTGTACATGCGTTAAGTGTGCACCACACCTATGTGCAGGTGTCTATGAGATGTTTTAGGAATAATTTCCCTTCTTTCAGTATTTATGTCGTGCCAGTGAGCAGTCAGATTTCTATAGCTTGTTTTCTCATCCTTGCATCTATTCATGCTATCCAAAATCTCACAGAATGTAACTATTTCAAGGTAGAACCTCCTAGTAGTTGCAAGTTCAGTCTATCTCATGCATTAGTTTTAGACTGCCAAAGTTTAGTTATAATATAGTTCGTAGATGCCCTGTGCATCACCCAGTATCTCCATAAGGTAAGCATTCCTAGAGGGACATAGCATCCCAAGGGGGAGATACCCCACTTTCTCTTAACGCTCACATGCCTTAGATATTTCAATTTCTCCTTGCATAATGAATTCACTCTAGAATAGAGGGTACTCATAAGTTGACCATCAAGTTAGACCTCAACTGTAAGTTATGTATTCAGAGGTTCAGTTCAGTTCATGTTGTTTAGTCCACATGACACGTAGCAGAATCAGTCATGTTCTCATGTTTCAGTTCAATCTTAGTGCCTTTACCATTTCATGTTCAGTCGTATGTTCGTGAGTCAGTTCAGTCATGTATTCACGCATCAGAAATGTGTGATCAGCTTATCAGTACTTTCAGTCATGCATTCACATATCATTTCAGTCATATAATCATGCATCATATATGCATGGATTCAACTTATTAGTTAAGCATCAGCTATGCATTCTCAGTTTAAGAAAATCAGTTTATCGGAACACTCAGTCCTACATTCATAAATCAGTTACCCATGCATCAGATATGCATGTACAGTATGATATGCTCAGTTTTCGGTCATGTCATCCATGAAATTATGATCAGTAATTCATGGTATATATGCGTTGTTTTATCTTTTCTCCCCTCTCAAGCAGTCATCATTCAAGGAAGAATGTTTCCAAGGGGGAGATATTGTAATACCCCGAAAAACCCAAACCATTATTAGATCCATGTACCAAACTCATGCATAGTACATCATGGTTATTTTATAGTTTTATGAGTAAGTTATATGTAAATTAAGGCTTCAAATAACTCCCATCTATCAGACGAATCAAAACATTCTTTACCGATTGAATTCTTAAGAAGAATATTGATATAGTCAACTTCAAATGATCATATCTCTCATTATACTTGGAATTTTTGAGATCAATTCCTATCAACAGATAGATAATTGAATTATCTTTCCAACTATACCGATTTCACCTAAATATAATACCGTAACAAAGAGTTATTCCCATTTTATTCCAGCTTGTCAAGCTGAAAAATGGTGACGACATTTCTGACGGGCTATCACGTTTCTGACGACCTTTTTGACGACGTCGTCACATTCTGACGACATTTATGATGACGTCGTCATCCATGAGTATAAAATCAAGAATTTGGACCCATTTTATGTCGACCATTCATGACGGCCTATCACGGACCTGACAGCCTGTCACGGATGGCGTCAAGTATATTTTTCCAGCAATTGAGGGACGTTTTAGTAAGGGTATCTTGTTCTTTTTCCTTCAATTCCCACGACTTATAACCCTCAAGGAGCATATTATCTTCCATTATATTTAGTTAAACATCTCAAAAAGCTCTCTCATACAAGATTAGGGTTTTCTCTCAAGATCAAAACTCTCAAGAACAAGCCCTAGGGTTTTCATAGAAGAGTCTATTTCAAGGAAATTTCTCCGCCCATCTTCACAAATTCTTAATCTAAGGTATGCGTAGTATTCATCCATGGATCCCTTTCACCTATGGAGCTCAAGAATCATGTTTTTAATTATAAATTGTGATTTCCTTGTTGTTTTATAACTATATTCATGTTAATGATTGTTGTTTGGATTCAAGGTTGTGTATTGATGTGTTTTTTATGAATCATGTGAATAGGTTAGTTGGAAACCCATGAATTTGGGTGGTTAAAGATTTCTAAATTTGTTAAGTACACCTATGGTCAATATTATGCATGCAAGGTGTTTGATAAAATGCTTAGGATGCTAGAAATTCATGTTTACATGGTTCCATGATAAATAAATTACAAGTCCATGTTAGCTATATACTTCAATATAAATTCCATGCTATTGATGTATTGTTATTGTTATGGTATGAAGAATGTATGATAATGGAGATATACTATATGTACATGAAATATATCCATGCACTCCCTACCATTCTTAAGATGTTGAAGAACTACATGAAATATAATATCCCCTACTTATTACAATGTGAATTGTGGACTCCAATCTTATGATCAAGTCAGTCATGTTGTGTCAGTTTCCTTCCATCGAGTCCTGGAGGTGTTCATAACTAAAAATGTAGCTATGTTCCTAAAGCCATGTCATGTTATCACGATACTCTTAGTCAAGCCATGATCTATAGAATTCAGTCAATCATGTGACTCAGGAAAATCCAGTAACCTCAGTAATCTCAGTAGTTCAGTAATCTCAGTGATCTCAGTACTAAGTAATATCTGTAACCTCAGTATTCAAAGTCAATCTCAGTAATTTCAGTACTCTCAACCATTCCTCAGAACTCAGTATATTCCGTCAGTCATCGGAATCCAGTAAACTTAGTTTAGCTCTGCTAAACAATACCACCACTAGTATCAGTCTAGTTAATCAGTATAAGTTTAGCTAATTTGTTCAGTTCTGTTATTTAGTTTAACCTAGTTATTTAGTTCATTGTCTTTCAGATGGGAGTAGGATTCAGCACCGAGTGAGCCTAGGGATGGGAACTCACCCGCTAGAGTAGGACTGAGATCCTTAGAAGAAATACCTAAGTTCCAGAACTACGTAGCTAGTGTAGGAATGAGATATCACCCGTTAGATAGGACTGACATACTCAGGGGTCACCCGTTAGCACATTTATATGTATGGGACTGATCCCAGGAGTCACCCGCTAGATTAGGACCGACTCCACAGCAGATGTCTTTACTGGTGGCGCGATACTGACACTCTTCCAGTCAGGGAAAATATTAGACCACAGTTAGCTTAGCTTGGGGAATGTCGTTTAGATGAACACATCCCACAGTTTTAGTTGCAGAATCAGGTTTTTCAGACACAGTCAACTCAACTTAGTAGTACATATTCAGTACTGTTAGATACAGTCAATGCTTATCATTGTAAATAGACTTCAAGATCACCTATTAGCTAGGACTGATCTTAACTATGATTAATCAGTATCAAAATCATTAGCTTTAATGATCATCCACTAGATAGGACTGATCTTAGACTAAGTCAAATCATCCTTATTATCAGTATACTCATGATCACCCGCTAGATAGGACTGATCGCAGATTTAGTTACTCCAAGTAGAACAGAACTCAGATAGTTCCATCAGAACATAGACAATCAGATACAGTCGCTCAGTATCAGTTACATCGGTTAGGCCGATCATCACAGTTATATTAGTTATATCAGTTTTCTGAACTCTTGTATAAGTCATATCAGTTATCAGAATTCATGATATTAGTATTTAGCTTCAAGACTATCAAACACAGTCAACCAGACAAGTTTTTCATAATTTGAACTTTCAGAAATAGTCGTTCATCTATTCAGTATCTCATTCTCAGTACACTCATGTTGTCAGAATTCAAACTTAGTAGTCAGTAACTCCACGAGTTTAGTTATAGTTATGTATGCATGTATGTATTCTCACATTCATATTAGTCAACATTGTTCATGCATATAACCCTTTGCATTTTGCCTATCTCACTCGTATACTCAGTACATTCAGACATACTGAGGCATTTGCGCTATGGTGATTTCACTTACGTTACGCCATAGGTATAGAGGCACGAGCTCCAGATCAGCAGTAGCATTTCAGTGTTCAGAGTTTGCAGTGAGTCCTTCTAATTTGAGGATGATATGATTATTTCTACATTTTCTATTCAGTTGCTAGATGGAATTAGTTGGAGACATGTTCCCTTAACTCCTTATTCAGTTCAATTAGAGGCTTTCAGACTAGATGTCAGATTAGATATTCAGATCTCATTATTTTCAGTATTTATGACTTATTTTGGTATTGTTATACATTTTTCAGACATTTTGTTATCAGACGTCTATTCAGTTCGAGCCTTATGTCCTTTCATGTTCAGGTTTCTGCATTTTATGATATATTATTGTAGCACCCCGAAATTGGGTCCCGAGACGTCACACGATTCTTAGGTTTACAAGTGATCCCAAGCTAACCCTTCTACTAGCATAACTCATAAGCAACTGAATAAAAATACAAATCCATACAAATCAACAGAAATTAACTCCTTTCTGAATCTGATCGATACAAAAATGGAATTTAACAGGATTACAATTCTGCCTTTACAACCAAAATTGAAAGAAAATACATCAACTTCTACTGAATGTCTATGAAGCCTCTACTAGTACTGACTGTAGGTAGCCGGGTCATGACTCCCGACTACCCCAACTGAATACGACTGAACAAAGAAAATACAACACTAAAAACTCTGCATAACTAACCCAAGCCCTTGAATCAAAAGAACTCATCACCTGCTGACTGGATACCACAAACTGACTGGATCTGAAGGTTCAACTATACCTTGTACCTACATTCCGAGAAAATGTAGCCCACATACGAAGATGTGGGTCAGTACCATGGAAAGGAATCGAGTATATGGGGGTGTATGCAGTTGTATAAACATCATTATCATAAATATTTATAAGAAATATGCAGGATGTATGAAAGACTCACATAGCCCGAAAAAAATTATCATAATCATGAGAGGATGAAATAAGTATAATAACACATGTGAGTCATCATATAATTTGTCAATCACTTTCAGTTCATCAAGAATATCAATTCTCATAATGTAAATATCATGTAAATCTTTCGAAAGAATAACTTTCACAATTCCACATTCAAATCATTTCACCATTCACCATAGACACAAGGAAACACACACACACTGGGAGATCCTATAACCGACATAAACCATGTGATCCACATGGAGTCCAACGTCCAACCCACGTTCGGGATAGCCGTCCTATCCTGGGAGGAAGATTCCATAACCAAGGGTACAGTGAGGGGAATTATTCCTTAAGGAAAGTCCGTGAATTCGTACGGCTTGGTCTTATTCAGTTCTGTTTCATCTTTTTTTTGAAAAATAAAATACACCTCTTGGAAAGGTCATTTTGATCTTGTGTTGAGGGTATTTGATATACTTCATTGTGCTCTTGTTTATATACTTGAGCTTTAGCTGAAGTTGTTGTTTCTACTATACAAATTCTGCGTATCCATAGAAGGAATATAACAGATATCAGAATTTATTCGTCAAATAAAATTGCAGAAACTTACACAGAGAATAAAACGACAAACAAGGCGCCTTGCAAAGACGCGAGGATAGACTCGTACAACTTCTCATCGAGTACCCCAGCTTTGAGTTTTATGATGTTTCACATACAAACTTTAGTTCCCGAAAATGGTTGTTCATTACCCCAAAAAAGACATAAATGCAGATAAATATCATTTTGAAATTACAGTAAAAATTATTTTGCAAAAGGAAATAAATTTAGAGCAACCTTTTGCAATGCATTCGAGTCATTTTTTAGGGCACCAATTGAATTACTTGTTCCTATCTGGTCAATCGGTGCATAAAATAACTTCAATAACAAGTAAATTTTTCCATTTCTAGAACAATATAAAAAGAAGTTTCCTATAGAAGACAAAGTACGAAAAAAATTCAAGTCAAATTCAAATGGAAAGTTTTAGAACACTTTCATATATTTGATAAATAAATCATAGAAGAATTTCAGTGATTCACGGGGGAATACATCACGTTGTTATAGCAGTACCCAAATGCACTTTTCATTAGTTTTGTCAAATCCCTATTGTTAGCAACCCAAAGGAATGATCCTTAATCTCATCAACAAAGGAGAAGGCTTGTTCTCTTTGGGAAACAGAAATCCTCAGCAAGAAACCATACGTAGTAGCACATGCATGGAACAAATTAAGTGCCTCTGAAAAGGCTATATTCTGGTCAAACACATGATTAAGATTAAGTTTCCGACGAGAACTGATAACGTTTCTTCTTGAAAAATGGATCGATTCATCTTCGTAATTGCGTTGATATTCTCTGATATTTTCATCTTTCACGTAGTAGGTGTGACTATTGACAAATAAATATGAAGCGGCGTGTGTTTTTGAAGTAGGCTTTAGTTATTAGATTAGTCGTGACTATTGCAAAAGAAAATAATGCGCCTGTTTTTTTTTTAAAGTAGGGTTAACTTATTTAGAGGGGTATTTATGTAATTTCACTTTATCTTTTTTAAGTTGATGCTTTTAAGGTAGTATAGATATAGATATAGATATGGATTAACTACATTATTTAAGACTGCAATGGCTCATACGGTCGTTTTGAGTATTAGGATCCCTTTTACCGTATAAAACCCTTGTTGTAGGCTTAAATGATAAATCTTGAATTGCGAAAACGCTTAACAGAGTTCTCAAGTCAATCAGATGTGTATTGGAGAGGAAAATAAAAAACAAGGAAATTGAAAATGTAAGAGTTGAGTGAAGTCAATATTTGGGATAAACGACTTCGAAATTATGATGCAACCTATTCTTCCCTCTAAATAAATTGCTACGATAATAATTAAGTTGCAAAGAGATATAATTATAGTTCTACCGCATTTTAATACATGGAAGAGATAACTCTAGTTTTTGTTTTCAAATTATTAACTTAGTCAACTATATATGCCAATGGTGTAATCAGGACAAGGAAGCAATGGGGTTTTTTTGTGCAATGAGGATGAAGACTGTGATCACCAATTGATTTGGAACGTTGGGTCTCCAGTATTTGACATAAGGACACATACTTGCTATTGTCCAATAGCTTATCATGGACAAAAAGTGCTTAAGACCAACAACAAAGACTGATTTATGTAGTTTCCTTACTTGTACAATAATTTTATTGGAGTAATTGAAAAAGCTCATCTTGGAAAAAGACTAATATATGTGTTTTTGATCAATCATTCATAGTGATCAATAAAAGTACCTATCTTTATTTTGAAAATGGAAAATGGTTTACACTTTCTAAAAATGTTATTGGCGTAGTAAACTCCGTTGTTCTTGTTTGGGTAAAATTCATAAATAGCATACTTAAAACTATAATTATGAGATTCATAGCAACACTTTCATAATTACTTAAACTATCAGCTTGTATTTTGTATTTGAACAAACTGTTTCTATACAAATCGTTTTACTGCCCATATTTAACTCAAATCAGTTGAGTAGAATATGATATAATAGCCCTGAATTAAATGTGGAGATTTCTTTTCCATTAAAACCTCTTAATTAACGTGATTTTCGTTATTTGTTACCAACCGAAATAAAAGTTCAAATTTCAGTTTCACAATATCATTTTCATCCAAAAAAATCAAAATCAAATTCAACTGAAGTTTCTTTTGTTCAATATCTTCAAAAATTCAAATTAAATCATTACTGTTATTGAAATTATTTAATCGTAATATTATCTTCTTATATGAATTTCATCAGTTGTTTGAAATCGATCAAAAATTTTTCGTACTGAATTTTTTTTGAACCATTTCTAGCATTTTGTTCAAATTTTTTTTGAGCCATTACTGATGTTTCGTTCAAAGATAGTGATCAAAATCAATTTTTCGTTAAATTATTTTTCAATAGTTTAAGCCATTAATGATTTTTTGTTAGAGTGATCAAAATCTATTTGTCATTACATTGTACAATTTAACAATTTTTTTGTTAAATTATTTTTGAATATTTTGTAAATGAATTTCAAAAAAAAATTAATGCAACAGTAAATTAAACTGATCGAGCAATATTGTGATCAAAATCAATTTTTTCAAGCTGCTCAGACTCAATTTTTTGGAGTTCTGATTCTCGAAATTTAAGAGTATATTTGTATTTCCGTAAAGTTCGATTTTGTATATTTTGGTTGGGTTCGAATATGGATGTTACAAAGCCATCACTACAGAAAAATACATATGAAATTGAATATGTATGTATAAAAATACAAATGCTTCCATATATCTTAAATGTATATTGAACAGAAAAAATACAAATGAAAGTGCATATGTATTTATAAAAATACAAAATACTTTCATGTAACTTAAATATATATTTAGTCAATCAATTTATATATATGACAAACCTATATATACAGTATTGAAAAATATTTGAAAATGTATCTGTATTTCAACAAATACAAATACCTCTGTAACCCCAATTACATATTTAAACAAAAAGAATACCCAAATGTATATTTAAATATTCCAATATACTGAAAATACATAACAATTATTTAAAAAATACATATAGACAAATACCTCTTCATAAATAGTTCATATATAAATGTATTTTTCATACATGAAACTTAGCATATGTATTTAACATACAAATACACATAAATAAATATCACCCCAAAATGTATATTTAAGCTATCAGCTTGATCAAAATACATATCAGTAAATACTATCAGCTTCAACAAAATACATATTACCACAAAATGATATCAGCTTTACTGAAATCCCTAAATACATATCAACAAATAAAAATACATATACACCAAAAAATACCTCTTCCTCCTCATCTTCTTACAATTCGTTACGAGACGAGTTTTCAACATCGTCATTTACAACATTGATTGACTTTGCAATTTCTCTTGCTTTCCTTTTCTTCTCATATTTTTATAATTTTGTGGATTTTGGAGAAAGAGCTTTTTTCAACGTCATTTTTTTCAGAATATCAACCATCTTCACTGATGCATTACATAACTTGGACCTAAGTTCCTTCGTATTCACTGATTTCTTCGACTGTATAGGAGTAGAAATAACTTTAAATACTTTGTCTTGTGTTAATCCAAGGCTAAATGATGGTGCATTTTCAGACAACAAATTAATAGGTGGTGTACCTCTATTTGTTCATGATTTTGTTGTGTGTTCTGCCATTAGAGCATAAAAATCTCAAACTCGAAATTGCTAATGGTTTACAGTACCAACTACAAAATAAAATTAAAAAATTGAGATATTGATAACATGCGATAGCTGAATTTATTAGTTACCCTGAAATTGTGGAACACTATCCTTAACAAATCATGAAAAAAATGTGAGAAAGGAATAAATTTGAAAGAGGAATCTGAGAGATTTAAAACAATAAAAGGTAAAGTAAAAATTAGTTAAAGGAAACAGAAAGGAATCTGAGAGATTTAAAACAATAAAAGGTAAAGTAAAAATCAGTTTAAGGAAAGGAAAAGAGAAGTGGAGTGAAAAAGGGAACCTTATACAAGGTAACTTCTCAAAGACAGTAAATGGGGGACCACACTTAAAATAATGCTATGTTTGCTACACAATGTAATTTCATTGAAATGTTGTTATTTTTCATAATTTAAGTCTTAAATATTCTACTTCTTGTAGTTTTCCTCTCGTGTTTCTAAGTTTTAATTAAATATACCTTTATTTTGAGATATACCCTTTGTTATCTTATCTGTCCACTATACTAAAAAAAAAATTCAATAAATCTTGTTCAGTTTGAAAAATCAACGAAATTTTATCAATTTCCTCCAATTTTACCATTAGTTATTAATTACAGTCATACCCAAAATATTTCTCAAAGCATTGACTTAATTATATCAAAATGTGATACAGTAAAATTATGAATGTCCGAAGGGAATGATCATTGACACTTGTTCAATCTATCATGATCCAAATTTATGAGCCACGACTAGTACCTAATAAGCAATTATCTGTAAGGCAAACCAATGTCATTCATCATCAAAGAGGATTCTCACATTAAAAAATGGAATCACAATTTAGTTAGAATTCAAACATCTTATAATAGCAAAAATTATAATATCTGATACAAAAACTAAAAATCAACAATAACACACAAAATATAGCCCCGAAACATCTAATATAAATTTGAGTAAATGGTTTGGGGACATAGATAGCCCGATAGGAAATTATAAATGATGGGAAAAAAAGTTGCCACCATGAACGGATGTGTGTAGACATATAAAATTTGACGGATTAAATTCATACAAAATTTGAGTTTAATTCACGATCATTTGGGTTAATTAATCAATCTAGGCCTTACATATTAGTTGGTCCATTCTATCAAATTCAAAACCAAGGTCCATCACACTTTGAAGCCCAGACCTATGCCACATATCAGCGTGAATTGGAGTACCCATCAAATTGAAGACAAACGATATGACGCCACATGTACAAATAATGTGAAAATATCATTTAAATTCAAGAACCAGTCTAAAGTTGTCAAGTGTCAAAGTGAC
This sequence comes from Capsicum pubescens, assembly GCA_030864215.1. Taxonomy (NCBI): domain Eukaryota; kingdom Viridiplantae; phylum Streptophyta; class Magnoliopsida; order Solanales; family Solanaceae; genus Capsicum; species Capsicum pubescens. Next base: position 40,952,449 of record CM061546.1, read on the forward strand.
ATATTTTGGCCAATCACAAGCAACCTGGCCTACTCCCTACAACTATAAATAGGGGGTAACAAAATATTCTATGGACAAAAAAAGAGTACGTTGACAAGCATTGGCAATATCTGCATCGACTATCAAGTTCTTGCAAGGAGCAATAAACGCAGTTCTTTTCGAATATTATTCCAAAGCGACAAAGTATTTTCTGATATTTCCGGCGATTGAAATACATCTCTAGGAGTCCAAACCATCCAACGATTCAAGAAACATGCCACTGAAGGCCCCTGGATCATTTCTAAGTTTATGAGAGAAGAATCAAAAGAGTTACAGAATTGTACTCACAAGATTCATCCATAAAAATATTTTTTTCTTTTATTTATCTTTGGTTGCAGTTAATTTTTGAAAATTTGAAAATTTATTGCGAATAAATTTTGGCACGCCCAGTGGGACTATTTCTACTCTTCATCTCTTCCTTCTGCAAATCTAAAGCTATAAATTCAACCATTGCAATGGTCTATGAAAAAATAAATGATGTTACATGGAAGGGCTCTACTGCCGTATTTGCTGACCTTGTTCATGTTATATCGATTACTCGCGGAAAGTTCAAGGCTAGTTGCTTGGATTAATTTGAATACTTCACCTCTTTGGAGGTGGCGAAAAACAACAACTCTCATATGGCGGCTGCTTTGGGAAATCTTGCATCAATGTTCTTTGGTGAAATTTCTCTAACCAGAACCAATTTTGGTAAACCTGAAGATTCAACGGATTTTCCAATTTCAACAAAGGTCAATGCCTTAATGTCTAACTCAACTGACATAGACGAGAAGTTCAAAATGATAGAGCAAATCATTGATGCCCTAAAGAAGTAGATTGACAACAAGAATATTTATAAATCTCAACTCATGAACAAACTCGAGGCCTCGGAACCAGGAGAGTCGAGTCACATACCTACTTATCCACCCAATTTCACTCTACAAAACGAGGATGTTTAGGAATTACTTGCTAATTCTCAATTTTAGAAGGAGAAATAATTTGTTTCAGTTGTAGCTTTATCTGTCCAATAGCTGTAAGACATGATAACAAACACCATTAGGGATCAACATGGTGGAGCACCACAAAGTTTGTTATATTACTCAAAGCCTTACACAAGATAAATTGATTATTACCTATGCCAACAAGCTATCAACCACCAAAGTTGCAGCAATTTAATGGCCAGGAAAACCCGAGGCAATATATTTCCCATTTTATCGAAACATGTAGCAGCGTTGGAACACATGGTGAACTTTTGGTAAAATAGTTTGTTCGTTCGTTGAAGGGGAATGCATTTGACTGGTATATCGACTTAGAGAATGAGTCAACTGATAGTTGGGAACAGATCAAGAAGGAATTTCTCAATAGGTTTTAAAGCACCAAACGAACTATGAGCATGATAAAGTTGAGTGTCACTATAGAAAGAAAGGATGAGCCTGTAACGGATTAAATCAATCGATGGAGATCATTGAGTTTGGACTGCAAAGACTGCCTTTCTAAAATATCTGCCCTAGAAATGTGCATTGAAGGAATGCATTAGGTCTTCTATATATGATCCAAGGAATGAAACCTTAAACTTTTGAAGAATTAGCTACGTGCTCTTATGACATGGAGCTAAGTATTGCAAGTCATAGAATGATGTCACCTATTTTTGATCCTTGGAAAAAAGTCACAAAATTCAAAGAGTTGTCAGAAGATCAAATTGGGGAATCTATGGCGACAACTTTGAGTTTTACGAAGGTCGCCACAAGACAAAATTTAAAAGAGGAAACTCCAACGCAACAAATTTGAGAGGTGAAAGTGATACTTGAGGAGTTGCTATCCAAACAAGTCATCGAAATCCCTAAGTCAAAGTGACCCAAAGAATAAAATAAAGTCGATGATCCTAAGTACGGTAAATTTTACCGCATTATTAGTTATCACACCAAAAAATGCTTCATCCTAATGGAAAAGATCATGACGTTAATGCGAGAGGGAAATATCATAATAGATAATGGAGATATAGTTGATGCAAATCATGTTAGCGCTGAACTGAACCATCAAAAAGGTTCAATTTCAAAAGTTTTACAACTCATGCGCTCTGTGGCATCATCAAATGTGAAGGAATCAACATTCTACAATTTGGGAGGGTGGAACTAAATAAAACAACAATTGAGTTCCTGTCAAATGACGTATCCAATAGCAAAAAGGGTGGAACCTGGTCATCGATCACTCGCAAAATAAAAAAATGTCAAACGATTTCTAGACTCCAACTTTCAAAAGTCGACACAAGATCAAGTGAAAATATACTTCAACCAACGAGGGAAATAAATACCAAACTAAAGTGCAACAATACTTCATTACAAATGGTTGGGAGGAAAGTTACATTACAAGAATTCTTTCCAAGAACTCTACTTAAGGAACGAGCTTAAACTGCATCTCACTCCAAGCCCAAATGAGCCTAAAATATGAATATCTCTCTAAAAAGGGAATAAAAAAAAAGAAAAAAGAAAAAAAGAAAAAAATTTAATAAATAAACTAACTCATCTTTCCTAAACTATTTTATGACTTGATCCTCCCGAGGAATGTAGGAAGCTTAGAGTATTTTTTACTCTAAGTAAAGTCGTATGAGTTAAAAAAGAGAGGAAAAGGGTGTGTCATTATTTAAGAATGGCAATAAAACTTTGAAGAGACGTAGATATGACATGAGGTTAGACGTTCTTTTTCTAAGTTTATCGCGGACATGCAAAAGGGAGGATACCATCAATGAAAAATGGATTTTGACAATATATTTGTGTAAATCTACAAAGATATTGAGAGTGGTTTACACATATGTTGTAACTCTTGGTGTTATCTTTGGAACATAAAAGACGACGTGTGATTCAAATGCTCTTACACCGAGATATGAATTATCTATTATAGTTTCTCAAAGTTGAAAAAAAAGTCCATTAGATTCCGAACTAAGCTGATTTCAACAACATATCTGTATAAATTCATAAATGCGTTAGGCTTGGTTTATATATATTTCATAACTTTTGGTGTTCTGTTTGCAACAAAAAAGCCAGTGTGTGATTCAAAGGATCCTACGTGGATAAATGAATATTCTACCATAACCTCTCAAAGTTGTGAAAGAGACCTTCAGGTTTTGAACTAAGCTAATTTTGATGAATAACATGTACAAATTCATAAAGGGTAATTGTAACGCCCCGATTTTCTGAACCGGAATGCTACACGGTGCTCATGACCCCAAAGGACCACAAGCTAACCCATGACTGATATTTGTACCTGTAACTACATAATATACATATAAAATGCAGAAACATGAACAAAGAGGGCGTAAGGTTCAATCTTGAATAATAATATATCTAAAATAAGGTGGTATCACAGTACCAAAACAAAACTAAAACTACTAAAGTCTAAATCTGAAAACTCTATAATCGTCTGAAAGCCTCTAAACTGTCTAAATAAGGAGTTAAAGGAACATGTCTCCAACTAACTCCCTAAACTGAAAATATACTGAAATACTGGAATAATAAATGTAACGATCATGTCCTCGAAAGATGAGGACTCACTTCTTACTGAACTGCTACTACTGATATGGAATCTGAACCTCAGAACCTATGGTGTAACATAAAAAGAAAGTACCACAGCGCAAATGCGTCAGTACAACTAAAGTACTGAGTATATGTGGGGGTAGGATAAATGCATGGGGTTTATATGCATGAACATGATGACTAATATGAATGTGAGAATACATACATACATACATACGTAACTGCTACTGAACTTGTGGAGATACTGACTACTTGAGTTTGAACTCTGACAACATGAGTTTCGTGATACTGAGATACTGAATGACTGATAACATGGATAACTGTATCTATCAGTCCTAATTTTGGGGTAAACTATCTGAGTTCCAAATTGTATCTGAACATCTAAGTCTGAGATCTCTGAAACTGATAATGAGAATACTCGACTGAATCTGAGATTGAGATCAAGCCTGTCTGCCGGGTGACCTTTAGATATAATAATAAACATCTAAATATGGGACCAAGCCTATATGACAGGATGGTCCAAGAATCAATGGAACTATCTAAGTTCCTTACTGAGATCAATGACTGTATCTGACAGTCCTGATTCCTGATTTCTACTCTGAAGACTGATACTGAAACTGTAACTGTAACTGTGACTGTGACTGTGGGAGGTAGTAACCTAACCGACAGGCCCCTATACTGTACTGGTGGGGTCCAATCTTTTCCCTGATTAAAAGGGTATCAATACCGTGCCACGGGTAGAGACCTCTACTATGGTCAAGCCTCTCTGACGGGTGACCCTGAAGAGGAAATCAAGACTAAGGAAATATAATAGTCAAGTATAGCCTTAATTTGATGGGTGACTCCTGTCCTGCACTGGCTATGCAGTTCTGGAGTATAGGGATTGTTGCTAACGACTCTACCTTTATAATGGGAAAAATCTCCATCCCTGCACTCGCTCGGCTCTAGTCCCTACTCCCAACTGAAAGACTCTAAAATGATTAACTGAGCTGAACTGACTAACTGAACTGAACTGATTTATAAACTGATTAGATGAGCAGATAATATTTTCTAAGATGAACTAAGCTAAATTCACTAGATTCCGTTGACTGACAGAAAAGCTACTTGAGATCTGAGGTCTGACTGAGAGTACTGAAACTACTGGGACTACTAAACTACTGAGATTTCTGAGTTTTTCTGAGTCACGTGACTAACTAAAATCTATGGAGCATAGATTGACTGAGGATGTCTTGAAACATGACACTAGATCTAGGCATACAACTATAGTTTTCGGGTACAAGTACCCCCAGGACTCAATGGAAGGAAACTGACACACATGACTGACTTGATCATAAGAGTAGAGTCCACAATTCACAATATCATAAGTAAGGATTTCATAATAAGAATGATTCTCAACAAACTATCACATGATCGGGAATGCATACAACATGTATATACTTGCATGGCTTCAATAACATGGTCATTCCATATCATAACAATATCATGAGCATCTCATACAACATCTTCAATTCAAGACAATAGCATGGGGATCATGTTGAACATAAACTTAGAACATGGAATAGTCATTTAGGACTTATTATGTCATAAAATCATGATTTCTATTCCCTTAGGTATTTTCACAAATACCTTACATGCACATCTTAGGCATAGGTGGATTCATCAAGATTACAAATATTCAACCACCTATTTCACATATTTATACATTAAATACCACCATATCCTCACACAAAACATACAAAGTCCCATCTTAGGCATCATCAAACTCCAACCACATGAACATCAACCACCAACAACATAAACATCATAATAAATAATTTAGAAGATGTTTATTGGGCTTCATGGATGAAAGGAGTCCATGAATCAACTCACGCATACCTTAGAAGGAAGATTCTTGATGATTGACGGAGGAATTTCCTTGAAATTGGATCTTCAATCTTAATTATGCAACCCTAGTATTTTTTCTCTTTTAGTGCTCTTGGATGATGAACTTAAAATGTTAGTAGGGTTGTAATGTAATTAGGAGCTATATATTTCATAGGTTTAAGTTTAGGGAAGTGTAAGGAGTGTTAAAAGACTTAATTACCCTCAAAATAACTCAAAATGGAGTGTTTAAGTCACTTGAAACCATAAGATATGCGCCGCATATGATATCACATATATTTACATAGGCGCCGCATATGATATCGCCTAAATTTACATAGGCGCCGCATATGATATCGCCTATATCTACATAGGCACCACATATGCTATCCCCTATATTTACATAGGCACCGAATATTCTATCGCATTTGCTTTCCAGTGGCCATGTGCGATTGGTTAGGCGATGCACTCTACTTCGTAAAACCATAACTCCTAGCTCGGGTGTCAGATTTTAATGAAATTAGTATCGTTGGAAAGTTAATTCGATGGGTAGAAATATTCAGAAATACCACATTAACATAGAGTTATACTCCTTTAAATATGACCCTTATGAAATCGAACACTAAAACTTGATGGATTCAAAAACTCTTAGCTTGTATTACCTTAAGTGACTCATATGAACATGCTTAATGCATCATAAGAAATCTTATCGCTAGGATACTCATTGTAAGTCATGTACTCAAGTATGAATCACAGGATAGTAGATTTCATATGTAGGAAAAATGGTTCGTCTCTTAGCTTAGAAACATGCGGGGTATTACAATATCTCCCCATTGGGAACATTCGTCCTCGAATAGAAATTAACTGAGGCGGGAGAAATGATAAGATGAAGTACGTACAAGACATACACTACTGAAACATGGGTTCATGACTGACATAACTGAAAGTTTAGCACAATATACTGAACATGCATATCTGAAGCATGGGAAGCTGATTCATGAATATAAGACTGAGGATTCTAATAAAGTGAGTTTTCTCAAAATGAGAATGTATATCTGATGCACAACTGAAAGGCTGAATCCATGCATATCTGATGCATGATTACATGACTGACATGATATGTAAATGTATGAGTGAAGATAGTGGTAAATAGTACTTTCTCTACTGAACACGTATATCTAATGACTGAATATCTGACTAAGCTGACCCTTGAAAGCTTGACTGATTATGCCATGACACTTGATAACTAATTTATAACGGGAACATGAAAGCATCAAGAAAACATAGGGTATCTCCCCCTTGGGACACTATGTCCCTCTAGGAATGTGTACCTTGCTGAGATACTGGGGTGATGCATAGGGCATCTACGAACTAGATTATAACTAAACATTGGAGAGATGAGACTAGTGCATGATGCATGAACTGAACTAGACCTGCTAATGTTACTGACTAACTCATGTGGAAACATAAGCTCAAACGAGTTCAATATATCTGACAATGCATACAATGATCATGAAAAACTTGTAACGTACCCGAATCTAGGTTGGGGAAACTTTCTGGATCATGGTGAGTCTGGAGTGAATAGAGTCGATTCTGACACTGACCACTATTGGTGCTGGGATTTGCGGCCTGCTCATGCGAATCTCTACTTTTCTAATCTAACACTCTACACTCCCGCATTCTGTGGCCTAGATTACCGCACCCAAAACATACCTGACTATTAGCTCTGCATGCACCTAGATGATTCTTGCCATACTCTCCATAAAGTAGATAAGTACGCTCACTTCTAACACTACTATGGGCTTTGGAGCTTAGCGCCCCACCATGACTAACATCTCCAAAGTTAGGTATGGGAACACTAGCTGAAAATGGAACAGGGTCTGAATTTTTCTGACTATGGTGAGAACGATTACCACCCTATGACCCAGCCAGAGAAAAAATGTAACTACCTGTTCTAAATCTCCTATTAGATATCTCCCTCTCTTTAGACTTATCTGTCTCTATCTGCTGAGCATGCATCATTAACCTAGAAAGGTCCATGTCCCTATTGAGCATAGCTGTTCTACACTATTTCAATACTAACCCAAACACACCAGTCAAAAACTTACTCATACTCGCTCTGGGGTCAGCTATCAAGTCCGGAGCATACTTAGCTAACTGGTTAAACTTAAGACAATACTCATTCACTGTCATGGAGCCTTGTCTCAGGTTCATAAACTCTTCTACCTTAGCTTCTCTCATCTCTAACGGGAAAAACTTATCTAAGAAGGCATCCTGAAATATCTACCAAGTCATGGGAGTTGCATCTTCCCCTCTACTCTTCTTCCACAACACTACCCAATCATGAGGAATATCTTTCAGCCTATAGGATGCTAATTCCACGCTCTCCTCCTCTGACACATGCATGATTTGGGTGATCTTCTTTACCTCTTCTAGATACAGCTATGGGTCCTCACCTGATACTGACCTAAAGAATTTTGGAGGGTTTATTCTCATAAAATTTTTGATTCTGGCTGCAGCTGAATCCGCATCTTGCTTGGGTGGGGCTGCAGTCTGTCGGATGCCCTGAACACTAGTGGTCACAGCCTAGGCTAGCGCCTGAAAAGCTTCTCGAAATTCAGCATGTGACACATTCTCATTCAAAGGATGTGCGGGCTGCGGGGCTAAATGATTCCCTGTTCTCTTCTTAGGACGCATGTTCTGCAAACAAAAGAGGAACAAGGATTAAACTGAGAGTTCAACTTGAGCTTTTGCTCACTGGTATGATATGAGTACTGAAAGAAGGGAAACTATTCCTAAAGCATCTTATAGCCTCCTATACATAAATGTGCCATGCAACACACCCATGTACAAGACACTACTAGATGCGGCTTTCAGACTTCCTAGGACTCTATTGAACCTTAGGCTCTGATACCAAGTTTGTAACGCCCCAATTTTCTGAACCGGAATGCTACATGGTGCTCATGACCCCGAAGGACCACAAGCTAACCCATGACTGATATTTGTACCTTTAACTGCATAATATACATATAAAAAGTGGAAACATGAACAAAGAGGGCGTAAGGTTCAATCTTGAATAATAAAATATCTGAAATAAGTTGGTATCACAGTACCAAAACAAAACTGAAAATACTAAAGTCTACATCTAAAAACTCTATAATCGTCTGAAAGCCTCTAAACTGTCTGAATAAGGATTTGAAGGAACATGTCTCCAACTAACTCCCTAAACTGAAAATAAACTGAAATACTGGAATAATAAATGTAACTATCATGTCCTCGAAAGAGGAGGACTCACTGCTTACTGAAATGCTACTGCTGATCTGGAATCTGCACCTCTGAACCTATGGTGTAACATAAAAAGAAAGCACCATAGTGCAAATGCGTCAGTACAACTAAAGCACTGAGTATAGGTGGGGGTAGGCTAAATGCATGAGGTTTATATGCATGAACATGCTGACTAATATGAATGTGAAAATACATACATACATACATACGTAACTGCTACTGAACTCGTGGAGATACTGACTACTTGAGTTTGAACTCTGACAACATGAGTTTCGTGATACTGAGATACTGAATGACTGATAACATGGATGACTGTATCTAACAGTCCTAATTTAGGGGAAAACTATCTGAGTTCCAAACTATATTTGAACATCTAAGTCTGAGATCATTCCTAGCTAACGAGTGATATCTGAAACTAATAATGAGAATACTCGACTGAATTTGAGATTGAGATCAAGCTTGTCTTCTGGGTGACCGCTAGATATAATAATAAGCATCTGAATATGGGACCAAGCCTATCTGATGGGATGGTCTAAGAATCAATGCAACTATCTGAGTTCCTTACTAAGATCGATGACTGTATCTGACACTACTGATTCCTGATTTCTACTCTGAAGACTGATACTAAACTGTAACTGTAACTGTGACTATGACTATGGGGGGTAGTAACCTAACCGACATACACTAATACTGTACTGGTGGGGTCTAATATTTTCCCTGATTGGAAGGGTGTCAATACCGTGCCACGGGTAGAGACCTCTACTATGGTCAAGCCTCTCAGACGGGTGACCCTGAATAGGAAATCAAGCCTAAGGAAATATAGTGGTCAAGTATAGCCTTAATCTTACGGGTGACTCCTGTCCTGCACTGTCTATGCAGTTTTTGAGTACACGGATTGCTGCTAACGACTCTACCTTTATAACAAGAAAAACCGACATCCCTGCACTCGCTCGGTGCTAGTCCCTACTCCCAACTGAAAGACTCTAAAAATATTAACTGCGCTGAACTGACTAACTGAACTGAACAGATTTATAAACTGATTAACTGAGCAGATAATATTTTCTTAGCTGAACTAAGCTGAATTCACTAGATTCCGTTGACTGACGGAAAAACTACTTGAGATCTGAGGTCTGACTGAGAGTATTGAAACTACTGGGACTACTGAACTACTGATATTTCTGAGTTTTTCTGAGTCACGTGACTAACTGAAATCTATAGAGCATATCTTGACTGAGGATGTCTTGAAACATCATAATAGCTCTAGGAACACAACTATAGTTTTTGGGTAAAAGTACCCCCAGGACTCGATGGAAGGAAACTGACATACATGACTAACTTGATCATAAGAGTAGAGTCCACAATTCACAATATCATAAGTAAGGATTTCATAATAAGAATGATTCTCAACAAACTATCACATGATCGGGAATGCACACAACATGTATATACTTGCATGGCTTCAATAAAATGGTCATTCCATATCACAACAATATCATGAGCATCTCATACAACATCTTTAATTCAAGAAAATAGCATGGAGATCACGTTGAACATAAACTTTGAACATGGAATAGTCATTTAGGACTTATTATGTCATAAAAGCATGATTTCTATTCCCTTAGGTATTTTCACAAACACCTTATATGCACATCTTAGGTATAGGTGGACTCATCATGATTACAAATATTCAACCACCAATTTCACATATTTATACATTAAATACCACCATATCCTCACACAAAACATACAAATATCCCATCTTAGGCATCATCAAATTCCAACCACATGAACATCAACCACCAACAATATAAACATCATAATACATAATTTAAAAGATGGTTCTTGAGCTTCATGGACTAAAGTAGTCCATAAATGAACTCACGCATACCTTAGAAGGAAGATTCTTGATGATTGAAGGAGGAATTTCCTTGAAATTGGATCTTCAAGCTTAATTATGCAATCCTAGTTGTTTTTCTCTTTTAGTTCTCTTGGATGATGAACTTGAAATGTTAGTAGGGTTGTAGTGTAATTAGGAGCTATATATTTCGTAGGGTTAAGTTTAGGGACGTGTAAGGAGTGTTAAAAGACTTAATTACCCTCAAAATTACTCAAAACGGAGTGTTTAAGTCACTTGAAACCATAAGATATGCGCCGCATATGATATCACATATATTTACATAGGCGCCGCATATGATATCGCCTAAATTTACATAGGCACCGCATATGATATCTCCTAAATCTACATAGGTGTCGCATATGATATCACCTATATCTACATAGGCGCCGCATATGCTATCGCATATGCTTTCCAGTGGCCATGTGCGATTGGTTAGGCGACGCACTCTACTTTGTAAAACCATAACTCCTAGCTCGGGTGTCGGATTTTGATAAAATTGGTATCGTTGGCAAGGTAATTTGATTTTGTATAATTTGTTGGGTAGAAATATGCAGAATTACCACATTAACATCGAGTTATACTTGTCAAATATGATCCTTACGAGATCGAACACTAAAACTTGATGGATTCAAAAACTCTTAGCTTGTATTACCTTAAGTGACTCATATGAGCATGCTTAATGGATCATAAGCTATCTTATCGCTAGTATACTCATTGTAAGTCATGTACTCAAGTATGAATCACAGGATAGGAGATTTCATATGTAGGAAAAATGGTTCATCTCCAAGCTTAGAAACATGCGGGGTATTACAGTGATATAAGTCAAATTGCCTCCAAAACTTTGGATGAGATACATAAGATGAACGAGGTGTTTGATTACTCCTTCGTCCTATTAAGACATGCCACATGGATGAATATTACCATTGAGGAGGGTCAAAGGAATTTGATGAGGCCGAAGGAGTGCAAAATGTGGCTAAAAAATCCCTTGGAAGGGTCATGCTCCAAGGCGCTTTGGATTCGCTTTTGATCTTCTCTAGCATTTCAAGAGCGGGTCAAAACAGCCCTAGTGGGTTTTTTCTTACATTTAGGTCACTTTTACACCCTAATTATGTAATATTTAGCCAAACTATAAATGCTTGGTAGCTAGGATTATTTCCTTTGTTTTTTGATGATGAATTTTACATGATGTAATCATGAAATCTCCATAGGAGTGAATTGAGATATTGGAAAATTCAATGTTAAATCTTTTCTAGAAACACTGGTTGTAAGGGAGATCCAACCCTATTTGTTGTCACGTAAAGTTAGGTGCTTGTTGGTAGTCCTTTAAGGGAGGTTTTAGGGTTTGAAATACCCTTTGATTGCCCTTTTGTTATCAATTTTGTGTCTATATTCTAATCTTGGTTATCCTATCCCCCTATCATTTATTTTCTACGTCTATATTCGAGTCCTCGTGGTTTGAACTTTATCATTTGGTATCAAAGTCGAGCTTCATTTCATTCTTACGAAGTCAATCTTTAATTTGTTATCTCAAAATTCCAAAAAAAAGAAGTGTCAAATTGAAAATCCCCAAAAGGTTAATATTCACGTTTTTATCCCAAGGTAAAATTTTGAGTTTTTTTTATTATGTGTTTTTATTATGTTTATAGTGTTATATTTGTTTTATCTAACACTATATGAGTCTATAAATCAAATTTGAGCCAAATCGGAGCTTATTTGAGTGTTCTATCCTTGTTGGAAGCTTGGATTGAAGATTTTGATGTTGGTCACAAGATTTGTAGTGTTGGTTCAATAATAAGGAAAAATTAAGTTGGGAATGAGTTTAGATCATTTAAATGTGCTTACGTTCAAAATTTCAACTCATTCTGAGCCCAGGAGAAGAAGTTAGTGTTATTGGTGTTCTCGATATTATTAAAGACATGCAAATCATCAAGTTGAATCTTCATCAATAGTTGTAGTTTGATCCAAAAGGAAGAAATAAAATTGGTGAAAAAGTGTTTTTCCTAAAGCATCCAAGCTTATTCCAAGTATATCCCAAGGAAGAGTACAAAGGGGGAGGGGGACCATTTACACGGCAAAAGGGCAATTTCAAGAGAGAGGGGCGGGTGACCTGCCTTGCATCTGCGCTCAAGGTGCTCTTGATCTGATCCAGAAGGTACAACTAACCTCAAACAAGTAGGGGGAGGTCCTCATGCGTCCAGGGTGTGCTGGACATGCGCCCCACCTGCTGCAGCAACTCTCCAAACTCATCTCAACACAGAACACCACAAATTGAGCGTAAATCAGCCCCAACACATCCCGAACACAATTCAGCACTTCTCCAACATCAATTCAAGTTCTAAAACACATCGAAACACTTTTAAGAAACTCCATTTCTCAAGGTTTGATTCTTTAGTTTCATTTTCTTGATTGCTAATCTCTTCTTTTGATTTCTAAACTACTCATCAACTAGTAATTCATCTACTATGTTGATCGATTAGTTCTTGAGTCCAAATTCTTTCATCTTCATATTTCTTTGTGTGATTTTCTAGTTTTAATTCATTGTAAATTCTTTGTTTCAATTCAGCAAGTAGATTTTTATTTCTTTGAGTCGATCAAACAAAAATCCACTCCGACCGCAAAGTAGAGATTGACACCTTATTATCCATTGGAGTATAAGCAACTTTTAATATTCGCCACTCCAATTTTGAGGATCACAAAGGTGAGATTCATACGAGTGTTGTTGAGGAGATTTAATACAAATCTTGGTTGTTAATTTTTTTTGTAGGTAAATGGTGATATAAAGGGAACGTGTCTTCGATAGCCTCATATAGTTGTGACTACGACATAGGAAACTATGATTGTGGTGCCGAATGTTATGGCTACGAAGAAGATGTGGATTATGGGGGCTATGAATATAGCCATGATCAAATGTGTGGAAGAGGGAAACAAGGTATGAATGGAGGGTATATTAGGAGTCAATGTCTTCCTACTCTATCTATCTTCAAAGGAGAACGGGATCCTGATGTTTACATTTATTGGGAATGGCAATGTGAAAGAGTCTTCGAGGAATATGCTATGAGAAAAGCCGTACATGATACATATGCCCTTAAGTACATTCAAGGTCCGACCTTAGAATGGTATAAACTTGCAAGGAATCCTCTTCAAACATGGGGTGCCTTGAAATAGTTCTTTAGGCCAATCTATGTGCCGAAGGGTTACATGAAGCCTTATAATAGTGATCCAAGAAGACCAACTTGTTCAAGATAGGTATATATTTGTGGAGTTTTGAGATGTGTCCTTATACTTGATGATTGGTTTCATGCAAACTACATAACTCCTATTATGGTTTATTATTTTTGGATACCTCGAGAGTCCAAGTATTTCCCATACTTCTTGGAAGGCTATAGATTCTTTGAGAGCGTGAAGGTTTCCTTCGCCCAAAATGGGTACTATGAGAAGCTATAGTTTGATATAGTCCCATTGGAATGTGAACACATATATTTGGGTGCCGATTGGTTTGCACAACACAAGATCCCAAATGTGCAAAATTAGCCTAAGCTTGCAAAGGACTAATGGGGAAATCATCTCTTTCCACCTACCCTTCCCAAATCTCAAGTAAAGATGTCCATTTACTTCTAGCCTTATAAAAATGTGAGACAAAAGATTGAGAGAAGTGAGGGTGTGTAAGGTGTCAACCTAAGAGATCAAAAAGGAGAGGTTCTAAGAAGTGGAGTGAGAGGGTTTCCACCAACCGAAGCTAACATTATTTGACCTTTTATTAATAAGGACATATGTGTTGGTACCATTAGGACGTTTGTAGTCTCCTTATCTCTTGATGATTTCCCTAACCAAATTCTTTGTACACTTTTTAAAGACTTTTTAATGTTTAACATGAACGATCCTTGGTTATATCTTAAGTGTGTGCAACCTTTGCATGGTGCTATGATTATTTGTGCTACCCTTAAGCCTCATGTGATAAGGATGTTGTATTTATTTGTCCTTCCTTTGGTTTTGCAAGGTTTGTATTCTAGGTTGAATCCTTTTCAAGAAGGGGAGGATATTTGTCATGACCCAAGCCGAGGCTCTGGCTACGACGAGCATACCGAACCATGAAGGACAGAGCAACCTTATCTATCTGGAAATCATGCACAACATTCATATAGTAATAAGAAATAAAAAAAATGATAAAGATGGAAATCATGGTCAATCACTTAATTCAACTGAACAGTTCAAAATTTGAGTTCATAACAATCAGAAACATGTGACACCAGTCTACAAAATCTCTAGAAAATATGAAAATCAACATCTGTCTAAGAACTGGGACAAGGCCCCTAGTTGGACTATGAACTGAAAATTAAATAACAGTATCCCATAATAAAGTCTTCCGAAATAAGGGAGGCACACCAACTGCACGCTTCTGATAGACCGAATCTACTGGTTAGCGGGACCCTGGGTCTGTGCCTCAGATCCTTAAATATAGGGGGTCAATACAATTGTACTGGTATGCAGATCATTCAAAAATATTATACTTTTAGTAATATACATGAGATAAATCCGCAAAAAAACATTTCTTTCATACGTTATATGAAAACAGATGGGCAAACCTTGAAACTTAGAAACAACGCTTTGAAATCATGACTAACTCTTTATGTTTCTTCTGAGCTAGATGGTACACCCTACAAGGATAGTACCCAGGGGCTATATGGGTCCTCCATTAAATCATCGGACAAGACCCTACATCTAAGTTTGCCGCAAGGATAGGGGTCCTACTTACTAGTCTCGTATACCAGTTTCTTAAGGACAAGTATACATTGGCCTTAACCAATCATATAACCCAACTCGGCAAAACTCAGTTTCCAATGATGAGCCCTTAAACTCAATTCTTTCTTAAGGTAACCATCTAAATATCAATTATCCCATTTATAACATTTTAAATCATGCATATTTCTGAAAGTGGTCTAATGTCTGAAAACATTTTTGTAGTAAAGTCTAGTCTGAGTCTATTATGGAATTTGTCTGATTTGGTATTGTCATACTAAGAATTGCAAGTCATATGTCTAAAACATATAGTATCATGTTGCAATCCTTTCATTAAAACCAAATAGGTGGGACCACTAAATCATTCAAACAGTACAAAAGAATTTGTATATCAATGTACATGAAAACTTATGTAAAGATTCTATCGTTCAATTCTTAAACATAAGGTGGTCATTTACTTTGTAGAAAATCATAAAATTCTTTCAACAATCATCTATAATATTTACAAACATGAAATATCCCACTTTTCAATTCATAACCAACATAAAGTTCATCAATGACAGTAAAACTCTTGGTTTACTCTTTAAGACATGCAATAAGTAACCCGTAACTTGTAAATCAAGAAATAGCACAATGAGAGAGGAAAGTATGTCATTGATGCTCTCAATTCATATTTCAAAACTTAAAACACATATATACATATACATGAGTAAAAATTCAAGTTTAAGGAGAGGCATCAAGACCAAAACATTCATAATGCATACTTTTAATGTAATTTGAAACCCTTCATAAACATATGATTTATCAACATTCAAAACCTTATTAAAATGATTATGTCCTTCCCATGTAGTTTAGGAAAATCCAACATACCTTAGATTACATAGTTTGAAGAATACGACTCGAATCTTGACTCGTTTCTTGGTAACCATGAACTTAAAGATGGATTCTTTATCTTTGGAAGGGAGGTTAGGGTTTTGTTCTTGTTAAACTTGAGTGAATTTGGGCATATAATGCCCAAAAGACGTGTTAATTCGCTTTTTACATGACTTGGGTTTGTGAGAAAAGACAAGACTATTCCTAGGAATTAGAAGTTTCAGCAGAAATCCTAATTTTGAGGCTCAACGACCGTTGAGCGCTATTGGTTCAACTGCTATAGGCACTGCTGAGCGGTGAAATTGCGGTGACCTATTATTTTAGAAAATCCCTATTTTGAGGTTTAATACTGAGAGGTATTGGTTCCACCACTATAGGCACCGCCAAGCTGTGTAATCGCAGAAGCTTACTGCCTCATACAAAAAATGCTATAACTTTTCACCTGGTATCAGATTTAGGCGAAATTGGAATCGTTGGAAAGATGATTCAATTATCTATAATTTGGTGGGTCTTAATATGCCAAATTTAATATATACATAAGGTTATACTTGTTCAAAGATGACCCTTGTGAAATCAAACACAAAATATTAGCCGAATCAAAGGCTCTTAGCTCACTTTGCTCTAAGTGATTCCTATGATCATATTTCACCTCGAAAGCACTTCACACACTAGGATAATGATTTTGAAACTTATATTTACATGGTAAATTATTTGTATTGGAGTTTTTTCATGAATCGTACTAGGGCCTGGCAGTGACGGACATCCCAAACCATGAAGGCCCGGATGTCCAACTCTATCTGGTAGTCATGTACAACATTCATATAATAAAAGAAAATGCGGAATTACGATCTAATATGGAAACATGGTCATACTCTAGATTAATTTTAACAATAAGGAATGAAATCCAAAAATTACTAACAACATCTGGAACAGTCTGTGAAATCTCTACTACAGAAAAATCTGACAACTATTTGAAAACTGGGACAAGGCCCCCAGTAGACCAAAACTGTAATAGATGACATAATCTAAAAGGACAGGCCTTCTGGAATAGAGAAGGCTCACCCCTGCATAATTGATTTGCTGTCTAAATTATCTTCAGCTTATATGAACCCTTGAATGAGCCCCAGAACTGGAGAGGTAGGGGAGGGGGTCAATACAGATGTACTGGTACGTAGAGAAATCCAAAATAAATCTTTTCATATAAATAAAATAGTTGAGATTTAATCATAAAACATCACATAGGATATAAATTCCAAAACACATAGGCATTTTTTTTTATAATCATAAACCTTTCAATTTTGGATCTTTGTATTACTTCTGAGTTAGGTGGCACTTTCCTACAAGGATGATATTCCATGGTATATATGGAATCCACCATTGACTCGGCAGGGAAGCCCCCAACCCAAGTGTGCTGCAAGGGTTGGAGTGTCTGAGTTTGATACGCCACAAGGCACTAGGCTAGCATATAAAAATATACCTGGATCGAAAAATCACGATTTTGGGCAATGAGTTGTCTGAACTCTTGCCTAATTTAGGGAACCACCTAAGCTCTATTTATGCCCAATTTTAATCTGTTTTGAAATATGCATCTTGCTAGTTTCAAAATCTAAAAATCTGATTGCAAACATGCATTCTATTATGTTTTGAATTAACATGGCATTATCTTAGTTGGTGTTGTCACACCAATACTTTCAAGTCCTATTTCTGAGCTATAATGCATTATTCAAGATTCTTTCATCAAAAAACTCAATTCATACCACCCAAACATACAGATAGTATGAGAGATTTCATGTTCCGAAACATAACTCAAAACTATGCAAAAATTCTTCAAACATATGGTGGTCACGTTCTTTTGGTAAAACCATGCACTCTTTCATTATATTCATATTCAACATTTGTCAACATGTACAAACCTCTCTTTTGAAGTCAAAATCATAACCCAATTATAACATTACTCGAGACATTTCATATCATGCTTTTCTAGATGCATTCAAATAATTCATAGCATATCATAAGTAAAGGAAAATCATAACAAGATAGGAATTTATCATGAGTCATGCTCTCAATTCAATCATCAACCTTAATATACATAATTACGTATATATATAATTTCAAATCAATTTGGGGGAAGGCCTAAAATCCAAAACAATATCATCAATACTCCTAGAACATGAATGTATTCATAAATCCGAAACCCCTTTCTTACAATCATGATTTCTATGCCCATGATATTTTAGGAAAACCCTGCGTACCTCAAATTAATTAGTTTAACGAGAAGAACTCGAATCTCGATTAGTTCCTTGGAAATCTTGAACTTAAGGCTTGATTTTCTTGAATTTCTTGTTGTTGGAGAAAACCCTAGTTTGATCTTATTTTTGAGAGTGAAGAGGAAGTTTTTGATGTTGTAAAACTTATAGTGATTGATTAATAAATCTTAAGGGGTGATTTAATTCGTGAGAAAGGTTTTTGGAGTGAGTGAAAGACCAAAATACCCTTAAGGAATCCAAAAAAAATCAAATATTTGCAGCAGTTGACGACCAGGGTTGACGGGCCGTTACTCTGGTGATAAGCCATCACCCAGGTTGTCACTTTTGGCCTGGTTTTCACCATTAACTACCTTAGGTTGATGACCAGGTCTGATGGGTCGTCACACATCTGATAAGTCGTTAGCCTCGTCATCACGTTTTGGCAGACAGACCCTTCGAAGTAAAATAAGTATAACTATCTACTACAATATCACATTATAGAAAAACAAGTGGAGTTGGAAAGAGGACTCAAATAAATTTTATTTGATATATAGTAGGCCCCCTAATTCATTATATACAAAGAGTTATGGTCGATTGAAGTTGACCCAAGTTTCAACGCTCACTCAAACTCGAACTATAGGAAAACTTTCATCTCATCCTTGAGTTAGGGGAGCTCTATGATCTCAATTCATGATCAAATAGGTTCCCACACTACATAATTGATTAAAATACCAAATTTTTATAGGATTTATGGCTTTCGGAACATCTACGTGTAGGAAAGACGGTTTTCATTCTAGCCCAAAATGCGGGGTATTACATTATCTCCCCCTTGGGATCATTCGTCCCCGAATGATGGGTAGGAATGTTGAAGATTAAATGTATGAAATAACACAAACATGATGTTTCTTCGAAGAAAGGATATAACTAATCTGAAACATTTAAACTTCTATCATGAAACTGAATTCTGTGCTGATTTGACTTTACTTGCTTCAAGGAGATGATTCATGCTAAGAATTTAGGATTTCCTAGAAGTGTTCATGATCCAATCATACATATTTAATTGAGAAGTGATAACTTAGGCAAGTACGAATCATGTGGTAACAAGACTTAGACTGTACCAGGGTATTACACTGTCTGAGATAAAATACTTGGAAAAAGTTGAGATTATGTGCTGAACTTTTATGAACTAAGTCATGACTAAATAGCTAAATCTGAAACATGATGCTTGGACTGAATTGGATTTGCAATTTAAATGGATGGAATAGATTATCTCTTGGGGATGGTAATACACATGAGACTTCGGATTGTAGGGCTGGGCAAAAAGGTGGAAAAGCATAGTAACTTGTCTTCCTGACTGTTAAACTGAATTGTTGGCTATACATACTGAATTATACTTGGAAACTTATGCTTTACTGGAGTTTCTCTTCAACACTATTTTTAAGGAAGTTGTAGTAATATTAGGGAGCAAAAGAATCTTGGGCATAATATACACCAGACATCTGACTAAGGAATCACAACATTGACACTACTCTATAGCATGTAATATAGACATATAACTCATAAACTAGGGTAGAATTACCAGGCCTTAGGCAATGCAACTTTTTACTTTCCATCTTAGCACACTTCCCGAATACTCCTTTAACTATACTATTCCCCTTAAATACCATGCTCAATCATTTCAACTTAAAATACTCATATGGGCATTGATTACACAATATGAAACCTATGATCTTAACTCAATTTTATTGAACAAGCAACTTTATGAATGTCAAACTGCAGTTGACAATGAATCTACATATGATCATCTTATATCGATGCATTTTAATAGATCACATGACTGGTGAACTGGCCCATATTCATCTTTTATACTTTACAGATTTTGAGGGATCAAATCCCAACATTAGTTGATCCAGCCAACTTATTATGTGATACCAAAACTCCCCAAGAACACACGAAAAAAACACCAAGATCAGTCCACTAGTTCAAGAACTATGGACCCTTTTGATGACCTATCTCAGATTCACAAGAAGAACAAGAAAGGAAGTGATATCAAAAGTAAAACACAATAAAAAACAGTAAAAACATGTGATGAACAAGATGAACACAAGAACACAACTTTCGGATTCAACAAGACACAAAAATAGTCCACTACAAACATACAAAGTGCAATAAGATAAAGATAAATAGATAGACAAATGAAGATGTAATATTAACAACCATTTTCACACATAAGTTGGTTGTCATGACTTCCATAAGACTATGTACTATCAATTGCCACAATGGATTCAACACTAGGTGGATAAACTAGTATATCCACAATTTCAAGTTGTACATTATCATCACAAAATAAAGGCACATTCAGCTCACTTAAAGGCAAACTATCATTCACACTTAGTTGGCTATTATCCTCATTTACTAGAGTGCAAAAGTTAGTTTTATTACCTTGTATCTCATGTGGAGCATGGCCACTCACGGAAATTTTATTAGGAAGACTTTGATGCTCCATCAAGTTATTCAACTTCTTGCAAAGAGAGCCTTCCGTCCCTTCCAATCTCCCTTCCATTCTGTCTATTATTTGACTATCAATGGAATCAAGCCTTGCCATGATGGATTTAACCCAAATAGGAATTTTAGATTCATTATCCATTGTACCTATAAAGAGCTACTAAATAAACAACACAAAAACATCAAACACATTAAAGGTTAGCAAAAATTAGTCCGCACGACATATCAAAATAGTCCGTACACTCTCAAGATCACACTTTTGAAGTTTTCACTCTATTGGCCTCATAAGTGTTGATAACTTTCTTGTACTCCAATGAGGTCACTTGGTTCCAATTGTGGCTAGAGGACGGATTAGATTTTTATTTTAAATGACTCAAAAAGAAATGTACGAACTTGGTGTGAATGAAGTTGTTTTCTTGGGATTTTTTGTGAGCTCAAGAGGAGTCGAGGTGGATGAATCTAAGATTGATGCCATCAAGAATTAGCCAACTTCAAAATTCATTGGTGAAGTAAGAAGATTCCATGGATTGACTAGTTTTTATAGGCGATTTGTTAAAGGATTTAGTACCATCGCCACTCCCTTGACCGAGGTGATCCGTAAGGATAAAGGTTTTAAATGGGGTGATGATCAAGCCAATGCGTTTGAAGCTTTGAAGGTTATGCTTAGCTCCGCCCCTTTATTGCAATTATCCAATTTTAATAAGATGTTTGAGATTGAATGTGATGCAATTAAGGTAGGAATAGGTGTCGTCTTAATGAAATATCATAAACCTATTTCCTATTTTAGTGAATAGCTCAAGGGCACAACTCTAAATTATTCCACCTATGATCTAGAGTTATATGCCTTGTTTAGAGCCTTGGGTAATTTGCAGCATTATTTGTGGCCGAAGGAGTTTGTGATTCAAAATGATCATGAATCCTTGAAACATCTCTGGGCCAAACATAAACTCAATAAAAGACATGCCAAGTGGATTTCTTTCCTAGAGAATTTTCCTTATGTAATTCATTACAAAAAGGGAAAGGAAAATGTGGTAGCCGATGCATTTTCTAGAAAGTATGTGCTTATATCTACATTGTCTTATAAATTGATGGGATTTGAGAGTTTAAAGAAAATTTACCCCGAGGACCCTAAATTTTCTCAAATCTATCAAGATTGTGAGACATGGGGTAGGGAAAGGTGGAAGAGGAATAGTGCTTCTACGCCCTACTCCAAGTTTGATGGTTTCTTGTTCAAAGAAAGAAGGTTGTGTGTACCCTCTAGATCATGGAGAGCATTGTTTGTAAGAGAGGCACACGATGGGGGTATGATGGGGCACTTTGGAATTGACAAGACCCTTGGAATCCTAGAGAAACAATTTTATTAGCCCAAGATACATCAAGATATTGCTAGAATTTGTGGCCAATGCATGGATTGTAGAAGTGCAAAATCCTTCCTTCTCCCTCAAGGATTATATACCCCACTAACCACTCCTCAACGCCCTTGGCTTGACATCTTTATGGATTTTATTTTAGGATTGGCTAGGACAAGGAGGGGTAGAGATTGCATTTTTGTTGATGTTGATAGGTTCTAAAAAATGGCCTATTTCATTCCATGTCATAAAATTGATGATGCTTCTAATATGGATTCTTTGTTTGTTAAGCATGTTGTCAAAATATATGGAATTTGTCGGACCATTATTAGTGATAGGGACTCTAAGTTCCTTAGTTACTTTTGGAGGTCGCTGTGGGGTAGTCTTGAAACCAAATTGCTTTTCTCAACATCATGCCACCCACAAATGGATGGGAAAATTGAGGTGGTAAATAGAACCTTCGGTTCTATGTTGTGCACCTTAGTTAAAGGAAAAATGGAATCTTACGAGGACCACTAAGTTACCTCTAGTTGACTTTACTTATAATCGTGTTATCCATTCGGCTATTGGTATGACTCCTTTTGAATGTGTTTATAGTTTTAACCCCCTTACCCCTTTAGATCTCACTCCTTTGCCTAGTGATGTTTTATAAGCTTAGATGGAGATGAGAGGGTGGAAACCATGAAGAAGTTGCATGAGAAGGTGAGAATTTTCCATGAGAAGAAGAATCAAGAGATGGCCCAAAGAGTAAACAAGGGAAGAAAGAGGCTTGGGCTTGAACCGGGTGATTGGTTGTTGGTGTGTCACGACCCGAGCTAGGATCCTGGCCGTAATGAGCATCCTGAACCATGGAGGCCTGGGTGCCTTTCTACATCTGGTTATCATGCACAATACTCAAACAATAAAGAAAAGATTCAATAATATAAATCATTGCGGAATGATGGTCATGTTTTGAGTTAAGTATGCCAATACGAAAGAAGATCCATCAACATCTAGACAACATCTATTTCTTCCTGTGAAATCTGTAATACATACAAAAATTTAACACTGAAATATAGGGGGTCAATACAATTGTACTGGTATGCATAGAAATTCAAAATAATGTATTTATATAGTTAACATAGGTGAGAGAAAGTCTGAAACATCATGCACGAAATAGCTAAAAATACATGGGCAATTTCATTAATCTTAAAATAATCTTGTCAATGTAGTTCTAATCTTTGTATTACTTTTGAGTTAGGTGGTACACCCTACATATATGAAAGTATCCCACGGGCAATATGGGATCCGCCATTAACTCAAAGGCCTAGCCCCCAACCAAAGTTTGCCGTAGGGGTTGAAGTATCTGAACTTGATACGCCCCAGGGCACTAGGCCAACGTATAATCCCTCTTGGGGAAATAATAAACCTGTATTGGAAAAATACAGTTCTGGGAAATGAATTATATGACCCATGACTACTTCGGGTAACCACCTAACTATCTTAGTTCCCATTTTAAACTTGTTCTATACATGCATCTTTCTGAATTCAAAATTTGAAATGAAATCTTTATTCTGATCTGAGTTTATCATGGCATTATCTGATTTGGTATCGTCATACCAAGACTTGCAAGTCATATTTCTGAGCCATAAAATATCATGTTACAGTCTTCTCTTTCAAAACATAAAGTTTGTACCACCATACTTCAAACAGTTCAAGATAATTCATACTTCAAAACATATGTCAAATTATGCAAAGAATCTCATGTTATTAAAATAATTTTCTAATTCCCATGTAGTTTTAGGAAAACCCACACACCTTAGTTGCGAATAAATCACGGAGAAATTTAGAAAAGATTGGACCTTTAAGCTTGATTGCCCAAACCCTAGTTTTTTCTCCTCTTGTGTTTTGGAAGATGATTTAGGGATATTTGAGGAGTTAAAACATTACTAATGACCTTAATTTCGTCAAAATATGATTAGGGACGGTTTTGGAGTGTAAAAAGACTTGGTTACCCTTAAAATGGCTTAAAAACGAAGTTTTTACGCCCATGGGCTATAGGGGATGCGACGCATTGCCTATGGCCTAAGTTAGGTAGTGCCACGTATTGTCCATCACCCAAAATGGGCTGGGCATTGCATTTCCCATTTCCCAAAATGGTCTAGGAGACGCACTGCCCATGGCACAACACATCCAGTAGCTTTAGGCGGTTTGCCAGGCGACGCACTCCACTTTGCAAAGTCAACTTTTCGCTCGGGTATCGGATTTAGGAGAAATTGGTAACCTTGGAAAGTTACTTGGAAGAATTTTCATTTGATAGATAGTAAACCCTCTAATTCATTATATACAATAAGTTATGGTTGATGGAAGTTGAGTCAAGTTGAAACATCCACTAAGACTTAATCGATAGAAATGTTTTCAACTCGTCTTTGAGTTTGGGGATTTTTGTGACCACAATTATTCAAAGGTATTCCCACACTATAGGATTTATCACCACATATCTATTAAGATGGAATCATTTAGTTCGGGTCTATACACGTAGGAACAACGGTCAAAATTCTAGCCCGAAAGTGCATGGTGTTACATTATCTCCCCCTTGGGATCATTCATCCCCGAGTGATGGGTAGGGAATTCTTGAAGCTCTAAAAGTGTAGAATAAAGAAAGTAATATTGATTTGAATATTTTTTATCAATAAAAACATGCAAAGGCATCACACGATCTTCATGATAACCCCTAGGGAAACGGGTAAGCACGAAGCCTGAGATAACGAAACATGACATCAACATGATCTTGGCATGTGTTTTATGTAACTTGATCAAAACATTGTAATACATGAGTTTTCCTAAGAATACACGGCCTGATTAAGATTGGTACGATACATGAGATGAGATTCTTGCAGGACATAAGAATATTAGGATTCCCCATCTTACAAGATACAATGAAAAGACTTAAACTCAGAGACACTACTCATCTATGCCCCAACATTAATCAATATACTTCATAATTTCCAACTTACAATTATCCCATAACACATCTAACCACCAGATTTAGGTCTTGTCGTATAATACTTCTATGTTCAAGCCTAACTCAGAGGAAAGAGGTGCTAATTTAAATTATGGGACCCTGTACTCTACATCACATTAAGAAATCACCTCACCTCATCACTATAATCCAACAACCTCAAGTCTTAATTCAAAGAATACTAACCATATGGAACATAGGTTTGTGTTTTCATCAATCAGAACATTCAAGCCTAATCATTACTACACCTACTACATGGATCTCCCCACTAAGTCCAATAATTTGAATCACTATCGAAAATATTTTTGCCATGTTTCTCCTTCTTAGCTATTTCACACAACAAAAGATTATCTCCTTCTTTTTCCTTTCACCTATAACCTTATCCCGAGAATCACATCAAAATTTTCACCTTTAAGAACATCTACCCCCCAACCTAACACACTACTATGCTTCCACAACAACCATTATACTAATATAAGAAGGGTTATTGGGTGACCCGATCATAAACATCCTGAATGGAAATAACACTATTAGGTCATAACTTATACTTATTGCACTTCTCAAGGAGGGACATGAAATGACGATACGATAGAATAGACACGAAGTTCTTCATATATCAAGTGTCTGGATCATAAGTAAAGATTCATTCAGCATAAACACGATGCAACATGATTTCTTAGGGCACACTATAGTGAGAAACATGGGTGCTTACATCACGAGTCGTATAACATAAGTTTGGAATTCATAAACTCAACGATTGAGACAAGGACTCCTACTCGAAGCAATCACTTCTCATTTTTAGGTCTGAAATAGTCATGTGTTCGAAAAACTTTATCATTTTTGACTAATCCCGGCATAAAATAAATCTATACCATATAGAAACATAGTTCTTTAGAACCAAGCACGATTTGGGATACAGATTTATGGTTCATGGGAAACATAACATAGATCTTGGATACTTGTAATATTGGATCACTGAGGGAAATTATTGCTTCAAGTTTGGAAGTTGGCACATAACATGAGTTACATGGAGAGCTCAAACCTTAGACATAGGCTGAGTTGAGTACATAAGCCATTGGTAGAATGAGCTCTTAGACTGAAGTAGGAGGGACATGATTGAATAGAAATAGGTTTATCATGACTTTTCCCTAACTTACCACAATGTGAAAAAATTGAAAACTACCTTAACTCACCATCTCCCCCTTAGATCGAAGTCATAATCCTAGACTTGAGAAAATAACCTCTCATCAATCTAGAATCACAATTCTCAATATAATAAGGGGTATCGCTATACACATGAACATAAACTTACCTCAATAATTTAACATAAGGACACTAAATCCTTTTTGGGACATCCCCCCAGAGATACTAATCATAACTTCCTCTAACCCCAAAGTCATCAACTCATGACTAATGTTATTCTAGGTTAGGACATCCAAGCTTCTAGACACTTAATTCTCTATCTTCAACTCCTTAGAATACCTGCATTACACCTATAATCACACAATTTACAACTTACGAAAATTTGTAAAACCAAACCCAAGGCTTATATTGCCTACCAATATTTTCTCAATTCAACTCTAACGAACACCCTACGATAACTCACCATACTTCTCCATACTATAATTTCAAGAACACAAACTAGGTACGCAAAATACTTATACATATAAATGCTAAACTCTCCCTTTTTAAGTAAACTCTAAAGGCATTGCTTTCCTAGAACACTACTCTTAATTTTTGCTATCCTCTACCGTTATCAATCTATAACTCGCAGTCTCATGAGCATACACATCTTCACTCCATATCACATAAAAATCCACTCTCCACTACTTAAACTTTTAACCATAAACTGTTAATTGCATAACTTATATCATAAAATCTTACCTAACACCATACTACCAGGAGGGTGCAAATTATTCTTATATACTTACAGCCTTATCTACTTAATGACTCACCCACAATTCATCATTTTCACACTAGTCCTCATATTTACATATACCTCACAATTACCACTTAAAAGTTTCATAAATCATCAACCTAGGATCTTTCACAAATCACATCAATCCTACTAATTCATTCCCATAAAAGATACATCATTAATCGTAAGATACTATTCTTACCACCACATTCTACATCTAATGCTCAAGCCTATAATCTAACAACAATCACGTACCACTGGTGAAGCATGCATATTATACTAGTCCACCAAATTGGGAAATCAACTCAAAATAGTCATTTCATTTAACTATTACCTACAATCACAACCCCTCTATGACATCACTATTTCAGCTTAAAATCCACTACATACCTCATCACATGAAGTACTAGTTTACAACCACTAAAGAAAAGAAAGTCAAGGGGGTAAAGTCACATAATAGAGATGGTCAACCTTAATCTTATATTATAGCCCAATACAATCTTATCTACATCTTCTACTCTCTCACATCATACTTACTTTCCCAAGCATACATTTAGACTACCTTCAAATTCCACAAATAACAATGAGTCTATAATTATAACCTATTGGAAAATCTAACTATTTCAATTCACAACCTATAAGGGATTTCTATAACCACCATAACGATCCACTCTAGGCTACTTCCCTATTTTTGAATAGATAATAATCACAGCCAGCCACTTTCTCTACACACCACCATACAATCTACAAGTCTCATCACAATATTATCTAACCACCATAAAGGAGAGAGATCCACCACTAAATCATAGGGTTATACAACTAAAACTACTTATTTATGCAATAGTCACCCTTACTCTGACTGCTAACCTAGTGACTTCATGTCACCAACTAGTGGATCATCTCACTACCATTAGTTGATGACACTTTAACATATACTACTACTCGGGTGGAAATACTGTTCCAATATTCTGCTACATAGCTTTCCCTGTAAAAGAATTTTGAAATAGACTGGATACACTTAATACCTCAGGTTGAAAAGCACAATTTCATCAAGATCAAAGTTTACACTAGAATTAATACACCTTGAAGAACTAACAGACTCCTCTCAAGTTTTTGCACAATTTTATAATCTTTTATGACTCAATCAAAAAGGACCATACCATTTAGATTCTAGATTTGTTTACTTGAATCACCTTAATAATGTGACATGTCTAAGAACATTAGAGTAAGGAAATAATTAGGATAACTTTACATCCATATGGGCGTCAACATAGAACGAACTAGATTATGAAAGAGGAACATTCTGACTCCATAGCACGAACTAGAACATGAAAAAAAAAGACATTCCTAAACAGCTTGTAGCCTCCTTCTTATAGGTGTGGCATGCTACACATCCATAAATAAGACTCTACCCGACGAAATTTTGTAGACATTCTAGGACCATAAACCGTGCTCAGATACCAAGTTTGTCACGTCCTGAGCCGGGGCCCTGGACGTAACGATCATCCCAAACCATGGAGGCCCGGGCGCCCTTCTACATCTGTTAATCATGCACAATACTCATACAATAAAGAAAGGATGCAAAAATATAAATTATTGCAAAATCATGGTCATGTTCTGAGTTAAGTATACCAATACAAAAGAAGATCCATCAACATCTAGACAACATCTATTTGTGCCTGCAAAATGTTTAATACATACAAAAATTTAACAAACTCTATGAAACTGGGACAAGGCCCCCAGTGGACCTAAACCATAGTAAATAACAAGCGACTAAAAAGAAATAGGCCTTTACGGAATAAATAAGGCTCACCAATTGCACCTTTCACTTCTGTCTGAATAATTCTACGGCTTAGCAGGACCTCTAGACTAAGCCTCAGACCCTGAAATATAGGGGGTCAATACAATTGTATTGGTATGCAGAGAAATCCAAAATAATATATATATATATATATATATATATATATATATATTTAACATATGTAAGAGAAAGTCTTAAACATCATGCATGAAATAGTTAAAAATACAGGGGAAATTTCATTGATCTTAAAATAATCTTGTCAATGCAGTTATAATCTTTGTATTACTTCTAAGTTAGGTGGTACACCCTACATATCTGAAAGTTTCCCACGGGAAATATGGGATCCGCCATTAACTAGATGGACAATCCCCCATCCCAAATTTGCCGCAATGGTTGAAGTATCTAAACTGATATGCCCTAGGGCACTAGGACAGTGTATAATCCCTCTTGGGGAAATAATAAACCCATATCGGCAAAACACGATTTCGGGCAATGAATCGTATGACCCTTGCCTAATTCGGGTAACAACCTAACTCTCTTAGTTCCCATTTTTAACTTATTCTAGACATGCATCTGTTTGAATTCAAAATCTAAAATGAAATCTGTATTCTGATCTGACTTTATAATGGCATTATCTGATTGGGTATCGTCATACCAAGACTTATAAGTCATATTTATGAGCCATAAAATATCATGTTACAATCTACTCTTTCAAAACATAAATTTTGGATCACCATACTTCAAACAGTTCAAGAGAATTCATGCTTCAAAACATATGTCAAATTATGCAAAGAGTCTCGCTTTTCAACATTTCAACAAACATATGGTGGTCATGTATTTCTGACAAACCATGCAATTCTTTCATTATATGTATTCAACATTTATCAACATGTAAAAACCCCTCTCTTTAATCCAAAAACATAATCAAGTCATAAACAAAAATCAAGATATTTGTATTATGCTTCTCCAAAAATGCATTTGAGTTAATCCATATCGTATGAAAATAATCGGGATCCATAGAAAGAGAGGGATTCTATATGTTAAAGATCTCAATTAAATCTTCAAATTCAATATCATAAATACTTGTATAAAATACAAATCAAATTTACGGGAAAGGTCCCAAGACCAAAACAATAATATCATTAAAGAATTCAGATTGTAAAATTGTACACATAAATTCCAAAACCCTTCAAAAATCCATGATCTCACAATGTTTAAATGTTATTAAAACAATTTTATTATGCCCATGTAGCTTTAGGAAAACCCCATGTACCTTAGTTGCGAAGAAATCACGAAGAAATTTTGAAAAGATTGAACCTTTAAGCTTGATTGCCCAAACCCTAGTTATTTTTTCCTCTTGTGTTTTGGAAGATTATTTAGGGATTTTTGAGGAGTTAAAATGTTACTAATGACCTTAATTTTGTTAATGGATTAGGGACAGTTTTGGAGTGTTAAAAGACTTGTTTTCCCTTAAAATGACTTAAAAACAATATTTTTACGCCCTTGGGCCATAGGGCATGCGACGCATTTCCTATGGCCTAAGTTAGGCAGTGCCACACATTGTACATCACTAAAAATGGGCTGGGAATCGCATTTCCCATCACCCAAAATGGATTGGGCGACGCACTGCCCATGGCACAACACTTCCGGTAGGCAATTTGCCAGGCGACACACTCCACTTTGTAAAGTCATAAAGTTTAGCTAGGGTATCCAATTTAGGCGTAATTCATATCATTGGAAAGATACTTCAAATACTTTTCATTTGATATAAAGTAGTCCCTCTAATTCTTTATATAAAATAAGTTATGGTCGAAGAAAGTTGATTCAAGTTTAAACATCCACTAAGACTTAATCGATAGAAATATTTTCAACTCGTCTTTGAGTTTGGGGATTTTTGTGACCTCCGTTCATATTCAAAGGTATTACCATACAATAGGATTGATCACCACACATATATTAACATGCAATTATTTAGTCTGGGTCTATACGCGTCGGAACGATGGTCTAAATTTTAGCCCAAAAGTGTGGAGTGTTACATTTTCTGTCACGACCCGACCCGAGGCCATGGCCGTGATGGGAATCCAAAAGCACAAAGGCTTGAGACACCCCTATAACTCTCCAACCGACTAGTGATATTGTCCGCTTTGGGCCTAGGCCCACACGACGTTAAAATGTGTCACTATGGAGTAAGGCTTTCTTACTTATATACCCAGCATCCCTCATGTGTTTTGCCGATGTTGGACTCCTTCCTAAGTTGGGGAGTTACATACACCCCCCTATGGATTCAGATTTCTCTATGAGGTTTGCCCCATCGAATGGGATTTGCCTACACTCAGGACTGAGGTTTGCCCCGCCTTACTAGGATTTGCCTACACTCAATTTGAACTCTGGCCCATATTAACAGGGACGACACAAGAACGACTCTAATACCATTCTGTCATGAACCGAACCGAGGCCCTATACGCGATGGAAATCCCAAACCACAAAGGACTGAAACACCCCTGTAACTCCCCAACCTACTAGTGATATTGTCCACTTTGGGCCCAGGCCCGCAAGGCTTTAAAATGCGTCACTAAGGAGTAAGGCTTTCTTACTTATATACCCAGCATCCCTCCTGTATTTTTCCAATGTGGGACTCCTTCCTAAGTTGGGGTATTACAGGGTGCACCTTCGGAAGGATAGGTTTCCAACCTAAAGAAAATCCAAATTGATGCCTCAAGGTGATGGTCCATTTCAAGTTCTTGAAAGGATAAACGACAATGCCTATAAGATTGACCATCTTTCGGAATATCAATTACACAATACCTTTAATATGTGTGATCTTTCACTCTTTGACATGATAGAAAATGATCACCCATTGAATTTGAGGTCAAATATTTCTCAAGATGGAGTGGATGATACAATCCGGATTAGCTCCATGCAATTCACTAAAATTTAAGCCCGAGAGATTTAAAGGATCCAAGGATTGTTCATGAAGCCGGAGGTACTTGAATAATCCTCCTTACCATCAAGAGGGTATTATTCTTTTATGATCACACTCACATTGATCCAAGGATCATTGAAGGAGGAAAGAAAAGGCAAAATACGGCTAGAAATCCCCTTGGAAAGGACTTGCGCCCAAGGAAATTTGGATCCACTTTTGATTCACTCTAGCATTTCAAGGGCGGATCAAAACAGTGCCTAGCGGGACTTATCTTGCAATTGGGTAACGTTTTGGCCTTAAAATTGTAATAATTAGCTTAAACTATAAATACTTTTGAGGCTAGTTCATTCTCTTAGTTTTACTTGATTATTGATGAATGCTTCTCCATTGAGTGAAAGTATTGGACAACTTTTATTGAACTTTGGTTTAGAAATGTTGGTTTAGAGGACGTTCATCTCCCTCTTGGTTACCATAGGAATTAGGTGTTCGATTAGATTGTAATTGAGTGTATTGGAGTTTGATATACTCTTTTGTTCTTGGTTACTTCTTTTCTTGTGTCTAATTATCTATCTTATCATTTATATTTACTTTTTCATATCGTCTTTAGTTTTCATAGTTCAATTCCGTATAAACTCTAGTCATTGTTTTCAAATTATTAATTTATCCAACTATATATGTCAATGGTGTAATAAAAGCAATGGGGGGCTTTTGTGCAATGAAGATGAAGACTGTGATCACCAATTGATTTACAAATAGTTTGGGGATATTTATAGCCCGATAGAAAATTATAAATAATCAGAAAAAGTTGCCACCATAAACGGATGTGTGTAGACATATAAAATTCAATGGATTGAATTCATACATAATTTAAATTTAATTTACGATTGTTTGGGTTAATTAATCAATCTAGGCCTTACAAATTAGTTGGTCCATTTTATCAAATTCAAGACCAAGGTCCATTACACTTTGGAGCCCAGACCTATGCCATGTGTCTGCCTGACTTGTTTTCTAGTTAAATTTAAGTCCAACGATACAACACCACATGTATAAATGATGTGGAAATCTCATTCAAATTCAAGAACCAGTCTAAAGTCGCCAAGTGTCAAAGTGACATATTTCGGCCAATCACAGGCAACCTAGCCTACTCTCTACAACTATAAATAGGGGGTAACATAACATTCTAAGGACAAAATAAAATAGTACATTGACAAACATTGGTAACATCGGCATCGATTATCAAGTTCTTGCAAGGAGCAATCAACAGAGTTCTTCCCGGAGATTAATTTTTCCAAAGAGACAAAACATTTTTCGACATTCCCGGTGATTGAAATACATCTCTATGAGTCCAAACCATCCAACAATTTGAGAAACACGCTAATAAAGAACCTTGGATCATTTCTAAGTTTAGGAGAGAAGAATCAAGGGAGATACAAAATTGTACTCATAAGATTCATCAATAAAAATTATTTTTTTCTTTTAATTATCTTTAGTCGCAGTTAATTATTTATGTTTTCAAAATTTCTTGCAAATAAATTTTGGCACGCCCAGTGGAACCATTCCTACTCTTTATCTCTTCCTACTGCAAATCGGAAGCTATAAATTCAACCATTGCAATGGACTTCAGAAAAATAAATGATGTTACATGTAAGGGCTCTACTACCGCATTTGCTGACCTCGGTCGAGTTGGACCGATTACTTGCCAAAAGTTCAAGGCTAGTTGCTTGTATGAATCTTAATACTTCAACTTTTTGGAGGTGGCAAAAAACAACAACTCTAATATTATGGCTGCAAGGGGCAATCTTTCATCCATGTTCTTTGGTGAACTTTCTCTAACCTGATCCAATTTTGGTGAACTTGAAGTTTCAATGGATTCTCCAATTTCAATGAAGGTCAATGCCTTAATGTTTGACTCAAATGACATGGATGAGAAGTTCAAAATTATGGAGAAAAACATTGAATCCCTAAAGAAGTTGGTTGACAACAAGAATCTTCATATCTCTCAACTCATCAACAAACTCGAGGCTTGCGAACTAGGAGAGTCGAGTCACACACCTACTTATCCACGTAGTTTCACTGTACAGAATGAGGATGTTGAGGAATTACCTGTTAATTCTCAATTTTATACGGAGAATTAATTTGTTTTAGTTGCAGCTATATCATTCCAACAACTGCAAAACATTAAAAAAAACACCATCAGGGCTCAATATGGCGGAGCACCCAAAATTCGTTGTATTACTCCATGACTTACCTAATACGAATTGATAATCTATCCATGCCAACGAGCTATCAACCAACAAAATTGCAGCAATTTAATTGCAAGGGAAACCCTAGGAAACACATTTCCCATTTTGTCGAAACATGTAGCAATGTTGGAACACATGGAGAGCTTTTGGTAAAATAGTTTGTTCATTTGTTGATGGGGAATGAATTTGACTGGCATATCGACTTAGAGCATAAGTCAATTGATAGTTGGGAGCAGCTCGAGAAGGAATTTCTAAATTGATTTTATAGCTCCCGACGAACTGTGAGCATGATAAAGTTGATTGGCACTAAGCAAAGAAAGAACGAGCCTGTAACTGATTAGACAAAGAAAGAATGATCCTGTAACTGATTAGACAAACTGATGTAGATCATCGAGCTTAGACTATAAAGACTGTCTTTCTGAAATATCTGTCGTAGAAATGTGCATTCAAAGAATGCATTGGGCCTTCTATACATGCTCCAAGGAATTAAGCCTCAAACTTTTGAAGAATTATCTACGTGCGCTCATGACATGGAGCTAAGTATTTCAAGTCATAAAATGACGTCACCTATTTTTAATCCTAGGAAAGAAATCACAAAATTCAAAGACTTGTCAGAAGAACAAACTGAGGAATCTATGGAAAAAACTGTGAGTTTTACGAAGGCCGCTACGAGACAAAAGTTAAAAGAGGAAACTCCAGAGCAACGAATTCGAGAGGTGAAAAATCAACCAACCTTGAAGGAGTTACAAGCAAGGGTATATCCTTTTCCTGACTCAGATGTTCCTGGGATACTTGAGGAGTTGCTAGCCAAAGAAGTCATTGAACTCCCTTAGTCAAAGTAAACTGAAGAATTAAACCAAGTCGATGATCCTAGGTACTGTAAATTTCACCGCATTGTTAGTCATCACACCACAAAATGATTCATCCTAATGGAAAAGATCATGACGTTAATACGAGAGGTAAAGATCATCATTGATAATGGCTATATAGTTGATTCAAATCATGTTAGCGCTGAACTGAACCATAGAAAAGGTTTAATTTCAAAAATTTTACAACTCATGTGCTATGCGGCATCATCAAAATGTGAAGAAATCAACATTCTACAATTTGGGAGTTTTTACCCAATAGAGGTTTCCCCACTAAAGAAAACAACAAGAGATTTCATGTCAAATGACTTCTTCAATAGCAAGAAGGGTGGCACTTGGACATCGATCAATCATAAAACAAAAAAATATCAAAGGACTTTTAAACTCCAACTTTCAAAAGTCGACACAAGATCAAGTGAAAATATGCTTCAAACAATAGGGGCAATAAATACCAAACTAAAGTGTAACAATACTTCATTACAAACAGTTGGGAGGAAAGTTACATTAAAAGAATTCTTCCCCAGAATGCTCCTTAAGTCACGAGCTTAAACTGAATGTCACTTCTATCCCGCATGAGTCTAAATTCTAAATGGATCTAAATAAAAAAGAAAAAAGAAACAAGAAAAAAAATTAAAAAAAATTAACTCATCATTCCTGAACTACGTTATCGCTTGATCCTCCAGAGGAACATAGGCAGCTTAGAGTATTTTTTACTCTAAGTTTAGTCATACTAGTTAAAAAGAAAAAAAGAGAGGAAAAGGGTGTGTCATAATTTGAGCATGACAATAACACTTTGAAGCGACATAGATATCACATGAGGATAGACGTTCCTTCGCTAAGTTTATCGCAGACATGCAAAGGGGAAGAGACCAGCAAGGAAAAGTGGATTTCGACAATATATTTGTGTAAATCCGCAAAGATATTTAGTGTGGTTTTCACATATGTTGTAACTCTTGGTGTTATCTTTGCAAAAAAAAAAAGACGGTGCGTGATTGAAATGATACTACTCTGAGATATAAATTCTCTATTATAACCACTCAAAGTTGAAAAAAGGCCATCAGATTCCGAACAAAGCTGATTTCGACAATGTATTTGTATAAATTCGTTAATGTGTTAAGCTTGGTTTTTACATATGTCGTAACTTTTGGTTTTATGTTTGCAACAAAAAAATTCAGTGCATAATTCAAAGGATCCTACATTGAAAAATAAATTTTCTACCATAACTTCTCAAAGTTGTGAAAGAGACCCTCCGATTTCGAACTAAGCTGATTTTGATGAATAACCTGCACAAATTCATAAAGGGTGATACAAGCCAAGTTTCCTCCGGAACTTTGGATGGGATACATATAATGCTCGAGGTGTTTGATGACTCTTTTATGCTATTAAAACAAGGAACATGGATGAAGATTACCATTAAGAAGGGTCAAAGGACTTTGACGAGGTCGAAGGAGTGCAAAACAGGGCTCAAAAGCTCTTGGAAGGGTCATGCGCCGAAGGTGCTTTGGATCCGCTCTAGCATTTCAAGAGTTGGTTAAAACAACCCTAGTGGGCCTTTTCGTACATTTAGGTCACTTTTGGGCCCTAATGTAATATTGAGCCAAACAATAAATGTTTGGTAGCTAGGCTTATTTCCTTTGTCTTTTGGTGATAAATTTTACATGATGTAATCTTGAAAATTCCGTGGGAGTGAATTGAGAGCTTGGAAAAACTGATGTTGAACCTTGTCTAGAAACATTGGTTGTAAGGAAGATTGACACAACCCGAGTCAAGGCCCTGGTTGCGATGAGCATCCCAAACTATAAAGGACCGATTGCCCTTCACTATCTGGAAATTATGAACATAATCATATACTATAAAGAAAAAATGCGGAAGTACACTTCAATAGGGAAT
Source organism: Capsicum pubescens (assembly GCA_030864215.1). Classification (NCBI taxonomy): domain Eukaryota; kingdom Viridiplantae; phylum Streptophyta; class Magnoliopsida; order Solanales; family Solanaceae; genus Capsicum; species Capsicum pubescens. The sequence continues at coordinate 40,989,391 of CM061546.1, forward strand.
CATGGTCAATATTATAATTCAGTTGAACAAGTTGGAATGAAACCCATAAATCTCAAACAACATCTAATATCAGTCTACGAAATCTCTAATACATTCAAGTCAACATCTTGTCTAGAACTGGGACAAGGCCCCTAGTCAGACCGTAGAACAAAAGAAATAACAAAGCTTAATGACCAGGCCTTCTGGAATAGAGAAGGCTCACAACCTGCAAGCTCTGACACAAAAGTCTACTGTTGTTGGGACCCCAAGACTGTACCTCATATCCTAAAATATAGGGGGGTCAATACAAATGTACTGGTATGTGAAAAAACCCAAAATAGCATGAATTTATACAAAAATAGCTGAGAGCATTTCACAATAACAGTGAACATTATATAAGTAAAAATACATGGGCATATTTAATATATTTCAAATCAATTCTTGACAACCTTGACTCACTCTTTGTTGTTCTTCTAAGCTAGATGGTACACCCTATAATTTGTAATTCCACGAGCTATATGGAATCCTCCCTTGACTTAATGGCCAAGCCTCTAATCTAAGTTTGCTTCAAGGATTAGAGTATCTATAAGGGGAGACACGCAGGACCACACAAAATGGTGCCATGATCCCCAATACAATCAACATGTCATGGTAGTTAATACCAAACGGTATCTACAAGATCACAAAACAGTCCACAAACTCACAAAAATAGTCCACACATACAAGACATCAAACGGAAACAACAAACACACAAACTTGAAAGATAAGGAGATAGATTACTTGACACAAAGAGAGTGTAAACTGTAGAAACTAAAGAGTTTATCAAACTCTCAAACCTCTACAAATCACATTAACAAGCACCAAGTTCTTAAGGGAACAAAAGAGGAACTCGGTTCAATCAAGAACTCTCATTTCTAGCCGTCTCACAACACAAGTGGAACCTTTCACTTGTGAAGCTTAAAATGTTTGGTGGTCTACTCTCTTCTTGAGAGAAAAAAATGGTGTTCAATGTTAAAAAGTAATTTTAAAATGATCTAACAAAGCAAATAAGACTTAGGTATTTCTACTTATAGTCTATTACAAAAGAGATGGGAAATGACACCTTTACCCTTAATGAAGGGGATGGGTTTGGTGTGTATAAATGGAGTTTCCTTGTAGTGTTTTTAAGACACTCAAGGCATATCTTCTCACTTTAATACATAGACTCCCTTGGACGAACTTAAGACATGCTCAAACACATCCATCTTCATGAATGTGCCTTGAAGACATTATAGTTCGCGAGCTTGGCTCCTAGGGAATGGTCTTGAGCTCTTGATATCCGTTTGCCACTCTTTTGCAAAGGCCTTAACACTCTTCCCTCTTATTGGATATGGTTCGAGTATGGCTTCTTTTGCATGTACTCTCTTTGCACTCGTATCACTTGTAATCCTTTTTATCTTCACGCTTGTATCATCCTCTCCATCTTGAACTGAATTTGTCCTCAAATTTAAACCTTGCAAAACCAAAGAGAGGGAAAACAAGCACACAATCCTCATTGTATGAGGGTTAACATTATTTTCACAAATTATATAATCACGCCAAGGGCGTACACCTTTGGAATACATACAACAATACTTTGTTATGATCATTAAACACTTTCTACAAAAATCACAAAGGACTTGGGTAAGATAGACATCAAGAAAAGATGAGTGTAACCTGAGACCTTAACATATGTCAATAAGCCAAGGTTGTTCACATTTGAAATACAACCACGAGTCCTTTGTGTGTGAAATGAAAAGCTTAGCATGAATGGCACAAAGGATGTGGTTTTGGAAAATACCAAGAGATAAGGAAACTACAATGGTCTTGATGGCCTTACTATACCAAAAAGGTAAGACTACCTTTAGCTTAGGAACCATAAGAGATATTTGTTTCATTACCTCTACAAAGGACCTCATCAAATATGGTGCCACTATTGATCCTAAGGTCAACCTTACCCACATATCATTATCATTCAAACAAAGAAACCAACCACCAAACTTACTACAACTACACAGTACAAATTCAAAATTAATATGGTTATCATCATAGGTAAAGAGGTAGTATAGAAAGGAATCAAGTGTGAAGACATCTTGCTGAGGTGGTACACTTTTAAAATATAACCAGAAATCCTTTGTTTTTCCATGAAACACGTATTTTGAACATTACCAAGGATAGGGATAAGTTAATCATCAAGGAAATATAAGCATAAGTCGAGGCAACCTCTTTTTGAACCTACTAGTGTTTCGGGATCAAAGAGATGGTGTAACCAAGGGTATACGCCGAGATTAGACAATAATTTTACTAGGAAATCGTCCAAGACTAAAGATTTGTGACCTAGAAGTCTTCTATTAAGAGAAATCACACATTTATTAACAAGTTTTCCAAGCATATGATTACCTTGAGCAAAACTAGTAGCACGGTTTGCATCAGACAAGCTCAAAGGGATATGTCTAATATCATGGTCAATATTACAAGAATGAATACTAACTTGAGGCTTTTTAATCACATCACTCATATGATCAAGTAGTGAACTATCCGTAAGAGCAAATTGACCAACATATGCAACAAGAGAACTACCAAAGAAAGATTCATGCTTTTCTACACTATGTAAACTTGAAGCTACTTTACATTGGCTACTACTAGCCTTATCACAACATTTCAAGCCTAAGGAAGTGTATAGTTTAGCAATTATACCTCGGTGTATGCCACGACAACCCACTTGTTTGGAGCTCTCGACCAAGGTTGTCACTAGCTCATTTCCCATGTTATTGTGTGGAACCCCTTTTACATCATTCTTTGATAGAATATGAACTTGAGCCTGTACATAAGAAGTATTAAAGCTAGGAAAAGTTCTAGCATATGGGTTAGTGAGAATCAAAGATCCTTTGTTAGCAAATCCTACAAACACATTTTTCTTTCCCTTTTTTACTTTACTACCCGCGGTTTCCCTTTCCCTTGCCCTCTTTTCTTTGCATTCTTCTTGTATCCCACCACTAAGTTTCTCTCCATCTTAAGGCTTGGCCTCATTCTCCTTGGATCCTAGATCTCCCTCTTTTTCTACTTGGATGGGGCGTTTTATGGTTAGTATAGCTTGGGAAGGAGACATTGGATTTAGTAGAGTGTAGGGTCTTTGAATAGGAGGATTTTGGATTGGAGGATTCGGGTGTAGGGATGGAATTTGGGTTCCAATTCTTCCTTGTGGAACTTGGTGAAGTGAGGAACGGTTAGGTCCATCTTGTTCTCAGCTTTGGGAGTAAAGATTGACTTGGTTTGTAGCACTTGGTGGATATAATATTTTGTGCAAGGTCTCGGGGGGTAATAGTAGGTGAGGCATTTTTTGGGGTATAAGGTCGAGAACTCCTTTGGATTTCCACCCTCTCCAACCTCTCACTTGTTGAGGCCACATCCAAACCCAACTTCTCAACATTTGCCTTCACCCTAGCAGCGCCTCGAGACAAAGTTTCAAGACTAGCTAAGAGGACATTCATAACATTATTGTCCACGGTCAGAGCTTTGGAATTTTTAGGTTCCATTTGAAATTGTACCTACAAAACAAGCAAACGTTAGTTCAAAATACGCTCACACATTCTTCACACTCGGCTTCCTCACATGGTTCTTCAAGTGTTGTAAGCCGGCTATCAATTTGTGAGAATTGGGAATTAGTATACTCTTGAGTTGGTGTGGATTTTGGTTTGAAGACTCAAAGAAGTTTTGTACGTACTTGAACCAAAAACAACTACGAATTATAAACGAGCAAAGCATCACAAGTAATGCTTAACACGATTATAAACGAGCAAAGCATCACAAGTAATGCTTAACACGAAAGAAGTACTCAAAAATTAGTTCTTAAATTAGTATGTTGTTACTAGTTGTCAACTAGTATAGGAGTCAATAAAAATAAAACTAATAGAGACAAGGAAAGAAACAAGGAATGTCCTATGACTTGAGTTTTGTTGTTAGTGTGGCCTACTTTTCTTTTTCTTTTTGGCCGTTTGAATTTGTTGTTGAAGTGGAGTATGATGTTTTTTTTCAAGACTTAAAGGGTTCAATCTAATTTGTTGGTGAGGATTTTCGGTTTTGAAATGAGGAAAGTAAGACTTTGGATTCTCTTTTCAATGGTCAAAAGTTGTACATCATCTTTCACCAACTTGCACTTAAATGGCAAGACACCTTTTTTCCTTGTCTTTGTCCCGTTCCCGTTTTTGCCTTTCTTGAAAGATGTTTTGACTCTCTTTTGGTAAGCAAACTTTTTGTTGAGTCTTTGTTTGTTTTCCACTTTAGTATTGTCTTGAAAGTATTACCAAGACAAATACAAGACTTTGCCTCTCTCTTCCCTTTTTCAAATCAAACAAGCCTTTTGTTTAACATTCATCTCAAGAACAATATGAACAACAACAAGAACACTCTTGAACAACAACAATATCTAACCCGCCCAACCCTTCAACAACACTAAACAAAAGCTCAAATATTGGAACTTAGACTCAAGTGTTCTAGGGAAACAACAAGCTAACACACGAAACTAATAAGACAAGCAAAATAACAACTAAATCTAGACATAAATTCAGCCAAACAATAACAACACTTTGCCCAAGACACCAAACCCATAGAAAAACTTTTTTTTGTGAGATTTTGGACCTTTGAAACCTCTTCTAATGTTAGGAAACAAAGATCTAACACTAGAACACAAAAAACACACAAAAATAAAAGAAAACTAGGCTTCAAATTTTGGCCTAAACACAAAAATATGGACAGATTACTATTTTTAGAGTTTTTCAGCTTTTCAACACTTTTTTTTTAGTGAACAATCTCAAGATTGATCTCATGGGAACAAAATCAATGGTGGTTCTGATATCAAATGATACCAAAAAGTATGTAAAAGAGCACAAAACAGTCCACAAACTCACAAAAATAGTCCACACGTACAAAACATCAAATGGAAACAACAAACACACAAACTTGAAAGATAAGGAGATAGATAACTTGACACAAAGAGAATATAAAATATAGAAACTAAAGAGTGTATCAAACTCTAAAACCTCTATAAATCATAATAACAAGCACCAAGTTCATACGGGAACACAAGAGGAACTCGGTTCACTCAAGCACTCTCATTTCTAGCCGTCTCACAACACAAGTGGAACCTTTCACTTGCTTAAAATGTTTAGTGGTCTACTCTCTTCTTGAGAGGAAAAATGGTGTTCAATGTTAAAAAGTGTTTTTAAAATGAACTAACAAAGAAAATAAGACTAAGGGGTTCCTACTTATAGTCTATTATAAAAGAGATGGGAAATGACACATTTACCCATAATGAAGGGGATGGGTTTAGAGTGTATAAATGGGTCTGCGTTGTAGTGTTTTTAAGACACTCAAGTCATGTCTTCACACTTTAATACGTACACTACCTTGTACGAACTTAAGACAAGCTCAAACACATCTATCTTCATGAATGTGCCTTGAAGACATTGTAGTTCCCAAGCTTGGCTCCTAGGGAATGGTCTTGAGCTCTTGATATCAATTTGTCACTCTTTTGCAAAGGCCTTCACACTCTTCCCTCTTATTAGGTATGGTTCGAGTATGGCTTCTTTTGCTTGTACCCTCTTTGCACTCGCATCACTTGTAATCTTTGTGCTCTTTATGCTTGTATCAGTAGTGTACATAACAACAAAGCATGCCTCCTAACCATAGTCCTAAATTGAGATGAAATGAATCAAGTTAAATAAAACCACAAAGAGTGGTACCAACACGCTGTGTCGGCAAATCACGGTTTCAGCATAGAGTCTTTCAACTCGTACTTTCTTTGGGTAACCATCTAACTCTCTTTAAGCCCATTTTTAATTCTTTAAAACATACTTCTTGCACTTACAACATTCAATACCTATCATTATAAGGACATATAATCACCCGGTATCATCATACTCTGACTTGCAAGTCAATATTATATCAAATCCACAGCCGATCATATTCAAAACATGCATATGACCACCCAATATTCATAACATCACAATAGAGTCATCATTTTGAAATCTCAAGAAAACTTATGCAAACAATCTCTTTTGCAAGGCTTAAAAACATGCGGTGGTCATGTCAATTTATTCAATCACATACAATTCTTTTCCTTTTAAGCAAGAACATAGTTATAGCAAGAAACTCCCTCTCATCATATATGAATTATGTCAAACACCATGATATTGGGAAGATCATTTTTGAATCTTAATGCATGCATTCCAAATTATTTATAGGGAAAATATAAACTTATGTTCGCAACAAGAGAGAGAATTCATACTCATGCTTTCAACCAATCGTACAAAATGCATGAAATTAAATATATATTGTTAGAATTCAATTTCCATTAAAAGTGATTCAAGAAAACATATAATTTCATCAAAAAAATCCCATGATGCATACTTTATGAAAACAATAACAAATACTTCATTATAAAACATAATTGGGGATCTTTAATCTTGCTAAAATATTTAACCTTATGCCTAAGATTTTTTTAGAGTAGTCCCATATACCTTAAGTTCCTTGATTTGATGAATGGAACCTTATTCTTGAAACTTTTCTTGAGAATCTTGAATTTAAAGGCTTGAATTCTTGATCTTTGAGAAGAAGAATTGAATCTTATTCCTGGGAGGTGGTTATGGTTTTTCTTTGAGAGAAAGACTGAATAATAGTGTGTATTATGCTTTTGGAGACTGAAATTAAGTGTTACAAGAGAATTTGGGTGAGGTGAAAGGACCAGAGTACCCCTAGATCATTTAGGAATGTAAATAGCATATGATATAGTTACTTAACGCGGTGTCCACATCGCGTCGCCAATTGCGTCGATGAACAATGCGTCGCATCCCAATCGGGTTGACTTACTGCCTCTCACAAAAAATGCTATAACTTTTCACTCTGGTATAGGATTAAGGCAAAATTGGTATCATTGGAAAGCTAATTCAATTATCTACAATTTGGTTGGTCTTTAGCTGCAAAATTCTACGTATATCAAAAGTTATACACATTCAAATTTGACCCTTGGAGAATCAAATACCAAACTTTAGACGATTCGATGGCTCTTAGCTCAACTTTTCTCTAAGTGATTTCCATGAACATTTTTCACCTCATAATCACTTAACACACTATCATAAAGATCATGACACATGAATTTAAATATGATTAGTGGAATTCGAGTTTACACACATAGAAACGATGGTCCAATTTCTAGCTTGAAAATGCAGTGCGTTACATTTTCTCCCCTTTGGGATCATTCGTCCCCTAATGATGTGTAGGGACTTGTTCAAACTCTAAAAGTGTAGAATAAAGAATGAAACCTTGCATTGAACATTTTTCCTCAAAAAAAATATGCTAAGGAATCAAATGAGCTTCATGATAACTCCTAGTGAAACGTGTAAGCACTAAATTTGAGATAATGATACTTTACATAGGGATGATCTTGCACATGAGTTCTATGAACCATAATCATCACCGTATAAGGAATGAGTTAATTTGGCGAAAATAGTCCTGATTCACATCGGTACAACGAATGGACTTAAACTTAGAGGGACTAATCGTCTACGCCCCAAACAATAGATAGCATACTTAACACCTTCCAACTTACTATTCTCCTATCACACATCTAACCACCAGAGTTTGAGTCCCACTGCAAAGTGCTTTTATGTTGAAGTAACAAGGTGACAACTTAAGCTACAGGACCCTGTACTCTACATTCCATTAAGAATATTACCTCAACTTATAACTATCATCAAACACCCTCGAGTTTTAATTCAGGGAATACTAACCACAAAGTACACGGGTTGTGTTTTCAGCAATCACAACATTCCAGTCTATCATTATTACACCCACTTCATGGATTTCCCCCACTAAGACTAGCTAATTCAATCACTTCCATAAAGATTTTCACCATATATCTCCTTCTTAACTATTTCTCATAATGAAAGTCCATTCCCTTCTTTCCCCATTACCAATAACCTTAGCTAAAAAGATCAAATCAAAATTTTAACATTCAAGAACATCTACTCCCCCTGCCTAAGTCACTACTACTCTTCCATAACAACTATCATACTATCATTTCATGGGTCATTGAGGGACCCGAGCATATGCCTCAAGGAAAGATGTATAACTATTCGATTATAGTATATACTTATTGCAATACTCAAGGTGAGATATAAGATGAAAATACAATACAATAGACACAAAGTGCTCCATATAAAAAGTGTCTAGATCATAAACAGAGAGTCGTTCGGACATAAACTTACACAACATGAGTTCGTAGGACTGGACACAGTTAGAATCATGCGAGCATATATCAAAAGTGGTATAACATGAAGGCAGAACTCGAGGGGTCAACGACTGAGACAAGGATGTCCACTTGAAGCTATTGCTTCTCATTTTCAAAGCTGAAATAGTCATGAGTTCGCACAAATTTATCATTTTGGCTAATCCCGACATAAAATGAATCAGTAACATATGAAAACATAGGTCCTTATAACCAAGCATGATTTGGGATATAGATTTATGGATCATGAATATAATAACATGGAGCTTGAATACATGAAAGACTGGATTTATTGAAACATCGGTGCTTCTAGTCTGGAGGTTAGAGCATTTCATGAGTTACATAGAGAACTCAGACATTAGACATAGGCAGAACTTGAATACATAAGAAATTGGCACAATGACCTCTTAAATTAAAGTAGGACGATAGGCTTGAATAGGAACATGTTATGACTCCTCCCCGCAACATGCACACTCAGGAAATTTGGGAACTACCTTTATTCACCATCTCCCACTTAGATCAGAGTCATAATCCTAGAATTTAGGACATATCTTCTCATTAAATCTACAACCACAACACTCAACACAACGGGGTATCGCCCCGCACATAAAAACTAAAATTCCCTTGATAAACTATACTTTGAAGGCATTGCTTTTCAGGTATGCTCTTCTTAACTTTTGCTAGCCTCTGTAGCCATCACCCAACCACTCACGCTCTCATGAGAATACACATCCACATTCCTTATCATGCAATGATCCATTCTCCACTATTCAATATACTAAGCTTAGGTCTCTAATCACATAACTTACAACTTAACAAAATTTGTAAAACTATACCAAAGGCGCATATTGCTTACCTATATTCCATCAATTCAAATTTAACGAACACCGTACAATAACTTCCCAGACTTCTCCATACCAGAAAAGTCAAGAACGAAAACTAAGTATGCCAAACACTAATACCCATACAAATTTGTCTAATGACATACTACCTTGGTGGGTTCAACTTATTCTTATATACCCACGCTCTTATCTTTTTAATGACTCAACCACAATCCATTATTCTAACACTAGTCCCATGTATATAAATATATCATAATCATCCACTCTTTTTCCCACAAGTTGCCAACCTAGGCTATTGCACACATAAAATCAAGCCTACTACTTACTCCCATAAAACATGCATCATTAGTCTTAAGCTACCATTTTTTCCATTACACTCCACATCTAAAGTTCAAGTCTATTGTCTAACAACACCAATTATATAACACCGATTAAACAGATCAGATACTATATTGTTCCATCAAATTGTGGAATCAACCCAACTACGCCATTTAACTTGACTACTGGCCATAAGTTCATTATCTCCACAATATTACTACCACACCTTAGAATCTACCACGCACCTTTTCACATACAGTACTAGGTTACAACTAATAAAGAAAAAACAATCAAGGGGGTAAAATAACATAATAGGAATAGTCGAACTTAATCTCATATTATAACCCATTACGATCTACTCAAGATATTCCATTTTATCACATCATAGTAACTTACCCATGCATACATTTAGACTACCTTCAAATTCCATTCACACCAATAAGACTATACTCATAACTTATTGACTAATCTACCCCATTTCATTCACAACCTATACATGATTTCTACAACTACCATAACTATCCATCTGAGATCCTTCTCTATTTTGAACAAATAATAATCTTAGCCAACCACTTTCTTTCACAGACTACCATACTATCTACAAATATTGATACCACATTTCACTATAAAATGGAAACACACTCCTCAATCCACAGTTATACAACTAAACTAGCTTCTTTATTCAAAAGTCACCCTCATTCTGACTTCTAAGTTTAGGATGTCATATCACAAACTTTAGGACTATCTTACTACCAATAGGGTATGACACCTTAGCACATACGACTACTCGGGAGGAAATATAGTTCCAACTTTCTGGCATATATCACTATACTTAAGCATGACATCTGTAACCATAATTCTGAAAGGGACCGAATACAATTCATATCTCAGGCTCAAATGCCCGATTGATATAGATAGTGAGGTACAAGCTTAAATCAATACATTTTAAAGCACTCATAGACTCCTCTCAAGTCCTTGTGAAATTTCATAATCTTTTATGACTCAATTAGAAGGGACCACCTCATTTAGACTCTAAGATTCTGCACTTGAATCAACTCGAAAATGAGACATAGTTAATAAAATCAGAGTAAAGAAGGAATTTGGATAATGTCCAAATAGACAACACAATGGAATGATCTAGAACATTAAGAAAAGTGAAACATTTCTAAACACCTAGTAGTTTCCTCCTTATAAGTTTAGCGTGCTACACACCCATAAATAGGACTCTACCCGACGCGATTTCGCAGACACCCTAGGACCATGAAACATGCTCTGATATCAAGTTTGTCACGACCCGAGCCGAGTCCCTGGCTACGACGAGCATCCCAAACCATTAAGGCCCGAGTGCCCTTCACTATCTGGAAATCATGCACACATTCATATACTATAAAGGAAAAATACGGAAGTACACATCAATATGGAATCATGGTCAATATTATAATTAAGGTGAACAAGTTGGAATTTCGAAACCCATAAATCTCTAACAATATCTAACATTAGTCTGCGAAATCTCAAATACATTGTAGCCATCATCTTGTCTAAACTAGGACAAGGCCCCTTGTTAGACCGTAAAATAAAAGAAATAACAAAGTTTAATGACCATGCCTTACGGAATGGAGAAGGATCACCAACATCAACTTCTGACACACAAGTTTACAATTGTATGGGACCCCGGGACTGTGCTTCAGATCCTAAAATATAGGGTGGTTAATGCAAATGTACTGATATGTGAAATAACCCAAAATAGCATGTGTTTGTACAAAAATAGGAGAGAGCATTTCACCATAATAGTGAACATTATATAAGTAAAAATACATGGGCATATTTAATAAATATCAAATCAATTCTTGACAACCTTGACTAATTCTTTGTTGTTCTTCTAAGCTAGATGGTACACCCTACAACTTGTAATTCCATGGGCTATATGGAATCTACCCTTGACTCGGCGGCCAAGCCCCCCATCCACGTTTGATGCAAGTATTGAAGTATCTATAAGGGCAGACATGCAAGACCACATAGCATGGTGCCATAATCCCCAATCAAATCAACATGACATGGTAGTACACAAGATAACAAAGCATGGCTCCTAACCATAGTCCCAAATTGAGGCGACATGAATCAAGGTAGATAAAACCACAAAGCATGGTACCATCACCCATGTCGTCAAATCACGGCTTCAGTATAGAGTCTTTTAACTCGTACTCTCTTCGGGTAACCATCTAACTCTCTTTAAGCCAATTTTTAATTTTTTAAAACATGTTTCCTGCTCTTAAAACATTCTATACTTATTTTGGTAAGGTTATATAATCACCGAATATGGTCATACCCTGACTTGCAAGTCATTATTATATCAAATACACAACTCATCATATTCAAAATATGCACATGAACACCCAAGATTCATAACATCACAATAGAGTCATCACTATGAAATCTCAAGAAAACTTATGCAAATAACCTCTTTTGCAAGGCTTAAAAACATGCGGTGCCCATGTCAATTTATTCAATCACATACAATTTTTTCCCTTTAAGGCAAGAACATAGTTATAGAAATAAATGACCTCTTATCATATATAAACCATGTCAAACACCATGATACTGAGAAGATCACTTTCGAATCTTAATGCATGCATTCCAAATCATTCATAATGAAAATATAAACTTTAGTTCGCAACACGAGAAAAAATACATACTCATGTTCATAATCAATCTTACAAAATACAAAATCATATATATATATATATATATATATATATATAGTTATAATTCAGTTCCCATGAAAAGTGATTCAAGAGAACATATAATTTCATTAAAACAATCCCATGATGCATGCTTTTCCAAAAAAATATTGAATACATCATTATAAAACATAATCGAGGATCATTAATCTTGATAAAAAATTTAAACATATGCCCAAGATTTTTTTAGAGTAGTCCCACATATCTTAAGTTCCTTGATTTGAAGAATGGAACCTTATTCTTGAAACTTTTCTTAAGAAACTTGAATTGAAAGGCTTGAATTCTTGATCTTTAAGAAGAAGAATTGAATCTTGTTCTTGGGAGGTTGTTAGGGTTTTTCTTTGAGAGAAATATTGAATAATAGTGTGTATTATGCCTTTGGGGACTGAAATTAAGTGTTATGGACGGATTTAGGTGAGGAGAAGTGACCAAAGTACCCCTAGACCCTTTAGGAACTGAAATAGCATATGAAACAGTCCCGTAATGCGGTGGCAATCGCATAGCATCGCTAAACACATCGATGACCAACGCATTGCATCCCAATCTCATCGACTTACTACCTCTCATGAAAAGTGCCATAACGTTTCGCTCGGGTATCGAATTAAGGCAAAATTGGTATAGTTGGAAAGCTAAATTATCTACAATTTGGTAGGTATTGAGCTACAAAATTCTACTTATATTAAAAGTTATACACGTTCAAATTTGACCCTTGTAGAATCAAATACCAAATTTTGGACGATTCGAAGGCTCTTAGCTCAACTTTTCTCTAAGTGATTTCCATGAACATTTATCACCTCATAATCAGTTAACACAATATGATAAATATCATAACATATGAATTTAACTATGTGTCATGGGATTAGAGTTTACATACATAGGAAAGACGGTCTGATTTCTAGCTAAAAAATGCAGGGCGTTACAGAGATCAAACCCCTTTTGCGGTCACGTAAGAGTTAGGTTCTTATTGGTAATACTTTAAGGGTGGTTTTATGTTTTGAAATAACCTTTGATTGCCCTTTCGTTATCAATTTTGTGTCTTTCTTCCTATCTTGGTTATCCTATCCCCATATCTTTAATTTTCTGCTTATGGATTTGAGTACTCGTAGTTTAAATCTTATCATTTGATATTATATCTGAGCTTCATTTAGTTCTTACAAAGTCAATATTTGGTTTGTTATCTCTAAATTCCACAAAAAAAGTGTCAAATCAAAAATTCCCAAAAATTTAATATTCATGATTTTAGCCCTATGTCAAATTTCAACTTTTTTTATTTTGTGTTTTTATTGTGTTCCTAGTTTTATATTTGTATTATCTAATACTATATGAGTCTATAAATTAAATTTCACCCAAATTGAAGTTTATTTGACTGTTCTATCCTTGTTGGAAGCATGGATTGAAGATTTTGAAGTTGGTCAAAAGATTTGAACTGTTGGTTCAACAATTTGGGAAAAATGAAGTTGGGAATGTGTTTAGATCATTTAAATATGCTTATGTTCAAAATTTCAACTCATTCTGAGCCCCGGAGAAGAAATTAGTGTTCTTGATATTCTTGAAGACATTCAAATCTTCAAGTTGAATCTTCATAAATAGTTGTTGTTTGATCCAAAAGGAAGAAATAAAATTGGAGAAAAAGTGTTTTTCCTAAAGAATCCAAGAATATTCCAAGTATATCCCAAGGAAGAGTACAAAGGGGGGACCATTTAGAGGGCAAAAGGGTCATTTCAAGAAAGAGGGGAGGGTGACCTGCCTTGCATCTGCGCCCAAGGTTCTCTTGAACTGCTCCAGCAGGTACAACGCACCTCAAACCATTACGTGGAGGTCCTCATGCGTCCAGGGTGTGATGGATATGTGCCCAACCTGATGCAGCAACTCCCCAAACGCATCTCAATACAGAATACCACAAATTGAGCGCAAATCAACCACAACACATCCCAAACACAATTCAGCTCTTCTCCCACATCAATTCAAATTCTAAAACACATATCAAAATCTTAAAAAAGTCCATTGGTCAAGATTTGATTCTTTAGTTTCATTTTCTTTATTCCTAATCTCTTATTTTGATTCCTAAACTACTCATCAACTATTAATTCATCTACTATTTTGATTGATTAGTTCTTAAGTCCGAATTTTTTAATCATCCAATTTCTTTGTGTGCTTTTCTAGTTTTAATTAATTGTAACATCTTTGTTTCAAGCTCTTAAGTAGATTTTTATTTCTTTGAGTTGATCAAACATGAATCCACTTCGACCACAAAGTAGAGATTGACACCTTATTATCCATTGGAGTATAAGTAACTTTCAATATTCACCACTCCAATTGTGAGAATCACAAAGGTGAGATTCATACGAGTGTTGGTGAGGATCTTTACTACAAATCTTGTTTGTTAATTTTTTTTGTAGGTACAAGGTGTTATAAAAGTAATATGTCTATGATAGCCTCGTATAATTACAACTACGACATAGGAAACTATGATTGTGGTGCCGAATGTTATGGCTTCGAAGAATATGGGGACTATGGTGGATATGAATGTAGCCATGATCAAATGTATGGAAGCCAGAACCAAGGTATGAAGGGAGGGTATAATAGGAGTCAATGTCTTCCTACTCTATCTTCCTTCAAAGGAGAATGGGATCTCAAAATTTATCTTGATTGGGAATGGCAATATGAAAGAGTCTTCGAGGATTATGCTATGAGAGAAGCCATACAAGATACATATGACTTTAATTACATTCAAGGTCTAACCTTAGAATCATGTAAACTTGCAAGGAATCCTATAAAAATATGGGGTACCTTGAAAGAGTTCTTGAGGTCAATCTATGTGTCAAAGGGTTACATGAAGCTTTATAATAGTGATCCAAGAAGACCAACTTTTTCAAGATGTGTAGAGATTTGTGGAGTTTCGAGATGTGTTCTTATACTTGATGATTGGTTTCACAAAAACTACATAACTCCTATTATGGTTTATTGTCATGGGATACCTCGAGAGTCCAAGCATTTCTCATACTTCTTGGAAGGCTATAAAGTCTTCGAGAGCGTGAAGATTTCCTTCACCCGAAATGGGTAGTATAAGGAGGTGTGATGTACCATATTCCTATTGAAATATGGACATATACGTTTGGGTGCCGATTGGTTTGCACAACACAATATTCCAAATATGCAAAATTAGCCTAAGTTTCCAAAGGACCAAAGGAGAAATCATCTCTTTCCACCTACCCTTCTCAAATCTCAAGGAAAGATGACCACTTACTCAAAGCATTATGAAAATGAGAGACAAACGATTGAGAGGAGTATGGTGTGAAAGGTGGTAACCTAAGAGAGGGAAAATGAGAGGTTGTGAGAAGTAAAGTTGGACGGTTTCCACCAACCGAAGATAACATTGTTCGTCCTTCTATTAATAAGGACATATGTGTAGGTATCATTAGGATGTTTGTAGTTTCCTTATCTCTTGATGATTTCCCTAACCAAATTCTTTGTGCATTTTCAATGAGTTTCTAATGTTTAACATGAAGGATCCTTGGTTATATCTTAACTGTGTGCAACCTTGGCATGATGCTACGATTATTTATGCTAACCCTAACCCTCATGTCATAAGGATGTTGTATTTTTTTCTTCTTTCTTTGGTTTTTCAATGTTTGTATTCTAGGTCGAATACTTTTCAAGAAGGGGTGGATGACACAAGTTAAATAGGCGTCAACGCTTTTGATCACACAACTCGATGCCAATATAAGGAGGTCCAAGCCTTGATTGCGCTAAGGATCTAAGAATGTTCTTACAGGCCCCTCTTCGAGCTCCTAATCAAGCAATGTCTTGTTTGGAAGATAACTTGGAGCTGAGAAAAGCCATGACGCAAGGAATAAATAGAGCCCTTATGGGTTATTTCTGAAATAACCACTTTTGGGCTATTTTTGTAATAGTCTAGTTGTGGAAAGGCAACTACTACAAATAGGTGTCTTAGACATTTCATTAATTAGTTTTTGTAGATTAATTTACAAGATGTATTCATGAGAACTCCATGGGAGTGTTTGAGTGCTTGGAAAAGCGTATCTTGAACCTTGTTTAGAAATGTTGGTTGTAAGGAGGATACAATCCCCTTTGCGGCAACATAAGAGCTAGGTTCTCATTCATAATCCATTAAGGGAGGTTTTAGGGTTTGACATACCCTTAGAATTCACTTTTGTGTCTATCTTTTGATTATTACTATCTTATCCCTCTATATTTACTTTTCCATGTCTAGATTTGAGTTCTCATGGCATGAATCTTATCACCAACTGCTAAGTCTCCCATTGCGGCTAGCAGAGATCGCAACAACAACATTTTGATGGGTAGATGACTTCAAAAGGAGAACTTTTTCAGTCACAATTTTTCCCGAAAAGTTGTCCATGATGTCTTTAGTTTCAGGCGTTGACCATTCTATGAGATGGAGGGAAGTTTCCAACGGCATTCTAATAAGAGGGAAGGCGCCAATCACCAGAGGATGAACTTTCAAAGTGAGGGCTTTTGCAAGCAGATTTGGTTTGCACTCCATGATATCAAGGAAAAGATATGGAGTTCCACGATTGTTGAAACAAGTTTTTGTTGGGGACCAAGAGCACACTACACCATTCCTGAGGCTTAAAAAAAGAAATAGATATTAACCACTATAGACATACAAGTTGGGTAAAATTGGAAATAAGAGAATCTGAAATTCAGTGTTAAAGATAAAAAAAAGATTAACTATAACAAAACAAGTTAAACTTGGTTGTAAATTTTTGTTTGGTTGCTATTCCTTGTTTCCGGTTACAATAAATATAATTGCAAAACTTGGTTAAGTTACAACTCCTTGTTGTTACTTATTAAAAATATGAGTAGTGTGTGATTGTTGTTACGTATTTCATATTGCAATCATGCAAATTTGAGTGAGAAAAAGGCAGCAGTCTGCTATGAAAATTATAGTTACCTAAGAAGCAGTTTGTGGATTCAATCATATTGGGCAAGGTCACAGCTTCATAGCCTAGTAATCAAACACAATCGAACACTTTTCTTTGTGGCTACCGTATGCTTTGATGAATTTTTTGTGCAAGGGAGAAGATTATGTAGAAGTTCTTGTAATAATTTTCATTTCATATACAAGGAAAGTTGTGGTGAAATTAGAGATGAGAATCCCTGAAAATTTCAAATTTCCAATCAGTTGGAAAATTACCATATTGAGAAGATTTCTTTATAGGAGACTTTAATTCTTTTTTGAAACCAAAAGGAAAGTTAATATTTTTTATTTGGTACATGAAATGAAAAGGAAAGTTAATATTTTGATTGGTACATAAAACCAAAAGGAAAGTTAATATTTTTCTTTGGTACATAAAACCATAAGGAAAGTTAATATTTTTCTTTGATACAAAAATTCAAGTAAACGTTTTTACTTTATACTTGCAATATGTCAAGGGTGTTTTATTGATCCTTCTAATTCAAATATATTGAGAGAGTTTTGTTGTGCCAATAAGAATTACTTACATAAATATTAAGGTGGTGATTTCTTATGTTCATACTTATCCAGGAAGAGTAAAAAAAAATCAAGTTGGTCATTTTTTTTACTCTTGAAATAATATCGAGTTTGTACTCAATTGAGGGCAAAAAATGAGGATCACCACTAACAGATCGCTAGTTGCTTTGATAAAGCCATTCACGACATGAAAGTTCACGGAGGAAACTTTAGTTAGACGACTCGCAAGTATTGGTCTAACAAGGATGTACCGATGAAAAATAAATATCTTTGAAGTCACGAAAATGAAAACACATTCATGAGTACTTCAAGTCTCGCCGCCAAGTTTCGGCAAGCCTACACATCGACAAGTTTCGAAGTCAGGGGAATTTGTAGACACATAAAATTCGATGAATTAATTTCATACAAAATTTGAATCTAATTCATGATCATTTAGGTTAATTAATCAATCTGGGCCTTACAAATTAGTTGGTCCATTTTATCAAATTCAAGACCAAGGTTCATTACACTGTAGAGCCCAAATCCATGCCACGTGTCAGCGTAACTTGGCGTCCCCGTCAAATCGAAGACCAATGAGATGATGCCATTTGTAAAAATGATGTGAAAATCTTATTCAAATTCAAGAATCAGTCAAAAGTCGTCAAGTGTCAAAGTGACATATTTCGGTCAATCACGAGCAACCTGACCTACTCCCTACAACTATAAATTGGGGGTAACATTACATTCTAAAGACAAAAAAAAGAGGACTTTGACAAGCATTGGCAACATCGGTATGGACTATCAAGTTCTTGCAAGGAGTAATCAACGGAGTTCTTCCCAGAGATTATTCCAAAGAGACAAAATATTTTCTTACATTCCCGGAGATTGAAATACATCTCTAGGACTCCAAACATGTTTGGGTTTTTGTCCTAATTTTCTTACTATATTTAAGTTTTACTTTTTATTAGAAGGAAAATAAAAGTTATCATAATTACTTTTACTTTTCCTGAAAGAAAAAATATAATTCTTTTCCATATTTGGTTAACCTCTTTCTTGGAGGAAAGGTTTTGGACATCTATAAATAGAAGACCCCTTTCTCATACCATAACACAATAGCATCCACAATGTACTCGTTTAAAAAAGTCTTGTTTAGGGGAGACTTCTCCCATAGCTTACATGTTTTTCAATAATATTAGTTTTTTTAAAATATGTAGGCCAATTGGCCAAACCATATTCAATAATATGTTTTTAGTATATTTTTGTGTCATTTGAATTAGCACCATATTAGTTTGCAAACTTTAAGCTTCCTCATGATGCCCTCTCAATTTTGAACCCAACAAAACCATCCTACGATTCGAGAAACACGCTACTGAAGGCCCTCGTAACATTTCTAGTTTTAGGAGAGAAGAATCAAGAGAGTTATAGAATTGTATTCTCAAGATTCATCAATAAAAAATATGTTTTTTTCTTTTATTTATCTTTCGTTGGAGTTAATTTTTTACGCTTTAAAAATTTGTTGTGAACAACGTGCTTGTTGGCTCACTTCAATAATAGTCCAGGAATGCCATGAATGAGTTCAAGAATTGCATGGTATTTTTTGTGGAATGGTTTATAAAATATATATACAAAGGTAAATGTTGAGCTACAAGAATCTAGTAAGATCATTGACCCGCCTATCATACCCCCAAAGCAATTTTATATAAAAAAAATTGTGCTTAAAAGACTAAATATGTCAAATGCGCACAAAATAAAGCATACAAGTATTTCAACCCAACAACATTCAACCAAGGCACCAACCTTTAAATGCATCCACAATAGGCCAACGTGGCAAGCTACAAGACCAGATACATAAACAGGGGAGAATAATGTTGAAATTCTCGATATAGTGAGATGGCTAGGCAGCGGCAGACCAAGGATTTAAGGATAGTGGGTGCTAAAAAAATATAAAAACTGAAAAAAATAAAAATTCACCTCAATAAGATTCGAACCCGAGGCATTCCTTCAATTGGAGAACCGTAAGGTCAACCTAAATTCCAATGCAACCAACTAACTTTTTGTTTTAGTGGGTGCTTTTATATATTATATACCTATTTTCGTATATTTTTTATGTTATTTTACCTATTTCGCATCGAGTTTACTGGGTTCCGGAGCACCCCAAATATGAATGTTGGTCCGCCCCTATGGCTAGGGATGTTTTTGGTACGTGTTTGGCTGATCAAAACAAACCAAATGATGAAGCTAAATACTTTATTGATCAGTTAAAGGAAGTTAGATGTTTTTATATTAAAAGCTCTATCTAACTCTGGCAAAAGGGAAAAGGCTCCACAAAGAAATTAAAATAAAACCTCGCCGATTCTTCTCTCTATTCCTCGTGTTTTACGGTTATTATTGTAGTCACTAGAGATCGATGAAAGATTGAAGGATAAAAGTGATTTCAACCTATTTTGAATTTTCTCCCCTCTCTCTTTCTATAATTTTTGAAATTTGCTTTCCTTTTACCTTATGATTTATATTAAGAGATAGAATATTTCACATTTTCTTTTTAGTGTAAGAATATTCTATAATATACTCCTGAACATGAATCAACTCAAAAATCTACTTCACGGAGTCAGAAAGATCAATTTGAAAATGATGAGAGTTACAAGAACATAAATATGACTAAGTCTATTAACAATAAGAAATTTTTCTGGTTGACAGCTCTCCACATGTGCAACCATGAGTGGTATTGAGTCGAGAACTCTACAGGGTGTTACATTACAACTAAGAAAAAGTTTCCTGCTTGAAGCGATTTCTCCTCGCTTAAGGAACTGAGATTTTTCTATAAGTTTGCATAAACCTTAACACTTGGGCTAAAGCCGACATAGGATGAATTGGTGACATATAATAACATATTCTCTTAGAACCAAGCATGTTGAGAGAAATAGATTTTTATGGATTACGAACAACATAACATATGGCTTGACTACATGAAATGTTGGATTACTGAGAGGCATAATTGCTTCTAGTTTGGAGGTGAAATCATAAACATAAGTCCATAGAGTACTCGAACCGTAGGCATCAACATGACTTGAACAAATGATGTAATACATTAGTAGGATACTCTCCCAAATTGGAGTAGGAGAATTATGCTTGAGTAGAAATAGGTTTATCATGGTTTCTCCCCACAACTTGCCATTCTAAGAACATTCGGGAAATACCTTAATTCACCATTTCCCTCTTAGACGAAATCCACAACCCTAGACTTACGGACGTATCCACTTATCAAATCTATAGCCACAACTCTCTACCCAAAAAATATATCACTGCATACTTAAACTCTAAACTCTCCTTGAAGAACTGTACCTTGAAGGCCTTACTTATCTGTATATACTACTATTAGCTTTCGCTAACCTCTACAACCATCACTCTACAATTCCCATGTAATACCCTGGGAAATTTTTCGTTGAAATTTTGTGCGTAAATGTGTTGGGTTCTATCATCTAGAATGAATTATAAATTTTCCATGAGGAATGTCTTAGATTATGACCCACCATTGCGTAGATTATCGAATAATATTTCCAACGATATGTGTATCATCCAAAACGGACACCCGAACGACGAGTTATGAACATTCCGATCGAACTGTGAATACTAGTGAACAGTAAAATGTGCAGGAAAAAGTACTGAGGCCTGGCGTATTTTTTCTCCAACTTTAAATGATCATAAATCCTTGTACATAATGAGTTGAGTGATCTACTATATATCGACGGAAATATCTACGAGTCCTCTTTCCGATGAAATTGGTTTCATCCAATTTGTTTATCGGACCAAAAAGTTATGGTCGATCTACTTCAGCCTATCAAAAGTGAATTTTTGGGTCAACTTAAAACGATCATAACTCCTCGTACACAATTATCTGGGTGAGATACTATATATCAATGGAAATATATGAGAGTCGTCTTTATAATGAAATTGGTTTCATCCAATTTAGATAACGGAGTAATACTTTATGGTTGATCTACTTCAGACTATCAAAACAGTCCACCAAAGGACAGATTCGAGAATTATTTGATTTTTAGGGGCGTTTTGGTCATTCCCCCTCACCCAAAATCCGTCCAAACCCTATATTAAAGCCTATTAGAAGCATTATATGTTATATTTCATCAAATTCCCTAAAAAAGAAAACCCTAAGCTCCTACATCCAACTTCAAGAACCTCCAAAGTTCACCATTAATTCTGCAAATTTATTCAAGATTCCAAGTTCCTAGTTCAAGAACTCCAAGAACCATCATTCAAAGGCACGATTAACATCTCAAAAATGAGTATCGATCTAAATTTCATCATTCAAGGCATGTGAGGTTTTTCAACAAGAACTCTCTTTCGTTCTTGTGCCCAAAAGTAATTTTCTTTACAAAGGCATGATTTTTATTTGATTTTTTATGAATTTGAAGCATGAACACATATCTTATGATGATTATTATGAAATCTTGGTGTTTATGATTTTGAAAGGTGAATTTACATGTGTGGTGATATAAAGCATGAATCTTTTATGATATTTATCATGATTTTGATATTTGGGTCGTGAATCCCCATTGGAAATTGTGTTTTTTTAAGAAAGTGTGTGTTATAAGCACGTTGATGTTGAATATTTGAGATATTTTGAATGATTTGACCTTTTGGTCTTAATGGAGTTGTTTTGAACTCGAGTGTGAAAGAAATCCACAACGTGGTTGATTTTGATAGATGGGAAGAATGATGGCTCTCGATGTATATTTATATATTACTGAAATTGTTTTGTTGTGGATTGTCTTTGAAATGATTTGAGCTAAGTCCAGGAGAAATCTTTAGCACCGAGTGGGAGGTATAAAGTGACCTTACTTCCCTAGAACTACGTGCCCCCATAGGAGTAAGCCTGAGGATAATTTATATAGTGATCACTAGTTTGTGTGGATTTGATATCAATAGTCCTACTCTGATGGCAAGGATAGGACGGCTCTCCCAAACGTGGGTTGTATCTTCGACTCCATGTAGCTCACATGGTTTATGTTGGTTATAGGATCTCCCAGTGTGTGTGTGTTTCCTTGTGTCTATGGTGAATGGTGAAGTGATTTGAAAGTGGAATTGTGAAAGTTATTCTTTCGAAAGATTTAAATGATAACATTATGAGAATTGATATTCTTGATGAACTGAAAGTGATTGACAAATTATATGATGACTCATATGTTTTATTATACTTATTTCATCCTCTCGTGATTATGATGATCTTCTTCGGGTTATGTGAGTCTTTCATACATCCTGCATATTTCTTATAAATATTTATGATGATGATGTTTATACAACTGCATACACCCCCATATACTCGATTCCTTTCCATGGTACTGACCCACATCTTCGGATGTGAGCTGCATTTTCTCGAAATGTAGGTTCAGGTGCTCAGTTCCAGGTTCGACAGTGATTCTTCGGGCATACTGTTCTACATCCTCTGTTGTGGTGAGTCCTCATATTCCGAGGACGTGATGTCTGATGTTGGTTTCACGGAATTGTTTACATTTGATAACTGAGTATGAGTCAGTTAGGGCATGTCTCAATGGCTCGCTGGTTTTATTGATTTTCTTAGAGCCTTGTCAGACTAGTATAGATGTTGGGAGTTGACTAATAAGTCGTATTTTGTTATCTTTCTAAAATTCTTTTATTCTTGGATGATGATTACTCTCTTGATATTTGAGGGTTATTTATGGAAACCCCATTGATTTGTATTGAACTAAATGAAAATGGCTCAAAGGGTTAGATTGGGGCTACTCGTAGCCTCAAGCACCGTGTGACACTCCGGGACTCATTTTTCGGGGCGTTACATCCCACTCTCATGACCACAAACATCCACACTCCCTATCACAAAACAGGATATCAAATACCTATGAACACAAATCCTCTCATTTATCTCTAATACGAAGGCACTAAATTATTTTCTAGGACATCCCCTTTCAGGGACACTAATCGTAATTTCTCCTAACTCTCAAAGTCATCAACTTACGACTAACATTTTAATGGGCATAGACACCCACGCTTCTAAATACTCAACGCTCCCTCTTCAATTCCTTAGAATGCTATTCTTACACCTCTAATTACAAAACCTACAACTTCACAAAATCTACAAGACTATACCAAAGGCGCACATTGCCTATCTATATCTCCACAATTTAACTCTAAAAGGCATCATACAACAACTTCTCAGACTTTTCCATATTACAAGATTCAAGAACTAAATCTTGGTACATAAAACACTTATTCATGTAAAACTTTATTCAACAACCTGCTACCTGAGTTCATCTTATTCCTATATACTCGTGTTCTTATCCACTTAACGATTCAACTACAATTCATCGCTTTAACACTAGTCCTCATGTACATATATACCTCATGATTTCCACTTAAATTTTTCATAAATCATCAACCTAGTCCATTTCACACATCATATCAAAACTACTAATTAATCCCAATAAAACATGCATCATTAATCTTAAGCTACCACTCTTACCATCACACTTAACATCTAATATTCAAGCTTATAGTCTAACGTCAATCATGTACCACCAACGAAGCATGCCACATACTACACTAATCCATAAAATTGGGGAATCATCCCAAGTACGCCATTTAACTATACAATCAACCACTAGTTCATCCTCTTCATAATATTACTACCATACCTTAGAATCTACCACACATCTTCTCGCGTTTAGTACTAGCTTACAGCTACCAAACAAAAGACAATCAACGGGCAAAGTCACATATTAGGGATAGTCGGCCTCACCTTTATAACATACCCATCACGATCTTATCTACATATTCCACTTCTTCACATCATTCTTACTTACCCAAGTATGCATTCTCACTATCACCAAAATCCATAAATACCAACAACTCTCTACCCATAACTTATTGACTAACCTACCCCTTTCCATTCACATATGAATGATTTGTACAATCACCATAACTATCCACTTTGAGCTCCTTCTCTAGTTTGAATAAATAATAATCATACGATCTACAAATATTACTACCACATAAGCCTATCACTATACAATGACAACCCACTCCTCAATCCACGATTATACAACTAAAACTATTTATTTACGCAAATGTCACCCTCACTCTGACTGCTAACCATGTGACTTCATGTCACCAACTTCTAGACTATCTAACTACAATAGGTCATGACACTTTAACATATTCTACTACTCGGGTGAAAATACAGTTCCAACATTCTGCTACACATAATTATCCTTAAGCATCACACCCTCAATAGGAATTTTTATTAAAGGGGACTGAATACACTTCGTACCTCAGGCTAGAAAGCATAATTTTATCAAGATAAAGGTATACACCCAAATCAATACACCTTGAAGAACTACTGTACTCGTCTCAAGTCCTTGTGCTATCTCGTAACTTTTCTGGATAACTCAATCAAAGAGAACCACATTGTTGGGGAGCAAGACTCTTAGACTTGTATCACCTCGACAATAAGACATGACCCATGAAATTAGAACAAGGAATGAACTTACATAACCTTTTTATGGATGACTCGATAGGATGAACTGGAGTATGAAAGAATGGGAAACAACTCATAAATTCTCGATAGCCTCCGAATTATAAGTATGGTGCACAACACACCCATAAGAAAGACTCTACTATACATGATTTCACAAACAGCCTGGGACCATTAACCGTGCTCTGATACCAAGTTTGTCACGACCCGAGTCGGGGCCCTGTCCGTAATGAGCATCCCGAATCATGGAGGCCTGAGCGCCCTTCTAAATTTGGTAATTATTCACAATATTCATATAGTATTGGAAAATTTGCGGAAATACAAAACAATACGAAATCATGGTCATACTTTGAAATCTTTGCAATAATGCAGAAAGAGGTTTATCAACATTTAAAAAAATCTCTTTTAGTTTGAGAAATCTCTACTACACATGGCATCAATAACTGTCTGAAACCTGGGACAAGACCCCCAGTGGACCAAAACCAAAGTAAAAATACTATGTCTAGAAATAGAAATGCCTTCTGGAATAAAGAAGGCTTATCACTGCAAACTTTGCTTCTGTCTGAAAGCTCTACGGATTAGTAGGACCTCTAGACTGAGCCTCAGACCCTGGAAGGTAGGCGTTCAATACAGTTGTTCTGGTACAAAGAGAAAATCCAAAGTGAAAAATAAGTAATTTTGGCTTCATGAGGATGAAATTCTATGTTATAGACGGATTTTGGATGAGGTAAAATGACCACGGCGTCCCTAGACCTATTAGAAACTGAAATAATGCATAAAAAAGCCTTATAACCTCGTCTGGTTTTGTGTCGATGTGATCTCGACGTGGCGCGTCATGATTACATTGGCTTACTGCGTCACACAAAAAAAGCCATAACTTTTCGCTCGGTTATCGGATTTTGGAGAAATTCATATCGTTGGAAATCTAATTCAATTATATACAATTTGGTGGGTGTTGATATGAAAATTTTTATGTGTATAAAGAGTTATCCATGTTTAAAGTAGACCCTTGTAGAATCGAATATCAAATTTTGGATGAATGAAAGGTTCTTAGATCAACTTTGCTCTAGGCCATTTCTATGAACATTTTTCACCTCATAACCACTTCATATACTAGCAGAAAGATTATGAAACATGAATCTAACCATAAACCATGGAATTAGAGCTTACGCACGTAGGAACGATGGTTTAATTTCTAGCTAAAAAATGTGGGGTGTTTTAATGATTAAGGTGAAAATTCTTTTAATGATTATCTAAATTTGGCAGATTTGACCAAATATTTTAATATATAGGATTGAACGTTTAGAAATCACCTATGTGAGGGCGAAGTGGAAGCCGCTTCAAGGAGAATATTAATAAAGGCCTATTCTCTAAGTTCTCTTGAAACCAGGACGTGTTCATGGCTGAAAAGAACAAAAATGTGAGAACCAAAAATGGTAAAAGGTTGGTTATGTGACATGTGTTGTCTAGGTGTACATTAAAGCTCAACAATTCAAAGATATTAAATCTACCGATTAACCGAGTGCATCCGATGCATGTTCACTACGGAAGGTTCAAAAGGAAACCCACTTATCCTAATGCAATCAGTCTTTGCTTGATGATCACATATTTTTCCGTAAAATTTTACAAAGAATAGCCATTCCCCATTCATGTGGGGGATTGTTGGTTTCAATTGGTGTGAATGAAAAATGGAGGGACACAACCTTTTATGTAAATACATATTATTTTAGAAAAGTAGTGACTGTTCATATAGTTGTTTCTGTTCGGAAAAAGACACAATGTTTTGAATGAACCGACATGATTCTTCCAAAGGATACACTTTTTCGGATGAACCATTGCCACCTTTCGGAAGGGGCACTTGATGGCTATATAAATTTGCATTTATCCACAGGTTTTGGTATAGAAAATTTTTTGAAATATAAAATCTTCTTATCTTCAAAATATTTTGTGTGATCAATCAAATCGTTGAGTGAGTTCGAAGATATCCCAATTGTTTGACATGCCGCTACAGTTGATTTGTTTGGTCATTTTATCCTGGGAGGAAGATTCCACTACCTCGGATACAGTGAGGGAAATTATTCCTTAAGGACACATCGATAAGTCGAGGGACTTGGCCTTAAAAATTCTGTTTCATCTCATTTCTGAAAATTAACATACTTCTTGGATAGATTTTTTATAATCTTGTGTTGAAGGTGTTAAGAAACTTCATAAGTGTTCTAGTCATAGACTTGAACTTGTGTTGAAGTTATTGTTGCATATATATACAGATTCTTGTACCCGAAAAACATTATAAATAACATAAATTTCTCCTAATTTTTACCAACAACCAATACTTATTGAGTTCGTCTCATGTTGGTTCCTCATTGCATTTTAGCGGGAGTGTCATGGGCAGTGGGCATAGATTTTGCTTGTTAGCTAGGCTGGAAACACATCTCATTTTGTTTTGCTTATGCCAAACTGTAACGCCCCGATTCTGGTAATCAAAATGCTACATGGTGCCCATGACCCCAAAGGACCACTAGCTAACCCATGACTGATATCTGTACTTGTACACTGCATAATATATTGAATAAATGTGGAATGCGTAAAAGTTGTAAGTACATAAGGTTTACGTCTGGTGAAGTCATAACATCTGAAATACATTATCACAATACCACAGCTGAAAATATTAAAGTCTGAATCAAATCTGAAAGCCTCTACATATGTCTGAATAAGGAGTTGAGGGGACATATTCCCAACTAACTCCATATACTGAAAGAAACTAAAATAAATAATGATAGCATAATAGTCCTCGAAGTATGGGGACTCACTGCGACTCTGCTCCTAAAACTGAAATGCTACGGGTGCTCTGGAGCTCATGATGCTGAACCTATGGTATAAAATAAAACACCATAGCGCGAATCCGTCAGTACAATTGAATGTACTGAATATGCAAGTGAAGTAAGCTAATGCATGGGGTTCATATGCATGAACAACACTGACTAACATGAACGTGAGCATACATGCATGAATACATAATAACTGTAACTGAGACCATGATACATGATTACTGAATTTGGGTACTGATATCATGAGTTTACTAATAACTGATAACATGAGTGACTGTATCTGACAGTCCTGATATTCTGAGGAACTATCTGAGTTCTTTTACTGAGACTGATACTGAGACTGTGAGAAGTAGTTATCTAACCGGCATGCCCCAGATATTGCTATTATAGTAGAGCTGGGGTCCAATCTGTACCCTGACTGGAAGTGTGTCAATACCGCGCCACCGGTAAGGACAAACTGTGAGTGACCCTCATCTGGCAGGTACTCTAATGAGAACGGTGGGAACCCTCATCTGACAGGTTAAGCCACCTCATCTACCCTCAACTGATAGGTATTAATGTCTCAACCTACGCTGGCTATGTAGTTTTGGAATGCAATGATTGCTTCTAAGAATAACACCCTCTACTGGAAGGTGAGTTCCCATCCTTGGGTTCACTCAGTGCTAATTACTACTCCCATCTGAACAGACAGTGAACACAATAAACTGAACCATACATAGACTGAGTTTACTGAATTTCGTTATCTGACGGAATGTTATTGAATTCTTTTTACTGACTGAGTTCATGAGATTACTGAGAATTTTTTTTCCTGAGTCACATGAATGACTGAATTCTACTGAACATGGCTTGACTGAGGATATCATGAAAATATGGCATGGCTCTAGGCACACAACTATATTTTTCGGGTACAAGTACCCCCAAGACTCGATGGTAGGAAACTGACAAAGCATCATTTTCTTGAATACATGACCAACATCAACAATCCACAATACCATGACTTGGGGAATGTCATAACATACATGGTTATCATAATCTTGTACATAAATGGGATTGCAAATAGACATGGCATAAATTCATAGATCTAGTTCATGAACAACCCAACAAGGTTTACAAGACACCTTCATAGCATGGAAACCATTTGGACATAGAGGTGTATCATGAATCCATCATTTAGTCATAATTTAGCTATATTACATGATTTCTAGTTTCTTAGGCATATTATCAAACACCTTACATGCACAATTTTAGACATAGGTAAAATCATCAATTCAACAAATCTTAAACCACCAAATTTATGGAATTCTACTTATATACTAACATGTTTCATAAAATCACTTAAAGATTCCAACTTGGGAATCATCCAACACCAACAACATGATCATCAACGTCCAATTTGAAATTTCAAGAACTCAGCATAAAGTTCATATGAATAATACTACAAAATATATTAGTTTTCATGATTTCTTGAGATAACTCATGAAATTAAAATTTAATTTACATCAACAACATGGTTATAATCAACCCACAACATAAATATCATTATTTATAAATTTGAAAGAGGGTTTTTGAGCTTCATGGATGAAAGGAATCCATGAATCAACACTATACATACCTTAGATAAAAGATTCTTGAAGATTAACGGTGAAATTCCTTGATTCTTGAAACTCCTATGAAAACCCTATACTTGTTCTTGATGAATTCTGAGAGAAAACAAGCATATGTTGCTAAATTATGACTGATTATCGTGTTTTTGTGTATATATATAGAGGTGGGAAAGACTAAAATACCCCTGGAGAAAGAGAGAAAGACGTAGCTGTCCTCTGTTGTTTTCAGGCTGATAGGCTGAAGTAAATTGATCATAACTCTTTACTCAGATGTTCAAATTGAATGAAACCAATTGCATTGGAAAGAGGACTCAGAGATATTTCAATTTATAGATAGCATATATCCCAGTTCAAAATATTCAAGAAGTTATTATCGTTTGAAGTTGACCCTGAAATGGTGAAAACTGGGCAAGCAGTGGAGATGCCAGGCGACGTGGGCCTTATAGCCTGTAGCTACTGTTTTGGGCACCCAAAAGTTCCCTTACGCTAATCCAAAAATTCTGAAACTCACCCGGGGTATACTACGACCTTTTCCCATCGCAACGCAACTTGAAAATCCAAAAACGGAGATTGGGAAGGTCATCAAATAAATCCCCTAAGTTCGGAGGTATAAAATGAAACTAAGTGTTTTCAACATTTCGAAAAAATTCTTCTAAGTGTTGGATTTTCTTATTAAGCCTCAAGGAGCTGAGTTAGGCTTAGAATTTTACGGGGTATTACACAAACCTTCTACTTCTATCCTGTCCATGTGTACAAATCTATAATGGAATCAAAACACAACAAGGGACACTGTACTATCTATATGCATCTAGGTTTATGAGTGGTTTGGAAAAATGTTTTCGATATAGAGAACTTGGTTTCATTATTTTTGACATCAAGATGTCAAAATAATTGAGATGTAAAAGCACACAAATTGGTTTTGCACTTGAGCTATAACATTTTACCTATTCTAACAATTGAAAATTAAAGGAATTTAACATGTTTATCTCCAACCTGCTCTTAAATATTTTCCATCTCCAACCTCCTCTTAAATATTATGTCATCAAGGGTAGATAATTGTTATTATCTTACAATTCATCTCATCTGATGTTTGATTGTTGGGTGAATGCCCAATATGTTAGGCCTGTAATATTGTATATGTTATCTTTTAAATTAAAAACTGACATGGAATCACTATATATGTTATCTTTTCAATAAAAAAAAGGCATGAAATAACTATATATGTTATATTTCTCCAATAAGAGGCATGGAATCACACATAAGAACTGATTTTAGAAAATATAATTGTATCTTGTTAGTTGTCGCAGGACAATGTGATGTAAAGGTTAGGCTCACTTCACGAGTTCAAATCCTTCCGTAGACAAACAACCAAGTATTTAGGTGGAGATGGGTAGAAGGCAAATTCATTATCCCTTGAATTTCAAATCATGACCACTGGCTCTCGAGATTTTTAAGTTATCAAAAAAAAAAGTGTCCTTCTATCCCACATGTCATCAAGCAAAGAATACAAAAAAAAACATTAAAAAGTTGAATCCTATTAAGTTTCCTCTTGACTTGCATGTCATTACTATTGAAGTTCTTTCATCTTGTCAGAAAGGAGTTATTGGTTTCTTCGTTGTGTTGATTTAATAAGAAAGACTCTACCTGTTCTTATCATTTACTTAAGCGAAATATATTCTTACCTTCACTAATGCATTAAAATTATCCATCTACGACATTTGCAGGGGTTGCTAGTTAGGATTCTAGTTGCGTTGGGCGCTATCAAATCTCACCATTTTTGGTTAGATGTGGATCACCTTCAGGCTTTAGGAAGCAATTCAGAATGTTTTTATTTGTGTGGAGATGGTTTTTTTCTAAATGTCAATTGCAAAACGGCTGCTATTTGTTGCAACTATAATAAAATAGGAGACATTCGTTCAATAAATTTTCCTTCTAGTTTGATCTTTTCTAATAAGAAGACAAAGAAATAGAGTTTTGAAATGGGATTACTCAAGTAAGCATTGAATCAGACTTTGAGTACAATTAAGAGATAAAGGAAGGACTTTGAATTTTTATGGGATGTGGAAGATATTTTTGCTCAAGTATGCAGATGACACAAATGCACAACAAGATGGCTTTAGGAAAAAAATGCACCTGCTAAACGATTTTCTAACACAGGGGAGCAGATATATATCAATATCATCTTTAACAATGCTATTTTCTTATCGTCAAAAGTTTTAGCATCAACAAATAAAGTTCAAAATTCACGGCCAAACTTCCTTTTAAACTAAAGAGTGATGTTATATCTTATTACAATTGATTTTCCTTCTGCTATAAATAAGCAGATCACTTGTAATATTTCCAATAACTTCTACTCTGAAGTTATGGAACAACTCCATATACTTTGTCCATATCCATCTAAGTTCCAGTCATGAAAAAGGTCCTTTGGACTTTTTTTTAGTGATTTCATCCTTTCCAACTCCAAGATGGGTTATAATGAGTATAGGAGTATGGCAGATGTTTGCATTAAAGTTGAAAAGAAATCGAGTCAGCAACTTGCTATGTTTATGGAATTAACATATTTAATTTATCATGTTCTCATATAAAGATGAAAAATTCATTGATGTCATTGATTTTTCTAAGTTAAGTCAAACCACAATTGCCTGTTTGGTCTCTTAATTCCATATGTTAATCTTTCATTTTTTATGAGGGATAAAAAATAATAATAATGACATAAGATACAGAATTGTATAATCCTGCGTTCGATTAGAGGTATTAATCAGTTCGATGATTAAGTATCTCACTATTTATACCATAGTGATAAAATATATGGGATAACTAATCTCATACCAGTCCCCGATTTCTATAATGTTCTTGTTGCTTAAGATTATTGCCTACCTATGCATTAGCATCTCTATTCATTCTGCTAGACTCAAGTTTGGGCATAAATTTTTTATTCATAGTTTAGGAAGATCATATGACTTCAATGGTATAGATGAACACCAATTGATAGGGGGTTCTTGTCACGATCCGAGCCGAGGCCCTAGCCGTAATGAGCATCCCCAACCATGGAGGCCCGGGCGCCCTTCTAACTCTGGTAATCATGCACAATACTCAAATAATAAAGAAAAGATGTATAAATATAATTCATTTTGGAATACTCAAATAATAAAGAAAAGATGTAGAAATATAATTCATTTTGGAATTCATGGTCATACTATGAGTTCAATCTTAACAATATAGAAAGAAATCCATCAACATCTAAACATGATCTATTTCAATCTGCGAAATGTATAATACATATGAAAAGTAACAAACTATTTGAAACTGGGACAAGGCCCCCAGTGGACCTAAGCCAAAACAAATGTCAAGTGACTGAAAAGAAATAGACCTTCCGGATTAAAGAAGGCTCACTAACTGCACACTTCACTCCTGTCTGAAAAAGTCTACGGCTTTGCAGGACCTCTAGACTGAGCCTCAGATCCTGAAATATAGGTGGTCAATATAATTGTACTGGTACACAGAGCAATCAAAAATAGTGAATTTATACATATATAACATAGGCGAGAGCAAGTCATAAAACACTATGCATGGAATAGTTTGAAATACATGGTCCATCTCAAATGATCTTAAAACAATCTTGTCAATGCAATTCTATGGTCTGTATTACTTCTGAGCTAGGTGTTACACCCTACATATCTAAAAGTTTTCCACGGGCAATATGGGATCCGCCATTAACTCGATGGCCAAGCCCCCAACCCAAGTTTACCTCAAGGGTTGAGGTATCTGAATCTGATACGCCCTAGGGCACTAGGCCAGTGTATAATCCCTCTTGGGGAAGTAATAAACCCGTATCGGCAAAACACGGTTTCAGACAATGAGTTTTCTGAACTCGTGCCTTCTTCGGGTAACTTCTTAACTCTCTTTAAGCCCAATTTTAGCCTTTTCTAAACATGAATCATTCTAAGTTCAAAATCTGATAATCTGAATGAAAATTTGCTTTCTGTTCTGTTCTACATTATTACTATGGCATTATCTGAAATGGTATCGTTATACCAAGACTTGCAAGTCGTATCTAAGACATTTGATATCATGTACGATTTTCTCTTTCAAAACATAAAGTTTGGACCACCATACATCAAACAATTCAAGAAGATAAGCATTTGTCAAATTATGTAAAAGTCATTGTTTTCAGCTTTTCAACATACATGTGGTGGCCATGAAATTTATGACAAAACGTGCAAGTTTCTTAATAAACATATTTAACCGTTAACACCAAATACAATACCCCTTCTTCATCCCAAAACCATAATCAAGTCTTAACAATCATAAAGACATTGGAAACATACTTCACAAAATATATTCAAGTAAATCATGACTTACAAAAACAAGAAATCTTTAAACAAGAGAGAGATTTTCAATAATTGATTCTCTCAATCCAACATTTAAATTCATCAAGTGCATGCATTTATATATATATAAGTAAGAGTTCAATTTTTTTAAAGGGAGGCCTCAAGACCAAACCTATAATATTATTAAAGAGTTCATAATGCACAATTGTAAATGTAAATCTCAAAACCCCTTTGCAAATTCATGATTTCTAAACTTTAAACCATATTAAAATGTTTTCAACAAGCCCATGTAGTTTTAGAAAAACCCCACGTACCTTATATCACTTAGGAGGAAAAGTGAAACCCGAATCTTGCTTAAGTTCTTGAAATTCTTGACTTCAAAGATGAACTGTTGATCTATGGGGGAGAGACTAAAGTTTTTAATTTGAGAGGTATTGGTGAAAAATGAGCATATTTTGCTCAATAATGCCATTAATCATCATTTTTCACGTTTTAAGGGATTAGGAAAAAGACCACGCTGCCCTTGGCTTTAAAAATATGTAACTTGAACGCCGTTTAAGGCCTTACCGCGATGCGGTGAGCTTGTCGTCGCGATACCCGCCACGACGCGGTGGTATTGCGATGACTTACTAGATTTTGAAAATTGTTGTTTGGGATTCACCGCGACGCGGTGCAATCGCGGTGACCCACTGAAATTGGACAAATGCTGAATTGGCCTCTATCACGACGCAGTGAGGCTTCCATTGCTATTTCCACCGCGACGCAGGGGAATCGCGGTGGCTTGCTGGAACAAAAATACAAAATTATTTTAAACGCTCATCAAGGCTCAATCAATAGGAAGGCTTTTGAAACATTAACGCGTAGAAATGACGGTCTACATACTAGCTCGAAATGTGGGTCGTTACAGTCTTATCAATATTGAGATTGCTGACAACAAGTGGATGTTATGCATTCTACTGAAATCTAAGTCCTCTCTATCATACTTTAAATTATTGGTGAAAACCCTAGTGATTCTTAATAGTATGAACTCCAATAAAGCATTTAATAATAATTCATATATAATAAGTCTAAATAAAAGCTTATGTAAGTGGCTTTCTGTGCAACAGTTGTGTTACCTCTAATGTTTCACCAATAAGTCATTAATAAAATAATCTTATACCATAGAATACGGAAATTCACATGGAAGAGGGTGAGTTTTTACCTCTATACCAGTTTTGACAAGCTAATGTTATGCCAATTGAATGTTTCTTTGTACTTGAAAAGAGTGAGTAGTTCTCTTATCTAAAGGAATCTAGGAAAAGAAGATGTGGCTGGCATGAGAGTGAGATGTAGTTAATAACACCATAAGTGAGAGTTATTTGAGCTGCAAGTCATGAATACCCCATAAACAGATTTCAGCAGCATCGACCATCCATTCCTTTCATTATCTTTGTCATAGCGTCTGAATATATATGAAAAATACTGAGATTCTTCTTCTTTCGAACAGGCCTGGAGAGGGAAGGATCAAAAAAATTTCATACAACAAAAGAAAGGGGGATTCTAGGTGGATTTTAAAATACTGCGAGAATGCAATAAACACTTCGAGCATCTGTGAAGAACACTAACTTATAAAGAATATTGATGCCCTCGTGGAAGGAAAAAAGAAGAACAGTATTGAGTGAAGAACGAAACTAAAAACTTCCATGGCTTACATTCTAATAGTTCCACAATTTTAAAGAAGTTAAATACCAAGTCTCGATGAGGGTAGATATCAGAATTTATTTGTCAAATAAAATTGCAGAAACTTACACAGAGAATAAAACGACAAACAAGGCGCCTTGCAAAGATGCGAGGATAGACTCATACATCTTCTCATTGAGTACCCCATACGCTTTGAGTTTTATGATGTTTCACATACAGACTTCAGTTCCCGAAAATGGTTGTTCATTACCCCAAAAAAGACATGAATGCAGATAAATCTCATTTTGAAATTCCAGTAAAAATTAATCTGGAAAAGGAATTAAATTTAGAGCAACCTTTTGCAATGCATTCGAGTCATTTTTTAGGGCACCAATTGAATTACTTGTTCCTATCTGGTCAATCGGTGCATAAAATAACTTCAATAACAAGTAAATTTTTCCATTTCAAGAACAATATAAAAAGAAGTTGCCCATAGAAGACAAAGTACGAAAAAAATTCAAGTCAAAAATTCAAATGGAAAGTTTTAGAACACTTTCACATATTTGCAAAATAAATCATAGAAGAATTTAAGTGATACACGGGGGAATACATCACGTTGTTATGGTAGCAACCCAAAGGAATGATCCTTAATCTCATCAACAAAGGTGAAGGCTTGTTCTCTTTGGGAAACAGAAATCCTCAGCAAGAAACAATACGTAGTAGCACATGCATGGAAAAATTAAGTGCCTCTGAAAAGGCTATATTATGGTCAAACACACAATTAAGATTAAGTTTCCGATGAGAACTGATAACGTTTCTTCTTGAAAAATTGATTGATTCATCTTCGTAATTACGTTGATATTCTCTGATATTTTCTTCTTTCACGTAGTAGGTGTGACTATTGACAAAGAAATATGAAGCGGCGTGTGTTTTTGATGTAGGCTTTAGTTATTAGATTAGTCGTGACTATTTCAAAAGAAAATAACGCGCCTGTTTTTTTTTTAAAGTAGGGTTAACTTATTTAGAGGGGTATTTATGTAATTTCACTTTATCTTTTTTAAGTTGATGCTTTTAAGGTAGTATAGATATAGATATACATATAGATTAACTACATTATTTAAGACTGCAATGGCTCATACGGTTATTTTGAATATTAGGATCCCTTTTACTGTATAAAACCCTTGTTGTAGGCTTAAAAGATGAATCTTTAATTGCTAAAATGCTTAACAGAGTTCTCAAGTCAATCAGATGTGTATTGGAGAAGAAAATAATAAACAAGGAAATTGAAAATGTAAGAGTTGAGTGAAGTCAATATTTGGGATAAACGACTTCGAAATTATAATGCAACCTATTCTTCCCTCTAAATAAATTGCTACGATAATAATTAAGTTGCGAAGAGATATAATTATAGTGCTACCACATTTTATTACATGGAAGAGATAACTCTAGTTTTTGTTTTCAAATTATTAACTTAGTCAACTATATATGCCAATGGTGTAATCAGGACAAGGAAGCAATGGGGGTTTTGGTGCAATGAGGATGAAGACTGTGATCACCAATTGATTTGCAACGTTGGGTCTCCAGTATTTGACATAAGGACACATACTTGCTATTGTCCAATAGCTTATCATGGACAAAAAGTGCTTAAGACCAAGAACAAAGACTTATTTATGTAGTTTCCTTACTTGTACAATAATTTTATTGCAGTAATTGAAAAAGCTCATCTTGGAAAAAGACTAATATATGTTTTTTTGATCAATCATTCGTAGTGATCAATAAAAGTACCTATATTTATTTTGAAAATGGAAAATGGTTTAGTCTTTCTAAAAATGTTATTAGCG
The DNA here is from genome assembly GCA_030864215.1 of Capsicum pubescens. NCBI lineage: Eukaryota > Viridiplantae > Streptophyta > Magnoliopsida > Solanales > Solanaceae > Capsicum > Capsicum pubescens. The sequence continues at coordinate 41,026,813 of CM061546.1, forward strand.
TAGTAAACTCAGGGGCGGAGCTACAGCCACCGAAGGGTGGTCATATGAACACTCTTCGTCGGAAAAAATTTCCGAGTATATATGTTAAATATATATATTTATGGTTATATACATATTGCTGAACACCCTTGACAAGCTAAAGAAGCATAGCCTATTGTTCAAGGGTGAGCAAATCTGCAGCAACAGCCCGGGTTCGATTCCTGGTGGGAGTAGCAGTTTTTTTTTTTCATTTTTTTGAACACCCTTAACCCAAACTCTGGCTCCGCCACTGAGTAAACTCCGTTGTTCTTGTTTGGGATAATTCATTAATAGCATACTTAAAAATATAATTATGAGATTCATAGCAACATTTTCATAATTACTTAAACTATCATCTTGTATTTTGTATTTGAACAAACTGTTTCTATACAAATACATATACAAATCGTTTTACTGTCCATATTTGAATATGGTATAATTAGTCCTAAATTAAACGTGGAAATTTCTTTTTCATTAAAACCTCTTAATTAACGTGATTTTCGTTATTTGTTACCAACCGAAATAAAAGTTGAAATTTCAGTTTCACAATATCGTTTTCATCCCAAAAAATCAAAATCAAATTCAACTGATGTTTCTTCTGTTCAATATCTTCAAAAATTCAAATTAAATCATTACTGTTATTGAAAGTTTTTAATCGTAATATTGTTTTCTTATATGAATTTCATCATTTGTTTGAAATCGATCAAAAAAATTTCATACTGATTTTTTTTTTGAACCATTACTATTATTTTGTTCAAATTTTTTGTGAGCCATTACTGATGTTTCGTTCTAACATATTGATCAAAATCAATTTTTTGTTAAATTATTTTTCAATATTTTAAGCCATTAACGACTTTTTGTTAGAGTGATCAAACTCTATTTTTCGTTACTTTGTACAATTTAACAATTTATTTCGTTAAATTATTTTTGAATATTTTGTAAATGAATTTCAAAAAAAAAATTAATGCAACAGTAAATTAAACTGATCGGGAAATATAGTGATCAAAATCAATTTTTGAAGCTGCTCAGACTCAATTTTTTGGAGTTCTGATTCTTGAAATTTAAGAGTATATTTGTATTTCCGTAAAGTTCGAATTCGTATATTTTGGTTGGGTTCAAATATGGATGTTACAAAGCAATCACTACAGAAAAATACATATGAAATTGAATATGTATGTATAAAAATACAAATGCTTCCATATACCTTAAATGTATATTGAACAAAAAAAATACAAATGAAAATGCATATGTATTTATAAAAAATACAAAATACTTTCAAGTAACTTAAATATATATTTCGTCAATCAATTTGTATATATGACAAACCTATACATATTGTATTGAAAAATATTTAAAAATGTATCTGTATTTCAACAAATACAAATACGTCTGTAACCCTAATTGCATATTTAAACAAAAAGAATATACCCAAATGTATATTTCAACATTCCAATATACCAAAAATACATAACAATTATATAAAAAATACACATAGACAAATACCTCTTCATAAATAGTTCATATATAAATGTAAATTTCATACATGTAACTTAGCATATGAATTTAACATACAAATACACATAAATAAATATTACCCCAAAATGTATATTTAAGCTATCAGCTTGATCAAAATACATATCAGTAAATACTATTAGCTTCAACAAAATACATATTACCACAAAATGATATCAGCTTTACTGAAATTTCTAAATACATATCAGAAAATAAAAATACATATACACCGAAAAATACCTCTTCCTCCTCATCTTCTTACAATTCATTACGAGACGAGTTTTTAACATCATCATTTACAACATTTCTTGACTTTGCAATTTCTTTTGCTTTCCTCTTCTTCTCATATTTTTGTAATTTTGTGGATTTTGGAGAAAGAGTTTTTTTCAACGTCTTTTTTTTTCAGAATATCAGCCATCTTCACTGAATCGTTACAAAACTTGGACCTAAGTTCCTTCGTATTCACTGATTTCTTCGACTGTATAGGAGTAGAAATAACTTTAAATACTTTGTCTTGTGTTAATCCAAGTCTAAATGATGGTGCATTATCAAACAATAAATTAATAGGTGGTATACCCCTATTTGTTCATGATTTTGATGTTTGTTCTGCCATTAGAGCATAAAAACCTCAAACTCAAAATTGCTAATGGTTTACAGTACAAAATACAAAATAAAATGAAAAAATTGAGAAATTGATAACATGCGATAGCTGAATTTATTAGTTATCCTGAAATTATGGAACACTATCCTTATCAAATCATGAAAAAAAAGGTGAGAAAGGAATAAATTTGAAAGAGAAATTTGAGAGATTTCAAACAATAAAAGGTAAAGTAAAAATCTGTTAAAGGAAAGAGAAAGGAATCTGAGATATTTAAAACAATAAAAGGTAAAGTAAAAATCAGTTAAAGGAAAGGAAAAGAGAAGTGGGGTGAAAAAGGGAACCTTATACAAGGTAACTTCTCAAAGACAGTAAATGGAGGACCACACTTAAAATAATGCTATGTTTTCTACATAATGTAATTTCATTGAAATGTTGTTATTTTTCATAATTCAAGTCTTAAATATGCTACTTCTTGTAGTTTTTCCTTCGTGTTTCAGAGTTTTAATTAAATATACCTTTATTTTGAGATATACCCTTTGTTATCTTATTTGTCCACTATACTTAAAAAAAATAATTCAAAAATACTTGTTCAGTTTGAAAAATCAATGAAATTTTATCAATTTCTTCCAATTTTACCATTAGTTATTAATTACAGTCATACCCAAAATATTTCTCAAAGCATTGACTTAATTATATCAAAATGTGATACAGTAAAATTATGAATGTCCGAAGGGAATGATCATTGACACTCGTTCAATCTATCATGATCCAAATTTATGAGTGTAATGACCTGTACGGTCATTTTACTGTATTTTTATATAATTTTAGTATTATCTAAAGGTTTCGTGGTTTATTTAATTTAATTTAGAATTTGATAGGAATATAATTTAGTACCCTTATAGAATATTTTAGATATTGATAAAATTCTTTAAGTGACGATATATTTATATCACTTTATAATAGACTATTATGATTTATTAATATTTTAAACGGAGATAGTAAATTTAAAAATGTTAAAACTATTATTATTATATAATAGAGATTTTGTTAAAAATAATTTTCTATTAATTATGGTATATTCAAAATATTATAATTATTTTACTACGAGTTTATGCAATACCCAAATATATATATGCAGTGTAGGGAATTAATTGATGTGGCCACCATCACCACACACGCAGAAATGGATGGGTTGACCAATTTTGTTGGCTGCCAGTTGCCTACAAACTTGTGTCCTAGCTTTGTTAATTAGACCATTTGACTTTTAAGTGAATAAAAAAAAATATAAAAGAAGGAGACAGCTTGCAGTAAGTGTATATATATACACATCCATATTTATGTTTTCCCATGTTTAGAGCACCTCAGATTGTTTCTTTTTCTTTAGAAAAAAAATTGATTAAAGTTCTTGGTTAGTATTACAAAATTATATAAGTTAAAAGGTGTTGTGGAAAATAATTTCTTTGATGTTACTCAAATCCGATTCTAGCGAGATGCTATTTGGAGGCTTCACGTAAAGATATTCTAGATTTGGCGTCCAGGTAGGATAGGTTTACCCTATTTTTAGATTGAGCTTACTTACGGAAAATGTTAACTATTATGTTAGCTTTGGATAAGTGCTTGTACATATGTATTATTTGATATGTATAAATTATCTTATTTATTCGTATTGGGACTTCGTTGTAGTAGATTTTTATATTTTACCTTTCGATATAATATAGCACCTATCACTTTGGGACATAAAATTTAATTGTAAAAATCTTTAATTTAGCACTTTTTAATTAAAATTGGTGGATGATTATTTAGACGTTGACATTGTTATAATATGGAATGGATTTTAATATTATCGGCGGGTTATGGTTACTATAAGTTCCTCTTTGAGTCCAACAATTGATTATTATGATTAATATGAGTTTCGGTTCGAGTATGGCATTTGACTATTATTGTTACTATGAGTTCCGGTTCGAGTCCGACATTTGACTATTATTGTTACTATGAGCTCCGGTTCGAATCCGGCATCTGATTATAGTTGGTTTTGAGTTTCAGTTCGAGTCCGACATCTGATTCTTTAAGTTTACTTCCATTACTTGTATGTCCCACTGGCTTATGGGGGTACGGTTGGGTTAATTGTCATCTTCAGTGTGCCTAGCGGGCTTATGGGGGCTCAGTTAGGTTATATTTGATTTAATTGTTATTACTGCATTATTTATTTTTTGGTATCGCACAAGTTTATTCCTTTACAGCTGTTGCATAGCTTGGTAGTTGTTTACTTTTCCATCCTTATTTGTTTTAGAACTCAGATTACGTCTTTGCATTGTAGTTACACCTTTTCTATATAAAGCTCAGTCGGCCGATGATGCCTTCTGAGTATCCGTTGTTTTTGGTACTCATACTACACTTCTGCATCTTTTTCCTGATGCAGATTCAGGTACTAGCAGTCAGCGTTGACGTGGTTCCTACCTTTCAGTGCTGGTTTAGAGCGACGTGAGCTTACTGTCGTCCGAGTCTGATCCTCCTCTATCCACTCTAGTTAGTCTTTTTCACTCGAGACTACTTGTGGTTATTATAGATTTTTGTCTAGTACTCTGGGTACCTGTTAGTAGTGGCTCTAGTATTGACTTTATCAGGTCTTGGGAGGAATTCATTTGTATAGTTGGTCCTTTTTCCTCCTCTCATTTTCACATAATACATATGCTCACTTCTTAATTTTCACTTATTATTGTGGTTGTTATTATCATACACGATCTTTTATTTTGTCTCTGTCTATTAGCCTATTACATATCATTCTGGGCTATGGTCTGGCTTGCCTACAGGGGGATAAGGTAGGCGCCATCACAATTCGAGAAATTGGGTCGTGACAAGTTGGTATCAAAGCTTAGGTCACACTGGCAATATTAGTGCTGGAGACGATGTTTAGTAGAGTCCTGTGGATCGATACTGAGACATCTGTATCCTATCCTTGGGAGGCTACAGAGCATTTTTAGGAAAAAAATGTCTCATTTTCTTGATCCATTTTGTGCTTTGAGTCTGGGTTTGTTGTAATCTTTTTATTGGTTCACTCTTTACGCAGATGGCTAGGACATGAGGTTTGAGAGCAGGGGATCGGGACTGCGGATCCGCTTCTAGAGTTATATCTTGGGGTGGAGGTCGACCCAGCTATCAGGGGCAGGGTAGAGCAGCAACCCCTATTCTAGATCAGGTTGGGTATCCAGCACCTGATCCTATTATAGCTTCGGGGATTGAGATAGTTCCAGGTATTCCTCCACATCAACAGGTGGGATAGGGGGTAGCCCAGGATCCACCCGGCTTTATATCTTCTTCAGTTATTTGGGATACATTAGTTTAGTTATTTATGTTAATTGGTGGTCCACCGGTCATGGGAGCTCAGCCAGCAGGACAATGTGGTGTAGATTTAGGGGCACAGCTTACGGCAGTGGTGCCTAGGGTAGAGGTTCCGCCAGCACCAGTAGTCCCAAAGCCGGCAGTAGCCCATCCACTTATGTCTGTAAAGGAGCAAAAGATGTTGGATCAATTTTTGATATTGACTCTACCCAGGTTTGCCGGGACCCCGAGAGAGGATGCTTATGAGTTCCTATCTAGTTGCTAGGAGCGGTTGCAGAATTTAGGGATGGTTAAGGTGCGAGGAGTAGACTTTATTTCTTATCTTTTTGACATAGTAGCGAGGAGGTGGTGGAGAGGTTATATTGATTCCAGTCCAGCTGGATCTCCACCAGTGACTTGGAATCAATTCTCCAAGACTTTCTTGGGGAATTATATGCCTCGTAGCGTGCGTGAGCATCTCCGGGATGAGTTTACCGCATTGAGGAAGGGTTTCATGACTGTGGCGGAGTATGAGGTGAGGTTTCATGAGTTAGCCTGACACGTCACTATGATTCTGGATACAGAGTATGAGTGGATTCGATGCTTTGTTAGGGGATTGAAATTGTCACTCCGTAGGGCTACTCAGAGTTTTTTGAATTCAGGAAAGTCTTTTTCAGAGATAGTCGAGCATGTTTATTCCATAGAGGAGATGGATCATGAGGCCCAAGGGGGAAGCGATAAGAGACCACGCTACCAGGGTAGTTATAGTGGTTCGCAGTCCTCAAGCCAAGGATTTTACAGTCGGTACCCTCATCAGCAGCTTTCTCATTATTAGGGTCAGCCTAGTCGGCCAGTTCAGGCATCGCTTCAGATATCCGACAGGGGTCAGCCCGTCTGTTGTGGTTCCAGTGGTCAGAGTAGCATCCAACCACAGAGGGTTGTTCATTCAGGATCGTCGAGTAGGAGTGGTCATTCTGGACTCGCTGGACCTTTTAGTCAGAGCAGGGTGCCAGGGGCATGTTATGACTGCGGAGATGTTGGTCACTTAGCCCGTGAGTGTCCTCGACGTAGGATAATTGAGCCTCCAGTTCTCACTGTGTAGCCGATCAGATCAGTGCCACGTTAGGTAGGGGTGGTGTACAGGGTCATGGATGTGGTTCCCAGGGTTCTAGAATTGGTCCGCAGGGAGGTAGGGCAGGCGGTCGGGCAGGTACCTAGTCTAGTAGTGGACAGGGTAATATGTATGTTGTTCCAGGTAGACTAGGGGCTGAGGCTTCGGATACTGTGATCACAGGTATGATTTTCGTGTTCCATCAGCCAGCTTCTGCTTTGTTTGATCCCGGTTCCACCTTTTCATATGTTTCTTCTTATTTTGCATCGCGACTGGGTTTATGTTCGGAGTCTTTAGATGTGCCATTACGTGTGGCTACCCCAGTGGGTGACTCTTTAGTAGTGGATTGGGTATATTGATCTTGTTTGGTCACTATTCGGCAGTTTGATACTCAATTGACCTTATTATCCTAGATATGGTAGATTTTGACGTGATTCTAGGCATGAATTGGTTGTCTCCTTACCGTACGGTCGTAGATTGTTTTTCTAAGACCGTTACTTTAGCTTTACCTGGCATAGCCCCAGTTGTGTGGAAGGGTTCTGTTAGCCGCGCACCGATGAGGATTATTACATATATTCGGGCTAGGAAACTGATATCGAGCGGTTGAGAGTCATTTATCCCATATATTTGGGATGTTAGTGCTGAGAGTCCTCCACTTGACTCCGTCCTTGTTGTTCGTGAGTTTTCTGATGTATTTCCGACCGACCTACCTGGCTTTCCTCCTGAGCGTGATGTAGAGTTTATTATTGACCTCGAGCTTGGAACCCAACCTATTTCTATGGATCCATATCGTATGGTTCCTGCTGAGTTGAAGGAGTTGAATAGTCTGCTTTAGGATCTTCTGGGTAATGGATTTATCAGACCGAGTGTATTTTCTTGGGGTGCTCCAGTTTTATTTGTGAACAAGAAAGATGGCCCCTTGCGTATGTGTATCGACTATAGGCAGTTGAATAAGGTTACTGTAAAGAATAAGAATCCTATGCCTCGCATCGATGATTTGTTTGATCAGCTTTAGGGTGTGGTGATGTTTTCTAAGATTGATTTGAGGTCCGGTTACTATCAGTTGAGAGTTAGGGATGCGGACATCCCTAAGACATCCTTCAGGACTCGTTATGGTCATTATGAGTTCCAGGTGATGTCTCTTAGGTTGACCAATTCTCCAACAACTTTTATGGATCTGATGAATCGCGTGTTCAGGTCATATTTGGACTCCTTCGTGATAGTATTTATTGATGACATTATGGTATATTCGAGGAATAAGGAGGATCACAAGCAGCATTTGAGGACAATACTTCTCACTTTGAGAGACCACGGGCTTTATGCCAAGTTCTCAAAATGTGAGTTTTGGCTTGAGTCTGTAGCTTTCATCGGGCACGTAGTGTCCAAGTACGGTATTATGGTGGACCCAACCAAGGTTGAGGCTATTCGTTGTTGGGCTAGGCCTAAGTCACCTTCTGCGGTTCGTAGCTTTATTTGGTTGGCAGGTTACAACAGGTGGTTCATTAAGGTTTTTCTTCTATTGCATCCCCTATGACTAGATTGACCAAGAAGGAGGATCTGTTTTAGTGTTCTACGAGTTGTGAGGTGAGATTTATGAAGCTCAAGGATTTGCTTACTTCAGCTCCTATTCTGACTCTTCCTATTGAGGCCGAGGGTTTTTCTGTCTATTGCGATGCATCTGGTGTTGGTTTGGGGTGTGTTTTGATGCAGCGTGGTCGTGTTATTGCATATGCATCGAGGAAGTTTAAGGTGCATGAGGGAAACTTCCCCACTCATGACTTAGAGTTGGCAGCGGTAGTATTTGTGCTTACGATTTGGAGGCATTATTTATATGGGGTCTGCTGTGAGATATTTACTGATCACCGTAGTTTTCAGTATATTATAACCCAGGAGGAGCTTAATTCGAGGAAGCGTAGGTGGATTGAGTTGCTGAAAGATTATAATATCTCTATTCTCTACCATCCGAGCAAGGCGAATGTGGTAGCGGATGCCTTGAGTTGGAAGTCAGTAACTATGGGTAGCTTAGATTTTATTTCAGCTTCTCAGCGGTCGTTCGCTTTGGAAATTCTGTCCTTAGCTAAGATAATGGTTCGTTTGGATATTTCTATCCTTCAGATAATCATTGCAAGTGTTAAGGACAGATCGACCTTGTTGGCGCAGATTCAGAGTCGTCAGTTCAAGGATGACAGGCTTCGCAGCCTTCTAGAGTAGGTGTTGAGGGGTGAGTCTCAGCGGGCTACCCTAGATCCTGAGGGTGTCTTGAGGTTTGATGGTCGTATTTGTGTTCCAAGGATTAGAGATTTGATCCAGTTGATTCTTCGTGAGGCTCATAGCTCCAGATACTCTATTCACCCTGGGATAACTAAGATGTATAGGGATTTGAGGAAGCATTATTGGTGGAGTGGTATGCGAAGAGATATAGCACGGTTTGTAGCTCGATGTCTTTGTTGTCAACAGGTAAAGGTTGAGCATCAGAGACCTAGTGGATTTCTTCAGCAGCCACCCATTTCCGAGTGGAAATAGAAGCGAGTTACTATGGATTTTGTAGGTTGATTGCCTCGTACATCGCATGGTTTTGATAGCATTTGGGTCATCCTAGATCGATTGATTAAGTCTGCACATTTTATCCCCGTTCGAGTTTCTTACAATGCCGAGAGGTTATCTCGTGTTTACATTAAGGAGGTGGTTCTCCTACATGGGTCCTTGTGTCTGATACGCTGAAATTACAACTCTCGTTTGAAAGTGTAAGCGGTCGCTGTCAAATATAAAACCCAACTGGGTTGGGTGTCGAATCCCACAGGGAATACTTGGTCACTAAGTGTTGCAATTGTTAGTAGACTGTTGGTCGAAAATTCCACGGAAAAGAGGGGTTTTGATTTAGGCGTGAATTAATAATATCAAAGTAACAAATGAATGATTTGTTTAGTAAAGGTTAATCACAGAGAATAATAAGTTAGGGTTAAGTCCACCTTGTAGTTTCTACTTCTCTATTAACTATGAGTAATGCAGAATTTAGACATGCATGCACTTATAGAGAATCGTATTCTAATTCAAAATCCAAGTGTTTCCCAACCATCAAGGATTTATTTCACTTTAGCTCTCCCGAGCCTAAAGTGTATAACAAATGGTACAAATTCTCCAAGAAGTTAATCTGGTTAAGGCATTAACGTGTAAATAGAGGTTAGAAGCCCTATTTCCTTGTCACACTCTCTTTTCCAAACATGTAAATTTTCTCCCGAACAAGTTAATGTTATAATGGCATGTTCTCTATGTTTGCAACCATGAGAATTTAATTAAAATGAAGAGAGTAATGATATAAGTAGCATACACATCAAGAATTCACAAACTCATAGCAACAAATAGTATCTTACAAGGTTTCCATAACCCTAACAGAGAAGTTTAGCTACTCATGGATACGACGGAAATCAAAATAGACATAATCATTATACCACAACCTAGAACAATCTTGGCGATGGAAGTGATGTTAGCGTCACAAAGAGAATAACGTTTTTGCTCTAGCCGTTTCCAAGTGTGAGTTGTGTTTCTCTGTCCAAAACTTACAGAATCTGTAAACTGAATAATGACTAATGATAATTGATCCATGCTGCTGAAAAATTCAGCAATAGGGATTTTATAATATCCTTGTCTACTAAGTTACTGTTGCATCCCTAAGTATTTAGAAATACTAATTTTGCCCGGGACAAATTCTCCATGCGTCACATTCAGTCCAACAGCTTCCAAAAGCTGTCTTCCCTCTTATATGATGTTTTTCTTTGCTTCCCAAAGGTCCACAAAGTTCTGAAATCTTCATCATTAATACCTGAAAACATGCTAATCACATAGGTTAGCTCACTTAAAGGAAAAATGGACTAAAAGTCCAGGAATTATATATTTTATCCTCAAAACTTAGCTAAAATATGGGTAAATTATGGTTCTTAGGGGTATAAATACGCCCAACATCACCACCCCACACTTAAAGCTTTGTTCTTCCTCGAATAAAATATTACGTCCATGCAAACATCTAACTAGAATTTCACAGTAGCAACACAAAATGTTCAACAAGACATGCACGACAATCATTAACAAAGAGTAGGTTTCTTGATCACTCCTAAAAAAAATTCAACCTCTAACATAGACTCGTGAGGATGGTTAATTCGTATCCACAAGTTAAGCCACAAAGAATCATATAACACTACCCAAATATCATCAACCATGTGTGTCTCACACAAGATATCACCCATAATCACTCAAAAGTTTTGCATTATTCGAAACATGGGTATAAGACTCTCCTTGCTCTCACTTTCACAAAGAATTATTATATTGCAACTGATGACCATATGCTTGCCCTTAGTGTAATGCTCTACAAATATCAGAATGCTAAGCTTAGGATCAAATAGGTCTTTACAGGTTGTAATGTAGGCTAAGGGACAGGTAGGACTATTTTGGCCAGAAATAGTGACTATGTTCCCTAAGCTCTTTAATACACTACAATATGTCATATACACCAACTCTTAACAACCACTCTACCTTCCTTTCATCTACCAACCCCTTTTCACCCAATTTGTTATTCAATCATAAACACAACTATTTATTTTTTTTTAATTTTTTTTTTCTTTTTTTAAACATCCCTATGATAGACACTCTTTTTCACAACATTTTCAAGCACCAATACACTCTGAGACATTATTGTCACCAATTTCCTCTTATTTTGTCACATGACTCTACAATTTAAAGCGCTTAGGAATTTGGATCAAATTATGGTCTTGAAAAAAAAATGGATTAGGTTACATATGAGGCTGTCAAACAAAATAGCTAAAGGCTCAAAGGGGGTTCACTAGGATAATGTACAAAGGTAGGTAAAAAGAAGGTAAACAATTACAGGCTGCCAAAGAAATGCCTAAATCATCTCCTAAACTCACACTCTTTATTTTGCTTTACACACACACCAGGAAAGTTCTAGCATCAGTCACAACACAGAATATACTATAGCCTCACACACACAAGGCACATGGTCAACTTTATTGGGAGCAGTATAGACTCTTGACCCAACAGATGAATGAATTAAACCACACAATTATCACACAGTGAGTCACACGTAGATCCTAAATGTCTCAATAGTAATGATTTAGCACAAACTCTTGTTATACTACCATGCCGTCTATCAAAATAATTTCATGCAAAATCTAAAAAAAAAATCTAGAATTTAACTAACTAATTACGACTAATTAACTAACAAGAACAAGAATAAATTATAGGCAAAGAAGTACAATACAGCATACAAATACCAGCACCCCACACTTAGACGGGATACACTGCCCTCAGTGGAAAATAAATAAGAAAAACCTGATTAGTCGGACTCCTCCTCTATGTCTGGGGTCATACCCCCTGCGTCGGAATCATCATCGGAGTCGTCGTCATCAGAGTTGTCCTCCACGTCTGAGTCTGGCAGTCGGTGATCATCGTCAGTCGGCATGTCATCATCGAGAGGTTCCTCAAAATGTACCCCTACTCCATACATAGACCGCGCATGCTTATTCATCGGGTAGTCATAGTCCAACTGCTGGAGCTCTGCATCAGTCAGAATACGACCCCTACTCATCATGGTAAACCTCGTCATGCCATATAGATGGAAAAAGAAGCTTTCATCTCGAGCATGCCGTTCTGCAGTGGTAAGGTTGATGCCTTGACCAGTTTCAGGCTCTTTAACCTTCGTGTGATCAACCTTCTTCGGGTTGTGTGGAAGCTTATGATCTACAGGTTCCTTTTCAATGTGCTCCTTCCTTGAGATCGCAGTTAACAAATTGCCAATGCTGAAATGGGACCTTTTGTGCAGCCTTGCTTTACGTATTGACGATCGTATAACCACACCAATGTTGATGGGAATATTTGTCATCAGAGCGTACACCAAGCATACTCGATCACGTGTGATCTTTGTGTACTGTGTCCCAGGAATCAAGCAAGAGTTGACTATTCTCAACCATATACAAGCTTCTCTATTCAAGGAAGCATACGAGAAGGTATTGTGACGACCGTTATCCTTGTGACGAATCCAACGTGCCATTGACCTTGTTTCGCATAGTGTGTGTCTTATTTCCCTGTAGGGAGGTCTGTGATAAAGCTCCTTAAGCGGTGAAGGATCCACGGATGGAAGACCCAGAATAGAGTTGAAGAACTCCGCATTCAGTTGCAAGACTTGGCCCCAAATCTTCACTTCACTTCCGGTAGTCTTTGGGGACCAATTGGCATAGAACTCTCGTGTTAGATCAAGATTGCATTCCCCCATATCTCAAAAAATGAAATCAAGATTTAACGCCATGATTTTAGCCAAAATGTGGGGCTCTCTCTTTTCTGGACTCTTCTTCTGCATAAAATCCACGTGGACATATTTTTTCACTTTGTTATTCTTGTACCACTCCTTTCCTTCCTCCTCTAGGACCCACTTTATCCCAAAAGTGTGTAGAGGTATTTGTAGAGAGGAGGACTCAGCTTGATCTTTTCTTCCCCTTTTCTGACCTTTCTCCGAGGTGGACACTTTTTCTTTTCCTTTTCGTTCTTTCGGTGCCATTCTACCTGAGATCACAATAGAGTCATGTTAGCTTCATCTCAGAAGATTTAATCGAAAGATAAATAGTAATGGCACCACCCCACACTTAATTTGTTTGCCAAGACTAATTAAGTGAGTGATGTCGATTACTCAGACTTCATCGACATACATTTAGGCGATATGTTCCAACAACATGTTTAGCACAGTCATATTCTCATGTAATCTTGACTATCATTTCCAACATTATTTCATTGGATTAACACACTTTTTGAACAAGACTACCACATAGAGATTGTATCAAGTTAATGCATAGAAATAATCACCACGTCTCATGCTTGTGGTCAATCACGATCTTTATCTCGACGAACGATTCATTCAAACATTCAAGCTTTCAACTTACAAGATTATGTATTAACTTCACAATTTTGACTTCATAAAACTATGACAGTGTATAACAATCAAATACAAGTCGGAACAAAGTCAAGAACACCCACACATATTCTTTCACTCAACTAGATGTATCATAACAAACCAACCACATTCTAATCACCACGCCACTTCAAAATCTAATAAATCATTATAAACGTAGCATTTCAACAACTACGGAATATAAAAGAATAACTTATGTTATGATGGATTTGGAAGATGAGCTTGCAAGATTAGATGAGCAAAAAGAAAAATTTTTAGAGAATGGGGAAGCTTGGGCGGCGCCTATATGGAGCAAACAATTGCATTTTGTTCTAAGGGTGAAGATCTATTTATAGCCTAAGCCATGGGTCGGGTTTGATCCATGTAAAATCGGGTTAGGAGACAAAAGGGTATAAGTAGGCGGAGCCTAATGCTTTGCCTATGCTTAGCATAGGCGGTGCCTTTGTCGATGCCTAGTTGGGCATAGGCGGCGCCTTTGTCAATGCCTAGTTGAAACAGTGAGCATAGGCAATGGCATTGGCGGAACCTATGGTATTGCCTAGATTTGCATAGGCGACGCCTATGGTATTGCCTAGATTTGCATAGGCAATGCCTTGTCCGTTGCCTATGTGAGGCAGTGAGCATAGGAAATGGTATAGGCCTTGCCTTGTCCATTGCCTAGATTAGCATAGGCCTTGCCTTGTCCATTGACTAGATTAGCATAGGCCTTGCCTTGTCCATTGCCTAGATTAGCATAATCAATGCCTAACCAATAGTATTTGCTCCATCATTCCTAGCTTACCACCCTTAGCATGGCTCACTTTCAAATCAAAATTTTAGGACTAATCCCCTCCTTTGTACGTCTTGCACCTACACTTAATCAAAAACAACAAACACAATTTGAAGGATGGGTTGCCTCCCACCAAGATCCTTAGTTTTGGTCGTGGCTCGACTCTTCCTTTTGGATTTTAATTTAACAAAAACAAACTCCTAGTAAAACAAAACGATTAAAACGATGGGTTGACTCCCATGTAGCGCTTGATTTACTGTCACGGTATGACATAGTCATCTTGATTACTTAGAATTCATCGAGATATATGGTGCATCATTTTCTGAATGGATTCAGACGACACTGATGCTTAATTGTGGGCACACAATTTTCTTTGAGATGAATCTTGTGCATACATATCCCAGGAGGGATACCAATTATATCATCAATAGTCCAATCAATAACTCTCTTATACCTCTTCAGAACAGAAATGAGAGCCTCTACTTGTTGTTCACCTAAATCATCCGCAACAATAACCGGAAGTGTATCACCACTTCCCAAAAATGCATACTTTAGGTGACTGGGTAGATCTTCCAATTCTAGCACTGATGGTTCTTCAATGGATGGTTTTGCTGGTGGTGAGGATCGATTCTTAAGATCAAGGTCCAGCTTCTTAGGAGCATGAGAATAGGACCCTATTCCTGTTAGAGCACAAATAGTTTCTTCATAATCTTCTACATCCTCAAGCTCAAAATTCAAACGCTCAGCAGACAATGGTTCTACAGTAGGCTGCTTTTCTAACGATAGTTCCTTCGCATTCTCATGATAAACATCAGCTATAGAAAACATATTCATATCATTTCGCTGCTTCATTGATTTGCATACATCAAAATGAACCACTTCGTCATTTATCCGAAATAAAAGCTCATTGGCTCGTAAATCAATAAGCACACTTCCTGTTGCAAAGAAAGGACGACCCAAGATTATGGGTACTTCAGAATCTGCCTCGCAATCCAAAATAACAAAGTCTGCAGGAAAAATGAAGGTAGAAACCTTCACCAATACATCATATAAGATACCAACAGGTCATTTTACCGACCTATCAGCCATCACGAGCCGCATATTTGTTGGTGAAGGATCGCCCAACCCCAACTTTCTGTAAATAGATAGCGGCATAAAATTGATGCTAGCACCCAAATCGCACAACGCCTTAGCAAAATCCAAAGATCCAACCGTGCAAGGAATAGTGAAAGCACCAGGATCTGCCTTCTTCTGAACTAACGATCTTGTAGCGATTGCACTGCAATGATGAACATTATCTGCCAGCTCATAGCTTGCTTCCCGCTTCTTTTTCAAAATTTCCTTCATGAATTTAGCGTACCCAGGCATCTGTTCAACCGCCTCCACTAAAGTAACATTAATAGTCAGCTGCTTTAACATAGTCATGAATTTACTGAACCTGGTGTCATCAGCTTTCTTCTTCAGTCTCTGAGGAAAAGGTGGTGGTTGAAGGGGAAGAGTTTTCTCCACCACTTCCTTTTTATCTTGCTTCAGATTATCAATCTTTTCAGGCTGGTGACGTCTAGGTATAGTGTCATGAACTTTCTCATTATGATTTTCAGCTTCTACAGAATCATCACAATCTGCTTCAATCACATTCTTTTCTGTATTATCATCCACCTGCTTGCCTTTGGATGGATTTTCCAACACCTTACCACTCCTGGTAGTAATAGCCATACATGATCCATCATTCCTTGGATTTTGCACGGTGTCGCTTGGTAGGGTCCCAGCTTTTCTTTGATTGAATGTCGCTGATAGTTGACTCATTTGTTGTTCCAGCTATTTTATTGCAGTGGAATGCGAGTCAACCAATTGATTTATTGAGGAGAAATCATTTTTTACCTCAGCTAGTCCCGTGTTGGTTGCCTCCACTCCTTTCAAAAGCTTTGCCATCATGTCCTCCATGGTCATCTTCCCAGAACTAGTTGCAACAACTTCACGATTTCCAGGAGGGACATACAAACCGCTCCTGTCATTCTTATTCTTCCAATTCCATTGGTCTCGGTCCTTGTATCCAGATTTTTCATAATAGTTCCGACCTTGGTTTCCTTGGCTATTGCCTCGAAAACCCACCTGATTATTCAAATAATTTGCTTCCTCCTCAGAATCGGATTCATCTCTACCCTGTGATATAACAGCCTTGACCTTTTCTGTCTTTCCTGATAATAAATGCTTGGTAAGAAGGTCCATCTGCGTTTTCATGTGAGCCATATCTTGGTCACGTTCCTCTTCTCTTCGCCTCTGTTCTGCTGTCATGCCAGTAGATACAGTAGAGCTTGCCACCTTAGAATCCTTGGTATGCTAAGCTTTACTCTGCTTTGTCATACGATCCAGCATATCACCAGTCTCAATAAAAGTAAGGTCCATGAATGACCCACCTGCAGCATTATCAACTACTGGCTTAGTCACCGAGTTCAAAGCCCTATATAATATTTCCATCAAGTGGACATTGGTCATCTAATGATTTGGTCACCGCGTAAGATTTTTCCTGAACCTCTCCCATGTTTCGTGGAGAGCTTCAGTTGGAAGCTTTCTGAAATTGCTTATCTCATCTCTCAATTGTGCCCTTTTAGATGGCAGAAAGAATATTTCTAGGAAAGCGTCTTTCAGTTGCCTCCAATTGGTAATAGAGTCAGGAGTCAACCCGTTTAACCATAGAGTTGCCTCTCTAGATAGAGACAATGGAAATAAGCGTAGTCGAATTGCATTCTGTCCAACTCCTGGATTGTCAAACGACTTGCATATTGAGATAAAGTTGATCAGATGCATATTCGGATCATCGCCTACAAGTCCACCAAATAACCCTTTGAGTTGTAATAGATGGATCATGGTGCTGGTGATATTGAACTTGGCTCCGGGTGCCAAGGGTGGAGGAATAATAGCCCCTGTGGCACCAGCCCCGTCCAAGTCGTCATCATCATCATCAAAAACGACTTGCACAGCTCGGCATTCAGGTCTCATTCTCGCTTGACAATCTCTGTTGACATTCCTGTTCACAGGTGCAGCCACATCATCTGCACGCCTCGGATTTAATAACTCATCATCACCCAGGTCCTCATCATTAGGATTTGGTACCCGACCTGGGTTATCAGCATTCTGTTGATTTACTTGCGCAACTGCCAATGCAGCTAATCTAGCCTACTCCTGTTGAGCAGCTATCCTTTCAGGGTCTCGTTGCGCATCCATTCTGCCGATGAGCTGTGGTTCAGGATTTATAGGGAGTAATGGTTGACCAGATCTTCGTGTATTTGGCATGCACTCCACTAAACCTGAACAAAACAAAAACAACAAACAAAAAGTAAAATTCAAGAATCTTTGACCAAAGGGTCTATTAACTATCACAAACTTAGTTGACAACTGTATCCCCCGGCAACGGCGCCAAAATTTGATACGCCCAAATTACAACTCTCGTTAGAAAGTGTAAGCGGTCGCTGTCAAATATAGAACCCAACTGGGTTGGGTGTCGAATCCCACAGGGAATACTTGGTCACTAAGTGTTGCAATTGTTAGTAGACTGTTGGTCGAAAATTCTATGGAAAAGGGGGGTTTCGATTTAGGCGTGAATTAATAATATCAAAGTAAAAAATGAATGATTTGTTTAGTAAAGGTTAATCACAAAGAATAATAAGTTAGGGTTATGTCCACCTTGTAGTTTCTACTTCTCTATTAACTATGAGTAACGCGGAATTTAGACATGCATGCAGTTATAGAGAATCGTATTCTAATTCTAAATCCAAGTGTTTCCCAACCATCAAGGATTTATTTCACTTTATCTCTCCTGAGCCTAAAGTGTATAACAAATGGTACAAATTCCTCAAGAAGTTAATCCGGTTAAGGCATTAACGTGTAAATAGAGGTTAGAAGCCCTATTTCCTTGTCACACTCTCTTTTCCAAACATGTAACTTTTCTTCGGAACAAGTTAATGCTATAATGGCATGTTCTCTATGTTTGCAACAATGAGAATTTAATTAAAACGAAGAGAGTAATGATATAAGTAGCATACACATCAAGAATTCACAAACTCATAGCAACAAATAGTATCTTACAAGGTTTCCATAACCCTAACAGAGAAGTTTAGCTACTCATGGATACGACATAAATAAAAATAGACATAATCATCATACCACAACCTAGAACAATCTTGGCGATGGAAGTGATTTAGCGTCACAAAGAGAATAACATTTTTTCTCTAGCCGTTTCCAAGTGTGAGCCGTGTTTCTCTGTCCAAAACTTACAGAATCTGTAAACTGAATAATGACTAATGATAATTGATCCATGCTGCTGAAAAATTCAGCAATAGGGTTTTTATAATATCCTTGTCTACTAAGTTACTGTTGCATCCCTAAGTATTTAGAAATACTAATTTTGCCCGGGACAAGTTCTCCATGCGTCACATTCAGTCCAACAGCTTCCAAAAGCTGTCTTCCCTCTTATATGAAGTTTTCCTTTGCTGCCCAAAGGTCCACAAAGTGCTGAAATCTTCATCATTAATACCTGAAAACATGCTAATCACATAGGTTTGCTCACTTAAAGGAAAAATGGACTAAAAGTGCAGGAATTATATATTTTATCCTCAAAACTTAGCTAAAATATGGGTAAATTATGGTTCTTAGGGGTATAAATACGCCCAACATCAGTGTCCATTATTTTCGACAGAGGCTCTTAGTTCACTTCTAGCTTTTGGAGGGAATTTCAGGAGGAGTTGGGGACCCAGGTTGACCTTAGTACAACCTTTCATCCCCAGACAGATGGGCAGTCAGAGGAGACTATCCAGGTCTTTGAGGATATGCTACGTGCTTCTATGTTGGATTTTGGAGGTTAGTGGGACCAGTTTCTACCTTTGGCAGAATTTGCTTATAATAACAGCTTTCATTCATGTATTTAGATGGCCCCATTTGAGGCATTGTATGGTAGGAGATGTCGTTCTCCTATTGGTTGGTTTCATACTTCTGAGGCTAGACCTCGTGGCACAGATTTGCTTCGTGATTTGTTGTATCAGTTTTGAGTGATTCAGGATAGGATACGAGCAGCTCAGAGTAGACAGATGAGTTATGTTGATCACAGACATCATCCATTGAGTTTCAGAGTTGGTGATAGGGTCTTCCTGCGAGTATCACCCATGAAGGGTGTGATGAGGTTTGGGAGGAGGGGCAAGCTTACATAGAGAGTTGGGGAGGTAGCTTATGTGTTGGCATTGCCACCTGCCTTCTCAGCTATTCACCCTATATTTCATGTATCTATGTTGCGGCAGTATATCCCAGATGAGTCACACGTACTTCGGTGGGACTCAGTTCAGTTGGACGAGGGATTGATGTTTTTAGAGGAGCCAACGTCTAGTTTTGCGAGGGATGTTAGGCGGTTGTGCTCCAGGGATATTTCGGTAGTTAAGGTTCAGTGGTGTCACCATCCAGTTGAAGAGGCTGCTTGGCCGATCGAGCGTGATATGCGCACCCAGTATCCCTATCTGTTTGAGGCTTCAGGTATTTATTCATCTTTTACTTTCGCGGACGAAAGTCCTTTTCAGTAGTGGATGCTGTAATGACCTGTACGGTCATTTTACTGTATTTTTATATAATTTTAGTATTATCTAAATGTTTCGTGGTTTATTTAATTTAATTTGGCATTTGATAGAAATATAATTTAGTACCCTTATAGAATACTTTCGATATTGATAAAATTCTTTAAGTGACGATATGTTTATATCACTTTATAATAGACTTTTATGATTTATTAATATTTTAAACGGAGATAGTCAATTTAGAAATATTAAAAATATTATTATTATATAATAGAGATTTTGTTAAAAATAATTTTCTATTAATTATGGTATATTCAAAATACTGTAATTATTTTACTACGAGTTTATGCAATACCCGAATATATATATGTAGTGTAGAGAATTAATTGATGTGGCCACCACCACCACACACGCGGAAGTGGATGGGTGGACCAATTTTGTTGGCTGCCAGTTGCCTACAAACTTGTGGCCTAGCTTTGTTAATTATACAATTTGACTTTTAAGTGAATAAAAAAAATATATAAAAGAAGGAGAGAGCTTGCATTAAGTGTGTATATATATACACATCCATATTTATGTTTTCCCATGTTTCGAGCTCCTCGGATTGTTACTTTTTCTTTAGAAAAAAATTGATCAAAGTTCTTGGTTAGTCTTACAATATTACATATAAGTTAAAAGGTGTTGTGAAAAATAATTTCTTTGATGTTATTCAAATCAGAGTTCTAGTGAGATACTATTTGGAGGCTTCACGTAAAGATATT
Source organism: Capsicum pubescens (assembly GCA_030864215.1). Lineage (NCBI taxonomy): Eukaryota > Viridiplantae > Streptophyta > Magnoliopsida > Solanales > Solanaceae > Capsicum > Capsicum pubescens. The sequence goes on from CM061546.1 coordinate 41,047,434, forward strand.
CTAGCTTTGGCGCCCAGGTAGGCTAGGTTTACCCTATTTTTAGATTGAGCTTACTTCCCGAAAATGTTAACTATTTTGTTAGCTTTTGATAAGTGCTTGTAGATATGTATTATTTGATATGTATAAATTGAATTATTTATTCGGATTGGGATCCCGTTGTAGTAGATTTTGGTATTTTACCTTTTGATATACTATAGCACCTATCACTTTGGGACATAAAATTTAATTGTAAAAATCTTTAATTTAGCCCTTTTTCATTAAAATTGGTGGATGATTATTCAGACTTTGACATTGTTATTATATGGAATGGATTTTAATATTATCGGTGGTTTATGGTTACTATAAGTTTCGGTTCGAGTCCGGTAATTGATTATTATGATTACTATGAGTTCCGGTTCGAGTCCGGCATTTAACTATTATTGATACTATGAGTTCCGGTTCGAGTCCGGCATTTGACTATTATTGTTACTATGAGCTCCGGTTTGAATCCGACATCTGATTATAGTTGGGGTTACTCTGAGTTCCGGTTCGAGTCCGACATCTGATTATTTATGTTTACTTAGAACACTTGTGCGTCCCACCGGCTTATGGGGGTACGGTTGGGTTAATTGTCTTCTTCAGTGTGCCTAGCGGGCTTATGGGGGCTCAGTTAGGTTATGTTTGATTTAATTGTTATTACTGTATTATTTATTTTTCCGTATTGCACATGTTTATTCCTTTACAGCCATTGCATAGCTTGGTAGTTTTTTACCTTTCAATCCTTATTTTTTTTAGATCTCAAATTACGTCCTTGCATTGTAGTTACACTTTTTCTGTATTAAGCTCAGTCAGCTGATGATGCCTACTTTGTATCCGTTGTTTTTGATACTCATACTACACTTCTGTATCTTTTTCCTGATGCAGATCCAGGTACTAGTAGTCGGCGTTACCGTGGTTCCTACCTTTCAGTGCTGGTTTAGAACGAGGTGAGCTTACTGTCGTCCGAGACAGATCCTCCTCTATCCACTCTAGTTAGTCTTTTTCACTTGAGACTACTTTTGTACATTTTAAATTTTTGTCTAGTACTCTGGGTACCTATTAGTAGAGGCTCTAGTACTGACTTTATCAGGTCTTGGGAGGGATTTATTTGTATAGTTGTTCCTTTTTCCTTCTCTCGTTTTGATATAATACATATGCTCTATTCTTAGTTTTCACTTATTATTGTGGTTGTTATTATCATACGTGATCTTTTATTTTGTCTCTACCTATTAGCCTATTACCTATCATTCCGGGCTATGGTTTGGCTTGCCTACTGGTGGGATAAGGTAGGCGCCATCACGACTTGAGAAATTGGATCATGACAATGAGCCACGGCTAGTACCTAATGAGCAATTATCTGTAAGGCAAACCAGTGTCATTCATCATCATAGAGGGTTCTCACATTAAAAAATGGAATCACAATTTAATTAGAATTCAAACATCTTATAATAGTAAAAATTATAATATCTGATACAAAAACTAAAAATCAACAATAACACACAAAATATAGCCCCAAAACATCTAATATAAATTTGAGTAAATGGTTAGGGGACATAGATAGACCGATATCAAACTATAAATGATGGGAAAAAAAAGTTGCCACCATGAACGGATGTGTGTAGACATATAAAATTCAATGGATTAAATTCATACAAAATTTGAATTTAATTAACGATCATTTGGGTTAATTAATCAATCTAGGCCTTACATATTAGTTGGTCCATTTTATCAAATTCAAGATCAAGATCCATCACACTTTGAAGCCCAGACCCATGCCACGTGGCAGCGTGACTTGGAGTACCCATCAAATTGAAGACAGACGATACGACGCCACATGTACAAATAATGTAGAAATTTCATTTAAATTCAAGAACCAGTCTAAAGTTGTCAAGTGTCAAAGTGACATATTTCGGCCAATCACAAGCAACCTAGCCTACTCCCTACAACTATAAATAGGGGGTAACAAAATATTCTAAGGAAAAAAAAAGAGTACGTTGACAAGCATTGGCAACATCTGCATCGACTATCAAGTTCTTGCAAGGAGCAATAAACGTAGTTCTTTCCGGAGATTATTCCAAAGAGATAAAATATTTTCTGATATTTCCGACGATTGAAATACATCTCTAGGAGTCCAAACAATCCAACAATTCAAGAAACATGCCACTGAAGGCCCTTGGATTATTTCTAAGTTTATAAGAGATGAATTAAGAGAGTTACAGAATTGTACTCACAAGATTCATCCATAAAAAATATTTTTTTCTTTTTTTTTATCTTTGGTTGCAGTTAATTTTTTACATTTTGAAAATTTATTGCAAATAAATTTTGGCATGCCCAGTGGGACCATTTCTACTCTTCATCTCTTCCTCCTACAAATCGAAAGCTACAAATTCAACCATTGCAATGGACTATGGAAAAATAAATGATGTTACGTGCAAGGGCTCTACTGCCGCATTTTCTGATGTTGTTCATGTTGTACAGATTACTCGCGGAAAGTTCAATACTAGTTGCTTGGATTAATCTCAATACTTCACCTCTTTGGAGGTGGCGAAAAACAACAACTCTCATATGGACGCTGCTGGGGGAAATCTTGCATCAATGTTCTTTGGTGAACTTTCACTAACCAGAACCAATTTTGGTGAACCTGAAGCTTCAACGCATTCTCCAATTTCAACAAAGGTTAATGCCTTAATGTCTGACTCAACTAACATGGACGAGAAGTTCAAAATTATAGAGCAAACCATTGATGCCCTAAAGAAGTAGGTTGACAAAAAGAATCTTCATATCTCTCAACTCATGAACAAACTCGAGGCCTCGGAACCAAGAGATTTGAGTCACATACCTACTTATCCACCCAATTTCACTCTACAAAACGAGGGTGTTTAGGAATTACCTGCTAATTCTCAGTTTTAGAAGGAGAAATAATTTGTTTCAGTTGTAGCTTTATCTATCCAACAGCTGTAAGACATGATAAAAAACTCCACTAAGGATCAATATGGTGGAGCACCACAAAGTTGGTTGTATTACTCAAAGACTTACACAAGATGAATTGATTATTATCCATGCCAACAAGCTTTCAACCACCAAATTTGCAACAATTTAATGGCCAGGGAAACCTGAGGAAATATATTTCCCATTTTGTCGAAACATGTAGCAACATTGGAACACATGGTGAGCTTTTGGTAGAATAGTTTGTTCGTTCGTTGAAGGGAAATGCATTTGATTGGTATATCGACTTATAGAATGAGTGAACTTATAGTTGGGAACAACTCGAGAAGGAATTTCTCAATAGATTTTAAGGCACCCAACGAACTGTGAGCATGATAAAGTTGAGTGGCACTAATGAAATTGTAAGAGTAAGTGAAGTTGATGCTTTTAATGGGGAGATCCATAAAGTTGGTGTAGTAAAGATAGGCTTCAATGTTATGATTGATGAAATGTGATATGTGGTTATTACTCCTTGATTTTTGACCCGCGGGTGTTTAATTATAGTGATATGTTGAAGTGATATTCTAATAGAGATGAAGAGTATGGGATCCCATACCTTAAGCTAACACCTTTTTACTCTGAATTGGGCTTTAACATGGAAGTACTATGCAGCGGGACTGAGACTTTTATAGTTAGGTATGTTGTGGGGGAATTATAAGTTGTAAATGATGAAGTGTGAGATTCATTGTATAGGTAATAGTCAAGTAGTGTCACTAAATTTAAGGTCTATTCATGGTATCTTGTAAGGTGGAGAATGCCTCTATTCCTATGTCCCATAAAACCGTATTTCATGTCAAGTATCATATTAATCAAGAAATTTAATCACCAAATAAACTCATGCCTTATGTTGTGATGATTATGATCCATAGAAATCATGCACAAGGTCATTACTTTGTTATTTCTTACTATCTCATACTTTGTGCTGACATAATTTAATAGGGGTTATCAAGAAGCTCTTTTGATTGCTTTGCATGTTTTGTCTAGGAAATTTTAAAATAAGAGGTTATATTCTCAATTCCATAATTCTATAGCTTCAATAAGTTCCTATCCATCATTCGAGGATGAATTATTCCAAGGGGGAGATAATGTAACCCTCCACTTTTTAGGTATAAGGTTTGAACCGTTCTTCCAATGAATATAGACCTGAACCCTATGGTTTCTACTTAGAAATATAAGTGAATAATTATTATTTAGGGTGGGAACATCTTCGGAGATGGATTGAAGTATTAAATATCACCTAGCTCAAAGTTAAGTTGAGCACATTCTTATCCATTAAATTTTGGTATATGATTTTTCTTGGATCAACTTCCGATGACCATTACTCTTATAATATATTGATTTAGGTGTACCATTAAACATCAAATTAAAGCTCTTTCATTCCTCTTTTGAAGTCAACTGACCATTCATCAATCCGAGCTCTAAATTGGTACGTCATGAGGCAAAGCATTTTCTACGTATTTGGGTTCGCAGAGCAAACCCCCCATAACTCCCCCAATCTGTCATATAACCCTAAAATCATCCCAAGACCAGTTGACAGCCTCAAACCCTCATTCTCTTCCTCTCAAGAATATCCAGGATAGATTTCTCAATTTTAAAGCATGTAGATTCAAATCTCAACGTTATTATTTGATTTTCTCTGTCAAAGGTATGTAGGACTATCCTAACTCTCATGAGCGTAAGTTAAATATTTTTAACAAGCTTTAAAATGTATATGTGTGTATATGAAATGGGTTTTGAAAATCATTTAAAGAGCATGGATCATGAACCCATGTTTGATGAAATTATGTATTTACTAGGGTTTTTTTCATGAACTTGAGTAATAGTCATGCATACATATATTATGAATTTCAAAAAGTTATTTATGATCTTGATTTATGAAATTTCCCCTGCCACGATGAAATTATTATCTTAACATATTATGGGTTGTTCAAATGGATGATTTAAAAGCTTGAATTTAAATGTTGGCTATCACTTCTGTATTTTTAAGTGTATTTGATAGCATGAATTATAAGTCCCTATTTTTCAATCATTAGATTCATTTGTGACTAGTAGTGGGGTTGTTTTATGAATGATGATAATTCTTAAGTTTTAAATGCCTCTTTTTCTATTATGCATTGTTATGTTATATGTTTTTAAAGAGGTGATTGTTATTCTAAATGCTCTTGTTTCCTGATGAAGAATTACGTGTGATTTATGCAAGAATTGGCCACAATATGCTAAAGTCTATAAAAGAGAGTGTTTTTCATAAGTTTCATATAATACTAGAAATAAGAACTCTTATGTGATATTCAAATATTTTGTTTCTCATTAAAATTGTAACGCTCCAAGACTATCCCCTGGACGTCACACAATGCTTAGGACCACAAGTGATCCCATGCTAACCATTGTGCTGTCATAACTCATGAGTAACTGAATAAAATACATAAATCTGAAAAAAATAAGTAGAAGAAATGTATTTAGCTTAACATCTTCAAAACAAAACTATTAAAATAATTACAACTCTTGTTATACAAAACAAAATTGAAATCAAATACATCAACTCTACTGACTGTCTATGAAGCCTCTTCTAATATTGACCATAGGTTGCCGGGCCATGACCCCCATCTATCCCAAATCAATATGACTGAATAAAGAGAAAAAAATGATACTCTAACTATGATTAACTCAAGCCCTCGAATCGAAAGGACTCATCACCTGCTGATTGGAAGATGAACACTGTCTGATTATGAGGTGTGGGCTACAACTTGTACCTACATTATGAGACAATGTAGCACATAGATATAAATATGGATCAGTACTTTTGGAATGTATAGAGCATATGGAGTGAATACTTAAGTAAAAGCAATAACTCAATGTTCGTATAGATTTTCAAATACTACATGCTAAATGTAAATGGCTCACCTTGAGCTTGAATAAACAAAGCGGTGAAATCATAAACGTGAGTAGTAAAGCATAATGATAAACTTTGTGAGCCACGACAAATAGTTCTAAAAGCTTTTCTTTTATTCTATCTTAGTGAGGTTCTTCTAACTGATATACACTGTGTGAGCTATCTTGATGTCCAATGTCTTATCCCCTACAGAGAAAAGATCATGTTGGGTAGAGTCGTCCTACCCTTGCCATCGGAATATGACTTAATCTAAAAGGATCACTATCTATAACTTCATCCATATTGGGAATAAGATAAACATATGTTGGCTTGTAGTTCTGGTGCATGTGACCTTGGACGCATATCCAACTCATAGCTAAATACTAGTCCTTTATTACTTAGTTCTCACACTGTAGGAAATCCACCTAAAAATAGCATAAGGGTTTATAATGAAAACCAGTTATGCTTCTCTTTTCTTTAAACTGTAATAAAAATAACAAAAGTGGATTCCCTATCTTAGCTTATGATCAAAAGATCAAATTTTCTTTAAATCATGGTGTAAAACCATACAAGAAACTTAAGATCATAGTTTTCTTGAAATTTCAAACTTATTCTTGGTATAAACTTATCAAATAAAACTTAAAAGGACGATATTCTTGAAATCTTAACACTTAAACTTAGGGCTTAAAACCCATGCTTTAAACTCAGGACAATTCACAACAAAACTTCATGATCAATATAAATCTTGAAATACTTTAACAATATCAAGTCAAGATAGTGCAATCTTATTCATAATATAAATCTCATAAGTTAAATCATAAACATAAACACTTCTTGATATACTTACATCTTTAAATCTCATGATAATCACATACTTCGAGAATATAGAAACTTGGGTGTAAACCCTAATTCAAAACAAGTAAATAAAATCTTAAAATCATTCAATTTGGGCACAGGGGCGAAAGGATACCTTTGTTCATAACCCCACATACCTTAATTAGTTTGATTTGAAATTGAAAGCCATACTTGAAAACCTTGGGAATGTTCTCGAATGCTTTCCTTGAACTTCTTGGATTAGAGAACTTAGATTCTTGCTTATCTTGAAGAAGGAGTAATGGAGTTCTTGGTGTTCTTAAGGGGAGGTTAAAGTTTTCTTGGATAGAAAAAGTGAATAATGGGGCAACTAATTCTTTTTGGGGAGTTTAATTGTGTTTTTGACGATTTTGAGTGAGGAAAAATGACCTAACTACCCTTAAATACGCGAAAACAAATGATGTAAATATAAGAGAGTGTGCTATGGAGTGTGTGCCGTGGTCTTTGGAGAACCGAAATGGAGCGTTCACCCCGGGCTCATCGTGTTCTACTACTATTTTTGACTTCCAAACATGCCCTTACGCAAGTCCAAAAATTATGAAACTTACCCAAGATGTACCATTGACACCACCAATCATGAATCAACTTTAAAATTGACATTCTAAGGCCGGGAAGGCCGAGAATAAAATCATTGAAGTTTCGGAGCTTTAGAAATGACTAAGTCACAAAACTTAGTGAAATATTCCATGTCTTGGACCATATTAACATGACACTACAACAAAATTGATATATAGCCACGAAATTATTAGCTACGAGATAAAATTCGTCACTAATTGTTCACTTTTTATGACGAAAATTACATTTCATATCTAAATACATGAAACACATACTTTTAGTGACGAAACATAAAATTTCGTAGCAAAGTTTTGTCCTCTAAACTTTCCCACCAAAAAATATTTTGGTGCTATTCTATTGAGTATCATTAGTGACGAATTTTAAGTTTACGGTGACAAAGTAGGAATAATAATAATATATGATAATAGTAATTAAATAATAAATAACAACATTAAATAATAAATAATAAAAAAATAATAAAAGATAAATAATACTTTCTTATCACATAATAGAGGGCTACGTAAATGGAAGGAAGGAGAAAAGGGAAGAGGGAGTCATACGGTCACATTTGGATGAATTTTTATTTTTAAATGAGGAAGTCTATTTTGAGAACAATTAATTGACTGTTAATGAGTTTGTACAGACCGAATATATTTGGACAGCATGGGGATGTCAATTGTTCAGGGGAACTAAATGAAAATAGTTGAAATCAAAGTCGCGATTACGAGAGACCTTGGTTTATGCAAAAGGGTGTGGTGCAATTTCACTAATAAAGGTGGCACCGTCAGCTATTATGTAAAGAGAATTAGATATGCTCCATAAAGACAATATATTGGGCATGGTAACATTTTGTCAGGCTGCTCTAAGCTAATGGTGTCTATTACAATTCTTCTCTCGTAATGAATAAGATTGGTAATCACGATCCTGAGAAGAGTCATGTTTTGGTTTCTCCGAGGGACCTTTTTCTGTTGAACGATGAATCCTTTCCTTATACTTTTCCTTGTCCCGTTCAAAATCATCTCGCTCTCTTTCCCTGTCAGATATCCTACCGCTATCACGTTTATGAGACTTTATTCTTCTTTGATCCTTACTCTTGATAAAATTTATTGTCCTTTATCTCTGACATTTATTTTTCTTTCATGTCATTAATTTAATTTTTCTATTTATACATTACTGTTTATGGCCGTTGACTGGTGTACACTGTATTTGAAAGTTTGCATCTGAAGATTTCTTGGTATTGATATCCTCACTTTAGGATGTTATTCATTGAGACAATGGTAACTTCCGTGTTATGTTTGTTAAATTTGGTGTTCTATGACTCACTCTCACTGTTGTCGTGTGACTGAACATTTAATCATAAGCTGACAGTCTGATGATCTGTGTTTATGATGAAATATCACAGAATATGGGCTATCCATTAAAGATGTATTTTTGGTGAAGAGAGAGTTGAGAAAGAAGAAACGTAAGGTTATGGATGGTGGTAAAGCAAATAGGAGTGTGTCACCTGTGTTAACCTACTTAAAAAAATGAAAAGGTCGGGCTGTTAACTTTACTGTTTTGTGGTGGTTGTTAAAGACTAGCTTCTTGAAGATCTCTATAAGAGGTGCATTGCATCAGCTTGATATTTGTTGGAAACTAAGTATTCGGTGCGGGAGTAAATAAGTGCAGAAACTAAAAACAAAATTGTAGGAAATTGTTTTGTTGTGTATTTTCATTTTTGTGGTAATACATGTGAAGTGGAAGTACGTTGAGGCTGAGGTCACCAATATTCAATACTCGAGAGATTAACAGAAAACAGTTTGTTGTGGAGTGAACTTCAGATCACGGTGCTTCTAAAAGGATCAAACATACATCAAGACAAAGTGAAATGGACATTTTCTACTCATGTTTAGAGTTTGTAAAAAATATGCTTGTTATACTGCTTGTTCAAACATATAGTATTTTCTTACTTGATGTTGTTGCATTCGAATTTGGAAACCAAATTACACGGCTGACTTGTTAATGTAGGATACCATATCATGTGCTATGTCGGAAATGCACTGCTATCAATGTACTATGAGTGCGAAGTATTGACGAGGCATATGACAGGTTAGAGGAAATAGCGGAGAAGGATGTCGTCTCTTGGGTAGCTCACTGTCTCAAGAAATTTTCAGTTCTAAGCAAAAGAAGTTTGATCTTTTTTGTTGTGTTTGTTACCTTTTTCAATTGTAAGATGATATATGTGGAATATAGGGTCCCTCTAAATTCTTGTTTTCTTTAACTTTAACTTTAAAGATCCAATTTTTACTCGAGAAATCACAGTAATATGAACAATGAGTTGTCGAAGAAAACTGGTTTACTTATGTAGAACCAACCAAAAAAAATAAATTGCTATCTGTGGTTTAAAATAATTTTTATATTGTAAAAATAAAATGCTGAAAGTTTAAATTTTGATTGAAGTGATAAGACTTTTACTTAAAAAAAAACAAATACTAAAAAAAATTATTAATATATTTAAAATAACGTGGGTCCAATAAGGGTAGAAAGGTAATTGTGCCTCTAAAAAATTTCCAAATAAGGAAAGACGACATTTATTTTGGGACGGACAAAAAAGGAAATGGCGACACATAATTTGGGACGGAGGGAGTAGTATTTTTATTTGGTTCGAAGGATATCATATGCCTCAGCAGAGAAGTAAAGTTCTTCTCTCCTCTCTTTCTCTTACGTATCTCGTTCTATAGCTTAACCCTTACTTTTACAATGTAAGGGCAGAACGAATGTCAAAAGTTATTTAATTTCGCTATTATGAGTATTTTTGGGGGTGTTGGAGACTTAATTAAAAAGTATTAATACTATGTAATATTTATGTCTATTAACATTCTAAAATTAAATTATAAAATATTATTTTTTTAAAGTGGGCTGACCCGTGAGGCCCGTAACCCACAGAGTAATAGTGTGGGATTGATATTTTTTGGCTCATCATTTTGATAGGCTAGCAGAACCTGAACCGTCGAAGACAAAGCTCATGTGGGCTAGCTCGGATGGGCGGAGCCAACCCATATTGACATCTCTACAAAAAAAAAACTCTACATTATTGATACTCAAAAGAGACTTTGGAATCTTGAAGAATGCACGGAGGCGAATTCAGGATTTCAAAACACGGATGTATGAATGTGAAATTCATCAAGATGACCTACATTATGCATATTATACTACACAAGGAGCCCAGAAATGGGGACAAAACAAGAACAAATTCCATGAAAATGTGCACCAAGATAATAAATAACTTACACACCAGGATTATCTAGGCTCTAGGGTACCCCCCACCCCCACGCGAAACTTTCATCATCACCCTGTAAGACGAGTCCATCTTATCGAAAGATGGGCATTGCTTCAGTTTATACAACCTTTTGATAGGTGCTTGTTAGATCTTATTAAGTTTTTCTGCTACGACGATAGGATTTGCTTTTGCTATTGCATTCTGACCAACATTCCTATAATCAAACGGGCAGTTGTGTTTGTCTGAATAACGATGAACTGCGCAGAAAAGATCACCACATTTGCAACTGAACCCCGTTAAGCCCATACGGTTACGAAAATATGTGCACTTTTTCAGACCCTCTTTTGACTTCACTTGTGAAATCTTAGAGGCTAAATCTGCAGATGCAACCGCGGCACCTGCAAGAGCAAGTTCTTCATCATCGCTACATGAGCTTTTGCGTACGACATCTTGGATGGATGCAGCTACAAGCTTTGCATGTTCCTGCTTCAGTAGTATCATGTCCTTTTGACACTTGGAACACATATTCATCGTAGCCGCACTACCGAAAAAACCACAGTCGTTGATGCAGAGGACGGGGTCTTCTGGAGATCGGAAACCTGTCTCTTTAGATGACTCCATTTTTGCAGTTAACAAGTCACGTTCAACACCACAAGTTCGTTAAGTACATCACGAAACAATAAAGGGACAAACAAAAACTTCAACCAAGGAACATCGCGATTATGAAATATAAAGCAATTCAGAATAATACATGCATTCAATATCTCATACTTGCTAGATTTTTGTTACTGGAACCATTTGACATGCTTAACAGTTTAAACAATTAGCCACAACTAGTGTAGAATTGTCAAAATGAGAGCCTTTCACTGTTAACATGCTAAGGAAGCTTTAATTCGATCACTAAAATGACAAATTAAAATACAACATGGAGGATACTAGTAGAAAAAACTGCATCTCTTTCCTACACCTCACAAGAAGATTTTTAGAAAAACAAGCTTAAAAGCCAAAACTGATGTTGCTAAACTAGATAAGATTGCACCACTTACTAGAAATCTTGATCACATAGCTGAAACATGGGAGGCCTGTTAGCTGAGAAACTTCCAATTAGTCTTTAACCGGTCATGTTACCTAGACACATTTGCAGTTACTTGGACTCAACACTGTTATCACTTTTCAGCATATACCAATATTCGAGTACATCCTGCATGTGAGCTGCGAGATTCAACAACCGAAGTTCAAATAAGGTACTACCTATCTCAATTTATACTAGAGGCATGCTAAAATGAGACCCTCTCAGCTTAACTCTAGCTTCCTCAGCTCATTACCCCTTTATAAGAGACCAAAACATAGTATTTACTCTAATAGACTTGCGAAGGTGACCCTCTCGGCTCAAATACTGATTATCAAGATTCAAGCGGTAACATTGTTTTTTTTGCTTGATGAGTTCTCTTGATAACAAGTTACGATCACATATTCTAGACAGGCATGACGAAACCAGTTTAACTATCATGCACAATCACCAAAACCCAAGCAGATTGTAAAAGACCGAAGAAATGGATTATTTCTTGAGATAGATCACAGCTATCTGATCACTTTCTAGCTATCGTTATCTACTCTGGCTGGCATGTATTCTAATAATCGTTTCCCTGTAAGCGACGAACACAAAAATTTCTCAACTATTGCTTACTAATACTCAGTCTGGTGAACTATTCATTTTCTTGAATTAGTAAGTGATGTTATCCATAAGATAAAAATAACTAATAACCATCTTTTGGCTAACCTAGCCTCCTCCGTCCCTCGGACCAAGAAGAGGCCATTGAGTGTCAGATACACCCTCATGTCCGGACCGGTATGTGGGGGGAGTACTCTAGCATCTTTAATAGCCAACAGTTCCCTCTTGCAAACTCAAATAACCCGAAAAACCAATTCATCTAACAAAGAACTAGCTTAGTACTTATGCAGAACCTAAAACTTAGCTCACCATAATTCAGCAGATAAGAAAGAAATTAAAGGTATAACCAAATTTGCACAAAAAAGTTTAAGGATGTTTTTGTCACTAGATCACATCACAAGCAAAATCAGTCCACTAAATCTCACAAAAGCTTGTTGCTCGGACTCCTAAAAAATTCCCTAGAGTGCATGTCGAATCCTCCAAAATTAGTGCAAATTCATATGATCTGACACAGGTACAACAACATTTTAAAGAGTCCTAGCAGCATAGCACAGAAGTACAGAATTCAACAACGACAATATTAAAGCATAAGAGCTCTTGGCATTTTATATTGGTGTAGACTAGAGCTATAGCTTTTCCTAACATTTCAGCAGAACTCAATAGCTTCAGCTCAAACTCTGTATTCGTGTTTAATATATATAAATAATTAATAGAAAACCCACTTAGCTGCATTTTTTTCACCTTTAATGTATAAAAACTAAACTTCCTTTCATCAATTCAAAAAATAAATAAAAAAATACCACAACCCTTATAATCAAACACCATAACATGCAAATACACAAAGACTATATTATTAGTCGAAAATCAAATAAATTACAAAAAAATTGAACAATTAGAGAAAAAAGAACCTATGTTTGAACTTTGACATGCAAATAAACATGCATAATTACAGACCTCAATGAAAAAAGAAAAGAAAAGAAAACAAAACAAAACAATTGAATTTATTAGAAAATTATCATAACAAAATATTAATAAGAAAATTAGACAAGACCTTAGGAATTTATTAGTCATAAATGTACAAATAACATACCTTAATAGAAGAATTGGAGAAATTGAAAGGTGAATTTTAATTTATTTATTTATTTATTTTTTTTGGTCCAAGAATTTTAAGATGATTAAGGAGGAGCTCCAAAAGGAAAGAAAATGAAAATGATACTACTTTCCTTTTTTAGGTGTTTCAAAAATCAAAACAGACAAACCTTCTTCTAAATTTAAAAATACTTAATTCAAATTTTAATTTGATGTACATAGATCTTATATCTATCTCAAAGGTAGAAATATTATTTCAATATATGAAGGTTCAAGAAAAAGAGGTACTAATAGGTAAAAAAATAATGGATGGTGATAAAAATACATATAGTAACAGAATATATAGTAACATTAATAAGATAACATGATTGTTGAAATACAAGATACAAATAATATCAGAAATTGAAGGACCGAAAACTACATAAGCAATAATGTAACAAGACACACACTGCTATCTGTTAGGTTCAACATTTATTCTTTTAACATAATTTTATGGCACTTGATTGTTATTTTTTTTATATTACGTTTATTTTGTTCAAGCTCCAAATTCTATAAATTCTAGGCCTCGTTTGGCCATGAAAATTATAATTTTCTGGAGTTGAAGTTGAAGTTGTGTAGGTTTGACCATGAATACAAATTGGAGTTGTTTTTGAAATTTTTGTGAGAGAAATAAAAGTTTACTTGTTTTCACTTTTTCAAATAAAATTCTAAATTGTATTTGGAATTTCCATGGTTGAATTTAGTAAAGGAATATGTAATCTCTTTACATGACAAACTTACGACGTATCACCACAATTTAGTACATATCCTTATAATATTCTGGTGAATGAACTTTTTTTAATCTGGTATCCACGTTGAGACTCCAACTAGCCAGATTCGCATTATATAAGGTCTATTTAAAGTAAATAACTCCCTAACATAATTCTTTATATCCAGAACGCGAATTCAAGACCATTATAGATGAAGGAACTCTTATTCATCCCTCCACAATACTTTTTATTCAATGAATGAACTTGCCATAAATCTCTAATATTATAACAATCCTTGTGTAACTTCTCAAACCCATGTTACACCACACTAGTACTTTACCTTGTATTGATAACAAGACAACAAGTTTGAAGCAACATGGGCAAACATAAGTTCAGATGGGCTATGTAGGATGCATTGATTGATTTAATTTGTGTCTATTCTAAGCAATCCAACCCATAAGTTCATAGGTTACATATTTTTTTGCTTTTTCACTCTTCATCAATAAAAATGGCATATTATTAGCATAAGTTTTGGACCTCTTATTTAGTTGGCACAAGAGTCCATCTCTATTTATGGAAAATTTGGACCCACATTAAGGCCCGTTTGGTCATGAAAATTATAATTTTTCAAAATTGGAGTTGGAGTTGAAGTTGAAGTAGGGGTTGTATTTGACCATGGATATAAATTAAGAGAAAATACATAAAGTACCCCCTGATCTTGTCCTACTTTTTAAAAAAAGACACCTAAACTATACTTTCGACCTATTACCCCACGGAATCTTACTAATATCATTGTAAATAAACCATTTTGACGAAAATTTCAGCATTCCTCTTTTTTTTAAAAAGCGCGAGTTTGGCACTTTCTCCTTCTTCTTCCAGTTCACTGGTTTTTCCTTCTTCTCTTTCATTACTTCTTCCATTGTTGTTGATCTTAAATTGAATTATTTCCTAAAGTACGCCTCAATTGTTCTCCCTATTAAATTGAATTCCAAAAAAGAAAGATTTCATTCAATGGAGGAATGCGGAGAACAAGTTTTTGGAGATGGAAAGAATGTGATTCCACCGATAACAAATTGGTATATTGATTACTATTTCAATAGTGGAATTGAAAATAATTTTACTGATCCTTTTGCCTACATTAGCATATTTTCCAACAAAAAATTAATTTTTCATATTGGGTTTATCATCGAAAAATACCTTCTCGACGGAAAAAATGGTGGCTACCATATCATATCTTTTTTACCCTTTTTAAAACTCTTTATCATTCTTCAATTCAAGATGAACATAAGAATAATGTTGCAGACCATTGGTGGATCTCAAATTGTCGAAAGCTCTTAGGAAAAGGATAAACCTCACAATAGGGATAGACAACACAATCCCAAGCACAATTGTGCTCTCCTTCCGATTTCTGTGTGTGTAGTGTCGGCGTTGGAGTGTGTGTTTTTCACTGAGTTATTGTGTGTTCATGAATGGAGTATTGTGTGAAGTTGTGAGAGTGTGTGAATGGAGTATTGGAAAGATGAGGAAGACATCAATAGAGAAGAAGGTATTTTTAAATTTTTGGATAAATAATTTATATGTGGCAACTTTTTATTGGCAATTTGAGTCAAATTTTAACCATTCACGCGCCTGGTGTGTGTGTCTACACGCATAGGTAAAATTTAAGTCAAAATGGCGTATTTACAACGGATTAAGTAAGAATCGTGGGGTAATAGATTGAAAGTAAAATTTAGGTATCTTTTTTAAAAAGTCAGACAAGATTAGGGGTACTTTATGTATTTTCTCATAAATTAAAGTTGCTTTTGAAATATTGTGAGAGAAGTAAAAGTTACAATTACAATATTTCAGAATTGTATTTAGAATTTTAATGGACAAACACATCTTGTTTTCACTTTTTTCACTAAAGTGAAATAATTTTTCGAAAAAATATAAATAATTTTCATAGCCAAACGACTACTAATTGTTGAGATGCCAAAAAGAACTCAAATTCCTTCGTTTTTAAATAAGTGGTTTTTATTTTAGGCCTTCGTTAGGAAACTACTTACTTCTAGAAAGTAAAAATTATTTTACTAATTTGTCTTTAATAAATATATTGAAAAGAATATAACTTTTTAGTAGTTTTGGATTTTTGCAAAAAATATATATATATTTATAGGAAAGGTAAATTGAAAAAAACATCATCAATGATTTCTTGATTATCTAAAATATTATTTATTTAAGTATATAATAAAAGAACTAAACAATCAATTATTTAGAAATGGAGGGAGGACATTATATTATTGATACTCAAAGGAGACTTTGAAAATTGTAAGAATATGCTTTGGATTTGAATGAAAAAACAAAAATAAGTTGGTAATAAGTAGGGACAATCCATTATCATACTCCCTCCGTTTCAAACTGAGATGACACATTGATTAAAAAAAATAATTAATAATATGGATAGTTTACCATAATACACCTATTAAATGATGTTTACATTTTAATTTGAAAAAAAAAGTAATTAATGGAAAGGGTAAAACATGAAAAAAAAAAATTGTCTCTTCTTGATTAATGAAAAAAGATAAATAAAATGAAAAATCAAATTAGAAAATTTAGAACGGAGGGAGTATATCTTTTCGATTGTATTATATGGCTCCCTATTCAAGATGCTTAACCAATTACACAATATTGGTATAAACTTAAATTCAAAAATTAATAGGTGAGGTGAAAATTGTTCAAAACTTTAATATGAGTAGCAGACCAACTAGTATTTTATAGTACATAATTAATGCAGAAATCAGACACCTGATAATACAGGCGAAGTCAGGATTTCTGCTGAAGGAGTTCAAAATCTGAAAAGAAACTCACTGAAGGAGGTTTAACATCTATAATATATACATAAAAATTATTTTAATCATATATTAATAATATATCCTATCACTAGTTTGGCTCCGCCTCTGCCTGATAATTGAAGCATGGATAGTATAATATAATGTTTAACATATGAGAAATAAGAATTGAGAGAAGTCTAGCTCTAGTATCACGACAAAAAAAAATGAACCTTGAATCTAATTAAACTTAAAAACTAATAGCGAGATAAGAATTGTCCTACACCATCATATAACGAAACAATGTATATATATGGGATATCTGACATAGCTTTTTTAAATATTGTTTGTGTAATTTACCCCATCTTGCGAGAATACACTGGATATATTATTGTTGTATTGTTTATGTAATTTAACATAATTATTATCACAGTATTGTATACCTTAATTTTAAAATAACTAGTTTTACTTAATTATGTGAAGCTCTCTATTAATAATTCTCTTTTAGTTGATTTGATATAGCATAAAAGTTATTTTATTTATGTGATTCTTTTCATGATTTATTTTTTTAGAATCATATTTCGTAAAATCAAATTAAAGTGAGTTGTTGCCTGAATGAGAGAGAATAAAATAAAAAGGATCCAGCAAGTTATGGAAAATCCAATTATATTTTATGTGAGTTTATAAATTTATAGATAGCGCTTTCTCATAAAGAAGTTCTATATAGCGTGAATCTAAATTCAAGTCCTCGTAGTAAGGAAAGCTTCAACATGGAGAGCTTCTCTTTCGATATACAAACAGTCTGTAATGCGTTATCGCGAATTCAAATGAGTTGATCAGTAAAACTAATTGAAGAAAGGAAACAAAAAAGTGAGTTATTTATTTCTTTTTTTTTTCGAAAAAGGGCCTAAAATGCCCTCCAACTATCTAAAATAGTGCTAAAATGCCCTTCATCTACCTATTGGGCCTAAAATGCCCTTCAACTATTTTTTGTACTCATCATTGTGCATTCATAATATATCGTGACAAGCCTTGTCTTCTAGTAGGAAAAAAATAGAGTTCTTCTTACTTTCATCATAATATTATTCTTTCCAATAATTCAAAGAGAGGAGATGAGCATATATCGATGAATACGGAGTGGGTCAACATTAGTTGGATCCGTGTTATTTGTCTGGGCGGGTTGGGTTTGGAGATAAAATTAATTAATTTAATTTAATATGAATTTTCCAATAGAAATGTGTCATGTGATAAATAAAGTGGGACCAAATGGTTGTTGTTAAATAAAAAGATAAAATTGACTAATAGGTAAACGAGAAGAACATTTTAGGCCCTTTTCCGTGTTTTTTTTTATATAAAAATTGTTCAACATTTGATTTATTAAAAATATTTATTCTATTCTAGCATTATCAAGTGGTGGGTCACAAAATCCAACTGCTGATTTTCATATTTCAGTATCACCTTTTTTAGAAATTGCCCTTTTATCTATTCCACCGACAAAATTTAATTACATATTCTTTTACCTTTGAAAACTAATCCAAAATTAATGTGGATAATAATGAGGTTAATTATTTTGTTGTTGCTATTATGTTAATTCTCCATTTCTTTATTTACGTACTTAAATCTAAATATGTTTTACTTGAATCGAAGCTTAACCTAAAACGTCATTTCTCACTTTACACCTGTAATTAGATTGTAGTTCTGAACGAATGCGTATAGTTAGTGGCGGAGCCAACATCTTAATTAAGGGGGTTCAAAATCAAAAAATGTGAACAAAAGAACTAATCGAATGGGGTTCAACGTCTGCTATGTATACATCAAAAAATAATTTTATGTTTGTATATATAGTATAATTTTTCGTCGAAGGAGGTTCGGATGACCCCCCTCACTATTAGCTATTTTTGTCCCTGCGTATAGCCGTATACATCGTCCTCCCTAGATCCTACTAGTAAAATTATATTACGTATGTTATTGTAATAACGAGGGAGTGAAAACATTATAATTAGATCACTTTTGCAAGTAATTAAGATTAGCCAACATATAATCTCATGTCAATTTAAAACTTAATTGTAGTGTACAATTAATATTCTTGTTTAAGTAATTAATTCTGTTATTATTTTTTAATTTTATTTTTTTATAATAGGGATTAAATATTTGACTAGTAGCATTTTGGTAGTTGGAATTTGACTTTATTTATCCTTTTTTTTTTCCTATTAAAATGGCAATTTAGGCATACCAAAAATATTACATGTTCAATGAGAATTATTGTCAATTAGATGTCAATAGAGTCATCAAATAGCCTAACTAAAGAAAAATAATAAAGACACAATTATATATTACTTATATAATACCAGTTTTAGCACTTTAATAATTAAGTCCAAATTAGTTGAGGATGGTGATAGGTGACATCATGAAAGTGACCTAACAAAATATTCCATTCCTTCAACCTCACGCTTCTTGTGAAACGAATTTAATATTTTTAATTTTTTTTTTAATACTATTATTATAGTTTCCCTCATGCACATTTTGTCTATTTATAATAATTCTATCTTGATTGTCATAATTTATTGGTATGATGTTACTTTTCTTATACTTTTCCTTGTCCCGTTCAAAGTCGTCTCGCTCCCTTTCCCTGTCAGATATCCTACCACTATCACGTTCATGAGACTTTAGTCTTCCTTGATCCTTACTCTTGATAAAATTTATTGTCATATATCTGTGACATTTATTTTTCTTTCATGTCATTGATTTTTTTTTTCTATTTATTGAGTTATGTGAGTTCAAGAACTTGTTCTGTTGAATCCTTGATTGTAATTCTACTAGTGAATAATGTCTGTCTTAAGTTTTGAGTTGGGTGAGTTTAAGAACATGTTATGTTAAATCTTTTCGACTGTAATTTTTCTGTATAGTGTAATCTGTGCCTAAGTTTTGAGTTGTGTGAGTTCAAGAACTTGTTCTGTTGAATCCTTGACTGTATGTCTTCTGGTGAAGAATGTCTGTCTTAAGTTTTGAGTTGGGTGAGTTCAAGAACTTGTTATGTTGAATCTTTTTTACTGTAATTTTTCTGTATAGTGTAATGTGTTTCTAAGTTTTGAGTTGGGTGAGTTCAAGAACTTGTTTTGTTGAATCCTTGACTGTAATTCTACTGGTGAAGAATGTTTGTCTTACTGAAAGATTTAATATTTAACTGTAGTTTTACGGTAGGAAGTGTATTGTTTGCCTAAGTTTTGAGTTGTGTGAGTTCAAGAATCTGTTCAATTAACAGAAAAAACTGAATTTTTAACCTAAGTTGCTCGGACTCTTCAAAAATGTCATGGGGTGAGTGTTGGATCCTTCAAAAGTAGTGCATTTTCGGAGGATCGGACACCGGTGCAACAACATATTTGGAGAGTCCGAGCAACTTAGTTTTTAACTGTAATTTTACTGTGATGTGTAATGTTTTCTAATCCCCGGAGTAGTGGTAAGTTCTGCGGTACACTTTACCCTCCCCAGACATCGCTTGTGGGATTCATTGGGTATGTTAGTGTTGTAGTTGTTGTGTAAGGTTGTCCAAATTTTGAGTTGGGTGGGTTCAAGAACTTGTTTGTTCAATTGATAGAAAGATTGAATCTTTAGCTCTAATTTTATTGTAAAGTGTAATGTGTGCCTAAAATTTAAGTTGGAAGAGTTCAAGAATCAGTTCAATTAACAGAAATATTGAATCTTTAACTTTAAAGAATAATATTTGTAGTTTTAGAGGTAGAATGGACACTCAATAAGTAGTTGCAACTTAGCTTTGCTTTGTCCCAAATCTTTTCAAGATCCCAACTCTCAAAATCTTTTATTTTCTTGCTGGAATGAAGTAAAGACTTGTTTTTGTAGTTGTTGCAGGGATTTCACTGTTGACCCTGTAAAGATTTCCTCAAGTTTTTAAGTTGGGTGATTTCAAGAACCAGTTCAATTAACAGAATGATTGAATATTTATGGTTGATTTTATTACAAAGTGTAGTGTTTGCCTATGTTTTAAGTTGGATGAATTCAAGAATAAGTTCAATTAACAGAAAGACTGAAATTTTTCAGTGTAAGTTTTGAGTTGGGTGAGTTCAAGAACTAGTTCAATTAACTGAAAAAACTGAATCTTTAAATCTAATTTTTGCTATGAAGTGTAATATGTGCCTAAATTTTGAGTTGGGTGAGTTCAAGAATCAGTTCAAGTAGCAGAAAGACTACATCTTTAGCTTTAATTTTGCTGTGAAGTGTAATGTGTGACTAAGTTTTGAGTTGGGTGAGTTGAAGAACTTGTTCAATTGATAGAAAGATTGAATCTATAGCTGTAAGTTTATTGTAAAGTGTAATGTGTGCCTAAAATTTGAGTTGGAAAAGTTCAAGAACTTGTTCAATTGATAGAAAGATTGAATCTGTAGATGTAATCTTATTATAAAGTTGATTTTTTGTTGTTTGGTGGAAGAATGGAGACTCAGAAGAGTGATACGGATAACAAGTTAGATGATTATGAAGTGATAGAACAGTTGGGAAGAAGAACTGTTGGAACTACATTTCTTTTTTTCCATCGAACTGAGAAGAAGAAGTAAGCTAGTAGTACTTATACTATATTTTTTTTTCAGTCATTTTTTCCTACTTCGGAAATTTTTGTCGGTTTGGATTTGATAATTTCTAGAACAAATTTTCAGATATCTTTGCTCCATGTAGGAATTGAATGACATTTTACTGTATATGCAAGATTTCTCGTAAGCACTTTTGCAAAAAAAATGTTGAATCTGGCATCTGATATACTGATACATTCCTTGGATGTGTTTAATGTCCTGGTAAATTTGCATTATTGGAAATTCCCATGGGAAATGTTCACCGAAGAAAAGAAATGCAGTGTACTTGAGAATAAACCGTTAATGATCCTATTTCTTACGAAAGTGAATTTGCACTGAATCTGTTTTATATTCTATATCTAAGATGTTGACTTCTGTAGCTATTAAAGAAAGATTATTTTGACTCATCATAATTTCATGAAATCCAATTTTATGGACTTCTTTTTCTTTTCCTTGTAGGTATGTTCTGAAGAAGATACCATTAGCAAAACAGACAAAAAACTCCAAGCGCACGGCACATCAGGAGGTCATTTCAAGTGCTTCTCTTAATTTGTTCCCTGAAAAAGTAGTTAGTTCTATGATTAATTGAAGACCAATAATATTTAGGTCATATTCTTATAAGTTTCTGAATCTGAAGTTGATTGTCGCAAACTTTAGCCACCAATGAAATGCAAGGGGAGTCTCATATCTATGATATAATCCAGTGGTTAAAATCAACAATCTAGTCTTGTCTAATTGAATTGTTCTCCTCATAGTTTCGGTAGTGAGCTACATTGTATGAGGTGTTCCATCATAAAGTATTTGATAAACTAATTTTTATTGATGTTCTTCTATTTCAATTGGTCTGCTTCTAAACATCTTGAATTATCACTCTCATACCACATCATTATTCCTTTACTGTTACCATTTTGACAATTTTATCATACGACTTGAAGCGTGTGTTTCAATGCAAATCTTTTTCCTTCTAAGAGTGTTTAGCATGCTGGACTATCTAAGGAGTGATCCTCCTGACCAATGCATTGAGCATCCTTTGAATTCTATCGATGGAAACCTTTAGACATCTTTATTCTTATCTGCATGAATGCTGGTTTGCATCTGATGAGCTTAGCTTTTGGAGAAGATCGTTTCAACAGAATAATATATATGCCCCAAGTATCTTAACTCAAGGTTTGAGTTCGAAGGACCAATCATCCGCCAGACGAACCTCCAAAAAAAAATGACATGAGCTGACAAGTAGGATTGAACTGAAGTACAAATTTAGAACTTTCTCGTTGGAGTCACACGTGAAGTAGTTTTCATTCCTCTTAACAATAGAAAAGAAGAACCAGTAAGTACTTCGCACCTATGATTTTCCTAGTATCAATAACTCTACTTTCTCGAAGTGGATAATCTGAACGCGAAGAGGTATACATCTCTCTACCAAATATTCATTTTGATGAATAGGAAGTATGGAATATGGACACGCTTAAATGTCGAGTGAAAGAAGTTATGTCATCAAATAGTTGCTCCAATCTTTCCTTTCGAACCAAGCACATTTAGATACAAAATCTTTGACTCATCTTATAATTTATTATATGAAAAGTTCTACTTGATGGTAAGATATGCTTGGGGAATATTCTTCTAATCTGATGATAGATGGTTATTTTTCCGTTGCAGGTGAATTTGATAGCTAAACTAAGCCATCCATATCTTTTGGAGTACAAAGATGCTTGGGTGGACAAGGTATCCTATCATCTAGTTTTGTGGTTGCTTGGATCAGAAAGTGCAAAACGTAGCCTTTAGTAGTTGCGATTATTGCTGCATAAGCTGCACCAGAGAAAAAGCTTGACTTTCTTTTTCTTTCAGGGGAGCTGTATATGCATCATTGCCGATTATTGCGAAGATGAAAATATGTGAGTGATTATCCCTGATTTTGCTAACATTTTAAATGTGTACCTATAAGGAAAGATAAGAATAAAGAACAAAAGTATCCACTAAACGAGTGAAGGGAAAACAATAGTTTAAGTAAAATACTTCATCATTGTCACTGGCTATATTTTATCGTAAAATATGGCTAACCTGTGTTTGTAGAGCAAAACCTTTTGCCAAGATCGTGGCTGTTTTCAGCCTGTGTTGTAAGCACGTCCAGGTATCTGGAGAATGAAAGACCTCAGATTTTATAAATACTCCCTCGTACCAAGAACGATAGAAGGGGTAATGAGGTTGAAAATAAATAAATGAATAGGATGATTATAGAACATCTTTTGTGGTGTAATCTGAGGACAGTGACAATTTTTTTCCCGTGTTCAGGGCGAAGATCATGAGGAAGTCTAGAGGAGCACTTTTCCCGGAAGAGGTAGTTAAATACGATTTCATTACTTATGAAGCTTCTCTGTGCCTTCCCGATAGCGTAAAAAATTGCGTGTTTTTATGTTGTTTTTTTCCTACTATTATAGAAACTCTGCAAATGGCTGACTCATCTATTGTTAGCTTTGGAGTATCTGCATTCCAACCGCGTTCATCATAGAGACCTCAAGGTAAAAACTTGTTGTAATCGGCGAAATAGAAAAGCCTTCTTAGCATGAAACGTTTTTAACGTGAACCTCTTACTTACATGAAAGTTTCGACCATGTATTGTCACCTAATAATCGATTCAGCATATGTATTTAGAAAGAGAGAAATCCCTTCCCCCTCTAAGACCGAGAAAACCTAAAAGTTGCTTTTATTTTTGGTCATAGGTACTAAAAATTTGTGGTGGTCATCTTCCTTTTTATCAAAAAAAAATATTGTGGTATTCATCATATTACAAAGCTCCTGTCGCCATAGCACCTAGCTTAATGCATTTGAGAAAAAGACGTCGAGTTGTACAGCTAATCCTTAATTTTGGAACAAATGTCATGTAATAGGTATCTGGCACACCAAACGACATGTGCCCTGAGCTCCTTGCCGGCATACCCTATGGCTATAAATCTGATATATGGTCGCTTGGTAAGAAATAAGAATGTTGATGAAGCAATGTATTTCAGCTCTTTACATCATGTCCCCAATACTAACACTTTAATGTGATTTTAGGATACTGTATGTTTGACATTGCTGCACATCAACTCCCGTTTAAAACTTCTGTAAGTTGATTTTTCAGCTATCTGAACTTCGTAAACAATACCTCGAAAAGTTATACTTGTTACGCAAAAAAAAAAGAAGTTCTTTATCCTGATATCTTCAATATGATATACTGACAATATAAATCCAACAAGAAAAAACTGGACTTATCAACAAAATAAACCGGGGTCTGTTCTCACCACTTCCGATTATATACTCCTCCACCTTGTAAGTATCTTCCTTCTCAGCACGCAACAAGTATAGAAAACCAGTCAGTTGACAAAGAGGATTTAATTCTTGCAGGAAAAAAATAATAAAAAGCATGCTAAGGAAAACTCCAGAACACCGACCTACAGTGAGTGCGAGCTACATATGTTCAAATGTTATTCTTTCCGTTTCAATCTGTTAAGTCTTATTTTCCTTTTTAGTCCGTTTAAAAGTGAATGTTTCTTTCCTTTTACAACAACACCTTAATTCTAACTTTCTACGTGGCATGTTTAAAGATCACAAACTTAAATTACATTTTGATACATTCTGCATACCTTTATTTTAAGACCACAAGATTCAAAAGTCTTCATTTCTTTCTTAAACTTCGTGCCAAATCAAAACCAGAAAAACAAAATGAAATGGAGGGAGTATTAAATTGAGACTCATCTTGATATATTTTTTTACCTCCAGTTATAGGCTGCCGAGCTGTTGAGACATCAACATTTGCAACCATACCTCCTCTTGTGTCACAAACCTTCATCTGCATTTCTTCCTGTGAATTCCCCGAGCAGAGTGAAAGAGAAAACACGATTATTAGTCTGATAGGTAGAAGAGACAGACAGCTGAAGCTAAAAGAGAAGAGAACTATCCTTTACTTTGACGAAAGTGATAGCATTCAGCCAAGAAATTTATCTGACAATTATAACATGTTCCGAGCTAAACTTGACACTAAGAGAGTCGATCCAACAAGCTACTCAGTTAGGATCTCTCAAGATAGTAAGGATTCTAAAAGTGGGGAGATGAGTGAGGTAGCTGTTTGCAATAGATATTATCAACAGGAGACTATCTCACAAATAAAAACTACGATCAGTCCAAGCTCGTCAAGTTCAAGGGAAAAACATGGTCCGAGGAACAAGAGCATGTTTCTCCGGAGCATGTTAGTAGATTTGATGAGAGTGATACGAAGAATAACAAGAAAAAAGAGATTGAGGTGTTGAGCAGTCCACTGGACCATGAGAAAGCAAATATAGTGGAATGTACCTCCGCAAAATCTAGTAGAATGACATTGTATGATGGAAGATTCAACGATAAAACACGATCCTTCAATGAAGAAAGCACTTCAGCTAATTCACAGTCGGTAAAACCAGATCCAGAGGCAGCACCAAGATGTTGTGTTGCTGAAACTGAAAATGGTAGCGAGTGTAGAGAAGTTTCTATTGACTGCTTATCAACTGAAAGCGATGGTTCACTTCTACACAAAGACGAGCCAGAAAAGAAAGCAACCACAGTTTATGACACCACACAGGCTAAAAAAGATGCTCTTCGAGCACTGGATGATAAGGTTTCACAGCTCAACTCACTAGCCACATTACCTAGTAATGAGGACAAAGACGACTGGGGTAATCCCACTGAGCAAAGAGCTGAAGCTTGAGAGTCTCTTTTGGAGGTTTTTGCGCGACTACTTAAGAAGGAAAAAATCGATGAGCTTGCTGGTGTGCTGAAACCATTCGGGGATGATGGAATGTCATCTAGAGAAACAACAATCTAGTTGACAAAAAGTCTCATGACTGCACAAAAGTTGTCCAAGGGGTCGTGATGTTGCACAAAACTTGTCTTTTGACCTATAGAACGAGCCTCTGTCTTACGTAAATCATCAAGTATTGTTGGACTAAACTATTCCTCGAGGCTTAACGTGGTTGAGTATCCCTTAGTTTTGATTCTACTAGGATAGTTGATGGAGCTGTGAAGATTATATATAATTTACTTTTAAAGTTGCTTTCTACTCTATGATGATACTTACCATATTTTCTACTATTAGTTTTTCCTCCAAAACTACCTGCATACAAAGATTATACATTTCTTCATCTTCTTAGATATGATTGTGTTATTATCGGAGTCGATTTCTAATATAGTCACTCAACTAATAGTATTATCTCATAAAGTCACGTTCTGAGAATCAAGAAGAAAAGTGATTTTCTGAGATAATAACTATTAGCTGAGTGACTATCTAAGAGGTCAGCGCGATATTATAGTTGTCTTATAGAAAAAAGTACCAACAATCAAACTGTTCCTTTTAATATTCCACTCCTCCAACCTCAAGCCTCTTGTGAAATGAATTTAATATTTTTATAATTTTTTTATTTTTTTTATACTATTATTATAGTTTCCCTCATGCACATTTTGCCAACTTATAATAATTCTATCTTGATTGTCATAATTTATTGGTATGATGTAACTTTTCTTATACTTTTCCTTGTCTCGTTCAAAGTTGTCTCGCTCCCTTTCCCTGTCAGATATCCTACCACTATCACGTTCATGAGACTTTAGTCTTCCTTGATCCTTACTCTTGATAAAATTTATTGTCCTTTATCTGTGACATTTATTTTTCTTTCATGTCATTGATTTGTTTTTTCTATTTATGCTTTACTGTTTATGGCCGTTGACTGGTGTACACTGTATTTGAAAGTTTGCATCTGAAGTTTTCTTGGTATTTATATCCTCACTTTAGGATGTTATTCACTGAGACAATGGTAACTTCCGTGCTATGTTTGTTAAATTTGGTGTTCTGTGACTCACTCTCACTGTTGTCAAGTGACTGAACATTTAATCATAAGCTAACCGTCTGATGATCTGTGTTTATGTTGAAATATCACAGAACTTGGGATAGCCATTAAAGATGTACTTCTGGTGAAGAGAGAGTTGAGAAAGGAGAAACGTAAAGTTGTGAATGATGGGAAAGCAAATAGGAGTGTGTCATCTGTGTTGACCTACTAAAAAAAATGAAAAGGTCGGGCTGTTAACTTTACTGTTTTGTGGTGGTTGTTGAAGACTAGATTCTTGAATAGCTTTACGAGAGGTGCATTGCATCAGCTTGATATTTGCTGGAAACTAAGTATTCGGTGCGGGAGTAAATAAGTGCAGAAACTAAAAACAAAATTGTAGGAAATAGTTTTGTTGTGTATTTTCATTTTTGTGGTAGTACATGTGAAGTGGAAGTACGTTGAAGCTGAGGTCAACAATATTCAATACTCAAAAGATTAACAGAAAATAGTTTGCTGTGGAGTGAACTTCAGATCACGGTGCTTCTAAAAGGATCAAACATTCACCAAGACAGAGTGAAATGGACATTTTCTACTCATGTTTAGATTTTGTAAAAAATATGCTTGTTATACTGCTTGTTAAGACATACAGTATTTTCTTACTTGATGTTGCTGCATTCGAATTTGGAAAGCAAATTACACGGCTGACTTGTTAATGTAGGATATCATATCATCTGCTATGATGCACTCTTATCAATGTACTGTGAGTGTGAAGTATTGACGAGGCATATGACGCGTTAGAGGAAATAGCTGAGAAGGATGTTGTCTCTTGGGTAGCTCACTATCTAAATCAATTTTCAGTTCTAAATAAAAGAAGTTTGATCTTTGTAGTTGTGTTTGTTACTTTTTCCAATTGTAAGATGATATATGTGGAAAATGGGGTCCCTCTAAATTCTTGTTTTCTTTAACTTTAGCTTTAAAGCTCCAAATTTTACTCGAGAAATCACAGTAATATGAACAAGGAGTTGTCGAAGAAAACTGGTTTACTTATGTAGAACCAACCAAAAAGAATAAATTGCTCTCTGTGGTTTAAAAGAATTTTGATACTGTAAAAATAAAAGGCTGAAAGTTTAAATTTTTATTGAAGTGATAAGACTTTTACTTTAAAAAAACAAATACTAAAAAAGAAGTATTAATAAATTTAAAATCAAGTGGGTCCAATAAGGGTAAAAAGGTAATTGTGCCTTTAAAAAATTTACAAATAAAGAAAGACGACATTTATTTTGGGACGGACAAAAAAGGAAATGGCGACACATAATTTGGGTCAGAGGGAGTAGTATTTTTATTTGGTTTGAAGGATATCATATGCCTCAGCAGAGAAGTAAAGTTCTGCTCTTCTCTCTTTCTCTTACGTATCTAGTTCTATAGCTTAACCCTTACTTTTACGACGTAAGGGCAGAATGCAATTATTTATTTACCAAAGAAAAGAAGAACTACCATATAGTGATCACATAATCAAGGCAAACGATAATTAATAGTACTTAATTTTTTAGATGAAAATTGACACAAGACTCAATCAAAAGTAATTACTTACCATAAACCATTGTTAAAGTAATCAGCCACATCTCTCAATTAAAGATAGTATATAAATCAATCAACTGTAAATTCTCAATTAGGCACAGTCAAGAATTTTAAAACCCGTCACAAAGGAAAATAATCATTCATTTAACACGATAGTAGTACCACAACTACAATAAGGCGATTACAAAATCATAAAACATGCAAAAAAAATAGTCAATATTAGCAAGCAACAATCTACAGTGATTAGTTATGAGCATCTTGTCAGAAAGTTAAAACCAAGTCACAAAAGATGTTGGGATTTTCTTACCCATATTGACTAAGAGGCATAAAAAATGTGAAGTTGCAAGAAGTTAGGCTTGTTTGCACATACCAGAGAGAGAAGAACAAATTTACTCACCATTCAAGTTAAGCGTCACGAAATTTCAATCAAGCAGGACATGCAAATAGGGTTGAATAAAAATCACAGACTTAAAATCAATATATTTATTCCGAAAAAATCAAATGTGGCCACACTCGATTCGAAGAATCTTTCTATGAGATACACAGATGAAGAAATAGTACTAAAGTTCACACAAATATTTCGAACACGGGATCAAACCTGAAGACGATTCTCTCAGAATCTGTCATTTTCGATGAGGAAGGGTTGCATGGTTGGAACGCCGAAGGGGTTTTCCGGAAGTATCGCTGTGGGGGAGGAGTCAAGGTTGTGTCACGGTTGTTGGATGTTCACCGAAGGGGAGAAAAAAGGCGACTCGAGGAAGGAGGATGGTGCGGCAGCGTGGAGGCTTGGCTGGCCGTCTCCGTCGATGGCGGCGCCACTGGTGGCGTTGTTCGCCTGTGGAGGATGAGAAGGGAGGGGGTTGTCCATTAGAGCAGCGGCTGTACTTGCCTGGGGTAGGAGCTGGCGGCGCGTATAGAGAAGAAGGAAGAGGCGACGGCGAAGGATGTTGACCGGAGATAGCAGCTTGGCGACGAGGACTCGGATCAGAGGGGGTGGTTTTGGTGGTCGATTGGCAATGGAGATATCGGAGGAGAGGGGGGAGAAATTGATATTTGGAGGTGTTTGTAGAGAGAGAAGAGAGAGGTGGAGAGATAGAGGCGGAAGTTGGGGAAAAAAATTAGATTTAGGGTTTGTAGGTTTGAAATATGGAAAGAGGGATCTTTTGATCTCAACTGTTGGATTGGTTTTTGATCGGCAACTGAGATTTAATGTCATGGGGGAATTAAAATGTGGCTAGGATGAAAAACAATGGCTTAAATTGTAAGAAATTAGGTTAAGATTGTAATGGATTGGGTAAAAATAGGCTATAATTGTAAGAAATTAAATAAAATTGGATTAATAGGTAAATAAAATCATGCAGGATAATTTTGATTAGGGTGTTATTTAAATTAAAGTAGGAATAACAATAATATATGATAATAGAAATTAAATAATAAATAACAACATTAAATAATAAATAATAATAATAAAAAAATGATAAATAATACTTTTTCATCACATTATAGAGGGCTGCGTAAATGGAAGGAAGGAGAAAAAGGAAGAGGGAGTCATACCGTCACATTTGTATGAATTTTTATTTTTAAACGAGGAAGTCTATTTCGAGAACAATTAATTGAATGTTAAAGAGTTTGTGCAGACCGAATATATTTGGACAGCATGGGGATGTCAATTGTTCAGGGGAACTAAATGAAAATAGTTGAAATCAAAGTCGCGATTACGAGAGACCTTGGTTTATCCAAAAGGGTGTGGTACAGTTTCACTAATAAAGGCGGCACCCTCAGCTATTATGCAAAGAGCAGTAGCTACGCTCTATAAAGAAAACATATTAGGCATGGTAACATTTTGTCAGGCTGCTCTAAGCTAATGGTGTCTATTACAATTCTTTTCTCGTGATGAATAAGATTGGTAATCACGATCCCGAGAAGAGTCATGTTTTGGTTTCTCCGAGGGACCTTTGTCTATTGAACGATGACTCCTTTCCTTATACTTTTCCTTGTCCCGTTCAAAGTCATCTCTCTCTCTTTCCCTGTCAGATATCCTACCACTATCATGTTCATGAGACTTTAGTTTTCCTTGACCCTTACTCTTGATAAAATTTATTGTCATTTATCTGTGACATTTATTTTTCTTTCATGTCATTGATTTTCTTTTTCTTTTTATACTTTACTGTTTATGCCCGTTGACTGGTGTACACTGTATTTGAAAAGTTGCATCTGAAGTTTTCTTGGTATTGATATCCTCACTTTAGGATGTTATTCATTGAGAAAATGGTAACTTCCGTTATATGTTTGTTAAATTTGGTGTTCTGTGACTCAATATCACTATTGTCGAGTGACTGAACATTTAATCATAAGCTGACAGTCTGATGATCTGTGTTTATGTTGAAATATCACAGAACATGGGATAGCCATTAAAGATGTATTTCTGGTGAAGAGAGAGTTGAGAAAGAAGAAACGTAAGGTTATGAATGGTGGTAAAGCAAATTGGAGTATGTCACCTGTTTTGACCTACTTAAAAAAATGAAAAGGTCAGGCTGTTAACTTTGCTGTTTTGTGGTGGTTATTGAAGACTAGCTTCTTGAAGAGCTCTACGAGAGGTGCATTGCATCAACTTGATATTTGCTGGAAACTAAATATTCGGTGCGGGAGTAAATAAGTCCAGAAACTAAAAACAAAATTGTAGGAAATTGTTTTGTTGTGTATTTAAATTTTTGTGGTAGTACATGTGAAGTGGAAGTACGTTGAAGTTGAGGTCGACAATATTCAATACTCAAAAGATTATCAGAAAATAGTTTGTTGTGGAGTGAACTTCAGATCACGGTGCTTCTAAAAGGATCAAACATTCATCAAGACAAAGTGAAATGGACATTTTCTACTCATGTTTACAGTTTGTAAAAAATATGTTTGTTATACTGCTTGTTCAGACATACAGTATTTTCTTACTTAATGTTGCTGCATTCGAATTTGGAAAGAAAATTACACGGATGACTTGTTAATGTAGGATATCATATCATGTTCTATGTCAGAAATGCACTCCTATCAATGTACTGTGAGTGTGAAGTATTGACGAGGCATATGACGCGTTAGAGGAAATAGCGGAGAAGGATGTTATCTCTTGGGTAGCTCACTGTCTCAATCAATTTTCAGTTCTAAACAAAAGAAGTTTGATCTTTGTAGTTGTGTTTGTTACTTTTTCCAATTGTAAGATGATATATGTGGAAAATGGGGTCCCTCTAAATTCTTGTTTTCTTTAACTTTAGCTTTAAAGATCCAATTTTTACTCGAGAAATCACAGTAATATGAACAATGTGTTGTCAAAGAAAAGTTATTTACTTATGTAGAACCAACCAAAAAGAATAAATTGCTCTCTATGGTTTAAAATAATTTTGATACTATAAAAATAAAAGGCTGAAAGTTTATATTTTTATTGAAGTGATAAGACTTTTACTTAAAAAAACAAATACTAAAAAAGAAGTATTAATATATTTAATATTACGTGGGTCCAATAAGGGTAAAAAGGTAATTGTGCCTTTAAAAAAATTCCAAATAAGGAAAGACGATATTTATTTTGGGACGGAGAAAAAAGGAAATGGCGAAACATAATTTGGGACGGAGGGAGTAGTATTTTTATTTGGTTTGAAGGATATCATATGCCTCAGCAGTGAAGTAAAATACTGTTCTCTTCTCTTTCTTTTACATATCAAGTTCTATAGCTTAACCCTTACTTTTACTATGTAAGGGCAGAACGCATGTAAAATGTTATTTAATTTCGCTATTATGAGTATTTTTGGGGGTGTTGGAGACTTAATTAAAAAGTATTAATACTATGTAATATTTATGTCTATTAACATTCTAAAATTAAATTATAAAATGTTATTTTTTTAAAGTGGGCTGGCCTGTGTGGCCCGCAACCCACAGAGTAATAGTGTGGGCTTGATATTTTTTGGCTCATCATTTTGATAGGATAGCCCAACCTGACCCGTCAAACTCAAAGCTCGTGTGGGCTAGCTCGGATGGGATGACCCAACCCGTATTGACATCTCTACAAAAAGAAAACTCTACATTATTGATACTCAAAGGAGGCTTTGTGATCTTGAAGAATGCACGGAGGCGAATTCAAGATTTCAAAATGCGGATGTATGAATATGAAATTCATCAAGATGACCTACATTATGCATATTCTACGAGACAAGGAGCCCAGAAATGGGGACAAACCAAGAACAAATTCCATGAAAATGTGCACCAAGATCATAAATAACTTACACACCAGGATTATCTAGGATCTAGGGTACCCCCCACCCCCACCCCCACGCAAAAATTTCATCATCACCCTGTAAGAAGAGGCCAACTTATAGAAATATGGACATTGCTTCAGTTCATACAACCTTTCGATAGGTTCTTGTTAGATCTTATTAAGATTTACTGCTACGACGATAGGATTTGCTTTTGCTATTGCATTCTGACCAGCATTCCTATAATCAAACGGGCAATTGTGTTTGTCCGAATAATGATGAACTGAGCAGAAAATATCACCACATTTGCAACTGAACCACGTTAAGACCACACGGTTACGACAAGCTGTGCACTTTTTCAGACCCTTTTTCCACTTCACTTGTGAAATCTAGAGGCTAAATCTGCAGATGCAACCGCGGCACCTGCAAGAGCAAGTTCTGATTCATCGCTACTGGAGCTTCTGCGTACAACGTCTTGGCTGGATGCAGCTGCAAGCTTTGCATGTTCCTGCTTCAGTAGTATCATGTCCTTTTGATACTTGGAACACATATTCATCATAGCTGCACTACCGAAAAAACCGCAATAGTTGATGAAGAGGATGGGGTCTTCTGGAGATTGGCAACTTGTCTCTTTAGATGACTCCATTTCTGCAGTTAACAAGTCAAGTTCAACACCACAACTTCGTTAAGTACATCACGAAACAACAAAGGGACAAACAAAAACTTCAACCAAGGAACATCGCGATTATGAAATATAAAGCAATTCAGAATAATACATACATTCAATATCTCGTACTTGCTAGATTTTTGTTACTGGAACCATTTGACATGTTTAACAGTTTAAACAATTAGCCACAACTAGTGTAGAATTGTCAAAATGAAAGCCTCTCACTGTTAACATGCTGAGGAAGCTTTAATTCGATCACTAAAATAACAAATTAAAATACAACATAGAGGCTACTAGTAGAAAAAACTGCAGCTCTTTCCTACACCTCACAAGAAGATTTTTAGAAAAACAAGCTTAAAAGCCAAAACTGATGTTGCTAAACTAGATAAGATTGCACCACTTACCAGAAATCTTGATCACATAACTGAAACATGGGAGGAATGTTAGCTGATAAACTTCCAATTAGTCTTTAACCGGTCATGTTACCTAGACACATTTGCAGTTACATGGACTCAACACTGTTATCACTTTTCAGCATATACCAATATTCGAGTACATCCTGCATGTAAGTTGCGAGATTCAACAACCGAAGTTCAAATAAGATACTGCCTATCTCAATTTATACTAGAGGCATGCTAAAATGAGACCCTCTCGGCTCAACTCAATCTTCCTCAGCTCATTACCCCTTTATAAGAGACCAAAGCATAGTATTTACTCTAATAGACTTGCGAAGGTGACCCTCTCGGCTCAACTACTGATTATCAAGATTCAAGCGGTAACATTGTTTTTTTTGGCTTGATGAGTTCTCTTGATAACCAGTTACGATCACATATTCTAGACAGGCATGACGAAACCAGTTCAACTATCATGCACAGTTACCAAAACCCAAGAAGATTGTAAAAGACCGAAGAAATGGATTAGCTCTTGAGATATATCACAGCTATCTGATCATTTTCTTGTTGTTGTTATCTACTCTGGTTGGCATGTATTCTAACAATCGTTTCCCTGTAAGTGACGAACACAAAAATGTCTCAACTATTGCTTACTACTACTCAGTCTGGTGAACTATTCATTTTCTTGAATTATTAAGAGGTGTTATCCATAAGATAAAAATAACCAATAACCATCGTTTGGCTAACCTAGCCTCCTCCGTCCCTCGGACCAACAAGGGGCCATTGAGTGTCATATACACCCTCATGTCCGG
The DNA here is from genome assembly GCA_030864215.1 of Capsicum pubescens. Taxonomy (NCBI): domain Eukaryota; kingdom Viridiplantae; phylum Streptophyta; class Magnoliopsida; order Solanales; family Solanaceae; genus Capsicum; species Capsicum pubescens. Next base: position 41,082,399 of record CM061546.1, read on the forward strand.
ACCAGTATGTGGGGGGAGTACTCTAGCATTTTTTTCACCTTTAATGTATAAAAACTAAACTTCCTTTCATCAATAAAAAAATAAATAAAAAAATACCAAAACCCTTATAATTAAACACCATAACATGCAAATACACAAAGACTATATTATTAGTCAAAAATCAAATAAATTACAAAAAATTTGAACAATTAGATAAAAAAGAACGTATGTTTGAACTTTGACATGCAAATAAACATGCATAATTAAAGACCTCGATGAAAAAACAAAACAAAACAAAACAATTGAATTTATTAGAAAATTATCAAAACAAAATATTAATAAGAAAACTAGACAAGACCTTAGGAATTTATTAGTCATGAATGTACAAATAACATACCTTAATAGAAGAATTGGAGAAATTGAAAGGTGAATTTTAATTTATTTTTTTTGTTTTTTTTCGGTCCAAGAATTTTAAGATGATTAAGGAGGAGCTCCAAAAGGAAAGAAAATGAAAATGATACTACTTTCCTTTTTAAGGTGTTTCAAAAATCAAAACAGACAAACCTCTTTCTAAATTTAGAAATACTTAATTAAAATTTTAATTTGATGTACATAGAACTTAGATCTATCTCAAAGGCAGAAATATTATTTCGATATACGAAGGTTCAAGAAAAAGAGGTACTAATAGGTAAAAAAATAATGCATAGTTATAAAAATACATATAGTAACAGAATATATAGTAACATTAATAAGATAACATGATTGTTGAAATACAAGATACAAATAATATCAGAAATTGAAGGACCGAAAACTACATAAGTAATAATGTAACAACTAATGTAGACATTAAACAAGACACACACTGTTATCAGTACACACACTGCTATCAGTTAGGTTCAACATTTATTCTTTTAACATAATTTTATGGCACTTGATTGTTATTTTTTTATGTTACGTTTATTTTGTTCACGCTCCAAATTCTATAAATTGTAGGCCTCGTTTGGCCATGAAAATTATAGTTTTCTAGAGTTGAAGTTGAAGTTGTGTATGTTTGACCATGAATACAAATTGGAGTTGTTTTTAAAAAATTTGTGAGATAAGTAAAAGTTTACTTGTTTTCACTTTTTCAAATAACATTCTAAATTGTATTTGGAATTCCCATGGTGTTGAAGAATCTCACATTGAATTTAGTAAAGGAATATGTAATCTCTTTACATGACAAACTTACGATGTATCACCACAATTTAGTACATATTCTTATAATATTCTGGTGAATGAACTTTTTTTAATCTGGTATCCACGTTGAGACACCAACTAGCCAGATTCGTGTTATATAAGGTCTATTTAAAGGAAATAACTCCCTAACATAATTCTTTATATCCAGAACGCGAATTCGAGACCATTACAGATGGAGGAACTCTTATTCATCCCTCCACAATACGTGTTATTCAATGAATGAACTTGCCATAAATCTCTAATAGTATAATTATCCTTGTGTAACATCTCAAACCAATGTTTCACCATACTAGTACTTTACCTTGTATTGATAACAAGACAACAAGTTTGAAGCAACATGGGCAAACATAAGTTCAGATGGGCTATGTAGGATGCATTGATTGATTTAATTTGTGTCTATTCTAAGCAATCCAACCCATAAGTTCATAGGTTACATATTTTTTTGCTTTATCACTCTTCATCAATAAAAATGGCATATTATTAGCATAAGTTTTTGGACCTCTTATTTAGTTGGCACAAGATTCCATCTCTATTTATGGAAAATTTGGACCCACATTAAGGCCCGTTTGGTCATGAAAATTATAATTTTTCGAAATTGGAGTTGAAGTTGAAGTTGAAGTAGGGGTTGTATTTGACCATGAATATAAATTAAGAGAAAATACATAAAGTACCCCCTGATCTTGTCCGATTTTTTCAAAAAAGACACCTAAACTATACTTACGACCTATTACCCCACGGAATCTTACTAAAATCGTTGTAAATACACCATTTTGACAAAAATTTCAGCATTCCTCTTTTTTTAAAAAGCACGCCTTTGGCACTTTCTCCTTTTTCTTCGAGTTCACTGGTCTTTCCTTATTCTCTTTCATTACTTCTTTCATTGTTGTTGATCTTCAATTGAATTATTTTCTAAAGTACGCCTCAATTGTTCTGCCTATTAAATTGAATTCCAAAAAAGAAAGATTTCATTCAATTGAGGAATGCGGAGAACAAGTTTTTGAAGATGGAAAGGATGTGATTCCACCGATAACAAATTGGTATATTGATTACTATTTCAATAGTGGAATTGAAAACAATTTTGCTGATCCTTTTGCCTACATTAGCATATTTTCCAACAAAAAATTAATTTTTCATATTGGGTTTATCATCGAAAAATACCTTCTCGACGGAAAAAATGGTGGCTACCATATCATATCTTTTTTACCCTTTTTTAAACTCTTTATCATTCTTCAATTCAAGATGAACATAAGAATAATGTTGCGGACCGTTAGTGGATCTCAAATTATGGAAAGCTCCTAGGAAAGGCATAAACCTCACAATAGGGATAGACAACATGATCCCAAGCACAATTGTGCTCTCCTTCTGATTTCTGTGTGTGTAGTGTCGGCGTGTGAGTGTGTGTTTTTCACTGAGTTGTTGTGTGTGCGTGAATGGAGTATCGTGTGAAGTTGTGAGAGTGTGTAAATGGAGTATTGGAAAGATGAGGAAGACATCAATGGAGAAGAAGGTATTTTTAAATTTTTGGATAAATAATTTATACGTGGCAACTTTTTATTGGCACTTTCAGTCAAATTTTAACCATTCACGCGCCTGGTGTGCGTGTCTATACGTATAGGAAAAATTTAAGTCAAAATGGTGTATTTAAAATGGATTTAGTAAGAATCGTGGAAAAATAGGTTGAAAGTAAAATTTAGGTGTCTTTTTTAAAATATCAGACAAGATCAGGGGGTACTTTATGTATTTTCTCATAAATTAAAGTTGCTTTTGAAATATTGTGAGAGAAGTAAAAGTTACGAATACAATATTTCAGAATTGTATTTAGAATTTTCATGGCCAAACACATCTTCTTTTCACTTTTTTCACTATAGTGAAATAATTTTTCGAAAAAATATAAATAATTTTCATAGCCAAACGACTACTAATTGTTGAGATGCCAAAAAGAACTCAACTTCCTTCGTTTTTAAATAAGTGGTTTTTATTTTAGGCCTTCGTTAAGAAACTACTCACTTCTAGTTAGTAAAAATTATTTTACTAATTTGTCTTTAATAAATATATTGAAAAGAATATAACTTTTTAGTAGTTTTGGAGTTTTGCAAAAAAAAAAAAATATTAATAGGAAATGTAAATTTAAAAACATCATCAATGATTTCTTGATTATCTAAAATATTATTTATTTAAGTATATAATAAAAGAACTAAACAATCAATTATTTAGAAATGGAGGTAAGACATTATATTATTGATACTCAAAGGAGACTTTGAAAATTGCAAGAATATGCTTTGGATTTGAATGAAAAAACAAAAACAAGTTGGTAATAAGTAGGGACAATCCATTATCATACTCCCTCCGTTTCAAATTAATATGACACATTGATTAAAAAAAATAATCAATAATATGGATAGTTTACCATAATACTCCTATTAAATGATGTTTACATTTTAATTTGAAAAAAAAGTAAATAATGCAAAGGGTAAAACATGAAATTTTTTTTGACTCTCCTTGATTAATGAAAAAAGATAAATAAAATAGAAAATCAAATAAGAAAATTTAGAACGGAGGGAGTATATCTTTTCGATTGTATTATATGGTTCCCTATTCAAGATGCTTAACCAATTACACAAAATTGGTATAAACTTCAATTCAAAAATAATAAGTGAGGTGAAAATTGTTCAAAACTTTAATATGAGTAGGAGACCAACTCGTATTTTATAGTACATAATTAATGCAGAAATCAGACACCTGATAATACAGGCGAAGTCAGGATTTCTGCTGAAGGAGTTCAAAATCTGAAAAAAAAACTCACCGAAGGAGGTTTAACATCTATAATATATACATAAAAATTATTTTAATCATATATTAATAATATATCCTATTACTAGTTTGGCTCCGCCTCTGCCTAATAATTGAAGCATGGATAGTGTAATATAATGTTTAACATATGAGAAATAAGAATAGAGAGAAGTCTAGCTCTAGTATCACGACAAAAAAAAATGAACCTTGAATCTAATTAAACTTAAAAACTAATAGCGAGATAAGAATTTTCCAACACCATCATATAACGAAACAATGTATATATATGGGATATCTGACATAGCTTTTTTTAAACATTGTTTGTGTAATTTACCCCATCTGGCGAGAATACACTGGATATATTATTGTTGTATTGTTTATGTAATTTAACATAATTATTATCACAGAATTGTATACCTTAATTTTAAAATAACTAGTTTCACTTAATTATGTGAAGCTCTCTATTAATAATTCTCTTTTAGTTGATTTGATATAGCATAAAAGTTATGTTATTTACGTGATTCTTTTCATGATTTTTTTTTTAAGAATCATATTTCGTAAAATAAAATTAAAGTGAGTTGTTGCCTGAATGAGAAAGAATAAAATAAAAAGGATCCAGCAAGTTATGGAAAATCCAATTATATTTTATGTGAGTTTATAAATTTATAGATAGCGCTTTCACTTAAAGAAGTTCTATATAGCATGAATCTAAATTCAAGTCCTCGTAGTTAGGAAAGCTTAACATGGAGCGCTTCTCTCTCGATATACAAACAGTCTGTAATGCGCAATCGCGAATTCAAATGAGTTGATCAGTAAAACTTATTGAAAAAAGGAAAAAAAAGTGAGTTATTTATTTCTTCTTTTTTTTTTTTTTCCGATAAAGGGCCTAAAATGCTCTCCAACTATCCAAAATAGTGCAAAAAATGCCCTTCATCTACCTATTGCGCCTAAAATGCCCTTCAACTATTTTTTGTACTCATCATTGTGCATTCATAATATATCGTGACAAGCCTTGTCTACTAGTAGGAAAAAAATAGAGTTCTTCTCACTTTCATCATAATATTATTCTTTCCAATAATTCAAAGAGAGGAGATGAGCAGATATCGATGAATACGGAGTGGGTCAACTTTAGTTGGATCCTTGTTATTTTTCTGAGCGGGTTGTGTTTTGAGATAAAATTAATTAATTTAATTTAATATGAACTGTCCAATAGAAATGTGTCATGTGATAAATAAAGTGGGACCAAAAGGTTGTTGTTAAATAAAATGACAAAATTGACTAATAGGTAAACAGGAAGAATATTTTAGGCCCTTTTCCATTTTTTTTTAATAAAAATTGTTCAACATTTGATTTATTAAAAATATTTATTTTGTTCTAGCATTATCAAGTGGTGGATCACAAAATCCAACTACTGATTTTCATATTTCAGTATCACCTTTTTTAGAAATTGCCCTTTTATCTATTCCACCGACAAAATTTAATTACATATTCTTTTACCTTAGAAAACTAATCCAAAATTAATGTGGATAATAATGAGGTTAATTATTTTGTTGTTGCTATTATGTTAATTCTCCATTTCTTTATTTACGTACTTAATTCTGAATATGTTTTACTTGAATCGAAGCTCAACCTAAAACGTCATTTCTCACTTTACACCTGTAATTAGATTGTAGTTCTGCACGGATGCGTATAGTTAGTGGCGGAGCCAACATCTTAATTAAGGGGGTTCAAAATCAAAAAATATGAACAAAAGAACTAATCGAATGGGGTTCAACGTCTGCTATATATACATAAAAAAATAATTTTAAGTTTGTATATATAGTATAATTTTTCGTCGAAGGAGGTTCGGATGACCCTCCACACTATTAGCTAGTTTTGTCCCTGCGTATAGCCGTATACATCGACCTCCCTAGATCCTACTAGTAAAATTATATTACGTATGTTATTGTAATAACGAGGGAGAGAAAACATTATAATTAGATTACTTTTTCAAGTAATTAAGATTAGCCAACATATAATCTCATGTCAATTTATCACTTAATTGTAGTGTACAATTAATATTCTTGTTTAAGTAATTAATTCTGTTATTATTTTTTAATTTTATTTTTATAATAGGGATTAAATATTTGACTAGTAGCATTTTGGTAGTTGTAATTTGACTTTATTTATCCCTTTTATTTTTCTTCTTAAAATAGCAATTTAGGCATACCAAAAATATTACATGTTCAATGAGAATTATTGTCAATTAGATGCCAATAGAGTCATCAAATAGCCTAACTAAAGAAAAATAATAAAGACACAATTAAATATTACTTATATAATACCAATTTTAGCACTTTAATAATTAAATCCAAATTAGTTGAGGATGGTGATAGGTGACATCATGAAAATGACCTAACAAAATATTCCATTCCTCCAACCTCAAGCCTCTTGTGAAACAAATTTAATATTTTTAAAAAAGTTTTTTTTTTATACTATTATTATAGTTTCCGTCATGCACATTTTGCGAATTTATAATAATTCTATCTTGATTGTCATAATTTATTGGTATGATGTTACTTTTCTTATACTTTTCCTTGACCCATTCAAAGTCGTCTCTCTCCCTTTCCCTGTCAGATATACTACCACTATTACGTTCATGAGACTTTAGTCTTCCTTGATCCTTACTCTTGATAAAATTTATTGTCCCTTATCTGTGACATTTATTTTTCTTTCATGTCAATGATTTGTTTATTCTATTTATTGAGTTCTGTGAGTTCAAGAACTTATTCTGTTGAATCCTTGACTGCAATTCTACTGGTGAAGAATGTCTGTCTTAAGTTTTGAGTTGGGTGAGTTCAAGAACTTGTTATGTTGAATCTTTTCGACTGTAATTTTTCTATATAGTGTAATGTGTGCCTAAGTTTTGAGTTTTCTGAGTTCAAGAACTTGTTCTATTGAATCCTTGACTGTATGTCTACTGGTGAAGAATGTCTGTCTTACGTTTTGAGTTGGGTGAGTTCAAGAACTATTTATGTTGAATCTTTTTTACTGTAATTTTTCTGTATAGTGTAATGTGTGTCAAAGTTTTGAGTTGGGTGAGTTTAAGAACTTGTTTTGTTTAATCCTTGACTGTAATTCTACTGGTGAAGAATGTTTGTCTTACTGAAAGATTGAATATTTAACTGTAGTTTTACGGTAGGAAGTGTATTGTTTGCCTAAGTTTTGAGTTGGGTGAGTTCAAGAATCAGTTCAATTAACTGAAAAAAATGAATTTTTAACCTAAGTTGCTCGGACTCTTCAAAAATGTCATGGGGTGAGTGTTGGATCCTTCAAAAGTAGTGCCTTTTCGGAGGATCGGACATGGGTGCGGCAACATATTTGGGGAGTCCGAGCAACTTAGTTTTTAACTGTAATTTTACTGTGATGTGTAATGTTGTCTAATCCCCGAAGTAGTGGTAAGGTCTGCGGTACACTTTACCCTCCCCAGACTTCGCTCGTGGAGTTCATTGGGTATGTTACTGTTGTAGTTGTTGTGTAAGGTTGTCCAAATTTCGAGATGGGTGGGTTCAAGAACTTGTTTGTTCAACTGATAGAAAGATTGAATCTTTAGCTGTAATTATATTGTAAAGTGTAATGTGTTCCTAAATTTTGAGTTGGCTGAGTTCAAGAACTTGTTCAATTGATAGAAAGATGGAATCTTTAGCTGTAACGTTATTGTAAAATTGTATTACGTGCCTAAGTTTTGAGTTGGGTGAGTTCAAGAAACAGTTTGATTAACAGAATGATAGAATCTTTAACTTAAGTTTTATTGTAGTGTAATGTTTTTCTATGTTTTGAGTTTGTGAGTTTTAGAACTTGTTCTGTTGTATCTTTGACTGTTACTTTACTGTAAAGTTGTAATGTTTGCCGAAGTTTTGAGTTGTGTGAGTTCAACAGCTTATTTGTTCAATTGATAGAAAGATCGAATCTTTAGGTGTAATTTTATTGTAAAGTGTAATGTGTGCTTAAGTTGATCTGCGGGTGCCTTTCGGAAACAACCTCTCTACCTCATCTATACGGTGGAGGTATGGACTGCGTACACTTTACCCTTCCCCAGACCCCACTTCTTTGGGAATGTACTATTTTTTTTTTTTTGTTGTCTAATGTGTGCCCAAGTTTTGAGTTGGGTGAGTTCAAGAACTTTTTCTATTGAATATTTGGCTGTTAGTTTTGAGTTTGGTGAGTTCAAGAACTTGTTCAATTGATAGAAAAATTGAATCTATAGCTGTAAGTTTATTGTAAAGTGTAATGTGTGCCTAAAATTTGAGTTGGAGGAGGTCAAGAACTTGTTCAATTGATAGAAAGATTGAATCTGTAGCTGTAATCATATTTTAATGTTGAATTTTTGTTGTTTAGTGGAAGAATGGAGACTCAGAAGAGTGATACGGATAACAAGTTCGATGATTATGAAGTGATAGAACAGTTGGGAAGAAGAACTGTCGGAACTACATTTCTTGTTCTCCATCGAACTGAGAAGAAGAAGTAAGCTAGTAGTACTTATACTATATTTTTTTTCCAGTCATTTTTTCCTACTTCGACAATTTGTGTCGGTTTGGATTTGATAATTTCTAGAATAGATTTTCAGATATCTTTGCTCCATGTAGGAATTGAATGACATTTTACTGTATTTGCAAGATTTCTCGTAAGAACTTTTGCAAAAAAAATGTTGAATCTGGCATCTGATATACTGATACATTCCTTGGATGTGTCTAATGTCCTGGTAAATTTGCATTATTGGAAATTCCCATGGGAAATGTTCACCGAAGAACAGATATTAAGGAACTCCAAATACAGTGTACTTGAGAATAAACCGTTAATGATCCTATTTCTTACGGAAGTGAAGTTTCACTGAATCTGTTGTATATTCTATATCCAAGTTGTTCACTTCTGTAATTATTAAAGAAAGATTATTTTGACTCATCATAAATTGATGAAATCCAATTTTATGGACTTCTTTTTCTTTTCCTTGTAGGTATGTTCTGAAGAAGATACCATTAGGAAAACAGATAGAAAAGTCCAAGCGCACGGCACATCAGGAGGTCATTTCAAGTGCTTCTCTTAATTTGTTCCCTAAAAAAGTAGTTAGTTCTATGATTAGTTGAAGACCAATAATATTTAGGTCATATTCTTATAAGTTGCTGAATCTGAAGTTGATTGTCGCAAACTTTAGCCATCGATGAAATGCAGGGGGAGTCTCAAAGTTTCGGTAGTGAGCTACATTGTATAAGGTGTTCCATCATAAAGTATTTGATAAACTGATTTTTATTGATTTTCTTCTATTTCAATTGGTCTGCTTCTAAACATCTTGGATTATCACTCTGATACCACATCATTCTTCCTTCGTTGTTACCATTTTGACTATTTTATCATACGACTCGAAGCGTGTGTTTCCATGAAAACCTTTTTTCTTCTAAGAGTGTTTAGCATGCTGGACTATATAAGGAGTAATTGTCCTCACCAATGCATTGAGCATCCTATGAATTCTATCGATGGAAACCTTTAGACATCTTTATTCTTATCTGCATGAATGCTGGTTTGCATCTGATAAGCTTAGGTTTTGGAGAAGATTGTTTCAACAGAATAATATATATGCCCCAAGTGTCTTAACACAAGCTTTTAGTTCGAAGGACCAAACATCCGCAAGACGAGCTTCCAGAATAAAAATGACATGAGCTGACAAGTAGGATTGAACTGATGTAGAAATTTAAAACTTTCTCGTTGGAGTCACACGTGAAGTAGTTTTCTTTCCTCTTAACAATAGAAGAGAAGAACCAGTAAGTACTTCGCACCTATGATTTTCCCTATATCAATAACTCTACTTTCTCGAAGTGGATAATCTGGAGGCGAAGAGGTATACATCTCTCTACCAAATATTTATTTTGATGAATAGGTATTAGGGAATATGGACACGCTTAAATGTCGAGTGAAACAAGTTATGTCATCAAATCGTTTCTCTAATCTTTCCTTTCGAACCAAGCACATTTAGATACAAAATCTTCGACTCATCTTATAATTTATTATATGAAAAGTTCTACTTGATGGTAAGATATGCTTGGGGAATATTTTTCTAATCTGATGATAGATGCTTATTTTTCCGTTGCAGGTGAATTTGATAGCTAAACTAAGCCATCCATATCTTTTCGAGTACAAAGATGCTTGGGTGGACAAGGTATCCTATCATCCAGTTTTGTGGTTGCTTGGATCAGAAAGTGCAAACGTAGCCTTTAGTAGTTGGAATTATTGCTGCATAAGCTGCACCAGAGAAAAAGCTTGACTTTCTTTTTCTTTCAGGGGAGCTGTATATGCATCGTTGCCGATTATTGTGAAGATCAAAATATCTGAGTGATTATCCCTGATTTTTCTAACATTTTAAATGTGTACCTCTAAGGAAAGATAATAATAAAGAACAAAAGGATCCACTAAACGAGGGAAGGGAAAATAATAGTTTAAGTAAAATTCTTCATCATTGTCACCGGCTATATTTTATCGTAAAATATGGCTAACCTGTGTTTGTAGAGCACAAACTTTTGCCAGGATCGTAGCTATTTTCAGCCTGTGTTGTAAGCACTTCCAGGTATCTGGAGAATGAAAGACCTCTGATTTCACAAATACTCCCACGTACCAAGAACGATAGTAGGGGTAATGAGGCTGAAAATAAAGAAATGAATAGGATGATTATAGAACATCTTTTGTGGTGTAATCTGAGGAAAGTGACAATTTTTTTTACTTTGTGTTCACGGCCGATATCATGAGGAAGTCTAGAAGATCACTTTTCCCGGAAGAGGTAATTAAATGTGATTTCATTACTTATGAAGCTTCTCTGTGCCTTCTCGGTAGCTTAAAAAATTGCGTGTTTTTATGTTGTTTTTTTCCTGCTATTATAGAAACTCTACAAATGGATGACTCATCTATTGTTAGCTTTGGAGTATCTACATTCCAACCGCGTTGATCATAGAGACCTCAAGGTAAAAACTTGCTGTAATCGGCGAAATAGAAAAGCCTTCTTAGCATGAAACATTTTTAACGAGAACTATTTTGAATTCAGTTATGAAACATATTCATCACAAAGGATAATGACATCAGGTTAGGTAAGAATGCCCGAACAATTGCTTGATTGGGTCGTCTTTGCTTCTTTACTATCCTTCAAATTCACTTGATTGTCACAAGTGATTTTGGATTAGGAAAATTGCTAGATGCAGAAGGCCTTGTAACCTCGGTATGAATTTCTATTGCGGAAAAATGAACCTCTTACTTACATGCAAATTTCGACCATCTATTGTCACCTACCAATCGATTCAGCATATCTATTTAGCAAGAGAGAAATCCCTTCCCCCACCAAGACCGAGAAAACCTAAAAGTTGCTTTTATTTTCGGTCATAGGTAGTAAAATGTTGTGGTGGTCATATTCCTTTTTATCAAAAAAATATTGTGGTATTCGTCATATTACAAAGCTCCTGTCGCCATAGCACCTAGCTTAATGCATTTGAGAAAAAGACGTCGAGTTGTACAGCTAATCATTAATTTTGGAACAAATTTAATGTAATAGGTATCTGGCACACCAAACGACATGTGCCCTGAGCTCCTTGCCGGCGTAGCCTATGGCTATAAATCTGATATATGGTCACTTGGTAAGAAATAAGAATGTTGATGAAGCAATGTATTTCAGCTCTTTACATCATGTCCCTACTACTAACACTTTAATGTGATTTTAGGATACTGTAAGTTGGACATTGCTTCATATCAACCCCCGTTTAAAGCTTCTGTAAGTTGATTTTTCAGCTATCTCAACTTCGTAAACAATACCTCGAAAAGTTGTACTTGTTACGCAAAAAAAAAAAAGAGAAGTTCTTTATCCTGATATCTTCTATATGATATACTGACAATGTAAATCCAACAGGACAAAACTGGACTTATCAACAAAATAAACCGGGGTTTGTTCTCACCACTTCCGATTATATACTCTTCCACCTTGTAAGTATCTTCCTTCTCAGCACGCCACAAGTTTAACAAATCAGTCAGTTGACAAAGCGGATTTAATTCTTGCAAAAAACAAATAATAAAAAGCATGCTAAGGATAACTCCAGAACATCGACCTACAGTGAGTGCGATCTACATATGTTCAAATGTTATTCTTTCCGTTTCAATTTGTTAAGTCTTATTTTCCTTTTTAGTCCGTTTAAAAGAGAATGTTTCTTTCCTTTTACAACAACTCCTTAATTCTAACTTTCTACGTGGCATGTTTAAATATCACAAACTTAAATTACATTTTGATACATTCTTCATAGCTTTATTTAAAGACCACAAGATTCAAAAGTTTTCTTTTCTTTCTTCAACTTCGTGCCAAATCAAAACCAGAAAAACAAAATGAAACGGAGGGAGTATTAAATAGAGATTCATCTTGATATATTTTTTTACCTCTACTTATAGGCTGCCGGGCTGTTGAGACATCAACATTTGCAACCATACCTCCTCTTGTGTCACAACCCTTCATCTGTGTTTCTTCCAGTGAAGTCCCCGAGCAGAGCGAAAGAGAAAACAGGACCATCACGTGGAAAATCTATCAGTTCGAGAGGTAGCAGAGACAGACAGTTGAAGCTAAAAGAGAAGAGAACTGTCCTTTACTTTGACGAAAGTGATAACATTCAGCCAAGAAACTTATCTGACAATTATAACCGTTCCGAGCCAAACTTGACACTAAGAGAGTCGATCCAACAAGCTACTCGGTTAGGATCTCTCAAGATATTGAGGATTCTAAAAGTAGGGAGATGAGTGAGGCAGCTTTTTGCAATGGATATGATCAACAGGAGACTATCTCACAAACAGAAACTACAATCACTCCAAGCTCGTCAAGTTCAAAGGCAAAAACATGGTCCGAGGAACAAGAGCATATTTCTCCGGAGCATGTAAGTCGATTTGACGAGGGTGATACGAAGAATAACAAGGCAAAAGAGCTTGAGGTGTTGAGCAGTCCATTGGACCATGAGGAAGCAGATATAGCGGAATGTATCTCCGTAAAATCTAGCAGAATGACATTGTCTGATGGAAGATTCAACGATAAAACACGATACTTCGATGAAGAAAACACTTTATCTAATTCACAGTCGGCAAAACCAGATCCAGAGGCAGCACCAAGATGCTGTTTTGCTAAAACTGAAAATGGTAGCAAGTGTAGAGAAGTTGCTATTGACTGCTTGTCAACTGAAAGCGATGGTTCAGTTCTACACAAAGACGAGCTAGAAAATAAAGCAACCGCGGTTTATGACACAAAACTGGATAAGAAAGTCGCTCTTCGAGCACTGGATGATAAGGTTTCATAGCTCAAGTCACTAGCCGCGTTAGCTAGTAAGGAGGACAAAGACGACTGTGGTAATCCCACTAAACAAAGAGCTGAAGCTTTAGAGTCTCTTTTGGATGTTTGTGCAAGACTACTTAAGCATGAAAAAATCGATGAGCTTGCTGGTGTGCTGAAACAATTCGGGGATGATGGAATGTCGTCTAGAGAAACAACAATCTAGTTGACAAAAAGTCTCATGACTGCACAAAAGTTGCCCAAGGGGTCGTGATGTTGCACAAAACCTATCTTTTGACCTATAGAACGAGCCTCTGTCTTACGTATATCATCAAGTATTGTTGGACTAAACTATTCATCGAGGCTTAACGTGGTTGAGCATCCCTTAGTTTTGATTCTATTGTTGTAGGACAGTTGATGGAGCTGTGAAGATTATGTATAATGTACATTTAATGTTGATTTCTACTCTATGATGATACTTACCACTTTTTCTACTGTTACTTTTTTCTCAAAAACTACCTGCAGACAAAGATTATACATTTCTTCAGCTTCTTAGATTTGCTTGTGTTATTATCGGAGTCGATCTCGAATATAGTCACTCAACTAATAGTATTATCTTAGAAAGTCACGTTCTGAGAAACAAGAAGAAAAGTGATTTTCTGAGATAATAACTATTAGCTGAGTGACTATCTAAGAGATCAGCACGATATTATAGTTGTCTTATAGAAAAAAGTATCAACAATCAAACAGTTCCTTTTAATATTCCATTCCTCAAACCTCAAGCCTCTTGTGAAATGAATTTAATATTTTTGAAAAAGTTTTTTTTTATTTTTTATACTATAATTATAGTTTCCCTCATGCACATTTTGCCAATTTATAATATTTCTATCTTGATTGTCATAATCTCTTGGTATGATGTTACTTTTCTTTTACTTTTCCTTGTCCCATTAAAAGTCATCTTGCTCCCTTTCCCTGTCAGATATCCTACCACTATCACGTTCATGAGACTTTAGTCTTCCTTGATCCTTACTCTTGATAAAATTTATTATCCTTTATCTGTGACATTTATTTTTCTTTCATGTCATTGATTTGTTTTTTCTATTTATAATTTACTATTTATTGTTGTTGACTGGTGTACACTGTATTTTAAAGTTAGCATCTGATGTTTTCTTGGTATTGATATCCTCACTTTAGGATGTTATTCATTGAGACAATGGTAACTTCTGTGTTATGTTTGTTAAGTTTGGTGTTCTGTGACTCACTCTCACTGTTGTCGAGTGACTGAACATTTAATCATAAGCTGACAGTCTGATGATCTGTGTTTATGTTGAAATATCACAGAACATGGGCTAGCCATTAGAGATGTACTTCTGGTGAAGAAAGAGTTGAGGAAGGAGAAATGTAAGATTGTGAATGATGGAAAAGCAAATAGGAGTGTGTCATCTGTGTTCACCTACTTAAAAAATTGAAAAGGTCGGGATGTTAACTTTACTATTTTGTGGTGGTTGCTGAAGACTAGCTTCTTGAAAATCTCTACGAGAGGTGCATTGCATCAGTTTCCCTAATGCACATTTTGCCAATTTATAATAATTCTCTCTTGATTGTCATAATTTATTGGTATGATGTTACTTTTCTTATACTTTTCCTTATTTCGTTCAAAGTTGTCTCGCTCCCTTTCCTTGTCAGATATCCTTCCACTTTCACGTTCATGAGACTTTAGTCTTCCTTGATCCTTACTCTTGATAAAAGTTATTGTCCTTTATCTGTGACATTTATTTTTCTTTCATGTCATTGATTTGTTTTTTATTTTTATTGAGTTGTGTGTGTTCAAGAACTTTTTCTGTTGAATCCTTCACTGTAATTCTACTGGTGAAGAATGTCTGTCTTAAGTTTTGAGTTGGGTGAGTTCAAGAACTTGTTATGTTGAATCTTTTCGACTGTAATTTTTCTGTATAGTGTAATTTGTATCTAAGTTTTGAGTTTTGTGAGTTCAAGAACTTGTTTTGTCGAATCCTTGATTGTATGTCTACTGGTGAAGAATGTTTGTCTTAAGTTTTGAGTTGGGTGAGTTCAAGAACTTGTTATGTTGAATCTTTTTTACTGTAATTTTTCTGTATAGTGTAATGTGTGTCTAAGTTTTGAGTTGGGTGAGTTCAAAAACTTGTTCTGTTGAATCCTTGACTGTAATTCTACTGGTGAAGAATGTTTGTCTTACTGAAAGATTGAATATTTAACTATAGTTTTATGGTAGGAAGTGTATTGTTTGCTTATGTTTTGAGTTGGGTGAGTTGAAGAATTAGTTCAATTAACTGAAAAAAAATTGAATTTTTAACCTAAGTTGCTCGGACTCTTCAAAAATGTCATGGGGTGAGTGTTGGATCCTTCAAAAGTAGTGCATTTTCGGAGGATCGGACACGGGTGCGGCAACACATTTGGAGAGTCCGAGCAACTTAGTTTTTAACTGTAATTTTACTCTGATGTGTAATGTTGTCTAATACCCGAAGTAGTGGTAAGGTCTGCGGTACACTTTACCCTCCCCAAACTTCGCTTGTGGGATTCATTGGGTATGTCACTGTTGTAGTTGTTGTGTAAGGTTGTCCAAATTTGGAGTTGGGTGGGTTCAAGAACTTGTTTGTTCAATTGATAGAAAGATTGAATCTTTAGCTGTAATTTTATTGTAAAGTGTAATGTGTGCCGAAAATTTGAGTTGGAAGAGTTCAAGAATCAGTTCAATTAATAGAAATATTGAATATTTAACTTTAAAGAATAATTTTTGTAGTTTTAGAGGTAGAATAGACACTCAATAAGTAGTTGCAACTTAGCTTTGCTTTGTCCCATATCATTTCAAGATCCCAACTCTCAAAATCTTTTTTTTTCTTGCTGGAATGAATTAATTAAAGGCTTGTTTTCGTAGTTGTTGCAGGGATTTCACTGTTGACCCTGTAAAGATTTCCTCAAGTTTTTAAGTTGGGTGATTTCAAGAACCAGTTCAATTAACAAAATTATTGAATCTTTAGCTTTGATTTTATTGCAAAGTGCAGTGTTTGCCTAAGTTTTAAGTTGGATCAGTTCAAGAATCAGTTCAATTAACAGAAAGACTGAAATTTTCCAGTGTAAGTTTTGAGTTGGGTGAGTTCAAGAACCAGTTCAATTAACAGAAAAAACTGAATCTTTAAATGTAATTTTGCTATGAAGTGTAATATGTGCCTAAGTTTTGAGTTGGGTGAGATCAAGAATCAGTTCATGTAGTAGAAAGACTGAATCTTTAGCTGTAATTTTGTTGTGAAGTGTAATGTGTGACTAAGTTTTGATTTGGGTGAGTTGAAGAATCAGTTCAAGTAGCAGAAAGATAGAATCTTTAACTGTAAAGTTATTTTTGAGTTGGTTGAGTTCAGGAACTTGTTAAATTAACAAACAGTTTGAATCTTTTAGTTTTATTGTAGAGTGTAATGTTTGCATATGTTTTGAGTTAGGTGAGTTCAAGAATTTGTTCTGTTGAATCTTTAACTGTAATTTTACTGCAAAGTTGTAATGTGTGCCTAAGTTTTGAGTTGGGTGAGTTCAAGAATTTGTTTTGTTGAATCTTTTTGACTGTAATTTTACTATAAAGTGTAATGAGTTCCAAAATTTTGAGTTGTATGATTTCAAGAACTTGTTCAATTGATAGAAAGATGGAATCCTTAGCTTTAACGTTATTGTAAAAGTGTAATACTTGCCTAAGTTTTGAGTTGGGTGAGTTCAAGAAATAGTTTGATTAACAGAATAATAGAATCTTTAACTTAAGATTTATTGTAGTGTAATGTTTGTCTATGTTTTGAGTTGGTGATTTTTTGAACTTGTTCTGTTGAATCTTTGACTGTTACTTTACTGTAAAGTTGTAATGTTTGCCGAAGTTTTGATTTGGGTGAGTTCATGAGATTGTTTGTTCAATTGATAGAAAGATCAAATCTTTAACTGTAATTTTATTGTAAAGTGTAATGTGTGCCTAAGTTGATCTGCGGGTGCCTTTCGAAAACAACCTCTCTACCTCACCTATAAGGTGGAGGTATGGACTACGTACACTTTACCCTTCCCCAGACCCCACTTTTTTGGGAATATACTATTTTTTTTTTGTTGTTTAATGTGTGCCCAAGTTTTGAGTTGGGTGAGTTCAATAACTTGTTCTATTGAATCTTTGGCTGTAAGTTTCAAGTTTGGTGAATTCAAGAACTTGTTCAATTGAAAGAAAGATTGAATCTATAGCTCTAAGTTTATTGTAAAGTGTAATGTGTGCCTAAAATTTGAGTTGGAAGAGTTCAAGAACTTGTTCAATTGATAGAAAGATTGAATCTGTATCTGTAATCTTATTATAAAGTTGAATTTTTGTTGTTTAGTGGCAGAATAGAGACTCAGAAGAGTGATACGGATAACAAGTTAGATGATTATGAAGTGATAGAACAGTTGGGAAGAAGAACTGTCGGAACTACATTTCTTGTTCTCTATCGAACTGAGCAGAAGAAGTAAGCTAGTAGTACTTATACTATATTTTTTTTCCAGTCATTCTTTCCTACTTCGGAAATTTGTGTTGGTTTGGATTTGATAATTTCTAGAATAGATTTTCAGATATCTTTGTTCCATGTAGGAATTGAATGACATTTTACTGTATATGCAAGATTTCTCGTAAGAAGTTTTGCAAAAAAAATGTTGAATCTGGCATCTGATATACTGATACATTCCTTGGATGTATCTAATGTCCTGGTAAATTTGCATTATTGGAAATTCCCATGGGAAATGTTCACCGAAGAACAGAAACTAAGGATCTCCAAATGCAGTGTACTTGAGAATAAACCGTTAATGATCCTATTTCTTACGGAAGTGAAGTTGCACTGAATCTGTTGTATATTCTATATCCAAGTTGTTGACTTCTATAATTATTAAAGAAAGATTATTTTGACTCATCATAATTTCATGAAATCCAATTTTATGGACTTCTTTTTCTTTTCCTTGTAGGTATGTTCTGAAGAAGATACCATTAGCAAAACAGACAGAAAATTCCAAGCGCACGGCACATCAGGAGGTCATTTCAAGTGTTTCTCTTAATTTGTTCCCTGAAGAAGACCAATAATATTTAGGTCATATTCTTATAAGTTGCTAAATCTGAAGTTAATTGTCTCATACTTTAGCCACCGATGAAATGCAGGGGGAGTCTCATATCTATGATATAATCCGGTGGTTAAAATCAGCAATCTAGTCTTGTCTAATTGAATAGTTCTCCTCATAGTTTCGGTAGTGAGCTACATTGTATGAGGTGTTCCATCATAAAGTATTTGATAAACTAATTTTTATTGATATTCTTCTATTTCAATTGGTCTTCATTTAAACATCTGGGATTATCACTCTCATACCACATCATTTTTCCTTTGTTGTTACTATTTTGACTATTTTATCATACGACTTGAAGCGTGTGTTTCCATGGAAACCTTTTTTCTTCTAAGAGTGTTTAGCATGCTGGACTATGTAAGGAGTGATTGTCCTGACCAATGCATTGAGCATCCTATGAATTCTATCGATGGAAACCTTTAGAAATCTTCATTCTTATCTGCATGAATGCTGGTTTGCATCTGATGAGTTTAGGTTTTGGAGAAGATTGTTTCAACAGAATAATATATATGCCCCAAGTGTCTTAAATCAAGGTTTGAGTTCGAAGGACCAAGCATCCGCAAGACGAGCTTCCAAAAAAAAATGACATGAGCTGACAAGTAGGATTGAACTAAAGTAGAAATTTAGAACTTTCTAGTTGGAGTCACACGTTAAGTAGTTTTCTTTCCTCTTAACAATAAAAAAGAAGAACCAGTAAGTACTTCGCACCTATGATTTTCCCTGTATCAATAACTTTACTTTCTCAAAGTGGATAATCTTGAGGCGAAGAGTTATACATCTCTCTACAAAATATTCATTTTGATGAATAGGTAGTATGGAATATGGACACGCTTAAATGTCGAGTGAAATAAGTTATGTCATCAAATAGTTTCTCCAATCTTTCCTTTTGAACCAGGCACATTTAGATACAAAATCTTCAACTCATCTTATAATTTATTATATGAAAAGTCCTACTTGATGGTAAGATATGCTTGGGGAATATTCTTCTAATCTGATGATAGATGGTTATTTTTCCGTTGCAGGTGAATTTGATAGCTAAACTAAGCCATCCATATCTTTTGGAGTACAAAGATTCTTGGGAGGACAAGGTATCCTATCATCCAATTTTGTGGTTGCTTGGATCAGAAAGTGCAAAACGTAGCCTTTAGTAGTTGCAATTATTGCTGCATAAGCTGCACCAGAGAAAAAGCTTGACTTTCTTTTTCTTTCAGGGGACCTGTATATGCATCGTTGCCGATTATTGAGAAGATGAAAATATGTCAGTGATTATCCCTGATTTTGTTAACATTTTAAATGTGTACCTATAAGGAAAGATAAGAATAAAGAACAAAAGGATCCACTAAACGAGGGAAGGGAAAACAATAGTTTAAGTAAAATTCTTCATCATTGTCACCGGCTATATTTTATCGTAAAATATGGCTAACCTATGTTTGTAGAGCACAAACTTTTGCCATGATCATGGCTGTTTTCAGCCTGTGTTGTAAGCACGTCCAGGTATCTGGACAATGAAAGGCCTCTAATTTCATAAATACTCCCTCGTACGAAGAACGATAGAAGGGGTAATGAGGTTGAAAATAAAGAAATGAATAGGATGATTATAGAACATCTTTTGTGGTGTAATCTGAGGATGGTGACAATTTTTTCCCCGTGTTCAGGGCGGAGAATCATAAGGAAGTCGAGACGAGCAATTTTCCTGGAAGAGGTAGTTAAATGCGATTTCATTACTTATGAAGCTTCTCTGTGCCTTCCCGGTAGCTTAAAAAATTACGTGTTTTTATGTTGTTTTTTTCCTGCTATTATAGAAACTCTACAAATGGCTGACTCATCTATTGTTAGCTTTGGAGTATCATAGAGACCTCAAGGTAAAAAAACTTGTTGTAATCGGCGAAATAGAAAAGCCTTCTTAGCATGAAACATTTTTAACGTGAACTATTTTGAATTCAGTTATGCAACATATTCATCACAAAGGACAACGACATCAGGTTAGGTAAGAATGCCCGAACAATTGCTTGATTGGGTCGTATTTGCTTCTTTACTATCCTTCAAATTCACTTGATTGTCACAGGTGATTTTGGATTAGGAAAATTGCTCGATGCAGAAGGCCTTGCTTCCTCGGTATGAATTTCTATTGCGGCAAAATGAACCTCTTACTTACATGCAAGTTTCGACCATCTACTGTCACCTAACAATCGATTCAGCATATCTATTTAGCAAGAGAGAAATCCCTTCTCCCTCCAAGACCGAGAAAACCTAAAAGTTTCTTTTATTTTCGGTCATAGGTACTAAAATGTTGTGGTGGTCATCTTCCATTTTATCAAAAAAAATGTTGTGGTATTCGTCATATTACAAAGCTCCTGTCTCCATAGCACCTAGCTTAATGCATTTGAGAAAATGACGTCGAGCTGTACAACTAATCCTTAATTTTGGAACAAATTTCATGTAATAGGTATCTGGCACACCAAACGACATGTGCCCTGAGCTCCTTGCCGGCATAGCCTATGGCTATAAATCTGATATATGGTCGCTTGGTAAGAAATAAGAATGTTGATGAAGCAATGTATTTCATCTCTTAACATCATGTCCCTAATACTAACACTTTAATGTGATTTTAGATACTGTATGTTTGACATTGTTGCACATCAACCCCCGTTTAAAGCTTCTGTAAGTTGATTTTTCAGCTATCTGAACTTCGTAAACAATACCTCAAAAAGTTATACTTGTTACGCTAAAAAAAAGAAAAGTTCTCTATCCTAATATCTTCTATATGATATACTGACAATGTAAATCCAACAGGACAAAACTGGACTTATCAACAAAATAAACTGGGGTTTGTTCTCACCACTTCCGATTATATACTCCTCCACCTTGTAAGTATCTTCCTTCTCAGCACGCCACAAGTATAACAAATCAGTCAGTTGACAAAGAGGATTTATTCTTGCAGGAAATAGATAATAAAAAGCATGCTAAGGAAAACTCCAGAACACCGACCTACAGTGAGTGAGAGCTACATATGTTCAAATGTTATTCTTTCTGTTTCAATCTGTTAAGTCTTATTTTCCTTTTTAGTCCGTTTAAAAGTGAATGTTTATTTCCTTTTACAACAACTCCTTAATTCTAACTTTCTATGTGGCATGTTTAAAGATCACAAACTTAAATTACATTTTGATACATTCTGCATAGCTTTATTTAAATACCACAAGATTCAAAAGTCTTCTTTTCTTTCTTAAACTTCGTGCCAAATCAAAACTAGAAAAACAAAATGAAACAGAGGGAGTATTAAACTGAGATTCATCTTGATATATTTTTTTACCTCTACTTATAGGTTGTCGAGCTGTTGAAACATCAACATTTGCAACCAGACCTCCTCTTGTGTCACAACCCTTCATCTGCGTTTCTTCCTGTGAAGTCCCCGAGCAGTGCGAAAGAGAAAACATGACCATCACATGGAAAATCTATCAGTCCGAGAGGTAGAAAAGACAGACAGTTGAAGCTAAAAGAGAAGAGAACTGTCCTTTACTTTGACGAAAGTGATAACATTCAGCCATGAAACTTATCTGACAATTATAACACGTTCCGAGCCAAACTTGACACTAAGAGAGTAAATCCAACAAGCTACTCGGTTAGGATCTCTCAAGATAGTGAGGATTCTAAAAGTGGGGAGATGAGTGAGGCCGCTTTTGCAATGGATATGATCAACAGGAGACTATCTCACAAACAGAAACTACGATCACTCCAAACTCGTCAAGTTCAATGGCAAAAACATGGTACGAGGAACAACAACATGTTTCTCCGGAGCATGTTAGTCGATTTGATGAGGGTGATACGAAAAATAACAAGACAAAAGAGCTTGAGGTGTTTAGCAGTCCACTGGACCATGAGGAAGAAGATATAGTGAAATGTATCTCCGCAAAATCAAGCAGAATGACATTGTCTGATGGAAGATTCAACGATAAAACACGATCCTTCGATGAAGAAAGCACTTCATCTAATTCACAGTCGGCAAAACCAGATCCAGAGGCAGCACCAAGATGTTGTGTTGCTGAAACTAAAAATGGTAGCGAGTGTAGAGAAGTTTCTATTTATTTCTTATTAACTGAAAGAGATGGTTCACTTCTACACAAAGATGAGATATAAAAGAAAGCAACCGTGGTTTATGACACCAAACAGGCTAAGAAAGACGCTCTTTGAGCATTGGATGATAAGGTTTCACAGCTCAAGTCACTAGGTGCATTAGCTAGTAAGGAGGACAAAGACGACTAGGGTAATCCCACTGAACAAAGAGCTGAAGCTTTAGAGTCTCTTTTGGAGGTTTGTGCACGACTACTTAAGCAGGAAAAAATTGATGAGCTTGCTGGTGTGATGAAACCATTCGGGGATGATGGAATGTCGTCTAGAGAAACAACAATCTGGTTGACAAAAAGTCTCATGACTGCACAAAACTTGTCTAAGGGGTCGTGATATTGCACAAAACCTGTCTTTTGACCTATGGAACGAGCCTCTGTCTAACGTAAATCATCAAGTATTGTTGGACTAAACTATTCCTCGAGGCTTAACGTGGTTGAGCATCCCTTAGTTTTGATTCTATTGTTGTAGGACAGTTGATGGAGCTGTGAAGATTATATATAATGTACTTTTAAAGTTGATTTCTACTATATGATGATACTTACCACATTTTCTACTGTTAGTTTTTTCTCAAAAACTACCTTTAGACAAAGATTATACATTTCTTCAGCTTCTTAGATATGATTGTGTTATTATCGAAGTCGATTTCTAATATAGTCACTCAACTAATAGTGATATCTCAAAAAGTCACGTTCAGAGAAACAAGAAGAAAAGTGATTTTCTGAGATAATAACTATTAGCTGAGTGACTATCTAAGTGGTCAGCGCGATATTATAGTTGTCTTATAGAAAAAAGTATCAACAATAAAATTGTTCCATTTAATATTCCATTCCTCCAACCTCAAGCCTCTTGTGAAATGAATTCAATATTTAAAAAAAATAAAAATTATTTATACTATTATTATTGTTTCCCTCAAGCACATCTTGCCAATTTATAATAATTCTATCTTGATTGTCATAATTTATTGGTATGATGTTACTTTTCTCATACTTTTCCTTGTCCCGTTCAAAGTCGTCTTGCTCCCTTTCCCTATCAGATATCCTACCACTATCACGTTCATGAGACTTTAGTCTTCCTTGATCCTTACTCTTGATAAAATTTATTGTCCTTTATCTGTGACATTTATTTTTCTTTCATGTCATTGATTTGTTTTTTCTATTTATACTTTACTGTTTATGGCCATTGACTGGTGTACACTGTATTTGAAAGTTTGCATATGAAGTTTTCTTGGTATTGATATCCTCACTTTAGGATGTTATTCATTGAGACAATGGTAACTTCCGTGTTATGTTTGTTAAATTTGGTGTTCTGTGACTCACTCTCACTGTTGTTGAGTGACTGAACATTTAATCATAAGATGATAGTCTGATGATCTGTGTTGATGTTGAAATATCACAGAACATGGGATAGCCATTAAATATGTACTTCTGGTGAAGAGAGAGTTGAGAAAGGAGAAACGTAAGGTTGTGAATGGTGGGAAAGCAAATAGGAGTGTGTCATCTGTGTTGACCTACTTAAAAAAATGAAAGGGTCGGGCTGTTAAATTTACTGTTTTATGGTGGTTGTTGAAGACTAGATTCTTGAAGAGCTCTATGAGAGGTGCATTGCATCAGCTTGATATTTTCTGGAAACTAAGTATTCGGTGCGGGAGTAAATAAGTGCAGAAACTAAAAACAAAATTGTAGGAAATTGTTTTGTTGTGTATTTTCATTTTTGTGGTAATACATGTGAAGTGGAAGTACGTTGAAGCTGAGGTGGACAATATTCAATACTCGAAAGATTAACAGAAAACAGTTTGTTGTGGAGTGAACTTCAGATCATGGTGCTTCTAAAAGAATCAAATATTCAAGACAAAGTGAAATGGACATGTTCTACTCATGTTTAGAGTTTGTAAAAAATATGCATGTTATACTGCTTGTTCAGACATACAGTATTTTCTTACTTGATTTTGCTGCATTCGAATTTGGAAAGAAAATTACACGACTGACTTGTTAATGTAGGCTATCATATCATGTGCTATGTCAGAAATGCACTCCTATCAATGTACTGTGAGTGTGAAGTATTGACGAGGCATATGACGCGTTAGAGGAAATAGCGGAGAAGGATGTTGTCACTTGGGTAGCTCACTGTCTCAATCAATTTTCAGTTCTAAACAAAAGAAGTTTGATCTTTGTAGTTGTGTTTGTTAGTTTTTCCAATTGTAAGATGATATATGTGGAAAATGGGGTCCCTCTAAATTCTTGTTTTCTTTAACTTTAGCTTTAAAGATCCAATTTTTACTCGAGAAATCACAGTAATATGAAAAATGAGTTGTCGAAGAAAACTGGTTTACTTATGTAGAACCAACCAAAAAGAATAAATTGCTCTCTGTGGTTTAAAATAATTTTGATACTGTAAAAATAAAAGGGTGAAAGTTTAAATTTTGATTGAAGTGATAAGACTTTTACTTTAAAAAAACAAATACTAAAAAAGAAGTATTAATATATTTAAAATCAAGTGGGTCCAAAAAGGGTAAAAAGGTATTTGTGCCTTTAAAAATTTTCCAAATAAGGAAAGAAGACATTTATTTTGGGACGGACAAAAAAGGAAATGGCGACACATAATTTTGGTCAGAGGTAGTAATAGATTTTTGCATATGCATCCATTTAAGCTTATTGGGTTTCCTTTCAAATTGTTCTTACATTTCAACCATTTTTCATTTTGTTCTTGTAAAGTTCTACTTCAAACAGATGTTCACGAAGGGATAGTTCTTAATATTCATAAATGCAAAAGCGCAAGTACAATAAGTCGAATCAGATGCAGAATCAATGATTTGTACAAAATACTTTGATTGACATTATTGAGTCTAAGAGTTATCACATGAGAACAACACTGATAGACTTGCAACAAAGTCTCAAAAAGAGGAGCTACTAATAGTTCCATCCAAATTTAGCTAGAACTGTTGAGGTCTAAATAAACTTCATCTACTAATTCTTGGAGAATATGCCTAGCAACTTCAGTGCCATATTCATATTCTTCAATCTCGAAGTCCGTACAATTACCCAAAGAATGGCTCATATCCCATTCTATTAGCTCGTCTGGGATCAAACCAACAAATTCTGTCCACTCATCGACCTCATCAATAATATCAACAATCAAAATCTCTTTGGTCATAGTTGATGGTAGTTTGGTACAGGTTCTGAATCTCTTTGGTCTAGGTACTCTAATAGACAATCAAAGGTGAATCCTTTGAGATGATTCATCTATTTTAGGTCATTACAACCAAGCAACTCACCAAAAGCCATCCACAGAAAACTCTAAAACATTTCATGTTCATTGAGGAGAAAATGGCTCACAGAGAACCCATCCTCTACAGGTAGATCCTGCTGTTGAGGTGTAGTTCCAAATATGAGTTCAGTATTCAAAATGACCTGCTTTGCGTAGCTGAGTTCGCTTCCGTTTAACTAATCAGTCTTGCTTAGCACTCTAGAAACGTTATAAATCAGTTCTCTGCAACTCCTCCTGGTGGATAATGAGGTCTCACAATCCGAAAGATCTCTATCAGGTTCTGGAAAGAGTGGTTCATCATCAATAGAGTCCATTGATTCAGCAAGCACTTTTTCCTCTAGAAGAAAACAAGCATCATATTTATTAGAAGCATGGATGCATGAAATCCAAGTTCAGAGTTGTCTTATTTTTTAATTTATGTTTTTGAGGGAAAGAAAGAAAGTATGCAAATAGAAAGGAAGCTCTAAACCTTCGCAAACCCGGTTCTAAACTCTTTGTTTTGGCCATCTCAAAATCCATATCTTCTTTATCAGATCCGCCAGGTCGAGCACTAAGTTTGTCTGCCACATTGCTCCAAGTTTTAGAAGATGAAGCCTTTTGGGGCTTACTGCCCGATCCTGCTAGCATCGATTCCAAACCCATAAGACTAGCAACCAAACTTGGAGCTTTCATTTTGCGCTTTCCTTCACAATGTGTAGTGGTCATTTCATTATTCTTTGCATTTGGAAAACCCCCACTGTTCTCATCAGCAATCTACATTGTTCATAGAAGAACCAGAAATAATAAAAACAAAAACTTTCCTGTCAGGCTAACATCTGAGACAAATAGAAGAAAAACAAAGCTAAATGTGTGAGTATAGTTCAAGAAATGAGTACCAAACGAATCTTTGGCTGCTTCTCATCCCCTCCAAACTTTTTTGAAGCTTGTTTCGAGCAAGCTATAAGAATATAGCACAAAAAAACAAATAATTTAGCCCTCTAGCAAGAATCACCTTCAAGAAATTAACCATTCTGCTTTAAAAATGAGTGAAATGTAGTAGTAGCTAACCTGCTGAAAGCAGTTTCTTTGGAAACAGCTTCTTGGCAAATCTACGGTTCCAATCAAAGAGCTGAAAAAAATGCCCTCACAACCACAAGGCCTTTGAGGTTGTCTCCCAGTAATAGTGGCTAAACTATCATTCATTTCTCTAGCTGAGCTATCATTCATCCTTCAAAATCCTCTCTTAAATTTGTTCACCTTTTCTCCCACTGTGATGAATGTGATTCACACACTGTCTTCCCAATAAGATTCTATCAAACATTATCTTCAGATTAATTTGGAAAGAATTAAACAAAAGACCCCCACTGGCCCCTCTGCCCACCACATCACTCACCCTCCTTTGCCCAAAAAAAGAAAATGGAGAAAAAGAACTTACATTTTCATGCTAGAAACAAAGCAAAAACCCAACAAAATATCAGAAAGAAAGTAGAAACTAGCTATGAAAAGTAAAACACTGAGCTGTGTTCAATTATGACAAAACTTTCACTAGAAACCACAGTCAAACAAAGTAACCATAGAACAAGAAAATACAAACAGCAATACCCAGAATGTCTTCAACTTACATCAAATGTGCTAATATTCAAGAAAATAACTAGAACTGGTTATAGTACACTCTAGTAAGCTATTCTTTTCTTTTTTTAATCTTCTTTATAACAGTGAAAAAAGCAAAATCATAATTATTTTAAATTAGTTCCTATAGACATGTTTTCTATGCTTTGCTATCACAAATGCTATAGAATAAGAAAAGAATGTGTTGATAGAGACTAACCGATTAGGCACCAAACAATAATAATAGAACCCAAAGCAATTGCAGCAAGGACATGACCGAATGTTTTTCGAAATCCAAAGTGCCAAAGAACTTCAAAGTACTTTTAAGAGAAAATAGAGAGAGTAATAGTGGAGGAGAAGTTTGTTCTCTTTGAGAAAGAAAATGGTGAGTTTATATAGTGAGGAGGGCCTTCCATAGTCCCAAATAATGAAGGAAGAATAATATTTAATGGAGGAAGAATAACATATAATGAATCAAACAAAGGGATTGTTCCCTTAAATTGATGGGGGTAAATCAATCCATTCCACCAATCATACTATAGTTGCCATAAATAAATAAACAGACATCCCCTCACACGTTAATTATGGTAAATTTAGATGAGGGGGTGTCTGTTAACTAAGTAAGGCAAAAAAAATAAAAAATCAGTTACTGACATTCTTTTCTCAAATCAAATTGGTACAGGATCATATCCAAACAGTCAAAACGTGCACATATTAGCCTTATTAAATATTTATGAAAAAATCCTCGAATCGTCACATACATGCTTTTATAATACAAAATTAAATTAAGCAGAAACTAACCAGACTAATATTACTGAGGCTCTTCCCATTAATACTTGTGGGAAATCAATTAAAGTGAAAGAATATATCAATCATACACAAATTTCCTTTTCAAATTATATGCTAATTAAGGGAAATATAAAATCACACAAAATTCAGTCAAATCCAATAAAGGAAAGATCGGTTAAGCAAATCAGTCATACAAATTATTTATTTACCAAAGAAAAGAAGAACTACCATGTAGTGATCATATAATCAAGGAAAACGATAATTAATAGTACTTAATTTTTTAGAAGAAAATTGACACAAGAATCAATCAAAAGTAATTACTTACCATAAACCATTGGTAAAGTAATCAGCCACATCTCTCAATTAAAGATAGTATATAAATCAATCAACTGTAAATTCTCAATTAGGCAAAGTCAAGAATTTTAAAACCCGTCACAAAGGAAAATAATCATTCATTTAACACGATAGTAGTAACACAACTACAATAACGCGATTACAAAATTTAAACATGCCAAAAAAAATAGTCAATATTACCAAGCAACAATCTACAGTGATTAGTAATGAGCATCTTGTCAGAAAGTTAAAACCAAGTCACAAAAGAAGTTGGGATTTTCTTACCCATATTGACTAAGAGGCATAAAAAATGTGAAGTTGCAAGAAGTTAGGCGTGTTTTCACATACTAGAGAGGGATGAACAAATTGACTCACCATTCAAGTTAAGCGTCACGAAATTTCAATCAAGCAGTACATGCAAATAGGGTCGAATAAAAATCACACACTTAAAATCAACACATTTATTCAGCAAAAATCAAATGTGGCGACACTCGATTCGACGAATATTTCTATGAGAGACAAAGATGAAGAAATAGTACTAAAGTTCACACACATATTTCGAACACGGGATCAAACCTGAAGATGGATTCTCTCAGAATCCGTCATTTTCGATAAGGAAGGGTTGCATGGTTGGAACGCCGAAGGGGTTTGCCGGAGGTATCGCTGTGGGGAAGGAGTCGAGGCTGTGTCGCGGTTGTTGGACGTTTACCGAAGGGGAGAAAGAAGGCGACTGGAGGACGGAGCATGGAGTGGCGGCGTGGAGGCTTAGCTGGCCGTCTACGTCGATGGCGGCGCCACTGGTGGCGTTGTTCGCCGGTGGAGAACGAGAAGGGAGGGGTCTGGCCATTGGAGCAGCGGCTGGACTTGCCTGGGGTAGGAGATAGCGGTGCGTATGGAGGAGAAGGAAGAGGTGACGGTGAAGGTTGTTCACTGGAGATGGCGGCCTGGCAACGAGGACTCGGAGCGAAGGGGGTGGTTTGGTGGTCGATTGGTGATGAAGAGATCGGAGGAAAGAGGGGAGAGATCAAGTTTTAAAGGTGTTTGTAGAGAGAGAGAAGAGAGAGGTGGAGAGATAGAGGCAGAAGTTGGGGAAAAAAATTAGAGTTAGGGTTTGTAGGTTTGAAATAGGGAAAGAGAGATCTTTTGATCTCAACCGTTGGATTGGTGTTTGATCGACGGCTGAAATTTAATGTCATGGGGGAATTAAAATGTGGCTTGGATGAAAAATAATGGCTTAAATTGTAAGAAATTGGGTTAAGATTGTAATGGATTGGGTAAAAACAGGCTATAATTGTAAGAAATTAAATAAAATTAGATTAAAAGGTAAATAAAATCATGCAAGGTAATTTTGATTAGGCTGTTATTTAAATTAAAGCAGGAATAATAATAATATATGATAATAGTAATTAAATAATAAATAACAACATTAAATAATAAATAAAAATAAAAAATAATAAAAGATAAATAATACTTTCTTATCACATAATAGAGGGCTGCGTAAATGGAAGGAAGGAGAAAAGGGAAGAGGGAGTCATACCGTCACATTTGTATGAATTTTTATTTTTAAACGAGGAAGTCTATTTCGAGAAAAATTAATTGAATGTTAAAGAGTTTGTGCAGACCGAATATATTGGGACAGCATGGGGATGTCAATTGTTCTTGGTAAGGATATCCTCACTTTAGGATGTTATTCATTGAGACAATGATAACTTCCGTGTTATGTTTGTAAAATTTGGTGTTCTGTGACTCACTCTCACTGTTGTCGAGTGACTGAACATTTAATCATAAGCTGACAGTCTGATGAACTGTATTTATGTTGAAATTTCACAGATAATGGGCTAGCCATTAAAGATGTACTTCTGGTTAAGAGAGAGTTGAGAAAGGAGAAACGTAAGGTTGTGAATGGTGGGAAAGAAAATAGGAGTGTGTCGTCTGTGTTGACCTACTTAAAAAAATGAAAAGGTCGGGCTGTTAGCTTTACTGTTTTGTCGTGGTCGTTGGGGACTAGCTTCTTAAAGAGCTCTATGAGAGGTGCATTGCATCAGCTTGATATTTTCTAGAAACTAAGTGTTCGGTGCGGGAGTAAATAAGTTCAGAACCAAAAAACAAAATTGTAGGAAATTGTTTTGTTGTGTATTTTCATTTTTGTGGTAATACATGTGAAGTGGAAGTACGTTGAAGTTGAGGTCGACAATATTCAATACTCGAAAGATTAACGAAAAAAAGGGTTTGCTGTGGAGTGAACTTCAGATCACGGTGCTTCTAAAAGGATCAAACATTCATCAAGACAAAGTGAAATGGACATTTTCTACTCATGTTTAGAGTTTCTAAAAAATATGCTTGTTATACTGCTTGTTCAGACATACTGTATTTTCTTACTTGATGTTGGTGCATTCGAATTTGGAAAGCAAATTACACGGCTGACTTGTTAATGTAGGATATCATATCATGTGCTATGTCGGAAATGCACTCCTATCAATGTACTGTGAGTGTGAAGTATTGACGAGGCATATGACGCATTAGAGGAAATAGCGGAGAAGGATGTTGTCTCTTGGGTAGCTCACTGTCTCAATCAATTTTCAGTTCTAAACAAAAGAAGTTTGATCTTTGTAGTTGTGTTTGTTACTTTTTCCAATTGTAAGATGATATATGTGGAAAATGGGGTCCCTCTAAATTCTTGTTTTCTTTAAATTTAGCTTTAAAGATCCAATTTTTACTCAAGAAATCACATTAATATGAACAATGAGTTGTCGAAGAAAACTGGTTTACTTATGTAGAACCAACCAAAAAGAATAAATTGCTCTCTGTGGTTTAAAATAATTTTGATACTGTAAAAATAAAAGGCTGAAAGTTTAAATTTTGATTGAAGTGATAAGACTTTTACTTAAAAAAACAAATACTAAAAAGAAGTATTAATATATTTAAAATAACGTGGGTCCAATAAGGGTAGACAGGTAATTGTGCCTTTAAAAAATTTCCAAATAAGGAAAGACAACATTTATTTTGGGACGGACAAAAAAAGAAATGGCGACACATAATTTGGGACGGAGGGAGTAGTATTTTTATTTGGTTCGAAGAATATCATATGCCTCAGCAGAGAAGTAAAGTTCTGCTCTCCTCTCTTTCTCTTACGTATCTAGTTCTATAGCTTAACCCTTACTTTTATGATGTAAGGGCAGAACGCATGTCAAAAGTTATTTAATTTCGCTATTATGAGTATTTTTGGGGGTGTTGGAGACTTAATTAATAAGTATTAATACTATGTAATATTTATGTCTATTAACATTCAAAAATGGAATTATAAAATATTATTTTTTTAAAGTGAGCTGGCCTGTAAGGCCCGCAACCCACAGAGTAATAGTGTGGGCTTGATATTTTTTGGCTCATCATTTTGATAGGCTAGCCCAACCTGACCCGTCAAACTCAAAGCTCATGTGGACTAGCTCGGATGGGCTGAGCCAACCCGTATTGACATCTCTACAAAAAAAAAACTCTACATTATTGATACTCATAGGACACTTGGGAATCTTGAAGAATGCATGGAGGCGAATTCAGGATTTCAAAACCCGTATGTATGAATGTGAAACTCATCAAGATGACCTAAATTATGCATATTATACTAGACAAGGTTGCCCAGAAATGGGGAAAAAACAAGAACAAATTCCATGAAAATGTGTACTAAGATCATAAATAACTTACACACCAGGATTATCTAGGCTCTAGGGTACACCCCACCCCCACGTGAAACTTTTATCGTCACCCTGTAAGACCAGGCCAACTTATCTAAAGATAGACATTGCTTCAGTTCATACAACCTTTCGATCGGTGCTTGTTAGATCTTATTAAGCTTTTCTACTTCGACGATAGGATTTGCTTTTGCTATTGCATTCAGATCAGCATTCCTATAATCAAACGGGCAGTTGTGTTTGTCTGAATAATGATGAAATGCGCAGAAAAGTTCACCACATTTGCAACTGAAACCCGTTAAGCCCACATGCTTACGACAAGTTGTGCACTTTTTCAGACCCTCTTTTTACTTCACTTGTGAAATCTAAGAGTCTAAATCTGCAGATGTAATCGCGGCACCTACAAGAGAAAGTTTTGATTCATCGCTACTTGAGCTTCTGCATATGCCGTCTTGGATGGATGCAGCTGCAAGCTTTGCATGTTCCTGCTTCAGTAGTATCATGTCCTTTTGACACTTGGAACATATATTCATCGTAGCTGCACTACCGAAAAACCCACAATCGTTGATGCAGAGGACGAGGTTTTCTGGAGCTCGGCAACCTGTCTCTTTAGATGACTCCATTTCTGCAGTTAACAAGTCACGTTAAACACCACAAGTTCGTTAAGTACATCACGAAACAACAAAGGGACAAACAAAAACTTCAACCAAGGAACATCGCGATTATGAAATGTAAAGCAATTCAGAATAATATGTACATTCAATATCTCGTACTTGCTAGATTTTTGTTACTGGAACCATTTGACATGCTTAACAGTTTAAACAATTAGCCACAACTAGTGTAGAATTGTCAAAATGAGGGCCTTTCACTGTTAACATACTAAGGAAGCTTTAATTCGATCACTAAAATGACAAATTAAAATACAACATGGAGGCTACTAGTAGAAAAAACTGCAGCTCTTTCCTACATCTCACAAGAAGATTTTTAGAACAACAAGCTTAAAAGCCAAAACTGATGTTGCTAAACTAGATAAGATTGCACCACTTAACAGAAATCTTGATCACATAACAGAAACATGGGAGGCCTGTTAGCTGAGAAACATCCAATTAGTCCTTAACCGGTCATGTTACCTAGACACATTTGCAGTTACTTGGACTCAACATTGTTATCACTTTTCAGCATATACCAATATTCGAGTACATCCTGCATGTGAGCTGCGAGATTCAACAACCGAAGTTCAAATAAGGTACTGCCTATCTCAATTTATACTAGAGGCATGCTAAAATGAGACCCTCTCAGCTCAACTCTAGCTTCCTCGGCTCATTACCCCTTTATAAGAGACCAAAGCATAGTATTTACTCTAATAGACTTGCGAAGGTGACCCTCTCGGCTCAACTGCTGATTATCAAGATTCAAGCGGTAACGTTATTTTTTTGGCTTGATGATTTCTCTTAATAACCAATTATGATCACATATTCTAGACTGGCATGACGAAACCAGTTCAACTATCATGCACAGTTACCAAAAAACAAGCAGATTGTAAAAGACCAAAGAAATGGATTAGCTCTTGAGATAGATCACAGCTATCTGATCACTTTCTAGCTGTTGTTATCTACTCTGGTTGGCATGTATTCTAATAATCGTTTCCCTGTAAGAGACGAACACAAAAATTTCTCAACTATTGCTTACTACTACTCAGTCTGGTGAACTATTCATTTTCTTGAATTAGTAAGTGGTGTTATCCATAAGATAAAAATAACCAATAACCATCTTTTGGCTAACCTAGCCTCCTCCTTCCCTCGAACCAACTAGGGGCCATTGAGTGTCATATACACCCTCATGTCTGGACCGGTATGTGGGGGGAGTACTCTAGCATCTTCAATAGCCAACAGTTCCCTCTTGCAAACTCAAAGAACCTGAAAAACCAATTCTTCTAACAAATAACTAGCTTAGTACTTATGAAGAACCTAAAACTTAGCTAACCATAATTCAGCAGATAAGAAAGAAATTAAAGGTATAACCAAATTTGCACAACAAAGTTTAAGGATGTTCTTGTGACTAGATCACATCACAAGAAAAATCAGTCCACTAAATCTCACAAAAGCTTGTTGCTCGGACTCCTCAAAAATACCCAGGGTGCATGTTGGATCATCCAAAAATAGTGCAAATTCATATGATCTGACACAGGTACAACAACATTTTAAAGAGTCCTAGCAGCATAGCACAGAAGTACAGAATTCAACAACGACAATATTAAAGCATAAGAGCTCTTGGCATTTTATATTGGGGTAGACTAGAGCTATAGTTTTTCCTAACGTTTCAGCAAAACTCAATAGCTTCAGCTCAAACTCTGTATTCGTGTTTAATATATATAAATAATGAATAGAAAACCCACTAAGCTGCATTTTTTTCGCCTTTAATGTATAAAAACTAAACTTCTTTTCATCAATTCAAAAAGTAAATAAAAAAATACCACAACCCTTATAATTAAACACCATAACATGCAAATACACAAAGACTATATGATTAGTCCAAAATCATATAAATTACAAAAAAATTGAACAATTAGAGAAAAAAAGAAACTATGTTTGAACTTTGACATGCAAATAAACATGCATAATTATAGACCTTGATGAAAAAAGAAAATAAAACAAAACAAAACAAAACAATTGAATTTATTAGAAAATTATAAAAACAAAATATTAATAAGAAAATTAGACAAGACCTTAGGAATTTATTAGTCATGAATGTACAAATAACATACCTTAATAGAAGAATTGGAGAAATTGAAAGGTGAATTTTAATTTTTTTTTTTTTTTTTGGTCAAAGAATTTTAAGATGATTAAGGAGGAGCTCCAAAAGGAAAGAAAATGAAAATGATACTACTTTCCTTTTTTAGGTGTTTCAAAAATCAAAACAGACAAACCTCCTTCTAAGATTAGAAATACTTAATTAACATTTTAATTTGATGTACATAGATCTTATATCTATCTAAAAGGTAGAAATATTATTTCGATATACGAAGGTTCAAGAAAAAGAGGTACTAATAGGTAAAAAAATAATGGATAGTGATAAAAATACATATAGTAACAAAATATATAGTAACATTAATAAGATAACATGATTGTTGAAATACAAGATACAAATAATATCTGAAATTGAAGGACCGAAAACTACATAAGAAATAATGTAACTACTAATGTAGACATTAAACAAGACACACACTGCTATCAGTTAGGTTCAACATTTATTCTTTTAACATAATTTTATGGCACTTGATTGTTATTTTTTTATGTTACGTTTATTTTGTTCATGCTCCAAATTCTATAAATTCTAGGCCTCGTTTGGCCATGAAAATTATAATTTTCTGGAGTTGAAGTTGAAGTTGTGTATGTTTGACCATGAATACAAATTGGAGTTGTTTTTGAAATTTTTGTGAGAGAAGTAAAAGTTTACTTGTTTTCACTTTTTCAAATAAAATTCTAAATTGTATTTGGAATTTCCATGGTGTTGAAGAATCTCACATTGAATTTAGTAAAGGAATATGTAATCTCTTTACATGACAAACTTACGATGTATCACCACAATTTAGTACATATTCTTATAATATTCTGGTGAATGAACTTTTTTTAATCCGGTATCCACGTTGAGACTCCAACTAGCCAAATTCGCGTTATATAAGGTCTATTTAAAGGAAATAACTCCCTAACATAATTCATTATATCAAGAACGCGAATTTGAGACCATTACAGATGGAGGAACTCTTATTCATCCCTCCACAATACTTGTTATTCAATGAATGAACATGCCATAAATCTCTAATATTATAAATATCCTTGTGTAACATCTCAAACCCATGTTACACCATACTAGTACTTTACCTTGTATTGATAACAAGACAACAAGTTTGAAGAAACATGGGCAGACATAAGTTCAGATGGGCTATGTAGGATGCATTGATTGATTTAATTTGTGTCTATTCTAAGCAATCCAACCCATAAGTTCATAGGTTACATATTTTTTTGCTCTTTCACTCTTCATCAATAAAAATGGCTTATTATTAGCATAATTTTTTTGACCTCTTATTTAGTTGGCACAAGATTCCATCTCTATTTATGGAAAATTTGGACCCAAATTAAGGTCCTTTTGGTCATGAAAATTATAATTTTTCGAAATTGGAGTTGGAGTTGAAGTTGATGTAGGGGTTGTATTTGACCATGGATATAAATTAAGAGAAAATACATAAAGTACCCCCTGATCTTGTCCGACTTTTTTAAAAAAGACACCTAAACTATACTTTCGACCTACTACCCCATGGAATCTTACTAAAATCGTTGTAAATACACCATTTTGATGAAAATTTCAGCATTCCTCTTTTTTTAAAAGGCATGTGTTTGGCACTTTCTCCTTCTTCTTCTAGTTCACTGGTCTTTCCTTATTCTCTTTCATTACTTCTTCCATTGTTGTTGACCTTAAATTGAATTATTTTCTAAAGTACACATCAATTGTTCTTCCTATTAAATTGAATTCCAAAAACTAAAGATTTCATTCAATTGAGGAATGCGGAGAACAAGTTTTTGGAGATGGAAAGGATGTGATTCCACCGATAACAAATTGGTATATTGATTACTATTTCAATAGTGGAGTTGAAAACAATTTTACTGATCCTTTTGCTTAGATTAGCATATTTTCCAACAAAAATTTAATTTTTCATAGTGGGTTTATCATCGAAAAGTACCTTCTCGACGGAAAAAATGATCTCTACAATATCATATCTTTTTTACCCTTTTTAAAAATCTTTATCATTCTTCAATTCAAGATGAACATAAGAATACTGTTGCAGACCGTTGGTGAATCTTAAATTGTGGAAAGCTCTCAGGAAAAGCATAAACCTCACAATAGGGATAGACAACACGATCCCAAGCACAATTGTGCTCTCCTTCCGATTTTTGTGTGTGTAGTGTCGGCGTGTGAGTGTGTGTTTTTCACTGAGTTGTTGTGTGTGCGTGAATGGAGTATTGTGTGAAGTTGTGAGAGTGTGTGAATGGAGTATTGGAAAGATGAGGAAGACATCAATGGAGAAGAAGGTATTTTTAAATTTTTGGATAAATAATTTATACGTGGCAACTTTTATTTCCACTTTAAGTTAAATTTTAACCATTCACGCGCCTGGTGTGCGTGTCTACACGCATAGGAAAAATTTAAGTCAAAATGGTGTATTTACAACGGATTAAGTAAGAATCGTGGAGTAATAGGTTAAAAGTAAAATTTAGGTGTCTTTTTTAAAAAGTCAGACAAGATCAGGGGGTACTTTAGGTATTTTGTCATAAATTAAAGTTTCTTTTGAAATATTGTGAGAGAAGTAAAAGTTACAAATACAATATTTCAGAATTGTATTTAGAATTTTCATGGCCAAACACATCTTGTTTTCAATTTTTTCACTAAAGTGAAATAATTTTTCAAAAAAATATAAATAATTTTCATAGCCAAACGACTACTAATTGTTGAGATGCCTAAAAGAACTCAACTTCCTTCGTTTTTAAATAAGTGGTTTTTATTTTAGGCCTTCGTTAAGAAACTACACACTTATAGAAAGTAAAAATTGTTTTACTAATTTGTCTTTAATAAATGTATTGAAAAGAATATAACTTTTTCTTAGTTTTGGAGTTTTGCAAAAAAAAAAAAATATTTATAGGAAAGGTAAATTTGAAAAACATCATCAATGATTTCTTGATTATATAAAATATTTTTTATTTAAGTATATAATAAAAGAACTAAAAAATCAATTATTTAGAAATGGAGGGAGGACATTATATTATTGATACTCAAAGGAGACTTTGAAAATTGCAAGAATATCCTTTGGATTTGAATGAAAAAACAAAAACAAGTTGGTAATAAGTAGGGACAATCCATTATCACACTCCCTCCATTTCAAACTGAGATGACACATTGATTAAAAAAAATAATTAATAATATGGATAGTTTACCATAATACTCCTATTAAATGATGTTTACATTTTAATTTGAAAAAAAAGTAATTAATGCAAAGGGTAAAACATGAAAAAAATATTTGTCTCTTCTTGATTAATGAAAAAAAATAAATGAAATGGAAAATCAAATTAGAAAATTTAGAACGGAGGGAATATATCTTTTCGATTGTATTATATGGCTCCCTATTCAAGATGTTTAACCAATTACACAAAATTGGAATAAACTTAAATTCAAAAATTAATAAGTGAGGTGAAAATTGTTCAAAACTTTAATATGAGGAGGAGACCAACTAGTATTTTATAGTACATAATTAATGCAGAAATCTAACACCTGATAATACAGGCAAAGTCAGGATTTCTGCTGAAGGAGTTCAAAATCTGAAAAAAAACTCACCGAAAGAGGTTTAACGTCTATAATATATACATAAAAATTATTTTAATCATATATTAATAATATATCATATTACTAGTTTGGCTCCGCCTCTGCCTGATAATTGAAGCATGGATAGTATAATATAATGTTTAACATATGAGAAATAAGAATTGAGAGAAGTCTAGCTCTAATATCACGACAAAAAAAATGAACCTTGAATCAAATTAAACTTAAAAACTAATAGCGAGATAAGAATTGTCCTACACCATCATATAACGAAACAATGTATATATATGGGATATCTGACATAGCTTTTTTTAAACATTGTTTGTGTAATTTACCCCATCTTGCGAGAATACACTGGATATATTATTGTTGTATTGTTTATGTAATTTAACATAATTATTATCACAAAATTGTATACCTTAATTTTAAAATAACTAGTTTCACTTAATTATGTGAAGCTCTCTATTAATAATTCTCTTTTAGTTGATTTGATATAGAATAAAAGTTATGTTATTTACATGATTCTTTTCATGATTTTTTTTTAAGAATCATATTTCATAAAATCAAGTTAAAGTAAGTTGTTGCCTGAATGAGAGAGAATAAAATAAAAAGGATCCAGCAAGTTATGGAAAATCCAATTATATTTTATATGAGTTTATAAATTTATAGATAGCGCTTTCTCTTCAAGAAGTTCTATATAGCGTGAATCTAAATTCAAGTCCTCGAAGTAAGGAAAGATTCAACATGGAGCGCTTCTCTTTCGATATACAAACAGTCTGTAATGCGTAATCGCAAATTCAAATGAGTCGATCAGTAAAACTAATTGAAAAAATGAAAAAAAAAGTGAGTTATTTATTTCTTTATTTTTTTTTTATGAAAAAGTGCCTAAAATGCCCTTCAACTATCTAAAATAGTGCAAAAATGTCCTTCATCTACCTATTGGGCCTAAACTGTCCTTCAACTTTTTTTCGTACTCATCATTGTGCATTCATAATATATCGTGACAAGCCTTGTCTTCTAGTAGGAAAAAAATAGAGTTCTTCTCACTTTCATGATAATATTATTCTTTCCAATAATTCAAAGAGAAGAGATGAGCAGATATCGATGAATACAGAGCGGGTCAACTTTAGTTGGATCCGTGTTATTTGTCTAGGCGGGTTGGGTTTTGAGATAAAATTAATTAATTTAATTTAATATAAATTGTCCAATAGAAATGTGTCATGTGATAAATAAAGTGGGACCAAAAGGTTGTTGTTAAATAAAAGGGCAAAATTGACTAATAGGTAAACGGGAAGAACATTTTAGGCCCTTTTCCAGATTTTTTTTTTATAAAAATTGTTCAACATTTGATTTATTAAAAATATTTATTCTGTTTTAGCATTATCAAGTGGTGGGTCACAAAATCCAACTACTGATTTTCATATTTCAGTATCACCTTTTTTAGAAATTGCCCTTTTATCTTTTCCACCGACAAAATTTAATTACATATTCTTTTACCATAGAAAACTAATCCCAAATTAATGTGGATAATAATGAGGTTAATTATTTTGTTGTTGCTATTATGTTAATTCTCCATTTCTTTATTTACGTACTTAATTCTGAATATGTTTTACTTGAGTCGAAGCTCAACCTAAAACGTCATTTCTCACTTTACACCTGTAATTAGATTGTAGTTCTGCACGGATGCGTATAGTTAGTGGCGGAGCCAACATCTTAATTAAGGGGGTTCAAAATAAAAAAATGTGAACAAAAGAACTAATCGAATGGGGTTCAACGTCTTCTATATATACATAAAAAAATAATTTTATGTTTGTATATATAGTATAATTTTTCGTCGAAGGAGGTTCAGATGACCCCCCTCACTATTAGCTAGTTTTGTCCCTGCGTATAGCCGTATACATCGTCCTCCCTAGATCCTACTAGTAAAATTATATTACATATGTTATTGTAATAACGAGGGAGAGAAAACATTATAATTAGATTACTTTTGCAAGTAATTAAGATTAGCCAACATATAATCTTATGTCAATTAATCACTTAATTGTAGTGTACAATTAATATTCTTGTTTAAGTAATTAATTCTGTTATTATTTTTTAATTTTATTTTTTTATAATAGGGATTAAATATTTGACTAGTAGCATTTTGGTAGTTGGAATTTGACTTTATTTATTCCTTTTTTTCTTCTTAAAATGGAAATTTAGGCATACCAAAAATATTACATGTTCAATGAGAATTATTGTCAATTAGATGCCAATAGAGTCATCAAATAGCCTAACTAAAGAAAAATAATAAAGACACAATTAAATATTACTTATATAATACCAATTTTAGCACTTTAATAATTAAATCCAAATTAATTGAGGATGGTGATAGGTGACATCATGAAAATGACCTAAAAAAATATTCCATTCCTCCAACCTCAAGCCTCTTGTAAAACGAATTTAATATTTTTAAGAAAGTTTTTTTTATATACTATTATTATAGTTTCCCTTATGCACATTTTGTCAATTTATAATAATTTTATCTTGATTGTCATAATTTATTGGTATGATGTTACTTTCCTTATACTTTTCCTTGTCCCGTTCAAAGTCGTCTCGCTCCCTTTCCCTGTCTGATATCCGACCACTATCTTGTTCATGAGACTTTACTCTTCCTTGATCCTTACTCTTGATAAAATTTATCGTCCTTTATCTGTGACATTTATTTTTCTTTCATGTCATTGATTTGTTTTTTCTATGTTTTGAGTTGTGTGAGTTCAAGAACTTGTTCTGTTGAATCCATGACTGTAATTCTACTGGTGAAGAATGTTTGTCTTAAGTTTTGAGTTAGGTGAGTTCAAGAACTTGTTATGTTGAATCTTTTCTACTATAATTTATCTGTATAGTGTAATGTGTTCCTAACTTTTGAGTTGTGTGAGTTCAAGAACTTGTTCTGTTGAATCCTTGACTGTATGTCTACTGGTGAAGAATGTCTGTCTTAAGTTTTGAGTTGGGTGAGTTCAAGAACTTGTTATGTTGAATCATTTTTACTATAATTTTTCTGTATAGTGTAATGTGTGTCTAAGTTTTGAGTTGGGTGAGTTCAAGAACTTGTTCTGTTGAATCCTTGACTGTAATTCTATTGGTGAAGAATGTTTGTCTTACTGAAAGATTGAATATTTAATTGTAGTTTTACAGTAGGAAGTGTATTGTTTGCCTAAGTTTTGAGTTGGGAGAGTTCAAGAATCAGTTCAATTAACAGAAAAAAACTGAATTTTTATCCTAAGTTGCTCGGACTCTTCAAAAATGTCATGGGGTGAGTGTTGGATCCTTCAAAAGTAGTGCATTTTCGGAGGATCGGATATGGGTGTGGTAACATATTTGGAGAGTCCGAGAAACTTAGTTTTTAACTGTAATTTTACTGTGATGTGTAATGTTGTCTAATCCCCGAAGTAGTGGTAAGGTCTGTGGTACACTTTACCCTCCCCAGACTTCGCTTGTGGGATTCATTGGGTATGTTACAGTTATAATTGTTGTGTAAGGTTGTCCAAATTTTAAGTTGGGTGGGTTCAAGAACTTGCTTGTTCAATTGATAGAAAGATTGAATCTTTAGCTGTAATTTTATTGTAAAGTGTAACGTGTGCCTAAAATTTTAGTTGGACAAGTTCAAGAATAAGTTCAATTAACAAAAATATTGAATCTTTAACTTTAATGAATAATGTTTGTAGTTTTAGAGGTATAATGGACACTCAATAAGTACTTGCAACTTATCTTGCTTTGTCCCAAATCATTTCAAGATCCCAACTCTCAAAATCTTTTTTTTTCTTGCTGGAATGAAGTAAAGGTTTGTTTTTGTAGTTGTTGCAGGGATTTCACTGTTGACCCTGTAAAGATTTCCTTATGTTTTTAAGTTGGGTGATTTCAAGAACCAGTTCAATTAAAAGAATGATTGAATCTTTATCTTTGATTTTATTGCAAAGTGCAGTGTTTGCCTAAGTTTTAAGTTGGATGAGTTTAAGAATCAGTTCAATTAACAAAAAGACTGAAATTTTTTTGTGTACTGAAATTTTTTAGTGTAAGTTTTGAGTTGGGTGAGTTCACGAACCAGTTCAATTAACAGAAAAAACTGAATCTTTAAATGTAATTTGGCTGTGATGTGTAACATGTGCCTAAGTTTTGAGTTGGGTGAGTTCAAGTAGCAGAAAGACTGAATCTTTAGCTGTAATTTTGCTGTGAAGTGTAATGTGTTACTAAGTTTTGAGTTGGGTGAGTTCAAGAATTAGTTCAAGTAGAAGAAAGATAGAATCTTTAACTGTAAAGTTATTTTTGAGTTGGTTGAGTTCAGGAACTTGTTAAATTAACAAACAGTTTGAATCATTTAGTTTTATTGTAGAGTGTAATGTTTGCATATGTTTTGAGTTGGGCGAGTTCAAGAAATTGTTCTGTTGAATCTTTAACTGTAATTTTACTACAAAGTTGT
Organism: Capsicum pubescens; assembly: GCA_030864215.1. NCBI lineage: Eukaryota > Viridiplantae > Streptophyta > Magnoliopsida > Solanales > Solanaceae > Capsicum > Capsicum pubescens. Next base: position 41,125,465 of record CM061546.1, read on the forward strand.
AATTTGTGCCTAAGTTTTGAGTTGGGTGAGTTCAAGAATTTGTTCTGTTGAATCTTTTTTACTGTAATTTTACTATAAAGTGTAATGTGTTCCTAAATTTTGAGTTGGCTGAATTCAAGAACTTGTTCAATTGATAGAAAGATGGAATCTTTAGCTGTAACGTTATTGTAAAAGTGTAATATGTGCCTATGTTTTGAGTTGGGTGAGTTCAAGAAACAGTTTGATTAACAGAATGATAGAATCTTTAACTTAAGTTTTATTGTAGTGTAATGTTTGTCTATGTATTGAGTTGGTGAGTTTTAGAACTTGTTCTGTTGAATCTTTGACTGTTACTTTACTGTAAAGTTGTAATGTTTGCCGAAGTTTTGAGTTGGGTGAGTTCAAGAGCTTGTTTGTTCAAGTGATAGAAAGATCGAATCTTTAGCTGTAATTTTATTATAAAGTGTAATGTGTGCCTAAGTTGATCTGCGGGTGCCTTTCGGAAACAACCTCTCTACCTCACCTATAAGGTGGAGGTATGGACTGCGTACACTTTACCCTTCCCCAGACCCCACTTTTTTGGGAATATACTATTTTTTTTTTGTTGTTGTTGTTTAATATGTGCCCAAGTTTTGAGTTGGGTGAGTTCAATAACTTGTTCTATTGAATATTTGGTTGTAAGTTTCGAGTTGGGTGAGTTCAAGAACTTGTTAAATTGATAGAAAGATTGAATCTATAGCTGTAAGTTTATTGTAAAGTGTAATGTGTGCCAAAAATTTGAGTTGGAAGAGTTCAAGAACTTGTTCAATTGATAGAAAGATTGAATCTGTAGCTGTAATCTTATTATAAAGTTGAATTTTTGTTGTTTAGTGGCAGAATGGAGACTCAGAAGAGTGATACGGATAACAAGTTAGATGATTATGAAGTGATAGAACAGTTAGGAAGAAGAACTGTCGGAACTACATTTCTTGTTCTCCATCGTACTGAGAAGAAGAAGTAAGCTAGTAGTACTTATACTATATTTTTTTTCCAGTCATTTTTTCCTACTTCGGCAATTTGTCTCGGTTTGGATTTGATAATCTCAAGAACAGATTTTCAGATATCTTTGCTCCATGTAGGAATTGAATGACATTTTACTGTATATGCAAGATTTCTCGTAAGCACTTTTGCAAAAAAAATATTTAATCTGGCATCTGATATACTGATACATTCCTTGGATGTGTCTAATGTCCTGGTAAATTTGCATTATTAGAAATTCCCATGGGAAATGTTCACCGAAGAACAGAAACTAAGGAACTCCAAATGCAGTGTACTTGAGAATAAACCGTTAATGATCCTATTTCTTACGGAAGTGAAGTTGCACTGAATCAGTAGTATATTCTATATCCAAGTTGTTGACTTCTGTAATTATTAAAGAAAGATTATTTTGACTCATCATAATTTCATTAAATCCAGTTTTATGGACTTTTTTTTCTTTTCCTTGTAGGTATGTTCTGAAGAAGATACCATTAGCAAAACAGACAGAAAAGTCCAAGCGCACGACACATCAGGAGGTCATTTGAAGTGCTTCTCTTAATTTGTTCCCTGAAAAAGTAGTTAGTTCTATGATTAATTGAAGACGAATAATATTTAGGTCATATTCTTATAAGTTGCTGAATCTGAAGTTGATTGTCGCAAACTTTAGCCACCGATGAAATGCAGGGGGAGTCTCATATCTATGATATAATCCGGTGGTTAAAATCAGCAATCTAGTCTTGTCTAATTGAATAGTTCTCCTCATAGTTTCGGTAGTGAGCTACATTGTATGAGGTGTTCCATCATAAAGTATTTGATAAGCGGATTTTTATTGATGTTCTTCTATTTCAATTGGTCTGCTTCTAAACATCTTGGATTATCACTCTCATACCACATAATTCTTCCTTTGTTGTTACCATATTAACTATTTTATCATACGACTTAAAGCGTGTGTTTCCATACAAACCTTTTTTCTTCTAAGAGTGTTTAGCATGTTGGACTATGTAAGGAGAGATGGTCCTGACCAATGCATTGAGCATCCTATGAATTCTATTGATGGAAACCTTTAGACATCTTCATTCTTATTTGCATAAATGCTGGTTTGCATCTGATGAGCTTAGGTTTTGGAGAAGATTGTTTCAACAGAATAATATATATGCCCCAAGTGTCTTAACTCAAGGTTTGAGTTCGAAGGACCAAGCATCCGCAAGACGAGCTTCCAAAAAAAAAATGACATGAGCTGACAAGTAGGATTGAACTGAAGTAGAAATTTAGAACTTTCTCGTTGGAGTCACACGTGAAGTAGTTTTCTTTCCTCTTAACAATAGAAAAGAAGAACCAGTAAGTACTTCGCACCTATGATTTTCCCTGTATCAATAACTCTACTTTCTCGAAGTGGATAATCTGGACGCGAAGAGGTATACATCTCTCTACCAAATATTTATTTTGATGAATAGGCAGTATGGACTATGGACATGCCTAAATGTCGAGTGAAAGAAGTTATGTCATCAAATAGTTTCTCCAATCTTTCCTTTCAAACCAAGCACATTTAGATACAAAATCTTTGACTCATCTTATAATTTATTATATGAAAAGTTCTACTTGATGGTAAGATATGCTTGGGTAATATTCTTCTAATCTGATGATAGATGGTTATTTTTCCGTTGCAGGTGAATTTGATAGCTAAACTAAGCCATCCATATCTTTTGGAGTAAAAAATGCTTGGGTGGACAAGGTATCCTATCATCCAGTTTTGTGGTTGCTTGGATTAGAAAGTGTAAAACGTAGCCTTTAGTAGTTGCGATTATTGTTGCATAAGCTGCACCAGAGAAAAAACTTGACTTTCTTTTTCTTTCAGGGGAGCTGTATATGCATCGTTGCCGATTGTTGCGAAGATCAAAATATGTGAGTGATTATCCCTAATTTTGCTAACATTTTAAATGTGTACCTATAAGGAAAGATAAGAATAAAGAACAAAAGGAGCCACTAAACGAGGGAAGGGAAAACAATAGCTTAAGTAAAATTCTTCATCATTGTCACCGGCTATATTTTATCATAAAATATGGCTAACCTGTGTTTGTAGAGCACAACCTTTTGCCAAGATCGTGGCTTTTTTCAGCCTGTGTTGTAATTACGTCCAGGTATCTGGACAATGAAAGACCTCAGATTTCATAAATACTCTCTCGTACCAAGAACGATAGAAGGGGTAATGAGGTTAAAAATAAACAAATGAATAGGATAATTATAGAACATCTTTTGTGGTGTAATCTGAGGACGGTGACAATTTTTTTCCCCGTTTTCAGGGTGGAGATCATGAGGAAGTCTAGAGGAGCACTTTTTCCAGAAGTGGTAGTTAAATGCGATTTCATTACTTATGAAGCTTCTCTGTGCCTTCCCGGCAGCTTAAAAAATTGGGTGTTTTTATGTTGTTTTTTTCCTGCTATTATAGAAAATCTGCAAATGGCTGACTCATCTATTGTTAGCTTTGGAGTATCTGCATTCCAACCGCGTTCATCATAGAGACCTCAAGGTAAAAACTTGTTGTAATCGCCGAAATAGAAAAGACTTCTTAGAATGAAACTTTTTCAACGTGAACTATTTTGAATTCAATTATTTAACATATTCATCACAAAGGACAACGACATTAGGTTAGGTAAGAATGCCCAAACAATTGCTTGATTGGGTTGTCTTTGCTTCTTTACTATCTTTCAAATTCACTTGATTGTCACAGGTGATTTTGGATTAGGAAAATTGCTAGATGCAGAAGGCCTTGCTTCCTCGGTATGAATTTCTATTGCGGCAAAATGAACCTCTTACTTACATGCAAGTTTCGACCATCTATTGTCACCTATCAATCGATTCAGCATATCTATTTAGCAAGAGAGAAATCCCTTCCCCCTCCAAGACCGAGAAAAACTAAAAGTTACTTTTATTTTAGGTCATAGGTACTAAAATGTGCTGGTGGTCATCTTCCTTTTTATCAAAAAAAATATTGTGGTATTCATCATATTATAAAGAGCCTGTCGCCATAGCACCTAGCTTAATGCATTTGAGAAAAAGACGTCGAGTTGTACAACTAATCCTTAATTTTGGAACAAATTTCATGTAATAGGTATCTGGCACACCAAACGATATATGCCCTGAGCTCTTTGCCGGCATACCCTATGGATATAAATCTTATATATGGTTGCTTGGTAAGAAATAAGAATGTTGATGAAGCAATGTATTTCAGCTCTTTACATCATGTCCCTAATACTAACACTTTAATGTGATTTTAGGATACTGTATGTTTGACATTGCTGCACATCAACCCCCGTTTAAAGCTTCTGTATGTTGATTTTTCAGCTATTTGAACTTCGTAAACAATACCTCGAAAAGTTATACTTGTTACGCAAAAAAAAAAAAAGAAGTTCTTTATCCTGATATATTATATATGATATACTGACAATTTAAATCCAATAGGACAAAACTAGACTTATCAACAAAATAAACCGGGGTTTGTTCTCACCACTTCCGATTATATACTCCTCCACCTTGTAAGTATCTTTCTTCTCAGCATGCCAAAAGTATAACAAATCAGTCAGTTGTGCCAAATCAAAACCAGAAAAACAAAATGAAACGGAGGGAGTATTAAATTGAGATTCATCTTGATATATTTTTTTACCTCAACTTATAGGTTGTCGAGCTGTTGAGACATCAACATTTGCAATCATACCTCCTCTTGTGTCACAACCCTTCATCTGTGTTTCTTCCTGTGAAGTCCCCGAGCAGAGAGAATGAGAAAACACGACCATCACCTGGAAAATCTATCAGTCCGAGAGGTAGTAGAGACAGACAGTTGATGCTAAAAGAGAAGAGAACTGTCCTTTACTTTGTCGAAAGTGAAAACATTCAGCCAAGAAAATTATCTGACAATTATAACACGTTCCGAGCCAAACTTGATACTAAGAGAGTCGGTCCAACAAGCTACTCGGTTAGGATCTCTCAAGATAAGAGACTATCTCACAAACAGAAACTACTATCACTCTAAGCTTGTCAAGTTCAAGGGCAAAAACATGGTCCGAGGAACAAGAGCATGTTTCTACGGAGCATGTTAGTAGATTTGACGAAGGTGATACGAAGAATAACGAGACGTTGTCTGATGGAAGAATGACATTGTCTGATGGAAGAATGACATTGTCTGATGGAAGATTCAACGATAAAACACAATACTTCGATGAAGAAAGCACTTCATCTAATTCACAGTCGGCAAAACCAGATCCAGAGGAAGTACCAAGATGCTGTGTTGCTGAAACTGAAAATGGTAGTGAGCGTAGAGAAGTTTCTATTGACTGCTTGTCAACTGAAAGCGATGGTTCACTTCTACACAAAGACGAGCTAGAAAAGAAAGTAACCGCGGTTTATGACACCAAACAGGCTAAGAAATACGCTCTTCGAGCACTGGATGATAAGGTTTCACAGCTCAAGTCACTAGCCGCATTATCTAGTAAGGAGGACAAAGAAGACCGGGGTAATCCCATTGAAAAAAGAGCTAAAGATTTAGAGTCTCATTTGGAGGTTTGTGCGCGACAACTTAAGCAGGAAAAAATTGATGAGCTTGTTGGTGTGTTGAAACCATTCGGGGATGGTGGAATGTCATCTAGAGAAATAGCAATCTGGTTGACAAAAAGTCTCATGACTGCACAAAAGTTGTCCAAGGGGTCGTGATGTTGCACAAAACCTATCTTTTGAACTATAGAACAAGCCTCTGTCTTACGTAAATCATCAAGTATTGTTGGATTAAACTATTCCTCGAGGCTTAATGTGGTTGTGTATCCCTTAGTTTTGATTCTATTATTGTAGGACAATTGATGGAGTTGTGAAGATTATATATAATGTACTTTTAAAGTTGATTTCGACTCTATGATGATACTTACCACATTTTCTACTATTAGTTTTTTCTCCAAAACTACCTGCAGACAAAGATTATACATTTCTTCAGCTTCATAGATATGATTGTGTTATTATCGTAGTCGATTTCTAATATAGTCACTCAACTAGTAGTATTATCTCAGAAAGTCACGTTCTGAGAATCAAGAAGAAAAGTGATTTTTTGAGATAATAACTATTAGCTGAGTGACTATCTAAGAGGTCAGCGCGATATTATAGTTGTCTTATAGAAAAAAGTATCAACAATCAAATTGTTCCTTTTAATATTCCATTCCTCCATGAATTTAATATTTTTAAGAAAGTTTTTTTTTATACTATTATTATAGTTTCCCTCATGCACATTTTGCCAATTTATAATAATTCTATCTTGATTATCATAATTAATTGGTATGATGTTACTTTTCTTATACTTTTCCTTGTCCCGTTCAAAGTCATCTCGCTTCCTTTCCCTGTCAGATATCCTACCACTATCACGTTCATGAGACTTTAGTCTTCCTTGATCCTTAATCTTGATAAAATTTATTGTACTTTATCTGTGACATTTATTTTTCTTTCATGTCATTGATTTGGTTTTTCTATTTATACTTTACTGTTTATGGTCGTTGACTGGTGTACACTGTATTTGAAAGTTTGCATCTGAAGTTTTCTCGGTATTGATATCCTCACTTTAGGATGTTATTCATTGAGACAATGGTAACTTCCGTTTTATGTTTGTTAAATTTGGTGTTCTGTGACTCACTCTCACTGTTGTCGAGTGACTGAACATTTAATCATAAGCTGACAGTCTGATGATTTGTGTTTATGTTGAAATATCACAGAACGTGGGCTAGCCATTAAAGATGTACTTCTGGTGAAGAGACAGTTGAGAAAGGAGAAACGTAAGGTTGTGAATGGTGGGAAAGCAAATAGGAGTGTGTCATCTGTGTTGACCTACTTCAAAAAATGAAAAGGTCGGGCTGTTAACTTTTCTGTTCTGTGGTGGTTATTGAAGACTAGCTTCTTGAAGAGCTCTACGAGAGGTAAATTTCATCAGCTTGATATTTGTTGGAAACTAAGTATTTGGTGCGGGAGTAAATAAGTACAGAAACTAAACACAAAATTGTAGGAAATTGTTTTGTTGTGTATTTTCATTTTTGTGGTAATACATGTGAAGTGGAAGTACGTTAAAGCTGAGGTCGACAATATTCAATACTCGAAAGATTAATTGAAAACAGTTTGTTGTGGAGTGAACTTCAGATCACGGTGCTTCTAAAAGGATCAAACATCCATCAAGACAAAGTGCAATGGACATTTTCTACTCATGTATAGAGTTTGTAAAAAATATTCTTGTTATACTGCTTGTTCAGACATACAGTATTTTCTTACTTGATGTTGTTGCATTCGAATTTGGAAAGCAAATTACACGGCTGATTTGTTAATGTAGGATATCATATCATGTGCTATGTCGGAAATGCACTCCTATCAATGTACTGTGAGTGTGAAGTATTGATGAGGCATATGACGCGTTAGAGGAAATATCGGAGAAGGATGTTGTCTCTTGGGTAGCTCACTGTCTCCATCAATTTTCAATTCTAAACAAAAGAAGTTTGATCTTTGTAGTTGTGTTTGTTACTTTTTCCAATTGTAAGATGATATATGTGAAAAATGGGGTCCCTCTAAATTCTTGTTTTCTTTAACTTTATCTTTAAAGATCCAATTTTTACTCGAGAAATCACAGTAATATGAACAATGAGTTGTCGAAGAAAACTGGTTTACTTATGTAGAACCAACCAAAAAGAATAAATTGCTCTCTGTGGTTTAAAATAATTTTGATACTGTAAAAAGAAAAGGCTGAAAGTTTAAATTTTGATTGAAATGATAAGACTTTTACTTTAAAATAATAAATACTAAAAAAGAAGTATTAATATATTTAAAATCAAGTGGGTCCAATAAGGGTAAAAAGGTAATTGTGCCTTTAAAAAATTTCCAAATAAGGAAAGACAACTATTATTTTGGGACGCAAAAAAAAAGGAAATGGCGACACATAATTTGGGTCGGAGGTAATACTAGATTTTTGCATATGCATCCTTTTAGGCTTATTGGGTTTCCTTTAAATTGTTCTTACACTTCAACCATTTTTCATTTTGTGCTTGTAATGTTCTACTTCAAACAGATGTTCACGAAGGGATTGTTCTTAATATTCATAAATATATAAGTGCAAGTACAATAAGTCGAATCAGATGCAGAATCAATGATTTGTAACAAATACTTTGCTTGACATTATTGAGTCTAAGAGTTATCACATGAGAACAACACTGATAGGCTTGCAACAAAGTCTTAAAAAGAGGAGCTACTAACAATTCCATCCAAATTTAGCTAGAACTTTAGAGGTCTAAAACAACTTCATCTACTAATTCTTGGAGAATATGCCTAGCAACTTCAGTGCCACATTCATATAATTCAATCTCGATGTCCGTACAATTACCCAAAGAATGGCTTATATCCCATTCTATTAGCTCGTGTGGGATCAAACCAACAAATTTTGTCCACTCTTCGACCTCATCAAGAATATCAGCAATCAGAATCTCTTTAGTCATACTTGATGGTAGTTTGGTATAGGTTCTGAAACCAGAATCAAAGACTGGAGAAAATTTTAAGTCTAGGTACTCTAACAGACAATCAAAGGCGAATCCTTTAAGCTGATTCATTTTTTTTGGGTCATTATAGCCAAGCAACTCACCAAAATCCATCCACAGAAAACTCTAAAACATTTTATGTTCATTGAGGAGAAAATGGCTCACAGTGAACCCATCCTCTACAGGTAGAGCCTGCTGTTGAGGTGTAGTTCCAAATATGAGATCAGTATTCAAAATGACCTGTTTTGCGTAGCTGAGTTCGCTTCCTTTTAACTGATCAATCTTGCTTAGCACTCCAGAAATGTTATAAATCAGTTCTCTGCAACTCCTCCTGGTGGATAATGAGGTCTCACTATCCGAAAGATCTCTATCAGGTTCTGGAAAGAGTGGTTCATCATCAATAGAGTCCACTGATTAAGTAAGCACTTTGTCCTCTGGAAGAAAACAAGCATCATATTTATTAGAAGCATGGATGCATGAAATCCAAGTTCAGAGTTGTCTTATTTTTTAATTTAGGTATTTGAGGGAAAGAAAGGAAGTATGAAAATAGTAAAATGTCGAATCGGGGACCATACTTGAGCTACTATTAGGACTGCAGGAGAGGTAGTTGTCAGTTGAAAAGGCAGCTTCAAGAACACATCCTGAACTATGGTGATCAAGTGAATTCCCAACTAAATATACTTCATCTTCAAAAGGAGAAAAATATCTAGTAGGATAAATAAGAGCATATTTAGCTCTAAACCTTCGCAAACCCTGTTCTAAACTCTTTATTTCGGCCTTCTCAAAATCTATATCTTCTTTATCAGATCCGCCAGGTCGAGCACCAAGTTTGTTTGCCACATTGCTCTAAGTTTCAGAAGCTGAAGCCTTTTGGGGCTTACTGCCTGATCCTGCTAGCATCGATTCCAAACCCATGAGCCTAGCAACCAAACTTGGATCTTTCATTTCGCGCTTGCTTTCACAATGTGTATTGGTCATTCCATTATTCTTTGCATTTGGAAAACCCCCACTGTTCTCATCAGCAATCTACATTATTCATACAAGAACCAAAAACAATAAAAACAAAAACTTTCCTGTCAGGCTAACATCTGAGACAATAGAAGAAAAAGAAAGCTAAATGTGGGATTATAGTTCAAGAAATGAGTACCAAACGAAGCTTTGGCTGCTTCTATTCCCCTCCAAACTATTTTGAAGCTTGTTTCAAGCAAGCTATAAGAATGCAGCACAAAAATAGAAATAATTTAGCCCTCTAGCTAGAATCACCTTCAAGAAATTATCCATTCTGCTTTAAAAATTAGTGGAATGTAGTAGTAGGTAACCTGGTGAGAGCAGTTTCTTTGGAAACAACTTCTTGGCAAATCTACAGTTCCGATCAAAGAGCTTAAAGAAAATGCCCACACAACCACAAGGCCTTTGAGGTTGTCTCTCAGTAATAGCGGCTAAACTATCATTCATTTCTCTAGCTGAGCTATCATTCATCCTTCAAAATCCTCTCTTAAATTTCTTCACCTTTTCTCCCACTCTGCTGAATGTGATTCACACACTTTGTCTTCCTAATAAGATTCTATCAAACATTATCTTCACATTAATTTTGAAAGAATTAAAAAAAAGACCCCCACTGGCCCCAATGCCCACCACATCACTCACCCTCCTTGGCCAAAACAAATAAAATGGGGAAAAAGAACTTACATTTTCATGCAAGAAACAAAGAAAAAACCCAACAAAATATCAGAAAGAAAGTAGAAAATAGCTATAAAAAGTAAAACCCTGAGCTATGTTCAATTATGACAAAACTTTCACAAGAAACCAAAGTCAAACAAAGTAAACACAGAACAAGAAAATACAAACAGCAATACCCAGAATGTCTTCAACTTTCACCAAATGTGCTACTGTTCAAGAAAACAGCTAGAACTGGTTATAGTACACTCTAGTAAGCTATTCTTTTCTTTTTTTAATCTTCTTTATGACAGTGAAAAAAGCAAAATCATAATTATTTTAAATTAGTTCCTATAGACATGCTTTCTATGCTTTGCTATCACAAATGCTACAGAATAAGAAAAGAATGCCTCGATAGAGACTAACCGATTAGGCACCAAACAATAAGAATAGAACCCAAAGCAATTGCAGCAAGGACAAGACCGAATGTTTTTTGAAATCCAAAGTGCCAAAGAACTTCAAAGTACGTTTAAGAGAAAATAGAGGGAGTAATAGCGGAGGAGAAGTTTGTCCTCTTAGAGAAAGAGAATGGTGAGTTTATATAGTGAGATGGGCCGTCCACAATCCCAAATAATGAAGGAAGAATAATATTTAATGAAGGAAGAATAACCTTTAATGAATCAATTAAGGGGATTGTTCCCTTAAATGAATGGGGGTAAATCAATCCGTTCCACAAATCATACTATAGTTGCCATAAATAAATAAACAGACATCCCCTCACATGTTAATTATGGTAAATTTAGATGAGGGGATGTCTGTCAACCAAGTAAGGCAAGAAAAATAAAAAATCAATTACTGAGATGCTTTTCTCAAATCAAATTGGTATAGGATCATACCCAAACAGTCAAAACGTGCACATATTAGTCTTATTAAAAACTTACGAAAAAATCCTCGAATCGTCACATACATGTTTTTCCCATACAAAATTAAATTAAGAAGAAATTAACCAGACTTATATTACAAAGGCTCTTCCCATTAATACTTGTGGGAAATCAATTAAAGTGAAAGAATATATCAATCATACACAAATTTCCTTTTCAAATTATATGCTAATTAAGGGAAACATAAAATCACACAAAATTCAGTCAAATCCAATAAAGGAAAGATCGGTTAAGCAAATCAGTCATACAAATTATTTATTTACCAAAGAAAATAAGAACTACCATATAGTGATCACATAATCAAGGCAAACGATAATTAATAGTACTTAATTTTTAAGAAGAAAATTGACACAAGACTCAATCAAAAGTAATTACTTACCATAAACCATTGTTAAAGTAATCAGCCACATCTCTCAATTAAAGATAGTATATAAATCAATCAACTGTAAATTATCAATTAGGCACAGTCAAGAATTTTAAAACCCGTCACAAAGGAAAATAATCATTCATTTAACACGATAGTAGTAACACCACTACAATAAGGCGATTACAAAATCATAAAACATGCCAAAAAAATAGTCAATATTAGCAAGCAACAATCTACAGTGATTAGTAATGAGCATCTTGTCAGAAAGTTAAAACCAAGTCACAAAAGAAGTTGGGATTTTCTTACCCATATTGACTAAGAGGCATAAAAAATGTGAAGTTGCAAGAAGTTAGGCGTGTTTTTACATACTAGAGAGAGACGAAAAAATTGACTCACCATTCAAGTTAAGCGTCACGAAATTTCAATCAAGCAGGACATGCAAATAGGGTCGAATAATAAACACAGACTTAAAATCAACACATTTATTCAGCAAAAATCAAATGTGGCCACATCGATTCAAAGAATCTTTCTATGAGAGACACAGATGAAGAAATAGTACTAAAGTTCACACACATATTTCGAACACGGGATCAAACTTGAAGATGGATTCTCTCAGAATATGTTATTTTCGATGAGGAAGGGTTGCATGGTTGGAACGCCGAAGGGGTTTGCCGGAGGTATCACTATGGGGGAGGAGTCGAGGCTGTGTCGCGGCTGTTGGACGTTCTCCGAAGGGGAGAAAGAGGGCGACTGGAGGAAGTAGGTTAGAGCGGTGGCGCGGAGGCTTGGCTGGCCGTCTTCGTCGATGGCGGCGCCACAGGTGGTACTGTTCGCCGGTGGAGGACAAGAAGGGAGGGGGCTGGCCATCGGAGAAGCGGCTCGACTCACCTGGGGTAGGAGCTGGCGGCGCGTATGGAGGAGAAGAAAGAGGCTACAACGAAGATTGTTCACCACAGATGGCGGCCTGGCGACGAGGACTCGCAGCGGAGGGGGTGGTTTTAGTGGTCGATTGGTGACGAAGAGATCGGAGGAAAGGAGGGAGAGATCAAGATTTGGAGATATTTTTAGAGAGAGAAGAGAGAGGTTGAGAGATAGAGGCGGAAGTTGGGGAAAAACATTAGTTTGAAATAGGGAAAGAGAGATCTTTTCATCTCAACCGTTGGATTGGTTTTTGATCGACGACTGAGATTTAAGGTCATGGGTGAATTGAAATGTGGCTAGGATGAAAAATAATGGCTTAAATTGTAAGAAATTGAGTTAAGATTGTAATGGATTGGGTAAAAATAGGATATAATTGAAAGAAATTAAATAAAATTGGTTTAAAAGGTAAATAAAATCATGTAAGGTAATTTTGATTAGGCTGTTATTTAAATTAAAGTAGGAATAATAATAATATATGATAATAGTAATTAAATAATAAATAACAACATTAAATAATAAATAATAATAAAAAATAATAAAAGATAAATAATACTTTCTTATCACATAATAGAGGGTTGTGTATATGGAAGGAAGGAGAAAAGGAAAGAGGGAGTCATACCGTCACATTTGTATGAATTTTTATTTTTAAACGAGGAAGTCTATTTCGAGAACAATTAATTGAATGTTAAAGAGTTTGTGCAGAACAAATATATTTGGACAGTATGGGGATGTCAATTGTTCAGGGGAACTAAATGAGAATAGTTGAAATCAAAGTCGCTATTACGAGAGACCTTGGTTTATGCAAAAGGGTGTGGTACAGTTTCACTAATAAAGGTGGCACCCTCAGCTATTATTCAAAGAGCAGTAGCTACACTCCATAAAGACAACATATTGGGCATGGTAACATTTTGTCAGGCTGCTCTAAGCTAATGGTGTCTATTACAATTCTTCTCTTGTGATGAATAAGATTGGTAATCACTATCTCGAGAAGAGTCATGTTTTGGTTTCTCCGAGGGACCTTTGTCTATTGAACGATGACTCCTTTCCTTATACTTTTCCTTGTCCCGTTCAAAGTCGTCTCACTCTCTTTGCTTGTCAGATATCCGACAACTATCACGTTCATGAGACATTAGTCTTCCTTGATCCTTACTCTTGATAAAATTTATTGTCATTTATCTGTGACATTTATTTTTCTTTCATCTCATTGATTTGTTTTTTCTATTTATACTTTACTGTTTATGACCGTTGACTGGTGTACACTGTATTTGAATGTTTGCATCTGAATTTTTCTTGGTATTGATATCCTCACTTTAGGATGTTATTCATTGAGACAATGGTAACTTCCGTGTTATGTTTGTTAAATTTGGTGTTCTGTGACTCACTCTCACTATTGTTGAGTGACTGAACATTTAATCATAAGCTGACAGTCTGATAATCTTTGTTTATGTTGAAATATCACAAAACATAGGCTAGCCATTAAAGATCTATTTCTGGTGAAGAGAGAGTTGAGAAAGAAGAAATGTAAGGTTATGAATGGTGGGAAAGTAAATAGGAGTGTGTCACCTGTGTTGACCTACTTAAAAAAATGAACAGGTCGGGCTGTTAACTTTACTGTTTTGTGGTGGTTGTTGAAGACTAGCTTCTTGAAGAGCTCTACGAGAGGTGCATTGCATCAGCTTGATATTTACTGGAAACTAAGTATTCGGTGCGGGTGTAAATAAGTGCAGAAACTAAAAGCAAAATTGTAAGAAATTGTTTTGTTGTGTATTTTCATTTTTGTGGTAATACATGTGAAGTGGAAGGACGTTGAAGCTGAGGTCGACAGTATTCAATACTCGAAAGATTAACAGAAAACAGTTTGCTGTGGAGTGAACTTCAGATCACGGTGCTTCTAAAAGAATCAAACATTCATCAAGACAAAGTGAAATGGACATTTTCTACTCATGTTTAGAGTTAGTAAAAAATATGCTTGTTATACTGCTTGTTCAAACATACAGTATTCTCTAACTTGATGTTGCTGCATTCGAATTTGGAAAGCAAATTACACGGCTGACTTGTTAATGTAGGATATCATATCATGTGCTATGTCGGAAATGCACTCCTATCAATGTACTGTGAGTGTGAAGTATTGATGAGGTATATGATGCGTTAGAGGAAATAGCGGAGAAGGATGTTGTCTCTTGGGTAGCTAACTATCTCAATCAATTTTCAGTTTTAAACAAAAGAAGTTTGATCTTTGTAGTTGTGTTTGTTACTTTTTCCAATTGTAAGATGATATATGTGGAAAATGAGGTCCCTCTAAATTTTTGTTTTCTTTAACTTTACCTTTAAAGATCCAATTTTTACTCGAGAAATAACAGTAATATGAACAATGAGTTGTCGAAGAAAACTTTTTTACTTATGTAGAACCAACCAAAAAGAATAAATTGCTCTCGGTGGTTTAAAATAATTTTGATACTGTAAAAATAAAAGGCTGAAAGTTTAAATTTTGATTGAAGTGATAAGACTTTTACTTAAAAAAATCCAATACTAAAACAGAAGTATTAATATATTTAAAATAACGTGGGTCCAATAAGGGTAAAAAGGTAATTGTGCCTTTAAAAAATTTCCAAATAAGGAAAGACGACATTTATTTTGGGACGGACAAAAAAGGAAATGGCGACACATAATTTGGGACGGAGGGAGTGGTATTTTTATTTGGTTCGAAGGATATCATATGCCTCAGCAGAGAAGTAAAGTTCTGCTCTCCTCTCTTTCTCTTACGTATCTAGTTCTATAGCTTAACCCTTACTTTTACGATGTAAGGGCAGAACGCATGTCAAAAGTTATTTAATTTCTCTATTATGAGTATTTTTGGGGGTGTTGGAGACTTAATTAAAAATTATTAATACTCAATAATATTTATGTCTATTAACATTCTAAAATTAAATTATAAAATATTATTTTTTTAAAGTGGGCTGGCCCGTGAGGCCCGCAACCCACAGAGTAATAGTGTGGGCTTGATATTTTTTGGCTCATCATTTTGATAGGCTAGCACAACCTGACCCGTCAAACTCAAAACGCGTGTGTTCTATCTCGGATGGGCTGAGCCAAACCGTATTGACATCTCTACAAAAAAAAACTCTACATTATTGATACTCAAAGGAGACTTTGGAATCTTGAAGAATGCACGGAGGGGAATTCAGGATTTCAAAACGCGGATGTATGAATGTGAAATTCATCAAGATAACCTACATTATGCATATTATACTAGACAAGGAGCCCAGAAATGGGGACAAAACAAGAACAAATTCCATGAAAATGTGCACCAAGATCATAAATAACTTACACAGCAGGATTATCTAGGCTCTAGGGTACCCCCACACCCCCATGCGAAACTTTCATCGTCACCCTGTTAGACGAGGCCAACTTATCGAAAGATGGATATTTCTTCAGTTCATACAACCTTTCGATAGGTGCTTATTAGATCTTATTAATCTTTTCTGCTATGACGATAGGATTTTCTTTTGTTATTGTATTCTGACCAATATTCCTATGATCAAACGGGCAGTTTTGTTTGTCTGAATAACGATGAACTGCGCAGAAAAGATCACCACATTTGCAACTGAACCCCGTTATGCCCACACGCTTACGACAAGCTGTTCAATTTTTCAAACCCTCTTTTGACTTCACTTGTGAAATCTGAGAGGCTAAATTTTCAGATGCAACCGCGGCACCTGCAAGAGCATGTTCTGATTCATCGCTAATTAAGATTCGGTGTACGTCGTCTTGGCTGGATGCAGCTGCAAGCTTTGCATGTTCCTGCTTCAGTAGTATCATGTCCTTTTGACACTTGGAACACATATTCATCGTAGCTGCACTACCAAAAATACCACAGTCGTTGATGCAGAGGACGGGGTATTCTGGAGCTAGGCAACCTGTCTCTTTAGATGACTCCATTTCTGTAGTAAACAAGTCAAGTTCAACACCACAAGTTCGTTAAGTACATCACAAAACAACAAAGGGACAAACAAAAACTTCAACCAAGGAACATCGCGACTATGAAATATAAAGCAATTCAGAATAATACATACATTCAATATCTCGTCCTTGCTAGATTTTTGTTACTGGAACCATTTGACATGCTTAACAGTTTAAACAATTAGCCACAACTAGTGTACAATTGTCAAAATGAGAGCCTTTCACTGTTAACATCCAAAGGAAGCTTTAATTCGATCACTAAAATGACAAATTAAAATACAACATGGAGGCTACTAGTAGAAAAAACTGCATCTCTTTCCTACACCTCACAAGAAGATTTTTAGAAAAACAAGCTTAAAATCCAAAACTGATGTTGCTAAACAAGATAAGATTGCACCACTTACCAGAAATCTTGATCACATAACTGAAACATGGGAGGCCTGTTAGTTGAGAAACTTCCAATTAGTCTTTAATCGGTCATGTTACCTAGACATATTTGCAGTTACTTGGACTCAACACTATTATCACTTTTCAGCATATACCAATATTCGAGTACATCCTGCATGTGAGCTGCGAGATTCAACAACCGAAGGTCAAATAAAGTACTGCCTATCTCAATATATACTAGAGGCATGATAAAATGAGACCCTCTCGGCTCAACTCTAGCTTCCTCAGCTCATTACCCCTTTATAAGAGACCAAAGCATAGTATTTACACTAATAGACTTGCGAAGGTGATCCTCTCGGCTCAACTGCTGATTATCAAGATTCAAGCAGTAACATTGGTTTTTTGGCTTGATGAGTTCTCTTGATAACCAGTTATGATCACATATTCTAGACAGGCATGACGAAACCAGTTCAACTATCTTGCACAGTCACCAAAACCCAAGCAGATTGTAAAAGACCAAAGAAATGGATTAGCTCTTGAGATAGATCACAGCTATCTGATCACTTTCTAGTTGTTTTTATCTACTCTGGTTGGCATGTATTCTAATAATCGTTTCCCTGTAAGAGACGAACACAAAAATGTCTCAACTATTGCTTACTACTACTCAGTCTGGTGAACTATTCATTTTCTTGAATTAGTAAGTGGTGTTATCCATAAGATAAAAATAACCAATAACCATTTTTTGTGTAACCTAGCCTCCTCCGTCCCTCGGACCAACAAGGGGCCATTGAGTGTCATATACACTCTCATGTCCGGACCGGTATGTGGGGGGAGTACACTAGCATCTTCAATAGCCAACAGTTCCCTCTTGTAAACTCAAAGAACCTAAAAAACCAATTCATCTAACAAAGAACTAGCTTAGTACTTATGCAGAACCTAAAACTTTGCTAACCATAATTCAGCAGATAAGAAAGAAATTAAAGGTATAACGAAATTTGTACAACAAAGTTTAAGGATGTTCTTGTGACTAGATCACATCACAAGCAAAATCAGTCCACTAAATCTCACAAAAGCTTGTTGCTCGGACTCCTCAAAAATGCCCCAGGGTGCATGTCGGATCCTCCAAAAATAGTGCAAATTCATATGATCTGACACAGGTACAACAACATTTTAAAGAGTCCTAGTAGCATAGCACAGAAGTACAGAATTTAACAACGACAATATTAAAGCATAAGAGCTCTTGGCATTTTATATTGTGGTAGACTAGAGCTATAGCTTTTCCTAACGTTTCAGCAGAACTCAATAGCTTCAGCTCAAACTCTGTATTCGTGTTTAATATATATAAATAATTAATAGAAAACCCACTAAGCTGCATTTTTTTCACCTTTAATGTATAAAAACTAAACTTTCTTTCATCAATTCAAAAAATAAATAAAAAAATACCACAACCCTTATAATTAAACACCATAGCATGCAAATACACAAAGACTATATTATTAGTCCAAAATCAAATAAATTACAAAAAATTTGAAAAAAAGAGAGAAAAAAAAACCTGTGTTTGAACTTTGAACTTTGACATGCATAATTATAGACCTCGATGAAAAAACAAAACAAAACAAAACAAAGCAAAAAAAATAAATTTATTAGAAAATTATCAAAACAAAATATTAATAAGAAAATTAGACAAGACCTTAGGAATTTATTATTCATGAATGTACAAATAACATACCTTAATAGAAGAATTGGAGAAATTGAAAGTTGAATTTTAATTTTTGTTGGTCAAGAATTTTAAGATGATTAAGGAAAAGCTCCAAAAGGAAAGAAAATGAAAATGATACTACGTTCCTTTTTTAGGTGTTTCAAAAATCAAAACAGATAAACCTCCTTCTAAATTTAGAAATACTTAATTAAAATTTTAATTTGATGTACATAGATCTTATATCTATCTCAAAGGTAGAAATATTATTTCGATATACGAAGGTTCAAGAAAAAAAGGTACTAATAGGTAAAAAAATCATGGATAGTGATAAAAATACATATAGTAACAGAATATATAGTAACATTAATAAGATAACATGATTGTTGAAATACAAGATACAAATAATATCAGAAATTGAAGGACCAAAAAATACATAAGAAATAATTTAACTGCTAATGTAGACATTAAACAAGACACACACTGCTATCAGTTAGGTTCAACATTTATTCTTTTAATTTTATGGCACTTGATTGTTATTTTCTTATGTTACGTTTATTTTGTTCATTCTCAAAATTCTATAAATTCTAGGCCTCGTTTGGCCATGAAAATTATAATTTTCTGGAGTTGAAGTTGAAGTTGTGTATGTTTGACCATGAATACAAATTGGAGTTATTTTTGAAATTTTTGTGAGAGAAGTAAAAGTTTACTTGTTTTCACTTTTTCAAATAAAATTCTAAATTGTATTTGGAATTCCCATGGTGTTGAAGAATCTCACATTGAATTTAGTAAGGGAATATGTAATCTCTTAACATGACAAACTTACGACGTATCACCACAATTTAGTACATATTCTTATAATATTCTGGAGAGTGAACTTTTTTTAATCCGGTATCCATGTTGAAACTCCAACTAGCCAGATTCGCATTATATAAGGTCTATTTAAAGGAAATTACTCCCTAACATAATTCTTTATAACCAGAACGCGAATTCGAGACCATTAGAGATGGAGGAACTCTTATTTATCCCTCCACAATACTTGTTATTCAATGAATGAACTTGCCATAAATCTCTAATATTATAAATATCCTTGTGTAACATATCAAACCCATGTTACACCATACTAGTACTTTACCTTGTATTGATAACAAGACAACAAGTTTGAAGGAAGATAGGCAAAAATAAGTTCAGATGGGCTATGTAGGATGCATTGATTGATTTAATTTGTGTCTATTCTAAGCAATCGAACCCATAAGTTCATAGGTTACATATTTTTTTGCTTTTACACTCTGCATGAATAAAAATGGCTTATTATTAGCATAAGTTTTTGGACCTCTTATTTAGTTGGCACAAGATTCCTTCTCTATTTATGGAAAATTTGGACCCACATTAAGGCCCGTTTGTTCATGAAAATTATAATTTTTCCAAATTGGAGTTGGATTTGAAGTTGAAGTAGGGGTTGTATTTGACCATGGATATAAATTAAGAGAAAATACATAAAGTACCCCCTGATCTTGTCCGACTTTTTCAAAAAAGACACCTAAACTATACTTTCGACCTATTACCCCACGGAATATTACTAAAATCGTTGTAAATACACCATTTAGACGAAAATTTCAGCATTCCTCTTTTTTTAAAAAGCACGTGTTTGGCACTTTCTCCTTCTTCTTCCAATTCACTGGTCTTTCCTTATTCTCTTTCATTACTTCTTCCATTGTTTTTGATCTTAAATTCAATTATTTGCTAAAGTACGCCTCAATTGTTCTCCCTATTAAATTGAATTCCAAAAAAGAAAGATTTCATTCAATTGAGAAATGCGGAGAACAAGTTTTTGGAGATGGAAAGGATGTGATTCCACCGATAACCTATTGGTATATTGATTACTATTTTAATAGTGGAATCAAAAACAATTTTACTGATCCTTTTGCCTACATTAGCATATTTTCCAACAAAAATTTAATTTTTCATATTGGGTTTATCATCGAAAAATTCGTTCTCGACGGAAAAAATGGTGGATACTATATCATATCTTTTTTACCCTTTTTTAATCTCTTTATCATTCTTCAATTCAAGATGAACATAAGAATAATGTTGCAGACCGTTGGTGGATCTCAAATTGTGGAAAGCTCTCAGGAAAAGTGTAAACCTCACAATAGGGATAGACAACACGATCCCAAGCACAATCATGCTCTTCTTCCGATTTTTTTGTGTGTAGTGTCGGCGTGTGAGTGTGTGTTTTTCACTGAGTTGTTTTGTGTGCATGAATGGAGTATTGTGTGAAGTTGTGAGAGTGTGTGAATGGAGTATTGGGAATATGAGGAAGACATCAATGGAGAAGAAGGTATTTTTAAATTTTTGTATAAGTAATTTATACGTGGCAACTTTTTATTGAAACTTTAAGTCAAATTTTAACCATTCACGTGCCTGGTGTGCGTGTCTATACGCATAGGCAAAATTTAAGTCAAAATGGTGTATTTACAACGGATTAAGTAAGAATCGTGGAGTAATAGGTTGAAAGTAAAATTTAGGTGTCTTTTTTAAAAAGTCAGACAAGATCAGGGGGTACTTTATGTATTTTCTCATAAATTAAAGTTGCTTTTGAAATATTGTGAGAGAAGTAAAAGTTACAAATACAATATTTTAGAATTGTATTTAGAATTTTTATGGCCAAACGCATCTTGTTTTCACCTTTTTTACTAAAGTGAAATAATTTTTCGAAAAAATATAAATAATTCTCATAGCCAAACGACTACTAATTGTTGAGATGCCAAAAAGAACTCAACTTCCTTCGTTTTTAAATAAGTGATTTTTATTTTAGGACTTCGTTAAGAAAAATATTATTCACCTCACTTATATGACTCCCTATTCAAGATGCTTAACCAATTACACAAAATTGGTATAAACTTAAATTCAAAAATTTATTAGTGAGGTGAAATTTTTTCAAAACATTAATATGAGCAGGAGACCAACTAGTATTTTATAGTACATAATTAATGTAGAAATCAGACACCTGATAATACAGGCGAAGTCAGGATTTCTGCTGAAGGAGTTCAAAATCTGGAAAAAAAACTCACCGAAGGAGGTTTAACATCTATAATATATACATAAAAATTATTTTAATCATATATTAATAATATATCCTATTACTAGTTTGGCTCCACCTCTGCCTGATAATTGAAGCATGGATAGAATAATATAACGTTTAACATATAAGAAATAAGAATTGAGAGAAGTCTAGCTCTAGTATCACGACAAAAAAAAAATGAACCTTGAATGAAATTAAATTTAAAAACTAATAGCGAGATAAGAATTGTCCTACACCATCATATAACGAAACAATGTATATATATGGGATATCTGACATAGCTTTTTTTAAACATTGTTTGTGTAATTGACCCCATCTTGCGAGAATACATTGGATATATTATTGTTGTATTGTTTATGTAATTTAACATAATTATTATCACAGAATTGTATACCTTGATTTTAAAATAACTAGTTTCACTTAATTATGTGAAGCTCTCTATTAATAATTCTCTTTTAGTTGATTTGATATAGAATAAAAGTTATGTTATTTACGTGATTCTTTTCATGATTTTTTTTCTAGAATCATATTTCGTAAAATCAAATTAAAGTGAGTTGTTGCCTGAATGAGAGAGAATAAAATAAAAAGGATCCAACAAGTTATGGAAAATTCAATTATATTTTATGTGAGTTTATAAATTTATAGATAGCTCTTTCTCTTACAGAAGTTCTATATAGCGTGAATCTAAATTCAAGTCCTCGCAGTAAGGAAAGCTTCAACATGGAGAACTTGTCTTTCGATATACAAACAGTCCGTAATGCGTAATCGCGAATTCAAATGAGTCGATCAGTAAATCTAATTGAAAAAAGGAAAAAAAAAGTGAGTTATTTATTTATTAATTTATTTTTTTGAAAAAGGGCCTAAAATTCCCTCCAACTATCTAAAATAGTGCAAAAATACCCTTCATCTACCTATTGGGCCTAAAATGCCCTTCAACTATTTTTTGTACTCATCATTGAGCATTCATAATATATCGTGACAAGCCTTGTCTTCTAGTAGGAAAAAAATAGAGTTCTTCTCACTTTCATCATAATATTATTCTTTTCAAGAATTCAAAGAGAGGAGATGAGCAGATATCAACGAATACGGAGGGGGTCAACTTTAGTTGGATCCATGTTATTTGTCTGGGCGGTTTGAGTTTTGAGATAAAATTAATTAATTTAATTTAATATGAATTTTTCAATAGAAATGTGTCATGTGATAAATAAAGTGGGACCAAAAGGTTGTTGTTAAATAAAAGGACAAAATTGACTAATAGGTAAACGGGAAGAACATTTTAGGCCCTTTTTCGTTTTTTTTTTTTTTAAATTGTTCAACATTTGATTTATTAAAAATATTTATTCTGTTCTAGCATTATCAAGTGGTGGGTCACAAAATCCAACTACTGATTTTCATATTTCTGTATCACCTTTTTTAGAAATTTCCCTGGTTCGTAGGTGTGAGAGGCTAGCTTTTGATGGTTTTAGGCGGGGTAGGGGTAGGCTAAAGAAGTACTGGGGAGAGGTGATTAGGCGGGACATGGAGCAGTTACAGCTCACTGAGGATATGACACTAGATAGGAAGATCTGGAGGACGCGAATTAGGGCAGAAGGCTAGGGTCAGTTTGGGTCGCTAGTGTAGGGAATTACTTGGTAGGGGTATTATTCTTGTTATGATACCTTGTTTCATGTTTTATTACGAATCTGTTTTCTTTTCTCTATTTTCTATTACTTGTGGGTGTCGTATTTGTGTTATGCCATCTTGTTCCATGCTTTACTATGTATTTGTGTAGTATTTCGTGTCTCGAGCCGAGGGTCTATCGGAAACAACATTTCTACTTCTTTAGAGGTAGAGGTATGGATTGCGTACATCTTACCCTCCCCAGACCTCACTATGTGGGAATACACTGGGTTTGTTGTTGTTGTTGTATCTATTCCACCGACAAAATTTAATTACATATTCTTTTACCTTAGAAAACTAATCCAAAATTAATGTGGATAATAATGAGGTTAATTATTTTGTTTTTGCTATTATGTTAATTCTCCATTTCTTTATTTACGTACTTAATTCTGAATATGTTTTACTTGAATCGAAGCTCAACATAAAACGTCATTTCTCACTTTACACCTGTAATTAGATTGTAGTTCTGCACGGATGCGTATAGTTAGTGGCGGAGCCAACATCTTAATTAAGGGGGTTCAAAATCAAAAAATGTGAACAAAAGAACTAATCGAATGGGGTTCAACGTCTGCTATATATACATAAAAAAATAATTTTAAGTTTGTATATATAGTATAATTTTTCGTCGAAGGAGGTTCGGATGACCCCCCGCACTATTAGCTAGGTTTGTCCCTGCGTATAGCCGTATACATCGTCCTCCGTAGATCCTACTAGTAAAATTATATTACGTATGTTATTGTAATCACAAGGGAGAGAAAACATTATAATTAGATTACTTTTTCAAGTAATTAAGATTAGCCAACATATAATCTCACGTCAATTCATCACTTAATTGTAGTGTACAATTAATATTCTTGTTTAAGTAATTAATTCTGTTATTATTTTTTAATTTTATTTTTTTATAATAGGGATTAAATATTTGACTAGTAGCATTTTGGTAGTTGGAATTTGACTTTATTTATCCCCTTTTTTTTTCTTCTTAAAATGGCAATTTAGGCATACCAAAAATATTACACGTTCAATGAGAATTATTGTCAATTAGATGCCAATAGAGTAATCAAATAGCCTAACTAAAGAAAAATAATAAAGACACAATTAAATATTACTTATATAATACCAATTTTAGCACTTTAATAATTAAATCCAAATTAGTTGAGGATGGTGATAGGTGACATCATGAAAATGACCGAACAAAATATTCCATTCCTCCAACCTCAAGCCTCTTGTGAAACGAATTTAATATTTTTCATTTTTTTTATACTATTATTATAGTTTTTCTCATGCACATTGTGCCAATTTATAATAATTCTATCTTGATTGTCATAATTTATTGGTATGATGTTACTTTTCTTATGCTTTTCCTTGTCCCGTTCAAAGTTGTCTCGCTTCCTTTCCCTGTCAGATATCCTACCACTATCACGTTAATGAGACTTTAGTCTTCCTTGATCCTTACTTTTGATAAAATTTATTGTCCTTTATCTGTGACATTTATTTTTCTTTCATGTCATTGATTTGTTTTTTCTATTTATACTTTATTGTTTATGGCCGTTGACTGGTGTACACATTATTTGAAAGTTTGCATCTGAAGTTTTCTTGGTCATGATATCCTCACCTTAGGATGTTATTCATTGAGACAATGGTAACTTCCGTGTTATGTTTGTTAAATTTGGTGTTCTGTGACTCACTCTCACTGTTGTCGAGTGACTGAACATTTAATCATAAGCTGACAGTCTGATGATCTGTGTTTATGTTGAAATATCACAGAACATGGGCTAGCCATTAAATATGTACTTCTGGCGAAGAGAGAGTTAAGAAAGGAGAAACGTAAGGTTGTGAATGGTAGGAATGCAAATAGGAGTGTGTCATCTGTGTTGTCCTACTTAAAAAAATTAAAAGGTAGGGCTATTAACTTTACTGTTTTGTGGTGGTTGTTGACGACTAGCTTCTTGAAGAGCTCTACGAGAGGTTCATTGCATCAGCTTGATATTTGCTGGAAACTAAGTATTCGGTGTGGCAGTAAATAAGTGAAGAAACTAAAAACAAAATTGTAGAAAATTGTTTTGTTGTGTATTTTCATTTTTGTGGTAATACATGTGAAGTGGAAGTATGTTGAAGTTGAGGTCGATAATATTCAATACTCGAAAAATTAACAGAAAACAGTTTGCTATGGAGTGAACTTCAGATCACGGTGCTTCTAAAAGGATCAAACATTCATCAAGACAAAGTGAAATGGACATTTTCTACTCATGTTTAGAGTTTGTAAAAAATATGCTTGTTATACTGCTTGTTCAGACATACAGTATTTTCTTATTTGATGTTGCTGCATTCGAATTTGGAAAGAAAATTACACGGCTAACTTGTTAATGTTGGATATCATATCATGTGCTATGTCGGAAATGCACTCCTATCAATGTACTGTGAGTGTGAAATACTGACGAGGCATATGACGCATTATAGGAAATAGCGGAGAAGGATGTTGTCTCTTGGGTAGCTTACTGTCTCAATCAATTTTCAGTTCTAAACAAAAGAAATTTGATATTTGTAGTTGTGTTTGTTACTTTTTCCAATTGTAAGATGATATATGTGGAAAATGGGGTCCCTCTAAATTCTTGTTTTCTTTAACTATAGCTTTAAACATCCAATTTTTACTCGAGAAATCACAGTAATATGAACAATGAGTTGTCGAAGAAAACTTGTTTACTTATGTAGAACCAACCAAAAAGAATAAATTGCTCTGTGTGGTTTAAAATAATTTTGATACTGTAAAAATAGAAGGCTGAAAGTTTAAATTTTGATTGAAGTGATAAGACTTTTACTTTAAAAAAACAAATACTAAAAAAGAAGTGTTAATATATTTAAAATCAAGTGGGTCCAATAAGGGTAAAAAGGTAATTGTGCCTTTAAAAAATTTCCAAATAAGGAAAGAGGACATTTATTTTGGGACGGACAAAAAAGGAAATGGCGACACATAATTTGGGTCGGAGGTAGTAATAGATTTTTGCATATGCATCCATTTAGGCTTATTGGGTTTCCTTTCAAATTGTTCTTACATTTCAACCATTTTTCATTTTGTGCTTGTAATGTTCTACTTCAAACAGATGTTCACGAAGGGATTGTTCTTAATATTCATAAATGCAAAAGAATGGCTCATATCCCATTCTATTAGCTCGTCTAGGATCAAACCAACAAATTTTGTCCACTCTTTGACCTCATCAATAATATCAGCAATCAAAATCTCTTTGGTCATACTTGATGGTAGTTTGGTACAGGTTCTGAAACTAGAATCAGAGATTGGAGAAAATTTTGAGTCTAGGTACTCTAAAAGACAATCAAAGGCGAATCCTTTAAGCTGATTCATCTGTTTTGGGTCATTACAGCCAAGCAACTCACCGAAAGCCATTCACAGAAAACTCAAAAACATTTCATGTTCATTGAGGAGAGAATGGCTCATAGAGAACCCATCCTCTATAGGTATAGCCTGTTGTTGAGGTGTAGTTACAAATATAAGTTCAGTATTCAAAATGAAATGTTTTTCGTAGCTGAGTTCGCTTCGTTTTAACTGATCAATCTTGCTAAGCACTCCAGAAACGTTATAAATCAGTTCTCTGCAACTCCTCCTGGTGGATAATGATTCAGCAAGCACTTTGTCCTCTGGAAGTAAACAAGCATCATATTTATTAGAAGCATGGATGCATGAAATCCAAGTTCAAAGTTGGCTTATTTTTTAATTTATGTATTTGAGGGAAAGAAAGGAAGTATGCAAATAGTAAAATGTCGAATCGGGGACCATACTTAAGCTACTATTGGGACTGCAGGAGTGGTAGCTGTCAGTTGAAAAGGCAGCTTCAAGAACATATCCTGAACTATGGTGGTCAAGTGAATTCCCAACTAAATCTGCTTCATCTTCCAAAGGAGAAAAATATCTAGTAGGATAAGTGAGAGAACATTTAGCTCTAAACCTTTGCAAACCCGGTTCTAAACTCTTTATTTCGGCCATCTCAAAATCCATATCTTCTTTATCAGATCCGCCAGGTCGAGCACCAAGTTTGTCTGCCAAATTGCTCCAAGTTTCAGAAGATGAAACCTTTTGGGGATTACTACATGATCCTGCTGGCATCGATTCCAAACCCATGAGCCTAGCAACCAAACTTGGAGCTTTCATTTCGCGCTTGCTTTCACAATGTGTATTGGTCATTCCATTATTCTTTGCATTAGGAAAACCCCCACTATTCTTATCAGCAATCTACATTGTTCATACAAGAACCAAAAACAATAAAAACAAAAACTTTCCTGTCAGGCTAACATCTGAGACAATAGAAGAAAAAGAAAGCTAAATGTGGGAGTATAGTTCAAGAAATGAGTACCAAACAAAGCTTTGGCTGCTTCTCATCCCCTCCAAACGTTTTTGAAGCTTGTTTCAAGCAAGCTATAAGAATGCAGCACAAAAAAAGAAATAATTTAGCCCTCTAGCTAGAATCACCTTCAAGAAATTAACCATTCTTCTTTAAAAATGAGTGGAATGTAGTAGTAGCTAACCTAGTGAAAGCAGTTTCTTTGGAAACAACTTCTTGGCAAATCTACGATTCTGATCAAAGAGCTGAAAGAAAATGCCCACACAACCACAAGGCCTTTGAGGTTGTCTCTCAGTAATAGCGGCTAAACTATCATTCATTTCTCTAGCTGAGCTATCATTCATCCTTCAAAATCCTCTCTTAAATTTCTTTACCTTTTCTCCCACTATGCTAAATGTGATTCACACACTTTGTCTTCCCAATAAGATTCTATCAAACATTAACTTCACATTAATTTGGAAAGAATTAAACAAAAGACCCCCATTCGCCCCTCTGCCCACCACATCACTCACCATCCTTGGCCCGAAAAAAGAAAATGGGGAAAAAGAACTTACATTTTTATGCAAGAAACAAAGCAAAAACCCAACAAAATATCAGAAAGAAAGTAGAAAATAGCTATGAAAAGTAAAACCCTGAGCTGTATTCAAATATGAAAAAACATTCACAAGAAACCACAGTCAAACAAAGTAAACACAGAACAAGAAAATACAAATAGCAATACCCAGAATGCCTTCAACTTACACCAAATGTGCTACTGTTCAAGAAAACAGCTAGAACTAGTTATAGTACACTCTAGTAAGCTATTCTTTTCTTTTTTTAATCTTCTTTATGACAGTGAAAAAAGAAAAATCATAATTATTTTAAATTAGTTCCTATAGACATTCTTTCTATGCTTTGCTATCACAAATGCTACAGAATAAGAAAAGAATGCGTCGATAGAGACTAACCGATTAGGCACAAAACAATAAGAATAGAACCCAAAGCAATTGCAGCAAGGACAAGACCGAATGTTTTTCGAAATCCAAAGTGCCAAAGTACTTCAAAGTACTTTTAAGAGAAAATAGAGGGAGTAATAGCGGAGGAGAAGTTTGTCCTCTTAGAGAAAGAGAATGGTGAGTTTATATAGTGAGGAGGGTCGTCTACAATCCCAAATAATGAAGGAAGAATAATATTTAATGGAGGAAGAATAACATATAATGAATCAATTAAGGGGATTGTTACCTTAAATGGATGAGGGTAAATCGATCCGTTCCACCAATCATACTATAGTTTCCATAAATAAATAAATAGACATCCCCTCACACGTTAATTATGGTAACTATAGATGAGGGGATCTCTGTCAACCAAGTAAGGCAAGAAAAATAAAAAATCAATTAGTGAGATGCTTTTCTCAAATCAAATTGTTACAGGATCATACCCAAACAGTCAAAACATGCACATATTAGCCTTATTAAAGATTTACAAAAAAAATCCTCGAATCGTCACATACATGCTTTTCCCATACAAAATTAAATTAAGCAGAAACTAACCAGACTGATATTACTAAGGCTCTTCCCATTAATACTTGTGGGAAATCAATTAAAGTGAAGGAATATATCAATCATACACAAATTTCCTTTTCAAATTATATGCTAATTAAGGGAAATATAAAATCACACAAAATCCAGTCAAATCCAATAAAGGAAAGTTCAGTTAAGCAAATCAGTCATACAAATTATTTATTTACCAAAGAAAAGAAGAACTACCATATAGTGATCACATAATCAAGGCAAACGATAATTAATAGTACTTAATTTTTTAGAAGAAAATTGGCACAAGACTCAATCAAAAGTAATTACTTACCATAAACCATTGTTAAAGTAATCAACCACATCTCTCAATTAAAGATAGTATATAAATCAATCAACTGTAAATTCTCAATTAGGCACAGTCAAGAATTTTAAAACCCATCACAAAGGAAAATAATCATTCATTTAATACGATAGTAGTACCACAACTACAATAAGGCGATTACATAATCATAAAACATGCGAAAAAAATAGTCAATATTAGAAAGCAACAATCTACAGTGATTAGTAATGAGCATCTTGTCAGAATATTAAAACCAAGTCACAAAAGAAGTTGGGATTTTCTTACCCATATTGACTAAGAGGCAAAAAAAATGTGAAGTTGCAAGAAGTTAGGCGTGTTTGCACATACCAGAGAGAGACGAAGAAATTGACTCACCATTCAATTTAAGCATCACGAAATTTCAATCAAGTAGGACATGCAAATAGGGTTGAATAAAACTCACACTTAAAATCAACACATTTATTCAGCAAAAATCAAACGTTGCCACACTCGATTCGAAGAATCTTTCTATGAGAGACACAGATGAAAAAATAGTACTAAAGTTCACACACATATTTCGAACATGGGATCAAACCTTAAGATGAATTCTCTCAAAATCCGTCATTTTTTATGAGGAAGGGTTGCGTGGTTGGAACGCCGAAGGGGTTTGCCGGAGGTATCACTGTGGGGGAGGAGTAGAGGCTGTGTTGCGACTGTTGGACGTTCGCCGGAGGGGAGAAAGAAAGCGACTGGAGGATGGAGGATGGAGCAGTGGCGTGGAAGCTTGGCTGGCTGTCTCCGTCGATGGCGGCGCCACTGGTGGCGCTGTTTGCCAGTAGGGGACGAGAAGGGAGGGGGCTGGCCATCGGAGCAGTGGATGGAATCGCCTGGGGTAGGAGCTAGAGGCGCGTATGGAGGAGAAGGAAGAGGCAACAGCGAAGGATGTTTGCCAGAGATGGCG
Organism: Capsicum pubescens; assembly: GCA_030864215.1. Classification (NCBI taxonomy): domain Eukaryota; kingdom Viridiplantae; phylum Streptophyta; class Magnoliopsida; order Solanales; family Solanaceae; genus Capsicum; species Capsicum pubescens. Next base: position 41,155,817 of record CM061546.1, read on the forward strand.
GCCTGACAACGAGGACTCGCAGCGGAGGGGGTCATTTTGGTGGTCGATTTGCGATGGAGAGATCGGAGGAGAGGGGGGAGATCGAGATTTAGAGGTGTTTGTAGAGAGAGAGAAGAGAGAGGAGGAGATATAGAGGCGGAAGTTGGGGAAAAAAATTAGAGTTAGGGTTTGTAGGTTTGAAATAGGGAAATAGAGATCTTTTGCTCCCAACCGTTGGATTGGTTTTTGATCGACGACTGAGATTTAATGTCATGGGGGAATTAAAATATGGCTTGGATGAAAAATAATGGATTAAATTGTAAGAAATTGGGTTAAGATTGTAATGGATTGGGTAAAAATAGGCTATAATTGTAAGAAATTAAATAAAATTGGACTAAAAGGTAAATAAAATCATGCAAGGTAATTTTTATTAGACAGTTATTTATATTAAAGTAGGAATAATAATAATATATGATAATAGTAATTAAATAATAAAAAACAACATTAAATAATAAATAAAAAAAATAAAAGATAAATAATTAATTGGAAGGAAGGAGAAAAGGGAAGAGGGAGTCATACCGTCACATTTGTATGAATTTTTATTTTTAAACGAGAAGTCTATTTCGAGAACAATTAATTGAATGTTAAAGAGTTTGTGCAGACCGAATATATTTGGACAGCATGGGGATGACAATTGTTCAAGGGAACTAAATGAAAATAGTTGAAATCAAAGTCGCGATTACGAGAGACCTTGGTTTATGCAAAAGGGTGTGGTACAGTTTCACTAATGAAGGCGGCACCCTCAGGTATTATGCAAAGAGCAGTAGCTACGCTCCATAAAGACAACATATTGTTCATGGTAACATTTTGTCAGGCTGCTCTAAGCTAATGGTGTCTATTATAATTCTTCTCTCGTGATGAATAAGATTGGTAATCACGATCCCGAGAAGAGTCATGTTTTGGTTTCTTCGAGGGACCTTTGTCTATTGAACAATGACTCCTTTACTTATACTTTTCCTTGTCCCGTTCAAAGTCATCTCGCTCCCTTTCCCTGTCAGATATCCTACCACTATCACGTTCATGCGACTTTAGTCTTCCTTGATCCTTACACTTGATAAAATTTATTGTCCTTTATCTATGACATTTATTTTTATTTCATGTCATTGATTTTTTTTTTCTAATTATACTTTACTATTTATGGCCGTTGACTGGTGTACACTATATTTGAAAGTTTGCAACTGAAGTTTTCTTGGTATTGATATCCTCACTTTTGGATGTTATTCATTGAGACAATGGCAACTTCCGTGTTATGTTTGTTAAATTTGGTGTTCTGTGACTCACTCTCACAGTTGTCGAGTGACTGAACATTTAATCATAAGCTGACAGTCTGATGATCTGTGTTTATGTTGAAATATCACAGAACATGGGCTAGCCATTAAAGTTGTATTTCTGGTGAAGAGAGAGTTGAGAAAGAAGAAACGTAAGGTTATGAATGGTGGTAAAGAAAATAGGAGTGTGTTACCTGTGTTGACCTACTTAAAAAAATGAAAAGGTCGGGCTGTTAACTTTACTGTTTTGTGGTGCTTGTTGACGACTAGCTTCTTGAAGATCTCTACGAGAGGTGCATTGCATCAGCTTGAGTAAGGGCAGAACGCATGTCAAAAGTTATTTAATTTTGCTATTATAAGTATTTTTGGGGGTGTTGGAGACTTAATTAAAAAGTATTAATACTATGTAATATTTATGTCTATTAACATTCTAAAATTAAATTATAAAATATTATTTTTTTAAAGTGGGCTGGCCCGTGAGGCCCGCAACCCACAGAGTAATAGTGTGGGCTGGATATTTTTTGGCTCATCATTTTGATAGGCTAGCCCAACCTGACCCTTCAAACTCAAATCTCGTGTGGGCTAGCTCGGATGGGCTGAGCCAACCCGTATTGACATCTCTACAAAAAATAAAAACTCTACATTATTGATACTCAAAGGAGACTTTGGAATCTTGAAGATTGCACGGAGGCGAATTCAGGATTTCAAAACGCGGATGTATGAATGTGAAATTCATCAAGATGACCTACATTATACATATTATACTAGACAAAGAGCCCAGAAATGGGGACAAAACAAGAACAAGTTCTATGAAAATGTGCACGAAGATCATAAATAACTTACACACCAGGATTATCTAGGCTCTAGGGTACCCCCCAACCCCACCCCTACGCGAAACTTTCATCATCACCCTGTAAGAGGAGGCCAACTTATCAAAAGATGGACATTGCTTCAGTTCATACAACCTTTCGATAGGTGTTTGTTAGATCTTATTAAGCTTTTCTGCTACGACGATAGGATTTGCTTTTGCTATTGCATTCTGACCAGCATTTCTATAATCAAACGGGAAGTTGTGTTTGTCTCAATAACAACGAACTGCACAGAAAATATCACCACATTTGCAACTGAACCCCGTTAAGCCCACACACTTACGACTAGTTGTACACTTTTTCAGACCCCCTTTTGACTTCACTTGTGAAATATGAGAGGCTAAATCTGCAGATGCAACCACGGCACCTGGAAGAGCAAGTTCTGATTCATCGCTACTTGAGCTTCTGCGTACGACGTTTTGGATGGATGCAGCTGCAAGCTTTGCATGTTCCTGCTTCAGTAGTATCATGTCCTTTTGACACTTGGAACACATATTCATCGTAGCTGCACTACCGAAAAAACCAGAGTCATTGATGCAGAAGACGGGGTCTTCTGGAGCTCGGCAACCTATCTATTTAGATGACTCCATTTCTGCAGTTAACAAGTCAAGTTCAACACCACAAGTTCGTTAAGTACATCACGAAACAACAAAGGGACAAACAAAAACTTCAACCAAGGAACATCGCGATTATGAAATATAAAGCAATTCAGAATAATACATACATTCAATATCTCGTACTTGCTAGATTTTTGTTACTGGAACCATTTGACATGCTTAACAGTTTAAACAATTAGCCACAACTAGTGTAGAATTGTCAAAATTAGAGCCTTTCACTGTTAATATGCTAAGGAAGCTTTAATTCGAACACTAAAATGACAAATTAAAATACAACATGGAGGCTACTAGTAGAAAAACTGCAGCTCTTTCCTACACCTCACAAGAAGATTTTTAGAAAAACAAGCTTAAAAGCCAAAATTGATGTTGCTAAACTAGATAAGATTGCACCACTTACCAGAAATCTTGATCACATAACTGAAACATGGGAGGCCTGTTAGCTGAGAAACTTCCAATTAGTCTTTAACCGGTCATGTTACCTAGACACATTTGCAGTTACTTGGACTCAACAATGTTATCACTTTTCAGCATATACCAATATTCGAGTACATCCTGCATGTGAGCTGCGAGATTCAACAACCGAAGTTCAAATAAGGTACTGCCTATCTCAATTTATACTAGAGGCATGCTAAAGTGAGACCCTCTCGGCTCAACTCTAGCTTCCTCAGCTCATTACCCCTTTATAAGAGACCAAAGCATAGTATTTACTCAAATAGACTTGTGAAGGTGACCCTCTCGGCTCAACTGCTGATTATCAAGATTCAAGCGGTAACATTTTTTTTTGGATTGATGAGTTCTCTTGATAACCAGTTACGATCACAAATTTTAGACAGGCATGACGAAACCAGTTCAACTATCATGCACAGTCACCAAAACCCAAGCAGATTGTAAAACACCGAAGAAATGGATTAGCTATTGAGATAGATCACAACTATCTGATCACTTTCTAGCTGTTTTTATCGACTCTGGTTGGCATGTATTCTAATAATCATTTCTCTGTGAGTGACGAACACAAAAATGTCTCAACTATTGCTTACTACTACTCAGTTTGGTGAACTATTCAATTTCTTTAATTAGTAAGTGGTGTTATCCATAAGATAAAAATAACCAATAACCATAATTCAGCAGATAAGAAAGAAATTAAAGGTATAACCAAATTTGCACAACAAAGTTTAAGGATGTTCTTGTGACTAGATCACATCACAAGCAAAATTAGTCCACTAAATCTCACAAAATCTTGTTGCTCGGACTCCTAAAAAATGCCCCAGGGTGCATGTCGTATCCTCAAAAAATAGTGCAAATTCATATGATCTGACACAGGTACAAAAACATTTTAAAGAGTCCTAGCAGCATAGCACAGAAGTACAAAATTCAACAACAACAATATTAAAGCGTAAGAGCTCTTGGCATTTTATATTGGGGTAGACTAGAGCTATAGCTGTTCCTAACATTTCAGCAGAACTCAATAGCTTCATCTCAAACTCTGTATTCATGTTTCATATATATATAAATAATTAATAGAAAATCCACTTTGATGCATTTTTTTCACCTTTAATGTATAAAAACTAAACTTCCTTTCATCAATTCAAAAAATAAATAAAAAAATACCACAACCCTTATAATTAAACACCATAACATGCAAATACACAAAGACTATATTATTAGTACAAAATCAAATAAATTACAAAAAATTTGATCAATTAGAGAAAAAAGAACCTATGTTTGAACTTTGACATGCAAATAAACGTGCGTAATTATAGACCTCGATGAAAAAAGAAAAGAAAAGAAAACAAAACAAAACAATTGAATTTATTAGAAAATTATCAAAACAAAATATTAATAAGAAAATTAGACAAGACCTTAGGAATTTATTAGTCATGAAGGTACAAATAACATACCTTAATAGAATAATTGGAGAAATTGAAAGGTGAATTTTAATTTTTTTTTTTTTTGGTCCAAGAATTTTAAGATGATTAAGGAGGAGCTCCAAAAGGAAAGAAAATGAAAATGATACTACTTTCCTTTTTTAGGTGTTTCAAAAATCAAAACAGACAAACCTCCTTCTAAATTTAGAAATACTTAATTAAAATTTTAATTTGATGTACATAGATCTTATATCTATCTCAGAGGTAGAAATATTATTTCGATATACGAAGGTTCAAGAAAAAGAGGTACTAATAGGTAAAAAAATAATGGATAGTGATAAAAATACATATAGTAACAGAACATATAGTAACATTAATAAGACAACATGATTGTTGAAATACAAGATACAAATAATATCAGAAATTAAAGGACCGAAAACTGCATAAGCAATAATGTAACTACTAATGTAGACATTAAACAAGACACACACTGCTATCAGTACACACACTGCTATCAGTTAGGTTTAACATTTATTCTTTTAACATAATTTTATGGAACTTGATTGTTATTTTTTTATGTTACGTTTATTTTGTTCATTCTCCAAATTCTATAAATTCTAGGCCTCGTTTGGCCATGAAAATTATAATTTTCTGGAGTTGAAGTTGAAGTTGTGTATGTTTGACCATGAATACAAATTGGAGTTATTTTTGAAATTTTTGTGAGAGAAGTAAAAGTTTACTTGTTTTCACTTTTTCAAATAAAATTCTAAATTGTACTTGGAATTCCCATGGTGTTGAAGAATCTCACATTGAATTTAGTAAAGGAATATGTAATCTCTTTACATGACAAACTTACGACGTATCACTACAATTTAGTACATATTCTTATAATATTCTGGTGAATGAACTTTTTTTAATTCGGTATCCACGTTGAGACTCCAACTAGCCAGATTCGCGTTATATAAGGTCTATTTAAAGGAAATAACTCCCTAACATAATTCTTTATATCCAGAATGCGAATTCGAGACCATTACAGATGGAGGAACTCTTATTCATCCCTCCACAATACTTGTTATTCGATGAATGAACTTGCCATAAATCTCTAATATTATAAATATCCTTGTGTAACATCTCAAACCAATGTTACACCATACTAGTACTTTAGCTAGTATTGATAACAAGACAACTAGTTTGAAACAACATAGGCAAACATAAGTTTAGATGGGCTATGTAGGATGCATTGATTGATTTAATTTGTGTCTATTCCTCTTTTTTTTAAAAGTGCGTGTTTGGCACTTTCTCCTTCTTCTTCTAGTTCACTTGTCTTTCCTTCTTCTCTTTCATTACTTTTTCCATTGTTGTTGATCTTAAATTGAATTATTTTCTAAAGTACGCCTCAATTGTTCTCCCTATTAAATTGAATTCCAAAAAAGAAAGATTTCATTCAATTGAGGAATGCGGAGAACAAGTTTTTGGAGATGGAAAGGATGTGATTCCACCGATAAAAAATTGGTATATTGATTACTATTTCAATAGTGGAATTTAAAACAATTTTACTGATCCTTTTGCCTACATTAGCATAGTTTCCAACAAAAATTTAATTTTTTATATTGGGTTTATCATCGATAAATACCTTCTCGTCGGAAAAAATGGTGGCTACCATATCATATCTTTTTTACCCTTTTTAAAACTTTTTATCATTCTTCAATTCAAGATGAAGATAAGAATAATGTTGTAGACCGTTGGTGGATCTCAAATTGTGGAAAGCTATCAGGAAAAGCATAAACCTCACAATAGGGATAGACAACACGATCCCAAGCACAATTGTGCTCTCCTTCCAATTTCTCTGTGTGTAGTGTCGGCGTGTGAGTATGTGTTTTTCACTAAGTTGTTGTGTGTGCGTGAATGGAGTATTGTGTGAAGTTGTGAGAGTGTGTGAATGGAGTATTGGAAAGATGAGGAAAACATCAATGGAGAAGAAGGTATTTTTAAATTTTTGTATAAATAATTTATACGTGGCAAATTTTTATTGGAAATTTGAGTAAAATTTTAACCATTCACGCGCCTGGTGTGCGTGTCTACACGCATAAGCAAAATTAAAGTCAAAATGGTGTATTTACAACGGATTAAGTAAGAATCGTGGGGTAATAGGTTGAAAGTAAAATTTAGATGTCTTTTTTAAAAAGTCAGACAAGATCAGGGGGTACTTTATGTATTTTCTCTTAAATTAAAGTTGCTTTTGAAATATTGTGAGAGAAGTAAAAGTTACAAATACAATATTTCAGAATTGTATTTAGAATTTTCATGGCCAAACACATTTTGTTTTCACTTTTTTCACTAAAGTGAAATAATTTTTCGAAAAAATATAAATAATTTTCCTAGGCAAACGACTATTAATTGTTGAGATGCCAAAAAGAACTCAACTTCCTTCATTTTTAAATAAGTGATTTTTATTTTAGGCCTTCGTTAAGAAACTACTCACTTCTAGAAAGTAAAAATTATTTTACTAATTTATCTTTAATAAATATATTGAAAAGAATATAACTTTTTATTAGTTTTGGAGTTTTGCAAAAAAAAAAAAATATATATTTATCGGAAAGGTAAATTGAAAAAACATCATCAATGATTTCTTGATTATCTAAAATATTATTTATTTAAGTATATAATAAAAGAACTAAATAATCAATTATTTAGAAATGGAGGGAGGACATTATATTATTGATACTCAAAGGAGACTTTGAAAATTGCAAGAATATCCTTTTGATTTGAATGAAAAAACAAAAACAAGTTGGTAATAAGTAGGGACAATCCATTATCATACTCCCTCCGTTTCAAACTGAGATGACACATTGACTAAAAAAATAATTAATAATATGGATAGTTTACCATAATACTCCTATTAAATGATGTTTACATTTTAATTTGAAAAAAAAGTAATTAATGCAAAGGGTAAAATATGAAAAAAAAAATTGTCTCTTCTTGATTAATGAAACAAGATAAATAAAATGGAAAATCAAATTAGAAAATTTAGAACGGAGGGAGTATATCTTTTCGATTGTATTATATGGTTCCCTATTCGAGATGCTTAGCCAATTACACAAAATTGGTATAAACTTAAATTCAAAACTTTAATATGAGCAGGAGACCAACTAGTATTTTATAGTACATAATTAATGCTGAAATCAGTCACCTGATAATACAGGTGAAGTCAGGATTTCTATAGAAGGAGTTCAAAATATGGAAAAAAACTCACCGAAGGAGGTTTAACATCTATATTATATACATAAAAATTATTTTAATCATATATTAATAATATATCATATTACTAGTTTGGCTCCGCCTCTGCCTGATAATTGAAGCATGGATAGTATAATATAATGTTTAACATATGAGAAATAAGAATTGAAAGAAGTCTAGCTCTAGTATCATGACAAGAAAAAAAATGAACCTTGAATCTAATTAAACTTAAAAACTAATAGCGAGATAAGAATTGTCCTACACCATCATATAACGAAACAATGTATATATATGGGATATCTGACATAGCTTTTTTTAAACATTGTTTGTGTAATTTACCCCATCTTGCGAGAATACACTGGATATATTATTGGTGTATTGTTTGTGTAATTTAACATAATTATTATCACAGAATTGTATACCTTAATTTTAAAATAACTAGTTTCACTTAATTATGTGAAGCTCTCTATTAATAATTCTCTTTTAGTTGATTATATATAGCATAAAAGTTATGTTATTTACGTGATTCTTTTCATGATTTTTTTTTAGAATCATATTTCGTAAAATCAAATTAAAGTGAGTTGTTGCCTGAATGAGAGAGAATAAAATAAAAAGGATCCAGCAAGTTAAGGAAAATCCAATTATATTTTATATTAGTTTATAAATTTATAGATAGCTCTTTCTCTTAAAGAAGTTCTATATAGCGTGAATCTAAATTCTAGTCCTCGTAGTAAGGAAAGCTTTAACAGTCCGTAATGCGTAATCACGAATTCAAATGAGTCGATCAGTAAAACTAATTGAAAAAAGGAGAAAAAAAAAGTGAGTTATTTATTTTTTCGAAAAAGGGACTAAAATGCCCTCCAACTATCTAAAATAGTGCAAAAATCCCCTTCATCTACCTATTGGGCCTAAAATGTCCTTCAACTATTTTTTATACTCATCATTGTGCATTCATAATATATCGTGACAAGCCTTGTCTTCTAGTAGGAAAAAAATAGAGTTCTTCTCATTTTCATCATAATATTATTCTTTCCAACAATTCAAAGAGAGGAGATGAGAAGATATCGACGATTACGGAGTGGGTCAACTTTAGTTGGATCCGTGTTATTTGTCTGGGCGGGTTGGGTTTTGAGATAAAATTAATTAATTTAATTTAATATGAATTGTCCAATAGAAATGTGTCATGTGATAAATAAAGTTGGACCAAAAGGTTGTTGTTAAATAAATGGACAAAATTGACAAATAGGCAAACGGGAAGAACATTTTAGGCCCTTTTCCATTTTTTTTTATATAAATTTTTCAACATTTGATTTATTAAAAATATTTATTCTGTTCTAGCATTATCAAGTGGTTGGTCACAAAATCCAACTACTGATTTTCATATTTCAGTATCACCTTTTTTAGAAATTGCCCTTTTATCTATTCCACCGACAAAATTTAATTACATATTCTTTTACCTTAGAAAACTAATCCAAAATTAATGTGGATAATAATGAGGTTAATTATTTTTTTGTTTCTATTATGTTAATTCTCCATTTCATTATTTACGTACTTAATTCTGAATATGTTTTACTTGAATCGAAGCTCAACCTAAAACGTCATTTCTCACTTTACACCTGTAATTAGATTGTAGTTCTGCACGGATGCGTAAAGTTAGTGGCGGAGCCAACATCTTAATTAAGGGGTTCAAAATCAAAAAATGTGAACAAAAGAACTAATCGAATGGGGTTCAACGTCTGCTATATATACATAAAACAATAATTTTAAGTTTGTATATATAGTATAATTTTTCGTCGAAGGAGGTTCGGATGACCCCCCTCACTATTAGCTAGTTTTGTCCCTGCGTATAGCAGTATACATCGTCCTCCGTAGATCCTACTAGTAAAATTATATTACGTATGTTATTGTAATAACGAGGGAGAGAAAACATTATAATTAGATTACTTTTTCAAGTAATTAAGATTAGCCAACATATAATCTCATATCAATTTATCACTTAATTGTAGTGTACAATTAATATTCTTGTTCAAGTAATTAATTCTGTTATTATTTTTTAATTTTAATTTTTTATAATAGGGATTAAATATTTGACTATAGCATTTTGTTAGTTGGAATTTGACTTTATTTATCCTTTTTTTTTTCTTCTTAAAATGGCAATTTAGGCATACCAAAAATATTACATGTTCAATGAGAATTATTGTCAATTAGATGCCAATAGAGTCATCAAACAGTCTAACTAAAGAAAAATAATAAAGACATAATTAAATATTACTTATATAATACCAATTTTAGCACTTTAATAATTAAATCCAAATTAGTTGAGGATGGTGATAGGTGACATCATGAAAATGACCTAACAAAATATTCCATTCCTCCAACCTCAAGCCTCTTGTGAAATGAATTTAATATTTTTAAAAAAGTTTTTTTTTCTTTATACTCTTATTATAGTTTCCCTCATGCACATTTTGCCTTTTTATAATAATTCTATCTTGATTGTCATAATTTATTGGTATGATGTTACTTTTCTTATACTTTTCCTTGTCCCGTTCAAAGTCATCTCGCTCCCTTTCCCTGTCAGATATCCTACCAGTATCACGTTCATGAGACATTAATCTTCCTTGATCCCTACTCTTGATAAAATTTATTGTCCTTTATCTGTGACATTTATTTTTCTTTCATGTCATTGATTTGTTTTTTCTATTTATTGAGTTGTGTGAGTTCAAGAACTTGTTCTGTTGAATCCTTGACTGTTATTCTACTGGTGAAGAATGTCTATCTTAAGTTTTGAGTTGGGTGAGTTCAAGAACTTGGTATGTTGAATATTTTCGACTGTAATTTTTCTGTATAGTGTAATGTGTGCCTAAGTTTTGAGTTGTGTGAGTTCAAGAACTTGTTCTGTTGAATCCTTGACTGTATCTCTACTAGTGAAGAATGTCTGTCTTAAGTTTTGAGTTGGGTAAGTTCAAGAAATTGTTATGTTGAATCTTTTTTACTGTAATTTTTCTGTATAGTGTAATGTGTGTCTAAGTTTTGAGTTGGGTGAGTTCAAGAACTTGTTCTGTTGAATCCTTGACTGTAATTCTACTGGTGAAGAATGTTTGTCTTACTGAAAGATTGAATATTAAACCGTAGTTTGACGGTAGAAAGTGTATTGCTTGCCTAAGTTTTGAGTTGGGTGAGTTCATGAATCTGTTCAATTAACAGAAAAAAACTGAATTTTTAACCTAAGTTTCTCGGACTCTTCACAAATGTCATGGAGTGAGTGTTGGATCCTTCAAAAGTAGTGCATTTTCAGAGGATCGAACACTGGTGCGGCAACATATTTAGAGAGTCCGAGCAACTTAGTTTTTAACTGTAATTTTACAATGATGTGTAATGTTGTCTAATCCCCGAAGTAGTGGTAAGGTCTGCGGTACACTTTACCCTCCCCAGACTTCGCTTGTGGGATTCATTGGGTATGTTACGGTTGTAGTTGTTGTGTAAGGTTGTCCAAATTTTGAGTTGGGTGGGTTAAAGAACTTGTTTGTTTAATTGATAGAAAGATTGAATCTTTCGCTTTAATTTTATTGTAAAGTATAATGTGTGCCTAAAATTTGAGTTGGAAGAGTTCAAGAATCCGTTCAATTAACAGAAATATTGAATCTTTAACTTTAAAGAATAATGTTTGTTGTTTTAGAGGTAAAATGGACACTCAATAAGTAGTTTCAACTTAGCTTGCTTTGTCCCAAATCATTTCAAGATCCCAACTCTCAAAATCTTTTTTTTCTTGCTGGAATGAAGTAAAGGCTTGTTTTTGTAGTTGTTGCAGGGATTTCACTGTTGACCCTGTAAAGATTACCTCAAGTTTTTAAGTTGGGTGATTTCAAGAACCAGTTCAATTAACAGAATAATTGAATCTTTAGCTTTGATTTTATTGCAAAGTGCAGTGTTTGCCTAAGTATTAAGTTGGATGAGTTCAAGAATCAGTTCAATTAACAGAAAGACTAAAATTTTTTAGTGTAAGTTTTGAGTTGGGTGAGTTCAAGAACCAGTTCAATTAACAGTAAAAACTGAATCTTTAAATGTAATTTTGCTGTGAAGTGTAATATGTGCCTAATTTTTGAGTTGGGTGAGTTCAAGAATCAGTTCAAGTAGCAGAAAGACTGAATCTTTAGCTGTAATTTTTCTGCGAAGTGTAATGTGTGACTATGTTTTGAGTTGGGTGAGTTCAAGAATCAGAAAGATGGAATCTTTAACTGTAAAGTTATTTTTGAGTTGGTTGAGTTTAGGAACTTGTTAAATTAACAAAGAGTTTGAATCTTTTAGTTTTATTGTAGAGTGTAATGTTTGCATATGTTTTGAGTTGGGCGAGTTCAAGAATTTATTCTGTTGAATCTTTAACTGTAATTTTACTGCAAAGTTGTAATGTGTGCCTAAGTTTTGAGTTGGGTGAGTTCAAGAATTTGTTCTGTTGAATCTTTTTGTCTGTAATTTTACTATAAAGTGTAATGTGTTCCTAAATTTTGAGTTGGTTGAGTTCAAGAACTTGTTCAATTGATAGAAAGATGGAATCTTTAGCTGTAACGTTATTGTAAAAGTGTAATATGTCCCTAAGTTTTGAGTTGGGTGAGTTCAAGAAATAGTTTGATTAATAGAATGATAGAATCTTTAACTTAAGTTTTATTGTAGTGTAATGTTTGTCTATGTTTTGAGTTGGTGAGTTTTAGAACTTGTTCTATTGAATCTTTGACTGTGACTTTACTGTAAAGTTGTAATGTTTACCGAAGTTTTGAGTTGGGTGAGTTCAAGAGCTTGTTTGTTCAATTGATAGAAATATCGAATCTTTAGCTGTAATTTTATAGTAAAGTGTAATGTGTGCCTAAGTTGATCTGCGGGTGCCTTTCGGAAACAACCTCTCTACCTCACCTGTAAGTTGGAGGTATGGATTGCGTACACTTTACCCTTCCCCAGACCCCACTTTTTTGGGAAGATACTATTTGTTGTTGTTGTTGTTGTTTAATATGTGCCCAAGTTTTGAGTTGGGTGAGTTCAAGAACTTGTTCTATTGACTTTTTGGCTATAAGATTCGAGTTGGGTGAGTTCAAGAACTTGTTCAATTGATAGAAAGATTGAATCTATAGATGTAAGCTTATTGTAAAGTGTAATGTGTGCCTAAAATTTGAGTAGGAAGAGTTCAAGAACTTGTTCAATTGATACAAAGATTGAATCTGTAGCTATAATCATATTATAAAGTTGAATTTTTGTTGTTTAGTGGAAGAATGGAGACTCAGAAGAGTGATACGGATAACAAGTTAGATGATTATGAAGTGATAGAACAGTTGGGAAGAAGAACTGTCGGAACAACATTTCTTGTTCTCCATCGAATTGAGAAGAAGAAGTAAGCTAGTAGTACTTATACTATATTTCTTTTCCAGTCATTTTTCCCTACTTCGGCAATTTGTGTCGGTTTGGATTTGATAATTTCTAGAACAGATTTTCAGATATCTTTGCTCCATGTAGGAATTGAATGGCATTTTACTGTATATGCAAGATTTCTCGTAACCACTTTTGCAAAAAAAATGTTGAATCTGGCATCTGATATACTGACACATTCCTTGGATATGTCTAATGTCCTGGTAACTTTGCATTATTGGAAATTCCCATGGGAAATGTTCACCGAAGAACAAAAACAAAGGAACTCCAAATGCAGTGTACTTGAGAATAAACCGTTAATGATCCTATTTCTTACAGAAGTGAAGTTGCACTGAATCTGTTGTATATTCTATATCCAAGTTGTTGACTTCTGTAATTATTAAAGAAAGATTATTTTGACTCATCATAATTTCATGAAATCCAATTTTATGGACTTCTTTTTCTTTTCCTTGAAGGTATGTTCTGAAGAAGATACCATTAGCAAAACAGACAGAAAAGTCCAAGAGCACGGCACATCAGGAGGCCATTTCAAGTGCTTCTCTTAATTTGTTCCCTGAAAAAGTTGTTAGTTCTATGATTAATTGAAGACCAATAATATTTAGGTCATATTCTTATAAGTTGCTGAATCTGAAGTTGATTGTCGCAAACTTTAGCCACCGATGAAATGTAGGGGGAGTCTCATATCTATGATATAATTCGGTGGTTAAAATCAGCAATCTAGTCTTGTCTAATTGAATAGTTATCCTAATAGTTTTGGTAGTGAGCTACATTGTATGAGGTGTTCCATCATAAAGTATTTGATAAACTGATTTTTATTGATGTTCTTCTATTTCAATTGGTCTTCTTCTAAACATCTTGGATTATCACTCTCATACCACATCATTCTTCCTTTGGTGTTACCATTTTGACTATTTTATCATACGACTTGAAGCGTGTGTTTCCATGCAAACCTTTTTTCTTCTAAGAGTGTTTAGCATACTGGACTATGTAAGGAGTGATCGTCCTGACCAATGCATTGAGCATCCTATGAATTCTACGATGGAAACATTTAGACATCTTCATTCTTATCTGCATGAATGCTCGTTTGCATCTGATGAGCTTAGGTTTTGGAGAAGATTGTTTCAACAGAATAATATATATGCCCCAAGTGTCTTAACTCAAGGTTTGTGTTCGAAGGACCAATCATCCGCAAGACGAGCTTCCACAAAAAAAATGACATGAGCTGACAAGTAGGATTGAGCTGAAATAGAAATTTAGAACTTTCTCGTTGGAGTCACACGTGAAGTAGTTTTATTTCCTCTTAACAATAGAAAAGAAGAACCAGTAAGTACTTTGCACCTATGATTTTCCCTGTATCAATAACTCTACTTTCTCGAAGTGGACAATCTAGACGCGAAGAGGTATACATCTCTCTACCAAATATTCATTTTGATGAATAGGGAGTATGGAATATGGACACACTTAAATGTCGAGTGAAAGAAGTTTTGTCATCAAATAGTTGCTCCAATCTTTCCTTTCGAACCAAGCACATTTAGATACAAAATCATCGACTCATCTTATAAATTATTATATGTAAAGTTCTACTTGATGGCAACATATTCTTGGGGAATATTCTTCTAATCTGATTATAGATGGTTATTTTTCCGTTGCAGGTGAATTTGATAGCTAAACTAAGCCATCCATATCTTTTGGAGTACAAAGATGCTTGGGTGGACAAAGTATCCTATCATCCAGTTTTGTGGTTGCTTGGATCAGAAAGTGCAAAACGTAGCCTTTAGTAGGTTTGATTATTGTAGCATAAGCTGCACCAGAGAAAAAGCTTGACTTTCTTTTTCTTTTAGGGGAGTTGTATATGCATCGTTACCGATTATTGCGAAGATGAAAATATGTGAGTGATTATCCCTGATTTTGCTAACATTTTAAATGTGTACCTATAAGGAAAGATAAGAATAAAGAACAAAAGGTGCCACTGAACGAGGGAAGGGAAAACAATAGTTTAAGTAAAATTCTTTATCATTGTCACCGGCTATATTTTATCGTAAAATATGGAAAACCTGTGTTTGTAGAGCACAACCTTTTGCCAAGATCGTGGTTGTTTTCAGCCTGTGTTGTAAGCACGTCCAGGTAACTGGAGAATGAAAGACCTCAGATTTCATAAATACTCCCTCGTACCAAGAACGATAGAAGTGGTAATGAGGTTGAAAATAAAGAAATGAATAGGATGATTATAGAACATCATTTGTGGTGTAATATGAGGACGGTGAAATTTTTTTTATCCCATGTTCAGGGCGGAGATCATGAGGAAGTCTAGAGGAGCAATTTTCCTGGAAGAGGTAGTTAAATGCGATTTCATTACTTATGAAGCTTCTCTGTGCCTTCTCGGTAGCTTAAAAAATTGCGTGTTTTTATGTTGTTTTTTTCCTCCTATTGTAGAAACTCTGCAAATGGCTGACTCATCTATTGTTAGATTTGGAGTATCTTCATTCCAACCGCGTTCATCATAGAGACCTCAAGGTAAAAATTTTCTGTAATCGGCGAAATAGAAAAGCCTTCTTAGCATGAAATGTTTTTAACGTGAACTATTTTGAATTCAGTTATGTAACATATTCATTATAAAGGAAAACGAAATTAGGTTAGGTAAGAATGCCCGAACAATTGCTTGATTGGGTCGTCTTTGCTTCTTTACTATCCTTCAAATTAACTTGATTGTCACAGGTGATTTTGGATTAGGAAAATTGCTAGATGGAGAAGACCTTGCTTCCTCGGAATGAATTTCTATTGCGGAAAAATGAACCTCTTACTTACATGCAATTTTCGACCATCTATTGTCACCTAACAATCGATTCAGCATACTATTTAGCAAGAGAGAAATCCCTTCCCCCTCCAAGACCGAGAAAACCTAAAAGTTGCTTTTATTTTCGGTCATAGGTACTAAAATATTGTGGTGGTCATCTTCCTTTTTATCAAAAAAAATATTGTGGTATCCATCATATAACAAAGCTCCTGTCGCCATAGCACGTAGCTTAATGCATTTGAGAAAAAGACGTCGAGTTGTACAGCTAATCCTTAATTTTGGAACAAATTTCATGTAATAGGTATCTGGCAAACCAAACGACATGTTCCCTTAGCTCCTTATGGCATACCCTATGGCTATAAATCTGATATATGGTCGCTTGGTAAGAAATAAGAATGTTGATGAAGCAATGTATTTTAGCTCTTTACATCATGTCCCTAATAGTAACACTTTAATGTGATTTTAGGATACTGTATGTTTGACATTGCTGCAAATCAACCCCCGTTTAAAGCTTCTGTAAGTTGATTTTTCAGCTATCTGAACTTCGTAAACAATACCTCAAAAAGTTATACTTGTTATGCAAAAAAAAAGGAGAAGTTCTTTATCCTGATATCTTCTATATGATATACTGACAATGTAAATCCAACAGGACAAAACTGGACTTATCAACAAAATAAATCGGGGTTTGTTCTCACCACTTCCGATTATATACTCATCCACCTTGTAAGTCTCTTCCTTCTCAGCACGCCACAAGTATAACAATTCAGTCAGTTGACAAAGCGGATTTAATTCTTGCAGGAAACAGATATTAAAAAGTATGCTAAGGAAAACTCTAGAACACCGACCTACAGTGAGTGTGAGCTACATATGTTCAAATGTTATTCTTTCCGTTTCAATCTGTTAAGTCTTATTTTCCTTTTTAGTCCGCTTAAAAGCGAATGTTTCTTTCCTTTTAGAACAACTCCTTAATTCTAAATTTCTACGTGGCATGTTTAAAGATCACAAACTTAAATTACATTTTGATACATTCTGCATACCTTTATTTTAAGACCACAAGATTCAAAAGTCTTCTTTTCTTTCTTAAACTTTGTGCCTAATCAAAACCAAAAAAAACAAAATGAAATGGAGGGAGTATTAAATTGAGATTCATCTTGATATATTTTTTTACCTCTACTTATAGGCTGTCGAGCTATTGAGACATCAATATTTGCAACCATACCTCCTCTTGTGTCACAACCCTTCATCTGTGTTTCTTCCTATGAAGTCTCCGAGCAGAGCGAAAGAGAAAACACGACCATCACCTGGAAAATCTATCAGTTTGAGAGGTAGTAGAGATAGACAGTTGAAGCTAAAAGAGAAGAGAACTGTCCTTTACTTTGACGAAAGTGATAACATTCAGCCAAGAAACTTATCTGATAATTATAACACGTTTCGAGCCAAACTTGACACTAAGAGAGTCAATCCAACAAGCTACTCGGTTAGGATCTCTCAAGATAGTGAGGATTCTAAAAGTTGGGAGATGAGTGAGGCAGGTGTTTGCAATGGATATGATCAATAGGAGACTATCTCACAAACAGAAACTACTATCACTCCAAGCTTGTCAAGTTCAAGGGCAAAAACATGGTCCGAGGAACAAGAGCATGTTTCTCCGGAGCATGTTAGTTGATTTGATGAGGATGATACGAAGAATAACAAGACAAAAGAGCTTGAGGTGTTGAGCAATCCACTGGACCTTGAGGAAGCATATATAGTGGAATGTATCTCCACAAAATCTAGCAGAGTGACTTTGTCTGATGGACGATTCAACGATAAAACACGATCCTTCGATGAAGAAAGCACTTCATCTAATTCATAGTCGGCAAAACCAGATCCAGAGGAAGCACCAAGATGCTGTGTTGCTGAAACTTAAAATGGTAGTGAGTGTAAAGAAGTAGTTATTGACTGCTTGTCAACTAAAAGCGATGGTTCACTTCTGCACAAAGACGAGCTAGAAAAGAAAGCAACCGCATTTTATGACACCAAACAGGCTAAGAAAGATGCTCTTCGAGCACTGAATGATAAGGTTTCACAACTCAAGTCACTAGCCACATTAGCTAGTAAGGAGGACAAAGACGACTGGGGTACTCCCACTGAACAAAGAGCTGAAGCTTTAGAGTCTCTTTTGGAGGTTTGTGCGCGACTACTTAAGAAGGAAAAAATCGATGAGCTTGGTGGTATGCTGAAACCATTCAGGGATGATGGAATGTCGTCTAGAGAAACAATAATCTGGTTGACAAAAAGTCTCATGACTGCATAAAAGTTATCCACGGGTTGTGATGTTGCACAAAACCTGTCTTTTGACCTATAGAACGAGTCTCTGTCTTACGTAAATCATCAAGTATTGTTGGACTAAACTATTCCTCGGGGCTTAATGTGGTTGAGCATCCCTTAGTTTTTATTCTATTATTGTAGGACAGTTGATGGAGCTGTGAAGATTACATATAATGTACTTTTAATGTTGATTTATACTCTATGATGATACTTACCACATTTTTTACTGTTAGTTTTTGCACCAAAACTACCTGCAGACAAAGATTATACATTTCTTTAGCTTCTTAGATATGATTGTGTTATTATCGGAGTCGATTTCTAATATAGTCACTCAACTAATAGTATTATCTCAGAAAGTCACGTGCTAAGAATCAAGAAGAAAAGTGATTTATAGAGATAATAACTATTAGCTGAGTGACTATATAAGAGGTCAGCGCGATATTATAGTTGTCTTATAGAAAAAAGTATCAACAATCAAATGGTTCCTTTTAATATTCCATTCCTCCAACCTCAAGCCTCTTGTGGAATGAATTTAATATTTTTAAAAAAGTTTTGTTTTTTATACTATTATTATAGTTTCCCTCATGCACATTTTGCCAATTTATAATAATTCTATCTTGATTGTCATAATTTATTTGTATGATGTTACTTTTCTTATACTTTTCCTTGTCCTGTTCAAAGTCGTCTCGCTCCTTTTCCCTGTCAGATATCCTACCACTATCACATTCATGAGACTTTAGTCTTCCTTGATCCTTACTCTTGATAAAGTTTATCGTCCTTTATCTGTGACATTTATTTTTCTTTCATGTCATTGATTTGTTTTTTCTATTTATACTTTATTGTTTATGGCCGTTGACTGGTGTACACTGTATTTGAAAGTTTGCATCTGAAGTTTTCTTGGTATTGATATCCTCACTTTAGGATGTTATTCATTGAGACAATGGTAACTTCTGTGTTATGTTTGTTAAATTTGGTGTTCTGTGACTCACTCTCACTGTTGTCGAGTGACTGGACATTTAATCATAAGCTGACAGTTTGATGATTTGTGTTTATGTTGAAATATCACAGAACATGGGCTAGCCATTAAAGATGTACTTCTGGTGAAGAGAGAGTTGAGAAAGGAGAAACGTAAGGTTGTGAATGGTGGGAAAGCAAATAGGAGTGTGTCATCTGTGTTGACCTACTTAAAAAAATGAAAAGGTCGGGCTGTTAACTTTACTATTTTGTGGTGGTTGTTGAAGACTAGCTTCTTGAAGAGATCTACGAGAGGTGCATTGCATCAACTTGATATTAGTTGGAAACTAAGTATTCAGTACGGGAGTAAATAACTGCAGCAACTAAAAACAAAATTGTAGAAAATTATTTTGTTGTGTATTTTCATTTTTGTGGTAATACATGTGAAGTGGTAGTACGTTGAAGCTGAGGTCGACAATATTCAATACTCGAAAGATTAACAGAAAACAGTTTGTTGTGGAGTGAACTTCAAATCACGGTGCTTCTAAAAGGATCAAACATTGATCAAGACAAAGTGAAATGGACATTTTCTACTCATGTTTAGAGTTTGAAAAAAATATGCTTGTTATACTGCTTGTTCAGACATACAGTATTTTCTTACTTGATGATGCTGCAGTCGAATTTGGAAAGCAAATTACACGGCTGACTTGTTAATGTAGGATATCATATCATGTGCTATGTCGGAAATGCACTCCTTTCAATGTACTATGAGTGTGAAGTATTGATGAGGCATATGACGCGTTAGAGGAAATAGCGGAGAAGGATGTTGTCTCTTGGGTAGCTCACTGTCTCGATCAATTTTCAGTTCTAAACAAAAGAAGTTTGATCTTTGTAGTTGTGTTTGTTACTTTTTCAAAATTTAAGATGATATATGTGGAAAATGGGGTCCCTCTAAATTTTTGTTTTCTTTAACTTTAGCTTCAAAGATCCAATTTTTACTCGAGAAATCACAGTAATATGAACAATGAGTTGTCGACGAAAACTGGTTTACTTATGTAGAACCAACCAAAAAGAATAAATTGCTCTCTGTGGTTTAAAATAATTTTTATACTGTAAAAATAAAAGGCTGAAAGTTTAAATTTTGATTGAAGTGATAAGACTTTTACTTTAAAAAAAACAAATACTAAACAAGAAGTATTAATATATTTAAAATCAAGTGGGTCCAATAAGGGTAAAAAGGTAATTGTTCCTTTAAAAAATTTCCAACTAAGGAAAGTAGACATATATTTTGGGACAGACAAAAAAGGAAATGGTGACACATAATTTGGGTCGGAGGTAGTAATAGATTTTGGCATATGCATCCATTTAGGCTTATTGGGTTTCCTTTCAAATTGTTCTTACATTTCAACCATTTTTCATTTTGTCTTGTAATGTTCTACTTCAAACAGATGTTCACGAAGGGATTGTTCATAATATTCACAAATGCAAAAGCGCAAGTACAATAAGTTGAATCAGATGCAGAATCAATGATTTGTACAAAATACTTTGCTTGACATTATTGAGTCTAATAGTTATCACATGAGAACAATACTGATAGGCTTGCAACAAAGTCTCAAAAAGAAGAGCTACTAACAGTTCCATCAAAATTTAGCTAGAACTGTAGAGGTCTAAAATAACTTCATCTACTAATTCTTGGAGAATATGCCTAGCAACTTCAGTGCCACATTTATATTCTTCAATCTCGAAGTCCGTACAATTACCCAAAGAATGGCTCATATCCCATTCTATTAGCTCATCTAGGATCAAACCAACAAATTCTGTCCACTCTTCGACCTCATTAATTATATCAGCAATCAGAATCTCTTTGGTCATGCTTGATGGTAGTTTGGTACAGGTTCTGAAACCAGAATAAGAGATTGGAGAAAATTTTGAGTCTAGGCACTCTAATAGACAATCAAAGGCGAATCCTTTAAGCCGATTCATCTGTTTTGGATCATTACAGCCAAGCAACTCACCGAAAGCCATCCACAGAAAACTCAAAAAAATTTCATGTTCATTGAGGAGAAAATGGCTCACAGAGAACCCATCCTCTACAGGTAGATCATACTGTTGAGGTGTAGTTCCAAATATGAGTTCAGTATTCAAAATGACTTATTTTGCGTAGCTGAGTTTGCTTTCTTTTAACTGATCAATCTTGCTTAGCATTCCATAAAGCTTAAAAATCAGTTCTCTGCAACTCCTCCTGGTGGATAATGAGGTCTCACAATCCAAAATATCTCTATTAGGTTTTGGAAAGAGTGGTTCATCATTAATAGAGTCCACTGATTCAGCAAGCACTTTGTCCTCTGAAGTCCACTTTGTTTCAAGTAAGCTATATGAATGCAACACAAAAAAAGAAATAATTTATCCCTCTAGCTAGAATCACCTGCAAGAAATTAACCATTCTACTTTAAAAGTGAGTGGAATGTAGTAGTAGCTAACCTGGTGAAAGCAGTTTCTTTGGAAACAACTTCTTGGAAAATCTACGATTCTGATCAAAGAGCTGAAAGAAAATGCCCACACAACCACAAGGCCTTTGAGGTTGTCTCTCAGTAATAGCGGCTAAACTATCATTCATTTCTCTAGCTGAGCTATCATTCATCCTTCAAAATCCTCTCTTAAATTTCTTTACCTTTTCTCCCACTCTGCTGAATGTGATTCACATACTTTGTCTACCCAATAAGATTCTATCAAACATTATCTTCACATTAATTTGGAAAGAATTAAACAAAAGACCCCCACTGGCCCCTCTGCCCACCACATCAGTCACCCTCCTTGGCCCAAAAAAAGAAAATGGTGAAAAAAAACTTACATTTTCATGAAAGAAACAAACCAAAAACCCAACAAAATATCAGAAAGAAAGTAGAAAATAGCAGTGAAAAGTAAAACCCTGAGTTGTGTTCAAATATGACAAAACTTTCACAAGAAACCACAGTCAAACTAAGTAAACACAGAACCAGAAAATACAAATAGCAATACCTAGAATGTCTTCAACTGACACCAAATGTGCTACTGTTCAAGAAAACAGCTAGAACTGGTTATAGTACACTCTAGTAAGCTATTCTTTTCTTTTTTTAATCTTCTTTATGACAGTGAAAAAAGCAAAATCATAATTATTTTAAATTAGTTCCTATAGACATGCTTTCTATGCTTTGCTATCACAAATGCTACAGAATAAGAAAAGAATGCGTCGATAGAGACTAACCGATTAGGCACCAAACAATAATAATAGAACCCAAAGCAATTCCAGCAAGGACAAGACCGAATGTTTTTCGAAATCCAATGTGCCAAAGAACTTCAAAGTACTTTTAAGAGAAAATAGAGGGAGTAATAGCAGAGGAGAAGTTTGTCCTCTTAGAGAAAGAGAATGGTAAGTTTATATAGTGAGGAGGGCCGTCCACAATCCCAAATAATGAAGGAAGAATAATATTTAATGGAGGAAGAATAACATATAATGAATCAGTTAAGGGGATTGTTCCCTTAAATGGATGGGGATAAATCAATCCGTTCCACCAATCATACTATAGTTGCCACAAATAAATAAACAGACATCCCATCACATGTTAATTATGGTAAATTTAGATGAGGGGATGTCTGTCAGCCAAGTAAGGCAAGAAAAATAAAAAATCAATTACTGAGATGCTTTTCTCAAATCAAATTGGTACAGGATCTTACCCAAACAGTCAAAACATGCACATATTAGACTTATTAAGGATTTACAAGAAAATCCTTGAATCTTCACATACATGCTTTTCCCATACAAAATTAAATTAAGAAGAAACTAACCAGACTGATATTACTGAGGCTTTTCCCATTAATACTTGTGGGAAATCAATTAAAGTGAAAGAATATATCAATCATACACAAATTTCCTTTTCAAATTATATGCTAATTAAGGGAAATATAAAATCACACAAAATTTAGTCAAATCCAATAAAGGAAAGATCGGTTCAGCAAATTAGTCATACAAATTATTTATTTACCAAAGAAAAGATGAACTACCATATAGTGATCACATAATCAAGGCAAACGATAACTAATAGTACTTAATTTTTTAGAAGAAAATTGACACAAGACTCAATCAAAAGTAATTACTTACCATAAACCATTGTTAAAGTAATCAGCCACATCTCTCAATTAAAGATAGTATATAAATCAATCAATTGTAAATTCTCAATTAGGCACAATCAAGAATTTTAAAACCCATCACAAAGGAAAATAATCATTCATTTAACACGATAGTAGTACCACAACTACAATAAGGCGATTACAAAATCATAAAACAAGCCAAAAAAAATAGTCAATATTAGCAAGCAACAATCTACAGTGGTTAGTAATGACCATCTTGTCAGAAAGTTAAAACCAGGTCACAAAAGAAGTTGGGATTTTCTTACCCATATTGACTAAGAGGCATAAAAAATGTGATGTTGCAAGAAGTTAGGTGTGTTTGCACATACCAGAGAGAGACGAGAAAATTGACTAACCATTCAAGTTAAGCGTCACGAAATTTCAATCAAGCAGGACATGCAAATAGGGTCAAATAAAAATCACAGACTTAAAATCAACATATTTATTCAGCAAAAATCAAACGTGGCCACACTCGATTCGAAGAATATTTCTATGAGAGACACAGATGAAGAAATAGTACTAAAGTTCACACACATATTTCAAACATGGGATAAAACCTGAAGATGAATTCTCTCAGAATCTATCATTTTCGATGAGGAAGGGTTGCATGGTTAGAACGTCGAAGTGGTTTGCTGGAGGTATCGCTGTGGGGGAGGATTCGAGGCTGTGTCGCGGCTGTTAGACGCTCGTCGGAGGGGAAAAAAAAGTCAACTGGAGGATGGTGGATGGAGCGACAGTGTGGAGGCTTGGCTGGCCATCTCCGTCGATGGCGGCACCACTGGTGGGGTTGTTCATCGGTGGAGGATGAGAAGGGATGGGGCTGGCCATCGGTGCCACAGCTGGACTCACCTGGGGTAGGAGCTGGCGGAACGTATGGAGGAGAAGGAAGAGGCAACGGCGAAGGCTGTTCGCCGGAGATGGCGGCCTGGCGACGAGGACTCAGAGTGGAGGGGTGGTTTTGGTGGTCGATTGACGACAGAGAGATCAGAAGAGAGGGGGGAGAGATCGAGATTTGGAGGTGTTTGTAGAGAGAGAAGAGAGAGGTGGAGAGATAGAGGTGGATGTTGGGGAAAAAAATTAGAGTTAGGGTTTGTAGGTTTGAAATAGGGAAAGAGAGATCTTTTGCTCCCAACCGTTGGATTGGTTTTTGATCGACGACTGAGATTTAATGTCATAGGGGAATTAAAATATGGCTAGGATGAAAAATAATGGATTAAATTGAAAGAAATTGGGTTAAGATTGTAATGGATTTGGTAAAAATAGGCTATAATTGTACGAAATTAAATAAAATTGGATTAAAAGGTAAATAAAATCATGCAAGGTAATTTTGATTAGATTGTTATTTAAATTAAAGTAGGAATAATAATAATTTACGATAATAGTAATTAAATAATAAATAAAAACATTAAATAATAAATAATTAAAAAATAATAAAAGATAAATAATACTTTCTTATCACATAATAGAGGGCTGCGTAAATGGAAGGAAGGAGAAAAGGGAAGAGGGAGTCATACCGTCACATTTGTATGAATTTTTATTTTTAAACGAGGAAGTCTATTTTCAGAACAATTAATCGAATGTTAAAGAGTTTGTGCAGACCGAATATATATGGACAGCATGGGGATGTCAATTGTTCAGGGGAACTAAATGAAAATAGTTGAAATCAAAGTCGCGATTATGAGAGACCTTGGTTTATGTAAAAGGCTGTGGTACAGTTTAACTAATAAAGGAGACACCCTCAGCTATTATGCAAAGAGAAGTAGCTATGTTCCATAAAGACAACATATTGGGCATGGTAACATTTTGTCAGGCTGCTCTAAGCTAATGGTGTCTATTGCAATTCTTCTCTCGTGATGAATAAGATTGGTAATAACGATCCCGAGAAGAGTCATGTTTTGGTTTCTCCGAGGGACCTTTGTATATTGAACGATGACTCCTTTCCTTATACTTTTTCTTGTCCCCTTCAAAGTCATCTCGCTCCCTTTCCCTGTCAGATATCCTACCACTATAACGTTCATGAGACTTTAGTCTTCCTTGACCCTTACTCTTGATAAAATTTATTTTCCTTTATCTGTGACATTTATTTTTCTTTCATATCATTGATTTGTTTTTTCTATTTATACTTTACTATTTATGGCCGTTGACTTGTGTACACTGTTTTTGAAAATTTGCATCTGAAGTTTTCTTGGTATTGATATCCTCACTTTAGGATGTTATTCGTTGAGACAATGGTAATTTCCGTGTTATGGTTGTTAAATTTGGTGTTCTGTGACTCACTCTCACTGTTGTTGAGTGACTGAACATTTAATCATAAGCTGACAGTCTGGCGATCTTACTTTTTGGGGGTGTTCTATAGCTTAACCCTTACTTTTACGATGTAAAGGCAGAACGCATGTCAAAAGTTATTTAATTTCGCTATTATGAGTATTTTTGGGGGTGTTGGAGACTTAATTAAAAAGTAATAATACTATGTAATATTTATGTCTATTAACATTCTGAAACTGAATTATAAAATATTATTTTTTTCAAGTGGGCTGGCCCGTGAGGCCCGCAACCCATAGAGTAATAGTGTGGGCTTGATATTTTTTGGCTCATAATTTTGATAGGCTAGCCCAACCTGACCTATCAAACTCAAAGCTCGTGTGGGCTAGCTCGGATGGGATGAGCCAACCCGTATTGACATCTCTACAAAAAAAAAACTCTACATTATTGATACTTAAAGGAGACTTTGGAATCTTGAAGAATGCATGGAGCTGAATTCAGGATTTCATAACGCGGATGTATGAATGTTAAATTCATCAAGATGACCTACATTATTCATATTATACTAGACAAGGAACCCAAAAATAGGGACAAAACAAGAACAAATTCCATGAAAATGTGCACCAAGATCATAAATAGCGTACACACCAAGATTATCTAGGCTCTATGGTACCCCCACCCCCACCCCCACGCGAAACTTTCATCATCACCCTGTAAGACAAGGCCAACTTATCAAAAGATGGACATTGCTTCAGTTCATACAATCTTTCGATAGGTGCTTGTTAGATCTTATTAAGCTTTTCTGCTACGACGATAGGATTTGCTTTTGCTATTGCATTTTGACCAGCATTCCTATAATCAAATGGGCAGTTGTGTTTGTCTGAATAATGATGAACTCCGCAGAAAATATCACCACATTTGCAACTGAACCCCGTTAAGCCCACACTCTTACGACAAGTTGTGCACTTTTTCAGACCCTCTTTTGACTTCACTTGAGAAATCTGAGAGGCTAAATCTGCAGATGCAACCGCGGCACCTGCAAGAGCAAGTTCTGATTCATCGCTACTTGAGCTTCTGCGTATGACGTCTTGGCTGGATACAGCTGCAAGCTTTGCATGTTCCTGCTTCAGTAGCATTATGTCCTTTTGACACTTGGAACACATATTCATCGTAGCTGCACTACCGAAAAAACCACAGTCGTTGATGTAGAGGACGGGGTCTTTTGGAGATCGGCAACCTGTCTCTTTAGATGACCCTATTTCTGCAGTTAACAACAACATTTTAAAGAGTCCTAGCAGCATAGCACAGAAGTACAAATTCAACAACGACAATTTTAAAGCATAAGAGCTTTTGGCATTTTATATTGGGGTAGACTAGAGCTATAGCTTTTCCTAACGTTTCAGTAGAAATCAATAGCTTTAGCTCAAACTCTGTATTCGTGTTTAATATATATAAATAATTAATAGAATTCCCACTAAGCTACATATTTTTCACCTTTAATGAAAAAAAACATAACTTCCTTTCGTCAATTCAAAAAATAAATAAAAAAATACCACAACCCTTATAATTAAACACCATAACATGCAAATACACAAAGACTATATTATTAGTCCAAAATCAAATAAATTACAAAAAATTTGAACAATTAGAGAAAAAAAACCTATGTTTGAAATTTGACATGCAAATAAACTTGCATAATTATAGACCTCGATGAAAAAAGAAAAGAAAAGAAAACAAAACAAAACAGTTGAATTTATTAGAAAATTATCAAAACAAAATATTAATAAGAAAATTAGACAAGACCTTAGGAATTTATTAGTCATGAATGTACAAATAACATACCTTAATAGAAGAATTGGAGAAATTGAAAGGTGAATTTTAATTTTTTTTTTTTTTGGTCCAAGAATTTTAAGATGATTAAGGAGGAGCTCCAAATGGAAAGAAAATGAAAATGATACTACTCTCCTTTTTTAGGTGTTTCAAAAATCAAAACAGACAAACCTCCTTCTAAATTTAGAAATACTTAATTAAAATTTTAATTTGATGTACATAGATCTTATATCTATCTCAAAGGTAGAAATATTATTTCGATATATGAATGTTCAAGAAAAAGAGGTACTAATAGGTAAAAAAATAATGGATAGTGATAAAAATACATATAGTAACAAAATATATAGTAACATGAATAAGATAACATGATTGTTGAAATACAAGATACAAATAATATCAGAAATTGATGGACCGAAAACTACATAAGCAATAATGTAACTACTAATGTCAACATTAAACAAGACACACACTGCTATTAGTACACACACTGCTATCAGTCAGGTTCAACATTTATTCTTTTATCATAATTTTATGGCACTTGATTGTTATTTTTTTAAGTTACGTTTATTTTGTTCATGCTCCAAAGTCTATAAATTCTAGTCCTCGTTTGGCCATGAAAATTATAATTTTCTGGAGTTGAAGATGAAGTTGTGTATGTTTGACCATGAATACAAATTGGAGTTGTTTTTGAAATTTTTGTGAGAGAAGTAAAAGTTTACTTGTTTTCACTTTTTCAAATAAAATTCTAAATTGTATTTGGAATTCCCATGGTGTTGAAGAATCTCACATTGAATTTAGTAAAGGAATATGTAATCTCTTTACAGGACAAACTTACGACGTATCACCACAATTTAGTACATATTCTTATAATATTCTGGTGAATGAACTTTTTTTAATCCGGTATCCACGTTGAGACTCCAACTAGCCAGATTCGAGTTATATAAGGTCTATTTAAAGGAAATAACTCCCTAACATAATTCTTTATATCCAGAACGCGAATTCGAGACCATTACAGATGGAGTAACTCTTATTCATCCCTCCACAATACTTGTTATTCAATGAATGAACTTGCCATAAATTTCTAATATTATAAATATCCTTGTGTTACATCTCAAACCCATGTTACACCATACTAGTACTTTACCTTGTATTGATAACAAGACAACAAGTTTGAAGCAACATGGGCAAACATAAGTTCAGATAGGCTATGTAGGATGCATTGATTTATTTAATTTGTGTCTATTCTAAGCAATCCAACCCATAAGTTCATAGGTTACATATTTTTTTGCTTTTTCACTCTTCATCAATAAAAATGGCATATTATTAGCATAAGTTTTTGGACCTCTTATTTAGTTGGCACAAGATTCCATCTCTATTTATGGAAAATTTGGACCCACATTAAGGCCCGTTAGGTCATGAAAATTATAATTTTTTGAAATTGGAGTTGGAATTGAAGTTGAAGTAGGGGCTGTATTTGACCATGGATATAAATTAAGAGAAAATATATAAAGTACCCCCTGATCTTGTCCGACTTTTTCAAAAAAGACACCTAAACTATACTTTCAACCTATTACCCCACGGAATCTTACTAAAATCGTTGTAAATACACCATTTTGATGAAAATTTCAGCATTCCTCTTTTTTTTAAAAAGCACGTGTTTGGCACTTTCTCCTTCTTCTTCAAGATTACTGGTCTTTCCTTATTTTCTTTCATTACATCTTCCATTGTTGTTGATCTTAAATTGAATTATTTTCTAAAGTACACCTCAATTGTTCTTTGTATTAAATTGAATTCCAAAAAAGAAAGATTTCATTCTATTGAGGAATGCGGAGAACAAGTTTTTGGAGATGGAAAGGATATGATTCCACCGATAACAAATTGGTATATTGATTACTATTTCAATAGTGGAATTGAAAACAATTTTACTGATCCTTTTGCCTACATTAGCATATTTTCCAACAAAAATTTAATTTTTCATATTGGGTTTATCATCGAAAAATACCTTCTCGACGGAAAAAATGGTGGCTACCATAGCATATCTTTTTTACCCTTTTTTAAAGTCTTTATCATTCTTCAATTCAAGATGAACATAAGAATAATGTTGCAGACCGTTGGTGGATCTCAAATTGTGGAAAGCTCTCAGGAAAAGCATAAACCTCACAATAGGTATAGACAACACGATCCCAAGCACAATTGTGCTCTCCTTACGATTTCTGTGTGTGTAGTGTCGGCGTGTGAGTGTGTGTTTTTCACTGAGTTGTTGTGTGTGCGTGAATGGAGTATTGTGTGAAGTTGTGAGAGTGTGTGAATGGAGTATTGGAAATATGAGGAAGACATCAATGGAGAAGAAGGTATTTTTAAATTTTTGGGTAAATAATTTATACGTGGCAATTTTTTATTGGCACTTTAAGTCAAATTTTAACCATTCACGCGCCTGGTGAGCGTGTCTACACGCATAGGGAAAATTTAAGTCAAAATGGTGTATTTACAACGGATTAAGTAAGAATCGTGGAGTAATAGGTTGAAAGTAAAATTTAGGTGTCTTTTTTAAAAAGTCAGACAAGATCAGGGGGTACTTTATGTATTTTCTCATAAATTAAAGTTGCTTTTGAAATATTGTGAGAGAAGTAAAAGTGAAAAATACAATATTTTAGAATTGTATTTAGAATTTTCATGGCCAAACACATCTTGTTTTCACTTTTTTCACTAAAGTGAAATAATTTTTTGAAAAAATATAAATAATTTTCATAGCCAAACGACTACTAATTGTTGAGATGCCAAAAAGAAATCAACTACCTTTGTTTTTAAATAAGTGGTTTTTATTTTAGGTCTTCGTTAAGAAACTACTGACTTATAGAAAGTAAAAATTATTTTACTAATTTGTCTTTAATAAATATATTGAAAAGAATATATTTTTTTGTAGTTTGCGAGTTTTGCAAAAAAAAAAAAAAATTATAGGAAAGGTAAATTGAAAAAACATCATCAAAGATTTCTTGATTATCTAAAATATTATTTATTTAAGTATATAATAAAAGAACTAAACAATCAATTTCTTAGAAATGGAGGGAGGACATTATATTATTGATACTCAAAGGAGACTTTGAAAATTGCAAGAATATGCTTTGGATTTGAATGAAAAAACAAAAACTAGTTGGTAATAAGTAGGGACAATGCATTATCATACTCCCTCCATTTCAAACTGAGATGGCACATTGATTAAACAAATAATTAATAATATGGATAGTTAACCATAATACTCCTATTAAATGATGTTTACATTTTAATTTGAAAAAAAAAGTAATTAATGCAAAGGGTAAAACATGAAAAAAAAAATTGTCTCTTCTTGATTAATGAAAAAAGATAATTAAAATGGAAAATCAAATTAGAAAATTTAGAATGGAAGGAGTATATCTTTTCGATTGTATTATATGGCTCCCTATTCAAGATGCTTAATCAATTACACAAAATTGGTATAAACTTAAATCCAAAAATTAATAAGTGAGGTGAAAATTGTTCAAAACTTTAATATGAGCAGGAGACCAACTAGTATTTTATAGTACATAATTAATGCAGAAATCAGACACCTGATAATACAGGCGAAGTCAGGATTTCTGCTGAAGGAGTTCAAAATCTGAAAAAAAACTCACCGAAGGAGGTTTAACATCTATAATATATACATAAAAATTATTTTAATCATATATTAATAATATATCCTATTACTAGTTTGGCTCCGCCTCTGCCTAATAATTGAAGCATGGATAGTATCATGTAATGTTTAATATATGAGAAATAAGAATTGAGAGAAGTCTAGCTCTAGTATCACGACAAAAAAAATAATGAACCTTGAATCTAATTAAACTTAAAAACTAATAGCGACATAAGAATTGTCCTACACCATCATATAACGAAACAACGTATATATATGGGATATCTGACATAGCTTTTTTTAAACATTGTTTGTGTAATTTACCCCATCTTGCGAGAATACACTGGATATATTATTGTTGTATTGTTTATGTAATTTAACATAATTATTATCACAGAATTGTATACCTTAATTTTAAAATAAGTAGTTTTACTTAATTATGTGAAGCTCTCTATTACTAATTCTATTTTAGTTGATTTGATATAGCATAAAAGTTATGTTATTTACGTGATTCTTTTCATGATTTTTTTTTTAGAATCATATTTCATAAAATCAAATTAAAGTGAGTTGTTGCCTGAATGAGAGAGAATAAAATAAAAAGGATCCAGTAAGTTATGGAAAATCCAATTATATTTTTTGTGAGTTTATAAATTTATAGATAGCACTTTCTCTTAAAGAAGTTCTATATAGCGTGAATCTAAATTCAAGTCCTCGTAGTAAGGAAAGCTTCAACATGGAGGGCTTCTCTTTCGATATACAAACAGTCCGTAATGCGTAATTGTGAATTCAAATGAGTTGATCAGTAAAACTAATTGAAAAAAGGAAAAAAAAAGTGACTTATTTATTTCTTTTTTTTTTCGAAAAAGGGCCTAAAATGCCCTCCAACTATCTAAAATAGTGTAAAAATGCCCTTCATCTACCTATTGGGCCTAAAATGCCCTTCAACTATTTTTTGTACTCATCATTGTGCATTCATAATATATCATGACAAGCCTTGTCTTCTAGTAGGAAAAAATAGAGTTCTTCTCACTTTCATCATAATATTATTCTTTCCAATAATTCAAAAAGAGGAGATGAGCAGATATCGATGAATACGGAGCGGGTCAACTTTTGTTAGATCCGTGTTATTTGTCTGGGCGGGTTGGATTTTGAGATAAAAATAAATTAATTTAATTCAATATGAATTGTCCAATAGAAATGTGTCATGTGATAAATAAAGTGGGACCAAAAGGTTGTTGTTAAATAAAAGGACAAAATTGACTAATAGGTAAAAGGGAAGAACATTTTAGGCCCTTTTTCGTTTTTTTTTTTATAAAAATTGTTCAACATTTGATTTATTAAAAATATTTATTTTGTTCTAGCATTATCAAGTGGTGGGTCACAAAGTCCAACTACTGATTTTCATATTTCAGCATCACCTTTTTAAGAAATTGCCCTTTTATCTATTCCACCCACAAAATTTAATTACATATTCTTTTACCTTAGAAAACTAATCCAAAATTAATGTGGAAAATAATGAGGTTAATTATTTTGTTTTTTCTATTATGTTAATTTTCCATTTCTTTATTTACGTACTTAATTCTGAATATGTTTTACTTGAATCGAAGCTCAACCTAAAACATCATTTCTCACTTTACACCTGTAATTAGATTGTAGTTCTGCACGGATGCGTATAGTTAGTGGCGGAACCAACATCTTAATTAAGGGGGTTCAAAATAAAATAATATGAACAAAAGAACTAATCGAATGGGGTTCAACGTCTGCTATATATACATAAAAAAATAATTTTAACTTTGTATATATAGTATAATTTTTCGTCGAAGGAGGTTCGGATGACCCCCTCACTATTAGTTAGTTTTGTCCCTACGTATAGCCATATACATCATCCTCCCTAGATCCTACTAGTAAAATTATATTACGTATGTTATTGTAATAACGAGGGAGAGAAAACATTATAATTAGATTACTTTTGCAAGTAATTAAGATTAGACAACATACAATCTCATGTCAATTTATCACTTAATTGTAGTGTACAATTAATATTCTTGTTTAAGTAATTAATTCTGTTATTTTTTTATAATAGGGATTAAATATTTGATTAGTAGCATTTTGGTAGTTGGAATTTGACTTTATTTATCCCTTTTTTCTTTCTTCTTAAAATGGCAATTTAGGCATACCAAAAATATTACATGTTCAATGAGAATTATTGTCAATTAGATGCCAATAGAGTCATCAAATAGCCTAACTAAAGAAAAATAATAAAGACACAATTAAATATTACTTATATAATACCAGTTTTAGCACTTTAATAATTAAATCCAAATTAGTTGAGGATGGTTATAGGCGACATCATGAAAATGACCTAACAAAATATTCCATTCCTCAAACCTCAAGCCTCTTGTGAAACGAATTTAATATTTTTAATTTTTTTTTATACTATTATTATAGTTTCCCTCATGCACATTTTGCCAATTTATAATAATTCTATCTTGATTGTCATAATTTATTGGTATGATGTTACTTTTCTTATACTTTTCCTTATCCCGTTAAAAGTCGTCTCGCTCCCTTTCCCTGTCAGATATCCTACCACTATCACGTTCATGAGACTTTAGTCTTCCTTGATCCTTACTCTTGATAAAATTTATTGTCCTTTATTTGTGACATTTATTTTTCTTTCATGTCATTGATTTGTTTTTCCTATTTATTGAGTTGTGTGAGTTCAAGAACTTGTTTTGTTGAATCCTTGACTGTAATTCTACTGGTGAAGAATATCTGTCTTAAATTTTGAGTTGGGTGAGTTCAAGAACTTGTTATGTTGAATCTTTTCGATTGTAATTTTTCTGTATAGTGTAGTGTGTGCCTAAGTTTGGAGTTGTGTTAGTTCACGAACTTGTTTTGTTAAATCCTTGACTGTATGTCTACTGGTGAAGAATGTCTGTCTTAAGTTTTGAGTTGGGTGAGTTCAAGAACTTGTTATGTTGAATCTTTTTTACTGTAATTTTTCTGTATAGTGTAATGTGTGTCTAAGTTTTGAGTTGGGTGAGTTCAAGAACTTGTTCTGTTGAATCCTTGACTGTAATTCTACTGGTGAAGAATGTTTGTCTTACTGAAAGATTGAATATTAAACTTTAGTTTTACCGTAGGAAGTGTATTGTTTGCCAAAGTTTTGAGTTGGGTGAGTTCAAGAATTAGTTAAATTAATAGAAAAAAATAGACTTTTTAACCTAAGTTGCTCGGACTCTTCAAAAAGTAGTGCATTTTTGGAGGATCGGACACGGGTGCAGCAACATATTTGGAGAGTCCGAGCAACTTAGTTTTTAACTGTAATTTTACTGTGATGTGTAATGTTGTCTAATCCCCAAAGTAGTGGTAAGGTCTGCAGTACAATTTACCCTCCCCAGACTTCGCTTGTGGGATTCATTGGGTATGTAACGGTTGTAGTTGTTGTGTAAGGTTGTCCAAATTTTGAGTTGGGTGGTTTCAAGAACTTGTTTGTTCAATTGATAGAAAGATTGAATCTTTAGCTGTAATTTTATTGTAAAGCGTAATGTGTGCCTAAAATTTGAGTTGGAAGAGTTCAAGAGTCAGTTCAATTAACAGAAATATTGAATATTTAACTTTAAAGAATAATGTTTGTAGGTTTAGAGGTAGAATGGACACTCAATAAGTAGTTGCAACTTAGCTTGCTTTGTCCCAAATCATTTCAAGATCCCAACTCTCAAAATCTTTTTTTTCTTGCTGGAATGAAGTAAAGGCTTGTTTTTGTAGCTGTTGCAGGGATTTCACTGTTGACCCTGTAAAGATTTCCTCAAGTTTTTAAGTTGGGTGATTTCAAGAACCAGTTCAATTAACAGAATGATTGAATCTTTAGCTTTGATTTTATTGCAAAGTGCAGTGTTTGCCTAAGTTTTAAGTTGGATGAGTTCAAGAATCAGTTCAATTAACAAAAAGACTGAAATTTTTCAGTGTAAGTTTTGAGCTTGGTGAGTTCAAGAACCAGTTCAATTAACAGAAAAAATTGAATCATTAAATGTAATTTTGCTGCGAAGTGTAATATGTGCCTAAGTTTTGAGTTGGGTGTGTTCAAAAATCAGTTCAAGTAGCAGAAAGACTGAATCTTTAGATGTAATTTTGCTGTGAAGTGTAATGTGTGACTAAGTTTTGAGTTGGGTGAGTTCAAGAATCAGTTCAACTAGCCGAAAGATAGAATCTTTAACTGTAAAGTTATTTTTGAGTTGGTTGAGTTCAGGAACTTGTTAAATCAACAAATAGTTTGAATCTTTTAGTTTTATTGTAGAGTGTAATGTTTGAATATGTTTTGAGTTGGGCGAGTTCAATAATTTGTTCTGTTGAATCTTTAACTATAATTTTACTGCAAAGTTGTAATGTGTGCCTAAGTTTTTAGTTGGGTGAGTTCAAGAATTTGTTCTGTTGAATCTTTTTTATCGAAATTTTACGATAAAGTGTAATGTGTTCCTAAATTTTTAGTTGGCTAAGTTCAAGAACTTGTTCAATTGATAGAAAGATGGAATCTTTAGCTGTAACGTTATTGTAAAAGTGTAATAGGTGCCTAAGTTTTGAGTTGGGTGAGTTCAAGAAACAGTTTGATTAACAGAATGATAGAATCTTTAACTTAAGTTTTATTGTAGTGTAATGTTTGTCTATGTTTTGAGTTTGTGAGTTTTAGAACTTGTTCTGTTGAATCTTTGACTATTACTTTACTGTAAAGTTGTAATGTTTGCCGAAGTTTTGAGTTGGGTGTGTTCAAGAGCTTGTTTGTTCAATTGATAGAAAGATCGAATCTTTAGCTGTAATTTTATTGTAAAGTGTGATGTGTGCCTAAGTTGATCTGCGGGTGCCTTTCGGAAACAACCTCTCTACCTCACCTATAAGGTGGAGGTATGGACTGCGTACACTTTACCCTTCCCCAGACCCCACTTTTTTGGGAATATACTGTTTTTTTTGTTGTTGTTGTTTAATGTGTGCCCTAGTTTTGAGTTGGGTGAGTTCAAGAACTTGTTATATTGAATCTTTGGTTGTACGTTTCGAGTTGGGTGATTTCAAGAAGTTGTTCAATTGATAGAAAGATTGAATCTATAGCTGTAAGTTTATTGTAAAGTGTAATGTGTGCCTAAAATTTGAGTTGGAAGAGTTCAAGAACTTGTTCAATTGATACAAAGATTGAATATGTATCTGTAATCTTATTATAAAGTTGAATTTTTGTTGTTTAGTGGTAGAATGGAGACTTAGAAGAGTGATACGCATAACAAGTTAGATGATTATGAAGTGATAGAACAGTTGGGAAGAAGAACTGTCGGAACTACATTTCTTGTTCTCCATCGAACTGAGAAGAAGAAGTAAGCTAGTAGTACTTATACAATATTTTTTTTTCCAGTCATATTTTCCTACTTCGGTAATTTGTGTCGGTTTGGATTTGATAATTTCTAGAACAGATTTTTAGATATCTTTGCTCCATGTAGGAATTGAATGACATTTTACTATATATGCAAGATTTCTCGTAACCACTTTTGCAAAAAAAATGTTGAATCTGGCATCTGATATACTGATACATTCCTTGGATGTGTCTAATGTCCGGGTAAATTTGCGTTATTGGAAATGCCCATGGGAAATGTTCACCGAAGAACAGAAACTAAGGAACTCCAAATGCAGTGTACTTGAGAATAAACCGTTAATGATCCTATTTTTTACAGAAGTGAAGTTGCACTGAATCTGTTGTATATTTTATTTCCAAGTTGTTGACTTCTATGATTATTAAAGAAAGATTATTTTGACTCATCATAATTTCATGAAATCCAATTTTATGGACTTCTTTTTCTTTTCCTTGTAGGTATGTTCTGAAGAAGATGCCATTAGCAAAACAGGAAGAAAAGTCCAAGCGCACGGCACATCAGGAGGTCATTTCAAGTGCTTCTCTTAATTTGTTCCCTAAAAAACTAGTTAGTTCTATGATTAATTGAAGACCAATAATATTTAGGTCATATTCTTATAAGTTTCTGAATCTGAAGTTGATTGTCGCAAACTTTAGCAACTGATGAAAAGCAGGGGGAGTCTCATATCTATGATATAATCCGGTGGTTAAAATCAGCAATCTGGTCTTGTCTAATTGAATATTTCACCTCATAGTTTCGGTAGTGAGATACATTGTATGAGGTGTTCCATCATAAAGTATTTGATAAACTGATTTTTATTGATGTTCTTCTATTTCAATTGGTCTGCTTCTAAACATCTTGGATTATCACTCTCATACCACATCATTCTTCCTTTGCTGTTACCATTTTGACTATTTTTTCATACGACTTGAAGCGTGTGTTTCCATGCAAACCTTTTTTCTTCTAAGAGTGTTTAGCATGATGGACTATGTAAGGAGTGATCGTCCTGACCAATGCATTGAGCATCCTATGAATTCTATCGATGGAAACCTTTAGACATCTACATTCTTATCTGCATGAATGCTGGTTTGCATCTGATGAGCTTAGGTTTTGGAGAATATTGTTTCAATAGAATAATATATATGCCCCAAGTGTCTTAACTCAAGGTTTGAGTTCGAAGGACGAAGCATCCGCAAGACGAGCTTCCAAAAAAAAAATGACATGAGCTGACAAGTAGAAATTTAGAATTTTCTCGTTGGAGTCACACGTGAAGTAGTTTTCTTTCCTCTTAACAATAGAAAAGAAGAACCAGTAAGTACTTCGCACCTATGATTTTCCCTGTATCAATAACTCTACTTTCTCGAAGTGGATTATCTGGACGCGAAGAGGTATACATCTCTCTACCAAATATTCATTTTGATGAATAGGCAGTATGTAATATGGACAAACTTAAATGTCGAGTGAAAGAAGTTATGTCATCAAATAGTTGCTCCAATCTTTCCTTTCGAACCAAGCACATTTAGAAAGTTCTTTGACTCATCTTATAATTTATTATATGAAAAGTTCTACTTGATGGTAAGATATGCTTGGGGAACATTCTTCTAATCTGATGATAGATGGTTATTTTTCCGTTGGAGGTGAATTTGATAGATAAACTAAGCCATCCATATCTTTTGGAGTACAAAGATGCTTGGGTGGACAAGGTATCTTATCATCCAGTTTTGTGGTTGCTTGGATCAGAAAGTGCAAAACGTAGCCTTTAGTAGTTGCGATTATTGTTGCATAAGCTGCACCAGAGAAAAAGCTTGACTTTCTTTTTCTTTCAGGGGAGCTGTATATACATCGTTGCCGATTATTTGGAAGATGAAAATATGTGAGTGATTATCCCTGATTTTGCTAACATTTTAAATGTGTACCTATAAGGAAAGATAAGAATAAATAACAAAAGGAGCCACTAAACGAGGGAAGGGAAAACAATAGTTTAAGTAAAATTCTTCATCATTGTCACCGGCTATATTTTATCGTAAAATATGGCTAACCTGTGTTTGTAGAGAACAACCTTTTGCTAAGATCGTGGCTGTTTTCAGCTTGTGTTGTAAGCACGTCCAGGTATCTGGAGAATGAAAGATCTCAGATTTCATAAATACTCCCTCGTACCAAAAACGATAGAAGGGGTAATGAGGTTAAAAATAAAGAAATGAATAGGATGATTATAGAACATCTTTTGTGGTGTAATCAGAGGACGGTGACAATTTTTTTTCCCCGTGTTCAGGGCGGAGATCATGAGGAAGTCTAGAGGAGCACTTTTTCCGGAAGAGGTAGTTTAACCTTCCCGGTAGCTTAAAAAATTGCGTGTTTTTATGTTGTTTTTTTCCTGCTGTTATAGAAACTCTGCAAATGGCTGACTCATCTATTGTTAGCATTGGAGTATTTGCATTCCAACCACGTTCATCATAAAGACCTCAAGGTTAAAACATGTTGTAATCGGCGAAATAGAAAAGCCTTCTTAGCATGAAACGTTTTTAACGTGAACTATTTTGAATTCAGTTATGTAACATATTCATCACAAAGGACAACGACATCAGTTTAGGTAAGAATGCCCTAACAATTGCTTGATTGGGTCGTCTTTGCTTCTTTACTATCCTTCAAATTCACTTGATTGTCATAGGTGATTTTGGATTAGGAAAATTGCTAGATGCAGAAGGCCTTGCTTCCTCGGTATGAATTTCTATTATGGAAAAATGAACCTCTTACTTACATGCAAGTTTCAACCATCTATTGTCACCTAACAATCGATTCAGCATATCTATTTAGAAAGAGAGAAATCCCTTCTCCCTCCAAGATCGAGAAAACCTAAAAGTTGCTTTTATTTTCTGTCATAGGTACAAAAATGTTGTGGTGGTCATCTTCCTTTATATCAAAAAAAATATTATTGTATTCATCATATTACAAAGCTCTTGTCGCCATAGCACCTAGCTTAATGCATTTGAGAAAAAGATGTCGAGTTGTACAGCTAATCCCTAATTTTGGAACAAATTTCATGCAATAGGTATCTGGCATACCAAACGACATGTGCCCTGAGCTCCTTGCCGGCATACCCCATGGCTATAAATTTGATATATGGTCGCTTGGTAAGAAATAAGAATGTTGATGAAGCAATGTATTTCAGCTCTTTACATCATGTCCCTAATACTAACACTTTATGTGATTTTAGGATACTGTATGTTTGACATTGCTGCACATCAACCCCCATTTAAAGCTTCTGTAAGTTGATTTTTTAGCTTTCTGAACTTCGTAAACAATACCTTGAAAAGTTATACTTGTTACGCAAAAGAAAAAGAGAAGTTCTTTATCCTGATATCTTCTATATGATATACTGAAAATGTAAATCCAATAGGACAAAATTGGACTTATCAACAAAATAAACCGGGTTTGTTCTCACCACTTCCGATTATATACTCCTCCACCTTGTAAGTATCTTCCTTCTCAGCACGCCACAAGTATAACAAATCAGTCAGTTGACAAAGTGGATTTAATTCTTGCAGGAAACAGATAGTAAAAAGCATGCTAAGGAAAACTCCAGAACACCGACCTACAGTGAGTGTGAGCTACATATGTTCAAATATTATTCTTTCCATTTCAATCTGTTAAGTCTTATTTTCCTTTTTAGTCCATTTAAAAGCGAATGTTTCTTTCCTTTTACAACAACTCCTTAATTCTAACTTTCTACGTGGCATGTTTAAAG
Source organism: Capsicum pubescens (assembly GCA_030864215.1). Lineage (NCBI taxonomy): Eukaryota > Viridiplantae > Streptophyta > Magnoliopsida > Solanales > Solanaceae > Capsicum > Capsicum pubescens. The sequence continues at coordinate 41,196,222 of CM061546.1, forward strand.
ATCACAAACTTAAATTACATTTTGATATATTCTTCATACCTTTATTTTAAGACCACAAGATTCAAAAGTTTTCTTTTCTTTCTTAAACTTCGTGCCAAATCAAAACCAGAAAAACAAAATGAAACGGAGGGAGTATTAAATTGAGACTCATCTTGATATATTTCTTTCCCTCTACTTATAGGCTGCCAAGCTATTGAGACATCAACATTTGCAACCATACCTCCTCTTGTGTCACAACCCTTCATCTGCATTTCTTCCTGTGAAGTCCCCGATTAGAGCAAAAGAGAAAACACGACCATCACCTGGAAAATCTATCAGTCTGAGAGGTAATAGAGACAGACAATTGAAGTTAAAAGAGAAGAGAACTGTCCTTTACTTTGACAAAAGTGATAACATTCAGCCAAGAAACTTATCTGACAATTATAACACGTTCCGAGCCAAACTTTAAACTAAGAGAGTCGATCCAACAAACTACTCGGTTAGGATCTCTCAAGATAGTGAGGATTCTAAAAGTGGGGAGATGAGTGAGGCAACTGTTTGCAATGGATATGATCAATAGGAGACTATCTCAAGGGCAAAAACATGGTCTGTGGAACAAGAGCATGTTTCTCCGGAGCATGTTTGTCGATTTGACGAGGGTGATACGAAGAATAACAAGACAAAAGAGCTTGAGGTGTTGAGAAGTCCACCGGATCATGAGGAAGCAGATATAGTGGAATATATCTCCGCAAAATCTAGCAGAATGACATTGTCTGATGGAAGATTCAATGATAAAACACGATCCTTCGATGAAGAAAGCACTTTATCTAATTCACAGTCGGCAAAACCAGATCCAGAGGCAGCACCAAAATGCTTTGTTGCTGAAACTGAAAATAGTAGCGAGTGTAGAGAAGTTGCTATTGACTGCTTGTGTACTGAAAGCGATGGTTCACTTCTACAAAAAGACGAGCTAGAAAATAAATCAACTGCGGTTTATGACACCAAACAGGCTAAGAAAGATACTTTTCGAGCACTGGATGATAAGGTTTCACAGCTCAAGTCACTAGCCGCATTATCTAGTAAAAAGGACAAAGACGACTGGGGTAATCCCACTGAACAAAGAGCTGAAGCTTTAGAGTCTCTTGTTGAGGTTTGTGCGCGACTACTTAAGCAGGAAAAAATCGATGAGCTTGCTGGTGTGCTGAAACCATTCAGGGATGATGGAATGTCGTCTAGAGAAACAACAATCTGGTTGACAAAAAGTCTCATGACTGCAATAAAATGTTGTCCAAGGGGTCGTGATGTTGCACAAAACCTGTCTTTTGACATATAGAACGAGCCTCTATCTTACGTAAATTATCAAGTATTGTGGGACTAAACTATTCCTCGAGGCTTAACGTGGTTGAGCATCCCTTAGTTTTGATTCTATTGATGTAGGACAGTTGATGGAGCTGTGAAGATTATATATAATGTACTTCTAAAGTTGATTTCTACTCTATGATGATACTTACCATATTTTCTATTGTTAGTTTTTTCTCCAAAACTACCTGCAGACAAAGATTATACATTTCTTCAGCTTCTTAGATATGATTGTGTTATTATCGGAGTCGATTTCTAATATAGTCACTCAACTAATAGTATTATCTCAGAAAGTCACGTTCTGAGAATCAAGAAGAAAAGAGATTTTCTGAGATAATAACTATTCGCTGAGTGACGATCTAAGAGGTTAGTGCGATATTATAGTTGTCTTATAGAAAAAAGTATCAACAATCAAACTGTTCCTTTTAATATTCCATTCCTCCAACCTCAAGCCTCTTGTAAAATGAATTTAATATTTTTAATTATTTTTTTGTTTTATACTATTATTATAGTTTCCCTCATGCACATTTTGCCAATTTATAATAATTCTATCTTGATTGTCATAATTTATTGGTATGATGTTACTTTTCTTATACTTTTCCTTGTCCCGTTCAAATTCGTCTCGCTTCCTTTCCCTGTCAGATATCCTACCAGTATCACGTTCATGAGACTTTAGTCTTCCTTGATCCTTACTCTTGATAAAATTTATTGTCCTTTATTTGTGACATTTATTTTTCTTTCATGTCATTGATTTGTTTTTTCTATTTATACTTTACTGTTTATGGCCATTGACTGGTGTACACTGTACTTGAAAGTTTGCATCTAAAGTTATCTTGGTATTGATATCCTCACTTTAGGATGTTATTCATTGAGACAATGGTAACTTCCGTGTTATGTTTGTTAAATTTGGTGTTTTGTGACTCACTCTCACTGTTGTCGAGTGACTGAACATTTATCATAAGCTGACAGTCTGATATTCTGTGTTTATGTTGAAAAATCACAGAACATGGGCTAGCCATTAAAGATGTACTTCTGGTGAAGAGAGAGTTGAGAAAGGATAAACGTAAGGTTGTGAATGGTGGGAAAGCAAATAGGAGTGTGTCATCTGTGTTGACCTAATAAAAATATGAAAAGGTCGGGCTATTAACTTTACTGTTTTGTGGTGGTTGTTGAAGACTAGATTATTGAAGAGCTCTACGAGAGGTGCATTGCATCAGCTTGATATTTGCTGGAAACTAAGTATTCGGTGCGGGAGTAAATAAGTGCAGAAACTAAAAACAAAATTATAGGAAATTGTTTTGTTGTGTAATTTCATTTTTGTGGTAATACATGTGAAGTGGAAGTACGTTGAAGCTGAGGTCGACAATATTCAATAGTCGAAAGATGAACAGAAAATAGTTTGCTGTGGAGTGAACTTCAGATCACGGTGCTTCTAAAAGGATCAAACATTCATCAAGACAAAGTGAAATGGACATTTTCTACTCATGTTTAGAGTTTGTAAAAAATATGCTTGTTATATACTGCTTGTTCAGACATACAGTATTTTCTTACTTGATATTGCTGCATTCGAATTTGGAAAGCAAATTACACGGCTGACTTGTTAATGTAGGATATCATATCATGTGCTATGTCGTAAATGCACTCCTATCAATGTACTGTTAGTGTGAAGTATTGACGAGGCATATGACGCGTTAGAGAAAATAGCGGAGAAGGATGTTGTCTCTTGGGTAGCTCACTGTCTCAATCAATTTTCAGTTCTAAAAGAAAGAAGTTTGATATTTGTACTTGTGTTTATTACTTTTTCCAATTATAAGATTATATATGTGGAAAATGGGGTCCCTCTAAATTCTTGTTTTCTTTAACTTTAGATTTAAAGATCCAATTTTTACTCGAGAAATCACAGTAATATGAACAATGAGTTGTCGAATAAAACTGGTTTACTTATGTAGAACCAACCAAAAAGAATAAATTGCTCTCTGTGGTTTAAAATAATTTTGATACTGTAAAAATAAAAGGCTGAAAGTTTAAATTTTGATTAAAGTGATAAGACTTTTACTTTAAAAAAACAAATACAAAAAAAGAAGTATTAATATATTTAAAATCTAGTGGGTCCAATACGGGTAAAAAGGTCACTGTGCCTTTAAAAAATTTCCAAATAAGGAAAGACGACATTTATTTTGGGACGGACAAAAAAGGAAATGGCGACACATCATTTGGGTCGGAGGTAGTAATAGATTTTTGCATATGCATCCATTTAGGCTTATTGGGTTTCCTTTCAAATTGTTCTTCCATTTCATCATCATTAGAGTCCACTGATTCAGCAAGCACTTTGTCCTCTGGAAGAAAACAAGCATCATATTTATTAGAAGTATGGATGCATGAAATCCAAGTTCAAATTTGTCTTATTTTTTAATTTATGTATTTGAGGGAATGAAAGGAAGTATGCAAATAGTAAAATGTTGAATCGGGGACCATACTTGAGCTACTATTGGGACTGCTGGAGAAGTAGCTGTTAGTTGAAAAGGCAGCTTCAAGAACACATCCTAAACTATGGTGATCAAGTGAATTCCCAACTAAATCAGCTTCATCTTCCAAAGGAGAAAAATTTCTAGTAGGATAAGTGAGAGAACATTTAGCTCTAAACCTTTGCAAACCCGGTTCTAAACTCTTTATTTCGGCCATCTCAAAATCTATATCTTCTTTATCAGATCCGCCAGGTCGACCACCAAGTACGCCTGCCACATTGCTCCAAGTTTCAGAAGCTGAAGCCTTTTGGGGATTACTGCCTGATCCTGCTGGCATCGATTCCAAACCCATGAGCCTAGCAACCAAACTTGGAGCTTTTATTTCATGCTTGCTTTCACAATGTGTATTGTTCATTCCATTATTCTTTGCATTTAGAAAACCCCCACTGTTCTCATCAGCAATCTACATTGTTCATACAAGAACAAAAAACAATAAAAACAAAAACTTTCCTTTCAGGCTAACATCTGAGACAATAGAAGAAAAAGAATGCTAAATGTGGGAGTATAGTTCAAGAAATGAGTACCAAACGAAGCTTTGGCTGCTTCTCATCCCCTCTAAACTTTTTTGAAGCTTGTTTCAAGCAATCTATAAGAATGCAGCACAAAAAAAGAAATAATTTAGCCCTCAAGCTAGAATAACCTTCAAGAAATTAACCATTTTTCTTTAAAACTGAGTGGAATGTAGTAGTAGCTAACCTGGTGAAAGCAGTTTCTTTGGAAACAGCTTCTTGGAAAATCTACGGTTCCGATCAAAGAGCTGAAAGAAAATTCCCACACAACCACAAGGCCTTTGAGGTTGTCTCTCAGTAATAGCGGCTAAACTATCATTCATTTCTCTAGCTGAGCTATCATTCATCCTTCAAAATCCACTCTTAAATTTCTTCACCTTTTCTCCTACTCTCCTGAATTTGATTCACAAACTTTGTCTTCCCAATAAGATTCTATCAAACATTATCTTCACATTAATTTGGAAAGAATTAAACAAAAGACCCCCACTGGCCCCTCTGCCCACCAAATCACTCACCCTCTTATGCCCAAAAAAAGAAAATGGGGAAAAAGAACTTACATTTTCATGCAAGAAACAAAGCAAAAACCCAACAAAATATGAGAAAGAAAGTAGAAAATAACTATGAAAAGTAAAACCCTGAGCTGTGTTCAATTATGACAAAACTTTCACAAGAAACCACAGTCAAACAAAGTAAACACAGAAGAATAAAATATAAACAACAATACCCAGAATGTCTTCAACTTACACCAAATGTGCTACTGCTCAAGAAAATAGCTAGAACTGGTTATAGTACACTCTAGTAAGCTATTCTTTTCTTTTTTTAATCTTGTTTATGAAAGTGAAAAAATCAAAATCATAATTATTTTAAATTAGTTCCTATAGACATGCTTTCTATGCTTTGCTATCACAAATGCTACAGAATAAGAAAAGAATGCGTCGATAGAGACTAACCGATTAGGCACCAAACAATAATAATAGAACCCAAAGAAATCAAGTGGGTCCAATAAGGGTAAAAAGGTAATTGTTCCTTTAAAAAAATTCCAAATAAGGAAAGTAGACATATATTTTGGGACGGACAAAAAAGGAAATGGTGACACATAATTTGGGTCGGAGGTAGTAATAGATTTTTGCATATGCATCCATTTAGGCTTATTGGGTTTCCTTTCAAATTGTTCTTACATTTCAACCATTTTTCACTTTGTCTTGTAATGTTCTACTTCAATCAGATGTTCACGAAGGGATTGTTCTTAATATTCACAAATGCAAAAGCGCAAGTACAATAAGTCGAATCAGATGCAGAATCAATGATTTGTACAAAATACTTTGCTTGACATTATTGAGTCTAATAGTTATCACATGAGAACAACACTGATAGGCTTGCAACAAAGTCTCAAAAAGAGGAGCTACTAACAGTTCCATCCAAATTTAGCTAGAACTGTAGAGGTCTAAAACAACTTCATCTACTAATTCTTGGAGAATATGCCTAGCAACTTCAGTGCCACATTTATATTCTTCAATCTAGAAGTCCGTAAAATTACCCAAAGAATGGCTCATATCCCATTCTATTAGCCCATCTGGGATCAAACCAACAAATTCTGTCCACTCTTCGACCACATTAATAATATCAGCAATCAGAATCTCTTTGGTCATACTTGATGGTAGTTTGGTACAGGTTCTGAAACCAGAATTGGAGAAAATTTTTAGTCTAGGCACTCTAATAGACAATCAAAGGCGAATCCTTTAAGCTGATTCATCTGTTTTGGATCATTACAGCCAAGCAACTCACCGAAAGCCATCCACAGAAAACTCAAAAAAATTTCATGTTCATTGAGGAGAAAATGGCTCATAGAGAACCCATCCTCTACAGGTAGATCCTACTGTTGAGGTGTAGTTCCAAATATGAGTTCAGTATTCAAAATGACTTATTTTGCGTAGCTGAGTTTTCTTTCTTTTAACTGATCAATCTTACTTAGCATTCCAGAAAGCTTATAAATCAGTTCTCTGCAACTCCTCCTGGTGGATAATGAGGTCTCACAATCCAAAATATCTCTATCAGGTTTTGGAAAGAGTGGTTCATCATTAATAGAGTCCACTGATTCAGCAAGCACTTTGTCCTCTGAAGTCCACTTTGTTTCAAGTAAGCTATAAGAATGCAGCACAAAAAAAGAAATAATTTATCCCTCTAGCTAGAATCACCTTCAAGAAATTAACCATTCTACTTTAAAAATGAGTGGAATGTAGTAGTAGCTAACCTGGTGAAAGCAGTTTCTTTGGAAACAACTTCTTAGAAAATCTACGATTCTGATCAAAGAGCTGAAAGAAAATGCCCACACAACCACAAGGCCTTTGAGGTTGTCTCTCAGTAATAGCGGCTAAACTATCATTCATTTCTCTAGCTGAGCTATCATTCATCCTTCAAAATCCTCTCTTAAATTTCTTTACCTTTTCTCCCACTCTGCTGAATGTGATTCACACACTTTGTCATCCCAATAAGATTCTATCAAACATTATCTTCACATTAATTTGGAAAGAATTAAACAAAAGACCCCTACTGGCCCCTCTGCCCACCACATCACTCACCCTCCTTGGCCGAAAAAAAGAAAATGGTGAAAAAGAACTTACATTTTCATGAAAGAAACAAACCAAAAACCCAACAAAATATCAGAAAGAAAGTAGAAAATAGCAATGAAAAGTAAAACCCTGAGTTGTGTTCAATTATGCCAAAACTTTCACAAGAAACCACAGTCAAACAAAGTAAAAACAGAACAAGAAAATACAAATAGCAATACCCAGAATGTCTTCAACTGATACCAAATGTGCTACTGTTCAAGAAAACAGCTAGAACTGGTTTATAGTACACTCTAGTAAGCTATTCTTTTCTTTTTTTAATCTTCTTTATGACAGTGAAAAAAGAAAAATCATAATTATTTTAAATTAGTTCCTATAGACATGCTTTCTATGCTTTGCTATCACAAATGCTACAGAATAAGAAAAGAATGCCTCGATAGAGACTAACCGATTAGGCACCAAACAATAATAATAGAACCCAAAGCAATTGCAGCAAGGACAAGACCGAATGTTTTTCGAAATCCAATGTGCTAAAGAACTTCAAAGTACTTTTGAGAGAAAATAGAGGGAGTAATAGAAGAGGAGAAGTTTGTCCTCTTAGAGAAAGAGAATGGTAAGTTTATATAGTGAGGAGGGCCGTCCACAATCCCAAATAATGAAGGAAGAATAATATTTAATGGAGGAAGAATAACATATAATGAATCAATTAAGGGGATTGTTCCCTTGAATGGATGGGGTAAATCAATCCGTTCCACCAATCATACTATAGTTGCCACAAATAAATAAACAGACATCCCCTCACACATTAATTATGATAAATTTAGATGAGGGGATGTCTGTCAACCAAGTAAGGCAAGAAAAATAAAAAATCAATTACTGAGATGCTTTTCTCAAATCAAATTGGTATAGGATCATACCCAAACAATCAAAACGTTCACATATTAGCCTTATTAAAGATTTACGAAAAAATCCTCGAATCGTCACATATATGCTTTTCCCATACAAAATTAAATTAAGCAGAAACTAACCAGACTAATATTACTGAGGCTCTTCCCAGTAATACTTGTGGGAAATCAATTAAAGTGAAAGAATATATCAATCATACACAAATTTCCTTTTCAAATTATATGCTAATTAAGGGAAATATAAAACCACACAAAATTCAGTCAAATCCAATAAAGGAAAGATCGATTAAGTAAATCAGTCATACAAATTATTTATTTACCAATGAAAAGAAGAACTACCATATAGTGATCACATAATCAAGGCAAATGATAATTAATAGTACTTAATTTTTTAGAAGAAAAGTGACACAAGACTCAATCAAAAGTAATTACTTACCATAAACCATTGTTAAAGTAATCAACCACATCTCTCAATTAAAGATAGTATATAGATCAATCAACTGTAAATTCTCAATTAGGCACAGTCACGAATTTTAAAACCCGTCACAAAGAAAAATAATCATTCATTTAACACGATAGTAGTACCACAATTACAATAAGGCGATTACAAAATCATAAAACATGCCAAAAAAAATAGTCAATATTAGCAAGCAACAATCTACAGTGATTAGTAATGAGCATCTTGTCAGAAAGTTAAAACCAAGTCACAAAAGAAGTTGGGATTTTCTTACCCATATTGACTAAGAGGCATAAAAAATGTGAAGTTGCAAGAAGTTAGGCGTGTTTGCATATACCATAGAGAGACGAACAAATTGACTCACCATTCAAGTTAAGCGTCACGAAATTTCAATCAAGCAGGACATGCAAATATGGTCGAATAAAAATCACAGACTTAAAATCAACATATTTATTCAGCAAAAATCAAAAGTGGCCACACTCGATTCGAAGAATCTTTCTATGAGAGACACCGATGAAGAAATAGTACTAAAGTTCACACACATATTTCGAACATAGGATCAAACATGAAGACGGATTCTCTCTGAATCCGTCATTTTTTATGAGGAAGGGATGCATGGTTAGAACACCGAAGGGGTTTGCCGGAGGTATCGCTGTAGGGGAGGAGTCGACTGGAGGGGAGAGAGAAGACAACTGGAGGACAGAGGATGGAGCTGCAGCGTGGAGGCTTGGCTGGTCGTCTCCGTCGATGGTGGTGCCGCTGGTGGCGCTGTTCGCCGGTGGAGGACGAGAAGGGAGGGGCTGGCCATCGAAGCAGCGGCTGGACTCGCCTGGGGTAGGAGCTGGCAGCGCGTATGGAGGAGAAGGAAAAGGCGACGGCGAAGGCTGTTTGCCGGAGATGGAGGCCTGGCGACGAGGACTCGGAGCGGAGGGGGTGGTTTTGGTGGTCGATTAGCGACGGAGAGATCGAAGGAGAGAGGGGAAAGATCGAGATTTGGAGGTGTTTGTAGAGAGATAGAAGAGAGAGGTGGAGAGATAGAGGCGGAAGTTGGGGAAAAAAATTAGAGTCAGGGTTTTTAGGTTTGAAATAGGGAAAGAGAGATCTTTTAATCTCAACCGTTGGATTGGTTTTTGATCGACGGCTGAGATTTAATGTCATGGGGGAATTAAAATGTGGCTAGGATGAAAAATAATGGCTTAAATTGTAAGAAATTGGGTTAAGATTGTAATGGATCGGGTAAAAATAGGCTATAATTGTAAGAAATTAAATAAAATTGGATTAAAAGGTAACTAAAATCATGCAAGGTAATTTTGATTAGGTTGTTATTTAAATTAAAGTAGGAATAATAATAATATATGATAATAGTAATTAAATAATAAATAACAACACTAAATAATAAATAATAAAAAAAATAAAAGATAAATAATTAAATGGAAGGAAGGAGAAAAGGGAAGAGGGAGTCATACCGTCACATTTGTATGAATTTTTATTTTTAAATGAGGAAGTCTATTTCGACAACAATTAATTGAATGTTAAAGAGTTTGTGCAGACCGAATATATTTGGACAGCATGGGGATGTCAATTGTTCAGGGGAACTAAATGAAAATAGTAGAAATCAAAGTCGCGATTATGAGAGACCTTGGTTTATGCAAAAAGGTGTGGTACAGTTTCACTAATAAAGGCGGCACCCTCAGCTATTATGCAAAGAGTAGTAGCTACGCTCCATAAAGACAACATATTGAGCATGGTAACATTTTGTCAGGCTGCTCTAAGCTAATGGTGTCTATTACAATTCTTCTCTCGTGATGAATAATATTGGTAATCACGATCCCGAAAAGAGTCATGTTTTGGTTTCTCCGAGGGACCTTTGTCTATTGAACGATGACTCCTTTCCTTATACTTTTCCTTGTCCCATTCAAAGTTGTCTCGCTCCCTTTCCCTGTCAGATATCCTACCACTATCACGTTCATGAGACTTTAGTCTTCCTTGATCCTTACTCTTGATAAAATTTATTGTCCTTATCTGTGACATTTATTTTTCTTTTATGTCATTGATTTGTTATTTCTATTTATACTTTACTATTTATGGCCGTTGACTGGTGTACACTTTATTTGAAAGTTTGCATCTGAAGTTCTCTTGGTATTGATATCCTCACTTTAGGATGTTATTCATTGAGACAACGGTAACTTCCGTGTTATGTTTGTTAAATTTGGTGTTCTGTGACTCACTCTCACTGTTGTTGAGTGACTGAACATTTAATCATAAGATGAAAGTCCGATGATCTGTGTTTATGTTGAAATATCACAGAACATGAGCTAGCCATTAAAGATGTATTTCTGGTGAAGAGAGAGTTGAGAAAGAAGAAACGTAAGGTTATGAATGGTGGTAAAGCAAATAGGAGTGTGTCACCTGTGTTAACCGACTTAAAAAAATGAAAAGGTCGGGTTGTTAACTTTACTGTTTTGTGGTGGTTGTTGAAGACTAGCTTCTTGATGAGAGACGAGAGGTGCATTGCATCAACTTGATATTTTCTGGAAACTAAGTATTCGTTGCAGGAGTAAATAAGTGCAGAAACTAAAAACAAAATTTTAGGAAATTGTTTTGTTGTGTATTTTCATTTTTGTGGTAATACATGTGAAGTGGAAGTACGTTGAAGCTGAGGTCGACAATATTCCATACTCGAAAGATTAATTGAAAACAGTTTGCTGTGGAGTGAACTTCAGATCACGGTGCTTCTAAAAGGATCAAACATTCATCAAGACAAAGTGAAATGGAAATTTTCTACTCATGTTTAGAGTTTGTAAAAAATATGCTTGTTATACTGCTTGTTCAGACATACAGTATTTTCTTACTAGATGTTGCTGCATTCGAATTTGGAAAGCAAATTACACTATTGACTTGTTAATGTAGGATATCATATCATGTGCTATGTCGGAAATGCACTCTTATCAATGTAATGTGATTGTAAAGTATTGACGAGGCATATGACGCGTTAAAGGAAATATCGGAGAAGGATGTTGTCTCTTGGGTAGCTCACTATCTCAATCAATTTTTAGATTGGAAGATTCTACGTTGTTTTTAATTGCTGCTATATGTTTTTCAATTCACTAAACTAACATGACTGATCATAAAATATCACTTAGAGACTATGTAACTTGGAGTCTCCAAAAATGTTGTCATACTTGTGTTTGATATGTTCTACTTTTGAAGGATCCGACATGTACGTAGCGGCATTTTGAAGAGTCTGAGCAGCATAGTTAGGGATAGCAAATAACTAATTAATTAATATACCTATTCTTGTTAAATAAAGGAATCTGCAAGAAATGACAGAGTTAAAAACTATAGAGTGTACATAAAGTGATCATACCATGGAGCATTGCAGCAACACTACCCTCACTGAAATACTCAGAGACAATAAGCTTTTCGTCTCTTGAATAGTAATATGCCCGAAGCTCGACTACATTTTTGTGTTTTATGCTTCCTATTAGGACTCTTAGTTATTTGTATCTATCTCTTATATACATTGTATTTATCCATGATGTAATTATCTCTTCACAGATTGTATTCGCAACACTTTCCCGCGATGTTCTTCTTGATGTTCATCTTCTTCCCACATCCAGAGATATATGGTTATCCTTACATCGTCTCTATATGGATGCGAGTCAGGCTAAATCTATTGAGTTGAAACGTCAACTCACTACCTTGCGGAAGGACGATAATATGAGCATTGACCAGTATCTTCTAAATGCCAAACAAATAGCTGATTCTCTTGCAGCAATTAATGCACCTGTTGCTTCTCGAGATTTCATTGATCACGTTTTACTTGGACGTGGAAACCTATATCATATAGTAATTAATACATTTAATTTCTAGGAAAAAAATAAATAGTACCTCAATTATGAAAGAAGTAATAGAACAAACCTTTGGCCAATTCTCAATTAGGCTTGTGTTTGTTACTTTTTCCAATTGTAAGATGATATATGTGGAAAATGGGGTCCCTCTAAATTCTTGTTTTCTTTAACTTTAGCTTTAAAGATCAAATTTATACTCGAGAAATCACAGTAATATGAACAATGAGTTGTCGAAGAAAACTGGTTTACTTATGTAGAACCAACCAAAAAGAATAAATTGCTCTCTGTGGTTTAAAATAATTTTGATACTGTAAAAATAAAAGGCTGAAAGTTTAAATTTTGATTGAAGTGATAAGACTTTTACTTAAAAAAAACAAGTACTAAAAAATAAGTATTAATATATTTAAAATAACATGGGTCCAATAAGGGGAAAAAGCTAATTGTGCCTTTAAAAAATTTCCAAATAAGGAAAGACGACATTTATTTTGGGACGGACAAAAAAGGAAATGGAGACACATAATTTGGGACGGAGGGAGTAGTATTTTTATTTGTATCGAAGGATATCATATGCCTCAGCAGAGAAGTAAAGTTCTGCTCTTCTCTCTTTCTCTTACGTATCTAGTTTTATAGCTTAACCCTTACTTTCACGATGTAAGGGCAGAACGCATGTCAAAAGTTATTTAATTTCGCTATTATGAGTATTTTTGGGGGTGTTGGAGACTTAATTAAAAAGTATTAATACTATGTAATATTTATGTCTATTAACATTCTAAAATTAAATTATAAAATATTATTTTTTTAAAGTGGGCTGGCCCGTGAGGCCCGCAACCCACAGAGTAATAGTGTGGGCTTGTTATTTTTTGGCTCATCATTTTGATAGGCTAGCCCAACCTGACCCGTCAAACTCAATGCTTGTGTGGGCTATCTCGGATGGGCTTAGCCAACCCGTATTGACATCTCTACAAAAAAAACTCTACATTATTGATACTTAAAGGAGACTTTGGAATCTTGAAGAATGCATGGAGACGAATTTAGGATTTCAAAACGCGGATGTATGAATGTGAAATTCATCAAGATGACATACATTATGCATATTATACTAGACAAGGAGCCCAGAAATGGGGACAAAACAAGAACAAATTCCATGAAAATGTTTACCAAGATCATAAATAATTTACACACCAGGATTATCTAGGCTCTAGGGTACCCCCCACCCCCACCCCCACGCGAAACTTTCATCGTCACCCTATAAGACGAGGCCAACTCATCGAAAGATGGACATTGCTTCAGTTCATACAACTTTTCGATAGGTGCTTGTTAGATCTTATTAAGCTTTTCTGCTACGACGATAGGATTTGCTTTGGCTATTGCATTCTGACCAGCATTCCTATAATCAAACGGGCAGTTGTGTTTGTCTGAATAACGATGAACTGCCCAGAAAAGATCACCACATTTGCAACTGAACCCCGTTAAGCCCACACGCTTACGACAAGTTGTGCACTTTTTTAGACCCTCTTTTGAGTACACTTGTGAAATCAGAGATGCTAAATCTGCAGATGCAACCGCGGCACCTACAAGAGCAAGTTTTGATTCATCGCTACTTGAGCTTCTGCGTACGACGTCTTGGCTGGATGTAGCTGCAAGCTTTGCATGTTCCTGATTCAGTAGTATCATGTCTTTTTGATACTTGGAACACATATTCATCATAGCTGCATTACCGAAAAAACCATAGTCGTTGATGCAGAGGACGGGGTCTTCTGGTGCTCGGCAACCTGTCTCTTTAGATGACTCCATTTCTGCAGTTAACAAGTCAAGTTCAACACCACTAGTTCGTTAAGTACATCACGAAACAACAAAGGTACAAACAAAAACTTCAACCAAGGAACATCGCAATTATGAAATATAAAGCAATTCAGAATAATTCATACATTCAATATCTCGTACTTGCTAGATTTTTGTTACTGGAACCATATGACATGCTTAACAGTTTAAAAAATTAGCCACAACTAGTGTAGAATTGTCAAAATGAGAGCCTTTCACTGTTAACATACTAAGGAAGCTTTAATTCGATCACTAAAATGACAAATTAAAATACGACATGGATGCTACTAGTAGAAAAAACTGCAGCTCTTTCCTACACCTCACAAGAAGATTTTTAGAAAAACAAGCTTAAAAGCCAAAACTGATGTTGCTAAGCTAGATAAGATTGCACCACTTACCAGAAATCTTGATCACATAACTGAAACATGGGAGGCCTGTTAGCTGAGAAACTTCCAATTAGTCTTTAACCGGTCATGTTACCTAGACACATTTGCAGTTACTTGGACTCAACACTGTTATCACTTTTCAGCATATACCAATATTCGAGTACATCCTGCATGTGGGCTGCGAGATTCAACAACCGAAGTTCAAATGAGGTACTTCCTATCTCAATTTATACAAGAGGCATGCTAAAATGAGACCCTCTCGGCTTAACTCTAGCTTCCTCAGCTCATTACCCCTTTATAAGAGACCAAATCATAGTATTTACTCTAATAGACTTGCGAAGGGGACCCTCTCGGCTCAACTGCTGATTATCAAGATTCAAGCGGTAACATTGTTTTTTTAGCTTGATGAGTTCTCTTGATAACCAGTTACGATCATATATTCTAGACAGGCATGACGAAACCAGTTCAACTATCATGCACAGTCACCAAAACCCAAGAAAATTGTAAAAGACCGAAGAAATGGATTAGCTCTTGAGATAGATCATAGCTATCTGATCTCTTTCTAGCTGTTGTTATCTACTCTGGTTGGCATGTATTCTAATAATCGTTTCCCTGTAAGCGACGAACACAAAAATGTCTCAACTATTGCTTACTACTACTTAGTCTGGTGAACTATTAATTTTCTTAAATTAGTAAATGGTGTTATCCATAAGATAAAAATAATCAATAACCATCTTTTGGCTAACCTAACCTCCTCCGTCCCTCGGACCAACAAGGGGCCATTGAGTGTCATATACACCCTCATGTCCGGACCGGTATGTGGGGGGAGTACTCTAGCATCTTCAATAGCCAATAGTTCCCTCTTGCAAACTCAAAGAACCCGAAAAACCAATTCATCTAACAAAGAACTAGCTTAGTACTTATGCAGAACCTAAAACTTAGCTAACCATAATTCAACAGATAAGAAAGAAATTAAAGGTATAACCAAATTTGCACAACATAGTTTAAGGATTTTCTTGTGACTAGATCACATCACAAGCAAAATCAGTCCACTAAATCTCACAAAAGCTTGTTGCTCGGACTCCTCAAAAATGCCCCAGGGTGCATGTCGGATCCTCCAAAAATAGTGCAAATTCATATGATCTGACACAGGTACAACAACATTTTAAAGAGTCCTCGCAGCATTGCACAGAAGTACAAATTCAACAACGACAATATTAAAGCATAAGAGCTCTTGGCATTTTATATTGGGGTAGACTAGAGATATAGCTTTTCCTACCGTTTCAGCAGAACTCAATAGCTTTAGCTAAAACTCTGTATTCGTGTTTAATATATATAAATAATTAATAGAAAACCCACTAAGCTGCATTTTTTTCACCTTTAATGAATAAAAACTAAACTTCCTTTCATCAATTAAAAAAATAAATAAAAAAATACCACAACCCTTATAATTAAACACCATAACATGCAAATACATAAAGACTATATTATTAGTCCAAAATCAAATAAATTACAAAAAATTTGAACAATTAGAGAAAAAAGAACCTATGTTTGAACTTTGACATGCAAATAAACATGCATAATTATAGACCTCGATGAAAAAAGAAAACAAAACAATACAAAACAAAACAATTTAATTTATTAGAAAATTATCAAAACAAAATATTAATAAGAAAATTAGACAAGACCTTAGGAATTTATTAGTCATGAATGTACAAATAACATACCATAATAGAAGAATTGGAGAAATTGAAAGGTGAATTTTAATTTAATTTTTTTTTGTGTCCAAGAATTTTAAGATGATTAAGGAGGAGCTCCAAAAGGAAAGAAAATGAAAATGATACTACTTTCCTTTTTTAGGTGTTTCAAAAATCAAAACAGACAAACCTCCTTCTAAATTTAGAAATACTTAATTAACATTTTAATTTGATGTACATAGATCTTAAATCTATCTCAAAGGTAGAGATATTATTTCGATATACGAAGGTTCAAGAAAAAGAGGTACTAATAGGTAAAAAAATAAGGCATAGTGATAAAAATACATATAGTAACAGAATATAAAGTAACATTAATAAGAGAACATGATTGTTGAAATACAATATACAAATAATATCAGAAATTGAAGGACCGAAAACTACATAAGCAATAATGTAACTACTAATGTAGATATTAAACAAGACACACACTGCTATCAGTTAAGTTCAACATTTATTCTTTTAACATAATTTTATGGCACTTGATTGTTATTTTTTTATGTTACGTTTATTTTGTTCATGCTCCAAATTCTATAAATTCTAGGCCTCGTTTGTCCATGAAAATTATAATTTTCTGGAGTTGAAGTTGAAGTTGTGCATGTTTGACCATGAATTCAAATTGGAGTTGTTTTGGAAATTTTTGTGAGAGAAGTAAAAGTTTACTTGTTTTCACTTTTTCAAATAAAATTCTAAATTGTATTTGGAATTCCCATGGGGTTGAAGAATCTCACATTGAATTTAGTAAAGGAATATATAATCTGTTTACATGACAAACTTACGACGTATCACCACAATTTAGTACATATTCTTATAATATTCTGGTGAATGAACTTTTTTTAATCCGGTATCCACGTTGAGACTCCAACTAGCCAGATTCGCGTTATATTAGGTCTATTTAAAGGAAATAACTCCCTAACATAATTCTTTATATCCAGAACGCTAATTCGAGACCGTTACAGATTGAAGAACTCTTACTCATCCCTCCACAATACTTGTTATTCAATGAATGAACTTGCCATAAATCTCTAATATTATAAATATCCTTGTGTAACATCTCAAACCCATGTTACACCATACTAGTACTTTACCTTGTATTGATAACAAGACAACAAGTTTGAAGCAACATGGGCAAACATAAGTTCAGATGGGCTATGTAGGATGCATTGATTGATTTAATTTGTGTCTATTCTAAGCAATCCAACCCATAAGTTCATAGGTTACATATTTTTTTGCTTTTTCACTCTTCATCAATAAAAATGGCATATTATTAGCATAAGTTTTTGGACCTCTTATTTAGTTGGCACAAGATTCCATCTCTATTTATGGAAAATTTGGACACATTAAGGCCCGTTTGGTCATGAAAATTATAATTTTTCGAAATTGGAGTTGGAGTTGAAGTTGAAGTAGGGGTTGTATTTGACCATGGATAAAAATTAAGAGAAAATACATAAAGTACCCCCTGATCTTGTCCGACTTTTTAAAAAAAGACACCTAAACTATACTTTTGACCTATTACCCCACGGAATCTTACTAAAATCGTTGTAAATACACCATTTTGACGAAAATTTCAGCATTCCTCTTTTTTTAAAAAGCGCGTTTGGCACTTTCTCCTTCTTCTTCCAGTTCACTGGTCTTTCCTTCTTCTCTTTCATTACTTCTTCCATTGTTGTTGATCTTAAATTGAATTATTTGCTAAAGTATGCCTCAATTGTTCTCCCTATTAAGGAATTCATTCAATTGAGGAATGAGGAGAACAAGTTTTTGGAGATGGAAAGGATGCTATTCCACTGATAACAAATTGGTATATTTATTACTATTTCAATAGTGGAATTGAAAACAATTTTACTGATCCTTTTTCTTACATTAGCATATTTTCCAACAAAAATTAAATTTTTCATATTGGGTTTATTATAGAAAAATACCTTCTCGACGGAAAAAATGGCGGCTGCCATATCATATCTTTTTTACCTTTTTTTAAACTCTTTATCATTCTTCAATTCAAGATGAACAGAAGAATAATGTTGCAGACCGTTGGTGGATCACAAATTGTGGAAAGCTCTCAGGAAAAGCATAAACCTCACAATAGGGATAGACAACACGATCCCAAGCACAATTGTGCTCTCCTTCCAATTTCTATGTGTGTAGTGTCGGCGTGTGAGTGTGTGTTTTTCACTGAGTTGTTGTGTGTGCGTGAATGGAGTATTGTGTGATGTTGTGAGAGTGTGTGAATGGAGTATTTGAAAGATGAGGAAGACATCAATGGAGAAGAAGGTATTTTTAGATTTTTGGGTAAATAATTTATATGTGGAAACTTTTTATTGGCAATTTAAGTCAAATTTTAACCATTCACGTGCTTGGTGTGCATGTCTACACGCATAGGCAAAATTTAAGTCAAAATGGTGTATTTACAACGGATTAAGTAAAAATCGTGGGGTAATAGGTTGAAAGTAAAATTTAGGTGTCTTTTTTAAAAAGTCAGACAAGATCAGGGAGTACTTTATATATTTTTTCATAAATTAAAGTTGCTTTTGAAATATTGTTAGAGAAGTAAAAGTTACAAATACAATATTTCAGAATTGTATTTAGAATTTTCATGGCCAAACGCGTCTTGTTTTCACTTTTTTCACTAAAGTGAAATAATTTTTCAAAAAAATATAAATAATTTTCATAGCCAAACGACTACTAATTGTTGAGATGCCAAAAAGAACTCAACTTCCTTCGTTTTTAAATAAGTTTTTTTTATTTTAAGTCTTCGTTAAGAAACTACTCACTTCTAGAAAGTAAAAATTATTTTACTAATTTGTCTTTAATAAATATATTGAAAAGAATATAACTTTTTAGTAGTTTTGGAGTTTTTCAACAAAAAATAAAAAATTAATAGGAAAGGTAAATTGAAAAAACATCATCAATGATTTCTTTATTATATAAAATATTATTTATTTAAGTATATAATAAAAGAACTAAACAATCAATTATTTAGAAATGGAGGGAGGACATTATATTATTGATACTCAAAGGAGACTTTGAAAATTGCAAGAATATGCTTTGGATTTGAATGAAAAAAGAAAAACAAGTTGGTAATAAGTAAGACAATCCATTATCATACTCCCTCCATTTCAAACTGAGATGACACATTGATTAAAAAAAGTAATTAATAATATGGATTGTTTACCATAATATTCCTATTAAATGATGTTTACATTTTAATTTGAAAAAAAAGTAATTCATGCAAAGGGTAAAACATGAAAAAAAAAATTGTCTCTTCTTGATTAATGAAAAAAGATAAATAAAATAGAAAATCAAATTAGAAAATTTAGAACGGAGGGAGTATATTTTTTCGATTGTATTATATGACTCCCTATTCAAGATGCTTAACCAATTACACAAAATTGGTATAAACTTAAATTCAAAAATTAATAAGTGAGATGAAAATTTTTCAAAACTTTAATATGAGCAGGAGACCAACTAGTATTTTATAGTACATAATTAATGCAGAAATCGGACACCTGATAATACAGGCGAAGTCAGGATTTCTGCTGAAGGAGTTCAAAATCTGAAAAAAAAACACTCACCGAAGGAGGTTTAACATCTATAATATATACATAAAAATTATTTTAATCATATATTAATAATATATCCTATTACTAGTTTGGCTCCACCTCTGCCTGATAATTGAATCATGGATAGTATAATATAATGTTTAACATATGAGAAATAAGAATTGTCCTATACCATCATATAACGAAACAATGTATATATATGGGATATCTGACATAGCTTTTTTTAAACATTGTTTGTGTAATTTACCCCATCTTGCGAGAATACACTGGATATATTATTGTTGTATTGTTTATGTAATTTAACGTAATTATTATCACAGAATTGTATACCTTAATTTTAAAATAACTAGTTTCACTTAATTATGTGAAGCTCTCTATTAATAATTCTCTTTTAGTTGATTTGATATAGCATAAAAGTTATGTCATTTACGTGATTCTTTTCATGATGTTTTTTTTTAGAATCATATTTCGTAAAATCAAATTAAAGTGAGTTGTTGTCTGAATGAGAGAGAATAAAATAAAAAAGATCCAGAAAGTTAAGGAAAATCCAATTATATTTTATGTGAGTTTATAAATTTATAGATAGCGCTTTCTCTTAAAGAAGTTCTATATAGCGTGAATCTAAATTCAAGTCCTCGTAGTAAGGAAAGCTTAACATGGAGCGCTTCTCTTTCGATATACAAACAGTCCGTAATGCGTAATCGCGAATTCAAATGAGTCGATCAGTAAAACTAATTGAAAAAAGGAAAAAAAAAGTGAGTTATTTTTTTATTTTTTTATTTCGAAAAAGGGCCTAAAATGCCCTCCAACTATCTAAAATAGTGCAAAAATGCCCTTCATCTACCTATTGGGCCTAAAATGCCCTTCAACTATTTTTTGTACTCATCATTGTGCATTCATAATATATCGTGACAAGCCTTGTCTTCTAGTAGGAAAAAAATAGAGTTCTTCTCACTTTCATCATAATATTATTCTTTCCAATAATTCAAAGAGAGGAGATGAGCAGATATCGATGAATACGGAGCGGGTAAACTTTAGTTGTATCCGTGTTATTTGTCTGGGCGGGTTGGGTTTTGAGATAAAATTAATTAATTTTATTTAATATTAATTATCCAATAGAAATGTGTCATGTGATAAATAAAGTGGGACCAAAAGGTTATTGTTACATAAAAGGACAAAATTGACATATAGGTAAACGGGAAGAACATTTTAGACCCTTTTTCATTTTTTTTTTTATAAAAATTGTTCAACATTTGATTTATTAAAAATATTTATTCTGTTCTAGCATTATCAAGTGGTGGGTCACAAAATCCAACTACTGATTTTGATATTTCAGTATCACCTTTTTTAGAAATTGCCCTTTTATCTATTCCACCGACAAAATTTAATTACATATTCTTTTACCTTAGAAAACTAATCCAAAATTAATGTGGATAATAATGAGGTTAATTATTTGTTTTTGCTATTATGTTAATTCTCCATTTCTTTATTTAAGTACTTAATTTTGAATATGTTTTACTTGAATCGAAGCTCAACCTAAATCGTCATTTATCACTTTACACCTTTAATTAGATTGTAGTTCTGCACGGATGCGTATAGTTAGTGGCGGAACCAACATCTTAATTAAGGGGGTTCAAAATAAAAAAAATGTGAACAAAAGAACTAATCGAATAGGGTTCAACGTCTGCTATATATACATAAAAAAATATTTTTAAGTTTGTATATATAGTATAATTTTTCATCGAAGGAGGTTCGGATGACCCCCCTCACTATTAGCTAGTTTTGTCCCTGTGTATAGTCGTATACATCGTCCTCCCTAGATCCTTCTAGTAAAATTATATTACGCATGTTATTGTAATAACAAGGGAGAGAAAACATTATAATTAGATTAATTTTGCAAGTAATTAAGATTAGCCAACATATAATTCTGTTATTATTTTTTAATTTTATTTTTTTATAATAGGGATTAAATATTTGACTAGTAGCATTTTGGTAGTTGGAATTTGACTTTATTTATCCCTTTTTTTTTTCTTCTTAAAATGGCAATTTAGACATACCAAAAATATTACATGTTCAATGAGAATTATTGTCAATTAGATGCCAATAGAGTCATCAAATAGCCTAACTAAAGAAAAATAATAAAGACACAATTAAATATTACTTATATAATACCAATTTTAGAACTTTAATAATTAAATCCAAATTAGTTGAGGATGGTGATAGGTGACATCATGAAAATGACCTAACAAAAAATTCATTCCTCCAACCTCAAGCCTCTTGTGAAACAAATTTAATATTTTTAAAAAAGTTTTTTTTTTATACTAGTATTATAGTTTCCCTCATGCACATTTTGCCAATTTATAATAATTCTATCTTTATTGTCATAATTTATTGGTATGATGTTACTTTTCTTATACTTTTCCTTGTCCTATTCAAAGTCGTCTCGCTTCCTTTCCCTGTAAGATATCCTACCACTATCACGTTCATGAGACTTTAGTCTTCCTTGATCCTTACTCTTGATAAAATTTATTGTCCTTTAACTGTGACATTTATTTTTCTTTCATGTCATTGATTTGTTTTTTCTATTTATTGAGTTGTGTGAGTTCAAGAACTTGTTCTGTTGAATCCTTGACCGTAATTCGACTGGTGTAGAATGTTTGTCTTAAGTTTTGAGTTGGGAGAGTTCAAGAACTTTTTATGTTGAATCTTATCAACTGTAATTTTTCTGTATAGTGTAATGTGTGCCTAAGTTTTGAGTTGTATGAGTTCAAGAACTTGTTTTGTTGAATTCTTGACTGTATGTCTACTGGTGAAGAATATTTTTCTGAAGTTTTGAGTTGGGTGAGTTCAAGAACTTGTCATGTTGAATCTTTTTTACTGTAATTTTTCTGTATAGTGTAATGCGTGTCTAAGTTTTGAGTTGGGTGAGTTCAAGAACTTGTTCTGTTGAATCCTTGACTGTAATTCTACTAGTGAAGAATGTTTGTCTTACTGAAAGATTGAATATTTAACTGTAGTTTTAGGGTAGGAAGTGTGTTGTTTGCCTAAGTTTTGAGTTGGGTGAGTTCAAGAATCAGTTCAATTAATAGAAAAAAACTGAATTTTTAACCTAAGTTGCTCGGACTCTTCAAAAATGTCATGGGGTGAGTGTTGGATCGTTCAAAAGTAGTGCATTTCAGAGGATCGGACACGGGTGCGGCAACATATTTGGTGAGTCCGAGCAACTTAGTTTTTAACTGTAATTTTACTGTGATGTGTAATGTTGTCTAATCCCCGAAGTAGTGGTAAGGTCTACGGTACACTTTACCCTCCCCAGACTTCGCTTGTGGGATTCATTGGGTATGTTACTATTGTAGTTGTTGTGTAAGGTTGCCCAAATTTTAAGTTGTGTGGGTTCAAGAACTTGTTTGTTCAATTGATAGAAAGATTGAATCTTTAGCTGTAATTTTATTGTAAAGTGTAATGTGTGCCTAAAATTTGAGTTGGAAGAGTTCAAGAATCAGTTCAATTAACAGAAATATTGAATCTTTAACTTTCAAGAATAATGTTTGTAGTTTTAGAGGTAGAATGGACACTTAATAAGTAGTTGCAACTTAGCTTGCTTTGTCCCAAATCATTTCAAGATCCCAACTCTCAAAATCTTTTTTTTTCTTCCTGGAATGAAGTAAAGGCTTGTTTTTGTAGTTGTTGCAGGGATTTCACTTTTGACCCAGTAAAGATTTCCTCCAGTTTTTAAGTTGGGTGATTTCGAGAACCAGTTCAATTAACAGAATGATTGAATCTTTAGCTTTGATTTTATTCGAAAGTGCAGTGTTTCCCTAAGTTTTAAGTTGGATGAGTTCAAGAATCAGTTCAATTAACAGAAAGATTGAAATTTTTCAGTGTAAGTTTAAAGTTGGGTGAGTTCAAGAACCAGTTCAATTATCAGAAAAAACAGAATCTTTAAATGTAATTTTCCTGTGAAGTGTAATATGTGCCTAAGTTTTGAGATGGGTGAGTTCACGAATCAGTTCAAGTAGAAGAAAGACTGAATCTTTAGCTGTAATTTTGTTGTGAAGTGTAATGTGTGACAAAGTTTTGAGTTGGGTGAGTTCAAGAATCAGTTCAAGTTGCAGAAAGATAGAATCTATAACTGTAAAGTTATTTTTGAGTTGGTTGAGTTCAGGAACTTGTTAAATTAACAAACAGTTTGAATCTTTAAGTGTTATTTTAGAGTGTAATGTTTGCATCTGTTTTGAGTTGGGCGAGTTCAAGAATTTGTTCTGTTGAATCTTTAACTGTAATTTTACTGCAAAGTTGTAATGTGTACCTATGTTTTGAGTTGGGTGAGTTCAAGAATTTGTTCTGTTAAATCTTTTTGACTGTAATTTTACTATAAAGTGTAATGTGTTCCTAAATTTTTAGTTGGTTGAGTTCAACAACTTGTTCAATTGATAGAAAGATGGAATCTTTAGCTGTAACGTTATTGTAAAAGTGTAATATGTACCTAAGTTTTGAGTTGGGTGAGTTCAAGAAATAGTTTGATTAACAGAATGATAGAATCTTTAACTTAAGTTTTATTGTAGTGTAATGTTTGTCTATGTTTTGAGTTGGTGAGTTTTAGAACTTGTTCTATTGAATCTTTGACTGTTACTTTACTATAAAGTTGTAATGTTTGCCGAAGTTTTGAGTTGGGTGAGTTCAAGAGCTTTTTTGTTCAATTGATAGAAAGATCGATCTTTAGCTGTAATTTTATTGTAAAGTGTAATGTGTGCCTAAGTTGATCTGTGGGTGCCTTTCGGAAACAACCTCTCTACCTCACCTATAAGGTGGAGGTATGGACTGCGTACACTTTACCCTTCCCCAGACCCCACTTTTTTGGGAATATACTTTTTTTTTTGTTGTTGTTGTTTAATGTGTGCCCATGTTTTGAGTTGGGTCAGTTCAAGAACTTGTTCTATTGAATCTTTGGCTACAAGTTTCGAGTTGGGTGAGTTCAAGAACTTGTTCAATTGATAGAAAGATTGAATCTATAGCTGTAAGTTTATTGTAATGTGTAATGTGTGCCTAAAATTTGAGTTGGAAGAGTTGAAGAACTTGTTCAATTGATAGAAAGATAGAATCTGTAGCTGTAATCTTATTATAAAGTTGAATTTTTGTTGTTTAGTGGAAGAATGGAGACTCAGAAGAGTGATACGGATAACAAGTTAGATGATTATGAAGTGATAGAACAGTTGGGAAGAAGAACTGTCGGAACTACATTTCTTGTTCTCCATCGAACTGAGAAAAAGAAGTAAGATAGTAGTACTTATACTATATTTTTTTCCATTCATTTTTCCTACTTCGGCAATTTGTGTCGGTTTGGATTTGATAATTTCTAGAACAGATTTTCAGATATCTTTGCTCCATGTAGGAATTGAATGACATTTTACTGTATATGCAAGATTTTTCGTAAGCACTTTTGCAAAAAAAGTGTTGAATCTGGCATCTAATATACTGATACATTCCTTGGATGTGCCTAATGTCCTGGTAAATTTAGATTATTGGAAATTCCCATCGGAAATGTTCACCGAAGAACAGAAACTAAGGAACTCCAAATGCAGTGTACTTGAGAATTAACCGTTAATGATCCTATTTCTTACGAAAGTGAAGTTGCATTGAATCTGTTGTATATACTATATCCAAGTTGTTTACTTCTGTAATGATTAAAGAAAGATTATTTTGACTCATCATAATTTCATGAAATCCAATTTTATGGACTTCTTTTTCTTTTCCTTGTAGGTATGTTCTGAAGAAGATACCATTAGCAAAACAGACAGAAAAGTTCAAGCGCACGGCACATCAGAAGGTCATTTCAAGTGCTTCTCTTAATTTGTTCCCTGAAAGAGTAGTTAGTTCTATGATTAATTGAAGACCAATAATATTTAGGTCATATTCTTATAAGTTGCTGAATCTGAAGTTGATTGTTGCAAACTTTAGCCACCGATGAAATGCAGGGGGAGTCTCATATCTATGATATAATCCGGTGGTTAAAATCAGCAATCTAGTCTTGTCTAATTGAATAGTTCTCCTCATAGTTTCGGTAGTGAGCTACATTGTATGAGGTGTTCCATCATAAAGTATTTAATAAACTGATTTTTATTGATGTTCTTCTATTTCAATTGGTCTGCTTCAAAACATCTTGGATTATCACTCTCATACCACATCATTCTTCCTTTGTTGTTACCATTTTGACTATTTTATCATACGACTTGAAGTGTGTGTTTCCATGCAAACCTTTTTTCTTCTAAGAGTGTTTAGCATGATGGACTATGTAAGGTGTAATCGTCCTGACCAATGCATTGAGCATCCTATGAATTCTATCGATGGAAACCTTTAGACATCTTCATTCTTATCTGAATGAATGTTGGTTTGCATCTGATGAGCTTAGGTTTTGGAGAAGATTGTTTCAACAGAATAATATATATGCCCCAAGTGTCTTAACTCAAGGTTTGAGTTCGAAGGACCAAGCATCCGCAAGACGAGCTTCCAAAAACAAAAATGACATGAGCTGACAAGTAGGATTGAACTGAAGTAGAAATTTAAAACTTTCTCATTGGAGTCACACGTGAAGTAGTTTTCTTTCCTCTTAACAATAGAAAAGAAGAACCAGTAAGTACTTCACACCTATGATTTTCCCTGTATCAATAACTCTACTTTATCGAAGTGGATAATCTGGATGCGAAAGGGTATACATCTCTCTACCAAATATTAATTTTGATGAATAGGAAGTATGGAATATGGACACGCTTAAATGTCGAGTGAAAGAAGTTATGTCATCAAATAGTTGCTCCAATCTTTCCTTTCGAACCAAGCATACTTAGATACAAAATCTTCGACTCATCTTATAATTTATTATATGAAAAATTCTACTTGATGGTAAGATATGCTTGGGGAATATTCTTCTAATCTAATGATAGATGGTTATTTTTCCGTTGTAGGTAAATTTGATAGCTAAACTAAGCCATCCATATCTTTTGGAGTACAAAGATGCTTGGGTGGACAAGGTATCCTATCATCCAGTTTTGTGGTTGCTTGGATCAGAAAGTGCAAAACGTAGCCTTGAGTAGTTGCAATTATTGTTGCATAAGCTGCACCAGAGAAAAAGCTTGACTTTTTTTTTCTTTCAGGGGAGCTGTATATGCATCGTTGCCAATTATTGCAAAGATGAAAATATGTGAGTGATTATCCCTAATTTTGCTAACATTTTAAATGTGTACCTATAAGGAAAGATAAGAATAAAGAATAAAAGGAGCCACTAAACGAGGGAAGGGAAAACAATAGTTTAAGTAAAATTCTTCATCATTGTCACCGACTATATTTTATCGTAAAATATGGCTAACCTGTGTTTGTAGTGCACAACCTTTTGCCAAGATCGTGGCTGTTTTCAGCCTGTGTTGTAAGCACGTCCAGGTATCTGGAGAATGAAAGACCTCAGATTTCATAAATACTCCCTCGTACCAAGAACGATAGAAGGGGTAATAAGGTTGAAAATAAAGAAATGAATAGGATGATTATAGAACATCTTTTGTGGTGTAATCTGAAGACGGTGACATTTTTTTTCCCAGTTTTTAGGGCGGAGATCATGAGGAAGTCTAGAGGAGCACTTTTCCCGGAAGAGGTAGTTAAATACGATTTCATTACTTATGAAGCTTCTATGTGCCTTCCCGGTAGCTTAAAAAATTATGTGTTTTTATGGTTTTTTTTCCTACTATTATAGAAACTCTTCAAATGACAGACTCATCTTTTGTTAGCTTTGGAATATGTGCATTCCAACCGCGTTCATCATAGAGACCTCAAGGTAAAAACTTGTTGTAATCTGCGAAATAGAAAAGACTTCTTAGAATGAAACGTTTTTAACGTGAAATATTTTGAATTCAGTTATGTAACATATTCATCATAAAGGACAACGACATCAGGTTAGGTAAGAATTCCCGAACAATTGCTTGATTGGGTCGTCTTTGCTTCTTTACTATCCTTCAAATTCACTTGATTGTCACAGGTGTTTTTGGATTAGGAAAATTGCTAGATGCAGAAGGCCTTGCTTCCTTGGTATGAATTTCTATTGTGGCAAAATGAACCTCTTACTTACATGCAAGTTTTGACCATCTATTGTCACCTAACAATCGATTCAGTATATCTATTTAGCAAGAGAGAAATCCCTTCCCGCTCCAAGACCGAGAAAACCTAAAAGTTGCTTTTATTTTCGGTCATAGGTACTAAAATGTTGTGGTGGTCATCTTCCTTTTTATCAAAAAAAATATTGTGGTATTCATCATATTACAAAGTTCCTGTCGCCATAGTACCTAGCTTAATGCATTTGAGAAAAAGATGTCGAGTTGTATAGCTAATCCTTAATTTTGGAACAAATTTCATGTAATAGGTATCTGGCACACCAAAGGACATGTGCCCTGATCTCATTGCCGGCATACCCTATGGCTATAAATCTGATAGATGGTCGCTTGGTAAGAAATAAGAATGTTGATGAAGCAATGTATTTCATCTCTTTACATCATGTCCCTAATACTAACACTTTAATGTGATTTTAGGATACTGTATGTTTGACATTGCTGCACATCAACCCCCGTTTAAAGCTTCTATAAGTTGATTTTTCAGCTATCTGAACTTCGTAAACAATACCTCGAAAAGTTATACTTGTTACGCAAAAAAAAAGAGAAGTTCTTTATCCTGATATCTTCTATATGATATACTGACAATGTAAATCCAACAAGACAAAACTGGACTTATTAACAAAATAAACTAGGGTTTGTTCTCACCACTTCCAATTATATACTCCTCCACCTTGTAAGTATCTTCCTTCTTAGCACGCCACAAGTATTACAAATCAGTCAGTTGACAAAGCGGATTTAATTCTTGCAGGAAACAGATAATAAAAAGAATTCTAAGGAAAACTCCAGAACACCGACCTACAATGAGTGCGAGCTACATATGATCAAATGATATTCTTTCCGTTTCAATCTGTTAAGTCTTATTTTCGTTTTTAGTCCGTTTAAAAGCGAATGTTTCTTTCCTTTTACAACAACTCCTTAATTCTAACTTTCTACGTGGTATGTTTAAATATCACAAAGTTAAATTACATTTTGATACATTCTGCATACGTTTATTTTAAGACCACAAGATTCAAAAGTCTTCTTTTCTTTCTTAAACTTCGTGCCAAATCAAAACCAGAAAAACAAAATGAAACGGAGGGAGTATTAAATTGAGATTCATCTTGATATATTTTTTTACCTCTACTTATAGGCTGCCGAGCTATTGAGACATCAACATTTGCAACCATACCTCCTCTTGTGTCACAACCCTTCATCTACGTTTCTTACCCGAGCAGAGCGAAAGAGAAAACACGATCTTCACCCGCAAAATCTATCAGTCCGAGAGGTAGCAGAGACAGACAGTTGAAGCTAAAAGAGAAGAGAAATGTCCTTTACTTTGATGAAAGTGATAACATTCAGCCAAGAAACTTATCTGACAATTATAACACGTTCCGAGACAAACTTGACACTAAGAGAATCGATCCAACAAGCTACTCGGTTAGGATCTCTCAAGATAGTGAGGATTCTAAAAGTGGGGAGATGAGTGAGGCAGCTGTTTGCAATGGATATGATCAACAGGAGATTATCTCACAAACAGAAACTATGATCACTCCAAGCTCGTCAAGTTCAAGGGAAAAAACATGGTTCGAGGAACAAGAGAATGTTAGTCAATTTGACGAGGGTGATACGAAGAATAACAAGACAAAAGAGCTTGAGGTGTTGAGAAGTCCACTGGACCATGAGGAAGCAGATATAGTGGAATGTATCTCCGCAAAATCTAGCAAAATGACATTTCCTGATGGAAGATTCAATGATAAAACACGATCCTTCAATGAAGAAAGCACTTCATCTAATTCACAGTCGGTAAAACTAGATCCAGAGGCAGCACCAAGATGTTGTGTCGCTGAAACTGAAAATGGTAGCGAGTGAAGGGAAGTTGCTATTGACTTCTTGTCAACTAAAAGCGATGGTTCACTTCTATACAAAGACGAGCTAGAAAAGAAATTAATCGCGGTTTATGACACCAAACATGCTAAGAAAGACGCTCTTCGAGCACTGGATGATAAGGTTTCACAACTTAAGTCACCAGGCGCATTAGCTAGTAAGGAGGACAAAGACAACTGGGGTAATCCCACTGAACAAAGAGCTGAAGCTTTAGAGTCTCATTTGGAGGTTTGTGCGCAACTACTTAAGAACGAAAAAATCGATGAGCTAGCTGGTGTGCTGAAACCATTCGGGGAAAATGGAATGTCGTCTAGAGAAACAACAATCTGGTTGACAAAAGGTCTCATGACTGCACAAAAGTTGTCCAAGGGGTCGTGATGTTGCACAAAACCTGCCTTTTGACCTATAGAACGAGCCTCTGTCTTACGTAAATCAACAAGTATTGGTGGACTAAACTATTCCTCGAAGCTTAACGTGGTTGAGCATTCCTTAGTTTTGATTCTATTATTGTAGGACAGTTGATGGAGCTGTGAAGATTATATATAATGTACTTTTAAAGTTGATTTCTACTTACCACATTTTCTACAGTTAGCTTTTTCTCCGAAACTACCTGCAGACAAAGATTATACATTTCTTCAGCTTCTTAGATATGATTGTGTTATTATCGGAGTCGATTTCTAATATAGTCACTCAACTAATAGTATTATCTCAGAAAGTCACGTTCTGAGAATCAAGAAGAAAATTGATTTTCTGAGATAATAACTATTAGCTGAGTGACTATCTAAGAGGTCAGCGCGATATTATAGTTGTCTTATAGAAAAATGTATCAACAATCAAACTGTTCCTTTTAATATTCCATTCCTCCAACCTCAAGCCTCTTGTGAAATGAATTTAATACATTAAAAAAAAATATTCTTTTTTTATACAATTATTATAGTTTCCCTCATGCACATTTTGGCAATTTATAATAATTCTATCATGATTGTCATAATTTATTGGTATGATGTTACTTTTCTTATACTTTTTTTTGTCCCGTTCAAAGTCGTCTCGCTCCCTTTCCCTGTCAGATATCCTACCACTATCACGTTCATGAGACTTTAGTCTTCCTTGGTCCTTACACTTGATAAAATTTATTGTCCTTTATCTGTGACATTTATTTTCCTTTCATGTCATTGATTTGTTTTTTCTATTTATACTTTACTGTTTATGACCGTTGACTGGTGTACACTGTATTTGAAAGTTTGCATCTGAAGTTTTCTTGGTATTGATATCCTCACTTTACGATGTTATTCATTGAGACAATGATAACTTCCGTGTTATGTTTGTTAAATTTGGTGTTCTGTGACTCACTCTCACTGTTGTCGAGTGACTGAACATTTAATCATAAGCTGACAGTCTGATGATCTGTATTTATGTTGAAATTTCACAGATAATGGGCTAGCCATTAAAGATGTACTTCTGGTTAAGAGAGAGTTGAGAAAGGAGAAACGTAAGGTTGTGAATGGTGGGAAAGTAAATAGGAGTGTGTAGTCTGTGTTGACCTACTTAAAAAAATGAAAAGGTCGGGCTGTTAGCTTTACTGTTTTGTCGTGGTTGTTGAAAACTAGCTTCTTAAAGAGCTCTATGAGAGGTGCATTGCATCAGCTTGATATTTGCTAGAAACTAAGTATTCGGTGCGGGAGTAAATAAGTTCAGAAACTAAAAACAAAATTGTAGGAAATTGTTTTGTTGTGTATTTTCATTTTTGTGGTAATACATGTGAAGTGGAAGTACGTTGAAGTTGAGGTCGACAATATTCAATACTCGAAAGATTAACGAAAAAAAAGGGTTTGCTGTGGAGTGAACTTCAGATCACGGTGCTTCTAAAAGGATCAAACATTCATCAAGACAAAGTGAAATGGACATTTTCTACTCATGTTTAGAGTTTCTAAAAAATATGCTTGTTATACTGCTTGTTCAGACATACAGTATTTTCTTACTTGATGTTGCTGCATTCGAATTTGGAAAGCAAATTACACGGCTGACTTGTTAATGTAGGATATCATATCATGTGCTATGTCGGAAATGCACTCCTATCAATGTACTGTGAGTGTGAAGTATTGACGAGGCATATGACGCGTTAGAGGAAATAGCGGAGAAGGATGTTGTCTCTTGGGTAGCTCACTGTCTCAATCAATTTTCAGTTCTATACCAAAGAATTTTGATCTTTATATTTGTGTTTGTTACTTTTTCCAATTGTAAGATGATATATGTGGAAAATGGGGTCCCTCTAAATTCTTGTTTTCTTTAACTTTAGATTTAAAGATCCAAGTTTTACTCGAGAAATCACAGTAATATGGACAATGAGTTGTCGAAGAAAACTGGTTTACTTATGTAGAACCAACCAAAAAGAATAAATTGCTCTCTGTGGTTTAAAATAATTTTGATACTGTAAAAATAAAAGGCTGAAAGTTTAAATTTTGATTGAAGTGATAAGACTTTTACTTTAAAAAAACAAATACCAAAAAAGAAGTATTAATTTATTTAAAATCAAGTGGGTCCAATAAGGGTAAAAAAGGTAGTTGTGCCTTTAAAAAATTTCCAAATAAGGAAAGACAACATTTATTTTGTGACGGACAAAAACGGAAATGGCGACACATAATTTGGGTCGGAGGTAGTAATAGATTTTTGCATTTGCATCCATTTAGGCTTATTGGGTTCACTTTCAAATTGTTCTTACATTTCAACCATTTTTCATTTTGTGCTTGTAAAGTTCTACTTCAAACAGATGTTCACGAAGGGATTGTTCTTAATATTCATAAATGCAAAACGCAAGTACAATAAGTCGAATCAGATGCAGAATCAATGATTTGTACAAAATACTTTGCTTGACATTATTGAGTCTAAGAGTTATCACATGAGAACAACACTGATAGGCTTGCAACAAAGCCTCAAAAAGAGGAGCTACTAACCGTTCCATCCAAATTTAGCTAGAACTGTAGAGGTCTAAAACAACTTCATCTACTAATTCTTGGAGAATATGCCTAACAACTTCAGTTCCACATTCATATTCTTCAATATCGAAGTCCGTACAATTACCCAAAGAATGGCTCATATCTCATTCTATTAGCTCGTCTGGGATCAAACCAACAAATTCTATCCACTCTTCGACCTCATCAATAATATCAGTAATCAGAATTTCTTTGGTCATACTTGATGGTAGTTTGGTACAGGTTCTAAAACCAGAATCAGAGATTGGAGAAAATTTTGAGTCTAGGTACTCTAATAGACAATAAAAGGCGAATCCTTTAAGCTGATTCATCTGTTTTGGGTCATTACAGCCAAGCAACTCACCGAAAGCCATCCATAGAAAACTCGAAAACATTTCATGTTCATTGAGGAGAAAATAGCTCACAGAGAACCCATCCTTTACAGGTAGAGCCGGCTGTTGAGGTCTAGTTCCAAATATGAGTTCAGTATTAAAAATGACCTATTTTGCGTAGCTGAGTTCATTTCCTTTTAACTGATCAATCTTTCTTAGCACTCCAAAAATGTTATAAATCAATTCTCTGCAACTCCGCCTGGTGGATAATGAGGTCTCACAATCCGAAAGATCTCTATCAGGTTCTGGAAAGAGTGGTTCATCATCAATAGAGTCCACTGATTCAGCAAGCACTTTGTCCTCTGGAAGAAAACAAGCATCATATTTATTAGAAGCATGGATGCATGAAATCCAAGTTCAGAGTTGTCTTATTTTTTAATTTATGTATTTGAGGGAAAGAAAGGAAGTATGCAAATAGTAAAATGTCGAATCGGGGACCATACTTGAGCTACTATTGGGACTGCTGGAGAGGTAGCTGTCAGTTGAAATGGCAGCTTCAAGAACACATCCTAAACTATGGTGATCAAGTGAATTCCCAACTAAATATGCTTCATCTTCCAAAGGAGAAAAATATCTAGTAGGATAAGTGAGAGCACATTTAGCTCTAAACCTTTGCAAACCCGGTTCTAAACTCTTTATTTCGGCCATCTCAAAATCCATATCTTCTTTATCAGATCTGCCAGGTCGAGCACCAAGTTTGTCTTCCACATTGCTCCAAGTTTCAGAAGCTGAAGCCTTTTGGGGCTTATTGCCTGATCCTGCTGGCATCGATTCCAAACCCATAAACCTAGCAACCAAACTTGGAGCTTTTATTTCGCGCTTGCTTTCACAATGTGTATTGGTCATTCCATTATTCTTTGCATTTGGAAAACACCCACTGTTCTCATCAGCAATCTACATTGTTCATACAAGAACCAAAAATAAGAAAAACAAAAACTTTCCTGTCAGGCTAACATCTGAGACAATAGAAGAAAAACAAAGCTAAATGTGGGAGTATAGTTCAAGAAATGAGTACCAAACGAAGCTTTGGCTGCTTCTCATCCCCTCCAAACTTTTTTGAAACTTGTTTCAAGCAAGCTATAAGAATACAGCACAAAAAAAGAAATAATTTATCCCTCTAGCTAGAATCACCTTCAAGAAATTAACCATTCTTCTTTAAAAATGAGTGGAATGTAGTAGTAGCTAACCTGGTGAAAGCAGTTTCTTAGGAAACAGCTTCTTGGCAAATCTACAGTTTCGATCAAAGAGCTGAAAGAAAATGCCCACACAACCACAAGGCCTTTGAGGTTGTCTCTCAGTAATAGCGGCTAAACTATCATTCATTTCTCTAGCTGATCTATCATTCATCCATCAAAATCCTCTCTTAAATTTCTTCACCTTTTCTCCCACTATGATGAATGTGATTCACACACTTTGTCTTCCCAATAAGATTCTATCAAACATTATCTTCACATTAATTTGGAAAGAATTAAACAAAAGACCCCTACGGGCCCCTCTGCCCACCACATCACTCACCCTACTTGGCCCAAAAAAAGAAAATAGGGAAAAAGAACTTACATTTTCATGTAAGAAACAAAGCAAAAACCCAACAAAATATCAGAAAGAAAGTATAAAATATCTATGAAAAGTAAAACCCTGAGCGGTGTTCAATTATGACAAAACTTTCACAAGAAACCACAGTCAAACAAAGTAAACACAGAACAAGAAAATACAAACAGCAATACCCAAATGTGCTACTGTTCAAGAAAACAGCTAGAACTGGTTATAGTACACTCTAGTAAGCTATTCTGTTCTTATTTTAATCTTCTTTATGATAGTGAAAAAAGCAAAATCATAATTATTTTAAATTTGTTACTATAGACATGCTTTCTATGCTTTGCTATCACAAATGCTACAGAATAAGAAAAGAATGTGTCGATAGAGACTAACTGATTAGGCACCAAATAATAATAATAGAACCCAAAGCAATTGCAGCAAGGACAAGACCGAATGTTTTTCGAAATCCAAAGTGACAAAGAACTTCAATGTACTTTTAAGAGAAAATAGAGGGAGTAATAGCGGAGGAGAAGTTTGTCCTCCTAGAGAAATAGAATGGTGAGTTTATATAGTAAGGAGGGCCGTCCATAATCCCAAATAATGAAGGAAG
This sequence comes from Capsicum pubescens, assembly GCA_030864215.1. NCBI lineage: Eukaryota > Viridiplantae > Streptophyta > Magnoliopsida > Solanales > Solanaceae > Capsicum > Capsicum pubescens. The sequence continues at coordinate 41,231,415 of CM061546.1, forward strand.
AATAATATTTAATGGAGGAAGAATAACATATAATGAATAAATTAAGGGGATTCTTCCCTTAAATGGATGGGGGTAAATCAATCTGTTCCACCAATCATACTATAGTTGCCATAAATAAATAAACAGGCATCCCCTCACATGTTAATTATGGTAAATTTAGATGAGGGGATAGCTGTCAACCAAGTAAAGCAAGAAAATTAAAAAATCAATTACTGAGATGCTTTTCTCAAATCAAATTGGTACAGGATCAAACACAAACAGTCAAAACGTGCACATATTAGCCTTATTAAAGATTTACGAAAAAATCCTTGAATCGTCACATACATGCTTTTCTCATACAAAATTAAATTAAGCAGAAACTAACCAGACTGATATTACTGAGGCTCTTCCCATTAATACTTGTGGGAAATCAATTAAATTTAAAGAATATATCAATCATACACAAATTTCCTTTTCAAATTATATGCTAATTAAGGGAAATATAAAATCACACAAAATTCAGTCAAATCCAATAAAGGAAAGATCGGTTAAGCAAATCAGTCATACAAATTATTTATTTACCAAAGAAAAGAAGAACTACCATTTGGTGATCACATAATCAAGGCAAACGATAATTAATAGTACTTAATTTTTTAGAAGAAAATTGACACAAGACTCAATCAAAAGTAATTGCTTACCATAAACCATTGTTAAAGTAATCAGCCACATCTCTCAATTAAAGATAGTATATAAATCAATCAACTATAAATTTTCAAATAGGCACAGTCAAGAATTTTAAAACCCGTCACAAAGGAAAATAATCATTCATTTAACACGATAGTAGTAACATAACTACAATAACGCGATTACAAAATCATAAAAATTGCCAAAAAAAAATAGTCAATATTAGCAAGCAACAATCTATAGTGATTAGTAATGAGCATCTTGTCAGAAAGTTAAAATCAACTCACAAAAGAAGTTGCGATTTTCTTACCCATATTGACTAAGAGGCATAAAAAATGTGAAGTTGCAAGAAGTTAGGCGTGTTTGCACATACTAGAGAGAGACGAACAAATTGACTCACCATTCAAGTTAAGTTTCACGAAATTTCAATCAAGCAGGACATGCAAATAGGGTCGAATAAAAATCACAGACTTAAAATCAACACATTTATTCAGCAAAAATCAAATATGGAGACACTCGATTCAAAGAATCTTTCTATGAGAGACACAGATGAAGAAATAGTACTAAAGTTCACACACATATTTCGAACACGGGATCAAACCTGAAGACGGATTCTCTCAGAATCCAATATTTTCGATGAGGAAGGGTTGCATGGTTGGAACGCCGAAGGAGTTTGCCGGAGGTATCGCTGTGGGGGAGGAGTCGAGGTTGTGTCGCAGTTGTTGTAAATTCACCAGAGAGGATAAAGAAGGCGACTGGAGGACGGAGGATGGAGCAGCGGCGTGGAGGCTTGGCTGGCCGTCTCCATCGATGGCGGCGCCACTGGTGGCGCGTTTCTCCTGTGAAGGACGAGAAGGGAGGGGGCTGGCCATCGGAGCAGTGGCTGGACTCGGCTGGGGTAGGATCTAGTGGCGCGTATAGAGGAGAAGAAAGAGGCGACGGCGAAGGCTGTTCGCCAGAGATGGCGGCCTGGCAACGAGGACTCGGAGCGGAGAGGGTGGTTTTGGTGGTCGATTGGAGACGGAGAGATCGGAGGAGAAGGGGGAGAGATCGAGATTTGGAGGTGTTTGTAGAGAGAGAGAAGAGAGAGGAGGAGAGATAGAGGCGGAAGTTGGGGAAAAAAATTAGAGTTAGGGTTTGTAGGTTTGAAATAGGAAAACAGAGATCCTTTGATCTCAACCGTTGGATTGGTTTTTGATCGACGACTGAGATTTAATGTCAGGGGGAATTAAAATATGACTAGGATAAAAAATAATGGCTTAAATTGTAAGAAATTGGGTTAAGATTGTAATGGATTGGGTAAAAATAGGCTATAATTGTAAGAAATTAAATAAAATTGGATTAAAAGGTAAATAAAATCATGCAAGGTAATTTTGATTAGGCTGTTATTTAAATTAAAGTAGGAATAATAATAATATATGATAATAGTAATTAAATAATAAATAAAAACATTAAATAATAAATAAAAAAATAATAAAAGACAAATAATACTTTCTTATCACATAATAGAGGGTTGCGTAAATGGAAGGAAGGAGCAAAGGGAAGACGGAGTCATACCGTCACATTTGTATGAATTTTTATTTTTAAATGAGGAAGTCTATTTAAAGAATAATTAATTGAATGTTAAAGAGTTTGTGCAGACCGAATATATTTGGATAGCATGGGGATGTAAATTGTTCAGGGGAACTAAATGAAAATAGTTGAAATCAAAGTCGCGATTACGAGAGACATTGGTTTATGCAAAAGGGTGTGGTATAGTTTCACTAATTAAGGCGACACCCTCAGCTATTATACAAAGAGCAGTAGCTATGCTCCATAAAGACAACATATTGGGCATGGCAACATTTTGTCAGGCTGCTCTAAGCTAATGGTGTCTATTGCAATTCTTCTCTCGTGATGAATAAGATTGGTAATCACGATCCCAAGAAGTGTCATGTTTTGGTTTCTCCGAGGGACCTTTCTATATTAAACGATGACTCCTTTCCTTATACTTTTCCTTGTCCCATTCAAAGTCGTCTCGCTCCCTTTCCCTGTCAGATATCCTACCACAATCACGTTCATGATACTTTAGTCTTCCTTGATCCTTACTCTGGATAAAATTTATTGTCCTTTATTTGTGACATTTATTTTTCTTTCATGTCATTGATTTGTTTTTTCTATTTATACTTTACTATTTATGGTCGTTGACTGGTGTACACTGTATTTGAAAGTTTGCATCTGAAGTTTTCTTGGTATTGATATCCTCACTTTAGGATGTTATTCATTGAGACAATGGTAACTTCCGTGTTATGTTTGTTAAATTTGGTGTTCTGTGACTCACTCTTATTGTTGTCGAGTGACTGAACATTTAATCATAAAGTGACAGAGTAATGATCTGTGTTTATGTTGAAATATCACAGAACATGGGCTAGCCATTAAAGATGTATTTCTGGAGAAGAGAGAGTTGAGAAAGAAGAAATGTAAGGTTATGAAAAAAGGTCGGGCTGTTAACTTTACTAATTTTTGGTGGTTGTTGAAGACTAACTTCTTGAAGAGCTCTACGAGAGGTGCATTCCATCAGCTTGATATTTGCTGGAAATAAAGTATTCGGTGCGGGAGTAAATAAGTGCAGAAACTAAAAACAAAATTGTAGGAAATTGTTTTGTTGTGTATTTTCAGTTTTGTGGTAATACATGTGAAGTGGAAGTACATTGAAGTGAGGTCAACAATATTCAATACTCAAAAGATTAACAGAAAATAGTTTGTTGTGGAGTGAACTTCAGATCACGGTGCTTCTAAAAGGATCAAACATTCATCAAGACAAAGTGAAATGGACATTTTCTACTCATGTTTAGAGTTTCTAAAAAATATGCTTGTTTAGAGATACAGTATTTTCTTACTTGATGTTGCTGCATTCGAATTTGGAAAGCAAATTACACGGCTGACTTGTTAATGTAGGATATCATATCATGTGCTATGTTGGAAATGCACTCCTATCAATGTACTGTGAGTGTGAAGTATTGACGAGGCATATGACGCGTTAAAGGAAATAGCGGAGAAGGATGTTGTCTCATGGGTAGCTCACTGTCTCAATCAATTTTCAGTTCTAAACAAAAGAAGTTTGATCTTTCTAGTTGTGTTTGTTACTTTTTCCAATTGTAAGATGATATATGTGGAAATTGGGGTCCCTCTAAATTCTTGGTTTCTTTAACTTTAGCTTTAAAGATCCAATTTTTACTCGAGAAATAACAGTAATATGAACAATGAGTTGTCGAAGAAAACTGGTTTATTTATTTAGAGCCAACCAAAAAGAATAAATTGCTCTCTGTGGTTTAAAATAATTTTGATACTGTAAAAATAAAAGGCTGAAACTTTAAATTTTGATTGAAGTGATAAGACTTTTACTTAAAAAAAACAAATACTAAAAAATAAGTATTAATATATTTAAAATAATGTGGGTCCAATAAGGGTAAAAATGTAATTGTGCCTTTAAAAAAATTTCAAATAAGGAAAGACGACATTTATCTTGGGACGGACAAAAAAGGAAATTGCGACACATAATTTGGGACGGAGGGAGTAGTATTTTTATTTGGTTTGAAGGATATCATATGCCTCAGCAGAGAAGTAAAGTTCTTCTCTCCTCTCTTTCTCTTACGTATCTAGTTCTATATCTTAACCCTTACTTTTACGATATAAGGGCAGTACGCATGTCAAAAGTTATTTAATTTCGCTATTATGAGTATTTTTGGGGGTGTGGTAGACATAATTAAAAAGTATTAATACTATGTAATATTTATGTCTAATAACATTCTAAAATTGAATTATAAAATATTATTTTTTTAAAGTGGGCTGGCCCGTGAGGCCCGCAACCCACAGAGTAATAGTATAGGCTTGATATTTTTTGGATCATCATTTTGATTGGCTAGCCCAACCTGACCCGTCAAACTCAAAGCTCGTGTGGGCTAGCTCGGATGGGCTGAGTCAACCCGTATTGACATCTCTACAAAAAAAAACTCTACATTATTGATACTCAAAGGAGACTTTGGAATGTTGAAGAATGCACGGAGGTGAATTCAGGATTTCAAAACGCGGATGTATGAATGTGAAATTCATCAAGATGACCTACATTATGCATATTATACTAGACAAGGAGCCCATAAATGGGGACAAACCAAGAATAAATTCCATGAAAATATGCACCAAGATCATAAATAACCTACACACCAGCATTATCTAGGCTCTAGGGTACCCCCACCCCCACCCCCACGTGAAACTTTCATCGTCACCCTGTAAAACGAGGCCAACTTATCGAAAGATGGACATTATTTCAGTTCATTCAACCTTTCAATAGGTGATTGTTAGATCTTATTAAACTTTTTTGCTACGACGATAGGATTTACTTTTGCTATTGTATTCTGACCAGCATTCCTATAATCAAACGGGCAGTTGTGTTTGTCTGAATAACACTGAACTGCGCAGAAAAGATCACCACATTAGCAACTGAACCCCGTTAAGCCCACACACTTACGACAAGCTGTGTATATTTTCAGATCCTCTTTTGAATTTACTTGTGAAATCTGAGAGGCTAAATCTGCAGATGCAACCGCGGCACCTGCAAGAGCAAGTTCTGATTCATCGCTACGTGAGCTTCTACGTACGATGTCTTGGCTGGATGCAGCTGCAAGCTTTACATGTTCCTGCTTCAGTAGTATCATGTCCTTTTGACACTTGGAACATAAATTCATCGTTGCTGCACTACCGAAAAAACCATAGTCGTTGATGCAGAGGACGGGGTCTTATGGAGCTCGGCAACCTTTCTCTTTAGATGACTCCATTTTTGCAGTTAACAAGTCAAGTTCAACACCACAAGTTCGTTAAGTACATCACAAAACAACAAAGGGACAAACAAAAACTTCAACCAAGGAACATCGCGATTATGAAATATAAAGCAATTCAGAATAATACATACATTCAATATCTCGTACTTGCTAGATTTTTGTTACTGGAACCATTTGACATGCTTAACAGTTTAAACAATTAGCCACAACTAGTGTAGAATTGTCAAAATGAGAGCCTTTCACTATTCAGACATACAATATTTTCTTACTTGATGTTGCTGCATTGGAATTTGGAAAGCAAATTACACGGCTGACTTGTTAATGTAGGATATCATATCATGTGCTATGTCGGAAATGCACTCCTATCAATGTACTGTGAGTGTGAAGTATTGACGAGGCATATGATGCGTTAGAGGAAATAGTGGAGAAGGATGTTGTCTCTTGGGTAGCTCACTGTCTCAATCAATTTTCAGTTCTAAATAAAAGAAGTTTGATCTTTCTAGTTGTGTTTGTTACTTTTTCCAATTGTAAGATGATTTATGTGGAAAATGGGGGTCCCTATAAATTCTTATTTTCTTTAACTTTAGATTTAAAGATACAATTTTTACTCGATAAATCACAGTAATATGAACAATGAGTTGTCGAAGAAAACTGGTTTACTTTTGTAGAACCAACCAAAATGAATAAATTGCTCTCTGTGGTTTAAAATAATTTTGATACTGTAAAAATAAAAGGCTGAAAGTTTAAATTTTGATTGAAGTGATAAGACTTTTACTTTAAAAAAATTAATACTAAAAAAGAAGTATTAATATATTTAAAATAACGTGAGTCCAATAAGGGTAAAAATGTAATTGTGCCTTTAAAAAATTTCCAAATAAGGAAAGACAACATTTATTTTGGGACGGACAAAAAAGGAGATGGCGACACATAATTTGGGATGGAGGGAATAGTATTTTTATTTTGTTCGGAGGATATCATATTCCTCAGCAGAGAAGTAAAGTTCTGCTCTCCTCTCTTTCTATTATGTATCTAGTTCTATAGCTAAACCCTTACTTTTACGATGCAAGGGGAAAACGCGTGTCAAAAGTTATTTAATTTTGCTATTATGAGTATTTTTGGGGATGTTGGAGACTTAGTTAAAAAATATTAATACTATGTAATATTTATGTCTATAAACATTCTAAAATTAAATTATAAAATATTATTTTTTAAAAGTGGGATGGCCCGTGAGGCCCGCAACCTACAGAGTAATAGTGTGGGCTTGATATTTTTTGGCTCATCATTTTGATAGGCTAGCCCAATCTGAACCGTCAAACTGAAAGCCTATGTGGGCTAGCTCGGATGGGCTGAGCCAACCCGTAAAAAAAACTCTACATTATTGATACTCAAAGGAGACTTTGGAATCTTGAAGAATGCATGGAGGTGAATTCAGGATTTCAAAACGCGGATGTATGAATGTGAAATTCATCAATATGACCTACATTATGCATATTATACTAGACAAGGAGCCCAGAAATGGGGACAAAACAAGAACAAATTCCAAGAAAATGTGCACCAAGATCATAAATAACTTACACACCAGGATTATCTAGGCTCTAGGGTACCCCCAACCCCCACCCCCACGCGAAACATTCATCGTCACCCTGTAAGATGAGGCCAACTTATCGAAAGATGTATATTGCTTCAGTTCATACAACCTTTCGATTGGTGCTTGTTAGATCTTATTAAGCTTTTCTGCTACGACGATAGGATTTGCTTTGGCTATTGCATTCTGACCAGCATTCCAATAATCAAATGGGCAGTTGTGTTTGTCTGAATAACGATGAACTGCGAAGAAAAGATCACCACATTTTCAACTGAACCCCGTTAAGCCCACACGGTTACGACAAGCTGTGAAGTTTTTCAAACCCTCTTTTGACTTCACTTGTGAAATCTGAGAGGTTAAATCAGCAGATGCAACCGCGGCACCTGCAAGAGAAAGTTCTTATTCATCTCTACTTGAGCTTCTGCGTACGACGTCTTGGCTGGATGCACCTGCAAGCTTTGCTTGTTGCTGCTTCAGTAGTATCATGTCCTTTTGAAACTTGGAAACCATATTCATCATAGCTACACTACCGAAAAAACCAAAGTCGTTGATGCAGAGGACGAGGTCTTCTGGAGCTCGACAACCTGTCTCTTTAGATGACTCCATTTCTGCAATTAACAAGTCAAGTTCAACACCACAAGTTCGTTAAGTACATCTTAAAACAACAAAGGGACAAACAAAAATTTCAACCAAGGAACATCGCGATTATGAAATATAAAGCAATTCAGAATAATACATATATTCAATATATCGTACTTGCTAGATTTTTGTTACTGGAACCATTTGACATGCTTAACAGTTTAAACAATTAGCCACAACTAGTGTAGAATTGTCAAAATGAGAGCTTTTCACTGTTAACATGCTAAGGAAGCTTTAATTCGATCACTAAAATGACAAATTAAAATACAACATGGAGGCTACTAGTAGAAAAAACTGCAGCTCTTTCCTACACCTCACAAGAAGTATTTTAGAAAAACAAGCTTAAAAGCCAAAACTGATGTTGCTAAACTAGATAACATTGCACCACATACCAGAAATCTTGATCACATAACTGAAACATGGGAGGCCTGTTAGCTGAGAAACTTCCAATTAGTCTTTAACCGGTCATGTTACCTAGACACAGTTGCAGTTACTTGGACTCAACATTGTTATCACTTTTCAGCATATACCAATATTCGAGTACATCCTGCATGTGAGCTGCGAGATTCCACAACCAAAGTTCAAATAAGGTATTGCCTATCTCAATTTATACTAGAGGCATGCTAAAATGAGACCCTCTCTGCTCAACTCTAGCTTCCTCAGCTTATTACCCCTTTATAAGAGACCAAAGCATAGTATTTACTCTAATAGACTTGCGAAGGTGACCCTCTCGGCTCAACTGCTGATTATCAAGATTCAAGCGGTAACATTATTTTTTTGGCTTGATGAGTTCTCTTGATAACCAGTTACGATCACATATTCTAGACATGCATGACGAAACCAGTTCAACTATCACGCACAGTCACCAAAACCCAAGCAGATTGTAAAAGACCGAAGAAATGGATTATCTCTTGAGATAGATCACATCTATCTGATAACTTTCTAGCTGTTGTTATCTACTCTGGTTGGAATGTATTCTAATAATCGTTTCCCTGTAAGCGATGAACACAAAAATGTCTCAACTATTGCTTACTACTACTCAGTCTGGTGAACTATTCATTTTCTTGAATTAGTACGTGGTGTTATCCATAAGATAAAAATAACCAATAACCATCTTTTGGCTAACCTAGCCTTCTCCAACCCTCGGACCAACTAAGGGCCATTGAGTGTCATATACACCCTCATGTCCGGACCGGTATGTCGGGGGAGTACTCTAGCGTCTTCAATAGCCAACAGTTCCCTCTTGCAAACTCAAAGAACCCGAAAAACCAATTCATCTAACAAAGAACTAGCTTAGTACTTATGCAGAACCTAAAACTTAGCTAACCATAATTCAGCAGATAAGAAAGAAATTAAAGGTATAACCAAATTTGCACAACAAAATTTAAGGATGTTCTTGTGACTAGATCACATCACAAGCAAAATCAGTCCACTAAATCTCACAAAATCTTGTTGCTCGGACTCCTCAAAAATACCCCAGGGTGCATGTCGGATCCTCCAAAAATAGTGCAAATTCATATGATCTGGCACAGGTACAATAACATTTTAAAGAGTCCTAGCAGCATAGCACAGAATTACAGAATTCAACAACGACAATATTAAATCATAAGAGCTCTTGGCATTTTATATTGGGGTAGACTAGAGCTATAGCTTTTCCTAACGTTTCAGCAGAACTCAATAGCTTCAGCTCAAACTCTGTATTCGTGTATAATATATATAAATAATTAATAGAAAACCCACTAAGCTGCATTTTTTCACCTTTAATGTATAAAAACTAAACTTCCTTTCATCAATTCAAAAAATAAATAAAAAAACACCACAACCCCTATTATTAAACACCATAACATGCAAATACACAAAGACTATATTATTAGTCAAAAATCAAATAAATTACAAAAAATTTGAACAATTAGAGAAAAAAGAACCTATGTTTGAACTTTGACATGCAAATAAACATGCATAATTATAGACCTACATGAAAAAAGAAAAGAAAACAAAACAAAACAAAACAATTGAATTTATTAGAAAATTGTCAAAACAAAATATTAATAAGAAAATTAGACAAGACCTTAGGAATTTATTAGTCATGAATGTACAAATAACATACCTTAATAGAAGAATTGGAGAAATTGAAAGGTGAATTTTAATTATTTTTTTTTAGGTGTTTCAAAAAACAAAACAGACAAACCTCCTTCTAAATTTAGAAATACTTAATTAAAATTTAAATTCGATGTACATAAGCAATAATGTAACTACTAATGTCAACATTAAAAAAGACACACACTGCTATTAGAACACACACTGCTATCAGTTAGGTTCAACATTTATTCTTTTAACATAATTTTATGGCACATGATTGTTATTTTTTTATTTTACATTTATTTTGTTCATGCTCCAAATTCTATAAATTCTAGGCCTCGTTTGGCCATGAAAATTATAATTTTCTGGAGTTGAAGTTGAAGTTGCGTATGTTTGACCATGAATACAAATTGGAGTTGTTGGAATTCACTTTTTCAAATAAAATTCTAAATTGTATTTGGAATTCCCATGGTGTTGAAGAATCTCACATTGAATTTAGTAAAGGAATATGTAATCTCTTTACATGATAAACTTACGACGTATCACCACAATTTAGTACATATTCTTATAATATTCTGGTGAATGAACTTTTTTTAATCCGGTATCCACGTTGAGACTCCAACTAGCCAAATTCACGTTATATAAGGTTTATTTAAAGAAAATAACTCCCTAACATAATTCTTTATATCCAGAACGCGAATTCGAGCCCATTACAGATGGAGGAACTCTTATTCATCCCTCCACAATACTTGTTATTAAATGAATGAACTTGCCATAAATCTCTATTATTATTAATATCCTTGTGTAACATCTCAAACCCATGTTACACCATACTAGTACTTTACCTTGTATTGATAACAAGACAACAAGTTTGAAGCAGCATGGGAAAACATAAGTTCAGATGGGCTATGTAGGATGGATTGATTGATTTAATTTGTGTCTATTCTAAGGAATCCAACCCATAAGTTCATAGGTTACATATTTTTTTTGCTTTTTCACTCTTCATCAATAAAAATGGCATATTATTATCATAAGTTTTTGGACCTCTTATTTAGTTGGCACAAGATTCCATCTCTATTTATGGAAAATTTGGACCCACATTAAGGCCCGTTTTGTCATGAAAATTATAAGTTTTCGAAATTGGAGTTGGAGTTGAAGTTGAAGTAGGGGTTGTATTTGACCATGGATATAAATTAAGAGAAAATACAAAAAGTACCCCCTGATCTTGTCCGAATTTTTAAAAAAAGACACCTAAACTATACTTTTGACCTATTACCCCACGGAATCTTACTAAAATCGTTGTAAATACACCATTTTGACGAAAATTTCAGCATTCCTCTTTTTTTAAAAAGCGCGCGTTTGGAACTTTCTCCTTCTTCTTCCAGTTCACTGGTCTTTCCTTCTTCTCTTTCATTACTTCTTCCATTGTTGTTGATCTTAAATTGAATTATTTGCTAAAGTACGCCTCAATTATTCTCCCTATTAAATTGAATTCCAAAAAAGAAAGATTTCATTCAATTGAGGAATGCGGAGAACAAGTTTTTGGATATGGAAAGGATGTGATTCCACCGATAACAAATTGGTATATTGATTACTATTTCCATAGTGGAATTGAAAACAATTTTACTGATCCTTTTGCCTACATTAGCATATTTTCCAACAAAAATTAAATTTTTCATATTGGGTTTATCATCGAAAAATACCTTCTCGACGGAAAAAATGGTGGCTACCATATCATATCTTTTTTACCCTTTTTTAAACTCTTTATCATTCTTCAATTCAAGATGAACATAAAAATAATGTTGCATACTGTTGGTGGATCTCAAATTGTGGAAAGCTCTCAGGAAAAGCATAAACCTCTAAATAGGGAAAGACAACACGATCCCAAGCACAATTGTGCTCTCCTTCCGATTTTTGTGTGTGTATTCTCGGCGTGTGAGTGTGTGTTTTTCACTGAGTTTTTGTGTGTGCGTGAATGGAGTATTGTGTGATGTTGTGAGAGTATGTGAATGGAGTATTGGAAAGATGAGGAAGACATCAATGGAGAAGAAGGTATTTTTAAATTTTTGGATAAATAATTTATACGTGGCAACTTTTTATTGGCACTTTAAGTCAAATTTTAACCATTCACGTGCCTGGGGTTCGTGTCTACACGCATAAGCAAAATTTAAGTCAAAATGGTGTATTTACAATGGATTAAGTAAGAATCGTGGAGTAATAGGTTGAAAGTAAAATTTAGGTGTCTTTTTTAAAAAGTCAGATAAGATCACGGGGTACTTTATGTATTTTCTCATAAATTAAAGTTGCTTTTGAAATATTGTAAGAGAAGTAAAAGTTACAGATACAATATTTCAGAATTGTATTTAGAATTTTCATGGCCAAATGCATCTTGTTTTCACTTTTTTCACTAAAGTGAAATAATTTTTCGAAAAAATATAAATAATTTTCATAGCCAAACCACTACTAATTGTTGAGATGCCAAAAAGAACTCAACTTCCTTCATTTTTAAATAAGTGGTTTTTATTTTAGACCTTTGTTAAGAAACTACTCACTTCTAGAAAGTAAAAATTATTTTACTAATTTGTCTTTAATAAATATATTGAAAAGAATATAACTCTTTAGTAGTTTTGGAGTTTTGCAAAAAAAATAAAATATATTTATAGGAAAGGTAAATTGAAAAAACATCATCAATGATTTCTTGATTATCTAAAATATTATTTATTTAAGTATATAATAAAAGAACTAAACAATCAATTATTTAGAAATGGAGGGAGGACATTATATTATTGATACTCAAAGGAGACTTTGAAAATTGAAAGAATATGCTTTGGATTTGAATGAAAAAACAAAAACAAGTTGGTAATAAGTAGGGACAATCCATTATCATACTCCCTCCATTTCAAACTTAGATGACACATTGATTAAAAAATATAATTAATAATATCAATAGTTTACCATAATACTCCTATTAAATGATGTTTATATTTTAATTTGAAAAAAAAGTAATTAATGCAAAGGGTAAAACATGAAAAAAATTTTTGTCTCTTCTTGATTAATGAAAAAAGATAAATAAAATTAGAAAATTTAGAACGGAGGGAGTGTATCTTTTCGATTGTATAATATGGCTCCCTATTCAAGATGCTTTACCAATTACACAAAATTGGTATAAACTTAGATTCAAAAATTAATAAGTGAGGTGAAAATTGTTCAAAACTTTAATATGAGAAGGAGACCAACTAGTATTTTATAATACATAATTAATGTAGAAATCAGACACCTGATAATACAGGCGAAGTCAGGATTTCTGCTGAAGGAGTTCAAAATTTGAAATAAAACTCACCGAAGGAGGTTTAACATCTATAATATATACATAAAAATTATTTTAATCATATATTAATAATATATCCTATTACTAGTTTGGCTCCGCCTCTGCCTGATAATTGAAGCATGGATAGTATAATATAATGCTTAACATATGAGAAATAAGAATTGAGAGAAGTCTAGCTCTAGTATCACAACAAAAAAAATGAACCTTAAATCTAATTAAACTTAAAAACTAATAGCGAGATAAGAATTGTCCTACACCATCATATAACGAAACAATGTATATATATGGGATATCTGACATAGCTTTTTTTAAACATTGTTTGTGTAATTTACCCCATCTTGCGAGAATACACTGGATATATTATTGTTGTATTGTTTATGTAATTTAACATAATTATTATCACAGAATTGTATACCTTAATTTTAAAATAACTAGTTTCACTTAATTATGTGAAGCTCTCTATTAATAATTCTCTTTTAGTTGATTTGATATAGCATAAAAGTTATGTTATTTACGTGATTCTTTTCATGATTTTTTTTTAGAATCATATTTTGTAAAATCAAATTAAAGTGAGTTGTTGCCTGAATGAGTTTATGTGAGTTTATAAATTTATAGATAGGGCTTTCTCTTAAAAAAGTTCTATATAGCATGAATCTAAATTCAAGTCCTCGTAGTAAGGAAAGCTTCAACATGGAGCGCTTCTCTTTCGATATACAAATAGTCCGTAATGCGTAATCGCGAATTCAAATGAGTCGATTAGTAAAACTAATTGAAAAAAGGAAAAAAAAAGTGATTATTTATTTCTTCTTTTTTTTTTTCAAGAAAGGGCCTAAAATGCCCTCCAACTATCTAAAATAGTGCAAAAATGCCCTTCATCTACCTATTGGGCCTAAAATGCCATTCAACAATTTTTTGTACTCATCATCGTGCATTCATAATAAATCGTGACAAGCCTTGCCTTATAGTAGGAAAAAAATAGAGTTCTTCTCACTTTCATCATAATATTATTCTTTCCAATAATTCAAAGAGAGGAGATGAGCAGATATCGATGAATACGGAGCGGGTCAACTTTTGTTGGATCTGTGTTATTTGTCTGGGCGGGTTGGGTTTTGAGATAAAATTAATTAATCTAATTTAATATTAATTGTCCAATAGAAATGTGTCATGTGATAAATAAAGTGGGACCAAAATGTAGTTGTTAAATAAAAGGACAAAATTGACTAATAGGTAAACGGGAAGAACATTTTAGGCCCTTTTCCGTTTTATTTTTTTTTATTTACATTGTTCAACCTTTGATTTATTAAAAATATTTATTATTTTCTAGCATTATCAAGTGGTGGGTCACAAAATCCAACTACTGATTTTCATACTTCAGTATCACCTTTTTTAGAACTTGCCCTTTTATCTATTCCACCGACAAAATTTAATTACATATTCTTTTACCTTAGAAAACTAATCCAAAATTAATGTGGATAATAATGAGGTTAATTATTTTATTGTTTCTATTATGTTAATTCTCCATTTCTTTATTTACGTACTTAATTCTGAATATGTTTTACTTGAATTGAAGCTCAACCTAAAACGTCATTTCTCACTTTACACCTGTAATTAGATTATAGTTCTGCATGGATGCGTATAGTTAGTGGCGGAGCCAACATCTTAATTAAGGGGGTTCAAAATCAAAAAAGAAGTAATCGAATGGGGTTCAACGTCTGTTATATATACATAAAAAAATAATTTTAAGTTTGTATATATAGTATAATTTTTCGTCGAAGGAGGTTCGGATGACCCCCCTCACTATTAGCTAGTTTTGTCCCTGCGTATAGCCGTATACATCGTCCTCCCTAGATCCTACTAGTAAAATTATATTACATATGTTATTGAAATAACGAGGGAGAGAAAACATTATAATTAGATTAGTTTTGCAAGTAATTAAGATTAGCCAACATATAATCTCATGTCAATTTATCACTTAATTGTAGTGTACAATTAATAGTCTTGTTTAAGTAATTAATTATGTTATTATTTTTAATTTTATTTTTTTATAATAGGGATTAAATATTTGGCTAGTAGCATTTTGGTAGTTGGAATTTGACTTTATTTATCCCTTTTTTTTTTCTTCTTAAAATGACAATTTAGGCATACCAAAAATATTACATGTTCAATGAGAATTATTGTCAATTATATGCCAATATTGTCATCAAATAGCCTAACTAAAGAAAAATAATAAAGACACAATTAAATATTACTTTTATTATACCAATTTTAGCACTTTAATAATTAAATCCAAATTAGTTGAGGATGGTGATAGGTGACATAATGAAAATGACCTAACAAAATATTCCATTCCTCCAACCTCAAGCCTCTTGTGAAACGAATTTAATATTTTTAATTTATTTTTTTATACTATTATTATAGTTTCCCTCATGCACATTTTGCCAATTTATAATAATCTATCTTGATTGTCATAATTTATTGGTATGATGTTACTTTTCTTATACTATTCTTTGTCCCGTTCAAAGTCGTCTCGCTCCCTTTCCCTGTCAGATATCCTACCACTATCACGTTCATGAGACTTTAGTCTTCCTTGATCCTTACTCTTGATAAAATTTATCGTCCTTTATCTGTGACAATTATTTTTCTTTCATGTCATTGATTTGTTTTTTCTATTTATTGAGTTGTGTGAGTTCAAGAACTTGTTCTGTTGAATCCTTGACTATAATTCTACTGGTGAAGAATGTCTGTCTTATGTTTTGAGTTGGGTGAGTTCAAGAACTTGTTATGTTGAATATTTTCGACTGTAATTTTTCTGTATAGTGTAATGTGCGCCTAAGTTTTGAGTTGTGTGAGTTCAAGAACTTGTTCTGTTAACTGGTGAAGAATTTTTGTCTTAAGTTTTGAGTTGGGTGAGTTCAAGAACTTGTTATGTTGAATCTTTTTTACTGTAATTTTTCTGTATAGTGTAATGTGTGCTAAGTTTTGAGTTGGGTGAGTTCAAGAACTTCTTCTGTTGAATCCTTGACAGTAATTCTACTGGTGAAGAATGTTTGTCTTACTGAAAGATTGAATATTTAACTATAGTTTTACGGTAGGAAGTGTATTGTTTGCCTAAGTTTTTAGTTGGGTGAGTTCAAGAATCAGTTCAATTAACAAAAAAAACTGAATTTTTAACCTAAGTTGCTCGGACTCTTCAAAAATGTCATGGGGTGAGTGTTGGATACTTCAAAAGTAGTGCATTTTCGAAGGATCAGACACGGGTGCGGCAACATATTTGGAGAGTCCGTGCAACTTAGTTTTTAACTGTAATTTTACTATGATGTGTAATGTTGTCTAATCCCCGAAGTAGTGGTAAGGTCTGCGGTACACTTTACCCTCCCCAAACTTCGCTTGTGGGATTCATTGGGTATGTTACGGTTGTAGTTGTTGTGTAAGGTTTTCCAAATTTTGAGTTGGGTGGGTTCAAGAACTTGTTTGTTCAATTAATAGAAAGATTGAATCTTTAGCTGTAATTTTATTGTAAAGTGTAATGTGTGCCTAAAATTTGAGTTGGAAGAGTTCAAGAATCAGCTCAATTAACAGAAATATTGAATCTTTAACTTTAAATAATAATGTTTGTAGTTTTAGAGGTAGAATGGACACTCAATAAGTAGTTGCAACTTAGCTTGCTTTGTCCCAAATCATTTCAAGATCCCAACTCTCAAAATCTTTTTTTTTCTTGCTGGAATGAAGTAAAGTCTTGTTTTTGTAGTTGTTGCAGGGATTTCACTATTGACCCTGTAAAGATTTCCTTAAGTTTTTAAGTTGGGTGATTCCAAGAACCAGTTCAATTAACAGAATGATTGAATCTTTAGCTTTGATTTCATTGCAAAGTGCAGTTTTTGCCTAAGTTTTAAGTTGGACGAGTTCAAGAATCACTTCAATTAACAGAAAGACTGAAATTTTTCAGTGTAACTTTTGAGTTGGGTGAGTTCAAGAACCATTTCAATTAACAGAAAAAACTAAATCTTTAAATGTAATTTTGCTGTGAAATGTAATATGTGCCTAAATTTTGAGTTGGGTGAGTTCAAGAATCAGTTCAAGTAGCAGAAAGACTGAATCTTTAGCTGTAATTTTGCTGTGAAGTGTAATGTGTGACTAAGTTTTGAGTTGGGTGAGTTCAAGAATCAGAAAGATAGAATCTTCAACTGTAAAGTTATTTTTGAGTTGGTTGAGTTCAGGAACTTGTTAAATTAACAAACAGTTTGAATCTTTTAGTTTTATTGTAGAGTGTAATGTTTGCATATGTTTTGAGTTGGGCGAGTTCAAGAATTTGTTTTGTTGAATCTTTAACTATAATTTTACTTCAAAGTTGTAATGTGTGCCTAAGTTTTGAGTTGGGTGAGTTCAAGAATTTGTTCTGTTGAATCTTTTTGACTGTAATTTTACTATAAAGTGTAATGTGTTCCTAAATTTTGAGTTGGCTGAGTTCAAGAACTTGTTCAATTGATAGAAAGATGGAATCTTTAGCTGTAACGTTATTGTAAAAGTGTAATATGTTCCTAAGTTTTAAGTTGGGTGAGGTCAAGAAACAGTTTGGTTAACAGAATGATAGAATCTTTAACTTAAGTTTTATTGTAGTGTAATGTTTGTCTATGTTTTGAGTTGGTGAGTTTTAGAACTTGTTCTGTTGAATCTTTGACTGTTACTTTACTGTAAAGTTGTAATGTTTGCAGAAGTTTTGAGTTGGGTGAGTTCAAGAGCTTGTTTGTTCAATTGATAGAAAGATCGAATTTTTAGCTGTAATTTTGTTGGAAAGTGTAATGTGTGCCTAAGTTGATCTGCGGGTGCCTTTCGGAAACAACCTCTCTACCTCACCTGTAAGGTGGAGGTATGGACTGCGTACACTTTACCCTTCCCCATACCCCACTTTTTTGGGAATATACTAATTTTTTTTTGTTGTTGTTTAATGTGAGCCCAAGTTTTGAGTTGGATGAGTTCAAGAACTTGTTCTATTGAATCTTTGGCTGTAAGTTTCGAGTTGGGTGAGTTCAAGAACTTGTTCAATTGATAGAAAGATTGAATCTATAGCTGTAAGTTTATTGTAAAGTGTAATGTGTGCCTAAAATTTGAGTTGGAAGAGTTCAAGAACTTGTTCAATTGATAGAAAGATTGAATCTATAGCTGTAATCTTATTATAAAGTTGAATTTTTGTTGTTTAGTGGCAGAATGGAAATTCAGAAGAGTGATACGGATAACAAGTTAGATGATTATGAAGTGATAGAACAATTGGGAAGAAGAACTGTCGTAACTATATTTCTTGTTCTCCATCGAACTGAGAAGAAGAGGTAAGCTAGTAGTACTTATACTATATTTTTTTTCCAGTCATTTTTTCCTACTTCGGATATTTGTGTCGGTTTGGATTTGATAATTTCTAGAACAGTTTTTTAGATATCTTTGCTCCATGTAAGAATTGAATGACATTTTACTGTATATGCAAGATTTCTCGTAAGCACTTTTGCAAAAAAAATGTTGAATCTGACATCTGATATACTGATA
Source organism: Capsicum pubescens (assembly GCA_030864215.1). Taxonomy (NCBI): domain Eukaryota; kingdom Viridiplantae; phylum Streptophyta; class Magnoliopsida; order Solanales; family Solanaceae; genus Capsicum; species Capsicum pubescens. The sequence continues at coordinate 41,250,061 of CM061546.1, forward strand.
CATTCCTTGGATGTGTCTAATGTCCTGGTAAATTTGCATTATTGGAAATTCCCATGGGAAATGTTCACCGAAGAAGAGAAACTAAGGAACTCCAAATGCAGTGTACTTGAGAATAAACCGTTAATAATCCAATTTCTTACGGAAGTGAAGTTGCACTGAATCTGTTGTATATTCTATATCCAAGTTGTTGACTTCTGTAATTATTAAAGAAAGATTATTTTGACTCATCATAATTTCATGAAATCCAATTTTATGGACTTCTTTTTCTTTTCCTTGTAGGTATGTTCTGAAGAAGATACCATTAGCAAAACAGACAGAAAAGTCCAAGCGTACGGCACATCAGGAGGTCATTTCAAGTGCTTCTCTTAATTTGTTCCCTGAAAAAGTAGTTAATTCGATGATTAATTGAAGACCAATAATATTTAGGTCATATTCTTATAAGTTGCTAAATCTGAAGTTGATTGTCGCAAACTTTAGCCACCGATGAAATGCAGGGGGAGTCTCATATCTATGATATAATCCAGTGGTTAAAATCAACAATCTAGTCTTGTCTAATTGAATAGTTCTCCTCATAGTTTCGGTAGTGAGCTACATTGTATGAGGTGTTCCATCATAAATTATTTGAGAAACTGATTTTTTATTGATGTTCTTCTATTTCTATTGGTCTTCTTCTAAACATCTTGGATTATCACTCTCATACCACATCATTCTTTCTTTGCTGTTACCATTTTGACTATTTTATCATACGACTTGAAGCGTGTATTTCCATGCAAACCTTTTTTCTTCTAAGAGTTTTTAGCATGCTGGACTATGTAGGGAGTGATCGTCCTGACACATGCATTGAGCATCCTATGAATTCTATCGATGGAAACCTTTAGACATCTTCATTCTTATCTCCATGAATACGGGTTTGCATTTGATGAGCTTAGGTTTTGGAGATGATTGTTTCAACAGAATAATATATATGCCCCAAGTGTCTTAACTAAAGGTTTGAGTTCGAAGGACCAAGCATCCGCAAGAAGAACCAGTAAGTACTTCGCACCTATGATTTTCCCAGTAGTTTTCTTTCCTCTTAACAATAGAAAAGAAGAACCAGTAAGTACTTTTCACCTATGATTTTCCCTGTATCAATAACTCTACTTTCTCGAATTGGACAATCTAGACGTGAAGAGGTATACATCTCTCTATCAAATATTCATTTTGATGAATAGGCAGTATGGAATATGGACACGCTTAAATGTCGAGTGAAAGAAGTTATGTCATCAAATAGTTGCTCCAATCTTTCCTTTCGAACCAAGAACATTTAGATACAAAATCTTCTACTCATCTTATAATTTATTATATGAAAAGTTCTACTTGATGGCAAGATATGCTTGGGGAATATTCGTCTAATCTGATGATATATGGTTATTTTTCCGTTGGAGGTGAATTTGATAGCTAAAGTAAGCCATCCCTATCTTTTGGAGTACAAAGATGCTTAGGTGGACAAGGTATCATATCATCCAGTTTTGTGGATGCTTGGATCAGAAAGTGCAAAACGTAGCCTTTAGTAGTTGCGATTATTTCTGCATAAGCTGCACCAGAGAAAAAGCTTGACTTTATTTTTCTTTCAGGGGAGCTGTATATGTATCGTTGCTGATTATTGCGAAGATGAAAATATGTGAGTGATTATCCCTGATTTTGCTAACAATTTAAATGTGTACCTATAAGGAAAGATAAGAATAAATAACAAAAGAAGCCACTAAACGAAGGAAGGGAAAACAATAGTGTAAGTAAAATTCTTCATCATTGTCACCGGCTATATTTTATCGTAAAATATGGCTAACCTGTGTTTGAAGAGCACAACCTTTTGCCAAGATCGGGGCTGTTTTCAGCCTGTGTTGTAAGCACGTCCAGGTATCTATAGAATGAAAGACCTCAAATTTCATAAATACTCCCTCGTACCAAGAACGATAGAAGGGGTAATGAGGTTGAAAATAAAGAAATTAATAGGATGATTATAGAACATCTTTTGTGGTGTAATCTGAGGACGGTTATAATTTTTTTCCCCGTGTTCAGGGCGGAGATCATGAGGAAGTCTAGAGGAGCTCTTTTCCCGGAAGAGGTAGTTAAATACGATTTCATTACTTATGAGGCTTCTCTGTGCCTTCCCGGTAGCTTAAAAAATTGCATGTTTTTATGGTTTTTTTTTTTTGCTATTATAGAAACTCTGCAAATGGCTAACTCGTCAATTGTTAGCTTTGGAGTATCTGCATTCCAACCACATTCATCATAGAGACCTCAAGGTAAAAACTTGTTGTAATCGACGAAATATAAAATCCTTCTTAGCATAAAACGTTTTCAACGTGAACTATTTTGAATTCAGTTATGTAACATATTCATCACAAAGGACAACGACATCAGGTTAGGAAAGAATGCCCGAACAATTGCTTGATTGGGTCCTCTTTGCTTCTTTACTATCCTTCAAATTCACTTGATTGTCACAGGTGATTTTGGATTAGGAAAATTGATAGATGCAGAAGGACTTGGTTCCTCGGTATGAATTTCTATTGCGGAAAAATGAACCTCTTACTTACATGCAAGTTTCGACCATCTATTGTCACCTAACAATCAATTCATCATATCTATTTAGTAAGAGAGAAATCCCTTCCCCCTCCAAGACCGAGAAAACCTAAAAGTTGCTTTTATTTTCGATCATAGGTACTAAAATGTTGTGGTGGTCATCTTCCTTTTTATCAGAAAAATATTGTGGTATTCATCATATTACTAAGCTCCTATCGCCATAGCACCTAGCTTAATGCATTTGAGAAAAAGACGTCGAGTTGTACAGATAATCCTTAATTTTGGAACAAATTTCATGTAATTGGTATCCGGCACACCAAACGACATGTGCCCTGAGCTCCTTGCCGACATACCCTATGGCTATAAATCTGATATATGGTCGCTTGGTAAGAAATAAGAATGTTGATGAAGCAATGTATTTTAGCTCTTTACATCATGTCCCTAATACTAACACTTTAATGTGATTTTAGGATACTGTATGTTTGACATTGCTGCACATCAACCCCCGTTTAAAGCTTCTGTAAGTTGATTTTTCAGCTATCTGAACTTCGTAAACAATACCTCAAAAAGTTATACTTGTTACACAAAAAAAAGAAGAGAAGTTCTTTATCCTGATATCTTCTATATGATATACTGACAATGTAAATCCAATAGGACAAAACTGGACTTATCAACAAAATAAACCGGAGTTTGTTCTCACCACTTCCGATTATATACTCCTCCACCTTGTAAGTATCTTCCTTCTCAGCACGCCACAAGTATAACAAATCAGTCAGTTGACAAAGCGGATTTAATTCTTGCAGGAAACAGATAATAAAAATCATGCTAAGGAAAACTCCAGAACACTGACCTACAGTGAGTGCAAGCTACATATGTTCAAATGTTATTCTTTCCGTTTCAATTTGTTAAGTCTAATTTTCCTTTTTAGTCCGTTTAAAAGCGAATGTTTCTTTCCTTTTACAGCAACTCCTTAATGCTAACTTTCTACATGACATGATTAAAGATCACAAACTTAAATTACATTTTGATACTTCTGCATACCTTTATTTTAAGACCATAAGATTCAAAAGTCTTCTTTTCTTTCTTAAACTTCGTGCCAAATCAAAACCAGAAAAACAAAATGAAACAGAGAGAGTATTAAATTGAGATTCATCTTGATATATTTTTTACCTCTACTTATAGGCTGCTGAGATGTTGAGACATCAACATTTGCAACCATACTTCCTCTTGTGTCACAACCCTTCATCTGCATTTCTTTATGTGAAGTCCCCGAGAAGAGCGAAAGAGAAAGCATGACCATCACCTAGAAAATCTATCAGTACGAGAGGTAGTAGAGACAGACAGTTAAAGCTAAAAGAGAAGAGAACTGTCCTTTACTTTGATGATAGTGATAACATTCAGCCAAGATACTTATCTGACAATTATAACACGTTCCGAGCCAAACTTGACACTAAGAGATTCGATCCAACAAGCTACTCGGTTAGGATCTCTCAAGATAGTGAGGATTCAAAAAGTGGGGAGATGAGTGAGGCAACTGTTTGCAATGGATATGATCAACAGGAAACTATCTCACAAACAGAAACTACAATCACTCAAAGCTCGTCAAGTTCAAGGACAAAAACATAGTTCGAGGAACAAGAGCATGTTTCTCAGAAGCATGTTAGTCGATTTTACGAGGGTGATAAGAAGAATAACAAGACAAAAGAGCTTGAGGTGTTGAGCATTCCACTGGACCATGAGGAAGCAGATATAGTGGAATGTATCTCCATAAAATCTAGCAGAATGCCATTGTCTGACGGAAGATTCAATGATAAAACACGATCCTTCGATGAAGAAAGCATTTCAAGTAATTCACAGTCGGCAAAACCAGATCCAGAGGAAGCACCAAGATGATGTGTTGCTGAAACTAAAAATGGTAGCGAGTGTAGAGAAGTTTCTATTGACTGTTTGTCAACTGAAAGCGATGGTTCACTTTTACACAAAGACGAGCTAGAAAAGAAAGTAATCGCGGTTTATGACACCAAACAGGCTAAGAAAGACGCTCTTCGAGCACTGGATGATAAGGTTTCACAACTCAAGTCACTAGCCGCATTATCAAGTAAGGAGGACAAAGACGACTGGGGTAATCCCACTGAACAAAGAGCTGAAGCTTTAGAGTCTCTTTTGGAGGTTTGTGCATGACTACTTAAGCAGGAAAAAATCAATGAGCTTGCTGGTGTGCTGAAACCATTTGGGGATGATGGAATGTCGTCTAGAGAAACAACAATCTGGTTGACAAAAAGTCTCATGACTGCACAAAAGTTGTCCAAGGGGTCTTGATGTTGCAAAAAACCTGTCTTTTGACCTATAGAACGAGCCTCTGTCTTACGTAAATCATCAAGTATTGTTGGACTAAACTATTCCTTGAGGCTTAACGTGGTTGAGCATCCCTTAGTTTTGATTCTATTGTTGTAGGACAGTTGATGGAGATGTGAAGATTATATATAATGTACTTTTAAAGTTGATTTCTACTCTATGATGATACTTACCACATTTTCTACTATTAGTTTTTTCTCCAAAACTACCTGCAGACAAAGATTATCACTGTTGTCGAGTGACTGAACATTTAATCATAAGCTGACAATCTCATGATCTGTGTTTATGTTGAAATATCACAGAACATGGGCTAGCCATTAAAGATGTAATTCTGGTGAAGAGAGAGTTAAGAAAGGAGAAACGTAAGGTTGTGAATGGTGGGAAAGGAAATAGAAGTGTGCCATATGTGTTGACCTACTTAAAAAAATGAAAATGTCGGGCAGTTGATTTACTTTTTTGTGGTGGTTGTTGAAGTCTAGCTTCTTGAAGAGCTCTACGAGAGTTGCATTGCATCAGCTTGATATTTGCTGGAAACTAAGTATTCAGTGAGGGAGTAAATACGTGCAGAAACTAAAAAAAAATTGTAGGAAATTATTTTGTTGTGTATTTTCATTTATGTGGTAATACATGTGAGGTCGACAATATTCAATATTCGAAAGATTAACAGAAAACAGTTTGTTGTGGAGTGAACTTCAGATCACGGTGCTTCTAAAAGGATCAAACATTCATCAAGACAAAGTGAAATGGATATTTTCTACTCATGTTTAGAGTTTCTAAAAAATATGCTTGTTATACTGCTTGTTCAGACATACAATATTTTCTTACTTGATGTTGGTGCATTCGAATTTGGAAAGCAAATTACACGGCTGACTTGTTAATGTAGGATATCATATCATGTGCTATGTCGGAAATGCACTCCTATCAATGTACTGTGAGTGTGAAGTATTGACGAGGCATATGACGCGTTAGAGGAAATAGCGGAGAAGAATGTTGTCTCTTGGGTAGCTCACTGTCTCAATAAATTTTTAGTTCTAAACAAAAAAAGTTTGATCTTTGTAGTTGTGTTTGTTACTTTTTCCAATTGTAAGATGATATATGTGGAAAATGTGGTCCGTCTAAATTCTTGTTTTCTTTAACTTTAGTTTTAAATATCCAATTTTTACTCGAGAAATCACAGTAATATGAACAATGAGTTGTCGAAGAAAACTGGTTTACTTATGTAGAACCAACCAAAAAGAATAAATTGCTCTCTGTGGTTTAAAATAATTTTGATACTGTAAAAATAAAAGGCTGAAAGTTTAAATTTTGATTGAAGTGATAAGACTTTTACTTTAAAAAAAACAAATACTAAAAAAGATGTATAAATATATTTAAAATCAAGTGGGTCCAATAAGGGTAAAAAGGTAATTGTGCCTTTAAAAAATTTCCAAATAAGGTAAGACGAAAGTTATTTTGGGACGGACAAAAAAGGAAATGGCGACACATAATTTGTGTCGGAGGTAGTAATAGATTTTTACATATGAATCCATTTAGGCTTATTGGGTTTCCTTTCAAATTGTTCTTACATTTCAACCCTTTTTCATTTTGTGCTTGTAATGAATGTTCTACTTCAAACAGATGTTCACGAAGGGATTGTTCTTAATATTCATAAATGCAAAAGCGCAAGTACAATAAGTCGAATCAAATGCAGAATCAATGATTTGTACAAAATACTTTGCTTGACATTATTGAGTCTAAGAGTTTTCACATGAGAACAACACTGATAGGCTTGCAACAAAGTCTCAAAAAGAGGAGCTACTAACAGTTCCATCAAAATTTAGCTAGAACTGTAGAGGTCTAAAACAACTTCATCTACTATTTCTAGGAGAATATGCCTAGCAACTTCAGTGCCACATACATATTCTTCAATCTCGAAGTCCGTATATTTACCCAAAGAATGGCTCATATCCCATTCTATTATCTCGTCTGGGATTAAACCAAAAAATTCTATCCACCCTTTGACCTCATCAATAATATCAGCAATCAGAATCTCTTTGGTCATACTTGATGGTAGTTTGGTACATGTTCTGAAACCAGAATCAGAGATTGGAGAAAATTTTGAGTCTAGGTACTCTAATAGACAATCAAAGGCGAATCCTTTAAGATGATTCATCTGTTTTGGGTCATTACAGCCAAGCAACTCACCGAAAGCCATTCACAGAAAACTCGAAAACATTTCATGTTCATTGATGAGAAAATTGCTCACAGAGAACCCATCCTCTACAGGTAGATCCTGCTGTTGAGGTGTAGTTCCAAATATGAGTTCAGTATTCAAAATGACCTATTTTGCGTAGATGAGTTCACTTCCTTTTAACTGATCAATCTTGCTTAGCACTCCAGAAATGTTATAAATCAGTTCTCTGCAACTCCTCCTGGTGGATAATGAGGTCTCACAATCCGAAATATCTCTACCAGGTTTTGGAAAGAGTGGTTCATCATCAATAGAGTCCACTGATTCAGCAAGCACTTTGTCCTCTGGAAGAAAGCAAGCATCATATTTATTAGAAGCATGGATGCATGAAATCCAAGTTCATAGTTGTCTTATTTTTTAATTTATGTATTTGAGGGAAAGAAAGGAAGTATGCAAATAGTAAAATGTCGAATCAGGGACCATACTTGAGCTACTATTGGGACTGCTGGAGAGGTAGCTATCAGTTGAAAAGGAAGTTTCAAGAACACATCCTGAACTATGGTGATCAAGTGAATTCCCAACTAAATCTGCTTCATCTTCCCAAGGAGAAAAATATCTAGTTGGATAAGTGAGAGAACATTTAGCTCTAAACCTTCGCAAACCTTCGGCCATCTCAAAATCCATATCTTCTTTATCATATCCGCCAGGTCAAGCACCAAGTTTGTCTTCCACATTGATCCAAGTTTCAAAAGCTGAAGCCTTTTGAGGCTTAGTACCTGATCCTGCTGGCATCGATTCCAAACCCATGAGCCTAGCAACCAAACTTGGAGCTTTCATTTCGCGCTTGCTTTCAGAATGTGTATTGGTCATTCCATTATTCTTTGCATTTGGAAAGCCCCCACTGTTCTCATCAGCAATCTACATTGTTCATACAAGAACCAAAAACAATAAAAACAAAAACTTTCCTGTCAGGCTAACATCTGAGACAATAGAAGAAAAAGAAAGCTAAATGTGGGAGTATAGTTAAAGAAACGAGTACCAAACGAAGCTTTGGCTGTTTCTCATCCCCTCCAAACTTTTTTGAAGCTTGTTTCAAGAAAGCTATAAGAATGCAGCATAAAAAAAGAAATAATTTAGCCCTCTAGCTAGAATTACCTACAAGAAATTAACCCTTCTGCTTAAAAAATGAGTGGAATGCAGTAGTATCCAACCTGGTGAAAGCAGTTTCTTTGGAAACAGTTTCTTGGCAAATCTACGGTTCCGATCAAAGAGCTAAAAAAAATGCCCACACAACCACAAGGCCTTTGAGGTTGTCTCTCAGTAATAGCGTCTAAACTATCATTAATTTCTCTAGATGAGCTATCATTCATCCTTCAAAATCCTCTCTTAAATTTCTTCACCTTTTCTCCCACTCTGCTGAATGTGATTCACATACTTTGTCTTCCCAATAAGAATCTATCAAACATTATCTTCACATTAATTTGGAAAGAATTAAACAAAAGACCCCCCATTGGCCCCTCTGCCCACCACATCACTCACCCTTCTTGGCCCAAAAAAAGAAAATGGGAAAAAAGAACTTACATTTTCATGCAAGAAACAAAGCAAAAACCCAACAAAATATCAGAAAGAAGGTAGAAAATAGCTATGAAAAGTAAAATCCTGAGCTGTGTTCAATTATGACAAAACTTTCACTAGAAACCACAGTCAAACAAAGTAAACACAGCAATACCCAGAATGTCTTCAACTTACACCAAATGTGCTACTGTTCAAGAAAACAGATAGAACTGGTTATAGTACACTCTAGTAAGTTATTCTTTTCTTTTTTTTAATCTTCTTTATGACAGTGAAAAAAGCAAAATCATAATTATTTTAAATTAGTTCCTATAGACACGCTTTCTATGCTTTGCTATCAGAAATGCTACAGAATAAGAAAAGAATGCGTCGATAGAGACTAACCGATTAGGCACTAAACAATAATAATAAAACCCAAATCAATTGCAGCAAGGACAAGACCGAATGTTTTTAGAAATCCAAAGTGACAAAGAACTTCAAAGTAATTTTAAGAGAAAATAGAGGGAGTAATAGCGGAGGAGAAGTTTGTCCTCTTAGAGAAAGAGAACGGTGAGTTTATATAGTGAGGAGGGCCGTCCACAATCCCAAATAATGAAGGAAGAATAATATTTAATGGAGGAAGAATAACATATAATGAATCAATTAAGGGGATTGTTCCCTTAAATGGATGGGGGTAAATCAATCCATTCCACCAATCATACTATAGTTGCCATAAATAAATAAACAGACATCCCCTCACATGTTAATTATGGTAAATTTAGATACCTCTTCTTGATTTCATTTAATAAGTAGGAAGGATCTCTTTTTACTTGTTCTATTCATGGAAATTTCAAATTATAACATTTGAAATTTCCATGAATAGAACAAGTAAAAAGAGATCCTTCCTACTTATTAAATGAAATCAAGAAGAGGTATCTAAATTTACCATAATTAACGTGTGAGGGGATGTCTGTCAACCAAGTAAGGCAAGAAAAATAAAAAATCAATTACTGAGATGCTTTTCTCAAATCAAATTGGTACAGGATCATACCCAAACAATCAAAACGTGCACATATTAACCTTATTAAAGATTTACGAAAAAATCTTCGAATTGTCACATACATGCTTTTCCCATACAAAATTAAATTAAGCAGAAACTAACCATACTGATATTACTGAGGCTCTTCCCATTAATACTTGTGGGAAATCAATTAAAGTGAAAGAATATATCAATCATACACAAATTTCCTTTTCAAATTATATGCTAATTAAGGGAAATATAAAATCACACAAAATTCAGTCAAATCCAATAAAGAAAAGATAGGTTAAGCAAATCAGTCATACAAAATATTTATTTACCAAAGAAAAGAAGAACTACCATATAATGATCACATAATCAAGGCAAACGATAATTAATAGTACTTAATTTTTTAGAAGAAAATTGACACAAGACTCAATCAAAAGTAATTACTTACCATAAACCATTGTTAAAGTAATTAGCCACATCTCTCAATTAAAGATAGTATATAAATCAATCAACTATAAATTCTCAATTAGGCACAGTCAAGAATTTTAAAACCCGTCACAAGGGAAAATATTAATTCATTTAACACGATAGTAGTAACACAACTACAATAAGGTGATTACAAAATCATAAAACATGCTAGAAAAAATAGTCAATATTAGCAAGCAACAATCTACAGTTATTAGTAATGAGCATCTTGTCAGAAAGATAAAACCAAGTCACAAAAGAAGTTGGGATTTTCTTACCCATATTGACTAAGAGGCATAAAAAATGTGAAGTTGCAAGAAGTTAGGCGTGTTTGCACATACCAGAGAGAGACAAAAAAATTGACTCACCATTCAAGTTAAGCGTCACGAAATTTCAATCAAGCGGGACATGCAAATAGGGTCGAATAAAAATCACAGACTTAAAATCAACACATTTATTCAGCAAAAATCAAACGTGGCCACACTCGATTCGAAGAATCTTTCTATGAGAGACACAGATAAAGAAATAGTACTAAAGTTCACACACATATTTTGAACACGGGATCAAACCTGAAGATGGAATCTCTCAAAATCTGTCGTTTTCGATGAGGAAGGGCTGCATGGTTGGAACGCCGAAGGATTTTGACAGAGGTATCTCTATGGGGGAAGAGTCGAGGTTGTGTCGCGGCTGTTGGATATTTGTCGGAGGGGAGAAAGAAGGAGACTGGAGGACGAAGGATGGAGCGGCGGCATGGAGGCTTGGCTGGCCGTCTCCGTCAATTGCGGCGCCACTGGTGGCACTGTTCGTCGGTGGAGGACGAGAAGGGAGGGGGCTGGCCATCAGAGCAGCGACTGGACTTGCCTAGGGTAGGAGCTGGCGGCGCGTATAGAGGAGAAGGAAGAGGGGACGGCGAAGGCTGTTCGTCGGAGATGGCGGCCTGGCGATGAGGACTCGGAGCGGAGGGGGTGGTTTTGGTGGTCGATTGGCGACGGAGAGATCGGAGGAGGGGGTGGAGATCGAGATTTGGAGGTGTTTATAGAGAGAGAGAAGAGAGAGGTGGAGAGATAGAGGCGGAAGTTGGGGAAAAAAATTAGAGTTAGGGTTTGTAAGTTTGAAATAGGGAAAGAAAGATCTTTTGATCTCAACCGTTGGATTGGTTTTTGATCGACGACTGAGATTTAATATCATGGGAAAATTAAAATATGGCTAGGATGAAAAATAATGGCTTAAATTGTAAGAAATTGGATTAAGATTATAATGGATTGGGTAAAAATAGGTTATAATTGTAAGAAATTAAATAAAATTGAATTAAAAGGTAAATAATATCATGCAAGGTAATTTTGATTAGGCTGTTATTTAAATTAAAGTAGGAATAATAATAATATATGATAATAGAAATTAAATAATAAATAACAATATTAAATAATAAATAATAAAAAAATAAAAGATAAATAATACTTTCTTATCACATAATAGAGGGCTGCGTAAATGGAAGGAAGATGAAAAGGGAAGAGGGAGTCATACCGTCACATTTGTATGAATTTTTATTTTTAAACGTGGAAGTCTATTTCGAGAACAATTAATTGAATGTTAATGATTTTGTGCAGATCGAATATATTTGGACAGCATGGGGATGCCAATTGTTCCGGGTAACTAAATGAAAATAGTTGAAATCAAAGTCGCGATTACGAGAGACCTTGGTTTATGCAAAAGGGTATGGTACAGTTTCACTAATAAAGGCCGCACCCTCAGCTATTATGCAAAGAGCAGTATCTACGCTCCATAAAGACAACATATTGGGCATGGTAACATTTTGTCAGGCTTCTCTAAGCTAATGGTTTCTATTACAATTCTTCTCTCGTGATGAATAACATTGGTAATCACGATCCCGAGAAGAGTCATGTTTTGGTTTCTCCGAGTGACCTTTGTCTATTGAACGATGACTCCTTTCCTTATACTTTTCCTTGTCCCGTTCAAAGTCGTCTCACTCCCTTTCCCTGTCAGATATCCTACCACTATCACGTTCATGAGACTTTAGTCTTCCTTGATCCTTACTCTTGATAAAATTTATTGTCCTTTATCTGTGACATTTATTTTTCTTTCATGTCATTGATTTGTTTTTTCTATTTATACTTTACTGTTTATGGTCGTTGACTGGCGTACACTGTATTTGAAAGTTTGCATCTGTAGTTTTCTTGTTATTGATATCCTCACTTAAGGATGTTATTCATTGAGACAATGGTAACTTCTGTGTTATGTTTGTTAAATTTGGTGTTCTGTGACTCACTCTCACTGTTGTCGAGTGACTGAACATTTAATCATAAGCTGACAGTCTGATGATCTGTGTTTATGTTGAAATATCACAGAACATGGGCTAGCCATTAAAGATGTAATTCTGGTGAATAGAGAGTTGAGAAAGAAGAAATGTAAGGTTATGAATGGTGGTAAAGCAAATAGGAGTGTGTCACCTGTGTTGACCTACTTAAAAAAATGAAAAGGTCGGGCAGTTAACTTAACTATTTTGTGGAGGTTGTTGAAGACTAGGTTCTTGAAGAGCTCTACGACAGGTGTATTGCATCAACTTGATATTTCCTGGAAACTAAGTATTCGGTGCGGGAGTAAATAAGTACAGATACTAAAAACAAAATTGTAGGAAATTGTTTTGTTGTGTATTTTCATTTTTGTGGTAATACATGTGAAGTGGAAGTATGTTGAAGCAGAGGTCGACAATATTCAATACTCGAAAGATTAACAAAAAATAGTTTGTTGTGGAGTGAACTTCAAATCACGGTGCTTCTTAAAGGATCAAACATTCATCAAGACAAAGTGAAATGGACATTTTATACTCATGTTTAGAGTTTGTAAAAAATATTCTTGTTATACTGCTTGTTCAGACATACAGTATTTTCTTACTTGATGTTGCTGCATTCGAATTTGGAAATCAAATTACACGGCTGACTTGTTAATGTAGGATATCATATCATGTGCTATGTCGGAAATGCACTCCTATCAATGTACTGTGAGTGTGAAGTATTGACGAGGCATATGACGCATTAGAGGAAATAGCGGAGAAGGATGTTGTCTCTTGGGTAGCTCACTGTCTCAATCAATTTTCAGTTGTAAACAAAAGAAGTTTGATCTTTGTAGTTGTGTTTGTTACTTTTTCCAATTTTAAGATGATATATGTGGAAAATGGGGTCCCTCTAAATTCTTGTTTTCTTTAACTTTAGCTTTACAGATCCATTTTTTACTCGAGAAATCACAGTAAAATGGACAATGAGTTGTCAAAGAAAACTGGTTTACTTATGTAGAACCAACCAAAAAGAATAAATTGCTCTCTGTGGTTTAAAATAATTTTGATACTGTAAAAATAAAAGGCTGAAAGTTTAAATTTTGATTGAAGTGATAAGACTTTTACTTAAAAAAAACAAATACTAAAAAAGAAGTATTAATAAATTTAAAATAACGTGGGTCCAATAAGGGTAAAAAGGTAATTGTGCCTTTAAAAAATTTCCAAATAAGGTAAGACGACATTTATTTTGAGACGGACAAAAAAGGAAATGGCGACACATAATTTGGGACGGAGGGAGTAGTATTTTCATTTGGTTCGAGGGATATCATATGCCTTAGCAGAGAAGTAAAGTTCTTCTCTCCTCTCTTTCTCTTACGTATCTAGTTCTATAGCTTAACCCTTACTTTTATGATGTAAGGGGCAGAACGCATGTCAAAAGTTATTTAATTTCTTTATTATGAGTATTTTTGGGGGTGTTGGAGACTTAATTAAAAAGTATTAATACTATGTAATATTTATGTCTATTAACATTCTAAAATTAAATTATAAAATATTATTTTTTAAAAGTGGGCTGGCCCGTGAGGCCCGCAACCCATAGAGTAATAGTGTGGGCTTGATATTTTTTGGCTCATCATTTTGATAGGCTAGCCCAACCTGACCCGTCAAACTCAAAGCTCGTGTGGGCTAGCTCGGATGGGCTGAGCCAACCAGTATTGACATCTCTACAATGAAAAAACTCTACATTATTGATACTCAAAGGAGACTTTGGAATCTTGAACAATGCACGGAGGCGATTTCAGCATTTCAAAACGCAAATGTATGAATGTTAAATTCATCAAGATGACCTACATTATGCATATTATACTAGACAAGGAGCCCAGAAATGGGGACAAAACAAGAACAAATTCCATGAAAATGCACACCAAGATCACAAATAACTTACACACCAGGATTATCTAGGCTCTAGGGTACCCCCCACCCCCACCCCCACGAGAAACATTCATCGTCACCCTGTAAGACGAGGACAAATTATCGAAAGATGGACATTGCTTCAGTTCATACAACCTTTCGATAGGTGCTTGTTAGATCTTATTAAGCTTTTCTGTTACGACGATAGGATTTGCTTTTGCTATTGCATTCTGACCAGCATTCCTATAATCAAACGGGAAGTTGTGTAGTTGACACGTCCTTTTGACACATGGAACACATATTCATCATAGATGCACTACCGAAAAAACCACAGTCGTTGATGTAGAGGATGGGGTCTTCTGGAGCTCAGCAACCTGTCTCTTTAGATGACTCCATTTCTACAGTTAACAAGTCAGGTTCAACACCACAAGTTCGTTAAGTACATCACTAAACAACAAAGGGACAAACAAAAACTTCAACCACGGAACATCGCGATTATGAAATATAAAGTAATTCAGAATAATACAAACAGTCAATATCTCGTACTTGCTAGATTTTTGTTGCTGGAACCATTTGACATGCTTAACAGTTTAAACAATTAGCCACAACTAGTGTAGAATTGTCAAAATGAGAGCCTTTCATTGTTAACATGCTAAGGAAGTTTTAATTCGATCACTAAAATGACAAATTAAAATACAACATGGAGGCTACTAGTAGAAAAAACTGCATCTCTTTCCTACATCTAACAAGAAGATTTTTAGAAAAACAAGCTTAAAAGCCAAAACTGATGTTGCTAAACTAGATAAGATTGCACCACTTACCAGAAATCTTGATCACATAACTGAAACATGGGAGGCCTGCTAGCTGAGAAACTTCCAATTAGTCTTTAACCGGTCATGTTACCTAGACACATTTGCAGTTACTTGGACTCAACACTGTTATCACTTTTCAGCATATACCAATATTCGAGTACATCCTGCATGTGAACTGCGAGATTCAACAATTGAAGTTCAAATAAGGTACTACCTATCTCAATTTATACTAGAGGCATCCTAAAATGAGACCCTCTCAGCTCAACTCTAGCTTCCTCAAATCATTATCCTTTTATAAGAGACCAAAGCATAGTATTTACTCAAATAGACTTACGAAGGTGACCCTCTCGGCTCAACTGCTGATTATCAAGATTCAAGCGGTAAAATAGTTTTTTTTGCTTGATAAGTTCTCTTGATAACCAGTTACGATCACATATTCTAGACAGGCATGACGAAACCAATTCAACTATCATGCGCAGTCACCAAAACCCAAGCAGATTGTAAAAGACCAAAGAAATGGATTAGCTCTTGAGATAGATCACAGCTATCTGATCACTTTCTAGCTGTTGTTATCTACTCTGGTTGGCATGTATTATAATAATCGTTTCCCTGTAAGTGACAAACACAAAAATGTCTCAACTATTGCTTACTATTACTCGGTGTGGTGAACTATTCATTTTCTTGAATTAGTAAGTGGTGTTATCCATAAGATAAAAATAACCTATAACCATCTTTTGGCTAACCTAGCCTCCTCCGTCCCTCGGACCAATAAGGGGCCATTAAGTGTCATATACACCCTCATGTACGGACCGGTATGTGGGGGGAGTACTCTAGCATCTTTAATAACCAACAGTTCCCTCTTGCAAACTCAAAGAACCCAAAAAACCAATTCATCTAACAAAGAACTAGCTTAGTACTTATGCAGAACCTAAAACTTAGCTGACCATAATTCAGGCGATAAGAAAGAAATTAAAGGTATAACTAAATTTGCACAACAAAGTTTAAGGATGTTCTTGTGACTAGATCACATCACAAGAAAAATCAGTCCACTAAATCTCACAAATGCTTGTTGCTCGGACGCCTCAAAAATGCCCTAGGGTGCATGTCGGATCCTCCAAAAATAGTGCAAATTCATATGATCTGACACAGGTACAACAATATTTTAAAGAGTCCTAGCAGCATAGCACAGAAGTACAGAATTCAACAACGACAGTATTAAAGCATAAGAGCTCTTGGCATTTTATATTGGGGTAGACTAGAGCTATAGCTTTTCCTAACGTTTCAGCAAAACTCAATAGCATCAGCTCAAACTCTGTATTCATATTTAATATATATAAATAATTTATAGAAAACCCACTAAGCTGCATTTTTTTCACCTTTAATGTATAAAAACTAAACTTCCTTTCATCAATTCAAAAAATAAATAAAAAAATACCACAACCCTTATAATTAAACACCAGAACATGCAAATACACAATGACTATATAATTAGTCCAAAATCAAATAAACTACAAAAATTTGAACAATTAGAGAAAAAAAAAACCTATGTTTGAACTTTGACAAGCAAATAAACATGCATAATTATAGACCTCGATGAAAAAAGAAAAGAAAACAAAACAAAACAAAACAATTGAATTTATTAGAAAATTATCATAA
Source organism: Capsicum pubescens (assembly GCA_030864215.1). NCBI lineage: Eukaryota > Viridiplantae > Streptophyta > Magnoliopsida > Solanales > Solanaceae > Capsicum > Capsicum pubescens. The sequence goes on from CM061546.1 coordinate 41,266,860, forward strand.
CAAAATATTAATAAGAAAATTAGACAAGACTTTAGGAATTTATTAGTCATGAATGTACAAATAACATACCTTAATAGAAGAATTGGAGAAATTGAAAGGTGGATTTTTTTTTTTAAATTTTTTCGGTCCAAGAATTTTAAGATGATCAAGGAGGAGCTCCAAAAGGAAAGAAAATGAAAATGATACTACTTTCCTTTTTTAGGTGTTTCAAAAATCAAAAAAGACAAACCTCCTTCTAAATTTAGAAATACTTAATTAAAATTTTAATTTGATGTACATAGATCTTACATCTATCTCAAAGGTAGAAATATTATTTCGATATACGAAGGTTCAAGAAAAAGAGGTACTAATAGGTAAAAAAATAATGGATAGTGATAAAAATACATATAGTAACAGAATATATAGTAACATTAATAAGATAACATGATTGTTGAAATACAAGATACAAATAATATCAGAAATTGAAGGACCGAAAACTACATAAGCAATAATGTAACTACTAATGTAGACATTAAACAAGACACACACTGCTATCAGTTAGTTTCAACATTTATTCTATTAACATAATTTTATGGCACTTGATATTATTTTTTTATGTTACGTTAATTTTGTTCAAGCTCCAAATTCTATAAATTCTAGGCCTCGTTTGGCCATGAAAATTATAATTTTCTGGAGTTGAAGTTGAAGTTGTGTATGTTTGACCATGAATACAAATTGGAGTTTTTTTTTAAATTTTTGTGAGAGAAGTAAAAGTTTACTCGTTTTCACTATTTCAAATAAAATTCTAAATTGTATTTGGAATTCACATGGTGTTGAAGAATCTCACATTGAATTTAGTAAAGGAATATGTAATCTCTTTACATGACAAACTTATGACGTATCACCACAATTTAGTACATATTCTTATAATATTCTGGTGAATGAACTTTTTTTAATCCGGTATCCACGTTGAGACTCCAACTAGCCAGATTCGCATTATATAAGGTCTATTTAAAGGAAATAACTCCCTAACATAATTCTTTATATCCAGAACGCGAATTCGAGACCATTACAGATGGAGGAACTCGTATTCATCCCTCCACAATACTTGTTATTCAATGAATGAACTTGCCATAAATCTATAATATTATAAATATCCTTGTGTAACATCTCAAACCCATGTTACACCATACTAGTACTTTACCTTGTATTGATAACAAGACAACAAGTTTGAAGCAACATGGGCAAACATAAGTTCAGATGGGCTATGTAGGATGCATTGATTCATTTAATTCGTGTCTATTCTAAGCAATCCAACCCATAAGTTCATAGGTTACATATTTTTTTGCTTTTTCACTTTTCATCAATAAAAATGACATATTATTAGCATAAGTTTTTGGACCTCTTATTTAGTTGGCACAAGATTCCATCTCTATTTATGGAAAATTTGGACCCACATTAAGGACCGTTTGGTCATGAAAATTATAATTTTTCGAAATTGGAGTTGGAGTTGATGTTGAAGTAGGGGTTGTATTTGACCATGGATATAAATTAAGAGAAAATACATAAAGTACCTCCTGATCTTGTCCAACTTTTTCAAAAAAGACACCTAAATTATGCTTTCGACCTATTACCCGACGGAATCTTACTAAAATCTTTGTAAATACACCATTTTGACGAAAATTTCAGCATTCCTCTTTTTTTTAAAAAGTGTGCGTTTGGCACTTTCTCCTTCTTCTTCCAGTTCACTTGTCTTTCCTTCTTCTCTTTCATTACTTCTTCCATTTTTGTTGATCTTATATTGAATTATTTTCTAAAGTATGCCTCAATTGTTCTCCGTATTAAATTGAATTCCAAAAAAGAAAGATTTCATTCAATTGAGGAATGCGGAGAACAAATTTTTGGAGACGGAAAGGATGGGATTCCACCGATAACAAATTGGTATATTGATTACTATTTCAATAGTGGAATTGAACACAATTTTACTGATCCTTTTGCCTACATTAGCATATTTTCCAACACAAATTTAATTTTTCATATTAGGTTTATCATCGAAAATACCTTCTCGACGGAAAAAATGGTGGCTACCATATCATATCTTTTTTACCCTTTTTAAAACTCTTTATCATTCTTCAATTCAAGATGAACATAAGAATAATGTTGCAGACCGTTGGTGGATCTCAAATTGTGGAAAGCTCTCAGGAAAAGCATAAACCTCACAATAGGGATAGACAACACGATCCCAAGAACAATTGTGCTCTCCTTTCGATTTATGTGTGTGTAGTGTCGGCGTGTGAGTGTGTGTTTTTCACTAAGTTGTTGCGTGTGCGTGAATGGAGTATTGTTTGAAGTTGTGAGAGTGTGTGAATGGAGTATTGGAAAGATGAGGAAGACATCAATGGAGAAGAAGGTATTTTTAAATTTTTGGATAAATAATTTATACGTGGCAATTTTTTATTGGCAATTTAAGTCAAATTTGAACAATTCACGTGCCTGGTGTGCGTGTCTACACACATAAGCAAAATTTAAGTCAAAATGGTGTATTTACAACGGATTAAGTAAGAATCGTGGTGTAATAGGTTGAAAGTAAAATTTAGGTGTCTTTTTTAAAAAGTCAGACAAGATCAGGGGGTACTTAATGTATTTTCTCATAAATTAAAGTTTCTTTTGAAATATTGTGAGAGAAGTAAAAGTTACAAATACAATATTTCAGAATTGTATTTAGAATTTTCATGGACAAACGCATCTTGTTTTCACTTTTTTCACTAAAGTGAAATAATTTTTCGAAAAAATATAAATAATTTTCATAGCCAAACAACTATTAATTGTTGAGATGCCAAAAAGAACTCAACTATCTTCATTTTTAAATAAGTGGTTTTTATTTTAGGCCTTCGTTAAGAAACTACTCACTTCTAGAAAGTAAAAATTGTTTTACTAATTTGTGTTTAATAAATATATTGAAAAGCGTATAACTTTTTAGTAGTTTTGGAGTTTTGCAAAAAAAAATAGTTATAGGAAAGGTAAATTGAAAAAACATCATCAATGATTTCTTGATTATCTAAAATATTATTTATTTAAGTATATAATAAAAGAACTAAATAATCAATTATTTAGAAATGAAGGGAGGACATTATATTATTGATACTCAAAGGAAACTTTTAAAATTGCAAGAATATGCTTTGGATTTGAATGAAAAAACAAAAACAAGTTGGTAATAAGTAGGGACAATCTATTATCATACTCCCTCCGTTTCAAACTGAGATGATACATTGATTAAAAAAATAATTAATAATATGGATAGTTTACCATACTCCCTCCGTTTCAAATTGTACAAAACTTTAATATGAGCAGGAGACCAACTAGTATTTTATAGTACATAATTAATGCAGAAATCATACACCTGATAATATAGGAGAAGTCAGGATTTCTGCTGACGAAGTTCAAAATCTGAAAAAAAAAACTCACCGAAGGAGGTTTAACATCTATAATATATACATAAAAATTATTTTAATCATATATTAATAATATATCCTATTACTAGTATGGCTCCGCCTCTGCCTGATAATTGAAGCATAAATAGTATAATATAATGTTTAATATATGAGAAATAAGAATCGAGAGAAGTCTAGCTCTAGTATCACAACAAAAAAAAATGAACCTTGAATCGAATTAAACTTAAAAACTAATAGCGAGATATGAATTGTCCTACACCATCATATAACAAAACAATGTATATATATGGGATATCTGACATAGCTTTTTTTAAACATTGTTTGTGTAATTTATCCTATCTTGCGAGAATACACTCGATATATTATTGTTGTATTGTTTATGTAATTTAACATAATTATTATCACAAAATTGTATACCTTAATTTTAAAATAACTAGTTTCACTTAATTATGTGAAGCTCTCTATTAATAATTCTCTTTTAGTTGATTTGATATAGCATAAAAGTTATGTTATTTACGTGATTCTTTTCATGATTTTTTTTTAGAATCATATTTCGTAAAATCAAATTAAAGTGAGTTGTTGCCTGAATGAGAGAGAATAAAATAAAAAGGATCCAGCAAGTTATGGAAAATCCAATTATATTTTATGTGAGTTTATAAATTTATAGATAGCGCTTTCTCTTAAAGAAGTTCTATATAGCGTGAATCTAAATTCAAGTCCTCGTAGTAAGGAAAGCTTCAACATGGAGCGCTTCTCTTTCGATATACAAAAAGTCCGTAATGCGTAATCACGAATTCAAATGAGTCGATCAGTAAAACTAATTGAAAAAAGGAAAAAAAAAGTGAGTTATTTATTTCTTTTTTATTTTTTCGAAAAAGGGACTAAAATGCCCTCCAACTATCTAAAATAGTGCAAAAATGCCCTTCATCTACCTATTGGGCCTAAAATGCCCTTCAACTATTTTTTGTACTCATCATTGTGCATTCATAATATATCGTGACAAGCCTTGTCTTCTAGTAGGAAAAAAATAGAGTTCTTCTCACTTTCATCATAATATTATTCTTTCCAATAATTCGAAGAGAGGAGATGAGCAGATATCGACGAATACGAAGCGGGTCAACTTTAGTTGGATCTATGTTATTTGTCTGGACGGGTTGGGTTTTGAGATAAAATTAATTAATTTAATTTAATATGAATTTTCCAATAGAAATGTGTCATGTGATAAATAAAGTGGGACCAAAAGGTTGTTGTTAAATAAAATGACAAAATTGACTAATAGGTAAATGGGAAGAACATTTTAGGCCCTTTTCCGTTTTTTTTATATAAATTTTTCAACATTTGATTTATTAAAAATATTTATTCTGTTCTAGCATTATCAAGTGGTGGGTCAGAAAATCCAACTACTGATTTTCATATTTCAGTATCACCTTTTTTAGAAATTGCCCTTTTGTCTATTCCACCGACAAAATTTAATTACATATTCTTTTAATTAGAAAACTAATCCAAATATAATGTGAATAATAATGAGGTTAATTATTTTGTTGTTGCTATTATGTTAATTCTCCATTTCTTTATTTACGTACTTAATTCTGAATATGTTTTACTTGAATCAAAGCTCAACCTAAAACGTCATTACTCACTTTACACCTGTAATTAGATTGTAGTTCTGCACGGATGTGTATAGTTAGTGGCAGAGACAACATCTTAATTAAGGGGGTTCAAAATCAAAAAATGTGAACAACAGAACAAATCGAATGGGGTTCAACGTCTGCTATATATACATAAAACAATAATTTTAAGTTTGTATATATAGTATAATTTTTCGTCGAAGGAGGTTCGGATGAACCCCCTCACTATTAGCTAGTTTTGTCCCTGTGTATAGTTGTATACATCTTCCTTCCTAGATCCTACTAGTAAAATTATATTACGTATGTTATTGTAATAACGAGGGAGAGAAAACATTATAATTAGATTACTTTTGCAAGTAATTAAGTTTAGCCAACATATAATCTCATGTCAATTTATCACTTAATTGTAGTGTACAATTAATATTCTTGTTTAAGTAATAAATTCTGTTATTATTTTTTAATTTTATTTTTTTATAATAGGGATTAAATATTTGACTAGTAGCATTTTGGTAGTTGGAATTTGACTTTATTTATCCCTTTTTTTTTCTTCTTAAAATGGAGATTTAGGCATACCAAAAATATTACATGTTCAATGAGAATTATTGTCAATTAGATGCCAATAGAGTCATCAAATAGCCTAACTAAACAAAAATAATAAAGACACATTTAAATATTACTTATATAATACCAATTTTAGCACTTTAATAATTAAATCCAAATTAGTTGAGGATGGTGATAGGTGACATCATGAAAATGACCTAACTAAATATTCCATTCCTCCAACGTCAATCCTCTTGTGAAACGAATTTAATATTTTTTAAAAAGTTTTTTTTTTCATACTATTATTATAGTTTCCCTCATGCACATTTTTCCTTTTTATAATAATTCTATGTTGATTGTCATAATTTATTGGTATGATGTTACTTTTCTTATACTTTTCCTTGTCCCGTTCAAAGTCGTCTCACTCCCTTTCCCTATCAGATATCCTACCCCTATCACGTTCATGAGACTTTAGTCTTCCTTGATCCTTACTCTTGATAAAATTTATCATCTTATATCTGTGACGTTTATTTTTCTTTCATGTCATTGATTTGTTTTTTCTATTTATTGAGTTGTGTGAGTTCAAGAACTTGTTCTGTTGAATCCTTGACTGTAATTCTACTGGTGAAGAATTTCTATCTTAAGTTTTGAGTTGGGTGAGTTCAAGAACTTGTTATGTTGAATCTTTTCGACTGTAATTTTTCTGTATAGTGTAATGTGTGCCTAAGTTTTGAGTTGTCTGTGTTCAAGAACTTGTTCTATTGAATTCATGACTGTATGTCTACTGGTGAAGAATGTTTGTCTTAAGTTTTGAGTTGGGTGAGTTCAAGAACTTGTTATGTTAAATTTTTTTTACTGTAATTTTTCTGTATAGTGTAATGTGTGTCTAAGTTTTTGGTTGGGTGAGTTCAAGAACTTGTTCTGTTGAATCCTTGACTGTAATTCTACTGGTGAAGAATGTTTGTCTTACTGAAAGATTGAATATTTAACTGTATTTTTACGGTTGGAAGTGTATTGTTTGCCTAAGTTTTGAGTTGGGTGAGTTCAAGAATCAGTTTAATTAACAGAAAAAAACTGAATTTTTAACCTAAGTTGCTCGGACTCTTCAAAAATGTCATGGGGTGAGTGTTGGATCCTTCGAAAGTAGTGCATTTTCGGAGGATCGGACACGGGTTCGACAACATATTTGGATAGTCCGAGAAACTTAGTTTTTAACTGTAATTTTACTATAATAAGTAATGTTGTCTAATCCCCGAAGTAGTGGTAAGGTCTGCGGTACACTTTACCCTCCCCAGACTTCGCTTGTGGGATTCATTGGGTATGTTACGGTTGTAGTTGTTGTGTAAAGTTGTCCAAATTTTGAGTTGGGTGGGTTCAAGAACTTGTTTGTTCAATTGATAGAAAGATTGAATCTTTAGCAGTAATTTTATTGTAAAGGGTAATGTGTGCCTTAAATTTGAGTTGGAAGAGTTCAAGCATCAGTTCAATTACAAGAAATATTGAATTTTTAACTTTAAAGAATAATGTTTGTAGTTTTAGAGGTAGAATGGACACTCAATAAGTAGTTTCAACTTAGCTTGCTTTGTCCTAAATCATTTCAAGATCCCAACTCTCAAAATCTTTATTTTTTTGCTGGAATGAAATAAAGGCTTGTTTTTGGAGTTGTTGCAGGGATTTCACTGTTGATCCTGTAAAGATTTCCTCAAGTTTTTAAGTTGGGTGATTTCAACAACCAGTTCAATTAAATGAATGATTGAATCTTTAGCTTTGATTTTATTGCAAAGTGTAGTGTTTGCCTAAGTTTTAAGGTTGATGAGTTCAAGAATCAGTTCAATTAACAAAAAGACTAAAATTTTTCTGTGTAAGTTTTGAGTTGGGTGAGTTCAAGAACCAGTTCAATTAACAGTAAAAACTGAATCATTAAATGTAATTTTGCTGTGAAATGTAATATGTGCCTAAGTTTTGAGTTGGGTGAGTTCAAGAATCAGTTCAAGTAGCAGAAAGACTGAATCTTTAGCTATAATTTTGCTGTGAAGTGTAATGTGTGACTAAGTTTTGAGTTGGGTGAGTTCAAGAATCAAAAAGATAGAATCTTTAACTGTAAAGTTATTTTTGAGTTGGTTGAGTTCAGAAACTTGTTAAATTAACAAACAGTTTGAATTTTTTAGTTTTATTGTAGAGTGTAATGTTTGCATAAGTTTTGAGTTGGGCGAGTTCAAGAATTTGTTCTGTTGAATCTTTAACTATAATTTTACTGCAAAGTTGTAATGTATGCCTAAGTTTTGAGTTGGGTGAGTTCAAGAATTTTTTCTGTTGAATCTTTTTTACTGTAATTTTACTATAAAGTGTAATGTGTTCCTAAATTTTGAGTTGGCTGAGTTCAAGAACTTGTTCAATTGACAAAAAGATGGAATCTTTAGCTGTAACGTTATTGTAAAAGTGTAATATGTGCATAAGTTTTGAGTTGGGTGAGTTCAAGAAACAGTTTGATTAACAAAATGATAGAATCCTTAACTTAAGTTTTATTGTAGTGTAATGCTTGTCTATGTTTTGAGTTTTGAGTTTTAGAACTTGTTCTGTTGAATCTTTGACTGTTGCTTTACTGTAAAGTTGTAATGTTTGCCAAAGTTTTGAGTTAGGTGAGTTCAAGAGCTTGTTTGTTCAATTGTCAGAAAGATCAAATCTTTAGCTGTAATTTTATTGTAAAGTGTAATGTGTTCCTAAGTTGATCTGCGGGGACCTTTAGGAAAGAACCTACCTACCTTACCTATAAGGTGGAGGTATGGACTGCGTACACTTTACCCTTCCCCAGACCCCACTTTTTTGGGAATATACTATTTTTTTGTTGTTGTTTAATGTGTGCCCAAGTTTTGAGTTGGGTGAGTTCAAGAACTTGTTCTATTGAATCTTTGGTTGTAAGTTTCGAGTTGGGTGAGTTCAAGAACTTGTTCAATTGATAGAAAGATTGAATCTATAGCTGTAAGTTTATTGTAAAGTGTAATGTGTGCCTAAAATTTGAGTTGGAAGAGTTCAAGAACTTGTTCAATTGATAGAAAGATTGAATCTGTAGCTGTAATCTTATTATAAAGTTGAATTTTTGTTGTTTAGTGGCAGAATCGAATCTCAGAAGAGTGATATGGATAACAAGTTAGATGCTTAGGAAGTGATAGAACAATTGGGAAGAAAAATTGTCGGAACTACATTTCTTGTTCTCCATCGTTCTGAGAAGAAGAAGTAAGCTAGTAGTACTTATACTATATTTTTTTTCCAGTCCTTTTTTCCTACTTCGGCAATTTGGGTCGGTTTGGATTTGATAATTTTTAGAATAGATTTTCATATATCTTTGCTCCATGTAGAAATTGAATGACATTTTACTGTATATGCAAGATTTCTCGTAAGCACTTTTTCAAAAAAATGCTGAATCTAGCATCTGATATACTGATACATTCCTTGGATGTGTCTAATGTCCAGGTAAATTTGCATTATTGGAAATTCCCATGGGAAATATTCACCGAAGAATAGAAACTAAGGAACTCCAAATGCAGTGTACTTCAGAATAAATCGTTAATGATCCAATTTCTTACGGAAGTGAAGTTGTCTTGAATCTGTTGTATATTCTATATTCAAGTTGTTGACTTTTGTAATTATTAAAGAATGATTATTTTGACTCATCATAATTTCATGAAATCCAATTTTATGGACTTCTTTTTCTTTTCCTTGCAGGTATGTTCTGAAGAAGATACCATTAGCAAAACAGATGAAAAAGTCCAAGCGCACGACACATCAGGAGGTCATTTCAAGTGCTTCTCTTAATTTGTTCCCTGAAAAACTAGTTAGTTATATGATTAATTAATGACCAATAATATTTAGGTCATATATTTATATGTTACTGAATCTGAAGTTGATTGTCGCAAACTTTAGCCACCGATGAAATGAAGGGGGAGTCTCATATCTATGATATTATCCGGTGGTTAAAATCAGCAATCTAGTCTTGTCTAATTGAATCGTTCTCCTCATAGTTTCGGTAGTGAGCTACATTGTATGAGGTGTTCCATCATAAAGTATTTGATAAATTGATTTTTATTGATGTTCTTCTATTTCAATTGGTCTGCTTCTAAACATCTTGGATTATCACTCTCATACCACATCATTCTTCCTTTGTTGTTACCATTTTGACGATTTTATCATACGACTTGAAGAGTGTGTTTCCATGCAAACCTTTTTTCTTCTAAGAGTGTTTAGCATGCTGGACTATGTAAGGAGTGATCGTCCTGACCAATGCATTGAGCATCCTATGAATTCTATCGATGGAAACCTTTAGTCTTCTTCATTCTTATATGCATTAATGCTGGTTTGCATCTGATGAGCTTAGGTTTTGGAGAAGATTGTTTCAATAGAATAATATATATTCCCCAAGTGTCTTAACTCAAGGTTTGAGTTCAAAGGACCAAGCATCCGCAAGACGAGCTTCCAAAAAAAAATGACATGAGCTGACAAGTAGGATTGAACTAAAGTAGAAATTTAGAACTTTCTCGTTGGAGTCACACATGAAGTAGTTTTCTTTCCTCTTAACAATATAAAAGAAGAACCGGTAAGTACTTCGCACCTATGATTTTCCCTGTATCAATAACTCTACTTTGTCGAAGTGGATAATCTGGACGCGAAGAGGTATACATCTCTATACCAAATATTCATTTTGATGAATAGGCAGTATGGAATATGGGCACACTTAAATGTCGAGTGAAAGAAGTTATGTCACCAAATAGTAGCTCCAATCTTTCCTTTCGAACCAAGCACATTAAGTTACTAAATCTTCGACTCATCTTATAATTTATTATATGAAAAGTTCTACTTGATGGTAAGATATGCTTGGGGAATATTCTTCTAATCTGATAATAGATGGTTATTTTTCCGTTGCAGGTGAATTAGATAGCTAAACTTAGCCATCCATATCTTTTGGAGTACAAAGATGCTTGGGTGGGCAAGGTATCCTATCATCCAGTTTTGTGGTTGCTTGGATCAGAAAGTTCAAAACGTAGCCTTTAGTATTTGCGATTATTGCTGCATAAGCTGCACCAGAGAAAAAGCTTGACTTTCTTTTTCTTTCAGGGGAGTTGTATATGCATCGTTGCCGATTATTGCGAAGATGAAAATATGTGAGTGATTATCCCTGATTTTGCTAACATTTTAAATGTGTACCTATAAGGAAAGATAAGAATAAAGAAAAAAAGGAGCCACTAAACGAGGGAAGGGAAAACAATAGTTTAAGTAAAATTCTTCATCATTGTCACTGGCTATATTTTATCGTAAAATATAGCTAACCTGTGTTTGTAGAGCACAACCTTTTGCCAAGATCGTGCCTATTTTCAGCCTGTGTTGTAAGCACGTCCAGGTATCTCGAGAATGAAAGACCTCAGATTTCATAAATACTCCCTCGTACCAAGAACGATAGAAGGGGTAATGAGGTTGAAAATAAAGAAATGAATAGGATGATTATAGAACATCTTTTGTGGTGTAATCTGAGGACGGTGACAGTTTTTTTCCCCGTGTTCAGGGCGGAGATCATGAGGAAGTCTAGAGGAGCACTTTTCCCGGAAGAGGTAGTTAAATGCGATTTCATTACTTATGAAGCTTCTCTGTGCCTTCCCGGTAGCTTAAAAAATTGCGTGTTTTTATGTTGTTTTTTTCCTGCTATTATATAAACTCTGCAAATGACTGACTCATCTATTGTTAGCTTTGGAGTATCTGTATTCCAACCGCGTTCATCATAGAGACCTCAAGTTAAAAACTTGCGGTAATCGGCAAAATAGAAAAGCCTTCATAGCATGAAACGTTTTTAACGTGAACTATTTTGAATTCAGTTATGTAACATATTCATCACAAAGTACAATGGCATCAGGTTAGGTAAGAATGCCCGAACAATTGTTTGATTGGGTCGTCTTTGCTTCTTTACTATCATTCAAATTCACTTGATTGTCACAGGTGATTTTGGATTAGGAAAATTGCTAGATGCAGAAGGACTTGCTTCCTCGGTATGAATTTCTATTGTGGCAAAATTAACCACTTACTTACATGCAAGTTTTGACCATCTATTGTCACCTAACAATCAATACAACATATCTATTTAGCAAGAGAGAAATCCCTTCACCCTCCAAGACCGATAAAACCTAAAAGTTGCTTTTATTTTCGGTTATAGGTACGAAAATATTGTGGTGGTCATCTTCTTTTTTATCAAAAAAAATATTGTGGTATTCATCATATTACAAAGCTCCTGTCGCCATAGCACCTAGCATAATGCATTTGAGAAAAAGACGTCGAGTTGTACAGCTAATCCTTAATTTTGGAACAAATTTCATGTAATAGGTATCTGGCACACCAAACGACATGTGCCCTGAGCTCCTTGCCGGCATACCCTATGGCTATAAATCTGATATATGGTCGCTTGGTAAGAAATAAGAATGTTGATGAAGCAATGTATTTCAGCTCTTTACATCATGTCCCTAATACTAACACTTTAATGTAATTTTAGGATACTGTACGTTTGACATTGCTGCACATCAACCCCCGTTTAAAGCTTCTGTAAGTTGATTTTTCAGCTATCTGAACTTCGTAAACAATACCTCGAAAAGTTATACTTGTTACGCAAAAAAAAAAGAGAAGTTCTTTATCCTGATATCTTCTATATGATATACAGACAATGTAAATCCAACAGGACAAACTGGACTTATCAACAAAATAAACCGGGGTTTGTTCTCACCACTTTCGATTATATACTCCTCCACCTTGTATGTATCTTCCTTCTCAGCACGCCACAAGTATAACAAATCAGTCAGTTGACAAAGCGGATTTAATTCTTGAAGAAAATAGATAATAAAAAGCATGCTAAGGAAAACTCCAAAACACCGACCTACAGCGAGTGGGAGCTACATATGTTCAAATGTTATTCTTTCCGTTTCAATCTGTTAAGTCTTATTTTCCTTTTTAGTCCATTTAAAAGTGAATGTTTCTTACCTTTTACAACAACTCCTTAATTGTAAATTTCTATGTGGCATGTTTAAAGATCACAAACTTAAATTACATTTTGATACATTCTACATACCTTTATTTTAAGACCACAAGATTCAAAATTCTTCTTTTCTTTCTTAAACTTTGTGCCAAATCAAAACCAGAAAAACAAAATGAAACGGAAGGAGTATTAAATTGAGATTCATCTTGATATATTTTTTTATCCTTACTTATAGGTTGTCGAGCTGTTGAGACATCAACATTTGCAACCATACCTGCTCTTGTGTCACAACCCTTCATCTGCGTTTCTTCCTGTGAAGTCCCCGAGCAGAGCGAAAGAAAAAACACGACCATCACCTGGAAAATCTATCAGTCCAAGAGGTAGTATAGACAGACAATTGATGCTAAAAGAGAAGAGCACTGTCCTTTACTTTGATGAAAGTGATAACATTCAGCCAAGAAAATTATTTGACAATTATAACACGTTCCGAGCCAAACTTGACACTAAGAGAGTCGATCCAACAAGATACTCGGTTAGGATCTCTCATGATAGTGAGGATTCTAAAAGTGGGGAGATGAGTGAGGCAGCTGTTTGCAATGGATATGATCAACAGGAGACTATCTCACAAACAGAAACTATGATCACTCCAAGCTCGTCAAGTTCAAGGGCAAAAACATGGTCTGAGGAACAAGAGCATGTTTCTCCGAAGCATGTTAGTCGGTTTGACGAGGGTGATACGAAGAATAACAAGACAAAAGATCTTGATGTGTTGAGTAGTCCACTGGACCATGAGGAAGCAGATATAGTGGAATGTATCTCCGTAAAATCTAGCAGAATGACATTATATGATGGAAGATTCAACGATAAAACACTATCCTTCGATGAAGAAAGCACTTCATCTAATTCACAGTCGGCAAAACTAGATCCAGAGGCAGCACCAAGATGTTGTATTGCTGAAACTAAAAATGGTAGCGAGTGTAGAGAAGTTTCTATTGACTGTTTGTCAACTGAAAGCGATGGTTCACTTCTACACAAAGATGAGCTAGAAAAGAAAGCAACCGTGGTTTATTACACCAAACAGGCTAAGAAAGACGCTCTTAGAGCACTGGATGATAAGGTATCACAACTCAAGTCACTAGCCGCATTAGCTAGTAAGGAGGACAAAGACGACTGGGGTAATCCCACTGAACAAAGAGATGAAGCTTTAGAGTCTCTTTTGGAGGTTTGTGTGCGACTACTTAAGAAGGGAAAATTCGATGAGCTTGCTGGTGTGCTGAAACCATTCGGGGATGATGGAATGTCGTCAAGAAAAATAGCAATCTGGTTGACATAAAGTCTCATGACTGCACAAAAGTTGTCCAAGGGGTCGTGATGTTGCACAAAACCTGTCTTTTGACCTATAGAATGAGCCTCTGTCTTACGTAAATCATCAAGTATTGTTGGACTAAACTATTCCTCGAGGCTTAACGTGGTTGAGCATACCTTAGTGTTGATTCTATTATTGTAGAACAGTTGATGGAGCTGTGAAGATTATATATAATATACTTTTAAAGTTGATTTCTACTCTATGATGATACTTACCACATTTTCTACTGTTTGTTTTTTCTCTAAAACTACCTGCAGGCAAAGATTATACAGTTCTTCAGCTTCTTAGATATGATTGTGTTATTATCGGAGTTGATTTCTAATATAGTCACTCAACTAACAATATTATCTCAGAAAGTCACGTTCTGAGAGTCAAGAAGAAAAGTGATTTTCTGAGATAATAACTATTAGCTGAGTGACTATCTAAGAGGTCCGCGCGATATTATAGTTGTCTTATAGAGAAAAGTATCAACAATCAAACTCTTCCTTTTAATATTCCATTCCTCCAACCTCAAGCCTGTTGTGAAATGAATTTAATATTTTTAAAAAAGTTTTTTTTTTCTTTTTTTTTATACTATTATTATAGTTTCCCTCATGCACATTTTGCCAATTTATAATAATTCTATCTTGATCGTCATAATTTATTGTTATGATGTTACTTTTCTTATACTTTTCCTTGTCCCGTTCAAAGTCGTATCGCTCCCTTTCCCTGTCAGATATCCTACCACTATCACGTTCATGATACTTTAGTCTTCCTTGATCCTTACTCTTGATAAAATTTATTGTCCTTTATCTGTGACATTTTTTTTCATGTCATTGATTTGTTTTTTCTATTTATACTTTACTATTTTTGGCCGTTGACTGGTGCACACTGTATTTGAAAGTTTGCATCTGAAGTTTTCTTGGTATTGATATCCTCACTTTAAGATGTTATTCATTGAGACAATGGTAACTTCCATGTTATGTTTGTTAAATTTGGTGTTCTGTGACTCACTCTCACTGTTGTCGAGTGACTGAATATTTAATCATAAGCTGACAGTCTGATGATCTGTATTTATGTTGAAATATCACAGAACATGGGCTAGCCATTAAAGATGTACTTCTGGTGAAGAGAGAGTTGAGAAAGGAGAAACGTAAGGTTGTGAATGGTGGGAAAGAAAATAGGAGTGTGTCATCTATGTTGACCTTCTTAAAAAAATAGGAGTGTGTCATCTGTGTTGACCTTCTTAAAAAAATAGGAGTGTGTCATCTGTGTTGACCTACTTAGAAAATTATAAAAAGAAAATATTAATAAGAAAATTAGACAAGACCTTAGGAATTTATTAGGCATGAACGTATAAATAGCATACCTTAATAGAAGAATTGGAGAAATTTAAAGGTGAATTTTAATTTATTTTCTTTTTGGTCCAAGAATTTTAAGATGATTAAGGAGGAGCTCAAAAAGGAAAGAAAATGAAAATGATACTACTTTCCTTTTTTAGGTCTTTCAAAAATCAAAATAGACAAACCTCCTTCTAAATTTAGAAATACTTAATTAAAATTTTAATTTGATGTACATAGATCTTATATCTATCTCAAAGGTAGAAATATTATTTCTATATACGAAGGTTCAAGAAAAAGAGGTACTAATAGGTAAAAAAATAATGGATAGTGATAAAAATACATATAGTACCAGAATATATAGTAACATTAATAAGATAACATGATTGTTGAAATACAAGATACAAATAATATCAGAAATTGAAGGACCGAAAACTACATAAGCAATAATGTAACTACTAATGTAGACATTAAACCAGACACACACTGCTATCAGTTGACACACTTCTATCAGTTAGGTTCAACATTTATTCTATTAACATAATTTTATGGCACTTGATTGTTATTTTTTTATGTTACGTTTATTTTGTTCATTCTCCAAATTCTATAAATTCTAGGCCTCGTTTGGCCATGAAAATTATAATTTTCTGGAGTTGAAGTTGAAGTTGTGTATGTTTGACCATGAATACAAATTGGAGTTGTTTTTGAAATTTTTGTGAGAGAAGTAAAAGTTTACTTGTTTTCACTTTTTCAAATAAAATTCTAAATTGTATTTGGAATTCCCATGGTGTTGAAGAATCTCACATTGAATTTAGTAAAGGAATATGTAATCTCTTTACATGACAAACTTACGACGTATCACCACAATTTAGTACGTATTCTTATAATATTCTTGTGAATGAACTTTTTTTAATCCGGTATACACGTTGAGACTCCAACTAGCCAGATTCGCGTTATATAAGGTCTATTTAAAGGAAATAACTCCCTAACATAATTCTTAATATCCAGAACGTGAATTCGAGACCATTACAGATGGAGGAACTCTTATTCATCCCTCCACAATACTTGTTATTCAATGAATGAACTTGCCATAAATCTCTAATATTAAAAATATCCTTGTGTAACATCTCAAACCCATGTGACACCATACTAGTACTTTACCTTGAATTGATAACAAGACAACAAGTTTGAAGCAACATGGGCAAACATAAGTTCATATGGGCTATGTAGGATGCATTGATTGATTTAATTTGTGTCTATTCTAAGAAATCCAACCCATAAGTTCATAGGTTACATATTTTTTTGCTTTTTCACTCTTCATCAATAAAAATGGCATATTATTAGCATAAGTTTTTGGACCTCTTATTTAGTTGGCACAAGATTCCATCTCTATTTATGGAAAATTTGGACCCACATTAAGGCCCGTTTGGTCATGAAAATTATAATTTTTTGAAATTGGAGTTGGAGTTGAAGTTGAAGTAGGGGTTGTATTTGACCATGGATATAAATTAAGAGAAAATACTTAAAATACTTAAAATATCATATCTTTTTTACCCTTTTTTAAACTCTTTATCATTCTTCAATTCAAGATGAACATAAGAATAATGTTGCAGACCGTTGGTGGATCTCAAATTGTGGAAAGCTCTCAGGAAAAGCATAAACCTCACAATAGAGATTGACTACGCGATCCCAAGCACAATTGTGCTCTCTTTTCGATTTCTGTGTGTGTAGTGTCGGCGTGTGAGTGTGAGTTTTTCACTGAGTTTTTGTGAGTAAGTGAATGGAGTATTGTGTGAAGTTGTGAGAGTGTGTGAATGGAGTATTGGAAAGATGAGGAAGACAATTTAAATTTTTAAATTTTTGGATAAACAATTTATACGTGGCAACTTTTTATTGGCACTTTAAGTTAAATTTTAACCATTCACGTGCCTAGTGTGCGTGTCTACACGCATAGGCAAAATTTTAGTCAAAATGGTGTATTTACAACGGATTAAGTAAGAATCGTGGAGTAATAGGTTGAAAGTAAAATTTAGGTGTCTTTTTTATAAAGTCAGACAAGTTCAGGGGGTACTTTATGTATTTTCTCATAAATTAAAGTTTCTTTTGAAATATTGTGAGAGAAGTAAAAGTTACAAATACAATATTTCAGAATTGTATTTAGAATTTTAATGGCCAAACGCATCTTGTTTTCACTTTTTTCACTTAAGTGAAATAATTTTTTGAAAAAATATAAATAATTTTCATAGTCAAACGACTACTAATCGTTGAGATGCCAAAAAGAACTCAACTTCCTTTGTTTTTAAATAAGTGGTTTTTATTTTAGGCCTTCGTTAAGAAACTACTCACTTCTAGAAAGTAAAAATTATTTTACTAATTTTTCATTAATAAATATATTGAAAAGAATATAACTTTTTAGTAGTTTTGGAGTTTTGCAGGAAAAAAAATTATATTTATAGGAAAGGTAATTTGAAAAAACATCATCAATGATTTCTTGATTATCTAAAATATTATTTATTTAAGTATCTAATAAAAGAACTAAATAATCAATTATTTAGAAATGGAGGGAGGACATTATATTATTGATACTCAAAGGAGACTTTGAAAATTGCAAGAATATCCTTTGGATTTGAATTAAAAAACAAAAACAAGTTTGTAATAAGTAGGGACAATCCATTATCATACTCCCTCCATTTCAAACTGAGATGACACATTGATTAAAAATAATAATTCATAATATGGATAGTTTACCATAATACTCTTATTAAATGATGTTTACATTTTAATTTGAAAAAAAAAAGTAAATAATGCAAAGGGTAAAACATGAAAAAAAATTTTTGTCTCTTCTTGATTAATGAAAAAAGATAAATAAAATGCAAAATCAAATTAGAAAATTTAGAACGGAGGGAGTATATCTTTTCGATTGTATTATATAGCTCTCTATTCAAGATGCTTAACCAATTACACAAAATTGGTATAAATTTAAATTCAAAAATTAATAAGTGAGGTGAAAATGGTTCAAAACTTTAATATGAGAAGGAGACCAACTAGTATTTTATAGTACATAATTAATGCAGAAATCAGACACCTGATAATACAGGCGAAGTCAGGATTTCTACTGAAGGAGTTCAAAATCTGAAAAAAAACTCACCGAAGGAGGTTTAACATCTATAATATATACATAAAAAATATTTTAATCATATATTAATAATATATCGTATTACTAGTTTGGCTCCGCCTCTGCCTGATAATTGAAGCATGGATAGTATAATATAATGTTTAACATATGAGAAATAAGAATTGGGAGAAGTCTAGCTCTAGTATCATAACAAAAAAAAATGAACCTTGAATCTAATTAAACTTAAAAACTAATAGCGAGATAAGAATTGTCCTACACCATCATGTAACGAAACAATGTATATATATGGGATATCTGACATAGCTTTTTTTAAACGTTGTTTGTGTAATTTACCCAATCATGCGAGAATACACTAGATATATTATTGTTGTATTGTTTATGTAATTTAACATAATTATTATCACAGAATTGTATACCTTAATTTTAAAATAACTAGTTTCACTTAATTATGTGAAGGTCTCTATTAATAATTCTCTTTTAGTTGATTTGATATAGCATAAAAGTTATGTTGTTTACGTGATTCTTTTCATGATTTTGTTTTTTAGAATCCTATTTCGTAAAATTAAATTAAAGTGAGTTGTTGCCTGAATGAGAGAGAATAAAATAAAAAGGATCCAGCAAGTTATGGAAAATCCAATTATATTTTATGTGAGTTTATAAATTTATAGATAACGCTTTCTCTTAAAGAAGTTCTATATAGTGTGAATCTAAATTCAAGTCCTCGTAGTAAGGAAAGCTTCAACATGGAGCGCTTCTCTTTCGATATACAAACAGTCCGTAATGCGTAAACGCGAATTCAAATGAGTCGATCAGTAAAACTAATTGAAAAAAGAAAAAAAAAGTGAGTTATTTATTTCTTTTCTTTTTTTTCGAAAAAGGGTCTAAAATGCCCTCCAACTATCTAAAATAGTGCAAAAATGCCCTTCATCTACCTATTGGGCCTAAAATGCCCTTCAACTATTTTTTGTACTCATCATTGTGCATTCATAATATATCGTGACAAGCCTTGTCTTCTAGTAGGAAAAAAATAGAGTTCTTCTCACTTTCATCATAATATTATTCTTTCCAATAATTAAAAGAGAGGAGATGAGCAGATATCGACGAATACGGAGTGGGTCAACTTTAGTTGGATCTGTGTTATTTGTCTGGACGGGTTGGGTTTTGAGATAAAATTAATTAATTTAATTTAATATGAATTTTCCAATAGAAATGTGTCATGTGATAAATAAAGTGGGACCAAAAGTTTATTAAATAAAAGGAAAAAATTGACTAATAGGTAAACGGGAAGAACATTTTAGGCCCTTTTCCGTGTTTTTTTTTTTAATAAAAATTGTTCAACATTTGATTTATTAAAAATATTTATTCTGTTCTAGCATTATCAAGTGGTGGGTCACAAAATCCAACTACTGATTTTCAGATTTCAGTATCAGCATTTTTAGAAATTGCCATCTTATCTATTCCACCAACAAAATTTAATTACATATTCTTTTATCTTAGAAAACTAATCCAAAATTAATGTGGATAATAATGAGGTTAATTATTTTGTTGTTGCTATTATGTTAATTCTCCATTTCTTTATTTACGTACTTAATTCTGATATGTTTTACTTGAATCGAAGCTCAACCTAAAACGTCATTTCTCAATTTACACCTGTAATTAGATTGTAGTTCTGCACGGATGCGTATAGTTAGTGGCGGAGCCAACATCTTAATTAAGGGGGTTCAAAATCAAAAAATGTTAACAAAAGAACTAATCGAATGGGGTTCAAAGTCTGTTATATATACATAAAAAAATAATTTTAAGTTTGTATATATAGTATAATTTTTCGTCGAAGGAGGTTCGGATGACCCCCCTCACTATTAGCTAGTTTTTTCCCTGCGTATAGCCGTATACATCGTCCTCCCTAGATCCTACTTGTAAAATTATATTACGTATGTTATTGTAATAACGAGGGAGAGAAAACATTATAATTAGATTACTTTTGCATGTAATTAAGATTAGCCAACATATAATCTCATGACAATTTATCACTTAATTGTAGTGTAAAATTAATATTCTTGTTTAAGTAATTAATTCTGTTATTATTTTTTAATTTGACTTTTTTATAATAGGGATTAAATATTTGACTAGTAGCATTTTGGTAGTTGGAATTTGACTTTATATATCCCTTTTTTTTCTTCTTAAAATGGCAATTTAGGCATACCAAAAATATTACATGTTCAATGAGAATTATTGTCAATTAGATGCCAATAGAGTCATCAAATAGCCTGACTAAAGAAAAATAATAAAGACACAATTAAATATTACTGATATAATACCAATTTTAGAACTTTAATAATTAAATACAAATTAGTTGAGGATGGTGATAGGTGACATCATGAAAATGACCTAACAAAATATTCCATTCCTCCAACCTCAAGCCTCTTGTGAAACGAATTTAATATTTTTAATTTTTTTGTATACTATTATTATAATTTCCCTCATGCACATTTTGCCAATTTATAATAATTCTATCTTGATTGTCATAATTTATTGGTATGATGTTACTTTTCTTATACTTTTCCTTGTCCCGTTCAAAGTCGTCACGCTCCCTTTCCCTGTCAGATATCCTACCACTATCACGTTCATGAGACTTTAGTCTTCCTTGATACTTACTCTTGATAAAATTTATTGTCATTTATCTGTGACATTTATTTTTCTTTCATGTCATTGATTTGTTTTTTCTTTTTATACTTTACTGTTTATGGCCATTGACTGGTGTACACTGTTTTTGAAAATTTGCATCTGAAGTTTTGTTGGTATTGATATCCTCACTTTAGGATGTTATTCATTGAGACAATGGTAACTTCCATGTTATGTTTGTTAAATTTGGTGTTCTATGACTCACTCTCAGTGTTGTCGAGTGACTGAACAAGAGCATGTTTCTCCGGAGCATGATAGTCGATTTGACGAGGGTGATATGAAGAATAACAAGACAAAAGAGCTTGAGGTGTTGAGTAGTCCACTGGACAATGAGGAAGCAAATATAGTGGAATGTATCTCCGCAAAATCTAGCAGAATGACATTGTCTGATGGAAGATTCAACGATAAAACACGATCCTTCGATGAATAAAGCACTTCATCTAATTCACAGTCGGCAAAACCAGATCCAGAGGTAGCACCAAGATGCTGTGTTGCTGAAACTGAAAATGGTAGCGAGTATAGAGAAGTTGCTATTGACTGTTTGTCAACTGAAAGCGATGGTTCACTTCTACACAAAGACGAGATAGAAAAGAAAGCAACCGTGGTTTGTGACACCAAATAGGCTAGGAAAGACGCTCTTCGAGCACTGGATGATAAGGTTTCATAACTCAAGTCACTATCTGCATTAGCTAGTAAGGAGGAAAAAGATGAATGCGGTAATCCCACTGAACAAAGAGCTGAATCATTAGAGTCTCTTTTGGAGGTTTGTGCGTGCCTACTTCAGCAGGAAAAAATCGATGAGCTTGCTGGTGTGCTGAAACCATTCGGGGATGATGGAATGTCGTCAAGAGAAACAACAATCTGGTTGACAAAAAGTCTCATTACTGCACAAAAGTTGTCCAAGGGGTCGTGATGTTGCACAAAACCTATCTTTTGACCAATAGAACGAGCCTCTGTCTTACGTAAATCATCAAGTATTGTTGGACTAAACTATTCCTCGAGGCTTAACGTGGTTGAGCATCCCTTAGATTTGATTCTATTGTAGTAGGACAGTTGATGAAGCTGTGAAGAATATATATAATGTACTTTTAAAGTTGATTTCTACTCTATGATGATACTTACCACATTTTCTACTGTTAGTTTTTTCTCCAAAACTACCTGCAGACAAAGATTATACATTTCTTCAGCTTCTTAGATATGATTGTGTTATTATCGTAGTCGATTTCTAATATAGTCACTCAACTAAGAGTATAATCTCAGAAAGTCATGTTCTGAGAATTAAGAAGAAAAGTGATTTTCTGAGATAATAACTATTAGGTGAGTGACTATCTAAGAGGTCAGCGCGATATTATAGTTGTCTTATAGAAAAAAGTATCAACAATCAATCTGTTCCTTTTAATATTCCATTCCCCCAACCTCAATCCTCTTGTGAAATGAATTTAATGTTTTTTAAAAAAAATTTCTTTTTATACTATTATTATAGTTTTCCTCATGAATAGTTTGCCAATTTATAATAATTCTATCTTGATTGTCATAATTTATTGGTATGATGTTGCTTTTCATATACTTTTCCTTCTCTCGTTCAAAGTCGTCTCGCTCCCTTTCCCTGTCAGATATCCTACTACTATAACGTTCATGAGACATTTATTTTTCTTTCATGTCATTGCTTTGTCCTTTATCTGTGACATTTATTTTTCTTTCATGTCATTGCTTTGTTTTATCTATTTATACTTTACTGTTTATGGCCGTTGACTGGTGTACACTGTATTTGAAAGTTTGCATCTGAAGTTATCTTGGTATTGATATCCTCACTTTAGGATGTTATTCATTGAGACAATGGTAACTTCCGTGTTATGTTTGTTAAATTTGGTGTTCTGTGACTCACTCTCACTATTGTCGAGTGACTGAACACTTAATCATAAGCTGACAGTCTGATGATCTATGTTTATGTTGAAATATCACAGATCATGGGCTAGCCATTAAAGATGTACTTCTGGTGAAGAGAGAGTTGAGAAAGGAGAAACGTAAGGTTGTGAATGGTGGGAAAGCAAATAGGAGTGTGTCATCTGTGTTGACCTACTTAAAAAAATGAAAAGGTCGGGCTGTTAACTTTACTGTTTTGTGGTGGTTGTAGAAGACTAGCTTCTTGAAGAGCTCTACAAGAGGTGCATTGCATCAGCTTGATATTTGTTGGAAACTAAGTATTCGGTGCGGGAGTAAATAAGTGCAGAAACTTAAAACAAAATTGTAGGAAATTGTTTTGTTGTGTATTTTCATTTTTGTGGTAATACATGTGAAGTGGAAGTACGTTGAAGCTGAGGTCGACAATATTCAATACTCGAAAGATTAACAGAAAATAGTTTGTTGTAGAGTGAATTGATCACGGTGCTTCTAAAAGGATCAAACATTCATCAAGACAAAGTGAAATGGACATTTTCTACTCATGTTTAGAGTTTGTAAAAAACATGCTTGTTATACTGCTTGTTCAAACATACAGTATTTTCTTACTTGATGTTGCTGCATTTGAATTTGGAAAGCAAATTACACAGCTGACTTGTTAATGTTCGATATCATATCATGTGCTATGTCGGAAATGCACTCCTATCTATGTACTGTGAGTGTGAAGTATAGACGAAGCATATGACGCGTTAGAGGAAATAGCGGAGAAGGATGTTGTCTCTTGGGTAGCTCACTGTCTCAATCAATTTTCAGTTCTAAACAAAAGAAGTTTGATCTTTGTAGTTGTGTTTGTTACTTTTCCAATTGTAAGATGATATATGTAGAAAATGGGGTCCCTCTAAATTGTTGTTTTCTTTAACTTTAGCTCTAAAGATCCAATTTTTACTCGAGAAATCACAGTAATATGAACAATGAGTTGTCGAAGAAAACTGGTTTACTTATGTAGAACCAACCAAAAAGAATAAATTGCTCTCTGTGGTTTAAAATAATCTTGATACTATAAAAATAAGAGGCTGAAAGTTTAAATTTTGATTGAAGTGATAAGACTTTTACTTTAAAAAAACAAATACTAAACGAGAAGTATTAATATATTTAAAATCAAGTGGGTCCAATAAGGGTAATAAGGTAATTGTGCCTTTAAAAATTTTCCAAATAAGAAAAGAAAACATTTATTTTGGGATGGTTAAAAAAGGAAATGGCGACACATAATTTGGGTCGGAGGTAGTAATAGATTTTTGCATATGCATCCATTTAGGCTTATTGGGTTTCCTTTCAAATTGTTCTTACATTTCAACCATTTTTCATTTTGTCTTGTAATGTTCTACTTCAAACAGATGTTCACGAAGGGATTGTTCTTAATATTCATAAATGCAAAAGCGCAAGTACAATAAGTCGAATCAGATGCAGAATCAATGATTTATACAAAATACTTTGCTTTACATTATTGAGTCTAAGAGTTATCACATGAGAACAACACTGATAGGCTTGCAACAAAGTCTCAAAAAGAGGAGCAACTAACAGTTCTATCCAAATTTAGCTAGAACTGTAGAGGTATAAAACAACTTCATCTACTAATTCTTGGAGAATATGCCTAGGAACTTCAGTGCCACATTCATATTCTTCAATCTAGAAGTCCGTACAATTTCCCAAAGAATGGCTCATATCCCATTCGATTAGCTCGTCAGGGATCAAACCAACAAATTTTGTCCACTCTTTGACCTCATCAATAATATCAACAATAAGAATCTCATTAGTCATACTTGATGGTAGTTTGGTACAGGTTCTGAAACCAGAATCAGAGATTAGAGAAAATTTTGAATCTAGGTACTCTAATAGACAATCAAAGGCGAATCCTTTAAGCTGATTCATCTGTTTTGAGTCATTACAACCAAGAAAATCACTGAAAGCCATCCACAGAAAACTTGAAAACATTTCATGTTCATTGAGGAGAAAATGGCTCACAGAGAACCCATCTTCTACAGGTAGAGCCTGCTGTTTAGGTGTAGTTCCAAATATGAGTTCAGTATTCCAAATAACCTGTTTTGCATAGCTGAGTTCGCTTCCTTTTAACTGATCAATCTTTCTTAGCACTCCAGAAACATTATAAGTCAGTTCTCTGCAACTCCTCCTGGTGGATAATGAGGTCTCACAATCCGAAAGATCTCTATCAGTTTCTGGAAAGAGTGGTTCATCCTCAATAGAGTCCACTGATTCAGCAAGCACTTTGTCCTCTGGAAGAAAACAAGCATCATATTTATTAGAAGAATGGATGCATGAAATTCAAGTTCAGAGTTGTCTTATTTTTTAATTTATGTATTTGAGGGAAAGAAAGGAAGTATGCAAAAAGTAAAATGTCGAATCTGGGACCATACTTGAGCTACCATTGGAACTGCTGGAGAGGTAGCTGTCAGTTGAAAAGGCAGCTTCAAGAACACATCCTGAACTATGGTGATCAAGTGAATTCCCAACTAAATCTGCTTCATCTTCCAAAGGAGAAAAATATCTAGTAGGATAAGTGAGAGCACATTTAGCTCTAAACCTTCGCAAACCCGATTCTAAAATCTTTATTTCGACCATCTCAAAATCCATATCTTCTATATCAGATCCGCCAGGTGTAGCACCAAGTTTGTCTGCCACATTGGTCCATGTTTCAGAAGCTGAAGCCTTTTAGGGCTTATTTCCTGATCCTGCCAAAGGGGTTTGCCGGAGGTATCGCTGTGGGGGAGGAGTCGAGGATGTGTCACGGCTGTTGGACGTTCATCGGAGGAGAGAAAAAAGACGACTAGTGGAAGGAGGATGGAGCGGCAGCGTAGAGGATTGGCTGGCCGTCTCCGTCGATGGCGGCACCACTGGTGGCGGTGTTCGCCGGTGGAGGACGAGAAGGGAGGGGGATGGCCATCGGAGCAGCGGCTGGACTCGCTTGGGGTAGGAGCTGGCGGAGCGTATGGAGGAGAAAGAAGAGGCGACGGCGAAGGCTGTTCGCCGGAGATGGCGTCCTGGCGACGAGGACTCGGAGCGGAGGGGGTGGTTTTGGTGGTTTATTAGCGATGGAGAGAGGGAAGAGATCCAGATTTGAAGGTGTTTGTAGAGAGAGATAAGAGAGAGGTGTAGAGATAGAGGCGGAAGTTAGGGAAAAAATTAGAGTTAGGGTTTGTAGATTTGAAATAGGGAAAGAAAGATCTTTTGATCTCAACCGTTGGATTGGTTTTTGATCGACGACTGAGATTTAATGTCATAGGTGAATTAAAATGTGGCTAGGATGAAAAATAATGGCTTAAATTGTAAGAAATTGGGTTAAGATTGTAATGGATTGGGTAAAAATAGGCTATAATTGTAAGAAATTAAACAAAATTAGATTAAAAGGTAAATAAAATCATGCAAGGTAATTTTTATTAGGATGTTATTTAAATAAAGTAGGAATAATAATAATATATGATAATAGTAATTAAATAATAAATAACAACATTAAATCATAAATAATAATAAAAATAATAAAAGATAAATAATACTTTCTTATCACATAGTAGAGGGTTGCGTAAATGGAAGGAAGGATAAAAGGGAAGTGGGAGTCATACCGTCACATTTGTATGAATTTTTATTTTTAAACGAGGAAGTCTATTTCGAGAACAATTAATTGAATGTTAAAGAGTTTGTGCAGACCGAATATATTTGGACAGCATGGGGATGTCAATTGTTCTGGCGAACTAAATGAAAATAGTTGAAATCAGAGTCGCAATTATGAGAGACCTTGGTTTATTCAAAAGGGTGTGGTACAGTTTCAATAATAAAGGCGGCACCCTCAGCTATTATGCAAAGAGAAGTAGCTACGCTCCATAAAGACAACATATTGGGCATGGTAACATTTTGTCAGGATGCTCTAAGCTAATGGTGTCTATTACAATTCTTCTCTCGTGATGAATAAGATTGGTAATAACGATCCCGAGAAGAGTCATGTTTTGGTTTATCCGAGGGACCTTTGTCTATTGAATGATGACTCCTTTTCTTATACTTTTCCTTGTCCCGTTCAAAGTCATCTCGTTCCCTTTCCCTGTCAGATATCCTATCACTATCACGTTCATGATACTTTAGTCTTCCTTGATCCTTACTCTTGATAAAATTTATTGCCCTTTATCTGTGACATTTATTTTTCTTTCATGTCATTGATTTGTTTTTTCTTTTTATACTTTACTGTTTATGGCCATTGACTGGTGTACAATGAATTTGAAAATTTGCATCTGAAGTTTTGTTGGTATTGATATCCTCACTTTAGGATGTTATTCATTGAGACAATGGTAACTTCCGTGTTATGTTTGTTAAATTTGGTGTTCTGTGACTCACTCTCACTGTTGTCGAGTGACTGAACATTTAATCATAAGTTGATAGTCTGATGATCTGTGTTTATGTTGAAATATCACAGAACATAGGCTAGCCATTAAAGATGTATTTCTGGTGAAGAGAGAGTTGAGAAAGAAGAAACGTAAGGTTATGAATGGTGGGAAAGCAAATAGGAGTGTGTCACCTGTATTGACCTACTTAAAAAAATGAAAAGTTCGGGCTGTTAACTTTACTGTTTTGTGGTGGTTGTTGAAGACTAGCTTCTTCAAGAGCTCTACGAGAGGTGCATTGCATCAGCTTGATATTTGCTGGAAACTAAGTATTCGGTGCGGGAGTAAATAAGTGCAGAAACTAAAAACAAAATTTTAGGAAATTGTTTTGTTGTGTATTTTCATTTTTGTGGTAATACATGTGAAGTGGAAGTACGTAGAAGCTGAGGTCAACAATATTCAATACTCGAAAGATTAACAGAAAATAGTTTGCGGTGGAGTGAACTTCAGATCACGGTGTTTCTAAAAGGATCAAACATTCATCAAGACAAAGTGAAATGGACATTTTCTACTCATGTTTAGAGTTTGTAAAAAATATGCTTGTTATACTTCTTGTTCAGACATATAGTATTTTCTTACTAGATATTGCTGCATTCGAATTTGGAAAGCAAATTACATGGCTTACTTGTTAATGTAGGATATGATATCATGTGCTATGTCGGAAATGCACTCCTATCAATGTACTGTTAGTGTGAAGTATTGACGAGGCATATGACGCGTTAGAGGAAATAGCGGAGAAGGATGTTGTCTCTTGGGTAGCTCACTGTCTCAATCAATTTTCAGTTCTAAACAAAAGAAGTTTGATCTTTGTAGTTGTGTTTTTTACTTTTTCCAATCGTAAGATGATATATGTTGAAAATGGGGTCCCTCTAAATTCTTGTTTTCTTTAACTTTAGCTTTAAAGATCCAATTTTTACTCAAGAAATCACAGTAATATAAACAATGAGTTGTCGAAGAAAACTGGTTTACTCATGTAGAACCAACCAAAAAGAATAAATTGCTCTCTGTGGTTTAAAATAATTTTGATACTGTAAAAATAAAAGGCTGAAAGTTTAAATTTTGATTGAAGTGATAAGACTTTTACTTTAAAAAACAAATACTAAAAACGAAGTATTAATATATTTAAAATAACGTGGGTCCAATAAGGGTAATAAGGTAATTGTGCGTTTTCCAAATAAGGAAAGACGACATTTATTTTGGGACGGACAAAAAAGGAAATGGCGACACATAATTTAGGATGGAGGGAGTAGTATTTTTATTTGGTTCGAAGGATATCATATGCCTCAGCAGAGAAGTAAAGTTCTGCTCTCCTCTCTTTCTCTTACGTATCTAGTTCTATAGATTAACCCTTACTTTTACGATGTAAGGGCAGAACGCATGTCAAAAGTTATTTAATTTCGCTATTATGAGTATTATTCGGGGTGTTGGAGACTTAATTAAAAAGTATTAATCCTATGTAATATTTATGTCTATTAACATTCCAAAATTAAATTATAAAATATTATTTTTTCAAAGTGGGCTGGCCCGTGAGGCCCGCAACCCACAGAGTAATAGTGTGGGCTTGATATTTTTGGCTCATCATTTTGATAGTCTAGCCCAACCTGACCCTTCAAACTCAAAGCTCATGTGGGCTAGCTCGGATGGGCTGAGCCAACCCGTATTGACATCTCTACAAAAAAAACTCTACATTATTGATACTAAAAGGAGACTTTGGAATCTTGAAGAATGCACGGAGGCGAATTCAGGATTTCAAAATGCGGATGTATGAATGTGAAATTCATCAAGATGACGTACATTATGCATATTATACTAGACAAGGAGCCCAGAAATGGGGACAAAACAAGAACAAATTCCATGAAAATGTGCACTATGATTATAAATAACTTACACACTAGGATTATCTAGGCTCTAGGGTACCCCCCACCCCCACTCCCACGCGAAACTTTCATTGTCACCCTGTAAGACGAGGCCAACTTATCAAAAGATGGACATTGCTTCAGTTCATACAACCTTTCGATAGGTGCTTCTTAGATCTTATTACGCTTTTCTGCTACGGCGATAGGATTTGCTTTTGCTATTGCATTCTGACCAGCATTCCTATAATAAAACGGGCAATTGTGTTTTTCTGAATAACGATGAACTGCGCAGAAAAGATCACCACATTTTCCAATGAACCCCGTTAAGACCACAGGCTTACGACAAGCTGTGCACTTTTTCAGACCCTCTTTTGACTTCATTTGTGAAATCTGAGAGGCTAAATCTGCAGATGCAACCGCGGAACCTGCAAGAGAAAGTTCTGATTCATCGCTACTTGAGCTTCTGCTTAAGCAGTCTTGGCTGGATGCAGCTACAAGCTTTGCATGTTCCTGCTTCAGTAGTATCACGATCTTTTGACACTTGGAACACATATTCATCGTAGCTGCACTACCGAAAAAATCACAGTCGTTGATGCAGAGGACAGGGTCTTCTGGAGCTCAACAACCTGTCTCTTTAGATGACTCCATTTCTGCAGTTAACAAGTCAAGTTCAACACCACAAGTTCGTTAAGTACATCACGAAACAACGAAGGGACAAACAAAAACTTCAACCAAGGAACATCGTGATTATGAAATATAAAGCAATTCAGAATAATACATTCATTCAATATCTCATACTTCCTAGATTTTTGTTACTGGAACCATTTGACATGCTTAACAGTTTAAACAATTAGCCATAACTAGTGTAGAATTGTCAAAATGAGAGCCTTTCACTGTTAACATGCTAAGGAAGCTTTAACTCGATCACTAAAGTAAAAAATTAAAATACAACATGGAGGCTACTAGTAGAAAACATTGTAGCTCTTTCCTACACCTCACAAGAAGATTTTTAGAAAAATAAGTTTAAAAGCCAAAACTGATGTTGCTAAACTAGATAAGATTGTACCACTTACTAGAAATCTTGATCACATAACTGAAACATGGGAGGCCTGTTAGCTGATAAACTTCCAATTAGTCTTTAACCGGTCATGTTACCTAGACACATTTGCAGTTACTTGGACTCAACACTATTATCACTTTTCAGCATATACCAATATTCGAGTACATCCTGCATGTGAGCTGCGAGATTCAACAACAAAAGTTCAAATAAGGTACTGCCTATCTCAATTTATACTAGAGGCATGCTAAAATGAGACCCTCTCGGCTCAACTCTAGCTTCCTCAGCTCATTACCCCTTTATAAGAGACCAAAGCATAGTATTTACTCTAATAGACTTGCGAAGGTGACCCTCCCGGCTCAACTACTGATTATCAAGATTCAAGCGGTAACATTGTTTTTTTGGATTGATGAGTTCTCTTGAAAACCAGTTATGATCACATATTCTAGACAGGCATGACAAAACCAGTTAAACTATCATGCACAGTCACCAAAACCCAAGAAGATTGTAAAAGACCGAAGAAATGGATTAGCACTTGAGATAGATCACAGCTATCTGATCATTTTCTAGCTGTTGTTATCTACTCTGGTTGGCATGTATTCTAATAATCGTTTCCCTGTAAGTGACGAACACAAAAATGTCTCAACTATTGCTTACTACTACTCAGTCTAGTGAACTATTCATTTTCTTGATTAGTAAGTGGTGTTATCCATAAGATAAAAATAACCAATAACCATCTTTTGGCTAACCTAGCCTCCTCCGTCCCTCGGACCAACAAGGGGCCATTGAGTGTCATATACACCCTCATGTCCGGACCGGTATATGGGGGGAGTACTCTAGCATCTTCAATAGCCAACAGTTCCCTCTTGCAAACTCAAAGAACCCGAAAAACCAATTCATCTAACAAAGAACTAGCTTAGTATTTATGCAGAACCTAAAAGTTAGCTTACCATAATTCAGCAGATAAGAAAGAAATTAAAGGTATAACCAAATTCGCACAACAAAGTTTAAGGATGTTCTTGTGACTAGATCACAACACAAGGAAAATCAGTCCACTAAATCTCAGAAAAGCTTGTTGCTCGGACTCCTCAAAAATGCCCCAGGGTGCATGTCGGATCCTCTAAAAATAGTTTAAATTCATATGATCTGACACAGGTACAACAACATTTTAAAGAGTCCTAGCAGCATAGCACAGAAGTACAGAATTCAACAACGACAATATTAAAGCATAAGAGCTCTTGGCATTTTATATTGGGGTAGACTAGAGCTATAGCTTTTCCTAACATTTCAGTAGAACTCAATAGCTTTAGCTCAAACGCTATATTCGTGTTTAATATATATAAATAATTAATAGAAAACCCACTAAGCTGCATTTTTTTCACCTTTAATGTATAAAAACTAAACTTCCTTTCATCAATTCAAAAAATAAATAAAAAAATACCACAACCCTTATAATTAAACATCACAACATGCAAATACACAAAGACTATATTATTAGTCCAAAATAAAATAAATTTAAAAAAATTTGAACAATTAGAGAAAAAAGAACCTACGTTTGAACTTTGACATGCAAATAAACATGCATAATTATAGACCTCGATGAAAAAAGAAAAGAAAAGAAAACAAAACAAAACAATTGAATTTATTAGAAAATTATCAAAACAAAATATTAATAAGAAAATTAGACAAGACCTTAGGAATTTATTAGTCATGAATGTACAAATAACATACCTTATTAGAAGAATTAAAGAAATTGAAAGGTGAATTTTAATTTTTTTTTTTGGTCTAACAATTTTAAGATGATTAAGGAGGAGCTCCAAAAGGAAAGAAAATGAAAATGATACTACTTTCCTTTTTTAGGTGTTTCAAAAATCAAAACAGACAAACCTCATTCTAAATTTAGAAATACTTAATTAAAATTTTAATTTGATGTACATAGATCTTTTAACATAATTTTATGGAACTTGATTGTTATTTTTTTATGTTACGTTTATTTTGTTCATGCTCCAAATTCTATAAATTCTAGGCCTCGTTTGGCCATGAAAATTATAATTTTCTAGAGTTGAAGTTGAAGTTGTGTATGTTTGACCATGAATACAAATTGGAGTTGTTTTTGAAATTTTTGTGAGAGAAGTAAAAGTTTACTTGTTATCACTTTTTCAAATAAAATTCTAAATTGTATTTGGAATTCCCATGGTGTTGAAGAATCTCACATTGAATTTAGTAAAGGAATATGTAATCTCTTTACATGACAAACTTACGACGTATCACCACAATTTAGTACATATTCTTATAATATTCTGGTGAATGAACTTTTTTTAATCCGGTATCCACATTGAGACTCCAACTAGCAAGATTCGCGTTATATAAGGTCTATTTAAAGAAAATAACTCCCTAACAGAGTTCTTTATATCCAGAACGCGAATTTGAGACCATTACAGATGGAGGAACTCTTATTCATCCCTCCACGATACTTGTTATTCAATAAATGAACTTGACATAAATCTCTAATATTATAAATATCCTTGTGTAACATCTCAAACCCATGTTACACCATACTAGTACTTTACCTTGTATTGATAACAAGACAACAAGTTTGAAGCAATATGGGCAAACATAAGTTCAGATATGCTATGTAGGATTCATTGATTGATTTAATTTGTGTCTATTCTAAGCAATCCAACCCATAAGTTCATAGGTTACATATTTTTTTGCTTTTTCACTCTTCATCAATAAAAATGGCACATTATTAGCATAAGTTCTTGGACCTCTTATTTAGTTGGCACAAGATTCCATCTCTATTTATGGAAAATTTGGACCCACATTAAGGCCCGTTGTTTCATGAAAATTATAATTTTTTGAAATTCGAGTTGGAGTTGAAGTTGAAGTAGGGTTTGTATTTGACCATGGATATAAATTAAGAGAAAATACATAAAGTAACTCCTGATCTTGTCCGACTTTTTCAAAAAATACACCTAAACTATACTTTCGACCTATTAACCCATGGAATCTTACTAAAATCGTTGTAAATACACCATTTTGACAAAAATTTCAGCATTCCTCTTTTTTTAAAAAGCGCGCGTTTGACACTTTCTCCTTCTTTTTCCAGTTCACTGGTCTTTCCTTCTTCTCTTTCATTACTTCTTCCATTGTTGTTGATCTTAAATAGAATTATTTTCTAAAGTACGCCTCAATTGTTCTCCCTATTAAATTGAATTCCAAAAAAGAAAGATTTCATTCAATTGAGGAATGCGGAGAACAAGTTTTTGGAGATGGAAAGGATGTGATTCCACCGATAACAAATTGGTATATTGATTACTATATCAATAGTGGAATTGAAAACAATTTTATTGATCCTTTTGCCTACACTAGCATATTTTATGACAAAAATTTAATTTTTCATATTGGGTTTATCATCGAAAAATACCTTCTCGACGAAAAAAATGGTGGCTACCATATCATATCTTTTTAACCCTTTTTAAAACTCTTTATCATTCTTCAATTCAAGATGAACATAAGAATAATGTTGCAGACTGTTGGTGGATCTCAAATTGTGGAAATCTCTCAGGAAAAGCATAATCCTTACAATAGGGATAGACAACACGATCCCAAGCACAATTGTGCTCTCCTTCCGATTTCTGTGTGTGTAGTGTCGGCGTGTGAGTGTGTGGTTTTCACTGAGTTGTTGTGTGTGCATGAATAGAATATTGTGTGAAGTTGTGAGAGTGTGTGAATGGAGTATTGGAAAGATGAGAAAGACATCAATGGAGAAGAAGGTATTTTTAAATTTTTGGATAAATAATTTATACGTGGCAACTTTTTATTGGCAATTTAAGTCAAATTTTAACCATTCACGCGCCTGGTGTGCATGTCTACACGCATAGGCAAAATTTAGGTCAAAATGGTGTATTTACAATGGAGTAAGTAAGAATCATGGGGTAATAGGTTGAAAGTAAAATTTAGGTGTCTTTTTTAAAAAGTCAGACAAGATCAGGGGGTACTTTATGTATTTTCTCATAAATTAAAGTTGCTTTTGAAATATTGTGAGAGAAGTAAAAGTTACAAATACAATATTTCAGAATTGTATTTAGAATATTCATGGCCAAACGACTACTAATTGTTGAGATGCCAAAAAGAACTCAACTTCCTTCATTTTCAAATTAGTGGTTTTTATTTTAGGCCTTCGTTAAGAAACTACTCACTTCTAGAAAGTAAAAATTATTTTAGTAATTTGTCTTTAATAAATATATTGAAAAGAATATAACTTTTTAGTAGATTTGGAGTTTTGCAAGAAAATTTTTTTTATAGGAAAGGTAAATTGAAAAAACATCATCAGTGATTTCTTGATTATCTAAAATATTATTTATTTAAGTATATAATAAAATAAATAAATAATCAATTAATTAGAAATGGAGGGAGGACATTATATTATTGATACTCAAAGGGGACTTTGAAAATTGCAAGAATATGCTTTGGATTTGAATGAAAAAACAAAAACAAGTTGGTAATAAGTAGGGACAATCCATTATCATACTCCCTCCATTTCAAACTGAGATGACACATTGATTTTAAAAAATAATTAATAATATGGATAGTTTACCATAATACTCCTATTAAATGATGTTTACATTTTAATTTGAAAAAAAAGTAATAAATGCAAAGGGTAAAACATGAAAAAAAAATTGTCTGTTCTTGATTAATGAAGAAAGATAAATAAAATGGAAAATCAAATTAGAAAATTTAGAACGAAGGGATTATATCTTTTCGATTGTATTATATGACTCCCTATTCAAGATGCTTAACAAATTACACAAAATAGGTATAAACTTAAATTCAAAAATTAATAAATGTGGTGAAAATTGTTCAAAACTTTAATATATACATAAAACAATAATTTTAAGTTTGTATATATAGTATAATTTTTCGTCGAAGGAGGTTCGGATGAACCCCCTCACTATTAGCTAGTTTTTTCCCTGCGTATAGCCGTATACATCGTCCTCCCTAGATCCTACTAGTAAAATTATATTACGTATGTTATTGTAATAACGAGGGAGAGAAAACATTATAATTAGATTACTTTTGCAAGTAATTATGATTAGCCAACATATAATCTCATGTCAATTTATCACTTAATTGTAGTGTACAATTAATATTCTTGTTTAAGTTATTAATTTTGTTATTATTTTTTAATTTTATTTTTTTATAATAGCGATTAAATATTTGACTAGTAGCATTTTGGTAGTTGGAATTTGACTTTACTTATCCCTTTTTTTTTCTTCTTAAAATGGCAATTTAGGCATACCAAAAATATTACATGTTCAATGAGAATTATTGTCAATTAGATGCCAATAGAGTCATCAAATAGCCTAACTAAAGAAAAATAATAAAGACACAATTAAATATTACTTATATAATACCAATTTTAGCACTTTAATAATTAAATCAAAATTAGTTGAGGATGGTGATGGGTGACATCATGAAAATGACCTAACAAAATATTCCATTCCTCCAACCTCAAGCCTCTTGTGAAACGAATTTAATATTTTTTAAAAAGTTTTTTTTTTTGTTACACTATTATTATAGTTTCCCTCATGCACATTTTGCAAATTTATAATAATTCTATCTTGATTGTCATAATTTATTGGTATGATGTTACTTTTCTTATACTTTTCCTTGTCCCGTTCAAAGTCGTCTCGCTCCCTTTCCCATTCAAATATCCTACCACTATCACGTTCATGAGACTTTAGTCTTCCTTGATCCTTACTCTTGATAAAATTTATTGTCCTTTATCTGTGACATTTATTTTTGTTTCATGTTATTGATTTGTGTTTTCTAATTATTGATTTGTGTGAGTTCAAGAACTTGGTCTGTTAAATCCTTGACTGTAATTCTACTGGTGAAGAATGTCTGTCTTAAGTTTTGAGTTGGGTGAGTTCAAGAACTTGTTATGTTGAATCTTTTCGACTGTAATTTTTCTGTATAGTGTAATGTGTGCCTAAGTTTTGAGTCGTGTGAGTTCAAGAACTTGTTTTGTTGAATCTTTTTTATCGGAATTTTTCTGTATAGTGTAATGTATGTCTAAGTTTTGAGTTGGGTGAGTTCAAGAACTTGTTCTGTTGAATCGTTGACTGTAATTCTACTGGTAAAGAATGTTTGTCTTACTGAAAGATTGAATATTTAACTGTAGTTTTACGGTAGGAAGTGTATTGTTTGCCTAAGTTTAGAGTTGGGTGAGTTCAAGAATCAGTTCAATTAATAAAAAAAAACTAAATTTTTAACCTAAGTTGCTCGGACTCTTCAAAAATGTCATGGGGTGAGTGTTGGATCCTTCAGAAGTAGTGCATTTTCGGAGGATCGGACACGGGTGCGGCAACATATTTGGAGAGTCCGAGCAACTTAGTTTTTAACTGTAATTTTACTGTGATGTGTAATGTTGTCTAATAACCGAAGTAGTGGTAAGGTCTGTGGTTCACTTTAACCTCCCCAGACTTCGCTTGTGGGATTCATTGGGTATGTTACTGTTGTAGTTGTTCTGTAAGGTTGTCCAAATTTTGAGTTGGGTGGGTTCAAGAACTTGTTTGTTCAATTGATAGAAAGATTGAATCTTTAGCTGTAATTTTACTGTAAAGTGTAATGTGTGCCTAAAATTTGAGTTGGGAGATTTCAAGAATCACTTCAATTAACAGAAATATTGAATCTTTAACTTTAAAGAATAATGTTTGTAGTTTTAGAGGTAGAATGGACACTCAATAAGTAGTTTAAACTTAGCTTGCTTTGTCCCAAATCATTTCAAGATCCCAACTCTCAAAATCTTTTTTTTCTTGCTAGAATGAAGTAAAGGCTTGTTTTTGTAGTTGTTGCAGGGATTTCACTATTGACCCTGTAAATATTTCCTCAAGTTTTTAAGTTGGGTGATTTCAAGAACCAGTTCAATTAACAGAATGATTGAATCTTTATCTTTGATTTTATTGCATAGTGCAGTGTTTGCCTAAGTTTTAAGTTGGATGAGTTCAAGAATCAGTTCAATTAACAGAGAGACTAAAATTTTTGAGTGTAAGTTTTGAGTTGGGTGAGTTCAATAACCAGTTCAATTAACAGAAAAAACTTAATCTTTAAATGTAATTTTACTATGAAGTGTAATATGTGCCTAAGTTTTCAGTTGGGTGAGTTCAAGAATCAGTTCAAGTAGCAGAAAGACTGAATCTTTAGATGTGATTTTGTTGTGAAGTGTAATGTGTGACTAAGTTTTGAGTTGGGTGAGTTCAAGAATCAGTTCAAGTAGCAGAGAGATAGAATCTTTAACTGTAAAGTTATTTTTGAGTTGGTTGAGTTCAGGAACTTGTTAAATTAAGAAATAGTTTGAATCTTTTAGTTTTATTGTAGAGTGTAATGTTTGCATATGTTTTGAGTTGGGAGAGTTCAAGAATTTCTTCTGTTGAATCTTTAACTGTAATTTTACTGCAAAGTTGTAATGTGTGCCCAAGTTTAGAGTTGGGTGAGTTCAAGAATTTGTTCTGTTGAATCTTTTTGACTGTAATTTTACTATAAAGTGTAATGTGTTCGTAAATTTTGAGTTGGCTAAGATCAAGAACATGTTCAATTGATAGAAAAATGGAATCTTTAGCTGTAACGTTATTGTAAAAGTGTAATATGTGCCTAAGTTTTGAGTTGGGTGAGTTCAAGAAACAGTTTGACTAACAGAATGATAGAATCTTTAACTTAAGTTTTATTGTAGTGTAATGTTTGTCTATATTTTGAGTTTGTGAGTTTTAGAACTTGTTCTGTTGAATCTTTGACTGTTACTTTACTGTAAAGTTGTAATGTTTGCCGAAGTTTTGAGTTGGGTGACTTCAAGAGCTTGTTTGTTCAATTGATAGAAAGATCGAATCTTTAGCTGTAATTTTATTGTAAAGTGTAATGTGTGCCTAAGTTGATCTGCGGGTGCCTTTTGGAAACAACCTCTCTACCTCACCTATAAGGTGGAGGTATGGACTGCGTACACTTTACCCTTCCCCATGCCCCACTTTTTTGGGAATATACTATGTTTTTTGTTGTTGTTGTTTAATGTGTGGCCAAGTTTTGAATTGGGTGAGTTCAAGAACTTGTTCTATTGAATCTTTGGCTGTAAGTTTCGAGTTGGGTGAATTCAAGAACTTGTTCAATTTATAGAAAGATTGAATCTATAGTTGTAAGTTTATTGTAAAGTGTAATGTGTGCCTAAAATTTGAGTTTGAAGAGTTCAAGAACTTGTTCAATTGATAGAAAGATTGAATCTGTAGCTGTAATCTTATTATAAAGTTGAATCTTTGTTGTTTAGTGGAAGAATGGAGACTCAGAAGAGTGATACGGATAACAAGTTAGATGATTATGAAGTGATAGAACTGTTGGGAAGAAGAACTATCGGAACTACATTTCTTGTTCTCCATCGAACTGAGAAGAAGAAGTAAGCTTGTAGTACTTATAATATATTTTTTTTCCAGTCATTTTTTCCTACTTCGGCAATTTCTTTCGGTTTGGATTTGATAATTTCTAGAATAGATTTTCAGATATCTTTGCTCCATGTTGGAATTGAATGACATTTTACTGTATATGCAAGATTTCTCGTAACCACTTTTGCAAAAAACATGTTGAATCTGGCATCTGATATACTGATACATTCCTTGGATGTGTTTAATGTCCTGGTAAATTTGCATTATTGGAAATTCCCATGGGAAATGTTCACCGAAGAACAAAAACTAAGTAACTCCAAATGCAGTGTACTTGAGAATAAACCGTTAATGATCCTATTTCTTACGGAAGTGAAGTTGTACTGAATCTGTTGTATATTCTATATCCAAGTTGTTGACTTCTATAATTATTAAAGAAAGATTATTTTGACTCATCATAATTTCATGAAATTCAATTTTATGGACTTCTTTTTCTTTTCCTTATAGGTATGTTCTGAAGAAGATACCATTAGCAAAACAGACAGAAAAGTCCAAGCGCACGGCACATCAGGAGGTCATTTCAAGTACTTCTCTTAATTTGTTCCCTGAAAAAGTAGTTAGTTCTATGATTAATTTAAGACCAATAATATTTAGGTCATATTCTTATAAGTTGCTGAATCTGAAGTTGATTCTCGCAAACTTTAGCCACCGATGAAATGCAGGGGGAGTCTCATATCTATGATATAATCCGGTGGTTAAAATCAGCAATCTAGTCTTGTCTAATTGAATAGTTCTCCTCATAGTTTCGGAAGTGAGCTACATTGTATGAGGTGTTCCATCATAAAGTATTTGATAAACTAATTTTTATTGATGTTCTTCTATTTCAATTGGTCTGCTTCTAAACATCTTGGATTATCACTCTCATACCACATCATTCTTCCTTTGCTGTTACCATTTTGACTATTTTATCATACGACTTGAAGCGTGTGTTTCCATGCAAACCTTTTTTATTCGAAGAGTGTTTAGCATGCTGGACTATGTAAGGAGTGATCGTCCTGAC
Source organism: Capsicum pubescens (assembly GCA_030864215.1). Lineage (NCBI taxonomy): Eukaryota > Viridiplantae > Streptophyta > Magnoliopsida > Solanales > Solanaceae > Capsicum > Capsicum pubescens. The sequence continues at coordinate 41,306,711 of CM061546.1, forward strand.
CAATGCATTGAGCATTCTATGAATTCTATCGATGGAAACCTTTAGACATCTTCATTCTTATCTGCATGAATGCTGGTTAGCATCTGATGAGCTTAGGTTATGGATAAGATTGTTTCAACTGAATAATATATATGCCCCAAGTGGCTTAAACCAAGGTTTGAGTTCGAAGGACCAAGCATCCGCAAGGTGAACTTCCAAAAAAAAATGACATGAGCTGACAAGTAGGATTGAACTGAAGTAGAAATTTAGAACTTTCTCGTTGGAGTCACATGTGAAGTAGTTTTCTTTCCTCTTAACAATTGAAAAGAAGAACCAGTAAGTACTTCACACCTATGATTTTCCCTGTATCAATAACTCTACTTTCTCGAAGTGGATAATCTGGACGCGAAGAGATATACATCTCTCTACCAAATATTCATTTTGATGAATAGGCAGTATAGAGTAGGGACACGCTTAAATGTCGAGTGAAAGAAGTTATGTCATCAAATAGTTGCTCCAATCTTTCCTCTCGAACCAAGCACATTTATATACAAAATCTTCGACTCATCTTATAATTTATTATATGAAAAGTTCTACTTGATGGTAATTTATGGTTGGGGAATATTCTTCTAATCTGATGATAGATGGTTATTTTTCCGTTGCAGGTGAATTTGATAGCTAAACTAAGCCATCCATATCTTTTGGAGTACAAAGATGCTTGGGTGGACAAGGTATCCTATCATCCAGTTTTGTGGTTGCTTGGATCAGAAAGTGCAAAACGTAGCCTTTAGTAGTTGCGATTATTGCTGCATAAGCTGCACCAGAGAAAAACCTTGACTTTCTTTTTCTTTTAGGGGAGTTGTATATGCATCGTTGCCGATTATTGCGAAGATGAAAATATGTGAGTGATTATCCCTGATTTTGCTAACATTTTAAATGTGTACCTATAAGGAAAGATAAGAATAAAGAACAAAAGGAGCCACTAAACAAGGGAAGGGAAAACAATAGTTTAAGTAAAATTCTTCATCACTGTCACCGGCTATATTTTATCATAAAATATGGCTAACCTATGTTTCTAGAGCACAACCTTTTGCCAAGATCGTGGCAGTTTTCAGCCTGTGTTGAAAGCGCGTCCAGGTATCTAGAGAATGAAAGAACTCAGGTTTCATAAATACTCCCTCGTACCAAGTACGATAGAAGGGGTAATGAGGTTGAAAATAAAGAAATGAAAAGGATGATTATACAACATCTTTTGTGGTGTAATCTGAGGACGGAGACAAATTTTTTTCCCCGTGTTCATGGCGTAAATCATGAGGAAGTCTAGAGGAGCACTTTTCCCGGAAGAGGTAGTTAAATACGATTTCATTACTTATGAAGCTTCTCTATGCCTTCCCGGTAGCTTAAAAAATTGCGTGTTTTTATGTTGTGTTTTTCCTGCTATTATAGAAACTCTACAAATGGATGACTTATCTATTGTTAGCTTTGGAGTATCTGCATTCCAACCACGTTCATAATAGGGACCTCAAGGTAAAAACTTGTTGTAATCGGCGAAATAGAAAAACCTTCTTAGCATGAAACGTTTTTAACGTGAACTATTTTGAATTCAGTTATGTAACATATTCATTACAAAGGACAACGATATCAGGTTAGGTAAGAATGCCCGAACAATTTCTTGATTGGGTCGTCTTTGCTTCTTTACTATTCTTCAAATTCACTTGATTGTCATAGGTGATTTTGGATTAGGAAAATTGCTAAATGAAGAAGGCCTTGCTTCCTCGGTATGAATTTCTATTGCGGCAAAATGAACCTCTTACTTACATGCAAGTTTCGACCATCTATTGTCACCTAACAATCGATTCAGCATATATATTTAGCAAGAGAGAAATCCCTTCCCCCTCCAAGACCGAGAAAACCTAAAAGTTGCTTTTATTTTCGATCATAGGTACTAAAATGTTGTGGAGGTCATCTTCATTTTTATCAAAAAAAAATATTGTGGTATTCATCTTATTACAAAGCTCCTATCGCCATAGCACCTAGCTTAATGCATTTGAGAAAAAAATGTCGAGTTGTACAGCTAATCCTTAATTTTGGAACAAATTTCATGTATTAGGTATCTGGCACACCAAACGACATGTGCCATGAGCTCCTTGCCGGCATACCGTATGGATATAAATCTGATATATGGTCGCTTGGTAAGAAATAAGAATGTTGATGAAGCAATGTATTTCAGCTCTTTACATCATGTCCCTAATACTAACACTTTAATGTGATTTTAGGATACTGTATGTTTGACATTGCTGCACATCAACTCCCGTTTCAAGCTTTTGTAAGTTGATTTTTCAGCTATCTAAACTTCGTAAACAATACCTCGAAAAGTTATACTTGTTATGCAAAAAAAAAGAAGAAGAGAAGTTCTTTATCCTGATATCTTCTATATGATATACTGACAATGTAAATCCAACAGGAAAAAACTAGACTTATCAACAAAATAAACCGGGGTTTGTTCTCACCACTTCCGATTATATACTCCTCCACCTTGTATGTATCTTCCTTTTCAGCACGCCACAAGTATAACAAATCAGTCAGTTGACAAAGCAGATTTAATTCTTGCAGGAAATAGATAATAAAAAGCATGCTAAGGAAAACTCCAGAACACTGACCTACAGTGAGTGCGAGCTACATATGTTCAAATGTTATTCTTTCCGTTTCAATCTGTTAAGTCTTATTATCCTTTTTAGTCCGTTTAAAAGCGAATGTTTCTTTCCTTTTACAACAAATCCTTAATTCTAACTTTCTACGTGGCATGTTTAAAGATCACAAACTTAAATTACATTTTGATACATTCTACATACCTTTATTTTAAGATCATAAGATTCAAAAGTCTTCTTTTCTTTCTTAAACTTTGTGCCAAATCAAAACCAGAAAAACAAAATGAAACGGAGGGAGTATTAAATTGAGATTCATCTTGATATATTTTTTTACCTCTACTTATAGGCTGCCGAGCTATTGAGACATCAACATTTTCAACCATAACTCCTCTTGTGTCACAACCCTTCATCTGCATTTCTTCCTGTGAAGTCCCCGAGCAGAGCGAAAGAGAAAACATGACCATCACCCGGAAAATCTATGAGTCCGAGAGGTAGCAGAGACAGACAGTTGATGCTAAAAGAAAAGAGAACTATCCTTTACTTTGACAAAAGCGATAACATTCAGCCAAGAAACTTATCTAACAATTATAACACGTTCCGAGCCAAACTTGACACTAAGAGAGTCGATCCAACAAGCTACTCGGTTAGGATCTCTCAAGATAGTGAGGATTCTAAAAGTGGGGAGATGAGTGAGGAAGCTGTTTGCAATGGATATGATCAACAGGTGACTATCTCACAAACAAAAACTACGATCGCTCCAATCTCGTCAATTTCAAGGGCAAAAAACATGGTCCGAGGAACAAGAGCATGTTTCTCCGGAGCATTTTAGTCGATTTTATGAGGGTGATACGAAGAATAACAACAAAAAAGAGCTTGAGGTGTTGAGCAGTCCACTGGACCGTGAGGAAGCAGATATAGTGGAATGTATCTCCGCAAAATCTAGCAGAATGACATTTTCTGATGGAAGATTCAATGATAAAACACGATCCTTCGATGAAGAAAGCACTTCATCTAATTCACAGTTGGCAAAACCAGATCCATAGGAAGCACCAAGATGCTGTGTTGCTGAAACTGAAAATGGTAGCGAGTGTAGAGAAGTTGTTATTGACTGCTTGTCAACTGAAAGCGATAGTTCAATTCTACACAAAGACGATCTACAAAAGAAAGAAACCGCGGTTTATGAGACCAAACAGGCTAAGAAAGACGCTCTTCGAGCACTGGATGATAAGGTTTCACAGCTCAATTCACTAGCCGCATTAGCTAGTAAGGAGGACAAAGACGACTGGGGTAATCCCACTGAACAAAGAGCTAAAGCTTTAGAGTCTCTTTTGGAGGTTTGTGCGCGACTACTTAAGCAGGAAAAAATAAATGAGCTTGCTGGTGTTCTGAAACCATTCGGGGATGATGGAATGTCGTCTAGAGAAACCGCAATCTGGTTGACAAAAAGTCTTATGACTGCACAAAAGTTTTCTAAGGGGTCGTGATGTTGCACAAAACTTGTCTTTTGACCTATAGAATGAGCCTCTGTCTTACGTAAATCATCAAGTATTGTTGGACTAAACTATTCCTCAAGGCTTAACGTGGTTGAGCATCCCATAGTTTTGATTCTATTGTTGTAGGACAGTTGATAGAGCTGTGAAGATTATATATAATGTACTTTTAAAGTTGATTTCTACTCTATGATGATACTTACAACATTTTCTACTGTTAGTTTTTTCTCCAAAACTACCTGCAGACAAAGATTTTACATTTCTTCAGCTTCTTAGATATGATTGTGTTATTATCGGAGTGGATTTCTAATATAGTCACTCAACTAATAGTATTATCTCAGAAAGTCACGTTCTGAGAATCAAGAAGAAAAGTGATTTTCTGAGATAATAACTATTAGCTGAGTGACTATCTAAGAGGTCAGCGTGATATTATAGTTGTCTTATAGAAAAAAGTATCAACAATCAAACTGTTCCTTTTAATATTCCATTCATCCAACCTCAAGCCTCTTGTGAAATTAATTTAATATTTTTAAAAAAGTTTTTTTTTTATACTATTATTATAGTTTCCCCCATGCTCATTTTGCCAATTTATAATAATTCTATCTTGATTGTCATAATTTATTGGTATGATGTTACTTTTCTTATACTTTTCCTTGTCCCGTTCAAAGTCGTCTCGCTCCCTTTCCCTGTCAAATATCCTACCACTATCACGTTCATGTGACTTTAGTCTTCCTTGATCCTTACTCTTGATAAAATTTATTGTCCTTTATCTGTGACATTTATTTTTCTTTCATGTCATTGATTTGTTTTTTCTATTTATACTTTACTGTTTATGGCCATTGACTAGTGTACACTGTATTTGAAAGTTTCCATCTGAACTTTTCTTGGTATTGATATCCTCACTTTCGGATGTTATTCATTGAGACAATGGTAACTTCCGTGTTATATTTGTTAAATTTGGTGTTCTGTGACTCACTGTCACTGTTGTATTTATATTTGTGTTTGTTACTTTTTCCAATTGTAAGATGATATATGTGGAAAATGGGGTCCCTCTAAATTCTTGTTTTCTTTAACTTTAGCTTTAAAGATCCAAGTTTTACTCGAGAAATCACAGTAATATGGACAATGAGTTGTCGAAGAAAACTGGTTTACTTATGTAGAACCAACCAAAAAGAATAAATTGCTCTCTGTGGTTTAAAATAATTTTGATACTGTAAAAATAAAAGGCTGAAAGTTAAAATTTTGATTGAAGTGATAAGAATTTTACTTTAAAAAAACAAATACTAAAAAAGAAGTATTAATATGTTTAAAATAACGTGGGTCCAATAAGGGTAAAAAGGTTGTTGTGCCTTTAAAAAATTTCCAAATAAGTAAAGACGACATTTATTTTGGGACGGACAAAAAAGGAAATGGCGACACATAATTTAGGTCAGAGGTAGTAATAGATTTTTGCATATGCATCCATTTAGGCTTATTGGGTTTCCTTTCAAATTGTTCTTAAATTTCAACCATTTTTCATTTTGTGATTGTAATGTTCTAATTCAAACAGATGTTCTCGAAGGGATTGTTCTTAATATTCATAAATGCAAAAGCGCAAGTACAATAAGTCGAATCAGATGCAGAATCAATGATTTGTACAAAATACTTTGCTTGATATTATTGAGTCTAAGAGTTATCACATGAGAACAATACTGATAGGCTTGCAACAAAGTCTCAAAAAAAGGATCTACTAATAGTTCCATCCAAATTTAGCTAGAACTATAGAGGTCTAAAACAACTTCATCTACTAATTCTCTGAGAATATTCCTAGCAACTTTAGTTCCACCTTCATATTCTTCAATATCGAAGTCCGTACAATTACCCAAAGAATGGCTCATATCCCATTCTATTACATATCCCATTCTATTAGCTCGTCTGGAATCAAACCAACAAATTCTGTCCACTCTTCGACCTCATTAATTATATCAACAATATGAATCTCTTTGGTCATACTTGATGGTAGTTTGGTACAGGTTCTGAAACCAGAATCAGAGATTGGAGAAAATTTTGATTCTAGGTACTCTAATAGACAATCAAAGGCGAATCCTTTAAGCTGATTCATCTGTTTTGGGTCATTACAGCCAAGAAACTCACCGAAAGCCATCCACAGAAAACCGGAAAACATTTCATGTTCATTGAGGAGAAAAAGGCTCACAGAGAACCAATCCTCTACAGGTAGAGCCTGCTATTGAGGTGTAGTTCCAAATATGAGTTGAGTATTCAAAATGACCTATTTTGCATCGCTGAGTTCGCTTCCTGATCAATCTTTCTTTGCACTCCAGAATCATTATAAATCAGTTCTCTGCAACTCGTTCTGGTGGATAATGAGGTCTCACAATCCGAAGATCTCTATCAGGTTCTGGAAAGAGTGGTTCATCATCAATAGAGTCCACTGATTCAGCAAGCACTTTGTCCTCTGGAAGAAAACAAGCATCATATTTATTAGAAGCATGGATGCATGAAATCCAAGTTCAGAGTTGTCTTATCTTCTAATTTATGTATTTGAGGGAAAGAAAGGAAGTATGCAAATAGTAAAATATCGAATCGGGGACCATACTTAAGCTACTATTGGGACTGCCGGAGAGGCAGCTTTCAGTTGAAAAGGCAGCTTCAAGAACATATCCTGAACTATGGTGATCAAGTGAATTCCCAACTAAATCTGCTTCATCTTTCAAAGGAGAAAATATCTAGTAGGATAAGCGAGAGCACATTTAGCTCTATACCTTCGCAAACCCGATTCTAAATTCTTTATTTCGGCCATCTCAAAATCCATATCTTCTTTATTAGATCCTCCAGGTCAAGCATCAAGTTTTTCTGCCACATTGCTCCAAGTTTCAGAAGCTGAAGCCTTTTGGGGCTTACTGCCTGATCCTGCTGGCATCGATTCCAAACCCATGAGCCTAGCAACCAAACTTGGAGCTTTAATTTCGCGCTTGCTTTCACAACGTGTATTGGTCATTCCATTATCCTTTGCATTTGGAAAACCCCCACTGTTCTAAACAACAATCTACATTGTTCATACAAGAACCAAAAACAATAAAAACAAAAACTGTATTGTCAGGCTAACATATTAGACAATAGAAGAAAAAGAAAGCTAAATTTGGGAGTATAGTTCAAGAAATGAGTACCAAATGAAGCTTTGGCTGCTTCTCATCCCCTCCAAACTTTTTTGAAGCTTGTTTCAAGCAAGATATAAGAATGCAGCACAAAAAAAGAAATAATTTATCCCTCTATCTAGAATCACCTTCAAGAAATTAACCATTCTTCTTTATAAATAAGTGGAATGTAGTAGTAGCTAACCTGGTGAAAGCAGTTTCTTTGGAAACATCTTCTTGGCAAATCTACGGTTCTGATCAAAGAGCTGAAAGAAAATTCCCACACAACCACAAGGCCTTTGAGGTTGTCTCTCAGTAATAGCGGCTAAACTATCATTCATTTCTCTAGCTGAGCTATCATTCATCCTTCAAAATCCTCTCTTAAATTTCTTCACCTTTTCTCCCACTCTGCTGAATGTGATTCACACACTTTGACTTCCCAATAAGATTCTATCAAACATTATCTTCACATTAATTTGGAAAGAATTAAACAAAAGACCCCACTGGACCCTCTGCCCACCACATCACTCACCCTCCTTGGCCCAAAAAAAGAAAATGGGGAAAAAGAACTTACATTTTCATGCAAGAAACAAAGCAAAAACCCAACAAAATATCAGAAAGAAAGTAGAAAATAGCTATGAAAAGTAAAACCCTGAGCTGTGTTCAATTATGACAAAACATTCACAAGAAACCACAGTCAAACTAAGTAAACACAGAACAAGAAAATACAAACAGCAATACCCAGAATGTCTTCAACTTACACCAAATGTGCTACTGTTCAAGAAAACAGCTAGAACTGGTTATAGTACACTCTAGTAAGCTATTATTTTCTTTTTTTAATCTTCTTTATGACAGTGAAAAAAGCAAAATCAGAATTATTTTAAATTACTTCCTACAAACATGCTTTCTATGCTTTGCTATCACAAATGCTACAGAATAAGAAAAGAATGTGTCGATAGAGACTAACAGATTAGGCACCAAACAATAATAATAGAACCCAAAGCAATTGCTGCAAGGACAAGACCGAATGTTTTTTGAAATCCAAAGTGCCAAAGAACATCAAAGTACTTTTAAGAGAAAATAGAGGGAGTAATAGAGAAGAAGAAGTTTGTCCTCTTAGAGAAAGAGAATGGTGAGTTTATATAGTGAGTCCACAATCCCAAATAATGAAGGAAGAATAATATTTAATGGAGGAAGAATAACATATAATAAATCAATTAAGGGGATTGTTCCCTTAAATGGATGGGGGTCAATCAATTCATTCCACCAATCATACTATAGTTGCCATAAATAAATAAACAGACATCCCCTCACACGTTAATTATGGTAAATTTAGATGAGTATATAAATGAATCAACTGTAAATTTTCAATTAGGCACAATCAAGAATTTTCAAACCCATCACAAAGGAAAATAATCATTCATTTAACACGATAGTAGTACCACAACTACAATAAGGTGATTACAAAATCATAAAACATGCCAAAAAAATAGTCAATATTAGCAAGAAACAATCTACAGGGATTAGTAATGAGCATCTTGTTAGAAAGTTAAAACCAAGTCACAAAAGAAGTTGGGATTTTCTTACCCATATTGACTAAGAGGCATAAAAAATGTGAAGTTGCAAGAAGTTAGGCGTGTTTGCACATACCATAGAGAGACGAAAAAATTGACTCACCATTCAAGTGAAGCGTTACGAAATTTCAATCAAGCAGGACATGCAAATAGGGTCGAATAAAAATCACAGACTTAAAATCATCACATTTATTCAGCCAAAATCAAACGTGGCCACACTCGATTCAAAGAATCTTTCTATGAGAGACACAGATGAAGAAATAGTACTAAAGTTCACACACATATTTCGAACACGGGATCAAACCTGAAGACGAATTCCCTCAGAATCCGTCATTTTCGATGAGGAAGGGTTGCATGGTTGGAATGCCAAAGGGGTTTGCCAGAGGTATCGCTGTGGGGGAGGAGTCGAGGCTGTGTCACGGCTGTTGGACGTTCACCGGAGAGGAGAAAGAAGGCGACTGGAGGACGGAGGATGGAGCGGAGGTGTGGAGGCTTGGCTGGCCATCTCCGTCGATGGTGGCGCCACTAGTGGCGCTGTTCGCCGGTGGAGGACGAGAAGGGAGGGGGCTGGCCATCGGAGAAGCGGATGGACTCACCTGGGGTAGGAGCTAGCGGCGCGTATGGAGGAGAAGGAAGAGGCGACGACGAAGGCTGTTCGCAGGAGATAGCGGCCTGGTGACGAGGACTCGGAGCGAAGGGTGTGGTTTTGGTGGTCGATTGGCGATGGAGAGATTGAAGGAGAGAGGGGAGAGATTGAGATTTGGAGGTGTTTGTATAGAGAGAGAAGAGAGAGGTGGAGAGAAATAGGGAAAGAGAGATCTTTTGATCTCAACCGTTGGATTGGTTTTTGATCGATGACTGAGATTTAATGTCCTGGGGTAATTAAAATATGGCTAGGATGAAAAATAATGGCTTAAATTGTAAGAAATTGGGTTAAGATTGAAATGGATCGGGTAAACATAGGCTATAATTTTAAGAAATTAAATAAAATTGGATTAAAAGGTAAATAAAATCATGCAAGGTAATTTTGATTAGGTTGTTATTTAAATTAAAGTAGGAATAATAATAATAATAATGATAATAGTAATTAAATAATAAATAACAACATTAAATAATAAATATTAAAAGATAAATAATACTTTCTTATCACATAATAGAGGGATGCGTAAATGGAAGGAAGGAGCAAAGGGAAGTGGGAGTCATACCGACACATTTGTATGAATTTTTATTTTTAAACGAGGAAGTCTATTTTGAGAACAATTAATTAAATGTTAAAGAGTTTGTGCAGACCGAATATATTTGGACAGCATGGGGATGTCAATTGTTCAGGGGAACTAAATGAAAATAGTTTAAATCAATGTCGTGATTACGAGAGACCTTGGTTTATGCAAAAGGGTGTGGTACAGTTTAACTAATAAAGGCGGCAACCTCAGCTATTATGCAAAGAGAAGTAGCTACGCTCCATAAAAACAACATATTGGGCATGGTAACATTTTGTAAAGCTGCTCTAAGCTAATGGTGTCTATTACAATTCTTCTCTCGTGATGAATAAGATTGGTAATCACGATCCCGAGAAGAGTCACGTTTTGGTTTCTCCGTGTGACCTTTGTCTATTGAACGATGACTCCTTTCCTTATACTTTTCCTTGTCCCGATCAAAGTCGTCTCGCTCCCTTTCCTTGTCAGATATCCTACCACTATCACGTTCATGAGACTTTAGTCTTCCTTGATCCTTACTCTTGATAAAATTTATTGTCCTTTATATGTGACATTTTTTTTTCATGTCATTGATTTGTTTTATCTATTTATACTTTACTGTTTATGGTCGTTTACTGGTGTACACTGTATTTGAAAGTTTGCATCTGAAGTTTTCTTGGTATTGATATCCTCACTTTAGGATGTTATTCATTGAGACAATTGTGACTTCTGTGTTATGTTTGTTAAATTTAGTGTTCTGTGACTCACTGTCACTGTTGTCAAGTGACTGAACATTTAATCATAAGCTGACAGTCTGATGATCTGTGTTTATGTTGAAATATCACAGATCATGGGCTAGCCATTAAAGATGTACTTCTGGTGAAGAGAGAGTTGAGAAAGGAGAAACGTAAGGTTGTGAATGGTGGGAAAGCAAATAGGAGTGTGTCATCTGTGTTGACCTACTTAAAAAATGAAAAGGTCGGGCTGTTAACTTTACTGTTTTGTGGTGGTTGTTGAAGACTAGCTTCTTGAAGAGCTCTATGAGAGGTGCATTGCATCAGCTTGATATTTGCTATAAACTAAGTATTCGATGCGGGAGTAAATAAGTGCAGAAACTAAAAACAAAATTGTAGGAAATTGTTTTGTTGTGTATTTTCATTTTTGTGGTAATAATTGTGAAGTGGAAGTATGTTGAAGTTGAGGTCGACAATATTCAATACTCGAAAGATTAACAGAAAACAGTTTGTTGTAGAGTGAACTTCAGATCACGGTGCTTCTAAAAGGATCAAACATTCATCAAGACAAAGTGAAATGGACATTTTCTACTCATGTTTAGAGTTTGTAAAATATATGCTTGTTATACTGCTTGCTCAGACATACAATATTTTCTTACTTGATGTTGCTGCATTCGAATTTGGAAAGCAAATTACACGGCTGACTTGTTAATGTCGGAAATGCACTCCTATCAATGTACTGTGAGTGTGAAGTATTGACGAGGAATATGACATGTTAGAGGAAATAGCGGAGAAGGATGTTGTCTTTTGGGTATCTCACTATCTCAATCAATTTTCAGTTCTAAACAAAAGAAGTTTGATCTTTGTTGTTGTGTTTGTTACTTTTTCCAATTGTAAGATGATATATGTGGAAAATAGGGTCCCTCTAAATTCTTGTTTTCTTTAACTTTAGCTTTAAAGATCTAATTTTTACTCGAGAAATCACAGTAATATAAACAATGAGTTGTTGAAGATAACTGGTTTACTTATGTAGAACCAACCAAAAAGAATAAATTGCTCTCTGTGGTTTAAAATAATTTTGATACTGTAAAAATAAAAGGCTGAAAGTTTAAATTTTGATTGAAGTGATAAGACTTTTACTTAAATAACACAAATACTAAAAAATATGTATAAATATATTTAAAATAAAGTGGGTCCAATAAGGATAAAAAGGTAATTGTGCCTTTAAAAATTTCCAAATAAGGAAAGACGACATTTATTTTGGGACTGACGAAAAAGAAATGGCGACAAATAATTTGGGACGGAGGGTTGAGATAAAATTAATTAATTTAATTTAATATGAATTGTCCAATAGAAATTTGTCATGTGATAAATAAAGTGGGACCAAAAGGTTGTTGTTAAATAAAAGGACAAAATTGACTAATAGGTAAAGGGGAAGAACATTTTAGGCCCTTTTCCATTTTTTTTTTTTATAAAGATTGTTCAACATTTGATTTATTAAAAATATTTATTCTGTTCTAGCATTATCAAGTGGTGGTTCACAAAATCCAACTACTGATTTTCATATTTCAGTATCACTTTTTTTAGAAATTGCCCTTTTATCTATTCCACCGACAAAATTTAATTACATATTCTTTTACCTTAGAAAACTAATCCAAAATTAATGTGGATAATAATGAGGTTAATTATTTTGTTGTTGCTATTATGTTAATTCTCCATTTCTTTATTTACGTACTTAATTCTGAATATGTTTTACTTGAATCGAAGCTCAACCTAAAACATCATTTCTCACTTTACACCTGTAATTAGATTGTAGTTCTGCATGGATGCGTATAGTTAGTGGCGGAGCCAACAACTTAATTAAGGGGGTTCAAAATAAAAAAATGTGAACAAAAGAACTAATCGAATGGGGTTTAACGTCTGCTATATATACATAAAAAATAATTTTAAGTTTGTATATAAAGTATAATTTTTCGTCGAAGGAGGTTCGGATGACCCCCCTCACTATTAGCTAGTTTTGTCCCTGCGTAAGCCGTATACATCGTCCTCCCTAGATCCTACTAGTAAAATTATATTACGTATGTTATTATAATAACGAGGGAGAGAAAACATTATAATTAGATTACTTTTGCAAGTAATTAAGATTTGCCAACATATAATATCATGTCAATTTATCACTTAATTGTAGTGAACAATTAATATTCTTGTTTAAGTAATTAATTCTGTTAGTATTTTTAATTTAATTTTTTTATAATAGGGATCAAATATTTGACTAGTAGGATTTTGGTAGTTGGAATTTGACTTTATTTATCCGTTTTTTTTCTTCTTAAAATATCAATTTAGGCATACCAAAAATATTACATGTTCAATGAGAATTATTGTCAATTAGATGCCAATAGAGTCAACAAATAGCCTAAATAAAGAAAAATAATAAAGACACAATTAAATATTACTTATATAATACCAATTTTAGCACTTTAATAATTAAATCCAAATTAGTTGAGGATGGTGATAGGTGACATCATGAAAATAACCTAACAAAATATTCCATTCCTCCAACCTCAAGTTTCTTGTGAAACGAATTTAATATTTTTAAATTTTTTATTTTTTTTTATACTATTATTATAGTTTCCCTCATGCACATTTTGCCAATTTATAATAATTCTATCTTGATTGTCATAATTTATTGGTATGATGTTACTTTTCTTATACTTTTCCTTGTCCCGTTCAAAGTCGTCTCGCTCCCTTTCCCTATCAGATATCGTACCACTATCACGTTCATGAGACTTTAGTCTTCCTTGATCCTTACTCTTATAAAATTTATTGTCCTTTATCTGTGACATTTATTTTTCTTTCATGTCATTGATTTGTTTTTTCTATTTATTGAGTTGTGTGAGTTCAAGAACTTGTTCTGTTGAATCCTTGACTGTAATTCTACAGGTGAAGAATGTCTGTCTTAAGTTTTGAGTTGGGTGAGTTCAAGAACTTGTTATGTTGAAACTTTTTTACTGTAATATACCCTTCCCCATACACCACTTTTTTGGGAATATACTATTTTTTTCGTTGTTGTTGTTTAATGTGTGCCCAAGCTTTGAGTTGGGTGAGTTCAAGAACTTGTTCTATTGAATCTTTGGCTGTAAATTTTTAGTTGGGTGAGTTCTAGAACTTGTTCAATTGATAGAAAGAGTGAATCTATAGCTGTAAGTTTATTGTAAAGGGTAATGTGTGCCTAAAATTTGAGTTGGAAGAGTTCAAGAACTTGTTCAATTGATAGAAAGATTGAATCTGTAGCTGTAATCTTATTATAAAGTTGAATTTTTGTTGTTTAGTGGCAGAATGGAGACTCAGAAGAGTGATACGGATAACAAGTTAGATGATTATGAAGTGATAGAACAGTTGGGAAGAAGAACTGTCGGAACTATATTTCTTGTTCTCCATCGAACTGAGAAGAAGAAGTAAGCTAGTAGTACTTATACTATATTTTTTTCCAGTCATTATTTCCTACTTCGGCAATTTGTGTCGGTTTGGATTTGATAATTTCTAGAAAAGATTTTCAGATATCTTTGCTCCATGTAGGAATTGAATGACTTTTTACTGTATATGCAAGATATCTCGTAACTACTTTTGCAAAAAAAATGTTGAATCTGGCATTTGATATACTGATACATTCCTTTGATATGTCAAATGTCCTGGTAAATTTTCATTATTGGAAATTCCCATGGGAAATGTTCACCGAAGAACAAAAACTAAGGAACTCCAAATGCAGTGTACTTGAGAATAAACCGTTAATGATCCTATTTCTTACGGAAGTGAAGTTGCACTGAATCTGTTGTATATTCTATATCCAAGTTGTTGACTTCTGTAATTATTAAAGAAAGATTATTTTGACTCTTCATAATTTCATGAAATCCAATTTAATGGACTTCTTTTTCTTTTCCTTGTAGGTATGTTCTGAAGAAGACACCATTAGCAAAACAGACAGAAAAGTCAAAGCTCACGGCACATCAGGAGGTCATTTCAAGTGCTTCTCATAATTTGTTCCCTGAAAAAGTAGTTAGTTCTATGATTAATTTTAGACCAATAATATTTAGGTCATATTCTTATAAGTTGCTGAATCTGAAATTGATTGTCACAAACTTTAGCCACCGATGAAATGCAGGGGGAGTCTCATATCTATGATATAATCCGGTGGTTAAAATCAGCAATCTAATCTTGTCTAATTGAATAGTTCTCCTCATAGTTTCGGTAGTGAGCTACATTGTATGAGGTGTTCCATCATAAAGTATTTGATAAACTAATTTTTATTGATGTTCTTCTATTTCAATTGGTCTGCTTCTAAACATCTTGGATTATCACTCTCATACCATATCATTCTTCCTTTGCTGTTACCATTTTGACTATTTTATCATACGACTTGAAGCGTGTGTTTCCATGCAAACCTTTTTTCTTCTAAGAGTGTTTAGCATGCTGGACTATGTAAGGAGTGATCGTCCTGACCAATGCATTGAGCATCTTATGAATTCTATCGATGAAAACCTTTAGACATCTACATTCTTATCTGCATGAATGCTGGTTTGCATCTGATGAGCTTAGGTTTTGGAGAAGATTGTTTCAACAGAATAATATATATGCCCCAAGTGTCTTAACTCAAGGTTTGAGTTCGAAGGACCAAGAATCCGCAAGACGAGCTTCCAAAAAAAAATGACATGAGTTGACAAGTAGGATTGAACTGAAGTTGAAATTTAGAACTTTCTCATTGGAGTCACACGTGAAGTAGTTTTCTTTCCTCTTAATAATAGAAAAGAAGAACCAGTAAGTACTTCGCACCTATGATTTTCCCTGTATCAATAACTTAACTTTCTCGAAGTGGATAATCTGGACGCGAAGAGGTATACATCTCTCTACCAAATATTCATTTTGATGAATAGGCAGTATGGAATATGGACACGCTTAAATGTCGAGTGAAAGAAGTTATGTCATCAAATAGTTGCTCCAATCTTTCCTTTCGGACCAAGCACATTTAGATACAAAATCTTCGACTCATCTTATACTTTATTATATGAAAAGTTCTACTTGATTGTAAGATATGCTTGGGGAATATTCTTCTAATCTGATGATAGATGGTTATTTTTCCGTTGCAGGTGAATTTGATAGCTAAACTAAGACATTCATATCTTTTGGAGTACAAATATGCTTGGGTGGACAAGGTATCCTATCATCTAGTTTTGTGGTTGCTTGGATCAGAAAGTGCAAAATGTAGCCTTTAGTAGTTGCGATTATTGCTGTATAAGCTGCACCAGAGAAAAAGCTTGACTTTCTTTTTCTTTCAGGGGAGCTGTATATGCATCGTTGTCGATTATTGCGAAGATGAAAATATGTGAGTGATTATCCCTGATTTTGCTAACATTTTAAATGTGTACCTATAAGGAAAGGTAAGAATAAAGAACAAAAGGAGCCACTAAACGAGGGAAGTGAAAACAATAGTTTAAGTAAAAATTTTCATCATGTCACCGGCTATATTTTATCGTAATATATGGATAACCTGTGTTTGTAGAGAACAAACTTTTGCCAAGATCGTGGCTATTTTTAGCATGTGTTGTAGGCACGTCTAGGTATCTGGAGAATGAAATACCTCATATTTCATAAATACTCCCTCGTACCAAGAACGATAGAAAGGGTAATGAGGTTGAAAATAAGGAAATGAATAGGATGATTATATAACATCTTTTGTGGTGTAATATGAGGACGGTCAAAAAAAAATTTCCCCGTGTTTAGGGTGGAGATCATGAGGAAGTCTAGAGGAGCACTTTTCCCAGAAGAGGTAGTTAAATATGATTTCATTACTTATGAAGCTTCTCTGTGCCTTCCCGGTAGCTTAAAAAATTTCGTGTTTTTATGTTGTTTTTTTCCTGCTATTATAGAAACTCTGCAAATGGCCGACTCATCTATTGTTTGCTTTGGAGTATCTGCATTCCAACCGCGTTCATCATAGAGACCTCAAGGTAAAAAATTGTTGTAATCGGCGAAATAGAAAAGCCTTCTTAGCATGAAACATTTTTAACGTGAACTATTTTGAATTCAGTTATGTAACATATTCATCACAATGGAAAATGACATCATGTTAGTTAAGAATGCCCGAACAATTGCTTGATTGGGTCATCTTTGCTTCTTTACTATCCTTTAAATTCACTTGATTGTCACAAGTGATTTTGGATTAGGAAAATTGCTAGATGCAGAAGGCCTTGCTTCCTCGGTATGAATTTCTATTGCGGCAAAAATGAACCTCTAACATACATGCAAGTTTCGACCATCTATTGTCACCTAACAATCGATTCAGCATATCTATTTAGGAAGAGAGAAATCCCATCCCCCTCCAAGATCGAGAAAACCTAAAAGTTTCATTTATTTTCGGTCATAGGTACTAAAATGTTGTGGTGGTCATCTTCCTTTTTATCAGAAAAATATTGTGGTATTCATCATATTACAAAGCTCCTGTCCCCATAGCACCTAGCTTAATACATTTGAGAAAAAGATGTCGAGTTGTACAACTAATCCTTAATTTTGGAACAAATTTCATGTAATAGGTATCTGGCACACTAAACTACTTGTGCACTGAGCTCCTTGCCGGCATACCCTATGGCTATAAATCTGATATATAGTCGCTTGGTAAGAAATAAGAATGTTGATGAAGCAATGTATTTCAGCTCTTTACATCATGTCCCTAATACTAACACTTTAATGTGATTTTAGGATACTGTATGTTTGACAATGCTGCACATCAACCCCAATTTAAAGATTATGTAAGTTGATTTTTCAACTATCTGAACTTCGTAAACAATACCTCAAAAAGTCATACTTGTTATGCAAAAAAAAAGAAGAAGAGAAGTTCTTTATCCTGATATCTTCTATATGATATACTGAAAATGTAAATCCAACAGGACAAAACTGGACTTATCAACAAAATAAACCAGGGTTTGTTCTCACCACTTCCTATTATATACTCCTCCACCTTGTAAGTATCTTCCTTCTCAGAACGCCACAAGTATAACAAATCAATCTATTGACAAAGCGGATTTAATTCTTGCAGGAAACAGAAAATAAAAAGCATGCTAAGGAAAACTCCAGAACACTGGCCTACAGTGAGTGAGAGCTACATATGTTCAAATGTTATTCTTTCTATTTCAATCTGTTAAGTCTTGCTTGGAGAATATTCTTCTAATTTGATGATAGATGGTTATTTTTCCGTTGGAGGTGAATTTGATAACTAAACTAAGCGATCCATATCTTTTGGAGTACAAAGATGCTTGGGTGGACCAGGTATCCTATCATCCAGTTTTGTGGTTTCTTGGATCAGAAAGTGCAAACGTAGCCTTTAGTAGTTGCAATTATTGCTGCATAAGCTGCACCAGAGAAAAAGCTTGACTTTCTTTTTCTTTCAGGGGAGCTGTATACGCATCGTTGCCGATTATTGCGAAGATTAAAATATGTGAGTGATTATCCCTGATTTTGCTAACATTTTAAATGTATACCTATAAGGAAAGATAAGAATAAAGAACAAAAGGAGCCACTAAACGAGGGAAGGGAAAAGAATAGTTTAAGTAAAATTCTTCATCATTGTCACCGTCTATATTTTATTGTAAAATATGGCTAACCTGTGTTTCTAGAGCACAACCTTTTGCCAAGATCGTGGCTATTTTCAGCCTGTGTTGTAAGAACTTCCAGGTATCTGGAGAATGAAAGACCTCAGATTTCATAAATACTCCCTCGTACCAAGAACGATAGAAGGGGTAATGAGGTTGAAAAAAAAAGAAATGAATAGGATGATTATAGAACATCTTTTGTGGTGTAATCTGAAGACGGTCACAACTTTTTTCCCCCTTGTTTAGGGAGGAGATCATGAGGAAGTCTAGAGGAGCACTTTCCCGGAAGAGGTAGTTAAATGCGATTTCATTACTTATGAAGCTTCTCTGTGCCTTCCCGGTAGCTTAAAAAATTACGTGTTTTTATGTTGTTTTTTTCCTGCTATTATAGAAACTCTGCAAATGGCTGACTCATCTATTGCTAGCTTTGGAGTATCTGCATTGCAACCGCATTCATCATAGAGACCTCAAGGTAAAAACTTGCGGTAATCGGAGAAATAGAAAAGCCTTCTTAGCATATAACGTTTTTAACGTGAACTATTTTGAATTCAGTTCTGTAACATATTCATCACAAAGGACAATGACATCAGGTTAGGTAAGAATGACCGAACAATTGCTTGATTGGGTCGTCTTTGCTTCTTTACTATCCTTCAAATTCACTTGATTGTCACAGGTGATTTTGGATTAGGAAAAATTGCTAGATGCAGAAGGCCTTGCTTCCATGGTATGAATTTCTATTGCGGAAAAATGAACCTCTTCCTTACTTGCAAGTTTCGACCATCTATTGTCACCTAATAATCGATTCAGCATATCTATTTAGCAAGAGAGAAATCCCTTCCCCCTCCAAGACCGAGAAAACCTAAAAGTTACTTTTATTTTCGGTCATAGGTACTAAAATATTGTGGTGGTCATCTTCCTTTTTATCATATAAAATATTGTGGTATTCATCATATTACAAAGCTCCTATCTCCATAGCACCTAGCTTAATGCATTTGAGAAAAATACATCGAGGTGTACAGATAATCCTTAATTTTGGAACAAATTTCATGTAATAGGTATCTGGCATACCAAACGACATGTGCCCCGAGCTCCTTGCCAGCATACCCTATGGCTATAAATCTGATATATGGCCGCTTGGTAAGAAATAAGAATGTTGATGAAGCAATGTATTTCAGCTCATTACATCATGTCCCTAATACTAACACTTTAATGTGATTTTAGGATACTGTATGTTTGACATTGCTGCACATCAACCCCCGTTTAAAGCTTCTGTAAGTTGATTTTTCAGCTATCTGAACTTCGTAAACAATACCTCAAAAAGTTATACTTGTTACACAAAAAAAGAGAAGTTCTTTATCCTGATATCTTCTTAATGATATACTGACAATGTAAATCCAACAGGACAAAATTGGACATATCAACAAAATAAACCGGGGTTTTTTCTCACCACTTTCGATTATATACTCCTCCACCTTGTAAATATCTTCCTTCTCAGCACGCCACAAGTATAACAAATCAGTCATTTGACAAAGCGGATTTAAATCTTGCAGGAAACAGATAATAAAAAGCATGCTAAGGAAAACTCCAAAATACCGAGCTACAGTGAGTGCAAGCTACATATGTTCAAATGTTATTCTTTCTGTTTCAATCTGTTAAGTCTTATTTTCCTTTTTAGTCCGTTTAAAAGCGAATATTTCTTTCTTTTTATAACAACTCCTTAATTCTAACTTTCTACGTGGCATGTTTAAAGATCACAAACTTAAATTACATTTTGATACATTCTGTATACCTTTATTTTAAGACTACAAGATTCAAAAGTCTTTTTTTCTTTCTTAAACTTCGTGCCAAATCAAAACCAGAAAAACAAAATTAAACGGAGGGAGTATTAAATTGAGATTCATCTTGATATATTTTTTTACCACTACTGATAGGCTGCCGAGCTGTTGAGACATCAACATTTGCAACCATACCTCCTCTTGTATCACAACTCTTTATCTGCGTTTCTTTCTGTGAAGTCCCCGAGCAGAATGAAAGAGAAAACACGACCATCACTTGGAAAATCTATCAGTCCGAGAGGTAGCAGAGACAGAAAGTTGAAGCTAAAAGAGAAGAGAATTGTTCTTTACTTTGAAGAAAGTGATAACATTCAGCCAAGAAACTTATCTGACAATTATAACACGTTTCGAGCCAAACATAACACTAAGAGAGTCGATCCAACAAGCTACTCGGTTAGGATCTCTCAAGATAGTGAGGATTCTAAAAGTTGGGAGATGAGTGAGGCATCTGTTTGCAATGGATATGATCAACATAAGACTATCTCATAAACAGAAACTACGATCACTCCAAGCTCGTCAAGTTCAAGGGAAAAAACATGGTCCGAGGAAAAAGAGCATGTTTCTCCGTAGTATGTTAGTCGATTTAATAAGGGTGATAAGAAGAATAACAAGACAAAAGAGCTTGAGGTGTTGAGCAGTCCACTGGACCATGAGGAAGCAAATATAGTAAAATGTATCTCCGCAAAATCTAGAAGAATGACATTGTCTGATGGAAGATTCAATGATAAAACACGATCCTTCGATGAAGAAAGCACTTCATCTAATTCACAATTGGCAAAACCAGATCCAGTGGCAGCTCTAAGATACTGTGTTGATGAAATTAAAAATGGTAGTGAGACTAGAGAAGTTGCTATTGACTACTTGTCAACTGAAAGTGATGGTTCACTTTTACACAAAGATGAGTTAGAAAAGAAAGCAACCGCGGTTTATGACACCAAACAGGGTAAGAAAGACACTCTTCGAGCACTGGATGATAAGGTTTCATAGCTCAAGTCACTAGTCGCATTAGCTAGTAAGGAGGATAAAGACGACTAGGGTAATCCCACTGAACAAAGAGCTGAAGCTTTAGAGTCTCTTTTGGAGGTTTTTGCGCGACTACTTAAGGAGGAAAAAATCGATGAGCTTGCTGGTGTGCTGAAACCATTCGGGGATGATGGAATTTCATATAGACAAACAACAATCTGGTTGACAAAAAGTCTCATGACTGCACAAAAATTGTCCAAGGGGTCGTGATGTTGCACAAAACCTGTCTTTTGACCTATAGAACGAGCCTCTGTCTTACGTAAATCATCAAGTATTGTTGGACTAAACTATTCCTCGAGGCTTAACATGGTTGAGCATCCCTTAGTTTTGATTCTATTGTTGTAGGACAGTTGATGGAGCTATGAAGATTATATATAATGTACTTTTAAAGTTGATTTCTACTCTATGATGATACTTACAACATTTTCTACTGTTAGTTTTTTCTCCAAAACTACCTGCAGACAAAGATTATACATTTCTTCAGCTTCTTAGATATGATTATGATATTATCGGAGTGGATTTCTAATATAGTCACTCAACTAATAGTATTATCTCAGAAAGTCACGTTCTGAGAATCAAGAAGAAAAGTGAATTTCTGAGATAATAACTATTAGCTGAGTGACTATCTAAGAGGTCAGCGCGATATTATAGTTGTCTTATAGAAAAAAGTATCAACAATCAAATTGTTCCTTTTAATACTCCATTCCTCCAACCTCAAGCCTCTTGTGAAATGAATTTAATATTTTTTAATTTTTTTTTATACTATTATTATAGTTTCCCTCATGCACATTTTGCCAATTTATAATAATCCTATCTTGATTGTCATAATTTATTGGTATGATGTTACTTTACTTATACTTTTCCTTGTCTCGTTCAAAGTCATCTCGCTCCCTTTCCCTGTCAGATATCCTACCACTATCATGTTCTTGAGACTTTAGTCTTCCTTGATCCTTATTCTTGATAAAATTTACCGTCCTTTATCTGTGACATTTATTTTACTTTTATGTCATTGATTTGTTTTTTCTATTTATACTTTACTGTTTATGGCCGTTGACTGGTGTACACTGTATTTGAAAGTTTGCATCTGAAGTTTTCTTGGTATTGATATCCTCACTTTAGGATGTTATTCATTGAGACAATGGTAACTTCCATGTTATGTTTGTTAAATTTGGTGTTCTGTGACTGACTCTCACTGTTGTCTAGTGACTGAGCATTTAATCATAAGATAATAGTCTGATGATCTATGTTTATGTTGAAATATAACAGAACATGGGATAGCCATTAAAGATGTACTTCTGGTGAAGAGAGAGTTGAGAAAGGAGAAACGTAAGGTTGTGAATGGTGGGAAAGCAAATAGGAATGTGTCATCTCTGTTGACCTACTTAAAAAAATGAAAAGGTCGGGTTGTTAACTTTACAGTTTTTTGGTGGTTGTTGAAGACTAGATTCTTGAAGAGCTCTACGAGAGGTGCATTGCATCAGCTTGATATTTGCTGGAAACTAAGCATCCGGTGCGGGAGTAAATAAGTGCAGAAACTAAAAACAAAATTGTAAGAATTTGTTGTGTTATGTATTTTCATTTTTGTGGCAATACATGTGAAGTGGAAGTACGTTGAAGCTGAGGTCGACAATATTCAATACTCAAAAGATTAAAAGAAAACAGTTTGTTGTGGAGTGAAC
The DNA here is from genome assembly GCA_030864215.1 of Capsicum pubescens. Taxonomy (NCBI): domain Eukaryota; kingdom Viridiplantae; phylum Streptophyta; class Magnoliopsida; order Solanales; family Solanaceae; genus Capsicum; species Capsicum pubescens. The sequence continues at coordinate 41,329,643 of CM061546.1, forward strand.
TTCAGATCACGATGCTTCTAAAAGTATCAAACATTCATCAAGACAAAGTGAAATGGACATTTTCTACTTATATTTAGAGTTTGTAAAAAATATGCTTGTTATACTGCTTGTTCAGATATACAGTATTTTCTTACTTGATGTTGCTGCATTCGAATTTGGAAAGCAAATTCCACGGCTGACTTGTTAATGTAGGATATCATATCATGTGCTATGTCGGAAATGCACTCCATTCAATGTACTGTGAGTGTGAAGTATTGACGAGGCATATGAAGCGTTAGAGGAAATAGCGGAGAAGGATGTTGTCTCTTGGGTAGCTCACTGTGTCAATCAATTTTCAGTTCTAAACAAAAGAAGTTTGATCTTTGTAGTTGTGTTTGTTACTTTTTCCAATTGTAAGATGATATATATGGAAAATGGGGTCCCTCTAAATTCTTGTTTTCTTTAACTTTAGCTTTAAAGATCAAATTTTACTCGAGAAATCACAGTAATATGAACAATGAGTTGTCGAAGAAAACTGGTTTACTTATGTTGAACCAACCAAAAAGAATAAATTGCTCTCTGTGGTTTAAAATAATTTTGATACTGTAAAAATAAAAGGTTGAAAGTTTAAATTTTGATTGAAGTGATAAGACTTTTACTTTAAAAAAACAAATACTAAACAAGAATTATTAAAATATTTAAAATAACGTGGGTCCAATAAGGGTAAAATGGTAATTGTTCCTTTAAAAAAATTCCAAATAAGGAATGACGACATTTATTTTGGGACGGTCAAAAAAGGAAATGGCGACACATAATTTGGGACGGAGGGAGTAGTACTTTTATTTGGTTCGAAGGATATCATATGCCTCAGCAGAGAAGTAAAGTTCTACTCTCCTCTCTTTCTCATACGTATCTAGTTCTATAGCTTAACCCTTACTTTTACGATGTAAGGGCAGAACGCATGTCAAAACTTATTTAATTTCGCTATAATGAGTATTTTTGGGGGTGTTGGAGACTTAATTAAAAAGTATTAATACTATGTAATATTTATGTCGATTAACATTCTAAAATTAAATTATAAAATATTATTTTTTAAAGTGGGCTGGCCCGTGAGGCCCGCAACCCACAAAGTAATAGTGTGGGCTTGATATTTTTTGGCTCAGCATTTTGATAGGCTATCCCAACCTGAACCGTCAAACTCAAAGCTCGTGTGGGCTAGCTCGGATGGGCTGAGCATACCCATATTGACATCTCTACAAAAAAAAACTCTACATTATTGATACTCAAAGGAGACTTTGGAATCTTGAAGAATGCACGGAGGCGAATTCAGGATTTCAAAACGCGAATGTATGAATGTGAAATTCATCAATATGACCTACATTATGCATATTATACTAGACAAGGAGCCCAGAAATGGGGACAAAACAAGAACAAATTCCATGAAAATGCGCACCAAGATCATAAATAACTTACACACCAGGATTATCTTGGCTCTAGAGTACCCCCCACCCCCACCCCCACACGAAACTTTCATCATCACCCTGTAAGACGAGGCCAACTTATAGAAAGATGGACTTTGATTCAGTTCATACAACCTTTCGATAGGTGCTTGTTAGATCTTATTAAGCTTTTTTTCTACGACGATAGGATTTGCTTTTGCTATTGCATTCTGACCAGCATTCCTATAATCAAACAGGGCAGTTGTGTTTGTCTGAATAACGATGAACTACGCAGGAAAGATCACCACATTTGCAACTGAACCCCGTTAAGACCACATGGTTACGACAAGTTGTGCACTTTTTCAGACCCTCTTTTGACTTCACTTGAGAAATCTGAGAGGCTAAATCTGCAGATGCAACCGCGACACCTGCAAGAGCAAGTTCTGATTAATCGCAACTTGAGCTTCTGCATACGACGTCTTGGCTGGATGCAGCTGCAAGCTTTTCATGTTCCTTCTTCAGTAGTATCATGTCTTTTTGACACTTGGAACACATATTCATCATAGCTGCACTACCGAAAAAACCACAGTCGTTGATGCAGAGGATGGGGTCTTCTGGAGCTCGGCAACCTGTCTCTTTAGATGACTCCATTTCTGCAGTTAACAAGTCAAGTTCAACACCACAAGTTCATTAAGTATATCACGAAACAACAAAGGGGCAAACAAAAACATCAACCAATGAACATCGCGATTATGAAATATAAAGCAATTTAGAATAATACATACATTCAATATCTCGTACTTGCTAGATTTTTGTTACTGGAACCATTTGACATGCTTAAAAGTTTAAACAATTAGCCATAACTAGTGTAGAATTGTCAAAATGAGATCCTTTCACTGTTAACATGCTAAGGAAGCCTTAATTCGATCACTAAAATGACAAATTAAAATACAACATGGAGGCTACTAGTAGAAAAAACTGCAGCTCTTTCCTACACCTCACAAGAAGATTTTTAGAAAAACAAGCTTAAAAGCCAAAACTGATGTTGCTTAACTAGATAAGATTGCACCACTTACCAGAAATCATGATCACATAACTGAAACATGGGAGGCCTGTTAGCTTAGAAACTTCCAATTAGTCTTTAACCGGTCATGTTACCTAGACACATTTGCAGTTACTTGGACTCAACAATGTTATCACTTTTCAGCATATACCAATATTCGAGTACATCCTGCATGTGAGCTGCGAGATTCAACAACTGAAGTTCAAATAAGGTACTGCCTATCTCAATTTATACTAGAGGCATGCTAAAATGAGACCCTCTCGGCTCAACTCTAGCTTCCTCAGCTCATTACCCCTTTATAAGAGACCAAAACATAATATTTACTCTAATAGACTTGCGAAGGTGATCCTCTCGGCTCAACTGCTGATTATCAAGATTCTAGCGGTATCATTGTTTTTTTGGCTTGATGAGTTCTCTTGATAACCAGTTATGATCACATATTCTAGACAGGCATGACGAAACCAGTCAACTATCATGCACAGTCACCAAAACCCAAGCAAATTGTAAAAGACCAAAGAAATGGATTAGCTCTTGAGATAGATCACAGCTATCTGATCACTGTCTAGCTGTTGTTATCTACTCTGGTTGGCATGTATTCTAATAATCGTTTCCCTGTAAGCGACGAACACAAAAATGTCTCAACTATTTTTTGTACTCATCATTGTGGTGAACTATTCATTTTCTTGAATTAGTAAGTGGTGTTATCCATAAGATAAAAATAACCAATAACCATCTTTTGGCTAACCTAGCCTCCACCATCCCTCGGACCAACAAGGGGCCATTGAGTGTCATATACACCCTCATGTCCGGACCGGTATATGGGGGGAGTACTCTAGCATCTTCAATAGCCAACAGTTCCCTCTTGAAAACTCAAAGAACCCGAAAAACCAATTCATCTAACAAAGAAATAGCTTAGTACTTATGCAGAACCTAAAACTTAGCTAACCATAATTCAGCAGATAAGAAAGAAATTAAAGGTATAACCAAATTTTCACAACAAAGTTTAAGGATGTTCTTGTGATTAGATCACATCACAAGCAAAATTAGTCCACTAAATCTCACAAAAGCTTGTTGCACGGACTCCTCAAAAATGCCCCAGGGTGTATGTCGGATCCTCCAAAAATAGTGCAAATTCATATGATCTGACACAGGTACAACAACATTTTAAAGAGTCCTAGCAGCATAGCACAAAAGTAAAGAACTCAACAACGACAATATTAAAGCATAAGAGCTCTTGGCATTTTATATTGGGGTAAACTAGAGCTATAGCTTTTCCTAACGTTTCAGCAGAACTCAATAGCTTCAGCTCAAACTCTGTATTCGTGTTTAATATATATAAATAATTAATAGAAAACCCACAAAGTTGCATTTTTTTCACCTTTAATGTATAAAAACTAAACTTCCTTTCATCAATTAAAAAAATAATTAAAAAAATACCACAACCCTTATAATTAAATACCATAACATGCAAATACACAAAGACTATATTATTAGTCCAAAATCAAATAAATTACAAAAAATTTGAACAATTAGAGAAAAAAGAACCTATGTTTGAACTTTGACATGCAATTAAACATGCATAGTTATACACCTCGATGAAAAAAGAAAAGAAAAGAAAAAACAACAATTGAATTTATTAGAAAATTATCAAAACAAAATATTCATAAGAAAATTAGACAAGACCTTAGGAATTTATTAGTCATGAATGTACAAATAACATACCTTAATAGAAGAATTGGAGAAATTGGAAGGTGAATTTTAATTTATTTATTTTTCTTTTGGTCCAAGAATTTTAAGATGATTAAGGAGGAGCTTCAAAAGGAAAGAAAATGAAAATGATACTACTTTCCTTTTTTAGGTGTTTCAAAAATCAAAACAGACAAACCTCCTTCTAAATTTAGAAATAATTAATTAAAATTTTAATTTGATGTACATAGATCTTATATCTATCTCAAAGGTAGAAATATTATTTCGATATACGAAGGTTCAAGAAATAGAGGTACTAATAGGTAAAAAAATAATGGATAGTGATAAAAATACATATAGTAACAGAATATATGGTAACATTAATAAGATAACATGATTGTTGAAACACAAGATACAAATAATATCAGAAACTCAAGGACCGAAAACTACATAAGCAATAATGTAACTACTAATGTAGACATTAAACAAGAAACACACTGCTATCAGTACACACACTGCTATCAGTTAGATTCAACATTTATTCTTTTACCATAATTTTATGGCACTTGATTGTTATTTTTTTATGTTACGTTTATTTTGTTCACGCTCCAAATTCTATAAATTCTAGGCCTAGTTTGGCAATGAAAATTATAATTTTCTGGAGTTGAAGTTGAAGTTGTGTATGTTTGACCATGAGTACAAATTGGAGTTGTTTTTGAAATTTTTGTGAGAGAAGTAAAAGTTTACTTGTTTTCACTATTTCAAATAAAATTCCAAATTGTATTTGGAATTCCCATGGTGTTGAAGAATCTCACATTGAATTTAGTAAAGGAATATGTAATATCTTTACATGACAAACTTACGACGTATCACCACAATTTAGTACATATTCTTATAATATTCTGGTGAATGAACTTTTTTTAATCCGGTATCCACGTTGAGACTCCAACTAGCCAGATTCACGTTATATAAGGTCTATTTAAAGAAAATAACTCCCTAACATAATTGTTTATATCCAGAACGCGAATTCGAGACCATTACAGATGGAGGAACTCTTATTCATCCCTCCACAATACTTGTTATTCATTGAATGAACTTGCCATAAATCTCTAATATTATAAATATCCTTGTGTAACATCTCAAACCCATGTTACACCATACTAGTACTTTACCTTGTATTGATAACAAGACAACAAGTTTGAAGCAACATGGGAAAACATAAGTTCAGATGGGCTATGTAGGATGCATTCATTGATTTAATTTGTGTCTATTCTAAGCAATCCAACCCATAAGTTCATAGGTTACATATTTTTTTGCTTTTTCACTCTTCATCAATAAAAATGGCATATTATTAGCATAAGTTTTTGGACCTCTTATTTAGTTGGCACAAGATTCCATCTCTATTTATGGAAAATTTGGACCCACATTAAGGCCCGTTTGGTCATGAAAATTATAATTTTTCGAAATCGGAGTTGGAGTTGAAGTTGAAGTAGGGGTTGTATTTGACCATGGATATAAATTAAAAGTAAATACATAAAGTACCCCATGATCTTGTCCGACTTTTTCAAAAAAGACACCTAAACTATACTTTCGACCTATTACCCCTCAGAATCTTACTAAAATCGTTGTAAATACACCATTTTGACGAAAATTTCAGCATTCCTCCTTTTTTAAAAAGCACGTGTTTGGCACTTTCTCCTTCTTCTTCCAGTTCACTGGTCTTTCCTTATTCTCTTTCATTACTTCTTCCATTGTTGTTGATCTTAAATTGAATTATTTGCTAAAGTATGCCTCAATTGTTCTCCCTATTAAATTGAATTCCAAAAAAGAAAGATTTCATTCAATTGAGGAATGCGGAGAACAAGTTTTTGGAGATGGAACGGATGTGATTCCACCGATAACAAATTGGTATATTGATTACTATTTCAATAGTGGAATTGAAAACAATTTTATTGATCCTTTTGCCTACATTAGCATATTTTCCAAAAAAAATTTAATTTTTCATATTGGGTTTATCATCGAAAAATACCTTCTCGAAGGAAAAAATAGTGGCTACCATATCATATCTTTTTTACCCTTTTTTAAGCTCTTTATCATTCTTCAATTCAAGATGAACATAAGAATAATGTTGCAGACCATTGGTGGATCTCAAATTGTGGAAAGCTCTTAGGAAAATCATAAACCTCATAATAGGGATAGAGAACACGATCCCAAGCACAATTGTGCTCTCTTTCCGATTTCTGTGTATGTAGTGTCGGCGTGTGAGTGTGTGTTTTTCACTGAGTTGTTGTGTGTGCGTGAATGGAGAATTGTGTGAAGTTGTGAGAGTGTGTGAATGGAGTATTGGAAAGATGGGGAAGACATCAATGGAGAAGAAGGTATTTTTAACTTTTTGGATAAATAATTTAAACGTGGCAACTTTTTATTGGCACTTTAAGTCAAATTTTAACCATTCACGTGCCTGGTGTGCGTGTCTACACGCATAAGCAAAATTTAAGTCAAAATGGTGTATTTACAATGGATTAAGTAAGAATCATGGAGTAATAGGTTGAAAGTAAAATTTAGGTGTCTTTTTTATAAAGTCAGACAAGAACAGGGGGTACTTTATGTATTTTCTCATAAATTAAAGTTGCTTTTGAAATATTGTGAGAGAAATAAAAGTTACAAATACAATATTTCAGAATTGTATTTAGAATTTTCATGGCCAAACGCATCTTGTTTTCACTTTTTTCACTAAAGTGAAATAATTTTTCGAAAAAATATAAATAATTTTCATAGCCAAAGGACTACTAGTTGTTGAGATGCCAAAAAAAATTCAACTTCCTTTGTTTATAAATAAGTGGTTTTTATTTTAGGCCTTCGTTAAGAAACTACTCACTTCTAGAAAGTAAAAATTATTTTACTAATTTGTCTTTAATAAATATATTGAAAAGAATACAACTTTTTAGTAGTTTTGGAGTTTTGCAAAAAAAAAAAAAAAAGTTATAGGAAAGATAAATTGAAAAAACATCATCAATGATTTCTTGATTATCTAAAATATTATTTATTTAAGTATATAATAAAAGAACTAAACAATCAATAATTTAGAAATGGAGGGAAGACATTATATTATTGATACTCAAAGGAGACTTTGAAAATTGCAAGAATATGCTTTGGATTTGAATGAAAAAACAAAAACAAGTTGGTAATAAGTAGGGACAATCCATTATCATACTCCCTCCATTTCAAACTGAGATGACACATTGATTAAGAAAATAATAATAATATGGATAGTTTACCATAATAATCCTATTAAATGATGTTTACATTTTAATTTGAAAAAAAAACTAATTAATGCAAAGGATAAAACATGAAAAAAAAAATTGTCTCTTCTTGATTAATGAAAAAAGATAAATAAAATGAAAAATCAAATTAGAAAATTTAGAATGGAGGGATTATATCTTTTCGATTGTATTATATGACTCCATATTCAAGATGCTTGACCAATTACACAAAATTGGTATAAACTTAAATTCAAAAATTAATAAGTGAGGTGAAAATTTTTCAAAACTTTAATATGAGCAGGAGACCAACTAGTATTTTATGGTACATAATTAATGCAGAAATCAGACACCTGATAATACAGGCGAAGTCAGGATTTCTGCTGAAGGAGTTCAAAATCTAAAAAAAAACTCACCGAAGGAGGTTTAACATCTATAATATATACATAAAAATTATTTTAATCATATATTAATAATATGTCCTATTACTAGTTTGGCTCCGCCTCTGCCTGATAATTGAAGCATGGATAATATAATATAATGTTTAACATATGAGAAATAAGAATTGAGAGAAGTCTAGCTCTAGTATCACGACAAAAAAAAAATGAACCTTGAATCTAATTAAACTTAAAAACTAATAGCGAGATAAGAATTGTCCTACACCATCATATAACGAAACAATGTATATATATGGGATATCTGACATAGCTTTTTCAAAACATTGTTTGTGTAATTTACCCCATCTTGCGAGAATACACTAGATATATTATTTTTTTATTATTTATGTAATTTAACACAATTATTATCACAGAATTGTATACCTTAATTTTAAAATAACTAGTTTCACTTAATTATGTGAAGCTCTCTATTAATAATTCTCTTTTAGTTCATTTGATATATCATAAAAGTTATGTTATTTACGTGATTCTTTTCATGATTTATTTTTTTAGAATCATATTTCGTAAAATCAAATTAAAGTGAGTTGTTTCCTGAATGAGAGAGAATAAAAAAGAAGGATCCAGCAAGTTATGGAAAATCCAATTATATTTTATGTGAGTTTATAAATTTATAGATAGCGCTTTCTCTTGAAGAAGTACTATATAGCGTGAATCTAAATTCAAGTCCTCGTAGTAAGGAAGGCTTCAACATGGAGCGCTTCTCTTTCGATATACAAACAGTCCGTAATGCGTAATCGCGAATTCAAATTAGTCGATCAGTAAAATTAATTGAAAAAAGGAAAAAAAAAAGTGAGTTATTTATTTCTTTTTTTTTTTCAAAAAAGGGCCTAAAATGCCCTCTAACTATCTAAAATAGTGCAAAAATGCCCTTCATCTACCTATTGGGCCTAAAATGCCCTTAAACTATTTTTTGTACTCATCATTGTACATTCATAATATATCGTGACAAGCCTTGTCTTCTAGTAGGAAAAAAATAGAGTTCTTCTCACTTTCATCATAATATTATTCTTTCCAATAATTTAAAGAGAGGAGATGAGCAGATATCGATGAATACGGAGTGGGTCAACTTTATTGGATCCGTGTTATTTTTCTGGGCGGGTTGGGTTTTGAGATAAAATTAATTAATTTAATTTAATATGAATTGTCCAATAGAAATGTGTCATGTGATAAATAAAGTGGCACCAAAAGGTTGCTGTTAAATAAAAGGACAAAATTGACTAATAGGTAAACGGGAAGAACATTTTAGGCCATTTTTCATTTATTTTTTTTTATAAAAATTGTTCAACATTTGATTTATTAAAAATATTTATTTTGTTCTAGCATTATCAAGTGGTGGGTCACAAAATCCAACTACTGATTTTCATATTTCAGTATCACCTTTTTTAGAAATTGTCCTTTTATCTATTCCACAGACAAAATTTAATTACATACTGTTTTACCTTAGAAAACTAATCCAAAATTAATGTGGATAATAATGAGGTTAATTATTTTGTTGTTTCTATTATGTTAATTCTCCATTTCTTTATTTACGTACTTAATTCTGAATATGTTTTACTTGAATCGAAGATCAGCCTAAAACATCATTTCTCACTTTACACCTGTAATTAGATTGTAGTTCTGCACAGATACGTATAGTTAGTGGCAAAGCCAACATCTTAATTAAGGGGGTTCAAAATCAAAAAATGTGAACAAAAGAACTAATCGAATGGGGTTCAACGTCTACTATATATACATAAAAAATAATTTAAAGTTTGTATATATAGTATAATTATTCGTCGAAGGAGGTTCGGATGACCCCCCTCACTATTAGCTAGTTTTGTCCCTGCGTATAGCCGTATACATCGTCCTCCCTAGATCCTACTAGTAAAATTAGATTACGTATGTTATTGTAATAACGAGGGAGAGAAAACATTATAATTAGATTACTTTTGCAAGTAATTAAGATTAGTCAACATATAATCTCATGTCAATTTATCACTTAATTGTAGTGTACAATTAGTATTCTTGTTTAAGCAATTAATTCTGTTATTATTTTTTAATTTTATTTTTTTATAATAGGGATTAAATATTTGACTAGTAGCATTTTGGTAGTTGAAATTTGACTTTATTTATCCCTTTTTTCTTTCTTCTTAAAATGGCAATTTAGGCATACCAAAAATATTACATGTTCAATGAGAATTATTGTCATTTAGATGCCAATAGAGTCATCAAATAGCCTAACTAAAGAAAAATAATAAAGACACAATTAAATATTACTTATATAATACCAATTTTAGCACTTTAGTAATTAAATCCAAATTAGTTGAGGATGGTGATAGGTGACATCATGAAAATGACCTAACAAAATATTCCATTCCTCCAACCTCAAGCCTCTTGTGAAACGAATTTAATATTTTTTAATTTTTTTTTTCTTTGTACTATTATTATAGTTTCCCTCATGCACATTTTGACAATTTATAATAATTCTATCTTGATTGTCATAATTTATTGGTATGATGTTACTTTTCTTATACTTTTCCTTGTCCCGTTCAAAGTCGTCTCGCTCCCTTTCCCTGTCAGATATCCTACCACTATCACGTTCATGAGACTTTAGTCTTCCTTATCCTTACTCTTGATAAAATTTATTGTCCTTTATCTATGACATTTATTTTTCTTTCATGTCATTGATTTGTCTTTTCTATTTATTGAGTTGTGTGAGTTCAAGAACTTGTTCTGTTGAATCCTTGACTGCAATTCTACTGGTGTAGAATGTTTGTCTTAAGTTTTGAATTGGGTGAGTTCAAGAACTTGTTATGTTGAATCTTTTCGATTGTAATTTTTTTGTATAGTGTAATGTGTGCCTAAGTTTTGAGTTGTGTGAGTTCAAGAACTTGTTCTGTTGAATCCTTGACTATATGTCTACTGGTTAAGAATGTCTATCTTAAGTTTTGAGTTGGGTGAGTTCAAGAACTTGTTATGTTGAATCTTTTTTACTGTAATTTTTCTGTATAGTGTAATGTGTGTCTAAGTTTTGAGTTGGGTGAGTTCAAGAACTTGTTTTGTTGAATCCTTGACTGTAATTCTACTGGTGAAGAATATTTGTCTTACTGAAAGATTGAATATTTAACTGTAGTTTTACGGTAGGAAGTGTATTGTTTGTGTAAGTTTTGAGTTGGGTTAGTTCAAGAATCAATTCAATTAATAGAAAAAAACTGAATTTTTAACCTAAGTTGCTCGGACTCTTCAACAATGTCATGGGGTGAGTGTTGGATCCTTCAAATGTAGTGCATTTTCGGAGGATCGGACACGGGTGCGGCAACATATTTTAACTGTAATTTTACTGTGATGTGTAAAGTTGTCTAATCCCGGAAGTAGTGGTAAGGTCTGCGGTACACTTTACCCTCCCCAGACTTCGCTTGTGGGATTCATTGGGTATGTTACGGTTGTAGTTGTTGTGTAAGGTTGTCCAAATTTTGAGTTGGGTGGGTTCAAGAACTTGTTTGTTCAATTGATAGAAAGATTGAATCTTTAGCTGTAATTTTATTGTAAAGTATAGTGTGTACCTAAAATTTGAGTTGGAAGAGTTCAAGAATCAGTTCAATTAACAGAAATATTGAATCTTTAAATTTAAAGAATAATGTTTGTAGTTTTAGAGGTAGAATGGACACTCAATAAGTAGTTGCAACTTAGCTTGGTTTGTCCCAAATCATTTCAAGATCCCAACTCTCAAAATCTTTTTTTTTTCTTGCTGGAATGAAGTAAAGGCTTGTTTTTGTAGTTGTTGCAGGGATTTCACTATTGACCCTGTAAAGATTTCCTCAAGTTTTTATGTTGGGTGATTTCAAGAACCAGTTCATTTAACAGAATGTTTGAATCTTTAGCTTTGATTTTATTGCAAAGTGCAGTGTTTGCCTAAGTTTTAAGTTGGATGAGTTCAAGAATCAGTTCAATTAACAGAAAGACATAAATTTTTCAGTGTAAGTTTTGAGTTGGGTGAGTTCAAGAACCAGTTCAATTAAGAAAAAAAAATTGAATCTTTAAATGTAATTTTGCTGTGAAGTGTAATATGTGCCTAAGTTTTGAGTTGGGTGAGTTCAAGAATCAGTTCAAGTAGCAGAAAGACTGAATCTTTAGCTGTAATTTTGCTGTGAAGTGTAATGTGTGACTAAGTTTTGAGTTGGGTGAGTTCAAGAATCAGTTCAAGTAGCAGAAAGATAGAATCTTTAACTGTAAAGTTATTTTTGAGTTGGTTGAGTTCAGGAACTTGTTAAATTAACAAACAGTTTGAATCTTTTAGTTTTATTGTAGAGTGTAATGTTTGCATATGTTTTGAGTTGGGAGAGTTCAAGAATTTGTTCTATAGAATCTTTAACTGTAATTTTACTGCAAAGTTGTAATGTGTGCCTAAGTTTTGAGTTGGGTGAGTTCAAGAATTTGTTCTGTTGAATCTTTTTGATTGTAATTTTACTATTAAGTGTAATGTGTTCCTAAATTTTGAGTTGGCTGAGTTCAAGATCTTGTTCAATAGATAGAAAGATGGAATCTTTAGCTGTAACATTATTGTAAAAGTGTAATATGTGTCTATGTTTTGAGTTGGGTGAGTTCAAGAAACATTTTGATTAATAGAATGATAGAATCTTTACCTTAAGTTTTATTGTAGTGTAATGTTTGTCTATGTTTTGAGTTGCTCAGTTTTAGAACTTGTTCTGTTGAATCTTAGACTGTTACTTTACTGTAAAGTTGTAATGTTTGCTGAAGTTTCTAGTTGGGTGAGTTCAAGAGCTTGTTTGTTCAATTGATAGAAAGATCGAATCTTTAGCTGTAATTTTATTGTAAAGTGTAATGTGTGCCTAAGTTGATCTGCGGGTGCCTTTCGGAAACAACCTCTCTACCTCACCTATAAGGTGGAGGTATGGACTACGTACATTTACCCTTCCCCAGACCCCACTTCTTTGGGAATATACTATTTTTTTCGTTGTTGTTGTTTAATGTGTGCCCAAGTTTTGAGTTGGGTGAGTTCAAGAACTTGTTCTATTGAATCTTTTGCTATGAATTTCGAATTGGGTGAGATCAAGAACTTGATCAATTGATAGAAAGATTGAATCTATAGTTGTAAGTTTATTGTAAAGTGTAATGTGTGCCTAAAATTTGAGTTGGAAGAGTTCAAGAACTTGTTCAATTGATAGAAAGATTGAATCTGTAGCTGTAATCTTATTATAAAGTTGAATTTTTGTTGTTTAGTGGAAGAATGGAGACTCAGAAGAGTGATACAGATAACAAGTTAGATGATTATAAAGTGATAGAACAGTTGGGAAGAAGAACTGTCGGAACTACATTTCATGTTCTCCATCGAACTGAGAAGAAGAAGTAAGCTAGTAGTACTTATAATATATATTTTTTCCAGTAATTTTTTCCTACTTTGGAAATTTGTGTCGGTTTGGATTTGATAATTTCGAGAACAGATTTTCAGATATCTTTGCTCCATGTAGGAATTGAATGACATTTTACTGTATATGCAAGATTTCTCGTAAGCACTTTTGCAAAAAAAATGTTGAATCTGTCATCTGATATACTGATACATTCCTTGGATGTGTCTAATGTCCTGGTAAATTTGCATCATTGGAAATTCCCATGGGAAATGTTCACTGAAGAACAGAAACTAAGGAACTCCAAATGCAGTGTACTTGAGAATAAACCGTTAATGATCCTATTTCTTACGGAAGTGAAGTTGCACTGAATCTATTGTATATTCTATATCCAAGTTCTTGACTTCTGTAATTATTAAAGAGAGATTATTTTGACTCATCAAAATCTCATTAAATCCAATTTTATGGACTTCTTTTTCTTTTCCTTGTTGGTATGTTCTGAAGAAGATACCATTAGCAAAACAGACAGAAAATTCCAAGCGCACCACACATCAGGAGGTCATTTCAAGTGCTTCTCTTAATTTGTTCCCTGAAAAAGTAGTTAGTTCTATGATTAATTGAAAACCAAAAATATTTAGGTCATATTCTTATAAGTTGCTGAATCTGAAGTTGATTGTCGCAAACTTTAGCCACCGATGAAATGCAGGGGGATTCTCATATCTATGATATAATCCGGTGGTTAAAATCAGCAATCTAGTCTTGTCTAATTGAATAGTTCTCCTCATAGTTTCGGTAGTAAGCTACATTGTATGAGGTGTTCCATCATAAAGTATTTGATAAACTGATTTTATTGATGATCTTCTATTTCAATTGGTCTGCTTCTAAACATCTTGGATTATCACTCTCATACCACATCATTCTTCCCTTGCTGTTACCATTTTGACCATTTTATCATACGTCTTGAAGCGTGTGTTTCCATGCAAACCTTTTTTCTTCTAAGAGTGTTTAGCATGCTGGACTATGTAAGGAGTGATCGTCCTGACCAATGCATTGAGCATCCTATGAATTCTATCGATGGAAACCTTTAGACATCTTCATTCTTATCTGCATGAATGCTGCTTTGCATCTGATGAGCTTAGGTTTTGGAGAAGATTGTTTCAACAGAATAATATATATGCCCCAAGTGTCTTAACTCAAGGTTTGAGTTCGAAGGACCAAGCATCCGCAAGACGAGCTTCCAAAAGAAAAAAATGACATGAGCTGACAAGTAGGATTGAACTGAAGTAGAAATTTAGAACTTTATCGTTGGAGTCACACGTGAAGTATTTTTCTTTTCTCTTAACAATAGTAAAGAAGAACCAGTAAGTACTTTGCACCTATGATTTTCCCTATATCAATAACTCTACTTTCTCGAAGTGGATAATCTGGACGCGAAGAGGTATACATCTCTCTACCAAATATTCATTTTGATGAATAGGCAGTATGGAATATGGACACGCTTAAATGTCGAGTGAAAGAAGTTATGTCATCAAATAGTTGCTCCAATCTTTCCTTTCGAACCAAGCACATTTAGATACAAAATCTTCGACTCATCTTATAATTTATTATATGAAAAGTTCTACTTGATGGTAAGATATGCTTGGGGAATATTCTTCTAATCTTATGATAGATGGTTATTTTTCCGTTGTAGGTGAATTTGATAGCTAAACTTAGCCATCCATATCTTTTGGAGTACAAAGATTCTTGGGTGGACAAGGTATCCTATCATCCAGTTTTGTGGTTGCTTGGATCAGAAAGTAGAAAACGTAGCCTTTAGTAGTTGTGATTATTGCTGCATAAGCTGCACCAGAGAAAAAGCTTGACTTTCTTTTTCTTTCTGGGGAGCTGTATATGCATCGTTGCTGATTATTGCGAAGATGAAAATATGTGAGTGATTATCCCTGATTTTGCTAACATTTTAAATCTGTACCTATAAGGAACGATAAAAATAAAGAACAAAAGGAGCCACTAAACGAGGGAAGGGAAAATAATAGTTTAAGTAAAATTCTTCATCATTGTCACCAGCTATATTTTATCGTAAAATATGGCTAACTTGTGTTTCAAGAGCACAACCTTTTGCCAAGATCGTGGCTGTTTTCAGCTTGTGTTGTAAGCACGTCCAGGTATCTGGAGAATGAAAGACCTCAGATTTCATAAATACTCCCTCGTACCAAGAACGATAGAAGGGGTAATGAGGTTGAAAATAAAGAAATGAATAGGATGATTATAGAACATCTTTTGTGGTGTAATCTGAGGATAGTGACAATATTTTTTCCCCGTGTTCACGGCGGAGATCATGAGGAAGTCTAGAGGAGCACTTTTCCCGGAAGAGGTAGTTAAATGCGATTTCATTACTTATGAAGCTTCTCTGTGCCTTCCCGGTATCTTAAAAAATTACGTGTTTTTATGTTGTTGTTTTTCCTGCTATTATAGAAACTCTGCAAATGGATGACTCATCTATTGTTAGCTTTGGAGTATCTGCATTCCAACCGCGTTCATCAAAGGGACCACAAGGTAAAAACTTGTTGTAATCGGCAAAATAGAAAAGCCTTCATAGCATGAAACATTTTTAACGGGAACTATTTTGAATTCAGTTATGTAACATATTCATCACAAAGGACAGTGACATCATGTTAGGTAAGAATGCCCGAAAAATTGCTTGATTGGGTCGTCTTTGCTTCTTTACTATCCTTCAAATTCACTTGATTGTCACAAGTGATTTTGGATTAGGAAAATTGCTAGATGCAGAAGGCCTTGCTTCCTCGGTATGAATTTCTATTGCGGCAAAATGAACCTCTTACTTACATGCAAGTTTCGACCATCTATTGTCACCTAACAATCGATTCAGCATATCTATTTAGCAAGAGAGAAATCCCTTCCCCCTCAAAGACCGAGAAAACCTAAAAGTTTCATTTATTTCGGTCATAGGTACTAAAATGTTGTGGTGGTCATCTTCCTTTTTATTAAAAAAAATATAGTGGTATTCATCATATTACAAAGCTCCTGTCGCCATAGCACCTAGCTTAATGCATTTGACAAAAAAATGCCGTGTTGTACAACTAATCCTTAATTTTGGAAAAAATTTCATGTAATAGGTATCTGGCACACTAAACGACTTGTGCACTGAGCTCCTTGCCGGCATACCCTATGGCTATAAATATGATATATGGTCGCTTGGTAAGAAATAAGAATGTTGATGAAGCAATGTATTTCAGCTCTTTACATCATGTCCCTAATACTAACACTTTAATGTGATTTTAGGATACTATATGTTTGACATTGTTGTACATCAACCCCCGTTTAAAGCTTCTGTAAGTTGATTTTTCAGCTATCTGAACTTCATAAACAATGCCTCGAAAAGTTATACTTGTTACGCAAAAAAAAAAGAGAAGTTCTTTATCCAGATATCTTCTAAATCCAACAGGACAAAACTAGACTTTTCAACAAAATAAACCGGGGTTTGTTCTCACCACTTCCTATTATATACTCCTCCACCTTGTAAGTATCTTCCTTCTCAGCACGCCACAAGTATAACAAATCAGTCATTTGACAAAGCGGATATAATTCTTGCAGGAAACAGATAATAAAAAGTCTTATTTTCCTTTTTTGTCCGTTTAAAAGTGAATGTTTCTTTCCTTTTACAACAACTCCTAAATTCTAACTTTCTACGTGGCATGTTTAAAGATCACAAACTTAATTTACATTTTGATACATTCTGCATACCTTTATTTTAAGACCATAAGATTCAAAAGTCTTCTTTTCTTTCTTAAACTTCGTGCCAAATCAAAACTAGAAAAAAAAATGAAACGGAGGGAGTATTAAATTGAGATTCATCTTCATATATTTTTTTACCTCTACTTATAGGCTGCCGAGCTGTTGAGACATCAACATTTGCAACCATACCTCCTCTTGTGTCACAACCCTTTATCTGTGTTTCTTTCTGTGAAGTCCCCGAGCAGTGCGAAAGAGAAAACACGACCATCACCTTGAAAATCTATCAGTATGAGAGGTAGCAGAGATATACAGTTGAAGCTAAAAGAGAATAGAATTGTCCTTTACTTTGACGAAAGTGATAACATTCATCCAAGAAACTTATCTGACAATTATAACACGTTCCGAGCCAAACTTGACACTAAGAGAGTCGATCCAACAAGCTACTCGGTTAGGATCTCTCAATATAGTGAGGATTCTAAAAGTGGGGAGATGAGTGAGAAAGTTGTTTACAATGGATATGATCAACAGGAGACTATCTCACAAACAGAAACTACGATCACTCCAAGCTCGTCAAGTTCAAGGGAAAAAATATGGTTCGAGGAACAAGAGCATGTTTCTCCGGAGCATGTTAGTCGATTTGATGAGGGTGCTACGAACAATAACAAGACAAAAGAGCTTGAGGTGTTGAGCAGTCCACTAGACCATGAGGAAGCAGATATAGTGGAATGTATCTCCGCAAAACCTAGAAGAATGACATAGTCTGATTGAAGATTCAACGATAAAACATGATCCTTCGATGAAGAAAGCACTTTATCTAATTCACAGTCGGCAAAACTAGATCCGGAGGAAGCACCAAGATGCTGTGCTGCTGAAACTGAAAATGGTAGCGAGTGTAGAGAAGTTGCTATTGACTGCTTGTCAACTGAAAGCGATGGTTCACTTCTACATAAAGACAAGATAGAAAAGTAAGCAACCGTGGTTTATGACACCAAACAGGTTAAGAAAGATGCTCTTCGAGCGCTGGATGATAAGGTTTCATAGCTCAAGTAACTAGCTGCATTAGCTAGTAAGGAGGACAAAGACGACTGGATTAATCCCACTGAACAAAGAGCTGAAGCTTTAGAGTCTCTTTTGGAGGTTTTTGCGCGACTACTTAAGCAGGAAAAAATTGATGAGCTTGCTGGTGTGCTGAAACTATTCGAGGATGATGGAATGTCGTCTAGAGAAACAACAATCAGGTTGACAAAAAGTCTCATGACTGCACAAAAGTTGTCCAAGGGGCCGTGATATTGCACAAAACCTGTCTTTTAACCTATAGATTGAGCCTCTGTCTTATGTAAATCATCAAGTATTGTTGGACTAAACTATTCCTCGAGGCTTAACGTGGTTGAGCATCCCTTAGTTTTGATTCTATTGTTGTAGGACAGTTGATGGAGCTGTGAAGATTATATATAATGTACTTTTAAAGTTGATTTCTACTTTATGATGATACTTACCACATTTTCTACTGTTAGTTTTTTCTCCAAAACTACCTGCAGACAAAGATTATACATTTCTTCAGCTTCTTAGATATGATTGTGTTATTATCGGAGTCAATTTCTAATATAGTCACTCAACTAATAGTATTATCTCAGAAAGTCACGTTCTGAGAATCAAGAAGAAAGATGATTTTCTGAGATAATAACTATTAGCTGAGTGACTATCTAAGAGGTCAGCACGATACTATAGTTGTCTTATAAAAAAAAGTATCAACAATCAAACTGTTCCTTTAAATATTCCATTCCTCCAACCTAAAGCCTCCTGTGAAATGAATTTAATATTTTTAAAAATATTTTTTTATTTTTTATACTATTATTATAGTTTCCCTCATGCACATTTTGCCAATTTATAATAATTCTATCTTGATTGTCATAATTTATTTGTATGATGTTACTTTACAATACTTTTCCTTGTCCCGTTCAAAGTTATCTCGCTCCCTTTCCCTGTCAGATATCCTACCACTATCACGTTCATGAGACTTTAGTCTTCCTTGATCCTTACTCTTGATAAAATTTATTGTCCTTTATCTGTGACATTTATTTTTCTTTCATGTCATTGATTTGTTTTTTCTATTTATACTTTACTGTTTATGGCCGTTGACTGGTGTACACTGTATTTGAAAGTTTGCATCTGAAGTTTTCTTGGTATTGATATCCTCACTTTAGGATGTTATTTATTGAGACAATGGTAACTTCCGTGTTATGTTTGTTAAATTTGGTGTTCTGTGACTCACTCTCACTGTTGTCGAGTGACTAAACATTTAATCATAAGCTGATAGTCTAATGATCTGTGTTTATGTTGACATATCACAGAACATGGGCTAGCCATTAAAGATGAACTTCTGGTGAAGAGAGAGTTGAGAAAGGATAAACGTAAGGTTGTGAATGGTGGGAAAGCAAATAGGAGTGTGTCATCTGTGTTGACCTACTTAAAAAAATGAAAAGGTCGGGTTGTTAACTTTACTGTTTTGTGATGGTTGTTGAAGACTAGCTTCTTGAAGAGCTCTACGAGAGGTGCATTGCATCATCTTGATATTTGTTGGAAACTAAGTATTCGGTGCGGGATTTAATAAGTGCAGAAACTAAAAATAAAAATAGAGGAAATTGTTTTGTTGTGTATTTTCATTTTTGTGGTAATACATGTGAAGTGGAAGTACGTTGAAGCTGAGGTCGATATTATTCAATACTCGAAAGATTAGCAGAATATAGTTTGTTGTGGAGTGAACTTCAGATCACGGTTCTTCTAAAAGTATTAAACATTCATCAAGACAAAGTAAAATGGACATTTTCTACTCATGTTTAGAGTTTGTAAAAAATATGCTTGTTATACTACTTGTTCAGACATACAATATTTTCTTATTTGATGTTGCTGCATTGAAATTTGGAAAACAAATTACACGGCTGACTTGTTAATGTAGGATATCATATCATGTGTTATGTCGGAAATGCACTCCTATCAATGTACTGTAAGTGTGAAGTATTAACGAGGCACATGACGCAATATAGGAAATAGCAGAGAAGGATGTTGTCTCTTGGGTAGCTCACTGTCTCAATCAATTTTCAGTTCTAAACAAAAGAAGTTTGATTTTTGTAGTTGTGTTTGTTACTTTTTCCAATTGTAAGATGATATATGTGGAAAATGGGGTCCCTCTAAATTCTTGTTTTCTTTAACTTTAGCTTTAAAGATCCAATTTTTACTCGAGAAATCATAGTAATATGAACAATGAGTTGTCGAAGAAAACTGGTTTACTTATGTAGAACCAACCAAAAAGAATAAATTGCTCTCTGTGGTTTAAATTAATTTTGATACTGTAAAAATAAAAGGCTGAAAGTTTAAATTTTGATTGAACTGGTAAGACTTTTACTTTAAAAAAACAAATTCTAAAAAAAAGTATTAATATATTTAAAATCAAGTGGGTCCAATAAGGGAAAAAAGGTAATTGTGCCTTTAAAAAATTTCCAAATAAGGAAAGACGACATTTATTTTGGGACGGACAAAAAAGGAAATGGCGACACATAATTTGGGTCGGAGGTAGTAATAGATTTTTGCATATGCATCCATTTAGGCTTATTGGGTTTCCTTTCAAATTGTTCTTACATTTCAACCATTTGTCATTTTGTGCTTGTAAAGTTCTAATTCAAACAGATGTTCACGAAGGGATTGTTCTTAATATTCATAAATGCAAAAGCGCAAGTACAATAAGTCGAATCAAATGTAGAATCAATCATTTGTACAAAATACTTTGCTTGACATTATTGAGTCTAAGAGTTATCACATGAGAACAACACTGATAGGCTTGCAACAAAGTTTCAAAAAGATGAGCTACTAACAGTTCCATCCAAATTTAGCTAGAACTGTAGATGTCTAAAACAACTTCATCTACTAATTATTGGAGAATATGCCTAGCAACTTCAGTGCCACATTCATATTCTTCAATCTCGAAGTCTGTACAGCTACCCAAAGAATGGCTCATATCTCATTCTATTAGCTCGTCTGGGATCAAACCAACAAATTCTGTCCACTCTTCGACCTCATCAATAATATCAGCAATCAGAATCTCTTTGGTCATACTTGATGGTAGTTTGGTACAGGTTCTGAAACCAGAATCAGAGATTGGAGAAAATTTTGAG
Organism: Capsicum pubescens; assembly: GCA_030864215.1. Lineage (NCBI taxonomy): Eukaryota > Viridiplantae > Streptophyta > Magnoliopsida > Solanales > Solanaceae > Capsicum > Capsicum pubescens. Next base: position 41,350,795 of record CM061546.1, read on the forward strand.
TCTAGGTACTCTAATAGACAATCAAAGGCAAATCCTTTAAGCTGATTTATCTGTTTTGGGTCATTACAGCTAAGCAACTCACCGAAAGCCATCCACAGAAAACACGAAAACATTTCATGTTCATTGAGGAGAAAATGGCTCACAGAGAACCCATCCTCTACAGGTAGATCCTGCTGTTGAGGTGTAGTTCCAAATATGAGTTCAGTATTAAAAATGACCTATTTTGCGTAGCTGAGTTTGCTTTTTTTTAACTGATCAATCTTGCTTAGCACTCCAGAAATGTTATAAATACATTCTCTGCAACTCCTCCTGGTCGATAATGAGGTCTCACAATCCGAAAGATCTCTATCAGGTTATGGAAAGAGTGGTTCATCATCAATAGAGTCCACTGATTGACTAAACACTTTGTCCTCAGGAAGAAAACAAGCATCATATTTATTAGAAGCATGGATGCATGAAATCCAAGTTCAGAGTTGTCTTATTTTTTAATTTATGTATTTAAGGGAAAGAAAGGAAGTATGCAAATAGTAAAATTTTGAATTGGGGACCATACTTGAGCTACTATTGGGACTGCTGGAGAGGTAGTTGTCAGTTGAAAAGGCAGCTTCAAGAACACATCCTGAACTATGGTGATCAAGTGAATTCCCAACTAAATCTGCTTCATCTTCCAAAGGAGAGAAATATCTAGTAGGATAAGTGAGAGCACATTTAGCTCTAAACCTTTGTAAACCCGGTTCTAAACTCTTTATTTCGGCAATCTCAAAATCCATATCTTCTTTATCAGACCCGCCAGGTCGAGCACCAAGTTTGTCTGCCACATTGCTCGAATTTTCAGAAGCTGAAACCTTTTGGGGCTTACTTCCTGATCCTGCTGGCAGCGATTCCAAACCCATGAGCCTAGCAACGAAACTTGGAGCTTTCACTTCGTGCTTTCTTTCAAAATGTGTTTTGGTCACTCCATTATTCTTTACACTTGATAAACCCCCACTGTTCTCATCAGCAATCTACATTGTTCATACAAGAACCGAAAACAATAAAAACAAAAACATTCCTATCAGGCTAACATTTGAGACAATAGAAGAAAAAGAAAGCTAAATGTGGGAGTATAGTTCAAGAAATAAGTACCAAACGAAGCTTTGGCTGCTTCTCATCCCCTCCAAACTTTTTTGAAGCTTGATTCAAGCAAGCTATGAGAATGCAGCACAAAAAAAGAAATAATTTAGCCCTCTAGCTAGAATCACCTTTAAGAAATTAACCATTCTGCTTTAAAATTGAGTGAAATGTAATAGTAGTTAACATGGTGAAAGCAGTTTCTTTGGAAACAGCTTCATGGCAAATCTACGGTTCCGATCAAAGAGCTGAAAGAAAATGCCCACACAAGCACAAGGCCTTTGAGGTTGTCTCTCAGTAATAGCAGCTAAACTATCCTTCATTTCTCTAGCTGAGCTATCATTCATCCTTCAAAATCCTCTCTTAAATTTCTTCACCTTTTCTCCCACTCTGCTGAATGTGATTCACACACTTTGTCCTACCAATAAGATTCTATCAAACATTATCTTCACATTAATTTGGAAAGAATTAAACAAAAGATCCCCGCTGGCCCCTCTGCCCACCACATCACTCACCCTCCTTGGCCCAAAAAAAGAAAATGGGGAAAAAGAACTTACATTTTCATGCAAGAAACAAAGCAAAAACCCAACAAAATATCAGAAAGAAAGTAGAAAATAGCTATGAAAAGTAAAACCCTGAGTTGTGTTCAATTATGACAAAACTTTCACAAGAAACCACAGTCAAACAAAGTAAACACAGAACAAGAATATACAAACAGCAATACCCAGAATGTCATCAACTTACACCAAATATGCTATTGTTCTAGAAAACAGCTAGAACTGGTTATAGTACACTCTAGTAAGCTATTCTTTTCTTTTTTTAATCTTCTTTTTGACAGTGAAAAAAGAAAAATCATAATTATTTTTAATTAGTTCCTACAGACATGCTTTCTATGCTTTGCTATCACAAATGCTACAGAATAAGAAAAGAATGCGTCGATAGAGACTAACCGATTAGGCACCAAACAATAATAATAGAACCCAAAGCAATTGCAGCAAGGACAAGACCGAATGTTTTTCTAAATCCAAAGTGCCAAAGAACTTCAAAGTACTTTTAAGAGAAAATAGAGGGAGTAATAGCGGAGGTGAAGTTTGTCCTATTAGAGAAAGTGAATGGTGAGTTTATATAGTGAGGAGGGCCGTCCACAATCCCAAATAATGAAGGAATAATAAGTAGCTCCCTCTTGCAAACTCAAAGAACCCGAAAAACCAATTCATCTAACAAAGAACTAGCTTAGTACTTATGTAGAACCTAAAACTTAGCTAACCATAATTCAGCAGATAAGAAAGAAATTAAAGGTATAACCAAATTCGCACAACAAAGTTTAAGGATGTTTTTGTGACTAGATCACATCACAAGCAAAATCAGTCCACTAAATCTCACAAAAGCTTGTTGCTCGGACTCTTCAAAAATTCCCCAGGGTGCATGTCGGATCCTCCAAAAATAGTGCAAATTCATATGATCTGACACAGGTACAACAACATTTTAAATAGTCCTAGTAGCATAGCACAGAAGTACAGAATTCAACAACGACAATATTAAAGCATAAGAGCTCTTGGCATTTTATATTGGGGTAGACTAAAGCTATAGCTTTTCCTAACGTTTCAGCAGAACTCAATAGCTTCAGCTCAAACTCTGTATTTGTGTTTAATATATATAAATAATTAATAGAAAACCCACTAAGCTGCGGTTTTTTCACCTTTAATGCATAAAAACTAAACTTCCTTTCATCAATTCAAAAAATAAATAAAAAAAATACCACAACCCTTATAATTAAACACTATAACATGCAAATACACAAAGACTATATTATTAGTCCAAAATCAAATAAATTACAAAAATATTGAACAAATAGAGAAAAAAGAACCTATGTTTGAACTTTGACATGCAAATAAACATGCATAATTATAGACCTCGATGAAAAAAGAAAAGAAAAGAAAAGAAAAGAAAACAATTGAATTTATTAGAAATTTATCAAAACAAAATATTAATAAGAAAATTAGACAAGACCTTAGGAATTTATTAGTCATGAATGTACAAATAACATACCTTAATAGAAGAATTGGAGAAATTGAAAGGTGAATTTTATTTTATTTTTATTTTGTTTTTGGTCCAAGATTTTTAAGATGATTAAGGAGGAGCTCCAAAAGGAAAGAAAATGAAAATGATACTACTTTCCTTTTTTAGGTGTTTCAAAAATCAAAACAGACAAACCTCCTTCTAAATTTAGAAATACTTGATTAAATTTTAATTTGATGTACATAGATCTTATATCTATCTCAAAGGTAGAAATATTATTTCGATATACGAAGGTTCAAGAAAAAGAGGTACTAATAGGTAAAAAAATATTGGATAGTAATAAAAATATATATAGTAACAGAATATATAGTAACGTTAATAAGATAACATGATTGTTGAAATACAAGATACAAATAATATCAGAAATTGAAGGACCGAAAACTACATAAGCAATAATGTAACTACTAATGTAGACATTAAACAAGACACACACTGCTAACAGTACACACACTGCTATCAGTTAGGTTCAACATTTATTCTTTTAACATAATTTTATGGCACTTGATTGTTATTTTTTTATGTTACGTTTATTTTGTTCATGCTCCAAATTCTATAAATTCTAGGCCTCGTTAGGCCATGAAAATTATAATTTTCTGGAGTTGAAGTTGAAGTTGTGTATGCTTGACCATGAATACAAATTGGAGGTGTTTTTGAAATTTTTGTGAGAGAATTAAAAGTTTACTTGTTTTCACTTTTTCAAATAAAATTCTAAATTGTATTTGGAATTCCCATGGTGTTAAACAATCTCACAATGAATTTAGTAAAGGAATATGTAATCTCTTTACATGACAAACTTACGACATATCGCCACAATATAGTACATATTCTTATAATATTCTGGTGAATGAACTTTTTTTAATCCGGTATCCACGTTGAGACTCCAACTAGCCATATTCGCGTTATATAAGGTCTATTTAAAGGAAATAACTCCCTAACATAATTCTTTATATCCAGAACGCGAATTCGAGACCATTACAGATGGAGGAACTCTTATTGATCCCTCCACAATACTTGTTATTCAATGAATGATCTTTCCATAAATCTCTAATATTATAAATATTCTTGTGTAACATCTCAAACCCATGTTACACCATCCTAGTACTTTACCTTGTATTGATAACAAGACAACAAGTTTGAAGCAACATGGGCAAACATAAGTTCAGATGGGCTATGTAGGATGCATTGATTGATTTAATTTGTGTCTATTCTAAGCAATCCAACCCATAAGTTCATAGGTTACATATTTTTTTGCTTTTTCACTCTTCATCAACTAAAATGGCATATTATTAGCATAAGTTTTTGGACCTCTTATTTAGTTGGCACAAGATTCCATCTCTATTTATGGAAAATTTGGACCCACATTAAGGCCCGTTTGGTCATGAAAATTATAATTTTTCGAAATTGGAGTTCGAGTTGAAGTTGAAGTAGGGGTTGTATTTGACCATGGATATAAATTAAGAGAAAATACATAAAGTACCCCCTGATCTTGTTCGACTTTTTCAAAAAAGACACATAAACTATACTTTCGGCCTATTACCCCACGGAATCTTACTAAAATCGTTGTAAATACACCATTTTGACGAAAATTTCAGCATTCCTCTTTTTTTTAAAAGCGCGCATTTGGCACTTTCTCCTTCTTCTTCTAGTTCACTGGTCTTTCCTTCTTCTCTTTCATTACTTCTTACACTGTTGTTGATCTTAAATTGAATTATTTGCTAAAGTACGCCTCAATTGTTCTCCCTATTAAATTAAATTCCAAAAAAGAAAGATTTCATTCAATTGAGGAATGCGGAGAACAAGTTTTTGGAGATGGAAAAGATGTGATTCCACCGATAACAAATTGGTATATTGATTACTATTTCAATAGTGGAATTGAAAACAGTTTTACTAATCGTTTTGCCTACATTAGCATATTTTCCAACAAAAAATTAATTTTTCATATTGGGTTTATCATCGAAAAATACCTTCTCGACGGAAAAAATGGTGGCTACCGTATCATATCTTTTTTACCCTTTTTTAAACTCTTTATCATTCTTCAATTCAAGATGAACATAAGAATAATGTTGCAGACCGTTGGTGGATCTCAAATTGTGGAAAGCTCTCAGGAAAAGCATAAACCTCACAATAGGGATAGACAACACGATCCCAAGCACAATTGTGCTCTCCTTCCGATTTCTGTGTGTGTAGTATCGGCATGTGAGTGTGTGTTTTTCACTGAGTTGTTGTGTGTGCGTGAATGGAGTATTGTGTGAAGTTGTGAGAGTGTGTGAAGGGAGTATTGGAAAGATGAGGAAGACATCAATGGAGAAGAAGGTATTTTTAAATTTTTGGATAAATAATTTATACGTGGCAACTTTTTATTGGCAATTTAAGTCAAATTTTAACCATTCACGCGCCTGGTGTGCATGTCTACATGCATAGGCAGAATTTAAGTGAAAATGGTGTATTTACAACGAATTAAGTAAGAATCGTGGGGTAATAGGTTGAAAGTAAAATTTAGGTGTCTTTTTTAAAAAGTCAGACAAGATCATGGGATACTTTATATATTTTCTCATAAATTAAAGTTGCTTTTGAAATATTGTGAGAGAAGTAAAAGTTACAAATACAATATTTCAGAATTGTATTTAGAATTTTCTTGGCCAAACAAATCTTGTTTTCAGTTTTTTCACTAAAGTGAAATAATTTTTTGAAAAAATATAAATAATTTTCATATCCAAATGGCTACTAATTGTTGAGATGCCAAAAAGAACTCAACTTCCTTCGTTTTTAAATAAGTGGTTTTTATTTTAGGCCTTCGTTAAGGAACTACTCACTTCTAGAAAGTAAAAATTATTTTACTAATTTGTCTTTAATAAATATATTGAAAAGAATATAACTTTTTAGTAGTTTTGGAGTTTTGCAATACAAAAAAAAATTATAGGAAAGGTAAATTGAAAAAACATCATCAATGATTTCTTGATTATCTAAAATATTATTTATTTAGGTATATAACAAAAGAACTAAACAATCAATTATTTTTGGATTTGAATGAAAAAACAAAAACAAGTTGGTAATAAGTAGGGACAATCCATTATCATACTCCCTCCGTTTCAAACTGAGATGACACATTGATTAAAAAAATAATTAATAATATGGATAGTTTACCATAATACTCCTATTCAATGATGTTTACATTTTAATTTGAAAACAAAAGTAATTAATGAAAAGGGTAAAACATGAAAAAAAAAATTCTTTTCTTGATTAATGAAAAAAGATAAATAAAATTTAAAATCAAATTAGAAAATTTAGAACGGAGGGAGTATATCTTTTCGATTGTATTATATGGCTCCCTATTCAATATTCTTAACCAATTACACAAAATTGGTATAAACTTAAATTCAAAAATTAATAATTGAGGTGAAAATTGTTCAAAACTTTAATATGAGCAGAAGACCAACTAGTATTTTATAGTACATAATTAATGCAGAAATCAGACACCTGATAATACAGGCGAAGTTAGGATTTCTGCTGAAGGAGTTCAAAATATAAAAAAAAAATCACCGAAGGAGGTTTAACATCTATAATATATACATAAAAATTATTTTAATCATATGTTAATAATATATCCTATTACTACTTTGGCTCCGCCTCTGCCTGATAATTGAAGCATGGATAGTATAATATAATGTTTAACATATGAGAAATAAGAATTGAGAGAAGTCTAGCTCTAGTATCACGACAAAAAAAAATGAACCTTGAATCTAATTAAACTTAAAAACTAATAGCAAGATAAGAACTGTCCTACACCATCATATAACGAAACAATGTATAGATATGGGATATCTTACATAGCTTTTTTTAAACATTGTTTGTGTAATTTACCCCATCTTGCGAGAATACACTGGATATATTATTGTTGTATTGTTTATGAAATTTATCATAATTATTATCACAGAATTGTATACCTTAATTTTAAAATAACTAGTTTCACTTAATTATGTTAAGCTCTCTATTAATAATTCTCTTTTAGTTGATTTGATATAGCATAAAAGTTATGTTATTTACGTGATTCTTTTCATGATTTTCTTTGTTTAGAATCATATTTCGTAAAATCAAATTAAAGTGAGTTGTTGCCTGAATGAGAGAATAAAATTAAAAGGATACAACAAGTTACGAAAAATCCAATTATATTTTATGTGAGTTTATAAATTTATAGATAGTGCTTTCTCTTAAAGAAGTTCTATATAATAGACTACATATATAATTATTAAATACATATGGGTTATTCTGTAATTAGTTATTCTTCAGTTCTCTATATATACAGCTGTAACCCCTTCAATATTAATGAGATCAATTAATTATTAAATCTGTATCATGGTATCAAAGCTAGGGTTTCTTCTTCCGCCCAAACCCTAATCTCTCCTCTTTTCCGACGTGTGTGCGCCGCCGCCACCGTCTACACCACGCCGCACGGCCTCCCTCCTCCGCCGTAGGTCGGCGCCATGGACAAGGTTATTGATCCTCTGTCAAAATTACCGTCTGGAGTAAAATTACTGCTCAGGAATCTCCACAATCTCATCCCCGAAAAATTATCTGACAACAACTACCCGGCCTGGGCACTTAACGTCCGCACCGCCCTCGCAGCCAACTTGCTGCTCGGATGGATTGACGGTGCGGAGAAGCCGCAGCCCGAGACAGCCGAGAAGGACGGCGTCAAGCTCCCAAATCCCGACTACCTTCCGTGGATGATCGTAGACACTCAGATCCGAGCCTGTCTTCTCGCAGTTATTAGCCCCTCTGTGCACAAACACGCCCGGGGTTTTCTCACATCGGCTTCACTTTGGGACGCACTAGCCACAAGGTACAACTCTGTGTCCACGGCTCATATTTTTCAGTTGCGTGACAAATTGCATACTCTTCGGAAGGGAACGAAGACGATGACTCAATACCTTGATGATGTGGCCTCTATTCTGTCTGACCTAGATGCTGTGAACGAGATTATTCCTGAACGAGACGTGGTGAATGCCGTGATACGTGGTCTTCCGGCTGGCTATTCCTCTCTCAAACAGCATATTCGCCTCTCGCCTGTCGAAATCACTCTGAATCAACTGTCTGGATGGCTTAATGCAGAAGAATTGAATCTAGACATGGAACACAAATTACTGCTCGGAGAAGCCAGTTCCACCCCTGGCATCACGGCTCTTTACTCGACTGGCAGCGGAGGCTCGGCCAGGGGTCGCGGTGACGATCGCCGTAACCAAGGGCGAGGCAGCGGCGGCGGTGACCGTCGAAACACCGGGCAGTAAGGCAGAGGCGGGCCTCCACCGAGGGACGGCTTCCAGTCAGGCCGCGGACAGGGACGAGGAAACCAGCGGATGCCCACACGAGATCTTCCGACGTGCCAAATTTGTGCTAAACGGGGCCATTCTGCGGCTAATTGCTGGTATCGTTATGATGACTCGCAGAATGTAAATAGCCAGTCCGGAGGATCAAGGGCGATGCATGCGTCCACAAACGCTCAATCTGGCGATTGGTATCTAGACACAGGTGCTAACACCCATGTGACGTCGGATTATTCACAACTTCAAGCTCCTCATCCGTATCATGGCTCAGAAACTATTACAGTAGGCAATGGTCAATCCCTTCCCATCACAAACACCGGCTCTGGGTATGTCTATACCCCAAATGGTAAATTTCATCTCTCAACCCTTCACCACGTCCCTTCCCTCACATCCAATCTTTTATCTGTTTATCGCTTTACTAAAGAAAATAACTGCACCCTCATTTTTAATGACACCAATTTCCAGATAGTGGACAATACCACGAACCGGGTGCGGTACACGGGCCGCTGTGAGCATGGGCTATACACTCTTCCATCCAGGTCTCCGTCTGTTGTGAGTCAAGCCATTCTCTCGTCAACCTGGCATCGCCGTCTTGGGCACCCATCATCCGCCATCACCAAATCCATTTTATCTTCCTTAGGTTTTAATTTTTCAGAAAAATTACATTGCGAGTCCTGTTCAGTGTCTAAATCTTGTCGTTTACCTTTTTCACTGTCTGAACACAAGGCCACTGCGCCATTTCAATTAATTCATTCTGATGTTTGGGGTCCAACCTCAGTTCCTTCTGTTCAAGGTTTTCATTATTATATCTGTTTTGTTGATGATTACAGTAAATTCACTTGGCTTTATCCTCTGAAATTTAAATCCGAAGCTTATACTATTTTTGTAAACTTTGACCGAATGGTTCAAAATCAATTTAATGCCAAAATCAAAATTTTTCGAAGTGACAATGGCAAAGAATTTGTCAACAATGCATTTGGTGTTTTTCTTCAAAATCTAGGGGCTCTTCATCACACTTCATGTCCATATACCCCTGAACAAAATGGCGTTGCTGAGCGCAAACACCGTCACCTAATAGAAACAGTTGTTGCGCTCCTCCATGATTCCACCTTACCTGTTTCCTTTTGGGTTGATGCCCTTGCTACTGCCAACTACCTCATAAATCGCATGCCCACTCACACTCTCTCCAACTCCACTCCATATGCCCGTCTCTACAATCATCCACCCGACTATATCCATCTCCGCCCGTTTGGGTGTCTAGTTTATCCCTGGTTGCGTCCGCACACTCAACATAAACTTCAACCTCGGTCCACCCCTTGTGTCTTTCTAGGCTATCATCCCACTATCAAAGGTTACAAATGTTTCGATCCTGTATCTCAGAAAACATATGTTTCCCGTCATGTTCGTTTTGTGGAGGAACAATTTCCTTACACAAGTCTTTCCTCTACTCCATACTCCCCCAATCCACTTGGCGTTGTGCCATTATTTCCGTCCTTTTCTCACGCTCATGCTCCGGCTCACTCGGCACCTAACCCGGTACCCCACTACACCACTACCCACCCGAAACCCCAAACCTCCCACCCGAACACCCAGCCGACTGCCACACAACCCACCACTTCCCTACATCATACTCCTAACACACATACAGCCACCCCATCCACCGCTGCACATCCCAGCTCCCACGGCAGCCCCACCCAACCCCCGCCCACGCATCATACAACTCCACCACCCCTTCCTAATCACCCTCCACTCAACACTCATCCTATGACAACCCGAGCCAAGGCCGGTACCTTCAAACCCAAAGCCTACCACACTCAAATACCCTTTGATGCACATCCCACAACTGAGCCTACTACCTACAACCAAGCCTCCAAAAATAGTTTCTGGTGCCAAGCTATGGATGAGGAATTTCAGGCTCTGAATGAACAACGTACATGGGATTTGGTACCTCTGCCTAGTAACCGAAAGTCTATTGGGTGCAAATGGGTGTTTCGCATCAAACGAAATTCAGATGGATCTCTTTCTCGCTATAAAGCACGTCTGGTTGCAAAAGGGTATCATCAGGAGTATGGTGTGGATTATAAGGAGACCTTCAGCCCTGTTGTTAAGCAACAGACTATTCGTCTGGTCTTGTCTCTTGCTCTTCACTATGATTGGCCGCTTCATCAGCTAGACGTCAGCAATGCCTTTCTTCATGGTCATCTTGAGGAAGAAATCTATATGGTTCAGCCACCGGGATATGTTAATCCCAACCGTCCTCACTATGTTTGCAAGTTTCGCAAATCACTGTATGGCCTGAAACAGGCCCCTCGTGCCTGGTACACACGTCTCTCTACTTTTCTGCAGGGTCTTGGTTTTCGCACCTACCATCATGACAACAGCCTCTTCACCCTTCACTGTTCTCGAGGGACAGTCATCATTCTTATCTATGTGGATGATATTGTTATTACAGGCAGCTCGTCATCACTCATCACTGAAATTACTGAAGCTATGCATCGTGACTTCAAACTTAAGGACCTCGGTCCTCTGGAGTTCTTTCTTGGCCTCGAACTCATCCGCAAATCGGGAACCATATTGATGCATCAGACAAAATATACCCTTGAACTTCTAAATCGGGCTGGAATGATAGACTGCAAACCCGCGGTCACTCCCATGGCAGTCCGCCAATACCCAGGGCCGAATACTCCCTTTGCCGATCCTACACTATATCGGAGCCTCGTCGGTGGACTTCATTATCTTGCTGTTACTCGTCCGGACATCCAATATGCAGTCAATCGAGTCTCCCAATCAATGCATGCTCCCACAGAACAACACTTTCAGGCCTTGAAACGCATTCTGCGCTATCTTCAAGGTACTCTTCACTGTGGAATTTTATTTCAAAAGGGCTCGTTTGATATATCTGTTTTTTCTGATTCGGATTGGGCTAACGACAAAGATGATCGAAAGTCCACTACTGGATATATTGTTATGATGGGACCGAATCTGATTTCCTGGTGCACCAAGAAGCAAACGCGAGTGTCCCGTTCCTCCACAGAAGCATAATATCGTGCCATGGCTGCGGGTGTTGCTGAAGCCATGTGGTTACGATATCTTACGGATGCACTTGGCATTCCCCCGACGAAACCACAGATTTATTGTGACAATCAGTCCACTATTTGTGTTACCAAAAATCCAGTCCTTCATGATCGTATGAAGCATGTTGGGTCTGACTGTCACTTTGTTCGCGATGAGGTACTTGCAGGAGCGATGGCCACGCACTATGTCCCATCTACTGATCAGCTTGCTGATATTCTCACCAAGCCTCTTCCGTTACAGCCTTTTCAGTCTCTCTGCTCCAAGTTGCCCCTCGTTACCGCTGATCAGCTTGCGGGGGGATAATAGACTACATATATAATTATTAAATACATCTGGGTTATTTTGTAATTAGTTATTCTTCAGTTCTCTATATATACAGCTGTAACCCCTTCAATATTAATGAGATCAATTAATTATTAAATCTGTATCACTATATAGCGTGAATCTAAATTCAAGTCCTCGTTGTAAGGAAAGCTTCAACATGGAGCGCTTCTCTTTCGATATACAAACAGTCCATAGTGCGTAATCGCGAATTCAAATGAGTCGATTAGTAAAACTAATTGAAAAAAGGAAAAAAAAAGTGAGTTATTTATTTATTTATTTATCTTTCGAAAAAGGGCCTAAAATGCCCTCCAACTATCTAAAATAGCGCAAAAATGCCCTTCATCTACCTATTGGGCCTAAAATGTCCTTCAACTATTGTTTGTACTCATCATTGTGCATTCATAATATATTGTGACAAGCCTTGTCTTCTAGTAGGATAAAAATAGAGTTCTTCTCACTTTCATCATAATATTATTCTTTCCAATAATTCAAAGAGAGGAGATGTGCAGTTATCGATGAATACGGAGCGGGTCAACTTTAATTAGATCCGTGTTATTTGTATGGGCGGGTTGGGTTTTGAGATAAAATTAATTAATTTAATTTAATATGAATTGTCCAATAGAAATGTGTCATGTGATAAATAAAGTGGGACGAAAAGGTTGTTGTTAAATAAAAGGACAAAATTGACTAATAGGTAAATGGGAAGAACATTTTATGCCTTTTCCATTATTTTATTTTTTATAAAAATTGTTCAACATTTGATTTATTAAAAATATTTATTCTATTCTAGCATTATCAAGTGGTGGGTCACAAAATACAACTACTGATTTTCATATTTCAGTATCACCTTTTTTAGAAATTGCCCTTTTATCTATTGCACCGACAAAATTTACTTACATATTCTTTTACCTTAGAAAACTAATCAAAAATTAATGTGGATATTAATGAGGTTAATTATTTTGTTGTTGCTATTATGTTAATTGTCCATATCTTTATTTACGTACTTAATTATGAATATGTTTTACTTGAATCGAAGCTCAACCTAAAAGGTCATTTCTCACTTTACACCTGTAATTAGATTGTAGTTCTGCACGGATGCTTATAGTTAGTGGCGGAGCCAACATCTTAATTAAGGGGGTTCAAAATCAAAAAATGTGAACAAAAGAACTAATCGAATGGGGTTCAACATTTGCTATATAAACATAATTTTTTTTTTTAAGTTTGTATATATAGTATAATTTTTCGTCGAAGGAGGTTTGGATGACCCCCCTCACTATTAGCTAGTTTTGTCCCTGCGTATAGCCATATACATCGACCTCCCTAGATCCTACTAGTAAAATTATATTACGTATGTTATTGTAATAACGAGGGAGAGAAAACATTATAATTAGATTACTTTTGCAAGTAATTAAGATTAGCCAACATATAATCTCATGTCAATTTATCACTTAATTGTAGTGTACAATTAATATTCTTGTTTAAGTAATTAATTCTGTTATTATTTTTTAATTTTATTTTTTTATAGTAGGGATTAAATATTTGACTAGTAGCATTTAGGTAGTTGGAATTTTACTTTATTTATCCCTTTTTTTTTTCTTCTTAAAATGGCAATTTAGGCATACCAAAAATATTACATGTTCAATGAGAATTATTGTCAATTAGATGCCAATAAAGTCATCAAATAGCCTAACTAAAGAAAAATAATAAAGACATAATTAAATATTACTTATATAATACCAATTTTAGCACTTTAATAATTAAGTCCAAATTAGTTGAGGATGGTGATAGGTGACATCATGAAAATGACCTACCAAAATATTCCATTCCTCCAACCTCAAGCCTCTTGTGAAACGAATTTAATATTTTTAAAAAAGTTTTTTCTTTTTTATACTATTATTATAGTTTCCCTCATGCACATTTTGCCAATTTATAATAATTCTATCTTGATTGTCATAATTTATTGGTATGATGTTACTTTTCTTATACTTTTCCTTGTCCCATTCAAAGTCGTCTCGCTCCCTTTCCCTGTTAGATATCCTACCACTATCACGTTCATGAGACTTTAGTCTTCCTTGATCCTTACTCTTGATAAAATTTATTGTCCATTATCTGTGACATTTATTTTTCTTTCATGTCATTGATTTGTTTTTTCTATTTATTGAGTTGTGTGAGTTCAAGAACTTGTTCTGTTGAATCCTTGATTGTAATTCTACTGGTGAAGAATGTCTGTCTTAAGTTTTGAGTTGGGTGAGTTCAACAACTTGTTATGTTGAATCTTTTCCACTGTAATTTTTTTGTATAGTGTAATGTGTGCCTAAGTTTTGAGTTGTGTGAGTTCAAGAACTTGTTCTATTGAATCCTTGACTGTATGTCTACTGGTGAAGAATGTTTGTCTTAAGTTTTGAGTTGGGTGAGTTCAAGAACTTGTTATGTTGAATCTTTTTTACTGTTATTTTTCTATATTGTGTAATGTGTGTCTAAGTTTTGAGTTGGGTGAGTTCAAGAACTTGTTCTGTTGAATCCTTGACTGTAATTCTACTGGTGAAGAATGTTTGTCTTACTGAAAGATTGAATATTTAACTTTAGTTTTACAGTAGGAAGTGTATTGTTTGCCTAAGTTTTGAGTTGGGTGAGTTAAAGAATCAGTTCAATTAACAGGAAAAACTGAATTTTTAACCTAAGTTGCCTGGACTCTTCAAAAATGTCATGGGGTGAGTGTTGGATCCTTCAAAAGTAGTGCATTTTCGGAGGACCGGACGCGGGTGCGGCAATACATTTGGAGAGTCTGAGCAACTTAGTTTTTAACTGTAATTTTACTGTGATGTGTAATGTTGTCTAATCCCCAAAGTAGTGGTAAGGTCTGTGGTACACTTTACCCTCCCCAGACTTCTCTCGTGGGATTCATTGGGTATGTTACGGTTGTAGTTGTTGTGTAAGGTTGTCCAAATTTTGAGTTGGGTGGGTTCAAGAACTTGTTTATTCAATTGATAAAAAGATTGAATATTTAACTGTAATTTTATTGTAAAGTGTAATGTGTGCCTAAAATTTGAGTTGGAAGAGTTCATTAACTTTAATGAATAATGTTTGTAGTTTTAGAGGTAGAATGGATACTCAATAAGTAGTTGCAACTTAGCTTGCTTTGTCCCAAATCATTTCAAGATCCCAACTCTCAAAATCTTTTTTTTTCTTGCTGGAATGAAGTAAAGGCTTGTTTTTGTAGTTATTGCAGGGATTTCACTATTGACCCTGTAAAGATTTCCTTAAGTTTTTAAGTTAGGTGATTTCAAGAACCAGTTCAATTGATAGAATGATTGAATCTTTAGCTTTGATTTTATTGCAAAGTGCAGTGTTTGCCTAAGTTTTAAGTTGGATGAGTTCAAGAATCAGTTCAATTAACAGAAAGACTGAAATTTTTCAGTGTAAGTTTTAAGTTGGGTGAGTTCAAGAACCAGTTCAATTAACAGAAAAAATTGAATCTTTAAATGTAATTTTGCTGTGAAGTGTAATATGTGCCTAAGTTTTGAGTTGGGTGAGTTCAAGAATCAGTTCAAATAGCAGAAAGACTGAATCTTTAGCTGTAATTTTGCTGTGAAGTGTAATGTGTGACTAAGTTTTGAGTTGGGTGAGTTCAAGAATCAAAAAGATAGAATCTTTAACTGTAAAGTTATTTTTGAGTTGGTTGAGTTCAGGAACTTGTTAAATTAACAAACAGTTTGAATCTTTTAGTTTTATTGTAGAGTGTAATGTTTGCATATGTTTTGAGTTGGGCGAGTTCAAGAATTTGTTCTGTTGAATCTTTAAGTGTATTTTTACTGCAAAGTTGTAATGTGTGCTTAAGTTTTGAGTTGCGTGAGTTCAACAATTTGTTCTGTTGAATCTTTTTGACTGTAATTTTACTATAAAGTGTAATGTGTTCGTAAATTTTGAGTTGGCTGAGTTCAAGAACCTATTAAATTGATAGAAAGATGGAATCTTTAGCTGTAACGTTATTGTAAAAGTGTAATATGTGCCTAAGTTTTGAGTTGGGTGAGTTCAAGAAACAGTTTGATTAACAGAATGATAGAATCTTTAACTTAAGTTTTATTGTAGTGTAATGTTTGTCTATGTTTTGAGTTGGTGAGTTTTAGAACTTATTCTGTTGAATCTTTGACTATTACTTTACTATAAAGTTGTAATGTTTGCTGAAGTTTTGAGTTGGGTGAGTTCAAGAGCTTGTTTGTTCAATTGATACAAATATCGAATCTTTAGCTGTAATTTTATTGTAAAGTGTACTGTGTGCCTAAGTTGATTTGCGGGTTCCTTTTGGAAACAACCTCTCTACCTCACCTATAAGGTGGAGGTATGGACTGCGTACACTTTACCCTTCCCCAGACCCCACTTTTTTGGGAATATACTTTTTTTTGTTGTTGTTGTTTAATGTGTGCCCAAGTTTTGAGTTGGGTGAGTTCAAGAACTTGTTCTATTGAATCTTTGGCTGTAAGTTTCGAGTTAGGTGAGTTCAAGAACTTGTTCAATTGATAGAAAGATTGAATCTATAGCTGTAAGTTTATTGTAAAGTGTAATGTGTGCCTAAAATTTGAGTTGGAAGAGTTCAAGAACTTGTTCAATTGATAGAAAGATTGAATCTGTAGCTGTAATCTTATTATAAAGTTGAATTTTTTGTTGTTTAGTGGCAGAATGGAGACTCAGAAGTGTGATATGGATAACAAGTTAGAGGATTATGAAGTGATAGAATAGTTGGGAAGAAGAACTGTCGGATCTATATTTCTTGTTCTCTATCGAACTGAGAAGAAGAAGTAAGCTAGTAGTACTTATACTATATTTTTTTTCCAGTCATTTTTTCCTACTTCGGCAATTTGTGTTGGTTTAGATTTGATAATTTCTAGAACAGATTTTCAGATATCTTTGCTCCATGTAGGAATTGAATGACATTTTACTGTATTTGCAAGATTTCTCGTAAGCACTCTTGCAAAAAAATGTTGAATCTGTCATCTGATATACTGATACATTCCTTGGATGTGTCTAATGTCCTGGTAAATTTGCATCATTGGAAATTCCCATGGGAAATGTTCACTGAAGAACAGAAACTAAGGAACTCCAAATGCAGTGTACTTGAGAATAAACCGTTAATGATCCTATTTCTTACGGAAGTGAAGTTGCACTGAATCTGTTGTATATTCTATATCCAAGTTGTTGACTTCTGTAATTATTAAAGAGAGATTATTTTGACTCATCATAATCTCATGAAATCCAATTTTATGGACTTCTTTTTCTTTTCCTTGTTGGTATGTTCTGAAGAAGATACCATTAGCAAAACAGACAGAAAATTCCAAGCGCACGGCACATCAGGAGGTCATTTCAAGTGCTTCTCTTAATTTGTTCCCTGAAAAAGTAGTTAGTTCTATGATTAATTGAAAACCAATAATATTTAGGTCATATTCTTATAAGTTGCTGAATCTGAAGTTGATTGTCGCAAACTTTAGCCACTGATGAAATGCATGGGGAGTCTCATATCTATGATATAATCCAATGTTTAAAATCAGCAATCTAGTCTTGTCTAATTGAATAGTTCTCCTCATAGTTTCGGTAGTGAGCTACATTGTATGAGGTGTTCCATCATAAAGTATTTGATAAACAGATTTTTATTGATGTTCTTCTATTTCAATTGGTCTGCTTCTAAACATCTTGGATTATCACTCTCATACCACATCATTTTCCTTTGCTGTTACCATTTTGACTATTTTATCATACGACTTGAAGCGTGTGTTTCCATGCAAACCTTTTTTCTTCTAAAAGTGTTTAGCATGTTGGACTATGTAAGGAGTGATCATCCTGACCAACGCATTGAGCATCCTATGAATTCTATCGATGGAAACCTTTAGACATCTTCATTGTTATCTGCATGAATGCTGGTTTGCATCTGATGAGCTTAGGTTTTGGAGAAGATTGTTTCAAAAGAATAATATATATGCCCCAAGTGTCTTAACTCAAGGTTTGATTTCGAAGGACCATGCATCCGCAAGACGAGCTTCCAAAAAAAAAAGGACATGAGCTGACAAGTAGGATTGAACTAAAGTAGAAATTTATAACTTTCTCGTTGGAGTCACATGTGAAGTAGTTTTCTTTCCTCTTTACAATAGAAAATAAGAACCAGTATGTACTTCGCACCTATGATTTTCCCTGTATCAATAACTCTACTTTCTCAAAGTGGATAATTTGGATGGGAAGAGGTATACATCTCTCTACCAAATATTCATTTTGATGAATAGGAAGTATGGAATATGGACATGCTTAAATGTCAAGTGAAAGAAGTTATGTCATCAAATAGTTTCTCCAATCTTTCCTTTCGAACCAAGCACACTTAGATACAAAATCTTCAAGTCAGCTTATAATTTATTATATGAAAAGTAATACTTGATGGTAAGATATGCTTGGGGAATATTCTTCTAATCTGATTATAGATGGTTATTTTTCCGTTGGAGGTGAATTTGATAGCTAAACTAAGACATCCATATCTTTTGGAGTACAAAGATGCTTGGGTGGAAAAGGTATCCTATCATCCAGTTTTGTGGTTGCTTGGATCAGAAAGTGCAAAACGTAGCCTTTAGTAGTTGCGATTATTGCTGCATAAGCTGCACCAGAGAAAAAGCTTGACTTTCTTTTTCTTTCAGGGGAGCTGTATATGCATCGTTGCCGATTATTGCGAAGATGAAAATATGTGAGTGATTATCCCTAATTTTGCTAACATTTTAAATGTGTACCTATAAGGAAAGATAAGAATAAAGAAAAAAAGGAGTCACTAAACGAGGGAAGGAAAAACAATAGTTTAAGTAAAATTCTTCATCATTGTCACCAGCTATATTTTATCGTAAAATATGGCTAACCTGTGTCTGTAGAGCACAACCTTTTTCCAAGATCGTGGCTGTTTTCAGCCTGTGTTGTAAGCACGTCCAGGTATCTGGATAATGAAAGACCTTAGATTTCATAAATACTCCCTTGTACCAAGAACGATAGAAGGGGTAATGAGGTTGAAAATAAAGAAATGAATAGGATGATTATAGAACATCTTTTGTGGTGTAATCTGAGGACGGTGACAATTTTTTTTCCCCATGTTCAGGGCGTAGATCATGATGAAGTCTAGAGGAGCACTTTTCCCGTAAGAGGTAGTTAAATGCGATTTTATTACTTATGAAGCTTCTCTGTTCCTTTCCGATAGCTTAAAAAATTACGTTTTTTTATGTTGTTTTTTTCCTACTATTATAGAAATTCTGCAAATGGCTGACTCATCTATTGTTAGCTTTGGAGTATCTTCATTCCAACCGCATTCATCATAGAGACCTCACGGTAAAAACTTGTTGTAATCGATGAAATAGAAAAGTCTTGTTAGCATGAAACATTTTTAACGTGAACTATTTTGAATTCAGTTATGTAACATATTCATCACAAAGGACAACGACGTCAGGTTAGGTAATAATGCCCGAACAATTGCTTGATTGGGTCGTCTTTGCTTCTTTACTATCCTTCAAATTCACTTGATTGTCACAGGTGATTTTGGATTAGGAAAATTGCTAGATGTAGAAGGCCTTGCTTCCTCGGTATGAATTTCTATTGCGGAAAAATGAACCTCTTACTTACATGCAAGTTTCGACCATCTATTATTACCTAACAATCAATTTAGCATATCTATTAAGCAAGAGAGAAATCACTTCCCCCTCCAAGACCGAGAAAACCTAAAAGTTACTTTTATTTTCGGTCATAGGTACTAAAATGTTGTGGTGGTCATCTTCCTTTTTATCAAAAAAAATATTGTGGTATTCATCATATTACAAAGATCTTGTCGTCATAGCACCTAGCTTAATGCATTTGAGAAAAAGACGTCGAGTTGTACAGCTAATCCTTAATTTTGGAACAAATTTCATGTAATAGGTATATGGCACACCAAACGACATATGCCCTGAGCTCCTTGCCGGCGTACCCTATGGCTATAAATCTGATATATGGTCGCTTGGTAAGAAATAAGAATGTTGATGAAGCAATGTATTTCAGCTCTTTACATCATGTCCCTAATACTAACACTTTAATGTGATTTTAGGATACTGTATGTTTGACATTGCTGCACATCAACCCCCATTTAAAGCTTCTATAAGTTGATTTTTCAGCTATCTGAACTTCGTAAACAATACCTCGAAAAGTTATACTTGTTACGCAAAAAAAAAAGAGAAGTTCTTTATCCTGATATCTTCTATATGATATACTAACAATGTAAATCCAACAGGACAAAGCTGGACTTATCAACAAAATAAACCGGGTTTTTTTCTCACCGCTTTCGATTATATACTCCTCCACCTTGTAAGTATCTTCCTTCTCAGCATGCCACAAGTATAACAAATCAGTCAATTGACAAAGAGGATTTAATTCTTGCAGGAAACAGATAATAAAAACCATGCTAAGGAAAAATCCAGAACACCGACCTACAGTGAGTGCGAGCTACATATGTTCAAATGTTATTCTTTCCGTTTCAATCTGTTAAGTATTATTTTCCTTTTTAGTCCATTTAAAAGCGAATGTTTCTTTCCTTTCACAACAACTCCTTAATTCTAAATTTCTACATGGCATGTTTAAAGATCACAAACTTAAATTACATTTTGATACATTCTGCATACCTTTATTTTAAGGCCACAAGATTCAAAAGTCTTTTTTTCTTTCTTAAACTTCGTGCCAAATCAAAATCAGAAAAACAAAATGAAACGGAGAGAGTATTAAATTGAGATTCAACTTGATATATTTTTTTACCTCTACTTATAGGTTGCCGAGGTGTTGAGACATCAACATTTGCAACCATACCTCCTCTTGTGTCACAACCCTTCATCTGCGTTTCTTCCTGTGAAGTCCCCGAGCAGAGCGAAAGAGAAAACACGACAATCACCCGGAAAATCTATCAGTCCAAGAGGTAGCAAAAATAGACAGTTGAAGCTAAAAGTGAAGAGAACTATCCTTTACTTTGACGAAAGTGATAACATTCAGCCAAGAAACTTATCTGACAATTATAACACATTCTGAGCCAAACTTGACACTAAGGGAGTCGATCCAACAAGCTACTCGATTAGGATCTCTCAAGATAGTGAGGATTTTAAAAGTGGGGAGATGAGTGAGGCAGCTGTTTGCAATGGATATGATCAACAGGAGACTATCTCACAAACAGAAACTACGATCACTCCAAGCTCGTCAAGTTCAAGGGCAAAAACATGGTCCGAGGAACAAGAGCATGTTTCTCCAGAGCATGTTAGTTGATTTGACAAGGGTGATACGAAGAATAACATGACAAAAGAGCTTGAGGTGTTGAGCAGTCCACTGGACCAAGAGGAAGCAGATATAGTGGAATGTATCTCAGCTAAATCTAGCAGAATGCCATTGTCTGATGGAAGATTCAACGATAAAACACGATCCTTCGATGAAGAAAGCACTTCATCTAATTCACAGTCGGCAAAACCAGATCCAGAGGTAGCACCAAGATGCTGTGTTGCTGAAATTGAAAATGGTAGCGAGTGTAGAGAAGTTGCTATTGACTGTTTGTCAACTGAAAGCGATGGTTCACTTCTACACAAAGACGAGCTAGAAAAGAAAGCAACAGCGGTTTATGAAACTAAACAGGCTACGAAAGATGCTATTCGAGCACTAGATGATAAGGTTTGACAACTCAAGTCACTAGCCGTATTAGCTAGTAAGGAGGAAAAAGACGACTGGGGTAATCCCACTGAACAAAGAGCTGAAGCTTTAGAGTCTCTTTTGGAGGTTTGTGCGCGACTACTTAAGCAGGAAAAAATCGATGAGCTTGCTGGTGTGCTGAAACTATTCGGGGATCATGGAATGTCATCTAGAGAAACAACAATCTGGCTGACAAAAATTCTCATGACTGCACAAAAGTTGTCGAAGGGATCGTGATGTTGCACAAAACCTGCCTTTTGGCCTATAGAATGAGCCTATTTCTTACGTAAATCATCAAGTATTATTGGACTAAACTATTACTCGAGGCTTAACGTGGTTCAGCATCCCTTAGTTGTGATTCTATTGTTGTAGGACAGTTGATGGAGATGTGAAGATTATATATACTGTACTTTTAAAGTTGATTTCTACTCTATGATGATACTTACAAAATTTTCTACTGTTAGTTTTTTCTCCAAAACTACCTGCAGACAAAGATTATACATTTCTTCAGCTTCTTAGATATGATTGTGTTATTATCGAAATCGATTTCTAATATAGTCACTCAACTAATAGTATTATCTTAGAAAGTCACATTTTGAGAATCAAGAAGAAAAGAGATTTTCTGAGATAATAACTATTAGCTAAGTGACTATCTAAGAGGTCAGCGCGAAATTATAGTTGTCTTATAGAAAAAAGTATCAACAATCAAACTGTTCCTATTAATATTCAATTCCTTTAACCTCAAGCCTCTGGTGAAATGAATTTAATATTTTCAATAAAGTTTTTTTTTAAAACTATTATTGTAGTTTCCCTCATGCACATTTTGCCAATTTATAATATTTCTATCTTGATTTTCATAATCTGTTGGTATGATGTTACTTTTCTTATACTTTTCCTTGTCCCGTTCAAAGTCGTCTCGCTCCCTTTCCCTGTCATATATCCTACCACTATCACGTTCATGAGACTTTAGTCTTCCTTGATCCTTACTCTTGATAAAATTTATTGTCCTTTATCTGTGACATTTATTTTTCTTTCATGTAAGTGATTTCTTTTTTCTATTTGTACTTTACTGTTTATGGCCGTTGACTGGTGTACACTGTATTTGAAAGTTTGCATCTGAAGTTTTCTTGGAATTGATATCCTCACTTTAGGATGTTATTCATTGAGACAATGGTAACTTCCATGTTATGTTTGTTAAATTTGGTGTTCTGTGACTCACTCTCACTGTTGTCGAGTGACTAAACATTTACTCATAAGCTGACAGTCTGATGATTTGTGTTTATGTTGAAATATCACAGAACATGGGCTAGCCATTAAAGATGTACTTCTGGTGAAGAGAGAGTTGAGAAAGGAGAAACGTAAGGTTGTGAATGGTGGGAAAGCAAATAGGAGTGTGTCATCCGTGTTAACCTACTTAAAAAAATGAAAAGGTCGGGTTGTTGACTTTACTGTTTTGTGGTGGTTGTTGAAGACTAGCTTCTTGAAGATCTCTACGAGAGGTGCATTGCATCAGCTTGATATTTGCTGGAAACTAAGTATTCGGTGTGGGAGTAAATAAGTGCAGAAACTAAAAACAAAATTGTAGGAAATTATTTTGTGGTGTATTTTCTTTTTTGTGGTAATACATGTGAAGTGGAAGTACGTTGAAGATGAGGTCGACAATATTCAATACTCGAAAGATTAACAGAAAATAGTTTGTTGTGGAGTGAACTTCAGATCACGGTGCTTCTAAAAGGATCAAACATTCATCAAGAAAAAGTGAAATGGACATTGTTATACTGATTGTTCAGACATACAGTATTTTCTTACTTGATGTTGCTGCATTCGAATTTGGAAAGTAAATTACACGGCTGACTTGTTAATGAAGGATATCATATCATGTGCTATGTCGGAAATGCACTCTTATCAATGTACTGTGAGTGTGAAGTATTGACGAGGCATATACGTGTTAGAGGAAATAGCGGAGGAGGATGTTGTCTCTTGGGTAGTTCACTGTCTCAATCAATTTTCAGTTCTAAACAAAAGAAGTTTGATCTTTGTAGTTGTGTTTGTTACTTTTTCCAATTGTAAGATGATATATGTGGAAAATGGGGTCCCTCTAAATTCTTGTTTTCTTTAACTTTAGCTTTAAAGATCCAATTTTTACTCGAGAAATCACGGTAATATTGACAATGAGTTGTCGAAGAAAACTGGTTTACTTATGTAGAACCAACCAAAAATAATAACTTGCTCTCTGTGGTTTAAAATAATTTTGATACTGTAAAAATAAAAAGCTGAAAGTTTAAATTTTGATTGAAGTGATAAGACTTTTACTTTTAAAAAACAAATACTAAAAAAGAAGTATTAATATATTTAAAATCAAGTGGGTCCAATAAGGGTAAAAAGGTAATTGTGCCTTTAAAAATTCCAAATAAGGAAAGACGACATTTATTTTGGGACGGATAAAAAAGGAAATGGAGACACATAATTTGGGTCAGAGGTATTAATAGATTTTTGCATATGCATCCATTTAGGCTTGTTGGGTTTCCTTTCAAATTGTTCTTACATTTCAACCATTTTTCATTTTGTGCTTGTAATGTTGTACTTCAAACAGATGTTCACGAAGGTATTGTTCTTAATATTCATAAATGCAAAAGTGCAAGTACAATAAGTCCAATCAGATGCAAAATCAATGAATTGTACAAAATACTTTGCTTGACATTATTGAGTCTAAGAGTTATCACATTAGAACAACAATGATAGGCTAGCAACAAAGTCTCAAAAAGAGGTGCTACTAACAGTTCCATCCAAATTTAGCTAGAACTGTAGAGGTCTAAAACAACTTCATCTACAATTTCTTGGAGAATATGCCTAGCAACTTCAGTGCCACATTCATATTCTTCAATCTCGAAGTCCGTACATTTACCCAAAGAATGGCTCATATCCCATTCTATTAGCTCGTCTGGGATCAAACCAACAAATTCTGTCCACTCTTCGACCTCATCAATAATATTGGCAATCAGAATCTCTTTGGTCATACTTGATGGTAGTTTGGTACAGGTTCAGAAACCATAATCAGAGATTGGAGAAAATTTTGAGTCTAGGTACTCTAATAGACAATCAAAGGCGAATCCTTTAAGCTGATTCATCTGTTTTGGGTCATTACAACCAAGCAACTCACCGAAATCCATCCACAGAAAACTCAAAAACATTTCATGTTTATTGAGGAGAAAATGGCTCACAGACAACCCATCCTCTACAGGTAGAGCCTGCTGTTGAGGTGTAGTTCCAAATATGAGTTCAGTATTCAAAATGACCTATTTTCCGTAGCTGAGTCCGCTTCCTTTTAACTGATCAATCTTGCTTAGCACTCCAGAAATGTTATAAATCAGTTCTCTGCAACTCCTCCTGGTTGATAATGAGGTCTCACAAACCGAAAGATCTCTATCAGGTTCTGGAAAGAGTAGTTCATCATCAATAGAGTCCACTGATTCAGCAAGCACTTTCTCCTTTGGAAGAAATCAAGCATCATATTTATTAGAAGCATGGATGCATGGAATCCATGTTTAGAGTTGTCTTATTTTTTAATTTATGTATTTGAGGGAAAGAAAGGAAGTATGCAAATAGTAAAATGTCGAATCGGGGACCATACTTGAGCTACTATTGGGACTGCTGGAGAGGTAGCTGTCAGTTGGAAAGGCAGATTCAAGAACACATCCATAACTATGGTGATCAAGTGAATTCCCAACTAAATTTTCTTTATCTTCCAAAGGAGAAAAAAATCTAGTAGTATAAGTGAGAGCACATTTAGCTCTAAACCTTCGCAAACCCGGTTCTAAACTCTTTATTTCGGCCATCTCAAAATCCATATCTTCTTTATCAGATCCTCCAGGTCGAGCACCAAGTTTTTCTGCCACATTGCTCCAAGTTTCAGAAGCTGAAGCCTTTTGGGGCTTACTGCCTAATCCAGCTGGCATCGATTCCAAACCCATGAGCCTAGCAACGAAACTTGGATCTTTCATTTCGCGCTTGCTTTCACAATGTGTATTGGTCATTCCATTATTCTTTGCATTTGGAAAACCCCCATTGTTCTCATCAGCAATCTACATTGTTCATACAAGAACCAAAAATAATAAAAATAAAAAATTTCTTGTCAGACTAACATCTGAGACAATAGAAGAAAAAGAAAGCTAAATGCGGGAGTATAGTTCAAGAAATGAGTACTAAATGAAGCTTTGGATGCTTCTCATCCCCTCCAAACTTTTTTAAAGCTAGTTTCAAGCAAGCTATAAGAATGCAGCACAAAAAAAAATAATAATTTAGTCCTCTAGCTAGAATCACCTTCAAGAAATTAACCATTCTGCTTTAAAAATGAGTGGAATGTAGTAGTAGTTAACCTGGTGAAAGAAGTTTCTTTGGAAACAGCTTCTTGGCAAATCTACGGTTCCGATCAAAGAGCTGAAAGAAAATGCCCACACAACCACAAGGCCTTTGAGGTTGTCTCTCAGTAATAGCGGCACTATCATTCATTTCTCTAGCTGAGCTATCATTCATCCTTCAAAATCCTCTCTTAAATTTCTTCACCTTTTCTCCCACTCTCCTGAATGTGATTCACACACTTTGTCTTCCAATAAGATTCTATCAAACATTATCTTCACATTAATTTGGAAAGAATTAAACAAAAGACCCCCACTGTCTTCTGTACCCACCACATCACTCACCCTCCTTGGCCCAAAAAAAGAAAATGGGGAAAAAGAACTTACATTTTCATGCAAGAAAAAAAGCAAAAACCCAACTAAATATCAGAAAGAAAGTAGAAAATAGCTATGAAAAGGAAAACCCTGAGCTATGTTCAATTATGACAAAACTTTCACAAGAAACCACAGTCAAATAAAGTAAACACAGAACAAGAAAATACAAACAGCAATACCCAGAATGTCTTCAACTTACACCAAATGTGCTACTGTCCAAGAAAACAGCTAGAACTTGTTATAGTACACTCTAGTAAGCTATTCTTTTCTTTTTTTAATCTTCTTTATGATAGTGAAAAAAACAAAATCATAATTATTTTAAATTAGTTCCTATAGACATGCTTTCTATGCTTTGCTATTACAAATGCTACAGAATAAGAAAAGAATGCGTTGATAGAGACTAACCGATTAGGCACCAAACAATACTAATAGAACCCAAAGCAATTGCAGCAAGGACAAGACCGAATTTTTTTTGAAATCCAAAGTGCCAAAGAACTTCAAAGTACTTTTAAGAGAAAATAGAGAGAGTAATAGCGGAGGAGAAGTTTGTCCTCTTAGAGAAAGAGAATGGTGAGTTTATATAGTGAGGAGGGTCGTCCACAATCCTAAATAATGAAGGAAGAATAATATTTAATGGAGGAAGAATAACATATAATGAATCAATTAAGGGGATTGTTCCCTTAAATGGATGGGGGTAAATGAATCCATTCCACCAATCATACTATAGTTTCCATAAACAAATAAACAGACATCCCCTCACACGTTAATTATGGTAAATTTAGATACCTCTTCTTGATTTCATTTAATAAGTAGGAAGGATCTCTTTTTACTTGTTCTATTCATGGAAATTTCAAATTATAACATTTGAAATTTCCATGAATAGAACAAGTAAAAAGAGATCCTTCCTACTTATTAAATGAAATCAAGAAGAGGTATCTAAATTTACCATAATTAACGTGTGAGGGAATGTCTGTCAACCAAGTAAGGCAAGAAAAATAAAAAATCAATTACTGAGATGCTTTTCTCAAATCAAATTGGTACAGGATCATACCCAAACAGTCAAAACGTGTACATATTAGCCTTATTAAAGATTTACAAAAAAATCTTTGAGTTGTCACATACATGCTTTTCCCATTCAAAATTAAATTATGCAGAAACTAACCAGACTGATATTACTGAGGCTCTTCCCATTAATACTTGTGGGAAATGAATTAAAGTGAAAGAATATATCAATCATACACAAATTTCCCTTTCAAATTATATGCTAATTAAGGGAAATATAAAATCACACAAAATTCAGTCAAATCCAATAAAGGAAAGATCGATTAAGCAAATCAGTCATACAAATTATTTATTTACCAAAGAAAAGAAGAACTACCATATAATGAACAAATAATCAAGGCAAACGATAATTAATAGTATTTAATTTTTTAGAAGAAAATTGACACAAGACTCAATCAAAAGTAATTACTTACCATAAACCATTGTTAAAGTAATCATCCACGTCTCTCAATTAAAGACAGTATATAAATCAATCAACTGTAAATTCTCAATTAGGCACAGTCAAGAATTTTAAAACTCGTCACAAAGGGAAATAATCATTCATTTAACACGATAGTAGTACCACAATTACAATAAGGCGATTAAAAAATTATAAAACATGCCAAAAAAATAGTCAATATTAGCAAGCAACAATCTACAGTAATTAGTAATGAGCATCTTGTCAGAAAGTTAAAACTATGTCACAAAAGAAGTTGGGATTTTCTTACCCATATTGACTAAGAGGCATAAAAAATGTGAAGTTGAGAGAAGTTAGGCATGTTTGCACATACCAGAGAGAGACGAACAAATTGACTCACCATTCAAGTTAAGCGTCACGAAATTTCAATCAAGCAGGACATGCAAATAGGGTCGAATAAAAATCACAAACTTAAACTCAACACATTTATTCAGCAAAAATCAAACGTGGCCATACTTGATTCGAAGAATCTTTTTATGAGAGACACAGATAAAGAAGTAGTACTAAATTTCACACACATATTTCGAACACAGGATCAAACCTGAAGACGGAATCTCTCAGAATCCGTCATTTTCGATGAGGAAGGGTTGCATGGTTGGAACGCCGAAGGGGTTTGCCAGAGGTATCGCTGTGGGGGAAGAGTCGAGGCTGTGTCGCGGCTGTTGGAAATTCACCGGAGTGGAGAAAGAAGAAATCTGGAGGATGGAGGATGGAGCGGCGGCGTGGAGGCTTGGCTGGCCGTCTCCGTCGATGACGGCGCCACTGGTGGTGCTATTCTCTGGTGGAGGATGAGAAGGGAGGGAGCTGGCCATCAGAGCAGCGACTGGACTCACTTGGGGTAGGAGATGGTGGTGCGTATTGAGGAGAAGGAAGAGGCGACGGCGAAGGCTGTTCGCCGGAGATGGCGGCCTGGCGATGAGAACTCAGAGCGGAGGGGGTGGTTTTGGTGGTCGATTGGCGATGGAGAGATCGGAGGAGAGGGGGAGATCAAGATTTAGAGGTGTTTATATAGAGAGAGAAAAGAGAGGTGGAGAGATAGAGGCGGAAGTTGGGGAAAAAAATTAGAGTTAGGGTTTGTAGGTTTGAAATAGGGAAAGAGAGATCTTTTTATCTCAACCGTTGGATTGGTTTTTGATCGACGGCTGAGATTTAATGTCATGGGGAAATTAAAATATGGCTAGGATGAAAAATAATGGCTTAAATTATAAGAAATTGGATTAAGATTGTAATGGATTGGGTAAAAATAGGCTATAATTGTAAGAAATTAAATAAAATTGGATTAGAAGGTAAGTAAAATAATGCAAGGTAATTTTGATTAAGTTGTTATTTAAATTAAAGTAGGAATAATAATAATATACGATAATAGAAATTAAATAATAAATAACCATGTTAAATAATAAATAATAAATAAATAAATAAATAAAAGATAAATAATACTTTCTTATCACATAATAGAGGGCTGCGTAAATGGAAGGAAGGAGAAAAGGGAAGAAGGAGTCATACCATCATATTTGTATGAATTTTTATTTTTAAACGAGGAAGTCTATTTCGAGAATAATTAAATGAATGTTAATGAGTTTATGCAGATCGAATATATTTGGACAGCATGGGGATGTCAATTGTTCAGGGGAACTAAATGAAAATAATTGAATCAAAGTCGTGATTACGAGAGACCTTGGTTTATGCAAAAGGGTGTGGTACAGTTTCACTAATAAAGGCGGCACCCTCAGCTATTATGCAAAGAGCAGCAGCTATGCTCCATAAAGACAACATATTGGGCATGGTAACATTTTGTCAGGCTGCTCTAAGCTAATGGTGTCTATTACAACTTTTCTCTCGTGATGAATAATATTGGTAATCACGATCCCGAGAAGAGTGATGTTTTGGTTTCTCCGAGTGACCTTTGTCTATTGAACGATGACTCCTTTCCTTATACTTTTCCTTGTCCCGTTCAAAGTCATCTCGCTCCCCTTCCCTGTCAAATATCCTACCACTATCACATTCATGAGACTTTAGTCTTCCTTGATCCTTACTCTTGATAAAATTTATTATCCTTTATCTGTGACATTTATTTTTCTTTCTTTCATGTCATTGATTTGTTTTTTCTATTTATACTATACTGTTTATGGCCGTTGACTGGTGTACACTGTATTTGAAAGTTTGCATCTAAAATTTTCTTAGTATTGATATCCTCACTTTAGGATGTTATTCATTGAGACAATGGTAACTATCGTGTTATGTTTGTTAAATTTGGTGTTCTGTGACTCACTCTCACTGTTGTTGAGTGACTAAACATTTAATCATAAGCTGACAGTCTGATGATCTGTGTTTATGTTGAAATATCACAGAACATGGGCTAGCCATTAAAAATGTACTTCTGGTGAAGAGAGAGTTGAGAAAGGAGAAACGTAAGGTTGTGAATGGTGGGAGAGAAAATAGGAGTGTATCATCTATATTGACCTACTTAAAAAAATGAAAAGGTCGGGCTATTAACTTTTCTGTTTTGTGGTGGTTGTTGAAGACTAGCTTCTTGAAGATCTCTACGATAGGTGCATTGCATCAGCTTGATATTTGCTGGAAACTAAGTATTCGGTGCGGGAGTAAATAAGTGCAGAAACTAAAAAAAAATTGTAGGAAATTGTTTTGTTGTGTATTTTCATTTTTGTGGTAATACATGTGAACTGTAAGTACGTTGAAGCTGAGGTCGACAATGTTCAATACTCAAAGATTAACAGAAAATAGTTTGTTGTTGAGTGAACTTCAGATCACGGGGCTTCTAAAAGGATCAAACATTCATCAAGACAAAGTGAAATGAACATTTTCTACTCATGTTTAGAGTTTGTAAAAAATATGCTTGTTATACTGCTTGTTCAGACATACAATATTTTCTTTCTTGATGTTGCTGCATTCGAATTTGGAAAGCAAATTACACGACTGACTTGTTAATGTAGGATATAATATCATGTGCTATGTCGGAAATGCACTCCTATCAATGTACTGTGAGTGTGAAGTATTGACGAGGCATATGACGCGTTAGAGGAAATAGCGGAGAAGGATGTTGTCTCTTGGGTAGCTCACTGTCTCAGTCAATTTTCAGTTCTAAACAAAATAAGTTTGATCTTTGTAGTTGTGTTTGTTACTTTTTCCAATTGTAAGATGATATATGTGGAAAATGGGGTCCCTCTAAATTCTTGTTTTCTTTAACGTTAGCTTTAAAGATCCAATTTTTAATCGAGAAATCACAGTAATATGAACAATGAGTTGTCGAAGAAAACTGGTTTACTTATGTAGAACCAACCAAAAAGAATAAATTGCTCTCTGTGGTTTAAAATAATTTTGATACTTTAAAAATAAAAGGCTGAAAGTTTAAATTTTGATTGAAGTGATAAGACTTTTACTTAAAAGAAACAAATACCAAAAAAGAAGTATTAATATATTTAAAATAACGTGGGTCCAATAAGGGTAAAAAGGTAATTGTGCCTTTAAAAAATTTCCAAATAAGGAAAGACGATATTTATTTTGGGAAGGACAAAAAAAGAAATGGAGACACATAATTTGGGACGGAGGGAGTAGTATTTTTATTTGGTTCAAAGGATATCATATGCCTCAGCAGAGAAGTAAAGTTCTGCTCTCCTCTCTTTCTCTTACGTATCTAGTTCTATAGCATAACCCTTACTTTTACGATGTAAGGGCAGAACGCATGTAAAAGTTATTTAATTTCGCTATTATGAGTATTTTTGGGGGTGTTGGAGACTTAATTAAAAAGTATTAATACTATGTAATATTCATGTATATTAACATTCTAAAATTAAATTATAAATTATTATTTTTTTAAAGTGGGCTGGCCCGTGAGGCCCGCAACCCACAGAGTAATAGTGTGGGCTTGATATTTTTTGACTCATCAGTTTGATAGGCTAGCCCAACCTGACCCGTCAAACTCAAAGCTTGTGTGGGCTAGCTCGGATGGGCTGAGCCAACCCGTATTGACATCTCTACAAAAAAAAACTCAACATTATTGATACTCAAAGGAGACTTTGGAATCTTGAAGAATGCACGGAGGCGAATTCAGGATTTCAAAATGCGGATGTATGAATGTGAAATTCATCAAGATGACGTACATTATGCATATTATACTAGAAAAGGAGCCCAAAAATGGGGACAAAACAAGAACAAATTCCATGAAAATGTGCACCAAGATCATAAATAACTTACACACCAGGATTATCTAGGCTCTAGGGTACCCCCCACCCCCACGCGAAACTTTTAGCGTCACCCTGTAAGACGAGGCCAATTTATCGAAAGATGGACATTGCTTCAGTTCATACAACCTTTCGATAAGTGTTTGTTAGATCTTATTAAGCTTTTCTGCTACGACGATAGGATTTTCTTTTGCTATTGCATTCTGACCAACATTCCTATAATCAAACGGGCAGTTCTGTTTGTCTGAATAACGATGAACTGTGCAGAAAAGATCACCATATTTGCAACTGTACCCCGTTAAGCCCACACGCTTACGACAAGATGTGCACTTTTTTAGACCCTTTTTTGACTTCACTTGTGAAATCTGAGAGGCTAAATCTATAGATGCAACCGCGGCACCTGCAAGAGCAAGTTCTGATTCATCACTACTTGAGCTTCTACGTACGACGTCTTTGCTGGATGCAGCTGCAAGCTTTGCATATTCCTGCTTCATTAGTATCATGTCCTTTTGACACTTGGAACACATATTCATCGTAGCTGCACTACCGAAAAAACCACAGTCGTTGATGCAGAGGATGGGGTCTTCTGGAGCTCGGCAACCTGTCTCTTTAGATGACTTCATTTCTGCCATTTAACAAGTCAAGTTCAACACCACAAGTTCGTTAAGTACATCACGAAACAACAAAGGGACAAACAAAAACTTCAACCAAGGAACATCGCGATTATGAAATATAAAGCAATTCAGAATAATACATACATTCAATATCTCGTACTTGATAGATTTTTGTTACTGGAACCATTTGACATGCTTAACAGTTTAAACAATTAGCCACAACTAGTGTAGAATTGTCAAAATGAGAGCCTTTCACTGTTAACATGCTAAGGAAGCTTTAATTCGATCACTAAAATGACAAATTAAAATAAAACATGGAGGCTACTAGTAGAAAAAACTGCAGCTCTTTCCTACACCTCACAAGAAGATTTTTAGAAAAACAAGCTTAAAAGCCAAAACTGATATTGCTAAACTAGATAAGATTGCACAACTTACCAGAAATCTTGATCACATAACTGAAACATGGGAGGCCTGTTTGCTGAGAAACTTCCAATTAGTCTTTAACTGGTCATGCTACCTAGACACATTTGTAGTTACTTGGACTCAACACTGTTATCACTTTTCAGCATATACCAATATTCGAGTACATCCTGCATGTGAGCTGCGAGATTCAAGAACCGAAGTACAAATAAGGTACTACCTATCTCAATTTATACTAGAGGCATGCTAAAATGAGACCCTCTCGGCTCAACTCTAGCTTCCTCAGCTCATTACCCCTTTATAAGAGACCAACGCATAGTATTTACTCTAATAGACTTGCGAAGGTGACCATCTCGGCTCAACAGCTGATTATCAAGATTCAAGCGGTAACATTGTTTTATTGGCTTGATGAGTTCTCTTGATAACCAGTTACGATCACATATTCTAGATAGGCATGACGAAACCAGTTCAACTATCATACACAGTCACCAAAACCCAAGCAGATTGTAAAAGACCGAAGAAATGGATTAGCTCTTGAGATAGATCACAACTATCTGATCACTTTCTAGTTTTTGTTATCTACTCTGGTTGGCATGTATTCTAATAATCGTTTCCCTATAAGCGACGAACACAAAAATGTCTCAACTATTGCTTACTACTACTCAGTCTGGTGAACTATTCATTTTCTTGAATTAGTAAGTGGTGTTATCCATAAGATAAAAATAACCAATAACCATCTTTTGGCAAACCTAGCCTCCTCGGACCAACAAGGGGGCATTGAGTGTCATATAAACCCTCATGTCCTGACCGGTATGTGGGGGAAGTACTCTAGCATCTTTAATATCCAACAGTTCCCTCTTCCAAACTCAAAGAACCCGAAAAACCAATTCATCTAACAAAGAACTAGCTTAGTACTTATGCAGAACCTAAAACTTAGTTAACCATAATTCAGCAGATAAGAATGAAATTAAAGGTATAACCAAATTTGCACAACAAAGTTTAAGGATGTTCTTGTGACTAGATCCCATAACAAGCAAAATCAGTCCACAAAATCTCACAAAAGCTTGTTGCTCAGACTCCTCAAAAATACCCCAGGGTGCATGTCGGATCCACCAAAAATAGTGCAAATTCATAAGATCTGACACAGGTACAACAATATTTTAAAGAGTCCTAGCAGCATAGCACAGAAGTACAGAATTCAACAACGACAATATTAAAGCATAAGATCTCTTGGAATTTTATATTGGGGTAGACTAGAGCTATAGCTTTTCCTAACATTTCAGCAGAACTCAATAGCTTCATTTCTAACTCTGTATTCGCGTTTAATATATATAAATAATTAATAGAAAACCCACTAAGCTGCATTTTTTTCACCTTTAATGTATAAAAACTAAACATCCTTCCATCAATTCAAAAAATAAATAAAAAAATACCACAACCCTTATAATTAAACACCATAACATGCAAATACACAAAGACTATATTATTAGTCCAAAATCAAATAAATTACAACAAATTTGAACAATTAGAGAAAAAAGAACCTATGTTTGAACTTTAACATGCAAATAAACATGCATAATTATAGACCTCGATGAAAAAAGAAAAGAAAAGAAAACAATTGAATTTATTAGAAAATTATCAAAAAAAATATTAATAAGAAGATTAGACAAGACCTTAGTAATTTATTAGTCATGAATGTACAAATAGCATACCTTAATAGAAGTATTGGAGAAATTGAAAGGTGAATTTTAATTATTTATTTTTTTTCGGTCCAAGAATTTTAAGATGATTAAGGTGGAGCTCCAAAAGGAAAGAAAATGAAAATGATACCACTTTCCTTTTTTAGGTGTTTCAAAAATCAAAACAGACAAACCTCCTTCTGAATTTAGAAATACTTAATTAAAATTTTAATTTGATGTACATAGATCTTATATCTATCTCAAAGATAGAAATATTATTTCGATATACGAAGTTTCAAGAAAAAGAGGTACTAATAGGTAAAAAAATAATGGATAGCGATAAAATAACATATAGTAACAGAATATATAGTAACATTAATAAGATAACATGATTGTTGAAATACAAGATACAAATAATATCAGAAATTGAAGGACCGAAAACTACATAAGCAATAATGTAACTACTAATGTAGACATTAAACAAGACACACACTGCTATCAGTTAGGTTCAACATTTATTCTTTTAACATAATTTTATGGTAGTTGATTGTTATTTTTTATGTTACGTTTATTTTGTTCACGCTCCAAATTCTATAAATTCTAGGCCTCGTTTGGCGATGAAAATTATAATTTTCTGGAGTTGAAGTTGAAGTTGTGCATGTTTGACCATGAATTCAAATTGAGTTGTTTTGGAAATTTTTGTGAGAGAAGTAAAAGTTTACTTGTTTTCACTTTTTCAAATAAAATTCTAAATTGTATTTGGAATTCCCATGGGGTTGAAGAATCTCACATTGAATTTAGTAAAGGAATATGTAATCTCTTTACATGACAAACTTACGACGTATCACCACAATTTAGTACATATTCTTATAATATTCTGGTGAATGAACTTTTTTTAATCCGGTATCCACGTTGAGACTCCAACTAGCCAGATTCACGTTATATTAGGTCTATTTAAAGGAAATAACTCCCTAACATAATTCTTTATATCCAGAACGCTAATTCGAGACCATTACAGATGGAAGAACTCTTATTCATCCCTCCACAATACTTGTTATTCAATGAATGAACTT
Source organism: Capsicum pubescens (assembly GCA_030864215.1). NCBI lineage: Eukaryota > Viridiplantae > Streptophyta > Magnoliopsida > Solanales > Solanaceae > Capsicum > Capsicum pubescens. Next base: position 41,386,643 of record CM061546.1, read on the forward strand.
GCCATAAATCTCTAATATTATAAATATCCTTGTGTAACATCTCAAACCCATATTACACCATAATAGGACTTTACCTTGTATTGATAACAAGACAACAAGTTTGAAGCAACATGGGCAAACATAAGTTCAGATGGGCTATGTAGGATGCATTGATTGATTTAATTTGTGTCTATTCTAAGTAATCCAACCCATAAGTTCATAGGTTACATATTTTTTTGCTTTTTCACTATTCTTCAATAAAAATGGCATATTATTAGCATAATTTTTTGGACCTCTTATTTAGTTGGCACAAGATTCCATCTCTATTTATGGAAAATTTGGACCCACATTAAGGCCCGTTTAGTCATGAAAATTATAATTTTTCGAAATTGGGGTTCGAGTTGAAGTTGAAGTAGGGGTTGTATTTGACCATGGATGTAAATTAAGAGAAAATACATAAAGTACCCCCTGATCTTGTCCTTCTTTTTCAAAAAAGACACGTAAACTATACTTTCAACCGATTACCCCACAAAATCTTACTAAAATCGTTGTAAATACACCATTTTGACGAAAATTTCAGCATTCCTCTTTTTTTAAAAAGAGCGCGTTTGGCACTTTCTCATTCTTCTTCCAGCTCACTTGTCTTTCCTTCTTCTTTTTCATTACTTCTTCCATTGTTGTTGATATTAAATTGAATTATTTGCTAAAGTACGCCTCAATTGTTCTCCCTATTAAATTGAATTCCAAAAAAGAAAGATTTCATTCAATTGAGGAATGCGGAGAACAAGTTATTGGAGATGGAAAGGATGTGATTCCACCAATAACAAATTGGTATATTGATTACTATTTCAATAGTGGAATTGAAAACAATTTTACTGATCCTTTTGCCTACATTAGCATATTTTCCAACAAAAATTTAATTTTTCATATAAGGTTTATCATCGAAAAATACCTTCTCGACGGAAAAAATGGTGGCTACCATATCATATCTTTTTTACCCTTTTTAAAACTCTTTATCATTCTTCAATTCAAGATGAACATAATAATAATGTTGCAGACCGTTGGTGGATCTCAAATTGTGGAAAACTCTCTGGAAAAGCATAAACCTCACAATAGGGATAGACAACACGATCCCAAGCACAATTGTGCTCTCCTTCCGATTTCTGTGTGTGTAGTGTCGGCGTGTGAGTGTGTGTTTTTCACTGAGTTGTTGTGTGTGCGTGAATGGAGTATTGTGTGAAGTTGTGAGAGTGTGTGAATGGTGTATTGGAAAGATGAGGAAGACATCAATGGAGAAGAAGGTATTTTTAAATTTTTGGATAAATAATTTATACGTGGCAAATTTTTATTGGCAATTTAAGTCAGATTTTAACCATTCACGCGCCTGGTGTGCATGTCTACACGCATAGGCAAAACTTAAGTCAAAATGGTGTATTTACAACGGATTAAGTAAGAATCGTGGGGTAATAGGTTGAAAGTAAAATTTAGGTGTCTTTTTTAAAAAGTCAGACAAGATCAGGGGGTACTTTATGTATTTTCTCATAAATTAAAGTTGCTTTTGAAATATTGTGAGAGAAGTAAAAGTTACAAATACAATATTTCAGAATTATATTTAGAATTTTCATGGCCAAACGCATCTTGTTTACACTTTTTTCAGTAAAGTGAAATAATTTTTCGAAAAAATATAAATAATTTTCATAGGCAAACGACTACTAATTGTTGAGATGCCAAAAAGAACTCAACTTCCTTCGTTTTTAAATAAGTGGCTTTTATTTTAGGCCTTCGTTAAGAAACTACTCACTTCTAGAAAGTAAAAATTATTTTACTAATTTGTCTTTAATAAATGTATTGAAAAGAATATAACTTTTTAGTAGTTTTGGAGTTTTGCAAAAAAAAAAAAAATATTTATAGGAAAGGTAAATTGAAAAGACATCATCAATGATTTCTTGATTATCTAAAATATTATTTATTTAAGTATATAATAAAAGAACTAAATAATCAATTTTTTAGAAATGGAGGGAGGACACTATATTATTGATACTCAAAGGAGTCTTTGAAAATTTCAAGAATATGCTTTGGTTTTGAATGAAAAAACAAAAACAAGTTGGTAATAAGTAGGGACAATCCATTATCATACTCCCTCCGTTTCAAACTGAGATGACACATTGATTAAAAAAAAAATTAATAATATGGATAGTTTACCATAATACCCCTATTAAATGATGTTAACATTTTAATTTGAAAAAAAAAGTAATTAATGCAAAGGGTAAAACATGAAAAAAAATTTGTCTCTTCTTGATTAATGAAAAAAGATAAATTAAAATGGAAAATAAAATATGAAAATTTAGAACGGAGGGAGTATATCTTTTTCGATTGTATTATATGGCTCCCTATTCAAGATGCTTAACCAACTACACAAAATTGGTATAAACTTAAATTCCAAAATTAATAAGTGAGGTGAAAATTGTTCAAAACTTTAATATGAGCAGGAGACCAACTAGTATTTTATAGTACATAATTAATGCAAAAATTAGACACTTGATAATACAGGCGAAGTCAGGATTTCTGCTGAAGGAGTTCAAAATCTAAAAAAAAACTCACCGAAGGAGGTTTAACATCTATAATATATACATAAAAATTATTTTAATCATATATTAATAATATATCCTATTACTAGTTTGGCTCCGCCTCTGCCTGATAATTGAAGCATGGATAGTATAATATAATGTTTAACATATCAGAAATAAGAATTGAGAGAAGTCTAGCTCTAGTATCACGACAAAAAAAAAATTGAACCTTGAATCTAATTAAACTTAAAAACTAATAGCGAGATAAGAATTGTCCTACACCATCATATAACGAAACAACGTATATATATGGGATATCTGACATAGCTTTTTTTAAACATTGTTTGTGTAATTTACACCATCTTGCGAGAATACACTGGATATATTATTGTTGTATTGTTTATGTAATTTAACATAATTATTATCACGGAATTGTATACCTTAATTTTAAAATAACTAGTTTCACTTAATTATGTGAAGCTCTCGATTAATAATTCGCTTTTAGTTGATTTGATATAGCATAAAAGTTATGTTATTTACGTGATTCTTTTCATGATTTTTTTTTTAGAATCATATTTCGTAAAATCAAATTTAAGTGAGTTGTTCCCTGAATAAGAGAGAATAAAATAAAAAGGATCCAACAAGTTATGGAAAATCCAATTATATTTTATGTGAGTTTATAAATTTACAGATAGCGCTTTCTCTTAAAGAAGTTATATATAGCGTGAATCTAAATTCAAGTCCTCATAGTAAGGAAAGCTTCAACATGGAGCGCTTCTCTTTCGATATACAAACAGTCTGTAATGCGTAATTACGAATTCAAATGAGTCGATCAGTAAAACTTATTGTGAAAAAAGGAAAAAAAAAAGTGAGTTATTTATTTGTTTGTTTTTTTTCGAAAAAGGGCCTAAAATTCCCTCCAACTATCTAAAATAGTGCAAAAATGCCCTTCATCTACCTATTGGGCCTAAAATGCCCTTCAACTATTTTTGTACTCATCATTGTGCATTCATAATATATCGTGACAAGCCTTGTCTTCTAGTAGGAAAAAAATAGAGTTCTTCTCACTTTCATCATAATATTATTCTTTCCAATAATTCAAAGAGAGGAGATGAGCAGATATCGACGAATACGGAGCGGGTAAACTTTAGTTGGATCCGTGTTATTTGTCTGGGCGGGTTGGGTTCTGAGATAAAATTAATTAATTTAATTTAATATGAATACTCCAATAGAAATGTGTCATGTGATAAATAAAGTGGGACCAAAAGGTTTTTGTTAAATAAAAGGACAAAATTGACTAATAGGTAAACGGGAAGAACATTTTATGCCCTTTTTCATTTTTTTTTATAAAAAATTTTCAACATTTGATTTATTAAAAATATTTATTCTGTTCTAGCATTATCTAGTGGTGGGTCATAATATCCAACTACTGATTTTCATATTTCAGTATCACCTTTTTTAGAAATTGCCCTTTTATCTATTCCACCGATAAAATTTAATTACATATTCTTTTACCTTAGAAAACTAATCCAAAATTAATGTGGATAATAATGAGGTTAATTATTTTGTTGTTGCTATTATGTTAATTATTCATTTCTTTATTTACGTACTTAATTCTGAATATGTTTTACTTGAATCGAAGCTCAACCTAAAACGTCATTTCTCACATTACACCTGTAATTAGATTGTAGTTCTGCACGGATGCCTATAGTTAGTGGCGGAGCCAACATCTTAATTAAGGGGGTTCAAAATAAAAAAATGTGAACAAAAGAACTAATCGAATGGGGTTCAACGTCTACTATATATAAATAAAACAATAATTTTAAGTTTGTATATAGAGTATAATTTTTTGTCGAAGGAGGTTCGGATGACCCCCCTCACTATTAGCTAGTTTTTTTCCTGCGTATAGCCGTATATATCGTCCACCCTAGATCCTACTAGTAAAATTATATTACGTATGTTATTGTAATAATGAGGGAGAGAAAACATTATAATTAGATTACTTTTGCAAGTAATTAAGATTAGCCAACATATAATCTCATGTCAATTTATCACTTAATTGTAGTGTACAATTAATATTCTTGTTTAAGTAATTAATTCTTTTATTATTTTTTAATTTTATTTTTTTATAATAGGTATTAAATATTTGACTAGTAGCATTTTGGTAGTTGGAATTTGACTTTATTTATCCCTTTTTTTTTCTTCTTAAAATGGCAATTTAGGCATACCAAAAATATTACATGTTCAATGAGAATTATTGTCAATTAGATGCCAATAGAGTCATCAAATAGCCTAACTAAAGAAAAATAATAAAGACACAATTAAATATTACTTATATAATACCAATTTTAGCACTTTAATAATTAAATCCAAATTAGTTGAGGATGGTGATAGGTGACATCATGAAAATGACCTAACAAAATATTCCATTCCTCCAACCTCAAGACTCTTGTGAAACGAATTTAATATTTATAAAAAAAAAAAATTTATACTATTATTATAGTTTCCCTCATGTACATTTTTCCTTTTTATAATAATTCTATCTTGATTGTCATAATTTATTGGTATGATGTTAATTTTCTTATACTTTTCCTTGTCCCGTTAAAAGTCATCTCACTCCCTTTCCCTATCAGATATCCTACCACTATCACGTTCATGAGACTTTAGTCTTCCTTGATTCTTACACTTGATAAAATTTATTGTCCTTTATCTGTGACATTTATTTTTCTTTCATGTCATTGATTTGTTTTTTCTATTTATTGAGTTGTGTGAGTTCAAGAACTTGCTCTGTTGAATCCTTGACTGTAATTCTACTGGTGAAGAATGTCTGTCTTAAGTTTTTAGTTGGGTGAGTTCAAGAACTTGTTATGTTGAATCTTTTCGACTGTAATTTTTCTGTATAGTGTAATGTGAGCCTAAGTTTTGAGTTGTGTGAGTTCAAGAACTTTTTCTGTTGAATCCTTGACTGTATGTCTACTGGTGAAGAATGTCTGTCTTAATCTTTGAGTAGGGTGAGTCCAAGAACTTGTTATGTTGAGTCTTTTTTACTGTAATTTTTCTGTATAGTGTAATGTGTGTCTAAGTTTTGAGTTGGGTGAGTTCAAGAACTTGTTTTGTTGAATCCTAGACTGTAATTCTACTGGTGAAGAATGTTTGTTTTTCTGAAAGATTGAATATTTAACTATAGTTTTACGGTAGGAAGTGTATTGTTTGCCTAAGTTTTGAGTTGGGTGAGTTTAAGAATCGGTTCAATTAACAGAAAAAACTGAATTTTTAACATATGTTGCATGGACTCTTCAAAAATGTCATGGGGTGAGTGTTGGATCCATCAAAAGTAGTGCATTTTCGAAGGATTGGATACGGGTGCGGCAACATATTTGGAGAGTCCGAGCAACTTAGTTTTTAACTGTAATTTTACTGTGATGTGTAATGTTGTCTAATCCCCGAAGTAGTGGTAAGGTCTGTGGTACACTTTACCCTCCCCAGACTTTTCTTGTGGGATTCATTGGGTATGTTACGATTGTAGTTGCTGTGTAAGGTTGTCCAAATTTTGAGTTGGGTGGGTTCAAGAACTTGCTGTTCAATTGATAGAAAGATTGAATCTTTAGCTGTAATTTTATTGTAAAGTGTAATGTGTGCCTAAAATTTGAGTTGGAAGAGTTCAAGAATCAGTTCAATTAACATAAATATTGAATCATTAACTTTAAAGAATAATGTTTGTAGTTTTAGAGGTAGAATGGACACTCAATAAGTAGTTTCAAATTAGCTTGCTTTGTCCCAAATCATTTCAAGATCCCAACTCTCAAAAAAGAAAAAATTCTTGCTGGAATGAAGTAAAGGCTTGTTTTTGTAGTTGTTGCACGGATTTCACTGTTGACCCTGTAAATATTTCCTCAAGTTTTTAAGTTGGGTGATTTCAAGAACCAGTTCAATTAACAGAATGATTGAATATTTAACTTTGATTTTATTGCAAAGTGCAGTGTTTGCCTAAGTTTTAAGTTAGATGAGTTCAAGAATCAGTTCAATTAATAGAAAGACTGAAATTTTTCAGTGTAAGTTTTGAGTTGGGTGAATTTTAGAACCAGTTCAATTAACAGTAAAAACTGAATCTTTAAATGTAATTTTTCTGTGAAGTGTAATATGTGCCTAAGTTTTGAGTTGGGTGAGTTCAAGAATCAGTTCAAGTAGCAGAAAGACTGAATCTTTAGCTGTAATTTTGCTGTGAAGTGTAATGTGTGACTAAGTTTTGAGTTGGGTGAGTTCAAGAATCAGAAAGATAGAATCTTTAACTGTAAAGTTATTTTTGAGTTGGTTGAGTTCAGGAACTTGTTAAATTAACAAACAGTTTGAATCTTTTAGTTTTATTGTAGAGTGTAATGTTTGCATATGTTTTGAGTTGGGAGAGTTCAAGAATTTGTTCTGTTGAATCTTTAACTGTAATTTTACTGCAAAGTTGTAATATGTGCCAAAGTTTTGTGTTGGGTGAGTTCAAGAATTTGTTCTGTGGAATCTTTTTGACTGTGATTTTACTATAAAGTGTAATGTGTTCCTAAATTTTGGGTTGGCTGAGTTCAAGAACTTGTTCAATTGATAGAAAGATGGAATCTTTAGCTTTAACGTTATTGTAAAAGTGTAATATGTGCCTAAGTTTTGAGTTGGGTGAGTTCAAGAAACAGTTTGATTAACACAATGATAGAATCTTTAACTTAAGTTTTATTGTAGTGTAATCTTTGTCTATATTTTGAGTTGGTGAGTTTTAGAACTTGTTCTCTTGAATCTTTGACTTTTACTTTACTGTAAAGCTGTAATGTTTGCCGAAGTTTTCAGTTGGGTGAGTTCAAGATCTTGTTTGTTCAATTGATAGAAAGATCGAATCTCTAGCTGTAATTTTACTGTAAAGTGTAATGTGTGCCAAAGTTGATCTGCGGGTGCCTTTCGGAAACAACCTCTCTACCTCACCTATAAGGTGGAGGTATGGACTGCGTACACTTTACCCTTCCCCAGACCTCATTTTTTTGGGAATATACTTTTTTTTTGTTGTTGTTTAATGTGTGCCCAAGTTTTGAGTTGGGTGACTTCAAGAACTTGTTCTATTGAATCTTTGGCTGTAAGTTTCGAGTTGGGTGAGTTCAAGAACTTGTTCAATTGATAGAAAGATTAAATCTATAGCTGTAAGTTTATTGTAAAGTGTAATGTGTGCCTAAAATTTGAGTTGGAAGAGTTCAAGAACTTGTTCAATTGATAGAAAGATTGAATCTGTAGCTGTAATCTTATTATAAAGTTGAATTTTTGTTGTTTAGTGGCAGAATGGAGACTCAGAAGAGTGATACGGATAACAAGTTAGATGATTATGAAGTGATAGAACAGTTGGGAAGAAGAACTGTCGGAACTACATTTCTTGTTCTCCATCGAACTGAGAAGAAGAAGTAAACTAGTAGTACTTATACTATATTTCTTTTCCAGTCATTTTTTCCTACTTCGGCAATTTGTGTCAGTTTGGATTTGATAATTTCTAGAATAGATTTTCAGATATCTTTGCTCCATGTTGGAATTGAATGACATTTTACTGTATCTGCAAGATTTCTCGTAAGCACTTTTGCAAAAGGATTATTGAATCTGGCATCTGATATACTGATACATTCCTTGGATGTGTCTAATGTCCTGGTAAATTTTCATTATTGAAAATTCCCATGGGAAATGTTTATCGTAGAACAGAAATTAAGGAACTCCAAGTGCAGTGTACTTGAGAATAAACCGTTAATGATCCTATTTCTTACGGAACTGAAGTTGCACTAAATCTATTGTATATTCTATATCCAAGTTGTTGACTTCTGTAATTATTAAAGAAAGATTATTTTGACTCATCATAATTTCATGAAATCCAATTTTATGGACTTCTTTTTCTTTTCCTTGTAAGTATGTTCTGAAGAAGATACCATTAGCAAAACAGACAGAAAAGTCCAAGCGCACGGCAGATCAGGAGGTCATTTCAAGTGCTTCTCTTAATTTTTTCGCTGAAAAAGTAGTTAGTTCTATGATTAATTGAAGACCAATAATATTTAGGTCATATTCTTATAAGTTGCTGTAACTGAAGTTGATTGTCGCAAACTTTAGCCATCGACGAAATGCAGGGGGAGTCTCATTTCTATGATATAATCCGGTGGTTAAAATCATCAATCTAGTCTTGTCAAATTGAATAGTTCTCCTCATAGTTTCAGTAGTGAGCTACATTGTATGAGGTGTTCCATCATAAAGTATTTGATAAACTGATTTTTATTGATGTTCTTCTATTTCAATTGGTCTACTTCTAAACATCTTGGATTATCACTCTCATACCACATCATTCTTCCTTTGTTGTTACCATTTTGACTATTTTATCATATGACTTGAAGCTTGTGTTTCCATGAAAACCTTTTTTCTTCTAAGAGTGTTTAGCATTCTGGACTATGTAAGGAGTGATCGTCCTGACCAATGCATTGAGCATCCTATGAATTCTATCGATGGAAACCTTTAGACATCTTCATTCTTATCTGCATGAATGCTGGTTTGCATGTGATGAGCTTAGGTTTTGGAGAAGATTGATTCAACAGAATAATATATATTCCCCAAGTGTCTTAACTCAAGGTTTGAGTTCGAAGGACCAAGCATCCGCAAGACGAGCTTCCAAAAAAAAAATGACATGAGCTGACAAGTAGGATTGAACTGAAGTAAAAATTTAGAACATTCTCGTTGGAGTCACACGTGAAGTAGTTTTCTTTCCTCTTAACAATAGAAAAGAAGAACCAGTAAGTACTTGACACCTATGATTTTCCCTGTATCAATAACTCTACTTTCTTGAAGTGGATAATCTGGACGCGAAGAGGTATACATCTCTCTACCAAATATTCATTTTGATGAATAGGCATTATGGAATATGGACACGCTTAAATGTCGAGTGAAAGAAGTTATATCATCAAATAGTTGCTCCAATCTTTCCTTTCTAACCGAGCACATTTATATACAAAATCTTCGACTCATCTTCTAATTTATTATATGAAAAGCTCTACTTGATGGTAAGATATGCTTGTGGAATATTCTTCTAATCTGATGATAGATGTTTATTTTTCCGTTACAGGTGAATTTGATAGCTAAACTAAGCCATCCATATCTTTTGGAGTACAAAGATGCTTGGGTGGACAAGGTATCCTATCATCCAGTTTTGTGGTTGCTTGGATCAGAAAGTGCAAAACGTAGCCTTTAGTAGTTGCGCTTATTGCTGCATAAGCTGCACCAGAGAAAAAGCTTGACTTTCTTTTTCTTTCAAGGGAGCTGTATATGCATTGTTGCCGATTATTGCGAAGATGAAAATATGTGAGTGATTATCCCTGATTTTGCAAACATTTTAAATCTGTACCTATAAGGAAAGATAAGAATAAAGAACAAAAGGAGCCACTAAATGAGGGAAGGGAAAACAATAGTTTAAGTAAAATTCTTCATCATTGTCACCGGCTATATTTTATCATAAAATATGGCTAACCTGTGTTTGTAGAGAACAACCTTTTGCCAAAATCGTCGCTGTTTTCAGACTGTGTTGTTAGCACGTCCAGGTATCTGGAGAATGAAAGACCTCAGATTTTTTAAATACTCTCTCGTACCAAGAACGATAGAAGGGGTAATGAGGTTGAAAATAATGAAATGAATAGGATGATTATAGAACATCTTTTGTGGTGTAATATGAGGACGGTGACAATTTTTTTCCCCGTGTTCAGGGTGGAGATCATGAGGAAGTCTAGAGGAGCACTTTTCCCGAAAGAGGTAGTTAAATGCCATTTCATTACTTATGATGATTCTCTGTGCCTTCCCCATAGCTTAAAAAATTGTGTGTTTTTATGTTGTTGTCCTGGTAAATTTGCATTATTGGAAATTCCCATGGGAAATTTTCACCGAAGAACAGAAACTAAGGAACTCCAAATGCAGTGTACTTGAGAATAAACCGTTAATGATCCTATTTCTTACGGATGTGAAGTTGCACTGAATCTGTTGTATATTCTATATCCAAGTTGTTGACTTCTGTAATTATTAAAGAAAGATTATTTTGACTCATCATAATTTCATGAAATCCAATTTTATGGACTTCTTTTTCTTTTCCTTGTAGGTATGTTCTGAAGAAGATACCATTAGCAAAACAGACAGAAAAGTCCAAATGCATGGCACATCAGGAGGTCATTTCAAGTGCTTCTCTTAATTTGTTCTCTGAATATTTAGGTCATATTCTAATAAGTTGCTGAATCTGAAGTTGATTGTTGCAAACTTTAGCCACCGATGAAATGCAGGGGGAGTCTCATATCTATGATATAATCCGGTGGTTAAAATCATCAATCTAGTCTTGTCTAATTGAATAGTTCTCCTCATAGTTTCGGTAGTGAGCTACATTGTATGAGGTGTTCCACCATAATGTATTTGATAAACTGATTTTTATTAATGTTCTTCTATTTCAATTGGTCTGCTTCTAAACCTCTTAGATTATCACTCTCATACCACATCATTCTTCCTTTGCTGTTACCATTTTGACTATTTTATCATACGACTTGAAGCGTGTGTTTCCATGTAAACCTTTTTTCTTCTAAGAGTGTTTAGCATGCTGGACTATATAAGGAGTGATCGTCCTGGCCAATGCATTGAGCATCCTATGAATTCTATCGATGGAAACCTTTAGACATCTTCATTCTTATCTGCATGAATGCTGGTTTACATCTGATGAGCTTAGGTTTTGGAGAAGATTGTTTCAGCAGAATAATATATATGCCCCAAGTGTCTTAACTCAAGGTTTGAGTTCGGAGTAATAGACTACATATATAATTATTAAATACATCTGGGTTATTCTGTAATTAGTTATTCTTCAGTTCTCTATATATACAGCTGTAACCCCTTCAATATTAATGAGATCAATTATTATTAAATCTGTATAATGGTATCAAAGCTAGGGTTTCTTCTTCCGCCCAAACCCTAATCTCTCCTCTTTTCCGACGTGTGTGCGCCGCCGCCACCGTCTACACCACGCCGCACGGCCTCCCTCCTCCGCCGTAGGTCGGCGCCATGGACAAGGTTATTGATCCTCTGTCAAAATTACCGTCTGGAGTAAAATTACTGCTCAGGAATCTCCACAATCTCATCCCTGAAAAATTATCTGACAACAACTACCCGGCCTGGGCACTTAACGTCCGCACCGCCCTCGCAGCCAACTTGCTGCTCGGATGGATTGACGGTGCGGAGAAGCCGCAGCCCGAGACAGCCGAGAAGAACGACGTCAAGCTCCCAAATCCCGACTACCTTCCGTGGATGATCGTAGACACTCAGATCCGAGCCTGTCTTCTCGCAGTTATTAGCCCCTCTGTGCACAAACACGCCCGGGGTTTTCTCACATCGGCTTCACTTTGGGACGCACTAGCCACAAGGTACAACTCTGTGTCCACGGCTCATATTTTTCAGTTGCGTAACAAATTGCATACTCTTCGGAAGGGAACGAAGACGATGACTCAATACCTTGATGATGTGGCCTCTATTCTGTCTGACCTAGATGCTGTGAACGAGATTATTCCTGAACGAGACGTGGTGAATGCCGTGATACGTGGTCTTCCGGCTGGCTATTCCTCTCTCAAACAGCATATTCGCCTCTCGCCTGTCGAAATCACTCTGAATCAACTGTCTGGATGGCTTAATGCAGAAGAATTGAATCTAGACATAGAACACAAATTACTGCTCGGAGAAGCCAGTTCCACCCCTGGCGTCACGGCTCTTTACTCGGCTGGCAGCGGAGGCTCGGCCAGGGGTCGCGGTGACGATCGCCGTAACCAAGGGCGAGGCAGCGGCGGCGGTGACCGTCGAAACATCGGGCAGCAAGGCAGAGGCGGGCCTCCACCGAGGGACGGCTTCCAGTCAGGCCGCGGACAGGGACGAGGAAACCAGCGGATGCCCACACGAGATCTTCCGACGTGCCAAATTTGTGCTAAACGGGGCCATTCTGCGGCTAATTGCTGGTATCGTTATGATGACTCGCAGAATGTAAATAGCCAGTCCGGAGGATCAAGGGCGATGCATGCGTCCACAAACGCTCAATCTGGCGATTGGTATCTAGACACAGGTGCTAACACCCATGTGACGTCGGATTATTCACAACTTCAAGCTCCTCATCCGTATCATGGCTCAGAAACTATTACAGTAGGAAATGGTCAATCCCTTCCCATCACAAACACCGGCTCTGGGTATGTCTATACCCCAAATGGTAAATTTCATCTCTCAACCCTTCACCACGTCCCTTCCCTCACATCCAATCTTTTATCTGTTTATCGCTTTACTAAAGAAAATAACTGCACCCTCATTTTTAATGACACCAATTTCCAGATAGTGGACAATACCACGAACCGGGTGCGGTACACGGGCCGCTGTGAGCATGGGCTATACACTCTTCCATCCAGGTCTCCGTCTGTTGTGAGTCAATCCATTCTCTCGTCAACCTGGCATCGCCGGCTTGGGCACCCATCATCCGCCATCACCAAATCCATTTTAATTGCGAGTCCTGTTCAGTGTCTAAATCTTGTCGTTTACCTTTTTCACTGTCTGAACACAAGGCCACTGCGCCATTTCAATTAATTCATTCTGATGTTTGGGGTCCAACCTCAGTTCCTTCTGTTCAAGGTTTTCGTTATTATATCTGTTTTGTTGATGATTACAGTAAATTCACTTGGCTTTATCCTCTGAAATTTAAATCCGAAGCTTATACTATTTTTGTAAACTTTGACCGAATGGTTCAAAATCAATTTAATGCCAAAATCAAAATTTTTCGAAGTGACAATGGCAAAGAATTTGTCAACAATGCATTTGGTGTTTTTCTTCAAAATCTAGGGGCTCTTCATCACACTTCATGTCCATATACCCCTGAACAAAATGGCGTTGCTGAGCGCAAACACCGTCACCTAATAGAAACAGTTGTTGCGCTCCTCCATGATTCCACCTTACCTGTTTCCTTTTGGGTTGATGCCCTTGCTACTGCCAACTACCTCATAAATCGCATGCCCACTCACACTCTCTCCAACTCCACTCCATATGCCCGTCTCTACAATCATCCACCCGACTATATCCATCTCCGCCCGTTTGGGTGTCTAGTTTATCCCTGGTTGCGTCCGCACACTCAACATAAACTTCAACCTCGGTCCACCCCTTGTGTCTTTCTAGGCTATCATCCCACTATCAAAGGTTACAAATGTTTCGATCCTGTATCTCAGAAAACATATGTTTCCCGTCATGTTCGTTTTGTGGAGGAACAATTTCCTTACACAAGTCTTTCCTCTACTCCATACTCCCCCAATCCACTTGGCGTTGTGCCATTATTTCCGTCCTTTTCTCACGCTCATGCTCCGGCTCACTCGGCACCTAACCCGGTACCCCACTACACCACTACCCACCCGAAACCCCAAACCTCCCACCCGAACACCCAGCCGACTGCCACACAACCCACCACTTCCCTACATCATACTCCTAACACACATACAGCCACCCCATCCACCGCTGCACATCCCAGCTCCCACGGCAGCCCCACCCAACCCCCGCCCACACATCATACAACTCCACCACCCCTTCCTCTTCACCCTTCACTGTTCTTGAGGGACAGTCATCATTCTTATCTATGTGGATGATATTGTTATTACAGGCAGCTCGTCATCACTCATCACTGAAATTACTGAAGCTATGCATCGTGACTTCAAACTTAAGGACCTCGGTCCTCTGGAGTTCTTTCTTGGCCTCGAACTCATCCGCAAATCGGGAACCATATTGATGCATCAGACAAAATATACCCTTGAACTTCTAAATCGGGCTGGAATGACAGACTGCAAACCCGCGGTCACTCCCATGGCAGTCCGCCAATCCCCAGGGCCGAATACTCCCTTTGCCGATCCTACACTATATCGGAGCCTCGTCGGTGGACTTCATTATCTTGCTTTTACTCGTCCGGACATCCAATATGCAGTCAATCGAGTCTCCCAATCAATGCATGCTCCCACAGAACAACACTTTCAGGCCTTGAAACGCATTCTGCGCTATCTTCAAGGTACTCTTCACTGTGGAATTTTATTTCAAAAGGGCTCGTTTGATATATCTGTTTTTTCTGATTCGGATTGGGCTAACGACAAAGATGATCGAAAGTCCACTACTGGATATATTGTTATGATGGGACCGAATCTGATTTCCTGGTGCACCAAGAAGCAAACGCGAGTGTCCCGTTCCTCCACAGAAGCAGAATATCGTGCCATGGCTGCGGGTGTTGCTGAAGCCATATGGTTACGATACCTTACGGATGCACTTGGCATTCCCCCGACGAAACCACAGATTTATTGTGACAATCAGTCCACTATTTGTGTTACCAAAAATCCAGTCCTTCATGATCGTATGAAGCATGTTGGGTCTGACTGTCACTTTGTTCGCGATGAGGTACTTGCAGGAGCGATGGCCACGCACTATGTCCCATCTACTGACCAGCTTGCTGATATTCTCACCAAGCCTCTTCCGTTACAGCCTTTTCAGTCTCTCTGCTCCAAGCTGCCCCTCGTTACCGCTGATCAGCTTGCGGGGGGATAATAGACTACATATATAATTATTAAATACATCTGGGTTATTCTGTAATTAGTTATTCTTCAGTTCTCTATATATACAGCTGTAACCCCTTCAATATTAATGAGATCAATTATTATTAAATCTGTATCACGGAGGACCAAGCATCCGCAAGACGAGCTTCCAAAAAAAAATGACATGAGCTAACAAGTAGGGTTGAACTGAAGTAGAAATTTAGAACTTTCTCGTTGGAGTCACACGTGAAGTAGTTTTCTTTCCTCTTATAAATACAAAAGAAGAACCAGTAAGTATTTCGTACCTATGATTTTCCCTGTATCAGTAACTCTACTTTCTCGAAGTGGATAATCTGGACGCGGAGAGGTATACATCTCTCTACCAAATATTCATTTTGATGAATAGGTAGTTTGGAATATGGACACGCTTAAATGTCAAGTGAAAGAAGTTATGTCATCAAATAGTTGCTCCAATCTTTCCTTTCTAACCAAGAACATTTAGATACAAAATCTTCGACTCATCTAATAATTTATTATATGAAAAGTTCTACTTGATGGTAAGATATGCTTGGGGAATATTCTTCTAATCTGATGATACATTGTTATTTTTCCGTTGCAGGTGAATTTGATAGCTAAACTAGGCCATCCATATCTTTTGGAGTACAAAGATGCTTAGGTGGACAAGGCATCCTATCATCCAGTTTTGTGGTTGCTTGGATCAGAAAGTGCAAAACGTAGCCTTTAGTAGTTGCGATTATTGCTGCATAAGCTGCACCAGAGAAAAAGCTTGACTTTCTTTTTCTTTCAGGGGAGCTGTATATGCATCGTTACCGATTATTGCGAAGATGAAAATATGTGAGTGATTATCCCTGATTTTGCAAAAATTTTAAATGTGTACCTATACGGAAAGATAAGAATAAAGAACAAAAGGAGCCACTAAATGAGGGAAGGGAAAACAATAGTTTAAGTAAAATTCTTCATCATTGTCACCGGCTATATTTTATCATAAAATATGGCTAACCTGTGTTTTTAGAGCACAACCTTTTGCCAAGATCGTGGCTGTTTTCAGCCTGTGTTGTAAGCACGTACAGGTATCTGGAGAATGAAAGACCTCATATTTCATAAATACTCCCTCGTACCAAGAACGATAGAAGGGGTAATGAGGTTGAAAATAAAGACATGAATAGGATGATTATAGAACATCTTTTGTGGTGTAATCTAAGGACGGTGACAATTTTTTTTCCCCGTGTTCAGGGCGGAGATCATGAGGAAGTCTAGAGGACCACTTTTCCCGGAAGAGGTAGTTAAATGCGATTTCATTACTTATGAAGCTTCTCTGTGCCTTCCCGGTAGCTTAAAAAATTGCGTGTTCTTGTGTTGTTTTTTTCCTTCTATTATAGAAACTCTGTAAATGGCTGACTCATCTATTGTTAAGTTTGGAGTATCTGCATTCCAACCGCGTTCATCATAGATACCTCAATGTAAAAACTTTACCATCTATTGTCACCTAATAATCAATTCAGCATATCTATTTAGCAAGAGAGAAATCCCTTCTACCTCCAAGACCGACAAAACCTAAAAGTTGCTTTTATTTTCAGTCATAGGTACTAAAATGCTGTGGTGGTCATCCTTCTTTTTATCAAAAAAATATTATGGTATTCATCATATTACAAAGCTCATGTCACCGTAGCACCTAGCTTAATGCATTTGAGAAAAAAACATCGAGTTGTACATCTAATCCTTAATTTTGGAACAAATTTCATGTAATAGGTATCTGGCACACCAAAGGACATGTTCCCTGAGCTCCTTGCCAGCATACCCTATGGCTATAAATCTGATATATGGTTGCTTGGTAAGAAATAAGAATGTTTATGAAGCAATGTATTTCAGCTCTATACATCATGTCCCTACTACTAACACTTTAATGTGATTTTAGGATACTGTATGTTTGACATTGCTGCACATCAACCCCCGTTTAAAGCTTCTGTAAGTTGATTTTTCAGCTATCTGAACTTCATAAACAATACCTCGAAATGTTGTACTTGTTACGCAAAAAAAAAAAGTTCTTTATCCTGATATCTTCTATATGATATACTGACAATGTAAATCCAAAAGGACAAAACTGGACTTATAAACAAAATAAACTGGGGTTTGTTCTCACCACTTCCGATTATATACTTCTCCACCTTGTAAGTATCTTCCTTCTCAGTACGCCACAAGTCTAACAAATCAGTCAGTTGATAAAGCGGATTTAATTCTTTCAGGAAACAGATACTAAAAAGCATGCTAAGGAAAACTCCAGAACACCGACCTACAGTGAGTGCGAGCTACATATGTTCAAATGTAATTCTTTCCGTTTCAATCTATTAAGTCTTATTTTCCTTTTTAGTTCGTTTAAAAGCGAATGTTTCTTTCCTTTTATGACAACTCCTTAATTCTAACTTTCTACGTGGCATGTTTAAAGATCACAAACTTATATTACATTTTGATACATTCTGCATACCTTTATTTTAAGACCACAAGATTCAAAAGTCTTCTTTTCTTTCTTAAACTTCGTGCCAAATCAAAACCAAAAAAACAAAATGAAACGGAGGGAGTATTAAATTGAGATTCATCTTGATATATTTTTTTACCTCTACTTATAGGTTGCCGAGCTGTTGAGACATCAACATTTGCAACCATACCTCCTCTTGTGTCACAACACTTCATCTATGTTTCTTCCTGTGAAGTCCCCGAGCAGAGCGAAAGAGAAAACACGACCATCACCTGGAAAATCTATCAGTCCGATAGGTAGCAGAGACAGACAGTTGAAGCTAAAAGAGAAGAGAACTGTCCTTTACTTTGACGAAAGTGATAACATTCAGCCAAGAAACTTATCTGACAATTATAACACGTTTCGAGCCAAACTTGACACTAAGAGAGTCGATCCGACAAGCTACTCGGTTATGATCTCTCAAGATAGTGAGGATTCTAAAAGTGGGTAGATGAGTGAGGCAGCTGTTTGCAATGGATATGATCAACAGGAGACTATCTCACAAACAAAAACTACGATCACTCCAAGCTCATCAAGTTTAAGGGCAAAAACATGGTTCGAGGAACAAGACAAAAGAGCTTAAGGTGTTGAGCAGTCCACAGGACCATGAGGAAGCAGATATAGTGGAATGTATCTCCGCAAAATCTAGTTGAATGACATTGTCTGATGGAACATTCAACAATAAAACATGATCCTTCGATGATGAAAGCACTTCATCTAATTCACAGTCGGCAAAACCAGATCCAGAGGCAGCACCAAGATGTTGTGTTGCTGAAACTGAAAATGGTAGCGAGTTCAGAGAAGTTTCTATTGACTGCTTGTCAACTGAAAACGATGGTTCACTTCTACACAAAGACGATCTAAAAAAGAAAGCAACCGAGTTTTATGACACCAAATAGGCTAAGAAAGATGCTCTTCGAGCACTGGATGATAAGGTTTCACAGCTCAAGTCACTAGCCGCATTAGCTAGTAAGGAGGACAAAGACGACTGGGGTAATCCCACTGAACAAAGAGTTGAAGCATTAGAGTCTCTTTTGGAGGTTTGTGCGCGACTACTTAAGCAGGAAAAAATCGATGAGCTTGCTGGTGTGCTGAAACCATTCGGGGATGATGGAATGTCGTCTAGAGAAACAATAATCTGGTTGACAAAAAGTCTCATGACAGCACAAAAGTTTTCCAAGGGGTCGTGATGTTTTACAAAACCTGTCTTTTGACCTATATAACGAGCCTCTGTCTTACGTAAATCATCAAGTATTGTTGGACTAAACTATTCCTCGACACTTAACATGGTTGAGCATCATTTAGTTTTGATTCTATTGTTGTAGGACAGTTGATGGAGCAACTCGCCGAAAGCCATCCACAGAAAACTCGAATACATTTCATGTTCATTGAGGAGAAGATGTCTCACAGAGAACCCATCCTCTACAGGTAGAGCCTGTTGTTGAGGTGTAGTTCCAAATATGAGTTTAGTATTCAAAATGACCTATTTTGCGTAGCAGAGTTCGCTTCCTTTTAACTGATCAATCTTGCTTAGCACTACAGAAACGTTATAAATCAGTTCTCTGCAACTCCTCTTGGTCGATAATGAGGTCTCACAATCTGAAAGATCTCTATCAGGTTCTGGAAAGAGTGGTTCATCATCAATAGAGTCCACTGATTCAGCACGCACTTTATCCTCCAGAAGAAAACAAGCATCATATTTATTAGAAGCATGGATGCATGAAATCCAAGTTAAGAGTTTACTTATTTTTTAATTTATGTATTTGAGGGAAAGAAAGGAAGTATGCAAATAGTAAAATATCGAATCGGGGACCATACTTGAGCTACTATTGGGACTGCAGGAGAGGTAGCTGTTAGTTGAAAAGGCAGCTTCAAGAACACATCCTGAACTATGGTGATCAAGTGAATTCCCAACTAAATCTGCTTCATCTTCCAAAGGAGAAAAATATCTAGTAGGATAAGTGAGAGCACATTTAGCTCTAAACCTTCGCAAACCCGGTTCTAAATACTTTATTTCTGCCATCTCAAAATCCATATCTTCTTTATCAGATCCGCCAGATCGAGCACCAAGTTTGTCTGCCACATTGCTCCAAGTTTCAGAAGCTGAAGCATTTTAGGGTTGACTGCCTGATCCTGCTGGCATCGATTCCAAACCCATAAGCCTATCAACCAAACTTGGATCTTTCATTTTGCGCTTGCTTTCACAATGTTTATTGGTCAATCCATTATTCTTTGCATTTGGAAAACCCCCACTGTTCTCATCAGCAATCTACATTGTTCATACAAGAACCAAAAACAATAAAAACAAAAACTTTCCTGTCAGGCTAACATCTGAGACAATAGAAGAAAAAGAAAGCTAAAAGTGGGAGTATAGTTCAAGAAATGAGTACCAAACGAAGCTTTGGCTGCTTCTCATCACCTCAAAACTTTTTTGAAGCTTGTTTCAAGCAATCTATAAGAATGCAACACAAAAAAAGAAATAATTTAGCCCTCTAGCTAGAATCACCTTCAAGAAATTAACCATTCTACTTTAAAAATTAGTGGAATGTAGTAGTAACTAACCTGGTGAAAGCAGTTTCTTTGGGAACAGCTTCTTCGCAAATCTACGGTTCCGATCAAAGAGCTGAAAGAAAATGCCCACACAACCACAAGGCCTTTGAGGTTATCTATCAGTAATAGCGGCTAAACTATCATTCATTTCTCTAGATGAGCTATCATTCATCCTTCAAAATCCTCTCTTAAATTTCTTCACCTTTTCTCCCACTCTGTTGAATGTGATTCACACACTTTGTCTTCCTAATAAGATTCTATCAAACATTATCTTCACGGTAATTTGGAAAGAATTAAACAAAAGACCCCCATTGGACCCTCTACCCACCACATCACTCACCCTTCTTGGCCCGAAAAAAGAAAATGGGGAAAAAGAACTTACATTTTCATGCAAGAAACAAAGCAAAAACCCAACAAAATATCAGAAAGAAAGTAGAAAATAGCTATGAAAAGTAAAACCCTGAGTTGTGTTCAATTATGACAAAACTTTCACAAGAAACCACAGTCAAACAAAGTAAACACAGAACAAGAAAATACAAACAACAATACCTAGAATGTCTTCAACTTACACCAAATGTGCTACTGTTCAAGAAAACAACTAGAACTGGTTATAGTACACTCTAGTAAGCTATTCTTTTCTTTTTTTAATCTTCTTTATGACAGTGAAAAAAGCAAAATCATAATTATTTTAAATTAGTTCCTATAGACATGCTTTCTATGCTTTGCTATCAAAAATGCTACAAAATAAGAAAAGAATGCGTCGATAGAGACTAACCGATTAGGCAGCAAACAATAATTATAGATCCCAAAGTAATTGCAGCAAGGACAAGACCGAATGTTTTTCGAAATCCAAAGTGCCAAAGAACTTCAAAGTTCTTTTAAGAGAAAATAGAGGGAGTAATAGTGGAGGAGAAGTTTGTCCTCTTAGAGAAAGAGAATGGTGAGTTTAAATAGTGAGGAGGGTTGTCCACAATCCCAAATAATGAAGGAAGAATAATATTTAATGGAGGAAGAATAACATATAATGAATCAATTAAGAGTATTGTTCCCTTAAATGGATGGGGGTAAATCAATCTGTTTCACCAATCATACTATAGTTGCCATAAATAAATAAACAGACATCCCCTCACGCGTTAATTATGGTAAATTTAGATGAGGGGATGTCTGTCAACCAAGTAAGGCAAGAAAAATAAAAAATCAATTACTGAGATGCTTTTCTCAAATCAAATTGATACAAGATCATATCGAAACAGTCAAAACGTGCACATATTAGCCTAATTAAGGATTTACAAAAAAAATCCTCGAATCGTCACATACATGCTTTTCCCATACAAAATTAAATTAAGCAGAAACTAACCAGACTGATATTACTAAGGCTCTTCCCATTAATACTTCTGGGAAATCAGTTAAAGTGAAAGAATATATCAATCATACACAAATTTCCTTTTTAAATTATATGCTAATTAAGGGAAATAGAAAATCACACAAAATTCAATCAAATCCAATAAAGGAAAGATCGGTTAAGCAAATCAGTCATACAAATTATTTATTTACCAAAGAAAAGAAGAACTACCATATCGTGATCACCTAATCAAGGCAAACGATAATTAATAGTACTTAATTTTTTAGAAGAAAATTGACACAAGACTCAATCAAAAGTAATTACTTACCATAAACCATTTTTAAAGTAATCAGCCACATCTCTCAATTAAAGATAGTATATAAATGAATAAATTGTAAATTCTCAATTAGGCACAGTCAAGAATTTTAAAACCAGTCACAAAGGAAAATAATCATTCGTTTAACATGATAGTAGTAGCACAACTACAAAAAGGCGATTAAAAAATCATAAAACATGCTAAAAAAATAGTCAATATTAGCAAGCAACAATCTACAGTGATTAGTAATGAGCATCTTGTCAGAAAGTTAAAACCAAGTCACAAAAGAAGTTGGGATTTTCTTACCCATATTGACTAAGAGGCATAAAAAATGTGAAGTTGCAAGAAGTTAGGCGTGTTTGCACATACCAGAGAGAGACAAACAAATTGACTCACCATTCAGGTTAAGCGTCACAAAATTTCAATCAAGCAGGACATGCAAATAGGGTCGAATAAAAATCACAGACTTAAAATCAACACATTTATTCAGCAAAAATCAAATGTGGCCACTTGATTCGAAGAATCTTTCTATGAGAGACACAGATGACGAAATAGTACGAAAGTTCACACACATATTTTGAACACGGGATCAAACCTGAAGACGGATTCTCTCAGAATCTATCATTTTTTTATGAGGAAGGGTTGCATGGTTGGAACGCCGAAGGGGTTTGCCGGAGGTATCGCTGTGGGGGAGTAGTCGAGGTTGTGTCGCGGCTGTTGGATATTCGCCGGAGGGGAGAAAAAAGGCGACTGGAGGAAGGAGGATGGAGCGGCGGCGCAGAGGCTTGGCTGGCCGTCTCCGTCGATGGCGGCGCCATTGGTGGCGCTGTTCGCCTGTGGAGGACGAGAAGTAAGGGGGATGGCCATCGGAGCAGCGGCTAGACTTGCCTGGGGTAGAAGATGGCGGCGCGTATGGAGGAGAAGGAAGAGGCGACGGTAAAGGCTGTTCGCCGGAGATGACGGCCTGACAATGAGGACTTGGAGCGGAGGGGGTGGTTTTGGTGGTCGATTGGCGATGAAGTGATTGGAGGAGAAGGGGGGAGATCAAGATTTAGAGGTGTTTGTAAAGAGAGAGAAGAGAGAGGTGGAGAGATAGAGGCGGAAGTTGGGGAAAAAAATTAGAGTTAGGGTTTGTAGGTTTGAAATAGGGAAAGAGAGATCATTTGATCTCAACCGTTGGATTGGTTTTTAATCGACGGCTGAGATTTAATTTCATGGGGGAATTAAAATGTGGCTAGGATGAAAAATAATGGCTTAACATGTAAGAAATTGGGTTAAGATTGTAATGGAATTGGTAAAAATAGGCTATAATTGTAAGAAATTAAATAAAATTGGATTAAAAGGTAAATAAAATCATGCAAGGTAATTTTGATTAGGCTGTTATTTAAACTAAAGTAGGAATAATAATAATATAGGATAATAGTAATTAAATAATAAATAACAACATTAAATAATAAATGATAAAAAAATAATAAAAGATAAATAATACTTTTTTATCACATAATAGAGGGCTGCGTAAATGGAAGGAAGGAGAAAAGGGAAGAGGGAGTCATACCGTCACATTTGTATGAATTTTTATTTTTAAAAGAGGAAGTCTATTTCGAGAACAATTAATTGAACGTTAAAGAGTTTCTGCAGACCGAATATATTTGGACAGCATGGGGATGTCAATTGTTCAGGGGAACTAAATTAAAATAGTTGAAATCAAAGTCGAGATTACGAGAGACCTTGGTTTATGCAAAAGGGTGTGGTACAGTTTCACTAATAAAGGCGGCACCCTCAACTATTATGCAAAGAGCAGTAGCTGCGCTCTATAAAGACAACATATTGGGCATGGTAACATTTTGTTAGGCTGCTCTAAGCTAATGGTGTCTATTACAATTCTTCTCTCGTGATGAATAAGATTGGTAATCACGATCCCGAGAAGAGTCATGTTTTGGTTTCTCCGAGTGACCTTTGTCTATTGAACGATGACTCCTTTCCTTATACTTTTCCTTGTTCCGTTGAAAGTCGTCTCGCTCCCTTTCCCTGTCAGATATCCTACCACAATCACGTTCATAAGACTTTAGTCTTCCTTGATCCTTACTCTTGATAAAATTTATTTTCCTTTATCTGTGACATTTATTTTTCTTTCATGTCATTGATTTGTTTTTTCAATTTATACTTTACTGATTATGGCCGTTGACTGGTGTATACTATATTTGGAAGTTTGCATCTGAAGTATTCTTGGTATTTATATCCTCACTTTAGGATGTTATTCATTGAGACAATGGTAACTTCCGTGTTAGGTTTGTTAAATTTGGTGTTCTGTGACTCACTCTTACTGTTGTCGAGTGACTGAACATTTAATCATAAGCTGACAGTCTGATGATCTGTGTTTATGTTGAAATATCACAGAACATGGGCTAGCCATTAAAGATGTATTTCTGGTGAAGGGAGAGTTGACAAAGAAGAAACGTAAGGTTATGAACGGTGGTAATGCAAATAGAAGTGTGTCACCTGTGTTGACCTACTTAAAAAAATGAAAAGGTTGGGCTGTTAA
The DNA here is from genome assembly GCA_030864215.1 of Capsicum pubescens. Taxonomy (NCBI): domain Eukaryota; kingdom Viridiplantae; phylum Streptophyta; class Magnoliopsida; order Solanales; family Solanaceae; genus Capsicum; species Capsicum pubescens. The sequence goes on from CM061546.1 coordinate 41,411,071, forward strand.
CTTTACTGTTTTGTGGTAGTTGTTGAAGACTATCTTCTTGAAGAGCTCTACGAGAGGTGCATTGCATCAACTTGATATTTGTTGAAAACTAAGTATTCAGTGCGGGAGTAAATAAGTGCAAAAACTAAAAACAAAATTGTAGGAAATTGTTTCGTTGTGTATTTTCATTTTTGTGGTAATACATGTGAAGTGGAAGTACGTTGAAGCTGAGGTTGACAATATTCAATACTCGAAAGATTAACAGAAAACAGTTTGTTGTGGAGTGAACTTCAGATCCTTGTGCTTCTAAAAGGATCAAACATTCATCAAGACAAAGCGAAATGTAAATTTTCTACTCATGTTTAGAGTTTGTAAAAAATATGCTTGTTAGACTGCTTGTTCAGACATACAGTATTTTCTTACTTGATGTTGTTGCATTCGAATTTGGAAAGAAAATTACACGGCTGACTTGTTAATGTAGGATATCATATCATGTGCTATGTCGGAAATGCACTCCTATCAATGTACTGTGAGTGTGAAGTATTGACGAGGCATATGACGCGTTAGAGGAAATAGCGGAGAAGGATGTTGTCTGTTGGGTAGCTCACTGTCTCAATCAATTTTCAGTTCTAAACAAAAGAAGTTTGATCTCTGTAGTTGTGTTTGTTAGTTTTTCCAATTGTAAGACGATATATGTGGAAAATAGGGTCCCTCAAAATTCTTGTTTTCCTTAACTTTATCTTTAAAGATCCAATTTTTACTTGAGAAATCACAGTAATATGAACAATGAGTTATCGAAGAAAACTGGTTTACTTATGTAGAACCAACCAAAAAGAATAAATTGCTCTCTGTGGTTTAAAATAATTTTGATACTGTAAAAATAAAAGGCTGAAAGTTTAAATTTTGATTGAAGTGATAAGACTTTTACTTAAAAAAAATAAATACTAAAAAAGAAGTATTAATATATTTAAAATAACGTGGGTTAAATAAGGGTAAAAAGGTAATTGTTCCTTTAAAAATTTTCCAAATAAGGAAAGACGACATTTATTTTGGGACGGACAAAAAAGGAAATGGCGACACATAATTTGGGACGGAGGGAGTAGTATTTTTATTTGGTTCGAAGGATATCATATGCCTCAGCAGAGAAGTAAAGTTCTGCTTTTCTCTCTTTTTCTTACGTATCTAGTTCTATAGCTTAACCCTTACTTTTACGATGTATGGGCAGAACACATGTCAAAAGTTATTTAATTTCGCTATTATGAGTATTTTTGTGATGTTGGAGACTTAGTTAAAAAGTATTAATACTATGTAATATTTATGTCTATTAACATTCTAAAATTAAATTATAAAATATTATTTTGACATGCATTCTGCCCGTGAGGCCCGCAACCCACAGAGTAATAGTGTGGGATTGATATTTTTTGGCTCATCATTTTGATAGGCTAGCCCAACCTGACCCATCAAACTCAAAGCTCGTGTGGGCTATCTCGGATGGGCTGAGCCAACCCGTATTGACATCTCTACAAAAAAAAACTCTACATTATTGATTCTCCAAGGAGACTTTGGAATCTTGAAGAATGCACGGAGGCGAATTCAGGATTTCAAAACGCGGATGTATGAATGTAAAATTCATCAAGATGACCTACATTATGCATTTTATACTAGACAATGAGCCCAGAAATGGGGACAAAACAAGAACAAATTCCATGAAAATGTGCACCAAGATCATAAATTACTTACACACCAGGATTATCTACGCTTTAGGGTACCCCCCACCCACACCCCCACGTGAAACTTTGATCGTCACCCTGTAAGACGAGGCCAACTTATCGAAAGATGGACATTGCTTCAGTTCATACAACCTTTCGATAGGTGCTTGTTAGATCTTATTGAGTTTTTCTAGTACGACGATATGATTTACTTTTGCTATTGCATTCTGACCAGCATTCCTATAATCAAACGGGCAGTTGTGTTTGTCTGAATAACGATGAACTGCGCCGAAAAGATCACCACGTTTGCAACTGAACCCCGTTAAGCCCACACGCTTACGACAATTTGTGCACTTTTTCAAACCCTCTTTTGACTTCACTTGTGAAATCTGAGAGGCTAAATCTGCAGATGCAACCGCGGCACCTGCAAGAGCAAGTTTTGATTCATCGCTACTTGAGCTTCTGCGTACGACATCTTGGATGGATGCAGCTGCATGCTTTGCATGTTCTTGCTTCAGTAGTAGCATGTCCTCTTGACACTTGGAACACATATTCATCGTAGCAGCACTACTGAAAAAACCACAGTCGTTGATGCAGAGGACGGGGTCTTCTGGAGCTTCGCAACCTGTCTCTTTAGATGACTACATTTCTGCAGTTAACAGGTCAAGTTAAACACCACAAGTTCGTTAAGTACATCACGAAACAACAAAGGGACAAACAAAAACTTCAACCAAGGAACATCGCGATTACGAAATATAAAGCAATTCAGAATAATACATACATTCAATATCTCGTACTTGCTAGATTTTTGTTACTGGAACCATTTGACATGCTTAACAGTTTAAACAATTAGCCACAACTAGTGTAGAATTTTCAAAATGAGAGCCTTTCACTGTTAACATGCTAAGGAAGCTTTAATTCGATCACTAAAATGACAAATTAAAATACGACATGGAGGCTACTAGTAGAAAAAACTGCAGCTCTTTCCTACACCTCACAAGAATATTTTTAGAAAAACAAGTTTAAAAGCCAAAACTGATGTTGCTAAATTTGATAAGATTGCACCACTTACCAGAAATCTTGATCACATAACTGAAACATGGGAGGCCTGTTAGCTGAGAAACTACCAATTAGTCTTTAACCGGTCATGTTACCTAGACACATTTACAGTTACTTGGACTCCACACTGTTATCACTTTTCAGCATATACCAATATTCGAGTACATCCTGCATGTGAGCTGCGAGATTCAACAACCGAAGTTCAAATAACGTACTGCCTATCTCAATTTATACTAGAGGCATGCTAAAATGAGATTGTTAGCATTTTATGGCACTTGATTGTTATTCTTCTAAAATAATTTTAGGGCACTTGATCGTTATTTTTTTATGTAACGTTTATTTTGTTCATGCTCCAAATTCTATATATTCTAGGCCTCTTTTGGCCATGAAAATTATAATTTTCTGGAGTTGAAGTTGAAGTTGTGTATGTTTGACCATGAATACCAATTGGAGTTGTTTTTGAAATTTTTGTGAGAGAAGTAAAAGTTTACTTGTTTTCACTTTTTCAAATAAAATTCTAAATTGTATTTGGAATTCCGATGGTGTTGAAGAATCTCACATTGAATTTAGTAAAGGAATATGTAATCTCTTTACATGACAAACTTACGACGTATCACCACAATTTAGTACATATTCTTATAATATTCTAATGAATGAACTTTTTTTAATCCGGTATCCACGTTGAGACTCCAACTAGCCAGATTGGAATTATATAAGGTCTATTTAAAGGAAATAACTCCCTAACATAATTCTTTATATCCAGAACGCAAATTCGAGAGCATTACAGATTGAGGAACTCTTATTCAGCCCTCCACAATACTTGTTATTCAATGAATGACGTTGCCATAAATCTCTAATATTATAAATATCCTTATGTAACATCTCAAACCCATGTTATACCATACTAGTACTTTACCTTGTATTGATAACAAGACAACAAGTTTGAAGCAACATGGGCAAACATAAGTTCAGATGGTCTATGTAGGATGAATTGATTGATTTAATTTGTGTCTATTCTAAGCAATCCAACCCATAAGTTCATATGTTAAATATTTTTTTGCTTTTTCACTCTTCATCAATAAAAATGGCATATTATTAGCATAAGTTTTTGGACCTCTTATTTAGTTGGCACAAAATTCCATCTCTATTTATGGAAAATTTGGACCCACATTAAGGCCTGTTTGGTCATGAAAATTATAATTTTTCGAAATTGGAGTTGGAGTTCAAGTTGAAGTAGGGGTTGTATTTGACCATGGATATAAATTAAGAGAAAATACATAAAGTACCCCCTGATCTTGTCTGACTTTTTCAAAAAAGAAACCTAAACTATACTTTCGAACTATTACCCCACGGAATCTTACTAAAATCGTTGTAAATACACCATTTTTATTAAAATTTCAGCATTCCTCTTTTTTTAAAAAGCACGAGTTTGGCACTTTCTCCTTCTTCTTCCAGTTCACTTGTCTTTCCTTCTTCTCTTTCATTACTTCTTCAATTGTTATTGATCTTAAATTGAATTATTTGCTAAAGTACGCCTCAATTTTTCTCCCTATTAAATTGAATTCCAAAAAAGAAAGATTTCATTTAATTGAGGAATGCGGAGAACAAGTTTTTGGAGATGGAAAGGATGTGATTCCACCGATAACAAATTGGTATATTGGTTACTATTTCAATAGTGGAATTGAAAACAATTTTACTGATCCTTTTGCCTACATTAGCATATTTTCCAACAAAAATTTAATTTTTTATATTGGGTTTATCATCGAAAAATACCTTCTCGACGGAAAAAATGGTGGCTACCATATCATATCTTTTTTACCCTTTTTTAAACTCTTTATCATTCTTCCATTCAAGATGAACATAAGAATAATGTTGCAGACTGTTGGTGGAACTCAAATTGTGGAAAGCTCTCAGGAAAAGCATAAACCTCAGAATAGGGGTAGACAACACGATCCCAAGCACAATTGTGCACTCCTTCTGATTTTTGTGTGTGTAGTGTCGGCGTGTGAGTGTTTGTTTTTCACTGAGTTGTTGTGTGTGCGTGAATGAAGTACTGTGTGAAGTTGTGAGAGTGTTTGAATGGAGTATTGGAAAGATGAGGACTACATCAATGGAGAAGAAGGTATTTTTAAATTTTTGGATAAATAATTTATACGTGGCAACTTTTTATTGGCAATTTGAGTCAAATTTTAACCATTCACGCGCCTGGTGTGCGTGTCTACAGGCAGAGGCAAAATTTAAGTCAAAATGGTGTATTTACAACGGATTAAGTAAGAATCGTGGGGTAATAAGTTGAAAGTAAAATTTAGGTGTCTTTTTTAAAAAGTCAGACAAGATCAGGGGGTACTTTATGTATTTTCTCATAAATTAAAGTTGCTTTTGAAATATTGTGAGTGAAGTAAAAGTTACAAATACAATATTTCAGAATTGTATTTAGAATTTTCATGGCCAAACGCATCTTGTTTTCACCTTTTTCACTAAAGTGAAATAATTTTTCGAAGAAATATAAATAATTTTCATAGCCAAACGACTACTAATTGTTGAGATGCCAAAAAGAACTCAACTTCCTTCGTTTTTAAATAAGTTTTTTTTATTTTAGGCCTTCGTTAAGAAACAACTCACTTCTAGAAAGTAAAAATTTATTTTACTAATTTGTCTTTAATAAATATATTGAGAAGAATATAACGTTTTAGTAGTTTTGGTGTTTTGCAAAAAAAAAAAATATTTATAGGAAAGGTAAAATTGAAAAAACATCATCTATGATTTCTTGATTATCGAAAATATTATTTATTTAAGTATATAATTAAAGTACTAGACAATCAATTATTTAGAAATGGAGGGAGGACATTATATTATTGATACTCAAAGGAAACTTTGAAAATTTCAAGAATATGTTTTGGATTTGAATGAAAAACAAACAAAAGTTGGTAATAAGTAGGGACGATCCATTATCATACTCCCTCCATTTCAAACTGAGATGACACATTGATTAAAAAAAATAATTAATAATATGGATAGTTTACCATAATACTCCTATTAAATGATGTTTACATTTTAATTTGAAAAAAAAAAGTAATTAATGCAAAGGGTAAAACATGAAAAAAAAATTTGTCTCTTCTTGATTAATGAAAAAAGATAAATAAAATAGAAAATCAAATTAGAAAATTTAGAACGGAGGGAGTATATCTTTTCGATTGTATTATATGGCTCCCTATTCAAGATGCTTAACCAATTACACAAAATTGGTATAAACTTAAATTCAAAAATTAATAAGTGAGGTGAAAATTGTTCAAAACTTTAATATGAGCAGGAGACCAACTAGTATTTTATAGTACATAATTAATGCAGAAATCAGACACCTGATAATACAGGCGAAGTTAGGATTTCTGCTGAAGGAGTTCAAAATCTGGAAAAAAAAACTCACCAAAGGAGGTTTAACAACTATAATATATACATAAAAATTATTTTAATCATATATTAATAATATATCCTATTACTAGTTTGGCTCCGCCTCTGCCTAATAATTGAAGCATGGATAGTATAATATAATGTTTAACATATGAGAAATAAGAATTGAGAGAAGTCTAGCTCTAGTATCACGATAAAACAAAATGAACCTTGAATCTGATTAAACTTAAAAATTAATAGCGAGATAAGAATTGTCCTACACCATCATATAACGAAACAATGTATATATATGGGATATCTGACATAGCTTTTTTTAAACTTTGTTTGTGTAATTTACCCCATCTTGTGAGAATACACTGGATATATTATTGTTGTATTGTTTATGTAATTTAACATAATTATTATCACAGAATTGTATACCTTAATTTTAAAATAACTAGTTTCACTTAATTATGTGAATCTCTCTATTTATAATTCTCTTTTAGTTGATTTGATATAGCATAAAAGTTATGTTATTTACGTGATTCTTTTCATGATTTTTTTTTAGAATCATATTTCGTAAAATCAAATTAAAGTGAGTTGTTGCCTGAATGAGAGAGAATAAAATAAAAAGGATCCAGCAAGTTATGGAAAATCCAATTATATTTTACGTGAGTTTATAAATTTATAGATAGCGCTTTCTCTTAAAGAAGTTCTATATAGAGTGAATCTAAATGAGTCGATCAGTAAAACTAATTGAAAAAAGGAAAAAAAAAGTGAGTTATTTATTTATTTATTTATTTTTGAAAAAGGGCCTAAAATGCCTTCCAACTATCTAAAATAGTGCAAAAATGCCCTTCAACTATTTTTTGTACTCATCATTGTGCATTCATAATATATCGTGACAAGCCTTGTCTTCTAGTAGGAAAAAATAGAGTTCTTCTCACTTTCATAATGATATTATTCTTTCTAATAATTCAAAGAGAGGAGATGAGCAGATATCGATGAATACGGAGCGGGTCAACTTTAGTTGGATCCGTGTTATTTGTCTGGGCGGGTTGGGTTTTTAGTTAAAATTAATTAATTTAATTTAATATGAATTGTCCAATATAAATGTGTCATGTGATAAATAAAGTGGGACCAAAAGGTTGTTGTTAAATAAAAGGACAAAATTGACTAATAGGTAAACGGGAAGAACATTTTAGGCCCTTTTCCGTTTTTTTTTTATAAAAATTGTTCAACATTTGATTTATTAAAAATATTTATTCTGTTCTAGCATTATCAAGTGGTGGGTCACAAAATCCAACTACTGATTTTCATATTTCAGTATCACCTTTTTTAGAAATTGCCCTTTTATCTATTCCACCGACAAAATTTAATTACATATTCTTTTACCTCAGAAAACTAATCCAAAATTAATGTGGATAATAATGAGGTTAATTATTTTGTTGTTGCTATTATGTTAATTCTCCATTTCCTTATTTACGTACTTAATTCTGAATATGTTTTACTTGAATCGAAGCTCAACCTAAAATGTCATTTCTCACTTTACATCTGTAATTAGATTGTAGTTCTGCACGGATGCGTATAGTTATTGGCGGAGCCAACATCTTAATTAAGGGGATTCAAAATCAAAAAATGTGAACAAAAGAACTAATCGAATGGGGTTCAACGTCTGCTATATATACATAAAAAAATAATTTTAAGTTTGTATATATAGTATAATTTTTCGTCGAAGGAGGTTCGGATGACCCCCCTCACTATTAGCTAGTTTTGTCCCTCTGTATAGCCGTATACATCGTCCTCCCTAGATCCTACTAGTAAAATTATATTACGTATGTTATTGTAATAACGAGGGAGAGAAAACATTATAATTAGATTACTTTTGCAAATAATTAAGATTAGCCAACATATAATCTCATGTCATTTTATCACTTAATTCTAGTGTACAATTAATAGTCTTGTTTAAGTAATTAATTCTGTTATTATTTTTTAATTTTATTTTTTTTATAATAGGGATTAAATATTTGACTAGTATCATTTTGGTAGTTGGAATTTGACTTTATTTATCCCTTTTTTTTCTTCTTAAAATGGCAATTTAGGCATACCAAAAATATTACATGTTCAATGAGAATTATTGTAAATTAGATGCCAATAGAGTCATCAAATAACCTAACTAAAGAAAAATAATAAAGACACAATTAAATATTACTTATATAATACCAATTTTAGCACTTTAATAATTAAATCAAAATTAATTGAGGATGGTGATAGGTGACATCATGAAAATGGCCTAACAAAATATTCCATTCCTCCAACCTCAAGCCTCTTGTGAAACGAATTTAATATTTTTAAAAAAGTTTTTCTTCTTTTTTATACTATTATTATCGTTTCCCTCATGCACATTTTTCCAATTTATAATAATTCTATCTTGACAGAAAATTATGTTACTTTTCTTATACTTTTTCTTGTCCCGTTCAAATTCATCTCGCAAACTTCTCCTGTCAGATATCCTACCACTATCACATTCATGAGACTTTAGTCTTCCTTGATCCTTACTCTTGATAAAATTTATTGTCCTTTATCTGTTACATTTATTTTAATTTTCTTATAATAATTATTATGTTACTTTTATTATACTTTTTTTGTCCCTTTCAAAGTTGTCTCGCTCCCTTCCCCTGTCAGATATCCTACCACTATCACGTTCATGAGACATTTTTCTTCCTTGATCCTTACTCTTGATAAAATTTAGTGTCCTTTATCTGTGACATTTATTTTTCTTTCATGTCATTGATTTGTTTTTTCTATTTATACTTTACTGTTTATGGCCGTAGACTGGTGTACATTGTATTTGAAAGTTTGCATCTGAAGTTTTCTTGGTATTGATATCCTCACTTTAGGATGTTATTCATTGAGACAATGGTAACTTCAGTGTTATGTTTGTTAAATTTGGTGTTATGTGACTCACTCTCACTGTTTTCGAGTGACTGAACATTTAATCATAAGCTGACAGTCTGATGATCTGTGTTTATGTTGAAATATCACAGAACATGGGCTAGCCATTAAAGATGTACTTCTGGTGAAGAGAGAGTTGAGAAAGGAGAAACGTAAGGCTGTGAATGGTGGGAAAGCAAATAGGAGTGTGTCATCTGTGTTGACCTACTTAAATAAATGAAAAGGTCGGGATGTTAACTTTAATGTTTTGTGGTGGTTGTTGAAGACTAGCTTCCTGAAGAGCTCTACAAGAGGTGCATTGCATCAACTTGATATTTTCTGGAAACTAAGAATTCGGTGCGGGAGTAAATAAGTGCAGAAACTAAAACCAAAATTGGAGGAAATTGTTTTGATGTGTATTTTAATTTTTGTGGTTATACGTGTGAAGTGGAAGTACGTTGAAGCCGAGGTAGACAATATTCAATACTCGAAAGATTAACAGAAAACAGTTTGCTGTGGAGTGAATTTCAGATCACGTTGCTTATAAAAGGATCAAACATTCATCAAGACAAAGTGAAATGGACATTTTCAACTCATGTTTAGAGTTTGTAAAAAATATGTTTGTTATACTGCTTGTTCAGAGATACAAAATTTTCTTACTTGATGTTGCTGCATTCGAATATGGAAAGCAACTTACATGGCTGACTTATTAATGTAGGATATCATATCATGTGCTATGTCGGAAATGCACTCCTATCAATGTACTGTGAGTGTGAAGTATTGACGAGGCATATGACCCGTTAGAGGAAATAGCGGAGAAGGATGTTGTCTCTTGGGTAGCTCACTGTCTCAATCAATTTTCAGTTCTAAACAAAAGAAGTTTGATCTTTGTAGTTGTGTTTGCTACTTTTTCCAATTGTAAGATGATATATGTGTAAAATGGGGTCCCTCTAAATTCTTGTTTTCTTTAACTTTAGCTTTAAAGATCCAATTTTTACTTGAGAAATCACAGTAATATGAACAATGAGTTGTCGAAGAAAACTGGTTTACTTATGTAGAACCAACCAAAAAGAATAAATTGCTCTCTGTGGTTTAAAATAATTTTGATACTGTAAAAATAAAAGGCTGAAAGTTTAAATTTTGATTGAAGTGATAAGACTTTTACTTTAAAAAAATAAATACTAAAAAAGAAGTATTAATATATTTAAAATATAGTGGGTCCAATAAGGGTAAAAAGGTAATTGTGCCTTTAAAAAATTTCAAAATAAGGAAAGACAACATTTATTTTGGGACGGACAAAAAATGAAATGGCGACAAATAATTTGGGTCGGAGGTAGTAATAGATTTTTGCATATGAATCCATTTAGGCTTATTGGGTTTCCTTTCAAATTGTTCTTACATTTCAACCATTTTTCATTTTGTGCTTGTAATGTACTACTTCAAACAGATGTTCACGAAGGGATTGTTCTTAATATTCATAAATGCAAAAACGCAAGTACAATAAGTCGAATCAGATGCATAATCAATGATTTGTACAAAATATTTTGCTTGACATTATTGAGTCTAAGAGTTATAACATGAGAACAGCACTGATAGGCTTGCAACAAAGTCTCAAAAAGAAGAGCTACTAACAGTTCCATCCAAATTTAGCTAGAACTGTAGAGGTCTAAATCAACTTCATCTACTAATTCTTGGAGAATATGCCTAGCAACATCAGTGCCACATTCATATTCTTCAATCTCGAAGTCCGTACAATTACCAAAAGAATGGCTCATATCCCATTCTATTATCTCGTCTGGGATCAAACCAAAAAATTCTGTCCACTCTTCGACCTCATCAATAATATCAGCAATCAGAATCTCATTGGTCATACTTGATGGTAGTTCGGTACAGGTTCTGAAACCAGAATCAGATATTGGAGAAAATTTTGAGTCTAGGTACTCTAATAGACAATCAAAGGCGAATCCTTTAAGCTAATTCATCTGTTTTGGGTCATTACAGCCAAGCAACTCACCGAAAGCCATCCACAGAAAACTCAAAAACATATCATGTTAATTAAGGAGAAAATGGCTCCTAGAGAACCCATCCTGTATAGGTAGAGCCTGTTGTTGAGGTGTAGTTCCAAATATGAGTTCGGTATTCAAAATGAACTATTTTACGTAGCTGAGTTCGCTTCTTTTTAAATGATCAATCGTGCTTATCACTCCAGAAACATTATAAATCAGTTCTCTGCAAGTCCTCCTTGTGGATAATGAGGTCTCACAATCCGAAAGATCTCTATCAGGTTCTGGAAAGAGTGGTTCATCATCAATAGAGTCCACTGATTCAGCAAGCACTTTGTCCTCTGGAAGAAAACAAGCATCATATTTATTAGAAGCATGGATGCATGAAATCCAAGTTCAGTGTTGTTTTATTTTTTAATTTATGTATTTGAGGGAAAGAAAGGAAGTATGCAAATAGTAAAATGTCGAATCGGGGACCATACTTGAGCTACTATTAGGACTGCAGGAGAGGTAGCTGTCAGTTGAAAAGGCAGCTTCAAGAACACATCCTGAACTATGGTGATCAAGTGAATTCCCAACTAAATCTGCTTCAGCTTCCAAAGGAGAAAAATATCTAGTAGGATAAGTGAGAGCACATTTAGCTAAAAACCTTTGCAAACCTGATTCTAAACTTTTTAGCTATAAACATTGCTCCAAGTTTCAGAAGCTGAAGCCTTTTGGGGATTACTGCCTGATCCTGCTGGCAACGATTCCAAACCCATGAGCCTAGCAACCAAACTTTGAGCTTTCATTTTGCGCTTGCTTTCACAATGTGTATTGGTCATTCCATTATTCTTTGCATTTGGAAAACCCCCACTGTTCTAATCTGCAATCTACATTGTTCATATAAGAACCAAAAATAGTAAAAACAAAAACTTTCCTATCAAGCTAACATCTGAGACAATAGAAGAAAAAAAAAGCTAAATATGGGAGTATAGTTCAAGAAATGAGTACCAAACGAAGCTTTGGCTGCTTCTCATCCCCTCCAAACTTTTTTGAATCTTGTTTCTAGCATGCTATAAGAATACAACACAAAAAAAGAAATAATTTAGCCCTCTAGCTATAATCACCTTCAAGAAATTAACCATTCTACTTTAAAAATGAGTGGAATGTAGTAGTAGCTAACCTGGTGAAAGCAGTTTCTTTGGAAACAACTTCTTGGCAAATCTACGGTTCCGATCAAAGAGCTGAAAGAAAATGCCCACACAACCGCAAGGCCTTTGAGGTTGTCTCTCAATAATAGCAGCTAAAGTATCATTCATTTCTCTAGCTGAGCTATAATTCATCCTTCAAAATCCTCTCTTAAATTTCTTCACCTTTTCTCCCACTCTGCTGAATGTGATTCACACACTTTGTCTTCCCAATAAGATTCTATCAAACATTATCTTCACATTAATTTGAAAATAATTAAAAAAAAGACCCCCACTGGCCCCTCTGCCCACCACATCACTCACCTTAATTGGCCCAAAAAAATAAAATTGGGAAAAAGAACTTACATTTTCATGCAAGAAACAAAGCAAAAAACCAACAAAATATCAGAAAGAAAGTAGAAAATAGCTATGAAAAGTAAAACCCTGAGCTGTGTTCAATTATGAAAAAACTTCCACAAGAAACCACAGTCAAACAAAGTTAACACAGAACAAGAAAATACAAACAGCGATACCCAGAATGTCTTCAACTTACACCAAATGTGCTACAGTTCAAGAAAACAGCTAGAACTGGTTATAGTACACTCTAGTAAGCTATTCTTTTCTTTTTTTAATCTTCTTTATGACAATAAAAAAAGTAAAATCATAATTATTTTAAATTAGTTCCTATAGACATGTTTTATATGCTTTGGTATCACAAATGCTACAGAATAAGAAAAGAATGCGTCGATAGAGACTAACCGATTAGGCACCAAACAATAATAATAGAACCCAAAGCAGTTGCAGCAAGGACAAGACCGAATGTTTTTCGAAATCCAAAGTGACAAAGAACTTCAAAGTACTTTTAAGAGAATATAAAGGGAGTAATAGCAGAGGAGATATTTGTCCTATTAGAGAAAGAGAATGGTGAGTTTATATAGTGAGGAGGGACGTCCATAATCCCAAATAATAAAGGAAGAATAATATTTAATGGAGGAAGAATAACATATAATGAATCAATTAAGGGGATTGTTCCCTTAAATGAATGGGCAAAATCAATCCATTCCACCAATCATACTATAGTTTCCATAAATAAATAAAAAGACATCCCCTCACACGTTAATTATGGTAAATTTAGATACCTCTTCTTGATTTCATTTAATAAGTAGGAAGGATCTCTTTTTACTTGTTCTATTCATGGAAATTTCAAATAATAACATTTGAAATTTCCATGAATAGAACAAGTAAAATGATATCCTTCCTACTTATTAAATCAAATCAAGAAGAGGTATCTAAATTTACCATAATTAACGTGTGAGGGGATGTCTATCAACCAAGTAAGGTAAGTAAAATAAAAAATCAATTACTGAGATGCTTTTCTCAAATCAAATTGGTATAGGATCATACCCAAATAGTCAAAACGTGCACATATTAGCATTATTAAAGATTTACGAAAAAATACTCGGATCGTCACATATATGCTTTTCCTATACAAAATTAAATTAAGCAGAAACTAACCAGATTGATATTACTGAGGCTCTTCCCATTAATACTTGTGGGAAATCAATTAAAGTGAAAGAATATATCAATCATACACAAATTTCCTTTTCAAATTATATGCTAATTAAGGGAAATATAAAATCACACAAAATTCAGTCAAATCCAATAATGGAAAGATCGGTTAAGCAAATCAGTCATACAAATTATTTATTTACCAAAGAAAAGAAGAACTACCATATAGTGATCACGTAATCAAGGCAAACGATAATTAATAGTACTTAATTTTTTAGAAGAAAATTGACACAAGACTCAATCAAAAGTAATTACTTACCATAAACCATTGTTAAAGTAATCAGCCACATCTTTCAATTAAAGATAGTATATAAATCAATCAACTGTAAATTCTCAATTAGGCACAGTCAAGAATTTTAAAATCCGTCACAAAGGAAAATAATCATTCATTTAACAGAATAGTAGTACCACAACTACAATAAGGCGATTACAAAATCATAAAACATGCCAAAAAAATAGTCAATATTAGCAAGCAACAATCTACAGTGATTTGTAATGAGCATCTTGTCAGAAAGTTAAAACCAAGTCACAAAAGAAGTTGAGATTTTCTTACCCATATTGACTAAGAGGCATAAAAAATGTGAAGTTGCAAGAAGTTAGGCGTGTTTGCACATACCAGAGAGAGACGAACAAATTGACTCACCATTCAAGTTAAGCGTCACAAAATTTTAATCAAGCAGGACATGCAAATAGGGTCGAATAAAAATCACAGACTTTAAATCAACATATTTATTCAGCAAAAAACAAACGTGGCCACACTCGATTCGAAGAATCTTTCTATGAGAGACACAAATGAAGAAATATTACTAAAGTTCACACACATATTTCGAAGACGGGATCAAACCTGAAGACGGATTCTCTCAGAATCTGTCATTTTCGATGAGGAAGGGTTGCATGGTTGGAACGCTGAAGGGGTTTACTAGAGGTATCCCTGTTGGGGAAGAGTCGAGGTTGTGTCACGGCTGTTGGATGTTCGCCGGAGGTGAGAACGAAGGCGACTGAAGGATAGAGGATGGAGAGGCAGCATGGAGGCTTGGCTGGCCGTCTCCGTCTATGGCGGTGCCACTGGTGGCGCTGTTCTTTGGTGGAGGACGAGAAGGGAGGGGGCTGGACGTCAGAGCAGCGACTGGAATCGCCTGGGGTAGGAGCTGGTGGCCCGTATGGAGGAGAAGGAAGAGGCGACGGCGAAGGCTGTTCGCCGAAGATAGCGGCCTGGTGATGAGGACTCGGAGAGGAGGGGGTGGTTTTCGTGGTCGATTGGTGACAGAGAGATCGGAGGAGAGGGGGGAGATCGAGATTTAAAGGTGTTTGTAGAGAGAGAAGAGAGAGGTGGAGAGATAGAGGCGGAAGTTGGGGAAAAAAATTAGAGTTAGGGTTTGTAGGTTTGAAATAGGGAAAGAGAGATCTTTTGATCTCAACCGTTGGATTGGTTTTTGATCGAAGACTGAGATTTAATGTCATGGGGAAATTAAAATGTGGCTAGGATGAAAAATAACGGCTGAAATTGTAAGAAATTGGATTAAGATTGTAATGGATTGGGTAAAAATAGGATATAATTGTAAGAAATTAAATAAAATTGGATTAAAAGGTAAATAAAATCATGCAAGGTAATTTTGATTAGGCTGTTATTTAAATTAATGTAGGAATAATAATAATATATGATAATAAAAATTAATTAATAAATAACAACATTAAATAATAAATAAAAAAAATAAAAATAAAAGATAAATAATACTTTCTTATCACATAATAGAGGGCTGCGTAAATGGAAGAAAGGAGAAAAGGGAAGAGGGAGTCATACCGTCACATTTGTTTGAATTATTATTTTTAAACGAGGAAGTCTATTTCGAGAACAATTAATTGAATGTTAATGCGTTTGTATATATCGAATATATTTGGACAGCATGGGGATATCAATTGTTCAGGGGAACTAAATGAAAATAGTTGAAATCAAAGTCGCGATTACGAGAGACCTTGGTTTATGTAAAAGGGTGTGGTACAGTTTCACTAATAAAGGCGGCACCCTCAGCTATTATGCAAAGAGCAGTAGCTAATCTCCATAAAGACAACATATTGGGCATGGTAACATTTTTTCAGGTTGCTCTAAGCTAATGGTGTCTATTACAATTCTTCTCTCGTGATGAATAAGATTGGTAATCACGATCCTGAGAAGAGTCATATTTTGGTTTATCTGAGTGACCTTTGTCTATTGAATAATGACTCCCATCCTTATACTTTTCTTTGTCCCGTTCAAAGTCGTCTCGCTCCCTTTCCCTGTCAGATATCCTACCACTATCACGTTCATGATACTTTAGTCTTCTTGATCCTTACTCTTGATAAAATTTATTGTCCTTTATTTGTGACATTTATTTTTCTTTCATGTCATTTCTTTGTTTTTTCTATTTATACTTTACTGTTTATGGCCGTTGACTAGTGTACACTGTATTTGAAAGTTTGCATCTGAAGTTTTCTTGGTATTGATATCCTCACTTTAGGATGTTATTCACTGAGACAATGGTAACTTCCGTGTTATGTTTGTTAAATTTGGTGTTCTATGACTCACTCTCGCTGTTGTCGAGTGACTGAACATTTAATCATAAGATGACAGTCTGATGATCTATGTTTATGTTGAAATATCATATAACATGGGCTATCTATTAAAGATGTATTTCTGGTGAAGAGAGAGTTGAGAAAGAAGAAACGTAATGTTATGAAAGGTGGGAAAGCAAATAGGAGTGTGTCACCTGTGTTGACCTACTTCAAAAAATGAAAAGGTTGGGCTGTTAACTTTACTGTTTTGTGGTGGTTGTTGAAGACTAGCTTCTTGAAGAGCTCTATGAGAGGTGCATTGCATCAACTTGATATTTTCTGGAAACTAAGTATTCGGAGCGGGAGTAAATAAGTGCAGAAACTAAAAACAAAATTATAGGAAATTGTTTTGTTGTGCATTTTCATTTTTGTGGTAATACATGTGAAGTTTAAGTACGTTGAAGCTGAGGTCGACAATATTCAATACTCGAAAGATTAACCAAAAACAGTTTGTTGTGGAGTGAACTTCAGATCACAACGCTTCTAAAAGGATCAAACATTCATCAAGACAAAGTGAAATGGACATTTTCTACTCATGTTTAGAGTTTGTAAAAAATATGTTTGTTATACTTCTTGTTCAGACATACAGTATTTTCTTACTTGATGTTGCTGCATTCGACTTTGGAAAGTAAATTACACGGCTGACTTGTTAATGTAGGATACCATATCATATGTTATGTCAGAAATGCACTCCTATCAATGTACTGTGAGTGTGAAGTATTGACGAGGCATATGATACGTTAGAGGAAATAGCGGAGAAGGATGTTGTCTCTTTGGTAGCTCACTGTCTCAATCAATTTTCAGTTCTAAACAAAAAAAATTTAATCTTTGTAGTTGTGTTTGTTACTGTTTCCAATTGTAAGATGATATATGTGGAAAATGGGGTCCCTCTAAATTCGTGTTTTCTTTAACTTTATCTTTAAAGATCAAATTTTTACTCGAGAAATCACAGTAATATGAACAATAAGTTGTCGAAGAAAACTGGTTTACTTATGTAGAACCAACCAAAAAGAATAAATTGCTCTCTGTGGTTTAAAATAATTTTGATACTGTAAAAATAAAAGGCTGAATGTTTAATTTTTGAATGAAGTGATAATACTTTTACTTTAAAAAAACAAATACTAAAAAAGAAGTATTAATATATTTAAAATCAAGTGGGTCCAATAAGGGTAAAAAGGTAATTGTGCCTTTAAAAAATTTCCAAATAAGGAAAGACGACATTTATTTTGGGACGAACGAAAAAGGAAATGGCGACACATAATTTGGGTCGGAGGTAATAATAGATTTTTGTGTATGCATCCATTTAGGCTTATTGGGTTTCCTTTCAAATTGTTCTTACATTTCAACCATTTTTCATTTTGTTCTTGTAAAGTTCAACGTCAAACAGATGTTCACGAAGGGATTGTTCTGAATATTCATAAATGCAAAAGCACAAGTACAATAAGTCGAATCAGATGCAGAATCAATGATTTGTACAAAATACTTTGCTTGACATTATTGAGTCTAAGAGTTATCACATGAGAACAACACTGATAGCCTTGCAACAAAGTCTCAAAAAGAGGAGCTACTAACAGTTCCATCCAAATTTAGCTAGAACTGTAGAGATCTAAAACAACTTCATCTACTACTTCTTGGAGAATATGCCTAGTAACTTCAGTGTCACATTCATATTCTTCAATCTCGAAGTCTGTACAATTACCCAAAGAATGGCCCATATCCCATTCTATTAGCTCTTCTGGGATCAAACCAACAAATTTTGTCCACTCTTGCACCTCATCAATAATATCAGCAATCAGAATCTCTTTGGTAGTACTTGATGGTAGTTTGGTACAGGTTCTGAAGCGAGAATCAGAGATTGGAGAAAATTTTGAGTCTAGGTACTCTAATTGACAATAAAAGGCGAATCCTTCAAGCTGATTCATCTGTTTTGGTTCATTACAGCCAAGCAACTCACCAAAAGCCATCCACAGAAAACTCGAAAACATTTTATGTCATTGAGGAGAAAATGGCTCACAGAGAACCCATCCTCTACAGGTAGAGCCTGCTGTTGAGATGTAATTCCAAATATGAGTTCAGTATTCAAAATGACCTGTTTTGCGTAGCTGAGTTCGCTTCATTTTAACTGATCAATCTTGCTTAGCACTCCAGAAACGTTATAAATCAGTTCTCTGCAACTCCTCCTGGTGGATAATGAGGTCTCACAATCCAGAAGATCTCTATCAGGTTCTGGAAAGAGTGGTTCATCATCAATAGAGTCCACTGATTAAGCAAGCACTTTTTCCTTTGGAAGAAAACAAGCATCATATTTATTAGAAGCATGGATGCATAAAATCCAAGTTCAGAGTTGTCTTATTTTTTAATTTATGTATTTGAGGGGAAGAAACAAAGTATGCAAATAGTAAAATGTCGAATCGGGGACCATACATAAGCTACTATTGGGACTACTGGAGAGGTAGCTGTCAGTTGAAAAGACAGCTTCAAGAACACATCCTAAACGATGGTGATCAAGTGAATTCCCAAGTAAATCTTCTTCATCTTCCAATAGAAGAAAAACAAAGCTAGATGTGGGAGTATAGTTCAAGAAATGAGTACCAAACAAAGCTTTGGCTGCTTCTCATCCCCTCCAAACTTTTTTGAAGCTTGTTTCAAGCAAGCTATAAGAATGCAGCACAAAAAAAGAAATAATTTAGCCCTCTAGCTAGAATCACCTTAAAGAAATTAACCATTCTGCATTAAAAATGAGTGGAATGTAGTAGTAGCTAAACTGGTGAAAGCAGTTTCTTTGGAAACAGCTTCTTCGCAAATCTACGTTTCCGATCAAAGAGCTGAAAGAAAATGCCCACACAACCACAAGGCCTTTGAGGCTGTCTCTCAGTAATAGCGGCTAAACTATCATTCATTTCTCTAGCTGAGCTATCATTCATCCTTCAAAATCCTATCGTAAATTTCTTCACCTTTTCTCCCACTCTGCTGAATGTGATTCACATACATTGTCTTCCCATTAAGATTCTATCAAACATTATCTTCACATTAATTTGGAAAGAATTAAACAAAATACCCCCACTGGCCACTCTGCCCACCATATCACTCACCCTCCTTGGCCCAAAAAAAGAAAATTGGGAAAAAGAACTTACACATTCATGCAATAAACAAAGCAAAAACCCAACAAAATATCAGAAAGAAAGTAGAAAATAGCTATGAAAAGTAAAACCCTGAGTTGTGTTCAATTATAACAAAACTTTCACAAGAAACCATAGTCAAACAAAGTAAACACAGAACAAGAAAATACAAACAACAATACCCAGAATGTCTTCAACTTACACCAAATGTGCTACTGTTCAAGAAAACAGCTGGAACTGGTTATAGTACACTCTAGTAAGCTATTCTTTTCTTTTTTTAATATTCTTTATGACAGTGAAAAAAGAAAAATCATAATTATTTCAAACTAGTTCCTATAGACATGCTTTCTATGCTTTGCTATCACAAATTCTACAGAATAACAAAAGAATGTATCGATAGAGACTAACCGATTAGGCTCCATACAATAATAATAGAACCCAAAGCAATTACAGCAAGGACAAGACCCAATATTTTTCGAAATCCAAAGTGCCAAAGAACTTTCATCGTCACCCTGTAAGACGAGGCTAACTTATCGAAAGATGGACATTGCTTCAGTTCATACAACCTTTCGATAGGTGCTTGTTAGATATTATTAATCTTTTCTGCTACGACGATAGGATTTGCTTTTGCTATTGCATTCTTACCAGCATTCCTATAATCAAACGGGAAGTTGTATTTGTCTGAATAACGATGAAATGCACAGAAAAGATCACCACATTTGCAACTGAACCCCGTTAACCCCACACACTTACGACAAACTGTGCACTTTTTCAGACCCTCTTTTGACTTCACATGTGAAATCTGAGAGGTTAAATCTATAGATGCAACCGCGGAACCTGCAAGAGCAAGTTATGATTCATCACTACTTGAGATTTTACGTACGACATCTTGGCTGGATGCAGCTGCAAGCTTTGCATATTGCTGCTTCAGTTGTATCATGTCCTTTTGAAACTTGGAACACATATTCATCGTAGCTGCACTACCGAAAAAACCACATTCGTTGATGCAGAGGGCGTGGTCTTCTGGAGATCGGCAACCCGTCTCTTTAGATGACTCCATTTCTGCAGTTAAAAAGTCAAGTTCAACACCACAAGTTCGTTAAGTACATCATGAAACAACAAAGGGGCAAACAAAAATTTCAACTAAGGAACATCGCGATTATGAAATATAAAGCAATTCAGAATAATATATACATTCAATATCTCGTACTTGCTAGATTTTTGTTACTGGAACCATTTGACATGCTTAGCAGTTTAAACAATTAGCCACAACTAGTGTAGAATTGTCAAAATGAGAGCCTTTCACTGTTAACATGCT
The DNA here is from genome assembly GCA_030864215.1 of Capsicum pubescens. Classification (NCBI taxonomy): domain Eukaryota; kingdom Viridiplantae; phylum Streptophyta; class Magnoliopsida; order Solanales; family Solanaceae; genus Capsicum; species Capsicum pubescens. Next base: position 41,431,906 of record CM061546.1, read on the forward strand.
AAGGATGCTTTAATTCGATCACAAAAATGACAAATTAAAATACAACATGGAGGCTACTAGTAGAAAAAACTGCAGCTCTTTCCTACACCTTACATGAAGAATTTTAGAAAAACAAGCTTAAAAGACAAAACTGATGTTGCTAAACTAGATAAGATTGCACCACTTACCAGAAATCTTGATCACATAATTGAAACATGGGAGGCCTATTAGCTGAGAAACTTCCAATTAGTCTTTAACCAGTCATGTTACCTAGACACATTTGCAGTTACTTGGACTCAACACTGTTATCACTTTTCAGCATATACCAATATTCGAGTACATCCTGCATGTGAGCTGTGAGATTCACCAACCTAAGTTTAAATAAGGTACTGCCTATCTCAATTTATACTAGAGACATGCTAAAATGATACCCTCCCGGCTCAACTCTAGCTTCCTCAGCTCATTACCCCTTTATAAGAGACCAAAGCATAGTATTTACTCTAATAGACTTGCGAAGGTGACCCTCTTTGCTCAACTGCTGATTATCAAAATTCAAGCGGTAACATTATTTTTTTGGATTGATGAGTTCTCTTGATAACCAGTTACGATCACATATTCTAGACAGGCATGACGAAACCAGTTCAACTATCATGCACAGTCACCAAAACCCAACTAGATTGTAAAAGACCAAAGAAATGGATTAGCTCTTGAGATAGATCACAAATATCGGATCACTTTCTAGTTGTTGTTATCTACTCTGGTTGGCATGTATTATTATAATCGTTTCCCTGTAAGCGACGAACACAAAAATGTCACAACTATTGCTTACTACTACTCAGTCTGGTGAACTATTCAATTTCTTGAATTAGTAAGTGGTGTTATCCATAAGATAAAAATAACCAATAATCATCTTTTGGCTAACCTAGCCTCCTCCATTCCTCGTACCAACAAGGGTCCATTGAGTGTCATATACACCCTCATGTCTGGACCGGTATGTGGGGGGAGTACTCTAGCATCTTCAATAGACAACAGTTCCCTCTTGCAAACTCAAAGAACCCGAAAAAACAATTCATCTAACAAAGAACTGGCTTAGTACTTATGCAGAACCTAAAACTTAGCTAACCCTAATTCAGCAGATAAGAAAGAAATTAAAGGTATAACCAAATTTGCACAACAAAGTTTAAGGATGTTCTTGTGACTAGATCACATCACAAAAAAAATTAGTCCACTAAATCTCACAAAAGCTTATTGCTCCGACTCCTCAAAAATGCCCCAGGGTGTATGTCGGATCCTCCAAAAATAGTTCAAATTCATATGATCTGACACAGGTACAACAACATTTTTAAGAGTCCTAGTAGCATAGCACAGAAGTACAGAATTCAACAACGACAATATTAAAGCATAAAAGCTCTTGGAATTTTATATTGGGGTAGACTAGATCTATAGTTTTTCCTAACGTTTCAGCAGAACTCAATAGCTTCAGCTCAAACTCTGTATTCGTGTTTAATAAATATAAATAATTAATAGAAAACCCACTAAGCTGCATTTTTTTCACCTTTAATGTATAAAAACTAAAATTCCTTTCATCAATTCAAAAAATAAATAAAAAAATACCACAACCCTTATAATTAAACACCATAACATGCAAATACACAAAGACTATATTATTAGTCCAAAATCAAATAAATTACAAAAAATTTGAACAATTAGAGAAAAAAGAACCTATGTTTGAACTTTGACATGCAAATAAACATGCATAATTATAGACCTCGATGAAAAAAGAAAAGAAAAGAAAAAAAAAAACAAAACAATTGAATTTATTAGAAAATTATGAAAACAAAATATTAATAAGAAAATTAGACAAGACCTTAGGAATTTATTAGTCATGAATGTACAGATAACATACCTTAATAGATGAATTGGAGAAATTGAAAGGTGAATTTTTATTTTTTATTTTTATATTCTTTTTGGTCCAAGAATTTTAAGATGATTAAGGAGGAGCTCCAAAAGGAAAGAAAATGAAAATGATACTACTTTCCTTTTTTAGGTGTTTGAAAAATCAAAACAGACAAACCTCCTTCTAAATTTAGAAATACTTAATTAAAATTTTAATTTGATGTACATAGATCTTATATCTATCTCAAAGGTAGAAATATTATTTCGATATATGAAGGTTCAAGAAAAAGAGGTACTAATAGGTAAAAAAATAATGGATAGTGATAAAAATACATATAGTAACAGAATATATAGTAACATTAATAAGATAACGTGATTGTTGAAATACAAGATACAAATAATATCAGAAATTAAAGGACCGAAAACTACATAAGAATAATGTAACTACTAATGTAGACATTAAACAAAACACACACTTCTATCAGTACACACACTGCTATCAGTTAGGTTCAACATTTATTCTTTTAACATAATTTTATGGCACTTGATTGTTATTTTTTTATGTTATGTTTATTTTGTTCATGCTCCAAATTCTATAAATTCTAGGCCTCATTTGGCCATGAAAATTATAATTTTCTGGAGTTGAAGTTGAATTTGGATTTCCCATGGTGTTGAAGAATCTCACATTGAATTTAGTAAAGGAATATGTAATCTCTTTACATGACAAACTTACGACGTATCACCACAATTTAGTACATATTCTTATAATATTGTGGTGAATGAACTTTTTTTAATTCGGTATGCACGTTGAGACTCCAACTAGCCAAATTCGTGTTATATAAGGTCTATTTAAAGAAAATAACTCCCTAACATAATTCTTTATATCCAGAACGTGAATTCGAGACCATTACAGATGGAGAAACTCTTATTCATCCCTCCACAATACTTGTTATTCAATGAATGAACTTTCCATAAATCTCTAATATTATAAATATCCTTGTGTAACATCTAAAACCCATGTTACACCATACTAGTACTTTACCTTGTATTGATAATAAGACAACAAGTTTGAAGCAACATGGGCAAACATAAGTTCAGATGGTCTATGTAGGATGCATTGATTGATTTAATTTGTGTCTACTCTAAGCAATCCAACCCATAAGTTCATAGGTTACATAATTTTTTTCTTTTTCACTCTTCATAAACAAAAATGGCATATTATTAGCATAAGTTTTTGGACCTCTTATTTAGTTGGCACAAGATTCCATCTCTATTTATGGAAAATTTGGACCCACATTAAGGCCCGTTTGGTCATGAAAATTATAATTTTTTGAAATTGGAGTTGGAGTTGAAGTAGGGGTTGTATTTGACCATGGATATAAATTAAGAGACACCTAAAATATACTTGTCCGACTTTTTCAAAAAAGACACCTAAACTATACTTTTGATCTATTACCCCACAGAATCTTACTAAAATCGTTGTAAATACACCATTTTGACGAAAATTTCAGCATTCCTCTTTTTTTTTTTAAAGCGCGCGTTTGGCACTTTCTCCTTCTTCTTTGAGTTTACTGGTCTTTCCTTCTTCTCTTTCATTACTTCTTCCATTGTTGTTGCTCTTAAATTTAATTATTTGCTAAAGTACGCCTCAATTGTTCTCCCTATTAAATTGAATTCCAAAAAAGAAAGATTTCATTCAATTGAGGAATGCGAAGAACAAGTTTTTGGAGATGGGAAGGATGTGATTCCACCGATAACAAATTGGTATAATGATTACTATTTCAATAGTGGTATTGAAAACGATTTTACTGATCCTTTTGCCTACATTAGCATATTCTCCAACAAAAATTTAATTTTTCATATTGGGTTTATCATCGAAAAATACCTTCTCGACAGAAAAAATGGTGGCTACCATATCATATCTTTTTTACCCTTTTTCAAACTCTTTATCATTCTTCAATTCAAGATGAACATAAGAATAATGTTGAAGACCGTTGGTGGATCTAAAATTGTGGAAAGCTCTCAGGAAAAGCATAAACCTCACAATAGGGATAGACGACACGATCCCTTGTACAATTGTTCTCACCTTCAGATTTCTGTGTGTAGTGTCGGCGTGTGAGTGTGTGTTTTTCACTGAGTTTTTGTGTGTGCGTGAATGGAGTATTGTGTGAAGTTGTGAGAGTGTGTGAATAGAGTAATGGAAAGATGAGGAAGACATCAATGGAGAAGAAGGTATTTTTAAATTTTTGGATAAATAATTTATACGTGGCAACTTTTTATTTGAACTTTAAGTCAAATTTTAACCATTCACGCGCCTGGTGTGCGTGTCTATACGCATAGACAAAATTTAAGTCAAAATAGTGTATTTACAACGAATTAAGTAAGAATCGTGGAGTAATAGGTTGAAAGTAAAATTTAGGTGTCTTTTTTAAAAAGTCAGACAAGATCAGGGGGTACTTTATGTATTTTCTCATAAATTAAAGTTGCTTTCAAAATATTGTGAGAGAAGCAAAAGTTACAAATACAATATTTCAGAATTGTATTTAGAATTTTCATGGCCAAACGCATCTTGTTTTCACTTTTTTCACTAAAGTGAAATAATTTTTCGAAAAAATGTAAATAATTTTCATAGCGAAACGACTACTAATTGTTGAGATGCCAAAAAGAACTCAACTTCCTTCGTTTTTAACTAAGTGATTTCTATTATAAGCCTTCATTAAGAAACTACTCACTTCTAGAAAGTAAAAATTATTTTACTAATTTGTCTTTAATAAATATATTGAAAATAATATAACTTTTTGGTAGTTTTGGAGTTTTACAAAAAAAAAAATATTTATAGGAAAGGTAAATTAAAAAAACATCATCAATGATTTCTTGATTATCTAAAATATTATTTATTTAAGTATATAATAAAAGAAATAAACAATCAATTATTTAGAAATGGAGGGAGGACATTATATTATTGATACTCAAAGGAGACTTTGAAAATTGGAAGAATATGCTTTGGATTTGAATGAAAAAACAAAAAAATGTTGGTGTTAAGTAGGGACAATCCATTATCATACTCCCTCTATTTCAAACTGAGATGACACATTGATTAAAAAAAATAATTAATAATATGGATAGTTTACCAGAATACTCCTATCAAATGATGTTTAAATTTTAATTTGAAAAAAAAGTAATTAATGCAAAGGGTAAAACATGAAAAAAAAAATTGACTCTTCTTGATTAATGGAAAAAGATAAATAAAATGGAAAATCAAATTAGAAAATTTAGAACGGAGGGAGTATATCTTTTCGATTGTATTATATTGCTCCCTATTCAAGATGCTTAACCAATTACACAAAATTGGTATAAACTTAAATTCAAAAATTAATAAGTGAGGTGAAAATTGTTCAAAACTATAATATGAGCAGGAGACCAACTAGTATTTTATAGTACATAATTAATGGAGAAATCAGACACCTGATAATACAGGCGAAGTCAGGATTTCTGCTGAAGGAGTTCAAAATCTGAAAAAAAACTCACCGAAGGAGGTTAACATCTATAATATATACATAAAAATTATTTTAATCATATATTAATAATATATCCTATTACTAGTTTGGCTCCGCCTTGCCTGATAATTGAAGCATGGATAGTATAATATAATGTTTAACATATGAGAAATAAGAATTGAGAGAAGTCTAGCTCTAGTATCACGACAAAAAAAAAATGAAACTTGAATCTAATTAAACTTAAAAACTAAGGGCGAGATAAGAATTTTCCTACACCATCATAGAACGAAACAATGTATATATATGGGATATCCGACATAGCTTTTTTTAAACATTGTTTGTGTAATTTACCCCATCTTGCGAGAATATACTGGATATATTATTGTTGTATTGTTTATGTAATTTAACATAATTATTATCACAGAATTGTATACCTTAATTTTAAAATAACTAGTTTCACTTAATTATGTGAAGCTCTCTTTTAATAATTCTCTTTTAGTTTATTTGATATAGCATAAAAGTTATGTTATTTACGTGATTCTTTTCATGATTTTATTTTTAGAATCATATTTCGTAAAATCAAATTAAAGTGAGTTGTTACCTGAATGAGAGAGAATAAAATAAAAAGTATCCAGCAAGTTATGGAAAATCCAATTATATTTTATGTGAGTTTATAAATTTATAGATTGCGCTTTCTCTTAAAGAATTTTTGTATTGCGTGAATCTAAATTCAAGTCCTCGTAGTAAGGAAAGCTTCAACATGGAGTGCTTCTCTTTCGATATACAAACAGTCCGTAATGCGTAATCGCGAATTCAAACAGTCGATATAAAATGCCCTCCAACTATCTAAAATAGTGCAAAAATGCCCTTCATCTACCTATTGGGCCTAAAATGTCCTTCAACTATTTTTTGTACTCATCATTGTGCATTCATAATATATCGTGACAAACCTTGTCTTCTATTAGGAAAAAAATAGAGTTCTTCTCACTTTCATCATAATATTATTCATTCCAATAATTCAAAGAGAGGAGATGAGCAGATATCGATGAATACGGAGCGGGTCAACTTTAGTTGGATCCGTGTTATTTGTCTGGGTGGGTTGGGTTTTGAGATAAAATTATTTAATTTAATTTAATATGAATTATCCAATAGAAATGTGTCATGTGATAAATAAAGTGGGACCAAAAGGTTGTTGTTAAATAAAATGACAAAATTGACTAATAGGTAAACGGGAAGAACATTTTAGGCCCTTTTCCTTTTTTTTTTTTTTAATAAAAATTGTTCAACATTTGATTTATTAAAAATATTTATTCTGTTCTAGCATTATCAAGTGGTGGGTCACAAAATCCAACTACTAATTTTCATATTTCAGTATCACCGTTTTTAGAAATTGCCCTATTATCTATTCCACCAACAAAATTTAATTACATATTCTTTTACCTTAGAAAACTAATCCAAAATTAATGTGGATAATAATGAGGTTAATTATTTTGTTGTTGCTATGATGTTAATTCTCCATTTCTTTATTTACGTACTTAATTCTGAATATGTTTTACTTGAATCGAAGCTCAACCTAAAACGTCATTTCTCACTTTACACCGGTAATTAGATTGTAGTTCTGCACGGATGCGTATAGTTAGTGGCGGAGCCAACATCTTAATTAAGGGGGTTCAAAATCAAAAAATGTGAACAAAAGAACTAATCGAATGGGGTTCAACGTCTGCTATATATATATAAAAAATAATTTTAAGTTTGTATATATAGTATAATTTTTCGTCGAAGGAGGTTCGGATGACCCCCTCACTATTAGCTAGTTTTTTCCCTGCGTATAGCCGTATACATCGTCCTCCCTAGATCCTACTAGTAAAATTATATTACGTATGTTATTGTAATAACGAGGGAGAGAAAACATTATAATTAGATTACTTTTTCAAGTAATTTAGATTAGCCAACATATAATCTCATGTCAATTTATCACTTAATTGTAGTGTACAATTAATATTCTTGTTTAAGTAATTAATTCTGTTATTATTTTTTAATTTTAATTATTTATAATAGGGATTAAATATTTGACTAGTAGCATTTTTGTAGTTGGAATTTGACTTTATTTATCCGTTTTTTTTTTCTTCTTTAAATGGCAATTTAGGCATATCAAAAATATTATATGTTCAATGAGAATTATTGTCAATTAGATGCCAATAGAGTCATCAAATAGCCTAACTAAAGAAAAATAATAAAGACACAATTAAATATTATTTATATAATACCAATTTTAGCACTTTAATAATTAAATCCAAATTAGTTGAGGATGGTGATAGGTGACATCATGAAAATGACCTAACAAAATATTCCATTCCTCCAACCTCAAGCCTCTTGTGAAACGAATTTTATATTTAAAAAAAAATAAAAAATTATACTATTATTATAGTTTCCCTCATGCACATTTTGCCAATTTATAATAATTTTATCTTGATTGTCATAATTTATTGGTATGATGTTACTTTTCTTATACTTTTCCTTGTCCCGTTCAAAGTCGTCTCGCTCCCTTTCCCTGTCAGATATCCTACCACTATCACGTTCATGAGAATTTAGTCTTCCTTGATTCTTACTTTTTATAAAATTTATTGTACTTGGTCTGTGACATTTATTTTTCTTTCATGTCATTGATTTGATTTTTCTATTTATTGAGTTGTGTGAGTTCAAGAACTAGTTTTGTTGAATCCTTGACTCTAATTCTACAGGTGAAGAATGTCTCTCTTAAGTTTAGAGTTGGGTGAGTTCAAGAACTTGTTATATTGAATCTTTTCGACTGTAATTTTTTTGTATAGTGTAATGTGTGCCTAAGTTTTGAGTTGTGTGAGTTCAAAAACTTGTTCTGTTAAATCCTTGACTATATGTCTACTGGTGAAGAATGTCTGTCTTAAGTTTGGAGTTGTGTGAGTTCAAGAACTTGTTATGTTGAATCTTTTTTACTGTAATTTTTCTGTATAGTGTAATGTGTGTCTAAGTTTTTAGTTGGGTGAGTTCAAGAACTTGTTCTGTTGAATCCTTGACAGTAATTCTACTGGTTAAGAATGCTTTTCTTACTGAAATATTGAATATTTAACTATAGTTTTACGGTAGGATGTGTATTGTTTGCCTATGTTTTGAGTTGGGTGAGTTCAAGAATCAGTTCAATTAACAGAAAAAACTTAATTTTTAACCTAAGTTGCTCAGACTCTTCAAAAATGTCATGGGGTGAGTGTTGGATCCTTCAAAAGTAGTGCATTTTTGGAGCATCGGACACGGGTGCGGCAACATATATAATTTGAAATATCCATGAATAGAACAAGTAAAAAGAGATCCTTCCTACTTATTAAATGAAATCAAGAAGAGGTATCTAAATTTACCATAATTAACGTGTGAGGGGATGTCTGTCAACCAAGTAAGGCAAGAAAAATAAAATATCAATTACTGAGATGCTTTTCTCAAATCAAATTGGTACAGGATCATACCCAAACAGTCAAAACGTGCACATATTAGCCTTATTAAAGATTTACGAAAAAATCCTCGAATCGTCACATACATGCTTTTCCCATACAAAATTAAATTAAGCAGAAACTAACCAGACTGATATTACTGAGGCTCTTCCCATTAAAACATCTGGGAAATCAATTAAAGTGAAAGAATATATCAATCATACACAAATTTCCTTTTCAAATTATACGCTAATTAAGGGAAATATAAAATCACACAAAATTAAGTCAAATCCAATAAAGGAAAGATCGGTTAAGCAAACCAGTCATACAAATTATTTATTTACCAAAGAAAAGAAGAACTACCATATAGTGATCACATAATCAAGGCAAACGATAATTAATAGTACTTAATTTTTTAGAAGAAAATTGACACAAGACTCAATCAAAAGTAATTACTTACCATAAACCATTGTTAAAGTAATCAGCCACATCTCTCAATTAAAGATAGTATATAAATCAATCAACTGTAAATTCTCAATTAGGCACAGTCAAGAATTTTAAAACCCGTCACAAAGGAAAATAATCATTCATTTAAAATGATAGTAGTACCACAACTACAATAAGGCGATTACAAAATCATAAAACATGCCAAAAAAAATAGTCAATATTAGCAAGCAACAATCTACAGTGATTAGTAATGAGCATCTTGTCAGAAAGTTAAAACCAAGTCACAAAAGAATTTGGGATTTTCTTACCCATATTGACTAAGAGGCATAAAAAATGTGAAGTTGCAAGAAGTTAGGCGTGTTTGCACATACTAGAGAGAGACAAACAAATTGACTCACCATTCAAGTTAAGCGTCATAAAATTTCAATCAAGCAGGACATGCAAATAGGGTCGAATAAAAATCACAGAATTAAAATCAACACATTTATTCAACAAAAATCAAACGTGGCCACACTCAATTCGAAGAATCTTTCTATGAGAGACACAGATAAAGAAATAGTACTAAAGTTCACACACATATTTCGAACACGGGATCAAACCTGAAGACAGATTCTCTCAGAATCCGTCATTTTCGATGAGGAATGGTTGCATGGTTGGAACGCTGAAGGGGTTTGCCAGAAATATCGTTGTGGGGGAAGATTCTAGGCTGTGTCGCGGCTGTTGGACGTTCGTCGGAGGAGAGAAAGAAGGCGACTGTAGGATGAAGGATGGAGCGGCGACGTGGAGGCTTGGTTGGCCGTCTCCGTCGATGGCGGTGCCACTGGTGGCGTTGTTCGCCGATAGAGGAAGAGAAGGGAGGGGGTTGGCCATCGGAGCAGTGACTGGACTCGCCTGGGGTAGGAGATGTCGGCGCGTATGGAGGAGAAGGAAGAGGTGACGGTGAAGGTTATTCGCCGGAGATGGCGGCCAGGTGGCGAGAACTTGGAGCGGAGGGAGTGGTTTTGGTGGTCGATTGGTGACGGAGAGATCAGAGGAGAGGGGGGTGATCGAGATTTAGAGGTGTTTGTAGAGAGAGAAGAGAGAAGTGGAGAGATAGAGGCGGAAGTTGGGGAAAAAAATTAGAGTTAGGGTTTCTAGGTTTGAAATAGGGAAAGAGAGATCTTTTGATCTCAACCGTTGGATTGGTTTTTGATCGACGACTGAGATTTAATGTCATGGGGAAATTAAAATGTGGCTAGGATGAAAAATAATGGCTTAAATTGTAAGAAATTGGATTAAGATTGTAATGGATTGGGTAAAAATAGGCTATAATTGTAAGAAATTAAATAAAATTGGATTAAAAGGTAAATAAAATCATGCATGGTAATTTTGATTAGGATGTTATTTAAATTAAAGTAGGAATAATAATAATATATGATAATAAAAATTAAATAATTAATAACAACATTAAATAATAAATAAAAAAAATAATAAAAGATAAATAATACATTCTTATCACATAATAGAGGGCTGCGTAAATGGAAGGAAGGGAAAAAGAGAAGAGGGAGTCATACCGTCAGATTTGTATGAATTTTTATTTTAAAACGAGGAAGTCTATTTCGAGAACAATTATTTGAATGTTAATGAGTGTGTGCAAATCGAATATATTTGGACAACATGGGGATGTCAATTGTTCAGGGGAACTAAATGAAAATAGTTGAAATCAAAGTCGCGATTACGAGAGACCTTGGTTTATGCAAAAGGGTGTGGTACAGTTTCACTAATAAAGGCGACACCCTCAGCTATTATGCAAAGAGTAGTAGCTACTCTCTATAAAGACAACATATTGGGCATGGTAACATTTTGTCAGGCTGCTCTAAGCTAATGGTGTCTATTACAATTCTTCTCTCGTGATGAATAAGATTGGTAATCACGATCCCGAGAAGAGTCATGTTTCGGTTTCTCCGAGTGACCTTTGTCTATTGAACGATGACTCCTTTCCTTATACTTTTCCTTGTCCCGTTCAAAGTCGTCTCGCTCTCTTCCCCTATCATATATCCTACCACTATCACGTTCATGAGACTTTAGTCTTCCTTGATCCTCACTCTTTATAAAATTTATTGTCCTTTATCTGTGACATTTATTTTTCTTTCATGTCATTGATTTATTTTTTCTATTTATACTTTACTGTTTATGGCCGTTGACTGGTGTACACTATATTTGAAAGTTTGCATCTGAATTTTTCTTGGTATTGATATCCTCACTTTAGGATGTTATTCATTGAGACAATGGTAACTTCCGTGTTATGTTTGTTAAATTTGGTGTTCTGTGACTCACTCTCACTGTTGTCAAGGGACTGTACATTTAATCATAAGCTGACAGTTTGATGATCTGTGTTTATGTTGAAATATCACAAAATATGGGCTAGCCATTAAAGATGTATTTCTGGTGAAGAGAAAGTTGAGAAAGAAGAAACGTAAGGTTATGAATGGTGGTAAAGCAAATAGGAGTGTGTCACCTGTGTTGACCTACTTAAAAAAATGAAAAGGTCGGGATGTTAACTTTACTTTTTTGTGGTGGTTGTTGAAGACTAGCTTCTTGAAGAGTTCTACGAGAGGTGCATTGCATCAGCTTGATATTTGCCGGAAACTAAGTATTCGGTGCGGAAGTAAATAAGTGCAGAAACAAAAAACAAAATTGTAGGAAATTGTTTTGATGTGTATTTTCATTTTTGTGGTAATACATGTGAAGTGGAAGTACGTTGAAGCTGAGGTCGACAATATTCAATACTAGAAAGATTAACAGAAAACAGTTTGCTGTGGAGTGAACTTCAGATCACAGTGCTTCTAAAAGGATCAAACATTCATCAAGACAAAGTGAAATGGACATTTTCTAGTCATGTTTAGAGTTTGTTAAAAATATGTTTGTTATACTGCTTGTTCAGACATACATTATTTTCTTACTTGATGTTGCTGCATTGGAATTTTGAAAGAAAATTACACGGCTGACTTGTTAATGTAGGATATCATATCATGTGCTATGTCGGAAATGCACTCCTACTAATGTACTGTGAGTGAGAAGTATTGACGAGGCCTATGACGCGTTAGAGGAAATCACAGAGAAGGATGTTGTCTCTTGGGTAGCTCATTGTCTCAATCAATTTTCAGTTCTAAACAAAAGAAGTTTGATCTTTGTAGTTGTGTTTGTTACTTTTTCCAATTGTAAGATGATATATGTGGAAAATGGGGTCGCTCTAAATTCTTGTTTTCTTTAACTTTAGCTTTAAAGATCCAATTTTTACTCGAGAAATCACAGTAATATGAACAATGAGTTGTCGAAGAAAACTGGTTTACTTATGTAGAACCAACCAAAAAGAATAAATTTCTCTCTGTCGTTTAAAATAATTTTGATACTATAAAACTAAAAGGCTGAAAGTTTAAATTTTGATTGAAGTGATAAGACTTTTACTTAAAAAAATATATACTAAAAAAGAAATATTAATATATTTAAAATAACGTGGGTCCAATAAGGGTAAAAAGGTAATTGTGCCTTTAAAAATTTTCCAAATAAGGAAAGACGACATTTATTTTGGGACGGACAAAAAAGGAAATGGCGACACATAATTTGGGATGGAGAGAGTAGTATTTTTATTTGGTTTGAAGGATATCATATGCCTCAGCAGAGAAGTAAAGTTCTGCACTCCTCTCTTTCTCTTACGTATCTAGTTTTACAGCTTAACCCTTACTTTTACGATGTAAGGGAAGAATGCATGTCAAAAGTTATTTAATTTCGCTACTATGAGTATTTTTGGGGGTGTTGGAGACTTAATTAAAAAGTATTAATACTATGTAATATTTATGTCTATTAACATTCTAAAATTGAATTATAAAATATTATTTTTTTAAAGTTGGCTGGTCCGTGAGGCCCGCAACCCACAGAGTCAATAGTGTGGGCTTGATATTTTTTGGCTCATCATTTTGATAGGCTAGCCCAACCTGACCCGTCAAACTCAAAGCTCATGTGGGCTAGCTCGGATGGGTTGAGCCAACCTGTATTGACATCTCTACAAAAAAAAAACTCTACATTATTGATACTCAAAGGAGACTTTGGAATCTTGAAGAATGCACGGAGGCGAATTCAGGATTTGAAAACGTGGATGTATGAATGTGAAATTCATCAAGATGACCAACATTATGCATATTATACTAGACAAGGACCAGAAATAGGGACAAAACAAGAACAAATTCCATGAAAATGTGGACCAAGATCATAAATAACTTACACACCAGGATTATCTAGGCTCTAGGGTACCCCCCACCCCCACCCCCACGCGAAACTTTCATCGTCACCCTGTAAGACGAGGCCAACTTATCGAAAGATAGACATTGCTTCAGTTCATACAACCTTTCGATAGGTGCTTATTAGATCTTATTTAGCTTTTCTGCTACGACGATAGGATTTGCTTTTGCTATTGTATTCTGACCAGCATTCCTATAATCAAACGGGCAGTTGAGTTTGTCTGAATAATGATGAACTGCGCAGGAAAGATCACCACATTTGCAACTGAACTCCATTAAGCCCACACGGTTACGACAAGCTGTGCACTTTTTCAGACCCTCTTTTGACTTCACTTGTGAAATCTGAGAGGCTACATCAGCAGATGCAACCACGGCACCTGCAAAAGCAGGTTCTGATTCATTGCTACTTGAGCTTCTGCATACAACGTCTTGGTTGGATGCATCTGCAAGTTTTGCATATTCCTGCTTCAGTAGTATCATGTCCTTTTGACACTTGGAACACATATTCATCGTAGCTGCACTACCGAAAAAACGACAGTCGTTAATGTAGAGGACGGGGTCTTCTGGAGCTTGGCAACCTGTCTCTTTAGATGACTCCATTTCTGCAGTTAACAAGTCAAGTTCAACACCACAAGTTCATTAAGTACATCACGAAACAACAAAGGGACAAACAAAAACTTCAACCAAGGAACATCGCGATTATAAAATATAAAGCAATTCAGAATACTACATACATTCAATATCTCATACTTGATTTATTTTTGTTACTGGAACCATTTGACATGCTTAACAGTTTAAACAATTAGCCACAACTAGTGTAGAATTGTCAAAATGAGAGCCTTTCACTGTTAACATGATACGGAAGCTTTAATTCGATCACTAAAATGACAAATTAAAATACAACATGGAGGCTACTAGTAGAAAAACTGCAGCTCTTTCCTACACCTCACAAGAAGATTTTTAGAAAAACAAGCTTAAAAGCCAAAATTGATGTTGCTAAACTAGATAAGATTGCACCACTTACCAGAAATCTTGATCACATAACTGAAACATGGGAGGCCTGATAGCTGAGAAACTTCCAATTAGTCTTTAACCGGTCATGTTACCTAGACACATTTGCAGTTACTTGGACTCAACACTGTTATCACTTTTCAGCATATACAAATATTCGAGTACATCCTGCATGTGAGCTGCGAGATTCAACAACTGAAGTTCAAATAAGGTACTGCCTATCTCAATTTATACTAGAGGCATGCTAAAATGATACCCTCTCGGCTCAACTCTAGCTTCCTTAGCTCATTACCCCTTTATAAGAGACCAAAGCATAGTATTTACTCTAATAGACTTGTGAAGGTGACCCTCTCGGCTCAACTGTTGATTATCAAGATTCAAGCGGTAACATTGTTTTTTTTGGATTGATGAGTTCTCTTGATAACCAGTTACGATCACCTATTCTAGATAGGCATGACGAAACCAATTCAACTATCATGCACAGTCACCAAAACCCAAGCAGATTGTAAAAGAACGAAGAAATGGATTAGCTCTTGAGATTGATCACAACTATCTGATCACTTTCTAGCTGTTGTTATATACTCTGGTTGGCATGTATTCTAATAATCGTTTCCCTGTAAGCGACAAACACAAAGATGTCTGAACTATTTCTTACTACTACCCAGTCTGGTGAACTATTCATTTTCTTGAATTAGTAAGTGGTGTTATACATAAGATAAAAATAACCAATAACCATCTTTTGGCTAACCTAGCCTCCTCCATCCCTCGGACCAACAAGGGGCCATTGAGTGTTATATACACCTTCATGTCCAGACCGGTATGTGGGGGGGGGGGTACTCTAGCATCTTAAATAGCCAACAGTTCCCTCTTTCAAACTCAAAGAACCCAAAAAACCAATTCATCTAACTAAGAACTAGCTTAGTACTTATGTAGAACCTAAAACTTAGCGAACCATAATTCAGCAGATAAAAAAGTAATTAAAGGTATAACGAAATTTGCACAACAAAGTTTAAGGATGTTCTTGTGACTAGATCACATCACAAGAAAAATCAGTCCACTAAATCTAACAAAAGATTGTTGCTCCGACTCCTCAAAAATGCCCCAGGGTGCATGTCGGATCCTCCAAAAATAGTGCAACTTCATATGATCTGACACAGGTACAACAACATTTTAAAGAGTCCTAGCAGCATAGCACAGAAGTACAGAATTCAACAACGACAATATTAAAGAATAAGAGCTCTTGACATTTTATATTGGGGTAGACTAGAGCTATCGCTTTTCCTTATGTTTCAGCAGAACTCAATAGCTTCAGCTCAAACTCTGTATTTGTGTTTAATATATATAAATAATTAATAGAAAACCCACTAAGTTGCATTTTTTCACCTTTAATGTATAAAAACTAAACTTCCTTTCATCAATTCAAAAAATAAATAAAAAAATACCACAACCCTTATAATTAAACACCATAACATTCAAATACACAAAGACTATATTATTAGTCCAAAATCAAATAAATTACAAAAAAATTGAACAATTAGAGAAAAAAAAACCTATGTTTGAACTTTGACATGCAAATAAACAATAATAATTATAGACCTCGATGAAAAAAGAAAAGAAAAGAAAACAAAACAAAACAAATGAATTTATTAGAAAATTATCAAAACAAAATATTAATAAGAAAATTAGACAAGACTTTAGGAATTTATTAGTCATGAATGTACAAATAACATACCTTAATAGAAGAATTGGAGAAATTGAAAGGTGAATTTTAATTTATTTTTTTTTCGGTCCAAGAATTTTAAGATGATTAAGGAGGAGCTCCAAAAGGAAGGAAAATGAAAATGATACTACTTTCCTTTTTTAGGTGTTTCAAAAATCAAAACAGACAAACCTCCTTCTAAATTTAGAAATACTTGATTAAAATTTTAATTTGATGTACATAGATCTTATATCTATCTCAAAGGTAGAAATATTATTTCGATATACGAAGGTTGAAGAAAAAGAGGTACTAATAGGTAAAAAAATATTGGATAGTGATAAAAATACATATAGTAACAGAATATATAGTAACATTAATACGATAACATGATTGTTGAAATACAAGATACAAATAATATCAGAAATTGAAGGAACGAAAACTACATAAGCAATAATGTAACTACTAATGTAGACATTAAACAAGACACACACTGCTATCAGTTAGGTTCAACATTTATTCTTTTAACATAATTTTATGACACTTGATTGTTATTTTTTTATGTTACGTTTATTTTGTTCATGCTCCAAATTCTATAAATTCTAGGCCTCATTTGGCCATGAAAATTATAATTTTCTGGAGTTGAAGTTGAAGGTGTGTATGTTTGACCATGAATACAAATTGGAGTTGTTTTCTAAATTTTTTTGTGAGAAGTAAAAGTTTACTTGTTTTCACTTTTTCAAATAAATTCTAAATTGTATTTGGAATTTCCATGGTGTTGAAGAATCTCACATTGAATTTAGTAAAGGAATATGTAATCTCTTTACATGACAAACTTACGACGTATCACCATAATTTAGTACATATTTTTATAATATTCTGGTGAATTAACTTTTTTTAATTCGGTATCCACGTTGAGACTCCAACTAGTTAGATTCACGTTATATAAGGTGTATTTAAATGATATAACTCCCTAACATAATTCTTTATATCCAGAACGCGAATTCGAGACCATTACAGATGGAGGAACTCTTATTCATCCCTCCACAATACTTGTTATTCAATGAATGAACTTGCCATAAATCTCTAATATTATAAATATCCTTGTGTAACATCTCAAACCCATGTTACACCATACTAGTACTTTACCTTGTATTGATAACAAGACAACAAGTTTGAAGAATCATGGGCAAACATAAGTTCAGATGGGCTATGTAGGATGCATTGATTGATTTAATTTGTGTCTATTCTAAGCAATCCAACCCATAAGTTCATAGGTTACATATTTTTTTTGCTTTTTCACTCTTCATCAATAAAAATGGCATATTATTAGCATAAGTTTTTGGACCTCTTATTTAGTTGGCACAAGATTCCATCTCTATTTAGGGAAAATTTGGACCCACATTAAGGCCCGTTTGGTCATGAAAATTATAATTTTTCAAAATTGGAGTTGGAGTTGAAGTTGAAATAGGGGTTGTATTTTACCATGGATATAAATTAAGAGAAAATACATAAAGTACCCCGTGATCTTGTCCGACTTTTTCAAAAAAGATGCCTAAACTATACTTTTGACCTATTACCCCACGGAATCTTACTAAAATCGTTGTAAATACACCATTTTGACGAAAATTTCAGCATTCCACTTTTTTTGAAAAGCGCGCGTTTGGCACTTTCTCCTTCTTCTTCCAGTTCACTTGTCTTTCCTTCTTCTCTTTCATTACTTCTTCCATTGTTTTTGATTACTTCTTCCATTGTTGTTGATCTTAAATTGAATTATCTTCTAAAGTACGCCTCAATTGTTCTCCCTATTAAATTGAATTCCAAAAAGGAAAGATTTCATTCAATTGAGGAATGCGGAGAACAAGTTTTTGGAGATGGAAAGGATGTGATTCCACCGATAACCTATTGGAATATTGATTACTATTTCAATAGTGGAATTGAAAACAATTTTACTTATCCTTTTGCCTACATTAGCATATTTTCCAACAAAAATTTAATTTTTCATATTGGGTTTATGATCGAAAAATACCTTCTCGATGGAAAAAATGGTGGCTACCATATCATATCTTTTTTACCCTTTTTAAAACTCTTTATCGTTCTTCAATTCAAGATGAACTTAAGAATAATGTTGCAGACCGTTGGTGGATCTCAAATTGTGGAAAGCTCTCAGGAAAAGCATAAACCTCACAATAGCGATAGACAACACGATCCCAAGCACAATTGTGCTCTCCTTCTGATTTCTGTGTGTGTAGTGTCGGCGTGTGAGTGTGTGTTTTTCACTGAGTTGTTGTGTGTGCGTGAATGGGGTATTGTGTGAAGTTGTGAGAGTGTGTGAATGGAGTATTGGAAAGATGAGGAACACATCAATGGAGAAGAAGGTATTTTTAAACTTTTGGATAAATAATTTATACGTGACAACTTTTTATTGGCAATTTAAGTCAAATTTTAACCATTCACGCGCCTGGTGTGCGTGTCTACACGCATAGGCAAAATTTAAGTCAAAATGGTGTATATACAACGGATTAAGTAAGAATCGTGGAGTAATAGGTTGAATGTAAAATTTAGGTGTCTTTTTTAAAAAGTCAGACAAGATCAGGGGGTACTTTATGTATTTTCTCATAAATTAAAGTTGCTTTTGAAATATTGTGTGAGAAGTAAAAGTTACAAATACAATATTTTAGAATTTTATTTAGAATTTTCATGACCAAACGCATCTTGTTTTCACTTTTTTCACTAAAGTGAAATAATTTTTTGAAAAAATATTAATAATTTTCATTGCCGAACTACTACTAATTGTTGAGATGCCAAAAAGAACTCAACTTCCTTCGTTTTTAAAAATGTGGTTTTTATTTTAGGCCTTCGTTAAGAAACTACTCACTTCTAGAAAGTAAAAATTATTTTACTAATTTGTCTTTAATAAATATATTGAAAAGAATATAACTTTTTAGTAGTTTTGGAGGTTTGCAAAAAAAAAATATTTATAGGAAAGGTAAATTGAAAAAACATCATCAATGATTTCTTGATTATCTAAAATATTATTTATTTAAGTATATAATAAAAGAACTAAATAATCAATTATTTAGAAATGGAGGGAGGACATTATATTATTGATACTCAAAGGAGACTTTGAAAATTGCAAGAATATGCTTTGGATTTGAATGAAAAAACAAAAAACAAGTTGGTAATAAGTAGGGACAATCCATTAACATACTCCCTCCGTTTCAAACTGAGATGACACATTGATTAAAAAAAATAATTAATAATATGAATAGTTTACCATAATACTCCTATTAAATGATGTTTACATTTTAATTTGAAAAAAAAGTAATTAATGCAAAGGGTAAAACATGAAGAAAAAAAATTGACTCTTCTTGATTAATGAAAAAAGATAAATAAAATGGAAAATCAAATTAGAAAATTTAGAACGGAGGTAGTATATCTTTTCGATTGTATTATATAGCTCCCTATTCAAGATGCTTAACCAATTACACAAAATTGGTATAAACTTAAATTCAAAAATTAATAAGTGAGGTTAAAATTATTACAAACTTTAATATGAGCAGGAGACCAACTAGTATTTTATAGTACAAAATTAATGCAGAAATCAGACACCTGATAATACAGGCGAAGTCAGGATTTCTACTGAAGGAGTTCAAAATCTGAAAAAAAAACTCACCGAAGGAGGTTTAACATCTATAATATATACATAAAAATTATTTTAATCATAGACTAATAATTTATCGTATTACTAGTTTGGCTCCGCCTCTGCCTGATAATTGAAGTATGGATAGTATAATACAATGTTTAACATATGAGAAATAAGAATTGAGAGAAGTCTAGCTCTAGTATCACGACAAAAAAAAAATGAACGTTGAATCTATTTATTTCTTTTTTTTTCTTTTTCGAAAAAGGGCCTAAAATTCCCTCCAAATTTCTAAAATAGTGCAAAAATTCCCTTCATCTACCTATTGGGCCTAAAATGCCCTTCAACTATTTTTGTACTCATCATTGTGCATTCATAATATATCGTGACAAGCCTTGTCTTCTAGTAGGAAAAAAATAGAGTTCTTCTCACTTTCATCATAATATTATTCTTTCCAATAATTTAAAGAGAGGAGATGAGCAGATATCGATGAATACGGAGCGAGTCAACTTTAGTTGGATCCGTGTTATTTGTCTGGGCGGGTTGGATTTTGAGATAAAATTAATTAATTTAATTTAATATGAATTGTCCCATAGAAATGTGTCATGTAATAAATAAAGTGGGACCAAAAGGTTTTTGTTAAATAAAAGGACAAAATTGACTAATAGGTAAACGGGAAGAACATTTTAGGCCCTCTTCCATTTTTTTTTTTTATAAAAATTTTCAGCATTTGATTTATTAAAAATATTTATTCTGTTCTAGCATTATCATGTGGCGGGTCACAAAATCCAACTACTGATTTTCATATTTCAGTATCACCTTTTTTAGAAATTGCCCTTTTTTCTATTCCACCGACAAAATTTAATTACATATTCTTTTACCTTAGAAAACTAATCCAAAATTAATGTGGATAATAATGAGGTTAATTATTTTGTTGTTGCTATTATGTTAATTTTCCATTTCTTTATTTACGTACTTAATTCTAAATATGTTTTACTTGAATCGAAGCTCAACCTAAAACGCCATTTCTCACTTTACACCTGTAATTAGATTGAAGTTCTGCACGGATGTGTATAGTTAGTGGCAGAGCCAACATCTTATTTAAGGGGGTTCAAAATTTAAAAATGTGAACAAAAGAACTAATCGAATGGGGTTCAACGTCTCCTATATATAAATAAAACAATAATTTTAAGTTTGTATATATAGTATAATTTTTCATCGAAGGTGGTTCGGATGACCCCACTCACTATTAGCTAGTTTTGTCCCTGCGTATAGCCGTATACATCGTCCTCCCTAGATCCTACTAGTAAAATTATATTACGTATGTTATTGTAATAACGAAGGAGAGAACATTACAATAAGATTACTTTTGCAAGTAATTAAGATTAGCCAACATATAATCTCATGTCAATTTATCACTTAATTGTAGTGTACAATTAATATTCTTGTTTAAGTAATTAATTCTGTTATTATTATTTAATTTTATTTTTTTATAATAGGGATTAAATATTTGACTAGTAGCATTTTGGTAGTTGGAATTTGACTTTATTTATCCCTTTTTCTTTTCTTCTTAAAATGGCAATTTAGGCATACCAAAAATATTATATGTTCAATGAGAATTATAGTCAATTAGATGCCAATAGAGTCATCAAATAGCCTAACTAAAGAAAAATAATAAAGACACAATTAAATATTACTTATATAATACCAATTTTAGCACTTTAATAATTAAATCTAAATTAGTTGAGGATGGTGATAGGTGACATCATGAAAATTACCTAACAAAATATTTCATTCCTCCAACCTCAAGCCTCTTGTGAAACGAATTTAATATTTTAAAAAAAGATTTTTTATTTTTGTACAATTATTACAGTTTCCCTCATGCACATTTTGCCAATTTATAATAATTCTATCTTGATTGTCATAATTTATTGGTATGATGTTACTTTTCTTATACTTTTCCTTGTCCCGTTCAAAGTCTTCTCGCTCCCTTTCCCTGTCAGATATCCTACCACTATCACGTTCATGAGACTTTAGTCTTCCTTGATCCTTACTCTTGATAAAATTTATTGTCCTTTATCTGTGACTCTTATTTTTCATTCATGTCATTGATTTGTTTTTTCTATTTATTGAGCTGTGTGAGTTCAAGAACTTGCTCTGTTGAATCCTTGACTGTAATTCTACTGGTGATGAATGTTTGTCTTAAGTTTTGAGTTGGGTGAGTTCAAGAACTTGTTATGTTGAATCTTTTCGACTGTAATTTTTCTCTATAGTGTAATGTGTGTCTAAGTTTTGAGTTGGGTGAGTTCAAGAACTTGTTCTGTTGAATCCTTGACTGTAATTCTACTGGTGAAGAATGTTTGTCTTACTAAAAGATTGAATATTTAACTGTAGTTTTACGGTAGGAAGTGTATTGTTTGCCTAAGTTTTGAGTTAGGTGAGTTCAAGAATCAGTTCAATTAATAGAAAAAAATTGAATCTTTAACCTAAGTTGCTCGGACTCTTCAAAAATGTCATGGGGTAAGTGTTGGATCCTTCAAAAGTAGTGCATTTTCGGAGGATCGGACACAGGTGCGGCAATATATTTGGGGAGTCAGAGCAACTTAGTTTTTAGCTGTAATTTTACTGTGATGTGTAATGTTGTCTAATCCCCGAAGTAAAGGTAAGGTCTTCAGTACACTTTACCCTCCCCAGACTTCGTTTGTGGGATTCATTGGGTATGTAACTGTTGTAGTTGTTGTGTAAGGTTGTCCAAATTTTGAGTTGGGTGGGTTCAAGAACTTGTTTGTTCAATTGATAGAAAGATTTAATCTTTAGCTGTAATTTTATTGTAAAGTGTAATGTGTGCCTAAAATTTGAATTGGAAGAGTTAAAGAATCAGTTCAATTAATAGAAATATTGAATCTTTAACTTTAAAGATTAATGTTTGTAGTTTTAGAGGTAGAATGGACACTCAATAAGTAGTTGCGACTTAGCTTTGCTTTGTCCCAAATCATTTCAAGATCCCAACTCTCAAAATCTTTTTTTTCTTGCTGGAATGAAGTAAAGGCTTGTTTTTGTAGTTGTTGCAAGGATTTCACTGTTGACCCTGTAAAGATTTCCTCAAGTTTTTTAGTTGGGTGATTTCAAGAACCAGTTCAATTAACAGAATGATTGAATCTTTAGCTTTGATTTTATTGCAAAGTGCAGTGTTTGCCTAAGTTTTAAGTTGGATGAGTTCAAGAATCAGTTCAATTAACAGAAAGACTGAAATATTTTAGTGTAAGTTTTGAGTTGGGGGAGTTCAAGAACCAGTTCAATTAACAGAAAAAAATGAATCTTTAAATGTAATTTTGCTCTGAAGTGTAATATGTGCCTAAGTTTTGAGTTGGGTGAGTTCAAGAATCAGTTCAAGTAGAAGAAAGACTAAATCTGTAGTTGTAATTTTGTTGTGAAGTGTAATGTATGACTAAGTTTTGAGTTGGGTCAGTTCAAGAATCAGTTCAAGTAGCAGAAAGATAGAATCTTTAACTGTAAAGTTATTTTTGAGTTGGTTGAGTTCAGGAACTTGTTAAATTAACAAACAATTTGAATCTTTTAGTTTTATTGTAGAGTGTAATGTTTGCATATGTTTTGAGTTGGGTGAGTTCAAGAATTTGTTCTGTTGAATCCTTTTGACTATAATTTTACTATAAAGTGTAATGTGTTCCTAAATTTTGAGTTGGCTGAGTTCAAGAACTTTTTCAATTGATAGAAATATGGAATCTTTAGCTATAACGTTATTGTAAAAGTGTAATATGTGCCTAAGTTTTGACTTGGGTGAGTTCAAGAAACAGTTTGATTAACAGAATGATAGAATCTTTAACTTAAGTTTTATTGTAGTGTAATGTTTGTCTATGTTTTGAGTTGGTGAGTTTTAGAACTTGTTCTGTTGAATCTATGACTGTTACTTTACTGTAAAGTTGTAATGTTTTTTTAAGTTTTGAGTTGGGTGAGTTCAAGAGCTTATTTGTTCAATTGATAGAAAGATCAAATCTTTAGCTGTAATTTTATTGTAAAGTGTAATGTGTGCCTAAGTTGATCTGCGGGTGCCTTTCGGAAACAACCTCTGTACCTCACCTATAAGGTGGAGGTATGGACTGCGTACACTTTACCTTTCCCCAGACCCCACTTTTTTGGGAATATACTATTTTTTGTTGTTGTTGTTGTTTAATTTGTGCCCAGGTTTTGAGTTGGGTGAGTTCAAGAACTTGTTCTATTGAATCTTTGGCTATAAGTTTCGAGTTGGGTGAGTTCAAGAACTTGTTCAATTGATAGAAAGATTGAATCTATAACTGTAAGTTTATTGTAAAGTGTAATGTATGCCTAAAATTTGAGTTGGAAGAGTTTAAGAACTTGTTCAATTGATAGAAAGATTGAATCTGTAGCTGTAATCTTATTACAAAGTTGAATTTTTGTTGTTTAGTGGAAGAATGGAGACTCAGAAGAGTGATACAGATAACAAGTTAGATGATTATAAAGTGATAGAGCAGTTGGGAAGAAGAACTGTCGGAACTACATTTCTTGTTCTCCATCGAACTGAGAAGAAGAAGTAAGCTAGTAGTACTTATACTATATTTTTTTTCCAGTAATTTTTTCCTACATCGGCAATTTGTGTCGCATTGGATTTGATAATTTCTAGAACAGATTTTCAGATATCTTTGCTCCATGTAGGAATTGAATGCCATTTTACTGTATATGCAAGATTTCTCGTAAGCACTTTTGCAAAAAAAATGTTGAATCTGGCATCTGATTTTCAGATATCCTTGCTCCATATGTTTGTAGAGCACAACCTTTTGCCAAGATCGTGTCTTTTTTCATCCTGTGTTGTAAGCACGTCCAGGTATCTGGAGAATGATAGACCTCAGATTTCATAAATACACCCTCGTACCAAGAACGATAGAAGGGGTAATGAGGTTGAAAATTATAAAATGAATAGGATGATTATAGAACATCTTTTGTGGTGTAATCTGAGGACGGTGAAATTTTTTTTCCCCGTGTTCAGGGTGGAGTTCATGAGGATGTCTAGAGGAGCACTTTTCCCGGAAGAGGTAGTTAAATGCGATTTCATTACTTGTGAAGCTTCTCTGTGCCTTCCCGGTAACTTAAAAAATTACATGTTTTTATGTTGTTTTTTTCCTGCTATTATAGAAACTCTTCAAATGGCTGACTCATCTACTGTTAGCTTTGGAGTATCTGCATTCCAACCGCATTTATCATAGAGACCTCAAGGTAAAAATTTGCTGTAATCGGCGAAATAGAAAAGCCTTCTTAGCATGAAACGTTTTTAACGTGAACTATTTTGAATTTAGTTATGTAACATATTCATCACAAAGGAAAACGACATCAGGTTAGGTAAGAATGCCCGAACAATTGCTTGATTGGGTCGTATTTGCTTCTTTACTATCCTTCAAATTCACTTGATTGTCACAGGTGATTTTGGATTAGAAAAATTGCTAGATGCAGAAGGCCTTGCTTCCTTGGTATGAATTTCTATTGCGGCAAAATGAACCTCTTACTTACATGCAAGTTTCGACCATCTATTGTCACCTAACAATCGATTCAGCATATCTATTTAGCAAGAGAGAAATCCCTTCTCCCTCCAAGACCGAGAAAACCTAAAAGTTGCTTTTATTTTCGGTCATAGGTACTAAAATGTTGTGGTGGTCATCATCCTTTTTATCAAAAAAAAATATTGTGGTATTCATCATATTACAAAGCTCCTGTCACCATAGCACCTAGCTTAATGCAATTGAGAAAAAGACGTCGAATTGTACGACTAATCCTTAATTTTGGAACAAATTTCATGTAATAGGTATCTGGCACACCAAACGACATGTGACCTGAGCTCCTTGCAGGCATACCCTATGGCTATAAATCTGATATATGGTCGCTTGGTAAGAAATAAGAATGTTGATGAAGCAATGTATTTCATCTCTTTACATCATGTCTCTAATACTAACACTTTAATGTGATTTTAGGATACTGTATGTTTGACATTGCTGCACATCAACCCCCGTTTAAAGCTTCTGTAAGTTGATTTTTCAGCTATCTGAACTTCGTAAACAATACCTCCAAAAGTTATACTTGTTACGCAAAAAAAAAGAGAAGTTCTTTATCCTGATATCTTCTATATGATATACTTACAATGTAAATCCAACAGGACAAAACTGAACTTATCAACAAAATAAACTGGGGTTTGTTCTCACCACTTCCGATTATATACTCCTCCACCTTGTAAGTATCTTCCTTCTCAGCACGCCACAAGTATAACAAATCAGTCAGTTGACAAAGCGGATTTAATTCTTGCAGGAAACAAATAATAAAAAGCATGCTAAGGAAAACTCCAGAACACCGACGTACAGTGAGTGCGAGCTACATATGTTCAAATGTTATTCATTCCATTTCAATCTCTTAAGTCTTATTTTCCTTTTTAATCCGTTTAAAAGCGAATGTTTCTTTCCTTTTACAACAACTCCTTAATTCTAACTTTCTACGTGGATGTTTAAAGATCACAAACTTAAATTACATTTTGATACATTCTGCATACCTTTATTTTAAGA
Source organism: Capsicum pubescens (assembly GCA_030864215.1). Lineage (NCBI taxonomy): Eukaryota > Viridiplantae > Streptophyta > Magnoliopsida > Solanales > Solanaceae > Capsicum > Capsicum pubescens. The sequence goes on from CM061546.1 coordinate 41,458,391, forward strand.
CCACAAGATTCAAAAGTCTTCTTTTCTTTCTTAAACTTCGTGCCAAATCAAAATTAGAAAAACAAAATGAAACGGAGGGAGTATTAAATTGAGATTCATCTTGATATATTTTTTTACCTCTACTTATAGGTTGTCGAGATGTTGAGACATCAACATTTGCAACCATACCTCCTCTTGTGTCACAACCCTTCATCTACGTTTCTTCCTGTGAAGTCCCCGAGCAGAGCGAAAGAGAAAACACGACCATCACCAGGAAAATCTATCAGTCTGAGAGGTAGAAGAGACAGACAGTTGAAGCTAAAAGAGAAGAGAGCTGTCCTTTACTTTGATGAAAGTGATAACATTCAGCCAAGAAACTTATCTGACAATTATAACACGTTCCAAGCCAAACTTGACACTAAGAGAGTCGATCCAACAAGATACTCGGTTAGGATCTCTCAAGATAGTAAGGATTCTAAAAGTGGGGAGAGGAGTGAGGCAGCTGTTTTTAATGGATATGATCAACAGGAGACTATCTCGCAAAAAGAAACTACGATCACTCCAAGCTCATCAAGTTCAAGGGCAAAAACATGGTCCGAGGAACAAGAGCATGTTTCTCCGGAGCATGTTAGTCGATTTGACGAGGGTGATACGAAGAATAACAATACAAAAGATCTTGAGGTGTTGAGCAGTCCACTGGACCATGAGGAAGCAGATATTGTGGAATGTATCTCGGCAAAATCTAGCAGAATGACATTGTCTGATGGAAGATTCAACGATAAAACACGATTCTTCGATGATGAAAGAACTTCATCCAACTCACAGTCGGCAAAACCAGATCCAGAGGCAGCACCAAGATGCTGTGTTGTTGAAACTGAAAATGGTAGCGAGTGTAGAGAAGTTGCTATTGACTGCTTGTCAACTGGAAGCGATGGTTCACTTCTACACAAAAATGATCTAGAAAATAAAGCAACCGCGGTTTATGACAACAAACAGGCTAAGAAAGACGCTCTTCGAGCGCTGGATGATAAGGTTTCACAGCTCAAGTCACTAACCGCATTAGCTAGTAAGGAGGACAAAGACGACTGGGGTAATCCCACTGAACAAAGAGCAGAGGCTTTTGAGTCTCTTTTAGAGGTTAGTGCGCGACTAATTAAGCAGGAAAAAATCAATGAGCTTGCTGGTGTGCGGAAACCATTCGGGGATGATGGAATGTCGTCTAGAGAAACAATAATCTGGTTGACGAAAAGTCTCATGACTGTACAAAAGTTGTCCAAGGGGTCGTGATGTTGCACAAAACCTGTCTTTTGACCTATAGAATGAGCCTCTGTGTTACGTAAATCATCAAGTATTGTTGGACTAAACTATTCCTCGAGGCTTAACGTGGTTGAGCATCCCTTAGTTTTGATTCTATTGTTGTAGGATAGTTGATGGAGCTGTGAAGATTATATATAATGTACTTTTAAAGTTGATTTCTACTCTATGATGATACTTACCACATTTTCTACTATTAGTTTTTTCTCCAAAACTACCTACAGACAAAGATTATACATTTCTTCAGCTTCTTAGATATGATTGTAATATTATTGGAGTCAATTTCTAATATAGTCACTCAACTAATAGTATTATCTCAGAAAGTTACGTTCTGAGAATCAAGAAGAAAAGTGATTTTCTGAGGTAATAACTATTAGCTGAGTGACTATCTAAGAGGTCAGCATGATATTATAGTTGTCTTATAGAAAAAAGAATCAACAATCCAACTGTTCCTTTTAATATTCCATTCCTCCAACCTCAAGCCTCTTGTGAAATGAATTTAATATTTTTAATTTTTTTTAATTTTTATAATATTATTATAGTTTCCCTCATGAACATTTTTCCAATTTATAATAATTCTATCTTGATTGTCATAATTTATTGGTATGATATTACTTTTCTTATACTTTTCCTTGTCCCGTTAAAAGTCGTCTCGCTCCCTTCCCATGTCAGATATCCTACCACTATCACGTTCTTGAGACTTTAGTCTTCCTTGATCCTTACTCTATATAAAATTTACTGTCCTTTATCTATGACATTTATTTTTCTTTTATGTCATTGATTTGTTTTTTCTATTTATATTTTACTGTTTATGGCTGTTGATTGGTGTACACTGTGTTTGAAAGTTTGCATATGAAGTTTTCTTGGTATTGATATCCTCACTTTAGGATGTTATTCATTGAGACAATGGTAACTTCCGTGTTATGTTTGTTAAATTTTGTGTTCTATCACTCACTCTCACTGTTGTCGAGTGACTGAACATTAAATCATAAGCTGACAGTCTGATGATCTGTGTTTATGTTGAAATATCACAGAACATGGGCTAGTCATTAAAGATGTACTTCTGGTGAAGAGAGAGTTGAGAAAGGAGAAACGTAAGGTTGTGAATGGTGGGAAACCAAATAGGAGTGTGTCATCTGTGTTGATCTACTTAAAAAAATGAAAAGGTCGGGCTGTAAACTTTACTGTTTTGTGGTAGTTGTTGAAGACTAGCTTCTTGAAGAGATCTACGAGAGGTGCATTGCATCAGCATGATATTTGCTGGAAACTAAGTATTCGGAGCGGGAGTAAATAAGTACAGAAACTAAAAACAAAAATGTAGGAAATTGTTTTGTTGTGTATTTTCATTTTTCTGGTAATACATGTGAAGTGGAAGTACGTTGAAGCTGAGGTCGACAATATTCAATACTCTAAAGATTAACAGAAAACAGTTTGTTGTGGAGTGAACTTCAGATCACGGTGCTTCTAAAAGGATCAAACATTCATCAAGACAAAGTGAAATGGACATTTTCTACTCATGTTTAGAGTTTGTAAAAAATATGTTTGTTATACTGCTTGTTCAGACATACAATATTTTCTTACTTGATGTTTCTGCATTCGAATTTGGAAATCAAATTACACGGCTGACTTGTTAATGTAGGATATCATATCATGTGCTATGTCGGAAATGGACTCCTATCAATGTACTGTAAGTGTGAAGTATTGACGAGGCATATGACGCGTTAGAGGAAATAGCTGAGAAAGATGTTGTCTCTTGGGTAGCTCACTGTCTCAATCAATTTTCAGTTCTAAACAAAAGAAGTTTGATCTTTGTAGTTGTGTTTGTTACTTTTTCCAATTGTAATATGATATATGTGGAAAATGGGGTACCTCTAAATTCTTGTTTTCCTTAACTTTAGCTTTAAAGATCCAATTTTTACTCGAGAAATCACAGTAATATGAACAATGAGTTGTCAAAGAAAACTGGTTTAATTATGTAGAACCAACCAAAAAGAATAAATTGCTCTCTGTGGTTTAAAATAATTTTGATACTGTAAAAATAAAATGCTGAAAGTTTAAATTTTGATTGAAGTGATAAGACTTACTTTAAAAAAACAAATGCTAAAAAAGAAGTATTAATATATTTAAAATCAAGTGGGTTCAATAAGGGTAAAAAGGTAATTGTGCCTTTACAAAATTTCTAAATAAGGAAAGACGACATTTATTTTGGGACGGACACAAAAGGAAATGGCGACACATAATTTGGGTCGGAGGTAGTAATAGATTTTTGCAAATGCATCCATTTAGGCTTATTGTGTTTCCTTTCAAATTGTTCTTACATTTCAACCATTTTTTATTTTGTGCTTGTAATGTTCTACTTCAAACAGATGTCCACGAAGGGATTGTTCTTAATATTCATAAATGCAAAAGCGCAAGTACAATAAGTCGAATCAGATGCAGAATCAATGATTTGTACAAAATACTTTGCTTGACATTATTGAGTCTAAGAGTTATCACATGAGAACAACACTGATAGGCTTGCAACAAAGTCTCAAAAAGAGGAGCTACTAACAGTTCCATCAATATTTAGCTAGAACTGTAGAGGTCTAAAACAACTTCATCTACTAATTCTTGGAGAATATTCCTAGCAACTTCAGTGCCACATTCATATTCTTCAATCTCGAAGTCCGTACAATTACCCAAAGAATGGCACATATCCCATTCTATAATCTCTTCTAGGATCAAACCAACAAATTCTGTCCACTCTTCGACCTCATCAATAATATCATCAATCAGAATCTCATTGGTCATACTTAATGGTAGTTTGGTACAGGTTCTGAAACCAGAATCAGTGATTGGAAAAATTTTTGAGTCTAGGTACTCTGATAGACAATCAAAGGCGAATCCTTTAAGCCGATTTATCTGTTTTGGGTCATTACAGCCAAGCAAATCACCAAAATCCATCCACAGAAAACTCGAAAACATTTCATGTTCATTGAGGATAAAATGGCTCACAGAGAACCCATCCTCTACAGGTAGAGCCTGTTGTTGAGGGGTAGTTCGAAATATGAGTTCAGTATTCAAAATGACCTATTTTGTGTAGATGAGTTCGCTTCCTTTTAACTGATCTATCTTGCTTAGCACTCTAGAAACATTATAAATTAGTTCTCTGCAACTCCTCCTGGTGGATAATGAGGTCTCACAATCTGAATGATCTCTATCAGGTTCTGGAAAGAGTGTCTCATCATCAATAGAGTCCACTGATTCTGCAAGCACTTTTTTCTCTGGAAGAAAACAAGCATCATATTTATTAGAAGCATGGATGCATGAAATCCAAGTTTAGAGTTGTTTTATTTTTTAATTTATGTATTCGAGGGAAAGAAAGGAAGTATGCAAATAGTAAAATGTTGAATCGGGGACCATACTTGAGCTACTATTGGGACTGCTGGAGAGGTAGCTGTCAGTTGAAAAGGCAGCTTCAAGAACACATCCTGAACTATGGTGAATAAGTGAATTCCCAACTAAATCTGCTTCATCTTCCAAAGGAGAAAAATATCTAGTAGGATAAGTGAGAGCACATTTAGCTCTAAACCTTCGCAAACCCAGTTCTAAACTCTTTATTTCGGCCATCTCAAAATCCATATCTTCTTTATCAGATCTGCCATGTCGAGCACCAAGTTTTTCTGCCACATTGCTCTAAGTTTCAGAAGCTGAAGCCTTTTGGGGCTTACTGCCTGATTCTGCTGGCATCGATTCCAAACCCATGAGCCTAGCAACCAAACTTGGAGCTTTCATTTCACGCTTGATTTCACAATGTGTATTGGTTATTCCATTATTCTTTGCATTTGGAAAACCCCCACTGTTCTCATCAGCAATCTACATTGTTTATACAAGAACCAAAAACAATAAAAACAAAAACTTTCCTGTCAGGCTAACATCTGAGACAATAGAAGAAAAAGAAAGCTAAATGTGGGAGTATAGTTCAAGAAATGAGTACCAAACTAAGCTTTGGCTGCTTCTCATCTCCTCCAAACTTTTTTGAAGCTTGTTTCAAGCAAACTATAAGAATGCAGCACAAAAAAAGAAATAATTTAGCCCTCTAGCTAGAATCACCTTCAAGAAATTAACCATTCTGCTTTTAAAAATGAGTGGAATGTATTAGTATCTAACCTGGTGAAAGCAGTTTCTTTGGAAACAGCTTCTTGGCAAATCTATGGTTTCGATCAAAGAACTGAAAGAAAATTCCCACACAACCACAAGGCCTTTGAGGTTGTCTCTCAGTAATAGTGGTTAAACTATCATTCATTTATCTAGCTGGGCTATCATTCATCCTTCAAAATCCTCTCTTAAATTTCTACACCTTTTCTCCCACTATGCTGAATGTGATTCACACACTTTGTCCTCCCAATAAGATTCTATCAAACATCATCTTAGCATTAATTTGGAAAGAATTAAACAAATGACCCACACTAGCCCCTCTGCCCACCACATCACTCACCCTCCTTGGCCCAAAAAAAGAAAATTGGGAAAAAGAACGTAAATTTTCATGCAAGAAACAAAGCAAAAACCCAACAAAATATCAGAAAGAAAGTAGAAAATAGCTATGAAAAGTAAAACCCTGAGCTGTGTTCAATTATGACAAAACTTTCACAAGAAACCACAGTCAAACAAAGTAAACACAGAACAAGAAAATACAAACAACAATACCCAGAATGTCTTCAACTTACACCAAATGTTCTACTGTTCAAGAAAATAGCTAGAACTAGTTATAGTACACTCTAGTAAGCTATTCTTTTCTTTTTTTAATCTTCTTTATTAAAGTGAAAAAAGCAAACTCATAATTATTTTAAATTAGTTCCTATAGACATGATTTTTATGCTTTGCTATCACAAATGCTACAGAATAAGAAAAGAATACGTCGATAGAGACTAGCCGATTAGGCACCAAACAATAATAATAGAAACCAAAGCAACTGCAGCAAGGACAAGACCGAATGTTTTTCGAAATCCAAAGTGACAAAGAACTTCAAAGTACTTTTAAGAGAAAATAGAGGGAGTAATAGCGGAGGAGAAGTTTGTCCTCTTAGAGAAAGAGAATGGTGAGTTTATATAGTGAGGAGGGCCGTTCGCAATCCCAAATAATGAAGGAAGAATAATATTTAATGGAGGAAGAATAAAATATAATAAATCAATTAAGGGGATTGTTCCCTTAAATAGATGGGGGTAAATCAATCCGTTCCACCAATCATACTATAGTTGCCATAAATAAATAAACAGACATCCCCTCACACGTTAATTATGGTAAATTTAGATTCCTCTTCTTGATGTAATTTAATAAGTAGGAAGGATCTCTTTGTACTTGTTCTATTCATGGAAATTTCAAATTATAACATTTGAAATTTCCATGAATAGAACAAGTAAAAAGAGATCCTTCCTACTTATTAAATGAAATCTAGAAGAGGTATCTCAATTTACCATAATTAACGTGTGAGGGGATGTCTATCAACCAAGTAAGGCAAGAAAAATAAAAAATCAATTACTAAGATGCTTTTCTCAAATAAAATTGGTACAGGATCATACCCAAACAGTCAAAACGTGCACATATTAGCCTTATTAAAGATTTACGAAAAAATCCTCGAATCGTCACATGCATGCTTTTCCCATACAAAATTAAATTAAGCAGAAACTAACCAGACTGATATTACTGAGGCTCTTCCCATTAATACTTGTGGGAAATCAATTAAAGTGAAAGAATATATCAATCATACACAAATTTCCTTTTCAAATTATATGCTAATTAAGGGAAATATAAAATCACACAAAATTCAGTCAAATCCAATAAAGGAAAGATCGGTTAAGCAAATCAGTCATACAAATTATTTATTTACCAAAGAAAAGAAGAACTACCATATAGTGATCACATAATCAAGGCAAACGATAATTAATAGTACTTAATTTTTTAGAAGAAAATTGACACAAGACTCAATCAAAAGTAATTACTTACCATAAACCATTGTTAAAGTAATCAGCCACATCTGTCAATTAAAGATAGTATATAAATCAATCAACTGTAAATTCTCAATTAGGCACAGTTAAGAATTTTAAAACCCATCACAAAGGAAAATAATCATTCATTTAACACGATAGTAGTACCACAACTACAATAAGGCAATTACAAAATCATAAAACATGCCAAAAAAATAGTCAATATTAACAAGCAACAATCTACAGTGATTAGTAATGAGCATCTTGTCAGAAAGTTAAAACCAAGTCACAAAAGAAGTTGGGATTTTCTTACTCATATTGACTAAGAGGCATAAAAAATGTGAAGTTGCAAGTAGTTAGGCGTGTTTGCACATACCAGAGAGAGACGAACAAATTGACTAACCATTAAAGTTAAGCGTCACAAAATTTCAATCAAGAAGGACATGCAAATAGGGTCGAATAAAAATCACAGACTTAAAATCAACACATTTATTCAGCAAAAATCAAACGTGGCCACACTCGATTCGAAGAATCTTTCTATGCGAGACACAGATGAAGAAATAGTACTAAAGTTCACACACATATTTCGAACACAGGATCAAACTTGAAGACTAATTCTCTCAGAATCTGTTATTTTCGATGAGGAAGGGTTTCATGGTTGGAATGCCGAAGGGGTTTACCGGAGGTATCGCTGTGGGGGAGGAGTCAAGGATGTGTTGCGGCTGTTGGACGTTTGCCGGAGGGGAGAAAGAAGGTGACTGGAGGACGGAGGATGGAGCAGCGGCGTGGAGGCTTGGCTGGCCGTCTCCGTCGATGGCGGCGCCACTGGTGGCACTGTTCGCCGGTGAAGGACGAGAAGGGAGGGGGCTGGCCATCGGAGCAGCGGCTGGACTCGCCTGGGGTAGGACATGGTGGCGCATATGGAGGAGAAGGAAGAGGTGACAACGAAGGCTATTCGCCGGAGATGGTGGCCTGGCGACAAGGACTCGGAGCGGAGGGGGTGGTTTTGGTGGTCGATTGGTGATGGAGAGATCGGAGGAGTGGAGAGAGATCAAGATTTAGAGGTATTTGAAGAGAGAGAGAGAAGAGAGAGATGGAGAGATAGAGGCGGAAGTTAGGGGAAAAAAATTAGAGTTAGGGTTTGTAGGTTTGAAATAGGGAAAGAGAGATCTTTTGCTCTCAACCGTTGGATTGGTTTTTGATCCACGACTGAGATTGATTGTCATGGGGGAATTAAAATGTGGCTAGGATGAAAAATAATGGCTTAAATTGTAAGAAATTGGTTTAAGATTGTAAAGGATTAGGTAAAAATAAGCTATCATTGTAAGAAATTAAATAAAATTGGATTAAAAGGTAAATAAAATCATGCAAGGTAATTTTGATTAGGTTGTTATTAAAATTAAAGTAGGGATAATAATAATATATGATAATAGTAATTAAATAATAAATAACAACATTAAATAATAAATAAAAAAAAAAGATAAATAATACTTTCTTATCACATAATAGAGGGTTGTGTAAATGGAAGGAAGGAGAAAAGGGAAAAGGGAGTCATACCGTCACATTTGTATGAATTTTTATTTTTAAACGAGGAAGTCTATTTCAAGAACAATTAATTGAATGTTAAAGAGTTTGTGCAAACCGAATATATTTGGACAGCATGAGGATGTCAATTGTTCAGGGGAACTAAATGAAAATAGTTGAAATCAAAGTCGCGATTACGAGAGACCTTGGTTTATGCAAAAGTGTGTGGTACAGTTTCACTAATAAAGGTGGGACCATCAGCTATTATGCAAAGAGCAGTAGCTACGCTCCATAAAGACAACATATTGGGCATTGTAACATTTTGTCAGGCTGCTCTAAGCTAATGGTGTCTATTAGAATTCTTCTCTCGTGATGAATAAGATTGGTAATCACGATCCCGAGAAGAGTCATGTTTCGGTTTCTCCGAGTGAACTTTGCCTATTGAACGATGACTCCTTTCCTTATACATTTCCTTGTCCCGTTCAAAGTCGTCTCGCTCACTTTCCCTGTCAGATATCCTACCACTATCACGTTCATAAGATTTTAGTATTCCTTGATCCTTACTCTTGATAAAATTTAGTGTCCTTTATCTGTGATATTTATTTTTCTTTCATGTCATTGATTTGTTTTGTCTATTTATACTTTACTGTTTATGGCCGTTGACTGGTGTACACTGTATTTGAAAGATTGCATCTGAAGTTTTCTTGGTATTGATATCCTCACTTTAGGATGTTATTCATTGAGACAATGGTAACTTCCATGTTATGTTTGTTAAATTTGGTGTTCTGTGACTCACTCTCACTGTTGTCGAGTGACTGAACATTTAATCATAAGTTGAAAGTCTGATGATCTGTGTCTATGTTGAAATATCACAGAACATGGGTTAGCCATTAAAGATGTATTTCTGGTGAAGAGAGAGTTGAGAAAGAAGAAACGTAAGGTTATGAATGGTGGGAAAGCAAATAGGAGTGTGTCACCTGTGTTGACCTACTTAAAAAAATTAAAAGGTCAGGCTGTTAGCTTTACTGTTTTGTGGTGGTTGTTGAAGACTAGCTTCTTGAAGAGCTCTACGAGAGGTGCATTGCATCAGCTTGATATTTGCTGGAAACTAATTATTCGGTGCGGGAGTAAATAAGTGCAGAAACTAAAAACAAAATTGTAGGAAATTGTTTTGTTATGTATTTTCATTTTTGTGGTAATACATGTGAAGTTGAAGTACGTTGAAGCTGAGGTCGACAATATTCAATACTCGAAAGATTAATAGAAAATAGTATGTTGTGGAGTGAACTTCAGATAACGGTGCTTCTAAAAGGATCAAACATTCACCAAGACAAAGTGAAATGGACATTTTCTACTCATGTTTAGAGTTTGTAAAAAATATGCTTGTTATACTGCTTGTTCAGACATACAGTATTTTCTTACTTGATGTTGCAGCATTCGAATTTGGAAAGCAAATTACACGGCTGACTTGTTAATGTAGGATATCATATCATGTGCTATGTCGGAAATGCACTCCTATCAATGTACTGTGAGTGTGAAGTATTGACGAGGCATATGACGCGTTAGAGGAAATAGCAGAGAAGGATTTTGTCTCTTGGCTAGCTTACTGTCTCAATCAATTTTCAGTTCTAAACAAAAGAAGTTTGATCTTTGTAGTAGTGTTTGTTACTTTTTTCAATTGTAAGATGATATATGTGGAAAATGAGGTCCCTCTAAATTCTTGTTTTCTTTAACTTTAGCTTTAAAGATCCAATTTTTACTCGAGAAATCACAGTAATATTAACAATGAGTTGTCGAAGAAAACTGGTTTACTTATTTAGAACCAACCAAAAAGAATAAATTGCTCTCTGTGGTTTAAAATAATTTTGATACTGTAAAAATAAAAGGCTGAAAGTTTAAATTTTGATTGAAGTGATAAGACTTTTACTTAAAAAACACAAATACTAAAAAATAAGTATTAATATATTTAAAATAACGTGGGTCCAATAAGGGTAAAAAGGTAATTGTGCCTTTAAAAATTTTCCAAATAAGGAAAGATGACATTTATTTTGGGACGGACAAAAAAGGAAATGGCGACACATAATTTGGGACGGAGGGAGTAGTATTTTTATTTGATTCGAAGGATATCATATTCCTCAGCAGAGAAGTAAAGTTCTGCTCTCCTCTCTTTCTCTTACGTATCTAGTTCTATAGCTTAACCCTTACTTTTATGATGTAAGGGCAGAACGCTTGTCAAAAGTTATTTAATTTCACTATTATAGGAATTTTTGGGGGTGTTGGAGACTTAATTAAAAAATATTAATACTATGTAATATTTATGTCTATTAACATTCTAAAATTAAATTATCAAATATTATTTTTTTAAAGTGGGCAGGCTCGTGAGGCCCGCAACCCACAGAGTAATAGTGTGGGCTTGATATTTTTTGGCTCATCATTTTGATAGGCTAGCCCAACCTAACCCGTCAAACTCAAAGCTCGTGTGGGCTAGCTCGGATGGGCTGAGCCAACCCGTATTGACGTCTCTACAAAAAAAAACTCTACATTATTGATACTCAAAGGAGACTTTGGAATCTTGAAGAATGCATGGAGGCGAATTCAGGATTTCAAAATACGGAGTTATGAATGTGAAATTCATCAAGATGTCCTACATTATGCATATTATACTAGACAATGAGCCCATAAATGGGGACAAAACAAGAACAAATTCCATGAAAATGTGCACCAATATCATAAATAACTTACAAACCAGGATTATCTAGGCTCTAGGGTACCCCCTACCCCACCCCCACGCGAAACTTTCATCGTCACCCTGTAAGACGAGGCCAACTTATCGAAAGATGGACATTTCTTCAGTTCATGCAACCTTTCGATAGGTGCTTGTTAGATCTTATTATGTTTTTCTACTACGACGATAAGATTTGCTTTTGCTATTGCATTCTGACCAGCATTCCTCTAATCAAATGGTCAGTTGTGTTTTTCTGAATAACGATGAACTGCGAAGAAAAGATCACCACATTTGCAACTTAACCCGTTAAGCCCACACGGTTACGACAAGTTGTGCACTTTTTCAGACCCTCTTTTGACTTCACTTGTGAAATCTGAGAGGCTAAATCTGCAGATGCAACCACGACACCTGCAAGAGAAAGTTCTGATTCATTGCTACTTGAGCTTCCGCGTACGACGTCTTGGCTGGATGCAGCTGCAAGCTTTGCATGTTCCTGCTTCAGTAGTATCATGTCGTTTTGGCACTTGGAACACATATTCATCGTAGCTGCACTACCGAAAAAATCACAGTCGTTGATGCAGAGGACGAGGTCTTCTGTAGCTCGGCAACCTGTCTCTTTAGATGACTCTATTTCTGTAGTTAACAAGTCAAGTTCAACACCAAAAGTTTGTTAAGTACATCACGAAACTATAAAGGGACAAACAAAAACTTCAACCAAGGAACATATCAATTATGAAATGTAAAGCAATTCAGAATAATACATACATTCAATATCTTATACTTGCTTGATTTTTGTTACTGGAACCATTTGACATGCTTAACAAATTAAACAATTAGCCACAACTAGTGTAGAATTGTAAAAATGAGAGTCTTTCACTGTTAACATGCTAAGGAAGCTTTAATTCGATCACTAAAATGACAAATTAAAATACAACATGGAGGCTACTAGTAGAAAAAACTGCATCTCTTTCCTACACCTCACAAGATGATTTTTAGAAAAACAAGCTTAAAAGCCAAAACTGATGTTGCTAAACTAGATAAGATTGCACCACTTACCAGAAATCTTGATCAAATAACTGAAACATGGGAGGCCTGTTAGCTGAGAAACTTCCAATAAGTCTTTAACCGGTCATGTTACCTAGACACATTTGCTGTTACTTTAACCGGTCATGTTACCTAGACACATTTGTTGTTCCAATAAGTCTGTATTCATGTTTAATATATATAAATAATTAATAGAAAACCCACTAAGATGCATTTTTTTCACCTTTAATGTATAAAAACTAAACTTCCTTTCATCAATTAAAAAAATAAAAAAATAAATTACCACAACCCTTATAATTAAACACCATAACATGCAAATACACAAAGACTATATTATTAGTCCAAAATCAAATAAATTACAAAAAATTTGAACAATTAGAGAAAAAAGAACCTATGTTTGAACTTTGACATGCAAATAAACATGCATAATTATAGACCTCGATGAAAAAAGAAAAGAAGAAAAAAAAAACAATTGAATTTATTAGAAAATTATCAAAACAAAATATTAATAAGAAAATTAGACAAGACCTTAGGAATTTATTAGTCATGAATGTACAAATAACATGCCTTAATAGAAGAATTGGAGAAATTGAAAGGTAAATTTTAATTTATTTATTTTTTTCATTCCAAGAATTTTAAGATGACTAAGGAGGAGCTCCAAAAGGAAAGAAAATTAAAATGATACTACTTTCCTGTTTTAGGTGTTTCAAAAATCAAAACAGACAAACCTCCTTCTAAATTTAGAAGTACTTAGTTAAAATTTTAATTTGATGTACATAGATCTTATATCTATCTCAAATGTAGAAATATTATTTTGATATACGAAGGTTCAAGAAAAAGAGGTACTAATAGGTAAAAAAATAATGGATAGTGATAAAAATATATATAGTAACATAATATATAGTAACATTAATAAGATAACATGATTGTTGAAATACAAGATACAAATAATATCAGAAAATGAAGGACCGAAAACAACATAAGCAATAATGTAACTACTAATGTAGACATTAAACAAGATACACACTGCTATCAGTACACACACTGCAATCAGTTAGGTTCAACATTTATTCTTTTAACATAATTTTATGGCACTTGATTGTTATTTTTTTATGTTACGTTTATTTTGTCCATTCTCCAAATTCTATAAATTCTAGGCCTCGTTTGGCCATGAAAATTATAATTTTCTGGAGTTGAAGTTGAAGTTGTGTATGTTTGACCATGAATACAAATTGAAGTTGTTTTTGAAATTTTTGTGAGAGAAGTAAAAGTTTACTTGTTTCCACTTTTTCAAATAAAATTCTAAATTGTATTTGGAATTCCCATTGTGTTGAAGAATCTCACATTGAATTTAGTAGAGGAATATGTAATCTCTTTCCATGACAAACTTACGACGTATCACCACAATTTAGTACATATTCTTATAATATTCTGGTGAATGAACTTTTTTGAATCCGGTATCTACGTTGAGACTCCAACTAGCCAGATTTGTAGATACCGGCTATGTTACATATTCATCACAAAGGACAACGACATCAGGTTAGGTAAGAATGCCCGAACAATTGCTTGATTGGGTCATCTTTGCTTCTTTACTATCCTTCAAATTTACTTGATTGTCACACATGATTTTCGATTAGGAAAATTGCTAGATGAAGAAGGACTTGATTACTCGGTATGAATTTCTATTGAGGAAAAATGAACCTCTTACTTACATGCAAGTTTTGACCATCTAGTGTCACCAAACTATCGATTCAGCATATCTATTTAGCAAGAGAGAAATCCCTTCCCCCTCCAAGACCGAGAAAACCTAAAAGTTTCTTTTATTTTCGGTCATAGGTACTAAAATGTTGTGGTGGTCATCTTCCTTTTTATCAAAAAAAATATTGAGGTATTCATTATATTACAAAGCTCTTCTCTCCATAGAACCTAGCTTAATGCATTTGAGAAAAAGTCGTCGAGTTGTACAGATAATCCTTAATTTTGGAACAAATTTTATGTAATAGGTATCTGGCACACCAAACGACATGTGCCCTGAGATCCTTGCCAGCATACCCTATGTCTATAAATCTGATATATGGTCTCTTGGTAAGAAATAAGAATGTTGATGAAGAAATGTATTTCAGCTCTTTACATCATGTCCCTAATAGTAACACTTTAATGTGATTTTAGGATACTGTATGTTTGACATTGCTGCACATCAACCCCCGTTTAAAGCTTCTGTAAGTTGATTTTTCATCTATGTGAACTTTGTAAACAATACCTCGAAAAGTTATACTTGTTATGCAAAAAAAAAAAGAGAAGTTCTTTATCCTAATATCTTCTATATGATATATTGACAATGTAAATCCAACAGGAAAAAAATGGACTTATCAACAAAATAAACCGGGGTTTGTTCTCACCACTTCCGATTATATACTCCTCCACCTTGTAAGTATCTTCCTTCTCAGCACGCCACAAGTATAACAAATCAGTCAGTTGATAAAATGGATTTAATTCTTGCAGGAAACAGATAATAAAAAGCATGCTAAGGAAAACTCCAGAACACCGACCTACAGTGAGTGCGAGCTACATATGTTCAAATGTTATTCTTTCCGTTTCAATCTGTTAAGTCTTATTTTCCTTTTTAGTCCATTTAAAAGAGAATATTTCTTTCCTTTTACAACAACTCCTTAATTCTAACTTTCAATGTGGCATGTTTAAAGATCACAAACTTAAATTACATTTTGATACATTCTGCATACCTTTATTTTAAGACCACAAGATTCAAAAGTCTTCTTTTCTTTCTTAAACTTCGTGCTAAATCAAAACCAGAAAAAAAAATGAAATGGAGGGAGTATTAAATTGAGATTCATCTTGATATATTTTTTTACCTCTACTTATAGGCTGCCGAGCTGTTGAGACATCAACATTTGCAACCATACCTCCTCTTGTGTCACAACCCTTCATCTGTATTTCTTCCTGTGAAGTCCCCGAGTAGAGCGAAAGAGAAAACACGACCATCACCTGGAAAATCTATCAGTCTGAGAGATAGTAGAGACAGACAGTTGAAGCCAAAAGAGAAGAGAACTGTCCTTTACTTTGATGAAAGTGATAACATTCAGCCAAGAAACTTATCTGACAATTATAACCCGTTCCGAGCCAAACTTTACACTAAGAGAGTCGATCCAACAAGCTACTCGGTTAGGATATCTCAAGATAGTGAGTATTCTAGAAGTGGGGAGATGAGTGAAGCAGCTCTTTGCAATGGATATTATCGACAGGAGACTATCTCACAAACAGAAACTACGATCACTCCAAGCTCGTCAAGTTCAAGGGAGAAAACATGGTCCAAGGAACAAGAGCATGTTTCTCCGGAGCATGTTAGTCGATTTGACGAGTGTGATACGAAGATTTACAAGACAAAAGAGCTTGTGGTGTTGAGTAGTCCACTGGACCATGAGGAAGCAGATATAGTAGGAAGTATCTCCGCAAAGTCTAGCAGAATGACATTGTCTGATGGAATATTCAACGATAAAACACGATCCTTGGATGAAGAAAGCACTTCATCTAATTCACAGTCGGCAAAACCAGATCCAGAGGCAGCACCAAGATGTTGTGTTGCTGAAACTGAAAATGGTAACGAGTGTAGAGAAGTTGCTATTGACTGTTTGTTAACTGAAAGCGATGGTTCACTTCTACATAAAGACGATCAAGAAAAGAAAGTAACCGCAGTTTATGACACCAAATAGGCTAATAAAGACGCTCTTCGAGCACTGGATGATAAGTTTTCACAGCTCAAGTCACTAGGTGCATTAGCTAGTAAGCAGGACAAAGACGACTGGGGTAATCACACTGAACAAAGAGATGAAGCTTTAAAGTCTCTTTTGGAGGTTTGTGCGCGACTACTTAAGCAGAAAAAAATTGATGAGCTTGCTGGTATGCTGAAACCATCCGGGGATGATGGAATGTCGTCTAGAGAAACATCAATCTGGTTGACAAAAAGTGTCATGACTGCACAAAAGTTGTCAAAGGGGTCGTGATGTTGCACAAAACCTGTCTTTTGACCTATAGAACGAGCCTCTATCTTATGTAAATCATCAAGTATTGTTGGACTAAACTATTCCTCGAGGCTTAACGTGGTTGAGCATCCCTTAGTTTTGATTCTATTGTTGTAGGATAGTTGATGGATCTTTGAAGATTATATTTAATGTAATTTTAAAGTTGATTTCTACTCTATGATGATACTTACCATATTTTCTACTATTAGTTTTTTCTCCAAAACTACCTGCAGACAAAGATTATACATTTCTTCAGCTTCTTAGATATGATTGTGTTATTATCGGAGTCGATTTCTAATATAGTCACTCAACTAATAGTATTATCTCAGAAAGTCACGTTCTGAGAATCAAGAAGAAGAGTGATTTTTTTCAGATAATAACTATTAGCTGAGTGACTATCAAGAGGTCAGCGTGATATTATAGTTGTCTTATAGAAAAAAGTATCAACAATCAAACTGTTCCTTTTAATATTCCATTCCTCCAACTTCAAGCCTCTTGTGAATTGAATTTAATATTTTCAAATTTTTTATTTTTTATTTTTTATACTACTATTATAGTTTCCCTCATGCACATTTTGCCAATTATAATAATTCTATCTTGATTGTCATAATTTATTGGTATGATGTTACTTTTCTTATACTTTTCCTTGTTCCGTTCAAAGTCGTCTCGCTCCCTTTACTTGTTAGATATCCTACCACTATCACGTTCATAAGATTTTAGTCTTCCTTGATCCTTACTCTTGATGAAATTTATTGTCCTTTATCTGTGACATTTATTTTTCTTTCATGTAATTGATTTATTTTTTCTATTTATACTTTACTGTTTATGGCCGTTGACTAGTGTACACTGTATTTGAAAGTTTGCATCTGAAGCTTTCTAGGTATTGATATCCTCACTTTAGGATGTTATTCATTGAGACAATGGTAACTTCTGTGTTATGTTTGTTAAATTTGGAGTTCTGTGACTCTCTCTCACTGTTGTCGAGTGACTCAACATTTAAGCATAAGCTGACAGTCTGATGATCTGTGTTTATGTTGAAATATCACAGAACATGGGCTAGCCATTAAAGATGTACTTCTGCTGAAGAGAGAGTTGAGAAAGGAGAAACGTAAGGTTGTGAATAGTGGGAAATCAAATAGGAGTGTGTCATCTGTATTGACCTACTTAAAAAAATGAAAAGGTCGGGCTGTTAACTTTAATGTTTTGTGGTAGTTGTTGAAAACTAGCTTTTTGAAGAGCTCTACGAGAGGTGCATTGTATCATCTTGATATTTGCTGGAAACTAAGTATTCGGTGCGGGAGTAAATAAGTGCAGAAACTAAAAACAAAATTGAAGGAAATTGTTTTGTTATGTATTTTCATTTTTGTGGTAATACATGTGAAGTGGAAGTACATTGAAGCTGAGGTGGACAATATTCAATACTCGAAAGATTAACAGAAAATAGTTTGTTGTGGAGTGAACTTCAGATCACGGTGCTTCTAAAAGGATCAAACATTCATCAAGACAAAATGAAATGAACATTTTCTACTCATGTTTAGAGTTTGAAAAAAATATGCTTGCTATACTGCTTGTTCAGACATACAGTATTTTCTTACTTGATGTTGGTGCATTCGAATTTGGAAATCAAATTACACGGCTGACTTGTTAATGTAGGATATCATATCATGTGCTATGTCGGAAATGCAATCCTAGCGATGTACTGTGAGTGTGATGTATTGACGAGGCATATGACGCGTTAGAGGAAATAGCGGAGAAGGATGTTGTCTCTTGGGTAGCTCACTGTCTCAATCAATTTTCAATTCTAAACAAAAGAAGTTTGATCTTTGTAGTTGTGCTTGTTACTTTTTCTAATTGTAAGATGATATATGTGGAAAATGGGGTCCCTCTAAATTCTTGTTTTCTTTAACTTTAGCTTTAAAGATCCAATTTTTACTCGAGAAATCACAGTAATATGAAAAATGAGTTGTCGAAGAAAACTGGTTTACTTATGTAGAACCAACCAAAAAGAATAAATTGCTCTGTGTGGTTTAAAATAATTTTGATACTGTAAAAATAAAAGGCTGAGAGTTTAAATTTTGATTGAAGTGATAAGACTTTTACTTTAAAAAAATAGATACTAAAAAAGAAGTATTAATATATTTAAAATCAAGTGGGACCAATAAGGCCAAAAAGGTAATTGTGCCTTTAAAAAATTTCCAAATAAGGAAAGACGACATATATTTTGGGACGGACAAAAAAGGAAATGGCGACATATAATTTGGGTCGGAGGTAGTAATAGATTTTTGCATATGCATCCATTTAGGCTTATTGGGTTTCCTTTCAAATTGTTCTTACATTTCAACCATTTTTCATTCTGTGGTTGTAATGTTCTACTTGAAACAGATGTTCATGAAGGGATTGTTCTTAATATTCATAAATTCAAAAGCGCAAGTACTATAAGTTCACTCAGATGCAGAATCAATGATTTGTACAAAATACTTTGCTTGACATTATTGAGTCTAAGATTTATTACATGAGAACAGAAATGATAGGCTTGCAACAAAGTCTCAAACAGAGGAGCTACTAACAGTTCCATCCAAATTTAGCTAGAACTGTAGAGGTCTAAAACAACTTCATCTACTAATTCTTGGAGAATATGCCTAGCAACTTCAGTGTCAGATTCATATTCTTCAATCTCGAAGTCCGTACAATTACCCAAAGAATGGATCAGATCCTATTCTATTAGCTCGTCTGGGATCAAACCAACAAATTCTGTCCACTCTTCGACCTCATCAATAATATCAGCAATCAGAATCTCTTTGGTCATACTTGATGGTAATTTGGTACAAGTTCTGAAACCATAATCAGAGATTGGAGAAAATTTTGAGTCTAGGTACTCTAATAGACAATCAAAGGAGAATCCTTTAAGCTGATTCATCTGTTTTGGGTCATTACAGCCAAGCAACTCACCGAAAGCCATCTACAGAAAACTCAAAAACATTTAATGTTCATTGAGGAGAAAATGGCTCACAAAGAACCCATCCTCTACAGGTAGATCCTTCTGTTGAGGTGTAGTTCCAAATATGAGTTCAGTATTCAAAATGACCTGTTTTGCGTAGCTGAGTTCGCTTTCTTTTAACTGATCAATCTTGCTTAGCACTCCAGAAACGTTATAAATCAGTTCTCTGCAACTCCTCCTGGTGGATAATGAGGTCTGACAATCCGAAAGATCTCTATCAGGTTCTGGAAAGAGTGGTTCATCATCAATAGAGTCCACTGATTCAGCAAGCACTTTGTCCTCTGGAAGAAAACAAGCATCATATTTATTAGAAGCATGGATGCATGAAATCCAAGTTCAGAGTTGTCTTATTTTTTAATATATGTATTTGAGGGAAAGAAAGGAAGTATGCAAATAGTAAAATGTTGAATCGGGGACCATACTTGAGCTACTATGGGACTGCTGGAGAGGTAGCTGTCAGTTGAATAGGCAGCTTCAAGAACACATCCTGAACTATGGTGATCAAGTGAATTCCCAACTAAATCTGCTTCATCTTCCAAAGGAGAAAAATATCTAGTAGGATAAGTGAGAGCACATTTAGCTCTAAACCTTCGCAAACCCGGTTCTAAACTCTTTATTTCCGCCATCTCAAAATCTATATCTTTTTTATCAGATCCGCCAGATCGAGCACCAAGTTTGTCTGCCATATTGCTCCAAGTTTCAGAAGCTGAAGCCTTTTTGGATTTACTGCCTGATCCTGCTGGCATCGATTCCAAACCCATGAGCCTAGCAACCAAACTTGGAGCTTTCATTTCGCGCTTGCTTTCCCAATGTGTATTGGTTATTCCATTATTCTTTGCATTTGGAAAACCCCCACTGTTCTCATCAGCAATATACATTGTTCATACAAGAACCAAAAACAATAAAAACAAAAACTTTCCTGTCAGGCTAACATCTGAGACAATAGAAGAAAAGGAAAGCTAAATACGGGAGACAATAAATTACAAAAAATTTGAACAATTAGAGAAAAAAGAACCTATGTTTGAACTTTGATGTGCAAATAAACATGCATAATTATAGACCTCGATGAAAAAAGAAAAGAAAAGAAAAGAAAACAAAACAAAACAATTGAATTTATTAGAAAATTATCAAAACAAAATATTATTAAAAAAATTAGACAAGACCTTAGGAATTTATTAGTAAAGAATGTACAAATAACATACCTTAATAGAAGAATTGGAGAAATTGAAAGGTGAATTTTAATTTTTTTTATTTTTTTTTGGTCCAAGAATTTTAAGATGATTAAGGAGGAGCTCCAAAAGGAAAGAAAATGAAAATGATACTACTTTCCTTTTTTAGGTGTTTCAAAAATCAAAACAGACAAACCTCCTTCTAAATTTAGAAATACTTAATTAAAATTTTAATTTGATGTACCTAGATCTTATATCTATCTCAAAGGTAGAAATATTATTTGGATATACGAAGGTTCAAGAAGAATAGGTACTAATAGGTAATAAAATAATGGATAGTGATAAAAATACATATAGTAAAAGAATATATAGTAACATGAAAAGGATAACAAGATTATTGAAATACAAGATACAAATAATATCATAAATTGAAGGACCGAAAACTACATAAGCAATAATGTAACTACTAATGTAGACATTAAACAAGACACACACTGCTATCAGTACACAAACTGCTCTAAGTTAGGTTCAATAATTATTCAATTAACATAATTTTATGGCACTTGATTGTTATTTTTTTTTATTACGTTTATTTTGTTCATGCTCCAAATTCTATATATTCTAGGCCTCGTTTGGCCATGAAAATTATAATTTTCTGGAGTTGAAGTTGAAGTTGTGTATGTTTGACCATGAATACAAATTGGAGTTGTTTTTGAATTTTTTGTGATAGAAGTAAAACTTTACTTGTTTTCACTTTTTCAAATAAAATTCTAAATTGTATTTGGAATTCCCATGGTGTTGAAGAATCTCACATTGAATTTAGTAAATGAATATGTAATCTCTTTACATTACAAACTTACGACATATCACCACAATTTAGTACATATTCTTATAATATTCTGGTGAATTAACTTTTTTTAATTCGGTATCCACGTTGAGACTCCAACTAGCCAGATTCGTGTTATATAAGGTCTATTTAAAGGAAATAACTCCCTAACATAATTCTTCATATCCAGAACGTGAATTCGAGACCCTTACAGATGGAGGAACTCTTATTCATCCCTCCACAATACTTTTTATTCAATGAATGAACTTGCCATAAATCTCTTATATTATAAATATCCTTGTGTAACATCTCAAACCCATGTTACACCATACTAGTACTTTACCTTGTGTTGATAACAAGACAACAAGTTTGAAGCAACATGGGCAAACATAAGTCCAGATGGGCTATGCAGTATGCATTGTTTGATTTAATTTGCGTCTATTCTAAGCAATCCAACCCATAAGTTCATAGGTTACATATTTTTTTTCTTTTTCACTCTTCATCAATAAAAATGGCATATTATTAGCATAACTTTTTGGACCTCTTATTTAGTTGGCACAAGATTCAATCTCTATTTATGGAAAATTTGGACCCACATTAAGGCCCGTTTGGTCATGCAAATTATAATTTTTCGAAATTGGAGTTGGAGTTAAAGTTGAAGTAGGGGTTGTATTTGACCATGGATATAAATTAAGAGAAAATACATAAAGTACCCCCTGATCTTGTCTGACTTTTTAAAAAAAGACACCTAAACTATACTTTCGACCTATTACCCCATGGAATCTTACTAAAATCGTTGTAAATACACCATTTTGACGAAAATTTCAGCATTCCTCTTTTTTTAAAAAGCACGTGTTAGGTACTTTCTCCTTCTTCCAGTTAACTGGTCTTTCCTTATTCTCTTTCATTACTTCTTCCATTGTTGTTGATCTTAAATTGAATTATTTGCTAAAGTACGCCTCAATTGTTCTCCCTATTAAATTGAATTCTAAAAAAGAAAGATTTCATTCAATTGAGGAATGCGGAGAACAAGTTTTTTGAGATGGAAAGGATTTAATTCCACCGATAACAAATTGGTATATTGATTACTATTTCAATAGTGGAATTGAAAACAATTTTACTGATCCTTTTGCCTACATTAGCATATTTTCCAACAAAAATTTAATTTTTCATATTGGGTTTATCATCAAAAAATACCTTCTCGACGGAAAAAATGGTGGCTACCATATCATATCTTTTTTACCCTTTTTTAAACTCTTTATCATTCTTCAATTCAAGATAAACATAAGAATAATGTTGCAGACCATTGGTGGATCTCAAATTGTGGAAAGCTATCAGGAAAAGCATAAACCTCACAATAGGGATAGACAACACGATCCCAAGCACAACTGTGCTCTCCTTCCAATTTCTGTGTGTGTAGTGTCGGCGTGTGAGTGTGTGTTTTTCACTGAGTTGTTGTGTGTGCGTGAATGGAGTATTGTGTGAAGTTGTGAGAGCATGTGAATGGAGTATTGGAAAGATGAGGAAGACATCAATGGAGAAGAAGGTATTTTTAAATTTTTGGATAAATAATTTATAAGTGGCAACTTTTTATTGGCACTTTAAGTCAAATTTTAACCATTCACGCGCCTGGTGTGCGTGTCTACACTCATAGGCAAAATTTAAGTCAAAATGGAGTATTTACAACGGATTAAGTAAGAATCGTGGAGTAATAGGTTGAAAGTAAAATTTAGGTGTCTTTTTTAAAAAGTCAGACAAGATCAGGGGGTACTTTATGTATTTTCTAATAAATTAAAGTTGCTTTTGAAATATTGTGAGAGAAGTAAAAGTTAAAAATACAATATTTCAGAATTGTATTTAGAATTTTCATGGCCAAACGCATCTTATTTTCACTTTTTTCACTAAAGTGAAATAATTTTTCAAAAAAATATAAATAATTTTCATAGACAAACGACTACTAATTGTTGAGATGCCAAAAAGAACTCAACTTCCTTCGTTTTTAAATAAGTGGTTTTTATTTTAGGCCTTCGTTAAGAAACTACTCACTTCTAGAAAGTAAAAATTATTTTACTAATTTGTCTTTAATAAATATATTGAAAAGAATATAAATTTTTAGTAATTTTGGAGTTTTGCAAAAAAAAAAAAATATTTATAGGAAAGGTAAATTGAAAAAACATCATCAATGATTTCTTGATTATCTAAAATATTATTTATTTAAGTATATAATAAAAGAACTAAACAATAAATTATTTAGAAATGGACGGAGGACATTATATTATTGATACTCAAAGGAGACTTTGAAAATTGCAAGAATATGCTTTGGATTTGAATGAAAAAACAAAAACAAGTTGGTAATAAGTAGGGACAATCCATTATCATACTCCCTCCATTTCAAACTGAGATGACACATTGATTAAAAAACAATTAATAATATGGATAGTTTACCATAATACTCCTATTAAATGATGTTTACATTTTAATTTGAAAAAAAAAGTAATTAATACAAAGGGTAAAACATGATTTTTTTTTTGCCTCTTCTTGATTAATGAAAAAAGTTAAATAAAATGGAAAATTAAATTAGAAAAATTAGAACGGAGGGAGTATATCTTTTCGATTGTATTATATGGCTCCCTATTCAAGATGCTTAACCAATTACACAATATTGGTATAAACTTAAATTCAAAAATTAATAAGTGAGGTGAAAATTGTTCAAAAATTTAATATGAGCAGGAGCCCAACTTAATAATTAATGCATAAATCAGACACCTGATAATACAGGCGAAGTCAGGATTTCTGCTGAAGGAGTTCAAAATCTAAAAAAAAATCACCGAAGGAGGTTTAACATCGATAATATACACATAAAAATTATTTTAATCATATATTAATAATATATCTTATTACTAGTTTGGCTCCACCTCTGCCTGATAATTGAAGCATGGATAGTATAATTTAATGTTTAGCATATGAGAAATAAGTATTGAGAGAAGTCTAGCTCTAGTATCACGGAAAAAAAAATGAACCTTGAATCTAATTAAACTTAAAAACTAATAGCGAGATAAGAATTTTCCTACACCATCATATAACGAAACAATGTATATATATGGGATATCTGACATAACTTTTTCTAAACATTGTTTGTGTAATTTACCCCATCTTGCGAGAATATACTGGATATATTATTGTTGTATTGTTTATGTAATTTAACATAATTATTATCACAGAATTGTATACCTTAATTTTAAAATAACTAGTTTCACTTAATTATGTGAAGCTCTCTATTAATAATTCTCTTTTAGTTGATTTGATATAGCATAAAAGTTATGTTATTTACGTGATTCTTTTCAGGATTTTTTTTTAGAATCATATTTCGTAAAAACAAATTAAAGTGAGTTGTTGCCTGAATGAGAGAGAATAAAATAAAAAGGATCCAGCAAGTTATGAAAAGTCAAATTATGTTTTTTGTGAGTTTATAAATTTATAGATAGCGCTTTCCCTTAAAGAAGTTGTATATAGCGTGAATCTAAATTCAAGTCCTCGTAGTAAGGAAAGCTTCAACATGGAGCGCTTCTCTTTCGATATACAAATAGTCCGTAAATCGTAATCGCGAATTCAAATGAGTCGATCAGTAAAACTAATTGAAAAAAGGAAAAAAATAAGTGAGTTATTTATTTGTTTTTTTTTTTCGAAAAAGGGCCTAAAATGCCCTCCAACTATATAAAATAGTGTAAAAATGCCCTTCATCTACCTATTGGGCCTAAAATGTCCTTCAACTATTTTTTGTACTCATCATTGTGGTGAACTATTCATTTTCTTGAATTAGTAAGTGGTGTTATCCATAAGATAAAAATAACTAAGAACCATCTTTTGGCTAACCTAGCCTCCTCCGTCCCTCGGACCAACAAGGGGCCATTGAGTGTCATATACACCCTCATGTCTGGACCGGTATGTGGGGGGAGTACTCTAGCATCTTCAATAGCCAACAGTTCCCTCTTGCAAACTCAAAGAACCCGGAAAACCAATTCATCTAACAAAGAACTAGCTTAGTACTAATGCAGAACCTAAAACTTAGCTAACCCTAATTCAGTAGATAAGAAAGAAATTAAAGGTATAACCAAATTTGCACAACAAAGTTTAAGGATGTTCTTGTGACTAGATCACATCACAAGCAAAATCAGTCTACTAAATCTCACAAAAGCTTATTGCTCGGACTCCTAAAAAATGCCCCAGGGTGCATGTCGGATCCTCCAAAAATAGTGCAAATTCATATGATCTGACACAGGTACAACAACATTTTAAAGAGTCCTAGCAGCATAGCACAGAAGTACAGAATTCAACAACGACAATATTAAAGCGTAAGAGCTCTTGGCATTTTATATTGGGGTAGACTAGAGCTATAGCTTTTCCTAACATTTCAGCAGAACTCAATAGCTTCAGCTCAAACTCTGTATTCGTGTTTAATATATATAAATAATTAATAAAAAACCCACTATGATGCATTTTTTTCACCTTTAATGTATAAAAACTAAACTTCCTTTCATCAATTAAAAAAATAAATAAATAAATTACCACAACCCTTATAATTAAACACCAGAACATGCAAATACACAAAGACTATATTATTAGTCCAAAATCAAATAAATTACAAAAAAATTGAACAATTAGAGAAAAAAGAACCTATGTTTGAACTTTGACATGCAAATAAACATGCATAATTATAGACCTCGATGAAAAAAGAAAAGAAGAAAAAACAAAAAAAACAATTGAATTTATTAGAAAATTATCAAAACAAAATATTACTAAGAAAATTAGACAAGACCTTAGGAATTTATTAGTCATGAATGTACAAATAGCATGCCTTAATAGAAGAATTGGAGAAATTGAAAGGTGAATTTTAATTAATTTATTTTTTTCGTTCCAAGAATTTTAAGATGACTAAGGAGGAGCTCCAAAAGGAAAGAAAATGAAAATGATACTACTTTCCTTTTTTAGGTGTTTAAAAAATCAAAACAGACAAACCTCCTTCTAAATTTAGAAGTACTTAATTAAAATTTTAATTTGATGTACATAGATCTTATATCTATCTCAAAGGTAGAAATATTATTTCGATATACGAAGGTTCAAGAAAAAGAGGTACTAATAGGTAAAAAAAATAATGGATAGTGATAAAAATATATATAGTAACAGAATATATAGTAACATTAATAAGATAACATGATTGTTGAAATACAAGATACAAATAATATCAGAAAATGAAGGACCGAAAACAACATAAGCAATAATGTAACTACTAATGTAGACATTAAACAAGATACACACTGCTATCAGTACACACACTGCTATCAGTTAGGTTCAACATTTATTCTTTTAACATAATTTTATGGCACTTGATTGTTATATTTTTATGTTACGTTTATTTTGTCCATTCTCCAAATTCTATAAATTCTATAAATTCTAGGCCTTGTTTGGCCATGAAAATTATAATTTTCTGGAGTTGAAGTTGAAGTTGAGTATGTTTGACCATGAATACAAATTGGAGTTGTTTTTGAAATTTTTGTGAGAGAAGTAAAAGTTTACTTGTTTTCACTTTTTCAAATAAAATTCTAAATTGTATTTGGAATTCCCATGGTGTTTAAGAATCTCTCATTGAATTTAGTAAAGGAATATGTAATCTCTTTACATGACAAACTTACGACGTATCACCACAATTTAGTACATATTCTAATAATATTCTGGTGAATGAACTTTTTTTAATCTGGTATCTACGTTGATACTCCAACTAGCTAGATTCGCGTTATATAAGGTCAATTTAAAGGAAATAACTCCCTAACAGAATTCTTTATATCCAGAACGCGAATTCGAGACCATTACAGATGGAGGAACTCTTATTCATCCCTCCACAATACTTGTTATTCAATGAATGAACTTGCCATAAATCTCTAATATTATAAATATCCTTGTATAACATCTCAAACCCATGTTACACCATACTAGTACTTTACCTTGTATTGATAACAAGACAACAAGTTTGAAGCAACATGGGGAAACATAAGTTCAGATGGGCTATGTAGGATGCTTTGATTGATTTAATTTGTGTCTATTCGAAGCAATCCATCCCATAAGTTCATAGGTTACATATTTTTTTGCTTTTTCACTCTTCATAAAAAAAAACTGCATATTATTAGCATAAGTTTTTGGACCTCTTATTTAGTTGGCACAAGATTCCATCTCTATTTATGGAAAATTTGGACCCATATTAAGGCCCGTTTAATCATGAAAATTATAATTTTTCGAAATTGGAGTTGGAGTTGAACTTGAAGTAGGGGTTGTATTTGACCATGGATATAAATTAAGAGAAAATACATAAAGTACCCCCTGATCTTGTCCGACTTTTTCAAAAAAGACACCTAAACTATACTTTAGACCTATTACCCCACGGAATATTACTAAAATCGTTGTAAATACACCATTTTGATGATAATTTCACCATTCCTCTTTTTTTAAAAAGCGCGCGTTTGGCACTTTCTCCTTCTTCTTCCAGTTCACTGGTCTTTCCTTCTTCTCTTTCATTACTTCTTCCATTGTTGTTGATCTTAAATTGAATTATTTGCTAAAGTATGCCTCAATTGTTCTCCCTATTAAATTGAATTCCAAAAAAGAAAGATTTCATTCAATTGAGGAATGCGGAGAACAAGTTTTTGGAGATGGAAAGGATGTGATTCCACCGATAACAAATTGGTATATTGATTACTATTTCAATAGTGGAATTGAAAACAATTTTACTGATCCTTTTACCTACATTAGCATATTTACCGACAAAAATTTAATTTTTCATATTGGGTTTATCATCGAAAAATACCTTCTCGACGGAAAAAATGGGGGCTACCATATCATATCTTTTTTACCCTTTTTAAAACTCTTTATCATTCTTCAATTCAAGATGAACATAAGAATAATGTTGCAGACCATTGGTGGATCTGAAATTGTTGAAAGCTCTCAGGAAAAGCGTAAACCTCACAATAGGGATAGACAACACGATCCCAAGCACAATTGTGCTCTCCTTCCGATTTCTGTGTGTGTAGTGTCGGCGTGTGAGTGTGTGTTTTTCACTGAGTTGTTGTGTGTGCATGAATGGAGTATTGTGTGAAGTTGTGAGAGTGTGTGAATGGAGTATTGGAAAGATGAGGAAGACATCCATGGAGAAGAAGGTATTTTTAAATTTTTGGATAAATAATTTATACATGACAACTTTTTATTGGCAATTTAAGTCAAATTTTAACCATTCACGCGCCTAGTGTACGTGTCTACACGCATAGGCAAAGTTTAAGTCAAAATGGTGTATTTACAACGGATTAAGTAAGAATCGTGGAGTAATAGGTTGAAAGTAAAATTTAGGTGTCTTTTTTAAAAAGTCAGAAAAGATCAGGGGATACTTTATGTATTTTCTCATAAATTAAAGTTGCTTTTGAAATATTGTGAGAGAAGTAAAAGTTACAAATACAATATTTCAGAATTGTATTTAGAATTTTCATGGCCAAACGCATCTTGTTTTCACTTTTTTCACTAAAGTGATATAATTTTTCGAAAAAATATAAATAATTTTCATAGTCAAACGACTACTAATTGTTGAGATGCCGAAAAGAACTCAACTTCCTTCGTTTTTAAATAAGTGGTTTTTATTTTAGGCCTTCGTTAAGAAACTACTCACTTCTAGAAAGTAAAAATTATTTTACTAATTTTTCTTTGATAAATATATTGAAAAGAATAAAACTTTTTAGTAGTTTTGGAGTTTTTCTATTGTATTATATGGCTCCCTATTCAAGATACTTAACTAATTACACAAAATTGGTATAAACTTAAATTCAAAAATTAATAAGTGAGGTGAAAATTGTTCAAAACTTTAATATGAGCAGGAGACCAACTAGTATTTTATTGTACATAATTAATGCAAAAATCAGACACCTGATAATACAGGCGAAGTCAGGATTTCTGCTGAAGGAGTTCAAAATCTGGAAAAAAACTCACCGAATGAGGTTTAACATCTATAATATATACATAAAAATTATTTTAATTTACCCCATCTTGCGACAATACACTGGATATATTATTGTTGTATTGTTTATGTAATTTAACATAATTATTATCACAGAATTGTATACCTTAATTTTAAAATAACTAGTTTCACTTAATTTTGCGAAGCTCTCTATTAATAATTCTCTTTTAGTTGATATGATATAGCATAAAAGTTATGTTATTTACGTGATTCTTCTCATGATTTTTTTTTTAGAATCATATTTTGTAAAATCAAATTAAAGTGAGTTGTTGCCTGAATGAGAGAGAATAAAATAAAAAGGATCCAGCAAGTTACGAAAAATCCAATTATATTTTATGTGAGTTTATAAATTTATAGATAGTGCTTTCTCTTAAAGAAGTTCTATACAGCGTGAATCTAAATTCATGTCCTCGTAGTTAGGAAAGCTTCAACATGGCGCACTTATCTTTCGATATACAAACAGTCCGTAATGCGTAATCGCGAATTCAAATGACTCGATCAGTAAAACTAATTGAAAAAAGGAAAAAAAAAGTGAGTTATTTATTTATTTTTATTTTTTTTCGAAAAAGGGTCTAAAATACCCTCCAACTATCTAAAATAGTGCAAAAATGCCCTTCATAGATACCTATTGGGCCTAAAATGCCCTTTAACTATTTTTTGTCCTCATCATTGTGCATTCATAATATATCGTGACAAGCCTTGTCTCCTAGTTGGAAAAAAATAGAATTCTTCTCACTTTCATCATTATATTATTCTTTACAATAATTCAAAGAGAGGAGATGAGCAGATATCGACGAATACGAAGCGGGTCAACTTTAGTTGGATCCATGTTATTTGTCTGGGCGGGTTGGGTTTTGAGATAAAATTAATTAATTTAATTTAATATGAATTGTCCAATAGAAATGTATCATGTGATAAATAAAGTGGGACCAAAAGGTTGTTGTTAAATAAAACGACAAAATTGACTAATAGGTAAACGGGAAGAACATTTTAGGCCCTTTTCTGTTTTATTTTTTTTTATAAAAAATTTTCAACATTTGATTTATTAAAAATATTTATTCTATTCTAGCATTATCAAGTGGTGGGTCACAAAATCAAACTACTGATTTTCATATTTCAGTATCTCCTTTTTTAGAAATTGCCCTTTTAACTATTCCACCGACAAAATTTAATTACATATTCTTTTACCTTAGAAAACTAATCCAAAATTAATGTGGATAATAATGAAGTTAATTATTTTGTTGTTTCTATTATGTTAATTCTCCATTTCTTTATTTACGTACTTAATTCTGAATATGTTTTACTTGAATCGAAGCTCAACCTAAAACATCATTTCTCACTTTCTGCACGGATGCATAAAGTTAGTGGCGGAGCCAACATCTTAATTAAGCGGGTTCAAAATAAAAAAATGTGAACAAAAGAACTAATCGAATGGGGTTCAACGTCTGCTATATATACATAAAACAATAATTTTAAGTTTGTATATGTAGTATAATTTTTCGTCGAAGGAGGTTCGGATGACCCCCTCACTATTAGCTAGTTTTGTCCCTGCGTATAGCCATATACATCGTCCTCCCTAGATCCTACTAGTAAAATTATATTACGTATGTTATTGTAATAACGAGGGAGACAAAAAATTATAATTAGATTACTTTTGCAAGTAATTAAGATTAGCCAAAATATAATCTCATGCCAATTTATCACTTAATTGTAGTGTACAATTAATATTCTTGTTTAAGTAATTAATTCTGTTATTATTTTTTAATTTTTTTTTTTTATAATAGGGATTAAATATTTGACGAGTAGCATTTTGGTAGTTGGAATTTGACTTTATTTATCCCTTTTTTTTTTCTTCTTAAAATGGCAATTTAGGCATACCAAAAATATTACATGTTCGATGAGAATTATTGTCATTTAAATGCCAATAGAGTCATCAAATAGCCTAACTAAAGAAAAATAATAAAGACACAATTAAATATTACTTATATAATACCAATTTTAGCACTTTAATAATTAAATCCAAATTAGTTGAGGATGGTGATAGGTGACATCATGAAAATGACCTAACAAAATATTCCATTCCTCCAACCTCAAGCCTCTTGTGAAACGAATTTAATATTTTTAAAAAAGGTTTTTTTATACTATTATTAGAGTTTCCCTCATGCACATTTTGCCAATTTATAATAATTCTATCTTGATTGTCATAATTTATTGGTATGATGTTACTTTTCTTATACTTTTCCTTGTCCCGTTCAAAGTCGTCTCGCTCCCTTTCCTGTCAGATATCCTACCACTATCACGTTCATGAGACTTTAGTCTTCCTTGATCCTTACTCTTGATAAAATTTATTGTTCTTTATCTGTGACATATATTTTTCTTTCATGTCATTGACTTGTTTTTTCTATTTATTGAGTTGTGTGATTTCAAGAACTTATTTTGTTGAATCCTTGACTGTAATTCTACTGGTGAAGAGTGTCTATCTTAAGTTTTGAGTTGGGTGAGTTCAACAACTTGTTCAATTGATAGAAAAATGGAATCTTTAGCTGTAACGTTATTGTAAAAGTGTAATATGTGCCTAAGTTTTGAGTTGGGTGAGTTCAAGAAACAGTTTGATTAACAGAATGATAGAATCTTTTACTTAAGTTTTATTGTAGTGTAATGTTTGTCTGTGTTTTGAGTTGGTGAGTTTTAGAACTTGTTCTGTTGAATCTTTGACTGTGACTTTACTGTAAAGTTGTAATGTTTGCCGAAGTTTTGAGTTGGGTGAGTTCAAGAGCTTGTTTGTTCAATTCATAGAAAGATCGAATCTTTAGCTGTAATTTTATTGTAAAGTGTAATGTGTGCCTAAGTAGATCTGCGGGTGCCTTTCGGAAACAACCTCTCTACCTTACCTATAAGGTGGAGGTATGGACTGCGTACACTTTACCCTTCCCCTGACCCAATTTTTTGGGAATATACTATTTTTTTTTGTTGTTGTTTAATGTGTGCCCAAGTTTTGAGTTGGGTGAGTTCAAGAACTTGTTCTATTGAATCTTTGGCTGTAAGTTTCGAGTTGGGTGAGTTCAAGAACTTGTTCAATTGATAGAAATATTGAATCTATAGTTGTAAGTTTATTGTAAAGTGTAATGTGTGCCTAAAATTTGAGTTGGAAGAGTTCAAGAACTTGTTCAATTGATAGAATGATTGAATCTGTAGCTGTAATCTTATTATAAAGTTGAATTTTTGTTGTTTAGTGGAAGAATGGAGACTCAGAAGAGTGATACGGATAACAAGTTAGATGATTATGAAGTGATAGAATAGTTGGGAAGAAGAAATGTCGGAACTACATTTCTTGTTCTCCATCGAACTGAGAAGAAGAAGTAAGATAGTAGTACTTATGCTATATTTTTTTTCTAGTCATTTTTTCCTACTTCGGCAATTTGTGTCGGTTTGGATTTGATAATTTCTAGAATAGATTTTCAGATATCTTTGCTCCATGTAGGAATTGAATGACATTTTACTGTATATGCAAGATTTCTCATAAGCACTTTTCCAAAAAAAATGTCGAATCTGGCATCTGATATACTGATACATTCCTTGGATATGTCTAATGTCCTGGTAAATTAGCATTATTGGAAATTCCCATGGGAAATGTTCACCGAAGAACAGAAACTAAGGCACTCCAAATGCAGTGTACTTGAGAATAAACCGTTAATGATCCTATTTCTTACGGAAGTGAAGTTGCACTGAATCTGTTGAATATTCTATATCCAAGTTGTTGACTTTAGTGATTATTAAAGAAAGATTATTTTGACTCATCATAATTTCATGAAATCCAATTTTGTGGACTTCTTTTTCTTTTCCTTGTTGGTATGTTCTGAAGAAGATACCATTAGCAAAACAGACAGAAAAGTCCAAGCGCACGGCACATCAGGAGGTTATTTCAAGTACTTCTCTTAATTTGTTCCCTGAAAAAGTAGTTAGTTCTATGATTAATTGAAGACCAATAATATTTAGGTCATATTCTTATAAGTTGCTGAATCTGAAGTTGATTGTCGCAAACTTTAGCCACCGATGAAATGCAGGGGGAGTCTCATATCTATGATATAATCCGGTGGTTAAAATCAGTAATCTAGCCTTGTCTAATTGAATATTTCTCCTCATCGTTTCGGTAGTGAGCTACATTGTATGAGGTGTTCCATCATAAAGTATTTGATAAACTGATTTTTATTGATGTTCTTCTATTTCAATTGGTTTGCTTCTAAACATCTTGGATTATCAATCTCATACCACATCATTCTTCCTTTGCTGTTACCATTTTTACTATTTTATCATACGACTTAAAGCTGTGTGTTTCTATGCAAACCTTTTTTCTTCTAAGAGTGTTTAGCATGCTGGACTATGTAAGGAGTGATCGTCCTGACCAATGCATTGAGCATCCTATGAATTCTATCGATGGAAAACTTTAGACATCTTTATTCGTATCTGCATGAATTATATATATGCCCCAAGTGTCTTAACTCAAGGTTTGAGTTCGAAGGACCAAGCATCCGCAAGACGAGCTTCCAAAAAAAAATGACATGAGCTGACAAGTAGGATTGAAATGGAGTAGAAAT
This sequence comes from Capsicum pubescens, assembly GCA_030864215.1. Lineage (NCBI taxonomy): Eukaryota > Viridiplantae > Streptophyta > Magnoliopsida > Solanales > Solanaceae > Capsicum > Capsicum pubescens. The sequence goes on from CM061546.1 coordinate 41,492,615, forward strand.
TTAGAACTTTCTCGTTGGAGTCACACGTGAAGTAGTTTTCTTTCCTCTTAACAATAGAAAAGAAGACCCAGTAAGTACTTCACACCTATGATTTTCCCTGTATCAATAACTCTACTTTCTCGAAGTGGATAATCTGGACGCGAAGAGGTATACATATCTCTACCAAATATTCATTTTGATGAATAGGAAGTATGGAATATGGACACGCTTAAATGTCGAGTGAAAGAAGTTATGTCATCAAATAGTTGCTCCAATCTTTTCTTTCGAACCAAGCACATTTAGATACAAAATCTTCGACTTATCTTATAATTTATTATATGAAAAGTTCTACTTGATGGCAAGATATGCTTGGGGAATATTCTTCTAATCTGATGATAGATGGTTATTTTTCCGTTGCAGGTGAATTTGATAGATAAACTAAGCCATCCATATCTTTTGGAGTACAAAGATGCTTGGATGGACAAGGTATCCTATCATCTAGTTTTGTGGTTGCTTGGATCAGAAAGTGCAAAACGTTGCCTTTAGTAGTTGCGATTATTGCTGCATAAGCTACACCAGAGAAAAAGCTTGACTTTCTTTTTCTTTCAGGGGAGCTGTATATGCATCGTTGCCGATTATTGCGAAGATGAAAATATGTGAGTGATTATCCCTGATTTTGCTAACATTTTAAATGTGTACCTATAAGGAAAGATCAGAATAAAGAACAAAAGTAGCCACTAAACTAGGGAAGGGAAAACAATAGTTTAAGTAAAATTCTTCATCATTGTCACCGGCTATATTTTATCGTAAAATATGGCTAACCTGTGTTTGTAGAGAACAACCTTTTGCCAAGATCGTGGCTGTTTTCATCCTGTGTTGTAAGCACGTCCAGGTATCTGGAGAATGAAAGACCTCAGATTTCATAAATACTCCCTCGTACCAAGAACGATAGAAGGGATAATGAGGTTGAAATTAAATAAATGAATAGGATGATTATAGAACATCTATTGTGGTGTAATCTGAGGACGGTGACAATGTTTTTTCCCCGTGTTCAGGGAGGAGATCATGAGGAAGTCTAGAGGAGCACTTTTCCTGGAAGAGGTAGTTAAATGCGATTTCATTACTTATGAAGATTCTCTGTGCCTTCCCGGTAGCTTAAAAAATTGCGTGTTTTTATGTTGTTTTTTTCCTGCTATTATAGAAACTTTGCAAATGGCTGACTCATCTATTGTTAGCTTTGGAGTTTCTACATTCCAACCGCGTTCATCATAGAGACCTCAAGGTAAAAACTTGTTGTAGTCGGCGAAATAGTAAAGCTTTCTTAGCATGAAACGTTTTTAACGTGAACTATTTTGAATTCAGTTATGTTACATATTCATCACAAAGGACAACGACATCAGGTTAGGTAAGAATGCCCGAACAATTGCTTGATTGGGTCGTCTTTGCTTCTTTACTATCCTTCAAATTCACATGATTGTCACACATGATTTTGGATTAGGAAAATTGCTAGATGAAGAAGGACTTGCTTACTCGGTATGAATTTCTATTGAGGAAAAATGAACCTCTTACTTACATGCAAGTTTTGACCATCTAGTGTCACCAAACTATCGATTCAGCATATCTATTTAGCAAGAGAGAAATCCCTTCCACCTCCAAGACCGAGAAAACCTAAAAGTTGCTTTTATTTTCGGTCATAGGTACTTAAATGTTGTGGTGGTCATCTTCCTTTTTATCAAAAAAAATATTGAGGTATTCATTATATTACAAAGCTCTTCTCTCCATAGAACCTAGCTTAATGCATTTGAGAAAAAGTCGTCGAGTTGTACAGATAATCCTTAATTTTGGAACAAATTTTATGTAATAGGTATCTGGCACACCAAACGACATGTGCCCTGAGATCCTTGCCAGCATACCCTATGGCTATAAATCTGATATATGGTCTCTTGGTAAGAAATAAGAATGTTGATGAAGAAATGTATTTCAGCTCTTTACATCATGTCCCTAATAGTAACACTTTAATGTGATTTTAGGATACTGTATGTTTGACATTGCTGCACATCAACCCCCGTTTAAAGCTTCAGTAAGTCTATTTTTCATCTATGTGAACTTCGTAAACAATACCTCGAAAAGTTATACTTGTTATGCAAAAAAAAAAAAGAGAAGTTCTTTATCCTAATATCTTCTATATGATATACTGACAATGTAAATCCAACAGGAAAAAATGGACTTATCAACAAAATAAACCGGGGTTTGTTCTCACCACTTCCGATTATATACTCCTCCACCTTGTAAGTATCTTCCTTCTCAGCACGCCACAAGTATAACAAATCAGTCAGTTGATAAAATGGATTTAATTCTTGCAGGAAACAGATAATAAAAAGCATGCTAAGGAAAACTCCAGAACACCGACCTACAGTGAGTGCGAGCTACATATGTTCAAATGTTATTCTTTCCGTTTCAATCTGTTAAGTCTTATTTTCCTTTTTAGTCCATTTAAAAGAGAATATTTCTTTCCTTTTACAACAACTCCTTAATTCTAACTTTCAATGTGGCATGTTTAAAGATCACAAACTTAAATTACATTTTGCATACCTTTATTTTAAGACCACAAGATTCAAAAGTCTTCTTTTCTTTCTTAAACTTCGTGCTAAATCAAAACCAGAAAAAAAAAATGAAATGGAGGGAGTATTAAATTGAGATTCATCTTGATATATTTTTTTACCTCTACTTATAGGCTGCCGAGCTGTTGAGACATCAACATTTGCAACCATACCTCCTCTTGTGTCACAACCCTTCATCTGCGTTTCTTCCTGTGAAGTCCCCGAGTAGAGCGAAAGAGAAAACACGACCATCACCTGGAAAATCTATCAGTCTGATAGATAGTAGAGACAGACAGTTGAAGCCAAAAAAAGAAGAGAACTGTCCTTTACTTTGATGAAAGTGATAACATTCAGCCAAGAAACTTATCTGACAATTATAACCCGTTCCGAGCCAAACTTTACACTAAGAGAGTCGATCCAACAAGCTACTCGGTTAGGATATCTCAAGATAGTGAGTATTCTAGAAGTGGGGAGATGAGTGAGGCAGCTCTTTGCAATGGATATTATTGACAGGAGACTATCTCACAAACAGAAACTATGATCACTCCAAGCTCGTCAAGTTCAAGGGAAAAAACATGGTCCAAGGAACAAGAGCATGTTTCTCCGGAGCATGTTAGTCGATTTGACGAGTGTGATACCAAGAATAACAAGACAAAAGAGCTTGAGGTGTTGAGCAGTCCACTGGACCATGAGGAAGCAGATATAGTAGGATGTATCTCCGCAAAGTCTAGCAGAATGACATTGTCTGATGGAATATTCAACGATAAAACACGATCCTTGGATGAAGAAAGCACTTCATCTAATTCACAGTCGGCAAAACCAGATCCAGAGGCAGCACCAAGATGCTGTGTTGCTGAAACTGAAAATGGTAACGAGTGTAGAGAAGTTGCTATTGACTGTTTGTTAACTGAAAGCGATGGTTCACTTCTACATAAAGACGATCTAGAAAAGAAAGTAACCACAGTTTATGACACCAAATAGGCTAATAAAGACGCTCTTCGAGCACTGGATGATAAGGTTTCACAGCTCAAGTCACTAGGTGCATTAGCTAGTAAGAAGGACAAAGACGACTGGGGTAATCACACAGAACAAAGAGATGCAGCTTTAAAGTCTCTTTTGGAGGTTTGTGCGCGACTACTTAAGCAGAAAAAAATTGATGAGCTTGATGGTATGCTGAAACCATCCGGGGATGATGGAATGTCGTCTAGAGAAACATCAATCTGGTTGACAAAAAGTCTCATGACTGCACAAAAGTTGTCAATGGGGTCGTGATGTTGCACAAAACCTGTCTTTTGACCTATAGAACGAGCCTCTATCTTACGTAAATCATCAAGTATTGTTGGACTAAACTATTTCTCGAGGCTTAACGTGGTTGAGCATCCCTTAGTTTTGATTCTATTGTTGTAGGATAGTTGATGGATCTGTGAAGATTATATTTAATGTAATTTTAAAGTTGATTTCTACTCTATGATGATACTTACCATATTTTCTACTATTAGTTTTTTCTCCAAAACTACCTGCAGACAAAGATTATACATTTCTTCAGTTTCTTAGATATGATTGTGTTATTATCGGAGTCGATTTCTAATATAGTCACTCAACTAATAGTATTATCTCAGAAAGTCACGTTCTGAGAATCAAGAAGAAGAGTGATTTTTTTCAGATAATAACTATTAGCTGAGTGACTATCAAGAGGTCAGCGCGATATTATAGTTGTCTTATAGAAAAAAGTATCAACAATCAAACTGTTCCTTTTAATATTCCATTCCTCCAACTTCAAGCCTCTTGTGAATTGAATTTAATATTTTCAAAATATTTTATTTTTATTTTTTATACTACTATTATAGTTTCCCTCATGCACATTTTGCCAATTTATAATAATTCTATCTTGATTGTCATAATTTATTGGTATGATGTTACTTTTCTTATACTTTTCCTTGTCCCGTTCAAAGTCGTCTCTCTCCCTTTACCTGTTAGATATCCTACCACTATCACGTTCATAAGACTTTAGTCTTCCTTGATCCTTACTCTTGATGAAATTTATTGTCCTTTATCTGTGACATTTCTTTTTCTTTCATGTAATTGATTTGTTTTTTCTATTTATACTTTACTGTTTATGGCCGTTGATTGGTGTACACTGTATTTGAAAGTTTGCATCTGAAGCTTTCTAGGTATTGATATCCTCACTTTAGGATGTTATTCATTGAGACAATGGTAACTTCTGTGTTATGTTTGTTAAATTTGGAGTTCTGTGACTCACTCTCACTGTTGTCGAGTGACTCAACATTTAAGCATAAGCTGACAGTCTGATGATCTGTGTATATGTTGAAATATCACAGAACATGGGCTAGCCATTAAAGATGTACTTCTGGTGAAGATAGAGTTGAGAAAGGAGAAACGTAAGGTTGTGAATAGTGGGAAATCAAATAGGAGTGTGTCATCTGTATTGACCTACTTAAAAAAATGAAAAGGTCGGGCTGTTAACTTTAATGTTTTGTGGTAGTTGTTGAAAACTAGCTTTTTGAAGAGCTCTACGAGAGGTGCATTGTATCATCTTGATATTTGCTGGAAACTAAGTATTCAGTGCGGGAGTAAATAAGTGCAGAAACTAAAAACAAAATTGTAGGAAATTGTTTTGTTATGTATTTTCATTTTTGTGGTAATACATGTGAAGTGGAAGTACATTGAAGCTGAGGTCGACAATATTCAATACTCGAAAGATTAACAGAAAATAGTTTGTTGTGGAGTGAACTTCAGATCACGGTGCTTCTAACAGGATCAAACATTCATCAAGACAAAGTGAAATGAACATTTTCTACTCATGTTTAGAGTTTGAAAAAAATATGCTTGTTATACTGCTTGTTCAGACATACAGTATTTTCTTACTTGATGTTGGTGCATTCGAATTTGGAAATCAAATTACACGGTTGACTTGTTAATGTAGGATATCATATCATGTGCTATGTCGGAAATGCACTCCTAGCGATGTACTATGAGTGTGATGTATTGACGAGGCATATGACGCGTTAGAGGAAATAGCGGAGAAGGATGTTATCTCTTGGGTAGCTCACTGTCTCAATTAATTTTCAGTTCTAAACAAAAGAAGTTTGATCTTTGTAGTTGTGTTTGTTACTTTTTCTAATTGTAAGATGATATATGTGGAAAATGGGGTCCCTCTAAATTCTTGTTTTCTTTAACTTTAGCTTTAAAGATCCAATTTTTACTCGAGAAATCACAGTAATATGAAAAATGAGTTGTCGAAGAAAACTGGTTTACTTATGTAGAACCAACCAAAAAGAATAAATTGCTCTGTGTGGTTTAAAATAATTTTGATAGTGTAAAATTAAAAGGCTGAGAGTTTAAATTTTGATTGAAGTGATAAGACTTTTACTTTAAAAAAATAGATACTAAAAAAGAAGTATTAATATATTTAAAATCAAGTGGGTCCAATAAGGCCAAAAAGGTAATTGTGCCTTTAAAAAATTTCCAAATAAGGAAAGACGACATATATTTTGGGACGGACAAAAAAGGAAATGGCAACACATAATTTGGGTCGGAGGTAGTAATAGATTTTTGCATATGCATCCATTTAGGCTTATTGGGTTTCCTTTCAAATTGTTCTTACATTTCAACCATTTTTCATTTTGTGCTTGTAATGTTCTACTTCAAACAGATGTTCATGAAGGGATTGTTCTTAATATTCATAAATTCAAAAGCGCAAGTACAATAAGTTCACTCAGATGCAGAATCAATGATTTGTACAAAATACTTTGCTTGACATTATTGAGTCTAAGATTTATTACATGAGAACAGAAATGATAGGCTTGCAACAAAGTCTCAAACAGAGGAGCTACTAACAGTTCCATCCAAATTTAGCTAGAACTGTAGAGGTCTAAAATAACTTCATCTACTAATTCTTGGAGAATATGCCTAGCAACTTCAGTGTCATATTCATATTCTTCAATCTCGAAGTCCGTACAATTACCTAAAGAATGGATCAGATCCTATTCTATTAGCTCGTCTGGGATCAAACCAACAAATTCTGTCCACTCTTCGACCTCATCAATAATATCAGCAATCAGAATCTCTTTGGTCATACTTGATGGTAATTTGGTACAAGTTCTGAAACCAGAATCAGAGATTGGAGAAAATTTTGAGTCTAGGTACTCTAATAGACAATCAAAGGAGAATCCTTTAAGCTGATTCATCTGTTTTGGGTCATTACAGCCAAGCAACTCACCGAAAGCCATCTACAGAAAACTCAAAAACATTTCATGTTCATTGAGGAGAAAATGGCTCACAAAGAACCCATCCTCTACAGGTAGATCCTGCTGTTGAGGTGTAGTTCCAAATATGAGTTCAGTATTCAAAATGACCTGTTTTGCGTAGCTGAGTTCGCTTTCTTTTAATTGATCAATCTTGCTTAGCACTCCAGAAACGTTATAAATCAGTTCTCTGCAACTCCTCCTAGTGGATAATGAGGTCTGACAATCCGAAAGATCTCTATCAGGTTCTGGAAAGAGTGGTTCATCATCAATAGAGTCCACTGATTCAGCAAGAACTTTGTCCTCTTGAAGAAAACAAGCATCATATTTATTAGAAGCATGGATGCATGAAATCCAAGTTCAGAGTTGTCTTATTTTTTAATTTATGTATTTGAGGGGAAGAAAGGAAGTATGCAAATAGTAAAATGTCGAATCGGGGACCATACTTGAGCTACTATGGGACTGCTGGAGAGGTAGCTGTCAGTTGAATAGGAAGCTTCAAGAACACATCCTGAACTATGGTGATCAAGTGAATTCCCAACTAAATCTGCTTCATCTTCCAAAGGAGAAAAATATCTAGTAGGATAAGTGAGAGCACATTTAGCTCTAAACCTTCGCAAACCCGGTTCTAAACTCTTTATTTCCTCCATCTCAAAATCTATATCTTCTTTATCAGATCCGCCAGATCGAGCACCAAGTTTGTCTGCCATATTGCTCCAAGTTTCAGAAGCTGAAGCCTTTTTGGGCTTACTGCCTGATCCTGCTGGCATCGATTCCAAACCCATGAGCCTAGCAACCAAACTTTGAGCTTTCATTTCGCGCTTGCTTTCCCAATGTGTATTGGTTATTCCATTATTCTTTGCATTTGGAAAACCCCCACTGTTCTCATCAGCAATATACATTGTTCATACAAGAACCAAAAACAATAAAAACAAAAACTTTCCTGTCAGGCTAACATCTGAGACAATAAATTACAAAAAATTTGAACAATTAGAGAAAAAAGAACCTATGTTTGAACTTTGATGTGCAAATAAACATGCATAATTATAGACCTTGATGAAAAAAAAGAAAAGAAAAGAAAACAAAACAAAACAATTGAATTTATTAGAAAATTATCAAAACAAAATATTATTAAAAAAATTAGACAAGACCTTAGGAATTTATTAGTAAAGAATGTACAAATAACATACCTTAATAGAAGAATTGGAGAAATTGAAAGGTGAATTTTATTTTTTTTTATTTTTTTTTGGTCCAGGAATTTTAAGATGATAAAGGAGGAGCTCCAAAAGGAAAGAAAATGAAAATGATACTACTTTCCTTTTTTAGGTGTTTCAAAAATCAAAGCAGACAAACCTCCTTCTAAATTTAGAAATACTTAATTAAAATTTTAATTTGATGTACCTAGATCTTATATCTATCTCAAAGGTAGAAATATTATTTGGATATACGAAGGTTCAAGAAGAAGAGGTACTAATAGGTAATAAAATAATGGATAGTGATAAAAATACATATAGTAAAAGAATATATAGTAACATGAATAAGATAACAAGATTATTGAAATACAAGATACAAATAATATCAGAAATTGAAGGACCGAAAACTACATAAGCAATAATGTAACTACTAATGTAGACATTAAACAAGACACACACTGCTATCAGTACACACACTGCTCTAAGTTAGGTTCAATAGTTATTCAATTAACATAATTTTATGGCACTTGATTGTTATTTTTTTTTATTACGTTTATTTTGTTCATGCTCCAAATTCTATATATTCTAGGCCTCGTTTGGCCATGAAAATTATAATTTTCTGGAGTTGAAGTTGAAGTTGTGTATGTTTGACCATGAATACAAATTGGAGTTGTTTTTGAATTTTTTGTGAGAGAAGTAAAACTTTACTTGTTTTCACTTTTTCAATTAAAATTCTAAATTGTATTTGGAATTCCCATGGTGTTGAAGAATCTCACATTGAATTTAGTAAATGAATATGTAATCTCTTTACATTACAAACTTACGACATATCACCACAATTTAGTACATATTCTTATAATATTCTGGTTAATGAACTTTTTTTAATTCGGTATCCACGTTGAGACTCCAACTAGCCAGATTCGCGTTATATAAGGTCTATTTAAAGGAAATAACTCCCTAACATAATTCTTTATATCCAGAACGTGAATTCGAGACCCTTACAGATGGAGGAACTCTTATTCATCCCTCCACAATACTTTTTATTCAATGAATGAACTTGCCATAAATCTCTTATATTATAAATATCCTTGTGTAACATCTCAAACCCATGTTACACCATACTAGTACTTTACCTTGTGTTGATAACAAGACAACAAGTTTGAAGCAACATGGGCAAACATAAGTCCAGATGGGCTATGCAGTATGCATTGTTTGATTTAATTTGTGTCTATTCTAAGCAATCCAACCCATAAGTTCATAGGTTACATATTTTTTTTCTTTTTCACTCTTCATCAATAAAAATGGCATATTATTAGCATAACTTTTTGGACCTCTTATTTAGTTGGCACAAGATTCCATCTCTATTTATGGAAAATTTGGACCCACATTAAGGCCCGTTTGGTCATGCAAATTATAATTTTTCGAAATTGGAGTTGGAGTTAAAGTTGAAGTAGGGGTTGTATTTGACCATGGATATAAATTAAGAGAAAATACATAAAGTACCCCCTGATCTTGTCCGACTTTTTAAAAAAAGACACCTAAACTATACTTTCGACCTATTACCCCACAGAATCTTACTAAAATCGTTGTAAATACACCATTTTGACGAAAATTTCAGCATTCCTCTTTTTTTAAAAAGCACGTGTTAGGTACTTTCTCCTTCTTCCAGTTAACTGGTCTTTCCTTATTCTCTTTCATTACTTCTTCCATTGTTGTTGATCTTAAATTGAATTATATGCTAAAGTACGCCTCAATTGTTCTCCCTATTAAATTGAATTCTAAAAAAGAAAGATTTCATTCAATTGAGGAATGCGTAGAACAAGTTTTTTGAGATGGAAAGGATTTAATTCCACCGATAACAAATTGGTATATTGATTACTATTTCAATAGTTGAATTGAAAACAATTTTACTGATCCTTTTGCCTACATTAGCATATTTTCCAACAAAAATTTAATTTTTCATATTGGGTTTATCATCAAAAAATACATTCTCGACGGAAAAAATGGTGGCTACCATATCATATCTTTTTTACCCTTTTTTAAACTCTTTATCATTCTTCAATTCAAGATAAACATAAGAATAATGTTGCAGACCATTGGTGGATCTCAAATTGTGGAAAGCTATCAGGAAAAGCATAAACCTCACAATAGGGATAGACAACACGATCCCAAGTATAATTGTGCTCTCCTTCCGATTTCTGTGTGTGTAGTGTCGGCGTGTAAGTGTGTGTTTTTCACTGAGTTGTTGTGTGTGCGTGAATGGAGTATTGTGTGAAGTTGTGAGAGCATGTGAATGGAGTATTGGAAAGATGAGGAAGACATCAATGGAGAAGAAGGTATTTTTAAATTTTTGGATAAATAATATATACGTGGCAACTTTTTATTGGCACTTTAAGTCAAATTTTAACCATTCACGCGCCTGGTGTGCGTGTCTACACGCATAGGCAAAATTTAAGTCAAAATGGAGTATTTACAACGGATTAAGTAAGAATCATGGAGTAATAGGTTGAAAGTAAAATTTAGGTGTCTTTTTTAAAATGTCAGACAAGATCAGGGGGTACTTTATGTATTTTCTAATAAATTAAAGTTGCTTTTGAAATATTGTGAGAGAAGTAAAAGTTAAAAATACAATATTTCAGAATTGTATTTAGAATTTTCATGGCCAAACGCATCTTGTTTTCACTTTTTTCACTAAAGTGAAATAATTTTTCAAAAAAATATAAATAATTTTCATAGACAAACGACTACTAATTGTTGAGATGCCAAAAAGAACTCAACTTCCTTCGTTTTTAAATAAGTGGTTTTTATTTTAGGCCTTCGTTAAGAAACTACTCACTTCTAGAATGTAAAAATTATTTTACTAATTTGTCTTTAATAAATATATTTCAAAGAATATAAATTTTTAGTAATTTTGGAGTTTTGCAAAAAAAAAAAAATATTTATAGGAAAGGTAAATTGAAAAAACATCATCAATGATTTCTTGATTATCTAAAATATTATTTATTTAAGTATATAATAAAAGAACTAAACAATGAATTATTTAGAAATGGACGGAGGACATTATATTATTGATACTCAAAGGAGACTTTGAAAATTGCAAGAATATGCTTTGGATTTGAATGAAAAAACAAAAACAAGTTGGTAATAAGTAGGGACAATCCATTATCATACTCCCTCCATTTCAAACTGAGATGACACATTGATTAAAAAAATAATTAATAATATGGATAGTTTACCATAATACTCCTATTAAATGATGTTTACATTTTAATTTGAAAAAAAAAAAGTAATTAATGCAAAGGGTAAAACATGAAATTTTTTTTGCCTCTTCTTGATTAATGAAAAAAGTTAAATAAAATGGAAAATTAAATTAGAAAAATTAGAACGGAGGGAGTATATCTTTTCGATTGTATTATATGGCTCCCTATTCAAGATGCTTAACCAATTACACAAAATTGGTATAAACTTAAATTCAAAAATTAATAAGTGAGGTGAAAATTGTTCAAAACTTTAATATGAGCAGGAGCCCAACTAGTATTTTATAGTACATAATTAATGCATAAATCAGACACCTGATAATACAGGCGAAGTCAGGATTTCTGCTGAAGGAGTTCAAAATCTAAAAAAAAATCACCGAAGGAGGTTTAACATCGATAATATATACATAAAAATTATTTTAATCATATATTAATAATATATCTTATTACTAGTTTGGCTCCGCCTCTGCCTGATAATTGAAGCATGGATAGTATAATTTAATGTTTAACATATGAGAAATAAGTATTGAGAGAAGTCTAGCTCTAGTATCACGGAAATAAAAATGAACCTTGAATCTAATTAAACTTAAAAACTAATAGCGAGATAAGAATTTTCCTACACCATCATATAACGAAACAATGTATATATATGGGATATCTTACATAACTTTTTTTAAACATTGTTTGTGTAATTTACCCCATCTTGGGAGAATATACTGGATATATTATTGTTGTATTGTTTATGTAATTTAACATAATTATTATCACAGAATTGTATACCTTAATTTTAAAATAACTAGTTTCACTTAATTATGTGAAGCTCTCTATTAATAATTCTCTTTTAGTTGATTTGATATAGCATAAAAGTTATGTTATTTACGTGATTCTTTTCAGGATTCTTTTTTAGAATCATATTTCGTAAAAACAAATTAAAGTGAGTTGTTGCCTGAATGAGAGAGAATAAAATAAAAAGGATCCAGCAAGTTATGAAAAATCAAATTATATTTTTTGTGAGTTTATAAATTTATAGATAGCGCTTTCCCTTAAAGAAGTTGTATATAGCGTGAATCTAAATTCAAGTCCTCGTAGTAAGGAAAGCTTCAACATGGAGCGCTTCTCTTTCGATATACAAATAGTCCGTAAAGCGTAATCGTGAATTCAAATGAGTCGATCAGTAAAACTAATTGAAAAAAGGAAAAAAATAAGTGAGTTATTTATTTGTTTTTTTTTTTCGAAAAAGGGCCTAAAATGCCCTCCAACTATATAAAATAGTGTAAAAATGCCCTTCATCTACCTATTGGGCCTAAAATGTCCTTCAACTATTTTTTGTACTCATCATTGTGGTGAACTATTCATTTTCTTGAATTAGTAAGTGGTGTTATCCATAAGATAAAAATAACTAATAACCATCTTTTGGCTAACCTAGCCTCCTCCGTCCCTCGGACCAACAAGGGGACATTGAGTGTCATATACACCCTCATGTCTGGACCGGTATGTGGGGGGAGTACTCTAGCATCTTCAATAGCCAACAGTTCCCTCTTGCAAACTCAAAGAACCCGGAAAACCAATTCATCTAACAAAGAACTAGCTTAGTACTAATGCAGAACCTAAAACTTAGCTAACCCTAATTCAACAGATAAGAAAGAAATTAAAGGTATAACCAAATTTGTACAACAAAGTTTAAGGATGTTCTTGTGACTAGATCACATCACAAGCAAAATCAGTCCACTAAATCTCACAAAAGCTTATTGCTCGGACTCCTCAAAAATGCCCCAGGGTGCATGTCGGATCCTCCAAAAATAGTGCAAATTTATATGATCTGACACAGGTACAACAATATTTTAAAGTGTCCTAGCAGCATAGCACAGAAGTACAGAATTCAACAACGACAATATTAAAGCGTAAGAGCTCTTGGCATTTTATATTGGGGTAGACTAGAGCTATAGCTTTTCCTAACATTTTAGCAGAACTCAATAGCTTCAGCTCAAACTCTGTATTCGTGTTTAATATATATAAATAATTTATAGAAAACCCACTAAGATGCATTTTTTTCACCTTTAATGTATAAAAACTAAACTTCCTTTCATCAATTAAAAAAATAAATAAAAAAATTACCACAACCCTTATAATTAAACACCAGAACATGCAAATACACAAAGACTATATTATTAGTCCAAAATCAAATAAATTACAAAAAATTTGAACAATTAGAGAAAAAAGAACCTATGTTTGAACTTTGACATGCAAATAAACATGCATAATTATAGACCTCGATGAAAAAAGAAAAGAAGAAAAAACAAAAAAAAACAATTGAATTTATTAGAAAATTATCAAAACAAAATATTAATAAGAAAATTAGACAAGACCTTAGGAATTTATTAGTCATGAATGTACAAATAGCATGCCTTAATAGAAGAATTGGAGAAATTGAAAGGTGAATTTTAATTTATTTATTTTTTTCGTTCCAAGAATTTTAAGATGACTAAGGAGGAGCTCCAAAAGGAAAGAAAATGAAAATGATACTACTTTCCTTTTTTAGGTGTTTCAAAAATCAAAACAGACAAACCTCCTTCTAAATTTAGAAGTACTTAATTAAAATTTTAATTTGATGTACATAGATCTTATATCTATCTCAAAGGTAGAAATATTATTTCGATATACGAAGGTTCAAGAAAAAGAGGTACTAATAGGTAAAAAAATAATGGATAGTGATAAAAATATATATAGTAACAGAATATATAGTAACATTAATAAGATAACATGATTGTTGAAATACAAGATACAAATAATATCAGAAAATGAAGGACCGAAAACAACATAAGCAATAATGTAACTACTAATGTAGACATTAAACAAGATACACACTGCTATCAGTACACACACTGCTATCAGTTGGGTTCAACATTTATTCTTTTAACATAATTTTATGGCACTTGATTGTTATATTTTTATGTTACGTTTGTTTTGTCCATTCCCCAAATTCTATAAATTCTAGGCCTTGTTTGGCCATGAAAATTATAATTTTTTGGAGTTGAAGTTGAAGTTGAGTATGTTTGACCATGAATACAAATTGGAGTTGTTTTTGAAATTTTTGTGAGAGAAGTAAAAGTTTACTTGTTTTCACTTTTTCAAATAAAATTCTAAATTGTATTTGGAATTCCCATGGTGTTTAAGAATCTCACAATGAATTTAGTAAAGGAATATGCAATCTCTTTACATGACAAACTTACGACGTATCACCACAATTTAGTACATATTCTTATAATATTCTGGTGAATGAACTTTTTTTAATCTGGTATCTACGTTGAGACTCCAACTAGCCAGATTCGCGTTATATAAGGTCAATTTAAAGGAAATAACTCCCTAACAGAATTCTTTATATCCAGAACGCGAATTCGAGACCATTACAGATGGAGGAACTCTTATTCATCCCTCCACAATACTTGTTATTCAATGAATGAACTTGCCATAAATCTCTAATATTATAAATATCCTTGTATAACATCTCAAACCCATGTTACACCATACTAGTACTTTACCTTGTATTGATAACAAGACAACAAGTTTGAAGCAACATGGGGAAACATAAGTTCAGATGGGCTATGTAGGATGCTTTGATTGATTTAATTTGTGTCTATTCGAAGCAATCCATCCCATAAGTTCATAGGTTACATATTTTTTTGCTTTTTCACTCTTCATAAAAAAAAACTGCATATTATTAGCATAAGTTTTTGGACCTCTTATTTAGTTGGCACAAGATTCCATCTCTATTTATGGAAAATTTGGACCCATATTAAGGCCCGTTTAATCATGAAAATTATAATTTTTCGAAATTGGAGTTGGAGGATATAAATTAAGAGTGAATATTAATTTTAATTTTATTTTTTTATAAAATTAATTCTGTTATTAAACGGGCCTTAATATGGGTCCAAATTTTCCATAAATAGAGATGGAATCTTGTGCCAACTAAATAAGAGGTCCAAAAACTTATGCTAATAATATGCAGTTTTTTTTTATGAAGAGTGAAAAAGCAAAAAAATATGTAACCTATGAACTTATGGGATGGATTGCTTCGAATAGACACAAATTAAATCAATCAAAGCATCCTACATAGCCCATCTGAACTTATGTTTCCCCATGTTGCTTCAAACTTGTTGTCTTGTTATCAATACAAGGTAAAGTACTAGTATGGTGTAACATGGGTTTGAGATGTTATACAAGGATATTTATAATATTAGAGATTTATGGCAAGTTCATTCATTGAATAACAAGTATTGTGGAGGGATGAATAAGAGTTCCTCTATCTGTAATGGTCTCGAATTCGCGTTCTGGATATAAAGAATTCTGTTAGGGAGTTATTTCCTTTAAATTGACCTTATATAACGCGAATCTGGCTAGTTGGAGTCTCAACGTAGATACCAGATTAAAAAAAGTTCATTCACCAGAATATTATAAGAATATGTACTAAATTGTGGTGATACGTCGTAAGTTTGTCATGTAAAGAGATTACATATTCCTTTACTAAATTCATTGTGAGATTCTTAAACACCATGGGAATTCCAAATACAATTTAGAATTTTATTTGAAAAAGTGAAAACAAGTAAACTTTTACTTCTCTCACAAAAATTTCAAAAACAACTCCAATTTGTATTCATGGTCAAACATACTCAACTTCAACTTCAACTCCAAAAAATTATAATTTTCATGGCCAAACAAGGCCTAGAATTTATAGAATTTGGGGAATGGACAAAACAAACGTAACATAAAAATATAACAATCAAGTGCCATAAAATTATGTTAAAAGAATAAATGTTGAACCCAACTGATAGCAGTGTGTGTACTGATAGCAGTGTGTATCTTGTTTAATGTCTACATTAGTAGTTACATTATTGCTTATGTTGTTTTCGGTCCTTCATTTTCTGATATTATTTGTATCTTGTATTTCAACAATCATGTTATCTTATTAATGTTACTATATATTCTGTTAATATATATATTTTTATCACTATCCATTATTTTTTTACCTATTAGTACCTCTTTTTCTTGAACCTTCGTATATCGAAATAATATTTCTACCTTTGAGATAGATATAAGATCTATGTACATCAAATTAAAATTTTAATTAAGTACTTCTAAATTTAGAAGGAGGTTTGTCTGTTTTGATTTTTGAAACACCTAAAAAAGGAAAGTAGTATCATTTTCATTTTCTTTCCTTTTGGAGCTCCTCCTTAGTCATCTTAAAATTCTTGGAACGAAATAAATAAATAAATTAAAATTCACCTTTCAATTTCTCCAATTCTTCTATTAAGGCATGCTATTTGTACATTCATGACTAATAAATTCCTAAGGTCTTGTCTAATTTTCTTATTAATATTTTGTTTTGATAATTTTCTAATAAATTCAATTGTTTTTTTTTGTTTTTTCTTCTTTTCTTTTTTCATCGAGGTCTATAATTATGCATGTTTATTTGCATGTCAAAGTTCAAACATAGGTTCTTTTTTCTCTAATTGTTCAAATTTTTTGTAATTTATTTGATTTTGGACTAATAATATAGTCTTTGTGTATTTGCATGTTCTGGTGTTTAATTATAAGGGTTGTGGTAATTTTTTTATTTATTTTTTTAATTGATGAAAGGAAGTTTAGTTTTTATACATTAAAGGTGAAAAAAATGCATCTTAGTGGGTTTTCTATAAATTATTTATATATATTAAACACGAATACAGAGTTTGAGCTGAAGCTATTGAGTTCTGCTGAAATGTTAGGAAAAGCTATAGCTCTAGTCTACCCCAATATAAAATGCCAAGAGCTCTTACGCTTTAATATTGTCGTTGTTGAATTCTGTACTTCTGTGCTATGCTGCTAGGACACTTTAAAATGTTGTTGTACCTGTGTCAGATCATATGAATTTGCACTATTTTTGGAGGATCCGACATGCACCCTGGGGCATTTTTGAGGAGTCCGAGCAATAAGCTTTTGTGAGATTTAGTGGACTGATTATTTAATTCTGTTATTATTTTTTAATTTTATTTTTTTATAATAGGGATTAAATATTTGACTAGTAGCATTTTGGTAGTTGGAATTTGACTTTATTTATCCCTTTTTTTTTTCTTCTTAAAATGGCAATTTAGGCATACCAAAAATATTACATGTTCAATGAGAATTATTGTCATTTAGATGCCAATAGAGTCATCAAATAGCCTAACTAAAGAAAAATAATAAAGACACAATTAAATATTACTTATATAATACCAATTTTAGCACTTTAATAATTAAATCCAAATTAGTTGAGGATGGTGATAGGTGACATCATTAAAATGACCTAACAAAATATTCCATTCCTCCAACCTCAAGCCTCTTGTGAAACGAATTTAATATTTTTAAAAAAGGTTTTTTTATACTATTATTATAGTTTCCCTCATGCACATTTTGCCAATTTATAATAATTCTATCTTGATTGTCATAATTTATTGGAATGATGTTACTTTTCTTATACTTTTCCTTGTCCCGTTCAAAGTCGTCTCGCTCCCTTTCCCTGTCAGATATCGTACCACTATCACGTTCATGAGACTTTAGTCTTCCTTGATCCTTACTCTTGATAAAATTTATTGTTCTTTATCTGTGACATATATTTTTCTTTCATGTCATTGACTTGTTTTTTCTATTTATTGAGTTGTGTGATTTCAAGAACTTGTTTTGTTGAATCCTTGACTGTAATTATACTGGTGAAGAGTGTCTATCTTAAGTTTTGAGTTGGGTGAGTTCAAGAACTTGTTATGTTGAATCTTTTCGACTGTAATTTTTCTGTATAGTGTAATGTGTGCCTATGTTTTGAGTTGTGTGAGTTCAAGAACTTGTTCTGTTGAATCGTTGACTGTATGTCTACTGGTGAAGAATGTCTGTCTTAAGTTTTGAGTTGGGTGAGTTCAAGAACTTTTTATGTCGAATCTTTTTTTCTCTAATTTTTCTGTATAGTGTTATGTGTGTCTAAGTTTTGAGTCGGATGAGTTCAAGAACTTGTTCTGTTGAATCCTTGACTGTAATTCTACTGGTGAATAATGTTTGTTTTACTGAAAGATTGAATATTTAACAGTACGGTAGAAAGTGTATTGTTTGCCTAAGTTTTGAGTTGGGTGAGTTCAAGAATCAGTTCAATTAACAGAAAAAAACTAAATTTTTAACCTAAGTTGCTCGGACTCTTCAAAAATGTCATGGGGTGAGTGTTGGATCCTTCAAAAGAAGTTCATTTTCGGAGGATCAGACAAGGGTGCGGCAACATATTTGGAGAGTCCGAGCAACTTAGATTTTAATTGTAATTTTACTGTGATGTGTAATGTTGTCTAATCCCCGAAGTAGTGGTAAGGTCCGCGGTACACTTTACCCTGCTCAGACTTCGCTTGTGGGATTCATTGGGTATGTTACGGTTGTAGTTGTTGTGTAAGGTTGTCCAAATTTTGATTTAGGCGGGTTCAAGAACTTGTTTGTTCAATTGATAGAATGATTGAATCTTTTGGTGTAATTTTATTGTAAAGTGTAATGTGTGCCTAAAATTTGAGTTGGAAGAGTTCAAGAATCAGTTCAATTAACAGAAATATTTAATCTTTAACTTTAAAGAATAATGTTTGTAGTTTTAGAGGTAGAATGGACACTCAATAAGTAGTTTCAACTTAGCTTAGTTTGTCCCAAATCATTTCAAGATCCCAACTCTCAAAATCTTTTTTTTTCTTGCTGGAATGAAGTAAAGACTTGTTTTTGTAGTTGTTGCAGGGATTTCACTGTTGACCCTGTAAGGATTTCCTCATGTTTTTAAGTTGGGTGATTTCAAGAACCAGTTCAATTAACAGAATGATTGAATCTTTAGCTTTGATTTTATTGCAAAGTGCAGTGTTTGCCTAAGTTTTAAGTTGGATGAGTTCAAGAATCAGTTCAATTAACAGAAAGACTAAAATTTTTCAATGTAAGTTTTGAGTTGGGTGAGTTCAAGAACCAGTTCAATTAACAGTAAAAACTGAATCTTTAAATGTAATTTTGTTGTAAAGTGTAATATGTGCCTATGATTTGAGTTGGGTGAGTTCAAGTAGTAGAAAGTCTAAATCTTTAGCTGTAATTTTTCTGTGAAGTGTAATGTGTGACTAAGTTTTGAGTTGGGTGAGTTCAAGAATCAGTTCAAGTAGCAGAAAGATAGAATCTTTAACTGTAAAGTTATTTTTGAGTTGGTTGAGTTCAGGAACTTGTTAAATTAACAAATAGTTTGAATCTTTTAGTTTTATTGTAGAGTGTAATGTTTTCATATGTTTTGAGTTGGGCGAGTTCAAGAATTTGTTCTGTTGAATCTTTAACTGTAATTTTACTGCAAAGTTGTAATGTGTGCCTAAGTTTTGAGTTGGGTGAGTTCAAGAATTTGTTCTGTTGAATCTTTTTGACTGTAATTTTACTATAAAGTGTAATGCGATCCAAAATTTTGAGTTGGCTGACTTCAAAAACTTGTTCAATTGATAGAAAGATGGAATCTTTAGCTGTAACGTTATTGTAAAAGTGTAATATGTGCCTAAGTTTTGAGTTGGGTGAGTTCAAGAAACAGTTTGATTAACAGAATGATAGAATCTTTTACTTAAGTTTTATTGTAGTGTAATGTTTGTCTATGTTTTGAGTTGGTGAGTTTTAGAACTTGTTCTGTTGAATCTTTGACTGTGACTTTACTGTAAAGTTGCAATGTTTGCCGAAGTTTTGAGTTGGGTGAGTTCAAGAGCTTGTTTGTTCAATTCATAGAAAGATCGAATCTTTAGCTGTAATTTTATTGTAAAGTGTAATGTGTGCCTAAGTAAATCTGCGGGTGACTTTCGGAAACAACCTCTCTACCTTACCTATAAGGTGGAGGTATGGACTGCGTACACTTTACTCTTCCCCTGACCCCACTTTTTTGGGAATATACTATTTTTTTTTTGTTGTTGTTTAATGTGTGCCCAAGTTTTGAGTTGGGTGAGTTCAAGAACTTGTTCTATTGAATCTTTGGCTGTAAGTTTCGAGTTGGGTGAGTTCAAGAACTTGTTCAATTGATAGAAATATTGAATCTATAGTTGTAAGTTTATTGTAAAGTGTAATGTGTGCCTAAAATTTGAGTTGGAAGAGTTCAAGAACTTGTTCAATTGATAGAAAGATTGAATCTGTAGCTGTAATCTTATTATAAAGTTGAATTTTTGTTGTTTAGTGGCAGAATGGAGACTTAGAAGAGTGATACGGATAACAAGTTAGATGATTATGAAGTGATAGAATAGTTGGGAAGAAGAACTGTCGGAACTACATTTCTTGTTCTCTATCGAACTGAGAAGAAGAAGTAAGATAGTAGTACTTATACTATATTTTTTTTCCAGTCATTTTTTCCTACTTCGGCAATTTGTGTCGGTTTGGATTTGATAATTTCTAGAATAGATTTTCAGATATCTTTGCTCCATGTAGGAATTGAATGACATTTTACTGTATATGCAAGATTTCTCATAAGAACTTTTCCAAAAAAAATGTCGAATCTGGCATCTGATATACTGATACATTCCTTGGATATGTCTAATGTCCTGGTAAATTAGCATTATTAGAAATTCCCATGGGAAATGTTCACCGAAGAACAGAAACTAAGGAACTCCAAATGCAGTGTACTTGAGAATAAACCGTTAATGATCCTATTTCATACGGAA
Organism: Capsicum pubescens; assembly: GCA_030864215.1. Taxonomy (NCBI): domain Eukaryota; kingdom Viridiplantae; phylum Streptophyta; class Magnoliopsida; order Solanales; family Solanaceae; genus Capsicum; species Capsicum pubescens. The sequence continues at coordinate 41,513,595 of CM061546.1, forward strand.
GTGAAGTTGCGCTGAATCTGTTGAATATTCTATATCCAAGTTGTTGACTTCTGTGATTATTAAAGAAAGATTATTTTGACTCATCATAATTTCATGAAATCCAATTTCATGGACTTCTTTTTCTTTTCCTTGTTGGTATGTTCTGAAGAAGATACCATTAGCAAAACTGACAGAAAAGTCCAAGCGCACGGCACATCAGGAGGTCATTTCAAGTGCTTCTCTTAATTTGTTCCCTGAAAAAGTAGTTAGTTATATGATTAATTGAAGACCAATAATATTTAGGTCATATTCGTATAAGTTGCTGAATCTGAAGTTGATTGTCGCAAACTTTAGCCACCGATGAAATGCAGGGGGAGTCTCATATCTATGATATAATCCGGTGGTTAAAATCAGCAATCTAGCCTTGTCTAATTGAATATTTCTCCTAATCGTTTCGGTAGTGAGCTACATTGTATGAGGTGTTCCATCATAAAGTATTTGATAAACTGATTTTTGTTGATGTTCTTCTATTTCAATTGGTCTGCTTCTAAACATCTTGGATTATCACTCTCATACCACATCATTCTTCCTTTGCTGTTACCATTTTGACTTTTTTATCATACGACTTGAAGCGTGTGTTTCAATGCAAACCTTTTTTCTTCTAAGAGTGTTTAGCATGGTGGACTATGTAAGGAGTGATCGTCCTGACCAATGAATTGAGCATCCTATGAATTCTATCGATGGAAACCTTTAGACATCTTTATTCGTATCTGCATGAATTATATATATGCCCCAAGTGTCTTAACTCAAGGTTTGAGTTCAAAGGACCAAGCATCCGCAAGACGAGCTTCCAAAAAAAAAATGACATAAGCTGACAAGTAGGATTGAACTGGAGTATAAATTTAGAACTTTCTCGTTGGAGTCACACGTGAAGTAGTTTTCTTTCCTCTTAACAATAGAAAAGAAGACCCAGTAAGTACTTCGCACCTATGATTTTCCCTGTATCAATAACTCTAATTTCTCGAAGTGGATAATCTGGACGCGAAGAGGTATACATATCTCTACCAAATATTCATTTTGATGAATAGGCAGTATGGAATATGGACACGCTTAAATGTCGAGTGAAAGAAGTTATGTCATCAAATAGTTGCTCCAATCTTTCCTTTCGAACCAAGCACATTTAGATACAAAATCTTCGACTCATCTTATAATTTATTATATGAAAAGTTCTACTTGATGGCAAGATATGCTTGGGGAATATTCTTCTAATCTGATGATAGATGGTTATTTTTCCGTTGCAGGTGAATTTGATAGATAAACTAAGCCATCCATATCTTTTGGAGTACAAACATGCTTGGATGGACAAGGTATCCTATCATCTAGTTGTGTGGTTGCCTGGATCAGAAAGTGCAAAACGTTGCCTTTAGTAGTTGCGATTATTGCTACATAAGCTACACCAGAGAAAAAACTTGACTTTCTTTTTCTTTCACGGGAGCTGTATATGCATCGTTGCCGATTATTGCGAAGATGAAAATATGGGAGTGATTATCCCTGATTTTGCTAACATTTTAAATGTGTACCTATAAGGAAAGATCAGAATAAAGAACAAAAAGAGCCACTAAACGAGGGAAGGGAAAACAATAGTTTAAGTAAAATTCTTCATCATTGTCACCGGCTATATTTTATCGTAAAATATGGCTAACCTGTGTTTGTAGAGCACAACCTTTTGCCAAGATCGTGGTTGTTTTCATCCTGTGTTATAAGCACGTCCAGGTATCTGGAGAATGAAAGACCTCAGATTTCATAAATACTCCCTCGTACCAAGAACGATAGAAGGGATAATGAGATTGAAATTAAATAAATGAATAGGATGATTATAGAACATCTTTTGTGGTGTAATCTGAGGACGGTGACAATGTTTTTTCCCCGTGTTAAGGGAGGAGATCATGAGGAAGTCTAGAGGAGCACTTTTCCTGGAAGAGTTAGTTAAATGCGATTTCATTACTTATGAAGCTTCTCTGTGCCTTCCCGGTAGCTTAAAAAATTGCGTGTTTTTATGTTGTTTTTTTCCTGCTATTATAGAAACTCTGCAAATGGCTGACTCATCTATTGTTAGCTTTGGAGTATCTGCATTCCAACCGCGTTCATCATAGAGGCCTCAAGGTAAAAACTTGTTGTAGTCGGCGAAATAGTAAAGCCTTCTTAGCATGAAACGTTTTTAATGTGAACTATTTTGAATTCAGTTATGTAACATATTCATCACAAAGGACAACGACATCAGGTTAGGTAAGAATGCCCGAACAATTGCCTGATTGGGTCGTCTTTGCTTCTTTACTATCCTTCAAATTCACTTGATTGTCACAGATGATTTTGGATTAGGAAAATTTCTAGATGAAGAAGGCCTTGCTTACTCGGTATGAATTTCTATTGTGGAAAAATGAACCTCTTACTTACATGCAAGTTTTGACCATCTATTGTCACCAAACTATCGATTAAGCATATATATTTAGCAAGAGAGAAATCCCTTCCCCCTCCAAGACCGAGAAGACCTAAAAGTTACTTTTATTTTCGGTCATAGGTACTAAAATATTATGGTGGTCATCTTCCTTTTTATCAAAAAAAATATTGTGGTATTCATTATATTACAAAGCTCTTGTCGCCATAGCACCTACCTTAATGCATTTGAGAAAAAGTCGTCAAGTTTTACAACTAATCCTTAATTTTGGAACCAATTTCATGTAATAGGTATCTGGCACACCAAATGACATGTGCCCTGAGATCCTTGCCAGCATACCCTATGGCTATAAATCTGATATATGGTCACTTGGTAAGAATTAAGAATGTTGATGAAGAAATGTATTTCAGCTCTTTACATCATGTCCCTAATAGTAACACATTAATGTGATTTTAGGATACTGTATGTTTGACATTGCTGCACATCAACCCCCGTTTAAAGCTTCTGTAAGTTGATTTTTCATCTATGTGAACTTCGTAAACAATACCTCAAAAAGTTATACTTGTTATGCAAAAAAAAAAGAGAAGTTCTTTATCCTAATATCTTCTATATGATATACTGACAATGTAAATCCAACAGGACAAAATTGGACTTATCAACAAAATAAACCGGGGTTTGTTCTCACCACTTCCGATTATATACTCCTCCACCTTGTAAGTATCTTCCTTCTCAGCACGCCACAAGTATAACAAATCAGTCAGTTGATAAAATGGATTTAATTCTTGCAGGAAACAAATTATAAAAAGCACGCTAAGGAAAACTCCAAAACACCAACCTACAGTGAGTGCGAGCTTCATATGTTCAAATGTTATTCTTTCTGTTTCAATCTGTTAAGTCTTATTTTCCTTTTTAGTCCGTTTAAAAGAGAATATTTCTTTCCTTTTACAATAACTCCTTAATTCTAACTTTCTATGTGGCATGTTTAAATATCACAAACTTAAATTACATTTTGATACATTCTACATACCTTTATTTTAAGACCACAAGATTCAAAAGTCTTCTTTTCTTTCTTAAACTTCGTGCTAAATCAAAACCAGAAAAACAAAATGAAATGGAGGGAGTATTAAATTGAGATTCATCTTGATATATTTTTTTACCTCTACTTATAGGCTGCCGAGCTGTTGAGACATCAACATTTGCAACCATACCTCCTCTTGTATCACAACCCTTCATCTGCGTTTCTTCCTGTGAAGTCCCCGAGCAGAGCGAAAGAGAAAACACGACCATCACCTGGAAAATCTATCAGTCTGAGAGATAGTAGAGACAGACAGTTGAAGCTAAAAGAGAAGAGAACTGTCCTTTACTTTGATGAAAGTGATAACATTCAACCAAGAAACTTATCTGACAATTATAACCCGTTCCGAGCCAAACTTTACACTAAGAGAGTCGATCCAACAAGCTACTCGGTTAGGATATCTCAAGATAGTGAGTATTCTAAAAGTGGGGAGATGAGTGAGGCAGCTGTTTGCAATGGATATTATCGACAGGAGACTATCTCACAAATAGAAACTACGATCACTCCAAGCTCGTCAAGTTCAAGGGCAAAAACATGGTCCAAGGAACAAGAGCATGTTTCTCCGGAGCATGTTAGTCGATTTGACGAGGGTGATACGAAGAATAACATGACAAAAGATCTTGAGGTGTTGAGCAGTCCACTGGACCATGAGGAAGCAGATATAGTAGGATGTATCTCCGCAAAGTCTAGCAGAATGACATTGTCTGATGGAAGATTCAATGATAAAACACGGTCCTTCGATGAAGAAAGCACTTCATGTAATTCACAGTCGGCAAAACCAGATCTAGATGCAGCACCAAGATGCTGTGTTGCTGAAACTGAAAATGGTAGCGAGTGTAGAGAAGTTGCTATTGACTGTTTGTTAACTGAAAGTGATGGTTCACTTTTACATAAAGACGATCAAGAAAAGAAAGCAACCGCGGTTTATGACACCAAATAGGCTAAGAAAGACGCTCTTCGAGCACTGGATGATAAGGTTTCATAGCTTAAGTCACTAGCTGCATTAGCTAGTAAGGAGGACAAAGACGACTGGGCTAATCCTACTGAACAAAGAGATAAAGCATCAATCTGGATGACAAAAAGTCTCATGACTGCACAAAAGTTGTCCAGGGGGTAGAGATGTTGCACAAAACCTGTCTTTTGACCTATAGAACGAGCCTCTATCTTACGTAAATCATCAAGTATTGTTGGACTAAACTATTCCTCGAGGCTTAACGTGGTTGAGCATCCCTTAGTTTTGATTCTATTGTTGTAGGATAGTTGATGGAGTTGTGAAGATTATATTTAATGTACTTTTAAAGTTGATTTCTACTCTATGATGATACTTACCATATTTTCTACTATTAGTTTTTTCTCCAAAACTACCTGTAGACAAAGATTATACATTTCTTCAGCTTCTTAGATATGATTGTGTTATTATCGGAGTCGATTTCTAATATAGTCACTCAACTAATAGTATTATCTCTGAAAGTCACGTTCTGAGAATCAAGAAGAAGAGTGATTTTTTTCAGATAATAACTATTAGCTGAGTGACTATCAAGAGGTCAGCGCGATATTATAGTTGTCTTATAGAAAAAAGTATCAACAATCAAACTGTTCCTTTTAATATTCCATTCCTCCAACTTCAAGCCTCTTGTGAATTGAATTTAATATTTTCTAAATATTTTTTATTTTATTTTTTATACTACTATTATAGTTTCCCTCATGCACATTTTGCCAATTTATAATAATTCTATCTTGATTGTCATAATTTATTGGTATGATGTTACTTTTCTTATACTTTTCCTTGTCCCGTTCAAAGTCGTCTCGCTCCCTTTACTTGTTAGATATCCTACCACTATCACGTTCATAAGACTTTAGTCTTCCTTGATCCTTACTCTTGATGAAATTTATTGTCCTTTATCTGTGACATTTATTTTTCTTTCATGTCAAGTATTTGTTTTTTCTATTTATACTTTACTGTTTATGGCCGTTGACTGGTGTACACTGTATTTGAAAGTTTGCATCTGAAGTTTTCTAGGTATTGATATCCTCACTTTAGGATGTTATTCATTGAGACATTGGTAACTTCTGTGTTATGTTTGTTGAATTGGGTGTTCTGTGACTCACTCCACTGTTGTCGAGTGACTCAACATTTAAGCATAAGCTGACAGTCTGATGATCTGTGTTTATGTTGAAATATCACAGAACATGGGATAGCCATTAAAGATGTACTTCTGGTGAAGAGAGAGTTAAGAAAGGAGAAACGTAAGGTTGTGAATAGTGGGAAAGCAAATAGGAGTGTGTCATCTGTGTTGACCTACTTAAAAAAATGAAAAGGTCGGGTTGTTAACTTTAATGTTTTGTGGTAGTTGTTGAAAACTAGATTTTTGAAGAGCTCTACGAGAGGTGCATTGTATCATCTTGATATTTGCTGGAAACTAAGTATTCGGTGCGGGAGTAAATAAGTGCAGAAACTAAAAACAAAATTGTAGGAAATTGTTTTGTTATGTATTTTCATTTTTGTTGTAATACATGTGAAGTGGAAGTACATTGAAGCTGAGGTCGACAATATTCAATATTCGAAAGATTAACAGATAATAGTTTGTTGTGGAGTGAACTTCAGATCACGGTGCTTCTGAAAGGATCAAACATTCATCAAGACAAAGTGAAATGGACATTTTCTACTCATATTTAGAGTTTGAAAAAAATATGCTTGTTATACTGCTTGTTCAGACATACAGTATTTTCTTACTTGATGTTGGTGCATTCGAATTTGGAAATCCAATTACACGGCTGACTTGTTAATGTAGGATATCATATCATGTGCTATGTCGGAAATGCACTCCTAGCGATGTACTGTGAGTGTGAAGTATAGACGAGGCATATGACGCGTTAGAGGAAATAGCGGAGAAGGATGTTGTCTCTTGGGTAGCTCACTCTCTCAATCAATTTTCAGTTCTAAACAAAAGAAGTTTGATCTTTGTAGTTGTGTTTGTTACTTTTTTCTAATTGTAAGATGATATATGTGGAAAATGGGGTCCCTCTAAATTCTTGTTTTCTTTAACTTTAGCTTTAAAGATCCAATTTTTACTCGAGAAATCACAGTAATATGAAAAATGAGTTGTCGAAGAAAACTGGTTTACTTATGTAGAACCAACCAAAAAGAATAAATTGCTCTGTGTGGTTTAAAATAATTTTGATACTGTAAAAATAAAAGGCTGAGAGTTTAAATTTTGATTGAAGTGATAAGACTTTTACTTTAAAAAAAATAGATACTAAAAAAGAAGTATTAATAAATTTAAAATCAAGTGGGTCCAATAAGGCCAAAAAGGTAATTGTGCCTTTAAAAAATTTCCAAATATGGAAAGACGACGTATATTTTGGGACGGACAAAAAAGGAAATGGCGACACATAATTTGGGTCGGAGGTAGTAATAGATTTTTGCATATGCATCCATTTAGGCTTATTGGGTTTCCTTTCAAATTGTTCTTATATTTCAACCATTTTTCATTTTGTGCTTGTAATGTTCTACTTCAAACAGATGTTCATGAAGGGATTGTTCTTAATATTCATAAATTCAAAAGCGCAAGTACAATAAGTTCAATCAGATGCAGAATCAATGATTTGTACAAAATACTTTGCTTGACATTATTGAGTCTAAGATTTATTACATGAGAACAAAAATGATAGGCTTGCAACAAAGTCTCAAACAGAGGAGCTACTAACAGTTCCATCCAAATTTAGCTAGAACTGTAGAGGTCTAAAACAACTTCATCTACTAATTCTTGGAGAATATGCTTAGCAACTTCAGTGTCACATTCAAATTCTTCAATCTCGAAGTCCGTACAATTACCCAAAGAATGGCTCAGATCCTATTCTATTAGCTCGTCTGGGATCAAACCAACAAATTCTGTCCACTCTTCGACCTCATCAATAATATCAGCAATCAGAATCTCATTGGTCATACTTGATGGTAATTTGGTACAGGTTCTGAAACCAGAATCAGAGATTGGAGAAAATTTTGAGTCTAGGAACTCTAATAGACAATCAAAGGCGAATTAGTTAAGCTGATTCATCTGTTTTGGGTCATTACAGCCAACCAACTCACCGAAATCCATCTACAGAAAACTCAAAAACATTTTATGTTCATTGAGGAGAAAATGGCTCACAGAGAACCCATCCTCTATAGGTAGAGCCTGCTGTTGAGGTGTAGTTCCAAATATAAGTTCAGTATTCAAAATGACCTGTTTTGCGTAGCTGAGTTCGCTTCCTTTTAACTGATCAATCTTGCTTAGCACTCCAGAAACGTTATAAATCAGTTCTCTGAAACTCCTCCTGGTGGATAATGAGGTCTGACAATCCGAAAGATCTCTATCAGGTTCTGGAAAGAGTGGTTCATCATCAATAGAGTCCACTGATTCAGCAAGCACTTTGTCCTCTAGAAGAAAACAAGCATCATATTTATTAGAAGCATGGATACATGAAATCCAAGTTCAGAGTTGTCTTATTTTTCAATTTATGTATTTGAGGGAAAGAAAGAAAGTATGCAAATAGTAAAATGTCGAATCGGGGACCATACTTGAGCTACTATTGGGACTGCTGGAGAGGTATCTGGAAGTTGATAAGGCAGCTTCAAGAACACATCCTGAACTATGGTGATCAAGTGAATTCCCAACTAAATCTGCTTCATCTTCCAAAGGAGAAAAATATCTAGTAGGATAAGTGAGAGCACATTTAGCTCTAAACCTTCGCAAACCCGGTTCTAAACTCTTTATTTCCGCCATCTCAAAATCTATATCTTCTTTATCAGATCCTCCAGATCGAGCACCAAGTTTGTCTTCCATATTGCTCCAAGTTTCAGAAGCTGAAGCCTTTTTTGGCTTACTGCCTGATCCTGCTGGCATCGATTCCAAACCCATGAGCCTAGCAACCAAACTTGGAGCTTTCATTTCGCGCTTGCTTTCCCAATGTGTATTGGTTATTCCATTATTCTTTGCATTTGGAAAACCCCCACTGCTCTCATCAACAATATACATTGTTCATACAAGAACCAAAAACAATAAAAACAAAAACTTTCCTGTCAGGCTAACATCTGAGACAATAGAAGAAAAAGAAAGCTAAATGCGGGAGATAATAAATTACAAAAAATTTGAACAATTAGAGAAAAAAGAACCGATGTTTGAACTTTGATGTGCAAATAAACATGCATAATTATAGACCTCGATGAAAAAAGAAAAGAAAAGAAAAGAAAACAAAACAATTGAATTTATTAGAAAATTATCAAAACAAAATATTATTAAAAAAATTAGACAAGACCTTAGGAATTTATTAGTAAAGAATGTACAAATAACATACCTTAATAGAAGAATTGGAGAAATTGAAAGGTGAATTTTATTTTATTTTTTATTTTTTTTTTGTCCAAGAATTTTAAGATGATTAAGGAGGAGCTCCAAAAGGAAAGAAAATGAAAATGATACTACTTTCGTTTTTTAGGTGTTTCAAAAATCAAAACAGACAAACCTCCTTCTAAATTTAGAAATACTTAATTAAAATTTTAATTTGATGTACCTAGATCTTATATCTATCTCAAAGGTAGAAATATTATTTGGATATACGAAGGTTCAAGAAGAAAAGGTACTAATAGGTAATAAAATAATGGATAGTGATAAAAATACATATAGTAAAAGAATATATAGTAACATGAATAAGATAACAAGATTATTGAAATACAAGATACAAATAATATCAGAAATTGAAGGACCGAAAACTACATAAGCAATAATGTAACTACTAATGTAGACATTAAACAAGACACACACTGCTATCAGTACACACACTGCTATAAGTTAGGTTCAATATTTATTCAATTAACATAATTTTATGGCACTTGATTGTTATTTTTTTTTATTACGTTTATTTTGTTCATGCTCCAAATTCTATATATTCTAGGCCTCGTTTGGCCATGAAAATTATAATTTTCTGGAGTTGAAGTTGAAGTTGTGTATGTTTGACCATGAATACAAATTGGAGTTGTTTTTGAATTTTTTGTGAGAGAAGTAAAAGTTTACTTGTTTTCACTTTTTCAAATAAAATTCTAAATTGTATTTGGAATTCCCATGGTGTTTAAGAATCTCACATTGAATTTAGTAAAGGAATATGTAATCTCTTTACATTACAAACTTACGACATATCACCACAATTTAGTTCATATTCTGGTGAATGAACTTTTTTTAATTCGGTATCCACGTTGAGACTCCAACTAGCCAGATTCGCGTTATATAAGGTCTATTTAAAGGAAATAACTCCCTAACAGAATTCTTTATATCCAGAATGTGAATTCGAGACCATTACAGATGGAGGAACTCTTATTCATCCCTCCACAATACTTTTTATTCAATGAATGAACTTGCCATAAATCTCTTATATTATAAATATCCTTGTGTAACATCTCAAACCCATGTTACACCATACTAGTACTTTACCTTGTGTTGATAACAAGACAACAAGTTTGAAGCAACATGGGCAAACATAAGTCCAGAAGGGGTATGCAGTATGCATTGTTTGATTTAATTTTTGTCTATTCTAAGCAATCCAACCCATAAGTTCATAGGTTACATATTTTTTTTCTTTTTCACTCTTCATCAATAAAAATGGCATATTATTAGCATAACTTTTTGGACCTCTTATTTAGTTGGCACAAGATTCCATCTCTATTTATGGAAAATTTGGACCCACATTAAGGCCCGTTTGGTCATGCAAATTATAATTTTTCGAAATTGGAGTTGGAGTTAAAGTTGAAGTAGGGGTTGTATTTGACCATGGATATAAATTAACAGAAAATACATAAAGTACCCCCTGATCTTGTCCGACTTTTTAAAAAAAGACACCTAAACTATACTTTCGACCTATTACCCCACAGAATCTTTCTAAAATCGTTGTAAATATACCATTTTGACGAAAATTTCAGCATTCCTCTTTTTTAAAAAAGCACGTGTTTGGCACTTTCTCCTTCTTCCAGTTCACTGGTCTTTCCTTATTCTCTTTCATTACTTCTTCCATTGTTGTTGATCTTAAATTGAATTATTTGCTAAAGTACGCCTCAATTGTTCTCCCTATTAAATTGAATTCTAAAAATGAATGATTTCATTCAATTGAGGAATGCGGAGAACAAGTTTTTTGAGATGGAAAGGATTTAATTCCAACGATAACAAATTGGTATATTGATTACTATTTCAATAGTGGAATTGAAAACAATTTTACTGATCCTTTTGCCTACATTAGCATATTTTCCAACAAAAATTTAATTTTTCATATTGGGTTTATCATCAAAAAATACCTTCTCGACGGAAAAAATGGTGGCTACCATATCATATCTCTTTTACCCTTTTTTAAACTCTTTATCATTCTTCAATTCAAGATAAACATAAGAATAATGTTGCAGACCATTGGTGGATCTCAAATGGTGGAAAGCTATCAGGAAAAGCATAAACCTCACAATAGGGATAGACAACACAATCCCAAGCACAATTGTGCTCTCCTTCCGATTTCTGTGTGTGTAGTGTCGGCGTGTGAGTGTGTGTTTTTCACTGAGTTGTTGTGTGTGCGTGAATGGAGTATTGTGTGAAGTTGTGAGAGCATGTGAATGGAGTATTGGAAAGATGAGGAATTCATCAATGGAGAAGAAGGTATTTTTAAATTTTTGGGTAAATAATTTATACGTGGCAACTTTTTATTGGCACTTTAAGTCAAATTTTAACCATTCACGCGCTTGGTGTGCGTGTCTACACGCATAGGCAAAATTTAAGTCAAAATGGAGTATTTACAACGGATTAAGTAAGAATCGTGGAGTAATAGGTTGAAAGTAAAATTTAGGTGTCTTTTTTAAAATGTCAGACAAGATCAGGGGGTACTTTATGTATTTTCTAATAAATTAAAGTTGCTTTTGAAATATTGTGAGAGAAGTAAAAGTTAAAAATACAATATTTCAGAATTGTATTTAGAATTTTCATGGCCAAACGCATCTTGTTTTCACTTTTTTCACTAAAGTGAAATAATTTTTCAAAAAAATATAAATAATTTTCATAGACAAACGACTACTAATTGTTGAGATGCCAAAAAGAACTCAACTTCCTTCGTTTTTAAATAAGTGGTTTTTATTTTAGGCCTTCGTTAAGAAACTACTCACTTCTAGAAAGTAAAAATTATTTTACTAATTTGTCTTTAATAAATATATTGAAAAGAATATAAATTTTTAGTAATTTTGGAGTTTTGCAAAAAAAAAAAATATATTTATAGGAAAGGTAAATTGAAAAAACATCATCAATGATTTCTTGATTATCTAAAATATTATTTATTTATGTATATAATAAAAGAAATAAACAATGAATTATTTAGAAATGGACGGAGGACATTATATTATTGATACTCAAAGGAGACTTTGAAAATTGCAAGAATATTCTTTGGATTTGAATGAAAAAACAAAAACAAGTTGGTAATAAGTAGGGACAATCCATTATCATACTCCCTCCATTTCAAACTGAGATGACACATTGATTAAAAAAATAATTAATAATATGGACAGTTTACCATAATACTCCTATTAAATGATGTTTACATTTTAATTTGAAAAAAAAGTAATTAATGCAAAGGGTAAAACATGAAATTTTTTTTTGTCTCTTCTTGATTAATGAAAAAAGATAAATAAAATGAAAAATCAAATTAGAAAAATTAGAACGGAGGGAGTATATCTTTTCTATTGTATTATATGGCTCCCTATTCAAGATGCTTAACCAATTACACAAAATTGGTATAAACTTAAATTCAAAAATTAATAAGTGAGGTGAAAATTGTTCAAAACTTTAATATGAGCAGGAGACCAACTAGTATTTTATAGTACAAATTAATGCAGAAATCAGACACCTGATAATACAGGCGAAGTTAGGATTTCTGCTGAAAGAGTTCAAAATTTGAAAAAAAACTCACCGAAGGAGGTTTAACATCTATAATATATACATAAAAAGTATATTTAAACATATATTAATAATATATCCTATTACTAGTTTGGCTCCGCCTCTACCTGATAATTGAAGCATGGATAATATAATTTAATGTTTAACATATGAGAAATAAATATTGAGAGAAGTCTAGCTCTAGTATCACGGAAAAAAAAATGAACCTTGAATCTAATTAAACTTAAAAACTAATAGCGAGATAAGAATTTTCCTACACCATCATATAACGAAACAATGTATATATATGGGATATCTGACATAGCTTTTTTTAAACATTGTTTGTGTAATTTACCCCATCTTGCGAGAATATACTGGATATATTATTGTTGTATTGTTTATGTAATTTAACATAATTATTATCACAGAATTGTATACCTTAATTTTAAAATAACTAGTTTCACTTAATTATGTGAAGCTCTCTATTAATAATTCTCTTTTAGTTGATTTGATATAGCATAAAAGTTATGTTATTTATGTGATTCTTTTCATGATTTTTTTTTAGAATCATATTTCGTAAAAACAAATTAAAGTGAGTTGTTGCCTGAATGAGAGAGAATAAAATAAAAAGGATATAAATTTATAGATAGCGCTTTCCCTTAAAGAAGTTGTATATAGCGTGAATCTAAATTCAAGTCCTCGTAGTAAGGAAAGCTTCAACATGGAGCGCTTCTCTTTCGATATACAAACAGTCCGTAAAGCGTAATCGCGAATTCAAATGAGTCGATCAGTAAAACTAATTGAAAAAAGGAAAAAAATAAGTGATTTATTTATTTCTTTTTTTTTTCGAAAAAGGGCCTAAAATCCCCTCCAACTATATAAAATTGTATAAAAATGCCCTTCATCTACCTATTGGGCCTAAAATGCCCTTCAACTATTTTTTGTACTCATCATTGTGCATTCCTAATATATCGTGACAAGCCTTGTCATCTAGTAGGAAAAAAATAGAGTTCTTCTCACTTTCATCATAATATTATTCTTTCCAATAATTCCAAGAGAGGAGATGAGCAGTTATCGATGAATACGGAGCGGGTCAACTTTAGTTGGCTCCGTGTTATTTGTCTGGGCGGGTTGGGTTTTGAGATAAAATTAATTGATGTAATTTAATATGAATTGTCCAATAGAAATGTGTCATGTGATAAATAAAGTGGGACCAAAAGGTTTTTGTTAAATAAAAGGACAAAATTGACTCATAGGTAAACGGGAAGAACACTTTAGGCCCTTTTCCGTTTTTTTTTTATAAAAATAGTTCAACATTTGATTTATTAAAAATATTTATTCTATTCTAGCATTATCAATTGTTGGGTCACAAAATCCAACTACTGATTTTCATATTTCAGTATCACCTTTTTTAGAAATTGCCCTTGTATCTATTCCACCGAAAAAATTTAATTACATATTCTTTTACCTTAGAAAACTAATCCAAAATTAATGGGGATAATAATGAGGTTAATTATTTTGTTGTTTCTATTATGTTAATTCTCCATTTCTTTATTTGCGTACTTAATTCTGAATATGTTTTACTTGAATCGAAGCTCAACCTAAAACGTTATTTCTCACTTTACACCTGTAATTAGATTGTAGTTCTGCATGGATGCATATAGTTAGTAGAAGAGCCAACATCTTAATTAAGGGGGTTCAAAATAAAAAAATATGAACAAAAGAACTAATCGAATGGGGTTCAACGTCTGCTATATATACATAAAAAAATAATTTTAAGTTTGTATATATAGTATAATTTTTCGTCGAAGGAGGTTCGGATGACCCCCCTCACTATTATATAGCTTTTTCCCTGCGTATAGACGTATACATCGTCCTCCCTAGATCCTACTAGTAAAATTATATTACGTATGTTATTGTAATAACGAAGGAGAGAAAACATTATAATTAGATTACTTTTGCAAGTAATTAAGATTAGCCAACATATAATCTCATGTCAATTTATCACTTAATTGTAGTGTACAGTTAATATTCTTGTTTAAGTAATTAATTCTGTTATTATTTTTTAATTTTATTTTTTTATAATAGGGATTAAATATTTGACTAGTAGTATTTTGGTAGTTGGATGTCAATAGAGTCATCAAATAGCCTAACTAAAGAAAAATAATAAAGACACAAGTAAATATTACTTATATAATACCAATTTTAGCACTTTAATAATTAAATCCAAATTAGTTGAGGATGGTGATAGGTGACATCATGAAAATGACCTAACAAAATATTACATTCCTCCAACCTCAAGTCTCTTGTGAAACGAATTTAATATTTTTACTTTTTTTTTTTATACTATTATTATAGTTTCCCTCATGCACATTTTGCCAATTTATAATAATTCTATCTTGATTGTCATAATTTATTGGTATGGTGTTACTTTTCTTATACTTTTTCTTGTCCCGTTCAAAGTTGTCTCGCTCACTTTCCCTGTCAGATATCCTACCACTATCACGTTCATGAAACTTTGTTGTGTGAGTTCAAGAACTTGTTCTATTGAATCCTTGATTGTATTTCTACTGGTGAAGAATGTCTGTCTTAAGTTTTGAGTTGGGTGAGTTCAAGAACTTGTTATGTTGAATCTTTTTTACTGTAATTTTTCTGTAAAGTGTAATGTGTGTCTAAGTTTTGAGTTGGGTGAGTTCAAGAACTTGTTCTGTTGAATCCTTGACTGTAATTATACAGGCGAAGAATGTTTGTCTTACTGAAAGATTGAATATTTAACTGTAGTTTTATGGTAGGAAGTGTATTGTTTGCCTAAGTTTTGAGTTGGGTGAGTTCAAGAATCAGTTCAATTAATAGAAAAAAACTGAATTTTTAACCTAAGTTGCTCGGACTCTTCAAAAATGTCATGGGGTGAGTGTTGGATCCTTCAAAAGTAGTGCATTTTTGGAGGACCGGACATGGGTGCGGCAACATATTTGGAGAGTTCGAGCAACTTAGTTTTTAACTATAATTTTACTGTGATGTGTAAAGTTGTCTAATCCCCGAATTAGTTGTAAGGTCTGCGGTACACTTTACCCTCCCCAGACTTCGCTTGTGGGATTCATTGGGTATGTTACGGTTGTAGTTGTTGTGTAAGGTTGTCCAAATTTTGGGTTGGGTGGGTTCATGAACTTGTTTGTTCAATTGCTAGAAAGATTGAATCTTTAGCTGTAATTTTATTGTAAAGTGTACTGTGTGCCTAAAATTTGAGTTGGAAGAGTACAAGAATCAGTTCAATTAACAGAAATATTGAATCTTTAACTTTATAGAATAATGTTTGTAGTTTTAGAGGTAGAATGGACACTCAATAAGTAGTTTCAACTTAGCTTGCTTTGTCCCAAATCATTTCAAGATCCCAACTCTAAAAATCTTTTTTTTTTCTTGCTGGAATGAAGTAAAGGCTTGCTTTTGTAGTTGTTGCAGGGATTTCACTGTTGACCCTGTAAAGATTTTCTCAAGTTTTTAAGTTGGGTGATTTCAAGAACCAGTTCAATTAACATAATGATTGAATCTTTAGCTTTGATTTTATTGCAAAGTGCAGTGTTTACCTAAGTTTAAAGTTGGATGAGTTCAAGAATCAGTTCAATTAACAGAAAGACTGAAATTTTTCAGTGTAAGTTTTGAGTTGGGTGAGTTCAAGAACCAATTCAAGTAACAGAAAAAACTTAATGTTTAAATGTAATTTTTCTGTGACGTGTAATATGTGCCTAAGTTTTGAGTTCGGTGAGTTCAAGAATCATTTCAAGTAGCAGAAAGATCGAATCTTTAGCTGTAATTTTGCTGTGAAGTGTAATGTGTGACTAAGTTTTGAGTTAGGTGAGTTCAAGAATCAGTTCAAGTAGCAAAAACATAGAATCTTTAACTGTAAAGTTATTTTTGAGTAGGTTGAGTTCAGGAACTTGTTAAATTAACAAACAGTTTGAATTTTTTAGTTTTATTGTAGAGTGTAATGTTTGCATATGTTTTGAGTTGGGCGAGTTCAAGAATTTGTTATGTTTAATCTTTAACTGTAATTTTACTACAAAGTTATAATGTGTGCCTAATTTTTTAGTTGGGTGAGTTCAAGAATTTGTTCTGTTGAATCTTTTTAACTGTAATTTTTTACTATAAAGTGTAATGTGTTCCTAAATTTTGAGTTGGCTGAGTTCAAGAACTTGTTCAATTGATAGAAAGATGGAATCTTTAGCTGTAACGTTATTGTAAAAGTGTAATATGTGCCTAAGTTTTGAGTTGGGTGAGTTTTAGAACTTGTTTTGTTGAATCTTTGACTGTTACTTTACTGTAAAGTTGTAGTGTTTGCCGAAGTTTTGAGTTAGGTGAGTTCAAGAGCTTGTTTGTTCAATTGATAGAAAGATCGAATCTTTAGCTGTAATTTTATTGTAAAGTGTAATGTGTGCCTAAGTTGATCTACGGGTGCCTTTCGAAAACAACCTCTCTACCTCACCTATAAGGTGGAGGTATGGACTGCGTACACTTTACCCTTCCCCAGACCCCACTTTTTTGGGAATATACTGTTTTTTTTTGTTGTTGTTTAATGTGTGCCCAAGTTATGAGTTGGGTGAGTTCAAGAACTTGCTCTATTGAATCTTTGGCTGTAAGTTTCGAGTTGGGTGAGTTCAAGAACTTGTTCAATTGATAGAAAGATTGAATCTATAGTTGTAAGTTTATTGTAAAGTGTAATGTGTGCCTAAAATTTGAGTTGGAAGAGTTCAAGAACTAGTTCAATTGATAGAAAGATTGAATCTGTAGTTGTAATCTTATTATAAAGTTGAATTTTTGTTCATTAGTGGCAGAATGGAGACTCAGAAGAGTGATATGGATAACACGTTAGATGATTATGAAGTGATAGAACAGTTGGGAAGAAGAACTGTCGGAACTACATTTCTTGTTCTCCATCGAACTGAGAAGAAGAAGTAAGCTAGTAGTACTTATACTATATTTTTTTTCCAGTCTTTTTTTCCTACTTCGGTAATTTGTGTCGGTTTGGATTTGATAATTTCTTGAACAAATTTTCAGATATCTTTGCTCCATGTAGGAATTGAATGACATTTTACTGTATATGCAAGATTTCTCGTAAGCACTTTTGCAAAAAAAATGTTTAATCTGGCATCTGATATGCTGATACATTCCTTGGATGTGTCTAATGTCCTGGTAAATTTGTATTATTTGAAATTCCCATGGGAAATGTTCACCGAAGAATAGAAACTAAGGAACTCCAAATGAAGTGTACTTGAGAATAAACCGTTAATGATCCTATTTCTTACGGAAGTGAAGTTGCACTGAATCTGTTGTATATTCTATATCCAAGTTGTTGACTTCTGTAATTATTAAAGAAAGATTATTTTTACTCATCATAATTTCATGAAATCCAATTTTATGGACTTCCTTTTCTTTTCCTTATAGGTATGTTCTGAAGAAGATGCCATTAGCAAAACAGACAGAGAAGTCCAAGCGCACGGCACATCAGGAGGTCATTTCAAGTACATCTCTTAATTTGTTCCTTGAAAAAGTAGTTAGTTCTATGATTAATTGAAGACCAATAATATTTAGGTCATATTCTTATAAGTTGCTGAATTTGAAGTTGATTGTCGCAAACTTTAGCCACAGATGTAATATAGGGGGAGTCTCATATCTATGATATAATCTGGTGGTTAAAATCAGCAATCTAGTCTTGTCTAATTGAATAGTTCTCCTCATAGTTTCGGTAGTGAGCTACATTGTATGAGGTGTTCCATCATAAAGTAATTGATAAACTGATTTTTATTGATGTTCTTCTATTTCAATTGGTCTGCTTCTAATCATCTTGGATTATCACTCTCATACCACATCATTCTTCCTTTGCTGTTACCATTTTGACTATTTTATCATACGACTTGAAGCATGTGTTTCTATGCAAACCTTTTTTCTTCTAAGAGTGTTTAGCATGCTGGACTATGTAAGGAGTGATCGTCCTGACCAATGCATTGAGCATCCTATGAATTCTATCGTTGGAAACCTTTAGACATCTTCATTCTTATCTGCATGAATGCTGGTTTGCATCTGATGAGCTTAGGTTTTGGAGAAGATTGTTTTAATAGAATAATGTATATTCCCCAAGTGTCTTAACTCAAGGTTTGAGTTCGAAGGACCAAGCATCCGCAAGACGAGCTTCCAAAAAAAAATGACATGAGCTGACAAGTAGGATTGAAGTGAAGTAGAAATTTAGAACTTTCTCGTTGGAGTCACACGTGAAGTAGTTTTCTTTCCTCTTAACAATAGAAAAGAAGAACCAGTAAGTACTTCGCACCTATGATTTTCCCTGTATCAATAACTCTACTTTCTCGAAGTGGATAATCTGGATGCGAAGAGGTATACATCTCACTACCAAATATTCATTTTGATGAATAGGTAGTATGTAATATGGACAAGCTTAAATGTCGAGTGAAAGATGTTATGTCATCAAATAGTTGCTCCAATCTTTCCTTTCGAACCAAGCACATTTAGATACAAAATCTTCGACTCATCTTATAATTTTTTATATGAAAAGTTCTACTTGATGGTAAGATATGGTTGGGGAATATTTTTCTAATCTAATGATAGATGGTTATTTTTCCGTTGCAGGTAAATTTGATAACTAAACTAAGCCATCCATATCTTTTGGAGTACAAAGATGCTTGGGTGGACAAGGTATCCAATCATCCAGTTTTGTGGTTGCTTGGATCAGAAAGTGCAAAATGTAGCCTTTAGTAGTTGCGATTATTGCTGCATAAGCTGCACCAGAGAAAAAGCTTGACTTTCTTTTTCTTTCAGGGGAGTTGTATATGCATCGTTGCCGATTATTGTGAAGATGAAAATATGTGAGTGATTATCCCTGATTTTGCTTACATTTTAAATGTGTACCTATAAGGAAAGATAAGAATAAATAACAAAAGGAGCCTCTAACCGAGGGAAGGGAAAACAACAGTTTAAGTAAAATTCTTCATCATTGTCACCGGCTATATTTTATAGTAAAATATGGCTAACCTGTGTTTGTAGAGCACAACCTTTTGCCAAGATCATGGCTATTTTCAGCCTGTGTTGTAAGCACGTCCAGGTATCTGGAGAATGAAAGACCTCAGATTTCATAAATACTCCCTCGTACCAAGAACGATAGAAAGGGTAATGAGGTTGAAAATAAAGAAATGAATAGGATGATTATAGAACATCTTTTGTGGTGTAATCTGAGGACAATGACAATTTTTTTTCCCCGCGTTCAGGGCGGAGATCATGAGGAAGTCTAGAGGAGCACTTTTCCCGGAAGAGGTAGTTAAATGCAATTTCATTACTTATGAAGTTTCTCTATGCCTTCCCGGTAGCTTCAAAAATTGCGTGTTTTTATGTTGTTTTTTTCCTGCTATTATAGAAACTC
The DNA here is from genome assembly GCA_030864215.1 of Capsicum pubescens. Taxonomy (NCBI): domain Eukaryota; kingdom Viridiplantae; phylum Streptophyta; class Magnoliopsida; order Solanales; family Solanaceae; genus Capsicum; species Capsicum pubescens. The sequence continues at coordinate 41,533,457 of CM061546.1, forward strand.
TGCAAATGGCTGACTCATCTATTGTTAGATTTGGAGTATCTGCATTCCAACCGCGTTCATCATAGAGACCTCAAGGTAAAAACTTGTTGTAATCAGCAAAATAGAAAAGCCTTCTTAGCATGAAACGTTTTTAACGTGAACTATTTTGAATTCAGTTATGTAACATATTCATCACAAAGGAAAACGACATCAGGTTAGGTAAGAATGCCCGAACAATTGCTTGATTGGGTCGTCTTTGCTTCTTTACTATCCTTCAAATTCACTTGATTGTCACAGGTGATTTTGGATTAGGAAAATTACTAGATGTAGAAGGCCTTGCTTCCTCGGTATGAATTTCTATTGCAGCAAAATGAACCTCTTACTTACATGAAAGTTTCGACTATCTATTGTCACCTAACAATCGATTCAGCATATATATTTAGAAAGAGAGAAATCCCTTCTCCCTCCAAGACCGAGAAAACCTAAAAGTTGCTTTTATTTTTGGTCATAGGTACTAAGATGTTGTGGTGGTCATCTTACTTTTTATCAAAAAAAATATTGTGGTATTCATCATATTACAAATCTCCTGTCGCCATAGCACCAAGCTTAATGCATTCGAGAAAAAGACGTCGAGTTGTACAGCTAATCCTTAATTTTGGAACAAATTTCATGTAATAGGTATCTGGCACACCAAACGACATATGCCCTGAGCTCCTTGCCGGCATACCCTATGGCTATAAATCTGATATATGGTCTCTTGGTAAGAAATAAGAATGTTGATGAAGCAATGAATTTCAGCTCTTTACATCATGTCCCTAATACTAACACTTTAATGTGATTTTAGGATACTGTATGTTTGACATTGCTGCACATCAACCCCCGTTTAAAGCTTCTGTAAGTTGATTTTCAGCTATCTGAACTTCATAAACAATACCTCAAAAATTTATACTTGTTACGCAAAAAAAAAAGAAGTTCTTTATCCTGATATCTTCTATATGATATACTGACAATGTAAATCCAACAGGAAAAAACTGGACTTATCAACAAAATAAACCGGGGTTTGTTCTCACCACTTCCGATTATATACTCCTCCACCTTGTAAGTATCTTCCTTCTCAGCACGCCACAATTATGACAAATCAGTCAGTTGACAAAGCGAATTTAATTCTTGCAGGAAACAGATAATAAAAAGCATGCTAAGAAAAACTCAAGAACACCGACCTACTGTGAGTGCGAGCTACATATGTTCAAATGTTAATCTTTCCGTTTCAATCTGTTAAGTCTTATTTTCCTTTTAAGTCTGTTTAAAAGCGAATGTTTCTTTCCTTTTACAACAACTCCTTAATTCTAACTTTCTACGTGGCATGTTTAAAGATCACAAAATTAAATTACATTTTGATACATTCTAAGTACCTTTGTTTTAAGACCACAAGATTCAAAAGTCTTCTTTTATTTCTTAAACTTCGTGCCAAATCAAAACTAGAAAAACAAAATGAATTGGAGGGAGTATTAAATTGTGATTCATCTTGATATATTTTTTACCTCTACTTATAGGCTGCCGAGCTGTTAAGACATCAACATTTGCAACCATACCTCCTCTTGTGTCACAACCCTTCATCTGCGTTTCTTCCTGTGAAGTCCCCAAGCAGAGCGAAAAAAAAAACACGACCATCACCTGGACAATCTATCAGTCTGAGAGGTAGCAAAGACTGATAGTTAAAGCTAAAAGAGAAGAGAACTGTCCTTTACTTTGACGAAAGTGATAATATTCAGCCAAGAAACTTATCTGACAATTATAACACGTTCCGAGCCAAACTTGACACTAATAGAGTCGATCCAACAAACTACTCGGTTAGGATCTCTCAAGATAGTAAGGATTCTAAAAGTGGGGAGATGAGTGAGGAAGCTGTTTGCAATGGATATGATCAACAAGAGACTATCTCACAAACAGAAACTACGATCAGTCAAAGCTCGTCAAGTTCAAGGGCAAAAACATGGTTCGAGGAACAAGAGCATGTTTCTCCGGAGCATGATAGTCGATTTGACGAGGGTGATACAAAGAATAACAAGACAAAAGCGCTTGAGGTGCTAAGTAGTCCACTGGACCATGAGGAAGCAGATATAGTGGAATGTATTTCCGCAAAATCTAGTAGAATGACATTGTCTGATGGAAGATTCTACGATAAAACAAGATCCTTCGATGAAGAAAGCACTTCAAATAATTCACAATTGGCAAAAACAGATACAGAGGCAGCACCAAGATGCTGTGTTGCTGAAACTAAAAATGGTAGCGAGTGTAGAGAAGTTTCTATTGACTGTTTGTCAACTCAAAGCGATGGTTCACTTCTACACAAAGACGAGCTAGAAAATAAATAAACCGCGGTTTATGACACCAAAAAGGCTAAGAAAGATTCTCTTCGAGCACTGGATAATAAGGTTTTACAGCTCAAGTCACTAGCTGCATTAGCTAGTAAGGAGGACAAAGACGACTGGGGTAATCCCACTGAACAAAGAGACAAAGCTTTAGAGTCTCTTTTGGAGGTTTGTGCGCAACTACTTAAGCAGGAAAAAAATAATGAGCTTGCTGGTGTGCTGAAACCATTCGGGGATGCTGGAATGTCGTCTAGAGAAACAACAATGTGGTTGACAAAAAGTCTCATGACTGCACAAAAGTTGTCCAAGGGGTCATGATGTTGCACAAAACCTGTCTTTTGACCTATTGAATGAGCTTCTGTCTTACGTAAATCATCAAGTATTGTTGGACTGAACTATTCCTCGAGGCTTAACGTGGTTGAGCATCCCTTAGTTTTGATTCTATTGTTGTAGGCCAGTTGATGAAGCTGTGAAGATTATATATAATGTACTTTTAAAGTTGATTTCTACTCTATGATGATACTTACCACATTTTCTATTGTTAGTTTTTTCTCCAAAACTACCTGCAGACAAAGATTATACATTTCTTCAGCTTCTTAGATATGATTGTGTTATTATTGGAGTCAATTTCTAATATAGTCACTCAACTAATAGTGTTATCTCAAAAAGTCACGTTCTGAGAATCAAGAAGGAAAGTGATTTTCTGAGATAATAACTATTAGCTGAGTAACTATCTAAGAGGTCAGCGCGATATTATAGTTTTCTTATAGAAAAAAGCATCAACAATCAAACTGTTCCTTTTAATATTCCATTCCTCCAACCTCAACCCTCTTGTGAAATGAATTTAATAATTTTAAAAAGTATTTTTTTTTATACTATTATTATAGTTTCCCTCATGTACATTTTGCTAATTTATAACAATTCTATCTTGATTGTCATAATTTATTGGTATGATGTTACTTTTCTTATACTTTTCCTTGTCCCGTTCAAAGTCGTCTCGCTCCCTTTCCCTGTCAGATAGCCTACTACTATCACGTTCATGTGACTTTAGTCTTCCTTGATCCTTACTCTTGATAAAATTTATTGTCCTTTATCTGTGACATTTATTTTTATTTCATGTCATTGATTTGTTTTTTCTATTTATACTTTACTTTTTATGGCCGTTGACTGGTGTACACTGTATTTGAAAGTTTTCATCTGAAGTTTTCTTGGTATTGATATACTCACTTTAGGATGTTATTCATTGAGACAATGGTAACTTCCGTGTTCTGTTTGTTAAATTTGGTGTTCTATGACTCACTCTCACTGTTGTTGAGTGACTGAACATTGAATCATAAGCTGACAGTCCGATGATCTGTGTTTATGTTGAAATATCACCGAACATGGGCTAGCCATTAAAAATGTACTTCTGCTGAAGAGAGAGTTGAGAAAGGAGAAATGTAAGTTTGTGAATGGTGGGCAAGAAAATAGTAGTGTGTCCTCTGTGTTGACCTACTTAAAAAAATGAAAAGGTCGGTCTGTTAACTTTACTGTTTTGTGGTGGTTGTTGAAGACTAGCTTCTTGAAGAGCTCTACGAGAGGTGCATTGCATAAGCTGGATATTTGCTGGAAACTAAGTATTCGGTGCAGGAGTAAATAAGAGCAGAAACTAAAAACAAAATTGTAGGAAATTGTTTTGTTGTGTATTTTCATTTTTGTGGTAATACATGTGAAGTGGACGTACCTAGAAGCTGAGGTCGACAATATTCAATACTCGAAAGATTAACAGAAAACAGTTTGCTGTGGAGTGAACTTCAGATCACGGTGCTTCTAAAAGGATCAAACATTCATCAAGACAAAGTGAAATGGACATTTTCTACTCATGTTTAGAGTTTGTAAAAAATATGCTTGTTATACTGCTTGTTCAGACAAACAGTATTTTCTTACTTGATGTTGCTGCATTCTAATTTGGAAAGCAAATTACACGGCTGACTTGTTAATGTAGGATATCATATAATGTGCTATGTCGGAAATGCACTCCTATCAATGTACTGTGAGTGTGAATTATTGACGAGGCATATGACGCGTTAGAGGAAATAACGGAGAAGGATGTTGTCTCTTGGTTAGCTAACTGTCTCAATCGATTTTCAGTTCTAAACAAAAGAAGTTTGATCTTTGTAGTTGTGTTTGTTACTTTTTCCAATTGTAAGATGATGTATGTGGAAAATGGGGTCCCTCTAAATTCTTGTTTTCTTTAACTTTAGCTTTAAAGATCCAATCTTTACTCGAGAAATCACTATAATATGAACAATGAGCTGTCGAAGAAAACTGGTTTACTTATGTAGAACCAACCAAAAAGAATAAATTGCTCTCTGTGGTTTAAAATAATTTTGAAACTATAAAAATAAAAGGCTGAAAGTTTAAATTTTGATTGAAGTGATAAGACATTTACTTTAAAAAAACAAATACTAAAAAAGAAGTATTAATATATTTAAAATCAAGTGGGTCCAATAAGGGTAAAAAGGTAATTGTGCCTTTAAAAAATTTCCGAATAAGGAAAGACGACATTTATTTTGGGACGGACAAAAAAGTAAAGAGCGACACATAATTTGGGTCGGAGGTATTAATAGATTTTTGCATATGCATCCATTTTGGCTTATTGGGTTTCCTTTCAAATTGTTCTTACATTTTAACCATTTTTCATTTTGTGCTTGTAATGTTCTACTTCAAACAGATGTTCACGAAGGGACTGTTCTTAATATTCATAAATGCAAAAGAGCAAGTACAATAAGTCGAATCAGATGCAGAATCAATGATTTGTACAAAATACTTTGCTTGACATTATTGAGTCTAAGAGTTATCACATGAGTACAACACTGATAGGCTTGCAACAAAGTCTCAAAAAGAGGAGCTACGAACAGTTCCATCCAAATTTAGCTAGAACTGTAGAGGTCTAAAACAACTTCATCTACTAATTCTTGGAGAATATGCCTAGCAACTTTAGTGCCACATTCATATTCTTCAATCTCAAAGTCCGTACAATTACCTAAAGAATGGCTCATATCACATTTTATTAGCTCATCTGGGATCAAACCAACAAATTTTGTGCACTCTTCGACCTCATCAATAATATCAGCAATCAGAATCTTTTTGGTCATACTTGATGGTAGTTTGGTATAGGTTCTGTAAACAAAATCAGAGATTGGAGAAAGTTTTTACTCTAGGTACTCTAATAGACAATCAAAGGCGAATCCTTAAAGCTGATTCATCTGTTTTGGGTCATTATAGGCAAGCAACTCACCGAAAGCCATCCACAGAAAACTCGAAAACATTTCATGTTCATTGAGAAGAAAATGGCTCACAGAAAACCCATCCTCTACAGGTAGAGCCTGCTGCTGAGGTGTAGTTCCAAATATGAGTTCAGTATTCAAAATGACCATTTTTGCGTAGCTGAGTTCGCTTCCTTTTAACTGATCAATCTTTATTAGCACTCCAAAAACGTTATAAATCAGTTCTCTGCAACTCTTCCTGGTGGATAATGAGGTCTCACAATCCGAAAGATCTCTATCAGGTTCTGAAAAGAGTGGTTCATCATCAATAAAGTCCACTGATTCAGCAAGCACTTTGTCTTCCGGAAGAAAACAAGCATCAAATTTATTAGAAGCATGGATAAATGAAATCCAAGTTCAGAGTTGTCTTATTTTTTAATTTATGTATTTGAGGGAAAGAAAGGAAGTATGAAAATAGTAAAATGTCAAATCGGGGACCATACTTGAGCTACTATTGGGACTGCTAGAGAGGTAGCTGTCAGTAGAAAAGGCAGCTTCAAGAACACATCCTGAACTATGGTGATCAAGTGAATTCCCAACTAACTCTGCTTCATCTTCCGAAGGAGAAAAATATCTAGTAGGATAAGTGAGAGCACATTTATCTCTAAACCTTCGCAAACCCGGTTCTAAACTCTTTATTTCCGCCATCTCAAAATTCATATCTTCTTTATCAGATCAGCCAGATCGAGCACCAAGTTTGTCTGCCACATTGCTCCATGTTTCAGAAGCTGAAGCCTTTTTGGGCTTACTGCCTGATCCTGCTGGCATCGATTCCAAACCCATGAGCCTAGCAAACAAACTTGGAGCTTTCATTTCGCACTTGCTTTCACAATGTGTATTGGTCATTCCATTAGTCTTTGCATTTGGAAAACCCCCACTGTTCTCATCAACAATCTACATTGTTCATACAAGAACCAAAAACAATAAAAACAAAAACTTTCCTGTCAGGCTAACATCTGAGACAATAGAAGAAAAAGAAAGCTAAATGTGGGAGTATAGTTCAAGAAATGAGTACCAAACGAAGCTTTGGCTGCTTCTCATCCCCTCCAAACTTTTTTAAAGCTTGTTTCAAGCAAGATATAAGAATGCAGCACAAAAAATGAAATAATTTAGCCCTCTAGCTAGAATGACCTTCAAGAAATTAACCATTTTGCTTTAAAAATGAGTGGAATGTAGTAGTAGCTAACCTGGTGAAAGCATTTTCTTTGCAAACAGCTTCTTGGCAAATCTAGGATTCCGATCAAAGAGCTGAAAGAAAATTCCCACACAACCACAAAGCCTTTGAGGTTGTCTCTCAGTAATAGCGGCTAAACTATCATTCATTTCTCTAGCTGAGCTATCATTCATCCTTCAAAATCCTCTCTTAAATTTCTTTACCTTTTCTCCCTCTCTGCTGAATGTGATTCACACACTGTCTTCTAATTAAGATGCTATCAAACGTTATCTTCACATTAATTAGGAAAGAATTAAACAAAACACCCCCACTGGACCCTCTGCCCACCACATCACTCACCCTCCTTGGCCCAAAAAATGAAAATGGGGAAAAAGAACTTACATTTTCGTGCAAGAAACAAAGCAAAAACCAAACAAAATATCAGAAAGAAAGTTGAAAATAGCTATGAAAAGTAAAACCCTGAGCTGTGTTCAATTATAACAAAACATTCACAAGAAACCACAGTCAAACAAAGTAAACCCAGAACAACCCAAATCAATTGCAGCAAGGACAAGACCGAATATTTTTCGAAATCCAAAGTGCCAAAGAACTTCAAAGTACTTTTAAGAGAAAATAGATGGAGTAATAGTGGAGGAGAAGTTTGTCCTCTTAGAGAAAGAGAGTGGTGGGTTTATAAAATGAGAAGGGTCGTCCACAATCCCAAATAATGAAGGAAGAATAATATTTAATGGAGGAAGAATAACATATAATGAATCGATTAAGGGGATTGTTCCCTTAAATGGATGGGGTAAATCAATGCGTTCCACAAATCATACTATAGTTGCCATAAATAAAACAACACACATCCCCTCACACGTTAATTATGGTAAATTTAGATACCTCTTCTTGATTTCATTTAATAAGTAGGAAGGATCTCTTTTTAGTTGTTCAATTCATGGAAATTTCAAATTATAAAATTTGAAATTTCCATGAATAGAAAAAGTAAAAAGAGATCCTTCCTACTTATTAAATGAAGTCAAGACGAGGTATCTAAATTTACCATAATTAAGATGTGAGGGGATGTCTGTCAGCCAAGTAATGCAAGAAAAATAAAAAATCAATTATTGTGATGCTTTTCTCAAATCAAATTGGTACAGGATCATACCCAAACAGTCAAAACGTGCACATATTAGCCTTATTAAACATTTACGAAAAAAATCCTCGAATCGTCACATACATGCTTTTCCCATACAAAATTAAATTAAGCAGAAACTAACTAGACTGATATTACTGAGGCTCTTCCCATTAATACTTGTGGGAAATCAATTAAAGTGAAAGAATATATCAATCATACACAAATTTCCATTTCAAATTATATGCCAATTAAAGGAAATATAAAATCACACAAAATTCAGTCAAATCCAATAAAGGAAAGATCGGTTAAGCAAATCAGTCATACAAATTATTTATTTACCAAAGAAAAGAAGAACTACCATATAGTGATCACATAATCAAGGCAAACGATAATTAATAGTATTTAATTTTTTAGAAGAAAATTGACACAAGACTCAATCAAAAGTAATTACTTACCATAAACCATTGTTAAAGTAATCAGCCACATCTCTCAATTAAAGATAGTAGATAAATCCATCAACTGTAAATTCTCAATTAGGCACAGTCAAGAATTTTAAAACCCGTCACAAAGGAAAATAATCATTCATTTGACACGATAGTAGTACCACAACTACAATAAGGCTATTAAAAAATCATAAAACATGCCAAAAAAAAATAGTAAATATTATCAAGAAACAATCTACAGTGATTAGTAATGAGGATCTTGTCAGAAAGTTAAAACCAAGTCACAAAAGAAGTTGGGATTTTCTTACCCATATTGACTAAAAGGCATAAAAAATGTGAAATTGCAAGAAGTTAGGCGTGTTAGCACATACCAGAGAGAGACAAACAAATTGACTCACCATTCAAGTTAAGCGTCAGGAAATTTCAATCAAGCAAGACATGCAAATAGGGTCGAATAAAAATCACAGACTTCAAATCAACACATTTATTCAGCAAAAATCAAATGTGGCCACACTTGATTCGAAGAATCTTTCTATGAGAGACACAGATGAAGAAATAGTACTAAAGTTCACACACATATTTCGAACACGGGATCAAACCTGAAGATGAATTCTCTAAGAATCTGTCATTTTTTATGAGGAAGGGTTGCATGGTTGGAACGCCGAAGGGGTTTGCCGGAGGTATCGCTGTTGGGGAGGAGTCGAGGTTGTGTCGCAGCTGTTGGACGTTCGCCAGAGGGGAGAAAGAAGGCGACTGGAGGGAGGAGGATGGAGCGGCGGCGTGGAGGCTTGGCTGGCCGTCTCCGTCGATGGCGGCTCCACTGGTGGAACTGTTCTCCGGTGGAGGACGAGAAGAGAGGGGGTTGTCCATCGGAGCAGCGGATGGACTCGCCTGGGGTAGGAGCTGGCGGCGCGTATGGAGGAGAAGGAAGAGGCGACGGCGAAGGCTGTTCACCGGAGATGGCAGCCACGCGACGAGGAATCGGAGTGGAGGGGGTGGTTTTGGTGGTCGATTGGCGACGGAAAGATCGGAGGAGAGGGGGGGAGATCGAGATTTGGAGGTGTTTATAGAGAGATAGAAGAGAGAGGTGGAGAGATAGAGGTGGAAGTTGGGGAATAAAATTAGAGTTAGGGTTAGTAGGTTTTAAATAGGGAAAGAGAGATCTTTTGATCTCAACCATTGGATTGGTTTTTGATCGACGGCTCAGATTTAATGTCATAGGGGAATTAAAATGTGGCTAGGATGAAAAATAATGGCTTAAATTGTAAGAAATTGGGTTAAGATTGTAATGGATTGGGTAAAAATAGGCTATAATTGTAAGAAATTAAACAAAATTGGATTAAAAGGTAAATAAAATCATGCAAGGTAATTTTGATTAGGCTGTTATTTAAATTAAAGTAGGAATAATAATAATATATGATAAAAGTAATTAAATAATAAATAAAAACATTAAATAATAAATAATAAAAAAATAATAAAAGATAAATAATACTTTCTTATCACATAATAAAGGGTTGCCTAAACGGAAGGAAGGAGAAAAGGAACAGGGAGTCATACTGTCACATTTATATGAATTTTTATTTTTAAATGAGGAAGTCTATTTTGAGAACAATTAATTGAATGTTAATGAGTTTATGCAGACCGAATATATTTGGATAGCATGGGGATGTCAATTGTTCAGGGGAACTAAATGAAAATAGTTGAAATCAAAGTCGCGATTACGAGTTACCTTGGTTTATGCAAAAGGGTGTGGTAAAGTTTCACTAATAAAGACGGCACCCTCAGCTATTATGCAAAGAGCAGTAGCTATGCTCCATAAAGACAACATATTGGGAATGGTAACATTTTGTCAGGATGCTCTAAGCTAATGGTGTCTATTATAATTCTTCTCTCGTGATGAATAAGATTGGTAATCACGATCCCGAGAAGAGTCATGTTTTGGTTTCTCCGAGTGACCTTTGTCTATTGAACGATTACTCCTTTCCTTATACTTTTCGTTGTCCCGTTCAAAGTCGTCTCGCTCCCTTTCCCTGTAAGATATCCTACCACTATCACGTTCATGAAATTTTAGTCTTCTTTGATCCTTACTCTTGATAAAATTTATTGTCCTTTATCTGTGACATTTATTTTTCTTTCATGTCAAGTATTTGTTTTTTCTATTTATACTTTACTGTTTATGGCCATTGACTGGTGTACACTGTATTTGAAAGTTTGCATCTGAAGTTTTCTTGGTATTGATATCCTCACTTTAGGATGTTATTCATTGAGACAATGGTAACTTCCGTGTTATGTTTGTTAAATTTGGTGTTCTGTGACTCACTCTCACTGTTGTCGAGTGACTGAACCTTTAATCATAAGCTGATAGTCTGATGATCTGTGTTTATGTTGAAATATCACAGAACATAGGCTATCCATTAAAGATCTACTTCTGGTGAAGAGAGAGTTGAGAAAGGAGAAACGTAAAGTTGTGAATGGTGGGAAAGCAAATAGGAGTGTGTCATCTGTGTTGACCTACTTAAAAAAATGAAAAGGTCGGGCTGTTAAGTTTACTGTTTTGTGGTGGTTGTTGAAGACTAGATTCTTGAAGAGTTCTACGAGAGGTGCATTGCATCAACTTGATATTTGCTGGAAACTAAGTATTCGGTGCGGGAGTAAATAAGTGCAGAAACTAAAAACAAAATTGTAGGAAATTATGTTGTTGTGTATTTTCATTTTTGTGGTAATACATGTGAAGTGAAAGTATGTTGAAGCTGAGGTCGACAATATTCAATACTCGAAAGATTAACAAAAAAGAGTTTGTTGTGGAGTGAACTTCAGATAACGGTGCTTCTAAAAGGATCAAACATTCATCAAGACAAAGTGAAATGGAAATTTTCTACTCATCTTTAGAATTTTTAAAAAATATGCTTGTTATACTGCTTGTTCAGACATACAGTATTTTCTTACTTGATGTTGCTGCATTCGAATTTGGAAAGTAAATTACACGGCTGACTTGTTAATGTAGGATATCATATCATGTGCTATGTCGGAAATGCACTCCTATCAATGTACTGTGAGTGTGCAGTATTGACGAGGCATATGACGCGTTAGAGGAAATAGCGGAGAAAGATGTTGTCTCTTGGGTAGCTCACTGTCTCAATCAATTTTCAGTTCTAAACAAAAGAAGTTTTATCTTTGTAGTTGTGTTTGTTACTTTTTCCTATTGTAAGATGATATATGTGGAAAATGGGTCCCATTAAATTCTTGTTTTCTTTAACTTTAGCATTAAAGATCCAATTTTTACTCGAGAAATCACAGTAATATGAACAATGAGTTGTCGAAGAAAACTGGTTTACTTATGTAGAACCAACCCAAAAGAATAAATTGCTCTCTGTGGTTTAAAATAATTTTGATACTGTAAAAATAAAAGGGTGAAAGTTTAAATTTTGATTGAAGTGATAAGACTTTTAATTTAAAAAAAAAATACTAAAAGAGAAGTATTAATGTATTTAAAATCAATTAGGTCCAATAAGGGTAAAAAGGTAATTGTGCCTTTAAAAAAATTCCAAATAAGGAAAGACGACATTTATTTTGGGATTGACAAAAAAGGAAATGGCGACACATAATTTTGGTCGGAGGTAGTAATAGATTTTTGCATATGCATCCATTTAGGCTTATTGGATTTCCTTTCAAATTGTTCTTATATTTCAACCATTTTTCATTTTGTTCTTGTAAAGTTCTACTTCAAACAGATGTTCCCGAATGGATTGTTCTTAATATTCATAAATGCAAAAGTGCATGTACAATAAGTCGAATTAGATGCAGAATCAATGATTTGTACAAAATACTTTGATGACATTATTGAGTCTAAGAGTTATCACATGAGAACAACACTGATAGTCTTGCAACAAAGTCTCAAAAAAGAGGAGCTACTAATAGTTCCATCCAAATTTAGCTAGAACTGTAGAGGTCTAAAACAACTTTATCTACTAATTCTTTGAGAATATGCCTAGCAACTTCAGTGCCACATTCATATTTTTCAATCTCGAAGTCCGTACAATTACCCAAAGAATGGCTCATATCCCATTCTATTAGCTTGTCTGGGATCAAACCAACAAATTTAGTCCACTCTTTAACCTCATTAATAATATCAGCAATCAGAATCTCTTTGGTCATACTTGATGGTAATTTGGTACAGGTTCTGAAACCAGAATCAGAGATTGGAGAAAATTTTGAGTCTAGGTAATCTAATAGACAATCAAAGGTGAATCCTTTAAGATGATTCATCTATTTTGGGTCATTACAGCCAAGCAACTCACCTAAATCCATCCACAGAAAACTCAAAAACATTTCATGTTCATTGAGGAGAAAATGTCTAACAGAGAACCCATCCTCTACAGGTAGAGCCTGTTGTTGAGGTATAGTTCTAAATATGAGTTCAGTATTCAAAATGACCTATTTTGCGTAGCTGAGTTCGGTTCCTTTTAACTGATCAATCTTGCTTAGCACTCCAGAAACGCTATAAATCAGTTCTCTGCAACTCCTCTTGGTGGATAATGAGGTCTCACAATCCGAAAGATCTCTATCAGCTTCTGTAAAGAGTGGTTCATCATCAATAGAGTCCACTGATTCAGCAAACACTTTTTCCTCTGGAAGAAAACAAGCATCATATTTATTAGAAGCATGGTTGCATGAAATCCAAGTTCAGAGTTGTCTTATTTTTTAATTTATGTATTTGAGGGAAAGAAAGGAAGTATGCAAATAGTATAATGTCGAATCAGGGACCATACTTGAGCTACTATTGGGACTGCTGGAGAGGTAGCTGTCAGTTGAAAAGGCATCTTCAAGAACACATCCTGAACTATGGTGATCAAGTGAATTCCCAACTAAATCTGCTTCATCTTCCAAAGGAGAAAAATATGTAGTAGGATAAGTAGGAGCACATTGATCTCTAAAGCTTCGCAAACCCGGTTCTAAACTCTTTATTTCGGCCATCTCAAAATCCATATCTTCTTTATCAGATCCACTAGGTCGAGCACCAAGTTTTTCAGCCACATTGGCCCAAGTTTCAGAAGCTGAAGCCTTTTGGGGCTTACTGCCTTATCCTGCTGGCATCGATTCCAAACCTATCAGCCTAGCAACCAAACTTGGAGCTTTCATTTCGCTCTTGCTTTCATAATGTTTATTGGTCATTCCATTATTCTTTGCATTTGGAAAACCCCCATTGTTCTCATCAGCAATCCACATTGTTCATACAAGAACCAAAAACAATAAAAACAAAAACATTTTTGTCAGGCTAACAACTGAGACAATAGAAGAAAAAGAAAGCTAAATGTGGGAGTAAAGTTCAAGAAATGAGTACCAAACGAAGCTTTGGCTTCTTATCATCCCCTCCAAACTTTTTTGTAGCTTGTTTCAAGCAAGCTATAAGAATGCAGCACAAAAAAAGAAATAATTTAGCCCTCTATCTAGAAGTACCTTCAAGAAATTAACCATTCTTTTTTAAAAATAAGTGGAATGTAGTAGTAGCTAACCTGGTGAAAACAGTTTCTTTAGAAACAACTTCTTGGCAAATCTACGGTTCCGATCAAAGAGATGAAAGAAAATGTCCACACAACCACAAGGCCTTTGAGGTTGTCTCTCAGTAATAGCGGCTAAACTATCATTCATTTCTCTAGCTGAGCTATCATTCATCCTTCAAAATCCTCTATTAAATTTCTTTACCTTTTCTCCCACACTGCTGAATGAGATTTATACACTTTGTCTTCCCAATAAGATTCCATCAGACATTATCTTCACATTAATTTGGAAAGAATTAAACAAAAGACCCCCACTGGCCCCTCAGCCCACCACATCACTCACCCTCTTTGGCCCAAAAAAAGAAAATGGGGAAAAAGAACTTACATTTTCATGCAAGAAACAAAGCGAAAACCCAACAAAATATAAGAAAGAAAGTAGAAAATAGCTATGAAAAGTAAAACCCTGAGCTGTGTTCAATTATGACAAAACTTTCACAAGAAACCACAGTCAAACAAAGTAAACACAGAACAAGAAAATACAAACGGCAATACCCAGAATGTCTTCAACTTACACCAAATGTGCTACTGTTCAAGAAAATAGCTAGAACTGGTTATAGTACCCTCTAGTAAGCTATTCTTTTCTTTTTTTAATCTTCTTAATGACAGTGAAAAAAGAAAAATCATAATTATTTTAAATTAGTTCCTATAGACATGTTTTCTATGTTTTGCTATCACAAATGCTACAGAATAAGAAAAGAATGCGTCGATAGATACAAACCGATTAGGCACCAAACAATAATAATAGAACCCAAAACAATTGCAGCAAGGACAAGACCGAATGTGTTTCGAAATCCAAAGTGTCAAAGAACTTCAAAGTACTTTTAAGAGAGAATAAAGAGAGTAATAGCGGAGGAGAAGTTTGTCCTCTTAGAGAAAGAGAATGGTGAGTTTATATAGTGAGGAGGGCCGTCCACAATCCCAAATAATGAAGAAAGAATAATATTTAATGGAGGAAGAATAACATATAATGAATCAATTAAGGGGATTGTTCCCTTAAATGGATGGGGGTAAATCAATCCGTTCCACCAATCATACTATAGTTGCCATAAATAAATAAACAGACATCCCCTCACATGTTAATTATGGTAAATTTAGACGAGGGGATGTCTGTCAACCAAGTATGGAAAGAAAAATAAAAAATCAATTACTGAGATGCTTTTCACAAATCAAATAGGTACAGGATCATACCCAAACAGTCAAAACGTGCACATATTAGCCTTATTAAATATTTATGAAAAAATCCTTGAATCGTTACATACATGCTCTTCCCATACAAAATTAAATTAAGCAGAAACTAACCAGACTTATATTACAGAGGCTCTTCCCATTAATACTTGTGGTAAATCAATTAAAGTGAAAGAATATATCAATCATACACAAATTTCCCTTTCAAATTATATGCTAATTAAGGGAAATATAAAATCACACAAAATTCAGTCAAATCCAATAAAGGAAAGATCGATTAAGCAAATCAGTCATACAAATTATTTATTTACCAAAGAAAAGAAGAACTACCATATAGTGAACAGATAATCAAGGCAAACGATAATTAATAGTATTTAATTTTTTAGAAGAAAAAGTAATTACTTACCATAAACCATTGTTAAAGTAATCAGCCACGTCTCTCAATTAAAGACAGTATATAAATCAATCAACTGTAAATTCTCAATTAGGCACAGTCAAGAATTTTAAAACTCGTCACAAAGGAAAATAATCATTCATTTAACACGATAGTAGTACCACAATTACAATAAGGCGATTACAAAATTGTAAAACATGCCAAAAAAAATAGTCAATATTAGCAAGCAACAATCTACAGTGATTAGTAATGAGCACCTTGTCAGAAAGTTAAAACCAAGTCACAAAAAAAGTTGGGATT
This sequence comes from Capsicum pubescens, assembly GCA_030864215.1. Taxonomy (NCBI): domain Eukaryota; kingdom Viridiplantae; phylum Streptophyta; class Magnoliopsida; order Solanales; family Solanaceae; genus Capsicum; species Capsicum pubescens. The sequence goes on from CM061546.1 coordinate 41,549,284, forward strand.
TTCTTACCCATATTGACTAAGAGGCATAAAAAATGTGAAGTTGCAAGAAGTTAGGCGTGTTTGCACATACCAGAGAGAGACGAACAAATTGACTCACCATTCAAGTTAAGGGTCACGAAATTTCAATAAAGCAGGACATGCAAATAGGGTCGAAAAAAAATCCCAGACTTAAAATCAACATATTTATTCAGCAAAAATCAAACGTGACCACACTCTATTCGAAGAATCTTTCTATGAAAGACACAGATGAAGAAATAGTACTAAAGTTCACACACATATTTCAAACACAGGATCAAACCTGAAGATGAATTCTCTCAGAATCCATCATTTTAGATGAGGAAGGGTTGCATGGTTGGCACACCGAAGGGGTTTTGCCGGAGGTATCGCTGTGGGGGAGGAGTCGAGGTTGTATCGCGGCTGTTGGATGTTCGTCAGAGGGGAGAAAGAAGACGACTGGAGGACGGAGGATGGAGCGGCGGCGTGGAGGCTTGGCTGGCCGTCTCCGTCGAAGGCGGCGCCACTGGTGGCACTGTTCGCTGATGGAGGACAAAAAGGGACGGGGATGGCCATCGGAGCAGCAGATGGACTCGCCTGAGGTAGGAGCTGGAGGCGCGTATAGAGGAGAAGGAAGAGGCGACGACGAAGGTTGTTCGCCAGAGATGGCATCCTGGCGACGAGGACTCAGAGCGGAGGGGGTGGTTTTTGTGGTTGATTGGCAATGGAGTGATCGGAGGAGAGGGGGAGAGAACGAGATTTGGAGGTGTTTATAGAGAGAGAGATAAGAGAGAGGTGGAGAGATAGAGGTGGAAGTTGGGGAAAAAAATTAGAGTTAGGGTTTGTAGGTTTTAAATAGGGAAAGAGAGATCTTTTGATCTCAATCGTTGGATTGGTTTTTGATCGACGACTGAGATTTAATGTCATGGGGGAATTAAAATGTGGCTAGGATGGAAAATAATGGCTTAAATTGTTAGAAATTGGGTTAAGATTGTAATGGATTGGGTAAAAATAGGCTATAATTATAAGAAATTAAATAAAATTGGATTAAAAGGTAAATAAAATCATGCAAGGTAATTTTGATTAGGTTGTTATTTAAATTAAAGTAGGAATAATAATAATATATGATAATAGTAATTAAATAATAAATAACAACATTAAATAATAAATAATAATAAAAAATAATAAAAGATAAATAATACTTTCTTATCACATAATAGAGGGCTACGTAAATGGAAGGAAGGAGAAAAGGGAAGAGGGAGTCATACCATCACATTTGTATGTATTTTTATTTTTAAACGAGAAAGTCTATTTCGAAAATAATTAATTGAATGTTAAAGAGTTTGTGCAGACCGAATATATTTGGACAACATGGGGATGTCAATTGTTCAGGGGAACTAAATGAAAATAGTTGAAATCAATGTTGCGATTATGAGAGACCTTGGTTTATGCAAAAGGGTGTGGTACAGTTTCACTAATAAAGGCGGCACCCTCAGCTATTATGCAAAGAGCAGTAGGTACGCTCTATAAATACAACATATTGGGCATGGTAATATTTTGTCAGGCTGCTCTAAGCTAATGGTGTCTATTACAATTCTTCTCATGTGATGAATAAGATTGGTAATCACAATGCTGAGAAGAGTCATGTTTTGGTTTCTCCGAGGGACCTTTTTCTACTGAACGATGACTCCTTTCCTTATACTTTTCCTTGTCCCGTTCAAAGTCGTCTCGCTCTCTTTCCCTGTTTGATATCCTACCACTATCACGTTTATGAGACTTTAGTCTTCCTTGATCCTTACACTTGATAAAATTTATTGTCCTTTATATGTCATATTTATTTTTCTTTCATGTCATTGATTTGTTTTTTCTATTTAAACTTTACTGTTTATGGTCGTTGACTGGTATACACTGTAATTGAAAGTTTGTATCTGAAGTTTTCTTGGTGTTGATATCCTCACTTTAGGATGTTATTCATTGAGACAATGGTAACTTCCGTGTTATGTTTGTTAAATTTGGTGTTCTGTGACTCACTTTCACTGTTGTCGAGTGACTGAACATTTAATCATAAGATCAAAGTCTGATGATCTGTGTTTATGTTGAAATATCACAGAACATGGGCTATCCATTAAAGATGTATTTCTGGTGAAGAGAGAGTTGAGAAAGAAGAAACGTAAGGTTATGAATGGTGGTAAAGCCAATAGGAGTGTGTCACCTGTGTTTACCTACTTAAAAAAATGAAAAGGTCGGGCTGTTAACTTTACTGTTTTGTGGTGGTTGTTGAAGACTAGCTTCTTGAAGAGCTCTATAAGAGGTGCATTGCATCAACTTGATATTTGCTTGAAACTAAGTATTCGGTGCGGGAGTAAATAAGTGCAGAAACAAAAAACAAAATTGTAGGAAATTGTTTTGTTGTGTATTTTCATTTTTGTGGTAATACATGTGAAGTGGAAGTACGTTGAAGCAGAGGTCGACAATATTCAATACTCGAAAGATTAACAGAAAACAGTTTGCTGTGGAGTGAACTTCAGATCACAGTGCTTCAAAAAGGATCAAACATTCATCAAGACAAAGTGAAATGGACATTTTCTACTCATGTTTAGAGTTTGTAAAAAATATGCTTGTTATACTACTTGTTAAGACATACAGTATTTTCTTACTTGATGTTGCTGCTTTCGAACTTGGAAAGCAAATTACACGAATGACTTGTTAATGTAGGATATCATATCATGTGCTATGTCGGAAATGCACTCCTATCAATGTACTGTGAGTGTGAAGTATTGACGAGGCATATGACGCGTTAGAGGAAATAGCGGAGAAGGACGTTGTCTCTTGGGTAGCTCATTGTCTCAATTAATTTTCAGTTCTAAACAAAAGAAGTTTGATCTTTGTAGTTGTGGTTGTTACTTTTTCCAATTGTAAGATGATATATGTGGAAAATGGGGTCCCTCTATATTCTTGCTTTCTTTAACTTTAGCTTTAAAGATCCAATTTTTACTCGAGAAATCACAGTAATATGAACAATGAGTTGTTGAAGAAAACTGGTTTACTTATGTAGAACCAACCCAAAAGAATAAATTGCTCTCTATGGTTTAAAATAATTTTTATACTGTAAAAATAAAAGGCTGAAAGTTTAAATTTTGATTGAAGTGATAAGACTTTTACCTAAAAAAAAAATACTTAAAAAGAAGTATTAATATATTTAAAATAACGTGGGTCCAATAAGGGTAAAAAGGTAATTGTGCCTTTAAAAAATTTCCAAATAAGGAAAGACGACATTTATTTTGGGACGGATGAAAAAGGAAATGGCGACACATAATTTGGGACGGAGGGAGTAGTATTTTTATTTGGTTTGAAGGATATCATATGCCTCAGCAGAGAAGTAAAGTTCTGCTCTCCTCTCTTTCTCTTACGTATCTAGTTCTATAGCTTAACCCTTAATTAAAAAGTATTAATACTATGTAATATTTATGTCTATTAACATTCTAAAATTAAACTAGAAAATATTATTTTTTTAAAGTGGGCTGGCCCGTGAGGCCCGCAACCTACAGAGTAATAGTATGGGCTTGATATTTTTTGGCTCATCATTTTGATAGGCTAGCCCTACCTGACCCATCAAACTCAAAGCTCGTGTGGGCTAACTCGGATGGGTTGAGCCAACCCGTATTCACATATCTACAAAAAAAAACTCTACATTATTGATACTCAAAGGAGACTTTGGAATCTTGAAGAATGCACGGATGTATGAATGTGAAATTCATCAAGATGATCTACATTATGCATATTATACTAGACAAGGAGCCCAAATATAGGGACAAAACAAGAACAAATTCCATGAAAATGTGCACCAAGATCATAAATAACTTACACACTAGGATTATCTAGGCTCTAGGGTACCCCCTACCCCCACCCCCACGCAAAACTTTCATCGTCACCCTGTAAGAAGAGGCCAACTTATCGAAAGATGGACATTGCTTCAGTTCATAAAACCTTTCGATAGGTGCTTGTTAGATCTTATTAAGATTTTCTGCTACGACGATAGGATTTGCTTTTGCTATTACATTCTGACCAACATTCCTATAATCAAACGGGCAGTTGTGTTTGTCTGAATAACGATGAACTGCGCAGAAAAGATCACCACATTTGCAACTGAACCCCGTTAATCCCACACGCTTACGACAAGCTGTGCACTTTTTCAGACCCTCTTTTGACTACACTTGTGAAATCTGAGAGGCTAAATCTGTAGATGCAACCGCGGCACCTGCAAGAGAAAGTTCTGATTCATCGCTAGTTGAGCTTCTGTGTATGACGTCTTGTCTGGATGCAGCTGCAAGCTTTGCATGTTCCTGCTTCAGTAGTATCCTGTCCTTTTGACACTTAAAACACATATTCATCGTAGCTGCACTACCAAAAAAAACCACAGTCGTTGATGCAGAGGACGGGGTCTTCTGGAGCTTGGCAACCTGTCTCTTTAGATGACTCCATTTCTGCAGTTAACAAGTCAAGTTCAACACCACAAGTTCGTTAAGTACATCACGAAACAACAAAGGGACAAACAAAAACTTCAACCAAGGAACATCGCGATTATGAAATATAAAGCAATTCAGAATAATACATACATTCAATATCACGTACTTGCTAGATTTTTGTTACTGGAACCATTTGACATGCTTAACATTTTAAACAATTAGCCACAACTAGTGTAGAATTGTCAAAATGAGAGCCTTTCACTGTTAACATGCTAAGGAAACTTTAATTCGATCACTAAAATGACAAATTAAAATACAACATGGAGGCTACTAGTAGAAAAAACTGCAGCTCTTTCCTACACCTCACAAGAAGATTTTTAGAAAAACAAGCTTAAAAGCCAAAACTGATGTTGCTAAACTAGATAAGATTGCACCACTTACCAGAAATCTTGATCACATAACTGAAACATGGGAGGCATGTTAGTTGAGAAACTTCTAATTAGTCTTTAACCGGTCATGTTACCTAGACAAATTTGCAGTTACTTGGACTCAACATTGTTATCACTTTTTAGCATATACCAATATTCGAGTACATCCTGCATGTGAGTTGCGAGATTCAACAACCGAAGATAAGGTACTGCCTATCTCAATTTATACTAGAGGCATGCTAAAATGAGACCCTCTCATCTCAACTCTAGCTTCCTCAGCTCATTACCCCTTTATTAGAGACCAAAGCATAGTATTTACTCTAATAGACTTGCGAAGGTGAACCTCTCGGCTCAACTGCTGATTATCAAGATTCAAGAGGTAACATTGTTTTTTTGGCTTGATGAGTTCTCTTGTTAACCAGTTACGATCACATATTCTCTATAGGAATGATGAAACCAGTTCAACTATCATGCACAGTCACCAAAACCCAAGCAGATTGTAAAAGACAGAAAAAATGGATTAGCTCTTGAGATAGATCACAGCTATCTGATCACTTTCTAGCTGTTGTTATCTACTCTGGTTGGCATGTATTCTAATAATGGTTTCCTTGTAAGCGACGAACAGAAAAATGTCTTAACTATTGCTTACTACTACTCAGTCTGGTGAACTATTCATTTTCTTGAATTAGTAAGTGGTGTTATCCATAAGATAAAAATAACCAATAACCATATTTTGGCTAACCTAGCCTCCTCCGTCCCTTGGACCAACAAGGGGCCATTGAGTGTCATATACACCCTCATGTCCGGACCGGCATGTGGGGGGAGTACTCTAGCATCTTCAATAGCCAACAGTTACCTCTTGCAAACTCAAAGAACCCGAAAAACCAATTCATCTAACAAAGAACTAGCTTAGTACTTATCTAGAACCTAAAACTTAGCTAACCATAATTCAGCAGATAAGAAAGAAATTAAAGGTATAACCAAATTTGCACAACAAAGTTTAAGGATGTTCTTGTGACTACATCACATCACAAGAGAAATCAGTCCACTAAATCTCACAAAAGCTTGTTGCTCGGACTCCTCAAAAATGCCCCAGGGTGCATGTCGGATCCTCCAAAAATAGTGCAAATTCATATTATCTGACACAGGTATAACAAAATTTTAAAGATTCCTAGCAGCATAGCACAGAAGTACAAAATTCAACAACGACAATATTAAAGAAAAAGAGATCTTGGCATTTTATATTGGGGTAGACTAGAGCTATAGCTTTTCCTAACGTTTCAGTAGAACTCAATAGGCTCAGCTCAAACTCTGTATTCGTGTTTAATATATATAAACAATTAATAGAAAACCCACTAAGCTGCATTTTTTTTTTACCTTTAATGTATAAAAACTAAACTTCCTTTCATCAATTAAAAAAATACCACAACCCTTATAATTAAACACCATAACATGCAAATACACAAAGATTATATTATTTTTCCAAAATCAAATAAATTACAAAAAAATTGAACAATTAGAGAAAAAAGAACCTATGTTTGAACTTTGACATGCAAATAAACATAGATAATTATAGACCTCGATGAAAAAAGAAAAGAAAAGAAAACAAAACAAAACAGTTGAATTTATTAGAAAATTATCAAAACAAAATATTAATAAGAAAATTAGACAAGACCATAGGAATTTATTAGTCATGAATGTACAAATAACATACCTTAATAGAAGAATTGGAGAAATTGAAAGGTTAATTTTTATTTTGTTTTTTTTTGTTTTTTTTTGGTCCAAGAATTTTAAGATGATTAAGGAAGAGCTCCAGAAGGAAAGAAAATGAAAATGATACTACTTTCCTTTTTTAGGTGTTTCAAAAATCAAAACAGACAAACCTCTTTCTAAATTTAGAAATACTTAATTAAAATTTTAATTTGATGTTCATAGATCTTATATCTATCTCAAAGGTAGAAATATTATTTCAATATATGAAGGTTCAAGAAAAAGAGGTACTAATAGGTAAAAAAATAATGCATAGTGATAAAAATACATATAGTAACAGAATATATAGTAACATTAATAAGATAACATGATTGTTGAAATACAAGATACAAATAATATCAGAAATTGAAGGACCAAAAACTACATAAGTAATAATGTAACTACCAATGTAGACATTAAACAAGACACACACAGCTATCAGTACACACACTGCTATCAGTTAGGTTCAACATTTATTCTTTTAACATAATTTTATGGCACTTGATTGTTATTTTTTTATGTTACGTTTATTTTGTTCACGCTCCAAATTCTATAAATTCTAGGCCTCGTTTGGCCATGAAAATTATAATTTTCTGGAGTTGAAGTTGAAGTTGTGTATGTTTGACCATGAATACAAATTGGAGTTGTTTTTGAAATTTTTGTGAGAGAAGTAAAAGTTTACTTGTTTTCACTTTTTCAAATAAAATTCTAAATTGTATTTGGAATTCCCATGGTGTTGAAGAATCTCACATTGAATTTAGTAAAGGAATATATAATCTCTTTACATGACAAACTTACGACGTATCACCACAATTTAGTACATATTCTTATAATATTCTGGTGAATGAACTTTTTTTAATCCGTTATCCACGTTGAGACTCCAACTAGCCAGATTCGCGTTATATAAGGTCTATTTAAAGGAAATAACTCCCTAACATAATTCTTTATATCCAGAATGCTAATTCGAGACCATTAAAGATGGAGGAACTCTTATTCATCCCTCCAAAATACTTGTTATTCAATGAATGAACTTGCCATAAATCTCTAATATTATAAATATCCTTGTGTAACATCTCAAACCCATGTTACACCATACTAGTACTTTACCTTGTATTGATAACAAGACAACAAGTTTGAAGCAACATGGGCAAACATAAGTTCTGATGGGCTATGTAGGATGCATTGATTGATTTAATTTGTGTCTATTATAAGCAATCCAACCCATATGTTCATAGGTTACATATTGTTTTTCTTTTTCACTCTTCATCAATAAAAATGGCATATTATTAGCATAAGTTTTTGGACCTCTTATTTAGTTGGCACAAGATTCCATCTCTATTTATGGAAAATTTGGACCCACATTAAGGCCCGTTTGGTCATGAAAATTATAATTTTTCAAAATTGGAGTTGGAGTTGAAGTTGAAGTAGGTGTTGTATTTGACCATGGATATAAATTAAGAGAAAATACATAAAGTACCCCCTGATCTTGTCTGACTTTTTCAAAAAAGACACCTAAACTATACTTTCGACCTATTACCCCACGGAATATTACTAAAATCATTGTAAATACACCATTTTGACGAAAATTTCAGCATTCCTCTTTTTTTAAAAAGCACGTGTTTGACACTTTCTCCTTCTTCTTCCAGTTCACTAGTCTTTCATATTCTCTTTCATTACTTCTTCCATTGTTGTTGATCTTAAATTGAATTATTTGCTAAAGTACGCCTCAATTGTTCTCCCTATTAAATTGAATTCCAAAAAAGAAAGATTTCATTCAATTGAGGAATGCGGAGAACAACTTTTTGGAGATGGAAAGGATGTGATTCCACCGATAACAAATTGGTATATTGATTATTATTTCAATTGTGGAATTGAAAACAATTTTACTTATCCTTTTACCTACATTAGCATATTTTCCAACAAAAATTTAATTTTTCATATTGGGTTTATCATCGAAAAATACCTTCTCGACGGAAAAAATGGTGGCTACCATATCATATCTTTTTTTACCCTTTTTAAAACTCTTTATCATTTTTCAATTCAAGATGAACATAAGGATAATGTTGCAGACCGTTGGTGGATTTCAAATTGTGTAAAGCTCTTAGGAAAAGCATAAACCTCACAATAGGAATAGACAATACAATCCCAAGCACAATTGTGCTCTCCTTCCGATTTCTGTGTGTGTAGTGTCGGCGTGTGAGTGTGTGTTTTTCACTGAGTTGTTGTGTGTGCGTGAATGGAGTATTGTGTGAAGTTGTGAGAGTGTGTGAATGGAGTATTGGAAAGATGAGGAAGACATCAATGGAGAAGACGGTATTTTTAAATTTTTGGATAAATAATTTATATGTTGCAAATTTTTATTGGCACTTTAAGTCAAATTTTAACCATTCACGCGCCTGGTGTGCGTGTCTACACGCATAGGAAAAATTAAGTCAAAATGGTGTATTTACAACGGATTAAGTAAGAATAGTGGAGTAATAGGTTGAAAGTAAAATTTAGGTGTCTTTTTTAAAAAGTCAGACAAGATCGGGGGTACTTTATGTATTTTCTCATAAATTAAAGTTGCTTTTGAAATATTGTGAGAGAAGTAAAGTTACAAATACAATATTACAGAATTGTATTTCAGAATTTTTGAGAAAATATAAATAATTTTCTTAGCCAAACGACTACAAATTGTTGAGATGCCAAAAAGAACTCAACTTCCTTCATTTTTAAATAAGTGGTTTTTATTTTAGGCCTTCGTTAAGAAACTACTCACTTCTAGAAAGTAAAAATTATTTTACTAATTTGTCTTTAATAAATATATTGAAAAGAATATAACTTTTTAGTAGTTTTGGAGTTTTGCAAAGAAAAAAAATTATTTATAGGAAAGGTAAATTGAAAAAACATCATCAATGATTTCTTGATTATCTAAAATATTATTTATTTAAGTACATAATAAAAGAACTAAACAATCAATATTTTAGTAATGGAGGGAGGACATTATATTATTGATACTCAAAGGAGACTTTGAAAATTGCAAGAATATGCTTTGGATTTGAATGAAAAAACAAAAACAAGTTGGTAATAAGTAGGGACAATCCATTATCATACTCCCTCCATTTCAAACTGAGATGACACATTGATTAAAAAAAACAATTAATAATATGGATAGTTTACCATAATACTCCAATTAAATGATGTTTACATTTTAATTTGAAAAAAAATTAATTAATGCAAAGGGTAAAACATGATAAAAAAATTGTCTCTTCTTGATTAATGAAAAAAGATAACTAAAATGGAACATCAAATTAGAAAATTTAGAACGGAGGGAGTATATCTTTTCGATTGTATTATATGACTCTCTATTCAAGATGCCTAACCAATTACACAAAATTGGTATAAACTTAAATTCAAAAATTAATAAGTGAGGTGAAAATTGTTCAAAACTTTAATATGCGAAGGAGACCAACTAGTATTTTATAGTACATAATTAATGCAGAAATCAGACACCTGATAATACAGGCAAAGTCAGGATTTCTGCTGAAGGAGTTGAAAATCTGGAAAAAAAACTCACCGAAGGAGGTTTAACATCTGTAATATATACATAAAAATTATTTTAATCATATATTAATAAAATATCTTATTACTAGTTTGTCTTCGCCTCTGCCTGATAATTGAAGCATGGATAGTATAATATAATGTTTAACATATGAGAAAAAAAAATTGAGAGAAGTCTAGCTCTAGTATCACGACCTAAAAAAAATGAACCTTGAATCTAATTAACTTAAAAACTAATAGCGAGATAAGAATTGTCCTACACCATCATATAATGAAACAATTTATATATATGGGATATCTGACATAGCGTTTTTTAAACATTGTTTGCATAATTTACCCCATCTTGAGAGAATACACTGGATATATTATTGTTGTATTGTTTATGTAATTTAACATAATTATTATCACAAAATTGTATACCTTAATTTTAAAATAACTAGTTTCAGATAATTATGTGAAGCTCTCTATTAATAATTCTCTTTTAGTAGATTTGATATAGCATAAAAGTTATGTTATTTACGTGATTCTTTTCATGATTTATTTTTTAGAATCATATTTCGTAAAATCAAATTAAAGTGAGTTGTTGCCTGAATGAGAGAGAATAAAATAAAAAGGATCCAGCAAGTTATGGAAAATCCAATTATATTTTATGTGAGTTTATAAATTTATAGATAGCGCTTTCTCTTAAAGAAGTTCTATATAGCGTGAATCTAAATTCAAGTCCTCGTAGTAAGGAAAGCTTCAACATGGAGAGCTTCTCTTTTGATATACAAACAGTCTGTAATGTGTAATCGCGAATTCAAATGAGTCGATCAGTAAAACTAATTGAAAAAAGGAAAAAAAAAGTGAGTTATTTATTTCTTATTTTTTTTTGAAAAAGGGCCTAAAATGTCCTCCAACTATCTAAAATAGTGCAAAAATGTCCTTCATCTATCTATTGGGCCTAAAATGCCCTTCAACTATTTTTTGTACTCATCATTATGCATTCATAATATATCGTGACAAGCCTTGTCTTCTAGTAGGAAAAAAATGTAGTTCTTCTCACTTTCATCATAATATTATTCTTTCCAATAATTCAAAGAGAGGAGATGAGCAGATATCGATGAATACGGAGCGGGTCAACTTTAGTTGGATCCGTGTTATTTGTCTGGGCGGGTTGGGTTTTGAGATAAAATTAATTAATTTAATTTAATATGAATTGTCCAATAGAAATGTGTCATGTGATAAATAAAGTAGGACCAAAAGGTTGTTGTTAAATAAAAGGACAAAATTGACTAATAGGTAAACGGGAAGAACATTTTAGGCCCTTTTCCGTTTTTTGTTTTTTATAAAAATTGTTCAACATTTGATTTATTAAAAATATGTATTCTGTTCTAGCATTATCAAGTGGTTGGTCACAAAATCCACCTACTGATTTTCATATTTTAGTATCACCTTTTTTAGAAATTGCCCTTTTATCTATTCCACCGGCAAAATTTAATTACATATTATTTTACCTTAGAAAACTAATCCAAAATTAATGTGGATAATAATGAGGTTAATTATTTTATTGTTGCTATGAGGTTAATTCTCCATTTCTTTATTTACGTTCTTAATTCTGAATATGTTTTACTTGAATCGAAGCTCAACCTAAAACGTCATTTCTCACTTTACACCTGTAATTAGATTGTAGTTCTGCACGGATGCGTATAGTTAGTGGTGGAGACAACATCTTAATTAAGGGGGTTCAAAATAAAAAAATGTGAACAAAAGAACTAATCGAATGGGGTTCAACGTCTGCTATATATACATAAAAAAATAATTTTAAATTTGTATATATAGTATAATTTTTCGTCGAAGGAGGTTCGGATGACCCCCCTCACTATTAGCTAGTTTTGTCCCTGCGTATAGCCGTATACATCGTCCTCCCTAGATCCTACTAGTAAAACTATATTACGTATGTTATTGTAATAACGAGGGAGAGAAAACATTATAATTAGATTATTTTTGCAAGTAATTAAGATTATCCAACATATAATCTCATGTCAATTTATCACTTAATTGTAGTGTACAATTAATATTCTTGTTTCAGTAAATAATTCTGTTATTATTTTTTAATTTTATTTTTTTATAATAGGGATTAAATATTTGACTAGTAGCATTTTGGTAGTTGGAATTTGACTTTATTTATCCCCTTTTTTTTTCTTCTTAAAATGGAAATTTAGGCATACCAAAAATATTACATGTTCAATGAGAATTATTGTCAATTAGATGCCAATAGAGTCATCAAATAACTTAACTAAAGAAAAATAATAAAGACACAATTAAATATTACTTATATAAAACTAATTTTAGCACTTTAATAATTAAATCCAAATTAGTTGAGGATGGTGATAGGTGACATCATGAAAATGACCTAACAAAATATTCCATTCCTCCAACCTCAAGCCTCTTGTGAAACGAATTTAATATTTTAATTTTTTTTTATACTATTATTATAGTTTCCGTCATGCACATTTTGCGAATTTATAATAATTCTATCTTGATTGTCATAGTTTATTGGTATGATGTTACTTTTCTTATACTTTTCCTTGTCCCGTTCAAAGTCGTTTCGCTCCCTTTCCCTGTCAGATATCCTACCACTATCACGTTCATGAGACTTTAGTCTTCCTTGATCCTTATTCTTGATAAAATTTATTGTCCTTTATCTATGACATTTATTTGTCTTTCATATCATTGATTTGTTTTTTCTATTTATTGAGTTGTGTGAGTTCAAGAACTTGTTCTGTTGAATCTTTGACTGTAATTCTACTGGTGAAGAATGTCTGTCTTAAGTTTTGAGTTGGGTGACGTCAAGAACTTGTTATGTTGAATATTTTCGACTGTAATTTTTCTATATAGTGTAATGTGTGCCTAAGTTTTGAGTTGTGTGAGTTCAAGAACTTTTTCTGTTAAATCCTTGACTATAATTCCACTGGTAAAGAATGTCTGTCTTAAGTTTTGAGTTGGGTGAGTTCAAGAACTTGTTATGTTGAATCTTTTTTACTGTAATTTTTCTTTATAGTGTAATGTGTGTCTAACTTTTGAGTTGGGTGAGTTCAAGAACTTGTTCTGTTGAATCCTTGACTGTAATTCTACTGGTGAAGAATGTTTGTCTTACTGAAAGATTGAATATTTAACTGTAGTTTTATGGTAGGAAGTGTATTGTTTGCCTAAGTTTTGATTTGGGTGAGTTCAAGAATCAGTTCAATTAACAGAAAAAAAACTGAATTTTTAGCCTAAGTTGCTCGGACTCTTCAAAAATGTCATGGGGTGAGTATTGGATCCTTCAAAAGTATTTGGAGAGTCCAAGAATCAGTTCAATTAACAGAAAGACTGAAATTTTTCAGTGTAAGTTTTGAGTTGGGTGAGTTCAAGAACCAATTCAATTAACAGAAAAAACATAATGTTTAAATGTAATTTTTCTGTGAAGTGTAATATGTGCCTATGTTTTGAGTTCGGTGAGTTCAAGAATCAGTTCAAGTAGAAGAAAGACTGAATCTTTAGCTGTAATTTTGCTGTGAAGTGTAATGTGTGACTAAGTTTTGAGTTAGGTGAGTTCAAGAATCAGTTCAAGTAGCAGAAAGATAGAATCTTTAACTGTAAAGTTATTTTTGAGTTGGTTGAGTTCAGGAACTTGTTAAATTAACAAACAGTTTGAATCTTTTAGTTTTATTGTGGAGTGTAATGTTTGCATATGTTTTGAGTTGGGCGAGTTCAAGAATTTGTTCTGTTGAATCTTTAAATGTAATTTTACTGCAAAGTTGTAATGTGTGCCTAAGTTTTGAGTTGGGTGAGTTCAACAATTTGTTTTGTTGAATCTTTTTGACTGTAATTTTACTATAAAGTGTAATGTGTTCCTAAATTTTGAGTTGGCTGAGTTCAACAACTTGTTCAATTGATAGAAAGATGGAATCTTTAGCTGTAACGTTATTGAAAACGTGTAATATGTACCTAAGTTTTGAGTTGGGTGAGTTCAAGAAACAGTTTGATTAATAGAATGGTAGAATCTTTAACTGAAGTTTTATTGTAGTGTAATGTTTGTCTATGTTTTGAGTTGGTGAGTTTTAGAACTTGTTCTGTTGAATCTTTGACTGTTACTTTACTGTAAAGTTGTAATGTTTGCCGAAGTTTTGAGTTTGGTGAGTTCAAGAGCTTGTTTGTTCAATTGATAGAAAGATCGAATCTTTAGCTGTAATTTTATTGTAAAGTGTAATGTGTGCCTAAGTTGATCTGCGGGTGCCTTTCGGAAACAACCTCGCTACCTCACCTATAAGGTGGAGGTATGGACTGCGTACACTTTACCCTTCCCCAGACCCCACCTTTTTGGGAATATACTATTTTTTTTTGTTGTTGTTTAATGTGTGCCCAAGTTTTGAGTTGGGTAAGTTCAAGAACTTGTTCTATTGAATCTTTGGTTGTAAGTTTCGAGTTGGGTGAGTTCAAGAACTTGTTCAATTGATAGAAAGATTGAATCTATAGCTGTAAGTTTATTGTAAAGTGTAATGTGTGCCTAAAATTTGAGTTGGAAGAGTTCAAGAACTTGTTCAATTGATAGAAAGATTGAATCTGTAGCTGTGATCTTATTATAAAGTTGAATTTTTGTTGTTTAGTGGCAGAATGGAGACTCAGAAGAGTGATACGGATAACAAGTTAGATGATTATGAAGTCATCGAACAGTTGGGAAGAAGAACTGTCGGAACTACATTTCTTGTTCTCCATCGAACTGAGAAGAAGAAGTAAGCTAGTAGTACTTATACTATATTTTTTTTCCATTCATTTTTTCCTACTTCCGCAATTTGTGTCGGTTTGGATTTGATAATTTCTAGAACAGATTTTCATATATCTTATTCCATGTAGGAATTGAATGACATTTTACTGTATATGCAAGATTTCTCGTAAGCACTTTTTCAAAAAAAATGTTGAATCTGGCATCTGATATACTGATACATTCCTTGGATGTGTCTAATGTCCTGGTAAATTTGCACCGAAGAACAGAAACTAAGGAACTCCAAATGCAGTGTACTTGAGAATAAACCTTTAATGATCCTATTTCTTATGGAAGTGAAGTTGCACTGAATCTGTTGTATATTCTATATCCAAGTTGTTGACTTCTGTAATTATTATAGAAAGATTATTTTGACTCATCATAATTTCATGAAATCCAATTTTATGGACTTCTTTTTGTTTTCCTTGTAGGTATGTTCTGAAGAAGATACCATTAGCAAAACAGACAGAAAAGTCCAAGCGCACGGCACATCAGGAGGTCATTTCAGGTGCTTCTCTTAATTTCTTCCCTGAAAAAGTAGTTAGTTCTATGATTAATTGAAGACCAATAATATTTAGGTCATATTCTTATAAGTTGCTGAATCCGAAATTGATTGTCGCAAACTTTAGCCACCGATGAAATACAGGGGGAGTCTCATATCTATGATATAATCCGGTGGTTAAAATAAGGAATCTAATCTTGTCTAATTGAATAGTTCTCCTCATAGTTTCGGTAGTGAGCAACATTGTATGAGGTGTTCCATCATAAAGTATTTGATAAACTGATTTTTATTGATGTTCTTCTATTTCAATTGGTCTGCTTCTAAACATCTTGGATTATCACTCTCATACCACATCATTCTTCCTTTGTTGTTACCATTTTGACTATTTTATCATACAACTTGAAGCATGTGTTTCCATGCAAACCTTTTTTCTTCTAAGAGTGTTTAGAATGCTGGACTATGTAAGGAGTGATCGTCCTGACCAATGCATTGAGCATCCTATGAATTCTATCGATGGAAACCTTTAGTCATCTTCATTCTTAACTGAATGAATACTGGTTTGTATCTGATGAGCATGGGTTTTGGAGAAGATTGTTTCAACAGAATAAGATATATGCCCCAAGTGTCTTAACTCAATGTTTGAGTTCGAAGGACCAAGCATCCATAAAATGATCTTCCAAAAAAAAAATGACATGAGCTGACAAGTAGGATTGAACTAAAGTAGAAATTTAGAACTTTCTCGTTGGAGTCACACGTGAAGTAGTTTTCTTTCCTCTTAACAATAGAAAAGAAGAACCAGTAAGTACTTCACACCTATGATTTTCCCTGTATCAATAACTCTACTTTCTCGAAGTGGATAATCTGGACGCGAAGAGGTATACATCTCTTTACCAATTATTCTTTTTGATGAATAGGCAGTATGGAATATGTACACGCTTAAATGTCGAGTGAAAGAAGTTATGTCATCAAATAGTTGCTCCAATCTTTCCTTTCGAACCAAGCACATTTAGATACAAAATCTTTGACTCATCTTATAATTTATTATATGAAAAGTTCTACTTGATGGTAAGATATGCTTGGGGAATATTCTTCTAATCTGATGATAGATGGTTATTTTTCCGTTGGAGGTTAATTTGATAGCTAAGCTAAGCCATCCATATCTTTTGGAGTACAAAGATGCTTGGGTGGACAAGGTATCCTATCATCTAGTTTTATGGTTGCTTGGATCAGAAAGTGCAAAACGTAGCCTTTAGTAGTTGCGATTATTGCTGCATAAGCTTCACCAGAGAAAAAACTTGACTTTTTTTTTCGTTCAGGGGAGCTGTATATGCATCATTGCCGATTATTGCGAAGATGAAAATATGTGAGTGATTATCCTTGATTTTTCTAACATTTTAAATGTGTACCTAGAAGGAAAGATAAGAATAAATTACAAAAGGATCCACTAAACGAGGGAAGGGAAAACAATAGTTTAAGTAAAATTCTTCATCATTGTCACCGTCTATATTTTATCATAAAATATGGCTAACCTGTATTTGTAGAGCACAACCTTTTGCCAAGATCGTGGCTGTTTTCATACTGTGTTGTAAGCACGTCCAAGTATCTGGAGAATGAAAGACCTCAGATTTCATAATTGCTCCCTCGTACCAAGAACGATAGAAGGGGTAATGAGGTTGAAAATAAAGAAATGAATAGGATGATTATAGAACATCTTTTGTGGTGTAATCTGAGGATAGTGACAAATTTTTTTCCCCGTGTTCAGGGCGGAGATCATGAGGAAGTCTAGATGAGCACTTTTCCCGGAAGAGGTAGTTAAATGCGATTTCATTACTTATGAAGCTTCTCTGTGCCTTCCCGGTAGCTTAAAAAATTGCGTGTTTTTAAGTTGTTTTTTTCCTGCTATTATAGAAACTCTACAAATGGATGACTCATCTATTGTTAGCTTTGGAGTATCTGTATTCCAACCGCGTTCATCATAGAGACCTCAAGGTAAAAACTTGTTGTAATCGGTGAAATAGAAAAACCTTCTTAGCATGAAACGTTTTTAACGTGAACTATTTTGAATTCAGTTATGTAACATATTCATCACAAAGGAAAAGAACATCAGGTTAGGTAAGAATGCCCGAACAATTACTTGATTGGGTCATCTTTGCTTCTTTACTATCCTTCAAATTCACTTGATTGTCACAGGTGATTTTGGATTAGGAAAATTGCTAGATGCAGAAGGCCTTGCTTCCTTGGTATGAATTTCTATTGCGGCAAAATGAACCTCTTACTTACATGCAGGTTTCGACCATCTATTGTAACCTAACAATCGATTCAGCATATCTATTTAGCAAGAGAGAAATTCCTTCCCCCTCCAAGACCGAGAAAACCTAAAAGTTGCTTTTATTTTCGGTCATAGGTACTAAAATGTTGTGGTGGTCATCTTCCTTATTATCAAAAAAATATTGTGGTATTCATCATATTACAAAGCTCCTGTCGCCATAGCACCTAGCTTAATGCATTTGAGAAAAAGACGTCGAGTTGTACAGATAATCCATAATTTTGGAAAAATTTCATGTAATAGGTATCTGGCACACCAAACGACATGTGCCCTGAGCTCCTTGCCAGCATACCCTATGGCTAAAAATCTGATATATGGTCGCTTGGTAAGAAATAAGAATGATGATGAAGAAATGTATTTCAGCTCTTTACATCATGTCCCTAATACTAACACTTTAATGTGATTTAAGGATACTGTATGTTTGACATTGCTGCACATCAACCCCCGTTTAAAGCTTCTGTAAGTTGATTTTTCAGCTATCTGAACTAGGTAAACAATACCTCGAAAAGTTATACTTGTTACGCAAAAAATCAAAGAGAAGTTCTTTATCCTGATATCTTCTATATGATATACTGACAATGTAAATCCAATAGGACAAAACTGGACTTATCAAGAAAATAAACCGGGGTTTGTTCTCCCCACTTTCGATTATATACTCCTCCACCTTGTCAGTATCTTCCTTCTCAGCACGCCACAAGTATAACAAATCATTCAGTTGACAAAGAAGATTTAATTCTTGCAGGAAAAAGATAATAAAAAGCATGCTAAGGAAAACTCTAGAACACCGACCTACAGTGAGTGCGAGCTACATATGTTCAAATGTTATTCTTTCAGTTTCAATCTGTTAAATCTTATTTTTCTTTTTAGTCCGTTTAAAAGCGAATGTTTCTTTCCTTTTACAACAACTCCTTAATTCTAACTTTCTATGTGGCATGTTTAAAGATCACAAACTTAAATTACATTTAGATACATTCTGCATACCTTTATTTTAAGACCACAAGATTCAAAAGTCTTCTTTTCTTTCTTAAACATCGTGCCAAATCAAAACTAGAAAAACAAAATGAAATGGAGGGAGTATTAAATTGAGATTCATCTTCATATATTTTTTTGCCTCTACTTATAGGCTGCCGAGCTGTTGAGACATCAACATTTGCAACCATACCTCCTCTTGTGTCATAACCCTTCATCTGCATATCTTCCTGTGAAGTCCCCAAGCAGAACGAAAGAGAAAACATGACCATCACCTTGAAAATCTATCAGTACAAGAGGTAGAAGAGACCGACAGTTGAAGCTAAAAGAGAATAGAACTGTCCTTTACTTTGACGAAAGTGATAACATTCATCCAAGAAACTTATCTGACAATTATAACACGTTTCGAGCCAAACTTGACACTATGAGAGTCGATCCAACAAGCTACTCGGTTAGGATCTCTCAAGATAGTGAGGATTCTAAAAGTGGGGAGATGAGTGAGGAAGCTGTTAGCAATGGATATGATCAACAAGAGACTATCTCACAAACAAAAACTACGATCACTCCAAGCTCGTCAAGTTCAAGAGCAAAAACATGGTCCGAGTAACAAGAGCATGTTTCTCCGTAGCATGTTAGTCGATTTGATGAGGGTGATACGAACAATAACAAGACAAAAAAGCTTGAGGTGTTGAGCAGTCCACTGGACCATGAGGAAGCAGATATAGTGGAATGTATCTCCGCAAAACCTAGCAGAATGACATTGTCTGATGGAAGATTCAACTATAAAACATGATCCTTCGATGAAGAAATTACTTCATCTAATTCACAGTCGGCAAAACCAGATCCATAGGCAGCACCAAGATGCTGTGTTGCTGAAACTGAAAATGGTAGTGAGTGTAGAGAAGTTGCTATTGACTGCTTGTCAACTGAAAGCGATGGTTCACTTCTACACAAAGACGATCTAGAAAAGAAAGCAACCACGGTTTATGACACCAAACAGGCTAAGAAAGACGCTCTTCGAGCACTGGATGATAAGGTTTCACAGCTCAAGTCACTAGCCGCATTAGCTAGTAAGAAGGCAAAGACGACTGAAGCTTTAGAGTCTCTTTTGGAGGTTTTTGTGCGACTACTTAAGTAGGAAAGAATCGATGAGCTTGCTGGTGTGCTGAAACTATTTAGGAATGATGGAATGTCGTCTAGAGAAACAACAATCTGGTTGACAAAAAGTCTCATGACTGCATAAAAGTTGTCCAAGGGGTCGTGATATTGCACAAAACCTGTCTTTTGACCTATAGAACGAGCCTCTATCTTACGTAAATCATCAAGTATTTTTGGACTAAACTATTCCTCGAGGCTTAACGTAGTTGAGCATCCCTTAGTTTTGATTCTATTGTTGTAGGACAGTTGATGGAGCTGTCAAGATTATATGTAATGTACTATTAAAGTTGATTTCTACTCTATGATGATACTTACCACATTTTCTACTATTAGTTTTTTCTCCAAAACTACCTGCAGACAAAGATTATACATTTCTTCAGCTTCTTAGATATGATTGTGTTATTATCGGAGTCGATTTCTAATACAGTCACACAACTAATAGTATTATCTCAGAAAGTCATGTTCTGAGAATCAAGAAGAAAAGTGATTTTCTGAGATAATAACTATTAGCTCAGTGACTATCTAAGAGGTCAGCGCGATATTATAGTTGTCTTATAGAAAAAAGTATCAAAAATCAAATTGTTCCTTTTAATATTCCATTTCTCCAACCTCAAGCCTCTTGTGAAATGAATTTAATATTTTTAAAAAAGTTTTTTTTATATAGTATTATTATAGTTTCCCTTATGCACATTTTTCCAATTTATAATAATTCTATCTTGATTGTCATAATTTATTAGTATGATGTTACTTTTCTTATACTTTTCCTTGTCCCATTCAAAGTCGTCTCGCTCCCTTTCCCTGTCAGATATCCTACCACTATCACGTTCATGAGACTTTAGTCTTCTGTGATCCTTACTCTTGATAAAATTTATTGTCCTTTATCTGTGACATTTATTTTTCTTTCATGTCATTGATTTGTTTTTTCTATTAAAACTTTACTATTTATGGACGTTGACTGGTGTACACTGCATTTGAAAGTTTGCATCTGAAGTTTTCTTGGTATTGATATCCTCACTTTAGGATGTTATTCATTGAGACAATGGTAACTTCCATGTTATGTTTGTTAAATTTGGTGTTCTATGACTCACTCTCACTGTTGTCGAGTGACTGAACATTTAATCATAAGCCGACAGTCTGATGATCTATGTTTATGTTGAAATATCACGAACATGGGCTAGCCATTAAAGATGTACTTCTGGTGAAGAGAGAGTTGAGAAAGGAGAAACGTAAGGTTGTGAATGGTGGGAAAGCAAACATGAGTGTGTCATCTGTGTTGACCTACATAAAAATATGAAAAGGTCGGGCTGTTAACTTTACTGTTTTGTGGTGGTTGTTGAAGACTAGCTTCTTGAAAAGCTCTACGAGAGGTGTATTGCATCATCTTGATATTTGCTGTAAACTAAGTATTCTGTGCGGGAGTAAATAAGTGCATAAACTAAAAACAAAATTGTAGGAAATTGTTTTGTTGTGTATTTTCATTTTTGTGGTAATACATGTGAAGTGGAAGTACGTTGAAGATGAGGTTGACAAAATTAAATACTCGAAAGATTAACAGAAAATAGTTTGCTGTGGAGTGAACTTCAGATCACGGTGCTTCTACAAGGATCAAACATTCATCAAGACAAAGTGAAATGAACATTTTCTACTCATGTTTAGAGTTTGTAAAAAATATTCTTGTTATACTGCTTGTTCAGACATACAGTATTTTCTTACTTGATGTTGCTTCATTCGAATTTGGAAAGCAAATTACACGGGTGACTTGTTAATGTTGGATATCATATCATGTGTTATGTCGGAAATGCACTCCTATCAATGTACTGTGAGTGTGAAGTATTGACGAGGCATATGACGCGTTAGAGAAAATATCGGAGAAGGATGTTGTCTCTTGGGCAGCCCACTGTCTCAATCAATTTTCAGTTCTAAACAAAAGAAGTTTGATCATTGTAGTTGTGTTTGTTACATTTTCCAATTGTAAGATGATATATGTGGAAAATGGAGTCCCTCTAAATTCTTGTTTTCTTTAACTTTAGCTTTAAAGATCCAATTTTTACTTGAGAAATCACAGTAATATGAACAATGAGTTGTCAAAGAAAACTGGTTTACTTTTGTAGAACCAACAAAAAAAAAGTATTAATATATTTAAAATAACGTGGGTCAAATAAGGGTAAAAAGGTAATTGTGCCGTTAAAAAAATTTCAAATAAGGAAAGACGACATTTATTTTGGGACGGACAAAAAAGGAAATGGCGACACATAATTTGGGTCGGAGGTAGTAATAGATTTTTGCATATGCATCCATTTAGTCTTATTGGGTTTCCTTTCAAATTGTTCTTACATTTCAACCATTTTTCATTTTGTGCTTGTAATGTTCTACTTCAAACAGATGTTCACGAAGGGATTATTCTTAATATTCATAAAGGCAAAAGCGCAAGTACAATAAGTCGAATCAGATGCAGAATCAATGATATGTACAAAATACTTTGCTGGACATTATTGAGTCTAAGAGTTATCACATGAGAACAACACTAATAGGCTTGCAACAAAGTCTCAAAAAGAGGAGCTACTAACAGTTCCATCCAAATTTAGCTAGAACTGTAGAGGTCTAAAAGAACTTCATCTACTAATTCTTGGAGAATATGCCTAGCAACTTCAGTGCCACATTCATATTCTTCAATCTCGAAGTTCGTATAATTACCCAAAGAATGGCTCATATCCCATTCTATTAGTTTGTCTGGGATCAAACCAACAAATTCTTTCCACTGTTCGACCTCATCAATAATATCAATAATTAGAATCTCTTTGTTCATACTTGATGGTAATTTGGTACAGGTTCTGAAACCAGAATCAGAGATTGGAGAAAATTTTGAGTCTATGTCCTCTAATGGACAATCAAAGGCAAATACTTTAAGCTGATTCATCTGTTTTGGGTCATTACAGCCAAGCAACTCACCTTTGGTCATACTTGATGGTAGTTTGGTACAGGTTCAGAAACCAGAATCAAAGATTGGAGAAAATTTTGAGTCTAGGTACTCTAATAGACAATCAAAGGCGAATCCTTTAAGTTGTTTCATCTATTTTGGGTCATTACAAGCAAGCAACTCACCAAAAGCCATCCACAGAAAACTCGAAAACATTTTATGTTCATTGAGGAGAAAATGGCTCACAGAGAACCCATCCTCTACAGGTAGAGCCTGCTGTTGAGGTGTAGTTCCAAATGTGAGTTTAGTATTCAAAATGACCTATTTTGCGTAGCTGAGTTCTCTTCCTTTTAATTGATCAATCTTGCTTAGCACTCCAGAAACATTATAAATCAGTTCTCTGCAACTCCTCCTAGTGGATAATGAGGTCTCACAATCCGAAAGATCTCTATCAGGTTCTGGAAAGAGTGGTTCATCATAAATAGAGTCCACTGATTCAGCAAGCACTTTGTCCTTTGGAAGAATAAAAGTATCATATTTATTAGAAGTATGGATGCATGAAATCCAAGTTCAGAGTTGTCTTATTTTTTAATTTATGTATTTGAGGGAAAGAAAGGAAGTATGCAAATAGTAAAATATCGAATCAGGGACCATACTTGAGCTACTATTGGGACTGTAGGAGAGGTAGCTATCAGTTTAAAAGGCAGCATACTTGCTAACATTTTAAATGTGTACCTATAAGGAAAGATAAGAATAAAGAAAAAAAGGATCCACTAATAGAGGGAAGGGAAAACAATAGTTTAAGTAAAATTCTTCATCATTGTCACCGGCTATATTTTATCATAAAATATGGCTAACCTGTGTTTGTAGAGCAGAGCCTTTTGCCAAGATCATGGCTGTTTTCAGCCTGTGTTGTAAGCACGTCCAGGTATCTGGAGAATGAAAGACCTCAGATTTCATAAATACTCCCTCGTACCAAGAACGATAGAAGGGGTAATGATGTTGAAAAAAAAGAAATGAATAGGATGATTTTAGAACATCTTTTGTGGTATAATCTCAGGACGGTGACAATTTTTTTCCCCATGTTCAGGGTGGAGATCATGAGGAAGTCTAGAGGAGCACTTTTCCTAGAAGAGGTAGTTAAATGCGATTTCATTACTTATGAAGCTTCTCTGTGCCTTTCCGGTAGCTTAAAAAATTGCAAATGGTTTACTTATCTATTGTTAGCTTTGGAGTATCTGCATTCCAACCGCGTTCATCATAGAGACCTCAAGGTAAAAACTTGTTGTAATCGGCGAAATAGAAAAGCCTTCTTAGCATGAAATGTTTTTAACGTGAACTATTTTGAATTCAGTTATGTGACATATTCATCACAAAGGACAATGACATCAGGTTAGGTAAGAATGCCCGAACAATTGCTTGATTGGGTCGTCTTTGCTTCTTTACTATCCTTCAAATTCACTTGATTGTCACAGGTGATTTTGGATTAGGAAAATTGCTAGATGCAGAAGGCCTTGCTTCCTCGGTATGAATTTCTATTGCGGCAAAATGAACCTCTTACTTACATGCAAGTTTCGACCATCTATTGACACCTAACAATCGATTCAGCATATATATTTAGAAAGAGATAAATCCCTTCCCCCTCCAAGACCGAGAAAACCTAAAAGTTTCTTTTATTTTCGCTCATAGGTACTAAAATGTTATGGTGGTTATCTTCCTTCTTATCAAAAAAAAATATTGTGGTATTCATCATATTACTAACACTTGGTAAGAAATAAGAATGTTGATGAAGCAATGTATTTCAGCTCTTTACATCATGTCCCTAATATTAACACTTTAATGTGATTTTAGGATACTGTGTGTTTGACATTGCTGCACATCAACCCCCGTTTAAAGCTTCTGTAAGTTGATTTTTCAGCTATCTGAACTTCGTAAACAATACCTTGAAAAGTTATACTTGTTACGCAAAAAAAAAAGTTCTTTATCCTGATATCTTCTATATGATATACTGACAATGTAAATCCAACAAGACAAAACTGGACTTATCAACAAAATAAACCGGGGTTTGTTCTCACCACTTCCGATTATATACTCCTCCACCTTGTAAGTATCTTCCTTCTCAGCACGCCACAAGTATAACAAATCAGTCAGTTCACAAAGCGAATTTATTTCTTGCAGGAAACAGATAATAAAAGCATGCTAAGGAAAACTCCAGAACACTGACCTACAGTGAGTGCGAGCTACATATGTTCAAATGTTATTCTTTCCATTTCAAACTGTTAAGTCTTATTTTCCTTTTTAGTCCGTTTAAAAGAGAATGTTTCTTTCCTTTTACAACAACTCCTTAATTCTAACTTCCTACGTGGCATGTTTAAAGATCACAAACATAAATTACATTTTGATACATTCTGCATACCTTTATTTTAAGACCACAAGATTCAAAAGTCTTCTTTTCTTTCTTAAACTTCTTGCCAAATCAAAACCAGAAAAATGAAATGAAATGGAGGGAGTATTAAATTGAGATTCATCTTGATATATTTTTTTACCTCTAATTATAGGTTGCCGAGCTGTTGAGACATCAACATTTGCAACCATACCTCCTCTTGTGTCACAACCCTTCATCTGCATTTCTTCCTGTGAAGTCCCCGAGCATAGTGAAAGAGAAAACACGACTATCACCTTGAAAATCTATCAGTTCAAGAGGTAGCAGAGACAGACAGTTGAAGCTAAATGAGAAGAGAACTGTCCTTTACTTTGAAGAAAGTGATAACATTCAACCAAGAAACTTATCTGACAATTATAACACGTTCTGAGCCAAACATGACACTAAGAAAGTCGATCCAACAAGCTACTCGGTTAGTATATCTCAAGATAGTGAGGATTCTAAAAGTGGGGAGATGAGTGAGGCAGCTGTTTGCAATGGATATGATCAACATGAGACTATCTCATAAACAGAAACTACGATCACTCCAAGCTCTTCAAGTGCAAGGGCAAAAACATGGTCCGAGGAACAAGAGCATGTTTCTCCGGATCATGTTAGTCGATTTGACGAGGGTGATACGAAGAATAACAGGACAAAAGAGATTGAGGTGTTGAGAAGTCCACTGGACCATGAGGAAGCAGATATAGTTGAATGTATCTCCACAAAATCTAGCAGAATGACATTGTCTGATGGAAGATTCAACGATAAAACACGATCCTTCGATGAAGAAAGTACTTCATCTAATTCACAGTAGGCAAAACCAGATCTAGAGGCAGCACCAAGATGTTGTGTTGCTGAAACTAAAAATGGTAGTGAGTATAGAGAAGTAGCTATTGACTGCTTGTCAACTGAAAGCGATGGTTCACTTCTACACAAAGACGATCTTGAAAAGAAAGCAACCGCGATTTATGACACCAAACAGGCTAAGAAAGACGCTCTTCGAGCACTGGATGATAAGGTTTCACAGCTCAAGTCACTAGCCGCATTAGCTAGTAAGGAGGATAAATACGACTAGGGTAATTCCACTTAACAAAGAGCTGAAGATTTAGAGTCTCTTTTGGAGGTTTGTACGCGACTACTTAAGCAGGAAAAAATTGATGAGCTTGTTGGTGTGCTGAAACCATTCGGGGATGATGGAATGTCGTCTAGAGAAACAACAATATGGTTGACAAAAAGTCTCATGACTGCACAAAATTTGTCCAAGGGGTAGTCATGTTGCACAAAATCTGTCTTTTGACCTATAGAACGAGCCTTTATCGTACGTAAATCATCAACTATTGTTGGACTAAACAATTCCTCGAGGCTTAACGTGGGTGAGCATCCCTTAGTTTTGATTCTATGGTTGTAGGACAGTTGATGGAGCTGTGAAGATTGTATATAATGTACTTTTAAAGTTGATTTCTACTCTATGATGATACTTACCACATTTTCTACTGTTAGATTTTTCTCCAAAACTACCTGCAGACAAAGATTATACATTTCTTCAGCTTCTTAGATATGATTGTGTTATTATCAGAGTTGATTTTTAATATAGTCACTCAACTAATAGTATTATCTCAGAAAGTCACGTTCTGAGAATCAAGAAGAAAATTGATATTCTGAGATAATAACTATTAGTTGAGTGACTATCTAAGAGGTCAGAGCGATATTATAGTTGTCTTATAGAAAAAGTATCAACAATCAAACTGTTCCTTTTAATATTTCATTCCTCCAACCTCAAGCCTCTTGTGAAATGAATTTAATATTTTTTTAAATTTTTTTTTTTACTATTATTATAGTTTCCCTAATGAACATTTTGCCAATTTATAATAATTCTATCTTGATTGTCATAATTTATTGGTATTATGTTGCTTTTCTTATACTTTTCCTTGTCCCGTTCAAAGTCATCTCGCTCCCTTCCCCTGTCAGATATCCTACCACTATCACGTTCATGAGACTTTAGTCTTCCTTGATCCTTACTCTTTATAAAATTTATTGTCCTTTATCTGTGACATTTATTTTTCTTTCATGTCATTGATTTGTTTTTTCTATTTATACTTTACTGTTTATGGCCGTTGACTGGTGTACACTGTATTTGAAAGTTTGCATCTGAATTTTTCTTGGTATTGATATTCGCACTTTAGGATGTTATTCATTGAGACAATGGTAACTTCCGTGTTATGTTTGTTAAATTTGGTGTTCTGTGACTCACTCTCACTGTTGTCGAGTGACTGAATATTTAATCATAAGATGACAGTCTAATGATCTATGTTTATGTTGAAATATCACAGAACATGGGCTAGCCATTAAAGATGTACTTCTGGTGAAGAGAGAGTTGAGAAAGGAGAAACATAAGGTTGTGAATGGTGGGAAAGAAAATAGGAGTGTGTCATCTATGTTGACCTACTTAAAAAAATGAAAAGGTTGGGCTGTTAACTTTACTGTTTTGTGGTGGTTGTTGAAGACTAGTTTCTTGAAGAGATCTACGAGAGGTGCATTGCATCAGCTTGATATTTGCTGGAACCTAAGTATTCAGTGTGGGAGCAAATAAGTGCAGAAACTAAAAACAAAATTGTAGGAAATTGTTTTGATGTGTATTTTCATTTTTGTGGTAATACATGTGAAGTGGAAGTACGTTGAAGCTGAGGTCGACAATATTCAATACTCGAAAGATTAACAGAAAACAGTTTGTTGTGGAGTGAACTTCAGATCACGGTGCTTCTAAAAGGATAAAACATTCATCAAGACAAAGTGAAATGGACATTTTCTACTCATGTTTAGAGTTTGTAAAAAATATGCTTGTTATACTGCTTGTTCAGACATACAGTATTTTCTTACTTCATGTTGCTGCATTCGTATTTGGAAAGCAAATTACACGGCTGACTTGTTAATGTAGGATATCATATCACGTGCTATGTCGGAAATGCACTCCTATCAATGTACTGTTAGTGTGAAGTATTGACGAGGCATATGACGTGTTAGAGTAAATAGCGGAGAATGATGTTGTCTCTTGGGTATCTCACTGTCTCAATCAATTTTCAGTTCTAAAAAAAAGAAGTTTGATCTTTGTAGTTGTGTTTGTTACTTTTTCCAATTATAAGATGATATATGTGGAAAATGGGGTCCCTCTAAATTCTTGTTTTTTTTTAACTTTAGCTTTAAAGATCCAATTTTTACTCTAGAAATCACTGTAATATGAACAATGAGTTGTCGAAGAAAACTGGTTTACTTATGTATAACCAACCAAAAAGAATAAATTGCTCT
Source organism: Capsicum pubescens (assembly GCA_030864215.1). Taxonomy (NCBI): domain Eukaryota; kingdom Viridiplantae; phylum Streptophyta; class Magnoliopsida; order Solanales; family Solanaceae; genus Capsicum; species Capsicum pubescens. Next base: position 41,577,844 of record CM061546.1, read on the forward strand.
CTGTGGTTTAAAATAATTTTGATACTGTAAAAACAAAAGGCTGAAACTTTAAATTTTTATTGAAGTGATAAGATTTTTACTTTAAAAAAACAAATACTAAAAAAGCAGAAATAATATATTTAAAATCAAGTGGGTCCAATAAGGGTAAAAAGGTAATTGTGACTTTAAAAAATTTCCAAATAAGGAAAGACAACATTTATTTTGGGACGGACAAAAAAGGAAATGGAGACACATAATTTGGGTCGGAGGTAGTAATAGATTTTTGCATATGCATCCATTTAGGCTTATTGGGTTTCCTTTCAAATTGTTCTTACATTTCAACCATTTTTCATTTTGTTCTTGTAATGTTCTACTTCAAAGAGATGTTCACGAAGGGATTGTTCTTAATATTCATAAATGCAAAAGCGCAAGTACAATAAGTCGAATCTGATGAAGAATCAATGATTTGTACAAAATACTTTGCTTGACATTGTTGAGTCTAAAAGTTATCACATGAGAATAACACTGATAGGCTTGCAACAAAGTCTCAAAAAGAGGAGTTGCTAACAGTTCCATCCAAATTTAGCTATCACTGTAGAGGTCTAAAACAACTTCATCTACTAATTCTTGGTGAATATGCTTAGAAACTTCAGTGCCACATTCATATTTTTCAATCTCGAAGTCCATACAATTACCCAAAGAATGGATCATATCCCATTCTATTAGCTCGTCTGGGATTAAACCAAAAAATTCTGTCCACTCTTCGACCTCATCAATAATATCAGCAATCAGAATCTCTTTGGTCATACTTGATGGTAGTTTGGTACAGGCTCTAAAACCAGAATCAGAGATTAGAGAAAATTTTGAGTCTAGGTACTCTAATAGACAATCAAAGGTGAATCCTTTAATCCGATTCATCAGTTTTGGGTCATTACAGCCAAGCAACTCACCGAAAGCCATCCACAGAAAACATGAAAACATTTCATGTTCATTGAGGAGAAAATGGCTCACAGAGAATCCATCCTCTACAGGTAGAGCCTGCTGTTGAGGTGTAGTTCAAAATATGAGTTCAGTATTCAAAATGACCTATTTTGCGTAGCTGAGTTCACTTCTTTTTAACTGATCAATCTTGCTTAGCTCTACAGAAAAGTTATAAATCAGTTCTCTGCAACTCCTCTTGGTGGATAATGAGGTCTCACAATCCGAAAGATCTCTATCAAGTTCTGGAAAGAGTGGTTCATCATCAATAGAGTCCACTGATTCAGCAAGCACTTTGTCCTCTGGAAGAAAACAAGCATCATATTTATTAGAATCATGGATGCATGAAATCCAAGTTCAGAGTTGTCTTATTTTTTAATTTATGTATTTGAGGGAAAGAAAGGAAGTATGAAAATATTAAAATGTCGAATCGGGGACCATACTTGAGCTACTATTGGGACTGAAGGAGAGGTAGCTGTCAGTTGAAAAGACAGCTTCAAGAACACATCCTGAACTATGGTGATCAAGTGAATTCCCAACTAAATCTTCTTCATCTTCCAAAGGAGAAAAATATCTAGTAGGATAAGTGAGAGCATATTTAGCTCTAAACCTTCACAAAACTGGTTCTAAACTCTTTACTTCATCCATCTAAAAATCCATATCTTCTTTATCAGATCCGCCAGGTCGAGCACCAAGTTTGTCTTCCACATTGCTCCAAGTTACAGAAGCTGAAGCCTTATGGGGCTTACTGCCTGATCCTGCTGGCATCGATTCCAAACCCATGAGCCTAGCAACCAAACTTGGAGCTTTCATTTCACACTTACTTTCACAATATGTATTGTTCACTCCATTATTCTTTGCATTTGGAAAACCCCCACTGTTCTCATCAACAATCTACATTGTTCATACAAGAACCAAAAACAATAAAAACAAAAACTTTCAAGAAATGAGTATCAAACGAAGCTTTGGCTTCTTCTCATCCCCTCCAAACTTTTTTGAAGCTTGTTTTAAGAAAGCTATAAGAATGCAACACAAAAGAAGAAATAACTTATCCCTCTATCTAGAATCACCTTCAATAAATTAACCATTCTGCTTTAAAAATGAGTGGAATGTAGTAGTAGCTAACCTGGTGAAAGCAGTTTCTTTGGAAACAACTTCTTGGCAAATCTTCGGTTCCAATCAAAGAGCTGAAAGAAAATGCCCACACAACCACAAGGCCTTTGAGGTTGTCTCTCATTAATAACAGCTAAACTATCATTCATTTCTCTAGCTGATCTATCATTCATCCTTCAAAATCCTCTCTGAAATTTCTTCAACTTTTCTCCCACTCTGCTGAATATGATTCACACACTTTGTCTTCCCAATAAGATTCTATCAAACATTATCTTCACATTAATTTGGAAAGAATTAAACAAAAAAAACCCCACTGGCCCCTCTGCCCACCACATTACTCACCCTCCTTGGCCCAAAAAAAGAAAATGGGGAAAAAGAACTTACATTTTCATGCAAGAAACAGAGCAAAAACCCAACAAAATATCAGAAAGAAAGTAGAAAATAGCTATGAAAAGTAAAACCCTGAGCTGTGTTCAATTATGATAAAACTTTCACAAGAAACCACAGTCAAACAAAGTAAACACAGAACAAGAAAATACAAACAGCAATACCCAGAATGTCTTAGACTTACACCAATCATACTATAGTTGCCATAAATAAATAATCAGACATCCCCTCACACGTTAATTATGGTAAATTTAGATGAAGGGATGTCTGTCAACCAAGTAAAGCAAGAAAAATAAAAAATCAATTACTGAGATGCTTTTCTCAAATCAAATTGGCACAGGATCATACCCAAATAGTCAAAACGTGCACATATTAGCCTTATTAAAGATTTACGAAAAAAATCCTCGAATCGTCACATACATGCTTTTCCCATACAAAATTAAATTAAGCAGAAACTAACCAGATTGATATTACTAAGGCTCTTCACATTAATACTTGTGGGAAATCAATTAAAGTGAAAGAATATATCAATCATACACAAATTTACTTTTCAAATTATATGCTAATTAAGGGAAATATAAAATCACATAAAATTCAGTCAAATCCAATAAAGGAAAGATCGGTTAAGCAAATCAATCATATAAATTATTTATTTACCAAAGAAAAGAAGAACTACCATATAATGATCACATAATCAAGGCAAACGATAATTAATAGTACTTAATTTTTTAGAAGCAAATTGACACAAGACTTAATCAAAAGTAATTACTTACCATTAACCATTGTTAAAGTAATCAACCACATCTCTCAATTAAAGATAATATATTAATCAATCAACTGTAAATTCTCAATTAGGCACAGTCAAGAAGTTTAAAACCCGTCACAAAGGAAAATAATCATTCATTTAACACTATAGTAGTACCACAACTACAATAAGGCAATTACAAAATCATAAAACATGCCAAAAAAATAGTCAATATTAGCAAGCAACAATCTACAGTGATTAGTAATGAGCATTTTGTCAAAAAGTTAAAAACAAGTCACAAAGGAAGTTGGGATTTTCTTACCCATATTGACTAAGAGGCATAAGAAATGTGAAGTTGCAAGAAGTTAGACGTGTTTGCACATACCAGAGAGAGACGGACAAATTGACTCACCATTCAAGTTAAGCGTCACAAAATTTCAATCAAGCAGGACATGCAAATAGGGTCGAATAAAAATCACAGACTTAAAATCAACACATTTATTCAGTAAAAATCAAACGTGGCAATACTTGATTCGAAGAATCTTTCTATGAGATACACATATGAAGAAATAGTACTAAAGTTCAAACACATATTTCAAACACGGGATCAAACCTGAAGAAGGATTCTCTCAGAATTCGTCATTTTCGATGAGGAAGGGTTGCGTGGTTGGAACGCCGAAGGGGTTTGCCGGAGGTATCGCTGTGAGGTAGGAGTCGAGGCTGTGTCGCGGCTGTTGGAAGTTCGCCGGAGGGGAGAAAGAAGGCGACTGGAGGACAAAGGATGGAGCGGCAGCGTGGAGGCTTGGCTGGTTATCTCCGTCGATGGCGGCGCCACTGGTAGCGCTGTTCGCCAGTGGAGGATGAGAAAGGGTGGGCTGGCCATCGGAGCAGTGGATGGACTCACCTGGGGTAGGAGTTGGCAGCGCGTATGGAGGAGAAGGAAGAGGAGACGGCGAAGGCTGTTCGCCAAAGATGGCGGCTTGGCGATGAGGACTCAGAGCGGAGGGGGTAGTTTTTGTGGTCTATTGGCGATGAAGAGATCGGAGGAGAGAGGGGATCGAGATTTGGAGGTGTTTGTAGAGATAGAGGTGGAAGTTGGGGAAAAAAATTAGAGTTAGGGTTTGTAGGTTTGAAATAGGGAAAGAGAGATCTTTTGATCTCAACCGTTGGATTGGTTTTTGATCGACGACTGAGATTTAATGTCATGGGGAAATTAAAATGTGGTTAGGATGAAAAATAATGGATTAAATTGTAAGAAATTGGGTTAAGATTGTAATGGATTGGGTAAAAATAGGCTATAATTGCAAGAAATTAAATAAAATTGGATTAAAAGGTAAATAAAATCATGCAAGGTAATTTTAATTAGGCTGTTATTTAAATTAAAGTACAAATAATAATAATATATGATAATAGTAATTAAATAATAAATAACAACATTAAATTATAAATAATAAAAAAATAATAAAAGATAAATAATACTTTCTTATCACTTAATAGAGGGTTGTGTAAATGGAAGGAAGGAGAAAAGGGAAGAGGGAGTCCTACCGTCACATTTGTATTAATTTTTATTTTTAAATGAGGAAGTCTATTTCGAGAACAATTAATTGAATGTTAAAAAGTTTGTGCAGACCGAATATATTTGGACAGCATGGGGATGTCAATTGTTCAGGGGAACTAAATGAAAATAGTTGAAATCAAAGTCGCGATTACGAGAGACCTTTGTTTATGCAAAAGGGTGTGGTACAGTTTCACTAATAAAGGCGGCACCCTTAGCTATTATGCAAAGAGCAGTAGCTACGCTCCATAAAGACAAAATATTGGGCATGGTAACATTTTGTCAGGATGCTCTAACCTAATGGTGTTTATTACAATTCTTCTCTCGTGATGAATAAGATTGGTAATTACGATCCCGAGAAGAGTCATGTTTTGGTTTCTCCGAGGGACCTTTGTCTATTGAATGATGACTCCTTTCCTTATACTTTTCCTTGTCCCGTTCAAAGTCATCTCGCTCCCTTTCCTTGTCAGATATCCTACCACTATCACGTTCATGAGACTTTAGTCTTCCTTGATCCTTACTCTTGATAAAATTTATTGTCCTTTATCTGTGACATTTATTTTTCTAACATGTCATTGATTTGTTTTTTCTATTTATACTTTACTGTTTATGGAAGTTGACTAGTGTACACTCTATTTGAAAGTTTGCATCTGTAGTTTTCTTAGTCTTGATATCCTCACTTTAGGATGTTATTCATTGAGACAATGGTAACTTCCATGTTATGTTTGTTAAATTTTGTGTTCTATGACTCACTCTCACTGTTGTCGAGTGACTAAACATTTAATCATAAGCTGACAGTCTGATGATTTGTGTTTATGTTGAAATATCACAGAACATGGGCTAGCCATTAAAGATGTATTTCTAGTGAAGAGAGAGTTGAGAAAGAAGAAACGTAAGGTTATGAGTGGTGGTAAAGAAAATAGGAGTGTGTCACCTGTGTTGACCTACTTAAAAAAATGAAATGGTCGGGCTGTTAACTTTACTGTTTTGTGGTGGTTGTTGAAGACTATCTTCTTGAAGAGCTCTACGAGAGGTGCATTGCCTCAGCTTGATATTTGCTGGAAACTAAGTATTCTGTGCGGGAGTAAATAAGTGCAAAAACTAAAAACAAAATTGTAGAAAATTATTTTGTTCTGTATTTTCATTTTTGTGGTAATACATGTGAAGTGGAAGTACGTTAAAGATGAGGTCGACAATATTCAATACTCGAAAGATTAACAGAAAATAGTTTACTGTGGAGTGAACTTAAGATCACGGTGCTTCTAAAAGGATCAAACATTCATCAAGACAAAGTGAAATGGACATTTTCTAATCATGTTTAGAGTTTGTAAAAAATATGCTTGTTATACTTCTTGTTCAGACATATAGTATTTTCTTACTTGATGTTGCTGCATTCAAATTTGGAATGCAAATTCCACGACTGACTTGTTAATGTAGGATGTCATATCATGTGCTATGTCGGAAATGCACTCCATTCAATGTACTGTGAGTGTGAAGTATTGACGAGGCATATGACGCGTTAGAGGAAATAGCGGAGAAGGATGTTGTCTCTTGGGTAGCTCACTGTCTCAATCAATTTTCTTTTCTAAACAAAAGAAGTTTGATCTTTGTAGTTGTGTTTGTTACTTTTTCCAATTGTAAGATGATATATGTGGAAAATGGGGTCCCTCTAAATTCTTGTTTTCTTTAACTTTAGCTTTAAAGATCCAATTTTTACTCGAGAAATCACAGTAATATGAACAATGAGTTGTCGAAGAAAACTGGTTTACTGATGTAGAACCATCCAAAAAGAATAAATTGATCTCTGTGGTTTAAAATAATTTTGATACTGTAAAAATAAAAGGCCGAAAGTTTAAATTTTGATTGAACTGATAAGACTTTTACTTTAAAAAAACAAATACTAAAAAAGAAGTACTAATATATTTAAAATAACGTGGGTCAATAAGGGTAAAAATGTAATTGTGCCTTTAAAAAATTTCCAAATAAGGAAAGACGACATTTATTTTGGGACGGACAAAAAAGGAAATGGCGACACATAATTTGGGACGGAGGGAGTAGTATTTTTATTTGGTTCAAAGGATATCATATGCCTCAGCAGAGAAGTAAAGTTTTGCTCTCCTCTCTTACTCTTACGTATCTAGTTCTATAGCTTAACCCTTACTTTTACGATATAAGGGCAGAGCGCATGTCAAAAGTTATTTAATTTCGCTATTATGAGTATTTTTGGGGGTTTTGGAGACTTAATTAAAAAGTATTAATACTATGTAATATTTATGTCTATTAACATTCCAAAATTAAATCATAAAATATTATTTTTTTAAAGTGGGCTGGCCCGTGAGGCCTGCAACCCACAGAGTAATAGTGTGGGCTCGATATTTTTTGGCTCATTATTTTGATAGGCTAGCCCCACCTGACCCATCAAACTCAAAGCTCATGTGGGCTTGCTCGGATGGGCTGATCCAACCCGTATTGACATCTCTACAAAAAAAAAAACTCTACATTATTGATACTCAAAGGAGACTTTGGAATCTTGAAGAATGCACGGAGGCGAATTCAGGATTTCAAAACGCGGATGTATGAATGTGAAATTCATCAAGATGTCCTACATTATGCATATTATACTAGACAAGGAGCCCAGAAGTTCGGACAAAACAAGAACAAATTCCATGAAAATGTGCACCAAGATCATAAATAACATACACACCAGGATTATCTAGGCTCTAGGGTACCCCCACCCCCACCCCCACGCGAAACTTTCATCGTCACCCTGTAAGAAGAGGCCAACTTATCGAAAGATGGACATTGCTTCAGTTCATACAACTTTTCGATAGGTGCTTGTTAGATCTTATTAAGCTTTTCTGCTACGACGATAGGATTTGCTTTTGCTATTGCATTCTGACCAGCATTTCTTTAATCAAACGGGCAGTTGTGTTTGTCTGAATAACGATGAAGTACGCGGAAAAGATCACCACATTTGCAACTGAACCCCGTTAAGCCCACACGCTTACGACATGCTGTGCACTTTTTCAGACCCTCTTTTGACTTCACTTGTGAAATCTGAGAGGCTAAATCTGCATATGCAACCGCGGCACCTGCAAGCGCAAGTTCTGATTCATCGCTACTTGAGCTTCTGCGTAGGACATCTTGGCTGGATGCAGCTGCAAGCTTTGCATGTTCCTGCTTCAGTAGAATCATGTCCTTTTGACACTTGGAACACATATTCATCGTAGTTGCACTACCGAAAAAACCACAGTCGTTGATGCAGAGGATGGAGTCTTCTGAAGCTCAGCAACCTGTCTCTTTATATGACTCCATTTCTGCAGTTAACATGTCAAGTTAAACACCACAAGTTCGTTAAGTACATCACGAAACAACAAAGGGACAAACAAAAACTTCAACCAAGGAACATCGCGATTATGAAATATAAAGCAATTTAGAATAATACATACATTCAATATCTCGTACTTGCTAGATTTTTGTTACTGGAACCATTTGACATGCTTAACAGTTTAAACAATTAGCCACAACTAGTATAGAATTGTCAAAATGAAAGCCTTTCACTGTTAACATGCTAAGGAAGCTTTAATTCGATCACTAAAATGACAAATTAAAATACAACATGGAGGCTACTAGTAGAAAAAACTGCAGCTCTTTCCTACACCTCACAAGAAGATTTTTAGAAAAACAAGCTTAAAATCCAAAACTGATGTTGCTAAACTAGATAAGATTGCACCAATTACCAGAAATATTGATCACATAACTGAAACATGGGAGGCCTGTTAGATGAGAAACTTCTAATTAGTCTTTAACCGGTCATGTTACCTAGACACATTTTTAGTTACTTGGACTCAACACTGTTATCACTTTTCAGCATATACCAATATTCGAGTACATCCTGCATGTGAGCTGCGAGATTCAACAACCGAAGTTCAAATAAGGTACTGCCTATCTCAATTTATACTAGAGGCATGCTAAAATGAGACCCTCTCGTCTCAACTGTATCTTCCTCAGCTCATTACCCCTTTATAAGAGACCAAACAATAGTATTTACTCTTATAGACTTGCAAAGGCGACCCTCCTGGCTAAACTGCTGATTATCAAGATTCAAGCGGTAACATTATTTTTTTGGCTTGATGAGTTCTCTTGATAACCAGTTACGATCACTTATTCTAGACAGGAATGACGAAACCAGTTTAACTATCATCCACAGTCACCAAAACCCAAGAAGATTGTAAAAGACCGAAGAAATGGATTAGCTCTTGAGATAGATCACAGCTATTTGATCACTTTCTAGCTGTTGTTATCTACTCTGGTTGGCATGTATTCTAATAATCATTTCCCTGTAAGCAACGAACACAAAAATGTCTCAACTATTGCTTACTACTACTCAGTCTGGTGAACTATTCATTTTCTTGAATTAGTAAGTGGTGTAATCCATAAGATAAAAATGACCAATAACCATCTTTTGGCTAACCTAGCCTCCTCCGTCCCTCGGACCAACTAGGGGCCATTGAGTGTCATAGACACACTCATGTCCAGACCGGTATGTGGGGGGAGTACTCTAGCATCTTCAATAGCCAACAGTTCCCTCTTGCAAACTCAAAGAACCCGAAAAACCAATTCATCTAACAAAGAACTAGATTAGTTCTTATGCATAACCTAAAACTTAGCTAACCATAATTCAATAGATAAGAAAGAAATTAAAGGTATAACCAAATTTTCACAACAAATTTTAAGGATGTTCTTGTGACTAGAGCACATCATAAGCAAAATCGGTCCACTAAATCTCACAAAAGTTTGTTGCTCAGACTCCTCAAAAATTCCCCAGGGTGCATGTCAGATCCTCCAAAAATAGTGCAAATTCATATGATCTGACACAGGTACAACAACATTTTAAAGAGTCCTAGCAGCATAGCACAGAAGTACAGAATTCAACAACGACAATATTAAAGAGTAAGAGCTCTTGGCATTTTATATTGGGGTAGACTAGAGCTATAGATTTTCCTAACATTTCAGCAGAACTCAATACCTTCAGCTCAAACTTTGTATTCGTGTTTAATATATATAAATAATTAATAGAAAACCCACTAAGATGCATTTGTTTCACCTTTAATGTATAAAAACTAAACTTCCTTTCATGAATTCAAAAAATAAATAAAAAAATACCACTACCCTTATAATTAAACATCATAACATGTAAATACACAAAGACTATATTATTAGTCCAAAATCAAATAAATTACAAAAAATTTGAACAATTAGAGAAAAAAGAACATATGTTTGAACTTTGACATGCAAATAAACATGCATAATTATAGACCTCGATGAAAAATGAAAAGAAAAGAAAACAAAACAAAACAATTGAATTTATTAGAAAATTATCAAAACAAAATATTAATAAGAAAATTAGACAAGACCTTAGGAATTTATTAGTCATGAATGTACAAATAACATACCTTAATAGAAGAATTGGAGAAATTGAAAGGTGAATTTTAATTTTTTTTTTTTTTTGGTCCAAGAATTTTAAGATGATTAAGGAGGATCTCCAAAAGAAAAGAAAATGAAAATGATACTACTTTCCTTTTTTAGGTGTTTCAAAAATCAAAACAGACAAACCTCCTTCTAAATTTAGAAATACTTAATTAAAATTTTAATTTGATGTACATAGATCTTATATCTATCTCAAAGGTAGAAATATTATTTCGATATACGAAGGTTCAAGAAAAAGAGGTACAGGTAAAAAAATAATGGATAGTGATAAAAATACATATAGTAACAGAATATATAGTAACATTAATAAGATAACATGATTGTTGAAATACAAGATACAAATAATATCAGAAATTGAAGGACCGAAAACTACATAAGCAATATTGTAACTACTAATGTAGACATTAAACAAGACACAGACTTCTATCAGTACACGCACTGCTATCAGTTAGGTTCAACATTTATTCTTTTAACATAATTTTATGGCACTTGATTGTTATTTTTTTATGTTACGTTTATTTTGTTCATGCTCCAAATTTTATAAATTCTAGGCCTCGTTTGGCCATGAAAATTATTATTTTCTGGAGTTGAAGTTGAAGTTGTGTATGTTTGACCATGAATACAAATTGGAGTTGTTTTTGAAAATTTTGTGAGAGAAGTAAAAGTTTACTTGTTTTCACTTTTTCAAATAAAATTCTAAATTGTATTTGGAATTCCCATGGTGTTGAAGAATCTCACATTGAATTTAGTAAAGGAATATGTAATCTCTTTACATGACAAATTTACGACGTATCACCACAATTTAGTACATATTCTTATAATATTCTGGTGAATGAACTTTTTTTAATCCGGTATCCACGTTGAGACTCCAACTAGCCAGATTCGCGTTATATAAGTTCTATTTAAAGGAAATAACTCCCTAACATAATTCTTAATATCCAGAACGTGAATTCGAGACCATTACAGATGGAGGAACTCTTATTCATCCCTCCACCATACTTGTTTTTCAATGAATCAACTTGCCATAAATCTCTAATATTATAAATATCCTTGTGTAACATCTCAAACCCATGTTACACCATACTAGTACTTTACCTTGTATTGATAACAAGACAACAAGTTTGAAGCAACATGGGCAAACATAAGATGGGCAAACATAAGTTCAGATAGGCTATGTAGGATGCATTGATTGATTTAATTTGTGTCTATTCTAAGCAATCCAACCCATAAGTTCATAGGTTATATATTTTTTTGCTTTTTCACTCTTCACCAATAAAAATGGCATATTATTAGCATAAGTTTTTGGACCTCTTATTTAGTTGGCACAAGATTCCATCTCTATTTATGGAAAATTTGGACCCACATTAAGGCCCGTTTGGTCATGAAAATTATAATTTTTCAAAATTGGAGTTGGAGTTGAAGTTGAAATAGGGGGTGTATTTTACCATGGATATAAATTAAGAGAAAATACATAAAGTACCCCCTGATCTTGTCCGACTTTTTCAAAAAAGACACCTAAACTATACTTTCGACCTATTACCCCACGGAATGTTACTAAAATCGTTGTAAATACACCATTTTGATGAAAATTTCAGCATTCCTCTTTTTTAAAAAAGCGCGCGTTTGGCACTTTCTCCTTCTTCTTCCAGTTCACTGGTCTTTTCTTCTTCTCTTTCATTACTTATTCTATTGTTGTTGATCTTAAATTGAATTATTTGCAAAAGTACGCCTCAATTGTTCTCCCTATTAAATTGAATTCCAAAAAAGAAAGATTTCATTAAATTGAGGAATGGGGAGAACAAGTTTTTGGAGATGGAAAGGATGTGATTCCACCGATAACAAATTGTTATATTGATTACTATTTCAATAGTGGAATTGAAAACATCTTTACTGATCCTTTTGCCTACATTAGCATATTTTCCAACAAAAAAATAATTTTTTATATTGGGTTTATCATCGAAAAATACATTCTCGACGGAAAAAATGGTGGCTACCATATCATATCTCTTTTAACCTTTTTTAAACTCTTTATCATTCTTCAATTCAAGATGAACATAAGAATAATGTTGCAGACCGTTGGTGGATCTCAAATTGTAGAAAGCTCTCAGGAAAAGCATAAACCTCACAATAGGGATAGACAACACGATCCCAAGCACAATTGTGCTCTCCTTCCGATTTCTGTGTGTGTAGTGTCGGTGTGTGAGTGTGTGTTTTTCACTGAGTTGTTGTGTGTGCGTGAATAAAGTGTTGTGTGAAGTTGTGAGAGTGTGTGAATGGAGTATTGGAAAGATGAGGAAGACTTCAATGGAGAAGAAGGTATTTTTAAATTTTTGGATAAATAATTTATACGTGGCAACTTTTTATTTGCAATTTGAGTCAAATTTTAACCATTCACACGCCTGGTGTGCGTGTCTACACGCATAGGCAAAATTTAAGTCAAAATGGTGTATTTACAACGGATTAAGTAAGAATCGTGGGGTAATAGGTTGAAAGTAAAATTTAGGTGTCTTTTTTAAAAAGTCAGACAAGATCAGGGGGTACTTTATGTATTTTCTCATAAATTAAAGTTTCTTTTGAAATATTGTGAGAGAAGTAAAAGTTACAAATACAATATTTCAGAATTGTATTTAGAATTTTTGTGGCCAAACGCATCTTGTTTTCACTTTTTTCACTAAAGTGAAATAATTTTTTGAAAAAATATCAATAATTTTCATAGCCAAACGACTACTAATAGTTGAGATGCCAAAAAGAACTCAACTTCCTTAGTTTTTAAATAAGTTGTTTTTATTTTAGGCCTTCGTTAAGAAACTACTCACTTCTAGAAAGTAAAAATTATTTTACTAATTTGTCTTTAATAAATATATTGAAAAGAATATAACTTTTTAGTAGTTTTGGAGTTTTCCAAAAAAAAGAAAATATTTTTAGGATAGGTAAATTGAAAAAACATCATCAATGATTTCTTGATTATCTAACATATTATTTATTTAAGTATATAATAAAAGAACTAAACAATCAATTATTTAGAAATGGAGGGAGGACATTATATTATTGATACTCAAAGGAGACTTTGAAAATTGCAAGAATATGCTTTGGATTTGAATGAAAAAACAAAAACAAGTTGGTAATAAGTAGGGACGATCCATTATCATACTCCCTCCGTTTCAAACTGAGATGACACATTGATTAAAAATAATAATTAATAATATGGATAGTTTACCATAGTACTCCTATTAAATGATGTTTACATTTTAATTTGAAAAAAAAAGTAATTAATGCAAAGGGTAAAACATGAAAAAAAATTTGTCTCTTCTTGATTAATGAAAAAAGATAAATAAAATAGAAAATGAAATTAGAAAATTTAGAACGGAGGGAGTAAATCTTTTCGGTTGTATTATATGGATCCCTATTCAAGATGCTTAACCAATTACACAAAATTGGTATAAACTTAAATTCAAAAATTAATAAGTGAGGTGAAAATTGTTCAGAACTTTAATATGAGCAGGAGACCAACTAGTATTTTATAGTACATAATTAATGCAGAAATCAGACACCTGATAATACAGGCGAAGTCAGGATTTATGCTGAAGGAGTTCAAAATATGGAAAAAAAAACTCACCGAAGGAGGTTTAACATCTATAATATATACATAAAAATTATTTTAATCATATATTAATAATATATCCTATTACTAGTTTGGCTTCGCCTCTGCCTGATAATTGAAGCATGGATAGTATAATATGATGTTTAACATATGAGAAATAAGAATTGAGAGAAGTCTAGATCACGACAAAAAAAAATTGAACCTTGAATCTAATTAAACTTAAAAACTAATAGCGAGATAAGAATTTTCCTACACCATCATATGACGAAACAATGTATATATATGGGATATCTGACATAGCTTTTTTTAAACATTGTTTGTGTAATTTACCCCATCTTGCGAGAATACACTGGATATATTATTGTTGTATTGTTTACGTAATTTAATATAATTATTATCATAGAATAATATACCTTAATTTTAAAATAACTAGTTTCACTTAATTATGTGAAGCTCTCTATTAATAATTCTCTTTTAGTTGATTTGATATAGCATAAAAGTTATGTTATTTACATGATTCTTTTCATGATTTTTTTTTAGAATCATATTTCGTAAAATCAAATTAAAGTGAGTTGTTGCCTGAATGAGAGAGAGTAAAATAAAAAGGATCCAGCAAGTTATGGAAAATCCAATTATACTTTATGTCAGTTTATAAATTTATAGATAGCGCTTTCTCTTAAAGAAATTCTATATAGCGTGAATCTAAATTCAAGTCCTCGTAGTAAGGAAATCTTAACATGGAACGCTTCTCTTTCAATATACAAATAGTCCGTAATGCGTAATTGCGAATTCAAATGAGTCGATCAGTAAAACTAATTGAAAAAAGGAAAAAAAAAAGTGAGTTGTTTATTTCTTTTTTTTTTCGAAAAAGGGCATAAAATGGCCTCCAACTATCTAAAATAGTGCAAAAATGTCCTTCATCTACCTATTGGGCCTAAAATGCCCTTCAACTATTTTTTGTACTCATCAGTGTGCATTCATAATATATCGTGACAAGCCTTGTCTTCTAGTAGGAAAAAAATAGAGTTCTTCTCACTTTCATCATAATATTATTCTTTCCAATAATTCAAAGAGAGGATATGAGCAGATATCGATGAATACAGAGCGGGTCAACTTTAGTTGGATTCGTGTTATTTGTCTGGGCGGGTTGGGTTTTGAGATAAAATTAATTAATTTAATTTAATATGAATTGTCCAATATAAATGTGTCATGTGATAAATAAAGTGGGACCAAAAGGTTCTTGTTAAATAAAAGGACAAAATTGACTAATAGGTAAACGGGAAGAACATTTTAGGCCCTTTTCCGTTTTTTTTTTTATAAGTATTGTTCAACATTTGATTTATTAAAAATATTTATTCTGTTCTAGCATTATCAAGTGGTGGGTCAAAAAATCCAACTACTGATTTTCATATTTCAGTATCACCTTTTTTAGAAATTTCCCTTTTATCTATTCCACCGAAAAAATTTAAGTACATATTCTTTTACCTTAGAAAACTAATCCAAAATTAATGTGGATAATAATGAGGTTAATTATTTTGTTGTTTCTATTATGTTAATTCTCCATTTCTTTATTTACATACTTATTTTTGAATATGTTTTACTTGAATCGAAGCTCAACCTAAAACGTCATTTCTCACTTTACACCTGTAATTATATTGTAGTTCTGTACGGATGCGTATAGTTAGTGGCGAAGCCAATATCTTAATTAAGGGGGTTCAAAATAAAAAAATGTGAACAAAAGAACTAATCGAATGGGGTTCAACGTCTGCTATATATACATTAACAAATAATTTTATGTTTGTATATATAGTATAATTTTTCGTCGAAGGAGGTTCGGATGACCCCCCTCACTATTAGCTAGTTTTGTTCCTGCGTATAGCCGTATACATCGTCCTTCCTAGATCCTACTAGTAAAATTATATTACGTATGTTATTGTAATAACGAGGGAGAGAAAACATTATAATTAGATTACTTTTGCAAGTAATTAAGACTAGCCAACATATAATCTCATGTAAATTTATCACTTAATTGTAGTGTACAATTAATATTCTTGTTTAAGTAATTGATTCTGTTATTATTTTTTAATTTTATTTTTTATAATAGGGATTAAATATTTGACTAGTAGAATTTTGGTAGTTGAAATTTGACTTTATTTATTCCTTTTCTTTTCTTCTTAAAATGGCAATTTAGGCATACCAAAAATAATACATGTTCAATGAGAATTATTGTCAATTAGATGCCAATAGAGTCATCGAATAACCTAACTAAAGAAAAATAATAAAAACACAATTAAATATTACTTATATAATACCAATTTTAGAACTTTAAAAATTAAATCCAAATTAGTTGAGGATGGTGATAGGTGACATCATGAAAATGACCTAACAAAATATTCCATTCCTCCAACCTCAAGCCTCTTGTGAAACGAATTTAATATTTTTAAAAAAGTTTTTTTTTATACTATTATTATAGTTTCTCTCATGCACATTTTTCCAATTTATAATAATTCTATCTTGATTGTCATAATTTATTGGTATGATGTTACTTTTCTTATACTTTTCCTTCTCCCGTTCAAAGTCGTCTCGCTCCTTTTCCCTGTCAGATATCCTACCACTATCACGTTCATGAGACTTTAGTCTTCCTTGATCCTTACTCTTGATAAAATTTATTGTCCTTTATCTGTGACATTTATTTTTCTTTCATATCATTGAATTGTTTTATGTATTTATTGAGTTGTGTGAGTTCAAGAACTTGTTCTGTTGAATCCTTGACTGTAATTCTACTGGTGAAGAATGTCTGTCTTATGTTTTGAGTTGGGTGAGTTCAAGAACTTGTACTGTTGAATCTTTTCGACTGTAATTTTTCTGTATAGTGTAATGTGTACCTAAGTTTTGAGTTGTGTGAGTTCAAGAACTTGTTCTGTTGAATCCTTGACTGTATGTCTACTGGTGAAGAATGCCTGTCTTAAGTTTTGAGTTGGGTGAGTTCAAGAACTTGTTATGTTGAATCTTTTTTACTGTAATTTTTTTGTATAGTGTAATGTGTGTCTAAGTTTTGAGTTGGGTGAGTTCAAGAACTTGTTCTGTTGAATCCTTGACTGTAATTCTACTGGTGAAGAATGTTTGTCTTACTGAAAGATTGAATATTTAACTGTAGTTTTACCGTAGGAAGTGTATTGTTTGCCTAAGTTTTGAGTTGGGTTAGTTCAAGAATTAGTTAAATTAACAGAAAAAACTGAATTTTTAACTTCTGTTGCTCGGACTCTTCAAAAATGTCATGGGGTGAGTGTTGGATCCATCAAAAGTAGTGCATTTTTGGTGGATCGGATACGGGTGCGGCAACATATTTGGAGAGTCCAAGTAATTTAGTTTTTAACTGTAATTTTACTGTGATGTGTAATGTTGTCTAATCCCCGAAGTAGTGGTAAGGTCTGCGGTACACTTTACCATCCCCAGACTTTGCTTGTGGGATTCATTGGGTATGTTACGGTTGTAGTTGTTGTGTAAGGTTGTCCAAGTTTTGAGTTGGGTGGGTTCAAGAACTTGTTTGTTCAATTGATAGAATGATTGAATCTTTAGCTGAAATTTTATTGTAAAGTATAACGTGTGCCTAAAATTTGAGTTGGAAGAGTTCAAGAATCAGTTGAATTAACAGAAATATTGAATCTTTAACTTGAAAGAATAATAATTGTAGTTTTAGAGGTAGAATGGACACTCAATAAGTAGTTGCAACTTATCTTGCTTTGTCCCAAATCATTTCAAGATCCCAACTCTCAAAATCCTTTTTTTTTCTTGCTGGAATGAAGTAAAAGCTTGTTTTGTAGTTGTTGCAGGGATTTCACTGTTGGCGCTGTAAAGATTTATTCAAGTTTTTAAGTTGGGTTATTTCAAGAACCAGGTCAATTATAAGAATGATGGAATCTTTATCTTTGATTTTATTGCAAAGTGCAGTGTTTGCCTACGTTTTAAGTTGGATGAGTTCAAGAATCAGTTCAATTAACAGAAAGACTGAAATTTTTCAGTTTAAGTTTTGAGTTGGGTGAGTTCAAGAACCAGTTCAATTAACAAAAAAAACTGAATCTTTAAATGTAATTTTTCTGTGAAGTGTAATATGTTCCTAAGTTTTGAGTTGGGTGAGTTCAAGAATCAGGTCAAGTAGCAGAAAGACTGAATCTTTAGCTGTAATTTTTCTGTGAAGTGTAATGTGTGACTAAGTTTTGAGTTGGGTGAGTTCAAGAATCAGAAAGATAGAATCTTTAACTGTAAAGTTATTTTTGAGTTGGTTTAGTCCAGGAACTTGTTAAATTAACAAACAGTTTGAATCTTTTAGTTTTATTGTTGAGTGTATTGTTTGCATATGTTTTGAGTAGGGCGAGTTAAAGAATTTGTTCTGTTGAATCTTTAACTGTAATTTTACGGCAAAGTTATAATATGTGCCTAAGTTTTGAGTTGGGTGAGTTCAAGAATTTGTTCTGTTGAATCCTTTTTACTGTAATTTTACTATAAAGTGTAATGTGTTCCTAAATTTTCAGTTGGCTGAGTTCAAGAACTTATTCAATTGATAGGAAGATGGAATCTTTAGCTGTAACGTTAATGTAAAAGTGTAATATGTGCCTAAGTTTTGAGTTGGGTGAGTCAAGAAACAGTTTGATTAACAGAATGATAGAATCTTTAACTTAAGTTTTTTTGTAGTGTAATGTTTGTCTATGTTTTGAGTTGGTGAGTTTTAGAACTTGTTATGTTGAATCTTTGAGTGTTACATTACTGTAAAGTTGTAATGTTTGCCAAAGTTTTGAGTTGAGTGAGTTCAAGAGCTTGTTTGTTCAATTGATAGAAAGATCGAATCTTTTGCTGTAATTTTATTGTAAAGTGTAATGTGTGCATAAGTTGATCTACGGGTGCCTTTCGGAAACAACCTCTCTACCTCACCTATAAGGTGGAGGAATGGACTGCGTACACTTTACCCTTCCCCAGACCCAACTTTTTTGGGAATATACTATTTTTTTTTGTTGTTGTTTAATGTGTGCCCAAGTTTTGAGTTGGGTGAGTTCAAGAACTTGTTCTATTGAATCTTTGTTTGTAAGTTTCGAGTTGGGTGAGTTCAAGAACTTGTTCAATTGATAGAAAGATTGAATCTATTGCTGTAAGTTTATTGTAAAGTGTAATGTGTGCCTAAAATTTGAGTTGGAAGAGTTCAAGAACTTGTTCAATTAATAGAAAGATTGAATCTGTAGCTGTAATCTTATTATAAAGTTGAATTTTTATTGTTTAGTGGCAGAATGGAGACTCAGAAGAGTGATACGGATAACAAGTTAGATGATTATGAAGTGATAGAACAGTTGGGAAGAAGAACTGTCGGAACTACATTTCTTATTCTCCATCGAACTAAGAAGAAAAAGTAAGCTAGTAGTACTTATACTACATTTTTTTCCAGTCATTTTTTCCTACTTCGGCAATTTGTGTCGGTTTGGATTTGATAATTTCTACAACAGATTTTCAGATATCTTTGCTCCATGTAGGAATTGAATGACATTTTACTGTATCTGCAAGATTTCTCGTAACCACTTTTGCAAAAAAAATGTTGAATCTGGCATCTGATATACTGATACATTCCTTGGATGTGTCTAATGTCCTGGTAAATTTGCATTATTGGAAATTCCCATGGGAAATGTTCACCGAAGAACAGAAACTAAAGAACTCCAAATGCAGTGTACTTGAGAATAAACCATTAATTATCCTATTTCTTACGGAAGTGAAGTTGCACTGAATCTGTTGTATATTCTATATCCAAGTTGTTGACTTCTGTAATTATTAAAGAAAGATTATTTTGATTCATCATAATTTCATGAAATCCAATTTTATGGACTTCTTTTTCTTTTCCTTGTAGGTATGTTCTGAAGAAGATACCATTAGCAAAACAGACAGAAAAGTCGAAGCGCACGGCACATCAGGAGGCCATTTCAAGTGCTACTCTTAATTTGATCCCTAAAAAAGTAGTTAGTTCAATGATTAATTGAAGACCAATAATATTTAGGTCATTTTATTATAAGTTTCTGAATCTGAAGTTGATTGTCGCAAACTTTAGCCACCGATGAAACGCAGGGGGAGTCTCATATCTATGATATAATTTGGTGGTTAAAATCAACAATCTAGTCCTGTCTAATTGAATAGTTCTCCTCATAGTTTCGGTAGTGAGCTACGTTGTATGAGGTGTTCCATCATAACGTATTTAATAAACTGATTTTTATTGATGTTCTACTATTTCAATTGGTCTGCTTCTAAACATCTTGGATTATCACTCTCATACCACATCGTTCATCCTTTGTTGTTACCATTTTGACTATTTTATTATACGACTTGAAGCGTGTGTTTCCATGAAAACCGTTTTTCTTCTAAGAGTGTTTAGCATGCTGGACTATGTAAGGAGTGATCATCCTGACCAATGCATTGAGCATCCTATGAATTCTATCGATGGAAACCTTTAGACATCTTCATTCTTATCTGCATGAATGCTGGTTTGCATCTGATGAGCTTAGGTTTTGGAAAAGATTGTTTCAACAGAATAATATATATGACCCAAGTGTCTTAACTCAAGTTTTGAGTTCGAAGGACCAAGCATCCGCAAGACGAGCTTCCAAAAAAAAATGACATGAGCTGACAAGTAGGATTGAACTAAAGTAGAAATTTAGAACTTTCTCATTGGAGTCACACGTGAAGTAGTTTTCTTTCCTCTTAACAATAGAAAAGAACAACCAGTAAGTACTTCGCACCTATTATTTTCCTTGTATCAATAACTCTAAGTTCTCGAAGTGGATAATCTGGATGCGAAGAGGTATACTTCTCACTACCAAATATTCATTTTGTTGAATAGGCAGTATGAAATATGGACACGCTTAAATGTCGAGTAAAAGTAGTTATGTCATCAAATAGTTGCTCCAATCTTTCCTTTCGAACCAAGCCCATTTAGATACAAAATCTTTGACTCATCTTATAATTTATTATATGAAAAGTTCTACTTGATGGAAAGGTATTCTTGGGGAATATTCTTCTAATCTTATGATAGATGGTTATTTTTCCGTTGCAGGTGAATTTGATAGCTAAACTAAGCCATCCATATCTTTTGGAGTACAAAGATGCTTGGGTCGACAAGGTATCCTATCATCTAGTTTTGTGGTTGCTTGGATCAAAAAGTGCAAAACGTAGCCTTTAGTAGTTGCGATTATTGTTGCATAATCTTTACCAGAGAAAAAACTTGACTTTCTTTTTCTTTCAGGGGAGCTGTATATGCATCATTGCCGATTATTGCGAAGATGAAAATATGTGAGTGATTATCCCTGATTTTGCTAACATTTTAAATGTAAGGAAAGATAAGAATAAAGAACAAAAGGAGCCACTAAACGAGGGAGCGAAAACAATAGTTTAAGTAAAATTGTTCATCATTGTCACCAGCTATATTTTATCGTAAAATATGGCTAACCTGTGTTTGTAGACCAAAACATTTTGCCATGATCGTGGTTGTTTTCAGCCTGTGTTGTAAGGACGTCCAGGTATCTGGAGAATGAAAGACCTCAGATTTCATTAATACTCCCTCGTACCAAGAACGATAGTAGGGGTAATGAGGTTGAAAATAAAGAAATGAATAAGATGATTATAGAACATCTTTGGTGGTGTAATCTGAGGACGGTGACAATTTTTTTTCCCCGTGTTCAGGGAGGAGATCATGAGGAAATCTAGAGGAGCACTTTTCCCGGAAGAGGTAGTTAAATGCGATTTCATTACTTATGAAGCTTCTTTGTGCCTTCCCGGTAGCTTAAAAAACTACGTGTTTTTATGTTGTTTTTTCCTGCTATTATAGAAACTTTGCAAATGGCTGATTCATCTACTGTTAGCTTTGGAGTATCTGGATTCCAACCGCGTTCATCATAGAGACTTCTAGGTAAAAACTTGTTGTAATCGGCAAAATAGAAAAGCCTTCTTACCATGAAATGTTTTTAACGTGAACTATTTTGAATTAATTTATGTAACATATTCATCACAAAGGACAACGACATCAGGTTAGGTAAGAATGCCCGAAGAATTGCTTGATTGGGTCCTCTTTGGTTCTTTACTATCCTTCAAATTCACTTGATTGTCACAAGTGATTTCGGATTAGGAAAATTGCTAGATGCAGAAGGCCTTGCTTCCTCGGTATGAATTTCTATTGCGGTAAAATGAAGCTCTTACTTACATGCAAGTTTCGACCATCTATTGTTATCTAACAATTGATTCAATATATCTATTTAGCAAGAGAGAAATCCCTTCACCCTCCAAGACCGAGAAAACCTAAAAGTTGCTTTTATTTTCGGTCAATGGTACTAAAATGTTGTGGTGGTCATCTTTCTTTTTATCAAAAAAAATATTGTGGTATTCATCATATTACAAAGCTCCTGTCGCCATAGCACCTATCTTAATGCATTTGAGAAAAAGACGTCTAGTTGTACAGCTAATCCTTAATTTTGGAACAAATTTCATGTAATAGGTATTTGGCACACCAAACGACATGTGCCCTGAGCTCCTTGCCAGCATACCCTATGGCTATAAATTTGATATATGGTCTCTTGGTAAGAAATAAGAATGTTGATAAAGCAATGTATTTCAGCTCTTTACATCATATGTCTAATACTAACACTTTAATGTGATTTTAGGATACTTTATGTTTGACATTGCTGCACATCAACCCCCGTTTAAAGCTTCTGTAGGTTGATTTTTCATCTATCTGAACTTCGTAAACAATACCTCGAAAAGTTATACTTGTTACGCAAAAAAAAAAAAGAGAAGTTTTTTATCCTAATATCTTCTATATGATATACTGACAATGTAAATCCAACAGGACAAAACTGGACTTATCAACAAAATAAACTGGGGTTTGTTCTCACCACTTCCGATTATATACTCCTCCACCTTGTAAGTATCTTCATTCTCAGCACGCCACAAGTATAACAAATCAGTCAGTTGACAAAGCAGATTTAATTCTTGAAGGAAACAGATAATAAAAAGCATGCTAAGGAAAACTCCAGAACACCGACCTACAGTGAGTGCGAGCGACATATGTTCAAATGTTATTCTTTCCGTTTCAATCTGGTAAGTCTTATTTTCCTTTTTAATCCGTTTAAAAGCGGATGTTTCTTTCCTTTTACAACAACTCCTGAATTCTAACTTTCTACGTGGCATGTTTAAAGATCACAAACTTAAATTACATTTTGATACATTCTTCGTATCTTTATTTTAAGACCACAAGATTCAAAAGTCTTTTTTTCTTTCTTAAACTTCGTGCCAAATCAAAACCAGAAAAACAAAATGAAATGGAGGGAGTATTAAATTGAGATTCATCTTAATATATTTTTTTTACCTCTACTTATAGGATGCCGAGTTGTTGAGACATCAACATTTGCAACCATACATCCTCTTGTGTCACAAACCTTCATCTGCGTTTCTTCCTGTGAAGTCCCTGAGCATAGCGAAAGAGAAAACACGACCATCACCTGGAAAATCTATTAGTCCGAGAGGTAGCAGAGACAGACAGTTGAAGCTAAATGAGAAGAGAATTGTCCTTTACTTTGAGGAAAGTGATAACATTCAACCAAGAAACTTATCTGACAATTATAACATGTTCCGAGCCAAACTTGACACTAAGAGAGTCGATCCAACAAGCTACTCGGCTAGGATCTCTCAAGATAGTGAGGATTCTAAAAGTGGGTAGATGAGTAAGGCAGCTATTTGCAATGGATATGATCAACCTATCTCACAAATAGAAACTACGATCACTCCAAGCTCGTCAAGTTCATGGGCAAAAACATGGTCCGAGGAACAAGAGCATGTTTCTCCGTAGCATATTAGTCGATTTGATGAGGGTGATAAGAAGAATAACAAGACATAATAGCTTGAGGTGTTAAGCAGTCCACTGGACATTGAGGAAGAAGATATAGTGGAATGTATCTCCGAAAAATCTAGCAGAATGACATTGTCTGATGGAAGATTCAACGATAAAACACGATCCTTCGATGAAGAAAGCACTTCATCTAATTCACAGTTGGTAAAACCAGATCCAGAGGCAGCACCAAGATGTTGTGTTGCTGAAATGTAAAATGGTAGCGAGTGTAGAGAAGTTGCTATTGACTGCTTGTCAACTGAAAGGGATAGTTCACTTCTACACAAAGACGAGCTAGAAAACAAAGCAACCGCGGTTTATGACACCAAACAGGCTAAGAAAGATGCTCTTCGAGCACTGGATGATAAGGTTTCACAGCTCAAGTCACTAGCCGCATTAGCTAATAAGGAGGACAAAGACGACTTGGGTAATCCCACTGAACAAAGAGCTGAATCTTTAGAGTCTCTTTTGGAGGTTTGTGCGCGACTACTTTAGCAGGAAAAATCGATGAGCTTGCTGGTCTGTTAAAACCATTCGGGGATGATGGAATGTCGTCTAGAGAAACATCAATCTGGTTGACAAAAAGTCTCATGACTGCACAAAAGTTGTCCAAGGGGTCGTGATGTTGCACAAAACCTGTCTTTTGACCTATAGAACGAGCCTCTGTCTTACGTAAATCATCAAGTATTGTTGGACTAAACTATTCCTCGAGGCTTAACGTGGTTGAACATTCCTTAGTTTTGATTCTATTGTTGTAGGACAGTTGATGGAGCTGGGAAGATTATATATAATGTACTATTAAAGTTGATTTCTATTTTATGATGATACTTACCACATTTTCTATTGTTATTTTTTTCTCCAAAACTTCCTACAGACAAAGATTATACATTTCTTCAGCTTCTTAGATATGATTGTGCTATTATCGGAGTCTATTTCTAATATAGTCACTCACCTAATAGTATTATCTCTGAAAGTCACGTTCTGAAAATCAAGAAGAAAAGTGATTTTCTGAGATAATAACTATTAGCTGAGTGACTATCTAAGAGGTCAGCGCGATATTATAGTTGTCTTATAGAAAAAAGTATCAACAATCAAACTGTTCCTTTAAATATTTCATTCCTCCAACCTCAAGCCTCTTGTGAAATGAATTTAATATTTTTAAAAATATTTTTTTTATACTATTATTATTGTTTCCCTCGTGAACATTTTGCCAATTTATAATAATTCTATCTTGATTGTCATAATTTATTGGTATGATGTTACTTTTCTTATACTTTTTCTTGTTCCGTTCAAAGTCATCTCGCTCTCTTCCCCTATCAAATATCCTACCACTATCACTTTCATGACACTTTAGTATTCCTTGATCCTTACTCTAGATAATGTTTGTAGTTTTAGAGGTAGAATGGACACTCAATAAGTAGTTGCAACTTAGCTTTGCTTTGTCCCAAATCATTTCAAGATCCCAACACTCAAAATCTTTTTTTTTCTTGCTGGAATGAAGTAAAGGCTTGTTTTTGTAGTTGTTGCAGGGATTTCACTGTTGACCCTGTAAAGATTTCCTCAAGTTTTTAAGTTGGGTGATTTCAAGAACCAGTTCCATTAACAAAATGATTGAATCTTTAGCTTTGATTTTATTGCAAAGTGCAGTGTTTGCCTAAGTTTTTAGTTGGATGTGTTCAAGAATCAGTTCAATTAACAGACAGACTGAAATTTTTCAGTGTATGTTTTGAGTTGGGTGAGTTCAAGAACTAGTTCAATTAACAGAAAAAACTGAATCTTTAAATGTAATTTTGCTGTGAAGTGTAATATGTGCCTATATTTTGAGTTGGGTGAGTTCAAGAATCAGTTCAAGTAGAAGAAAGACTGAATCTTTAGCTGTAATTTTTCTGTGAAGTGTAATGTGTGACTAAGTTTTGAGTTGGGTGAGTTCAAGAATCAGTTCAAGTAGCAGAAAGATAGAATCTTTAACTGTAAAGTTATTTTTGAGTTGGTTGAGTTCAGGAACTTATTAAATTAACAAACAGTTTAAATCTTTTAGTTTTATTGTAGAGTGTAATGTTTGCATATGTTTTAAGTTGGGCGAGTTCAAGAATTTGTTCTGTTGAATCTTTAACTGTAATTTTACTACAAGTTGTAATGTGTGCCTAAGTTTTGAGTTGGGTGAGTTCAAGAATTGGTTTTGTTTAATCTTTTTGACTTAATTTTACTATAAAGTGTAATGTGTTCCTAAATTTTGAGTTGGCTAAGTTCAAGAACTTGTTCAATTGATAGAAAGATGGAATATTTAGCTGTAACGTTATTGTAAAAGTGTAATATGTGCCTAAGTTTTGAGTTGGGTTAGTTCAAGAAACAGTTTGATTAACAGAATGATAGAATCTTTAACTTAAGTTTTATTGTTGTGTAATGTTTGTCTATGTTTTGAGTTGGTGAGTTTTAGAACTTGTTCTGTTGAATCTTTGACTATTACTTTACTGTAAAGTTGTAATTTTTGCCGAAGTTTTGAGTTGGGTGAGTTCAAGACCTTGTTTGTTCAATTGATAGAATGATCGAATCTTTAGCTGTAATTTTATTGTAAAGTGTAATGTGTGCCTAAGTTGATCTACGAGTGCCTTTCGGAAACAACCTCTCTACCTCACCTATAAGGTGGAGGTATGGACTGCGTACACTTTACCTTTCCCCAGACCCAACTTTTTTTGGAATATACTATTTTTTTTGTTGTTGTTGTTTAATGTGTGCCCAAGTTTTGAGTTGGGTGAGTTCAAGAACTTGTTCTATTGAATCTTTGGCTGTAAGTTTCGAGTTGGGTGAGTTCAAGAACTTGTTCAATTGATAGAAAGATTGAATCTATAGCTGTAAGTTTATTCTAAAGTGTAATGTGTGCCTAAAATTTGAGTTGGAAGAGATCAAGAACTTGTTCAATTGATAGAAAGATTGAATCTGTAGCTGTATTCTTGTTATAAAGTTGAATTTTTGATGTTTAGTGGCAGAATGGAGACTCAGAAGAGTGATACGGATAACAAGTTAGATGATTATGAAGTGATTGAACAGTTGGGAAGAAGAACTGTCGGAACTACATTTCTTGTTCTCCATCGAACTGAGAAGAACAAGTAAGCTAGTAGTACTTGAACTATATTTTTTTTCCTGTCATTTTTTGCTACTTCGGCAATTTGTGTCGGTTTGAATTTGATAATTTCTAGAATAGATTTTCAGATATCTTTGCTCCATGTAGGAATTGAATGATATTTTACTGTCTATGCTAGAATTCTCGTAAGCACTTATGCAAAAAAAAATGCTGAATCTGGCATCTGATATACTGATACATTCCTTGGATGTGTCTAATGTCCTGGTAAATTTGCATTATTGGAAATTCCCATGGGAAATGTTCACCAAAGAACAGAAACTAAGGAACTCCAAATGCAGTGTACTTGACAATAAACCGTTAATGATCCTATTTCTTACGGAAGTGAAGTTGCACTGAATCTGTTGTATATTCTATATCCAAGTTGTTTAATTGTATAATTATTAAAGAAAGATTATTTTGACTCATCATAATTTCATGAAATCCAATTTTATGGACTTTTTTTCCTTTTCCTTGTAGGTATGTT
This sequence comes from Capsicum pubescens, assembly GCA_030864215.1. Lineage (NCBI taxonomy): Eukaryota > Viridiplantae > Streptophyta > Magnoliopsida > Solanales > Solanaceae > Capsicum > Capsicum pubescens. Next base: position 41,605,204 of record CM061546.1, read on the forward strand.
CTGAAGAAGATACCATTAGCAAAACAGACAGAAAAGTCCAAGCGCACTGCACATCAGGAGGTCATTTCAAGTGGTTCTCTTAATTTGTTCCCTGAAAAAGTAGTTAGTTCTATGATTAATTGAAGACCAATAATATTTAGGTCATATTCTTATAAGTTGCTGAATCTGAAGTTGATTGTCGCAAACTTTATCTACCGATGAAATGCAGGGGATGTCTCATAACTATGATATAATCCAGTGGTTAAAATCAGAAATCTAGTCTTATCTAATTGAATAGTTCTCCTCATAGTTTCGGTAGGGAGCTACATTGTATGAGGTGTTCCATCATAAAGTATTTGATAAATTTATTTTTATTGATATTCTTCAATTTCAATTGGTCTGCTTCTAAACATCTTGGATTATCACTCTCATACCACATCATTCTTCCTTTGCTGTTACCATTTTGACTATTTTATCATACGACTTGAAGCGTGTGTTTCCATGCAAAACTTTTTTCTTCTAAGAGTGTTTAGCATGCTGGACTATGAAAGGAGTGATAGTCCTAACCAATGTATTGAGCATCCTATGAATTCTATCGATGAAAAACTTTAGACAGAATAATATATATGCCCCAAGTGTCTTCACTCAAGGTTTGAGTTCGAAGGACCAAGCATCCGCAAGACGAGCTTCCAAAAAAAAAATGACATGATCTGACAAGTAGGATTGAACTGAAGTAGAAATTTAGAACTTTCTCGTTGGAGTAACACGTGAAGTAGTTTTCTTTCCTCTTAAAAATAGAAAAGAACAACCAGTAAGTACTTTGCATGTATGATTTTCCCTGTATCAATAACTCTACTTTCTTGAAGTGGATAATCTGGACGCGAAGAGGTATACATCTCTCTACCAAATATTCATTTTGATGAATAGGCAGTATGGAATATGGACACGCTTAAATGTCGAGTGAAAGAAGTTTTGTCATCAAATAGTTGCTCCAATCTTTCCTTTTGAACCAAGCACATTTAGATATAAAATCTTTGACTCATCTTATAATTTATTATATGAAAAGTTCTACTTGATGGTAAGATATGCTTGGGGAATATTCTTCTAATCTGATGATAGATGGTTATTTTTCCATTGTAGGTGAATTTGATAGCTAAACTAAGCCATCCATATCTTTAGGAGTACAAAGATGCTTGGGTGGACAAGGTATCCTATCATCCAGTTTTGTAGTTGCTTGGATCAGAGAGTGCAAAACATAACCTTTAGTAGTTGCGATTATTGCTCCATAAGCTGCACCAGAGAAAAAGCTTGGCTTTTTTTTTTCAGGGGAGCTGTATTTGCATCGTTGCCGATTATTGCGAAGATGAAAATATGCGAGTGATTATCCCTGATTTTGCTAACATTTTAAACGTGTACCTATAAGGTAAGATAAGAATAATGAACAAAAGGAGACACTAAACGTGGGAAGGGAAAACAATAGTTTAAGTAAAATTCTTCATCATTGTCACCGGCGATATTTTATCGTAAAATATGGCTAACCTGTGTTTATAGAGCACAACCTTTTGCCAAGATCGTTGCATTTTTCAGCCTGTGTTGTAAGCACATCCATGTATCAGGAGAATGAAAGACCTCAGATTTCATAAATACTCCCTCGTACCAAGAACGATAGAAGGGGTAATGAGGTTAAAAATAAAGAAATGAATAGGATGATTATAGAACATCTTTTGTGGTGTAATCTGAGGACGGTGACAATTTTTTTTCCCCGTGTTCAGGGAGGAGATCATGAGGAAGTCTAGAGGAGCACTTTTACCGGAAGAGGTAGTTAAATGCGATTTCATTACTTATGAAGCTTCTCTGTGCCTTCCCGGTAGCTTAAAAAATTGCGTGTTTTTATGTTGTTTTTTTCCTGCTATTATAGAAACTCTGCAAATGGCTGACTCATCTATTGTTAGCTTTGGAGGATCTACATTCCAACCGCGTTCATCATAGAGACCTCAAGGTAAAAACTTGTTGTAATCAGCTAAATAGAAAAGCTTTCTTAGCATGAATTTTTTTTAACGTGAACTATTTTGAATTCATTTATGTAACATATTCATCACAAAGGACAACGACATCAGGTTAGGTAAGAATGCCCGAACAATTGCTTGATTGGGTCGTCTTAGCTTCTTTACTATCCTTCAAATTCACTTGATTGTCACAGGTGATTTTGGATTAGGAAAATTGCTAGATGCAGAAGGTCTTGCTTCATCGGTAAGAATTTCTTTTGCGGAAAAATTAACCTCTTACTTACATGCAAGTTTCGACCATCTATTGTCACCTAACAATCGATTCAGCATATCTATTTAGCAAGAGAGAAATCCCGTCCCCCTCTAAGACCTAGAAAACCTAAAAGTTGCTTTTATTTTCGGTCATAGGTACTAAAATGTTGTGGTGGTCATCTTCCTTTTTATCAAAAAAAATATTGTGGTATTGATAATATTACAAAGCTCCTGTCGCCATAGCACCTAGCTTAATGCATTTGAGAAAAAGACGTCGAGTTGTACAACTAATACTTAATTTTGGAACAAATTTCAAGTAATAGGTATCTGGCACACCAAACGACATGTGCCCAGAGATCTTTGCCGGCATACCCTATGGCTATAAATCTGATATACGGTCACTTGGTAAGAAATAAGAATGTTGAGGAAGAAATGTATTTCAGCTCTTTACATCTTGTCCCTAATATTAACACTTTAATGTGATTTTAGGATACTGTATGTTTGACATTGGTGCACATCAACCCCCATTTAAAGCTTCTGTAAGTTGATTTTTCAGCTATCTGAACTTTGTAAACAATACCTCGAAAAGTTATACTTGTTACGCAAAAAATAAAAAATTTCATTATCCTGATATCTTCTATATGATATACTGACAATGTAAATCCAACATGACAAAATTGGACTTATCAAGAAAATAAAACGGGGTTTGTTCTCACTACTTCCGATTATATACTCCTCCACCTTGTAAGTATCTTCCTTCTCAGCACGCCACAAGTATAATTAATCAGTCAGTTGACAAAGCAGATTTAATTCTTGCAGGAAACAGCTAATAAAAAGCATGCTAAGGAAAACTCCAGAACACCGGCCTATAGTGAGTGCGAGCTACATATGTTCAAATGTTATTCTTTCCGTTTCAATCTGTTAAGTCTTATTTTCCTTTTTAGACCGTCTAAAGGCGAATGTTTCTTTCCTTTTACAACAACTCCTTAATTCTAAATTTCTACGTGGCATGTTTAAAGATCACAAACTTAAATTACATTTTGATACATTCTGCATACCTTTATTTTAAGACCACAAGATTCAAAAGTCTTCTTTTCTTTCTTAAACTTCGTGCCAAATCAAAACCAGAAAAACAAAATGAAATGCAGAGAGTATTAAATTGAGATTCATCTTGATATATTTTTTTACCTCTAGTTATAGGCTTTCGAGCTGTTGAGACATCAACATTTGCAACCATACCTCCTCTTATGTCACAACCCTTCATCTGCGTTTCTTCCTATGAAGTCCCCGGGCAGAGCAAAAGAGAAAACACGACCATCACCTGGAAAATCTATCAGTCCGAGAGGTAGCAGAGATAGATAGTTTAAGCTAAAAGAGAAGAGAATTGTCCTTTACTTTGTCGAAAGTGATAACATTCAGCCAAAAAACTTATCTAATAATTATAACACGTTCTGAGCCAAACTTGACACTAAGAGAGTCGATCGAACAAGCTACTTAGTTAGGATCTGTCAAGATACTGATGATTCTAAAAGTGGGGTGATGAGTGAGGCAACTTTTTGCAATGGATATGATCAACAAAAGACTGTCTCACAAACAAAAACTACGATCAGTCCAAGCTCGTCAAGTTCAAGGGAAAAAACATGGTCCGAGGAACAAGAGCATGTTTATCTGGATCATGTTAGTCGATTAGATGAGGGTGATACGAAGAATAACAAGACAAATGAGCTTGAGGTGTTGAGCAGTCCACTGGACCATGAGGAAGCAGATATAGTGGAATGTATCTCCATAAAATCTAGCAGAATGACATTTTCTGATCGAAGATTCAACGATAAAACACGATCCTTCGATTAAGAAAGCACTTCATCTAATTCACAGTAGGCAAAAACAGATCCAGAGGCAGCACCAAAATGCTGTGTTGCTGAAACTGAAAATGGTAGCGAGTGCAGAGAAGTTGCTATTGACTGCTTTTCAACTGAAAGAGATGGTTCTCTTCTACTCAAAGACGAGCTAGAAAAGAAAGCAACCGTGGTTTATGACACCAAACAGGCTAAGAAAGATGCTCTTCGAGCACTGGATGATATGTTTTCACATCTCAAGTCACTAGCCGCATTATATAGTAAGGAGGACAAAGACGACTTGGGTAATCCCACTGAACAAAGAGCTGAAGCTTTAGAGTTTCTTTTGGAGGTTTGTGCGCGACTACATAAAAAGGAAAATATTGATGAGCTTGCTGGTGTGCTGAAACCATTCGGGGATGATGGAATGTCATCTAGAGAAAGAACAATCTGGTTGACAAAAAGTCTCATGACTGCACAAAAGTTGTCCAAGGGGTCATGATGTTGTACAAAACCTGTCTTTTGACCTATAGAACGAACCTCTGTCTTACGTAAATAATCAAGTATTGTTGGACTAAACTATTCCTCGAGGGTTAACATGGTTGAGCATCCCTTAGTTTTTATTCTATTGTTGTAGGACAATTGATGGAGCTATGAAGATTATATATAATGTACTTTTAAACTTGATTTCTACTCTATGATGATACTTACCACATTTTCTACTGTTAGTTTTTTCTCCAAAACTACCTGCAGACAAAGATTATACATTTCTTCAGCTTCTTAGATATAATTGTGTTATTATCGGAGTCGATTTCTAATATAGTCACTCAACTAATAGTATTATCTCAGAAAGTCACATTCTCAGTATCAAGAAGAAAAGTGATTTTCTGAGATAATAACTATTAGCTGAGTGACTATCTAAGAGGTGAGCACGATATTATAGTTGTTTTATAGAAAAAAGTATCAACAATCAAACTGTACCTTTTAATATTCCATTCCTCCAACCTCAAGCCTCTTGTGAAATGAATTTAATATTTTTAAAAAAGATTTTTATTTTTTTATTTTTTATACTATTGTTATAGTTTCCCTCATGCACATTTTTTTAATTTATATCATTTCTATCTTGATTGTCATAATCTATTGGTATGATGTTACTTTTCTTATACTTTTCCTTGTCCCGTTCAAAGTCGTCTCGCTCCCTTTCCCTGTCAGATATCCTACCACTATCACGTTCATAAGAGTTTGGTCTTCCTTGATCCTTACTCTTGATAAAATTTATTGTCCTTTATCTGTGACATTTATTTTTCTTTCATGTCATTGATTTGTTTTTTCTATTTATACTTTACTATTTATGGCCGTTGACTGGTGGACACTGTATTTGAAAGTTTGCATCTGAAGTTTTCTTGGTATTGATATCCTCACTACAGGATGTTATTCATTGAGACAATGGTAACTTCCGTGTTATGTTTGTTAAATTTGGTGCTCTGTGACTCACTCTCACTGTTGTCGAGTGACTGCACATTTAATCATAAGCTGACAATCTGATGATCTGTGTTTATGTTGAAATATCACAGAACATGGGCTAGCCATTAAAGATGTACTTCTGGTAAAGAGAGAGTTGAGAAAGGAGAAACGTAAGGTTGTGACTGGTGGGAAATCAAATAGGAGTGTGTCATATGTGTTGACCTACTTTAATAAATTAAAAGGTTGGGCTGTTAACTTTACTGTTTTGTGGTGGTTGTTGAAGACTAGCTTCTTGAAGAGCTCTACGAGAGGTGCATTGCAACAGTTTCCCTGATGCACATTTTGCTAATTTATAATAATGATATCTTGATTGTCATAATCTATTGGTATGATGTTACTATTCTTATACTTTTCCTTGTCCCGTTCAAAGTCGTCTCGTTCTTTTTCCCTATCAGATATCCTACCACTATCACGTTCATGAGACTTTAGTCTTCCTTGATCCTTACTCTTGATAAAATTTATTGTCCTTTATCTGTGACATTTATTTTCCATTCATGTCATTGATTTGTTTTTTCTATTGATTGAGTTGTGTGAGTTCAAGAACTTGTTCTGTCTAATCCTTGACTGTAATTCTACTGGTGAAGAATGTCTGTCTTAAGTTTTGAGTTGGGTGAGTTCAAGAACTTGTTATGTTGAATCTTTTTTACTATAATTTTTCTGTATAGTGTAATGTGTGCCTAAGTTTTGAGTTGTGTGAGTTCAAGAACTTGTTCTGTTGAATCCTTGATTGTATGTCTACTGGTGAAGAATGTCTGTCTTAAATTTTGAGTTGGGTTAGTTCAAGAACTTGTTATGTTGAATCTTTTTGACTGTAATTTTTCTGTATAGTGTAATGTGTGTCTAAGTTTTGTGTTGGGTGAGTTCAAGAACTTGTTCTGTTGAATCCTTGACTGTAATTCTACTGGTGAAAAATGTTTGTCTTACTGAAAGATTGAATATTTAACTGTAGTTTTACGGTAGGAAGTGTATTGTTTGTCTAAGTTTTGAGTTGGGTGAGTTCAAGAATCAGTTCAATTAATAGAAAAAAACTGAATTTTTAACCTAAGTTGCTCGGACTCTTCAAAAATGTCATGGGGTGAGTGTTGGATCCTTCAAAAGTAGTGCATTTTCGGAGGATCGGACACGGGTGCGGCAACATATTTGGAGAGTCCGAGCTACTTAGTTTTTAACTGTAATTTTACTGTGACTTGTAATGTTGTCTAATCCCCGAAGTAGTGGTAAGGTCTTCGGTACACTTTACCCGCCCCAGACTTCGCTTGTGGGATTCATTGGGTATGTTACTGTTGTAGTTGTTGTGTAAGGTTGTCCAAATTTTGAGTTGGGTGGGTTCAAGAACTTGTTTGTTAAATTGATAGAAAGATTGAATCTTTAGCTGTAATTTTATTGTAAAATGGAATGTGTGCCTAAAATTTGAGTTGGGAGAGTTCAAGAATCAGTTCAATTAACAGAAATATTGAATCTTTAATTTAAAGAATAATGTTTGTAGTTTTAGAGGTAGAATGGACACTCAATAAGTAGTTGTAACTTAGTTTTGCTTTGTCCCAAATCATTTCAAGATCCCAACTCTCAAAATTTCTTTTGTTCTTCCTGGAATGAAGTAAAGGCTTGTTTTGGTAGTTGTTTCACGGATTTCACTGTTGACCCTGTAAAGATTTCCTCATGTTTTTAAGTTAGGTGATTTCAAGAACCAGTTGAATTAACAGAATCATTGAATCTTTAGCTTTGATTTTATTGCAAAGTGCAGTGTTTGCCTAAGTATTAAGTTGGATGAGTTCAAGAATTAGTTCAATTAACAGAAAGACTGAAATTTTTCAATGTAAGTTTTGAGTTGGGTTAGTTCAAGAACCAGTTCAATTAACAGAAAAAACAAAATCTTTAAATGTAATTTTGCTGTGAAGTGTAATATGTGCCTAAGTTTTGAGTTGGGTGAGTTCAAGAATCATTTCAGTAGAAGAAAGACTGAATCTTTAGCTGTAATTTTGTTGTGAAGTGTAATGTGTGACTAAGTTTTGAGTTGGGTGAGTTCAAAAATCAGTTCAAGTAGCAGAAAGATAGAATCTTTAACTGTAAAGTTATTTTTGAGTTGGTTGAGCTCAGGAACTAGTTAAATTAACAAACAGTTTGAATCTTTTAGTTTTATTGTAGAGTGTAATGTTTGCATATGTATTGAGTTGGGCGAGTTCAAGAATTTGTTCTGTTGAATCTTTAACTGTAATTTTACTGCAATGTTGTAATGTGTGCCCAAGTTTTGAGTTGGGTGAGTTCAAGAATTTGTTTTGTTGAATCTTTTTGACTGTAATTTTACTACAAAGTGTAATGTGTTCCTAAATTTTGAGTTGGTTGAGTTCAAGAACTTGTTCAATTAATAGAAAGATGGAATCTTTTCCTGTAACGTTATTGTAAAAGTGTAATATGTGCCTAAGTTTTGAGTTGGGTGAGTTCAAGAAACAGTTTGATTAACAAAATGATAGAATCTTTAACTTAAGTTTTATTGTAGTGTAATGTTTGACTATGTTTTGAGTTGGTGAGTTTTAGAACTTTTTCTGTTGAATCTTTGATTGTTACTTTATTGTAAAGTTGTAATGTTTGCCAAAGTTTTGAGTTGGGTGAGTTCAAGAGCTTGTTTGTTCAATTGATAGAAAGATCGAATCTTTAGCTGTAATTTTATTGTAAAGTGTAATGTGTGCCTAAGTTGATCTGCGGGTGCCTTTCGGAAACAACCTCTCTACCTCACCTATAAGGTGGAGGTATGGACTGCGTACACTTTACCCTTCCCCAGACCCCACTTTTTTGGGAATATACTATTTTTTTGTTGTTGTTGTTGTTTAATGTGTGCCCAAGTTTTGAGTTGGGTGAGTTCAAGAACTTGTTCTATTGAATCTTTGGCTATAAGTTTCGAGTTGGGTGAGTTCAAGAAATTGTTCAATTGATAGAAAAATTGAATCTATAGCTGTAAGTTTATTGTAAAGTGTAATGTGTGCCTTAAATTTAAGTTGGAAGAGTTCAAGAACTTGTGCAATTGATAGAAAGATTGAATCTGTAGCTGTAATCTTTTTATAAAGTTGATTTTTTGTTGTTTAGTGGCAGAATGGAGACTTAAAAGAGTGATACGGATAACAAGTTAGATGATTATGAAGTGATAGAAAAATTTAGAAGAACAACTGTCGGAACTACATTTCTTGTTCTCCATCGAACTGAGAAGAAAAAGTAAGCTAGTAGTACTTATACTATATTTTTTTTCCAGTCATTTTTTCCTTCTTCGGCAATTTGTGTCGGTTTGGATTTGATAATTTCTAGAACAGATTTTCAGATATCTTTGCTCCATGTAGGAATTGAATGACATTTTACTGTATATGCAAGATTTCTCGTAAGCACTTTTGCAAAAAAAATATTGAATCTGGCATCGGATATACGGATACATTCCTTGGATGTGTCTAATGTCCTGGTAAATTTGCATTATTGGAAATTCCCATGGGGAATTTTCACCGAAGAACAGAAACTAAGTCACTCCAAATGCAGTGTACTTGACAATAAACAGTTAAGGATCCTATTTCTTACGGAAGTGAAGTTGCACTGAATCTGTTGTATATTCTATATCCAAGTTGTTGACTTCTGTAATTATTAAAGAAAGATTATTTTGACTCATCATAATTTCATGAAATCCAATTTTATGGACTTCTTTTTCTTTTCCTTATAGGTATATTGTGAAGAAGACACCAGTAGCAAAACAGACAGAAAAGTCCAAGCGCACGGCACATCAGGAGGTCATTTCAAGTGGTTCTCATAATTTTTTCCCTGAAAAAGTAGTTAGTTCTATGATTAATTGAAGACCAATAATATTTAGGTCATATTCTTATAAGTTGCTGAAACTGAAGTTGATTGTCGCAAACGTTAGCCACCGATGAAATGCAGGGGGAGTCTCATATCTATAATATAATCCGGTGGTTAAAATCAACAATCTAGTATTGTCTAATTGAATAGTTCTCCTCATAGTTTCGGTAGTGAGCTACATTGTATGAGGTGTTCCATCACAAAGTTTTTGATAAACTGATTTTTATTGATGTTCTTCTATTTCAATTGGTTTGCTTCTAAACATCTTGGATTATCACTCTCATACCACATCATTCTTCCTTTGCTGTTACCATTTTTACTATTTTATCATACTACTTGAAGCGTGTGTTTCCATGCAAACCTTTTTTCTTCTAAGAGTGTTTAGCATGATGTACTATGTAAGGAGTGATCGTCCTGACCAATGCATTGAGCATCCTATGAATTCTATCGATGGAAACCTTTAGACATCTTCATTATTATCTGCATGAATGTTTGTTTACATCAGATGATCTTAGGTTTTGGAAAAGATTGTTTCAACAGAATAATATATATGCCCCAAGTGTCTTAACTCAAGGTTTTAGTTCGAAGGACCAAGCATCCGCAAGACGAGCTTCCAAAAAAAAAATGACATGAGCTGACAAGTAGGATTGAACTGAAGTAGAAATTTAGAACTTTCTCGTTGGAGTCACACGTGAAGTAGTTTTCTTTCCTCTTAACAATAGAAAAGAACAACCAGTAAGTACTTTGCATGTATGATTTTCCCTGTATCAATAACGCTACTTTCTCGAAATGGATAATCTGGACGCGAAGAGGTATACATCTCTCTACCAAATATTCATTTTGATGAATAGGCAGTTTGGAATATGGACACGCTTAAATGTCCAGTGAAAGAAGTTATGTCATCAAATAGTTGCTCCAATCTTTCCTTTCGAACCAAGCACATTTAGATACAAAATCTTCGACTCATCTTATAATTTATTATATGAAAAGTTCTACTGGATGTTAAGATATGCTTGGGGAATATTCTTCTAATCCGATGATAGATGGTTATTTTTACATTGCAGGTGAATTTGATAGCTAAACTAAGCCATCCATATCATTTGGAGTACAAAGATGCATGGTGGACAGGGTATCCTATCATCCAATTTTGTGGTTGCTTGGATCAGAAAGTGCAAAACGTAGCCTTTAGTAGTTGCGATTATTGCTGCATAAGCTGCACCAGAGAAAAAGCTTGACTTTCTTTTTCTTTTAGGGGAGCTATATATGCATCGTTGCCGATTATTGCGAAGATGAAAATATGTGAGTGATTATCCCTGATTTTGCTAATAGTTTAAATGTTTACCTATAAGGAAAGATAAGAATAAAGAACAAAAGGAGCCACTAAACGAGGGAAGGGAAAACAATAGTTTAAGTAAAATTCTTCATCATTGTCACCGTCTATATTTTATCGTAAAATATGGCTAACCTGTGTTTGTAGAGCACACCCTTTTGCCAAGATCGTTGTTGTTTTTAGCCTGTGTTGTAAGCACGTCCAGGTATCTGGAGAATGAGGTTGAAAATAAAGAAATGAATAGGATGATTATAGAACATCTTTTGTGGTGTAATCTGAGGACGGTGAAATTTTTTTTTCCCCGTGTTCAAGGAGGAGATCATGAGGATGTCTAGAGGAGCACTTTTCCAGGAAGAGGTAGTTAAATACGATTTCATTAGTTATGAAGCTTCTCTGTGCCTTCCCGGTAGCTTAAAAAATTGTGTGTTTTTATGTTGTTTTTTTCCTGCTATTATAGAAACTCTGCAAATGGATGACTCATGTATTGTTAGCTTTGGAGTATCTGCATTCCAACTGCGTTCATCATAGAGAACTCAAGGTAAAAACTTGTTGTAAGCGGCGAAATAGAAAAGCCTTCTTAGCATAAAACGTTTTTAACGTGAACTATTTTGAATTCAGTTATGTAACATATTCATGACAAAGGACAATGACATCAGGTTAGGTAAGAATGCCCGAACAATTGCTTGATTGGGTCGTCTTTGCCTCTTTACTATCCTTCAAATTCACTTGATTGTCACAGGTGATTTTGGAATAGGAAAATTGCTAGAAGCAGAAGGCCTTGCTTCCTCGGTATGAATTTCTATTGTTGAAAACTGAACCTCTTACTTACATGCAAGTTTCGACCATCTATTGTCACCTAACAATCGATTCAGCATATCTATTTAGCAAGAGAGAAATCCCTTCCCCCTCCATGTCCGAGAAAACCTAAAAGTTGCTTTTATTTTCGGTCATAGGTACTAATATTTTGTGGTGGTCATCTTCCTTTTTATCAAAAAAAATATTGTGGTATTCATAATATTACAAAGCTCCTGTAGCCATAGCGCCTAGCTAAATGCATTTGAGAAAAACACGTTGAGTTGTACAGCTAATCCTTAATTTTGGAACAAATTTCATGTAATAGGTATCTGGCACACCAAACGACTTGTGCCCTGAGCTCCTTGCCGGCATACCCTATGGCTATAAATCTGATATATGGTTGCTTGGTAAGAAATAATAATGTTGATGAAGCAATGTATTTCAGCTCTTTACATCATGTCCCTAATACTAATACTTTAATGTGATTTTAGGATACTATATGTTTGACATTGCTGCACATCAACCCCCGTTTAAAGCTTCTGTAAGTTGATTTTTCAGCTATCTGAACTTCGTAAACAATACCTCGAAAAGTTATACTTGTTATGCAAAAAAAAAAGAAAAAGAGGTTCTTTATCCTGATATCTTCTATATGATATACTTACAATGTAAATCCAACAGGACAAAACTGGACTTATCAACAAAATAAATAGGGGTTTATTCTCACCACTTCCGATTATATACTCCTTCACCTTGTAAGTATCTTCCTTCTTAGCACGCCACAAGTATAACAAATCAGTCAGTTGACAAAGCGGATTTAATTCTTGCTGGAAATAGATAATAAAAAGCATGCTAAGGAAAACTCCAGAACACCGACCTACCGTGAGTGCGAGCTACATATGTTCAAATGTTATTCATTCCGTTTCAATCTGTTAAGTCTTATTTTCCTTTTTAGTCCATTTAAAAGCAAATGTTTCTTTCCTTTTACTACAACTCCTTAATTCTAACTTTCTACGTGGCATGTTTAAAGATCACAAACTTAAATTACATTTTGATACATTTTGCATACCTTTATTTTAAGACCACAAGATTCAAAAGTCTTCTTTTCTTTCTTAAACTTCTTGCCAAATCAAAACAAGAAAAACAAAATAAAACGGAGGGAGTATTAAATTGAGATTCATCTTGATACAACCCTTGATCTGCGTTTCTTCCTGTGAAGTCCCCGAGCAGAGCGAAAAAGAAAACACGACCATCACCTGGAAAATCTATCAGTCCTAGAGGTAGCAGAGACAAACAGTTGAAGCTAAAAGAGAAGAGAACTATCCTTTACTTTGACGAAAGTGATAACATTTAGCCAAGAAACTTATCTGACAATTATAATATGTTCCGAGCCAAACTTGACACTAAGAGAGTCGATCCAACAAGATACTCGGTTAGGATCTCTAAAGATAGTGAGGATTGTAAAAGTGGGGAGATGAGTGAGGCAGCTATTTGCAATGGATATGATCAACAGGAGACTATCTCACAAACAGAAAGTATGATCACTCTAAGCTCGTCAAGTTCAAGGGCAAAAACATGGTCCGAGGAACAAGAACATGTTTCTCCGGAGCATGTTAGTCGATTTGATGAGGGGGATACAAAGAATAACAAGACAAAAGAGCTTGCGGTGTTGAGCAGTCCACTGAACCATGAGGAAGCAGATATAGTGGAATCTATCTCCGCAAAATCTAGCAGAATAACATTGTCTGATGGAAGATTCAATGATAAAACACGATCCTTCGATGAAGAAAACACTTCAGCTAATTCATTGTCGGCAAAACTAGATCCAGAGGCAGCACCAAGATGTTGTGTTGCTGAAAGTGAAAATGGTAGTGAGTGTAGAGAAGTTTCTATTGACTTCTTGTCAACTAAAAGCGATGGTTCACTTCTACACAAAGACGAGCTACAAAAGAAAGCAACTGCATTTTATGAAACCCAACAGGCTAAGAAGATGCTCTTCGAGCACTGGATGATAAGATTTCACAGCTCAAGTCACTAGCTGCATTAGCTAGTAAGGAGGACAAACACGACTGGGGTAATCCCACTGAACAAAGAGATGAAGCTTTAGAGTCTCTTTTGGAGGTTTGTGCGCGACTACTTAAGTAGGAAAAAATCGATGAGCTTGCTGGTGTGCTGAAACCATTTGGGGATGATAGAATGTCTTCTAGAGAAAGAACAATCTGGTTGACAAAAAGTCTCATGACTGCACAAAAGTTGTCCAAGGGGTCGTGATGTTGCACAAAACCTATCTTTTGACCTATTGAACGAGCCTCTGTCTTACGTAAATCATCAAGTATTGTTGGACTAAACTATTCCTCGAGGCCTAACGTGGTTGAGCATCCCTTAGTTTTGATTCTATTGTTGTAGGATAGTTGATGGAGCTATGAAGATTATATATAATGTACTTTTAAAGTTGGTTTCTACTCTATGATGATACTTACCACATTTTCTACTATTAGTTTTTTCTCCAAAACTACCTACAGACAAAGATTATACATTTCTTTAGCTTCATAGATATGATTGTGTTATTATCGGAGTCGATTTATAATATAGTCACTCAACTAATAGTATTATCTCAGAAAGTCACGTTCTGAGAATCAAGAAGAAATGTGATTTTCTGAGATAATAACTATTAGCTGAGTGACTATCTAAGAGGTCAGCACGATATTATAGTTGTCTTATAGAAAAAAGTATCAACAATCAAATTGTTCCATTTAATATTCCATTCCTCCAACCTCAAGCCTCTTGTGAAATGAATTTAATATTTTTAAAAAAGTTTTTTTTTATACTATTATTATAGTTTCCCTCATGCACGTTTTTGCCAATTTATAATAATTCTATCTTGATTATCATAATTTATTGGTATGATGTTACTTTTCTTATTCTTTTCTTTGTCCCGTTCAAAGTTGTCTCGCTCCCTTTACATGTCAGATATCCTACCACTATCATGTTCATCAGACTTTAGTCTTCTTTGATCCTTACTCATTCTAAAATTTATTGTACTTTATCTGTGACATTTATTTTTCTTTCATGTCATTGATTTGTTTTTCCTATTTATACTTTACTGCTTATGGTCGTTGACTGGTGTACACTATATTTGAAAGTTTGCATCTGAAGTTTTCTTGGTATTGATATCCTCACTTTAGGATGTTATTCATTGAGACAATGGTAACTTCCATATTATGTTTGTTAAATTTTGTGTTCTGTGACTCACTCTCACTGTTGTCGAGTGACTGAACATTTAATCATAAGTTGATAGTCTGATGATCTATGTTTATATTGAAATATCACAGAACATGGGCTAGCCATTAAAGATGTACTTCTTGTGGAAAGGGAGTTGAGAAAGGAGAAATGTAAGGTTGTGAATGGTGGGAAAGCAAATAAGAGTGTGTCATCTGTGTTGACCTACTTAAAAAAATAAAAAGGTCGGGCTGTTAACTTTACTATTTTATGGTGGTTGTTGAAGACTAGCTACTTGAAGAGCTCTACGAGAGGAGCATTGCGTCAGCTTGATATTTGCGGGAAATTTAGTATTCGGTGCGGGAGTAAATAAGTGCAGAAACTAAAAAAAAAATTGTAGGAAATTTTTTTGTTGTGTATTTTCATTTTTATGGTAATACATATGAAGTGGAAGTACGTTGAAGCAGAGGTCGACAATACTCAATACTGAAAAGATTAACAGAAAACGGTTTGATGTGGAGTGAACTTCAGATCACGGTGCTTCTAAAAGGATCAAACATTCATCAAGACAAAGTGAAATGGACATTTTCTACTCATGTTTAGAGTTTGTAAAAAATATTCTTGTTATACTGCTTGTTCAGACATACAGTATTTTCTTACTTAATGTTGCTGCATTCTAATTTGGAAAGCAAATTACATGGATGACTTGTTAATGTAGGATATCAAATCATGTGCTATGTTGGAAATGCACTCCTATCAATGTACTGTGAGTGTGAAGTACTGACGAGGCATATGACGTGTTAGAGGAAATAGCGGAGAAGGATGTGGTCTCTTGGGTAGCTCACTGTCTGAATCAATTTTCAGTTCTAAACAAAAGAAGTTTGATATTTGTAGTTGTGTTGGTTACTTTGTCCAATTGTAAGATGATATATGTGGAAAATGAGGTCCCTCTAAATTCTTGTTTTCTTTAACTTTAGCTTTAAAGATCCAATTTTTACTCGAGAAATCACAGTAATATGAACAATGAGTTGTCGAAGAAAACTGGTTTACTTATGTAGAACCAACCAAAAAGAATAAATTGCTCTCTGTGGTTTAAAATAATTTTGATACTGTAAAAATAAAAGGCTGAAAGTTTAAATTTTGATTGAAGTGATAAGACTTTTACTTTAAAAAAACAAATACTAAAAAAGAAGTATTAATATATTTAAAATCAAGTGGGTCCAATAAGGGTAAAAAGGTAATTGTGCCTTTAAAAAAATTCCAAAAATTGAAAGACGACATTTATTTTGGGACGGACAAAAAAGGAAATGGCGACACATAATTTGGGTCGGAGGTAGTAATAGATTTTTGCATATGCTTCCATTTAGGCTTATTGGGTTTCGTTTCAAATTGTTCATACATTTCAACCATTTTTCATTTTGTTCTTGTAAAGTTCTACTTCAAACAGATGTTCACGAAGGGATTGTTCTTAATATTCATAAATGAAAAAGCGCAAGTACAATAAGTTGAATTAGATGCCGAATCAATGATTTGTACAAAATACTTTGCTTGATATTATTGAGTCTAAGAGTTATCACATGAGAACAACACTGATAGGCTTGCAAGAAAGTCACAAAAAGAGGAGCTACTAAGAGTTCCATCCAAATTTAGCTAGAACTGCAGAGGTCTAAAACAACTTCATCTACTAATTCTTGGAGAATATGCCTAGCAACTTCAGTGCCACATTCATATTCTTCAATCTCGAAGTCCATACAATTACCCAAAGAATGGCTCATATCCCATTCTATTAGCTCGTCTGGGATCAAACCAACAAATTCTGTCCACTCTTCGACCTCATTAATAATATCAGCAATCAGAATATCATTGGTCATACTTGATGGTAGTTTGGTACAGATTCTGAAACCAGAATCAGAGATTGGAGAAAATTTTGTGTCTAGGTAATCTAATAGACAATCAAAGGCGAATCCTTTATGCTGATTCATCTGTTTTGTGTCATTACAACCAAGAAACTCACCGAAATCCATCCACAGAAAACTCAAAAACATTTCATTTTCATTGAGGAGAAAATGGCTCACAGAGAACCCATCCTCTATAGGTAGAGCCTATTGTTGAGGTGTAGTTCCAAATATGAGTTCAGTATTCAAAATGACCTATTTTGCGTAGCAGAGTTCGTTTCCTTTTAACTGATCAATCTTGCTTAACACTCCAGAAACATTATAAATCAGTTCTCTGCAACTCCTCTTGGTGGATAATGAGGTCTCACAATACGAAAAATCTCTATCAGGTTCTAGAAAGAGTGGTTCATCATCAATAGAGTCCACTGATTCAGCAAGCACTTTGTCCTCTGGAAGAAAACAAGCATCATATTTATTAGAAGCATGGATGCATGAAATCCAAGTTCAGAGTTGTCTTATTTTTTAATTTATGTATTTCAGGGAAAGAAAGGAAGTATGCAAATAGTAAAATGTTGAATCAGGGACCATACTTGAGCTACTATTGGGACTGCTGGAGAGGTAGCTGTCAGTTGAAAAGCCAGCTTCAAGAACACATCCTGAACTATGGTGATCAAGTGAATTCCCAACTAAATTTGCTTTATCTTCCAAAGGCGAAAAATATCTAGTAGGATAAGTGAGAGCACATTTATCTCTAAACCTTCGCAAACCCGGTTCTAAACTCTTTATTTCGGCCATCTCAAAATCCATATCTTCTTTATCAGATTCGCCAGGTCGAGCACCAAGTTTGTCTGCCACATTGCTCCAAGTTTCAGAAGTTGAAGCCTTTTGAGGCTTACTGCCTGATCCTGCTGGCATCGATTCCAAACCCATGAGCCTAGCAACCAAACTTGGAGCTTTCATTTCGCGTTTGCTTTCACAATGTGTATTGGTCATTCCATTATTCTTTGCATTAGGAAAACCCCCACTGTTCTTATCAGCAATCTACATTGTTCATACAAGAACCAAAAATAATAAAAACAAAAACTTTCCTGTCAGGCTAACATCTGAGACAATAGAAGAAAAAGAAAGCTAAATGTGGGAGTATAGTTCAAGAAATGAGTACCAAACAAAGCTTTGGCTGCTTCTCATCCCCTCCAAACTTTTTTGATGCTTGTTTCAAGCAAGCTATAAGAATGCAGCACAAAAAAAGAAATAATTTAGCCCTCTAGCTAGAATCACCTTCAAGAAATTAACCATTCTTCTTTAAAAATGAGTGGAATGTAGTAGTAGCTAACCTGGTGAAAGCAGTTTCTTTGGAAACAACTTCTTGGCAAATCTACGATTCTGATCAAAGAGCTGAAAGAAAATGCCCACACAACCACAAGGCCTTTGAGGTTGTCTCTCAGTAATAGCAGCTAAACTATCATTCATTTCTCTAGCTGAGCTATCATTCATCCTTCAAAATCCTCTCTTAAATTTCTTTACCTTTTCTCCCACTCTGCTAAATGTGATTCACACACTTTGTCTTCCCAATAAGATTCTATCAAACATTAACTTCACATTAATTTGGAAAGAATTAAACAAAAGACCCCCATTCGCCCCTCTGCCCACCACATCACTCACCCTCCTTGGCCCGAAAAAAGAAAATGGGGAAAAAAAACTTACATTTTTATGCAAGAAACAAAGCAAAAACCCAACAAAATATCAGAAAGAAAGTAGAAAATAGCTATGAAAAGTAAAACCCTGAGCTGTGTTCAATTATGACAAAACATTCACAAGAAACCACAGTCAAACAAAGTAAACACAGAACAAGAAAATACAAACAACAATAGCCAGAATGTCTTCAACTTACACCAAATGTGCTACTGTTCAAGAAAACAGCTAGAACTAGTTATAGTACACTCTAGTAAGCTATTCTTTTCTTTTTTTAATCTTCTTTATGACAGTGAAAAAAGCAAAATCATAATTATTTTAAATTAGTTCCTATAGACATGCTTTCTATGCTTTGCTATCACAAATGCTACAGAATGACAAAAGAATGCATCGATAGAGACTAACCGATTAGGCACCAAACAATAATAATAGAACCCAAAGCAATTGCAGCAAGGACAAGACCGAATGTTTTTCGAAATCCAAAGTGCCAAAGAGCTTCAAAGTACTTTTAAGAGAAAATAGAGGGAGTAATAGCGGAGGAGAAGTTTGTCCTCTTAGAGAAAGAGAATGGTGAGTTTATATAGTAAGGAGGGCCGTCCACAATCCCAAATAATGAAAGAAGAATAATATTTAATGGTGGAAGAATAACATATAATGAATCAATTATGGGGATTGTTCCCTTAAATGGATGGGGGTAAATCAATCCGTTCCACCAATAATACTATAGTTGCCATAAATAAATAAATAGACATCCCCCCACACATTAAATATGGTAAATTTAGATGAGGGGATGTCGGTCAACCAAGTAAGGCAAGAAAAATAAAAAATCAATTACTAAGATGCTTTTCTCAAATCAAATTGGTACAGGATCATACCCAAACAGTTAAACCATGCACATATTATCCTTATTAAAGATTTACGAAAAAAATCTTCGAATCGTCACATACATGCTTTTCCCATACAAAATTAAATTAAGAAGAAACTAACTAGACTGATATTATTGAGGCTCTTCCCATTAATATTGTGGGAAATCAATTAAAGTGAAAGAATATATCAATCATACACAAATTTCCTTTTCAAATAATATGCTAATTAAGGGAAATATAAAATCACACAAAATTCAGTCAAATCCAACAAAGGAAAGATTGGTTAAGCAAATCAGTCATACAAATTATTTATTTACCAAAGAAAAGAAGAACTACCATATAGTGATCACATAATCAAGGAAAACGATAATTAATAGTACTTAATATTTTAGAAGAAAATTGACACAAGACTCAATCAAAAGTAATTACTTACCATAAACCATTGTTAAAGTAATCATCCACATATCTCAATTAAAGATAGTATATAAATCAATCAACTGTAAATTCTCAATGATGCACAGTCAAGAATTTTAAAACCCGTCACAAAGGAAATTATCATTCGTTTAACACGATAGTAGTACCACAACTACAATAAGGCGATTAAAAAATCATAAAACATGCTAAACAAATAGTCAATATTAGCAAGCAACAATCTACAGTGATTAGTAATGAGCATCTTGTCAGAAAGTTAAAATCGAGTCACAAAAGAAGTTGGGATTTTCTTAACCATATTGACTAAGAGGCATAAAAAATGTGAAGTTGCAAGAAGTTAGGCGTGTTTGCACATGCCAGAGAGAGACGAAAAAATTGACTCACGATTCAAGTTAAGTGTCACGAAATTTCAATCAAGCAGGACATGCAAATAGGGTCGAATAAAAATCACGGGCTTAAAATCAACACATTTATTCAGCAAAAATCAAATGTGGCCACACTCAATTCGAAGAATCTTTCTATGAGAGACACAGATGAAGAAATGGTACTAAGGTTCACACACATACTTCGAACATGGGATCAAACCTGAAGACGAATTCTCTCAGAATCCGTCATTTTCGATGAGGAAGGGCTGCATGGTTGGAATGCCGATGGGGTTTGCCGGAGGTATCGATGTGGGGGAGGAGTCGAGGGTGTTTTGCAGCTGTTGGACGTTCTCCAGAGGGAAGAAAAAAGGCGACTGGAGGACGGAGGATGGAGCGGCGGCGTGGAGGCTTGGCTGGCCGTCTCCGTCGATGGCGGAGCCACTGGTGGTGCTGTTCGCCGGTGGAGGACGAGAAGGGAGGGGGCTGGACATCAGAGCAGCGGTTGGACTCGCATGGGGTAGGAGCTAGCGGCGCGTATGGAGGAGAAGGAAGATGCGATGGCGAAGGCTGTTCGCCGAAGATGGCGGCCTGGCGACGAGGACTCGGAGCGGAGGGGGTGGTTTTGGTGGTCGATTGGCGACGGAGAGATCAGAGGAAAGGGGGGAGAGATCGAAATTTGGAGGTGTTTGTAGAGAGAGATAAGAGAGAGGTGGAGAGATAGAGGCGGAAGTTGGGGAAAAAATTAGAGTTAGGGTTTGTAGGTTTGAAATAGGGAAAGAGAGATCTTTTGATCTCAACCGTTGGATTGGTTTTTGATCGATGGCTGAGATTTAATGTCATGGGGAAATTAAAATGTGGCTAGGATGAAAAATAATTTCTTAAATTGTAAGAAATTGGGTTAAGATTGTAATGGATTGGGTAAAAATAGGCTATAATTGTAAGAAATAAAATAAAATTGGATTAAAAGGTAAATAAAATCATGCAAGGTAATTTTGATTAGGCTGCTATTTAAATTAAAGTAGGAATAATAATAATATATGATAACATTTTTTTAGGCTGCTCTAAGCTAATGGTGTCTATTTCAATTCTTCTCTCGTGATGAATAAGATTGGTAATCACGATCCCGAGAAGAGTCATGTTTTGGATTCTCCGAGGGACCTTGGTCTATTGAATGATGACTCCTTTCCTTATACTTTTCCATGTCCCGTTAAAAGTCATCTCGCTCCCTTTCCCTGTCAGATATCCTACCACTATCACGTTCATGAGACTTTAGTCTTCCTTGATCCTTACTCTTGATAAAATTTATTGTCCTTTATCTGTGACATTTTTTTTTTTTTTCATGTCATTGATTTGTTTTTTCTATTTATACTTTACTATTTATGGCCGTTTACTGGTGTACACTGTATTTGAAAGTTTGCATCTGAAGTTTTCTTGGTATTGATATCCTCACTTTAGGATGTTATTCATTATGACAATGGTAACTTCCTTGTTATGTTTGTTAAATTTGGTGCTCTGTGACTCACTCTCACTATTGTCGAGTGACTGAACATTTAATCATAAGCTGACAGTCTGATGATCTGTGTTTATGTTGAAATATCACAGAACATGGGTTAGCCATTAAAGATGTATTTCTGGTGAAGAGAGAGTTGTGAAAGAAGAAACGTAAGGTTATGAATGGTGGTAAAGCAAATAGGAGTGTGTCACCTGTGTTGACCTACTTAAAAAAATGAAAAGGTCGGGTTGTTAACTTTACTGTTTTGTGGTGGTTTTTGAAGACTAGCTTCTTGAAGAGCTCTACGAAAGGTGCATTGCATCAGCTTGATATTTGCTGGAAGGTAAGTATTTAGTGCGGGAGTAAATAAGTGCAGAAACTAAAAACAAAATTGTAGGAAATTGTTTTGTAGTGTATTTTCATTTTTGTGGTAATACATGTGAAGTGGAAGTACGTTTAAGCTGAGGTCGACAATATTCAATACTCGAAAGATTAACAGAAAACAGTTTCTTGTGGAGTGAGCTTCAGATCACGGTGCTTCTAAAAGGATCAAACATTCATCAAGACAAAGTGAAATGGACATTTTCTACTCATGTTTAGAGTTTGTAAAAAATATGCTTGTTATACTGCTTGTTCAGACATACAGTATTTTCTTACTTGATGTTGTTGCATGCGAATTTGGAAAGCAAATTACATGGCTTACTTGTTAATGTAGGATATCATATCATGTGCTATGTTGGAAATGCACTCCTATCAATGTACTATGAGTGTGAAGTATTGACGAGGCATATGACGCGTTAGAGGAAATAACGGAGAAGGATTTTGTCTCTTGGGTAGCTCACTGTCTCAATCAATTTTCAGTTCTAAACAAAAGAGGTTTGATCTTTGTAGTTGTGTTTGTTACTTTTTCTAATTGTAAGATGATATATGTGGGAAATGGGGTCCCTCTAAATTCTTGTTTTCTTTAACTTTAGCTTTAAAGATTCAATTTTAACTCGAGAAATCACAGTAATATGAATAATGAGTTGTCGAAGAAAATTGGTTTACTTATGTAGAACCAACCAAAAAGAATAAATTGCTCTCTGTGGTTTAAAATAATTTTTATACTGTAAAAATAAAAGGCTCAAAGTTTAAATTTTGATTGAAGTGATAAGACTTTTACTTAAAAAAAACAAATACTAAAAAAGAAGTATTAATATATTTAAAATAACATGGGTCCAATAAGGGTAAATAGGTAATTGTGCCTTTAAAAATTTTCCAAATACGGAAAAACGACATTTATTTTGGGACGGACAAAAAAGGAAATGGCGACACATAATTTGGGACGGAGGTAGTAGTATTTTTATTTGGTTCGAAGGATATCATATGCCTCAGCAGAGAAGTAAAGTTCTGCTCACCTCTCTTTCTCTTACGTATCTAGTTCTATAGCTTAACCCTTACTTTTACGATGTTAGGGCAGAACGCATGTCAAAAGTTATTTAATTTCGGTATTATGAGTATTTTTGGGGGTGTTGGAGACTTAATTAAAAAGTATTAATACTATGTAATATTTATGTCTATTAACATTCTAAAATTAAATTATAAAATATTATTTTTTTAAAGTGGGCTGGACCGTGAGGCCCGCAACCCAAAGAGTAATAGTGTGGGCTTTATATTTTTAGGCCTATCATTTTGATAGGCTAGCCCAACCTGACCCATCAAACTCAAAGCTTGGGTGGGATAGCTCGGATGGGCTGAGCCAACCCGTATTGACATCTCTACCAAAAAAAAAACTCTACATTATTGATACTCAAAGGAGAATTTGGAATCTTGAAGAATGCATGGAGGCGAATTCAGGATTTCAAAATGCGGATGTATGAATGTGAAATTCATCAAGATGACCTACATTATGCATATTATACTAGACAAGGATCCCAGAAATGGGGACAAAACAAGAACAAATTCCATGAAAATGTTCACCAAGATCTTAAACAACTTACACACCAGGATTATCTAGGCTCTAGGGTACCCCCACCCCCACCCCCACGCGAAACTTTCATCGTCACTCTATAAGACGAGGCCAACTTATCGAAAGATGGACATTGCTTCAGTTCATACAACCTTTCGATAGGAGCTTGTTAGATCTTATTAAGCTTTTCTGCTACGACGATAGGATTTGTTTTTGCTATTGCATTCTGACCAGTATTCCTATAATCAAACGGGCAGTTGTGTTTGTCTGAATAACGATGAACTGCGCAGAAAAGATCAGCATATTTGAAAGTGAACCCCGTTAATCCCATACGGTTACGACAAGCTGTGCACTTTTTTAGAACCTCTTTTCACTTAACTTGTGAAATCTGGGAGGCTAAATCTGTAGATGCAACCGCGGCACCTGCAAGAGCAAGTTCTGATTCATCGCTACTTGAGCTTCTACATACGACGTCTTGGCTGGATGCAGCTGCAAGCTTTGCATGTTCCTTCTTCAGTAGTATCATGTCCTTTTGACACTTAGAACACATATTTATCTTAGCTGCACTACAAAAAAAACCACAGTCGTTGATGCAGAGGACGGGGTCTTTTGGAGATCGGCAACCTGTCTCTTTAGATGACTCCATTTCTGTAGTTAACAAGTCAAGTTCAACACCACAAATTCGTTAAGTACATCACGAAACAACAAAGGGACATACAAAAACTTCAACCGAGGAACATCGTGATTATTAAATATAAAGCAATTCAGAATAATACATACATTCAATATCTCGTACTTGCTAGATTTTTGTTACTGGAACCATTTGACATGCTTAACAGTTTAAACAATTAGCCACAACTAGTGTAGAATTGTCAAAATGACAGCCTTTCACTGTTAACATGCTAAGGAAGCTTTAATTCGATCACTAAAATGACAAATTAAAATACAACATGGAGGCTACTAGTAGAAAAAACTGCAGCTCTTTACTACACCTCACAAGAAGTTTTTTAGAAAAACAAGCTTAAAACCCAAAACTGATGTTGCTAAACTAGATAAGATTGCACCACTTACCAGAAATCTTGATCACATAACTGAAACATGGGAGTCCTGTTAGCTGAGAAACTTCCAATTAGTCTTTAACCGGTCATGTTACCTAGACACATTTGCATTTACTTGAACTCAACACTGTTATCACTTTTCAGCATATACCAATATTCGAGTACATCCTGCATGTGAGCTGCGAGATTCAACAACCGAAGTTCAAATAAGGTACTGCCTATCTCAATTTATAATAGAGGCATGCTAAAATGAGACCCTCTCGGCTCAACTCTAGCTTCCTCATCTCATTACCCCTTTATAAGAGACCAAAGCATAGTATTTACTCCAATAGACTTGCGAAGGTGACCCTCTCGGCTCAACTGTTGATTATCAAGATTCAAGCGGTAACATTATTTTTTTGTCTCGATAAGTTCTCTTAATAACCAGTTACGATCACATATTCTAGACAGGCATGACGAAACCAGTTCAACTATCATGCACAGTCACTAAAACCCAAGCAGATTGTAAAAGACCGAAGAAATAGATTAGCTCTTGAGATAGATCACAGCTATCTAATCACTTTCTAGCTGTTGTTATCTACTCTGGTTGGCATGTATTCTAATAATCGTTTCGCTATAAGCGACGAACACAAAAATGTCTCAACTATTGCTTACTACTACTCAGCCTGGTGAACTATTCATTTTCTTGAATTAGTAAGTGGTGTTATCGATAAGATAAAAATAACCAATAACCATCTTTTGGCTAACCTAGCCTCCTCCGTCCCTTGGACCAACAAGGGGACATTGAGTGTCATATACACCCTCATTTCCGTACTGGTATGTGGGGGGGGGGGGGTACTCTAGCATCTTCAATAGCCAATAGTTCCCTCTTGCAAACTCAAAGAACCCGAAAAACCAATTCATCTAACAAAGAACTAGCTTAGTACTTATGTTGAACCTAAAACTTAGCTAAAAATAATTCAGTAGATAAGAAAGAAATTAAAGGTATAACCAAATTTGCACAACAAAGTTTAAGGATGTTCTTGTGACTAGATCACATCACAAGCAAAATCAGTCCAATAAATCTCACAAAAGCTTGTTGCTTGGACTCCTCAAAAATGCCCCAGGGTGCATGTCGGATCCTCCAAAAATAGTGCAAATTCATATGATCTGACACAGGTACAACAACATTTTAAAGAGTCCTAGTAGCATAGCACAGAAGTATAGAATTCAACAACGACAATATTAAAGCATAAGAGCTCTTGGCATTTTATATTGGGGTACACTAGAGATATAGCTTTTCCTAACGTTTCAGCAGAACTCAATAGCTTCAGCTCAAACTCTGTATTCGTGTTTACTATATATAATAATTAATAGAAAACTCACTAAACTGCATTTTTTTCACCTTTAATGTATAAAAACTAAACTTCCTTTCATCAATTAAAAAAATAAATAAAAAAATACCACAACCCTTATAATTAAACACCATAACATGCAAATACACAAAGACTATATTATTAGTCCAAAATTGAACAAATAGAGAAAAAAGAACCTATGTTTGAAGTTTGACATGCAAATAAACATGCATAATTATAGACCTCGATGAAAAAAGAAAAGAAAAGAAAACAAAACAAAACAATTGAATTTATTAGAAAATTATCAAAACAAAATATTAATAAGAAAATTAGACAAGACCTTAGGAATTTATTAGTCAGGAATGTACAAATAACATACCTTAATAGAAGAATTGGAGAAATTGAAAGGTAAATTTTTTTTTATTTTTTTTTTTTTGTTCCAAGAATTTTAAGATGATTATGGAGGAGCTCCAAAAGGAAAGAAAATGAAAATGATACTACTTTCCTTTTTTAGGTGTTTCAAAAATCAAAACAGACAAACCTCCTTCTAAATTTAGAAATACTTGATTAAAATTTTAATTTGATGTACATAGATCTTATATCTATCTCAAAGGTAGAAATATTATTTCGATATGCGAAGGTTCAGGAAAAAGAGGTACTAATAGGTAAAAAAATAATGGATAGTGATAAAAATACATATAGTAACAGAATATATAGTAACATTAATAAGATAACATGATTGTTGAAATACAAGATACAAATAATATTAGAAATTGAAGGACCGAAAACTACATAAGCAATAATGTAACTTCTAATGTAGACATTAAACAAGACACACACTGCTATCAGTTAGGTTCAACATTTATTCTTTTAACATAATTTTATGGCACTTGATTGTTATTTTTTTATGTTACGTTTATTTTGTTCATGCTCCAAATTCTATAAATTCTAGGCCTTGTTTGGCCATGAAAATTATAATTTTCAGGAGTTGAAGTTGAAGTTGTGTATGCTTGACAATGAGTACAAATTGGAGTTGTTTTTGAAATTTTTGTGAGAGAAGTAAAAGTTTACTTGTTTTCACTTTTCAAATAAAATTCTAAATTGTATTTGAAATTCCCATGGTGTTGAAGAATCTCACATTGAATTTAGTAAAGGAATATGTAATCTCTTTACATGAAAAACTTACGACGTATCACCACAATTTAGTACATATTCTTATAATATTCTGGTGAATGAACTTTTTTTAATCCGGTATCCACGTTGAGACTCCAACTAGCCAGATTTACGTTATATAAGGTCTATTTAAAGGAAATAACTCCCTAACATAATTCTTTATATCCAGAACGCGAATTTGAGACAATTACAGATGGAGGAACTCTTATTCATCCCTCCACAATACTTGTTATTCAATGAATGAACTTGCCATAAATCTCTAATATTATAAATATGCTTTAGTAACATCTCAAACCCATGTTACACCATACTAGTACTTTACTTTGTATTGATAACAAGACAACAAGTTTGAAGCAACATGGGCAAACATAAGTTCATATGGGCTATGTAGGATGCATTGATTGATTTAATTTGTGTCTATTCCTAGCAATCCAACCCATAAGTTCATAGGTTACATATTTTTTTGCTTTTTCACTCTTCATCAATAAAAATGGCATATTATTAGCATAAGTTTTTGGACCTCTTATTTAGTTGGCACAAGATTCCATCTCTATTTATGGAAAATTTGGACCCACATTAAGGACTGTTTGGTCATGAAAATTATAATTTTTCGAAATTAGAGTTGGAGTTGAAGTTGAAGTAGGGGTTGTATTTGACCATGGATATAAATTATGAGAAAATACATAAAGTACCCCCTGATCTTGTCCGACTTTTTCAAAAGAGACACCTAAACTATACTTTCTACCTATTACCCCACGGAATCTTACTAAAATCGTTGTAAATACACCATTTTGACGAAAATTTCAGCATTCCTCTTTTTTTAAAAAGCGTGTGTTTGGCACTTTCTCCTTCTTCTTCCAGTTCACTGGACTTTCCTTCTTCTCTTTCATTACTTCTTCCATTGTTGTTGATCTTAAATTGAATTATTTGCAAAAGTACGCCTCAATCGTTCTCCCTATTAAATTGAATTTCAAAAAAGAAAGATTTCATTCAATTGAGGAATGCGGAGAACAAGTTTTTGGAGATGGAAAGGATGTGATTCCACCGATAACAAATTGGTATATTGATTACTATTTCAATAGTGGAATTGAAAACAATTTTACTGATCCTTTTTCCTACATTAGCATATTTTCCAACAAAAATTTAATTTTCATATTGGGTTTATCATCGAAAAATACCTTCTCGACGGAAAAAATGGTGGCTACCATATCATATCTTTTTTACCCCTTTTTAAACTCTTTATCATTCTTCAATTCAAGATGAACATAAGAATAATGTTGCAGACCATTGGTGGATCTCAAATTGTAGAAAGTTCTCAGGAAAAGCATAAACCTCACAATAGGGATAGACAACACGATCCAGAGCACAATTGTGCTCTCCTTCCGATTTCTGTGTGTGTAGTATCGGCGTGTGAGTGTTTGTTTTTCACTGAGTTGTTGTGTGTGCGTGAATGGAGTATTGTGTGAAGTTGTGAGAGTGTGTGTATGGAGTATATGAAAGATGAGGAAGACATCAATGGAGAAGAAGGTATTTTTAAATTTTTGGATAAATAATTTATACGTGGCAAATTTTTATTGGCACTTTAAGTCAAATTTTAACCATTCACGCGCCTGGTGTGCGTGTCTACACGCATAGGCAAAATTTAAGTCAAAATGGTGTATTTACAACGGATTAAGTAAGAATCATGGAGTAATAGGTTGAAAGTAAGATTTAGTTGTCTTTTTTAAAAAGTCAGACAAGATCAGAGGGTACCTTATGTATTTTTTCATAAATTTAAGTTGCTTTTGAATTATTGTGAGAGAAGTAAAAGTTACAAATACTATATTTTAGAATTGTATTTAGAATTTTCATGGCCAAACGCATCTTGTTTTCACTTTTTTCACTAAAGTGAAATAATTTTTCGAAAAAATATAAATAATTTTCATAGCCAAACGACTACTAATTGTTGAGATGCCAAAAAGAACTACACTTCCTTCATTTTTAAATAAGTGGTTTTTATTTTAGGCCTTCGTTAAGAAACTACTCACTTCTAGAAAGTAAAAATTATTTTACTAATTTGTCCTTAATAAATATATTGAAAAGAATATAACTTTTTAGTAGTTTTGGAGTTTTGCAAAAAAAAAAATATTTATAGGAAAGGTAAATTGAAAAAACATCATCAATGATTTCTTGATTATATTATTGAGAAATGGAGGGAGGACATTATATTATTGATACTCAAAGGAGACTTTGAAAATTGCAAGAATATGCTTTGGATTTGAATGAAAAAACAAAAACAAGTTGGTAATAAGTAGGAACAATCCATTATCATACTCCCTCCATTTCAAACTGGGATGACACATTGATTAAAAAAAAATTAATAATATGGATAGTTTACCATAATACTCCTATTAAATGATGTTTACATTTTAATTTGAAAAAAAAAGTAATTAATGCAAAGGGTAAAACATGAAAAAAAAAAATTATCTCTTCTTGATTAATTAAAAAAGATAAATAAAATGGAAAATCAAATTAGAAAATTTAGAACGGAGGGAGTATATCTTTTCGATTGTATTATATGGCTCCCTATTCAAGATGCTTAACCAGTTACACAAAATTGGTATAAACTTAAATTCAAAAATTAATAAGTGAGGTGAAAATTGTTCAAAACTTTAATATGAGCAGGAGACCAACTAGTATTTTATAGTACATAATTAATGCAGAAAGCAGACACCTGATAATATAGGCGAAGTCAGGATTTCTGCTGAAGGAGTTCAAAATCTGGAAAAAAAACTCACCGAAGGAGGTTTAACATCTATAATATATACATAAAAATTATTTTAATCATACATTAATAATATATCCTATTACTATTTTGGCTCCGCCTCTGCCTGATAATTGAAGCATGGATAGTATAATATAATGTTTAACATATGAGAAATAAGAATTGAGAGAAGTCTAGCTCTATCATCACGACAAAAAAAAATTGAACCTTGAATCTAATTAAACTTAAAAACTAATAGAGAGATAAGAATTGTCCTACACCATCATATAACGAAACAATGTATATATATGAGATATCTGACATAGCTTTTTTTAAAGATTTTTTGTGTAATTTACCCCATCTTGCGAGAATACACTAGATATATTATTGTTGTATTGTTTATGTAATTTAACATAATTATTATCACAGAATTGTATACCTTAATTTTAAAATAACTAGTTTTACTTAATTATGTGAAGCTCTCTATTAATAATTCTCTTTTAGAGGATTTGATATAGCATAAAAGTTATGTTATTTACGTGATTCTTTTCATGATTTTTTTTCTTAGAATCATATTTCGTAAAATTAAATTAAAGTGAGTTGTTGCCTGCATGAGAGAGAATAAAATAAAAAGGATCCAACAAGTTATGGAAAATCCAATTATATTTTATGTGAGTTTATAAATTTACAGATAGCGCTTTCTCTTAAAGAAGTTCTATATAGCGTGAATCTAAATTCAAGTCCTCGTAGTAAGGAAAGCTTCAACATGGAGCGCTTCTCTTTCGATATACAAATAGTCCGTAA
Source organism: Capsicum pubescens (assembly GCA_030864215.1). NCBI lineage: Eukaryota > Viridiplantae > Streptophyta > Magnoliopsida > Solanales > Solanaceae > Capsicum > Capsicum pubescens. Next base: position 41,635,774 of record CM061546.1, read on the forward strand.
TGCGTAATCGCGAATTCAAATGAGTCTATCAGTAAAACTAATTGAAAAAAGGAAAAAGAAAGTGAGTTATTTATTTGTTTTTTTTTCTTTCGAAAAAGGGCCTAAAATGGCGTCCAACTATCTAAAATAGTGCAAAAATGCCATTCATCAACCTACTGGGCCTAAAATGCCCTTCAACTATTTTTTGTACTCATCATTGTGCATTCATAATATATCGTGACAAGCCTTGTCTTCTAGTAGGAAAAAAATAGAGTTCTTCTCACTTTCATCATAATATTATTCTTTCCAATAATTCAAAGAGAGGAGATGAGCAGATATCGATGAATACGGAGCGGGTCAACTTTAGTTGGATCCGTGCTATTTGTCTGGGCGGGTTGGGTTTTGAGACAAAATTAATTAATTTAATTTAATATGAATTGTCCAATAGAAATGTTTCATGTGATAAATAAAGTGGGACCAAAAGGTTGTTGTTAAATAAAAGGACAAAATTGACTAATAGGTAAACGGGGAGAACATTTGAGCCCCTTTTCCATTTTTTTTAATAAAAATTGTTCAACATTTGATTTATTAAAAATATTTATTCTGTTCTAGCATTATCAAGTGGTGGGTCACAAAATCCAACTACTGATTTTCATATTTCAGTATCACCTTTTTTAGAAATTGCCCTTTTATCTATTCCACCGACAAAATTTAATTACATATTCTTTTACCTTAGAAAACTAATCCAAAATTAATGTGGATAATAATGAGGTTAATTATTTTGTTGTTGCTATTATGTTAATTCTCCATTTCTTTATTTGCGTACTTAATTCTGAATATGTTTTACTTGAATCGAAGCTCAACCTAAAACGTCATTTCTCACTTTACACCTGTAATTAGATTGTAGTTCTGCACGGATGCGTATAGTTAGTGGCGGAGCCAACATCTTAATTAAGGGGGTTCAAAATCAAAAAATGTGAACAAAAGAACTAATCGAATGGGGTTCAACGTCTGCTATATATACATAAAAAAATAATTTTAAGTTTGTATATATAGTATAATTTTTCGTCGAAGGAGGTTCGGATGACCCCCCTCACTATTAGCTAGTTTTGACCCTGCATATAGCCGTATACATCATCCTCCCAAGATCCTACTAGTAAAATTATATTACGTATGTTATTGTAATAACGAGGGAGAGAAAACATTATAATTAGTTTACTTTTGCAAGTAATCAAGATTAGCCAACATATAATCTCATGTCAATTTATCACTTAATTGTAGTGTACAATTAATATTCTTGTTTAAGTAATTAATTCTGTTATTATTTTTTAATTTTATTTTTTTATAATAAGGATTAAATATTTGACTATTAGCATTTTGGTAGTTGGAATTTGACTTTATTTATCCTTTTTTTTTTCTTCTTAAAATGTCAATTTAGGCATACCAAAAATATTACATGTTCAATGGGAATTATTGTCAATTAGATGCCAATAGAGTCATCAAATAGCCTAACTAAAGAAAAATAATAAAGACACAATTAAATATTACTTATATAATACCAATTTTAGCACTTTAATAATTAAATCCAAATTAGTTGAGGATGGTGATAGGTGACATCATGAAAATGACCTAACAAAATATTCCATTCCTCCAACCTCAAGCCTCTTGTGAAACGAATTTAATATTTTTAAAAAAGTTTTTTGTTTATACTATTATTATAGTTTCCCTCGTGCACATTTTGACAATTTATAATAATTCTATCTTGATTGTCATAATTTATTGGTATGATGTTACTTTTCATACACTTTTCCTTGTCCCGTTCAAAGTCGTCTCGCTCCCTTTCCCTGTCAGATATCCTACCACTATCACGTTCCTGAGACTTTAGTCTTCCTTGATCCTTACTCTTGATAAAATTTATTATCCTTTATCTGTGACATTTATTTTTCTTTCATGTCATTGATTTGTTTTTTCTATTTATTGAGTTGTGTGAGTTCAAGAACTAGTTCTGTTGAATCCTTGACTATAATTCTACTGGTGAAGAATGTCTGTCTTATGTTTTGAGTTGGTTGAGTTCAAGAACTTGTTATGTTGAATATTTTCGACTGTAATTTCTCTGTATAGTGTAAGGTGTGCCTAAGTTTTGAGTTGTGTGAGTTCAAGAACTTGTTCTGTTGAATCCTTGACTGTATATCTACTGGTGAAGAATGTCTGTCTTAAGTTTTGAGTAGGGTGAGTTCAAGAACTTGTTATGTTGAATCTTTTTTACTGTAATTTTTCTGTATAATGTAATGTGTGTCTAAGTTTTGAGTTGGATGAGTTCAAGAACTTGTTCTGTTGAATCCTTGACTGTAATTCTACTGGTGGAGAATGTTTGTCTTACTGAAAGATTGAATATTTAACTGTAGTTTTACGGTAGGAAGTGTATTGTTTGCCTAAGTTTTGAGTTGGGTGAGTTCAAGAATCAGTTCAATTAACAGAAAAAAACTGAATTTTTAACCTAAGTTGCTCAGACTCTTCAAAAATGTCATGGGGTGAGTGTTGGATCCTTCAAAAGTAGCGCATTTTCGGAGGATCGGACACGGGTGCGGCAACATATTTGGAGAGTCCGAGAAACTTAGTTTTTAACTGTAATTTTACTGTGATTTGTAATGTTGTCTAATCCCTGAAGTAGTGGTAAGGTCTGCGGTACACTTTACCCTCCCCAGACTTCGCTTGTGGGATTCTTTGGGTATGTTACGGTTGTAGTTGTTGTGTAAGGTTGTCCAAATTTTGAGTTGGGTGGGTTCAAGATCTTGTTTGTTCAATTGATAGAAAGATGGAATCTTTAGCTGTAATTTTATTGTAAAGTGTAATGTGTGCCTAAAATTTGAGTTGGAAGAGTTCAAGAATTAGTTCAATTAACAGAAATATTAAATCTTTAACTTTAAAGAATAATATTTGTAGTTTTAGAGGTAGAATGGACACTCAATATGTAGTTGCAACTTACCTTGCTTTGTCCCAAATTATTTCAAGATCCCAACTCTCAAAATCTTTTTTTTTCTTGCTTGAATGAAGTAAAGGCTTGTTTTTGTAGTTGTTGCAGGGATTTCACTGTTGATCCTGTAAAGATTTCCTTAAGTTTTTAAGTTGGGTGATTTGAAGAACCAGTTGAATTAACAGAATGATTGAATCTGTAGCTTTGATTTTATTGCAAACTGTAGTGTTTGTCTAAGTTTTAAGTTGGATGAGTTTAAGAATCAGTTCAATTAACAGAAAGACTGAAATTTTTTAGTGTAAGTTTTGAGTTGGGTGAGTTCAAGAACCAGTTCAATTAACAGAAAAAACTAAATCTTTAAAGGTAATTTTGTTGTGAAGTGTAATATGTGCCTAAGTTTTGAGTTGGGTGAGTTCAAGTAGTAGAAAGACTAAATCTTTAGCTGTAATTTTGCTGTGAAGTGTAATGTGTGACTAAGTTTTGAGTTGGGTGAGTTCAAGAATCAGAAAGATAGAATCTTTAACTGTAAAGTTATTTTTGAGTTGGTTGAGTTCAGGAACTTGTTAAATTAACAAACAGTTTGAATCTTTTAGTTTTATTGTAGAGTGTAATGTTTGCATATGTTTTGAGTTGGGCGAGTTCAAAAATTTGTTCTATTGAATCTTTAACTGTAATTTTACTGCAAAGTTGTAATGTGTGCCTATGTTTTGAGATGAGTGAGTTCAAGAATTTTTCTGTTGAATCTTTTTTACAGTAATTTTACTATAAAGTGTAATCTGTTCCTAAATTTTGAGTTGGCTGAGTTCAAGAACTTGTTCAATTGATAGAAATATGAAATCTTTTGCTGTAACGTTATTGTAAAAGTGTAATATGTGCCTAAGTTTTGAGTTGGGTGAGTTCAAGAAACAGTTTGATTAACAAAATGATAGAATCTTCAACTTAAGTTTTATTGTAGTGTAATGTTTGTCAATGTTTTGAGTTGGTGAGTTTCAGAACTTGTTCTGTTAAATCTTTGACTGTTACTTTACTGTAAAGTTGTAATGTTTGCCGAAGTTTTGAGTTGGGTGAGTTCAAGAGCTTGTTTGTTCAATTGATAGAAAGATCAAATCTTTAGCTGTAATTTTATTGTAAAGTGTAATGTGTGCCTAAGTTGATCTGCGGGTGCCTTTCGGAAACAACCTCTCTACCTCCCCTATAAGGTGGAGGTATGGACTGCGTACACTTTACCCTTCCCCAGACCCCACTTTTTTGGAAATATACTATTTTTTTTGTTGTTGTTGTTTAATGTGTGCCCAAGTTTTGAGTTGGGTGAGTTCAAGAACTTGTTCTATTGAATCTTTGGCTGTAAGTTTCGAGTTGGGTGAGTTCAAGAACTTGTTCAATTGATAGAAAGATTGAATCTATAGCTATAAGTTTATTGTAAAGTGTAATGTGTGCCTAAAATTTGAGTTGGAAGAGTTCAAGAACTTGTTCAATTGATAGAAAGATTGAATCTATAGCTGTAATCTTATTATAAAGTTGAATTTTTATTGTTTAGTGGCAGAATGGAGACTCAGAAGAGTGATACGGATAACAAGTTAGATGATTATGAAGTGATAGAACAGTTGGGAAAGAAAACTGTCAGAACTATATTTCTTGTTCTCCATCGAACTGAGAAGAAGAAGTAAGCTAGTAGTACTTATACTATATTTTTTTTCCAGTCATTTTTTCCTACTTCGGCAATTTGTGTCGGTTTGGATTTGATAATTTCTAGAACAGATTTTCAGATATCTTTGCTCCATGTAGGAATTGAATGACATTTTACTGTATATGCAATATTTCTCGTAAGCACTTTTGCAAAAAAAATGTTGAATCTAGCATCTGATATACTGATACATTCCTTGGATGTGTCTAATGTCCTGGTAAATTTGCATTATTGGAAATTCCCATGGGAAATGTTCACCGAATAACAGAAACTAAGGAACTCCAAATGCAGTGTACTTGAGAATAAACCATTAATGATCCTAATTATTACGGAAGTGAAGTTGCACTGAATCTGTTGTATATTCTATATCCAAGTTGTTGACTTCTGTAATTATTAAAGAAAGATAATTTTGACTCATCATAATTTCATGAAATCCAATTTTGTGGACTTCTTTTTCTTTTCCTTGTAGGTATGTTCTGAAGAAGATACCATTAGCAAAACAGACAGAAAAGTCAAAGCGCACGGCACATCAGGAGGTCATTTCAAGTGCTTCTCTTAATTAGTTCCCTGAAAAAGTAGTTAGTTCTATAATTAATTGAAGACCAATAATATTTAGGTCATATTCTTATAAGTTGCTGAATCTGATGTTGATTGTCGCAAACTTTAGCCACCGATGAAATGCAGGGGGAGTCTCATATCTATGATATAATCCAGTGGTTAAAATAAGCAATCTAGTCTTGTCTAATTGAATAGTTCTCCTCATAGTTTCGGTAGTGAGCTACATTGTATGAGGTGTTCCATCATAAACTATTTGATAAACTGATTTTTATTGATGTTCTTCTATTTCAATTGGTCTGCTTCTAAACGTCTTGGATTATCACTCTCATACCACATCATTCTTTCTTTGCTGTTACCAGTTTGACTATTTTATCATACGACTTGAAGCGTGTGTTTCCATGCAAACCTTTTTTCTTCTAAGAGTGTTTAGCACGCTGGACTATGTAAGGAGTGATCGTCCTGACCAATGCATTGAGCATCCTATGAATTCTATCGATGGAAACCTTTAGACATCATCATTCTTATCTGCATGAATGTTGGTTTGCATCTGATGAGCTTAGTTTTGGAGAAGATTGTTTCAACAAAATAATGTATATGCCCCAAGTGTCTTAACTCAAGGTTTGAGTTCGAAGGACCAAGCATCCGCAAGACAAGCTTCCAAAAAAAAATATGACATGAGCTGACAAGTAGGATTGAACTGAACTAGAAATTTAGAACTTTCTCGTTGGAGTCACACGTGAAGTAGTTTTCTTTCCTCTTAACAATAGAAAAGAAGAACCATTAAGTACTTCACACCTATGATTTTCCCTGTATCAATAACTCTACTTTCTCGAAGTGGATAATTTGGACGCGAAGAGGTATACATCTCTCTACGAAATATTCATTTTGATGAATAAGCAGTATGGAATATGGACACGCTTAAATGTCGAGTGAAAGAAGTTAGGACATCAAATAGTTGCTCCAATCTTTCCTTTCGAACCAAGAACATTTAGATACAAAATCTTCGACTCATCATATAATTTATTATATGAAAAGTTCTACTTGATGGCAAGATATGCTTGGGGAATATTCTTCTAATCTGATGATAGATGGTTATTTTTCCGTTGCAGGTGAATTTGATAGCTAAACTAAGCCATCCATATATTTTGGAGTACAAAGATTCTTGGGTGGACAAGGTATCCTATCATCCAGTTTTGTGGTTGCTTGGATCAGAAAGTGCAAAACGTAGCCTTTAGTAGTTGCGATTATTGCTGCATAAGTTGCACCAGAGAAAAAGCTTGACTTTCTTTTTCTTTCAGGGGAGTTGTATATGCATCGTTGCCGATTATTGCGAAGATGAAAATATGTGAGTGATTATCCCTAATTTTGCTAACATTTTAAATGTGTACCTATAAGGAAAGATAAGAATAAAGAACAAAAGGAGCCCCTAAACGAGGGAAGGGAAAACAATAGTTTAAGGAAAATTCTTCATCATTGCCATCGGCTATATTTTATCGTAAAATATGGCTAACATGTGTTTGTAGAGCACAACCGTTTGCCAAGATCGTGGCTGTTTTCAGCCTGTGTCGTAAGCACGTCCAGGTATCTGGAGAATGAAAGACCTCAGATTTCATAAATACTCCCTCGTACAAAGAACGATAGAAGGGGTAATGAGGTTGAAAATAAAAGAATGACTAGGATGATTAGAGAACATCTTTTGTGGTGTAATCTGAGGACGGTGACAATTTTTTTTCCCCTTGTTCAGGGCGGAGATCATGAGGAAGTCTAGAGGAGCACTTTTCCCGGAAGAGGTAGTTAAATGCGATTTCATTACTTATGAAGCTTCTCTATGCCTTCCCGGTAGCTTAAAACATTGCGTGTTTTTATGTTGTTTTTTTCCTGCTATTATAGAAACTCTGCGAATGGCTGACTCATTTATTGTTAGCTTTGGAGTATCTTCATTCCAGCCGCGTTCATCATAGAGACCTCAAGGTAAAAACTTGTTGTAATCGGCAAAATAGAAAAGCCTTCTTAGCATAAAACGTTTTTAAGGTGAATTATTTTGAATTCAGTCATGTAACATATTCATCACAAAGGACAACGACATCAGGTTAGGTAAGAATGCCTGAACAATTTCTTGATTGTGTCGTCTTTGTTTCTTTACTATCATTCAAATTCACTTGATTGTCACAGGTGATTTTGGATTAGGAAAATTGCTAGATGCAGAAGGCCTTGCTTCCTCGGTATGAATTTCTATTGCGTCTAAATGAAACTCTTACTTACATGCATGTTTCGACCATCTATTGTCACCTAACAATCGATTCATCATATCTATTTAGCAAGAGAGAAATCCCTTCCCCCTCCAAGACCGAGAAAACCTAAAAGTTGCTTTTATTTTTGGTCATAGGTACTAAAATGTTTGGGTGGTCATGTTCTTTTTTATCAAAACAAATATTGTGGTATTCATCATATTACAAAGCTCTTGTCGCCATAGCACCTACCTTAATGCATTTGAGAAAAAGACGTCGAGTTGTACAGCTAATCCTTAATTGTGGAACAAATTTCATGTAATAAGTATCTGGCACACCAAACGACATGTGCCCTGAGCTCCTTCCCGGCATACCCTATGGCTATAAATCTAATATATGGTCGCTTGGTAAGAAATAAGAATGTTCATGAAGCAATGTATTTCAGCTCTTTACATCATGTCCCTAATACTAACACTTTAATGTGATTTTAGGATACTGTATGTTTGACATTGCTGCACATCAACCCCCGTTTAAAGATTTTGTAAGTTGATATTTCAGCTATCTGAACTTCGTAAACAATACCTCGAAAAGTTATACTTGTTACGCAAAAAAAAAAAAAAAGTTCTTTATCCTGATATCTTCTACATGATATACTGGCAATGTAAATCCAACAGAACAAAAATGGACTTATCAACAAAATAAACTGGGGTTTGTTCTCACCACTTCCGATTATATACTCCTCCACCTTGTAAGTATCTTCCTTCTCAGCATGCCACAAGTATAACAAATCAGTTAGTTGACAAAGCGGATTTAATTCTTGCAGGAAACAAATAATAAAAAGCATGCTAAGGAAAACTCCAGAACACCGACCTACAGTGAGTGCGAGCTACATATGTTCAAATGTTATTCTTTCCATTTCAATCTGTTAAGTCTTATTTTTCTTTTTAGTCAATTTAAAAGCGAATGTTTCTTTCCTTTTACAACAACTCCTTAATTCTAACTTTCTACGTGGCATGTTTAAAGATCACAAACTTAAATTACATTTTGATACATTCTGCATACCTTTATTTTAAGACCACAAGATTCAAAAGTCTTCTATTCTTTCTTAAACTTCGTGCCAAATCAAAACCAGAAAAAACAAAATGAAACGAGGGTAGTATTAAATTGAGATTCATCTTGATATATATTTTTACCTCTACTTATAGGCTGCCGAGCTGCTGAGACATCAACATTTGCAACCATACCTCCTCTTGTGTCACAACCCTTCATCTGCGTTTCTTTTTGTAAAGTCCTCGAGCAGAGCGAAAGAGAAAACACGACCATCACCTGGAAAATCTATCAGTCCGAGAGGTAGCAGAGACAGACAGTTGAAGCTAAAAGAGAAGAGAACTGTCCTTTATTTTGACGAAAGTGATAACATTCAGCCAAGAAACTTATCTGACAATTATAACACGTTCCGAGCCAAACTTGACAATAAGAGAGTCGATCCACAAGCTACTCGGTTAGGATCTCTCAAGATAGTGAGGATTCTAAAAGTGGGGAGATGAGTGAGGCAGCTGTTTGCAATGGATATGATCAATAGAAGACTATCTCACAAACAAAAACTACGATCACTCCAAGCTCGTCAAGTTCAAGGGCAAAAACATGGTCCGAGGAACAAGAGCATGTTTCTTCGGAGCATGTTAGCCAATTTGACGAGGGTGATACGAAGAATAACAAGACAAAAGTGCTTGAGGTGTTGAGCAGTCCACTGGACCATGAGGAAGAAGATATAGTGGAATGCATCTCCGCAAAATCTAGCAGAATGACATTGTCTGATGGAAGATTCAACAATAAAACACGATCCTTCGATGAAGAAAGAACTTCATCTAATTCACAGTCGGCAAAACCAGATCAAGAGGCAGCACCAAGATGCTGTGTTGCTGAAAATGAAAATGGTAGCGAGTGTAGAGAAGTTGCTATTGACTGCTTGTCAACTAAAAGCGATGGTTCACTTCTATACAAAGAAGAGCTAGAAAAGAAAGCAATTGCGGTTTATGACACCAAACAGGCTAAGAAATCCGCTCTTCGAGCACTAGATGATAAGGTTTCACAGCTCAAGTCACTAGCCGAATTAGCTAGTAAGGAGGACAAAGATGACTGGGGTAATCCCACTGAACAAAGAGCTGAAGCTATAGAGTCTCTTTTGGAGGTTTGTGCGCGACTACTTAAGAAGGATAAAATTGATGAGCTTGCTGGTGTGCTGAAACCATTCGGGGATGATGGAATGTCGTCTAGAGAAATAGTAATCTGGTTGACAAAAAGTCTCATGACTGCACAAAAGTTCTCCAAGGGTTCGTTATGTTGCACAAAACCTGTCTTTTGACCTATAGAACGAGCCTTTATCTTACGTAAATCATCAAGTATTGTTGGACTAAACTATTCCTTGAGGCTTAACGTGGTTGAGCATCCCTTAGTTTTGATTCTATTGTTGTAGGACAGTTGATGGAGCTGTGAAGATTATATATAATGTACTTTTAAAGTTGATTTCTACTCTATGATGATACTTACCACATTTTCTACTGTTAGTTTTTTCTCCAAAACTACCTGCAGACAAAGATTATACATTTCTTCAGCTTCTTAGATATGATTGTGTTATTATCGGAGTCAATTTCTAATATAGAAACTCAACTAATAGTATTATCTCAGAAAGACACGTTCTGAGAATCAAGAAGAAAAGTGATTTTCTAAGATAATAACTATTAGCTGAGTGACTATCTAAGAGGTCAGCGCGATATTATAGTTTTCTAATAGAAAAAAGTATCAACAATCAAACTGTTCCTTTTAATATTCCATTCCTCCAACCTCAAGCCTCTTGTAAAATGAATTTAATATTAAAAAAAAAAAAAACTTTTTTCATACTATTATTATAGTTTCCCTCATGCACATTTTTCCAATTTATAATAATTCTATCTTGATTGTCATAATTTATTGGTATGATGTTACTTTTCTTATACTTTTCCTTGTCCCATTCAAAGTCGTCTCGCTCCCTTTCCCTGTCAGATATCCTACCACTATCACGTTCATAAGACTTTAGTCTTCTTTAATCCTTACTCTTGATAAAATTTATTGTCCTTTATCTGTGACATATATTTTTCTTTCATGTAAGTGATTTGTTTTTTCTATTTGTACTTTATAGTTTATGGTCGTTGACTGGTGTACACTGTATTTGAAAGTTTGCATCTGAAGTTTTCTTGGTATTGATATCCTCACTTTAGGATGTTATTTACTGAGACAATGGTAACTTCCATGTTATGTTTGTTAAATTTGGTGTTCTGTGACTCACTCTCACTGTTGTCGAGTGACTAAACATTTAATCATAAGATGATAGTCTGATGATCTGTGTTTATGTTGAAATATCACAGAACATGGGATAGCCATTAAAGATGTACTTCTGGTGAAGAGAGAGTTGAGAAAGGAGAAACGTAAGGTTGTGAATGGTGGGAAAGAAAATAGGAGTGTGTCATCTGTGTTGACCTAGTTAAAAAAATGAAAAGGTTGGACTGTTAACTTTACTGTTTTGAGGTGGTTGTTGAAGACTAGCTTTTTGAAGAGTTCTACGAGAGGTTCATTGAGTCAACTTGATATTTTCGGGAAACTTAGTATTCGGTGCAGGAGTAAATAAGTGCAGAAACTAAAAACAAAATTGTAGGAAATTGTTTTGTTGTGTATTTTCATTTTTGTGGTAATACATGTGAAGTGGAAGTATGTTGAAGATGAGGTCGACAATATTCAATACTCAAAAGATTAACAGAAAACAGTTTGTTGTGGAGTGAACTTCAGATCACGGTGCTTCTAAAAGGATCAAACATTCATCAAGACAAATCTTAATGGACATTTTCTACTCATGTTTAGAGTTTGTAAAAAATATGCTTGTTATACTGCTTGTTCAGACATACAGTATTTTCTTACTTAATGTTGTTGCATTCGAATTTGGAAAGCAAATTACACGGCTGACTTGTTAAAGTAGGATATCATATCATGTGGTATGTCGGAAATGCACTCCTATCAATGTACTGTGAGTGTGAAGTATTGACGAGGCATATGAAGTGTTAGAGGAAATAGCGGAGATGGATATGGTCTCTTGGACAGCTCACTGTCTGAATCAATTTTCAGTTCTAAACTAAAGAAGTTTGATCTTTGTAGTTGTGTTTGTTACTTTTTCCAATTGTAAGATGATATATGTGGAAAATGAGGTCCCTCTAAATTCTTGTTTTCTTTAACTTTAGCTTTAAAGATCCAATTTTTACTCGAGAAATTACAGTAATATGAACAATGAGTTGTCGAAGAAAACTGGTTTACTTATGTAGAACCAACCAAAAAGAATAAATTGCTCTCTGTGGTTTAAAATAATTTTGATGCTGTAAAAATAAAAGGATGAAAGTTTAAATTTTGATTGAAGTGATAAGACTTTTACTTTAAAAAACAAATATTAAAAAAGAAGTATTAATATATTTAAAATCAAGTGGGTCACATAAGGGTAAAAAGGTAATTGTGCCTTTAAAAAATTTCCAAAAAAAAAAAAATGATATTTATTTTGGGACGGAAAAAAATGGAAATGGCGACACATAATTTGGGTTGGAGGTAGTAATAGATTTTTGTATATGCATCCATTTAGGCTTATTGGGTTTCCTTTCAAATTGTTCTTACATTTCAACCATTTTTCATTTTGTGCTTGTAAAGTTCTACTTCAAACAGATGTTCACGAAGGGATTGTTCTTAATATTCGTAAATGCAAAAGCGCAAGTACAATAAGTCGAATCAGATGCCGAATCAATGATTTGTACAAAATACTTTTCTTGATATTATTGAGTCTAAGAGTTATCACATGAGAACAACACTGATAGGCTTGCAACAAAGTCACAAAAAGAGGAGCTACTAACAGTTCCATCCAAATTTAGCTAGAACTGTAGAGGTATAAAACAACTTCATCTACTAATGCTTGGAGAATATGCCTAGCTACTTCAGTGCCACATTCATATTCTTCAATCTCGAAGTCCGTACAATTACCCAAAGAATGGATCATATCCCATTCTATTAGCTCGTCTGGGATCAAACCAAAAAATTTTGTTTACTCTTCGACCTCATCAATAATATCAGCAATCAGAATATCATTGGTCATACTTGATGGTAGTTTGGTACAGGTTCTGAAACCAGAATCAGAGATTGGAGAAAATTTTGAGTGTAGGTTATCTAATAGACAATCAAAGGCAAATACTTTAAGCTGAGTCATCTATTTTGGGTCATTACAGCCAAGCAACTCACCAAAAGATATCCACAGAAAACTCGAAAACATTTCATGTTCATTGAGGAGAAAATGGCTCACAGAGAACCCATCCTCTACAGGTAGAGCCTGTTGTGGAGATTTAGTTCCAAATATGAGTTCAGTATTCAAAATGACCTATTTTGCGTAGCTGAGTTCGCTTCCTTTTAACTGATCAATCTTGCTTAGCACTCCAAAAACATTATAAATCAGTTCTCTACAATTCCTCCTGGTGGATAATGAGGTCTCACAATCTGAAAGATCTCTATCAGGTTCTGGAAAGAGTGGTTCATCATCAATAGAGTCCACTGATTCAGCAAGCACTTTGTTCTCTGGAAGAAAACAAGCATCATGTTTATTAGAAGCATGGATGCATGAAATCCAAGATCAGAGTTGTCTTATTTTTTAATTTATGTATTTGAGGGAAAGAAAGGAAGTATGCAAATAGTAAAATGTCGAATCAGGGACCATACTTGAGCTACTATTAGGACTGCTGGAGAGGTAGCTGTCAGTTGAAAAGCCAGCTTCAAGAACACATCCTGAACTATGGTGATCAAGTGAATTTCCAACTAAATCTTCTTCATCTTCCAAAGGCGAAAAATATCTAGTAGGATAAGTGAGAGCACATTTATCTCTAAACCTTCGCAAACCCGGTTCTAAAATCTTTATTTCGTCCATCTCAAAATCCATATCTTCTTTATCAGATCCACCAGCTCGAGCAGCAAGTTTGTCTGCCACATTGCTCCAAGTTTCACAAGCTGAAGCCTTTTGAGGCTTACTGCCTGCTGGCATCGATTCCAAACCCATGAGCCTAGCAACCAAACTTCGAGCTTTGATTTCGCGCTTTATTTCACAATGTGTATTGGTCATTCCATTATTCTTTGCATTAGGAAAACCCCTACTGTTCTCATCAGCAATCTACATTGTTCGTACAAAAACCAAAAATAATAAAAACAAAAACTTTCCTGTCAGGCTAACATTTGAGACAATAGAAGAAAAAGAAAGCTAAATGTGGGAGTATAGTTCAAGAAATGAGTACCAAAAGAAGCTTTGGCTACTTCTCATCCCCTCCAAACTTTTTTGAAGCTTGTTTCAAGCAAGCTATAAGAATGCAGCACAAAAAAAGAAATAATTTAGCCCTCTAGCTAGAATCACCTTCAAGAAATTAACCATTCTGCATTGAAAATGAGTGGAATGTAGTAGTATCTAACCTGGTGAAAGCAATTTCTTTGGAATCAGCTTCTTGGAAAATCTACGGTTCCGATCAAAGAGCTGAAAGAAATGCCCACACAACCACAAGGCCTTTGAGGTTGTCTCTCAGTAATAGAAGCTAAACTATCATTCATTTCTCTAGCTAAGCTATCATTCATCCTTCAGAATCCTCTCTTAAATTTCGTCACCCTTTCTCCCACTCTGCTGAATGTGATTCACACACTTTGTCTTCCCAATAAGATTCTATCAAACATTATCTTCACATTAATTTGGAAAGAATTAAACAAAAGACCCCCACTGGCCCCTCTGCCCACCACATCACTCACCCTTCTTGGCCCAAAAAAAGAAAATGGGGAAAAAGAACTTACATTTTCATGCAAGAAACAAAGAAAAAGCCTAACAAAATATCAGAAAGAACGTAGAAAATAGCTATGAAAAGTAAAACCTTGAGCTGTGTTCAATTATGACAAAACTTTCACAAGAAACCACGTAAAACAAAGTAAACACAGAACTAGAAAATGCAAACAACAATACCCAGAATGTCTTCAACGTACACCAAATGTGCTACTATTCAAGAAAACAGCTAGAAATGGTTATAGTACACTCTAGTAAGCTATTCTTTTCTTTTTTTAATCTTCTTTATGACAATGAAAAAAGCAAAATCATAATTATTTTAAATTAGTTCCTATAGACATGCTTTCTATGCTTTGCTATCACAAATGCTACAGAATAAGAAAAGAATGCATCGATAAAGACAAACCGATTAGGCACCAAACAATAATAATAGAACCCAAAGCAATTGCAGCAAGGATAACAACGAATGTTTTTCGAAATCCAAAGTGCCAAAGAACTTCAAAGTACTTTCAAGAGAAAATAGAGGGAGTAATAGCGGAGGAGAAGTTTGTCCTCTTAGAGAAAGAGAATGGTGAGTTTATATAGTGAGGAGGGCCATCCACAATCCCAAATAATGAAGGAAGAATAATATTTAATGGAGGAAGAATAACATATAATGAATCAATTAAGGGGATTGTTCCCTTAAATGGATGGGGGTAAATCAATCCGTTCCACCAATAATACTATAGTTGTCATACATAAATAAACAAACATCCCCTCCCACGTTAAATATGCTAAATTTAGATGAGGGGATTTTTGTCAACCAAGTAAGGCAAGAAAAATAAAAAATCAATTACTAAGATGCTTTTCTCAAATCAAATTGGTACAGGATCATACCCAAACAGTCAAACCGTGCACAGATTATCCTTATTAAAGATTTACGAAAAAATCCTCAAATCGTCACATACATGTTTTTCCCATATAAAATTAAATTAAGAAGAAACTAACCAGACTGATATTACTGAGGTTCTTCCCATTAATACTTATGGGAAATCAATTAAAATGAAAGAATATATCAATCATACACAAATTTCCTTTCCAAATTATATGCTAATTAAGGGAAATATAAAATCACAAAAAATTCAGTCAAAATCCAACAAAGGAAAGATCGGTTAAGCAAATCAGTCATACAAATTATTTATTTACCAAAGAAAAGAAGAACTACCATATAGTGATCACATAATCAAGGCAAACAATAATTAATAGTACTTAATATTTTAGAAGAAAATTGACACAAGACTCAATCAAAAGTAATTACTTAGCATAAACCATTGTTAAAGTAATCAACCACATCTCTCAATTAAAGATAGTATATAAATCAATCAACTGTAAATTCTCAATGATGAACAGTCAAGAATTTCAAGTTAAGCGTCACGAAATTTCAATCAAGCAGGACATGCAAATAGAGTCGAATAAAAATCACAGGCTTAAAATCAACTCATTTATTCAGCAAAAATCAAATGTGGCCACACTCGATTCGAAGAATCTTTCTATGAGAGACACAGATGAAGAAATAGTACTAAATCTCACACACATATTTCAAACACGGGATCAAACCTGAAGACGAAAACTCTCAGAATCCATCATTTTCGATGAGGAAGGGTTGCATGGTTGGAACGCCGAAAGGGTTTGCCGGAGGTATCGATGTGGGGGAGGAGTCGAGTCTGTGTCGCAGCTGTTGGAAGTTCTTCGGAGGGGAGAAAGAAGGCGACTGGAGGATGGAGGATCGAGCGACGGCGTGGAGGCTTGGTTGGCCGTCTCCGTCGATGGCGGCACCACCGGTGGCGCTGTTCGCCAGTGGAGGACGAGAAAGGAGGGGGCTGGCAATCGGAGAAGCAATTGGACTCACCTGGGGTAGGAACTAGCGGCGCGTATGGAGGAGTAGAAAGAGGCGATGGTGAAGGCTGTTCGCCAAATATGGCGGCCTGGCGATGAGGACTCGGAGCGTAGGGGGTGGTTTTGATGGTCGATTAGCGACGAAGAGATCGGAGGAGAGGGGGGATAGATCGAAATTTGGAGGTGTTTATAGAGAGAGAGAAGAGAGAGGTAGACAGATAGAGGTGGAAGTTGGGGAAAAAAAAATTAGAGTTAGGGTTTGTAGGTTTGAAATAGGGAAAGAGAGATCTTTTGATCTCAACCGTTGGATTGATTTTTTATCGACGGCTGAGATTTAATGTCATGGGGGAATTAAAATGTGGCTAGGATGAAAAATAATGGCTTAAATTGTAAGAAATTGGGTTAAGATTGTAATGGATTGGGTAAAAATTGTCTATAATCTTAAGAAATTAAATAAAATTGGATTAAAAGGTAAATAAAATCATGCAAGGTAATTTTGATTAGGCTGTTATTTAAATTAAAGTAGGAATAATAATAATATATGATAATAGTAATTAAATAATAAATAACAACATTAAATAATAAATAAATAAATAAAAAGATAAATAATACATTCTTATCACATAATAGAGGGCTGCATAAATGGAAGAAAGGAGAAAAGGGAAGAGGGAGTCATACCGTCACATTTGTATGAATTTTTATTTTTAAATGAGGATGTCTATTTCGAGAACAATTAATTGAATGTTAAAGAGTTTGTGCAGACCGAATATATTTGGACAGCATGGGGATGTCAATTGTTCAGGGGAACTAAATGAAAATAGTTGAAATCAAAGTCGCGATTACGAGAGACCTTGGTTTATGCAAAAGGGTGTGGTACAATTTCACTAATAAAGGAAGAACCCTCAGCTATTATGCAATGAGCAGTAGCTACGCTCCATAAAGACAACATATTGGGCATGGTAACATTTTTTCAGGCTGCTCTAAGCTAATGGTGTCTATTATAATTCTTCTCTCGTGATGAATAAGATTGGTAATCACGATCCCGAGAAGAGTCATGTTTTGGATTCTCCGAGGAACCTTGGTCTATTGAACGATGATTCCTTTCCTTATACTTTTCCTTGTCCCGTTCAAAGTCGTCTCGCTCCCTTTCCCTGTCAAATATCCTACCACTATCATGTTCATGAGACTTTAGTTTTCCTTGATCCTTACTCTTGATAAAATTTATTGTCCTTTATCTGTGACATTTATTTTTCTTTCATGTCATTGATTTGTTTTTTCTAATTATACTTTATTGTTTATGGCCGTTGACTGGTGTACACTGTATTTGAAAGTTTGCATCTGAAGTTTTCTTGGTATTGATATCCTCACTTTAGGAGGTTATTCATTGAGACAATGGTAACTTCCATGTTATGTTTGTTAAATTTGGTGCTCTGTGACTCACTCTCACTATTGTCGAGTGACTGAACATTTAATCATAAGCTGACAGACTGATGATCTGTGTTTATGTTGAAATATCACAGAACATGGGCTAGCCATTAAAGATGTATTTATGGTGAAGAGAGAGTTGAGAAAGAAGAAACGTAAGGTTATGAATGGTTGTAAAGCAAATAGGAATGTGTCACCTGTGTTGACCTACTTAAAAAAATGAAAAGTTTGGGCTGTTAACTTTACTGTTTTGTGGTGTTTTTTGAATACTAGCTTCTTGAAGAGCTCTACGAGAGGTTCATTGCATCAGCTTGATATTTTCTGGAAGGTAAGTATTCGGTGCGGGAGTAAATAAGTGCAGAAACTAAAAACAAAATTGTAGGAAATTGTTTTGTTGTGTATTTTCATTTTTGTGGTAATACATGTGAAGTGGAACTACGTTGAAGTTGAGGTCGACAATATTCAATACTCGAAAGATTAACAGAAAAAATTTTGTTGTAGAGTGAACTTCAGATCACGGTGCTTCTAAAAGGATCAAACATTCATCAAGACAAAGTGAAATGGACATTTTCTACTCATGTTTAGAGTTTGTAAAAAATATGCTTGTTATACTGCTTGTTCAGACATATAGTATTTTCTTACTTGATGTTGCTGCATGCGAATTTGGAAAGCAAATTACATGACTTACTTGTTAATGTAGTATATCATATCATGTGCTATGTCGGAAATGCACTCCTATCAATGTACTGTGAGTGTAAAGTATTGACGAGGCATATGACGCGTTAGAGGAAATAGCGGAGAAGGATGTTGTCTCTTGGGTAGCTCACTGTCTCAATCAATTTTCAGTTATAAACAAAAGAAGTTTGATCTTTGTAGTTGTGTTTGGTACTTTTTCCAATCTTAAGATGATATATGTGGAAAATGGGGTCCCTATTGGAAGATGAGGAAGACATCAATGGAGAAGAAGGTATTTTTAAATTTTTGTCGACATCAATCAGATGCAGAATCAATGATCTGTACAAAATACATTGCTTGAAATAATTAAGTCTAAGAGTTATCACATGAGAACAACACTGATAGGCTTGCAACAAAGTCTCAAAAAGAGGAGCTACTAACAGTTCCATCCAAATTTAGCTAGAACTGTAGAGATCTAAAACAACTTCATCTACTAATTCTTGGAGAATATGCCTAGCAACTTCAGTGCCACATTCATAGTCTTCAATCTCGAAGTCCATACAATTACCCAAAGAATGGATCATATCGCATTTTATTAGCTCGTTTGGGATCAAACCAAAAAATTCTGTACACTCTTCGACCTCATTAATAATATCAACAATTAGAATCTCTTTGGTCATACTTGATGGTAGTTTGGTACAAGTTCTAAAACCAGAATCAGAGATTAGAGAAAATTTTGAGTCTAGGTACTCTAATAGACAATCAAAGGAGAATCCTTTGAGGTGATTCATCTCTTTTGGGTCATTACACCCAAGCAACTCACCGAAAACCATCCACAGAAAACTCGAAAACATTTCATGTTCATTGAGGAGAAAATGGCTCACAGAGAACCCATCCTCTACAAGTAGAGCCTGCTGTTGAGGTGTAGTTCCAAATATGAGTTCAGTATTCAAAATGACCAGTTTTGCATAGCTGAGTTCGCTTCCTTTTAACTAATCAATCTTGCTTATCACTCCAGAAATGTTATAAATCAGTTCTCTGCAACTCCTCCTGGTGGTTAATGAGGTCTCACAATCCGAAAGATCTCTATCAGGTTCTGGAAAGAGTTGTTCATTATCAACAGAGTCCACTGATTCAGTAAGAACTTTATCCTCGGGAAGAAAACAAGCATCATATTCATTAGAAGCATGGATGCATGAAATCCAAGTTCGCAGTTGTCTTATTTTTTAATTTATGTATTTGAGGGAAAAAAAGGAAGTATGCAAATAGTAAAATGTCGAATCGGGGACCATACTTGAGCTACTATTGGGACTGCTGGAGAGGTAGCTGTCAGTTGAAAAGGCAGCTTCAAGAACACATCCTAAAATATAGTGATCAAGTGAATTCCCAACTAATTCTGCTTCATCTTCCAAAGGAGGAAAATATCTAGTAGGATAAGTAAGAGCACATTTAACTCTAAACCTTCGCAAACTCGGTTCTAAACTCTTTATTTCGGCCATCTTAAAATCCATATCTTCTTTATTAGATCCACCACGTCGAGCACCAAGTTTGTCTACTACATTGCTCTAAGTTTCAGAAGCTGAAGCTTTTTGGGGCGTACTGCCTGATCCTGCTGGCATCGACTCCAAACCCATGATCCTAGCAACAAAACTTGAAGCTTTCATTTCGCGCTTGCTTTCACAATTTGTATTGGTCATTCCATTATTCTTTGCATTTGGAAAAACCCCACTGTTCTCATCAGCAATCTACATTGTTCATACAATAACAAAAAACAATAAAAACAAAAACTTTCCTGTCAGGCTAACATCTGAGACAATAGAAGAAAAAAAAAGCTAAATGTGGGAGTATAGTTCAAGAAATGAGTACCAAAAGAAGCTTTGGCTGCTTCTCATCCCCTCCAAACTTTTTTGAAGCTTGTTTCAAGCAAGCTATAAGAATGCAGCACAAAAAAAGAAATAATTTAGCCCTCTATCTAGAATCATCTTCAAGAAATTAACCATTCTGCTTTAAAAATGAGTGGAATGTAGTAGTATCTAACCTGGTGAAAGCAGTTTCTTTGGAAACAGCTTTTTGGCAAATCTACGGTTCCGATAGAAGAGCTGAAAGAAAATGCCCACACAACCACAAGGCCTTTGAGGTTGTCTCTCAGTAACGCTAAAGTATCATTCATTTCTCTAGCGGAGCTATCATTCATCCTTCAAAATCCTCTCTTAAATTTCTTCACCTTTTCTCCCACTCTGCTGAATGTGATTCACACACTTTGTCTTCCCAATAAGATTCTATCAAACATTATCTTCACATTAATTTGGAAATAATTAAACAAAAGACCCCCATTGGCCCCTCTACCCACCACATCACTCACCTTCCTTGGCCCAAAAAAAGAAAATGGGGAAAAAGAACTTACATTTTCATGTAAGAAACAAAGCAAAAACCCAACAAAATATCAGAAAGAAAGTAGAAAATAGCTATGAAAAGTAAAACCCTGATTTGTGTTCTATTATGACAAAACTTTCACAAGAAACCACAGTCAAACAAAGTAAACATAGAACAAGAAAATACAAACAGCAATACCCAGAATGTCTTCAACTTACACCAAATGTGCTACTGTTCAAGAAAACAGCTAGAACTGGTTATAGTACACTCTAGTAAGCAATTCTTTTCTTTTTTTATTCTTCTTTATGACAGTGAAAAAAGAAAAATCATAATTATTTTAAATTAGTTCCTATAGACATTCTTTCTATGCTTTGCTATCACAAATGCTACAGAATAAGAAAAGAATGCGTCGATAGAGACTAACTGATTAGGCACCAAACAATAATAATAGAACCCAAAGCAATTGCAGCAAGGACAAGACCGAATGTTTTTCGAAATCCAAAGTGCCAAAGAACTTCAAAGTACTTTTAAGAGAAAATAGAGGGAGTAATAGCGGAGGAGTAGTTTGTCCTCTTAGAGAAAGAGAATGGTGAGTTTATAAAGTGGGGAGGGCGGTCCACAATCCCAAATAATGAAGGAAGAATAATATTTAATGGAGGAAGAATAACATATAATGAATCAATTAAGGGGATTGTTCCCTTAAATGGATGGGGGTAAATCAATCCGTTCCACCAATCATACTATAGTTGCCATAAATAAATAAACAGACATCCCCTCACACGTTAATTATGGTAAATTTAGATACCTCTTCTTGATTTCATTTAATAAGTAGGAAGGATCTCTTTTTACTTGTATTATTCATGGAAATTTCAAATTATAACATTTGAAATTTCTATGAATAGAACAAGTATAAAGAGATCTTTCCTACTTATTAAATGAAATCAAGAAGAGGTATCCAAATTTACCATAATTAACGTGTGAGGGGATGTCTGTCAACCATGTAAGGCAAGAAAAATAAATAATCAATTACTGAGATGCTTTTCTCAAAACAAATTGGTACAGGATCATACCCAAACAGTCAAAATGTGGACATATTAGCCTTATTAAAGATTTACGAAAAAATCTTTGAATCGTCACATACATGCTTTTCCCATACAAAATTAAATTAAGCAGAAACTAACCAGACTGATATTACTAAGGCTCTTCCCATTAATACTTGGGGGAAATCAATTAAAGTGAAAGAATATATCAATCATACACAAAATTCCTTTTCAAATTATATGTTAATTAAGGGAAATATAAAATCACACCAAATTCAGTAAAATCCAATAAAGGAAAGATCGGGTAAGCAAATCAGTCATACAAATTATTTATTTACCAAAGAAAAGAAGAACTACCATATAGTGATCACATAATCAAGGCAAATGATAATTAATAGTACTTAGGTTTTTAGAAGAAAATTGAGACAAGACTCAATCAAAAGTAATTACTTATCATAAACCATTGTTAAAGTAATCAGCCACATCTCTCAATTAAAGATAGTATATAAATCAATCAACTATAAATTCTCAATTAGGCACAGTCAAGAATTTTAAAACACGTCACAAGGGAAAATAATGATTCATTTAACACGATAGTAGTACCACAACTACAATAAGGCGATTACAAAATCATAAAACATGCCAAAAAAATAGTCAATATTAGCAAGCAACAATCTACAGTGATTAGTAATGAGCACCTTGTCAGAAAGTTAAAACCAAGTCAGAAAAAAAGTTGGGCTTTTCTTACCCATATTGACTAAAAGGCATAAAAATGTAAAGTTGCAAGAAGTTAGGCGTGTTTGCACATACCAGAGAGAGACGAACAAATTGACTCACCATTCAAGTTAAGCATCATGAAGTTTCAATCGAGCAGGACATGCAAATAGGGTCGAATAAAAATCACAGACTTAAAATCAACACATTTATTCAACAAAACTCAAATGTGGCCACTCTCGATTCGAAGAATCTTTCTATGAGAGACACAGATGAAGAAATAGTACTAAAGTTCACACACATATTTCAAACACGGGATCAAACCTGAAGACGGAATCTCTTAGAATCCGTCATTTTCAATGAGGAAGGGTTGCATAGTTGGAATGTCGAAGGGTTTTGCAAGAGGTATCGTTGTGGGGGAAGAGTCGATGTTGTGTTGCGGTTGTTGGATGTTCACCGGAGGGGAGAAAGAAGGCGACTGGAGGACGGAGGATGGAGCGGCAGCGTGGAGGCTTGGCTGGCCGTCTCCGTCGATAGCGACGCCACTGGTGGCGCTATTCGCCGGTGGAGGACTAGAAGGGAGGGGGTTGTCCATCAGAGAAGCAACTGGACTCTCCTGGGGTAGGAGATGGCGGTGCATATGGAGGAGAAGGAAGAGGCGACGGCGAAGGCTGTTCGCCGGAGATGGCGGACTAGCGACAAAGACTCGGAGCTGTGGGGGTGGTTTTAGTGGTCGATTGGCAACGACGAGATCGAAGGAGAGAGAGGGGAGATCAAGATTTAGAGGTGTTTATAGAGACATAGAAGAGAGAGGTGGCGAGATTGAGGTGCAAGTTAGGGAAAAAAATTAGAGTTAGGGTTTGTAGGTTTGAAATAGGGAAAGAGAGATCTTTTGATCTCAACGGTTGGATTGGTTTTTGATCGACGGTTGAGATTTAATGTCATAGGGAAATTAAAATGTGGCTAGAATGAAAAATAATGGCTGAAATTCTAAGAAATTGGATTAAGATTGTAATGGATTGGGTAAAAATAGGCTATAATTGTAAGAAATTAAATAAAATTGGATTAAAAGGTAAATAAAATCATGCAGGGTAATTTTGATTAGGCTTTTATTTAAATTAAAGAAGGAATAATAATAATATATGATAATAGAAATTAAATAATAAATAACAATATAAAATAATAAATAAAAAAAAAGATAAATAATAATTTCTTATCACATAATAGAGGGTTGCGTAAATGGAAGGAAGGAGAAAAGGGAAGAGGGAGTCATACCATCACATTTGTATGAATTTTTATTTTTAAACGAGGAAGTCTATTTCGAGAACAATTAATTGAATGTTAATGAGTTTGTGCAGATCAAAATTATTTGGACAGCATGGGGATGTCAATTGTTCAGGGGAACTAAACGAAAATATTTGAAATCAAAGTCGCGATTACGAGAGACCTTGGTTTATGCAAAAGGGTGTGGTACAGTTTCACTAATAAAGGCGGCACCCTCATCTATTATGCAAAGAGCAGTAGCTACGCTCCATAAAGATAACATATTGGGCATGGTAACATTTTGCCAGACTGCTCTAAGCTAATGGTGTCTATTACAATTCTTCTCTCGTGATGAATAAGATTGGTAATCACCATCCCGAGAAGAGTCTTATTTTGGTTTCTCCGAGTGACCTTTGTCTATTGAACGATGACTCCTTTCCTTATACTTTTCCTTGTCCCGTTCAAAGTCATCTTGCTCCTTTTCCCTGTCAGATATCCTACCACTATCACGTTCATGAGACTTTAGTCTTCGTTGATCCTTACTCTTGATAAAATTTATTGTCCTTTATCTGTGGAATTTATTTTTCTTTCATGTCATTGATTTGTTTTTCCTATTTATACTTTACTGTTTATGGCCGTTGACTGGTGTACACTGTATTTGAAAGTTTGCATCTGAAGTTTTCTTGGTATTGATATCCTCACTTTAGGATGTTATTCATTGAGACAATATTAACTTCCGTGTTATGTTTGTTAAATTTTGTGTTCTGTGACTCACTCTCACTGTTGTCGAGTGACTGAACATTTAATCATAAGATGACAGTATGATGATCTATGTTTATGTTGAAATATCATAAAACATGTGCTAGCCATTGAAGATGTACTTCTGGTGAAGAGAGAGTTGAGAAAGGAGAAACGTAAGGTTGTGAATGGTGGGAAAACAAATAGGAGTGTGTCATCTGTGTTGACCTACTTAAAAAAATGAAAAGTTCGGGCTGTTAACTTTACTCTTTTGTGGTGGTTGTTGAATAATAGCTTCTTGAAGAGCTCTACGAGAGGTGCATTGCATCAGCTTGATATTTGCTGGAAACTAAGTATTCGGTGCGGGAGTAAATAAGTGCAAAAACTAAAAACAAAATTGTAGGAAATTGTTTTGTTGTGTATTTTCATTTTTGTGGTAATACATGTGATGTGGAAGTACGTTGAAGTTGAGGTCGACAATATTCAATACTCGAAAGATTAACAGAAAATAGTTTGTTGTGGAGTGAACTTCAGATCACGGTGCTTCTAAAAGGATCAAACATTCATCAAGACAAAGTGAAATGGATATCTTCTACTCATGATTAGAGTTTGTAAAAAATATGCTTGTTATACTGCTTGTTCAGACATACAGTATTTTCTTACTTCATATTGCTGCATTCGAATTTGGAAAGCAAATTACACGACTGACTTGTTAATGCAGGATATCATATCATGTGCTATGTCGAAAATGCACTCCTATCAATGTACTGTGAGTGTGAAGTATTGACGAGGCATATGACGCGTTGAAGGAAATAGCGGAGAAGGATTTTGTCTCTTGGGTAGCTTATTGTCTCAATCAATTTTCAGTTATAAACAAAAGAAGTTTGATCTTTTTAGTTGTGTTTGGTACTTTTTCCATTTGTAAGATGATATATTTGGAAAATGGTGTCCCTCTAAATTCTTATTTTCTTTAACTTTAGCTTTAAAGATCCAATTTTTACTCGACAAATCACAGTACTATGAACAATGAGTTGTCGAAGAAATCTGCTTTACTTATGTAGAACCAACCAAAAAGAATAAATTGCTCTCTGTGGTTTAAAATAATTTTGATACTGTAGAAATAAAAGGCTGAAAGTTTAAATTTTGATTGAAGTGATAAGACTTTTACTTAAAAAAAACAAATACTAAAAACGAAGTATTAATATATTTAAAATATCGTGGGTACAATAAGGGTAAAAAGGTAATTGTGCCTTTAAAAAATTTCCAAATAAGGAAAGACGACATTTATTTTGGGACGGACAAAAAAGGAAATGGCGACACAAAATTTGGGATGGAGGGAGTAGTATTTTTATTTGGCTCGAAGGATATCATATGCCTCAGCAGAGAAGTAAAGTTCTGCTCTCCTCTCTTTCTCTTACATATCTAGTTCTATAGCTTAACCCTTACTTTTACGATGTAAGGGCAAAATGCATGTCAAAAGTTATTTAATTTCGCTATTATGAGTATTTTTGGGGGTTTTGGTGACTTAATTAAATAGTATTAATACTATGTAATATTTATGTCTATTAACATTCTAAAATTAAATTATAAAATATTTTTTTTTAAAGTGGGCAGGCCCGTGAGGCCCGCAATCCACAGAGTAATAGTGTGGGCTTGATATTTTTTGGCTTATCATTTTGATAGGCTAGCCCAACCTGACCCGTCAAACTCAAAGCTCGTGTGGGCTAGCTCGGATGGGCTGATCCAACCCGTATTGACATCTCTACAAAAAAAAATGCTACATTATTGATACTTAAAGGAGACTTTGGAATCTTGAAGAATGCACGGAGGCGAATTCAGGATTTCAAAACGCGGATGTATGAATGTGAAATTCATCAAGATGACCTACATTATGCATATTATACTAGACAAGGAGCCCAAAAATGGGGCCAAAACAAGAACAAATTCCATGAAAATGTGCACCAAGATCATAAATAACTTACACACCAGGATTATCTAGGCTCTATGGTACCCCCCACCCCCACCCCCATGTGATAATTTCATCGTCACCCTATAAGACGAGGCCAACTTATCGAAAGATGGACATTGATTCAGTTCATACAACCTTTCGATAGGTGCTTGTTAGATCTTATTAAGCTTTTCTGCTACGACGATAGGATTTGCTTTTGCTATTGCATTGTGACCAGCATTCCTATAATCAAACAAGCAGTTATGTTTATCTGAATAATGATGAACTGTGTAGAAAAGATCACCACATTTGCAACTGAACCCCGTTAAGCCGATACGTTATGACAAGCTGTGCACTTTTTCAGACCCTCTTTTGACTTCACTTGTGAAATCTGAGAGGCTAAATCTGCAGATGCAACAGCGGCACTTGCAAGAAAATGTTCTTATTCATCGCTACTTGAGCTTCTGCGTACGACGTCATGGCTGGATGCAGCTGCAAGCTTTGCATGTTCCTGCTTCAGTATTATCATGTCCTTTTGACACTTGGAACACATTTTCATCGTAGCTGAACTACCAAAAAAACCATAGTCGTTGATGCATAGGACGGGGTCTTCTGGAGCTCGGCAACCTGTCTCTTTAGATGACTCCATTTCTGCAGTTAACAAGTCAAGTTCAACACCACAAGTTCGTTAAGTACATCACGAAACAACAAAGGGACAAACAAAAAGTTCAACTAAGGAACATCGCGATTATGAAATATAAAACAATTCAGAATAATACATACATTCAATATCTCGTGCTTGCTAGATTTTTGTTACTGGAACCATTTGACATGCTTAACAGTTTAAACAATTAGCCAGAACTAGTGTAGAATTGTCAAAATGAGAGTCTTTCACTGTTAACATGCTAAGGAAGCTTTAATTTGATCACTAAAATGACAAATTAAAATACACTAGTAGAAAAAACTGCATCTCTTTCCTACACCTCACAAGAAGATTTTTAGAAAAACAAGCTTAAAAGCCAAAACTAATGTTGCTTAACTAGATAAGATTGCACCACTTACCAGAAATCTTGATCACATAACTGAAACATGGGAGGCCTATTAGCTGAGAAATTTCCAATTAGTCTTTAACCGTTCATGTTACCTAGACACATTTGCAGTTACTTGGACTCAACACTGTTATCACTTTTCAGCATATACCAATATTCGAGTACATCCTGCATGTGAGCTGCGAGATTCAACAACCGAAGTTCAAATACGGTACTGCCGATCTCAATTTATACTAGAGGCATGCTAAAATGAGACCTTCTTGGCTCAACTCTAGCTTCCTCAGTTCATTACCCCTTTATAAGAGACCAAAGCATAGTATTTACTCTAATAGACTTGAGAAGGTGACCCTCTCGGCTCAACTGCTGATTATCAATATTCAAGCGGTAAAATAGTTTTTTTGGCTTGATGAGTTCTCTTGATAACTAGTTACGATCACATATTCTTGACAGACATGACAAAACCAGTTCCACTATCATGCACAGTCACTAAAACCCAAGAAGATTGTAAAAGACCAAAGAAATGGATTAGCTCTTGAGATAGATCACAGCTATCTGATCACTTTCTAGTTGTTGTTATCTACTCTGAATGACATGTATTCTAATAATTGTTTCCTTGTAAGTGACGAACACAAAAATGTCTCAACTATTGCTTACTACTACTCAGTATGGTGAACTATTCATTTTCTTGAATTAGTAAGTGGTGTTATCCATAAGATAAAAATAACCAATAACCATCTTTTGGATAACCTAGCCTCCACCGTCCCACGGACCAACAAGGGGCCATTGAGTGTCATATACACCCTCATGTCCGGACCGGTATGTGGGGGGAGTACTCTAGCATCTTCAATAGCCAACAGTTCCCTCTTGCAAACTCAAAGAACCTGAAAAACCAATTCATCTAACAAAGAACTAGCTTATTACTTATGCAGAACCTAAAACTTAGCTAACCATAATTCAGTAGATAAGAAAGAAATTAAAGGTATAACCAAATTTGCACAATAAAGTTTAAGGATGTTATTGTGACTAGATCACATCACAAGCAAAATCAGTCCAATAAATCTCACAAAAACTTGTTGCTCGGACTCCTCAAAAATACCCCAGGTTGCATGTCGGATCCTCCAAAAATAGTGCAAATTCATATGATCTGACACAGGTACAACGAGATTTTAAAGAGTCCTAGCAGCATAGCACAGAAGTACAGAATTTAACAACGACAATATTAAAGCATAAGAGCTCTTGGCATTTTATATTGGGGTAGACTAGAGCTATAGCTTTTCCTAACATTTCAGCAGAACTCAATAGCTTCAGCTCAAACTCTGTATTCGTGTTTAATATATATAAATAATTAATAGAAAACCCACTAAGCTGCATTTTTTCACCTTTAATGTATAAAAACTAAACTTCCTTTCATCAATTAAAAAAATAAATAAAAAAATACCACAACCCTTATAATTAAACACCATAACATGCAAATACACAAAGACTATATTATTAGTCCAAAATCAAATAAATTACAAAAAATTTGAACAATTAGAGAAAAAAGAACCTATGTTTGAACTTTGACATGCAAATAAACATGCATAATTATAGACCTCGATGAAAAAAGAAAACAAAACAAAACAATTGAATTTATTAGAAAATTATCAAAACAAAATATTAATAAGAAAATTAGACAAGACCTTAGGAATTTATTAGTCATGAATGTACAAATAACATACCTTAATAGAAGAATTGGAGAAATTGAAAGGTGAATTTTAATTTATTCATTTTTTTCGGTCCAAGAATTTTAAGATGATTAAGGAGGAGCTCCAAAAGGAAAGAAAATGAAAATGATACTACTTTCCCTTTTTAGGTGTTTCAAAAATCAAAACAGACAAACC
Organism: Capsicum pubescens; assembly: GCA_030864215.1. NCBI lineage: Eukaryota > Viridiplantae > Streptophyta > Magnoliopsida > Solanales > Solanaceae > Capsicum > Capsicum pubescens. The sequence continues at coordinate 41,665,045 of CM061546.1, forward strand.
TCCTTCTAAATTTAGAAATACTTAATTAAAATTTTAATTTGATGTACATAGATCTTATATCTATCTCAAAGGTAGAAATATTATTTCGATATACGAAGGTTCAAGAAAAAGAGGTACTAATAGGTAAAAAAAATAATGGATAGTGAAAAAAATACCTATAAGAACAGAATATATAGTAACATTAATAAGATAACATGATTGTTGAAATACAAGATACAAATAATATCAGAAATTGAAGGACCGAAAACTACATAAGCAATAATGTAACTACTAATGTAGACATTAAACAAGACACACACTGCTATCAGTACACACACTGCTATCAGTTAGGTTCAACATTTATTCTTTTAACATAATTTTATGGCACTTGATTGTTATTTTTTTATGTTATGTTTATTTTGTTCATGCTCCAAATTCTTTAAATTCTAGGCCTCGTTTGTCCATGAAAATTATAATTTTCTGGAGTTGAAGTTGAAGTTGTGTATGTTTGACCATGAATACAAATTGGAGTTGTTTTTGAAAATTTTCTGAGAAAAGTTAAAGCTTACTTGTTTTCACTTTTTCAAATAAAATTTTAAATTGTATTTGGAATTCCCATGGTGTGGAAGAATCTCACATTGAATTTAGTAAAGGAATATGCAATCTCTTTACATGACAAACTTACGACGTATCACCAAAATTTAGTGCATATTATTATAATATTCCGATGAATGAACTTTTTTTAATCCGGTATCCAAGTTGAGGCTCCAACTAGCCAGATTCGCGTTATATAAGGTCTATTTAAAGGAAATAACTCCCTAACATAATTCTTTATCTCCAGAACGCGAATTCGAGACCATTACAGGTGGAGGAACTCTTATTCATCCCTCCACAATACTTGTTATTCAATGAATGAACTTGTCATAAATCTCTAATATTATAAATATCCTTGTGTAACATCTCAAACCCATGTTACACCATACTAGTACTTTACCTTGTATTGATGACTAGACAACAAGTTTGAAGCAACATGGCCTTTTGCTTGCATTGATTGATTTAATTTGTGTCTATTCTAAGCTATCCAACCCATAAGTTCATAGGTTACATATTTTTTTGCTTTTTCACTCTTCATCAATAAAAATGGCATATTATAAGCATAAGTTTTTGGATCTCTTATTTAGTTGGCACAAGATTCCATCTCTATTTATGGAATATTTGGACCCACATTAAGGCCCGTTTAGTCACGAAAATTATAATTTTTCGAAATTGGAGTTGGAGTTGATGTTGAAGTAGGGGTTGTATTTGACCATGGATATAAATTAAGAGAAAATACATAAAGTACCCCCTGATCTTTTCTGACTTTTTCAAAAAAGACACCTAAACTATACTTTCGAACTATTACCCCACGGAATCTCACTAAAATCGTTGTAAATACACCATTTTGACGAAAATTTCAGCATTCCTCTTTTTTTTAAAAGCGTCCGTTTTTCACTTTCTCCTTCCAGTTCACTTGTCTTTCCTTCTTCTCTTTCATTAATTCTTCCATTGTTGTTGATCTTAAATTGAATTATTTGCTAAAGTACGCCTCAATTGTTCTCCCTATTAAATTGAATTCCAAAAAAGAAAGAGTTCATTCAATTGAGGAATGGGGAGAACAAGTTTTTGGAGATGGAAAGGATGTGATTCCACCGATAACAAATTGGTATATTTATTACTATTTAAATTGTGGAATTGAAAATAATTTTACTCATCCTTTTGCCTACATTAGCATAATTTCCAACAAAAATTTAATTTTTCATATTAGGTTTATCATCGAAAAATACCTTCTCGACGGAAAAACTGGTAGCTGCCATATCATATCTTTTTTACCCTTTTTAAAACTCTTTATAATTCTTCAATTCAAGATGAACATAAGAATAATGTTGCAGACCATTGGTGGATCTCAAATTGTGGAAAGCTCTCAGGAAAAGCATAAACCTCACAATAGGGATAGACAACACGATCCCAAGCACAAGTGTGCTCTCCTTCCAATTTCTGTATGTGTAGTGTCGGCGTGTGAGTGTGTGTTTTTCACTGAGTTGTTGTGTGTGCGTGAATGGAGTATTGTGTGAAGTTGTGAGAGTATGTGAATGGAGTATTGGAAAGATGAGGAAGACATCAATGGAGAAGAAGGTATTTTTAAATTTTAGGATAAATAATTTATACGTGGCAACTTTTTATTGGCAATTTAAGTCAAATTTTAACCATTCACGCGCCTGGTGTGCGTGTCTACACGCATAGGCAAAATTTAAGTCAAAATGGTGTATTTACAACGGATTAAGTAAGAATAGTGGGCTAATAGGTTGAAAGTAAAATTTAGGTGTCTTTTTAAAAAGTCAGACAAGATCAAGGGGTACTTTATGTATTTTCTCATAAATTATAGTTGCTTTTGAAATATTGTAAGAGAAGTAAAAGTTACAAATACAATATTTCAGAATTGTATTTAGAATTTTCATGGCCAAACACATCTGGTTTTCAATTTTTTCACTAAAGTGAAATAATTTTCATAGCCAAACGACTACTAATTGTTGAGATGCCAAAAAGAAATCAACTTCCTTCGTTTTTAAATAAGTGGTTTTTATTTTAGGACTTCGTTAAGAAAATACTCACTTCTAGAAAGTAAAAATTATTTTACTAATTTGTCTTTAATAAATATATTGAAAAGAATATAACTTTTTAGTAGTTTTGGAGTTTTGCAAAAATAAAAAAAATTTATAGGAAAGGTAAATTGAGAAAACATTATCAATGATTTCTTGATTATCTAAAATATTATTTATTAAAGTATATAATAAAAGAACTAAACAATCAATTATTGAGAAATGGAGGGAGGACATTATATTATTGATACTCAAAGGAGACTTTGAAAATTGCAAGAATATGCTTTGGATTTGAATGAAAAAACAAAAACAAGTTGGTAATAAGTAGGAACAATCCATTATCATACTCCCTCCATTTCAAACTGAGATGAAACATTGATTAAAAAAAATTAAAAAAATATGGATAGTTTACCATAATACTCCTATTAAATGATGTTTACATTTTAATTAGAAAAAAAAAGTAATTAATGCAAAGGGTAAAACATGAAAAAAAAATTGTCTCTTCTTGATTAATGAAAAAATATAAATAAAATAGAAAATCAAATTACAAAATTTAGAACGGAGGGAGTATATCTTTTCGATTGTATTATATGGTTCCCTATTCAAGATGCTTAACCAATTACACAAAATTGGTATAAAATTAAATCCAAAAATTAATAAGTGAGGTGAAAATTGTTCAAAACATTAATATGAGCAGGAGACCTACTAGTATTTTACTGTACATAATTAATGCAGAAATCAGACACCTGATAATACAGGCGAAGTCAGGATTTCTGCTGAAGGAGTTCAAAATCTGAAAAAAACTCACCGAAGGAGGTTTAAGATCTATAATATATACATAAAAATTATTTTAATCATATATTAATAATAAATCCTATCACTAGTTTGGCTCCGCCTCTGCCTGATAATTGAAGCATGGATAGTATAATATAATGTTTAACATATGAGAAATAAGAATTGAGAGAAGTCTGGCTCTAGTATCACGACAAAAAAAAAATCAACCTTGAATCTAATTAAACTTAAAAACTAATAGCGATATAAGAATTTTCCTACACAATCATATAACGAAACAATGTATATATATGGGATATCTGACATAGCTTTTTTTAAACATTGTTTGTGTAATTTACCCCATCTTGCGAGAATACACTGGATATATTATTGGTGTATTGTTTATGTAATTTAACATAATTATTATCACAAAATTGTATACCTTAATTTTAAAATAACTAGTTTCACTTAATTATGTGAAGCTCTCTATTAATAATTCTCTTTTAATTGATTTGATATAGCATAAAAGTTATGTTATTTACGTGATTCTTTTCATGATTTTTTTTTTAGAATAATATTTCGTAAAATCAAATTATAGTGAGTTGTTGCCTGAATGAGAGAGAATGAAATAAAAAGGATCCAGCAAGTTATGGAAAATCCAATTATATTTTATGTGAGTTTATAAATTTATAGATAGCGCTTTCTCTTAAAGAAGTTCTATATAGCGTGAATCTAAATTCAAGTCCTCATAGTAAGGAAACCTTCAACATGGAGCGCTTCTCTTTCGATATACAAACAGTCCGTAATGCGTAATCGCGAATTCAAATGAGTCGATCAGTAAAACTAATTGAAAAAAGGAAAAAAAAAGTGAGTTATTTATTACTTTTTTTTTCTTGAAAAAGGGCCTAAAATAGAGTTCTTCTCACTTTCATCATAATATTATTCTTTCCAATAATTCAAAGAGAGGAGATGAGCAGATATCGATGAATACGGAGCGGGGCAACTTTAGTTGGATCCGTGTTATTTGTCTGGGCGGGTTGGATTTTGAGATAAAATGAATTAATTTAATTTAATTTAATATGAATTGTCCAATATAAATGTGTCATGTGATAAATAAAGTGGGACCAAAAGGTTGTTGTTAAATAAAAGGGCAAAATTGACTAATAGGTAAACGGGAAGAACATTTTAGGCCATTTTCCATTATTTTTTTTATAAAAATTGTTCAACATTTGATTTATTAAAAATATTTATTCTGTTCTAGCATTATCAAGTGGTGGGTCACAAAATCCAACTACTGATTTTCATATTTCAGTATCACCTTTTTTAGAAATTGCCCTTTTATCTATTCCACCAACAAAATTTAATTACATATTCTTTTACCTTAGAAAACTAATGATAAATTAATGTGGATAATAATGAGGTTAATTATTTTGTTGTTGCTATTATGTTAATTCTCCATTTCTTTATTTATGTACTTAATTTTGAATATGTTTTACTTGAATCGAAGCTCAACCTAGAACGTCATTTCTCACTTTACACCTGTAATTGGATTGTAGTTCTGGACGGATGCGTATAGTTAGTGGCAGAGCCAACATCTTAATTAAGAGGGTTCAAAATAAAAAAATGTGAACAAAAGAACTAATCAAATGAGATTCAACGTCTGCTATATATACATAAAAAAATAATTTTAAGTTTGTATATATAGTATAATTTTTCATCGAAGGAGGTTCAGATGACCCCCCTCACTATTAGCTAGTTTTGTCCCTGCTTATAGCCGTATACATCGTCCTCCCAAGATCCTACTAGTAAAATTATATAACGTATGTTATTGTAATAACGAGGGAGAGAAAACATTATAATTAGATTACTTTTGCAAGTAATTAATATTAACCAACATATAATATCATGTCAAATTATCACTTAATTGTATTGTACAATTAATATTCTTGTTTAAGTAATTAATTTTGTTATTATTTTTTAATTTTATTTTTTTATAATAGGGATTAAATATTTGACTAGTAGCATTTTGGTAGTTGGAATTTGACTTTATTTATCCCTTTTTTTTCTTCTTAAAATGGCAATTTAGGCATACAAAAAATATTACATGTTCAATGAGAATTATTGTCAATTAGATGCCAATAGAGTCATCAAATAGCCTAACTAAAGAAAAATAATAAAGAAACAATTAAATATTACTTATATAATACCGATTTTAGCACTTTAATAATTAAATCCAAATTAGTTGAGGATGGTGATAGGTGAAATCATGAAAACAACCTAACAAAATATTCCATTCCTCCAACCTCAAGACTCTTGTGAAACAAATTTAATATTTTTAAAAAAGGTTTTTTTTTATACTATTATTATAGTTTCCCTCATGCACATTTTGCCAATTTATAATAATTCTATCTTGATTGTCATAATTTATTGGTATGATGTTACTTTTCTTATACTTTTCCTTGTCCCGTTCAAAGTCGTCTCGCTCCCTTTTCCTGTCTGATATCCTAACACTATCACGTTCATGAGACTTTAGTCTTCCTTGATCCTTACTCTTGATAAAATTCCTCTATCTGTGACATTTATTTTTCTTTCATGTCATTGATTTGTTTTTTCTATTTATTGAGTTGTGTGAGTTCAAGAACTTGTTCTGTTGAATCCTTGACTGTAATTCTACTGATGAAGAATATTTGTCTTAAGTTTTGAGTTGGGTGAGTTCAAGAACTTGTTATGTTGAATCTTTTCGACTGTAATTTTTCTGTATAGTGTAATGTGTGCCTATGTTTTGAGTTGTGTGAGTTCAAGAACTTGTTATGTTAAATCTTTTCGACTGTAATTTTTCTGTATAGTGTAATGTGTGCCTAAGTTTTGAGTTGTGTGAGTTCAAGAACTTGTTATGTTGAATCTTTTCGACTGTAATTTTTCTGTATAGTGTAATGTGTGCCTAAGTTTTGAGTTTTGTGAGTTCAAGAACTTGTTTTGTTGAATCCTTGACTGTATGTCTACTGGTGAAGAATGTCTATCTTAAGTTTTGAGTTGGGTGAGTTCAAGAATCAGTTCAATTAACAGAAAAAAATGAATTTTTAACCTAAGTTGCTTGGACTATTCAAAAATGTCATGGGGTGAGTGTTGGATCCTTCAAAAGTAGTCATTTTTGGAGGATCGGACACGGGTGTGGCAACATATTTGGAGAGTACGAGCAACTTAGTTTTTAACTGTAATTTTACTGTGATGTGTAATGTTGTCTAATCCCCGAAGTAGTGGTAAGGTCTGCGGTACACTTTACTCTCTCCAGACTTCGCTTGTGGGATTCATTGGGTATGTTACGGTTGTAGTTGTTGTGTAAGGTTGTCCAAATTTTGAGTTGGGTGGGTTCAAGAACTTGTTTGTTCAATTGATAGAAAGATTGAATCTTTAGCTGTAATTTTATTGTAAAGTGTAATGTGTGCTTAAAATTTGAGCTGGAAGAGTTTAAGAATCAGTTTAATTAATAAAAATATTGAATCTTTAACTTTAAAGAATAATGTTTGTAGTTTTAGAGGTAGAATGGACACTCAATAAGTAGTTGCAACTTAGCTTGCTTTGTCCCAAATCATTTCAAGATCCCAACTCTCAAAATCTTTTTTCTTTGCTGGAATGAAGTAAAGGCTCGTTTTTGTAGTTGTTGCAGGGATTTCACTGTTGACCCTGTAAAGATTTCATCAAGTTTTTAAGTTGGGTGATTTGAAGAACCAGTTCAATTAACAGAATGATTGAATCTTTAGCTTTGATTTTATTGCAAAGTGCAGTGTTTGCCTAAGTTTTAAGATGGATTAGTTCAAGAATCAGTTCAATTAACAGAAAGACTAAAATTTTTTAGTGTAAGTTTTGAGTTGGGTGAGTTCAAGAACCAGTTCAATTAACAGAAAAAACTGAATCTTTAAATGTAATTATTCTGTGAAGTGTAATATGTGCCAATGTTTTGAGTTGGGTGAGTTCAAGAATCAGTTCAAGTAGCAGAAAGACTGAATCTTTAGCTGTAATTTTGCTGTGAAGTGTAATGTGTGACTAAGTTTTGAGTTGGGTGAGTTCAAGAATCAGAAAGATAGAATCTTTAACTGTAAAGTTATTTTTGAGTTGGTTGAGTTCAGGAACTCGTTAAATTAACAAACAGTTTGAATCTTTTAGTTTTATTGTAGAGTGTAATGTTTGCATATGTTTTGAGTTGGGCAGGTTCAAGAATTTGTTCTGTTGAATCTTTAACTGGAATTTTACTACAAAGTTGTAATGTGTGCCTAAGTTTGTAGTTGGGTGAGTTCAAGAATTTGTTCTGTTGATAGAAAGATGGAATCTTTATCTGTAACGTTATTGTAAAAGTGTAATATGTGCCTAAGTTTTGAGTTGGGTGAGTTCAAGAAACAGTTTGATTAACAAAATGATTGAATCTTTAACTTAAGTTTTATTGTAGTGTAATGTTTTTCTATGTTTTGAGTTGGTGAGTTTTAGAACTTGTTCTGTTGAATCTTTGACTGTTACATTACTGTAAAGTTGTAATGTTTGCCGAAGTTTTGAGTTAGGTGAGTTCAAGAGCTTGTTTGTTCAATTGATAGAAAGATCGAATCTTTAGCTGTAATTTTTTTGTAAAGTGTAATGTGTGCCTAAGTTGATCTGCGGGTGCGTTTCGGAAACAACCTCTTTACCTCACCTATAAGGTGGAGGTATGGACTGCATACACTTTACCCTTCCCCAGACCCCACTTTTTTGGGAATATACTATTTTTTTTGTTGTTGTTTTTTAATGTGTGCCCAAGTTTTAAGTTGAGTGAGTTCAAGAACTTGTTCTATTGAATCTTTGGCTGTAAGTTTCGAGTTGGGTAAGTTCAAGAACTTGTTCAATTGATAGAAATATTGAATCTATAGATGTAAGTTTATTGTAAAGTGTAATGTGTGCCTAAAATTTGAGTTGGAAGAGTTCAAGAACTTGTTCAATTGATAGAAAGATTGAATCTGTAGCTGTAATCTTATTATAAAGTTGAATTTTTGTTGTTTAGTGGCAGAATGGAGACTCAGAAGAGTGATACGGATAACAAGTTAGATGATTATGAAGTGATAGAACAGTTGGGAAGAAGAACTGTCGGAACTACATTTCTTGTTCTCCATCGAACTCAGAAGAAGAAGTAAGCTAGTAGTAGTTATACTATTTTTTTTTCCAGTCCTTTTTTCCTACTTCGGTAATTTGTGTCGGTTTGGATTTGATAATTTCTAGAACAGATTTTCAGATAGCTTTGCTCCATGTAGGAATTGAATGACATTTTACTGTATATGCAAGATTTCTCGGGAGAACTTTTGAAAAAAAAATGTTGAATCTGGCATCTGATATACTGATACATTCCTTGGATGTGTCTAATGTCCTGGTAAATTTGCATTATTGGAAATTCCCATGGGAAATGTTCACCGAAGAACATAAACTAAGGAACTCCAAATACAGTGTACTTGAGACTAAACCGTTAATGATCCTATTTCTTACGGAAGTGAAGTTGTACTGAATCTGTTGTATATTCTATATCCAAGTTGTTGACTTCTGTAATTATTAAAGAAAGATTATTTTGACTCATTATAATTTCATGAAATCCAATTTTATGGACTTCTTTTTCTTTTCCTTGTAGGTATGTTCTGAAGAAGATACCATTAGTAAAACAGACAGAAAAGTCCAAGCGCACGACACATCAGGAGGTCATTTCAAGTGCTTCTCTTAATTTTTTCCCTGAAAAAGTAGTTAGTTCTATGATTAATTAAAGACCAATAATATTTAGGTCATATTCTTATAAGTTGTTGAATCTGAAGTTCATAGTCGCAAACTTAAGCCATCGATGAAATGCAGGGGGAGTCTCATATCTATAATATAAACCGGTGGTTAAAATCAACAATCTAGTCTTGTCTAATTGAATAGTTCTCCTCATAGTTTCGATAGTGAGCTAAATTGTATGAGGTGTTCCATCATAAAGTATTTGATAAACTGATTTTTATTGATGTTCTTCTATTTCAATTGGTCTACTTCTAAACATCTTGGATTATCACTCTCATACCACATTTTTCTTCCTTTGCTGTTACCATTTTGACTATTTTATCATACGACTTAAAGCGTGTGTTTCCATGCAAACATTTTTTCTTCTAAGAGTGTTTAGCATGCTGGACTATGTAAGGAGTGATCGTCCTGACCAATGCATTGAGCATCCTATGAATTCTATCGATGGAAACCTTTAGACATCTTCATTCTTATCTGCATGAATGCTGGTTTGCATCTGATGAGCTTAGGTTTTGGAGAAGATTGTTTCAACAGAATAATATATATGCCCCAAGTGTCTTAACTCAAGGTTTGAGTTCGAAGGACCAAGCAACCGCAAGACGAGCTTCCAAAAAAAAAATGACATGAGCTGACAAGTAGGATTGAATTGAAGTAGAAATTTAGAACTTTCTCGTTGGAGTCACACGTGAAGTAGTTTTCTTTCCTCTTAACAATAGAAAAGAAGAACCAGTAAGTACTTCGCACCTATGATTTTCCCTGTATCAATAACTCTACTTTCTCGAAGTGGATAATCTGGATGCAAAGAGGTATACATTTTTCTACCAAATATTCATTTTGATGAATAGGCAGTATGGAATATGGACACGCTTAAATGTCTAGTGAAAGAAGTTATGTCATCAAATAGTTGCTACAATCTTTCCTTTCGAACCAAGCACATTTAGATACAAAATCTTCGACTCATCTTATAATTTATTATATGAAAAGTTCTACTTGATGGTAAGATATGCTTGTGGAATATTCTTCTAATCTGATGATAGATGGTTATTTTTCCGTTGCAGGTGAATTTGAAAGATAAACTAAGCCATCCATATCTTTTGGAGTACAAAGATGCTTGGGTGGACAAGGTATCCTATCATCTAGTTTTGTGGTTTCTTGGATCAGAAAGTGCAAAACGTAGCCTTTAGTAGTTGCGATTATTGCTGCATAAGCTGCACCAGAGAAAAAGCTTGACTTTCTTTTTCTTTCAGGGGAGCTATATATGCATCGGTGCCGATTATTGCGAAGATGAAAATATGTGAGTGATTATTCCTGATTTTGCTAACATTTTAAATGTGTACCTACAAGGAAAGATAAGAATAAAGAACAAAAGGAGCCACTAAACAAGGGAAGGGAAAACAATAGTTTAAGAAAAATTTTCATCATTGTCACCGGCTATATTTTATCGTAAAATATGGCTAACTTGTGTTTGTAGAGCACAACTTTTTGCCAAGATCATGGCTGTTTTCAGCCTTTGTTGTAAGCACGTCCAGGTATCTGGAGAATGAAAGACCTCAGATTTCATAAATAATCTCTCGTACCAAGAACGATAGAAAGGGTAATGAGGTTGAAAATTAAAAAATGAATAGGATGATTATAGAACATCTTTTGTGGTGGAATCAGAGGACGGTGACAATTTTTTCCCCGTGTTCAGGGCGGAGGTCATGTAGAAGTCTAGAGGAGCACTTTTACCAGAAGAGGTAGTTAAATGCCATTTCATTACTTATGAAGCTTCTCTGTGCCTTCCAGGTAGCTTAAAAAATTGCGTGTTTTTATGTTGTTTTTTTCTTGCTATTATAGAAACTGTGCAAATGGCTGACTCATCTATTGTTAGCTTTGGAGTATCTGCATTCCAACCGCGTTCATCATAGAGACCTCAAGGTAAAAACTTGTTGTAATCGTCGAAATAGAAAAGCCTTCTTAGCATGAAATTTTTTTAACGTGAACTATTTTGAATTCAGTTATGTAACATATTCATCACAAAGGACAACGACATCAGGTTAGGTAAGAATGCCCGAACAATTGCTTGATTGGGTCGTCTTTGCTTCTTTACTATCCTTCAAATTTACTTGATTGTCACAGGTGATTTTGGATTAGGAAAATTGCAAGATGCAGAAGGCCTTGTTTCCTTGGTATGAATTTATATTGAGGGTAAATAAACCTCTTACTTATATGCAAGTTTCGACCATCTATTGTCACCTAACAATCGATTCAGCATATCTATTTAGCAAGAGAGAAATCCCTTCCCCCTCCAAGACTGAGAAAACCTAAAAGTTGCTTTTATTTTCGGTCATAGGTACTAAAATGTTGTGGTGGTCATCTTCCTTTTTGTCAAAAAAAATATTGTGGTATTCATCATATTACAAAGCTCCTGTCACCATAGCACCTAGCTTAATGCATTTGAGAAAAAGACGTCGAGTTGTACAGCTAATCCTTAATTTTGGAACAAATTTCATGTCATAGGTATCTGGCACACCAAACGACATGTGCCCTGAGCTCCTTTCCGGCATACCCTATGGCTATAAATATTGATATATGGTCTCTTGGTAAGAAATAAGAATGTTGATGAAACAATGTATTTCATCTCTTTACATCATGTCCCTAATACTAACAATTTAATGTGATTTTAGGATACTGTATGTTTGGCATTGCTGCACATCAACCCTCGTTTAAAGTTTCTGTAATTTGATTTTTCAGCTATCTGAACTTCGTAAACAATACCTTGAAAAGTTATACTTGTTACACAAAAAAAAGAGAAGTTCTTTATCCTGATATCTTCTATATGATATACTGACTAAGTAAATCCAACAGGACAAAACTGGACTTATCAACAAAATAAACCGGGGTTTGTTCTCACCACTTCCGATTATATACTCCTCCACCTTGTAAGTATCTTCCTTCTCAGCATGCCACAAGTATAACAAATCAGTCAGTTGACAAAGAGGATTTAATTCTTGCAGGAAACAGATAATAAAAAGCATGCTAAGGAAAACACCAGAACACCGACCTACAGTGAGTGCGAGCTACATATGTTCAAATGTTATTCTTTTCGTTTCAATCTGTTAAGTCTTATTTTCCTTTTTAGTCCGTTTAAAAGAGAATTTTTCTTTCCTTTTACAACAACTCCTTAATTCTAACTTTCTACGTGGCATGTTTAAAGATCACAAAATTAAATTACATTTTGATACATTCTGCATACCTTTATTTTAAGACCACAAGATTCAAAAGTCTTCTTTTCTTTCTTAAACTTCGTGCCAAATCAAAACCAGAAAAACAAAATGAAACGGAGGGAGTATTAAATTAAGATTCATCTTGATATATTTATTTACCTCTACTTATAGGCTTTTGAGATGTTGAGACATCAACATTTTCAACCATACCTCCTCTTGTGTCACAACCCTTCATCTGCGTTTCTTCCTGTGAAGTCCCCGAGCAGAACGAAAGATAAAACATGACCATCACCTGGAAAATCTATTATTCTGAGAGGTAGCAGAGATAGAAAGTTGAAGCTAAAAGAGAAGAGAACTGTCCTTTAATTTGACGAAAGTGATAACATTCAGCCAAGATACTTATCTGACAATTATAACACGTTTCGAGCCAAACTTGACACTAAGAGAGTCGATCCAACAAGCTACTCGATTAGGATATCTCAAGATAGTGATGATTCTAAAAGTGGGGAGATGAGTGAGGCAGCTGTTTGCAATGGATATGATCAACAGGAGACTATCTCACAAATAGAAACTACGATCACTCCAAGCTCGTCAAGTTCAAGGGAAAAAACATGGTTCGAGGAACAAGAGCATGTTTCTTCGGAGCATGTTAGTCGATTTGATGAGGGTGATACGAAAAATAACAAGACAAAAGAGCTTGAGGTGTTGAGCAGTCCACTGGACCATGAGGAAGCACATTGTGTGATGAAATTTTCAACGATAAAACACGATCCTTCGATGAAGAAAGCACTTCATCTAATTCACAGTCTGCAAAAACAGATCCAGAGGCAGCACCAAGATGCTGTGTTGCTGGAACTAAAAATGGTAGCGAGTTTAAAGAAGTTGCTATTGACTGCTTCTCAACTGAAAGCGATGGTTCACTTCTACATAAAGACGACCTAGAAAAGAAAGCAACCGCGGTTTATGAAACCAAACAGGCTAAGAAAGACGCTCTTCGAGCACTGGATGATAAGGTTTCACAGCTCAAGTCACTAGCCGCATTATCTAGTAAGGAGGACAAAGACGACTGGGTAATCCCACTGAACAAAGAGCTGAAGCTTTAGAGTCTCATTTGGAGGTTTGTGCGCGACTACTTAAGTAGGAAAAAATCGATGAGCTTGCTGGTGTGCTGAAACCATTCGGGGATGATGGAATGTCGTCTAGAGAAATAGCAATCTGGTTGACAAAAAGTCTCATGACTACACAAAAGTTGTCCAAGGGGTCGTGATGTTGTACAAAACCTGTCTTTTGACCTATAGAACGAGCGTCTATCTTACGTAAATCATCAAGTATTGTTGGAATAAACTATTCCTCGAGGCTTAACGTGGTTAAGCATCCCTTAGTTTTGATTCTATTGTTTTAGGACAGTTGATGGAACTGTGAAGATTATATATAATGTACTTTTAAAGTTGATTTCTACTCTATGATGATAATTACCACATTTTCTACTGTTAGTTTTCCCTCCAAAACTACGTGTAGACAGAGATTATACATTTCTTCATCTTCTTAGATATGATTATGTTATTATCGGAGTCGATTTCTAATATAGTCACTTAACTAATAGTATTATCTCAGAAAATCAAGTTCTGAGAATCAAGAAGAAAAGTGATTTTCTGAGATAATAACTATTAGCTGAGTGACTATCTAAGAGGTAAGCGCGATATTATAGTTGTCTTATAGAAAAAAGTATCAACAATCAAACTGTTCCTTTTAATATTCCATTCCTCCAACCTCAAGCCTCTTGTGAAATGAATTTAATATTTTTAAAAAAGTTTTTATTTTTATACTATTATTATAGTTTCCCTCATGCAAATTTTTCCAATTTATAATAATTCTATATTAATTGTCATAATTAATTGGTATGATGTTACTTTTCTTATACTTTTCCTTGTCCCGTTCAAAGTCATCTCACTCCCTTTCCCTGTCAGATATCCTACAACTATAACATTCATGAGACTTTACTCTTCCTTGATCCTTACTCTTCATAAAATTTATTGTCTTTTATCTGTGACATTTATTTTTCTTTCATGTCATTGATTTGTTTTTTCTATTTATACTTTACTGTTTATGTCCGTTGACTGGTGTATTTGAAAGTTTGCATCTGATGTTTTCTTGGTATTGATATCCTCACTTTAGGATGTTATTCATTGAGACAATGGTAACTTCTGTGTTATGTTTGTTAAATTTGGTGTTCTTTGACTCACTCTCACTGTTGTCAAGTGACTGAACATTTAATCATAAGCTGACAGTCTGATGATCTGTGTTTATTTTGAAATATCACAGAATATGGGCTAGCCATTAAAGATGTACTTCTGGTGAAGAGAGAGTTGAGAAAGGAGAAACGTAAGGTTGTGAATGGTGGGAAAGCAAATATGAGTGTGTCATCTGTGTTGACCTACTTAAAAAAATGAAAAGTTTGGGATGTTAACTTTACTGTTTTGTGGTGGTTGTTGAAGACTAGCTTCTTGAAGATATCTACAAGAGGTGCATTGCATCAGCTTGATATTTGCTGGAAACTAAGTATTCGGTGTGGGAGTAAATAAGTGCAGAAACTAAAAACAAAATTGTAGGAAAATTTTTTGTTGTGTA
The DNA here is from genome assembly GCA_030864215.1 of Capsicum pubescens. Lineage (NCBI taxonomy): Eukaryota > Viridiplantae > Streptophyta > Magnoliopsida > Solanales > Solanaceae > Capsicum > Capsicum pubescens. The sequence goes on from CM061546.1 coordinate 41,680,046, forward strand.
TTTTCATTTTTGTGGTAATACATGTGAAGTGGAAGTACGTTGAAGCTGAGGTCGACAATATTCAATACTCGAAAGATTACCAGAAAACAGTTTGCTGTGGAGTGAACTTCAGATCACGGTGCTTCTTAAAGGATCAAATATTCATCAAGACAAAGTGAAATGGACATTTTCTACGCAGGTTTAGAGTTTGTAAAAAATATTCTTGTTATACTGCTTCTTCAGACATACAGTATTTTCTTACTTGATGTTGCTGCATTCGAATTTGGAAAAAAAAATTACACGGCTGACTTGTTAATGTAGGATATCATATCATGTGCTATGTCGGAAATGCACTCCTATCAATGTACTGTGAGTGTGAAGTATTGACGAGGCATATGACGCGTTAGAGGAAATAGCGGAGAAGGATGTTGTCTCTTGGGCAGCTCACTGTCTCAATCAATTTTCAGTTATAAACAAAAGAAGTTTGATCTTTGTAGTTGTGTTTGTTACTTTTTCCAATTGTAAGATGATATATGTGGAAAATGGGGTCCCTCTAAATTCTTGTTTTCTTTAACTTTAGCTTTAAAGATCCAATTTTTACTCGAGAAATCACAGTAATATGAAGAATGAGTTGTCGAAGAAAACTGGTTTACTTATGTAGAACTAACCAAAAAGAATAAATTGCTCTCTGTGGTTTAAAATAATATTTATACTGGAAAAATAAAAGGTTGAAAGTTTAAATTTTGATTGAAGTGATACGACTTTTACTTTAAAAAAACAAATACTAAAAAAGAAGTATTAATATATTTAAAATCAAGTGGGTCCAATAAGGGTAAAAAGGTAATTGTGCCTTTAAAAATTTTCCAAATAAGGAAAGAAAATATTTATTTTGGGACGGACAAAAAAGGAAATGACGACATATAATTTGGGTCGGAGGTAGTAATAGATTTTTGCATATGCATCCATTTAGGCTTATTGGATTTCCTTTCAAATTGTTCTTATATTTCAACCATTTTTCATTTTGTGCTTGTAATGTTCTACTTCAAACTGATGTTCACGAAGGGATTGTTCTTAATATTCATACATGCAAAAGCGCAAGTACAATAAGTCGAATCAGATGCAGAATCAATGATTTGTACAAAATACTTTGATTGACATTATTGAGTCTAAGAGTTATCACATGAGAACAGCATTGATAGGCTTGCAACAAAGTCTCAAAAAGAGGAGCTACTAACAGTTCCATCCAAATTTAGCTAGAACTGTAGAGGTCTAAAACAACTTCATGTACTAATTCTTGGAGAATATGCCTAGCAACTTCAGTGCCACATTCATATTCTTCAATCTCGAAATCCGTACAATTACCCAAAGAATGGCTCATATCCCATTCTATTAGCTCGTCTGGGATCAAACCAACAAATTCTGTCCACTCTTCGACCTCATCAATAATTTCAACAATCAGAATCTCTTTGGTAATACTGGATGGTAGTTTGGTACAGGTTCTGAAACCAGAATCGGAGATTGGAGAAAATTTTAAGTCGAGGTACTCTAATAGACAATCAAAGGCAAATCCTTTAAGTTGATTCATCTGTTTTAGGTCATTACAGCCAAGCAACTCACCGAAAGCCTTCCACAGAAAACTCGAAAACATTTCATGTTCATTGAGGAGAAAATGGCTCATAGAGAACCCATCCTCTATAGGTAGAGCCTGCTGTTGAGGTGTAGTTCCAAATATGAGTTCAGTATTCAAAATAACCTGTTTTGCGTAGCTGAGTTCGCTTCCTTTTAACTGATCAATCTTGCTTCGCACTCCAGAAACGTTATAAATCAGTTCTCGGCAACTCCTCCTGGTGGATAATAAGGTCTCACAATTCGAAAGATCTCTATCAGGTTCTAGAAAGAGTGGTTCATCATCAATAGAGTCCACTAATTCAGCAAGCACTTTTTCCTCTGGAAGAAAACAAGCATCATATTTATTAGAAGCATGGATGCATGAAATCCAAGTTCAGAGTTGTCTTATTTTTTAATTTATGTATTTAAGGGAAAGAAAGGAAGTATGCAAATAGTAAACTATCGAATCGGGGACCATACTTGAGCTACTATTGGGACTGCTGGAGAGGTAGCTGTCAGTTGAAAAGGCATCTTCAAGAACACTTCCTGAACTATGGTGATCAAGTGAATTCCCAACTAAATCTGCTTCATCTTCCAAAGGAGAAAAATATCTAGTAGGATAAGTGAGAGAACATTTAGCTATAAACCTTCGCAAACCCGGTTCTAAACTCTTTATTTCGGCTATCTCAAAATCCATATCTTCTTTATCAGATCCGCCAGGTCGAGCACCAAGTTTGTCTGCCACATTGCTCCAAGTTTCAGAAGATGTAGCCTTTTGGGGCTTACTGCCTGATCCTGTTGGCATCGATTCCAAACCCATAAGCCTAGCAACCAAACTTAGAGCTTTCATTTCGCGCTTGCTTTCACAATGTGTATTGGTCATTCCAATATTCTTTGCATTTGGAAAACCCCCATTGTTCTCATCAGCAATCTACATTGTTCATACAAGAACCAAAAAAAATAAAAATAAAAACTTTCCTGTCAGGCTAACATCTGAGACAATAGAAGAAAAAGAAAGCTAAATGTAGGAGTATAGTTCAAGAAATGAGTACCAAACGAAGCTTTGGCTGCTTCTCATCCCCTCCAATCTTTTTTGAAGCTTGTTTGAAGCAAGCTATAAGAATGCAGCACAAAAAAAGAAATAATTTAGCCCTCTAGCTAGAATCACCTTCAAGAAATTAACCATTCTGCTTTAAAAATGAGTGGAATGTAGTAGTAGCTAACCTAGTGAATGAAGTTTCTTGGCAAATCTACGGTTCCGATCAAAGAGCTGAAAGAAATGTCCACACAACCACAAGGCCTTTGAGGTTGTCTCTCAGTAATAGCGGCTAAACTATCATTCATTTCTCTAGCTGAGCTATCATTCATCCTTTAAAATGCTCTCTTAAATTTCTTCACCTTTTCTCCCACTCTGCTGAATGTGATTTAGATACTTTGTCTTCCCAATAAGATTCTGTCAAACTTTATCTTCACATTAATTTGGAAAGAATTAAACAAAAGACCCCCACTGGCCCCTCTGCCCACCACATCACTCACCCTCCTTGGCCCAAAAAAAGAAAATGGGGAAAAAGAACTTACATTTTCATGCAAGAAACAAAGCAAAAACCCAACAAAATATCAGAAAAAAGTAGAAAATAGCTATGAAAAGTAAAACCCTGCGCTGTGTTCAATTATGACAAAACTTTCACAAGAAACCACAGTCAAACAAAGTAAACACAGAACAAGAAAATACAAACATCAATACCCAGAATGTCTTCAACTTACACCAAATGTGCTACTGTTCAAGAAAACAACTAGAACTGGTTATAGTACACTCTAGTAAGCTATTCTTTTCTTTTTTTAATCTTCTTTATGACAGTGAAAAAAGAAAAATCATAATTATTTTAAATTAGTTCCTATAGACATGCTTTCTATGCTTTGCTATCACAAATGCTACAGAATAAGAAAAGAATGCATCGATAGAGACTAACCGATTAGGCACCAAACAATAATAATAGAACCCAAAGCAATTGTAGCAAGGACAAGACCGAATGTTTTTTGAAACCCATAGTGCCAAAGAACTTCAAAGTACTTTTAAGAGAAAATAGAAGGAGTAATAGCGGAGGAGTAGTTTGTCCTCTTAGAGAAAGAGAATGGTGAGTTTATATAGTGAGGAGGGTCATCCACAATCCCAAATAATGAAGGAAGAATAATATTTAATGGAGGAAGAATAACATATAATGAATCAATTAAGGGGATTGTTCCCTTAAATGGATGGGAGTAAATCAATCCATTCCACCAATCATACTATAGTTGCCATAAATAAATAAATAGACATCCCCTCACACGTTAATTATGGTAAATTTAGATACCTCTTCTTGATTTCATTTAATAAGTAGGAATGATCTCTTTTTACTTGTTTTATTCATGGAAATTTCAAATTAGAACATTTGAAATTTCCATGAATAGAATAAGTAAAAAGAGATCCTTCCTACTTATTAAATGAAATCAAGAAGTGGTATCTAAATTTACCATAATTAACGTGTGAGGGGATGTCTGTCAATCAAGTAAGGCAAGAAAAGTAAAAAATCAATTACTGTGATGCTTTTCTCAAATCAAATTGGTACAGGATCATACCCAAACAGTCAAAACGTGCACATATTAGTCTTATTAAAGATTTACGAAAAAATCCTCGAATCGTCACATACATGTTTTTCCCATACAAAATTAAATTAAGCAGAAACTAACCAGACTGATATTACTGAGGCTCTTCCCATTCATACTTATGGGAAATCAATTAAAGTGAAAGAATATATCAATCATATATAAATTTCCTTTTCAATTTATATGCTAATTAAGGGAAATATAAAACCACACAAAATTCAGTCAAATCCAATAAAGGAAAGATTGGTTAAGCAAATCAGTCATACAAATTATTTATTTACCAAAGAAAAGAAGAACTACCATATAGTGATCACATAATCAAGTCAAACGATAATTAATAGTACTTAATTTTTTAGAATAAAATTGACACAAGACTCAATCAAAAGTAATTACTTACCATAAATCATTGTTAAAGTAATCAGCCACATCTCTCAATTAAAGATAGTATATAAATCAATCAACTGTAAATTCTCAATTACGCACAGTCAAGAATTTTAAAACCCGTCACAAAGGAAAATAATCATTCATTTAACACGATAGTAGTACCACAACTACAATAAGGCGATTACAAAATCATAAAACATGCCAAAGAAAATAGTCAATATTAGCAAGCAACAATCTACAATGATTAGTAATGAGCATCTTGTTAGAAAGTTAAAACCAAGTCACAAAAGAAGTTGGGATTTTCTTACCCATATTGACTAAGAGGCATAAAAAATGTGAAGTTGCAAGAATTTAGGCGTGTTTGCACATACCAGAGAGAGACGAACAAATTGACTCACCATTCAAGTTAAGCGTCACGAAATTTCAGTCATGCAGGATAGGCAAATAGGGTCGAATAAAAATCACAGACTTAAAATCAACAAATTTATTCAGCAAAACTCAAACGTGGCCACACTCGATTCGAAGAATCTTTCTATGAGAGACACAGATGAAGAAATAGTACTAAAGTTCACACACATATTTTGAACACGGGATCAAACCTGAAGACGAATTCTCTCCGAATCCGTCATTTTTAATGAGGAAGGGTTGCATGGTTGGAACGGCGAAAAGGTTTGCCGGAGGTATCATTGTAGGGGAGGAGTCGAGGCTGTGTCATGGATGTTGGATGTTCACCGTAGGGGAGAAATAAGGCGAATGGAGGATAGAGGATGGAGTGGCGGCATGGAGAATTGGCTGGCTATCTCCGTCGAAGGCAACGCCACTAGTGGCGCTGTTCGCCGGTGGAGGACGAGAAGGGAGGGGGCTGGTCATCGGAGCAGCGACTGGACTCGCCTAGGGTAGGATCTGTCGGCGCGTATGGAGGAGAAGGAAGAGGCAACGGCGAAGGCTGTTCTCCGGAGATGGCGGCCTGGCGAGGAGGACTCGGAGCGGAGGGGGTGGTTTTGGTGGTCGATTAGCGACGGAGAGATCGGAGGAGAGGGGAAGGAGATCAAGATTTGGATGTGTTTGTAGAGAGAGAGAAGAGAGAGGTGGAGAGATAGAGGTGGAAGTTGGGGAAAAAAATTAGAGTTAGGGTTTGTAGGTTTGAAATAGGGAAAGAGAGATCTTTTGATATCAACCGTTGGATTGGTTTTTGATCGACGACTGAGATTTAATGTCATGGGGGAATTAAAATGTGGCTAGGATGAAAAATAATGTCTTAAATTGTAAGAAATTGGGTTAAGATTGTAATGGATTGGGTAAAAATAGGTTGTAATTTTAAGAAATTAAATAAAATTGAATTAAAAGGTAAATAAAATCATGCAAGGTAATTTTGATTAGGCTGTTATTTAAATTAAAGTAGGAATAATAATATATGATAATAGTAATTAAATAATAAATAACAACATTAAATAATAAATAATAAAAAAATAAATAAAAGATAAATAATACTTTCTTATCACATAATAGAGGGTTGCGTAAATGGAAGGAGGGAGCAAAGGGAAGAGGGAGTCATACCGTCACATTTGTACGAATTTTTATTTTTAAACGAGGAAGTCTATTTCGAGAACAATTAATTGAAGGTTAATGAGTTTGTGTAGACCGAAGATATTTGGACAGCATGGGGATGTCAATTTTTCAGGGGAACTAAATGAAAATAATTGAAATCAAAGTTGCTATTAAGAGAGACCTTGGTTTATGCAAAAGGGTGTGGTACAGTTTCACTAATAAAGGCGGCACCCTCAGCTATTATACAAAGAGCAGTAGCTACGCTCCATTAACACAACATATTGGGCATGGTAACATTTTGTCAGGCTACTCTAAGCTAATGGTGTCTATTACAATTCTTCTCTCGTGATGAATAAGATTGGTAATCAAGATCCTGAGAAGAGTCATGTTTTGGTTTCTCCGAGGGACCTTTGTCTATTGAACGATGACTCCTTTCCTTATACTTTTCCTTTTCCCGTTCAATGTCGTCTCGCTCTCTTTCCCTATCAGATATCCTACCACTATCACGTTCATGTGACTTTTGTCTTCCTTGATCCTTACTCTTGATAAAATTTATTGTCCTTTATCTGTGACATTTATTTTTCTTTCATGTCATTGATTTGTTTTTTCTATTTATACTTTACTGTTTATGGCCGTTGACTGGTGTACACTGTATTTGAAAGTTTGCATCTGAAGTTTTCTTGGTATTGATATCCTCACTTTAGGATGTTATTCATTGAGACAATGGTAACTTTCGTGTTATGTTTGTTAAATTTGGTGTTCTGTGACTCACTCTCACTGTTGTCGAGTTACTGAACATTTAGTCATAAGTTGACAGTCTGATGATCTGTGTTTATGTTGAAATATCACAGAACATGGGCTAGCCATTAAAGATGTATTTCTGGTGAAGAGAGAGTTGAGAAAGAAGAAACGTAAGGTTATGAATGGTGGTAAAGCAAATAGGAGTGTGTCACCTGTGTTGACCTACATAAAAAAATGAAAAGGTCGTGCTATTAACTTTACTATTTTATGGTGGTTGTTGAGGACTATCTTCTTGAAGAGCTCTACGAGAGGTGCATTGCATCAGCTTGATATTTGCTGGAAACTAAGTATTCGGTCTGGGAGTAAATAAGTGCAGAAACTAAAAAACAAAATTGTAGGAAATTGTTTTATTGTGTATTTTCATTTTTGTGGTAATACATGTGAAGTGGAAGTACGTTGAAGCTGAGGTCGACAATATTCAATACTCGAAAGATTACCAGAAAACAGTTTGTTGTGGAGTGAACTTTAGATCACGGTTCTTCTAAAGGGATCAAACATTCATCAAGACAAAGTGAAATAGACATTTTCTACTCATGTTTAGAGTTTGTAAAAAATATGCTTGTTATACTGCTTGTTCAGACATACATTATTTTCTTACTTGATGTTGTTGCATTCTAATTTGGAAAGCAAATTACACGACTGACTTGTTAATGTAGGATATCATACCATGTGCTATGTCGGAAATGCACTCCTATCAATGTACTGCGAGTGTGAAGTATTGACGAGGCATATGATGCGTTAGAGAAAATAGCGGAGAAAGATGTTGTCTCTTGGGTAGCTCACTGTCTCAATCAATTTTCAGTTCTAAACAAAAGAAGTTTGATCTTTGTAGTTGTGTTTGTTACTTTTTCCAATTGTAAGATGATTTATGTGGAAAATGGGGTCCCTCTAAATTCTTGTTTTCTATAACTTTAGCTTTAAAGATCCAATTTTTACTCGATAAATCACATTAATATGAACAATGAGTTGTCGAAGAAAACTGGTTTACTTATGTAGAACCAACCAAAAAGAATAAATTGCTCTCTGTGGTTTAAAATAATTTTGATACTGTAAAAATAAAAGGCTGAAAGTTTAAATTTTGATTGAAGTGATGAGACTGTTACTTAAAAAATACAATTAATAAAAAAGAAGTATTAATATATTTAAAATAACGTGGGTCCAAAAAGGGTAAAAAGGTATTTGTGCCTTTAAAAAAATTCCAAATAAGGAAAGACGACATTTATTTTGGGACGGACAAAAATGGAAATGGCGACACATAATTTGGGACGGATGGCGTAATATTTTTATTTGGTCCGAAGGATATCATATGCCTCAGCAGAGAAGTAAAGTTCTGCTCTCCTCTCTTTCTCTTACGTATCTAGTTCTATAGCTTAACCCATACTTTTACGGTGTAAGGGAAGAACGCATGTCAAAAGTTATTTAATTTCGCTATTATGAGTATTTTTGGGGCTGTTGGAGACTTCATTAAAAAGTATTAATACTATTTAATATTTATGTCTATTAACATTCTAAAATTAAATTATAAAATATTATTTTTTTAAAGTGGGTTGGCCCCTGAGGTCTGCAACCCACAGAGTAATAGTGTGGGCTTGATATTTTTTGGCTCATCATTTTGATAGGCTAGCCCAACCTGACCCGTCAAACTCCAAGCTCGTGTGGGCTAGCTCGGATGGGCTGAGCCAACCCGTATTGACATCTCTACAAAAAAAAACTCTACATTATTGATACTCAAAGGAGAATTTGGAATCTTGAAGAATGCACGGAGGCGAATTCAGGATTTCAAAACACGGATGTATGAATGAGAAATTCATCAGGATGACCTACATTATGCATATTATACCAGACAAGGAGCCCAGAAATGGGGACAAAACAAGAACAAAATTCCATGAAAATGTGCACCAAGATCATAAATAACTTACACACCAGGATTATCTAGGCTCTAGGGCACCCCCACCCCCACCCCCACGCAAAACTTTCATCGTCACCCTATAAGATGAGGCCAACTTATCGAAAGATGGACATTGCTTCAGTTCATACAACCTTTCGATAGGTGCTTTTTAGATCGTATTAAGCTTTTCTGCTACGACGATAGGATTTGTTTTTGCTATTGCATTCTGACAAGCATTTTTATAAACAAACGGGCAGTTTTGTTTGTCTGAATAATGATAAACTACAAAGAAAAGATCACCAAATTTGCAACTGAACCCCATTAATCCCACACGGTTACGACAAGCTGTGCACTTTTTCAGACCCTCTTTTGACTTCACTTGTGAAATCTGAGAGGCTAAATCTGCAGATTCAACCGCGGCACCTGCAAGAGCAAGTTCTGATTCATCGCTACTTGAGCTTCTGCGTACGACGTCTTGGCTGGATGCAGCTGCAAGCTTTGCATGTGCCTGCATTAGTAGTATCATGTCCTTTTGACACTTGGAACACATATTCATCGTAGCTGCACTACCGAAAAAACCACAGTCGTTGATGCAGAGGACGGGGTCTTCTAGAGCTCGGCAACCTGTCTCTTTAGATGACTCCATTTCTGCAGTTAACAAGTCAAGTTCAACACCACAAGTTCGTTAAGTACATCACGAAACAACAAAGGGACTAACAAAACCTTCAACCAAGGAACATCGCGATTATGAAATATAAAGCAATTCAGAATAATACATACATTCAATATCTCGTACTTGCTAGATTTTTGTTACTGGAACCATTTTACATGCTTAACAGTTTAAACAATTAGCCACAACTAGTGTAGAATTGTCAAAATGAGAGCCTTTCACTGTTAACATGCTAAGGAAGATTTAATTCGATCACTAAAATGACAAATTAAAATACAACATGGAGGCTACTAGTAGAAAAAACTGTAGCTCTTTGTTACACCTCACAAGAACATTTTTAGAAAAACAAGCTTAAAAGCCAAAACTGATGTTGCTAAACTAGATAAGATTGCACCACTTACCAGAAATCTTGATGACATAGCAGATACATGGGAGGCTTGCTAGCTGAGAAACTTCCAATTAGTCTTTAACTGGTCATGTTACCTAGACACATTTGCAGTTACTTGGACCCAACACTGTTATCACTTTTCAGCATATATCAATATTCGAGTACATCCTGCATATGAGCTGCGAGATTGAACAACCGAAGTTCAAATAAGGTACTGCCTATCTCAATTTATACTAGAGGCATGCTAAAATGACACCCTCGCGGCTCAACTCTAGATTCCTTAGCTCATTACCCCTTTATAAGAGACCAAAGCATAGTATTTACTCAAATAGACTTGCGAAGGTGACCCTCTCGGCTCAACTGCTGATTATCAAGATTCAAGCGGTAACATTTTTTTTTTGGCTTGATGAGTTGTCTTGATAACCATTTACGATCACATATTCTAGACAGGCATGACGAAACCAGTTTAACAATCATGCACAGTCACCAAAACCTAAGAAAATTGTAAAAGACCGAAGAAATGGATTAGCTCTTGAGATAGATCACAGCTACCTGATCACTTTCTAGCTGTTGTTATCTACTCTGGTTAGAGTGTATTCGAATAATCGTTCCCCTGTAAGAGACGAACAAAAAAATGTGTCAACTATTGCTTACTACTACTCAGTCTGGTGAACTATTCATTTTCTTGAATTAGTAAGTGGTGTTATCCATAAGATAAAAATAACCAATAACCATCTTTTGGCTAACCTAGCCTCCACTGTCCCTCGGACCAACAAGGGGACAGAGAGTTTCATATAAACCCTCATGTCGGGACCGGTATGTGGGGGGAGTACTCTAGAATCTTCAATAGCCAACAGTTCCCTCTTGCAAACCAAAAGAACCCAAAAAACCAATTCATCTAACAAAGAACTAGCTTAGTAATTATGCAGAACCTAAAACTTAGCTAACCATAATTCAACAGATAAGAAGAAATTAAAGGTATAACAAAATTTGCACAACAAAGTTTATGGATGTTCTTGTGACTAGATCACATCACAAACAAAATCAGTTCACTAAATTTCACAAAAGCTTGTTGCTCGGATCCTCCAAAAATAGTGCAAATTCATATGATCTGACACAGGTACAACAATATTTTTATGAGTCCTAGAAGCATAGCACAGAAGTACAAAATTCAACAACGACAATATTAAAGCATAAGAGCTCTTGGAATTTTATATTGGGGTAGACTAGAGCTATAGCTTTTCCTAACATTTCAGCAGAACTCAATAGCTTCGGCTCAAACTCTGTATTCGTGTTTAATATATATAAATAATTAATAGAAAACCCACTAAGCTGCATTTTTTTCACCATTAATGTATAAAAACTAAACTCCCTTTCATCAATTCAAAAAATAATTAAAAAAATACCACAACCCTTATAATTAAACACCATAACATGCAAATACACAAAAACTATATTATTAGTCCAAAATCAACTAAATTACAAAAAATTCGAACAATTAGAGAAAAAAGAACCTATGTTTGAACATTGACTTGCAAATAAACATGCATAATTATAGACCTCGATGAAAAAATAAAAGAAAACAAAACAAAACAAAACAAAAATGAATTTATTAGAAAATTATCAAAACAAAATATTAATAAGAAAATTAGACAAGACCTAAGGAATTTATTAGTCATGAATGTACAAATAACATACCTTAATAGAAGAATTGGAGAAATTGAAAGGTGAATTTTAATTTATTTATTTTTTCGGTCCAAGATTTTTAAGATGATTAAGGAGGAGCTCCAAAAGGAAAGAAAATGAAAATGATACTACTTTCATTTTTTAGGTGTTTCAAAAATCAAAACAGACAAACCTCCTTCTAAATTTAAAAATACTTAATTAAAATTTTAATTTGATGTACATACATCTTATATCTATCTCAAAGGTAGAAATATTATTTCGATATACGAAGGTTCAAGAAAAAGAGGTACTAATAGGTAAAAATAATGGATAGTGTTAAAAATACATATAGTAACAGAATATATAGTAACATTAATAAGATAACATGATTGTTGAAATACAAGATACAAATAATATCAGAAATTGAAGGACCGAAAACTACATAAGCAATAATGTAACTACTAACGTAGACATTAAACAAGACACACACTGCTATCAGTTAGGTTCAACATTTATTCTTTTAACATAATTTTATGGCACTTGATTGTTATTTTTTTATTTTACGTTTATTTTGTTCATGCTCCAAATTCTATAAATTCTAGGCCACGTTTGGCAATGAAAATTATAATTTTCTGGAGTTGAAATTGAAGTTGTGTATGTTTGACCATGAATACAAATTGGAGTTGTTTTTGAAATTTTTGTGAGAGAAATAAAAGTTTACTTGTTTTCACTTTTTCAAATAAATTTCTAAATTGTATTTGGAATCCCCATGGTGTTGAAGAATCTCACATTGAATTTAGTAAAGAAATATGTAATCTCTTTACATGACAAACTTACGACGTATCACCACAATTTAGTACATATTCTTATAATATTCTGGTGAATGAACTTTTTTTAATCCGGTATCCACGTTGAGACTGCAACTAGCCAGATTCGCGTTATATAAGGTCTATTAAGAGGAAATAACTCCCTAACATAATTCTTTATATCCAGAACGCGAATTCGTGACCATTACTGATAGAGGAACTCTTATTCATCCCTCCACAATACTTGTTATTCAATGAATGAACTTGCCATAAATCTCTAATATTATAAATATCCTTGTGTAGCATCTCAAACCCATGTTACACCATACTATTACTTTACCTTGTATTGATAACAAGACAACAAGTTTGAAGCAACATGGGCAAACATAAGTTCAGATGGGTTATGTAGGATGCATTGATTGATTTAATTTGTGTCTATTCTAAGAAATCCAATCCATAAGTTCATAGGTTACATATTTTTTTGCTTTTTCACTCTTCATCAATAAAAATGGCATATTATTAGAATAAGTTTTTGGACCTCTTATTTAGTTGGCACAAGATTTCATCTCTATTTATGAAAAATTTGGACCCACATTAAGGCCCGTTTGGTCATGAAAATTATAATTTTTCAAAATTAGAGTTGGAGTTGAAGTTGAAGTAGGGGTTGTATTTGACCATGGATATAAATTAAGAAAAAATACATAAAGTACCCCCTGATCTTGTCCGACCTTTTCAAAAAAGACACCTAAACTATACTTTCGACCTATTACCCCACGGAATATTACTAAAATCGTTGTAAATACACCATTTTGACGAAAATTTCAGCATTCCTCTTTTTTTTAAAAACGCGCGTATGGCACTTTGTCCTTCTTCTTCCAGTTCACTGGTCTTTCCTTCTTCTCTTTCATTACATCTTCCATTGTTGTTGATCTTAAATTGAATTATTTGCTAAAATACACCTCAATTGTTCTCCCTATTAAATTGAATTCCAAAAAAGAAAGATTTCATTCAATTGAGGAATGCAGAGAACAAGTTTTTGGAGATGGAAAGAATGTGATTCCACCGATAACAAATTGGTAAATTGATTACTATTTCAATAGTGGAATTGAAAACAATTTTATTGATCCTTTTGCCTACATTAGCATATTTTCCATCAAAAATTTAATTTTTCATATTGGGTTTATCATCGAAAAATACTTTCTCGACGGACAAAATGGTGGCTACCATATCATTTATTTTTTACCCCTTTTTAAAATCTTTATCATTCTTCAATTCAAGATGAACATAAGAATAATGTTGCAGACCGTTGGTGGATCTCAAATTGTGGAAAGCTCTTAGGAAAAGCATAAACCTCACAATAGGAATAGACAACACAATCCCAAGCACAATTGTGCTCTCCTTCCGATTTCTATGTGTGTAGTGTCGGTGTGTGAGTCTGTGTTTTTCACTGAGTTGTTGTGTGTGCGTGAATGGAGTATTGTGTGAAGTTGTGAGAGTGTGTGAATGCAGTATTGGAAAGATGAGGAAGACATCAATGCAGAAGAAGGTATTTTTAAATTTTTGGATAAATAACTTATACGTGGCAACTTGTTATTGGAAATTTGAGTCAAATTTTAACCATTCACGCGCCTGGTGTGCGTGTCTACACGCATAGGCAAAATTTAAGTCAAAATGGTGTATTTACAACGGATTAAGTAAGAATCGTGGGGTAATAGCTTGAAAGTAAAAGTTAGGTGTCTTTTTTAAAAAGTCAGACAAGATCAGTGGGTAATTTATGTATTTTCTCATATATTAAAGTTGCTTTTGAAATATTGTGAGAGAAATAAAAGTTACAAATACAATATTTCAGAATTGTATTTAGAATTTTCATGGCCAAACGCATCTTGCTTTCACTTTTTACACTTAAGTGAAATAATTTTTCGAAAAAATATAAATAATTTTCATAGCCAAACGACTACTAATTGTTGAGATGCCAAAAAGAACTCAACTTCCTTCGTTTTTAAATAAGTGGTTTTTATTTTAGGCCTTCGTTAAGAAACTACTCACTTCTAGAATGTAAAAATTATTGTACTAATTTGTCTTTAGTAAATATATTGAAAAGAATAAAACTTTTTATAGTTTTGGAGTTTTGCAAAAAAAAATATATATATTTATAGGAAAGGTAAATTGAAAAAACATCATCAATGATTTCTTGATTATCTAAAATATTATTTATTTAAGTATATAATAAAAGAACTAAAAAATCAATTATTTAGAAATGGAGGGAGGACATTATATTATTGATACTCAAAGGAGACTTTGAAAATTGTAAGAATATGCTTTGAATTTGAATGAAAAAATAAAAACAAGTTGGTAATAAGTAGGGACAATCCATTATCATACTCCCTCCGTTTCAAACTGAGATGACACATTGATTAAAAAAAATAATTAATAATATGGATAGTTTACCATAATACTCCTATTAAATAATGTTTACATTTTAATTTGAAAAAAAAAGTAATTAATGCAAAGGGTAAAACATGAAAAAAAAATTGTCTCTTCTTGATCAATGAAAAAAGATAAATAAAATGAAAAATCAAATTAGAAAATTTAGAACGGAGGGAGTATATCTTTTCGATTGTATTATATGGTTCCCTATTCAAGAAGCTTAACCAATTACACAAAATTGGTATAAACTTAAATTCAAAAATTAATAAGTGAGGTGAAAATTGTTCAAAACTTTAATATGAGAAGGAGACCAACTAGTATTTTATAGTACATAATTAATGCAGAAATCAGACACCTGATAATACAGGCGAAGTCAGGATTTCTGCTGAAGGAGTTCAAAATCTGAAAAAAAACTCACCGAAGGAGGTTTAACATCTATAATATATACATAAAAATTATTTTAATCATATATTAATAATATATCCTATTACTAGTTTGGCTCCGCCTCTGCCTGATAATTGAAGCATGGATAGTATAATATAATGTTTAACATATGAGAAATAAGAATTGAGAGAAGTCTAGCTCTAGTATCACGACCAAAAAAAAATGAACCTTGAATCTAATTAACTTAAAAACTAATAGCGAGATAAGAAGTTTCCTACACCATCATATAACGAAACAATGTATATATATGGGATATCTGACATAGCTTTTTTAAAACATTTTTTGTTTAATTTACCCCATCTTGCGAGAATACACTGGATATATTATTATTGTATTGTTTATGTAATTTAACATAATTATTATCACAGAATTTTATACCTTAATTTTAAAATAACTAGTTTCACTTAATTATGTGAAGCTCTCTATTAATAATTTTCTTTTAGTTGATTTGATATAGCATAAAAGTTATGTTATTTACATGATTTTTTTCATGATTTTTTTTTAGAATCATATTTCATAAAATCAAATTAAAGTGAGTTGTTGCCTGAATGAGAGAGAATAAAATAAAAATGATCCAGCAAGTTATGGAAAATCCAATTATATTTTATATGAGTTTATAAATTTATAGATAGCGCTTTCTCTTAAAGAAGTTCTATATAGCGTGAATCTAAATTCAACTCTTCGTAGTAAGGAAAGCTTCAACATGGAGCGCTTCTCTTTCGATATACAAACAGTCCGTAATGCGTAATCGCGAATTCAAATGAGTCGATCAGTAAAACTAATTGAAAAAAGGAAAAAAAATGTGAGTTGTTTATTTCTTTTTTTTTTTCGAAAAAGGGCCTAAAATTCCCTCCAACTATCTAAAATAGTGCAAAAATGCCATTCATCAACCTATTGGGCCTAAAATGCCCTTCAACTATTTTTTGTACTCATCATTGTGCATTCATAATATATCGTGACAAGCCTTGTCTTCTAGTAGGAAAAAAATAGAGTTCTTCTCACTTTCATCATAATATTATTCTTTCCAATAATTCAAAGAGAGGAGATGAGAAGATATCGATGAATACGGAGCGGGTCAACTTTAGTTGGATCCGTGTTATTTGTCTGGGCGTGTTGGCTTTTGATATAAAATTAACTAATCTAATTTAATATGAATTGTCCAATAGAAATGTGTCATCTGATAAATAAAGTGGGACAAAAAGGTTGTTGTTAAATAAAAGGACAAAATTGACTAATGGTAAACGGGAAGAACATTTTAGGCCCTTTTTCGTGTTTCTTTTTTTTACAAAAATTGTTCAACATTTGATTTATTAAAAATATTTATTCTGTTCTAGCATTATCAAGTGGTGGGTCACAAAATCCAACTACTGATTTTCATATTTCAATATCACCTTATCTAGAAATTGCCCTTTTATCTATTCCACCGACAAAATTTAATTACATATTCTTTTACCTTAGAAAACTAATCCAAAATTAATGTGGATAATTATTTTGTTGTTGCTATTATGTTAATTCTCCATTTCTTTATTTACGTACTTAATTCTAAATATGTTTTACTTGAATCGAAGCTCAACCTAAAACGTCATTTCTCACTTTACACCTGTAATTAGATTGTAGTTCTGAACGGATGCGTATAGTTAGTGGCGGAGCCAACATCTTAATTAAGGGAGTTCAAAATAAAAAAATGTGAACAAAAGAACTAATTGAATGGGGTTCAACGTCTGCTATATATACATAAAAAAATAATTTTAAGTTTGTATATATAGTATAATTTTTCATCGAAGGAGGTTCGGATGACCCCCCCTCACTATTAGCTAGTTTTGTCCCTTCGTATAGCCGTATACATCGTCCTCCCTAGATCCTACTAGTAAAATTATATTACGTATGTTATTGTAATAACGAGGGAGAGAAAACATTATAATTAGATTACTTTTGCAAGTAATTAAGATTAGCCAACATATAATCTTATGTCAATTTATCACTTAATTGTAGTGTACAATTAATATTCTTGTTTAAGTAATTAATTCTGTTATTATTTTTTAATTTTATTTTTTTATAATAGGGATTAAATATTTGACTAGTAGCATTTTGGTAGTTGGAATTTGACTTTATTTATCCCTTTTTTTTCTTCTTAAAATGGCAATTTAGGCATACCAAAAATATTACATGTTCAATAAGAATTGTTGTCAATTAGATGCCAATAGAGTAATCAAATAGCCTAACTAAAGAAAAATAATAAAGACACAATTAAATATTACTTATGTAATACCAATTTTAGCACTTTAATAATTAAATCCAAATTAGTTGAGGATGGTGATAAGTGACATCATGAAAATGACCTAACAGAATATTCCATTCCTCCAACCTCAAGCCTCTTGTGAAACGAATTTAATATTTTTAAAAAAGTTTTTTTTTTATACTATTATTATAGTTTTCCTCATGCACATTTTGCCAATTTATAATAATTCTATCTTGATTTTCGTAATTTATTGGTATGATGTTACATTTCTTATACTTTTCCTTGTCCCGTTCAAAGTCGTCTCGCTCCTTTTCCCTGTCAGATATCCTACGACTATCACGTTCATGAGACATTAGTCTTCCTTGATCCTAACTCTTGATAAAATTT
Organism: Capsicum pubescens; assembly: GCA_030864215.1. Lineage (NCBI taxonomy): Eukaryota > Viridiplantae > Streptophyta > Magnoliopsida > Solanales > Solanaceae > Capsicum > Capsicum pubescens. The sequence goes on from CM061546.1 coordinate 41,697,923, forward strand.
ATTGTCCTTTATCTGTGACATTTATTTTTCTTTCATGTCATTGATTTGTTTTTTCTATTTATTGAGTTGTGTGAGTTCAAGAACTTGTTTTGTTGAATCCTTGACTGTAATTCTACTGGTGAAGAATGTCTGTCTTAAGTTTTGAGTTGGGTGAGTTCAAGAACTTGTTATGTTGAATCTTTTTTACTGTAATTTTTCTGTATAGTGTAATGTGTGCCTAAGTTTTGAGTTGTGTGAGTTCAAGAACTTGTTCTGGTTAATCCTTGATTGTATGTCTACTGGTGAAGAATGTTTGTCTTATGTTTTGAATTGGGTGAGTTCAAGAACTTGTTATGTTGAATCTTTTTTACTGTAATTTTTCTGTATAGTGTAATGTGTGTCTAAGTTTTGCGTTGGGTGAGTTCAAGAACTTGTTCTGTTGAATCCTTGACTATAATTCTACTGGTAAAGAATGTTTGTCTTACTGAAAGATTGAATATTTAACTGTAGTTTTACAGTAGGAAGTGTATTGTTTGCCTAAGTTTTGAGTTGGGGGAGTTCAAGAATCAGTTCAATTAACAGAAAAAACTGAATTTTTAACCTAAGTTGCTCGGACTCGTCAAAAATGTCATGGGGTGAGTGTTGGATCCTTCAAAAGTAGTGCATTTTCGGAGGATCGGACACGGGTGCGGCAACATATTTGGAGAGTCCGAGCAAATTAGTTTTTAACTGTAATTTTACTGTGATGTGTAATGTTGTCTAATCCCCGAAGTAGTGGTAAGGTCTGCGGTACACTTTACCATCCCCAGACTTCGCTAGTGGGATTCATTGGGTATGTTACTGTTGTAGTTGTTGTCTAAATTTTGAGTTGGGTGTGTTCAAGAACTTGTTTGTTCAATTGATAGAAAGATTGAATCTTTAGCTGTAATTTTATTGTAAAGTGTAATGTGTGCCTAAAATTTGAGTTGGAAGAGTTCAAGAATCAGTTCAATTAACAGAAATATTGAATCTTTAACTTTAAAGAATAATGTTTGTAGTTTTAGAGGTAGAATGGACACTCAATAAGTAGTTGCAACTTTGCTTTGCTTTGTCCCAAATCATTTCAAGATCCCAACTCTCAAAAAAAAAAATCTTGCTAGAATGAAGTAAAGGCTTGTTTTTGTAGTTGTTGTAGGGATTTCACTGTTGACCCTGTCAAGATTTCCTCAAGTTTTTAAGTTGGATGATTTCAAGAACTAGTTCAATTAACAGAATGATTGAATCTTTAGCTTTGATTTTATTGCAAAGTGCAGTGTTTGCCTAAGTTTTAAGTTGGATGAGTTTAAGAATAAGTTCAATTAACAGAAAGAATGAAATTTTTCAGTGTAAGTTTTGAGTTGGGTGAGTTCAAGAACCAGTTCAATTAACATAAAAAACTGAATCTTTAAATGTAATTTTGCTGTGAAGTGTAATGTGTGCCTAAGTTTTGAGTTGGGTGAGTCTAAGAATCAGTTCATGTAGCAGAAAGACTGAATCTTTAGCTGTAATTTTGCTGTGAAGTGTATTTTGTGACTAAGTTTTGAGGTTGGTGAGTTCAAGAATCAGTTCAAGTAGCAGAAAGATAGAATCTTTAACTGTAAAGTTATTTTTGAGTTGGTTGAGTTCAGGAACTTGTTAAATTAACAAACAGTTTGAATCTTATAGTTTTAGTGTAGAGTGTAATGTTTACATATGTTTTGAGCTGAGCGAGTTCAAGAATTTGTTCTGTTGAATCTTTAACTGTAATTTTACTGCAAAGTTGTAATGTGTTCCTAAGTTTTGAGTTGGGTGAGTTCAAGAATTTGTTCTGTTGAATCTTTTTGACTGTAATTTTACTATAAAGTGTAAGGTGTACCTAAATTTTGAGTTGGCTCAGTTCAAGAACTTGTTCAATTGATAGAAAGATGGAATCTTTGGCTATAACGTTATTGTAAAAGTGTAATATGTGCCTATGTTTTGAATTGGGTGAGTTCAAGAAACAGTTTGATTAAAAGAATGATAGACGCTTTAACTTAAGTTTTATTGTAGTGTAATGTTTGTCTATGTTTTGAGTAGGTGAGTTTTAGAACTTGTTCTGTTGAATCTTTGACTGTTACTTTACTGTAAAGTTGTAATGTTTGCCGAAGTTTTGAGTTGGGTGAGTTCAAGAGCTTGTTTGTTCAATTGATAGAAAGATCGAATCTTTAGCTGCAATTTTATTGTAAAGTGCAATGTGTGCCTAAGTTGATCTGCGGGTGCCTTTCGGAAACAACCTCTTTACCTCACCTATAAGGTGGAGGTATGGACTGCGTACACTTTACCCTTCCCCAGACACCACTTTTTTGGGAATATACTAATTTTTTTTTGTTGTTGTTTAATGTGTGCCCAACTTTTGAGTTGGGTGAGTTGAAGAACTTATTCTATTGAAACTTTGGTTGTAAGTTTCGAGTTGGGTGAGTTCAAGAACTTGTTCAATTGATAGAAAAATTAAATCTATAGCTGTAAGTTAATTGTAAAGTGTAATGTGTGCCTAAAATTTGAGTTGGAAGAGTTCAAGAACTTGTTCAATTGATAGAATGATTGAATCTGTAGCTGTAATTTTATTATAAAGTTGAATTTTTGTTCTTTAGTGGCAGAATAGAGATTCAGAAGAGTGATACAGATAACAAGTTAGATGATTATGAAGTGATAGAACAGTTGGGAAGAAGAACTGTTGGAACTACATTTCTTGATCTCCATCGAACTGAGAAGAAGAAGTAAGCGAGTAGTAGTTATACTATTTTTTTTTTCCAGTCATTTTTTCCTACTTCGGCAATTTGTGTCGATTTGGATTTGATAATTTCTAGAACAGTTTTTCTGATATCTTTGCTCCATGTAGGAATTGAATGACATTTTACTGTATATTCAAGATTTCTCGTAAGCACTTTTGCAAAAAAAATGTTGAATCTCGCATCTGATATACTGATACATTCCTTGGATGTGTCTAATGTCCTGGTAAATTTGCATTATTGGAAATTCCCATGGGAAATGTTCACCGAAGAACAGAAACTAAGGAACTCCCTATGCAATGTACTTGAGAATAAACTGTTAATGATCCTATTTCTTACGGAAGTGAAGTTGCACTGAATCTGTTGTATATTCTATATCCAAGTTGTTGACTTCTGTAATTATTAAAGAAAGATTATTTTGACTCAACATAATTTCATGAAATCCAATTTTATGGACTTCTTTTTCTTTTCCTTGTATGTATGTTCTAAAGAAGAAATCATTAGCAAAACAGACAGAAAAGTCCAAGCGCACGACACATCAGGAGGTCATTTCAAGTGCTTCTCTTAATTTGTTCCCAGAAAAAATAGTTAGTTCTATGATTAATTGAAGACCAATAATATTTAGGTCATATTCTTATAAGTTGCTCAATCTGAAGTTGATTGTCGCAAACTTTAGCCACCGATGAAATGCAGAGGGAGTCTCATATCTATGATATAATCCGGTGGTTAAAATCAGCAATCTAGTCTTGTCTAATTGAATAGTTCTCCTCATAGTTTTGGTAGTGAGCTACATTGTATGAGGTGTTTCCTCATAAAGTATTTGATAAACTGATTTTTATTGATGTTCTTCTATTTCAATTGGTCTGCTTCTAAACATCTTGGATTATCACTCTCATACCACATCATTCTTCCTTTGCTGTTACCATTTTTAATATTTTATCATACGACTTGAAGCGTGTGTTTCCATGCAAACCGTTTTTCTTCTAAGAATGTTTAGCATGTTGGTCTATGTAAGGAGTGATCGTCCTGACCAATGCATTGAGCATCCTATGAATTCTATAGACGGAAACCTTTAGACATCCTCATTCTTATCTGCATGAATGTTGGTTTGCATCTGATGAGCTTAGGTTTTGGAGAAGATTGTTTCAACAAAATAATATATATGCCCCAAGTGTCTTAACTCAAGGTTTGAGTTTGAAGGACCAAGCATCCGCAAGATGAGCTTCCAAAAAAAAATGACATGAGCTGACAAGTAGGATTGAACTGAAGTAGAAATTTAGTACTTTCTCGTTGGAGTCACACTTGAAGTAGTTTTCTTTCCTCTTAACAATAGAACAAGTAAAAAGAGATCCTTCCTACTTATTAAATGAAATCAAGAAGAGGTATCTAAATTTACCATAATTAATGTGTGAGGGGAGGACTGTCAACCAAGTAAGGCAAGAAAAATAAAAAACCAATTACTGAGATGGTTTTCTCAAATCAAATTGGTACAGGATCATACCCAAACAGTCAAAACGTGCACATATTAGCCTTATTAAAGATTTACGAAAAAATCCTCGAATCGTCACATACATGCTTTTCCCATACAAAATTAAATTAAGCAGAAACTAACCATACTAATATTACTAAGGCTCTTCCCATTAATACTTCTGGGAAATCAATTGAAGTGAAAGAATATATCAATCATACACAAATTTCCTTTTCAAATTATATGCTAATTAAGGGAAATATAAAATCACACAAAATTCAGTCAAATCCAATAAAGGAAAGATCGGTTAAGCAAATCAGTCATACAAATTATTTATGTACCAAAGAAAAGAAGAACTACCATATAGTGATCACATAATCAAGGCAAACGATAATTAATAGTACTTAATTTTTTAGAAGAAAATTGACACAAGACTCAATCAAAAGTAATTACTTACCATAAACCATTGTTAAGGTAATCAACCACATATCTCAATTAAAGATAGTATATAAATCAATCAGCTGTAAATTCTTAATTAGGCACAGTCAAGAATTTTAAAACCCGTCACAAAGGAAAATAATCATTCATTTAACACGATAGTAGTACCACAACTACAATAAGGCGATTACAAAATCATAAAACATGCCAAAAAAAATAGTCAATATTAGCAAGCAACATTCTTCAGTGATTAGTAATGAGCATTTTGTCAGAAAGTTAAAACCAAGTCACAAAAGAAGTTGGGACTTTCTTACCCATATTGACTAAGAGGCATAAAAAATGTGAAGTTGCAAGAAGTTAGGCGTGTTTGCACATACTAGAGAGAGACGAACAAATTGACTCACAATTCAAGTTAAGCATCACAAAATTTCAATCAAGCAAGACATGCAAATAGGGTCGAATAAAAATCACAGACTTAAAATCAACACATTTATTCGGCGAAAATCAAACGTGGCCACACTCGATTCGAAGAATCTTTGTATGAGAGACACAGATGAAGAAATAGTACTAAAGTTCACACACATATTTCGAACACGGGATCAAACCTGAAAATGGAATCTCTCAGAATCCATCATTTTCGATGAGGAAGGGTTGCATGGTTGGAACGCCGAAGGGGTTTGCCGGAAGTATCATTGTGGGGGATAAGTCGAGGCTGTGTTGTGGCTGTTGGACATTCGCCGGAGGGGAGAAATAAGGCGACTAGAGGACAGAGAATGGAGCGGCGGCGTGGAGGCTTAGCTGGTAGTCTCCGTCGATGGCGGCGCCACTGATGGCGCTGTTCGCCGGTGGAGGACGAGAAGGGAGGGGGTTGTCCATCGGAGCAGCGGCTGGACTCACCTGGGGTAGGAGATGGCGATGCGTATGGAAGAGAAGGGAGAGGTGATGACGAAGGCTGTTCACCGGAGATAGCGGCCTGGCGACGAGGACTCGAAGCGGAGGGGTGGTTTTGGTGGTCGATTGGCGACAGAGAGATCGGAGTAGAGGAGGGAGAGATCAAGATTTGGTGGTGTTTGTAGAGAGAGAAGAGAGAGGTGGAGAGATAGAGGTGGAAGTTGGGGAAAAAAATAGAGTTAGGGTTTCTAGGTTTGAAATAGGGAAATAGAGAACATTTGATCTCAACCGTTGGATTGGTGTTTGATCGACGACTGAGATTTAATGTCATGGGGGAATTAAAATGTGGCTAGGATGAAAAATAATGGCTTAAATTGTAAGAAATTGGGTTAAAATTGTAATGGATTGGGTAAAAATAGGCTATAATTGTCAGAAATTAAATAAAATTGTATTAAAAGGTAAATAAAATCATGCAAGGTAATTTTGTTTAGGCTGTTATTTAAATTAAAGCAGGAATAATAATAATATATGATAATAGTAATTAAATAATAAATAACAACATTAAATAATAATAATAAAAAAAAAGATAAATAATACATTCTTATCACATAATAGAGGGTTGCATAAATGGAAGGAAGGAGAAAAGGGAAGAGGGAGTCATACCATCACATTTGTATGAATTTTTATTTTTAAACGAGGAAGTCTATTTCGAGAACAATTAATTGAATGTTAAAGAGTTTGTGCAGACCAAATATATTTGGACAGCATGGGAATGTCAATTGTTCAAGGGAACTAAATGAAAATAGTTGAAATCAAAGTCGCAATTACGAGAGACCTTGGTTTATGCAAAAGGGTGTGGTACAGTTTCACTAATAAAGGGGGCACCCTCAGCTTTTATGCAAAGAGCTGTAGCTACGCTCCAAAAAGACAACATATTAGGCATGGTAACATTTTGTCAGGATGCTCTAAGCTAATGGTGTATATTACAATTCTTCTCTCATGATGAATAAGATTGGTAATCACGATCCTGAGAAAAGTCATGTTTTGGTTTCTTCGAAGGACCTTTGTCTATTGAATGATGTCTCCTTTCCTTATACTTTTCCTTGTCACGTTCAAAGTTGTCTCGCTCCCTTTCCCTGTCAGATATCATACCACTATCACGTTCATGAGACTTTAGTCTTCCTTGATCCTTACTTTTGATAAAATTTATTGTCCTTTATCTGTGACATTTATTTTTCATTCATGTCATTGATTTGTTTTTTCTATTAATAGTTTACTATTTATGACCGTTGACTGGTGTACACTGAATATGAAAGTTTTCATCTGAAGTTTTCTTGGTATAAATATCCTCACTTTAGGATGTTATTCATTGAGACAATGGTAACTTCCGTGTTATGTTTGTTAAATTTGGTATTCTGTGACTCACTCTACCTGTTGTCGAGTGACTGAACATTTAATCATAAGATGATAGTTTGATGATCTGTGTTTATGTTGAAATATCACAGAACATGGGCTAGCCATTAAAGATGTATTCCTGGTGAAGAGAGAGTCGAGAAAGAAGAAACGTAAGGTTATGAATGGTGGTAAAGCAAATAGGAGTGTGTCACCTGTGTTGACCTAATTAAAAAAATTAAAAGGTCGGGCTGTTTACTTTACTATTTTGTGGTGGTTGTTGAAGACTAGCTTCTTGAAGAGCTCTACGAGAGGTGCATTGCATCAACTTGATATTTGCTGGAAACTAAGTATTCGGTGCGGGAGTTAATAAGTGCAGAAACTAAAAACAAAATTGTAGGAAATTATTTTGTTGTGTATTTTCATTTTTGTGGTAATACATGTGAATTGGAAGTACGTTGAAGCTGAGGTCGACAATATTCAATACTCGAAAGATTAACAGAAAACAGTTTCCTGTGGAGTGAACTTCAGATCACGGTGCTTCTAAAAGAATCAAACATTCATCAAGACAAATAGAAATGGACATTTTCTACTCATGTTTAGAGTTTGTAAAAAATATGTTTGTTATACTGCTTGTTCAAACATACAGTATTTTCTTACTTGATGTTGCTGCATTCGAATTTGGAAAGAAAATTACACGGCTGACTTGTTAATGTAGGATATCATATCATGTGCTATGTCGGAAATGCACTCCTATTAATGTACTGTGAGTGTGAAGTATTGACGAGGCATATGACGCGTTAGAGGAAATAGTGGAGAAAGATGTTGTCTCTTGGGTAGCTCACTGTCTCAATCAATTTTCAATTCTAAACAAAAGAAGTTTGATCTTTGTAGTTGTGTTTGTTACTTTTTCCAATTGTAAGATGATATATGTGGAAAATGGGGTCCCTCTAAATTCTTCTTTTCTTTAACTTTAGCTTTAAAGATCCAATTTTTACTCGAGAAATCACAGTAATATGAACAATGAGTTGTCGAAGAAAACTGGTTTACTTATGTAGAACCAACCAAAAAGAATAAATTGCTCTCTGTGGTTTAAAATAATTTTGATACTGTAAAAATAAAAGGCTGAAAGTTTAAATTTTGATTGAAGTGATGAGACTTTTACTTAAAAAATACAAATACTAAAAAAGAAGTATTAATATATTTAAAATAATGTGGGTCCAATAAGGGTAAAAAGGTAATTGTTCCTTTAAAAAAATTCCAAATAAGGAAAGACGACATTTATTTTGGGACGGACAAAAAAGGAAATTGCGATACATAATTTGGGACGGAGGGAGTAGAATTTTTATTTGGTTCGAAGGATATCATATGCCTCAGTAGAGAATTATAGTTCTGTTCTTCTCTCTTTCTCTTACGTATCTAGTTCTATATCTTAACCCTTACTTTTACGATGTAAGGGCAGAACGCATGTCAAAAGTTATTTAATTTCTCTATTATGAGTATTTTTGGGGGTGTTGGAGACTTAATTAAAAAGTATTAATACTATGTATTATTTATGTCTATTAGCATTCTAAAGTTAAATTATAAAATATTATTTTTTTAAAGTGGGCTGGCCCATGAGGCCCGCAACCCACAGTGTAATAGTGTGGGCTTGATAATTTTTGGCTCATCATTTTGATAGGCTAGCCCAACCTGACCCGTAAAAGTCAAAGCTCGTGTGGGCTAGCTCGGATGGGCTGAGCCAACCCGTATTGACATCTCTACAAAAAAAAAAACTCTACATTATTGATACTCAAAGTAGACTTTGGAATCTTGAAGAATGCACGGAGGCGAATTAAGGATTTCAAAACGCGGATGTATGAATGTGAAACTCATCAAGACGACCTACATTATGCATATTATACTAGACAAGGAGCCCAGAAACTGGGACAAAACAAGAACAAATTCCATGAAAATGTGCACCAAGATCATAAATAACTTACACACCAAGATTATCTAGGCTCTAGGGTACCCCCCACCCCTACCCCCACGCGAAACTTTCATCGTCACCCTGTAAGACGAGGCCAACTTAGCGAAAGATGGACATTGCTTCAGTTCATACAACCTTTCAATAGGTGCTTGTTAGATCTTATTAAGCTTTTCTGCTACGACGATAGGATTTGCTTTTGCTATTGCATTCTGACCAGCATTCCTATAATCAAACGGGCAGTTGTGTTTGTCTGAATAACAATGAACTGCGCAGAAAAGATCACCATATTTGCAACTGAACCCCGTTAATCCCACACGGTTACGACAAGCTGTGCACTTTTTAAGACCCTATTTTGACTTCACTTGTGAAATCGATAGGCTAAATCTGCAGAAGCAACCGCGGCACCTGCAAGAGCAAGTTCTGATTCATCGCTACTTGAGCTTCTGCATACGATACCTTTGCTGGATGCAGCTGCAAGCTTTGCATATTCCTACTTCAGTAGTATCATGTCCTTTTGACACTTGGAACACATATTCATCGTAGCTGCACTACCGAAAAAACCACAGACGTTGATGCAGAGGACGGGGTCTTCTAGAGCTCGGCAACCTATCTCTTTAGATGACTCCATTTCTGCAGTTAACAAGTCAAGTTCAACACCACAAATTCGTTAAGTACATTATGAAAGAACAAAGGGACAAACAAAAACTTCAACCAAGGAACATCACGATTATGAAATATAAAGCAATTCAGAATAATACATACATTCAATATCTCGTACTTGCTATATTTTTGTTACTGGAACCATTTGACATGCTTAACAGTTTAAACAATTAGCCACAACTAGTGTAGAATTGTCAAAATGAGAGCCTTTCACTGTTAACATGCTAAGGAAGCTTTAATTCGATGACAAAAATGACAAATTAAAATACAACATGGAGGCTACTAGTATAAAAAACTGCAGCTCTTTCCTACACCTCACTAGAAGATTTCTAGAAAAACAACCTTAAAAGCCAAAACTGATGTTGCTAAACTAGATAAGATTGCACCACTTACCGGAAATCTTAATCACATAACTGAAACATGGGAGGCCTATTAGCTGAGAAAATTCCAATTAGTCTTTAACCGGTCATGTTACCCAGACACATTTGCAGCTACTTGGACTCAACACTGTTATCACTTTTCAGCATATACCAATATTCGAGTACATCCAGCATGTGAGCTGCGAGATTCAACAACCGAAGTTCCAATAAGGTACTGCCTATCTCAATTTATACTAGAGGTATGCTAAAATGAGACCCACTCGGCTCAACTCTAGCTTCCTCGTCTCATTACCCCTTTATAAGAGACCAAAGCATAGTATTTACTCTAATAGATTTGCGAAGGTGACCCTCTCGGCTCAACTGCTGATTATCAAGATTCAAGCGGTAACATTATTTTTTTGTCTTGATGAGTTCTCTTGATAACCAGTTACGATCACATATTCTAGACAGGCAGGACGAAGCTAGTTCAACTATCATGCACAGTCACCAAAACCCAAGCAGATTATAAGAGACCGAAGAAATGGATTAGATCTTGAGATAGATCACATCTATGTGATCACTTTCTAGCTGTTGTTATCAATTCTGGTTGACATGTATTCTAATAATCGATTCCCTGTAAGCGACGAACACAAAAATGTCTCAACTATTGCTTACTACTACTCAGTCTTGTGAACTATTCATTTTCTTGAATTAGTAAGTGGTGTTATCCATAAAATAAAAATAACCAATAACCATATTTTAGCTAACCTAGCCTCCTCCGTCCTTCGGACCAACAAGGGTCCATTAAGTGTCATATACACCCTCATGTCTGGATCGGTATGTGGGGGGAGTACCCAAGCATCTTCAATAGCCAATAGTTCCCTCTTGCAAACTCAAAGAACCCGAAAAACCAATTCATCTAACAAAGAACTAGCTTAGTACTTATGCAGAACCTAAAACTTAGCTAACCATAATTCAGCAGATAAGAAAGAAATTAAAGGTATAACAAAATTTGCACAACAAAGTTTAAGGATGTTCTTGTGACTAGATCACATCGCAAGCAAAATCAGTCCACTAAATCTCACAAAATCGTGTTGCTCGGACATCCCAAAAATGCCCCAGGGTGCCTGTCGGATCCTCCAAAAATACAGCAAATTCATATGATCTGACACAGGTACAACAAGATTTTAAAGAGTCCTAGAAGCATAGCACAGAAGTACAGAATTCAACAACGACAATATTAAAGCATAAGAGCTCTTGGCATTTTATATTGGGGTACACTAGAGCTATAGCTTTTCCTAACGTTTCAGCAGAACTAAATAGCTTCAACTCAAACTCTGTATTCGTGTTTAATATATATAAATAATTAATAGAAAACCCACTAAGCTGCATTTTTTTCACCTTTAATGTATAAAAACTAAACTTCCTTTCATCAATTCAAAAATAAATAAAAAAATACCACAACCCTTATAATTAAACACCATAACATGCAAATACACAAAGACTATATTATTAGTCCAAAATCAAATAAATTACAAAAAATTTGAACAATTAGAGAAAAAAGAACCTATGTTTGAACTTTGACATGCAAATAAACATGCATAATTATAGACCTCGATGAAAAAAGAAAAGAAAAAAAAAAGAAAACAAAACAATTGAATTTATTAGAAAATTATCAAAACAAAATATTAATAAGAAAATTAGACAAGACCTTAGGAATTTATTAGTCATGAATGTACAAATAACATACCTTAATAGAAGAATTGGAGAAATTGAAAGGTGAATTTTAATTTATTTAATTTTTGTTTTTTTTTGGTCCAAGAATTTTAAGATGATTAAGGAGGAGGTCCAAAAGGAAATAAAATGAAAATGATACTACTTTCCTTTTTTAGGTGTTTCAAAAATCAAAACAGACAAACCTCCTTCTAAATTTGGAAATACTTAATTAAAATTTTAATTTGATGTACATAGATCTTATATCTATCTCAAAGGTAGAAATATTATTTCGATATACGAAGGTTCAAGAAAAAGAGGTACTAATAGGTAAAAAAATAATGCATAGTGATAAAAATACATATAGTAACAGAATATATAGTAACATTAATAAGATAACATGATTGTTGAAATACAAGATACAAATAATATCAGAAATTAAAGGACCGAAAACTACATAAGCAATAATGTAACTACTAATGTAGACATTAAACAAGACACACACTACTATCAGTTAGGTTCAACATTTATTCTTTTAACATAATTTTATGGCATTGATAGTTATTTTTTTATGTTACGCATTTTGTTCACGCTCATAATTCTATAAATTCTAGGCCTCGTTGGGCCATGGAAATTATAATTTTTTGGAGTTGAAGTTGAAGTTGTGTAAGTTTGACCATGAATACAAATTGGAGTTGTTTTTAAAAATTTTGTGAGAGAAGTAAAAGTTTACTTGTTTTCACTTTTTAAAATAAAATTCTAAATTGTATTTGGAATTCCCATGGTGTTGAAGAATCTCACATTCAATTTAGTAAAGGGATATGTCGTCTCTTTACATGACAAACTTACGACGTATCACCACAATTTAGTACATATTCTTATAATATTCTGGTGAATGAACTTTTTTAAATCCGGTATCCACGTTGAGACTCCAACTAGCCAGAATCACGTTATATAAGGTCTATTTAAAGGAAATAACTCCCTAACATAATTCTTTATATCCATAATGTGAATTCGAGACCATTACAGATGGAGGAACTCTTATTCATCCCTCCACAATACTTGTTATTCAATGAATGAACTTGTCATAAATCTCTAATATTATAAATATCCTTGTGTAACATCTCAAACTCATGTTACACCATACTATTACTTTACCTTGTATTGATAACAAGACAACAAGTTTGAAGCAACATGGGCAAACATAAGTTCAGATGGGCTATGTAGGATGCATTGATTGATTTAATTTGTGTCTATTCTAAGAAATCCAACCCATAAGTTCATAGGTTACATATTTTTTTGTCTTTTCACTCTTCATCAATAAAAATGGCATATTATTAGAATAAGTTTTTGGACCTCTTATTTAGTTGGCACAAGATTCCATCTCTATTTATGGAAAATTTGGACCCACATTAAGGCCCGTTTGGTCATGAAAATTATAATTTTTCAAAATTGGAGTTGGAGTTGAAGTTGAAGTAGGGGTTGTATTTGACCATGGATATAAATTAAGAGGAAAAACATCAAGTACCCCCTGATCTTGTCCGAGTTTTTCAAAAAAGACACCTAAACTATACTTTCGACCTATTACCCCACGGAATCTAACTAAAATCGTTGTAAATACACCATTTTGACGAAAATTTCAGCATTCCTCTTTTTTTAAAATGTGCGCGTATGGCACTTTCTCCTTGTTCTTCCAGTTCACTGGTCTTTCCTTCTTCTCTTTCATTACTTCTTCCATTGTTGTTGATCTTAAATTGAATTATTTTCTAAAGTACACCTCAATTGTTCTCCCTATTAAATTGAATTCTAAAAAATAAAGATTTCATTCAATTGAGGAATGCGGAGAACAAGTTTTTGGAGATGGAAAGAATGTGATTCCACCGATAACAAATTGGTATATTGATTACTATTTCAATAGTGGAATTGAAAACAATTTTAATGATCCTTTTTCCTACATTAGCATATTTTCCAACAAAAATTTAATTTTTCATATTGGGTTTATCATCGAAAAATACCTTCTCCGCGGAAAAAATAGTGGCTACCATATCATATCTTTTTTACCCTTTTTAAAACGCTTTATCATTCTTCAATTCAAGATAATCATAAGAATAATGTTGCAGACCGTTGGTGGATCTCAAATTGTGAAAATCTCTTAGGAAAAACATAAACCTCACAATAGGAATAGACAACACAATCCCAAGCACAATTGTGCTCTACTTCCGATTTCTGTGTGTGTAGTGTCGGCGTGTGAGTGTGTTTTTCACTGAGTTGTTGTGTGTGCGTGAATGGAGTATTGTGTGAAGTTGTGAGAGTGTGTGAATGGAGTATTGGAAAGATGGGGAAGACATCAATTGGATAAACAATTTATACGTGGCAACTTTTTATTGGCAATTTGAGTCAAATTTTAACCATTCACGTGCCTGGTGTGTGTGTCTACACGCATAGGCAAAATTTAAGTCAAAATGGTGTATTTACAACAGATTAAGTAATAATCGTGGAGTAATAGGTTGAAAGTAAAATTTAGGAGTCTTTTTTAAAAAGTCAGACAAGATCAGGGGGTACTTTATGTATTTTCTCATAAATTAAAGTTTCTTTTGAAATATTGTGAGAGAAGTAAAAGTTACAAATACAATATTTCAGAATTGTATTTAGAATTTTCATGGCCAAACGCATCTTGTTTTCACTTTTTTCACTAAAGTGAAATAATTTTTCGAAAAAATATAAATAATTTTCATAGGGAATCGACAACTAATTGTTGACATGCCAAAAAGAACTCAACTTCCTTCGTTTTTAAATAAGTGGTTTTTATTTTAGGCCTTCGTTAAGAAACTACTCACTTCTAGTTAGTAAAAATTATTTTACTAATTTGTCTTTAATAAATATATTGAAAAGAATATAACTTTTTAGTAGTTTTGGAGTTTTGCAAAAAAAAAAAAGAAAAAATGTTTATAGGAAAGGTAAATTGAAAAAACATCATCAATGATTTCTTGATTATCTAAAAAAATATTTATTTAAGTATATAATAAATGAACTAAACAATCAACTATTTAGAAATAGAGGGAGGACATTATATTATTGATACTCAAAGGAGACTTTGAAAATTGCAAGAATATGCTTTGTATTTGAATGAAGAAACAAAAACAAGTTGGTAATAAGTAGGGACAATCCATTATCATACTCCCTCTGTTTCAAACTGAGATGACACATTGATTAAAAATAATAATTAATAATATGGATAGTTTACCATAATACTCCTATTAAATGATGTTTACATTTTAATTTAAAAAAAAAAGCAATTAATGCAAAGGGTAAAACATGTAAAAAAAAATTGTCTCATCTTTATTAATGAAAAAAGATAAATAAAATGGAAAATCAAATTAGAAAATTTAGAATGGAGGGAGTATATCTTTTCGATTGTATTATATGACTCTCTATTCAAGATGATTAACCAATTACACAAAATTGGTATAAACTTAAATTCAAAAATTAATAAGTGAGGTGAAAATTGTTCAAAACTTTAATATGAGCAAGAGACCAACTAGTATTTTATAGTACATAATTAATGCAGAAACCAGACACCTGATAATTCAGGCGAATTTAAGATTTCTGTTGAAGGAGTTCAAAATATGAAAAAAAACTCACCGAAGGAGGTTTAACATCTATAATATATACATAAAAATTATTTTAATCATATATTAATAATATATCCTATTACTAGTTTGGCTCCACCTCTGCCTGATAATTGAAGCATGGATGGTATAATATAATGTTTAACATATGAGAAATAAGAATTGAGAGAAGTCTAGCTCTAGTGTCACGACAAAAAAAAATGAACCTTGAATCTAATTAAACTTAAAAACTATTAGCGAGATAAGAATTGTCCTACACTATCATATAACGAAACAATGTATATATATGGGGTATCTGACATAGCTTTTTTTAAACATTGTTTGTGTAATTTACCCCATCTTGCGAGAATACACTGGATATATTATTGTTGTATTGTTTATGTAATTTAACATAATTATTATAACAGAATTGTATAGCTTAATTTTAAAATAACTAGTTTCACTTAATTATGTGAAGCTCTCTATTAATAATTCTCTTTTAGTTGATTTGATATAGCATAAAAGTTATATTATTTACGTGATTCTTTTAGTGATTTTTTTTTCAGAATCATATTTCGTAAAATCAAATTAAAGTGAGTTGTTGCCTGAATGAGAGAGAATAAAATAAAAAGGATCCAGCAAGTTATGGAAAATCCAGTTATCTTTTATGTGAGTTTATAAATTTATAGATAGCACTTTCTCTTAAAGAAGTTCTATATAGCGTGAATCTAAATTCAAGTCCTCGTAGTAAGGAAAGCTTCAACACGGAGCGCTTCTCTTTCGATAAACAAACAATCCGTAATGCGTAATCGCGAATTCAAATGAGTCGATCAGTAAAACTAATTGAAAAAAGGAAAAAAAAGTAACTTATTTTTTATTTTATTTTTTTCGAAAAAGGGCCTAAAATGCCCTCCAATTATCTAAAATAGTGAAAAAATGCCCTTCATCTACCTATTGGGCCTAAAATGCCCTTCAACTATTTTTTGTACTCATCATTGTGCATTCATAATATATCGTGACAAGCCTCTTCTTCTAGTAGAAAAAAATTGAGTTCTTCTCACTTTCATCATAATATTATTCTTTCCAATAATTCAAAGAGAGGAGATGAGCAAATATCGATGAATACGGAGCGGGTCAACTTTAGTTGGATCCGTGTTATTTGTCTGGGCGGGTTGGGTTTTGAGATAAAATTAATTAAATTAATTTAATATGAATTGTCCAATAGAAATGTGTCATGTGATAAATAAAGGTGGACCAAAAGGTTGTTGTTAAATAAAAGGACAAAATTGACTAATAGGTAAACGGGATGAACATTTTAGGCCCTTTTCCGTTTTTTTTTTCTATAAAAATTGTTCAACATTTGATTTATTAAAAATATTTATTCGTTTCTAGCATTATCAAGTGGTGGTTCACAAAATCCAACTATTGAATTTCATATTTTAGTATCACCTTTTTTAGAAATTGCCCTTTTATCTATTCCACCGACAAAATTTAATTACATATTCTTTTACCTTAGAAAACTAATCCAAAATTAATGTGGATAATAATAAGGTTAATTATTTAGTTGTTTCTATTATGTTAATTCTCCATTTCATTATTTACGTACTTAATTCTGAATATATTTTACTTGAATCGAAGCTCAACCTAAAACGTCATTTCTCTCTTTACACCTGTACTTAGATTGTAGTTCTTCACTGATGCGTATAGTTAGTGGCGGAGCCAACATCTTAATTAAGGGGGTTCAAAATCAAAAAATGTGAACAAAAGAACTAATCGAATGTGGTTCAACGTCTGCTATATATACATAAAAAAATAATTTTAAGTTTGTATATATAGTATAATTTTTCGTCGAAGGAGGTTCAGATGACCCCCCTCACTATTAGCTAGTTTTGTCCCTGCGTATAGCCGTACACATCGTCCTCCCTAGATCCTACTAGTAAAATTATTTTACGTATGTTATTGTAATAACGAGGGAGAGAAAACATTATAATTAGATTACTTTTGCAAGTAATTAAGATTAGCCAACATATAATCTCATGTCAATTTATCACTTAATTGTAGTGTACAATTAATATTCTTGTTTAAGTAATTAATTCTGTTATTATTTTTTGATTTTATTTTTTTATAATAGGGATTAAATATTTGACTAGTAGAAGTTTGGTAGTTAGAATTTGACTTTATTTATCCCTTTTTTTTTCTTCTTAAAATGGAAATTTAGGCATACCAAAAATATTATATGTTGAATGAGAATTATTGTCAATTAGATGCCAATAGAGACATCAAATAGCCTAACTAAAGAAAAATAATAAAGACACAATTAAATATTACTTATAAAATACCAATTTTAGCACTTTAATAATTAAATCCAAATTAGTTCAGGATGGTGATAGGTGACATCATGAAAATAACCTTACAAAATATTCCATTCCTCCAACCTCAAGCCTCTTGTGAAACAAATTTAATATTTTTAAAAAAGTTTTTTTTTATACTATTATTATAGTTTCCCTCATGCACATTTTGCCAATTTATAATAATTCTATCTTGATTGTCATAATTTATTGGTATGATGTTACTTTTCTTATACTTTTTCTTATCCCGTTCAAAGTCGTCTCGCTCCCTTTCCCTGTTAGATATCCTACCACTATCATGTTCATGAGACTTTAGTCTTCCTTGATCCTTACTCTTGATAAAATTTATTTTCCTTTATCTGTGTCATTTATTTTTCTTTCATGTCATTGATTTGTTTTTTCTGTTTATTGAGTTGTGTGAGTTCAAGAACTTGTTCTGTTGAATCCTTGACTGTAATTCTACTGGTGAAGAATGTCTGTCTCAAGTTTTGAGTTGGGTGAGTTCAAGAACTTGTTGTGTTAAATCTTTTTTACTGTAATTTTTCTGTATAGTGTAATGTGTGCCTAAGTTTTGAGTTGTGTGAGTTCAAGAACTTGTTCTGTTGAATCCTTGATTGTATGTCTACTGGTGAAGAATGTCTGTCTTAAGTTTTGAGTCTGGTGAGTTCAAGAACTTGTTATGTTGAATATTTTTTACTGTAATTTTTCTGTATAGTATAATGTGTGTCTAAGTTTTGAGTTGGGTGAGTTCAAGAACTTGTTCTGTCTAATCCTTGACTGTAATTCTACTGGTGAAGAATGTTTGTCTTACTGAAAGATTGAATATTTAACTGTAGTTTTACGGTAGGAAGTGTATTGTTTGCCTAAGTTTTGAGTTGGGTGAGTTCAACAATCAGTTCAATTAACAAAAAAAAAACTGAATTTTTAACCTAAGTTGCTCGGACTCTTCAAAAGTGTCATGTGTGAGTGTTGGATCCTTCAAAAGTAGTGCATTTTCGGAGGATCGGACACGGGTGCGGCAACATATTTGGAGAGTCCGAGCAACTTAGTTTTTAACTGTAATTTTACTGTGATGTGTAATATTGTCTAATCCCCGAAGTAGTGGTAAGGTCTGAAGTACACTTTAGCCTCCCCAGACTTCGCTTGTGGGATTCATTGGGTATGTTACGGTTGTAGTTGTTGTGTAAGGTTGTCCAAATTTTGAGTTGGGTGGGTTCAAGAACTTGTTTGTTCAATTGATAGAAAGATTGAATCTTTAGCTGTAATTTTATTGTAAAGTGTAATGTGTGCCTAAAATTTGAGTTGGAAGAGTTCAAGAATCAGTTCAATTAACAGAAATATTGAATCTTTAACTTTAAAGAATAATGTTTGTAGTTTTGGAGGTAGAATGGACACTCAATAAGTTGTTGCAACTTAGCTTACTTTGTCCCAAATCATTTCAAGATCCCAACTATGAAAATCTTTTTTTTTCTTGCTGGAATGAAGTAAAGGCTTGTTTTTGTTGTTGTTGCAGGGATTTCACTGTTAACCTTGTAAAGATTTACTCAAGTTTTCAAGTTTTTCCTGTAAAGATTTCACTGGTGTATACTATATTTTAAAGTTTGCATATGAAGTTTTCTTGGTATTGATATCCTCACTTTAAGATGTTATTCATTAAGACAATGATAACTTCCGTGTTATGTTTGTTAAATTTGGTGTTCTGTGACTCACTCTCACTGTTGTCGAGTGACTGAACATTTAATCATAAGCTGACAGTCTGATGATCTGTGTTTAAGTTGAAATATCACAGAACATGGTCTAGCCATTAAAGATGTACTTCTGGTGAAGAGAGAGTTGAGAAAGGAGAAACGTAAGGTTGTGAATGGTGGGAAAGCAAATAGAAGTGTGTCATCTGTGTTGACCTATTTAAAAAGATGAAAAGGTCGGGCTGTTAAATTTACTGTTTTGTGGTGGTTATTAAAGACTAGCTTCTTGAAGAGATCTATAAGAGGTGCATTGCATCAACTTGATATTTACTGGAAACTTAGTATTCGATGCGTGAGTAAATAAGTGCAAAAACTAAAAATAAAATTGTAGGAAATTGTTTTGTTGTGTATTTTCATTTTTGTGGTAATACATGTGAAGTGGAAGTACGTTGAAGCTGAGGTCGACAATATTCAATACTCGAAAGATTAACAGAAAATAGTTTGTTGTGGAGTGAATCTCAGATCACGGTGCTTCTAAAAGGATCAAACATTCATCAAGACAAAGAGGCATATGACGCGTTAGAGGAAATAGCGGAGAAGGATGTTGTCTCTTGGGTAGTTCACTGTCTCAATCAATTTTCAGTTCTAAACAAAAGAAGTTTGATCTTTGCAGTTGTGTTGTTACTTTTTCCAATTGTAAGATGATATATGTGGAAAATGGGGTTCCTCTAAATTCTTGTTTTCTTTAACTTTATCTTTAAAGATCTAATTTTTACTCGAGAAATCACAGTAATATAAACAATGTGTTGTCGAAGAAAACTGGTTTACCTATGTAGAACCAACCAAAAAGAATAAATTGATCTCTGTGGTTTAAAATAATTTTGATACTGTAAAAATAAAAGGCTGAAAGTTTAAATTTTGATTGAAGTGATAAGACTTTTAATTTAAAAAAACAAATACTAAAAAAGAAGTATTAATATATTTAAAATAAAGTGGGTCCAATCAGGGTAAGAAGGTAATTGTGCCTTTAAAAAATTTCCAAATAAGGAAACACGACATTTATTTTGGGACGGACAAAAAAGGAAATTGCGACACATAATTTGGGTCGGAGGTAGTAATAGATTTTTGCATATGCATCCATTTAGGCTTATTGGGTTTCCTTTCAAATTGTTCTTACATTTTAACCATTTTTCATTTTGTGTTTGTAAAGTTCTCCTTCAAACAGATGTTCACGAAGGGATTGTTCTTAATATTCATAAATACAAAAGTGCAAGTACAATAAGTCGAATCAGATGCAGAATCAATGATTTGTACAGAATACATTGCTTGGCATTATTCGTTCTAAGAGTTATCACATGAGAACAACACTGATAGGCTTGCAACAAAGTCTCAAAAAGAGGAGCTACTAATAGTTCCATCCAAATTTAGCTAGAACTGTAGAGGTCTAAAACAACTTCATCTACTAATTCTTGGAGAATATGCCTAGCATCTTCGGTGCCACATTCATATTATTTAATCTCGAAGTTCGTACAATTACCCAAAGAATGGCTCATACCCCATTCTATTAGCTCGTCTGGGATCAAACCAACAAATTTTGTCCACTCTTTGACCTCATCAATAATATCAGTAATCAGAATCTCTTTGGTCATACTTGATGGTAGTTTGGTACAGGTTCTGAAACCAGAATCAGAGATTGGAGAAAATTTTGAGTCTAGGTACTCTAATAGACAATCAAAAGCGAATCCTTTAAGCTGATTCATCTATTTTGGGTCATTACTGCCAAGCAACTCACGGAAAGCCATCCACAGAAAACTCCAAAATATTTCATGTTCATTGAGGAGAGAATGGCTCACAGAGAACCCATCCTCTATAGGTAGAGCCTGCTGTTGAGGTATAGTTCCAAATATGAGTTCAGTATTCAAAATGACCTGTTTTGCGTAGCTGAGTTCGCTTCCTTTTAACTGATCAATCTTGCTTAGCACTCTAGAAACGTTATAAATCAGTTCTCTGCAACTCTTCCTGGTGGATAATGAGGTCTCACAATCCGAAAGATCTCTATCAGGTTCTGGAAAGAGTGGTTCATCATCAATTGAGTCCACTGATTCAGCAATCACTTTGTCCTCTGGAAGAAAACAAGCATTATATTAATTAGAAGCATGGATGCATGAAATCCAAGTTCAGAGTTGTCTTATTTTTTAATTTAAGTATTTGAGGGAAAGAAAGGAAGTATGCAAATAGTAAAATGTCGAATCGGGGACCATACTTGAGATACTATTGTGGCTGCTGGAGAGGTAGCTGTCAGTTGAAAAGGCAGCTTCAAGAACACATCTTGAACTATGGTGATCAAGTGAATTCCCAACTAAATCTGCTTCATCTTCCAAAAGAGAAAAATATCTAGTAGGATAAGTGAGAGCACATTTAGCTCTAAACCTTGGCGAACCCGGTTCTAAACTCTTAATTTCGGCCATCTCAAAATCCATATCTTATTTATCAGATCCGCCAGGTCGAGCACCAAGTTCGTCTGCCACATTGCTCCAAGTTTCAGAAGCTGAAGCCTTTTGGGGCTTATTGCCTGATCCTGCTGGCATCGATTCCAAACCTATGAGCCTAGCAATCAAACTTAGAGCTTTGATTTCGTGCTTTCTTTCACAATGTGTATTGGTCATTCCATTATTATTTGCATTTGGAAAACCCACACTGTTCTCATCAGCAATCTACATTGTTCATATAAGAACCAAAAACAATAAAAACAAAAACTTTCCCGTCAGGCTAACATCTGAGACAATAGAAGAAAAAGAAATCTAAATGTGGAAGTATAGTTCAAGAAATGAGTGCCAAACGAAGCTTTGGCTTCTTCTCATCCCCTCCAAACTTTTTTGAAGCTTGTTTCAAGCAATCTATAAGAATGCAACAAAAAAAGAAATAATTTAGCCCTCTAGCTAGAATCACCTTCAAGAAATTAACCATTCTTCTTTAAAAATTAGTGGAATGTAGGAGTAGCTAACCTGGTGAAAGCAGTTTCTTTGGAAACAGCTGCTTGGCAAATCTGCGGTTCCAATCAAAGAGCTTAAAGAAAATGCCCACACAACCACAAGGCCTTTGAGGTTGTCTCTCAGTAATAACGGCTGAAATATCATTCATTTCTCTAGCTGAGCTATCATTCATCCTTCGAAATCCTCTCTTAAATTTCTTCACCTTTTCTCCCACTCTGCTAAATGTAATTCACACACTTTGTCTTCCCAATAAGATTCTACCAAACATTATCTTCACATTAATTTGGAAAGAACTAAACAAAAGACCCCCACTGGCCCCTCTGCCCACCACATCACTCACCCTCCTTGGCCCAAACAAGAAAATAGGGAAAAAGAACTTACATTTTCATGCAAGAAACAAAGCAAAAACCCAACAAAATTTAAGAAAGAAAGTAGAAAATAGCTATGAAAAGTAAAATCCTGAGCTGTGTTCAATTATGAAAAAACTTTCACAAGAAACCACAGTCAAACAAAGTAAACATAGAACAAGAAAATACAAACAACAATACCCAGAATGTCTTCAACTTACACCAAATGTGCTACTGTTCAAAAAACAGCTAGAACTGGTTATAGTACACTCTAGTAAGCTATTCTTTTCTTTTTTTAATCTTCTTTATGACAGTGAAAAAAGCAAAATCATAATTATTTTAAATTAGTTCCTATAGACATGCTTTCTATGCTTTGCTATCACAAATGCTATAGAATAAGAAAAGAATGCGTCGATAGAGACTAACCGATTAGGCACCAAACAATAATAATAGAACCCAAAGCAATTGCAGCAAGGACAAGACCGAATGTTTTTCGAAATCCAAAGTTCCAAAGAACATCAAAGTAATTTTAAGAGAAAATAGAGGGAGTAATAGCGGAGGAGAAGTTTGTCCTCTTAGAGAAAGAGAATGGTGAGTTTATATAGTGAGGAGGGCCGTCGACAATCCCAAATAATGAAGGAAGAATAATATTTAATGGAGGAAGAATAACATATAATGAATAAATTAAGGTGATTGTTCCCTTAAATGGATGGGGGTAAATCAATCCGTTCCACCAATCATACTATAGTTTCCATAAATAAATAAACAGACATCCCCTCACATGTTAATTATGGTAAATTTAGATACCTCTTCTTCATTTCATTTAATAAGTAGGAAGGATCTCTTTTTACTTGTTCTATTCATGGAAATTTCCATGAATAGAACAAGTAAAAAGAGATCCTTCCTACTTTTTAAATGAAATCAAGAAGAAGTATCTAAATTTACCATAATTAACATGTGAGGGGATGTCTGTCAACCAAGTAAGGCAAAAAAAATAAAAAATCAATTACTGAGATGCTTTTCTCAAATCAAATTTGTACAGGATCATACCCAAACAGTCAAAACGTGCACATATTAGCCTTATTAAAGATTTACGAAAAAATCCTCGAATCGTCACATACATGCTTTTCCCATACAAAATTAAATTAAGAAGAAACTAACCAGACTGATATTACTGAGGCTCTTCCCATTAATACTTGTGGGAAATCAATTAAAGTGAAAGAATATATCAATCATACACTAATTTCCTTTTCAAATTATATGCTAATTAAGGGAAATATAAAATCACACAAAATTCAGTCAAATCCAATAAAGGAAAGATTAGTTAAGCAAATCAGTCATACAAATTATTTATTTACCAAAAAAAGAAGAACTACCATATAGTGATCACATAATCAAGGCAAATGATAATTAACAGTACTTAATTTTTTAGAAGAAAATTGACACAAGACTCAATCAAAAGTAATTACTTACCATAAACCATTGTTAAAGTAATCAACCACATATCTCAATTAAATATAGTATATAAATCAATCAGCTGTAAATTCTCAATTAGGCATATTCAATAATTTTAAAAGTCGTCACAAAGAAAAATAATCATTCATTTAACACAATAGTAGTACCACAACTACAATAAGGCGATTACAAAATCATAAAAAATAGTCAATATTAGCAAGCAACAATCTACAGTGATTAGTAATGAGCATCTTGTCAGAAAGTTAAAACCAAGTCACAAAAGAAGTTGGGATTTTCTTACCCATATTGACTAAGAGGCATAAAAAATGTGAAGTTGCAAGAAGTTAGGCGTGTTTGCACATACCAAAGAGAGACGAACAAATTGACTCACCATTCAAGTTAAGCGTCATGAAATTTCAATCAAGCAGGACATGAAAATAGGGTCGAATAAAAATCACAAACTTAATATCAACACATTTATTCAGTAAAAATCAAACGTAGCCATACTCAATTCAAAGAATCTTTCTATGAGAGACACATAGTTCAAACACAAGATCAAACCTGAAGACGAATTCTCTCAGAATCCATCATTTTCGATGAGGAAGGGTTGCATGGTTGGAACGCCGAAGGGGTTTGCCGAAGGTATCACTGTGGGGGAGGAGTCGAGGCTATGTCGTGTCTATTGGACATTCGCCAAAGGAGAGAAAGAAGGCGAATGAAGGACGGAGGATGGATCAACGGCATGGAGGCTAGGCTGGCCGTCTCCGTCGATGGCGACACCACTGGTAGTACTATTCTCCGGTGGAGGACGAGAAAGGAGAGGGAGGGGGCTGGCCATCGGAGCAGCGCTTGGACTCGCCTGGGGTAGGAGCTGGCGGCGCGTATGGAGGAGAAAGAAGAGGCGACGTCGAAGGCTGTTCGCCGGAGATGGCGGCCTGGCGACAATGACTCGAAACGGAGGGGGTGGTTTTCGTGGTCGATTTGCGACGGTGAGATCGGAGGAGTGGGGGGAGATCGAGATTTGGAGGTGTTTGTAGAGAGAGAAAAGAGAGAGGTGGAGAGATAGAGGCGGAAGTTGGGGAAAAAAATTAGAGTTAGGGTTTGTAGGTTTGAAATAGGGAAAGAGAGATCTTTTGATCTCAACCGTTGGATTGATTTTTGATCGACAACTGAGATTTAATGTCATGGGGGAATTAAAATGTGGCTAGGATGAAAAATAATGGCTTAAATTGTAAGAAATTCGGTAAAGATTGTAATGGATTGGCTAAAAATAGGCTATAATGGTAAGAAATTAAATAAAATTGGATTAAAAGGTAAATAATATCATGCATGGTAATTTTGATTAGGCTGTTATTTAAATTAAAGTAGGAATAATAATAATATATGATAATAGTAATTAAATAATAAATAACAACATTAAATAATAAATAATAATAAAAAAAAAAAAGATAAATAATACTTTCTTATCACATAATAGAGGGCTGCGTAAATAGAAGGAAGTGGAAAAGGGAAGAGGGAGTCATACCGTCACATTTGTATGAATTTTTATTTTTAAACGAGGAAGTCTATTTCGAGAACAATTAATTGAATGTTAAAGAGTTTGTGCAGACCGAATATATTTGGACAACATGGGGATGTCAATTGTTTAGGGGAACTAAATAAAAATAGTTGAAATCAAAGTCGCGATTACGAGAGACCTTGTTTTATGCAAAAGGGTGTGGTACAGTTTCACTAATAAAGGCGACACCCTCAGCTATTATGCAAAGAGAAGTAGCTACACTCCATAAAGACAACATATTGGGCATGGTAACATTTTGTCAGGATGCTCTAAGCTAATGGTGTCTATTGCAGTTCTTCTCTCGTGATGAATAAGATTGGTAATCACGATCCTGAGAAGTGTTATGTTTTGGTTTCTCCGAGGGACCTTTGTCTATTGAACGATGACTCATTTCCTTATACTTTTACTTGTCCCATTCAAAGTCATCTCTCTCCCTTTCCCTATCAGATATCCTACCACTATCCTGTTCAAGAGACTTTAGTCTTCCTTGATCCTTTCTCTTGATAAAATTTATTATCCTTTATCTGTGACATTTATTTTTCTTTCATGTCATTGATTTGTTTTTTCAATTTATACTTTACTGTTTATGGCCGTTGACTGGTATACACTATATTTGAAAGTTTGCATCTAAAGTTTTCTTGGTATTGATATCCTCACTTTAGGATGTTATTCATTGAGACAATGGTAACTTCCGTGTTATGTTTGTTAAATTTGGTGTTCTGTGACTCACTCTCACAGTTGTCGAGTGAATGAACATTTAATCATAAGCTGACAGTCTGATGATCTGTGTTTATGTTGAAATATCACAGAACATGGGCTAGTAATACTATGTAATATTTATGTCAATTAACAGTCTAAAATTAAATTCTAAAATATTTTTTTTTTAAAGTGGGCTGGCCTGTGAGGCCCGTATCCCACAGAGTAATAGTGTGGGCTTGATATTTTTTGGCTCATCATTTTGATAGGCTAGCCCAACCTGACCCGTCAAACTCAAAGCTCGTATGGGCTAACTCGGATGGGCTGAGCCAACTTGTATTGACATCTCTACACAAAAAAAACTCTACATTATTGATACTCAAAATAGACTTTGGAATCTTGAAGAATGCACGGAGGCGAATTCAGGATTTCAAAACGCGGATGTATGAATGTGAAATTCATCAAGATGACCTACATTATGCATATTATACTAGACAAGGAGCCCAGAAATGGGGACAAAACAAGAACAAATTCCATGAAAATGTGCACCAAGATCATAAATAACTTATACACCAGGATTATCTAGGCTCTAGGGTACCCCCCACTCCTACCCCCACGCAAAACTTTAATCGTCACCCTATAAGACGAGGATAACTTATCGAAAGATGGACATTGCTTCAGTTCATACACGTTTCGATAGGTGCTTGTTAGATCTTATTAAGCTTTTCTGCTACGCCGATCGGATTTGCTTTTGCTATTGCATTCTGACCAGCATTCTTATAATCAAACGGGCAGTTATGTTTGTCTGAATAACGATGAAATGCCCAGAAAAGATCACCACATTTGCAAATAAACCCCGTTAAGCCCACACGCTTATAACAAGCTGTGCACTTTTTCAGACCCTCTTTTGACTTCATTTGTGAAATCTGAGAGGCTAAATCTGCAGATGCAACCGCGGCATCTATAAGAGAAAGTTCTGATTCATCGCTACTTGAGCTTCTGCGTACGACGTCTTGGTTGGATGCAGCTGCAAGCTTTGCATGTTCCTGCTTCAGTAGTATCATGTCCTTTTGACACTTGGAACACATATTCATCGAAGCTGTACTACCAAAAAAACCACAGTCGTTCATGCAGAGGACGGGGTCTTCTGGAGCTCGGTAACCTGTCTCTTTAGATGACTCTATTTGTGCAGTTAACAAGTTAAGTTCAAAACCACAAGTTTGATAAGTACATCACGAAACAACAAAGGTACCAACAAAAACTTCAACCAATCGCGATTATGAAATATAAAACAATTCAGAATAATACATACATTCAATATCTCGTACTTGCTAGATTTTTATTACTGGAACCATTTGACATGCTTAACAGCTTAAACAATTAGCCACAACTAGTGTAGAATTGTCAAAATGAGAGCCTTTCACTGTTAACATGCTAAGGATGCTTTAATTCGATCACTAAAATGACAAATTAAAATACAACATGGAGACTACTAGTAGAAAAAATTGTAGATCTTTCCTACACCTCAGAAGAAATTTTTTAGAAAAACAATCTTAAAAGCAAAAACTGATGTTGCTAAAGTAGATAAGATTGCACCATTTACCAGAAATCTTGATCACATAACTGAAACATGGGAGGCCTGTTAGCTGAGAAACTTCCAATTAGTCTTTAACCGGTCACGTTACCTAGACACATTTGTAGTTACTTAGACTCAACACTGTTATCACTTTTCAGCATATACTAATATTCGAGTACATCCTGTATGTGAGCTGCGAGATTCAACAACCGAAGTTCAAATAAGGTACTGCCTATCTCAATTTATACTAGAGGCATGCTAAAATGAGAACCTCTCGGCTCAACTCTAGCTTCCTCAGCTCATTACCCCTTTCTAGGAGACCAAAGCATAGTATTTACTCTAATAGACTTGCGAAGGTGACCCTCTTAGCTCAACTGCTGATTATCAAGATTCAAGCGGTAACATTGGTTTTTTGGCTTGATGAGTTCTCTTGATAACCAGTTACGATCACATATTCTAGACAGGCATAACGAAACCAGTTCAACTATCATGCACAGTCACAAAAACCCAAGCAGATTGTAAAAGACCGAAGAAATGGATTAGCTCTTGAGATAGATCACAGTTATCCGATAACTTTCTAGTTGTTGTTATCTACTCTGGTTGGCATGTATTCTAATAATTGTTTCCCTGTAAGCGACGAACACAAAAATATCTCAACTATTGCTTACTACTACTCAGTCTAGTGAACTATTCATTTTCTTGAATTAGTAAGTGGTGTTATCCATAAGATAAAAATAACCAATAACCATCTTTTGTCTAACATAGCCTCCTCTGTCCCTCAGACTAACAAGGGGCCATTGAGTGTCATATACACCCTTATGTCTGGACCGGTATATGGAGGGAGTACTCTAGCATCTTCAATAGCCAACAGTTCCCTCTTGCAAACTCAAAGAACCCGAAAAACCAATTCATCTAACAAAGAACTAGCTTAGTACATATGCAGAACCTAAAACTAAGCTAACCATAATTCAGCAGATAAGACAGAAATTAAAGGTATAACCAAATTTGCACAACAAAGTTTAAGCATGTTCTTGTGACTAGATCACATCACAAGAAAAATCAGTCCACTAAATCTCACAAAAGCTTGTTGCTCGAACTCCTCAAAAATGCCCCAGGGTGCATGTCGGATCCTCCAAAAATAGTGCAAATTCATATGATCTGACACAGGTACAACTACATTTTAAAGAGTCCTAGCAACATAGCACAGAAGTACAGAATTCAACAACGACAATATTAAGGCATAAGACCTCTTGGAATTTTATATTGGGGTAGACTAGAGCTATAACTTTTCCTAACGTTTCAGCAGAACTCAATAGCTTCAGCTCAAACTCTGTATTCGTGTTTAATATATATAAATAATTAATAGAAAACCCACTAAGCTGCATTTTTTTCACCTTTAATGTATAAAAACTAAACTTCCTTTCATCAATTCAAAAAATAAATAAAAAAATACCACAACCCTTATAATTAAACACCATAACATGCAAATACACAAAGACTATATTATTAGTCCAAAATCAAATAAATTACAAAAAATTTGAACAATTAGAGAAAAAAGAACCTATGTTTGAACTTTGACATGCAAATAAACATGCATAATTATAGACCTCAATGAAAAAACAAAACAAAACAAAACAATTGAATTTATTAGAAAATTATCAAAATAAAATATTAATAAGAAAATTAGACAAGACCTTAGGAATTTATTAGTCATGAATGTACAAATAACATACCTTAATAGAAGAATTGGAGAAATTGATAGGTGAATTTTAATTATTTATTTTTTTTGGTCCATGAATTTTAAGATGATTAAGGAGGAGCTCCAAAAGGAAAGAAAAAAAAATGATACTACTTTCATTTTTTAGGTGTTTCAAAAATCAAAACAGACAAACCTCCTTCTAAATTTAGAAATACTTAATTAAAATTTTAATTTGATGTACATAGATCTTATATCTATCTCAAAGGTAGAAATATTATTTCGATATACGAAGGTTCAAGAAAAAGAGGTACTAATAGGTAAAAAAATAATGGATAGTGATAAAAATACATATAGTAACAGAATATATAGTAACAATAATAAGATAACATGATTGTTGAAATACAAGATACAAATAATATCAACAATTGAAGGACCGAAAACTACATAAGCAATAATGTAACTACTAATGTAGACAATAAACATTTCACAAATTGCTATCAGTTAGGTTCAACATTTATTCTTTTAACATAATTTTGTGGCACTTGATTGTTATTTTTTTATGTTATGTTTATTTTGTTCATGCTCCAAATTCTAAAAATTCTAGGCCTCGTTTGTCCATGAAAATTATAATTTTCTGGAGTTGAAGTTGAAGTTGTGTATGTTTGACCATGAATACAAATTGGAGTTGTTTTTGAAATTTTTGTGAGAGAAGTAAAAGTTTACTTGTTTTCACTTTTTCAAATAAAATTCTAAATTGTATTTGGAATTCCCATGGTGTTGAAGAATCTCACATTGAATTTGGTAAAGGAATATGTAATCTCTTTACATGACAAACTTACGACGTATCACCACAATTTAGTACATATTCTTATAATATTCTGGTGAATGAATTATTTTTAATCCGGTATCTACGTTGAGACTCCAACTAGCCAGATTCGCGTTATATAAGGTCTATTTAAAGGAAATAACTCCCTAACATAATTCTTTATATCCAGAACGCGAATTCGAGACCATTGCAGATGAAGGAACTCTTATTCATCCCTCCACAATACTTGTTATTCAACGAATGAACTTGCCATAAATCTCTAATATTATAAATATCCTTGTGTAACATCTCAAAACCATGTTACACCATACTAGTACTTTACCTTGTATTGATAACAAGACAACAAGTTTGAAGCAACATGGGAAAACATAAGTTCAAATGGGCTATGTAGGATGCATTGATTGATTTAATTTGTGTCTATTCTAAGCAATCCAACCCATAAGTTCATAGGTTACATATTTTTTTGCTTTTTCACTCTTCATCAATAAAAATGGCATATTATTAGCATAAGATTTTGGACCTCTTATTCAGTTGGCACAAGATTCCATCTCTATTTATGGAAAATTTGGACCCACATTAAGGCCCGTTTGATCATGAAAATTATAATTTTTGAAAATTGGAGTTGGATTTGAAGTTGAAGTAGGGGTTGTATTTGACCATGGATATAAATTAAGAGAAAATACATAAAGTACCCCCTGATCTTGTCCGATTTTTTCAAAAAAGACACCTAAACTATACTTTCGACCGATTACCCCACGGAATCTTACTAAAATTGTTGTAAATACACCATTTTGATGAAAATTTCAGCATTGCTCTTTTTTTAAAAAGCGCGCATTTGGCACTTTCTCCTTCTTCTTCCAGTTCACTGGTCTTTCCTTCTTCTCTTTCATTACTTCTTCCATTGTTGTTGATCTTAAATTGAATTATTTGCTAAAGTACGCCTCAATTGTTCTCCCTATTAAATTGAATTCCAAAATAGAAAGATTTCATTCAATTGAGGACTGCGAAGAACAAGTTTTTGGAGATGGAAAGGATGTGATTCCATCGATAACAAATTGGTATATTGATTACTATTTCAATAGTGGAATTGACAACAATTTTTTTGATCCTTTTGCCTACATTAGCATATTTTCCAACAAAAATTTAATTTTTCATATTGGGTTTATCAATGAAAAATACCTTCTCGACGGAAAA
Organism: Capsicum pubescens; assembly: GCA_030864215.1. Lineage (NCBI taxonomy): Eukaryota > Viridiplantae > Streptophyta > Magnoliopsida > Solanales > Solanaceae > Capsicum > Capsicum pubescens. Next base: position 41,729,542 of record CM061546.1, read on the forward strand.
AATGGTGGCTACCATATCATATCTTTTTTACCCTTTTTTAAACTCTTTATCATTCCTCAATTCAAGATGAACATAAGAATAATGTTGCAGACCGTTGGTGGATCTCAAATTGTGGAAAGCTCTCAGGAAAAGCATAAACCTTACAATAGGGATAGACAACACGATCCCAAGCACAATTGTGCACTCCTTCCGATTTCTATGTGTGTAGTGTCGGCATGTGAGTGTGTGTTTTTCACTGAGTTATTGTCTGTGCATGAATGGAGTAGTGTGTGAAGTTGTGAGAGTGTGTGAATGGAGTATTGGAAAGATGAGGAAGACATCAATGGAGAAGAAGGTATTTTTAAATTTTTGGATAAATAATTTATACGTGGCAACGTTTTATTGGCAATTTAAGTCAAATTTTAACCATTCACGCGTCCTGTGTGCGTGTCTACTTGCATAGGCAAAATTTAAGTCAAAATGGTGTATTTACAACGGATTAAGTAAGAATCGTGGGGTAATAGGTTGAAAGTAAAATTTAGGTGTCTTTTTTAAAAAGTCAGACTAGATCAGGGGGTACTTTATATATTTTCTCATACATTAAAGTTGCTTTTGAAATATTGTGAGAGAAGTAAAAGTTACAAATACAATATTTCAGAATTGTATTTAGAATTTTAATGGCCAAACGTATCTTGTTTTCACTTTTTTGACTAAAGTGAAATAATTTTTTGAAAAAATATAAATCATTTTCATAGCCAAACGACTACTAATTGTTGAGATGGCAAAAAGAACTCAACTTCCTTCGTTTTTAAATAAGTGGTTTTTATTTTAGGCATTCGTTAAGAAACTACTCACTTTTAGAAAGTAAAAATTATTTTACTAATTTGTCTTTAATAAATATATTGAAAAGAATATAACTTTTTAGTAGTTTTGGAGTTTTGCAAAAAAAAATAAAAAATTATAGGAAAGGTAAATTGAAAAAACATCATCAATGATTTCTTGATTATCTAAAATATTATTTATTTGAGTATATAATAAAAGAACTAAACAATCAATTATTTAGAAATGGAGGGAGGACATTATATTATTGATACTCAAAGGAGACTTAGAAAATTGCAAGAATATGCTCTGGATTTGAATGAAAAAACAAAAACAAGTTGGTAATAAGTAGGGACAATCCATTATCATACTCCGTCCGTTTCAAACTGAGATGACACATTGATTAAAAAAATAATTAATAATATGGATACTTTATCATAATACTCCTATTAAATGATGTTTACATTTTAATTTGAAAAAAAAGTAATTAATGCAAAGGGTAAGACATGAATAATTTTTTTGTCTCTTCTTGATTAATGAAAAAAGATAAATAAAATAGAAAATCAAATTAGAAAATTTAGAACGGAGGGAGTATATCTTTCCGATTGTATTATATGGCTCCCTATTCAAGATGCTTAACCAATTACACAAAATTGGTATAAACTTAAATTCAAAAATTAATAAGTGAGGTGAAAATTGTTCAAAACTTTAATATGAGCAGGAGACCAACTAGTATTTTATAGTACATAATTAATGCAGAAATCAGACACCTGATAATACAGGCGAAGTCAGGATTTCTGCTGAAGGAGTTCAAAATCTGACAAAAAATCACCGAAGGAGGTTTAACATCTATAATATATACATAAAAATTATTTTAATCATATATTAATAATATATCCTATTACTAGTTTGGCTCCGCCTCTGCCTGATAATTGAATCATGGATAGTATAATATAATGTTTAACATATGAGAAATAAGAATTGAGAGAAGTTAGCTCTAGTATCACGACAAAAAAAAAATGAACCTTGAATCTAATTAATCTTAAAAACTAATAGCGAGATAAGAATTGTCCTACACCATCATATAACGAAACAATGTATATATATGGGATATCTGACATAGCTTTTTTTAAACATTGTTTGTGTAATTTGCCCCATCTTGCGAGAATACACTGGATATATTATTGTTGTATTGCTTATGTAATTTAACATAATTATTATCACAGAATTGTATACCTTAATTTTAAAATAACTAGTTTCACTTAATTATGTGAAGCTCTCTATTAATAATTCTCTTTTAGTTGATTTGATATAGCATAAAAGTTATGTTATTTACGTGATTCTTTTCATGATTTTTTTTTAGAATCATATTTCATTAAATCAAATTAAAGTGAGTTGTTTCCTGAATGAGAGAGAATAAAATTAAAAGGATCCAGTAAGTTATGGAAAATCCAATTATATTTTATGTGAGCTTATAAATTTATAGATAGCGCTTTCTGTTAAATAAGTTCTATATAGCGTGAATCTAAATTCAAGTCCTCGTAGTATGGAAAGCTTAACTTGGAGTGCTTCTCTTTCGATATACAAACAGTTCGTAATGCGTAATCGCGAATTCAAATGAGTCGATCAGTAAAACTAATTGAAAAAAGGCAAAAAAAAAAGTGTGTTATTTTTTTTTATTTTTTGTCAAAAAAGGGCCTAAAATACCCTCCAACTATCTAAAATAGTGCAAAAATGCCCTTCATCTACCTTTTGGGCCTAAAATGCCCTTCAACTATTTTTTGTACTCATCATTGTGCATTCATAATATATCGTGACAAGCCTTGTCTTCCAGTAGGAAAAAAATAGAGTTCTTCTCACTTTCATCATAATATTATTCTTTCCAATAATTCAAAGAGAGGAGATGAGTAGATATCATGAGAGGAGATGGACATAATATGAATTGTCCAATAGAAATGTGTCATGTGATAAATAAAGTGGGACCAAAAGGTTGTTGTTAAATAAAAGGACAAAATTGACTAATAGGTAAACGGGAAGAACATTTTTGGCCCTTTTCCATTTTGTTTTATATAAAAATTGTTCAACATTTGATTTATTAAAAATATTTATTCTGTTCTAGAGTTATCAAGTGGTGGGTCACAAAATTCAACTACTGATTTTCATATTTCAGTATCACCTTTTTTAGAAATTGCCCTTTTATCTATTCCACCGACAAAATTTTATTACATATTCTTTTACCTTAGAAAACTAATCCAAAATTAATGTGGATAATAATGAGGTTAATTATTTTGTTGTTGCTATTCTGTTAATTCTCCATTTCTTTATTTACGTACTTAATTTTGAATATGTATTACTTGAATCGAAGATCAACCTAAAACGTCGTTTCTCACTTTACACATGTAATTAGATTGTAGTTCTGCACGGATGCGTATAGGTAGTGGCGGAGACAACATCTTAATTAAGGGAGTTCAAAATCAAAAAATGTGAACAAAAGAACTAATCGAATGGGGTTCAACGTCTGCTATATATACATTAAAAATAATTTTATGTTTGTATATATAGTATAACTTTTCGTCGAAGGAGGTTCGGATGACCCCCCTCACTATTAGATAGTTTTGTCCCTGCGTATAGCCGTATACATATTCCTTCCTAGATCCTACTAGTAAAATTATATTACGTGTGTTATTGAAATAACGAGTGAGAGAAAACATTATAATTAGATTACTTTTGCAAGTAATTAAGATTAGCCAACATATAATCTCATGTCAATTTATCACTTAATTGGAGTGTACAATTAATATTCTTGTTTAAGTAATTAATTTTGTTATTAGTTTTTAATTTTATTTTTTTATAATAGGGATTAAATATTTGACTAGTAGCATTTTGGTAGTTGGAATTTGACTTTATTTATCCCTTTTTTTTTCTTCTTAAAATGGCAATTTAGGCATACCAAAAATATTACATGTTCAATGAGAATTATTGTCAATTAGATGCCAATAGAGTCATCAAATAGCCTAACTAAAGAAAAATAATAAAGACACAATTAAATATTACTTATATAATATCAATTTTAGCACTTTAATAATTAAATCCAAATTAGTTGAGGATGGTGTTAGGTGACGTCATGAAAATGACCTAACAAAATATTCCATTCCTCCAACCTCAAGACTCTTGTGAAATGAATTTAATATTTCTAATTTTTTTTTATACTATTATTATAGTTTCCCTCATGTACATTTTGCCAATTTATAATAATTCTATCTTGATTTTCATAATTTATTGGTATCATGTTACTTTTCTTATACTTTTCCTTGTCCCGTTCAAAGTCGTCTCGCTTCCTTTCCCTGTCAGATATCCTACCACTATCACGTTCATGAGACTTTAGTCTTCTTTGATCCTTACTCTTGATAAAATTTATTGTCCTTTATCTGTGACATTTATTTTCTTTCATGTCATTGATTTATTTTTTCTATTTATTGAGTTGTATAAGTTCAAGAACTTGTTCTGTTGAATCCTTGAATGTAATTCTACTGGTGAAGAATGTTTGTCATAAGTTTTGAATTGGGTGAGTTCAAGAACTTTTTATGTTGAATCTTTTCGACTGTAATTTTTTTGTATAGTGTAATGTGTGCCTAAGTTTTGAGTTGTGTGAGTTCAAGAACTTGTTCTGTTGAATCCTTGATTGTATGTCTACTGGTGAAGAATGTTTGTCTTAAGTTTTGAGTTGGGTGAGTTCAAGAACTTGTTATGTTGAATCTTTTTTACTGTAATTTTTCTGTATAGTGTAATGTGTGTCTAATTTTTGAGTTGGTTGAGTTCAAGAACTTGTTCTATTGAATCCTGGACTGTAATTCTACTGGTGAAAAATGTTTGTCTTACTGAAAGATTGAATATTTCACTGTAGTTTTACGGTAGGAAGTGTATTGTTTGCCTAAGTTTTGAGTTGGGTGAGTTCAAGAATCAGTTCAATTAACATAAAAAAACTAAATTTTTAACCTAAGTTTCTCGGACTTTTCAAAAATATCATGGGGTGAGTGTTGGATCCTTCAAAAGTAGTGCATTTTTGGAGGATCGGGCATGGGTGCGGCAACATATTTGGAGAGTCCGAGCAACTTAGTTTTTAACTGTAATTTTACTGTGATGTTTAATGTTGTCTAATCCCCGAAGTAGTGGTAAGGTCTGCGGTACACTTTACCCTCCCCATACTTCGCTTGTGGGATTCATTGGGTATGTTACGGTTGTAGTTGTTGTGTAAGGTTGTCCAAATTTTGAGTTGGGTGGGTTCAAGAACTTGTTTGTTCAATTGATAGAAAGATTGAATCTTTAGCTGTAATTTTATTGTAAAGTGTAATGTGTGCCTAAAATTTGAGTTGGAAGAGTTCAAGAATCAGTTCAATTAACAAAAATATTGAATCTTTAACTTTAAAGAATAATGTTTGTAGTTTTAGAGGTAGAATGGACACTCAATAAGTAGTTACAACTTAGCTTTCCTTTGTCCCAAATCATTTCAAGATACCAACTCTCAAAATCTTTTTTTTTCTTGCTGGAATGAAGTAAAGGCTTGTTTTTGTAGTTGTTGCAGGGATTTCACTGTTGACCCTGACAAAAAGTTTGAATCTTTTAGTTTTATTGTAGAGTGTAGTGTTTGCATATGTTTTGAGTTGGGCGAGTTCAAGAATTTGTTCTGTTGAATCTTTAACTGTAATTTTACTGCAAAGTTGTAATGTGTGCCTAAGTTTTGAGTTTGGTGAGTTCAAGAATTTGTTTTGTTGAATCTTTTTGACGGTAATTTTACTATATAGTGTAATGTGTTCCTAAATTTTGAGTTGGCTGAGTTCAAGAACTTGTTCAATTTATACAAAGATGGAATCTTTAGCTGTAACGTTATTGTAAAAGTGTAATATGTGCCTAAGTTTTGAGTTGGGTGAGTTCAAGAAACAGTTTGATTAACAGAAGGATAGAATCTTTAACTTAAGTTTTATTGTAGTGTAATGTTTGTTTATGTTTTGAGTTGGTGAGTTTTAGAACTTGTTCTGTTGAATCTTTGACTGTTGCTTTACTGTAAAGTTGTAATGTTTGCCGAAGTTTTGAGTTGGGTGAGTTCAAGAGCTTGTTTGTTCAATTGATAGAAATATCGAATCTTTAGCTGTAATATTATTGTAAAGTGTAATGTGTGCCTAAGTTGATCTGCGGGTGCATTGAGCATCCTATGAATTCTATCGATGGAAACCTTTATACATCTTCATTCTTATCTGCATGAATGCTGGTTTACATCTGATGAGCTTAGATTTTGGAGAAGATTGTTTCAACAGAATAATATATATGCCCCAAGTGTCTTAACTCAAGGTTTGAGTTCGAAGGACCAGGCATCCGCAAGACGAGCTTCCAAAAAAAAATGACATGAGCTGACAAATAGGATTGAACTGAAGTAGAAATTTAGAACTTTCTCGTTGGAGTCACACGTGAAGTAGTTTTCTTTCCTCTAAACAATAGAAAAGAAGAACCAGTAAGTACTTCGCACCTATGATTTTCCCTGTATCAATAACTCTACTTTCTCGAAGTGGATAATCTGGACGCGAAGAGGTATACATCTCTCTACCAACTATTCATTTTGATGAATAGGCAGTATGGAATATGGACACGCTTAAATGTCGAGTGAAAGAAGTTATGTCATCAAATAGTTGCTCCAATCTTTCCTTTCGAACCAAGCACATTTAGATACAAAATCTTCGACTCATCTTATAATTTATTAGATGAAAAGTTCTACTTGATGGTAAGATATGCTTAGGGAATATTCTTCTAATGTGATTATAGATTGTTATTTTTCCATTGCATATGAATTTGATAGCTAAACTAAGCCATCCATATCTTTTGGAGTACAAAGATGCTAGGGTGGACAAGGTATCCTATCATCCAGTTTTGTGGTTGCTTGGATCAGAAAGTGAAAAACGTAGCCTTTAGTAGTTGCGATTATTGCTGCATAAGCTGCACCAGAGAAAGAGATTGACTTTCTTTTTCTTTGAGGGGAGTTGTATATGCATCGTTGCTGATTATAGCGAAGATGAAAATATGTGAGTGATTATCCCTGATTTTGCTAACATTTTAAATGTGTACCTATAAGGAAAGATAAGAATAAAGAACAAAAGGAGCCACTAAACGAGGGAAGGGAAAACAATAGTTTAAGTAAAATTCTTCACCATTGTCACCGGCTATATTTTATCATAAAATATGGCTAACCTGTGTTTGTAGAGCACAACCTTTTGCCAAGATCGTGGCTGTTTACAGCCTGTGTTGTAAGCACGTCCAGGTATCTGGAGAATGAAAGACCTCAGATTTCATAAATACTCCCTCGTACCAAGAACGATAGAAGGGGTAATTAGGTTGAAAATAAATAAATGTATAGGATGATTATAGAACATCTTTTGTGGTGTAATCTGAGGACGGTGACAATTTTTTTCCCCATGTTTAGGGCGGAGATCATGAGGAAGTCTAGAGGAGAACTTTTCCCGGAAGTGGTAGTTAAATGCGATTTCATTACTTATGAAGCTTCTGTGTGCCTTCCCGGTAGCTTAAAAAATTGCGTGTTTTTATATTGTTTTTTTCCTGCTATTATAGAAAATCTGCAAATGGCTGACTCATCTATTGTTAGCTTTGGAGTATCTGCATTCCAACCACGTTCATCATAGAGACATCAAGGTAAAAACTTGCTGTAATAGGCGAAATAGAAAAGCCTTCTTAGCATGAAACATTTTTAACGTGAACTATTTTGAATTCAGTTATGTAACATATTCATCACAAAGGACAACGGCATCAGGTTAGGAAAGAATGCCCGAACAATTGCTTGATTGGGTCGTCTTTGCTTCTTTACTATCCTTTAAATTCACTTGATTGTCACAGGTGATTTTGGATTAGGAAAATTGCTAGATGCAGAAGGCCTTGCTTCCTCGGTATGAATTTCTATTGCGGAAAAATGAACCTCTTACTTACATGCAAGTTTTGACCATCTATTGTCACCTAACAATCGATTCAGCATATCTATTTAGCAAGAGAGAAATCCCTTCCCCCTCCAAGACCGAGAAAACCTAAAAGTTGCTTTTATTTTTTGTCATAGGTACTAAAATGTTGTGGTGCTCATCTTCCTTTTTATCAAAAAAAATATTATGGTATTCATCATATTACAAAGCTCCTGTCGCCACAACACCTAGCTTAATGCATTTGAAAAAAGACGTCAAGTTGTACAGCTAATCCTTAATTTTGGAACAAATTTCATGTAATAGGTATCTGTCACACCAAACGACATGTTCCCTGAGCTCCTTGCCGGCATACCCTATGGCTATAAATTTGATATATGGTCGCTTGGTAAGAAATAAGAATGTTGATGAAGCAATGTATTTCAGTTCTTTACATCATGTCCCTAATACTAACACTTTAATGTGATTTTAGGATACTGTATGTTTGACATTGCTGCACATCAACCCCCGTTTAAAGCTTCTGTAAGTTGATTTTTCAGCTATCTGAACTTCGTAAACAATACCTCGAAAAGTTATACTTGTTACGCAAAAAAAAAAGAGAAGTTCTTTATCCTGATATCTTCTATATGATATACTGACAATGTATATCTAACAGGACAAAACTGGACTTATCAACAAAATAAACCGGGGTTTGTTCTCACCACTTCCGATTATATACTCCTCCACCTTGTAAGTATCTACCTTCTCAGCACTCCACAAGTATAACAAATAAGTCAGTTGACAAAGCATATTTAATTCTTGTAGGAAACAGATAATAAAAAGCATTCTAAGGAAAACTCCAGAACACCGACATACAGTGAGTAGAAGCAACATATGTTCAAATGTTATTCTTTCCATTTGAATCTGTTAAGTCTTATTTTCCTTTTTAGTTCGTTTAAATGCGAAAGTTTCTTTCCTTTTACAACAACTCCTTAATTCTAACTTTCTACGTGGCATGTTTAAAGATCACAAACTTAAATTACATTTTGATACATTCTGCATACCTTTATTTTAAGACCACAAGATTCAAAAGTCTTTTTTTTTTCTTAAACTTCGTGCCAAATCAAAACCAGAAAAACAAAATGAAATGGAGGGAGTATTAAATTGAGATTCATCTTGATATATTTTTTTACCTCTACTTATAGGCTGCCGAGCTATTGAGACATCAACATTTGCAACCATACCTCCTCTTGTGTCACAACCCTTCATCTGCGTTTCTTCCTGTGAAGTCCCCGAGCAGAGCGAAAGAGAAAACACGACCATCACCTGGAAAATCTATCAGTCTGAGAGGTAGCAGAGACAGACAGTTGAAGCTAAAAGAGAAGAGAATTGTCCTTTACTTTGAAGAAAGTGACAACATTCAGCAAAGAAACTTATCTAACAATTATAACACGTTTCGAGCCAAACTTGACACTAAGAGAGTCTATCAGCAAGCTACTCGGTTAGGATCTCTCAAGATAGTGAGGATTCTAAAAGTGGGGAGATGAGTAACGCAACTGTTTACAATGGATATGATCAATAGGCGACTATCTCACTAACAGAAACTACTATCACTCAAAGCTCGTCAAGTTCAAGGGAAAAAACATGGTCCGAGGAACAAGAGCATGTTTCTCCGGAGCATGTCAGTCGATTTGACGAGGATGATATGTACAATAACAAGAAAAAAGAGCTTGAGGTGTTGAGCAGTCCACTGGACCATGAGGAAGAAGATATAGTGGAATGTATCTCCACAAAATCTAGCAGAATGACATTGTTTGATGGAAGATTCAACGATAAAACACGATCCTTCGATAAAGAAAGCACTTCATCTAATTCACAGTCGGCAAAACCAGATCCAGAGGCAGCACCAAGATGCTGTGTTGTTGAAATTAAAAATGGTAGTGAGTGTAGAGAAGTTGCTATTGACTTCTTTTCAACTGAAAGCGATGGTTCACTTCTACACAAAGACGATCTAGAAAAGAAAGCAACTGTGGTTTATGACATCTAACAGGCTAAGAAAGACGCCCTTCGAGCACTGGATGATAAGGTTTCACAGCTCAAGTCACTAGGCGCATTAGCTAGTAAGGAGGACAAAGACGAATGGGGTAATCCCACTGAACAAAGAGGTGAAGCTTTAGAGTCTCTTTTGGAGGTTTGTGCGCGACAACTTAAGCAGGAAAAAATCGATGAGCTTGCTGGTGTGCTGAAACCATTCAGGGATGATGGAATGTCGTCTAGAGAAACAACAATCAGGTTGACAAAAAGTCTTATGACTCTACAAAAGTTGTCCAAGGGGTCGTGATGTTGCACAAAACCTTTCTTTTGACCTATAGAATGAGCCTCTGTCTTACGTATATCATCAAGTATTGTTGGAATAAACTATTCCTCGAGGCTTAACGTGGTTGAGCATCCCTTAGTTTTGATTCTATTGTTGTAGGACAGTTGATGGAGCTATGAAGATTATATATAATGTACTTTTAAAGTTGATTTCTACTCTATGATGATACTTACAACATTTTCTACTGTTAGTTTTTTCTCCAAAACTACCTGCAGAAAAAGATTATACATTTCTTCAGCTTCTTAGATATGATTGTGTTATTATCGGAGTCGATTTCTAATATAGTCATTCAACTAATAGTATTATCTCAGAAAGTCACGTTCTGAGAATCAAGAAGAAAAGTGATTTTCTGAGATAATAACTATTAGCTGAGTGACTATCTAAGAGGCCAGCGCGATATTATAGTTGTCTTATAGAAAAAAGGATCAACAATCAAATTGTTCCTTTTAATATTCCATTGATCCAACCTCACGCCTCTTGTGAAATGAATTTAATATTTTGAAAAAAGTTTTTTTTTTTTATACTATTATTATAGTTTCCCTCATGCACATTTTGCCAATTTATAATAATTCTATCTTGATTGTCATAATTTATTGGTATGATGCTACTTTTCTTATACTTTTACTTGTCCCATTCAAAGTCATCTCGCTCCTTTTACCTGTCAGATATCCTACCACTATCACATTCATGAGACTTTAGTCTTCCTTGATCCTTACTCTTGATAAAATTTATTGTCTTTTATCTGTGACATTTATTTTTCTTTCATGTCATTGATTTGTGTTTTCTATTTATACTTTAATGTTTATGGCCGTTGAATGGTGTACACTATATTTGAAAGTTTGCATCTGAAGTTTTCTTGGTATTGATATCCACACTTTAGGATGTTATTCATTGAGACAATGGTAACTTCCGTGTTATGTTTGTTAAATTTGGTGTTTTGTAACTCACTCTCACTGTTGTCGAGTGACTGAACATTTAATCATAAGCTGACAGTCTGATGATCTATGTTTATGTTAAAATATCGCAGAACATGGGCTAGCCATTAAAGATGTACTTTTGGTGAAGAGAGAGTTGAGAAAGGAGAAACGTAAGGTTGTGAATGGTGGGAAAGAAAATAGGAGTGTGTCACCTGTGTTGACCTACTTAAAAAAATGAAAAGGTCAGGCTGTTAACTTTACTGTTTTTTGGTGGTTGTTGAAGACTAGCTTCTTGAAGAGCTCTACGAGAGGTGCATTGCATCAGCTTGATATTTGCAGGAAACTAAATATTTGGTGCGGGAGTAAATAAGTGCAGAAACTAAAAACAAAAATGTAGCAAATTGTTTTGTTGTGTATTTTCATTTTTGTGGTAATATATATTAAGTGGAAGTACGTTGAAGCTTAGGTCGACAATATTCAATACTCGAAAGATTAATAGAAAATAGTTTGCTGTGGAGTGAACTTCATATCACGGTTCTTCTAAAAGGATCAAACATTCATCAAGACAAAGTTAAATGGACATTTTCTACTCATGTTTAGAGTTTGTAAACAATATGCTTGTTATACTGCGTATTCAGACATTCAAATTTGGAAAGCAAATTACACGACTGACTTATTAATGTAGGATATCATATCATGTGCTATGTCGGAAATGCACTCCTATCAATGTACTGCGAGTTTGAAGTATTGACGAGGCATATGATGCGTTAGAGGAAATAGCGGAGAAGGATGTTGTCTCTTGGGTAGCTCACTGTCTGAATCAATTTTCAGTTCTAAACAAAAGAAGTTTGATCTTTGTAGTTGTGTTTGTTACGTTTTTCAATTGTAAGATGATATATGTGGAAAATGTGGTTCCTCTAAATTCTTGTTTTCTTTAACTTTAGCTTTAAAGATCCAATTTTTACTCGAGAAATCAAAGTAATATGAACAATAAGTTGTCGAAGAAAACTGGTTTACTTATGTAGAACCATCCAAAAAGAATAAATTGCTCTCTGTCGTTTAAAATAATTTTGATACTGTAAAAATAAAAGGCTGAAAGTTTAAATTTTGATTGAAGTGATAAGACTTTTACTTTAAAAAAACAAATACTAAAAAAAGAAGTATTAATATATTTAAAGGTAATTGTGCCTTTAAAAAATTTCCAAATAAGGAAAGACGACATTTATTTTAGGACGGACAAAAAAGGAAATGGCCACACATAATTTGGGTCGGAGGTAGTAATAGATTTTTGCATATGCATCCATTTAGGCTTATTGGGTTTCCTTTCAAATTGTTCTTACATTTAAACCATTTTTTATTTTGTGCTTGTAAAGTTCTACTTCAAACAGATGTTCACGAAGGGATTGTTCTTAATATTCATAAATGCAAAAGCGCAAGTACAATAAGTCGAATTAGATCCAGAATCAATGATTTGTACAAAATACTTTGCTTGACATTATTGAGTCTAAGAGTTATCACATGAGAACAACACTGATAGGCTTGCAACAAAGTCTCAAAAAGAGGAGCTACTTACAGTTCCATCCAAATTTAGCTAGAACTGTAGAGGTCTAAAACAACTTCATCTACTAATTCCTGGAGAATATGCCTACCAACTTCAGTGCCACATTCATATTCTTCAATCTCGAAGTCTGTACAATTGCCCAAAGAATGGCTCATATCCCATTCTATTAGCTCGTCTGGGATCATACCAACAAATTTTGTTCACTCTTCGACCTCATCAATAATATCAGCAATTAGAATCTCTTTGGTCATACTTGATGGTAGTTTGGTACAGGTTCTGAAATCAGAATCAGAGATTGGAGAAAATTTTAAGTCTAGGTACTCTCATAGACAATCAAAGGTGATTCCTTTAAGCTGATTCATCTGTTTTGGGTCATTACAGCCAAGCAACTCACCGAAAGCCATCCAAAGAAAACTCGAAAACATTTCATGTTCATTGAGGAGAAAATGGCTCACAGAGAACCCATCCTCTACAGGTAGAGCCTGTTGTTGAGGTGTAGTTCCAAATATAAGTTCAGTATTCAAAATGACCTGTTTTGCGTAGCTGAGTTCGCTTCCTTTTAACTGATCAATCTTGCTAAGCACTCCAGAAACGTTATAAATTAGTTCTCTGCAACTCCTCCTGGTGGATAATAAGGTCTGACAATCCGAAAGATCACTATCAGGTTCTGGAAAGAGTGGTTCATCATCAATAGAGTCAACTGATTCAGCAAGCCCTTTGTCCTCTGGAAGAAAACAAGCATCATATTTATTAGAAGCATGGATGCATGAAATCCAAGTTCAGAGTTGTCTTATTTTTTAATTTATGTATTTGAGGAAAAGAAAGGAAGTATGCAAATAGTAAAATGTCGAATCGGGGACCATACTTTTGCTACTATTGGGACTGCTGGAGAGGTAGTTGTCAGTTTAAAAGGAAGCTTCAAGAACACATCCTGAACTATGGTGATCAACTGAATTCCCAACTAAATCTGCTTCATCTTCCAAAGGAGAAAAATATCTAGTAGGATAAATGAGAACACATTTAGCTATAAACCTTCGCAAACCCGGTTCTAAACTCTTCATTTCGGCCATCTCAAAATACATGTCTTCTTTATCAGATCCGCCAGGTCGAACACCAAGTTTGTCTGCCACATTGCTCCAAGTTTCAGAAGTTGAAGCCTTTTGGGGCTTACTGCCTGATCCTGCTGGCATCGATTCCAAACCCATAAGCCTAGCAACCAAACTTGGAGCTTTCATTTCGCGCTTTCTTTCACAATGTGTATTGGTCATTCCATTATTATTTGCATTTGGAAAACCCCCACTGTTCTCATCAGCAATCTACATTGTTCATACAAGAACCAAAAATAATAAAAACAAAAACTTTCCTGTCAGGCTAACATCTGAGACAATAGAAGAAAAAGAAAACTAAATGTGGGAGTATAGTTCAAGAAATGAGTACCAAACGAAGCTTTGGCTGCTTCTCATCCCCTCCAAACTTTTTTGAAGCTTGTTTCAAGCAAGCTATAAGAATACAGCACCAAAAAGAAATAATTTAGCCCTCTAGCTAAAATCAGCTTCAAGACATTAACCATTCTGCTTTAAAAATGAGTGGTATGTGGTAGTAGCTAACCTGGTGAAAGCAGTTTCTTTGCAAACATCTTCTTGACAAATCTACGGTTCCGATCAAAGAGCTGAAAGAAAATTCCCACACAACCACACGACCTTTGAGGTTGTCTCTCAGTAATAGCGGCTAAACTATCATTCATTTCACTACCTGAACTATCATTCATACTTCAAAATCCTCTCTTAAATTTCTTCACCTTTTCTCCCACTCTGCTGAATGTGATTCATACACTTTGTCTTCCCAATAAGATTCTATCAAACATTATCTTCACATTAATTTGGAAAGAATTAAACAAAAGACCCCCACTGGCCCCTCTGTCCACCACATCACTCACCCTCCTTGGCCCAAAAAAAGAAAATGGGGAAAAAGAACTTACATTTTCATGCAAGAAACAAAGCAAACACCCAACAAAATATCAGAAAGAAAGTAGAAAATATCTATGAAAAGTAAAACCCTGAGCTGTGTTCAATTATTACAATACTTTCACAAGAAACCACAGTCAAACAAAGTAAACCCAGAACAAGAAAATACAAACAGCAATACCCAGAATGTCTTCAACTTACACCAAATGTGCTACTGTTCAAGAAAACAACTAGAACTTTTTATAGTACACACTAGTAAGCTATTCTTTTCTTTTTTTAATCTTCTTTATGACAGTGAAAAAAGCAAAATCATAATTATTTTAAATTAGTTCCTATAGACATGCTTTCTATGCTTTGCTATCACAAATGCTACAGAATAAGAAAAGAATGTGTCAATAGAGATTAACCGATTAGGCACCAAACAATAATAATAGAACCCAATGCAATTGCATCAAGGAGAAGACCAAATGTTTTTCGAAATCCAAAGTGCCAAAGAACTTCAAAGTACTTTTAAGAGAAAATAGAGGGAGTAATAGCAGAGGAGAAGTTTGTCCTCTTAGAGAAAGAAAATGGTGAGTTTATATAGTGAGGAGGGCGGTCCACAATCCCAAATAATGAAGGAAGAATAATATTTAATGGAGGAAGAATAACATATAATGAATCAATTAAGGGGATTGTTCCCTTAAATGGATGGGGGTAAATAAATCCGTTCCACCAATTATACTATAGTTGCCAGATGAGGGGATGTCTGTCAACCAAGTAAGGCAAGAAAAATAAAAAATCAATTACTAAGATGCTTTTCTCAAATAAAATTGGTACAGGATCATACCCAAACACTCAAAACGTGCACATATTAGCCTTATTAAAGATTTGTGCAAAAATGCTCGAATCGTCACATTCATGCTTTTCCCATACAAAATTAAATTAAGCAGAAACTAACCAGACTGATATTACTGAGGCTCTTCCCATTAATTCTTGTGGGAAATCAATTAAAGTGAAAGAATATATCAATCATACACAAATTTCCTTTTCAAATTATATGCTAATTAAGGGAAATATAAAATAACACAAAATTCAGTCAAATCCAATAAAGGAAAGATCGGTTAAGAAAATAAGTCATACAAATTATTTATTTACCATAGAAAAGAAGAACTACCATATAGTGATCACATAATCAAGGCAAACGATAATTAATAGTACTTAATTTTTTAGAAAAAAGTTGACACAAGACTCAATCAAACGTAATTACTTACCATAAACCATTGTTAAAGTAATCAACCACAACTCTCAATTAAAGATAGTATATAAATCAATCAACTACAAATTCTCAATTAGGCATAGTCAATAACACAATAGTAGTAACACAACTACAATAAGGCAATTATAAAATCATAAAACATGACAAAAAAATAGTCAATATTAGCAAGCAACAATCTACAGTGATTAGTAATGAGCATCTTGTCAGAAAGTTAAAACTAAGTCACAAAAGAAGTTGGGATTTTCTTACCCATATTGACTAAGAGGCATAAAAAATGTGAAGCTGCACGAAGTTAGGCGTGTTTGCACATACCAGAGAGAGACGAACAAATTGACTCACCATTCAAGTTAAGCGTCACGAAATTTCAATCAAGCAGGACATACAAATAGGGTCGAATAAAAATCACAGACTTAAAATCAACACATATATTCAGCAAAAATCAAACGTGGCCACACTCGATTCGAAGAATATTTCTATGAGAGACACATATGAAGAAATATTACTAAAGTTCACACATATTTTGAACACGGGATCAAACCTGGAGACGGATTCTCTCAGAATCCATTATTTTCGATGAGGAAGGGTTGCACGATGAGGAAGGGTTGCATGTTGGAACGCCGAAGGGGTTTTTCGGAGGTATTGTTGTGGGGGAGGAGTCGAGGCTATGTCGCAGCTGTTAGACATTCACCGGAGGGGAGAAAGAAAGAGACTTGAGGACGGAGGATAGAGCGGCGGCGTGGAGGATTAGCTAGCCGTCTCCGTCGATGGCGGCGCCATCGGTGGCGCTGTTCGCTGGTGGAGGACGAGAAGGGAGGGGGCTGGCCATCAGAGCATCGGCTGGACTCGCCTGGGGTAGGAGCTGGCGGTGCGTATGAAAAAGAAGGAAGAGGAGACGGCGAAGGTTGTTCGCCGGAGATGGCGGCCTGGTGACGAGGACTCAGAGCGAAGGGGGTGGTTTTGGTGGTCGATTGGCGATAGAGACATCGGAGGAGAGGGGGGAGATAGAGATTTGGAGGTGTTTATAGAGAGAGAAGAGAGAGGTGGAGAGATAGAGGTAGAAGTTGGGGAAAAAAATTAGAGTTAGGGTTTGTAGGTTTGAAATAGGGAAATAGAGATCTTTTGATCTCAACCTTTGGATTGGTTTTTGATCGACGACTGAGATTTAATGTCATGGGGAAATTAAAATATGGCTAGGATGAAAAATAATGGCTTAAATTGTAAGAAATTGGGTTAAGATTGTAATGGATTGGGTAAAAATAGGCTATAATTGTAGGAAATTAAATAAAATTGGATTAAAAGGTAAATAAAATCATGCATGGTAATTTTGATTAGGCTGTTATTTAAATTAAAGTAGGAATAATAATAATTTATGATAATAGTAATTAAATAATAAATAACAATATTAAATAATAAAAAAAATAATAAAAGATAAATAATACTTTCTTATCACATAATAGAGGGCTGCGTAAATGGAAGAAAGGAGAAAAGGGAAGAGGGAGTCATACCGTCACATTTGTATGAATTTTTATTTTTAAATGAGGAAGTCTATTTCGAGAACAATTAATTGAATGTTAAAGAGTTTGTGCAGACCGAATATATTTGGACAGCATGGGGATGTCAATTGTTCAGGGGAACTAAATGAAAATAGTTGAAATCAAAGTCGCGATTACGAGAGACCTTGGTTTATGCAAAAGGGTGTGGTACAGTTTCACTAATAAAGGCGGCACCCTCAGCTATTATGCAAAGAGCAGTAGCTACGCTCCATAAAGACAACATATTGGGCATGGTAACATTTTGTCAGGCTGCTCTAAGCTAATGGTGTCTATTATAATTCTTCTTTTGTGATGAATAAGATTGGTAATCACCATCCCGAGAAGAGTCATGTTTTGGTTTCTCCGAGGGACCTTTGTCTATTGAACGATGACTCCTTTCCTTATACTTTTTCTTGTCCCGTTCAAAGTTGTCTCGCTCCCTTTCGCTGTCAGATATCCTACCACTATCACGTTCATGAGACTTTAGTCTTCCTTGATCCTTACTCTTGATAAAATTTATTATCTTTTATCAGTGACATTTATTTTTCTTTCATGTCATTCATTTGTTTTTTCTATTTATACTTTACTGTTTATGGCCGTTGACTGGTGTACAATGTATTTGAAAGTTTGCATCTGAAGTTTTCTTGGTATTTATATCCTCACTTTAGGATGTTATTCATTGAGACAATGGTAACTTCCGTGTTATGTTTGTTAAATTTGGTGTTCTGTGACTCACTCTCACTGTTGTCTAGTGACTGAACATTTAATCATAAGCTGACAGTATGATGATCTGTGTTTATGTTGAAATATCACAGAACATGGGCTAGCCATTAAAGATGTATTTCTGGTGAAGAGAGAGTTTAGAAAGAAGAAACATAAGGTTATGAATGGTGGGAAAGCAAATATGAGTGTGCCACCTGTGTTGACCTACTTAAAAAAATGAAAAGGTCGGGCTGTTAACTTTACTGTTTTGTTGTGGTTGTTGAAGACTAGCTTCTTGAAGAGCTCTACGAGAGGTGCATTGCATCATCTTGATATTTGCTGGAAACTAAGTATTCGGTGCGGGAGTAAATAAGTGCAAAAACTAAAAACAAAATAGTAGGAAGTTGTTTTGTTATGTATTTTCATTTTTGTGGTAATACATGTGAAGTGGAAGTACGTTGAAGCTGAGGTCGACAATATTCAATACTCGAAAGATTAACATAAAACAGTTTGCTGTGGAGTGAACTTTAGATCACGGTGCTTCTAAAAGGATCAAACATTCGTCAAGACAAAGTGAAATTGACATTTTCTACTCATGTTTAGAGTTTGTAAAAAATATGTTTGTTATACTGCTTGTTTAGACATACAATATTTTCTTACTTGATGTTGTTGCATTCGAATTTGGAAAGAAAATTACACGGCTGACTTGTTAATGTAGGATATCATATCATGTGTTATGTCGGAAATGCACTCCTATCAATGTACTGTGAGTGGGAAGTATTGACGAGGCATATGACGCGTTAGAGGAAATAGCGGAGAAGGATGTTGTCTCTTGGGTAGCTCACTGTCTCAATCAATTTTCAGTTCTAAACAAAAGAAGTTTGATCTTTGTAGTTGTGTTTGTTACTTTTTCCAATTGTAAGATGATATATGTGGAAAATGGGGTCCCTCTAAATTCTTGTTTTCTTTAACTATAGCTTTAAAGATCCAATTTTTACTCGAGAAATCACAGTAATATGAACAATGAGTTGTCGAAGAAAACTGGTTTACTTATGTAGAACCAACCAAAAAGAATAAATTGCTCTCAGTGGTTTAAAATAATTTTGATACTGTAAAAATAAAAGGCTGAAAGTTTAAATTTTGATTGAAGTGATAAGACTTTTACTTAAAAAAACAAATACCAAAAAAGAAGTATTAATATATTTAAAATAACGTGGGTCCAATAAGGGTAAAAAGGTAATTGTGCCTTTAAAAAATTTCCAACTATGGAAAGACGACATTTATTTTGGGACGGACAAAAAAGGAAATGGCAACACATAATTTGGGACGGAGGGAGTAGTATTTTTATTTGGTTCGAAGGATATCATATGACTCAGCAGAGAAATAAAGTTCTGCTCTCCTCTCTTTCTCTTACATATCTAGTTCTATAGATTAACCCTTACTTTTATGATGTAAGGGCAGAACGCTTGTCAAAAGTTATTTAATTTCGCTATCATGAGTATTTTTGGGGGTGTTGGAGACTTAATTAAAAAAGTATTAATACTATGTAATATTTATGTCTATTAACATTCTAAAATTGAATTATAAAATATTATTTTTTTAAAGTGGGCTGGCCCGTGAGGCCCGCAACCCACAGAGTAATAGTGTGGGCTTGATATTTTTTGGCTCATCATTTTGATAGGCTAACCCAACCTGACCCGTCAAACTCAAAGCTCGTGTGGGCTAGCTTGGATGGGCTGAGCCAACCCGTATTGATATCTCTACAAAAAAAAAACTCTACATTATTGATACTCAAAGGAGACTTTGGAATCTTGAAGAATGCACGGGGGCGAATTCAGGATTTCAAAATGCAGATGTATGAATGTGAAATTCATCAAGATGACCTACCTTATGCATATTATACTAGACAAGGAGCCCAGAAATGGGGACAAAACAAGAACAAATTCCATGAAAATGTGCACCAAGATCATAAATAACTTACACACCAGGATTATCTAGGCTCTAGGGTACCCTCCACCCCCACCCCCATGCGAAACTTTCATCGTCACCCTGTAAGATGAGGCCAACTTATCGAAAGATGGATATTGCTTCAGTTTATACAACCTTTCGATAGGTGCTTGTTAGATCTTATTAAGCTTTTCTGCTACGATGATAGGATTTGCTTTTGCTATTACATTCTAACCAGCATTCCTATAATCAAACGGGCAGTTGTGTTTGTCTGAATAACGATGAACTGCGTAGAAAAGATCACCACATTTGCAACTGAACCCCGTTAAGCCCACACGCTTACGACAAGCTGTGCACTTTTCCATACCCTCTTTTGACTTCACTTGTGAAATCTGAGAGGCTAAATCTGTAGATGCAACCGCGGCAACTGCAAGAGCAAGTTCTGATTCTTCGGTACTTGAGCTTCTGCGTACGACGTCTTGGCTGGATGCAGCTGCAAGCTTTGCATGTTCCTGCTTCAGTAGTATCATGTCCTTTTGACACTTGGAACACATATTCATCGTAGCTGCACTGCCGAAAAAAGCACAGTCATTGATGCAGAGGACAGGGTCTTCTGGAGCTCAGCAACCTGTCTCTTTAGATGACTCCATTTTTGCATTTAACAAGTCAAGTTCAACACCACAAGTTCATTAAGTACATCATAAAACAACAATGGGACAAACAAAAACTTCAACCAAGAAACCTCACGATTATGAAATATAAAGCAATTCAGAATAATACATACATTCAATATCTCGTACTTGCTAGATTTTTGTTACTGGAACCATTTGACATGCTTAACAGTCTAAACAATTAGCCACAACTAGTGTAGAATTGTCAAAATGAGAGCCTTTCACTGTTAACATGCTAAGGAAGCTTTAATTCGATCACTAAAATGACAAATTAAAATACAACATGGAGGCTACTAGTAGAAAAAACTGCAGCTCTTTCCTATACCTCACAAGAAGATTTTTAGAAAAACAAGCTTAGAAGACAAAACTGATGTTGCTAAACTTGATAAGATCGCACCACTTACCAGAAATCTTGATCGAATAATTGAAACATGGGAGGCCTGTTAGCTGAGAAACTTCCAATTAGTCTTTAACCGGTCATGTTACCTAGACACATTTGCAGTTACTTGGACTCAACACTATTATCACTTTTCAGCATATACCAATATTCGAGTACATCCGGCATGTGAGCTGCGAGATTCAACAACCGAAGTTCAAATAAGGTACTGCCTATCTCAATTTATGCTAGAGGCATGCTAAAATGAGACCCTCTCGGCTCAACTCTAGTTTCCTCAGCACATTACCCCTTTATAAGAGACCAAAGCATAGTATTTACTCTAATAGACTTGCGAAGGTGACCCTCTCGGCTCAACTGCTGATTATCAAGATTCAAGCGATAACATTGCTTTTTTGGCTTGATGAATTCTCTTGATAACCAGTTACGATCACATATTCTAGACAGGCATGACGAAACCAGTTCAACTATCATGCACAGTTACCAAAAACCAAGCAGATTGTAAAAGACCGAAGAAATGGATTATCTCTTGAGATAGATCAGAGCTATCTGATCACTTTCTAGCTATTGTTATCTACTCTTGTTAGCATGTATTCTAATAATCGTTTCCATGTAAGCGGCAAACACAAAAATGTCTCAACTATTGCTTACTACTACTCAGTCTGGTGAACTATTCATTTTCTTGAATCAGTAAGTGGTGTTATCCATAAGATAAAAATAACCAATAACCATCTTTTGGCTAACCTAGCCTCCTCCGTCACTTGGACCTACAAGGGGCCATTGAGTGTCATATACACCCTCATGTCCGGACCGGTATGTGGGGGGAGTAATCTAGCATCTTCACTAGCCAACAGTTCCCTCTTGCAAACTCAAAGAACCCGAAAAACCAATTCATCTAACAAAGAACTAGCTTAGTACTTATGCAGAACCTAAAACTTAGCTAACCATAATTCAGCAGATAAGAAAGAAATTAAAGGTATAACCAAATTTGCACAACAAAGTTTAAAGATGTTCTTGTGACTAGATCACATCACAAGCAAAATCAGTCCACTAAATCTAATAAAATCTTGTAGCTCGGACTCCTCAAAAATGCCCCAGGGTGCATGTCGGATCCTCCAAAATAGTGCAAATTCATATGATCTGACACAGGTACAACAACGTTTTAAAGAGTCCTAGAAGCATAGCACAGAAGTACAAAATTCAACAACGACAATATTAAAGCATAAGAGCTCTTGGCATTTTATATTGGGGTAGACTAGATCTATAGATTTTCCTAACGTTTCAGCAGAACTCAATAGCTTCAGCTTAAACTCTGTATTTGTGTTTAATATATATAAATAATTAATAGAAACCCCACTAAGCTGCATTTTTTTCACCTTTAATGTATAAAAACTAAACTTCCTTTCATCAATTCAAAAAATAAAATAAAAAATACCACAACCCTTATAATTAAACACCATAACATGCAAATACACAAAGACTATATTATTAGTCCAAAATCAAATAAATTAAAAAAAAATTGAACAATTAGAAAAAAATGAATCTATGTTTGAACTTTGACATGCAAATAAACATGCATAATTATAGACCTCAATGAAAAAAGAAAAGAA
Source organism: Capsicum pubescens (assembly GCA_030864215.1). Lineage (NCBI taxonomy): Eukaryota > Viridiplantae > Streptophyta > Magnoliopsida > Solanales > Solanaceae > Capsicum > Capsicum pubescens. The sequence goes on from CM061546.1 coordinate 41,752,223, forward strand.
AAGAAAATAAAACAATTGAATTTATTAGAAAATTATCAAAACAAAATATTACTAAGAAAATTAGACAAGACCTTAGGAATTTATTAGTCATGAATGTACAAATAACATACCTTAATAAAAGAATTAGAGAAATTGAAAGGTGAATTTTAATTATTTTTTATTTTTATTTTTTTGGTCCAAGAATTTTAAGATGATTAAGGAGGAGCTCCAAAAGGAAAGAAAATGAAAATGATACTACTTTGCTTTTTTAGGTGTTTCAAAAATCAAAACAAACAAACCTCCTTCTAAATTTAGAAATTCTTAATTAAAATTTTTATTTGATGTACATAGATCTTATATCTATCTCAAAGGTAGAAATATTATTTCGATATATGAAGATTCAAGAAAAAGAGGTACTAATAGGTAAAAAAATAATGAATAGTGATAAAAATACATATAGTAAAAGAATATATAGTAACATTAATGAGATAACATGATTGTTGAAATACAAGATACAAATAATATCAGAAATTGAAGGACCGAAAAATACATAAGCAATAATGTAACTACTAATGTAGACATTAAACAAGACACACACTGCTATCAGTACACACACTGCTATCAGTTTGGTTCAACATTTATTCTTTTAACATAATTTTATGGCACTTGATTGTTTTTTTTATGTTAGTTTATTTTGTTCATGCTCCAAATTCTATAAATTCTAGGCCTCGCTTGTCCATGAAAATTATAATTTTCTGGAGTTGAAGTTGAAGTTGTGTATGTTTGACCATGAATACAAATTGGAGTTGTTTTTGAAATTTTTTTGAGAGAAGTAAAAGTTTACTTTTTTTCACTTTTTCAAATAAAATTCTAAATTGTATTTGGAATTCCCATGGTGTTGAAGAATCTCACATTGAATTTAGTAAAGGACTATGTAATCTCTTTACATGACAAACTTACGACGTATCACCACAATTTGTACATATTTTTATAATATTCTGGTGAATGAACTTTTTTTAATCCAGTATCCACATTGACACTCCAACTAGCCAGATTCGCGTTATATAAGGTCTATTTAAAGGAAATAACTCCCTAACATAATTCTTTATATCCAGAACGCGAATTCGAGACCATTACAGATGGAGGAACTCTTATTCATCCCTCCACAATACTTGTTATTCAATGAATAAACTTGCCATAAATCTCTAATATTATAAATATCCTTGTGTAACATCTCAAAACCATGTTACACCATACTAGTACTTTACCTTGTATTGATAACAAGACAACAAGTTTGAAGCAACATGGCCAAACATAAGTTCAGATGGGCTATGTAGGATGCATTGATTGATTTAATTTTTGTCTATTCTAAGCAATCCAACCCATAAGTTCATAGGTTACATATTTTTTTGCTTTTTCCCTCTTCATCAATAAAAATGGCATATTATTAGCATAAGATTTTGGACCTCTTATTTATGGAAAATTTGGATCCACATTAAGGCCCGTTTGGTCATGAAAATTATAATTTTTGGAAATTGGAGTTGGAGTTGAAGTTGAAGTAGGGGTTGTATTTGACCATGGATATCAATTGAGAGAAAATACAAAAAGTACCCCCTGATCTTGTCCGACTTTTTCAAAAAAGACACCTAAACTATACTTTCGACCTATTACCCCACGGAATCTTACTAAAATCGTTGTAAATACACCATTTTGACGAAAATTTTAGCATTTCTCTTTTTTTTAAAAAGCGCGCGTTTGGCACTTTCTCCTTCTTGTTCCTGTTCACTGGTCTTTCCTTCTTCTTTTTCATTACTTCTTCCATTGTTGTTGATCTTAAATTGAATTATTTTCTAAAGTACGCCTCAATTTTACTCCCTATTAAATTGAATTCCAAAAGAGAAAGATTTCATTCAATTGAGGAATGCGGAGAACAAGTTTTTGGAGATGGAAAGAATGTGATTCCATCGAAAACAAATTGGTATATTGATTACTATTTCAATAGTTGAATTGAAAACAATTTTACTGATCCTTTTGCCTACATTAGCATATTTTCCAACAAAAATTTAATTTTTCATATTGGGTTTATCATCGAAAAATACCATCTCGACGGAAAAAATGGTGGCTACCATATCATATCTTTTTTACCTTTTTTAAACTCTTTATCATTCTTCAATTCAAGATGAACATAAGAATAATATTGCAGACCATTGGTGGATCTCAAATTTTGGAAAGCTCTCAGGAAAAGCATAAACCTCACAATAGGGATAGACAACACGATCCCAAGCACAATTGTGCTCTCCTTCCGATTTCTGTGTGTTTAGTGTCGGCGTGTGAGTGTGTGTTTTTCACTGAGTTATTGTGTGTGCGTGAATGGAGTATTGTGTGAAGTTGTGTGAGTGTGTGAATGGAGTATTGGAAAGATGAAGAAGACATCAATGGAGAAGAAGGTATTTTAAAATTTTTGCATAAATAATTTATACGTGGCAACTTTTTATTGGCACTTTAAGTCAAATTTTAATCATTCACGCGCCTGGTGTGCGTGTCTACACGCATAGGCAAAATTTAAGTCAAAATGGTGTATTTACAAAGGATTTAGTAAGAATCATGGAGTAATAGGTTGAAAGTAAAATTTAGGTGTCTTTTTTAAAAAGTCAGACAAGATCAGGGGGGACTTTATGTATTTTCTCATAAATTAAAGTTTCTTTTGAAATATTGTGAGAGAAGTAAAAGTTACAAATACAATATTTCAGAATTGTATTTAGAATTTTCATGGCCCAACACATCTTGTTTTCACTTTTTTCACTAAAGTGAAATAATTTTTCAAAAAAATATAAATAATTTTCATAGACAAACGACTACTAATTGTTGAGATGCCAAAAAGAACTCAACTTCCTTCGTTTTTAAATAAGTGGTTTTTATTTTAGGCCTTCGTTAAGAAACTACTCACTTCTAGAAAGTAAAAATTATTTTACTAATTTGTCTTTAATAAATATATTGAAAAGAATATAACTTTCTAGTAGTTTTGGAGTTTTGCAAAAAAAAAAAAAAAAATTTATAGGAAAGGTAAACTGAAAAAACATCATCAATGATTTCTTGATTATCTAAAATATTATTTATTTAAGTATATAATAAAAGAACTAAACAATCAATTATTTAGAAATGGAGGGAGGACATTATATTATTGATACTCAAGGGAGACTTTTAAAATTGCAATAATATGCTTTTGATTTGAATGAAAAAACAAAAACAAGTTGGTAATAAGTAGGGACAATCCATTATCATACTCCCTCCCTTTCAAATTGAGATGACACATTTATTAAAAATAATAATTAATAATATGGATAGTTTACCATAATACTCCTATTAAATGATGTTTACATTTTAATTTGAAAAAAAAAGTAATTAATGCAAAGGGTAAAACATGAATTTTTTTTTATCTCATCTTGATTAATGAAAAAAGATAAATAAAATTAGTAAATTTAGAACGGAGGGAGTATATCTTTTCGATTGTATTATATGACTCCCTATTCAAGATGCTTAACCAATTACACAAAATTGGTATAAACTTAAATTCAAAAATTAATAAGTGAGGTGAAAATTGTTCAAAACTCTAATATGAGCAGGAGATCAACTAGTATTTTATAGTACATAATTAATGCAGAAATCAGACACTTGATAATATAGGCGAAGTCAGAATTTCTGCTGAAGCAGTTCAAAATCTGAAAAAAAAACTAACCGAAGGAGGTTTAACATCTATAATATATACATAAAAATTATTTTAATCATATATTAATAATATATCCTATTACTAGTTTTGCTCCGCCTCTGCCTGATAATGGAAGCATGGATAGTATAATATAATGTTCATCATATGAGAAATAAGAATTGAGAGAAGTCTAGCTCTTGTATCATGACAAAAAAAAATGAACCTTGAATCTAATTAAACTTAAAAACTAATAGCGAGATAAGAATTGTCCTACACCATCATATAACGAAACAATGTAGATATATGAGATATCTAACATAGGTTTTTTTAAACATTGTTTGTGTAATTTACCCCATCTTGCGAGAATGCACTTGATATATTATTGTTGTATTGTTTATGTAATTTAACATAATTATTATCAAAGAATTGTATACCTTAATTTTAAAATAACTAGTTTCACTTAATTATGTGAAGCTCTCTATTAATAATTCTCTTTTAGTTCATTTGATATAGCATAAAAGTTATGTTATTTACGTGAATTTTTTCATGATTTTTTTTTTAGAATCATATTTCGTAAAATCAAATTAAAGTGATTTGTTGCCTGAATGAGAGAGAATAAAATAAAAAGGATCCAGCAAGTTATGGAAAATCCAATTATATTTTATGTGAGTTTATAAATTTATAGATAGCGATTTCTCTTAAATAAGTTCTATATAGCGTGAATCTAAATTCAAGTCCTCGTAGTAAGGAAAGCTTCAACATGGAGCGCTTCTCTTTCGATATACAAACAGTCCGTAATGCGTAATCGCGAATTCAAATGAGTCGATCAGTAAAACTAATTGGAAAAAGGAAAAAAAAAGTGAGTTATTTATTTATTTTTTAATTTTTTGAAAAAGGGCCTAAAATGCCCTCCAACTATCTAAAATAGTGCAAAAATGCCCTTCATCTACCTTTTTGGCCTAAAATGCCCTTCAACTATTTTTTGTACTCATCATTGTGCATTCATAATATATCGTGACAAGCCTTGTCTTCCAGTAGGAAAAAAATAGAGTTCTTCTCACTTTCATCATAATATTATTCTTTCCAATTATTCAAAGAGAGGAGATGAGCAGATATCGATGAATACGGAGCGGGTCAACTTTAGTTGGATCCGTGTTATTTGTCTGGGCGGGTTGGGTTTTGAGATAAAATTAATTAATTTAATTTAATATGAATTGCCCAATAGAAATTTATCATGTGATAAATAAAGTGGGACCAAAAGGTGGTTGTTAAATAAAAGGACAAAATTGACTAATAGGTAAACGGGAAGAACATTTTAGGCCCTTTTCCATTATATTTTATTATAAAAATTATTCATCATTTTATTTATTAAAAATATTTATTTTGTTCTAGCATTATCAAGTGGTGGGTCACAAAATCCAACTACTGATTTTCATATTTCAACATCACCTTTTTCAGAAATTGCCCTTTTATCTATTCCACCGACAAAATTTAATTACATATTCTTTTACCTTAGAAAACTAATCCAAAATTAATGAGGTTAATTATTATTTTGTTGCTATTATGTTAATTCTCCATTTCTTTATTTACGTACTTAATTCTGAATATGTTTTACTTGAATCGAAGCTCAACCTAAAACATCATTTCTCACTTTACACCTGTAATTAGATTGTAGTTCTGCACGGATGTGTATAGTTAGTGGCGGAGCCAACATCTTAATTAAGGGGGTTCAAAATAAAAAAAATGTGAACAAAAGAAATAATCGAATGGGGTTCAACATCTGCTATATATACATAAAAAAATAATTTTAAGTTTGTATATATAGTATAATTTTTCGTTGAAGGAGGTTCGGATGACCCCCCTCACTATTAGCTAGCTTTGTCCCTGCATATAGCCGTATACATCATCCTCCCTAGATCCTACTAGTAAAATTATATTACGTATGTTATTGTTATAACGAGGGAGAGAAAACATTATAATTAGATTACTTTTGCAAGTAATTAAGATTAGCCAACATATAATCTCATGCTAATTTATCACTTAATTGTAGTGTACAATTAATATTATTGTTTAAGTAATTAATTCTGTTATTATTTTTTAATATTATTTTTTTGTAATAGGGATTAAATATTTGACTAGTAGCATTTTGGTAGTTGGAATTTGACTTTATTTATCCCTTTTTTTTTTCTTCTTAAAATGGAAATTTAGGTATACCAAAAATATTACATGTTCAATGAGAATTATAGTCAATTAGATGCCAATAGAGTAATCAAATAGCTTAACTAAAGAAAAATAATAAAGACACAATTAAATATTACTTACATAATACCAATTTTAGCACTTTAATAATTAAATCCAAATTAGTTGAGGATGGTGATAGGTGACATCATGAAAATGACCTAACAAAATATTCCATTCCTCCAACATGAAGCCTCTTGTGAAACGAATTTAATATTTTTAAAAAAGTTTTTTCTTTTTTTTTTATACTATTAATATAGTTTCCCTCATGCACATTTTGCCAATTTATAATAATATTATCTTGATTGTCATAATTTATTGGTATGATGTTACTTTTCTTATACTTTTCCTTTTCCCATTCAAAGTCGTCTCGCTCCCTTTCACTGTCAAATATCCTACCACTATCACATTCATGAGACTTTAGTCTTCCTTGATCCTTACTCTTGATAAAATTTATTGTCCTTTATCTATGACTTTATTTTTCTTTCAAGTCATTGATTTATTTTTTCTATTTATTGAGTTGTGTTAGTTCAAGAACTTGTTCTGTTGAATCTTTGACTGTAATTCTATTGGTGAAGAATGTCTGTCTTAAGTTTTGAGTTGGGTGAGTTCAAAAACTTGTTATGTTGAATCTTTTCGACTGTAATTTTTCTGTATAGTGTAATATGTGCCTAAGTTTTGAGTTGTGTGAGTTCAAGAACTTGTTCTGTTGAATCCTTGACTGTATGTCTACTGGTGAAGAATGTTTTTCTTAAGTTTTGAGTTGGGTGAGTTCAAGAACTTGTTATGTTGAATCTTTTTTACTGTAATTTTTCTGTATAGTGTAATGTGTGTCTAAGTTTTGAGTTGGGTGAGTTCAAGAACTTTTTCTGTTGAATCCTTGACTGTAATTCTACTGGTGAAGAATGTTTGTCTTACTGAAAGATTGAATATTTAACTGTAGTTTTATGGTAGGAAGTGCATTGTTTACCTATGTTTTGAGTTGGGTGAGTTCAAGAATCAGTTCAATTAACAGAAAAAAACTAAATTTTTAACCTAAGTTGCTCGGACTCTTCAAAAATGTCATGGAGTGAGTGTTGGATCCTTCAAAAGTAGTGCATTTTCGGAGGATCAGACACGGGTGCGGCAACATATTTGGAGAGTCCGTGCAACTTAGTTTTTAACTGTCATTTTACTGTGATGTGTAATGTTGTCTAATTCCCGAAGTAGTGGTAAGGTCTGCGGTACACTTTACCCTCCCCATACTTCGCTTGTGGGATTCATTGGGTATGTTACGGTTGTATTTGTTGTGTAAGGTTGTCCAAATTTTGAGTTGGGTGGGTTCAAGAACTTGTTTGTTCAATTGATAGAAAGATTAAATCTTTCGCTGTAATTTTTTTGTAAAGTGTAATGTGTGCCTAAAATTTGAGTTGGAAGAGTTCAAGAATCAGTTCAATTAACAGAAATATTGAATCTTTAACTCTAAAGAATAATGTTTATAGTTTAAGAGGTAGAATGAACACTCAATAAGTAGTTGCAACTTAGATTGCGTTGTCCCAAATCATTTCAAGATCCCAACTCTCAAAATTTTTTTTTTCTTGCTGGAATGAAGTAAAGGCTTGTTTTTGTAGTTGTTGCAGGGATTTCACTGTTGACCCTGTAAAGATTTCTAAAATTTTTTAAGTTGGGTGATTTCAAGAACCAGTTCAATTAACAGAATGATTGAATCTTTAGCTTTGATTTTATTGCAAAGTGCAGTGTTTGCCTAAGTTTTAAGTTGGATGAGTTCAAGAATCAGTTTAATTAACAGAAAGACTGAAAATTTTTAGTGTAAGTTTTGAGTTGGGTGAGTTCAAGAACAAGTTCAATTAACAGAAAAAACTGAATCTTTAAATGTAATTTTGTTGTGAAGTGTAATATGTGCCTAAATTTTGAGTTGGGTGAGTTCAAGAATCAGTTCAAGTAGTAGAAAGACTGAATCTTTATCTGTAATTTAGCAGTGAAGTGTAATGTGTGACTATGTTTTGAGTTGGGTGAGTTCAAGAATCAATTCAAGTAGCAGAATCATAGAATCTTTAACTGTAAAGTTATTTTTGAGTTGGTTGAGTTCAGGAACTTGTTAAATTAACAAACAGTTTGAATCTTTTAGTTTTATTGTAGAGTGTAATGTTTGCATATGTTTTGAGTTGGGCGAGTTCAAGAATTTGTTCTGTTGAATCTTTAACAGTAATTTTACTGCAAAGTTGTAATGTGTGACTAAGTTTTGAGTTGGGTGAGTTCAAGAATTTGTTCTGTTGAATCTTTTTGACTATAATTTTACTATAAAGTGTAAGGTGTTCCTAAATTTTGAGTTGGCTGAGTTCAAGAACTTGTTCAATTGATAGAAAGATGGAATCTTTAGATGTAAAGTTATTGTAAAAGTGTAATATGTGCCTAAATTTTGAGTTGGGTGAGTTCAAGAAACAGTTTGATTAACAGAATGATAGAATCTTTAACTTACATTTTATTGTAGTGTAATGTTTATCTATGTTTTGAGTTGGTGAGTTTTAGAACTTGTTCTGTTGAATCTTTGACTGATACTTTACTGTAAAGTTGTAATGTTTGCCGAAGTTTTGAGTTGGGTGAGTTCAAGAGCTTGTTTGTTCAATTGATAGAAAGATCGAATCTTTAGCTGTAATTTTATTGTAAAGTGTAATGTGTGCCTAAGTTGATCTGCGGGTGCCTTTCAGAAACAACCTCTCTACCTCACCTATAAGGTGCAGGTATGGACTGCGTACACTTTACCCTTCCCCAGACCCCACTGTTTTGGGAATATACTATTTTTTTTGTTGTTGTTTAATGTGTACCCAAGTTTTGAGTTGGGTGAGTTCAAGAACTTGTTCTATTGAATCTTTGGCTGTAAGTTTCGAGTTGGGTGAGTTCAAGAACTTGTTCAATTGATAGAAAGATTGAATCTATAGATGTAAGTTTATTGTAAAGTGTAATGTGTGCCTAAAATTTGAGTTGGAAGAGTTCAAGAACTTGTTCAATTGAAAGAAAGATTGAATATGTAGCTGTAATCTTATTGTAAAGTTGAAATTTTGTTGTTTAGTGGCAGAATGGAGACTCAGAAGAGTTATAGGGATAACAAGTTATATGATTATGAAGTGATAGAACAGTTGGGAAGAAGAACTGTTGGAACTACATTTCTTGTTCTCTATCGAACTTAGAAGAAGAAGTAAGCTAGTAGTAGTTATACTATTTTTTTTCCAGTCATTTTTTCCTACTTCGGCAATTTCTGTCGGTTTGGATTTGATAATTTCTAGAACAAATTTTCAGATATCTTGCTCCATGTAGGAATTTAATGACATTTTACTGTATATGCAAGATTTCTCGTAAGCACTTTTGCAAAAAAAAATGTTGAATCTGGCATCTGATATACTGATACATTCCTTGGATGTGTCTAATGTCCTGGTAAATTTGCATTATTGGAAATTCCCATTGGAAATGTTCACCGAAGAACAGAATCTAAGAAACTCCAAATGTAGTGTACTTGAGAATAAACCGTTAATGATCCTATTTCTTACGGAAGTGAAGTTGCACTGAATCTGTTGTATATTCAATATCCAAGTTGTTGACTTCTGTAATTATTAAAGAAAAATTATTTTGACTCATCATAGTTTCATGAAATCCAATTTTATGGACTTCTTTTTCTTTTCCTTGTAGGTATGTTCTGAAGAAGATACCATTAGCAAAAGAGACAAAAAAGTCGAAGCGTACGACACATCAGGAAGTCATTTCAAGTGCTTCTCTTAATTTGTTCCCTGAAAAAGTAGTTAGTTCTATGATTAATTGAAGACCAATAATATTTAGGTCATATTCTTATAAGTTGCTGAATCTGAAGTTGACTGTCGCAAACTTTAGCCACCGATGAAATGCAGGGGGAGTCTCATATCTATGATATAATCCGGTGGTTAAAATTAGCAATCTAGTCTTGTCTAATTGAATAGTTCTCCTCATAGTTTCGGTAGTGAGATACATTGTATGAGGTGTTCCATCATAATGTATTTGATAAACTGATTTTTATTGATGTTCTTCTATTTCAATTGGTCTGCTTCTAAACATCTTGGATTATCACTCTCATACCACATCATTCTTCCTTTACTGTTACCATTTTGACTATTTTATCATACGACTTAAAGCGTCTGTTTCCATGCAAACCTTTTTTCTTCTAAGAGTGTTTAGCATGCTGGACTATGTAAGGAGTGATCGTCCTGACCAATGCATTGACCATCCTATGAATTCTATCGACGGAAACCTTTAGACATCTTCATTCTTATCTGCATGAATGCTGGTTTGCATCTTATGAGCTTAGGTTTTGGAGAAGATTGTTTCAACAGAATAATATATATGACCCAAGTGTCTTAACTCAAGGTTTGAGTTAGAAGGACCAAGCATCCGCAAGACGAGCTTCTAAAAAAAAAAATGACATGAGCTGACAAGTAGGATTGAATTGAAGTAGAAATTTAGAACTTTCTCGTTGGAGTCACACGTGAAGTAGTTTTCTTTCCTCTTAACAATAGAAAAGAAGAACCAGTAAGTACTTCACACCTATGATTTTCCCTGTATCAATAACTCTACTTTCTCGAAGTGGATAATCTGGACGCGAAGAGGTATACATCTCTCTACCAAATATTCATTTTGATGAATAGGCAGTATGGAATATGGACACGCTTAAATGCCGAGTGAAAGAACTTATGTCATCAAATAGTTGCTCCAATCTTTGCTTTCGAACCAAGCACATTTAGATAGAAAATCTTCGACTCATCTTATAATTTATTATATGAAAAGTTCTACTTGATGGTAAGATATTCTTGGGGAATATTCTTCTAATATGATGATAAATGGTTATTTTTCTATTGCAGGTGAATTTGATAGCTAAACTAAGCCATCCATATCTTTTGGAGTACAAAGATTCTAGGGTGGACAAGGTATCCTATCATACAGTTTTGTGGTTGCTTGGATCAGAAAGTGCAAAACGTAGCCTTTAGTAGTTGCGATTATTGTTGATAAGCTGCACCAGAGAAAAAGCTTGACTTTCTTTTTCTTTCAGGGGAGTTGTATATGCATCGTTGCCGATTATTGCGAAGATGAAAATATGTGAGTGATTATACCTGATTTTGCTAACATTTTAAATGTGTACCTATAAGGAAAGATAAGAATAAATAACTAAAGGAGCCACTAAACAAGGGAAGGGAAAACAATAGTTTAAGTAAACTTCTTCATCATTGTCACCGGCTATATTTTGTCGTAAAATATGGCTAATCTGTGTTTGTAGAGAACAACCTTTTGCCAAGATAGTGGCTGTTTTCAGCCTGTGTTGTAAGCACGTCCTGGTATCTGGAGAATGAAAGACCTCAGATTTAATAAATATTCCCTCATACCAAGAACGATAGAAGGGGTAATGAGGTTGAAAATAAAGAAATGAATAGGATAATTATAGAACATCTTTTGTGGTGTAATATGAGGACACTCTAGTAAGCTATTCTTTTCTTTTTTTAATCTTCTTTATGACAGTGAAAAAAGTAAAATCATAATTATTTTAAATTAGTTCCTATAGACATGCTTTCTATGCTTTGCTATCACAAATTCTACAGAATAAGAAAAGAATGTGTCGATAGAGACTAACCGATTAGGCACCAAACAATAATAATATAACCCAAACCTATTGCAGCAAGGAAAAGACCGAATGTTTTTCGAAATCCAAAGTGCCAAAGAACTTCAAAGTACTTTTAAGAGAAATAGAGGGAGTAATAGCGGAGGAGAAGTTTTTCCTCTTAGAGAAAGAGAATGGTGAGTTTATATAGTGAGGAGGGCCGTCCACAATCCCAAATAATGAAGGAAGAATAATATTTAATAGAGGAAGAATAACATATAATGAATCAATTAAGGGGATTGTTCCCTTAAATGTATGGGGGTAAACCAATCCGTTCCAACAATCATACTATAGTTGCCATAAATAAATAAACAGACATCCCCTCACACGTTAATTATGGTAAATTTAGATGAGGGGATGTCTGTCAACCAAGTAAGGCAAGAAAAATAAAAAATCAAATACTAAGATGCTTTTCTCAAATCAAATTGGTACAAGATCATACCCAAACAGTCAAAACGTGAACATATTAGCCTTATTAAAGATTTACGAAAAAATCCTCGAATCGTCACATACATGCTTTTCCCATATAAAATTAAATTAAGCAGACACTAACCAGACTAATATTACTAAGGCTCTTCCCATTAATACTTGTGGGAAATCAATTAAAGTGAAAGAATATATCAATCATACACAAATTTCCATTGCAAATTATTTGCTAATTAAGGGAAATATAAAATCACACAAAATTCAGACAAATTCAATAAAGGAAAGATCGGTCAAGTAAATCAGTCATACAAATTATTTATTTACCAAAGAAAACTACATAAGCAATAATGTAACTACTAAGGTAGACATTAAACAAGATACACACTGCTATCAGTACACACACTGCTATTAGTTAGGTTCAACATTTATTCTTTTAACATAATTTTATGGCACTTGATTGTTATTTTTTTATGTTACGTTTATTTTGTTCATGCTCCAAATTCTATAAATTCTAGGCCTCGTTTGGCCATGAAAATTATAATTTTCTGGAGTTGAAGTTGAAGTTTTGTATGTTTGACCATGAATACAAATTGGAGTTTTTTTTTGAAATTTTTGTGAGAGAAGTAAAAGTTTAATTGTTTTCAGTTTTTCAAATAAAATTCTAAATTGTATTTAGAATTCCCATGGTGTTGAAGACACTCACATTGAATTTAGTAAAGGAATATGTAATCTCTTTACATGACAAACTTACGACGTATCACCACAATTTAGTACATATTCTTATAATATTCTGGTGAATGAACTTTTTTTAATCCGGTATCCACGTTGAGACTCCAACTAGCCAGATTCGCGTTATATAAGGTCTATTTAAAAGAAATAACTCCCTAACATAATTCTTTATATCCATAACGCGAATTCGAGACCATTACAGATGGAGGAACTCTTATTCATCCCTCCACAATACTTGTTATTCAATGAATGAAATTGCCATAAATCTCTAATATTATAAATATCCTTGTGTAACATCTCAAACCCATGTTACACCATACTAGTACTTTACCTTTAATTGATAACAAGACAAAAAGTTTGAAGCAACATGGGCCTACATAAGTTCAGATGGGCTATGTAGGATGCATTGATTGATTTAATTTGTGTCTATTCTAAGCAATTTAACCCATAAGTTCATAGGTTACATATTTTTTTGCTTTTTCACTCTTCATCAATAAAAATGGCATATTATTAGCATAACTTTTTGGACCTCTTATTTAGTTGGCACAAGATTTTATCTCTATTTATGGAAAATTTGGACCTACATTAAGTCTCGTTTGGTCATGAAAATTATAATTTTTCGAAATTGGAGTTGGAGTTGAAGTTGAAGTAGGGGTTGTATTTGACCATGGATATAAATTAAGAGAAAATACATAAAGTACCCCCTGATCTTGTCCGACTTTTTAAAAAAAGACACCTAAACTATACTTTCGACCTATTACCCCACGAAATCTTACTAAAATCGTGTTAAATACACCATTTTGACGAAACATTCAGCATTCCTCTTTTTTTAAAAAGCGCGTGTTTGGCACTTTCTCCTTCTTCTTCCAGTTCACTGGTCTTTCCTTATTCTCTTTCATTACTTCTTCCATTGTTGATGATCTTAAATAGAATTATTTTCTAAAGTACGCCTCAATTGTTCTTCCTATCAAAATTGAATTCCAAAAAAGAAAGATTTCATTCAATTGATGAATGCGGAGAACAAGTTTTTGGAGATGGAAAGGATGTGATTCCACCGATAACAAATTGGTATATTGACTACTATTTCAATAGTGGAATTGAAAACAATTTTACTGATCCTTTTGCCTACATTAGCATATTTTCCAACAAAAATTTAATTTTTCATATTGGGTTTATCATCGAAAAATACCTTCTCGACGGAAAAAATGGTGGATACCATATCATATCTGTTTTACCCTTTTTTAAACTCTTTATCATTCTTCAATTAAAGATGAACATAAGAATAATGTTGCAGACTATTGGTGGATCTCAAATTGTGGAAAGCTCTCAGGAAAAGCATAAAACTCACAATAGGGATAGACAACACGATCCCAAACACAATTGTGCTCTCCTTCCTATTTCTGTGTGTCTAGTGTCGGCGTGTGAGTGTGTGTTTTTCACTGAGTTGTTGTGTGTGTGTGAATGAAGTATTGTGTAAAGTTGTGAGTGTGTGTTAATGGAGTATTGGAAAGATGAGGAAGACTTCAATGGAGAAAAAGGTATTTTTAAATTTTTGGATAAATAATTTATACGTGGCAACTTTTTATTGGCGCTTTAAGTCAAATTTTAACCATTCACGCGCCTGGTGTGCGTGTCTACACGCATAGGCAAAATTTAAATCAAAATAGTGTATTTAGAACGGATTAAGTAAGAATCGTGGAGTAATAGGTTGAATGTAAAATTTAGGTGTCTTTTTTAAAAAGTCAGACAAGATGAGGGGGTACTTTATGTATTTTTTCATAAATTAAAGTTGCTTTTGAAATATTGTGAGAGAAGTAAAAGTTACAAATACAATATTTCAGAATTGTATTTAGAATTTTCATGGCCAAACACATCTTGTTTTCACTTTTTTCACTAAAGTGAAATAATTTTTCGAAAAAATATAAATAATTTTCATAGCAAAACGACTACTAATTGTTGAGATGCCAAAAAGAACTCAACTTCCTTCGTTTTTAAATAAATGGTTTTTATTTTAGGCCTTCGTTAAGAAACTACTCACTTCTAGAAAGTAAAAATTATTTTACTAATTTGTCTTTAATAAATATATTGAAAAGAATATAACTTTTTAGTAGTTTTGGAGTTTTGCAAAAAACAAAAATGTATTTATAGGAAAGGTAAATTGAAAAAACATCATCAATGATTTCTTGATTATCTAAAATATTATTTATTTAAGTATATAATAAAAGAACTAAACAATCAATTATTTAGAAATGGAGGGAGGACATTATATTATTGATACTCAAAGGAGACTTTGAAAATTGCTAGAATATGCTTTGGATTTGAATGAAAAAACAAAAACAAGTTGGTAATAAGTAGGGACAATCCATTATCATACTCCCACCATTTCAAACTGAGATGACACATTGATTAAAAAAAAAATTAATAATATGGATAGTTTACCATAATACTCCTATTAAATGATGTTTACATTTTAATTTGAAAAAAAAGTAATTAATGCAAAGGGTAAAACATGATTTTTTTTTGTCTCTTCTTGATTAATGAAAAAAGATAAATAAAATGGAAAATCAACTTAGAAAATTTAGAACGGAGGGAGTATATCTTTTCGATTGTATTATATGGCTCCCTATTCAAGATGTTTAACCAATTACACAAAATTGGTATAAACATAAATTCAAAAATTAATAAGTGAGGCGAAAATTGTTCAAAATTTTAATATAAGAAGGAGACCAACTAGTATTTTATAGTACATAATTAATGCTGAAATCAGACACCTGATAATACAGGCGAAGTCAGGATTCTGCTGAAGGAGTTCAAAATCTGAAAAAAACCTCACCGAAGGAGGTTTAACATCTATAATATATACATAAATATTATTTTAATCATATATTAATAATATATCCTATTACTAGTTTGGCTCCGCCTCTGACTGATAATTGAAGCATGGATAGTATAATATAATGTTTAACATATGAGAAATAAGAATTGAGAGAAGTCTAGCTCTAGTATCACGACAAAAAAAAATGAACCTTCTATCTAATTAAACTTAAAAACTAATAGCGAGATAAGAATTGTCCTACACCATCATATAACGAAACAATGTATATATATGGGATATCTGACATAGCTTTTTTTAAACATTGTTTGTCTAATTTACACCATCTTACGATAATACACTGGATATATTATTGGTGTATTGTTTAGGTAATTTAACATAATTATTATCACAGAATTGTATACCTTATTTTTAAAATAACTAGTTTCACTTAATTATGTGAAGCTCTCTATTAATAATTCTCTTTTAGTTGATTTGATATAGCATAAAAGTTATGTTATTTACGTTATTATTTTCATGATTTTTTTTTAGAATCATATTTCGTAAAATCAAATTAAAGTGAGTTGTTGCCTGAACGAGAGAGAATAAAATAAAAAGGATCCAACAATTTATGGAAAATCCAATTATATTTTATGTGAGTTTATAAATTTATAGATAGCGCTTTCCCTTAAAGAAGTTCTATATAGCGTGAATCTAAATTCAAGTCCTCGTAGTAAAGAAAGCTTCAACAAGGAGCGCTTCTCTTTCGATATACAAATAGTCCGTAATGCATAATCGCGAATTCAAATGAGTCGATCAGTGAAACTAATTGAAAAAAGGAAAAAAAAAGTGAGTTATCGATGAATACGGAGCGGGTCAACTTTAGTTGGATCCGTGTTATTTGTCTGGGCGGGTTGGGTTTTGAGATAAAATTAATTAATTTAATTTAATATGAATTTTCCAATAGAAATGTGTCATGTGATAAATAAAATGGGACCAAAAGGTTGTTGTTAAATAAAAGGACAAAATTGACTAATAGGTAAACGGGAAGAACATTTTAGGCCCTTTTTCATATTTTTTTTTATAAAAATTGTTCAACATTTGATTTATTAAAAATATTTATTCTATTCTAGCATTATCAAGTGGTGGATCACAAAATACAACTACTGATTTTCATATTTCAGTGTCACCTTTTTTAGAAATTGCCCTTTTATCTGTTCCACCGACAAAATTTAATAAAATATTCTTTTACCTTAGAAAACTAATCCAAAATTAATGTGGATAGTAATGAGGTTAATTATTTTGTTGTTGCTATTATGTTAATTCTCCATTTCTTTATTTACGAACTTAATTCTGAATATGTTTTGCTTGAATCGAAGCGCAACCTAAAACGTCATTTCTCACTTTACACCTGTAATTAGATTGTAGTTCTGCACAGATGCGTATAATTAGTGGCGGAGCCAACATCTTAATTAAGGGAGTTCAAAATCAAAAAATGTGAACAAAAAAACTAATCGAATGGGGTTCAACGTCTGCTATATATACATAAAAAAATAATTTTAAGTTTGTATATATAGTATAATTTTTTGTTGAAGGAGTTTCGGATGACCCCCCTCACTATTAGCTAGTTTTGTCCCTGCGTATAGACGTATACATCGTCCTCCCTAGATCCTACTAGTAAAATTATATTACGTATGTTATTGTAATAACGTGGGAGAGAAAACATTATAATTAGATTACTTTTGCAAGTAATTAAGATTAGACAACGTATAATCTCATGTCAATTTATCACTTAATTGTAGTGTACAATTAATATTCTTGTTTAAGTAATTAATTTTGTTATTATTTTTTAATTTTATTTTTTATAATAGGGATTAAATATTTGACTAGTAGCATTTTGGTAGTTGGAATTTGACTTTATTTATCCCTATTTTTTTTCTTCTTAAAATGGCAATTTAGGCATACCAAAAATCTTGCATGTTCAATGAGAATTATTGTCAATTAGATGAAAATAGAGTCATCAAATAGCCTAACTAAAGAAAAATAATAAAGACACAATTAAATATTACTTATATAATACCAATTTTAGGACTTTAATAATTAAATCCAAATTAGTTGAGGACGGTGATAGGTGACATCATGAAAATGACCTAAAAGAATATTCCATTCCTCCAACCTCAAGCCTATTGTGAAACGAATTTAATATTTTTAATTTTTTTTTTCTTTTTTATACTATTATTATTGTTTCCCTCATGCACATTTTGCCAATTTATAATAATTCTATCTTGATTGTCATAATTTATTGGTATGATGTTACTTTTCTTATACATTTCCTTGTCCCGTTCCAAGTCATCTCGCTCCCTTTCCCTGTAAGATATCCTACCACTATCACGTTCATGAGACTTTAGTCTTCCTTGATCCTTACTCTTGATAAAATTTATTGTCCTTTATCTGTGATATTTTTTTTCTTTCATGTCATTGATTTGTTTTTCCTATTTATAGAGTTGTGTTAGTTCAAGAACTTGTTCTGTTGAATCCTTGACTGTAATTCTACTAGTGAAGAATGTGTGTCTTAAGTTTTGAGTTGGGTGAGTTCAAGAACTTGTTATGTTGAATCTTTTCGACAGTAATTTTTCTGTATAGTGTAATGTGTGCCTAAGTTTTGAGTTGTGTGAGTTCAAGATTTTGTTCTATTGAATCCGTGACTGTATGTCTACTGGTGAAGAATGTCTTTCTTAAGTTTTGAGTTGGGTGAGTTCAAGAATTTGTTATGTTGAATCTTTTTTACTGTAATTTTTCTGTATAGTGTAATGTGTGTCTACGTTTTGAGTTGGGTGAGTTCAAGAACTTGTTCTGTTGAATCCTTGACTGTAATTCTACTGGTGAAGAATGTTTGTCTTTCTGAAAGATTGAATTTTTAACTGTAGTTTTACGGTTGGAAGTGTATTGTTTCCCTAAGTTTTGAGTTGGGTGAGTTCAAGAATCAGTTCAATTAACAGAAAAAAACTGAATTTTTAACCTAAGTTGCTCGGACTCTTAAAAAATGTCTTGGGGTGAGTGTTGGATCCTTCAAAAGTAGTGCACTTTCGGAGGATCGGATACGGGTGTGGCAACATATTTGGAGAGTCTGAGCAACTTAGTTTGTAACTGTAATTTTACTATGATGTGTAATGTTGTCTAATCCCCGAAGTAGTGGTAAGGTCTGCGATACACTTTACCCTCCCTAGACTTCACTTGTGGGATTCATTGGGTATGTTACG
The DNA here is from genome assembly GCA_030864215.1 of Capsicum pubescens. Taxonomy (NCBI): domain Eukaryota; kingdom Viridiplantae; phylum Streptophyta; class Magnoliopsida; order Solanales; family Solanaceae; genus Capsicum; species Capsicum pubescens. Next base: position 41,771,047 of record CM061546.1, read on the forward strand.
GTTGTAGTTGTTGTGTAAGGTTGTCCAAATTTTGAGTTGGGTGGGTTGAAGAACTTGTTTGTTCAATTGATAGAAAGATTGAATCTTTAGCTATAATTTTATTGTAATGTGTAACGTGTGCCTAAAATTTGAGTTGGAAGAGTTCAAGAATCAGTTCAATTAATAGAAATATTGAATCTTTAACTTTAAAGAATAATGTTTGTAGTTTTAGAGGTAGAATGGACACTTAATAAGTAATTGCAACTTAGCTTGCTTTGTCCCAAATTATTTCAAGATCCCAACTCTCAAAATCTTTTTTTTCTTGCTGGAATGAAGTAAAGGCTTGTTTTTGTAGTTGTTGCAGGGATTTCACTGTTGACCCTGTAAAGATTTCCTCAAGTTTTTAAGTTGGGTGATTTCAAGAACCAGTTCAATTAATAGAATGATTGAATCTTTAGCTTTGATTTTATTGCAAAGTGCTGTGTTTGCCAAAGTTTTGAGTTGGATGAGTTCAAGAATCAGTTCAATTAACAGAAAGACTGAAATTTTTCAATGTAAGTTTTGGGCTGGGTGAGTTCAAGAACCAGTTCTATTAACAGAAAAAACTGAATCTTTAAATGTAATTTTGCTGTGAAGTGTAATATGTTCCTAAGTTTTGAGTTGGGTGAGTTGAAGAATCAGTTCAAGTAGCAGAAATACTGAATCTTTAGCTATATTTTTGCTGTGAAGTGTAATGTGTGACTAAGTTTTTAGTTGGGTGAGTTCAAGAGTCAGTTCAAGTAGCAGAAAGATAGAATCTTTAACTGTAAAGTTATTTTTGAGTTTGTTGAGTTCAGGAACTTGTTAAATTAACAAACAGTTTGAATCTTTTAGTTTTATTGTAGAGTGTAATGTTTGCATATGTTTTGAGTTGGGCGAGTTCAAGAATTTGTTCTGTTGAATCTTTAACTGTAATTTTACTGCAAAGTTGTAATGTGTGCCTAAGTTTTGAGTTGGGTGAGTTCAAGAATTTGTTCTGTTGAATCATTTTTACTGTAATTTTACTATAAAGTGTAATGTGTTCCTAAATTTTGAGTTGGCTGAGTTCAAGAACTTGTTCAATTGATAGAAAGATGGAATCTTTAGCTGTAACGTTATTGTAAAAGTGTAATATGAGCCTAAGTTTTGAGTTGTGTGAGTTTAAGAAACAGTTTGATTAACAGAATGATAGAATCTTTAACTTAAGTTTTATTATAGTGTAATGTTTGTCTATGTTTTGAGTTGGTGAGTTTTAGAACTTGTTCTGGTTAATCTTTGACTGTTACTTTACTGTAAAGTTGTAATTTTTGCTGAAGTTTTGAGTTGGGTAAGTTCAAGAGCTTGTTAGTTCAATTGATAGAAAGATCGAATCTTTAGCTGTAATTTTATTGTAAAGTGTAATGTGTGCCTAAATTTATTCTAATCTGATGATAGTTGGTTATTTTTCTGTTGCAGGTGAATTTGATAGCTAAACTAAGCCATCCATATCTTTTGGAGTACAAATATGCTTGGGTGGACAAGGTATCCTATCATCCAGTTTTATGGTTGCTTGGATCAGAAAGTGAAAAACGTAGCCTTTAGTAGTTGCGATTATTGCTGCATAGGCTGCACCAGAGAAAAAGAAAGTCAAGCATCGTTGCCGATTATTGCGAAGAAGAAAATATGTGAGTGATTATCCCTGATTTTGCTAACATTTTAAATGTGTACCTATTAGGAAAGATAAGAATAAAGAACAAAAGGAGCCACTAAACGAGGGAAGGGAAAACAATAGTTTAAGTAAAATTCTTCATCATTGTCACCGGCTATATTTTATCGTCAAAATATGGCTAACCTGTGTTTGTAGAGCACAACCTTTTTCCAAGATCGTGGTTGTTTTCAGCCTGTGTTGTAAGCACGTCCTGGTATCTGGAGAATGAAAGACCTCAGATTTCATAAATACTCCCTCGTACCAAGAACGATAGAAGGGGTAATGAGGTTGAAAATAAAGAAATGACTAGGATGATTATAGAACAACTTTTGTGGTGTAATCTGAGGACGGTGAAAATTTTTTTTCCCCGTGTTCAGGGCGGAGATCATGAGGAAGTCTAGAGGAGCACTTTTCCCGGAAGAGGTAGTTAAATGCGATTTCATTACTTATGAAGCTTCTCTGTGCCTTCCCGGTAGCTTAAAAAATTGCATGTTTTTATGTTGTTTTTTTCTTGCTATTATAGAAACTCTGCAAATGGCTGACTCATCTATTGTTAGCTTTGGAGTATCTGCATTCCAACCGTGTTCATTATAGAGACTTCAAGGTAAAAACTTGATGTAATCGGCGAAATAGAAAAGCCTTCTTAGTATGAAACGTTTTTAACATGAACTATTTTGAATTCAGTTTTGTAACATATTTATCACAAAGGACAACGACATCAGGTTAGGTAAGAATGCCTGAACAATTGCTTGATTGGGTCGTCTTTGCTTCTTTACTATCCTTCAAATTCACTTGATTGTCACAGGTGATTTTGGATTAGGAAAATTGCTAGATGCAGAAGGCCTTGCTTCCTCGGTATGAATTTCTATTGCGGCAAAATAAACCTCTTACTTACATGCAAGTTTTGACCATCTATTGTCACCTAACAATTGATTCAGCATATCTATTTAGCAAGAGAGAAATCCCTTCTCCCTCCAAGATCGAGAAAACCTAAAAGTTGCTTTTATTTTTGGTAAAAGGTACTAAAATGTTATGGTGGTCATCTTCCTTTTTATCAAAAAAAATATTGTGGTATTCATCATATTACAAAGCTCCTGTCGCCAAAGCACCTAGCTTAATACATTTGAGAAAAGGCGTCGAGTTGTACAGCTAATCCTTAATTTTGGAACAAATTTCATGTAATAGGTATCTGTCACACCAAACGACATGTGCCCTGAGCTCCTTGCCGGCATACCCTATGGCTATAAATCTGATATCTGGTCGCTTGGTAAGAAATAAGAATGTTGATGAAGCAATGTATTTACGTAAACAATACCTCGAAAAGTTATACTTGTTACGCAAATAAAAAAAGAATTCTTTATCCTGATATCTTCTATATGATATACTGACAATGTAAATCCAACAGGACAAAACTGGACTTATCAACAAAATAAACCGGGGTTTGTTCTCACCACTTCCGATTATATACTCCTCCACCTTGTAAGTATCTTCCTTCTCAGCATGCCACAAGTATAACAAATCAGTAAGTTGACAAAGAGGATTTAATTCTTGAAGGAAACAGATAATAAAAAGCATGCTAAGGAAAACTCCAGAACACCGACCTACAGTGAGTGCGAGCTACATATGTTCAAATGTTATTCTTTCCGTTTCAATCTTTTAAGTCTTATTTTCCTTTTTAGTCCGTTTAAAAGCAAATGTTTCTTTCCTTTTACAACAACTCCTTAATTCTAACTTTCTACATGGCATGTTTAAAGATCACAAACTTAAATTACATTTTGATACATTCTGCATACCTTTATTTTAAGACCACAAGATTAAAAAGTCTTCTTTTCTTTCTTAAACTTCGTGCTAAATTAAAACCAGAAAAACAAAATAAAACGGAGGGAGTATTAAATTGAGATTCATCTTTATATATTTTTTTACCTCTACTTATAGGCTGCCGAGCTGTTGAGACATCAACATTTGCAACCATACCTCCTCTTGTGTCACAACCCTTCATCTGACCTTTACCTTTACTTTGACAAAAGTGATAACATTCAGCCAAGAAACTTATCTGACAATTATAACATGTTCCGAGCAAAACTTGACACTAAGAGAGTCGATCCAACAAGCTACTCGGTTAGGATCTCTCAAGATAGTGAGGATTCTAAAAGTGGGGAGATGAGTGAGGCAGTTGTTTGCAATGGATATGATCAACAAGAGACTATCTCATAAACAGAAACTATGATCACTCTAAGCTCGTCAAGTTCAAGGGCAAAAACATAGACCGAGGAACAAGAGCATGTTTCTTCGGAGAATGTTAGTCGATTTGACGAGGGTGATACGAAGAATAACAAGACAAAAGATCTTGAGGTGTTGAGCAGTCCACTGGACAATGAGAAAGCAGATATAGTGGAATGTATCTCCGCAAAATCTAGCAGAATGACATTGTCTGATGGAAGATTCAATGATAAAACACGATCCTTCGATGAAGAAAACACTTCATCTAATTCACAGTCGGCAAAACCAGATCCAGAGGAAGCACCAAGATGCTCTGTTGCTGAAACTAAAAATGGTAGCGAGTGTAGAGAAGTTTCTATTGACTGCTTTTCAACTGAAAGCGATGGTTCACTTCTACACAAAGACGATCTAGAAAAGAAAACAATCGCAGTTTATGACACCAAACAGGCTAAGAAAGACGCTCTTCGAGCACTGGATGATAAGGTTTCACAGCTCAAGTCACTAGCTGCATTAGCTAGTAAGGAGGACAAAGACGACTGGGGTAATCCCACTGAATAAAGAGCTGAAGCTTTAGAGTCTCTTTTGGAGGTTTGTGCGCGACGACTTAAGGAGGAAAAAATCGCTGAGCTTGCGGGTGTGCTGAAACCATTCGGGGATGATGGAATGTCGTCTAGAGAAACAACAATCTGATTGACATAAAGTCTCATGACTATACAAAAGTTGTCCAAGGGGTCATGATGTTGCACAAAACCTGTCTTTTGACCTATAGAACGAGCCTCTGTCTTACGTAAATCATCAAGTATTGTTGGACTAAACTATTCCTCGAGGCTTAACGTGGTTGAGCATCCCTTAGTTTCGATTCTATTGTTGTAGGACAGTTGATGGAGCTGTGAAGATTATATGTAATGTACTTTGAAAGTTGATTTGTTCTCTATGATGATACTTACCACATTTTCTACTGTTAGTTTTTTCTCCAAAACTACCTGCAGACGAAGATTATACATTTCTTTAGCTTCTTATATATGATTGTGTTATTATCGGAGTCGATTTCAAATATAGTCACTCAACTAATAGTATTATCTCAGAAAGTCCCGTTCTAAGAATCAAGAAGAAAAGTGATTTTCTGAGATAATAACTATTAGCTGAGTGACTATCTAAAAGGTCAGCGCGATATTATAGTTGTCTTATAGAAAAAAGTATCAACAATCAAACTGTTCCTTTTAATATTCCATTCCTCCAACCTCAAGCCTCTTGTGAAATGAATTTAATATTTTTAAAAAAGTTTTTTTTTCTTTTTTATTATACTATTATTATAGTTTCCCTCATGCACATTTTGCCAATTTATAATAATTCTATATTGATTGTCATAATTTATTGGTATGATGTTACTTTTCGTATACTTTTACTTGTCCCGTTCAAAGTCGTCTCGCTCCCTTTCCCTGTCAGATATCCTACCACTATCACGTTCATGAGACTTTAATCTTCCTTGATCCTTACTCTTGATAAAATTTATTGTCCTTTATCTGTGACATTTATTTTTCTTTCATGTCATTGATTTTTTTTTTCTATTTATACTTTACTATTTATGGCCGTTGACTGGTGTACACTATATTTGAAAGTTTACATCTGAAGTTTTCTTGGTATTGATATCCTCACTTTAGGATGTTATTCATTGAGACAATGGTAACTTCCGTGTTATGTTTGTTAAATTTGGTGTTCTGTGACTCACTCTCACTGTTGTCGAGTGACTGAACATTTAATCATAAGCTGATAGTCTGATGATCTATGTTTATGTTGAAATATCACAGAACATGGGCTAGCCATTAAAGATGTACTTTTGGTGAAGAGAGAGGTGAGAAAGGAGAAACGTAAGGTTGTGAATAGTAGGAAAGCAAATAGGAGTGTGTCATCTGTGTTGACCTACATAAAAAAATGAAAAGGTCGGGCTGTTAAATTTACTATTTTGTGGTGGTTGTTGAAGACTAGCTTCTTGAAGAGATCTACGAGAGGTGGATTGCATCAGCTTGATATTTGATGGAAACTAAGTATTCGGTGCGGGAGTAAATAAGTGCAGAAACTAAAAACAAAATTGTAGAAAATTGTTTTGTTGTGTATTTTCATTTTTGTGGTAATACATGTGAAGTGGAAGTACATTTAAGCTGAGGTCGACAATATTCAATACTCGAAAGATTAACAGAAAATAGTTTGTTGTGGAGTGAACTTCAGAGCACGGTGCTTCAAAAAGGATCAAATATTCATCAAGACAAAGTGAAATAGACATTTTCTACTCATGTATAGAGTTTGTAAAAAATATGCTTGTTATATTGCTTGTTCAGACATACAGTATTTTATTACTTGATAATGCTGCATTTGAATTTGGAAAGCAAATTACACGACTGACTTGTTAATGTAGGATATCATATCATGTGCTATGTTGGAAATGCACTCCTATCAATGTATTATGAGTGTGAAGTATTGATGCGGCATATGACGCGTTAGAGGAAATAGCGGAGAAGGATGTTGTCTCTTGGGTAGCTCACTGTCTCAATCAACTTTCAGTTCTAAACAAAAGAGGTTTGATCTTTGTAGTTGTGTTTGTTACTTTTTTCCAATTGTAAGATGATATATGTGGTAAATGGGGTCCCTCTAAATTCTTGTTTTCTTTAACTTTAGCTTTAAAGATCCAATTTTTACATGAGAAATCACAGTAATATGAACAATGAGTTGTCGAAGAATATTGGTTTACTTATGTAGAACCAACCAAAAAGAATAAATTGCTCTTTGTGGTTTAAAATAATTTTGATACTGTAAAAATAAAAGGCCGAAAGTTTAAATTTTGATTGAAGTGATATGACTTTTACTTTAAAAAAACAAATACTAAAAAAGAAGTATTAATATATTTAAAATCAAGTGGGTCCAATAAGGGTAAAAAGGTAATTGTTCCTTTAAAAAATTTCCAAATAAGGAAAAACGACATTTATTTTGGGACGGACAAAAAAGGAAATGGCGATACATAATTTGGGTCGGAGGTAGTAATAGATTTTTGCATATGCATCCATTTAGGCTTATTGGGTTTCCTTTCAAATTGTTCTTACATTTCAACCATTTTTCAATTTGTGCTTGTAATGTTCTACTTCAAACAGATGTTCACGAAGGGATTGTTCTTAATATTCATAGATGCAAAAGCGCAAGTATAATAAGTCGAATTAGATACAGAATCAATGATTTGTACAAAATTCGTTGCTTGACATTATTGAGTCTAAGAGTTATCACATGAGAACAACACTGATAGGCTTGCAACAAAGTCTCCAAAAGAGGAGCTACTAATAGTTCCATCCAAATTTAGCTAGAACTGTAGAGGTCTAAAACAACTTCATCTACTAATTCTTGGAGAATATGCCTAGCAACTTCAGTGCCACATTCATATTCTTCAATCTCGAAGCCCGTACAATTACCCAAAGAATGGCTCATATCCCATTCTATTAGCTCGTCTTGGATCAAACCAACAAATTTTGTCCACTCTTCGACCTCATTAATAATATCAACAATCAGAATCTCTTTGGTCGTACTTGATGGTAGTTTGGTACAGGTTCTGAAACCAGAATCAGAGATTGGAGAAAATTTTGAGTCTAGGTACTCTAATAGACAATCAAAGGTGAATCCTTTAAGCTTATTCATCTGTTTTGGGTCATTACAGCCAAGCAACTCACCGAAAGCCATCCATAGAAAACTCGAAAACATTTCATGTTCATTGAGGAGAGAATGGATCACAGAGAACCCATCCTCTACAGGTAGAGCCTGTTGCTGAGGTGTAGTTCCAAATATGAGTTCAGTATTAAAAATGATCCGTTTTGCGTAGCTGAGTTAGCTTCCTTTTAACTGATGAATCTTGCTTAGCACTCCAGAAAAGTTATAAATCAGTTCTCTGCAACTCCTCCTGGTGAATAATGAGGTCTCACAATTCGAAAGATCTCTATTAGGTTCTGGAAAGAGTGGTTCATCATCAATAGAGTCCACTAATTCAGCAAGCACTTTGTCCTCTGGAAGAAAACAAGCATCATATTTATTAGAAGCACGGATGCATGAAATCCAAGTTCAAAGTTGTCTTATTTTTTAATTTATGTATTTGAGGGAAAGAAAGGAAGTATGCAAATAGTAAAATATCGAATCGGGGGCCATACTTAAGCTACTATTGGGACTGTAGGAGAGGTAGTTGTCAGTTGAAAAGGAAGCTTCAAGAACACATCCTGAACTATGATGATCAAGTGAATTCCCAACTAAATCTGCTTCATCTTCTAAAGGAGAAAAATATCTAGTAGGATAAGTGAGAGCACATTTATCTCCGAACCTTCGCAAACCCGGTTCTAAACTCTTTATTTCGGCCATCTCAAAATCCATATCTTCTTTATCAGATCCGCCAGGTCTAGCACCAAGTTTGTCTGCCACATTGCTCTAAGTTTCAGAAGCTGAAGCCTTTTGGGGCTTACTGCCTGATCCTTCTGGCATCGATTCCAAACCCATGAGCCTAGCAACCAAACTTGGAGCTTTCATTTCGCGCTTGCTTTCACAATGTGTATTGGTCATTCCATTATTCTTTGCATTTGAAAAACCCTCACTATTCTCATCAGCAATCTACATTGTTCATACAAGAACCAAAAATAATAAAAACAAAAACTTTCATGTCAGGCTATCATCTGAGACAATAGAAGAAAAAGAAAGCTAAATGTGGGAGTATAGTTCAAGAAATGAGTACCAAACGAAGCTTTGGCTGCTTCTCATCCCCACCAAACTTTTTTGAAGCTTGTTTCAAGCAAGCTATAAGAATGCATCACAAAAAAAAAGAAATAATTTAGCCCTCTAGCTAGAATCACCTTCAAGAAATTAACCATTCTGCTTTAAAAATGAGTGGAATGTAGTAGTAGCTAACCTGGTGAAAGCAGTTTCTTTGGAAACAACTTCTTGGCAAATCTATGGTTCCGATCAAAGAGCTGAAAGAAAATGCCCACACAACCACAAGGCCTTTGAGGTTTTCTCTCATTAATAGTGGCTAAACTATCATTCATTTCTCTAGATGAGCTATCATTCATCCTTCAAAATCCTCTTTTAAATTTCTTCACCTTTTCTCCCACTCTGCTGAATGTGATTCACACACTTTGTCTTCCCAATAAGATTCTATCAAACATTATCTTCACATAAATTTGGAAAGAATTAAACAAAAGACCCCCACTGTCCCCTCTGCCCACCACATCACTCACCCTCCTTGGCCCAAAAAAAGAAAATGGGGAAAAAGAACTTACATTTTCATGCAAGAAACAAAGCAAAAACCCAACAAAATATCAGAAAGAAAGTAGAAAATAGCTATGAAAAGTAAAACCCTGAGTTGTGTTCAATTATTACAAAACTTTCACAAGAAACCACAGTCAAACAAAGTAAACACAGAACAAGAAAATACAAACAGCAATACCCAAAATGTCTTCAACTTACACCAAATGTGCTACTGTTCAAGAAAATAGCTAGAACTGGTTATAGTACACTCTAGTAAGCTATTCTTTTCTTTTTTTATTCTTTTTTATGACAGTGAAAAAAGAAAAATCATAATTATTTTAAATTAGTTCCTATAGACATGCTTTCTATGCTTTGCTATCACAAATGCTACAGAATAAGAAAAGAATACGTCGATAGAGACTAACCGATTAGGCACCAAACAATAATAATAGAACCCAAAGCAATTGCAGCAAGGACAAGACCGAATATTTTTCGAAATCCAAAGTGCCAAAGAACTTCAAAGTACTTATAAAAGAAAATAGAGGGAGTAATAGCGGAGAAGAAGTTTGTCCTCTTAGAGAAAGAGAATGGTGAGTTTATATAGTGAGGAGGGCCGTCCACAATCCCAAATAATGAAGGAAGAAAATATTTAATGTAGGAAGAATAACATATAATGAATCAATTGAGGGGATTGTTCCCTTAAATGGATAGGGGTAAATCAATCCGTTCCACCAATCATACTATAGTTACCATAAATAAATAAACAGACATCCCCTCACTCGTTAATTATGGTAATTTTAGATGAGGGGATGTCTGTCAACCAAGTAAGGAAAGAAAAATAAAAAATCAATTACTGAGATGCTTTTCTCAAATCAAATTGGTACAAGATCATACCCAAACAGTCAAAACGTGCAAATATTAGCCTTATTAAAGATTTACGAAAAAATCCTCGAATCGTCACATACATGCTTTTCCCATACAAAATTAAATTAAGCAGAAACTAACCAAATTGATATTACTGAGGCTCTTCCCATTAATACTTGTGGGAAATAAATTAAAGTGAAAGAATATATCAATCATACACAAATTTCCTTTTCAAATTATATGCTAATTAAGGGAAATATAAAATCACACAAAATTCAGTCAAATCCAATAAAGGAAAGATCGGTTAAGCAAATCAGTCATACAAATTATTTATTTACCAAAGAAAAGAAGAACTATCATATAGTGATCACATAATCAAGACAAACGATAATTAATAGTACTTAATTTTTTAGAAGAAAATTGACACAAGACTCAATCAAAATTAATTACTTACCATAAACCATTGTTAAAGTAACCAACCACATGTCTCAATTAAAGATAGTATATAAATCAATCAACTGTAAATTGTCAATTAGGTGCAGTCAAGAATTTTAAAACCTGTAACAAAGGAAAATAATCATTCATTTAACACGATAGTAGTAACACAACTACAATAATACGATTACAAAATCATAAAACAAGCCAAAAAAATAGTCAATATTAGCAAGCAACAATCTACAGTGATTAGTAATGAGCATTTTCTCAGAAAGTTAAAACCAAGTCACAAAAGAAGTTGGGATTTTCTTACCCATATTGACTAAGAGGCATAAAAAATGTGAAGTTGCAAGAAGTTAGGCGTGTTTGCACATTCCAGAGAGAGACGAACAAATTGACTCACCATTTAAGTTAAGCGTCATGAAATTTCAATAAAGCAGGACATGCAAATAGGGTCGAATGAAAATCACAGACTCAAAATAAACACATTTATTCAGCAAAAATCAAATGTGGCCACACTCGATTCGAAGAATATTTCTATGAGAGACACAGATGAAGAAATAGTACTAAAGTTCACACACATATTTCGAACACAGGATCAAAACTGAAGACGGATTCTCTCAAAATCCATCATTTTTGATGAAGAAGGGTTGCATGGTTGGAACACCGAAGGGGTTTGACTGAGGTATCGCTGTGGGGGAGGAGTCGAGGCTGTGTCGCGGCTGTTGGACATTCACCGGAGGGGAGAAAAAAGGTAACTGGAGGACGGAGGATGGAGCGGCGGCGTGGAGGCTTGGTTGGCCGTCTTCGTCGATGGAGGCGCCACTGGTGGCGCTGTTCGCCGGTGGAGGACGAGAAGGGAGGGGGATGGCCATTGGAGCGGCGGCTGGACTCGCCTGGGGTAGGAGCTGGCGGTGCATATGGAGGTGAAGGAAGAGGCAACGGCGAAGGCTGTTCGTCGGAGATGGCGGCCTGACGATGAGGACTCAGAGCAGAGGGGGTGGTTTTGGTGGTCGATTGGCGACCGAAGAGATCAGAGGAGAGGGGGGAGAGATCAAGATTTGAAGGTGTTTATAGAGAGAGAGAAGAGAGAGGTAGAGATATAGAGGCAGAAGTTGGGGAAAAAAAATTAGAGTTAGGGTTTGTAGGTTTGAAATAGGGGATTAAAATGTGGCTAGGATGAAAAATAATGGCTTAAATTGTAAGAAATTGGGTTAAGATTGTAATGGATTGGGTAAAAATAGGCTATAATTGTAAGAAATTAAATAAAATTAGATTAAAAGGTAAATAAAATCATGCAAGGTAATTTTGATTAGGCTGTTATTTAAATTAAAGTAGGAATAATAATAATATATGATAATAGTAAATAAATAATAAATAACAACATTAAATAATAAAAAATAAAAAAATAAATAAAAGATAAATAAAAGATAATTAATACTTTCTTATCACATAATAGAGGGCTGCGTAAATGGAAGGAAGGAGAAAAGGGAAGAGGGAGTCATACCGTCACATTTTTATGAATTTTTATTTTTAAATGAGGAAGTCTATTTTGAGAACAATTAATTGAATGTTATAGAGTTTGTGCAGATCGAATATATTTGGACAGCATAGGGATGTCAATTGTTCAGGGGAACTAAATGAAAATAGTTGAAATCAAAGTCGCGATTACGAGAGACCTTGGTTAATGCAAAAGGGTGTGGTACAGTTTCACTAATAAAGACGACACCCTCAGCTATTATGCAAAGAGCAGTAGCTACGTTCCATAAAGAAAACATATTGGGCATGGTAACATTTTGTCAGGATGCTCTAAGCTAATGGTGTCTATTACAATTCTTCTCTCGTGATGAATAAGATTGGTAATAACGATCCCGAGAAGATTCATGTTTTGGTTTCTCTGAGGGACCTTTGTTTATTGAACGATGACTCCTTTCCTTATACTTTTCCTTGTCCTATTCAAAGTCGTCTCTCTCCATTTCCCTATCAGATATCCTACCACTATCACGTTCATGAGACTTTAGTCTTCCTTGATCCTTACCCTTGATAAAATTTATTGTCCTTTATCTGTGACATTTATTTTTCTTTCATGTCATTGATTTGTTTTTTTTATTTATACTTCACTGTTTATGGCCATTGACTGGTGTACAATGTATTTGAAAGTTTGCATATAGAGTTTTCTTGGTATTGATATCCTCACTTTAGGATGTTATTCATTGAGACAATGGTAACTTCCGTCTTATGTTTGTTAAATTTGGTGTTCTGTGACTCACTCTCACTGTTGTCGAGTGACTGAACATTTAATCATAAGCTGATAGTCTGATGATCTGTGTTTATGTTGAAATATTAAAGAACATGGTCTAGCCATTAAAGATGTATTTCTGGTGAAGAGAGAGTTGAGAAAGAAGAAACGTAAGGTTATGAATGGTGGGAAAGCAAATAGGAGTGTGTCACATGTGTTGACCTACTTTAAAAAATGAAAAGGTCGGGATGTTAACTTTACTGTTTTGTGGTTGTTGTTGAAGACTAGCTTCTTGAAGATCTCTACGAGTGGTGCATTGCATCAGCTTGATATTTGCTGGAAACTAAGTATTCGGTGCGGGAGTAAATAAGTGCAGAAACTAAAAAAAAAATTGTAGGAAATTGTTTTGTTGTGTATTTTCATTTTTGTGCTAATATATGTGAAGTGGAAGTACATTGAAGCTGAGGTCGACAATATTCAATACTCAAAAGATTAACAGAAAACAGTTTGCTGTGGAGTGAACTTCAGATCACGGTTCTTCTAAAAGGATCAAACATTCATCAAGACAAAGTGAAATGGACATTTTCTACTCATGTTTAGAGTTTATAAAAAATATGCTTGTTATACTGCTTGTTCAGACATACAGTATTTTCTTACTTGATGTTGTTGCATTCACATTTGGAAAGCAAATTACACGGCTGACTTGTCAATGTAGGATATCATATCATGTGCTATGTCAGAAATGCACTCCTATCAATGTACTGTGAGTGTGAACTATTGACGAGGCATATGACGCGTTAGAGGAAGTAGCGGAGAAGGGTGTTGTCTCTTGGGTAGCTCACTGTCTCAATCAATTTTCAGTTCTAAACAAAAGATGTTTGATCTTTGTAGTTGTGTTTGTTACTTTTTCCAATTGTAAGATGATATATGTGGAAAATGGGGTCCCTCTAAATTCTTGTTTTCTTTAACTTTAGCTTTAAAGATCCAATTTTTAGTCGAGAAATCACAGTAATATGAACAATGAGTTGTCGAAGAAAACTGGTTTACTTATGTAGAACCAACCAAAAAGAATAAATTGCTCTCTGTGGTTTAAAATAATTTTGATACTGTAAAAATAAAAGGCTGAAAGTTTAAATTTTGATTGAAGTGATAAGACTTTTACTTAAAAAAAACAAATACTAAAAAAGAAGTATTAATATATTTAAAATAACTTGGGTCCAATAATGGTAAAAAGTTATTTAATTTAAGTTATTTAATTTCGCTATTATGAGTATTTTTATGGGTGTTGGAGACTTAATTAAAAAGTATTAATACTATGTAATATTTATGTCTATTAACATTATAAAATGGAATTATAAAATATTATTTTTTTAATGTGGGCTGGCCCGTGAGGCCCGCAATCCACAGAGTAATAGTGTGGGCTTGATATTTTTTGGCTCATCATTTTGATAGGCTAAACCAACCTGACCCGTCAACCTCAAAGCTCGCGTGGGCTAGCTCGGATGGGCTGAGCCAACCCATATTGACATCTGTACAAAAAAAAATATTCATTATTGATACTCAAAGGAGACTTTGGAATCTTGAAGAATGCACAGAGGCGAATTCAGGATGTCAAAATGCGGATGTATGAATGTGAAATTCATCAAGATCACCTACATTATGCATATTATACTAGACAAGGGGCCCAGAAATGGGGACAAAACAAGAACAAATTCCATGAAAATGTGCACCAAGATCATAAATAACTTACACACCAAGATTATCTAGGCTCTAGGGTAACCCCCACCCCCACCCCCACGCGAAACTTTCAGCGTCACCCTGTAAGACGAGGCCAACTTATCGAAAGATGGACATTGCTTCAGTTCATACAACCTTTCGATAAGTGCTTGTTAGATCTTATTAAGCTTTTCTGCTATGACGATAGGATTTGTTTTTGCTATTGCATTCTGCCCAACATTCCTATAATCAAACGGGCAGTTGTGTTTGTCTGAATAACGATGAACTGCGCATAAAAGATCACCACATTTGCAACTGAACCTCGTTAAGCCCACACGCTTACGACAAGCTGTGCACTTTTACAAACCCTCTTTTGACATCACTTGTGAAATCTGAGAGGCTAAATCTGCAGATGCAACCGCGGCACCTACAAGAGCAAGTTCTGATTCATCGCTACTTGAGCTTCTGTGTACTACGTCTTGGCTGGATGTAGCTGCAAGCTTTGCATTTTCCTGCTTCAGTAGTATCAGGTCCTTTTGACATTTGGAACACATATTCATCATAGCTGCACTACAGAAAAAACCACAGTCGTTGATGTAGAGGACGGGGTCTTCTGGAGCTCGGCAACCTGTCTCTTTAGATGACTCCATTTCTGTAGTTAACAAGTCAAGTTCAACACCACAACTTCGTTAAGTACATCACGAAACAACAAAGGGACAAACAAAAACTTCAACCAAGGAACATACAGATTATGAAATATAAAGCAATTCAAAATAATACATACATTCAATATCTCGTACTTGCTAGATTTTTGTTACTGGAACAATTTGACATGCTTAACAGTTTAAACAATTAGCCACAACTAGTATAGAATTGTCAAAATGAGAGCCTTTCACTGTTAACATGCTAAGGAAGCTTTAATTCGATCACTAAAATGACAAATTAAAATACAACATAGAGGCTACTAGTAGAAAAAACTGCATCTCTTTCCTACACCTCACAAGAAGATTTTTAGAAAAACAAGCTTAAAAGCCAAAACTGATGTTGCAAAACTACATAAGATTGCACCACTTACCAGAAATCTTGATTACATAACTAAAACATGGGAGGCCTGTTAGCTGAGAAAGTTCTAATTAGTCTTTAACCGGTCATGTTACCTAGACACATTTGCAGTTACTTGGACTCAACACTATTATCACTTTTCAGCATATACCAATATTCGAGTACATCCTGCATGTGAGCTGCGAGATTCAACAACCAAAGTTCAAATAAGGTACTACCTATCTCAATTTATACTACAGGCATGCTAAAATGAGACCCTCTCGGCTCAACTCTAGCTTCTTCAGCTCATTACCCCTTTATAAGGGACCAAAGCATAGTATTTACTCTAATAGACTTGCGAAGGTGAACCTCTCGGCTCAACTGTTGATTATCAAGATTCAAGCGGTAACATTGTTTTTTTGGATTGATGAGTTGTCTTGATAACCAGTTACGATCACATATTCTAGACAGGCATGACGAAACCAGTTCAACTATCATGCACAGTCACCAAAACCCAAGAAGATTGTAAAAGACCAAAGAAATGGATTAGCTCTTGAGATAGATCATAAATATCTGATCACTTTCTAGCTGTTGTTATCTACTCTGGTTGGCATGTATTCTATTAATCGTTTCCCTGTAAGCGACGAACACAAAAATGTCTCAACTATTTCTTACTACTACTCAGTCTAGTGAACTATTCATTTTCTTGAATTAGTAAGTGGTGCTATCCATAAGATAAAAATAACCAATAACCATCTTTTGTCTAAGCTAGCCTCCTCCGTCCCTCGGACCAACAAGGGACCATTGAGTGTCATATACACCCTCATGTCCGGACCGGTATGTGGGGGGAGTACTCTAGCATCTTCAATAGCCAACAATTCCCTCTTGCAAACTCAAAGAACACGAAAAACCAATTCATCTAGCAAAGAACTAGCTTAGTAGTTATGCAGAACCTAAAACTTAGCTAACCATAATTCAGCAGATAAGAAAGAAATTAAAGGTATAACCAAATTTGCACAACAAAGTTTAAGGATGTTCTTGTGACTAGATCACATCACAAGCAAAATCAGTCCACTAAATCTCACAAAAGCTTGTTGCTCGGACTCCTCAAAAATGCCCCAGGGTGCATGTTGGATCCTCCTAAAATAGTGCAAATTCATATGATCTGACACAGGTACAACAACATTTTAAAGAGTCCTAGCAGCATAGCACAGAAGTACAAAATTCAACAACGACAATATTAAAGCATTAGAGCTCTTGGGATTTTATATTGGGGTAGACTAAAGCTATAGCTTTTCCTAACGTTTCAACAGAACTCAATAGCTTCAGCTCAAACTCTGTATTCATGTTTAATATATATAAATTATTAATAGAAAACCCACTAAGCTGCATTTTTTTCACCTTTAATGTATAAAAACTAAACTTCCTTTCATCAATTCAAAAAATAAATAAAAAAATACCACAACCCTTATAATTAAACACCATAACATGCAAATACACAAAGACTATATTATTAGTCCAAAATCAAATAATTACAAAAAAAATTGAACAATCAGAGAGAAAAGAACCTCTGTTTGAACTTTGACATGCAAATAAACATGCATAATTATAGACCTCGATGAAAAAAGAAAACAAAACAAAACAAAACAAAAAAAATTGAATTTATTAGAAAATTATCAAAACAAAATATTAATAAGAAAATTAGACAAGACCTTAGGAATTTATTAGTCATGGATGTACAAATAACATACCTTAATAGAAGAATTGGAGAAATTGAAAGGTAAATTTTAATTATTTTTTTTTGTTCCAAGAATTTTAAGATGATTATGGAGGAGCACCAAAAGGAAAGAAAATGAAAATGATACTACTTTCCTGTTTTAGGTGTTTCAAAAATCAAAACAGACAAACCTCCTTCTAAATTTAGAAATACTTAATTAAAATTTTAATTTGATGTACATAGATCTTATATCTATCTCAAAGGTAGAAATATTATTTCGATATACGAAGGTTCAAGAAAAAGAGGTACTAATAGGTAAAAAAATAATGGATAGTGATAAAAATACATATAGTAACAGAATATATAGTAACATTAATAAGATAACATGATTGTTGAAATACAAGATACAAATAATATCAGAAATTGAAGGACCGAAAACTACATAAGCAATAATGTAACTACTAATGTAGACATTAAACAAGACACACACTGCTATCAGTTAGGTTCAACATTTATTCTTTTAACATAATTTTATGGCACTTGATTGTTATTTTTTTATGTTACGTTTATTTTGTTCATGCTCCAAATTCTATAAATTCTAGGCCTCGTTTGGCCATGAAAATTATAATTTTCTGGAGTAGAAGTTGAAGATGTGTATGTTTGACCATGAATACAAATTGGAGTTGTTTTTGAAATTTTTGTGAGAGAAGTAAAAGTTTACTTGTTTTCACTTTTTCAAATAAAATTCTAAATTGTATTTGGAATTCCCATGGTGTTGAAGAATCTCACATTGAATTTAGTAAAGGAATATGTAATCTCTTTACATGACAAACTTATGACGTATCACCATAATTTAGTACATATTCTTATAATATTCTGGTGAATGAATAGTTTTTAATCCGGTATCCACGTTGAGATTCCAACTAGCCAGATTCGTGTTATATAAGGTCTATTTAAAGGAAATAACTCCCTAACATAATTCTTTATATCCAGAACGTGAATTCGAGACCATTACAGACGGAGGAACTCTTATTCATCCCTCCACAATACTTGTTATTCAATGAATGAACTTGCCATAAATCTCTAATATTATAAATATCCTTGTGTAACATCTCAAAATCATGTTACACCATACTAGTACTTTACCTTGTATTGATAACAAGACAACAAGTTTGAAGCAACATGGGCAAACATAAGTTCAGATGGGCTATGTAGGATGCATTGATTGATTTAATTTGTGTCTATTCTAAGCAATCCAACCCATAAGTTCATAGGTTACATATTTTTTTGCTTTTTCACTCTTCATCAATAAAAATGGCATATTATTAGCATAAGTTTTTTGACCTCTTATTTAGTTGGCACAAGATTCCATATCTATTTTTGGAAAATTTGGACCCACATTAAGGCCCGTTTGGTCATGAAAATTATAATTTTTCGAAATTAGAGTTGGAGTTGAAGTTAAAGTAGGGGTTGTATTTGACCATGGATATAAATTAATAGAAAATACATAAAGTACCCCCTGATCTTGTCCGACTTTTTCAAAAAAGACACCTAAACTTTACTTTCGACCTATTACCCCATGGAATCTTACTAAAATCGTTGTTAATACACCATTTTGACGAAAATTTCAGCATTCCTCTTTTTATAAAAAGCGCCCGTTTGACACTTTCTGCTTCTTCTTCTAGTTCACTAGTCTTTCCTTCTTCTCTCTCATTATTTCTTCCATTGTTGTTGATCTTAAATTGAATTATTTGCTAAAGTACGCCTCAATTTTTCTCCCTATTAAATTGAATTCCAAAAAAGAAAGATTTCATTCAATTGAGGAATGCGGAGAACAAGTTTTTGTACATGGAAAGGATGTGATTCCACCGATAACAAATTCGTATATTGATTACTATTTCAATAGTGGAATTGAAAATAATTTTACTGATTCTTTTTCCTACATTAGCATATTTTCCAACAAAAATTTAATTTTTCATATTGGGTTTATCATCGAAAAATACCTTCTCGACGGAAAAAATGGAGGCTACCATATCATATCTTTTTTATCCTTTTTAAAAAACTTTATCATTCTTCAATTCAAGATGAACATAAGAATAATGTTGCAGACCGTTGGTGGATCTCAAATTATGGAAAGGTCTCAGGAAAAGGGTAAACCTCACAATAGGGATAGACAACACGATCCCAAGCACAATTGTGCTCTCCTTCCGATTTCTGTGTGTGTAGTGTCGGCATGTGAGTGTGTGTTTTTCACTGAGTTGTTGTGTGTGTGTGAATGGAGTATTGTGTGAAGTTGGGAGAGTGTGTGAATGGAGTATTGGAAAGATGAGGAAGACATCAATGGAGAAGAAGGTATTTTTAAATTTTTGGATAAATAATTTATACGTGGCAACTTTTTATTGGCACTTTAAGTCAAATTTTAACCATTCACGCGCCTGGTGTGCGTGTCTACACGCATAGGCAAAATTTAAGTCAAAATGGTGTATTTACAATGGATTAAGTAAGAATCGTGGAGTCATAGGTTGAAAGTAAAATTTAGGTGTCTTTTTTAAATAGTCAGACAAGATCAGGGGGTGCTTTATGTATTTTCTCATAAATTAAAGTTTCTTTTGAAATATTGTGAGAGAAGTAAAAGTTACAAATACAATATTTCAGAATTATATTTAGAATTTTCATGGCCAAACACATCTTGTTTTCTCTTTTTTCACTAAAGTGAAATAATTTTTCGAAAAAATATAAATAATTTTCATAGCCAAACGACTACTAATTGTTGAGATGCCAAAAAGAACTCAACTTCCTTCATTTTTAAATAAGTGTTTTTTATTTTAGGCCTTCGTTAAGAAACTACTCACTTCTAGAAAGTAAAAATTATTTTACTAATTTGTCTTTAATAAATATATTGAAAAGAAAATAACTTTTTAGTAGTTTTGGAGTTTTGCAAAAAAAAAAATATATTTATAGGATAGGTAAATTAAAAAAAACATCATCAATGATTTCTTGATTATCTAAAATATTATTTATTTAAGTATATAATAAAAGAACTAAACAATCAATTATTTAGAAATGGAGGGACGACATTATATTATTGATAATCAAAGGAGACTTTGAAAACTGCAAGAATATGCTTTGGATTTGAATGAAAAAACAAAAACAAGTTGGTAATAAGTAGGGACAATCCATTATCATACTCCCTCCATTTCAAACTAAGATGACACATTGATTAAAAAAAATAATTAATAATATGGACAGTTTACCATAATACTCCTATTAAATGATGTTTACATTTTAATTTGAAAAAAAAGAAATTAATGCAAAGGGTAAAACATGAAAATTTTTTTGTCTCTTCTTGATTAATGAAAATAAATAAATAAAATGGAAAATCAAATTAGAAAATTTAGAGCGGAAGGAGTATATCTTTTCGATTGTATTATATGGCTCTCTATTCAAGATGCTTAACCAATTACACAAAATTGGTATAAACTTAAATTCAAAAATTAATAAGTGAGGTGAAAATTGTTCAAAATTTTAATATGAGCAGGAGACCAACTAGTATTTTATAGTACATAATTGATGCAGAAATAAGACACCTGATAATACAGGCGAAGTCAGGATTTCTGCTGAAGGAGTTCAAAATCTGAAAAAAAACTCACCGAAGGAGGTTTAACATCTATGATATATACATAAAAATTATTTTAATCATATATTAATAATATATCCTATTACTAGTTTGGCTCCGCCTCTACCTGATAATTGAAGCATGGATAGTATAATATAATGTTTAACATATGAGAAATAAGAATTGAGAGAAGTCTAGATCTAGTATCCCGACAAAAAAATAAATA
The DNA here is from genome assembly GCA_030864215.1 of Capsicum pubescens. Taxonomy (NCBI): domain Eukaryota; kingdom Viridiplantae; phylum Streptophyta; class Magnoliopsida; order Solanales; family Solanaceae; genus Capsicum; species Capsicum pubescens. Next base: position 41,792,070 of record CM061546.1, read on the forward strand.
AATATTAAATCTAATTAAACTTAAAAACTAATAGCGAGATAAGAATTGTCCTACACCATCATATAACGAAACAATGTATATATATGAGATATCTGACATAGATTTTTTTAAACATTGTTTGTGTAATTTACCCCATCTTGTGAGAATACACTGGATATATTATTGTTGTATTGTTTATGTAATTTAACATAATTATAATCACAGAATTGTATACCTTAATTTTAAAATAACTAGTTTCACTTAATTATGTGAAGCTCTCTATTAATAATTTTCTTTTAGTTGATTTGATATAGCATAAAAGTTATGTTATTTACGTGATTCTTTTCATGATTTTGTTTTAGAACCATATTTCGTAAAATCAAATTAAAGTGAGTTGTTGCCTGAATGAGAGAGAATAAAATAAAAAGGATCCAGCAAGTTATGGAAAATCCAATTATATTTTATGAGAGTTTATAAATTTATAGATAGCGCTTTCTCTTAAAGAAGTTCTATATAGCGTGAATCTAAATTCAAGTCCTCGTAGTAAGGAAAACTTCAACATGGAGCGCTTCTCTTTCGATATACAAACAGTCCGTAATGCGTAATCGCGAATTTAAATGAGTCGATCAGTAAAACTAATTGAAAAAAGGAAAAAAAAAAGTGAGTTATTTATTTATTTTTTGTTTTTTTTTTTTTCAAAAAAGGGCCTAAAATGCCCTCCAACTATCTAAAATAGTGCAAAAATGCCCTTCATCTACCTATTGGGCCTAAAATACCCTTCAACTATTTTTTGTACTCATCATTGTGCATTCATAATATATCGTGACAAGCCTTGTCTTCTAGTAGGAAAAAAATAGAGTTCTTCTCACATTCATCATAATATTATTCTTTCCAATAATTCAAAGAGAGGAGATGAGCAGATATCGATGAATACGGAGCGGGTCAACTTTAGTTGGATCCGTGTTATTTGTCTGGGCGGGTTGGGTTTTGAGATAAAATTAATTAATTTAATTTAATATGAATTTTCCAATAGAAATGTGTCATGTGATAAATAAAGTGGGACCAAAAGGTTGTTGTTAAATAAAAAGACAAAATTGACTAATAGGTAAACGGGAAGAACATTTTAGGCCCTTTTCCGTTTTTTATTTATTAAAATTGTTCAACATTTGATTTATTAAAAATATTTATTCTGTTCTAGCATTACCAAGTGGTGGGTCACAAAATCCAACTACTGATTTTCATATTTCAGTATCACCTTTTTTAGAAATTGCCCTTTTATCTATTCCACCGACAAAATTTAATTACATATTCTTTTACCTTAGAAAACTAATCCAAAATTAATGTGGATAATAATGAGGTTAATTATTTTGTTGTTGCTATTATGTTAATTCTCCATTTATTTATTTACGTAAATAATTCTGAATATGTTTTACTTGAATCGAAGCTCAATCGAAAACGTCATTTCTCATTTTACACCTGTAATTAGATTGTAGTTCTGCACGGATGCGTCTAGTTAGTGGCGGAGCCAACATCTTAATTAAGGGGGTTCAAAATAAAAAAATGTGAACAAAAGAACTAATCGAATGGGGTTCAACGTCTGCTATATATACATAAAAAAATAATTTTAAGTTTGTATATATAGTATAATTTTTCGTCGAAGGAGGTTCGCATGACCCCCTCACTATTATCTAGTTTTGTCCCTATGTATAGTCGTATACATCGTCCTCCCTAGATCCTACTAGTAAAATTATATTACGTATGTTATTGTAATAACGAGGGAGAGAAAACATTATAATTAGATTACTTTTGCAAGTAATTAAGATTAGCCAACATATAATCTCATGTCAATTTATCACTTCATTGTAGTGTACAATTAATATTCTTGTTTAAGTAATTAATTCTGTTATTATTTTTTAATATTATTTTTTTATAATAGGGATTAAATATTTGACTAGTAGCATTTTGGTAGTTGGAATTTGACTTTATTTATCCCTTTTTTTCTTCTTCTTAAAATGGAAATATAGGCATATCAAAAATATTACATGTTCAATGAGAATTATTGTCAATTCGATGCCAATAGAGTAATCAAATAGCCTAACTAAAGAAAAATAATAAAGACACAATTAAATATTACTTATATAATACCAATTTTAGCACTTTCATAATTAAATCCAAATTAGTTGAGTATGGTGATAGAAGACATCATGAAAATGACCTAACAAAATATTCCATTCCTCCAACCTCAAGCCTCTTGTGAAACGAATTTAATATTTTTAAACTTTGTTTTTTTATACTATTATTATAGTTTCCCTCATGCACATTTTGGCAATTTATAATAATTCTATCTTGATTGTCATAATTTATTGGTATGATGTTACTTTTCTTATACTTTTCCTTGTCCCGTTCAAAGTCGTCTCGCTCCCTTTCTCTGTCAGATATCCTACCACTATCACGTTCATGAGACTTTAGTCTTCCTTGATCCTTACTCTTGATAAAATTTATTGTCCTTTATCTGTGACATTTATTTTTCTTTCATGTCATTGATTTATTTTTTCTATTTATTGAGTTGTGTGAGTTCAAGAACTTGTTCTATTGAATCCTTGACTGTAATTCTACTGGTGATGAATGTCTGTCTTAAGTTTTGAGTTGGGTGAGTTCAAGAACTTGTTATGTTGAATCTTTTCGACTGTAATTTTTTTGTATAGTGTAATGTGTGCCTAAGTTTTGAGTTGTGTGAGTTCAAGAACTTGTTCTGTTGAATCCTTGACTGTATGTCTACTGGTGAAGAATGTCTGTCTTAAGTTTTGAGTTGAGTGAGTTTAAGAACTTGTTATGTTGAATCTTTTTTACTGTAATTTTTTTGTATAGTGTAATGTGTGTCTAAGTTTTGAGTTGGGTGAGTTCAAGAACTTGTTCTGTTGAATCCTTGACTGTAATTCTACTGGTGAAGAATGTTTGTCTTACTGAAAGATTGAATTTAACTGTAGTTTTACGGTAGGAAGTGTATTGTTTGCCTAAGTTTTGAGTTGGGTTAGTTCAAGAATCCGTTCAATTAACAGAAAAAACTGAATTTTTAACCTAAGTTTCTCGGACTCTTCAAAAATGTCATGGGGTGAGTGTTGGATCCTTCAAAAGTAGTGCATTTTCGGAGGATCGGACACGGGTGCGGCAACATATTTGGAGAGTCCGAGTAACTTATTTTTTAACTGTAATTTTACTGTGATGTGTAATGTTGTCTAATCCCCGAAGTAGTGGTAAAGTCTGCGGTACACTTTACCCTCCCCAGACTTCGCTTGTGGGATTCATTGGGTATGTTACGGTTGTAGTTGTTGTGTAAGGTTGTACAAATTTTGAGTTGGGTGGGTTCAAGAACTTGTTTGCTCAATTGATAGAAAAATTGAATCTTTAGCTGTAATTTTATTGTAAAGTGTAATGTGTGCCTAAAGTTTGAGTTGGAAGAGTTCAAGAATCAGTTTAATTAACAGAAATATTGAATCTTTAACTTTAAAGAGTAATGTTTGTAGTTTTAGAGGTAGAATAGACACTCAATAAGTAGTTGCAACTTAGCTTGCTTTGTCCCAAATCATTTCAAGATCCCAAGACGTATTCAATAGCAAGAAGGGTGGAACTTGGTCATCGATCACTCGCAAAATAAAAAAATGTCAAAGGATTTCTAGACTCCAACATTCAAAAGATGAGACAAGATCAAGTGAAAATATGCTTCAACCAATGAGGGAAATAAATACCAAACTAAAGTGCAATAGTACTTCATTACAAATGGTTGGGAGGAAAGTTACATTACAAGAATTCTTTCCAAGAACGCTACTTAAGGCACGAGCATAAACTACATGTCACTCCTAGCCCGCATGAGCCTAAAATGTGAATATCTCTCTAAAAAGGGAATAAAAAAGAAAAAACGATTTTTTTTTAATAAATAAACAAACTCATCTTTCCTAAACTATGTTATGACTTGATCCTCCTAAGGAACGTAGGCAGCTTAGAGTATATTTTACTCTAAGTATTGTCGTACGAGTTAAAAAAGAGAGGAAAAGGGTGTGTCATTATTTGAGAATGGAAATAACACTTTGAAGCGACGTAGATATCACATGAGGTTAGACGTTCTTTTGCTAAGTTTATCGCGGACATGCAAAAGGGAGGATAGCAGTAATGAAAAGTGGATTTTGACAATATATTTGTGTAAATCTGCACAGATATTGAGACTGGTTTACACATATGTTGTAACTCTTGGTGTTATCTTTGCAACAAAAAAGACGACGCGTGATTCAAATTCTCTTACACCGAGATATGAATTCTCTACTATAGCTTCTCAAAGTTGGAAAAAATGTCCATTAGATTCCGAGCCAAGCTGATTTTGACAACGTATCTGTATAAATTCGTAAATGCGTTAGGCATGGTTTTTATATATGTCATAACTTTTGGTGTTCTATTTGCAACAAAAAAGCCAGTGTGTGATTCAAAAAATCCTACGTGGAGATATGAATTTTCTACCATAACCTCTCAAAGTTGTGAAAGAGACCTTCAGGTTTCGAACAAAGCTGATTTTGATGAATAACATGTACAAATTCATAAAGGGTGATAAAGCCAAATTACCTCCAAAACTTTGGATGAGATACATATGATGCACGAGGTGTTTGATGACTCCTTCGTGCTATTAAGACATGCCACATGGATGAAGATTACCATTGAGGAGGGTCAAAGGAATTTGACGAGGCCGAAGGAGTGCAAAATGGGGCTAAAAAATCCCTTAGAAGGGTCATGCTCCAAGGCACTTAGGATCCGCTTTTTTTCCGCTCTAGCATTTCAAGAGCGGGTCAAAACCTCCCTAGTGGGATTTTTGTTACATTTAGGTCACTTTTAGGCCCTAATTATGTAATATTTAGCCAAACTATAAATGCTTGGTATCTAGGCTTATTTCCTTTGTTTTTTGATGAAGAATTTTACATGATGTAATCATGAAATCTCCATAGGAGTGAATTGAGAAATTGGATAATCCGATGTTAAATCTTGTCTAGAAACCTTAGTTGTAAGGGAGATCCAACCCTATTTGTTGTCAGGTAAAGTTAGGTGCTTGTTGGAAGTCCTTTAAGGGAGGTTTTAGGGTTTGAAATACCCTTTGATTGCCCTTTCGTTATTAATTTTGTGTTTACATTCTAATCTTGGTTATCCTATCCCCCTATCATTAATTTTCTGCGTCTGTAATCGAGTCCTCGTGGTTTGAATATTATCATTTGATATCAAAGACGATCTTGATTTCGTTCTTACAAAGTCAATCTTTAATTTGATATCTCAAAATTCCACAAAAAAGAAGTGTCAAATTGAAAATCCCCAAAAGGTTAATAGTCACGTTTTTAGCCCTAGGTCAAATTTTCAGTTTTGTTTTATTCTGTGGTTTTCTTATGTTTCTAGTGTTTTGTTTGTTTTCTCTAACACTATATGAGTCTATAATTCAAATTTGAGCCAAATCGGAGCTTATTTAAGTGTTCTATCCTTGTTGGAAGGTTGGATTGAAGATTTTGAAGTTGGTCACAAGATTTGTAGTGTTGGTTCAATAATTGGGGAAAATTATGAGTCTATCATTTAAATGTGCTTAGGTTAAAAATTTCAACTCATTCTGAGCCCAGGAGAAGAAGTTAGTGTTCTTGGTGTTTTCGATATTCTTAAAGACATGCAAATCATCAAGTTGAATCTTCATCAATAGTTGTTGTTTGATCCAAAAGGATGAAATAAAATAGGTGAAAAAGTGTTTTTCCTAAAGCATCCAAGAATATTCCAAGTATATCCCAAGGAAGAGTACAAAGGGGAGTGGGGGTGGGGGGGGGACCATTTAGAGGGATAAAGGGCCATTTCAAGAGAGAGGGACGGCTGACCTGCCTTGCATCTGCGCTCAAGGTGCTCTTGATCTGATCCAGCAGGTACAACGAACCTCAAACCAGTAGGGGGAGGTCCTCATGCGTCCAGGGTGTGCTGGACATGCGCCCCACCTGCTGCAGCAACTCTCCAAACACATCTCAACACAGAACACCACAAATTGATCGCAAATCAGCCCCAACGCATCCCGAACATAATTCAGCACTTCTCCAACATCAATTCAAGTTCTAAAACACATCTAAACACTTTTAAAAAACTCCATTTCTCAAGGTCTGATCCTTTAGTTTCATTTTCTTGATTACTAATCTCTTCTTTTGATTTCTAAACTACTCATCAACTAGTAATTCATCTACTATGTTGATCGATTAGTTCTTGAGTCCGAGTTCTTTCATCTTCCTATTTCTTTGTGTGCTTCTATAGTTTTAATTCATTGTAACTTCTTTGTTCAAGTCAGTAAGTATATTTTTATTTCTTTGAGTCGATCAAACAAGAATCCACTCCGACCACAAAGTAGAGATTGACACCTTATTATCCATCAGAGTATAAACAACTTTCAATATTCGCCACTCCAATTTTGAGGATCACAAAGGTGAGATTCATACGAGTGTTGGTGAGGAAATTTACAACAAATCTTTGTTATTAATGTTTTTTGTAGGTAAATGGTGAGATAAAGGGAACGTGTCTTCGATAGCCTCATATAGTTGTGACTACGACATAGGAAACTATGATTGTGGTGCCGAATGTTATGGCTATGAAGAAGATGTGGAGTATGGGGGCTATGAATATAGCCATGATCAAATGTGTGGAAGGGGGAACCCAGGTATGATTGGAGGGTATAGTAGGAGTTAATGTCTTCCTACTCTATCTATCTTCAAAGGACAACAAGATCCCGATGTTTACGTTTATTGGGAATGGCAATGTGAAAGAGTCTTCGAGGATTATGCTATGTGAAAATCCGTACATTCTACATTTTCCCTTAATTACATTCAAGGTCCGACCTTAGAATGGTGTAAACATGCAAGGAAACCTATGCTAACATGGGGTGCCTTGAAATAGCTCTTTAGGCCAATCTATGTGCCGAAGGGTTACATGAATCCTTATAATAGTGATCCAAGAAGACCAACTTGTTCAAGATGTGTAGATATTTGTGGAGTTTCGAGATGTGTTCTTATACTTGATGATTGGTTTCACGCAAACTACATAACTCCTATTATGATTTATTATTTTGGGATAGCTCGAGAGTCCAAGCATTTCCCATACTTCTTGGAAGGCTATAGATTCTTTGAGAGCGTGAAAGTTTCCTTCACACAAAATGGGTACTATGAGGAGGTGCAGTGTGACATAGTCCCATTGGAATGTGAACAAATACATTTGGGTGCCGATTGGTTTTCACAACACAAGATTCCAAATGTTCAAAATTGGCCTAAGTTTGCAAAGGACCAATGGGGAAATCATCTCTTTCCACCTACCCTTCCCAAATCTCAAGTAAGGATGACCACTTACTCCTAGCCTTATGAAAATAAGAGACAAAATATTGAGAAAAGTGAGGGTGTGTAATGTGGCAACCTAAGAGATGAAAAAGGAGAGGTTCTAAGAAGTGAAGTGAGAGGGTTTCCACCAACCGAAGATAGCATTGTTTGTCCTTCTATTAATAAGGATATATGTGTAGGTACCATTAGGATGTTTGTAGTCTCCTTATCTCATGATGATTTCCCTAACCAAATTCTTTGTACACTTTTAAAAGACTTTTTAATGTTTAACATGATCGATCCTTGGTATTATCTTAAGTGTGTGCAACCTTTGCATGATGCTATGATTATTTGTGGTAACCCTAACCCTCATGTCATAAGGATGTTGTATTTATTTGTCCTTCCTTTGGTTTTACAAGGTTTATATTCTAGGTTGAATCCTTTTGAAGAAGGGAAGGATGTTTTTCATGACCCGAGTCGAGGCTCTGGCCGCGACGAGCATACCGAACCATGAAGGACCGAGTGCCCTTCTCTATCTTTCAATCATGAACACCATTCATATACTAATGAGAAATGCAAAAAATGATACAGATGGAAATCATGGTCAATCACTTAATTCAACTGAACAGTTTGAAATTTGAGTTCATAACAATCAGAAACATGTGACACCAGTTTGCAAAATCTTTTGCGAATATGAAAATCAGCATCTTTATAAGAACTGGGACAAGGCCCCTAGTTGGACCATGAACTAAAAATCAAATAATTGTATGCCATAATAAAACCATCTGAAATAAGGGAGGCTCACCAACTGCACGCTTCTGATAGACCGAATCTACTGCTTAGCAGGACCCTGGGTCTGTGCTTCAGGTCCTGAAATATAGGGGGTCAATACAATTGTACCGGTATGCAGAGCATTCATAAATATTATACTTTTAGTAATATACATGAGAGCAATCCACAAAAGAACATTTCTTTCATACGTTATAAGAAAATAGATGGTCAAACCTTGAAACTTAGAAAAAACGCTTTGAAATCATAATTCACTCTTTATGTTTCTTTTGAGCTAGATGGTACACCCTACAAGCCTAGTACCCAGGGTCTATGTGGGTCCTCCATTAAATCATCGTCCAAGCCTCCACATCTAAGTTTTCCACAAGGATAGGGGTCCTACATACTAGTCTAGTTTACCAGTTTCTCAACGACAAGTATACATTGGCCTTAGCCAATCATATAACCCAAATCGACAAAACTCGGTTTCCAGCAATGAGCCCTTACACTCAACTCTTTCTTTGGGTAACCATCTAACTCTCAATAAACCCATTTATAACATTGTAAATCATGCATCTTTCTGAAAGTGGTCTAATGTCCGAAAATATTTTTGTAGTAAATTCTAGTCTGAGTCTCTTATGGCATTTGTCTGATTTGGTATCGTCATACTAAGAATTGCAAGTCATACGTCTAAAACATATAGTATCATGTTGCAATCCTTTCATTCAAAACAAATAGGTGGGACCACCAAATCATTCAAGCAGTACAAAAGAATTTGTAAATCAAAGTACATGAAAACTTATGCAAAGATTCTATCTTTCAATTCTTAAACATGTGGTGGTCATTTTCTTCGTAGAAAATCATGAAATTATTTCAAAAATCATCTGTAATATTTAAAAACATGAAATATCACTCTTTTAAATTCACAACCAACATAAAGTTCATCACTGACAGTAAAACCCTTGGTTCATGCTTAAAGAAATGCAATTAGTAACCAGTAACTTGTAAATGAAGAAATAGCACAATGAGAGAGGGAAATATGTCATTCATATTTGAAAACTGAAAACACATATATACATATACATGAGTAAAAATTCAAGTTTAAGGGGAGGCCTCAACACTAAAACGTTCATAATGCATACTTTTAATGTACTTTGAAACCCTTCATAAACATATGATTTCTCAGCATTCAAAACCTTATTAAAATTATTATGTCCTTCCCATGTAGTTTATGAAAACCCCACATACCTTATATTACTTAGTTTGAAGAATACGACTCGAATCTTGACTCGTTTCTTGGAAATCATGAACTTCAAGATGGATTCTTTATCTTTGGAAGGGAGGTTAGGGTTTTGTTCTTGATAAATTTGAGTGAATTTGGGCATATTGTTCCCAAAAGATATTTTAATTCACTTTTTACACGACTTGGGTTTGTAGGAAAAGACAAGATTGCCCCTAGGAATTATAAGTTTTAGCAAAAATCTTGATTTCGAGGCTCACCGTTGAGTGCTATTGGTTCAACCGCTATAGGCACTGCTGAGCGGTGTAATTGTGGTGATGTAGTATTTTCAAAAATCCCTATTTTGAGGTTGACCACTTAGCGGTATTGGTTCCATCACTATAGGCACCACCGAGCTGTGTAATAGCAACAACTTATTGCCTCATACGAAAAATGCTATAACTTTTCACCTGGGTATCAAATTTAGGAGAAATTGAAATCGTTGGAAAGCTGATTCAATTACTACAATTTGGTAGGTATTAATCTTCCAAATTTAACGTATACATAAAGTTATACTCATTGAAAGATTACCCTTGTGAAATCAAACAAAAAAATTAGCCGAATTAAAGGCTCTTAGCTCACTTTGCTCTAAGTGATTCCTATGAAAATATTTCACCTTCAAAGCACTTCACACACTAGGATAATGATTGTGAAACTTATATTGACATGGTAAATTATTTGGATTGGAGCTTTGTCACGAACCGTACTAGGTCCTAGCCGTGACGGACATCCCGAACCATGAAGGCTCGGACGTCCTACTCTATCTGGTAGTCATGCACAACATTCATATAATAAAAGAATATGCAGAATTATGATCTAATACGGAAACATGATCATACTCAAGATTAATTTAACAATAAGGAATGAAATCCAAAAATTACTAACAACATTTGGAACAGTCTGCAAAATCTCTACTACATGAAAATCTGAAAACTATCTGGAAATTGGGACAAGGCCCCCAGTAGACGAAAACATTAATAGATGACATAATCTGAAAGGACAGACCTTCTGGAATAGAGAAGGCTCCCCCTGTATAATTTGATCTGCTGTCTGAATTATCTACAACTTATCTGGACCCATAGATTGAGCCTCAGAACCTGAGAGGTAGGGGAGGGGGTCAATACAGATGTACTGGTATGCAGAGAAATACAAAATAAAGCTTTTCATATAAATAAAATAGTTGAGAGCTAATCATAAAACATCACATAAGATATAAATTCCAAAACACATTGGCATTTTTTTATAATTATAAAACCTTTCAATTTTTGATCTTGGTATTACTTTTGAGTTAGGTGGCACTTCCCTACAAGTATGATATTCCACGGTCTATATGGAATATGCCATTGACTCGGCGGGGAATCCCACAATCCAAGTGTGCCACAAGGGTTGGAGTGTCTGAGTCTGATACGCCACAGGGCACTAGGCTAACATATAATAATATACCCGGATCGGCACATCCCGGTTTTGGGCACTGCATTGTCTGAACTCGTATCTTCTTCGGGAAACCACCTAAGCTCTCTTTATACCCAATTTTAGTATGTTCTGAAATATACATCATTCTAATTTCAAAATATAAAAATCTGATTGCAAACATGCATTCTATTATGTTCTGAATTAACATGGCATTATCTGAGTTGGTGTCATCACACCAATACTTACAAGAAATACTTCTGAGCCATAATGCATCATGCAATATTCTTTCATCAAAAAACTCAATTCAGAACACCCAAACATTCAGATAATATAAGAGATTTCATGTTCAGAAACATAAGTCAAAACTGTGCATAAATTCTTCAAACATATGGTGGTCACGTTCTTTTGGCAAAACCATGCACTCTTTCATTATATTCTTATTCAACATTTTTCAACATGTACAACCCTCTCTTTTATAATAAAAATCTTAACCCAATTATAACATTACTCAAGACATTTCATATCATGCTTTTCAAGATGCATTCAAAACAATTCATAGCATATCATAAGTAAAGGAAAATCATAACAAGATAGGAATTTTTCATGAGTCATTCTCTCAATTCAATCATCAACCTTAAAACACATACTTATATATATATATATATAATTTTAAATTAATTTGGCGGAAGGCCTATGTAACACCCCGTATTTTTGGGCTACAAAATGGACCATGATTTCGATGCGTTGATAATCCGGAATCCATAAATCCTATGAAAATATGTCATGTTAATTTTTTGCGTAGTATGTGAATCCATTCAAGATTGAATTTAGACCATAGAGGTCCTTCAACTCAAGGACGAGTTGAAACTATTTCGATTGATTAAGTTTTAGTGGACATTGTAATTTGTTTCAGTTTCCATCGACCATAACTCTCTGTATATGTCGAATTAGAGAGCCTACTATGTGTCAAATGATAGGTCTTTGAGTTAGTGTTATGCCCTGAAAAAAAAATTCCGTTAAGATCTCGGACGTAAATGTCTTGAATTTTGTTCTTTATCATGACTAATAATTTTTGTGTGTGGAATTTCTGGATATACAACCTGAGATCGCGTAGAGAATCAAATAATATTTCCAACTATATGTGGATCATCCAAAACGGACACTCGAGCGATGAGTTATGATCATTCTGATCTAACCGTGAATAGTGGTGAACAGTAAATGTGCAAGAAAAAATACTGAGGCCAGGAGAATTTTAGGGTCAATTTCAAACGATCATAAATCCTTGTACATAATGATATGGGTGATCTACTATATTTCAACATAAATCTCTGAAAGTCCTCTTTTCAATGAAATTAGTTTCAACCAATTTGGGTATCGGAGCAAACATTTATGGTCGATCTACTTCAGCCTATCAAAACAGTCCACCAAAGGACAGATTTGACATTATTTAATTTTTAAGGGTATTTTAGTCATTACCACTCCAATCCATCCGGGTAAACCATGGATTTAAGTCCATTAAGAGCATTCAATAGCTCATTTTTCTCTAAAATTTCCTCAGGCTCAAACCCCAACCCTACTACTCCAAATTTCATCCTTCTATGTCTCTTGATTGAACCGTAGAAATTTTAAATTGATTTGGAATTCGAGTTGATCATGTTAAGGGCTTCAAGAAGCACCCTTTATTTTCGTGAATAAAGTTCTGGAGTCGGAAGTTCATATTCATCTTCCATATTTGGGTATGTGGGGCTTTGAACATGATTATCCTTTCAATCTTGTGCCCTGTATTTTTGTTGAATTACATTGACATGAGATTTTACTTTTTTTACCATAAATTGGAAATATGGTTTTATGTCTTATATTATTGTCCATGAGCTATGGGATTATGTCATCCGATATGTGTATGATGTTAAGATGGAATTATGTCCAAAAAGTATTTGATTATGAGAGTATGATGATTTAATTTGTTAAGCCTTAATTTATACTATTATTCCACTATTTCCTTGTTATGAATTTATAATTAATATTGGAAATTCTATATCTCTACTATGGGTTGATGTCTCACGTACCTTTAAATGTGAGTTGGATGGCAAATTGAGAAATGTTGATATTGAAGTTGCAATGAGTTTTGGTATTTTTCGAATGGTTTTGATGAGTTAAATTATTGAAAATATTATGTATTGAGTCTTCGTATCCTTGTCCAAATGTCGAGTCGGTTATGGTTCAATGCATTGATACCTTGTTGATGTTGAGGAAGATTAAAATATTTTGAGCTAAAATGTTTTGAGTTAGGAATCCACAAATTGATATGATTTGATAAATGAGAAAGAGATTTGATTTGGAGTTTATGATAGACCCTTTTGATGTTGTGGTGAATTTCCTAACGCGTTCTGAGCTTGTCGGGGAGTAGTACTTAGCACCGAGAGGGAAATTTGGTCTTTCTCCAAACCTATGTGCCCCTGTAGGGTTGTTTGATGATGATATTATTGGCCAGTGAGCCCGATTGTGATTATTGCAGTTTTAAGGTCGTACTCCCTGGCAAAGAGTATGACGCTCCTGCCAATGGGGGTTTCAAATGTTGGTATTCCATGTAGCTGACATGGGGTTGTCGGTTATAGGAAACTCCCCTATCCATAAGAGTCATGTTTATTCAGATACCGAGTCACTCTGAGTTTTGATGTGGTAAGTCAAGTTGCCTATGATGATCTATAATGATTTATGAGGTTTTTCTCCTATATTTTCTATCTAAGATGCTATGAGTTGCATGATTCAGTGTCCCTCAATCCAGGTGTGTCATTATGGTCCGTATGTACGTTTTTACAAAATTTATGATATTATTTATATTTTTCATGCACCCCCACATACTCAGTACGTATCTTGTGCTGACCCATATATTTATCTATGGGCTACATTCTTACAATGATGTAGGTTCAGGTACTAAGCCGCAGTCGCGACAGTGATATCCGAGTGCCGCATCTACGTTCCTTCAGTGGTGAGTCCTCATTGTTCGAGGTCCTAGTTGCTAGTTTTGGTGCTGTTGTTTTGTGATCGCTTTGGTCTGTTGAGTCTGTTAGAGGTTTGTCCCAATGGCTCATTGATTTTTCTGTATAGAGGCTATGTTAGACTAGTGTATTGTTGGGTTGGTTTGTGTATAGACATTCCATATATGTACAGTCAAATGATATTCCGTTCCATGTGTGATGTGATATGATATGTGCCTATATATATATCCTTAGCGTAGCGTGTATGTTGTTGTGTTGGAACCCAAGGGTAGTGTTTTGGCGTAAAGGGTTAGCTTGAGGCTACATGTAGCCTTGGGCACCGTGTGGCATCTTGGGTTGATATTTTAGGGTGTTACAAACTTGCTATCAGAGCCTAAGGTTGTGAAGAGTCCTAGCGAGTCTGACAAGCCGCGTTACTTAGAGTCTTGAGCATCGGTGTGTAGCGCGCCACACCTATGATAAAGAGGCTGCGGGGAGTTCTAAGAAAAGTCATTTCTTTCTTTCTACAAGAGTCTATTATGCTTACAACAATTTACTTCTGCTGTTAATTTGCGCGTTCTTACGACAGAAAATGCCTCCACATCTAGCTCGCAGAAACAACAACCAACCTCAACCCGTTGATCCGTTACATAAGACGGTATCCCATGCCATATTTTGGGAAGCTTTTCAGATACTAACCCTGGCAGTTACCGCCAATACTCAGGACAACGCTCCACCTCCGCAGGAAAATAATTTGGCAGCAGCATGAATTCATGATTTTATGCGGATGAATCCGCAAGAGTTTCATGGGTCGAGAGAAGGTGAGGACCTGCAGATGTATGTTGATGAAATAAAGAAAATTACACAGATTATGCATGTGACCGAGGAAGAAAGTGTGGATATGGTTTCTTATCGGTTGAAGGATGTTGCCTATGACTGGGTGCAGATATGGAATAAGGGTAGGGATGAAGATACCGCTCCGGTGACTTGGCAATTGTTCCAAGATACTTTCTTGGATAGATTCTCTCCTCTTGAGTTACGAGAAGCTAAGATAGAGGAGTTTATGAATTTGAGATAAGGCTCTATGTCGGTTAAGGAGTATTGTCTTAAGATTAATCAGCAATCAAAGTATGCTCCCAATATGATGGCTGACTCGAGGACTAGTATGAGCAAGTTTCTAACTGGGGGGTCGAGTTATGTGATGAAAGAATGTAGATCTTCTATGATCAACAGGTAGATTGATCTTCCTAGCTTAATGATTCACGCCCAACAGATTGAGTCAGACAAGATAAAGGAAAGAGAAAGAGTAAGAGGGATTAAGAGAGTCAGATCGGAGCAACAGGGGTCTGGTCAGATTAGATTCTCCGGGGGGAGTCGCCCTTAGTTTCAGAGTTGTCCATTTATACCTGCGCCTTCCTCAGCTAGTTCTCCCGTATATCGGGGCAGGTAGGAGCTCGAGAATAGGTCGGTACCTTCCAGGTCTCAGGACAGTGTAAGCAACTGGCCTCATCCTCCTTCATGTGCTAAGTATGGTAAAGACCATTTTAGGGAGTGTTATATGGGGCAGCGGGGCTATTTTTGTTGTGGAAATTTGGGCCACATACTTAGAGATTGCTCGTATGCTAGACAACGGAGTCGTGATGCCCGTCCCCAGAGTCAGGCTACAAGTGCCCCGCCTCCCGCAGCGCATCCAGTTCCTCCTCAGGGTGATTTATCTAGTACTACTGGTGGTCAACGCCAGAATCGTTTCAATGCTATACCACCTCGTCAAGAGCAGGAGGACGCTTCCGATTTTGTCACTGGTATGCTCCGTGATTTCTATTTTGATGTGTATGTGTTGATGGACCCCGGTTTGAGTTTTTCTTATGTGACACCTCTGGTTGCTGTAAATTTTGAAAGAAATCCTGAACTAATATTTGAGCCTATTTTGGTTTCTAATCCGGTAGGAGAGTCTGTCATTGCTAAGCGGGTGTATAAGAAATGTTCCATTGCTGTCTGTCATCGGGTTATGTATGCTGATTTGATTGAGCTAGATATGGTTGACTTTGATATCATTCTGGGTATGGATTGGCTTTACTCATGCTTTGCATCTATTGATTGTCGTGCCCGTGTGGTCAAGTTTCAGTTTCCTGATTAACCTATCCTCGAATGGTCCGGGAATTCTGTGATTCCTAAGGGTCATTTCATATCCTATCTCAAAGCTAGGAAGTTGATTTCTAAGGGTTGCATCCACCATTTGGTTTGAGTTAAAGACACTAAGTCTAAAACCCCGACCATTCAGTCAATTAATGTTGTTAATGAGTTTCTTGATATTTTTCCAGGAGATCACCCTGGAATACCTCGTGATAGAGAGATAGAGTTCGGGATTGACCTTTTTCCCGATACTCAGCCTATTTTCATTCCTCCGTATCGCATGGCTCCCGAGGAACTTAAAGAGTTGATGGAGAAATTGAAAAATCTTTTAGACAAAAGCTTTATCAGACCTAGTGTGTCCCCGTGGGGTGCACCTGTCCTGTTTGTGCGTAAGAAAGATGGTTCTTTGCGGATGTGTATTGATTACAGGTAGCTTAATAGGGTTACTATCAAGAATAAATATATGCTTCCTCGAATTGATGTTTTATTTGATCAATTGCAAGGTCCGAGCTACTTTTCGAAGATAGACCTCATATTCGGTTATCACCAACTTAAGGTTAGGGAATGTGATATCCCCAAGACAACCTTCGAACCCGTTACAGTCATTTTGAATTTCTAGTGATGTCTTTCGGGTTAACTAATGCAACAGCGGCTTTCATGTATCTTATGAACCGTGTATTCCGGACATATCTGGATTTATTTGTAATAGTCTTCCTTGATGATATTCTTATTTACTCCCAAAGTTAGGGTGATCATGCGGATCATCTCCAAATTGTGTTGGAAACTCTTCGAACTCATCAGTTGTATGCTAAGTTCAGTAAGTGTGAGTTCTGACTAAACTCTGTAGCCTTCTTTGGTCATGTTGTTTCTTTCGAAGCCATTAGAGTTGATCCTCAAAATATAGAGGCTATAAAGAGTTGGCCTAGACCTATTTCTCTTTCTGATATCTGAAGTTTCTTGGGTCTAACTGGTTATTATCGTCGTTTTGTTGAAGGGTTTTCATCTATTGTGTATCCTATGACCCGTTTGACCCCAAAGAAAGTGAAGTTCTTGTGGTCCAAATTTTGCGAGAAGAGTTTTCAGGAGTTGAAGACTCGACTCACTTCAGCCCCTGTGTTGACTTTGCCTGACGGTGTTGATGGTTTTGTGGTGTATTGCGATTCTTCCAGAGTCGGTTTGGGTTGTGTTGATGCAAAAGGGAAAGGTTATAGCTTATGCTTCTAGGAAGCTAAAGCCTCACGAGAGGAATTATCCTACCCATGACCTTGAATTAGCTGTCATGGGTTTTGCTTTGAAAATCTAGAGACATTATTTGTATGGTGTCTATGTCGACGTCTTCACGGACCATAAGAGCTTGCAGTATCTATTCACTCAAGAGGAGTTGAATCTTAGGTAGAGATGATGGTTAGAACCGTTGAAAGATTATGATATGAGCGTGTTATATCATATGGGCAAGGCCAATGTAGTAGTAGATGCCCTTAGTCGGAAGTCCATGGGTAGGGTAGCACATGTGGAGATTGGTAAGAAGGAGTTGGCATCGTTTGGCTAGATTGGGGGTTAGGTTGTTTAGTGATGCTGAGGGTAGTATAGGAGTGTAAAGAGGTTCCGAGTCCTCTTTAGTTTCAGAAGTGAAAGAGAAGCAAGACAAGGATCCTACCTTGGTCAGGTTAAAAGAGTCAGTTAAAGACCAAAAGGTGGAGGTTTTCTCCCAAGGGGGAGATGTCGTTTTGAGACTCCGAGAAAGATTATGTGTTCCTGATGTTCATAACTTGAAGAATAGGATTATGGAGGAAGTGCATGGTACACCATACTCCATCCATCCTGGTGCTACCAAGATGTACCATGATTTGCTGGAAATCTATTGGTGGAATGGAACGGTATGAAGAGGAACATAGCAGAATTTGTGGCAAAGTGTTCCACGTGTCAACAGGTTAAAGTAGAGAATCAAAGGCCTAGTGGTGTGATGCAAGAGTTTAGCATTCCTACTTGGAAGTGGGAAGAAGTGAATATGGACTTCATAGTTTGTTTTCCTCCTTCTCGTCGCCATCATGATTCGATTTGGGTTGTCGTAGATCGGCTGACGAAATCATCTCATTTCTTGCCTGTGCATTCATCGTATACAACTGAAGATTATGCTAGAATATATATTCGGGAACTCGTCAGACTTCATGGAATCCCTTTGGCTATTATTTCTTACAGAGGTACTCAGTTTACCTCTAACTTTTGGAAATCTTTCCAGAAGGGTCTTGGTACCCAAATTCGTTGATGTTCTACTTTCCATCCGCAAACAGATGGTCAGGCCGAGCGGACCATTCAGTCTTTAGAAGATATGTTGAGGGCTTGTGTGCTTCATTTTAAAGGTAGTTGGGATGAGCACTTAGCATTAATTGAGTTTGCTTACAATAACAGTTTTCATGCTACTATTGGAATGGCCCCGTTTGAAGCTTTTGTATGGTAGAAGGAGTAGATCACCCATTGGTTGGTTAGAAGTTGGTGAAGCTGCCGCGACTGGACTGGATGCGGTGTTCGAGGCCATGGAGAAGGTTAAGTTAATTCGGGAAAGGTTGAAAAATGCCCAAAGTCGTCAAAAATCATACGCAAATGTAAGGAGGAAAGACCTTGAATTTGATGTTGGTGATTTAGTGTACTTGAAAGTTTCACCCATGAAAGGGGTGAAGAGATTTGGGAAGAAAGGTAAACTAAGTCCCCGTTACATTGGTCCCTATAAGATTGTGGATCGCATTGGGAAGGTAGCGTATAAGGTTGAATTGCCCGCGGAGTTATCTAACGTTCATCCGGTTTTCCATGTTTCTATGCTTAAGAAGTTTATTGGTGATTCTGTTGTGATTGATCCTTCCGAAAGCTCGGGTATTCTAGATAGTCTTTCATATGAAGAGATTCCGGTTGAGGTTTTTTACTTTCAAGTTTGTAGGCTAAGAAACAAGGAAGTTCCTTTGGTTAAACTGCTTTGGCAAAATCAATCTGTGGAGAGTGATACTTGGGAAGCCGAAGTGGATATGCGCATCAAATATCCCCACCTCTTTCCTACGAATACTGAGCATGTCAAAGGTATCGTTCTCTTTCGATTTAATCCTTATTGCTATGTTTATCTTGGCTTGTGTGTTTTTAACGATATCCAAGAGAATCTAGAATGGAGTATATGCTTAGGAAAGATGATTTTTCTCTTTATACTCATTTTCATAGTATTATTGACCTACCTATCAACATTCGAGGACGAATGTTTCCAAGGGGGAGATGATGTGATGCCCCAGAAAAAAAATTTCGTTAAGATCTCGGACGAAAATGTGTTGAATTCTGTTCTTTATCGTGATTAATAATTTTTCTGTGTGGAATTTCTGGATATGCAACCCGTCATCCCATAGAGAATCGAATAAGCTTTCCAAAGATATGCGTATCATCAAAAACGGACACTCAAGCGATGAGTTATGATCATTCCGATCTAACCATGAATAGTGGTGAACAGTAAATGTGCAGGAAAAAAAATACTGAGGCCAGGCGAATTTTAGGGTCAACTTCAAACGATCATAACTCCTTGTACATAATGATATGGGTGAGCTACTATATATCAACAGAAATCTATGAAAGTTCTCTTTGCAATGAAATTAGTTTCATCCAATTTGGCCATCGGAGCAAAAAGTAATGGTCGATCTACTTCAGCCTATCAAAACAGTCCACCAAAGGACAAATTTGACATTATTTGATTTTTAAGCGTATTTTAGTCATTACCACTCCAATCCATCTGGATAAACCATGTATTAAGTCCATTAAGAGCATTCAATAGCTCATTTTTATCCAAAATTTCCTAAGTCTCAAACCCCAAACCTACTACTCCAAATTTCATCCTTCTATGTCTCTTGATTGAACCGTAGAAAATTCAAATTGATTTGGGATTCGAGTTGATCATGTTAAGGGCTTCGAGAAGCACCCTTTATTTTCGTGAATAAAGTTCCGGAGTCGGAAGTTCATATTCATCTTCCATTTTTAGCTATGTGAGGCTTTGAACAAGATTATCCTTTCGATCTTGCACCCGATATTTTCGTTGAATTACATTGACATGAGATTTTACATGTTTTACCATGAATTGGAAATATGGTTTTATATCTTATATTATTGTCCATGAGCTATGGGATTATGTCATCTGATATGTGTATGATGTTGAGATGGAATTATGTCCAAAAAGTATTTGATTATGAGAGTATGATGATTTAATTTGTTACGCCTTGATTTATGCTATAATTCCACTATTTTCTTATTATGAATTTATAATTGATATTGGAAATTCTATATCCCTACTATGGGTTGATGTCTCAAGTACCTTTAAATGAGAGTTGGATGGCAAATTGAGAAATGTTGATATTGAAGTTGCAATGAGTCTTGGTATTTTTCGAATGGTTTTGATGAGTTAAATTATTGAAAATATTATGTATTGAGTCTTTATATCCTTGTCCAAATGTCGAGTCGGTTATGGTTCAATGCATTGATACCTTGTTGATGTTTAGGACGATTAAAATGTTTTGAGCTAAAATGTTTTGAGTTAGGAATCCACAAATTGATATGATTTGATAAATGAGAAAGAGATTTGATTTGGTCTTTATGATAGACCCTTGTGATGTTGTGGTGAATTTCCTAACGCGTTCTGAGTTTCTTGGGGAGTAGTACTTAGAACCTAGAGGGAAATTTGGTATTTCCCCAAAACTATGTGCCACTGTAGGGTGTTTGGTGATGATATTATTGGCCAGAAGCCCGATTGTGATTATTGCACTTTTAAGGTCGTACTCCCTGACAAGAGTATGACTCTCTGTAAAGCCCGAAAAATCGAGTCCCGAGAAGCCACACGGTTCTTAGGGTGACAAGTGAACCCAAGCTAACCCTTTCATAGGTATAACTCAAAAGCAGCTGATTTAAAACATAATTCTGAGAGAATGAAGCTGAAAATATCTCAATACAGAATCTGTTCAATACAATATTGGAATTACAAGATGACAATTCTACTAACACATATACATATACAAGAAGGAGACTGAATACATCAACTACTACTACTGTCTATGAAGCCTTTACTAGTATCGCATGTACATAAATGGGTCATGACTCCCAACTAACCCACTCAATATGGCCTACAGAAGAAGATACAGTGTCTCTAAACAGAAACAACCAACACAAGACCTTGAACTATAAGGACTCCTTTACCTGCTGACCAGATGCCGCAACTGAATAGAATAGTACATGGGGGTCAGTACAAAGAGAATGTACTGAGTATGTGGGGGTGCATGCAAAACTTTAAATAACATCATCAATTTCATAAAAAACATGCATACAAACAATGATGACTCACTTGGCTTGAGTTATATCAAATCATACTCTTCATACTTTCATAATAAATAGTTCAAATGGTAAAATCTCATAATCCATGTAAATCATCAAAAATCATAAATTATGATAAATCATCATAAATTATCATATCGTCAAAATTCATCATAGGTAATCATAATTCATCATAATATCTCAACTCTTTGACTCAAATCTCGGAGTGACTCGGTAATTCAAGAAACATGACTTTTATGGATAAGGGAGTTTCCTATAACCGACAACCCCACGTGAGCTACGTGGAATACCAATGTTTGAAACCCCCATTGGCGGGAGCCTCATACTCTTTGCCAGGGAGTACGACCTTAAAACTGCAATAATCACAATAGGGCTCTCTGGCCAATAATATCATCATCAAACAACCCGACGGTGGCACATAGGTTTGGGGAAATACCAAATTTCCCTCTCGATGCTAAGTACTACTCCCCGACAAGCTCAGAACGTGTTAGGAAATCCACCATCATCATCACAAGGGTCTATCATAAAGACCAAATCAAATATCTCAATTTATAATTCATCAACAATTTGTGGATTCCTAACCCCAACTTCGACTTAAAACATTTCAATCCTTTTCAACATCAACAAGGTATCAATGCATTGAACCATAACCGACTCGACATTTAGACAAGGATATGAAGACTCAATACGTAATATTTTCAACAATTCAACTCATCAAAATCATCCGAAAAAATTTCAAAATTCATCTCAACATCTATATCAAAATCAATATTTCTCATAGTGAAAATCATCTTGACTCTGCGAGTTCAAGGTCAATGTACTAAAATTATTATTCTTTCAATTCGACAATTAAATCATGGCAACAGCTTTTGAAAAGAACTTGAGACCTTCAATTCATAATAAGAATACATATGTCGTAGTACAACTCAAATCACGACTTTTATCTCTAAAGCCTTTAGAAATATCAATTCATTGTAGTAGTACGCAATTCATAGCATAAATTCTCAATTTAAGAAGTAGAGTAATGAAGTAATCATGTATATCCATATTGGACAAAAATTCAATGTCTTATAAATCCTTCATAAAGTAATTTGAGTGTATACCCATTTTCGAATATCATGAAATTTTAATAATAGAACTCAACCATTTCAAATGTCAAAATGTAACAATTTATCAAGTCATGACAACATCAATATTTTTGAGAAAATATCAAGACTCATGGTAACATCTCAAATGTTATATCTCAATATGCTCAACGATTCAATTTCATCATAAAGAAGCTTTAAGCTTATCATAAATCTCAAAATCATTCCACAATACCATTTCAACATATATCTCGAAATCATTCAAAATAAAAATATGAAATTTACAATTATAGACATCAAGATATCTCATGTCTCAAATATATATTCAATAATTCAAATCGTCATTGGGAAGCATAAAGCTTGACACATATCTAAAAATATTATTCCAAAATACCATCTCGACATACGTCCCAAAATCATTCAAAATACCACCTCGTGGTAAAAGTGTGTAATTCGCAATGATAATTATTAAATCATATCATGAAAACATTGAGATAATCATATAAATCAAAGTTTATTCATTCAACCATCATAATCTCATAATCGAATTATTTTGACATAATCTCACTTGCAAAATCATGTAAAACCATAATAAAATTAAATCTTTGGGCACAAGAACGGAAGATTGCTCTTGTTCAAAACCCCACATACCTTGAAATTGACTTCTTGATTACGGAATCCTGTTCGGACAAATAATGGGTGCTCCTCGAAGGTATTGAAATGAGGAGTTCATTTATCGGATTAATTTTGGATTTCTACGGTGAAATTGAAAGATATTTGAAGTTGAAATTTGGCTACGGTTTCATTATCCCAAATGGTTCATGGAGAAAATGAATTTTGAAGATTCAATTATGGATTAAATGGACAAATTTTCGTCCAAGAGGGGGTGTGAAATGACCAAATTTCCCTTAAAAAAACAAATAATGTCAAATGTGTCCTTTGGTGGACTGTTTTGATAGGCTGAAGTAGATCGACCATAACGTTTTACTCCGACATCAAAATTGGATGAAACCAATTTCATTAGAAAGAGGACTCTTAGATATTTCCGTTGATATTTTGTATCTTACCCAGATCATTTTGTACAAGGAGTAATGGTCGTTTTAAGTTGATCCAAAAATTCGCTTTTGATAGGCTGAACTAGATTGACCATAACTTTTTTCTCCGATAGTCAAATTGGATGAAACAAATTTCATTAGAAAGAGGACTCACAAATATTTCCGTTTATATATAGTATATCACCCATATCATTATGTACAAGCAGTTATGATTATTTGAAGTTGACCCTGAAATTCGCCAGACTGCAGTAATTTTAATTTCCTGCACGTTTTACTGTTCACAGTTCGATCGGAATGGTCGTAACTCATCGCTCGAGTGTATGTTTTCGATGATCTATACATCGTTGGAAATCTTATTCGATACTATATGCAATGGTAGGTCAATGTCTTAGAAATACTACACATAAAATTTATGGATCGCTCTAAAGCGTAGAACTCGATACGTTTCTCACGAAATCTTTACGAAGAAAATTTTCTGGGGTATTACACACTCCCGCCAATGGGTGTTTCAAATGTTGGTATTCCACATAGCTCACGTGGGGTGGTAGGTTATAGGAAACACCCTTGTCCATAAGACTCATGTTTATTGAAATACCGAGTCACTCCGAGTTTTGATGTGGTAAGTCAAGTTGCCTATGATGATCTATATTGATTTAAGAGTTTTTTCTCCTACATTTCCTATCTAAGATGTTATGAGTTGCATGATTCAATGTCACTCAAGCCAGGTGTGTCATTATGGTCTGTATGTACGTATTTATGAAATTTATGATATTATTTATACTTTGAATGCGCCCCCATATACTCAGTACGTATCTTGTACTGACCCACATATTTATCTATGGGATACATTCTTACCATGATGTAGGTTCAGGTATTCAGCCGCAGCTGCGACAGTGATATTTGAGTGCCGCATCTACGTTCCTTCAGTGGTGAGTCCTCATGGTTCGAGGACCAAGTTGTTAGTTTTGGTGCTGATGTTTTTTTATCCCTTTGGTCTGTTGATTCAGTTGGGGGTTTGTCCCAATGGCTCATTGATTTTGCTGTATAGAGGCTATGTCAGACTAGTGTATTATTGGGTTGGTTTGTGTATAGACATTCCATATATGTACAGTCTAATGATTTTACGTGCCATGTGCGATGTGATATGATATGTACTTATATATATATCCTTAGCATAGCGTGTATGTTGTTGTGTTGGAACCCAAAGGTAGTTTTTTTGCGTAAAGGGTTAGCTTGAGGCTACATGTAGTATTTGGCACCGTGTGGCATTTCGGGATGATATTTTGGGGTGTTACAGTTAGCTTTCTAATGATATCAATTTTGCTAAAATCCGGCACCCGACCAAGAAGTTATGGCCTTTCAAAGTAGTAGGCGGCGCCTATGTAAACATAGGCAATAGCATAGGCGGTGCCTATGTAAACATAGGTGATAGCATAGGCAGCGCCTATGTAAAGGTTTCCAGTGACATAGACACTTCATTTTTGGGGAAAAATGGTCCTTTTCCACCCTTACTTATCCCTAAACACGAAATTCAGTTCCCAAAGATCCCAAAATACACCTTCATTCAACAAAATTGTTCAAGAACTCCCTCTAGGGTTTCAAAATAAAAACCCAAGTAGTTCAAGATTCAACCATGGGTTTTCAAAACAAATTGAAGATTTGGAATCTCTACAACGTAGGCTTCAAGAAAAACCTATCATATTCGCATAAAAAGGTACGTGGGGTTATCTCAAAAATCTAATGGGCTTTAAAAATTCATGTTTTCAAATGGGTGTTTTGAAATTACGAATATGATTATGTTTTAAACGTTTTATAGTATTGATTTGGCCCTTAGGCCTACTCCCAAAGTGATTTTCTATATGATATTTGTATATGCATGTATTTCGAAAAGATGTTAACTTGAAAGCATGAATGATATGAAATTTCCTCTCTTGATGTGAATTTGTTTTAAATGTTCATATGATGTAAATTGTTTGAAAACATCTTGAAGAGCATGCCATGAAATGTTTTGAGAATTGATATATTTTTGACTTGAAAACGAGAAGGTTATTCATGTTGAATACAATGGTTGAATGAGAAGAATGATGTGATATTGATGGCTTGCAAGTCGGGTATGACGATACCCTACAGAATATGATATGTGATTGAATCAGATGAAATTTGAATGCATTTATATTACACGAGATAGATGGATGCCCGAAAAGGCGTTTGAGTGTAATGGCTTATCGCTGGAAACCGTATTTCCCAACATGGGAACTTGGTACCATGCTTTTTGATCTTGCATACCTGACATTATATCATTCCCAAATTGGGACTATGGTTAGGAGCCCTGCTTTGTGATCTTGTGCTCTACCATTGGGTCGAGACACCGTGCTGTGTGATCTTGTGTGTCTTCCCCTCACTTATACTCTAATTTAGGTGGAAACCGAGGTTTGACAGTTGGTGTAAATGTTATATGTAGGATATTCCACCTAGCTCAGCTGCATTTCATTGTTGTTGAAAACAATTACATTATGCCCATGTATTTTCAAATAATTTGATATGAAACTTCTTTATAATGGCTCTCAACTATATTTTGTAAAAATATTATGTTTTGTTTTGATATCTCTGCGTACCAGTACTTTTGTATTGACCCCCTTCCCTCTCAGGTTTGGAGGCACAGTCTAGGGATCCAGAAAACCAGTAGATTTCCTCAGACAGATTCGTAGAGTCACTTGGTGAGCCTTCTATATTTCGGAAGGCCTGATATCTGGCAGTTTCATTTATCATTTATTTGTTTGGGTCTACTTGGGGCCTTGTCTCAGTTTTCAGATAGATATTTATTTCAGGTCATGTAGTAGAGATTTTGCAGACGATTTTCGAGATGTTGATTGAGATTGTGGGACATTGTTTCCCCATTATTGTTCGCATATGATTCTTGACCATGTTTCCATTATATTGTGTATCTTTCACATTTATTTTATCATATGAATTATGTGCATGATTACCAGACAAAAAGGGGTGTTTCGGACCTTATGGTTCGGAATACTCATCACGGCCAGGGCCCCGGTTCGGGTTGTGATAAACTTGGTATCAAAGCATGGTTCATGGTCCCAGGGTGTCTGCAAAATCGCGCCGGGTAGAGTCTTTTTTATGGGTGTATAGTGCGCCATAGTTATAACAAAGAGGCTACTAGGCATTTAGGAATGTCTCTCATTCTTCATGTTCTAGTTTGTGCAATAGAGTCAGAATGTTCCTCTTTCATACTCAAATTCGTGCTATGGTGTCTCCCATATGAAAGTAACAGTCATCTCAATTCTTTCCTTACTCGGACATTCTCAGACATGTCTCATCATTGGGCGGATTCAAGTATAGAAGTTTAGAGTCTAAATGGTATGGTTCGTTCTGATCGAATCATATAAGATTTTTGCAAGGACTTGAGAAGAGTCCATTAGTGCTTCAGAGTGTGTTGGTTCTGTTAGTGCTTCAGAGTGTGTTGGTTTTAGTGTGAATCTTGATTTTGATGAAATCGTGCTTCTCAGCCTGTAGTATTAAGTGTATTTAGTTCTTTTCAGAACTTATGTTGCCAGTGTCACACTTCAGAGTTAATAAGGGGTAACAAAATGTTGGTACTATATTTCCACCCGAATAGTAGTGTGTGTTAAAGTGTTGTTGTCATGATCTATTGGTAATGCAATTAGACCAAGAAGTTGGTGATGTGAAGTCACAAAGTTAGAAGTCAGAGTGAGGATGATTTACCCCTTTATAGTGATAAACTAATTTGGTAGCTAGCAGCATGTGTGGACATTATGGTAGTCCATGGAGGAAGTGTTTGACTCCGATTTTATTTCTACAGAGTAAGATGTGTATTCTTAGTTCATTGAATATTGCGTATTAAATCTCTATCTCATGAAATATTGTCATCAAAGTGTTGTTGAAAAATAAAGTCTAGTGAAGCCGTGTGGGGCTATTTCGATTCTCTAGCATAGTTGACTTGTCATTCATCCCATTTTCTTGTTCAAAATACAAAATCAAAGTCTAGTGAAGTCGTGTGAGGCCTATTTCGATTGACTAGCAACTTGTTGTTCTTGTGTAGGTTTAATGTATGTATAGCTGAATCTGGTTGCATGAGATTGGGCCGGTAAAGAGATGATTCGTCCTTGTGTGTTAGTTTAGTAGAAGGTAGAGAAGGAGTTATTAGTTAGGGTGATTTGTCGGTTGCTTAAAGTGTGAAAATGGCTATATTAGCCAGTAAGTTGTAAGTACAGACTCATGGTTGTTTGAGGAATTTGAAGGTAGTCTAAATGAATGTTTGGTAAGTAAGTATGAGGTGAGAAATCCGTATAAGTAGAAAAGATTGTATGGGGTTATAATATAAGGATAAGGTTGACCATGGCTATTATGAGGCTTTAACCCCCTTGACCCTCTTTTCATTGGTAGTTGTAAACTAGTTCTACTTGTGAGAATGTATGTAGTGGATTTTTGAGATATTTGGGTAGAATGTCCCAATTTGATGGATTAGTATATTTATATTATGTTGCATTCTTCATTGGTGGTAGATGATTGATACTAAACTATAGGCTTAAATTTAAATAGTGTGGTGGTAAATAGTGGCAAGAGTTTGATGATGCATGTTTTGTGGGATTAAGTTAGTAGGCTTGAGGTGCTAAAATAGTACATGCTAATGGATTATGATAAAGGAAAACCGTTAGGTCATAATCGATTATTGTGGTTATGAAGTTCTAGTGCACTAGTGTTTTGTGATGTTTATTTATAGTTTCCAAGTGAAAATTTTGTGTAAGGTTTGATTGTAAATCATGTTTAGCACTAGACATTAAGTTTGAATAGTTGAAGTTCATAAATGTGCATTTGATGATTTCTTGATCAATGATGTTAGTTATATGAAAGTGATCTAATAGGCTTGAACGGTGTATTAAATGGATTAAGTTTAAATTGTATCGAAATGAAGTATAATGTTGTAGGTATGGTGTAGAAGTATGCCAAGGTGATAGGAGGTTGCGGCATATTTTTCTAAAACTATTACATAATTTGTGTGGCTAGTGGTACCAATGAATTGTTAAGTGGGGAAAGATTAGTTAGATGGTATATGGTGATCTAAATAGCCATGTTAAGTGTTAGAATCTAGGTTTGAGTTTTGAAGGTTGAACCGATAGAAATAAGTGTGCAAACTAATTTATTCCAGAAGGTAGTCATTTGGGTTAAGTTCTATGATATGCATGCATTGTCATTTTTTTTTTCATACCCTAGAGTGCAGTAAGTGAAGTTCAGTTAGAATCTGGGAAAGGATCTCCCAAACTCAAGATGATGACGTAAAGCTTAGGGGGAGATGATAGAACGAATGACCAAGTAAGGCTCTCAGATTCTAGTAGTGATGCAGTATGATTTAGAACATCATAAAGTGAGGGTGGATCTTAACCTATTCCTACCTCAGTGTTTTTTTTAGTTATCCGGATGCTTACTCATGCCTTACGATTCAGTTCCATGATCATAGTTCATGATTTCGGTATATGATAGAGAGTCACGTACTCTTCCAGTTCCAAGATAATGAGTTTTAGTTTATTAAAGTAGTCGGAATCACATTCCTTATGTTATGAACTCTAGTTGAGGTCATGCAACTCATGACGCATGTACTCACTCTTTATAGTGTGCTCAGTCCCGTATAAAAACCTTTTCATGCTTCAGGATCTTATGTTTTAACCTTTTAGTGACCCTCCCTATGCAATGATAGTGGTGACGATGTAAATGTTCTTGTTGATGGAAGATCATAGTATGCTTGCTTAGATAATGCCATAATTATGAAGTAAGCGTTGGGGCCAAATCTTTGATACATGTGATGGTTAGTGGAAAAGTTGGTGTGTGTATGTTTTTAGGATAGCGTGTGGGAGTTATATTGATAATAGTTTAGAAACCATGTGAAGTATGTATTTATAGGTGATTGCCTTGGAGTTAACATGTGGTTATAAATTAGGCTTGAATGACATTTTAGGATTATAGTGGAAGGTCGCAATATGAATTAGCGACTTCATATTAAGAGTTCAAAGTAGTCATTGAAGTGGTAAGGAATGTTATACTTAGAATATGATCTTAAAGGGAGATATAGAAGATTGCATCATATGGTTTAGAATAATAGCGTGGTCTGGCATGTTTTATTTTTCTGACTTAAAGTTAGGCTTGATCATGGCGAAGGGATTAAGTTATTTCCGACATTAGTAGAAAGATTTGTCAATGCTCATATGAGAATTTTACGCTGAGTGAATGAATATGATATTTAAGGAGAATAGTATAGTTAAGTGATATTCGAGAAGTGTGCTAAGCTTTAAAGTAAGAAGTTGTAATGCCAAAGGCCTGGTAATTCTATCCTAATTCAGGAGTTATATGCCTATGTTCCAGACTGCAGAGTAATGTCAATGTTAGGATCCTATAGTCAGATGTCTTGTGTGACTCATACCCAAAAATCTCAGATATGTTACTATTCCAAGATAGAGTATACTAGTAGTTGCGAGTATAACCCATTTCATACGTCATGTACTAGATTCAGACTCCAGATGTTCAGTTATGACTCACTTTGTAGGTGCCTAGTGCATCGCCTCAATCTTTTCAAGTAACTTAGTGATTTGAGCATTCATAGAAGGACATAGTGTCCCAAGGGGGAGATAACCCCATTCAGTTGCATGCATAGATTCTTATTACAAGTTTCGCACCAGTTATCATTGCGTATTCAGTCCTACGTCATGCGTCAGTTCAATCAGATATGCATGCATTAGAAATGCATGTTCAATAGAAAAGCTCAGCTTATCAGTGTATTCAGTTCTGCGTTCATGAGAACAACTCAGTAACAAATCCATACATCAGATATGCATGATTCATTATGAAAATTCAGCCTATGAGTCGCTTCAGTTGTGTATTCAATGCATCAGATATGCACGTCCGGTATAAGAATTTAGAACATCAGTAGTTCCAGTATTACAATCATGTTTTAGATCAGTGTATTCTTTATTAGAGAAACATATCATGTCCGCGTTATTCCATACCTCTAAGCTTCAATATGTTCCTACCCATCATTCGATAACGAATGAACCCAAGGGGGAGATAATGTAACACCCCATATTTTCGGGCTACAATATGGACCATGATTTCGATGCGTTGATAATCCCTAAGACATAAATCCTATGCCAATATGGCATGTTAATTATTTACGTAGTATGTGAATCCATTCAATCTTGAATTTAGACCATAGAAGTCCTTCAACTCAAGGTTGAGTTGAAACTATTTCGATTAATTAAGTTTTAGTGGATGTAGTAATTTGTGTCAGATTCCATCAACCATAACTCTTTGTATATGTCAAATTACAGAGCCTACTATATTTCAAATGATAGGTCTTTGAGTTAGCTTTCCAACAATACCAATTTATTTAAAATACGGCACCCGAGCAAGAAGTTACGACCTTTCAAAGTAGTAGGCGACGCCTATGTAAACATAGGCGATAGCATAGGCGGCACCTATGTAAACATAGGCGATAGCATAGGTGGAGCGTATGTAAACATAGGCGATAGTATAGGCAGCGCCTATGTAAAGGTTTCCAGTGACTTAGACACTCCGTTTTTGGGGCAAAATGGTCCTTTTCCACCCTTACTTAGCCCTAAACACGAAATTCAGTTCCCAAAGACCCCAAAATACACCTTCATTCATAAAATTTGTTCAAGAACTCACTCTAGGGTTTCAAAATAAAAACCCAAGTATTTCAAGATTCAACCATGGGTTTTCAAAAAAAATTGAAGATTTGGAATCTCCACAACGTAGGCTTCAAGAAACACCTATCATATTCGCATATAGAGGTACGTAGGGTTATCTCAAAAATCTCATGGGCGTTAAAAATTCATGTTTTCAAATGGGGGTTTTGAAATTATGAATATGATTATGTTTTATACATTTTATGATATTGCTTTGGCCCTTAGGCCTACTCCCAAAGTGATTTGCTATATGATATGTGTATATGCATATATTCCGAAAAGATGTTAACTTGAGAGCATGAATAATATGAAATTTCCTCACTTGATGTGAAAATGTTTTAAATGTTCATATGATGTAAATTGTTTGAAAACATCTTGAAGAGCATGCAATGAAATGTTTTGAGAATTGATATGATTTTGACTTGAAAACGAGAAGGTTATTCATGTTGAATACAATGGTTGAATGAGAAGAATGATGTGATATTGATGGCTTGCAAGTCGGGTATGACGATACCCTACAGAATATGATATGTGATTAAATCAGATGAAATTTGAATGGATTGATTTTACACGAGATAGGTGGATGCCCGAAAAAGGCGTTTGAGTGTAATGGCTCATCACTAGAAACCATTTTTGCGGACATGGGAACTTGGTACCATGCTTTGTGATCTTGCGTACTTGACTTTATGTCATTCCAAAATTGGGAGTATGGTTAGGAGCCCTGCTTTGTGATCTTGTGCACAACCATTGGGTCGAGACACCCTGCTGTGTGATCTTGTGTGTCTTCCCCTCACTTATACTCTAATATTGGTGGCAACAGAGGTTTGACAATTGGTGTAAATGTGATATGTAGGGTACTCCACCTGGCTCAACTGCATTTCATTGTTGTTGAAAATAATTACATTATGCCCATGTGTTTTCAAATGATTTGATATGAAACTGCTTTATACTGGCTCTCAACTATATTTTGTAAAAATATTATGTTTTGTTTTGATATCTCTGCGTACCAGTACTTTTGTATTGACCCCCTTCTCTCCCAGGTTCGGAGGCACAGTCTAGTGGTCCAGAAAATCAGTAGATTTCCTCAGACAGATTCGTAGAGTCACTTGGTGAGCCTTCTATATTTCGGAAGGAATGATATCTGGAAGTTTCATTTAGAATTTATTAGTTTGGGTCTACTGGGGGCCTTGTCCCATTTTTCAGATAGATATTTTTTTCAGTTCATGTAGTAAAGATTTCGCAGACGATTTTAGAGATGTTGATTGAGATTGTGGGACATTGTTTCCCCATTACTATTCACATATGATTCTTGACCATGTTTCCATTATATTGTGTATTTTCCGCATTTATTTTATCATATGAATTATGTGCATGATTACCAGACAGATAGGGGTGTTTCGGACCTTGTGGTTCAGAATACTCATCACGGTCAGGGCCCCGGTTCGGGTTGTGACAGCCTAAAGGACAAAACAATATCATCAATACCTCTAGAACATGAAAGTATTCATAAATCCAAAACCCTTTTCATAAAATCATGATTTCTATGCCCATGAGCTTTTAGGAAAACCGCGCGTACATCAAATTAATTAGTTTACCAAGAAGAACTCGAATTTTGATTCGTTCCTTGGAAATCTTAAACTGAAGGCTTAATTTTCTTGATTTTCATGTTCTTGGAGAAAACCCTAGTTGGATCTTATTTTGAGAGTGAAGAGCAAGTTTTTGATGTTGTAA
This sequence comes from Capsicum pubescens, assembly GCA_030864215.1. Classification (NCBI taxonomy): domain Eukaryota; kingdom Viridiplantae; phylum Streptophyta; class Magnoliopsida; order Solanales; family Solanaceae; genus Capsicum; species Capsicum pubescens. The sequence goes on from CM061546.1 coordinate 41,824,925, forward strand.
AACTGATAGTGATAGATTAATAACTATTAAGGGGTGATTTAATTAGTGAGAATGGTTTTTGGAGTGAGTGAAAGACCAAAATACCACTAAGGAACCCAAAAAAAATTGCATATTTGCAGCAGTTGATGACCAGAGTTAACGGACCGTCACTCTGGTGATAAGTCGTCACCCAGGTTTTCACTTTTGGGCTGGTTTTTACCATTTACTGTCTTAGGCTGACGATCAGGTCTGACAGGCCATCACACAGCTGATAAGTCATTAGCCTCGTTGTCACATTTTGGCAGACAAACCTTTCAAAGTAAAATAAGCGTAACTTTCAACTCCGATATCAGATTAAAGCTAAACCAGTGGAGTTGGATTGAGGACTCAAAGAAATTTCATTTGATATATAGTAGGCCTCCTAATTCATTATATAGAAAGAGTTATGGTCGATAGAAGTTTACCAAAGTTTTGATGCTCACTCAAACTCGAACGATAGGAAAACTTTCAATTTGTCCTTGAGTTAGGGGACCTCTATGATCTCAATTCATGCTCAAATAGGTTATCACACTACATAATTTATTAACATACCAAATTTTCATAGGATTTATGGCTTTTGGAACATCTACGTGTAGGAAAGAAGGTTTTTGTTCTAGCAAAATGTGGGGTGTTACATTATCTCCCCCTTGGGATCATTCGTCCTAGACTGATGGGTAGGAATGTTGAAGCTTAGCGTATGAAATAACGCAGACATGATGTGTCTTATAAGAAAGAATATAACTGATCTGAAACATTTAAACTTCTATCATGAAACTGAATTCTGTGTTGATTTGACTTTACTTGCTTCAAGGAGCTGATTCATGCTTAGAATTTATGATTCCCTTGAAGTGTTCATAATCCAATCATATATATTGAATTTGAAAGTGATAACTCAGGCAAGTACGAATCATGTGGTACCAAGACTTAGACTGTACCAGGGTATTACACTGTCTGAGCTAAAATACGTGGAAAAATTTGAGATTATGTGCTGAACTCTTATGAACTAAGTCATGAATAAATAGCTGAATCTGAAACACGATGCTTGTACTTAACTGGATTCGCAATTTACATGGATGGAATATATTATCTCTTGGGGAGGGTCATACATATGAGACTTCGGATAGTAGGGCTGGACAAAATGGTAAAAAACCATAGTAACTTGTCTGCTTGACTGTTAAACTGAATTGCTAGCTATACAGACTAAATTATAATTGGAAACTTATGCTTAACTGGACTATATCTTCAACACTCTTTCTAAGGAATTTTTAGTAATTTAGGGAGCAAAAGAATCTTCGGCATAATATACACCAGACATCTGACTAAGGAATCACAACATTGACACTACTCTATTGCGTGGAATATAGACATATAACTCATAAACTAGTGTAGAATTACAAGGCCTTAGGCAATGCAACTTCTTACTTTCCAGCTTAGCACACTTCCCGAATACTCTCTTAACTATATTATTCCCCTTAAATACCATGCTCAATCGATTCAACTTAAAATTCCCAAATAGGCATTGACTACACAATCTGAAAACTATGCTCTTAACTCAATTTTATTGAAAAAGCAACTTTATGAATGTCAAACTGCAGTTGACAATGAATGTATAGGTGATCAGCTTATATTGATGCATCTTAATAGATCACATGACCGATGAACGGGGCCATATTAAACTTTTATACATTTCAAATTTTGAGGGATAAAATACCAACATTAGTTGATCCAACCAACTTATTATGTGATACCAAATCTCACCAAGAACACACGAAACAAACACCAAGATCAGTGCACTAATTCAAGAACTATGGACCCTTTTGATGACCTATCTTGGATTCGCAAGAAGAACAAGAAAAGAAGTGATATCAAGAGTAAAACACACTAAAAAACATCAACAACACGTGATGAACAAGATGAAAACAAGAACACAACTTTCGGATTCAACAAGACACAAAAATAGTCCACTACAAACATACAAAGTGCAATAAGATAAAGATAGATAGAAAGACAAATGAAGATGTAATATTAACAACCAAAAATATTATTTCACTTTTGGACATTTAATATCACACACAACCTAAATCTATCTCTTACGTGACCTCCAGGGAACTGGAATCCCCAAGCAATCTTCGTTTCTAAGCCATTCATCAACACAAGAATTCCACCTTGCCCAAGGATTCCACCTTGCTAAGAGGCTCTCAAAAGAGGCTACAAATATCATCAAAAATCTACCCCAAAATGACCTAATAAGGTTATATTTATAGCTAGGGTAACTTATTACAAATGACCAAAAAACCTTTGCAAAGGGTCGGATGAACAGTAACAACTTTGGAGTGTAGGACTTGTTCTCTACACTTTAAAGCTTGTTCCTTGGATGGGCATCCGAACAAGCTCGGGTCTTCACTCACGTTTTCATGTCCTCGATTTCTAAGAGGCCTCTTTGACCCGTGTCATCCTCCCCTCTTTAGAAAGGATTTGTCCTCGAATCCGAACCTTGCAAAATGATAGGAAGGACCAACAAACACAAGTTTCTCAACTTATGAGGGTTAGGATTAGTGTTGTGAATCATAGCATTATGCCAAGGTGGCTCAAACTTCACGTATACCCAAATATCCCTCGGGTTCTCGAAAATGATAAACCAATCATGGGAAACCCAAAGTACATACAAGACTTGCTTAGCATCATTATAATCATGCTCATACAATTCAGACATGTAATTTTCGAATATGGTTTGAAATGAATCAATATCACACCTCAAGTGATCAATAAGATCAAAGGGGTAGGATATCTATGGACATGGGTGGAGGACATGCTTCCTTTTCCTGAGACTACCACCAATAAAATTACATATCCCCTTTATGCTAGGATGATCTACAATAAAAACAACTAGAGGGTCATCTTTAGTCAATCAGCGAACTTGTTCAACATCACCATTTTCACACATAAGTTGGTTGTCATGACTTACATAAGACAATGTAATATCACTTGCCACAATGGATTCAACACTAGGTGGATCAACTAGTATATCCACAATTTCAAGTTGTACATTATCATCACAAAATAAAGGCACATTCGGCTCACTCAAAGGATTTAGTACCATCGCACCTCCTCTGACCGAGGTGATCCGTAAGGATAAACCTTTTAAATGGGGTGATGATCAAGCCAATGCGTTTGAAGCTTTGAAGGTTATGCAAGTAAGGTAGGAATAGGTGCCGTCATAATGCAATATCATAAACCTATTTCCTATTTTAGTGAATAGCTCAAGGGCGCAACTCTAAATTATTCCACCTATGATCTAGAGTTATACGCCTTGTTTAGAGCCTTGGGTAATTAGAAACATTATTTGTGGCCAAAGAAGTTTGTGATTCAAACTAATCATGAATCCTTGAAACATTTCCGGGCCCAAGATAAACTCAATAAAAGACATGCCAAGTGGATTTCTTTCCTAGAGACTTTTCCTTATGTAATTCATTACAAAAAGGGAAAGAAAAATGTGGTAGCCGATGTATTGTCTAGAAAGCATGTGCTTATTTCTACATTGTCTTCTAAATTGATGGGATTTGAGATTTGAAAGAAAATGTACCCCGAGGACCCTAAATTTCCTCAAATCTATCAAGATTGTGAGATATGCGGTAGGGAAAGGTGGGAGAGAGATAGTGCTTCTATGCCCTACTCTAAGTTTGATGGTTTCTTGTTCAAAGAAAGAAGGTTGTGTGTACCCTCTAACTTATGGAGATCATTGTTTGTAAGAGAGGCACATGATGGGTCACTTTAGAATCGACAAGACCTTTGGAATCCTAGAGGAACAATTCTATTAGACCAAGATGCGTCAATATGTTGCTAGAATTTGTGGCAAATGTATGGATTGTAGAAGTGCAAAAATCTTTCCTTCTCCCTCAAGGATTATATACCCCACTATCCACTCCTCAATACCCGTGGCTTGATATCTTTATGGATTTTGTTTTGGGATTGCCTAGGACAAGGAGGGGTAGAGATTGATAGGTTTTAAAAAATGGCCCATTTCATTCAACGTCATAAAATTGATGATGCTTCTAATATGGATTCTTTGTTTGTTAAGCATGTTGTCAAAATATATGGAATTTCTCGGACCATTATTAGTGATAGGGACTCTAAGTTCCTTAGTTACTTTTGGAGGTCGTTGTGGGGTAGTCTTGGCACAAAATTACTTTTCTCAACATCATGCCACCCACAAAAGGATGGGAAAATGGAGGTGGTAAATATAACCTTGGGTTCTATGTTTTAGACCTTAGTTAAAGGAAAAATGGACTCTTAGGAGGACCACTTACCTCTAGTTGAATTTTTTTTATAATCGTGTTATCTATTCGGCTATTGGTATGACTCCCTTTGAATGTGTTTATTGTTTTAAACCTCTTACCCCTTTAGATCTCACTCCTTTGCCTAGTGATGTTTTATAAGCTTAGTTGGAGATGAGAGGGTAGAAACCATGAAAAATAGGCATGAGAAAGTGAGAATTTTCCATGATAAGAAGAATCACGAGGTGGACCAAAGAGTAAACAAGGGAAAAACGTGGCTTGTGCTTGAACCGGGTGATTGGGTATGGGTGTGTCATGACCCGAGCTGGGGTCCTGGCCGCAATGAGCATCCCAAACCATGAAGGCCCGGGTGACTTTCTTCATTTGGTAATCATGCACAATACACAAACAATAAAGAAAAGATTCAGAAATATAAATCATTGCGGAATCAAGGTCATGTTCTGAGTTAAGTAAGCCAATATGAAAGAAGATCCATCAACATCTAGAGAACATCTATTTCATCCTGTGAAATCTCTAATACATACGGAAATTTAACAAACTGTCTGAAACTGGGAAAAGACCCCAGTTGACCTAAACCAAAGTAAATAACAAGTGACTAAAAAGAAGTAGGCCTTTCTGGAATAAAGAAGGCTCACCAACTGCACCCTTCACTTCTGTCTGAATAATTCTATGGCTTAGCAGGACCTCTAGACTGAGCCTCAAACCCTAAAATATAGGTGGTCAAAAATTTGTACTGGTATTCAGAGAAATCTAAAATAATGTATTTATATAATTAACATAGGTGAGAGCAAGTATGAAACATCATGCGTGAAATAGTTTAAAATACATGGGCAATTTTATTGATCTTAAAACAATCTTATCAATGCAGTTCTAATCTTTGTATTACTTTTGAGTTAGGTGGTACACTCTACATATCTGAAAGTATCCCACGGGAAATATGGGATCCGCCATTAACTCAAAGGGCTAGGCCCCAACCCAAGTTTGCCGCAGGGGTTGAAGTATCTGAACTTGATACGCCCCAGGGAACTAGGCCAGCATATAATCCCTCTTGGGGAAATAATAAACCCGTATTGGAAAAACACGGTTCCGGGCAATGAATTGTATGACCCATTACTACTTCGGGTAACCACCTAACTCTCTTAGTTCCCATTTTAAAATTGTTCTAGACATGTATCTGTCTAAATTCAAAATCTGAAATGAAATCTTTATTCTGATCTGAGTTTATCATGGCATTATTTGATTTGGTATCGTCATACCAAGACTTGCAAGTCATATTTCTGATCCATAAAATATCATGTTACAGTCTTCTCTTTCAAAACATTATGTTTGGACCACAATACTTCAAACAGTTCAAGAGAATTCATACTTCAAAACATCTGTCAAATTATGCAAAGGATCTCACTTTTCAACATTTCAACAAACATGCGGTGGTCATGTATTTTTGACAAACCATGAAATTCTTTCATTATATGTCTTCAACATTTATCAACATGTAAACCCCCCCCCCCTCTTCAATCCAAAAACATAATCAAGTCATAAACAAAAAGCAAGACATTTGTATTATGCTTCTCCAAAAATGCATTTGAGATAATCCATATCGTATGAAAACAATGGGGAGCCATAGTAAGAGAGGGATTCTATATGTTCATGATTTCAATTAAATATTCAAATTCAATTACATACATACTTGTATACAATAGAAATCCAATTTAGGGGATAATCCTCAAGACCAAAACAATAATATCATTAAAGAATTCCGATTGCAAAATTGTAAACATAAATTTCAAAACCCTTCACAAATTCATGATCTCACAACGTTTAAATGTTATTAAAACAATTTTATAATTCCCATGTAGCTTTAGGAAAAGCCACACACCTTAGTTGAAAAGAAATCATGAAGAAATTTCAAAAAGATTGGACCTTTAAGTTTGATTGCCCAAACCCTAGTGGTTTTCTCCTCTTCTGTTTTGGAAGATGATTTAGGGATATTTGAGGAGTTAAAACATTACTAATGACCTTAATTTTGTCAAAGGATGATTAGTGACAGTTTTGGAGTGTAAAAAGACTTGGTTTCCCTTAAAATGACTAAAAAACTAAGTTTTTACGCCCATGGGCCATAGCACATGTGACGCATTGCCTATGGCCTAAGTTAGGCAGTTCCACACATTGTCCATCGCCCAAAATGGGCTGGGCGTCGCATTGCCCATTACCCAAAATGGGTTGGGAGACGCACTGCCCATGGCACAACACTTCCAGTAGCTTTAGGCGATTTGCCAGGCGACGCACTCCACTTTACAAAGTCATAACTTTTCGCTCGGATATCGGATTTAGGAGAAATTGGTAGCGTTGGAAAGCTACTTGGAAGAAGTTTCATTTGATATATAGTAAACCCTCTAATTTATTATATACAAAAAGTTATGGTCGATGGAAGTTGAATCAAGTTGAAAAATCCACTAAGACTTAATCGATAGAAATGTTTTCAACTCATCTTTGAGTTTGGGGATTTTTTTGACCTCAATTATTCAAAGGTATTCCCACACTATAGGATTGATCACCACATATATATTAACATGGAATCATTTTTTTGGGTCTATACACGTAGGAACAACGGTCTAAATTCTAGCCCAAAAGTGTGTGGTGTTACATTATATCCCCCTTGGGATCATTCGTCCCCGAATGATCGATAAGGACTTCTTGAAGCGCTAAAAGTTTAAAATAAAGAAAGTAATATTGATTTGAAAAGTTTTCCTCAATAAAAATATGCAAAGGAATCACACGCTCTTCATGATAACCCCTAGGGAAATGGATAAGCACGAAGCCTGAGATAATGAAACTTGACATCGACATGATCAAAACATTGTAAGACATGAGTTTTCCTAAGAATACACGGCCTGATTAAGATTGGTACGATACATGAGATGAGATTCTCGTAGGACATAAGAATATTAGCATTCTCCATCTGACAAGATACAATGAAAAGACTTAAACTTATAGACACTACTCATCTATGCCCCAACATTAATCAACATACTTCATCATTTCCAACTTACAATTCTCCCATAACACATCTGACCACCAGATTTGTGTCTTGGAGTATAATACTTCTATGTTCAAGCCTAACTCAGAGGAAAGAGGTGCTAATTTAAACTACAGGACCCTGCACTCTACATCATATTAAAAAATCACCTCACCTCATCACTATAATCCAACAACCTCAAGTCTTAATTCAAAGAATACTAACCACATGCCACATAGGTTTGTGTTTTCATCAATCAGAACATTCAAGCCTAATTATTACTACACCTACTACTTGGATCTCCCCACTAAGACCAATAATTTGAATCACTATCAAAAATATTTTTGCCATGTTTCTCCTTCTTAGCTATTTCACACAACAAAAGATCATCTCCTTATTTTCCCTTTCACCTATAACCTTAGCTCGAGAATCACATCAAAATTTTCACCTTTAAGAACATCTACCCCCAACCTAACACACTACTACGCTTCCACAACCACCATTATACTAAAATAAGAAGGGTTATTGGATGACCCGATCATAAACATCCTGAATGGAAATAACACTATTATATCATAACTTATGCTTATTGCACTACTCAAGGAGGGACATGAAATGAAGATATGATAGAATAGACATGAAGTGCTTCATATATCAAGTTTTTGGATCATAAGTAAAGAATCATTCAGCATAAACACGACGCAACATGATTTCTTAGGGAAAACTATAGTCAGAAACATGGGTGCTTACATCACGAGTCGTATAACATAAATTTGGAATTCATGAAGTCAACTATTGAGACAGGGACTCCTACTCGGAGCTATCACTTCTCATTTTTAGGGCTGAAATAGTCATGAGTTCGAACAACTTTATCATTTTTGACTAATCCCGAAATAAAATTAATCTGTAACATATAGAAACATAGTTCCTTTGAAGCAAGCATGATTTGGGATATAGATTTATGGTTCATGGGCAACATAACATAGAGCTCGGATACTTGGAATATTGGATCACTGAGGGAAATTATTTCTTCTAGTTTGGAAGTCGGGACATGACATGAGTTACATGGAGAGCTCAAACCTTAGACATAGGCCGAGTTGAGTACATAAGGCATTGGTAGAATGACATCTTAGACTGAAGTAGGAGGGACATGATTGAATAGGAATGGGTTTATCATGACTTTTCCCTAACTTTTCACAATGGAAAAAATTCAAAAACTACCTTAACTCACCATCTCCCCCTTAGATCGAAGTCATAATCCTAGACTTGAGAAAATAACCTCTCATTAATCTAGAACCACAATTCTCAATACAATAGGGGGTATCGGTATACACATGAACATAAACTTCCCTCAATAATTTAACATAAGGACACTAAATCCCTTTTGGGACATCCCCCTTAGAGATACTAATCATAACTTCCTCTAACCCCAAAGTCATCAACTCATGACTAATGTTATTATGGGTATGGACATCCAAGCTTCTAGACACTTAATTTTTTATTTCAACTCCTTAGAATACTTGCATTACACCTCTAATTACACAATTTACAACTTACCAAAATTTGTAAAACCATACCGAAGGCTTATATTGCCTACCAATATTTCCTCAATTCAACTCTAACGAACACCATACGATAACTCACAAGACTTCTCCATACTAAAATTTCATGTACACAATACGATCTTATCTACATCTTCTACTCTCTCCTTAATCTTATATTATAACCCAATACGATCTTATCTACATCTTCTACTCTCTCACATCATACTTACTTGCCCAAGCATGCATTTAGACTACCTTCAAATTCCACAAATAACAATGAGTCTATAATTATAACCTATTGGAAAATCTAACTATTTTAATTCACAACCTATAAGGGATTTCTATAACCACCATAACTATCCACTCTAGGCTCCTTCCATATTTTTGAATAGATAATAATCACATCCAAACCCTTTCTTTATACACCACCATACAATCTATAATTCTCATCACAATATTCTCTAACCACCATAAAAGAGAGAGAACCACCCCTAAATCATAGGGTTATATAACTAAAACTACTTATTTATGTAATAGTTACCCTTACTCTAACTGCTAACCTAGTGACTTTATGTCACCAACTTCTAGATTATCTCACTACCATTAGGTCATGACACTTTAACATATACTACTACTCGGGTGAAAATACTGTTCCAATATTCTTCTACACAACTTTCCCTGCAACAAGAATTTTGAAATGGACTGGATACACTTAATACCTCAGGCTGAAAAGGACGATTTCATCAGGATCAAAGTTTACACTAGAATTAATACACCTAGAAGAACTAACGGACTCCTCTGAAGTTCTTGCACAATTTTATAATCTTTTATGACTCAATCAGAAAGAACCATACCATTTAGATTCTAGATTTCTTTACTTGAATTACCTCAACAATGAGACATATCTGAGAACATTACAGTAAGGAATGAATTGGGATAACTTTACATCCGTATGGGAGACAACATAGCACTAACTAGATTATGAAAGAGGAACAATCTGACCTCATAGATTGAACTAGAACATGAATAAAAAAGACATTCCTAAACACCTTGTAGCCTTCTGCTTATAGGTGTGGCATGTTACACATCCATAAACAAGACTCTACCCGACACGATTTTGCAGACATTCTGGGACCATGAACAGTGCTCAGATACCATGTTTGTCACGACCCAAGCCGGGGCCCTGGATGTAACGAGCATCTCAAACCATGGAGTCCCAGGCGCGCTTCTACATCTGGTAATCATACACAATACTTATACAATAAAGAAAGGATGCAGAAATATAAATCATTGCAAAATCATGGTCATGTTCTGAGTTAAGTATACCAATACAAAAAAAGATCCATCAACATCTAGATTACATCTATTTCTACCTGCAAAATCTCTAATACATACTAAAATTTATCAAACTCTCTGAAACTGGGACAAGGCCCCCAGTGGACCTAAACCATAGTAAATAACAAGTGACAAAAAAGAAATAGGACTTTACGGAATAAACAAGGCTCACAAATTTCACCCTTTACTTCTATTTAAATAATCCTACTTCTTAGCAGGACCTCTAGACTAAGCCTCAGACCCTGAAATATAGGGGTCAATACAATTGTACTAGTACGCAGAGAAATCCAAAATAATATATTTATATATTTAACATAGGTAAGAGAAAGTCTTAAACATCATGCATGAAATAGTTAAAAATACATGGGAAATTTCATTGATCTTAAAACAATCTTGTCAATGCACATCTAATCTTTGTAGTGCTTCTGAGTTAGGTGGTACAACATACATATCTGAAAGTTTCCCACGGGCAATATGGGATCCACCATTAACTCCATGGCCAATCCCCCAACCCAAGTTTGCCGTAATGGTTGAAGTATCTAAATATGATATGCCCTAGGGCGCTAGGTGAGTGTATAATCCCGATTGGGGAAGTAATAAACCCATATCGACAAAGCATAATTCCAGGAAATTAATTGTTTTACCCATGCCTACTTTGGGTAACCACCTAACTCTCTTAGTGCCCATTTTTAACTTTCTCTAGACATGCATCTTTCTGAATTCAAAATCTAAAATGAAATTTGTATTCTGATCTTAGTTTATAATCGCATTATCTGATTTGGAATCGTGATAATGATCAAATTACACTCTTGAATGGGTGTAAGCGATCGTTGTCAATATAAAACCCAACTAGTTTGGGGTCAAATCCCACAGGGAATAGGGTGTGATCTTTGATTTGTTTACAAAAGATTTTACTGGTAGTGTACTGCTTCCGAAAGATAGAGGTTTAAGTTCACGGTGTGTTGAATATCACTTTCCATGCTTCAGTGTTTGTAATCAAGATAAATGGTAAACAAGAGCTATGTTCACCAAGGGTTTCAAGAATTGACAGATACTAGGTAATGCTAGAGATTGTCGGAATAAGTAGAACAACAGAATATCCCAAACGATTATACTATCTGACTTATCTCTCGACCTCACCAGACAATTTATTATCTAATTCTCTCGAACTTAGATAACTTATCTATTTGCAATAGGATGTTATCTCAAGTAGACTAATATAGTTACACCATTAATCATTAAACAGAAGGTTGGTAGATTCTGAGTCCCAGTTGATAATTCACGTCCTCTAGTCTATTTCTCCGTTAGAAGAAAATAAGACCTAAGGCATAACCTGATCCTTGCAACCACTAGATTTTAGTTAAAACAACATAATTTCAAGATTTTTTACTACTCTTTGAATCTGTTAAACACCTAGTATCATATCAAACCCTAATTCATGGATCCCATAACTCCAGCTAATGAAATTAGCCGCTCATGATTTGATGAACGAAATAACAAGTTGAATTCATGATTATAATGTTAAAAGTACGAATGGATAGAAAACAACAAGTAGTTCCTCTGATTTAATCACAAGGTAGAAACCCCAAAAATAGTTGATACAAAAACACAAGAATATTTTACGAAAAAGACCAAAAATACGTGTCTCTCTTCTTAGAGTTGATGTCTGATAGATGAATTATTCAGTGAATCAAAAACCCTAAAATATGCTAGTTATACTAAATTATAATTAAGGAAATAAAATAACAAAATTAATAAAATTGTCCGGAATAGGTGACGCCCAGGCTGACGCCGCGTCAAGAAGTTGACGCCCTATCATGGATGGCGTCAGAGAGGCTTCAGTTGCCTTCAGGTTCTTTCTTAGGCTGACGATGTGGCTAACATCGCATCAGGGATCTGACGGAGTATAAACAACGTCATCAGATATCTTCTTCCCATGCTAACTTTCATCTTAAGGCTGACGCCTTTCTTGACACCTTATCATGACATTGACGCCATGTCACCGGCATCCTCAGAACTTCTCCGCAAACTGCAACTCACTGGTTATGGCTAACGCCAATGCTGATAGGCTATCACGAGGCTGGCGACTTATCATGGAGGTCGTCAGCCATGATTTCTTCTATTTTTCTCAGATTTTTAACTCTTTTGCTCCATTTTTTTTAATTCTCATTTCTTCAGCCTTTTTCTGCAATATCATGAGCAAACACATCAAAACAACAAGAGTTGCTACAGAATTCACAATTATTTTGCGCTAAAAAACATTAAATGTGTTATCTTTTGCTCACACATCAACACCCTCAACTTAAAACAATTGCTTGTCCTCAAGCAACAACTAACGAAGAGAATACAACGAACATTCAGCAGTCAACAACCAATTTAGCTCAAAACTCAGTTTACCATCTCCAAGGTCAACCAACTCAAAACTACTGTGCAATTTATTAAAAAACAATAATCTAACACAAAGGAATCTACCTATGGCATCAACTAAGTACCAACAATCATGCATGTATCAATGTACACTACCCAAAAAAGTAAGTAACTTAGCAAGATACTAGTGAGCCCTCACAACGAAGAAATTCCCCTTTTCTTCTCATGTCAGACATAAAAAATATAAACACGGGGATCATCACAAAAACACTTATTCTCAGAATGAAGTTCAAACCAGTGTAGGCCAAATACCATATGTTTGCCCTTATCTGCATTACCAAGGTTTCCAGATAGGTACGCTAGGATCACTATAGGTTTTTTTTCGGCTTGTAACGTGGGCTAGGGCTGGTATGATATTATACGGCATTTAGAGTGACTAACCTCCTTGTCACTACCTTAACTTGTGGGGTCCACTTATTAACCTCTTTTTTTTTTTTTTCTTATCTTTTCTTTTTCTCTTTTTTTTTTCACTTTTTCTATTTTCCTGATCACACTTTCAGGATGGGTGCACTTCTTTTTTAATAAAGCAGAGTTTCTTGTCTTGCTCCTTTTCACCAACACCCAACCTTTTATTATTTTTCTTTGATTCTCTCTTGTACTCTACCCTTCTTCATACCCAACTTATATCACGCACCCCTAAGATAGCCACCCTCAACTTAGGATGTTTGCCTATGTTAAGGTGCACAGTGTCCAAGGAGGACCAGGGCCAAAATAGGTTCATTATGATTTAAAATGGGAAGGTGATAGGTATCATAAAAAGAAAAATAGTCAATTAAGGCTCAAACCGGGATCAAGGGATATCATGCATTAGAGGAAGGTTATTTAGGCTAATAGTTACTTAAATTCAAAAACAACCTATAATCCTTTCCTTACCCCTATCTTTCGACTATGGTAAGACAAACCGGGGAAGTTCTAGATTTGACACGACAAAGAGAACTCGGTATAGTCTCACACACACATGGCACACAAGCAATATCACTGGCTACTACTTATCTGGTTCATGCAATTGTTTAGCAGTGATGATAAGGTAACTAAACTAATTCCATGATGAGATGCACAGTGGTCACACTAAGGTGCAATTCATACAGTCATGCAAAACAAACCTTCAGAGAGGTGTTCAAAATCACAAAATCAGTTAACTGCCTACAGAACTTGTACTACTCCTAGTTATTTACAGAATATGCTAAAACAACATGCTACCCTACACCCTCAACTTAAAATCAAAACAAACTGAAATTAAGGGTTAGGGCATACCTGTTGTCTATAAAGTCTCAAATCATGGGTCCTCGACCCTGCAGAAGTGTTATATTCATCAGGAGCTTCTCTTTGCTCTGGTTCAGCTGTTTTGCTAGATGAGGATCCTATAGCTCTCGATCGCAGTGCTTCTTCCCATTTCTTGTTGTCCTCTTGGGATGCTTGTGTTGCCCTTTTCAGCTCCGCTTTCTCCAGTTCTGTTAACTCATCATCTACCTGCAGTGTCTTCTCTGCCTTCTTTTTCTTATTTACCTTTTTCTCAGCCTTTCTCTCATTCTCATCATCTTCTTGTCTCTTTCTCTTACCTTTTTCAGCTTATTTTTCTTTTTCACTGGCTCCGCAATGAGATCAAGGATTGGAGGTTCATCCTCAGATTCATCAACTGTATGCCCTACAGGCATCATAAAATGGTGTTGTTGTACTACCTCCAACTTTACTTTTACCTTTTCTAGGGCCACTCTAAATTCAGCAAGCTCTGCTTCAGTCAACTCCTGTGCCCTTGCATCAAAACGGTTCTCCAGATCTTCAACCCGTGCAGGCAAAGTAGCAAAGGGCTCAAGAGCAACCCTGATTCTTTTATCTACAGCAGCAGCAAACTACTTAGCAAAGGCACGTAGCTGCGTCTCACACCAGCTGGCCTGTTTGGCCACTTTTTTTATATCAATAGGCTGGGATTCAACTTTCGCTGATGATGTAGAAACTGATGGACCTGGATCATCATCAGGAACTGAGCCTACCTGAGCAGCCTCAGAAGATTGCACCTCAACTTCAGGTACTGAACTAGGGCCTGCAACTGATGGGTTCACCTCACCCCTCACCCCTCTATCAAGTATCAGCCTTGGCTGATTTTTCTCATAGTAAAAAGGGTTTTTGGTCTTGGGGGCATACAAAATCTCATCAATCCCAGCAATATATAGTACCCCTACCTCTGTGAATAGCCTAGTAATAAGACAAGGGAATGGATAAGCTGTGTCAGACCTTGTTACCCGAATCTTGATCTCTTCAGCAATAATCTCCCTAAAATTCAGTTTAAGGTTTGCCACAAGACATGCGACCAATATTGCTCGATCATCACCCAAAATATTATCTCCGTTCGTCGGTATCAAATGGGTGCGTACAACACTCCACCAGAATTTTTCCTATTGAGTCAAAGAAGCCTTGTAAATACGCTCACTGGGTTGGTTCATCCATAAAGGATCTCCCTCAACTATAAGTATAGCTAACCAAGGATGCTGGTCATCCTTACTCTTCAGACGATGGTAGAATAAAGGATTTGTGTCATGAGTATTGAAGTTGGATCCATATAGAAACTTGTTAATAGTCGTATCAGAAATATCTATATTTACCCCACGAACTGGAACTCTGGTCAGCAAATGATGGTCTGCTATGGTCTCTCCACTCTTGCATATGCTCTCTAATCTATCCTGGTAATTCGCATAGAACTCCCAAACTACTGGAAGGCAAAATGATTTACCTCCCTTAGCAGTCCATCCCAGCCCATGATCTCTGAACTTCTTCTCAACTGCAGGTTACCCAGGCAATCCTATAATGATGAATCTCTTCTCTGGAAACACCGGTCTTCTGGTAGATCTTCTTTTTGTTCTAATCAACCCTTTGAGGAAAATGTCCTCTGCTTCGGGGATTTGCCATCTAGCATTTTCTCGAACCTCCGGATTCTTGCATTTTATCAAAGTTCCCCGAACTGGGGGTTCCTTCTTAGCTTGAATCTCAGTCGCGGGAGTTTCAGATGATGTTTCCTCAGAATCAACCTTTTCAGACTCAGGCTATTCGGACTCAGTTTGCTTAGAACCTTCTTGCTCAGAAGATTCACACTCAGCTGGGGTGGTAGTCTCAGTATCATCACTATCCTCCACCGTAATTGGTTTAGGTAGAGTGGGTGCCTTTGGACTGGGTTTCTTTCTCCTTCACCTGAGTAGTGGTTCTTCATCTTTGTAATCAGAGTCTTCATCAATAAGCTTTTGAAACACTTTAGGCTTGGCAACTTTCTTTGGAGTGTTAGGATTCTTGCTTTTAGGTGCCATTAGAATGTTCCTGGACCATAAGACAAACACAAGTTAATGATCAAGGTATAACAGTAAAAACATGCTATTCAAGTTCACTTAGCATTATCATCTTACTTGTGACGACGTGGATGATAAGGCGTCACATTTGTGATAACCTATCAGCTATGCCGTCAGCTATAAATAGTGAATTCTCCCTTTTTCAAAGTTGTTGACGATGTAGCTGATAAGGCGTCACGCTTGTGATAGGCTATCAGGAACGTCGTTAGCTTAGAATTTACCCCCCACTCAGTTTCCATTCATAATTTTGGGACCAAATTCTACGTATAATCACATGGTATTTTTATTTTTGTACTTAGGTTTTTCAGATTCTTTGCAATTTAGGCACAACTTAACCCTAATTTCTGATTTCTATGCAATTACAACTTGAACTCAAGTTTCTACCTTTAGAGCATCATGTTGTAAACAACTTTACCACTCCAATGACAGGAGAACAAAGTTATGAGTATACCTGATAAGTTGACTACACTTGATTACGCGAGAGATAAGAAAAGAGGAAAGATAGACTCTAATTTTCCTTTCAATCCCACAACTATCAGGAAGGAGGTTTCCTTGTATACTTGGGAGTGTTTTGAAAGGAAGTAAATATCCTACTAAGGAAATAAAATAATACTTAAAGAAGGAAATAAAATAAAGCGGGAACCTGAAGGGTTTGGATCTGGGCCAGGTCAGATTCGGGTCAATTTGGGCCCAGTATTTCAAAAACACAATGATGGCTGACGAAAATTTGTGATAAGTGTCAAAACTGTGATATCCTATCATGGAGGTCGTCAGCCTTAACAGGGAAGGTCCTTATTACTGGTCTTTCTGACGACATTGGTGATAAGCCGTCACAGTTGTGATAGCTTATCACGAATGTCGTCAAGAATACTTGGCTTGCATTCTTCAGTTTTTTCCTAGTCCTTTTTGTACCTCTTCAGTTACTTCCTATTACTACCTAAGTGAATAAAAAAATGCATGAAAATAAAATTTTGGGTTGCCTCCTAATAGCACCTGATTTAGTGTCGCGACACGACTTGGTTATCTTGACTACTCAGACTTCATCACGATGTCGTATCACTATCTCATGACCACATTACTGGAATACATCCACAACCAAGAAGATTTTCATCTCCTCTAACTGCTTTATAGGAGGTTGCATTTTAAATCTGGCCTCCTTTTTCCCATATCTGAACTAGAGCTCATTGAGCTCCATATTAACCAATACTCTCCCCGTAGATAATAATGGTGTACCCAAGATGATGGGTACCTCAAAATCATCATCACAATCCAGTATTATAAATTTTGCAGGCAGAATAAAATCCACCTTTACCTGCACATCATGCAATATACCAACCGGTCGCTTAACCGATTTATCTGCCATAACAAGACGCATCGTTGTGGTGGTAGGCTCCCCCAATACAAGATTCTTGTAGATATCAACCATCATCAAATTTATTCTTGCTCCTAATTAACATAAATCCTTAGTAAACTTTATGGACCCAACTGTGCATGGTATGGTAAATGCTCCAGGATCAGGCTTTTTCTGCACCAAGGATTGTGAAGACACACCACCACAGTGATGGATGTTTTCCACCGTATCACAACTTACCTTCCACATATTTGTTATCAATTCCTTCATAAATTTAGCATAGTTCGTCATTTGCTCAAGTGCCTCCATCAATGGCATATTCACAGTCAGCTATTTCATTATTGTCGTGAACTTGCTAAATTTCTCGTTATATTCTTTCTTTTTCAACCTATGAGGAAATGGAGGTGGTGGTCTTGGCATTTGTTTCAATACCACTTCTATATTCTTGTCATCTTCTTTCTATGACATATAAACAAAGCCATCCAACTTCTCAGACTCCACTGGATTACTTCCTTCCCATTTATCAACACTTACCTCCTTCTCCACAACTTTGACCATAGAAGGTCCAGATAACATCTTACCACTACGAGTGGTAATCTCCATAAAAGAGGCATCAGTTCGCGGGTTCTGAACCATATCACTAGGTAAAGTGCAAGCTTTTCTCTGATTCAGAGTAGCCGAAATTTGGCTCATCTATTGCTCCAACTTCTTAATAGAAGCTGAGTGTGAGCTAAGCAACAAATTTAGGGTAAAAAACTCACTTTTCATATTAGTTACCCCCTAGTTGGTTGCCTCCACTCCCTTCAATAGCTTTTCCATCATGTCCTTCATGGATATCTTACCAGAACTAGTTGTTGTAGCATCCCGACTTCCAGGAGGAATATAAGAACCACTCCTGTAATTATTGTTTGTCAAATGTCCTTGCTTCCTATCTTTATAATCAAGCTTGTCATAGAAAGTCCGACCTTGGTTCCCTTGGCTATTGCCTCGGAAACCCCCGATTACTCACATAGTTTTCCTCAGCATCAGCACCTGCAGATACAGTACCCTGAGAGTCCACAGCCTTGACCATTTCAGTCTTTCCAGATAGCAAATGCTTAGCCAACAAGTCCATCTACGTCTTCAAATAGGCCATGGCCTGATCTCGCTCCTTATCCCTTCTATGCTGCTCTGCAGTAATACCACCAGCAACAGTAGGGCTAGCCACTACAGAATCCTTAATGTGTCAAGCTCGACTCTACTTGGTCATTCTATTTAGTATATTAGAAGCATCCAGAAAAGAGAGGTCAATGAACGAACCACCCGCAGCGTTGTCGACAATTGTCTTTGTCACAGAGTTGAAAGCTCTGTACAAAGTCTCCATCAAGTGCAAGTCTGTCATATTGTGGTTCGGACATTGTGCAAGTTTCCTCTTAAACCTTTCCCAAGTCTCATGCAGTGCTTCAGTCAGAAGTTGTCTGAAGTTGCTAATCTCGTCCCTCAATTGTACCCTTCTGGAGGGTGGATAGAACCATTCTAGGAATGCATATTTCAACTGTCTCCAGTTAGTTATAGAGTAGGGCTCCAACTCATTCAACCATATTGTTGCCTCTCCAGACAGAGACAATGGAAATAACCTCAACCTGATCGCATTTTGGCTCTCTCCCAGATTGTCAAAGGATTTGAAGATGGTGATGAAGTTCACCAAATACATGTTTGGATCATCACTAGGAAAGCCTCCAAATAACCCTTTCAGATTCAGGAGTTGGATCATGGTACTTGTTATGCTGAACTTTACACCTGGTGCCAACGGTGGCAGGATGATAGCACCCGATTCACCATCTCCGTCCATTCCTTCATCATCTTCATCAACCTCATATTGCATAGGCTGTTGACCATACCTTCCTCGGACTGGATGATTTCCGTTGATGTTTTGCTGCACTGGTGCAGCAACTTGCTCAATTCTCTTTGGGTTTTAAGGATTCAGCAATTCCTCATCACCCAAGTCTTCATCATCAGGTTTTTGGTGACGTGCTTGTTGACCCAAATTTTGTACATTCACCTGAGCTCTGGCTAAAGCAGCTAGTTTTTCTGCTTCCTGTTGATCGGCCATTCTCCGAATTAGTTGAGGTTCCATATTGATTGGTAATAGAGGTTCTCCTAAACTTCTCTTGCTTGGCATAAACAACACAGTACCTACAATAAAAAACAACAACAAATAAACGTAAATCACGGAAACTTAACTATCAGCAAATTTTCAAGCACAAAATGTTTTACTACTCTTTGAATCCGTTAAACACCTAGTATCATATCAAACCCTCATCCATGGATCCCATAACTACGGCTAATAAATTAGCCACTCATGATTTGATGAACAAAATAACAAGTTGAATTCATGATTATAATGATAAACTTACGAATGGATAGAAAACAACAAGTAGTTCCTCCGATTAAATCACAAGGTAGAAACCCCAAAAATAGTTGATACGAAAACACAAGAATATTTTATGAAAAAAAGAAAAAATACGTGTCTCTCTTCTTAGAGTTGATGTCTGATAGATGAATTATTCAATGAATCAAAAACCCTAAAAGATGTTATTTATACTAAAGCCTAATTAAGGAAATAAAATAACAAAATTAATAAAATTGTCCGGAATAGGTGACGCCCAAGCTGACACCGCGTGAAGAATTTGATGCCCTATCACGAATGGCGTCAGAAAGGCTTCAGTTGCCTTTAGGTTCTGTCTTAGGCTGACGATGTGGCTAACGCCGCGTCAAGGATCTGACGGCGTATCACTGACATCGTCAGATATCTTCTTCCCATGCTAACTTTTTGCTTAAGGCTGACGCCATTCTTGACGCCTTATCACGACTTTGACGCCACATCACCAGTGTCCTCAGAACTACTCCTCAAACTGCAACTCCCTGGTTATGGCTGACGCCAATGCTGATAGGCTATCACGAGGCTGACGATTATCACGGAGGTCGTTAGCCATGTTTTCTTCTATTTTGCTCATATTTTCAACTTTTTTGCTCCATTATTGTTTATTCTTATTTCTTTAGCCTTTTTCTGCAATATCATGAGCAAACACATCAAAACAACAAGATTTGCTTCAGAATTCATAATTATTTTGATCTAAAAAGCATTAAATGTGTTAGCTTTTGCTCACATAGAAAATCATCATACCAAGACTTGTAAGTCATATTTCTGAGCCATAAAATATCATGTTACAGTCTTCTCTTTCAAAACATAAAGTTTGAATCACCATACTTCAAACAGTTCCTGAGAATTCATGCTTCAAAACATATGTCAAATTATGCAAAGAATCTCGCTTTTCGACATTTCAACAAACATGTGGTGGTCATGTATTTTTGACAAACCATGCAATTCTTTCATTATATGTATTCAACATTTATCAATATGTTAAAAAAACCCCTCTTCATCCAAAACCATAATCAAGTCATAAACAAAAATCAAGATATTTGTATTATGATTCTCCAAAAATGCATTTGAGTTAATCCATATCGTATGAAAATAATGGGAATCCGTAGCAAGAGAGGGATTCTATATGTTCAATCTCTCAATTAAATCTTCAAATTCAATAACATACATACTTGTACACAATACAAATCAAATTTAGGGGAAAGGCCTCAAGACCAAAACAATAATATCAATAAAGAATTCAGATTGTAAAATTGTACACATTAATTCTAAAACCCCTCAAAAATTCATGATCTCACAATGTTTAAATGTTATTAAAAAAAAAATATTTTGCCCATGTAGCTTTAGGAAAACCCCATGTACTTTAGTTACGAAGAAATCACTAAGAAATTTCAAAAAGATTGGACCTTTATGCTTGATTGCCCAAACCCTAGTTGTTTTTTCCTTTTATGTTTTGGAAAATTATTTAGGGATTTTTGAGGATTTAAAATGTTACTAATGACCTTAATTTTGTTAATGGGTGATTAGGGACGGTTTTGGAGTGTAAAAAGACTTGGTTATCATTAAAATGACTTAAAAACAAAGTTTTTACGCCTTTGGGACATAGGGCATACGACGCATTTCCTATGGACTAAGTTAGGTAGTGCCACGCATTGTCCATCACCCAAAATGGGCTGGGATTCGCATTTTTGATCACCCAAAATAGGTTGGGCGACGCACTGCCCATGGCACAACACTTCCATTAGGCAATTTGTTAGGCGACGCACTCCACTTTTCAAAGTCATAAAGTTTAGCTCGAGTATCAAATTTAGGAGAAATTAGTATTGTTGGAAAGATACTTCAAAGAATTTTCACTTGATATATAGTAGGCCCTCTAATTCGTTATATAAAATATGTTATGGTCGAAGGAAGTTGAGTTAAGTTTAAACATCCACTAAGACTTAATCGATAGAAATATTTTCAACTCGTCTTTGTGTTTGGGGATTTTTATGACCTCAATTCATATTCAAAGGAATTACCACACTATAGGATTGATCACCACACATAGATTAAAATGGAATCATTTAGTCTGGGTCTTTACGCGTAGGAACGATGGTCTAAATTCTAGCCCGAAAGTACGGGGTATTACATTTTCTATCACGACCAGACCCGAGGCCATGGCCGCGATGGGAATCCCAAACCACAAAGGTTCGAGAAACCCTTGTAACTCCCCAATCGACTCGTGATATTGTCCGTTTTGGGCCCAGGCCCATACGACTTTAAAATGTGTCACTAGGGAGTAAGGCTTTCTTACTTATATACCCAGCATCCCTCATGTGTTTTGCCGATGTGGGACTCTTTCCTACGTTGGGGTGTTACATACAACCCATTATGGATTCAGCTTCCTCTCTGAGGTTTACCCCACCGAATGAGATTTGCCTAAACTCAGGACTAATGTTTTCCCCTCCTTACCGGGATTTACCTACACTCAGTTTGAACTCTAGCCCATATTAACAGGGACGACACAAGAGAGAATTTAATACCATTCTGTCATGAACCGAACCGAGGCCCTGGCTGCGATTGACATCCCAAACCATAAAGGACCGAGACACCCATGTAGCTCCCCAACCCACTAGTGATATTGTCTACTTTGGGCCTAGGCCCACACGGCTTTAAAATGCGTCCCTAAGTAGTAAGGATTTCTTCCTTATATACCCAGTATCCCTTCTATTTTTTTCCAATATGGGACTCCTTCCTAAGTTGGGGAGTTACAGGGTGCAGCTTCGGAAGGATTGGTTTCCAACCCAAAGAAAATCCAAATTGATGCCTCAAGGTGATGGTCCATTTCAAGTTCTTTAAAGGATAAACGACAATGCCTATAAGATTTACCATCCTTCGGAATATCAATTACACAATACCTTTAATGTGTGTGATCTTTCACTCTTTGACATGATAGAAGATGATCACCCTTTGAATTTGAGGTCAAATATTTCTCAAGATGGAGAGGATGATACAATCCGGATTAGCTCCAAGACATTCACTAAAATTCAAGCCCGGGAGCTTTAAAGGATCCAAGGATTGTTCGTGAATCCAAAGGTACTTGAATAAGCCTCCTTACCATCAAGAGGGTTTTATTTTTTTATTATCGCACTCACATTGGTCCAAGGATCATTGGAGGAGGCAAGCGAAGCAAAAATGGGGTGAAAAAGCCCCTTGGAAAGGACTTGCGCCCAAGGAACTTTGGATCCACAGTTGATTAACTTTAGTATTTCAAGAGCGGATAAAAACAGCTCCTAGTGGGACTTATCTTGCAATTGGGTCACTTTTTCGCCCTAAAATTGTAATAATTAGCTTAAACTATAAATACTTATGAGGCTAGTTCATTCTCTTAGTTATACTTGATTATTGATTAATTGATGAATGCTTCTCCATTGAGTGAAAGTATTGGACAACTTTTGTTGAACTTTGGTTTAGAAACGTTGGTTTAGAGGGCGTTCATCTCCCTCTTTGTCACCATAGGAATTAGGTGTTCGATTAGATTGTAATTGAGTGTATTGGAGTTTGACATACTCTTTTGTTCTTGGTTACTTCTTTTCTTGTGTCTAATTATCTATCTTATCGATTATATTTTCTTTTTCGTATCGTATTTAGTTTTCATAGTTTGATTGTATATAAACTCTAGTTATTGTTTTCAAATTATTAATTTAGCCAACTATATATGTCAATGGTGTAATCAAAGCAATTGGGGGGCTTTTGTGCAATGAGGATGAAGGCTGTGATCACTAATTAATTTGCAAATAGTTTGGGGAAATTTATAGCCCGATAGAAAATTATAAATAATCAGGAAAAATTGCCACCATAAACGGATGTGTGTAGACATATAAAATTGGATATACTGAATTCATACTTAATTTAAATTTAGTTCATGATCATTTGTGTTAATTAATCAATCTTGGCCTTACAAATTAGTTGGTCTATTTTATCAAGTTCAAGACCAAGGTCCATTACACTTTAGAGCCCAGACCTATGCCACGTGTCAGCATGACTTTTTTCCCAATTAAATTTGAGGCCAACGATACGATGCCACATGTACAAATGATATGGAAATCTCATTCAAATTCAAGAACCAGTCTAAAGTCACCAAGTGTCAAAGTGACATATTTCGTCCAATCACAGGCAACCTGGCCTACTCTCTACAACTATAAATAGGGGGTAACATAAAATTCTAAGGACAAAACAAAAGAGTACATTGAAAAGCAAGAGTAACATCAACATCGATTATCAAGTTCTTACAAGGAGCAATCAACAGAGTTTTTCCCGGAGATTAATTATTCCAAAGAGACAAAACATTTTCCGACATTCCCGGTGATTGGAATACATCTCTAGGAGTCCAAACCATCCAAAGATTCGAGAAACACACTACTGAAAAATCTTGGATCATTTCTAAGTTTAGGAGAGAAGAATCAAGTGAGGTACGGAATTTTACTCACAAGATTCATCAATAAAAATTATTTTTTTCTTTTAATTATCTTTAGTTGTAGTTAATTTTTTATATTTTTAAAATTTCTTGCAAATAAATTTTGGCACACCCAGTGGAACAATTCTTACTTTTCATCTCTTCCTCTTGAAAATCGAAAGCTATAAATTCAACCATTGCAATGGACTTCGGAAAAATAAATAATGTTACATGTAAGGGCTCTACTGCCGCATTTGCTGACCTCGGTTGAGTTGGAACGATTACAAGCCAAAAGTTCAAGGCTAGTTTCTTGTATGAATCTTAATACTTCACCTTTTTTGAGGAGGCAAAAAAAAACAACTCTCATATTGCGGCTGGAGGGGGCAATCTTTCATCCATGTTCTTTGGTGAACTTTCTCTAACCAAATCCAATTTTGGTGAACTTGAAGATTCAACGGATTCTCCAATTTCAATGAAGGTCAATGCCTTAATGTTTGACTCAACTGACATGGATGAGAACTTTAAAATGATGGAGAAAACCATTGAATCACTAAAGAAGTAGGTTGACAACAAGAATCTTCATAGCTGTCAACTCATGAACAAAGTGGAGGCTTGCAAACTAGGAGAGTCGAGTCACATACATACTTATCCACCTAGTTTCACTCTACAAAACGAGAATGTTGAGGAATTACCTATTAATTCTCAATTTTATAAGCAGAAATAATCTATTTCAGTTGCAGCTATATCTGTCCAATAGCTACAAACCATTAAAATAAACACCATCAGGGCTTAATATGGTGGAACACCCTGAATTCGTTGTATTACTCCAAGACTTATCCAAGATGAATTGATAATCTACCCATGACAACGAGCTATCAACCAACAAAATTGCAACAATTTGATAGAAAGGTAAACCCTAGGCAACACATTTCCCATTTTGTCGAAACATGTAGCAACGTTGGAACACATGGCGATCTTTTGGTAAAATAGTTTGTTCATTCGTTAATGGGGAATGCATTTGACTAGTATATAAACTTACAGCATGATTCAATTGATAGTTGGGAGCATATCGACAAGGAATTTCTCAATTGATTTTATAGCACTCAATGAACAGTGAGCATGATTAAGTTTACTAGCACTAAGCAAAAAAAGAACGAGCCTATAACAGATTAAACCAACTGATAGAGATCATTGATCTTAGACTGCAAAGATAGCCCTTCTGAAATATCTGTTGTAGAAATGTTCATTCAAGGAATGCATTGGGCCTTCTATACATGATCCAAGGAATTAAGCCTCGAACTTTTGAAGAATTATCTACGTGCGCCCATGACATGGAGCTAAGTATTGCAAGTCATAAAATGACGTCACCTGCTTTTAATCCTAGGAAAGAAATAACAAAATTCAAAGAGTTGTCAGAAGATCAAACTGAGGAATCTATGAAAAAACTGTGAGTTTTACGAAGGCCGCTACGAGACAAAAGTTAAAAGAGGAGACTCCAAAGAAAGAAATTCGAGAGGTGAAAAATCAACCAACCTTGAAGGAGTTACAAGCAAGGGTATATCCTTTTCCTAACTAAAATGTTCCTGGGATACTTGAGGAGTTGCTATCCAAAGAAGTCATTGAACTCCCTAAGTCAAAGTAACTTGAAGAATAAAACAAAGTCGATGATCCTAGGTACTGTAAATTTCACCGCATTGTTAGTCATCACACCACAAAATGCTTCATCCTAATGGAAAAGATCATGACGTTAATGCGAGAGGGAAAGATCATCATTGATAATGGCTATATAAGAGATTCAAATCATGTTAGCACTGAACTGAACAACAATTCATCATTCTAACACTAGTCCCATGTATATAAATATATCATAATTATTCTCTCCTTTTCCCACAAGTTACCAACCTAGGCTATTGCACACATCAAATCAAGCCTACTACTTACTCCCATAAAACATGCATCATTAATCTTAAGCTACCATTTTTTCCACTACACTCCACATCTAAAGTTCAAGACTGTTGTTTAACAACACCAATCATATAATACCGACTAAGCAGGTCACATACTATACTGTTCCATCAAATTGGGGAATCAACCCAACTACGCCATTTAACTTGAGTACTGCCCACAAGTTCATTCTCTCCAGAACATTACTACAACACCTTGGAATCTACCACACACCTTTTCACATGCACTACTAGCTTACAACTACTAAAGAAAAGACAATCAAGGGGGTAAAGACATATAATAGGGATAGTCAAACTTAATCTCAGATTATAACCCATTACGATCTGCTCAATATATTCCATTTTCTCACATCATAGTAACTTATCCATGCATATATTTGGACTACCATCAAATTCTATTCTCACTAATAAGCCTGTACTCATAACTTATTGACTAATCTACCCCATTTCATTCACAACCTATACATGATTTCTACAACCACCATAACTATCCATTCTGAGATCCTTCTCTATTTTCAACAAATAATAATCTTAGCCAACCACTTTCTTTCACTGACTACCATACAATCTACAAATATTGATACCATATTAGTCTATAACTATAAAATGGAAAACCACTCCTCAATCCACATTTATACAACTAAATTAGCTTCTTTATGCAAAAGTCACCCTTATTTTGACTTCTAAGCTTGGGATGTCATATCACCAACTTTGGGAATATCTTACTACAAATAGGGTATGACACCTTAGCACATACTACTACTCGGGAGGTAATATAGTTCCAACATTCTGACATATATCACTATGCTTAAGCATGACATCCGTAACAAGAATTCTGAAAGGGATCGAATACAATTTATATCTCAGGCTCAAATGCACGATTGATATAGATAGAGGGGTACAAGCTTAAATCAATACACTTTAAAGCACTCATGGACTTCTCTCAAGTCCTTATGAAATTTCATAATCTTTTATGACTCAATTAGAAGGGACCACTTTATTTAGACTCTAAGAATCTGCACTTGAATCGACTCGACAGTGAGACATAGTTAATAAAATCAGAGTAAAGAAAGAATCGTGATAATGTCCAAATGGAAAACACAATGGGAAGATCTAGAACATGAAGAAAAGTGAAACATTTCTAAGCACCTAGTAGTTTCCTCCTTATAAGTTTGGCGTGCTACAGAACCATAAACAAGACTCTACCTAATGCAATTTTGCAGACACCCTAGGACTATAAACCGTGCTCTGATATCAAGTTTGTCATGACCCAAGCTGAGGCCCTGGCCACGACGAGCATCCCAAACCATGAAGGCTCGAGCGCCCTTCACTATCTAGAAATCATGCACACATTCATATACTATAAAGGAAAAATACAGAAGTACACATCAATACAGAATCATGGTCAATATTATAATTTAGGTGAACAAGTTGGAATTTTGAAACCCATAAATCTCTAACAATATATAACATCAGTCTGCGAAATCTCAAATAAATTGAAGCCAACATCTTATCTAGAACTAGGACAAGGTCCCTAGTTAGACTGTAAAATAAAAGAAATAACAAAGTTTAATGACCATTTCTTACGGAATAGACAAGGATCACCAACTACAACTTCTGACACATATGTTTACTATTGTATGGGACCCCGAGACTGTGCTTCAGATCCTGAAATATAGGGTGGTTAATGCAAATGTACTGATACGTGAAATAACCCAAAATAGCATGTATTTATACAAAAATGGGAGAGAGCATTTCACAATAATAGTTAACATTAAATAAGTAAAAATTCATGGGAATATATAATAAATTTCAAATCAATTCTTGACAACCTTGAATCATTCTTTGTTGTTCTTCTGAGCTAGGTGGTACACCGTACAATTTGTAATTCCATGGGCTATATGGAATCCGCCTTGGACTCGACTGCCAAGCCGTCCATCCAAGTTTCACGCAATGATTAAAGTATCTATAAGGGGAGACATACAAGACCACACAACATGGTACCATAATCCCCAATCAAATCAACTTGTCATGGTAGTGCACAAGATAACAAAGCATGGCTCCTAACCATAGTTCCAAATTGAGGCAACATGAATCAAGGTACATAAAACCACAAAGCATGGTACCATCACACATGTCGTCAAATCATAGCTTCAGCATAGAGTCTTTCCACTCGTACTTTCTTCGGGTAACCATCTAACTCTCTGTAAGCAAGTTTTTAATTCTTTAAAACATGTTTCATGCTCTTAAAACATTCTATACTAACCTTGGTAAGGGTATATAATCACCGGATATGGTAATACCCTGACTTGTAAGTCATTATTATATCAAATCCACAGCTCATTCTATTCAAAACATGCACATGACCACCCAAGATTCATAACATCACAATAGAGTCATCACCTCGAAATCTCAAGAAAACTTATGCAAATAACCTCTTTTGCAAGGCTTAAAAACATATGGTGGTCATTTCAATTTATTCAATCACAGACAATTCTTTCCCTTTAAGGCAAGAACATAGTTATAGAAAGAAACTCCCTCTTATCATATATAAACCATGTCAAACACCATGATACTGAGAAGATCACTTTCGAATCTTAATGCATGCATTCTAAATCATTCACAATGAAAATATAGACTTTAGTTCGCAACAAGAAAGGGAATTCATACTCATGCTCTCAATCAATCTTACAAAATACAAAATCATATATATATATATATATATATATATATATATAGTTATAATTCAGTTTCCATGAAAAGTGATTCAAGAGAACATATAATTTCATGAAAACAATCCCATGACGCATACTTTTCCAAAACAATATCGAATACTTCATTATAAAACATAATCAAGGATCATTAATCTTGATAAAACATTTAAAATTATGTCCAAGATTTTTTTAGAGTAGTCCCACATACCTTAAGTTCCTTGATTTGAAGAATGGAACCTTATTCTTGAAACTTTTCTTAAGAAACTTGAATTGAAAGGCTTGAATTCTTGATCTTTGAGAAGAAGAATTGAATCTTGTTGTTGGGAGGTTGTTAGGGTTTTTCTTTGAGAGAAAGATTGAATAATAGTGTGTATTATACTTTTGGGAACTGAAATTAAGTGTTATGGGCGGATTTGCGTGAGGTGAAGTGACCAAAGTGCCCTTAGACCCTTTAGGAACTGAAATGGCATATGAAACTGTTTCGTATCACATCGCTAATCACGTCGATGATCAACGCGTCGTATCCCAATCACATTAACTTACTACCTCTCACAAAAAATGCCATAACTTTTTGCTCGGGTATCGGATTAAGGAGAAATTGGTATCGTTGGAAAGCTAATTAAATTATCTACAATTTTGTGGGTCTTTAGCTGCAAAATTCTATGTATATTAAAAGTTATACACATTTAATGTTTACCCTTGTAGAATCGAATACCAAATTTTGGACGATTCGAAGGCTCTTAGCTCAACTTTGCTCTAAGTGATTTCCTGAACATTTATCACCTCATAATAACATAACACAATAGTATAAATATCATGACACATGAATTTAACTAGGAGTCATGGGATTAGAGTTTACACATATAGGAAAGACGGTCCGATATCTAGCTCAAAAATGTAGGGCATTACAGATATCCAACTCCCTTTGCGGTCACGTAAGAGTTAGGTGCTTAGTGGTAATACTTTAAGAGTGGTTTTAGGTTTTGAAATACCCTTTGATTGCCCTTTCGTTATCAATTTTGTGTCTATCTTCCTATCTTTGTTATCCTATCCCCATATCTTTAATTTTTTGCTTATGGATTCGAGTCCTCGTAGTTTGAATCTTATCATTTGGTATTATATCTATGCTTTATTTAGATCTTACGAAGTCAATATTTTGTTTGTTATCTTGAAATTCCACAAAAAACAAGTGTCAAATCTAAAATCCCAAAAAAATTAATATTCATGATTTTAGTCCTAGGTCAAATTTTGAGTTTTTTATTTTGTGTCTTTATTTTATTTCTAGTGTTATATTTGTATTCTCTAATACTATATGAATCTGTAAATTAAATTTGAGACAAATCGAAGCTTATTTGACTGTTCTATCCTTGTTGGAAGCATGTATTGAAGATTTTGAAGTTGGTCAAAAGATTTGAAGTGTTGGTTCAACAATTTAGGAAAAATGAAGTTGGGAATGAGTTTAGATCTTTTAAATGTTCTTATGTTCAAAATTTCAACTCATTCTGAGCCCCGGAGAAGAAGTTAGTGTTCTTAGTTTTCTTGATATTCTTGAAGACATTCAAATCTTCAAGTTGAATATTCATCAATAATTGTTGTTTGATCCAAAAGGAAGAAATAAAATTGGAGAAAAAGATTTTTTCCTAAAGCATCCAAGAATATTCCAAGTATATCCCAAGGAAGAGTACAAAGGGGGGACCATATAGAGGGCAAAAGGGTCATTTCAAGAAAGAGGGGCGGATGACATGCCTTGCATATGCGCACAAGGCGCTCTTGATTTGCTCCTGCAGGTACAACACACCTCAAACCAGTAGGGCGAGGTCTTCATGCATCCAGGGTGTGCTGGATATGCGCCCAACGTGATGCAGCAACTCCCCAAACGCATCTCAATACAGAATACCACAAAGTGAGCGCAAATCAGCCACAACACATCCCGAACACAATAAAGCACTTCTCCAACATCCATTCAAGTTCTAAAATACATATCAACATCTTAAAAACTCCATGGGTGAAGCTTTGATTCTTTAGATTCATTTTCTTAATTCCTAATTTCTTCTTTTGATTCCTAAACTACTCATCAACTAGTAATTCATCTACTATGTTGATTGATTAGTTCTTAAGTACGAAATTTTTAATCGTCCAATTTCTTTGTGTGCTTTTCTAGTTTTAATTAATTGTAACTTCGTTGTTTCAAGTCCGTAAGTAGATTTTAATTTCTTTGAGTTGTTCAAACATGAATCCACTCCGACCACAAAGTAGTGATTGACAACTTATTATCCATTGGAGTATAAGCAACTTTCAACATTCTCCACTCCAATTGTATGGATCACAAAGGTGAGATTCATACGAGTGTTGGTGAGGATCTTTACTACAAATCTTTTTTGTTAATTTTTTTTGTAGGTACAAGGTGATATAAAGGGAATATGTCTATGATAGCCTCGTATAATTGTAACTCCGACATAGGAAAGATACTATATCTTTAACTAGTTTCTCGGCACGTGCGTTGCACGTGTATGCCAAGTCATTTACAATATGATCATTAATAAACTAATATAAATATTTTTAAAAAAATAAATTTCGTGAGTAATTACACATGAAAAAATATAGTACAAATTTTCAGAAATGATCAATGTGGATAGACGTAGTGGCATGTTTGTCGAGGTCAAGATGATTGGACATTGTCAAATACTAAGATGAACAATAAAAACTTCAGCGCATGCATTTCCTTTAATTGTTTATATTATATTAAGTACACATATGTAATGAAGCATATCACACCTAATACTTTGGTATCGACGTTATTCTTCACATAATACTCCTTACAACTATTATGAATAAGCCATTTTGAATCATTAATCAACACCATACAATTTCAATAATAATAGATGAGATTGATTTACATATTTCTCAAGTTGTGTAGTCACATGTGACATCACCATTTATGTGATCATCAAAATACAAACCCCGTAAATATAATTTCGGAGTTGCTGTACTAGCACGCAACAATATTTTGGTGTCAAATAATATTAATTTCTTAATGAAGATATTTTGTTTCTGCTAGCAATTTCTTTTTTAAGAATTCATAGACATTTCGTTGAATGGATAATCATTATTGTATATATTTCATGTACACCACGTGTAGCTCTAGTATAGATCAAATTAACAAAACAAGAAAATTGACACTAATAACTTATCCAGGATACAAAGGCGTGTTGAAACTCAATAGACAAATGATAAGATAAGACTTGACTTATTTTAATTTAGTTTCATCTATGTGTAAATTGTTGGGTTCAATTGGTGTGCATGAAAAATAGAGGGACACAACCATTTATGAAACGACATATTGTTTTGGAAAAGAAGTGATTGTTCAGATAGTTGTGTCTGTTCAAAAAAAGACACAATGTTTCGAATGAACAGACATGACTCTTCCAAATGATACACATTTTCGAATGAACGATTGCCACCTTTCGAAAGGGGCACTTGATGGCTATATAAACCTGCATTTATCCATAGGCTTTGGTATAGAAAATTTTCTTAAATATAAAATCTTCTTGTCTTCATTATATTTTGTGTGATCAATCAAATCCTCGAGTGAGTTCGAAGAGATTACAATTGTTTGAGGTACTACTACAGTTGGTTTGTTTGTACATTTTATCCTGGGAGGAAGATTCCACAACCTCGGGTACATTGAGGGGAATTATTCCTTAAGGACACTCCGTGAAGTCGGGGGACTTGACCTTAAAAATTTTGTTTCATCTCATTTTTGAAAATTAACATACTTCTTGGATAGATTATTTATAATCTTGTGTTGAAGATGTTAAGGAACTTCATAAATGTTCTAGTCTTAGAATTGAACTTGTGTTGAAATCATTGTTGCATATATATATAGATTCTTGTACCCGAAAAACATTATAAATAACAATTTTAAGGAAATAATTACTTTCGGAATCTGTATATCTTATTTTTGGAGATTAAAGCGTTATGATTTCTACTCCGTTTGAACTTAACTAGTGATTCGAAGACGTAAAATCTTTATCACAAGTTAAAGATCACTGGGTTGTTGATTTGAAGTCATAAAAACTTCATCATTTAACTAGAATCAAGAAGTGTTTAAAGTTGCTGCAACTTTTTAATAAGTATTTCGATATACTAAAGTTACTGTCTTGTGTTGACAGGAAAATGACAAGCGATAGTCAAATGCATGATGCTGGAACGACTATGGCGGCAACTATTATTGCCACGAAGAGTAGTACTAATTCTCCTCAAGCTATGAAACCAGCGAAGAAACCCAGAAAGTTCGCGGGTATTGACTTTAAGAGATGGCAGCGGAAAATGTTCTTCTACCTCACCGCTCTCTATCTTCAAAGGTTCACAGTTGAAGAAGCTCCGGAGGTGCCCGAGGGAACCTCTAAAAAAGATCGCTTCGTGATTGTGGAGGCTTGAAAACACTCAAATTTTCTTTGCAGGAATTACATCTTGGGTGGTCTCCAAGATGACCTTTATAATGTGTATAGTGTAACAAAGACATCGAAAGAGTTATGGGGAGCGCTAGAACGGAAGTACAAGACAGAAGATGCAGAAACTAAAAAGTTCTTTGTTGCAAGATTCATGGAGTATAAAATGGTAGACAACAAGTCTATTATTTACCAAATGCATGAACTATAAGTGATCATCCATGATCTCCTAGCGGAAGGATTGATTGTGAATGAAGTATTTCAAGTAGCAGCAATAATAGAGAAGTTACCACCAATGTTGAAAGACTTCAAGGACTATTTTAAACACAAACGCAAGGAGATGTCAGTTGAAGATCTGATTGTAAGACTACGCATTGAAGAAGATAATAAGTCTGCGTAAAGAATGTCAAGAGGCAATTCTGCAATAAGTGGAGCAAACATTGTAGAAGATGACCAAAATATCTCTAAAAAGCAAAAGAAAGCCGGAAATGAAAGCAATCAACCCAAGAAGAATTTCAAGGGAAAGTACTTCAACTGGGTAAAGATTGGTCACAAGTCTACAGATTTTCATACGTCAAAGAAAGGGAAGAAGAAGGACCAAGAAAATTTAGATGAGTCTAAGAATGAAACAGATGATCTGTGTCCTATTCTTTCCGAATGCAACTTGGTGGGAAATCCTCTCGAATGGTGGATGGATTCTGATTCCACCCACCATGTTTGTACTAACAAAGAGTTGTTTTCGATGTTCGCTCTTGATCAAGTAGAAGAAAAGATCTACATGGCAAACTTTGCTACTGCTAAAGTGGAAGGAATAGGAAAAGTATGCGTGAAGATGACTTTCTGCAAACTGTTAATACTTAACAATGTCCTATATGTTCCGGAGTTTCAGAAGAACTTGATTTCAATTTCACTTCTAGACAAGAACGGATTCAAATGTGTATTTGTTTTCATAAGAATTGTACTTAGTAAAGAAGAAGTGTACGTAGGAAAAGGCTGCCTCAATGAGGGCTTATTCAAAATAAATGTAATGAATATTGAAATCAATAAAAGTTAAAATTCTTCTTTCTTGCTGGAGTCTCAAAATTTGTGGCATGAACGCTTAGGCCATGTAAATTACAAAACGTTGCGAAAAATGATTAACTTAGAAGCTTTGCCAAACTTTGAGTACAATAAATCAAAGTGTTAAACATGTGTAGAATCAAAGTATGCTAAGCATGCGCATAAGTTCATTGAAAGGAATTGCAATCCCGTAGACTTAATACACACAGACATTTGTGATATCAAGTCAACCCCATCACATGGTGGGAAAAGTATTTCATAACTTTTATTGATGATTGCACTAGATATTATTATATGTATTTGCTAAATAGTAAGAATGAAGCAATAGATGTTCTTAGGAAATACAAAATAAAAGTTGAAAATCAGTTAGAGAAAAAGATCAAAACTATAAGAAGTGATACGGGCGGAGAATATGAATCTCCCTTCACTGAAATATGTGTAGAGAATGAAATTGTCCATCAAACTATAGCCCCATATTCACCTCAATCTAATGGAATTGCGGAAAGGAAAAACCAAACATTGAAGGAAATGATGAATGCCTTACTTATAAGTTCAAGTTTACCACAAAGTTTGTGGGGGGAGTCTATCCTTACAACCAACTGAATACTCAAAAGAGTTCCCCATAGTAAGACACAATCAATTCCTTATGAAAAATGAAAAGAAAGGAAACCCAACTTGAATTATTTCAAAGTGTGGGGGTGTCTAGCAAAGGTCCAAGTTCCTATGACTAAAAGGTTTAAGATAGGACCTAAGACGGTGGACTATACGTTCATAGGATATGCTAAACGAAGTAAAGAATGTCGTTTTTTTGGTTCATAAATCCGAACATACGGGTATTAATGAATATAGGGTAGTTGAATAAGGTAACGCTGAATTCTTTGAAAACATTTATCCGTATAAAACTAGACATGAATAGTCTATTGGAGGGTCTAAACTACCTCGAGATGAACCAAGTGTGAATATACATAATGAAGAAAATCCAAGATGTCGTACCAGTCAAAGAACGTCAACTTTGTTTGGATCAAATTTTGTAACATTTTTCATAGAAAATGAGCCTTAAACATTTAAGAAAGCCATGGAATCTTTGGACTCATCCTTTTGGAAAGAAGCAGTCGATAGTAAGATTGATTCAATATTAAGCAACCATACGTGGAAATTGGTTTATCTTCCTCATGGAAACAAACCTTTAGGATCTAAATAGATCTTGAAAAGGAAAAGTAAAGTGGATGATACTATTGACAAATACAAGACAAGAATTGAAGTAAAAGGATTCAAACAAAAAGAAGGCCTTTATTTCTTTGAAACATACTCGCCGGTAACAAGGGTAACGTTGATTCAAATGTTAATTTCCTTGGTAGTGGTATATGGTCATGAAATCCATCAAATGGATGTGAAAACTGCATTCTTAAATGGATAATTGGAGGAATAAATTTACATGCAACATCCTCAAGATTTTGTGTGTCCAGGAAAACAAAATAAGGTGTGTAAACTTGTTAAGTCACTCTATGGACTAAAACAAACACCTAAACAATGGCATGCAAAGTTTGACCAAACCATGTTGGCAAACAGATTCAAAATTAATGAATGTGATAAATGTGTTTATATTAAAGATACTCCAAATCACCAAGTCATTGTGTATTTATATATGGATGATATGTTGATCATCAGTAAAGACATTTCAGACATAAAT
The DNA here is from genome assembly GCA_030864215.1 of Capsicum pubescens. Classification (NCBI taxonomy): domain Eukaryota; kingdom Viridiplantae; phylum Streptophyta; class Magnoliopsida; order Solanales; family Solanaceae; genus Capsicum; species Capsicum pubescens. Next base: position 41,860,981 of record CM061546.1, read on the forward strand.
TAAATGAAATGAGTGCTCAAGAGCAAGTTCGATATGAAAGACCTTGGAGTTACGTATGTGATCTTAGGGATAAGAATCCATAGAACTCCACAAGGTTTGGCATTGTCACAGTCTCATTACATTGAAAAGGTACTTGACAAATTCAAGTATATGGAATTTGGTATTCCCAAGGCTCCATTGGATGTGAGCTTTGCACTTCGAAAGAATGAAGGTGAAAGTGACTCACAATTGGAGTACGCAAGAGTATTGGGATGTTTAATGTATATAATAATCTGTACATGACTTGACATATCATGCGTTATTATTAAGTTGAGTCAGTACATGAGTAATCCTAATAAAACTCATTGGATGGCAATGAAAAGTGTTTTGGGGTATCTCAAATACACTCAAGACTACACTTTGCATTATAATAAATATTTTGCGGTACTTGAAGGATATAGTGATGCAAATTAGATCACCGGATCTAATGAAGTAAAAATCAGAAGTGGATATGTATTTACTATCGGTGGAGGAGCGGTCTCTTGAAAATCCTCCAAACAGACTTGTATTGCTCGCTCTACAATGGAATCTGAATTTATCCCCTTTGATAAAGCTGGTGAAGAAGAAGAATGGATCTAAAATTTCTTGAATGATATTCCTTATTGGCCCAAACCAGCGACACTAGTATGTTAACACTATGATATCCAAGGGGCGATGGGTAGGGCAGGGAGCATGATGTACAGTGGTAAATCTCTTCACATAAGATGGAGACATAATATCATTAAAGAACTTTTCTTTAGGTGAATTATCACTGTTGACTATGTGAAGTCAAAGGATAATGTGTCAGATCCACTTACAAAAGGCCTATCTAGAGAAAAAGTTGAGAGAACATCGAAGGGAATGGGTTTAAAGCCTAGGACAAGTCAGCATGGACATAAATCTACCTAGAAGACTGGAGATCCCAAGAGCTAGGTTTAAGGAGATCAAACAAAGTTGTATCTGACAGGTTTAACATTGTCAAAATACAAACCTATTCTCATGATATCGACAATGTTCAGTAAAGAAGTGTACAGACCCAAGCCGGGGCTCTGGCCGTAACGTGCATCCCAAACCATGGAGGCCCGAGGGCCTTTCTAAATCTGGTAATCATGCATAATATTCATATCGTATAATAAAATTTACGGAAATACAAAACAATACGGAATCATGGTCATACTCTGAAATCTGTGCAACAATGCAAAAATAAGTTTATCAACATTTAAACAACGTTCTCAGTCTACCAGATCTCTACTACACATAACATCAATAATTGTCTGTAACCTGGGACAAGTCCCCCAGTGGACCAAATCCAAAGTAAAAATAATATGTCTAAAAAGAGTTATGCCTTCCAAAATAAAGAAGGCTCACCACCGCAAACTTTGCTTCTGTCTGAAAGCTCTACGGATTAGCAGGACCTCTAGACTGAGCCTCAGACCCTAGAAGGTAGGGGGTCAATACAGTTGTACTGGTACGCAGAGAAAATCCAATGTAATAATTTTTTTATTCAATATATATGAGAGCAATTTAAAACAGTTCATAAATATATCATATGGTAAAAATCACATGGGCATATTTAAAACACTATATAAAATCATCTCAACTCTGTGACACTCTTTATTTTACTTCTGTACTAGGTGGTATGTCCTATAACTCAAAAATTCCATGGGCTATATGGAATCGACCATTAACTCGACACCTAACCCCCCAACCCAAGTTTGCCGCAAGGGCAGGAGTCTCTGTCTCTACTACGCCTCAAGGCCTACTTTAAGACCATTTTTAACTATTTAAAACATTTCATTCTCTAAAATCAAACTCTGAAAAACTCTAGCTCTGTTATGTATTACATTTATATGGTATCGTCAAACCATTTACTTGCAAGTCTCATATCTGAGACATTAATAGCATATAATAATCTTTGTTTTCAAAACATAAGGTTTGGAACCATCATATCAATAAATCAATTCAGAGAACTCTTTCTTAAAACTTATGTAAACACATTCAAGAAACTCTCTTTTTCAATATTTCAAATACACAAGGTGGCCATATCAAAGTACTCAATCACGTGCAACTTTTTCTCTTTAACATAAGAACATAATTATATCTAGAAACTCCCTCTCATCATCTCTAAATCAGCCCAACTACTATGATATTGAGAAAACTATTTTCAAATCATAAATCATGCATTTCAAACCATTCATAATAAGATCATAAAGTTAAATTCATCACAACAGAGGGATTTCAAAATTTGTTCCCTCAAACAATATTCAATCTAAATTTTCATACATATACATATACGTATAAATCAATTTTAAGGGGAAAAGACCTAAAGGCCAAAACAACAATTTCATTAAAACATTCATGATGCATTATTAAGACATGGATACCAAAACCCCTTTGTAATTTAATGCTTGATAATCTTTAAATCATATTCAAGTGTTTCAACAAGCCTATGTACTTTTAGAATAAAACCCACGCAACTTAGATTATTTAGTTTGAAAGATGGAGCCCGGGTCTTGATCCGTTTCTAGGAATTATTGATCTTGGGAATGAGTTCTTGAATCTTTGGGGGAGGAGTTAGGGTTCTGATTTTGAAGGGAAAGGTGAAAAATATGCAATTTTGGCTTCTTGGGGTTGAAATTATATGTTATAGATGGATTTTGGGTGAGGTGAAATGACCACGGTGCCCCTAGACCCATTAGAAACTGAAATAATGCATAACACAGGCTGATATCCGCATCCATTTTCATGTCAACGTGATCTCGACGTGACATATCATGATTGCATCGGCTTACTGCCTCACACGGAAAAAGTCATAACTTTTCGCTCGGTTATCGAATTTTGGAAAAATTGCTATCGTTGGAAATTTAATTCAGTTATCTGCAATATGGTGGGTCTTGAGCCGAAAAAAAATATGTGTATAAATAGGTATCCACATTCAAAGTAGACCCTTGTAGAATCAAATATTAAATTTTGGATGAATGAAAGGTTCTTAGCTCAACTTTTCTCTAGGCCGTTTCCACAAACATTTTTCACCTCATAACCACTTCATATACGAGGAGAAAGATCGTGCCACATGAATCTAAGCATAAACAATAAAATTAGAGCTTACGCACGTAGGAACGATGGTTCGATTTCTAGCTCAAAAATGTGGGGTGTTACATTATCTCCCCCTTTGGATCATTCATCCCTGAATGATGGGTGGGGCCTTTCGATGTTCAGAAAGTTTAGAGTAAATAACGTAGTCTCACATTGAAAATTTTTCCTCAACAACACATACAATCGAATCAAACGAGTTTCTTGAGAACCCCGAGTGAATCATGAAAACCCGAATCATGAGATAATGAAACTACATAGGGATGATCTTGCACATGATCTCTATGCACCATAATCTTCACAACATAAGGAAGGTATTTATTTGATGATCAAATTCCTAATTTATATTGGTACTAATAATGAAATAAAATTTCGCGGAAGATAGATTAGAATCATTCTCCACCTCTCATGATACAATGAAATAGACCTTACACTTACAAACACTACTCACCTAAGCCCCAAATAAAAAATAACACACTTCTTCATTTCCAATTTATAATTATCCAATCACATATCTAGCCACAAGAATATGAGTCCCACTACTTAGTACTACTATGCTGAAGACTAACTCAGAGTAACAAGGTGATAACTTTAGACTATAGGACCCTGTACTTTACATCCCATTAAAAATGTTGTCTTCAAACACCCTCGATATTTCATTTAGAGAGTACTAACCACATAGCACATAGATTTGTATTTCCAGCAACCATAACATTCAAGCCTAATCATTGCTATACCCACTACATGGATTTCCCCACTAAGACCAATAATTTTAATCAATCTAACAAATATTTTCACCACCTTCCTCCTTCTTAGCTATTTCATACAACAAAAGTTCATCTCCTTTTTTTCCCTTTCCACCTATAGCCTCAGCTTAAGATTCACATTAATTTTTTTTTAACTTTCAAGAACATCTGCAAGAACATCTACTCCTCTACCTAACACATAACCACGCTTCCATACCCACCATTATACTATCATACGGAGGGTCATTAAGGCACCCGATGTAACACCACATGTTTTTCTTAGCTTAAAATTCATTCCAAGAATGTTAAGAGTGTACTTCAAAAATGAATAATCTTTATTTCATACGGAATTTTTCCAGATTTAGAACTTCAATTGTGTGTTAAATTGAATAAGCTTTTCATCGATATCAAATTCGTCCAAATCCGATACTCGGTGAAGAAGCTAGAGGATTGTTAGTAATGCAGTATTCCACCTGGGCACTCACCGCATCACGGTGGATGCCAAAATGGCAATCGCCATATTCTAGTGGACCTATGTGATATTAGAGCATCGCGGAGAGGTCTAAATTCTGAATTTTCAATTTCCACTGGCGCAACGTGATAGCACCACATCGCGCCAGAGTGCAAATTTGCGCCTGTTCTTTTCCAGTTGGTTAATGCGATTTCAACACGTCGCGGTGATGGTATAATTGTCATACTCTTGATTCATAATTCAAATTCTTGTGTCATGAATTTAATAGTATGTATGTGAAGTTCTTATTAGGTCAATGATGTTCATAGAAGTCACTTAGAGCCAAGTGGACCTAAGAACATTAGATTCGACAAAAAATTGGCATTCAATCCTACAAGGGTCTACTTTAAATGTGTATAACATTTTATATTCATAGAATTTTCCATCTCCAGACCCAAAAAATTATAGATAATTGAATTATCTTTCCGACGATACCAATTCTGCACAAATCCTATATCCGAACAAAAAGTTATAGCCATTTTAGTGTAAGGCAGTGAGCTGCCGCGATGGTAGCGCAACGCGTTGAAGGGCAAAATCGGGATGCGGGTTACAAATTTCTACTTTAAAGTAATAAGGGGAAATGGGGTCTTTTCCCACCTCACCCTAGGTCATAAAAACACGATCTAAGGCTTCAAATGGGGAATTATTTGCCCTCATTCTCCAATTTTTCCCTCAAGAACAACCCTAATAAATTTCCTCAAGAATTATCAATTCCATCTTCTTCTCTTCAACAAAAAGATCAAGAATTTAGAGTTTGTAATCAAAGAACTTCAAGAATGATATCAATATCATCTCCAAAGTTCTCAAAGTTCAAGCATTTACATTCAATTTAATCATCCAAGCTCCAAGAGTTAAGCTTTCTTCATCAAATCAAGTCAATTAAGGTATGTGGGGTTTCAACATGGACAATTCTTTCGTCCTTGTGCCCAAAACATGTTTTAAGTTATGAATTTCTGAATTTTTATAAGATTTCCATGAATGTTAAGTTAGGGTTTATACCCAATTTATATTGTTTGAAGATTATGAGTTTACAAGTGATTGAATATTGAATGGCATGACTATTTTCATGTATATATGCACGTAACATAATTTTCCAGATTTTTGAAAGTGAGTTTAAGTATGATATTGATATTCTTTTCCTTATTATTTTGATGGTTTTGAAGTATTTTCAAGAAGCATATTGAGTTGGATGTTTTTCTATGATTTTGAATGTTTATATATGAGTTCTAAATTGCGATTCATATCCATTATAACCATTTACAAGATTTTGAGTTTTTGAGAGCTATTGAAGATAATTTTCATGAGTTTGATTATATTTTCATGAGCATTGCTGAAATTTCCAGCTATTAATATGATTTATGAATGTTTATGTTATCAAGCATGAACTTTGAGTTGTTTTGACATGAGTTTGAAGCGTGAGCTTTAATCCCTAAATTTGAGTTTTTATATTTCAAGAAGCTTATATTTTTAGCATGCTTTGATAAGCAAGATTTGATCTTTTGATCCCAAGCTAAGATAAGGAGTCCACATTATTTATATAGTTCATGATTTATAGCTAAGAGAAGCGTAATTGGTTTTTATTATAAATCCTTATGCTATTTTAAGGTGGATTTCTTAAAAGTTTTTAGCCTATGTATCGAAGTTGAATTTAACACCGAGTTTGGTATGATTCCAAGGTCTCATGCCTCAGAACTAAGTGCCACAATATGATTGAGATTTATGGGCCCGAGGCCGAGATAGTGATCACTAAAGTTAAGGTTCTATTTTGATGGCAAGGGTAGAACAACTCTCCTTAACGTGGGTAAAACATTGAACTCCATGTCAGCTCACATAATTTATGTCGGTTAGAACAACCTCCCAAAGAAGACCCCCACTCTTTTAATAGTGTATAGATTTAAAGTCTTAGTATATATTTTGAAAGTTATTGTTTTTAGATTTTATCTAGTTGACAAGTTTAGAGAACATGATGAGTATACATATTTTAGATTAATGATTTAATGACTCACGATATTTATACAACATGTGTCCTTATTCATGATTTATGAGATTTAGATTTTAGTTTTTGCTCAAGCTATGTGAGTCATTTATATCAGCATGCATGATTTCTATAAAGATTGATGATATTATTTAACTAATTGCATACACCCCATATACTCAGTACATCCTCAAAGTACTGATCCACATATATTTTTATGTGCTACATTGTCTCATAATGTAGGTACAAATTCTAGCGTATATACCATATTCAGTCAATCCGCAGCTTCCAGTCAGCAGGTGATGAGTCCTTTTGATTCAAGGACTCAATTCATTTATACATCTTGAGTAGTGTTGTATTTTCTTTATTCAGTCTTATTGAGTTGGGATAGTTGCGAGTCATGACCCGACTACCTATAGTCAGTACTAGTAGAGGCTTCATAGACAACCAATAGTGTTATTGTATTTTATTTTAGTTTTGTTGTCAAAAGCAGAGTTGTAATCTTCTAAATTAGGATTTGTATTGATAGAGTTCAGAGAAGTTTTTTGTTTCTGCTGATTTTGTATAGATTTATGTATTTTTTCAGTTGCTTGTAAGTATGCTAGTAGAAGGGTTAGCTTGGTATCACTTGTGACCCTAAGCACCATGTGACATCTAGAGTCCTATTTTTGGGGTGTTACAAACTTGGTATCAGAGCACAGAGTTCAAGTGTCCTAGGGTGTCTGTGAAGCCGTGTCTAGTAGAGTCTTGCAGAATGGTACTGAGATATCTGTCTTTTTCTTCGAGAGGCTATAAGGCATTTAGGAAATGTTTCTATTCTTTCAAGTCTCAGATTGTGCTATAGAAAGGGTCTCTAAGAAACTTATACATATTCTTATCTTACCCTATTCGGGCCATCTCTGTCTTATTTTCAAGCTATTAGAAACAGTCAATCTTAAACCTTTACTTCTAGGGCTTTCTCAAATAGTCTTCTCAAATTGTTATGGGATTATAAGGATGATAGAAAGTATCCCATCAGTGCTTTTAAGTTCCAATGTTTGTAGGGATTTATTCATGTTGATGGAAAGTCGTGCACTAAGACCTAGTCAGGTGTACTTTTAGATTCCTCCTCAGAATCCATATTGATAATCTATACTTCTCTATATCTGTACTATTGTTGAGGTAGCACGATCAGCAAGTTCCAATTTCCTCCCTTGATAATGCTCTCAGACTTGCTAGAAAAAAGTTTTTTAAGTCTCACAAAGTGGCTTAAGAGGAGCCTTCTAGTGTTTTATAAGTCCCTCAAGTTTAAAGTTATGTCCTCATTTTTATGAGTCGTTCAACTAAGACAGAGTAAGATGTGTATTCTTAGATCATTGAATATTGTGTGTCAAGTTTCCATCTCTTGTAATCTTTTTATCATTATGTTGTTGAAACTAAAAGTCTAGTGAAGCCGTGTGGGGCTCTTTCGATTCACTAGCATAGTTCCTTTGTTATTCATCTCATTTTCTAGTTAAAAACACAAAATCAAAGTTTAGTGAAGCCGTGTGAGGCCTATTTCTATTCACTAGCAACTTGTTGTTCTTGTGTTTGTTGGAACTAGGGGTTTAGTTGTGTAGTGACGAGAAAAATGGTAAGGGCAATTTATTGAATGTATGTATAGCCGAATCTTTTTAATAAGATTGATTTAGTAATGGAGAGTTATGTCCTTGTGTGTTAATTTAGTAGAAGGTAGAGAAGGAGTCATTACTTAAGGTAAATTGTTGTTGCTTGGAGTATGAAAAAAGTTGTTGACGGTGTTTATTGTGCAACAAAAGTATAGGTTATTGATGAAGGTACTTGGTGGAGGAGTGTTATTAATTTAGGCATCCCTGAGATTGCCAGGGGGAGTTTAGTTGAAACTTATTGATCTATGAACAATGTTTAGTGGTATAAAAAGGATAAATAGTAATGATATGTAGAAAGAGGATGTGTTAATGGATTTTAAATAAGATAGATCACAGGATTGAGATTGATCCTTACTGTTATGAAGTTTTAGCGGACTAATGGTTTCAAATGTTTGTTATGTAAGAATATTGCGAGAAGTTGTAGTTCATCATAGCTTGAACTAGTTGCAAAGTTTGAACTGTTTATGGTCATCAAAGTGGATGAAATGATTTCTTGGTTAGTGATGCTAGTTATATGGAAGAGATCTAGTAGGCTTGAACAGTGTATGCAAGAAGTTTGAGTTCAGTTATCTGTAATTATGTATGATGCAATATGTATGGTGAAGAAGTATGCCCAAGGTTATATAGGGTGGCATTATTTCCAAGGTTACTACGTGTTGTGTGTGATTAGTAGTACTGTTGAGTTGCTAAGTGGAAGGAGACTAGTTATATATATATGATGTTCTTAATAGATAAGCTAAGGAGTTATGGGTAGATGATGTTAAGTCTTTTTGGTTTGATCTTGATTCTGCTGGTTTAGAAATACAAGTTTAGAGAGGTTATATTAGTAAGCTATGACATGGATAGTTTGGTTTATTAAAGATTGATGATGTCCGTGTTAAGTGTTAGACACTAAGTTTTAATCCTTGAAGATTGAGCGAATAGATATAAGAGTTGAAGCTCTAGGTGGTGTGAAATAAAGATCTGGTGATACCATGAAGATTCTAAGTTAGTGAGTGTTTAAGATGTTATATGATGACATTTGAGACTATAGAAATCTAAGAGTTGAATCTCAGAAGGAGGTACTATCATTGGGAGTTACACATTAAGATATAGTCCTTTAGGGTAAATTTAGTTTTATGTGTATTGATTTTACGCCAGACTCTAGAGTAAAGTGATTCCAGTTTAGATTACAGTTTATATAGTGGTTCACAGACTTTGAGTGATGACTTAAAGCTAAGGGGGAGATGATTGGGTAAGTCATACTTCCATATTCTAGTAGTGATGATGAATACTTATGCGGATGGTTGTATTATGCATTAATTGAGATCCTAGTAGAAGGTTGAATATAGTTGTTAAAGTGGAATGTACAGTATGAGTTAACACGTTTAGCCAGTAATTCTGTCTACCAGCCATACAAACAAGTTTCTATTGTTTTCAATCTTCCTTTCTAGTCATATCATTCTAAGAGAAAATTTGTTCACTTCGTGTACCTTGCGAAATCAGCTTAGTTTATGCATTAGTTTCAGAATCTAGATGATCAGTCATGATTCAACTCGTAAGCTTCCCATTCATCATCTCAGTCTTTTTCTAGTATTTTAATCAAATCTGTATCATTCGGGGATGAACCTTCCCAAGGGGGAGATATTATAATACACCGAGTGTTTCATGTCATAAACCTCACATTCATTTTCTCATGAAATCAGATCTATCCTAAAGTAATGGTTACTCATAAGTTGATGCCCTCATTTTTGTATCATCCATATAGCTATTTTCATGAGAATTCATGCACTCGTAGATCAGTTAAGTAACTCATTATGTTTAAGATTTAGTTATTCAGTTTATTTCAGTTGTGCATGATAGCTTATAACCTTAGATTCCTCAGTATTTTCAGCTTAATTATCCACATTCAAGGATGAATGTTCCCATGGGGGAGATGTTGTAACACCCCGTGTTTTTCCTAGCTTAAAATTCATTCCTAGAATGTTAAGAGTGTGCTTCAAAACTGATTAAACTTTACTTCATATGCAATTTTCCAAATTTAGACCTTACATTGTGTGCGAAATAGAAGAAACATTCCATCGATATCAAATTTTCCCAAATCTGACAGTCGGTGAAGAAGTTAGAGCACTGTTAGTAATGCCGTATTTCACCTGGGCACTCACCGAGTCGCGGTGGATGCCAAAATTACAATCTTCACATTTCAGTGGACCTCCGCAATATTCGCACTCGTGTTTTTCCTGTAGCTTAACGTGATTTCAACGCGTTGCGGTGAAGGCTTAATTGTCATACTCTTGATTCATAATTTGAATTCTAGTGTCATGAATTTAATTCTAAGTATGTGAAGTCCTTATTAGGTTAATGATGTTTATAGAAGTCACTTAGAGCCAAGTGGAGCTAAGAACATTAGATTCGATCAAAATTAGGCATTCAATTCTACAATGGTCTACTTTAAACATGTATAACATTTTGTATACGTGTAATTTTTCATCCCAAGACCCACTAAATTATATATAATTGAATTAGCTTTTAGATGATACCAATTTCGCAAAAATCTGATACCCGAGCGAAAAGTTATAGCCATTTTAGTGTGAGGCAGTAAGCTGCCGCGATGGTAGCGCGTCGCGCTGAAGGGCAAAATCGGGATGCGGGTTATGAATTTATGTTTTAAACTAATAAGGGGCAATGGGGTCTTTTCCCACATCAACCCAGGTCATAAAAACACGATCTAAAGCTTCCAATGGGGTAAATTTGCCCCCATTCTCCAATTTTTCCCTCAAGAACAACCCTAATCACATCCCTTAAGAATCATCAATTCCATCTTCTTCTCTTCAACAAAAAGATCAAGAATTTAAGGTTTCTAATCCAAGAACATCAAGAATGATATCAAGATCATCTCCAAAGTATTCAAAGTTCAAGTTTTTACATTCAAGTTCATCATCCAAGCTCCAAGATTCAAGCTTCCTTCATCAAATCAAGTCAATTAAGGTATGTGGAGTTTCAACAAGGACAATCCTTTCGGCCTTGTGCCCAGAACTTATTTTAAGTTATGAATTTCTGAATTTTAATATGATTTCCATTAAAGTTAAGTTAGGGTTTATACCCAATTTATATTGTTTGAAGATTATGAGTTTACAGGTGATTGAATATTGAATGGCATGACTATTTTCATGTATATATGCGCGTAACGCAATTTTCCAGAATTTCGGAAGTGAGTTAAAGTATGATATTGAGATTCTTGACCTTATTAGTTTGATGGTGTTGAAGCATTTTCAAGAAGCATATTGAGTTGGATGTTTTTCTATGATTTTGAATGTTTATATATGACTTCTAAAATGGGATTCATACCCATTATCAGCTATTAATATGATTTACGAATGTTTATGTTATCAAGCATGAATTTTGAGGTGTTTTGACATGAGTTTGAAACGTGAGCTTTAATCCCTATATTTAAGTTTTGATATTTCAAGAAGCTTATATTTTTAGCATGCTTTGATAAGAAAGATTTGATTTTTTGATTCTAAGCTAAGATAAGGAATCCACATTATTCATATAGATCATGATTTATAGCAAAGAGAAGCGTAATTGGTTTTTATTATAAACCATTATGCTATTTTAAGGTGGATTTGCTAAAAGTTCAGAGCCTAAGTATGGGAGTTGTATTTAGCACCGAGTTGGGTATGATTCCATGGTCTCATTCCCCAGAACTACGTGCCACCGTAGGATTGAGATTTATTGACCTGAGGACGAGATAGTGATCACTAAGGTTAAGGTTTATTCCGATGGAAAGGGTAGAACAACACTCCCCAATGTGGGTAAGACGTTGGACTCCATGTCAGCTCCCATGGTTTATGTCGGTTAGACGAAGATACCAAAGCAGAGCCCTACTCTTTAAATAGTTTATAGATTTAAAGTCTTAGTATATATTTTGAAATATATTGTTTTAAGATTTCATCCAGTTGACAAGTTTTGAGAACAAAATGAGTATACAGATTTTAGAATAAGGAGTAATGACTCACGAGATTTATGCTACATGCTTTCTTATTCATGATTTATGAGATTTAGATTTCACCTTTTGCTGAAGCTATGTGAGTCATTTATATCAGCATGCATGATTTGTATAAAGATTGATGATATTATTTAACTAATTTCATACATCCTCATATACTCAGTACATTCTTAAAGTACTGATCCACATATATATGTATGTGCTACATTGTCTCATAATGTATGTATAAGTTGTAGCGCATATACCATATTTAGTAAGTCCGTATCATCCAGTCAGCAGGTGATGTGTCCTTTTGATTCAAGGGCTCGAGTCAGTTATACATCTTGAGAGGTGTTGTATTTTCTTTATTCAGTCGTATTGAGTTGGAATAGTTGGGAGTCATGACCCGGCTACCTATATTCAGTACTAGTAGAGGATTCATAGGCAGTCAGTAGTGTTAATGTATTTTATTTCAGTTTTGTTGTCAAAAGAAGAGTTGTAATCTTGTAAATTTAGATTTGTATTGATCGAGTTCAGAGAAGTTTAATGTTTTTCGCTAATTTTTTTTAGATTTATGTATTTTTTTCAGTTGCTTGTAAGTATGTCAATAGAAGGGTTAGCTTGAGATCACTTGTGACCCTAAGCACCGTGTGACGTCTCAGACCCATTTTTGGGGTGTTACACCCGAGCATAATTTTCGTGAATAGAAGTAACACTATTACACTATAAGTTATACATATTGCACTACTCAAACAGTGAGATTAAATGAATATACGATAACTTAACCTTGAGCTCTCTATATATCAAGTGTATGGATCATAAGTAGAGAGTCATTCGGAAGACACAATACAATATAATTTCTTAGGATAGAGCACAGTGAGAAACATTGGTGGACATATCAAGAAAATACTAGGGAAAGAGACTGATTTACCCTTCTGGACTCGAAAAACCAGTAAGAGAACTGGCCACCCGACGCGATTGACAATGCGATGCGTCAAGATCGCGTCGAGACACTAGTTTAGCCAATGCGTTAACCGATGCAGCACGCCGATATTACGTTGCACCACTGGTTTGCTTACTCAAACGCGGTTCAAAAAATATGGAACTTTCCCGGAACAACCCCTTTACACTCCTGAACATGAATCAACTTAAAAATCTAATTCTCGGAGTCGGAAAGATCAATTTGAAAATGATGAGAGTTACAAGGTCATAAATATGACTAAGTCTATTAACAATCAGAAAATTTTTCTAGTTGACAACTCTCCACATGTGCAACCAAGAGTGGTATTGAGTCGAGAACTCTACAGGGTGTTACATTACAACTAAGACAAAGATTCCTGCTTTGAGCAATTTCTCCTCGCTTAAGGAACTGAGATTTTTCTATGAGTTTTCATAAACCTTAACACTTGGGCTAAACCCGACATAGGATGAATTGGTGACATATAATAACATATTCTCTTAGAACCAAGCATGTTGAGAGACATAGATTTTTATGGATTACGAACAACAGAACATATGGCTTGAATACGTGAAAGGCTGGATTACTCAGAGGCATAATTGCTTCTAGTTTGGAGGTCAAATCTTAAACATTAGTACATAGAGTACTCGAACCGTAGGCATTGGCATGACTTGAACAAATGATGTAATACATTAGTAGGATACTCTCCAAAATTGGAGTAGGAGAATTATGCTTGAGTAGAAATAGGATTATCATGGTTTCTCCCCACAACTTGCCATTCTGAGAATATTCCGGAAATACCTTAATTCACCATTTCCCCCTTAGAAGAAAGTCACAACCCTAGACTTACAGACATATCCTTTATAAAATCTATAGCCAGAACTCTCTACCCAAAAGAGCCATCACCGCATACTTAAACTCTAAACTCTCCTTGAAGGCCTTACTTCTATGTATATACTACTCTTAGCTTTCGCTAGCCTCTACAACCATCTCTCTACAACTCCCAATCTCATGAGCGCACACATGCACACTCTCTATCCCAAAGGGGGATATCAAAATACCCATGAACACAACTCCTCTCATTAATCTCTAATACGAAGACACTAAATTATTTTCTAGGAAATCCCCTTTCATGGACACTAATAGTAATTTCTCATAACTCTCAAAGTCATCAACTTACGACTAACATTTTCATGGGCATAGACACCCACGCTTCTAAATACTGATCGCTCCCTCTTCAATACCTTAGAATGCTATTCTTACACCTCTAATTACAAAACCTACAACTTCACAAAATCTGAAAGACTATACCAAAGGTGCACATTGCCTATCTATATCTCCTCAATTTAACTCTAAAGGAAATCATACAACAACATCTTAGACTTTTCTATATTACAAGATTCAAGAACAAAATCTTGGTACATAAAACACTTATTCACATAAAACTTTATTCAACAACCTGCTACCTGAGTTCATCTTATTCCTATATAATCACGTTCTTATCCACTTAATGATTCAACTACAATTCACTATTTTAACACTAGTCCTAATGTACACATGTACCTCATGATTTCCACTTGAACTCTTCATAAATCATCAACCTAGTCCAGTTCACACCTCACATCAAGAATACTAATTAGTCCCACCAAAACATGCATCATTCAACTTAAGCTACTACACTTACCATCACACTTCACATCTAACGTTCAAGCTTATAGTCTAACGTCAATCATTTACCACCAATGAAGCATGCCACATACTACACTAATCCATTAAATTGGGGAATCATCCCAAATACGCCATTTAACTTAACAATCACCCACCAGTTCATCCTCTCCACAATATTACTACCATACCTTAGAATCTGCCACACATCTTCTCACGTTTAGAACTAGCTTACAACTACTAAAGAAAAGACAATCAAGGGGAAAAGACACATAATAGGGACAGTCGGTCTTACTCTTATAACATACCCATTACGATCTTATCTACATATTCCATTTCTTCACATCATACTTACTTACCCAAGTATGCATTCTTACTATCACCAAATTCCATAAATACCAACGATTCTCTACCCATAACTTATTGACTAACCTACCCCTTTCCCTTCACATATGAATGATTTCTACAGCCACCATAACTATCCACTTTGAGTTCCTTCTCTATTTTGAATAAATAAAAATCATACGATCTACAAATATTACTACCACATAAGTCTATCACTATACAATGGAAACCCACTCCTCAATCCACGATCATACAACTAAAACTATTTATTTACGCAAATGTTACGCTCACTCTGACTGCTAACCTTGTGACTTCATGTTAACAACTTCTAGACCATCTAACTACCAACAGGTCATGACACTTTAACATATACTACTACTTGGGTGAAAATACAGTTCCAACATTCTGCTACACATAATTATACTTAAACATCACATCCCCAATATAAATTTTTATTAAAAGAGACTGAATACACTTCGTACCTCAGGGTGGAAAGTATAATTTCATCAAGATAAAGGTATAAACCCGAATCAATACACCTTGAAGTACTACTATACTCATCTCAAGTCCTTGTGCTATCTCGTAACTTTTTTGGATAACTCAATCAAAAATAACCACATTGTTGGGGAGCAAGACTCTTAGACTTGTATCTCCTCGACAATAAGATACGATCCATGAAATTAGAAAAATGAATGAACTTGGATAACTTTTTTATGAACTCTATAGCACGAACTGGAGTATTAAAGAATGGGAACCAACTCCTAAATTCCTGATAGCCTTCAGATTATAAGTATGGTGCACAACAAACCCATAAGAAAGACTCTACTAGACACGATTTCACAGACACCCTGGGACCATTAACCATGCTCTAATATCAAGTTTGTCATGAACCGAGCTAGGGCCCTGGCCGTAATGAGCATCCCTAACCATGGAGGCGCGAGAGGCCTTCTAAATTTGGTAATCATACACAATATTCATATAGTATTAGAAAATTTACGGAAATACAAAACAATACAGAATCATGGTCATACTCTAAAATTTGTTCAATAATGCAGAAATAGGTTTATCAACATTTAAACAACATCTTTCTTAGTCTGCAAAATCTCTACTACACATGACATTAATAACTATCTGAAACCTGGAAAAAGTCCCCCAGTGGACCAAAACCAAAGCAAAATAATATGCCTAGAAAGAGAAATGCTTTCTGGAATAAAGAAGGCTCATCACCGCAAACTTTGCTTAAGTCTGAAATCTCTACAGATCAGCAGGACCTCTAGACTGAGCCTCAGACCCTGGAAGGTAGGCGGTCAATATAGTTGTACTCTTACGCATACCAAATCCAAAGTAATAATTTTTTTTATTCAACATATATGAGAGAAATTTAAAATAGTTCATAAATATATCATATGGTAAGAATCACATGGATATATTTAAAAGACTCTATAAAATCATCTGAACTCTGTGACACTCTTTATTTTACTTCTGCGCTAGGTGGTATACCCTACAACTCAGAAATTCCATGGGCTATAGGGAATCTACCATTAACTCAGCCGCCAAGCCCCCAATCCAAGTTTTTTGCAAGGGCCAGAGTCTCTATCTCTACTATGCCACTGGGCTGTTGCAAGCGTACAGTAATAATATATCTGTATCGGCAAAATACGGTTTTAGGCTAAGAGTTACTTGAAGTCAAGCCTTCTTTGGGTAACCACCTAACCCTCTTTAAGACTATTTTTAACTCTTTAAAACATTTCATTCTCTAAAATTAAACTCTGAAAAACTCTAGCTCTGTTATGGACAACATTTATATGGTATCGCCATACCATTGACTTGCAAGTCACGTCTCTGAGCCATTAATAGCATATTATAATCTCTATTTTCAAAAGACAAGGTTTGGAACCACCATATCAATAAATTAATTCAAATAACTCTTTGTTGGAACTCATGTAAACACATGAAAGAAACTCTCTTTTTCAATATTTCAAATACACAAGGTTGTCATATCAAAGTTCTCAATCACGTGCAACTCTTTCTCTTTAACACAAGAACATAATTATATCAAGAAAATCCTTCTCATAATCTCCAAATAATGCACAAATACTATGATATTGATAAAACTATTATCAAACCATAAATCATGCATTTCAAACCATTCACAATAAGATAATAAACTTAAATTAACCACAAGAGAGGGATTTCATAATTTGTACTCTCGAACAATCTTCAATCTAAATTTTCATACATATACATATACATATAAATCAATTTTAAGGGGAAAAGACCTAAAGGACAAAAAAGCAATGCCATTAAAACATTCATGATTCATAATTAAGACATGGATTCAAAAACCCTTTTGTAATTTTGTGCTTGATAATCTTCAAATCATATTCAGGTGTTTCAACAATCCCATGTATTTTTAGGATAAACCCCACGTACCTTAGAATATTTAGTTTAAAAGATGGAGCCCGGATCTTGATCCGTTTCTTGGAATTCTTGAACTTAGTAATGAGTTCTTAATTCTTTGGGGGAGTAGTTAGGGTTTTGATTTTGAGAGAAAAGTAAAAAATAAGAAATGATGGCTTCTTGTTTTGTGTCGATACGATCTCGTCATGACGCGTCATGATCGCATTGTCTTACTGCCTCACACGAAAAAATCCATAAATTTTTGCTCGGTTATCGGATTTTGGCAAAATTCATATCGTTGGAAATTTAATTCAATTATATACAATTTGGTGGGTCTTGAGCTGAGTTGATGTCTGTCCTACTATATTGTATGGAGCGGAGTGTTTTTTGGTTAAGAACTCATATCCAAAAGCTAAAGGTGGAAGAAATAAGGATGTTGCGTTGGATGTCTGGATTCACTAGGGTTGACAAGGTTAGGAATGACATTATTTGGGAGAAGGTGGGAGTGGTGTCAGTGGAGGAAAAGATGCGACAAGTGAGGTTCAGATGGTTTGGTCATATGATGAGGAGGGGCACGGATGCCCCAGTTCGTAGGTGTGAGCGATTGGCCTTGGATGGATTTAAGCGGGGTAGGGGTAGGCCGAAGAAATACTGGAGAGAAGTGATTAAACATGACATGGATCAGTTACAGTTGACTGAGGACATGACCCTGGATAGGAAGATATAGAGGAATAGCATTGGGATAGAGGGTTAAGGGTGTGGTTGAGGCGTTGTCAGTAGTTAGGTGGACTTTGGGGTCTTGTGTTTGGCAACGTGAAATTTTTTGTGGATGTCGTACCGTTGTAATTTTATTGTGTTCTAGGATTTTCATGCTTTTGTATGCTATCTTCTAACTTGAGCTAGGGGGTCTATCGGAAACAACTTCTCTACCTCTTTAGAGGTAGTAGTATGGACTGTGTACACTCTACCCTCTCCAGACCCCACTATGTGGGAATATACTGGGTATGTTGCTGTTTTTGAGTTGAAAATTTCTATGTGTATCAAGAGTTATCCACGTTTAAATTAGACCCTTGTAGAATCGAATATCAAATTTTGGATAAATGAAGGGTTCTTATCTCAACTTTGCTCTAGGCCATTTCTATGAACATTTTTTACCTCATAACCACTTCAAATACTAGGAGAAAGATTATGAAGCATGAATCTAACAATAAACCATGGAATTAGATCTTACGCACGTAGGAACGATGGTTCAATTTCTAGCTCAAAAATATGGGGTGTTACAACAAGGATAAGACTTAAGGTGAAAAGTCTTTTAATGATTATCTAAATTTGGCAGATTTGAACAAGTATTTTAATCTATAGGATTGAACGTTTAGAAATCACCTATGTGAGGGAAAACTCGAAGCCACTTCAAGGAGAATGTTAGAAAAGTCCTATTCTCTAAGTTCTCATGAAACCGGGACGTGTTCATGGTTGAAAAGAACAAAATCGTGAGAACCATAAATGGTAAAAGGCTGGTTGTGTGACATGTGTTATGTAGGTGTATATTAAAGCTCTACGGTTCAAAGATATTAAATCTACCGATTGACCACGTGCATCCGATGCATGTTCACTACGGAAGGTTACAAAAGGAAACCCACTTATCATTATACAATCAGTCTTTGCTTGATCGCATATTTTTCCGTAAAGTTTTACAAAGAATACCCATTCCTCATTCATGTGAAGGATTGTTGGATTCAATTGGTGTGAATGGAAAATTGAGGGACACAACCTTTTATGTAAAGACATTATTTTGGAAAAGGAGTGATTGTTCATATAGTTGTGTCTATTCGGAAAAAGATACAATGTTTCGAATGAATCGACATGATTCTTCAAAAGGATACAACTTTTCGGAGGAAACATTGCCACCTTCCAGAAGGGGCAATTGATGGCTATATAAATTTGCATTTATCCACAGGTTTTGGTATAGAAATTTTTTTGAAATACAAACTCTTCTCGTCTTCAAAATATTGTGTGATCAATCAAATCGTTGAGTGAGTTTGAAGATATCCTAACTGTTTGAGGTACTGCTACAGTTTATTTTTTTTGCCATTTTATCCTGGGAGGAAGATTCCACTACCTCGGGTACAGTGAGGGAAATTATTGGTTAAGGACTCATCGAGAAGTCGGGGTACTTGGCCTTAAAAATTCTGTTTCATCTTATTTCTGAAAATTAACATACTTCTTGGATAGATTATTTATAATCTTGTGTTGAAGGTGTTAAGAAACTTCATAAGTGTTCTAGTATTTGACTTGAACTTGTGTTGAAGTTATTGTTGCATATATATACAGATTCTTGTACCCGAAAAACGTTATAAATGACATAAATTTCTGCTAATTTTTACCAACAACCAATACTTATTGAGTTCATCTCATGTTAGTTCCTCACTACATTTTGGTGGGAGTGGCATGGGCAGTGGTCATAGATTTTGCTTGTTAGCTAGGCTGGAAACACATCTCATTTTGTTTTACCTATGCCAAACCTTCTACTACTATCCTGTCCATGTGTACAAATCTGTAATGGAATCAAAACACAACAAGGGACACTGTACTATCTATATGCATCTAGGTTTATGAGTGGTTTGGAAAAATATTTTCGATATAAAGAACTTGGTTTCATTATTTTTGACCACAAGATGCCAAAATAATTGAGACGTAAAAGAACACAAATTGTTTTTGCACTTGAGATATAACATTTTACCTGTTCAAACAATTGAAAATTAAAGTACTTTAACATGTTTGTCTCCAACCTGCTCTTAAATATTTTCCATCTCCAACCTCCTCTTAAATATTATGTCATCAAGGGTAGATAACTGTTATTATCTTACAATTCATCTCATCTGACGTTTGATTGTTGGGTGAATGCCCAATATGTTAGGCATGGAATATTGTATATGTTATCTTTTAAATTAAAAACTGACATGGAATCACTACATATGTTATCTTTTCAATAAAAAAAAAGGCATGAAATAATTGTATATGTTATCTTTTTTCCAATAAGAGGCATGGAATCACCATAAGAACGGATTTTAGAAAATATAATTGTATCTTGTTAGTTGTCACAGGACAATGTGATGTAAAGGTTAGGCTCACTTCACGAGTTCAAATCCTGCCGTAGACAAACAACCAAGTCTTTAGGTGGAGATGGGTAGAGGGCAAATTCATTATCCCCTGAGTTTCAAATCATGACCACTGGATCTCGAGATTTTTAAGTTATCAAAAAAAAAAAGTGTCCTGCTATCCCGCATGTCATCAAGCAAAGAATTCAAAAAAAAAAACATTAAAAAGTTGAATCCTATTAAGTTTCCGCTTGACTTGCATGTCATTACTATTGAAGTTCTTTCAACTTCTCAAAAA
Source organism: Capsicum pubescens (assembly GCA_030864215.1). NCBI lineage: Eukaryota > Viridiplantae > Streptophyta > Magnoliopsida > Solanales > Solanaceae > Capsicum > Capsicum pubescens. The sequence goes on from CM061546.1 coordinate 41,881,701, forward strand.
GGAGTTATTGGTTTCTTCATTGTGTTGATTTAATAAGAAAGCCTCTACCCGTTTTTATCATTTACTTAAGAAAAATATATTCTTACCTTCACTAATGCAATAAAATTATCCATCTACGACATTTGCAGGGGTTGCTAGTTAGGATTCTAGTCGCGTTGGGCGCTATCAAATCTCACCATTTTTGGTTAGATGTGGAGCACCTTCAGGCTTTAGGAAGCGATTTAGAATGTTTTTATTTGTGTGGAGATGGTTTTTTTCTAAATGTCAATTGCAAAACAGTTGCTATTGATTGCAACTATAATAAAATAGGAGACATTCTTTCAATAAATTGTCTTTCTAGTTTGATCTTTTCTAATAAGAAGACAAAGAAATAGAGCTTTGAAATGGGATTACTCAAGTAAGCATTGAATCAAACTTTGAGTACAATTAAGAGAGCAAGGAAGGACTTTGAATTTTTATGGGATATGGAAGATATTTTTGATCAAGTATGCAGATGACACAAATGCACAACAAGATGGCTTCAGGAAAAAAATGCACCAGCTAAACGATTTTCTAACATGGGGGAGCAGATAAATATCAATATCTTCTTTAACAATGCAATTTTCTTATCGTCAAAAGTTTTAGCGTCAACAAATAAAATTCGAAATTCATGGCCAAACATCCTTTTAAACTAAAAAGTGATGTTATAGCTTATTAGAATTGATTTTCCTTCTACTATAAATAAGCAGATCACTTGTAATATTTCTAATAACTTCTACTCTGAAGTTATGGAACAACTCCCTATAGTTCGTCCATATCAATCTAAGTTCCAGTCATTAAAAAGGTCCTTTGGATTTTTTTAGTGAATTTCATCCTTTACAACTCCAAGATGGGTTATAATGAGTATAGGAGTATGGCAGATTTTTGTATTAAAGTTGACAAGAAATCAAGTCAGCAACTTGCTATGTTTATGGAATTAACATATCTCTTGCATTATTTTCTCACGTTCTCATATAAAGATTAAAAATTCATTGATGTAATTAATTTTTCTAAGTTAAGTCAAACCACAATTGCCTGTTTGGTCTCTCAATTCCATATGTTAATCTTTCATTTTGTATGAGGGATAAAGAATAATAATAATGACATAAGATGCAGGATTGTATAATCCTGCGTTTGATTAGAGGTATTAACCAGTTCGATCCTCACCATTTATACCATAGTGATAGAATATATGGGATAACTAATCTCATACCAGTCCCCAATTTCTATTATGTTCTTGCTGCTTAAGATTGTTGCCTACCAATGCATTAACATCTCTATTCATTCTGATAGATCCAAGTTTGGTCATAAATATTTTATTCATAGTTTAGGAAGATCTTATGACTTCAATGGTATAGATGAACACCAATTGATAGGGGGTTCTTACCACGACTCGAGCCGAGGCCCTTGCAGTAATGAGCATCCCGAACCACGGAGGCCTGGGCGCCCTTCTACTTCTGGTAATCATGCACAATACTCAAAAAATAAAGAAAATATGTAGAACAAATTCATGGTCATACTCTGAGTTCAATCTTAACAATACAGAACGAAATCCATCAACATCTAAACATTATCTGTTACAATCTGCGAAATCTCTAATACATACAAAAAGTAACAAACTATTTGAAACTGGGACAAAGCCCCCAGTGGACCTAAGCCAAAACAAATGTCAAGTGAAAGAAAACAAATAGGCCTTCCAGATTAAAGAAGGCTCAGCAACTGCACACTTCACTCCTGTCTGAAAAAGTCTACGGCTTTGCAGGACCTCTAGACTGAGCCTCAGACCCTGAAATATAGGGGGTCAATACAATAGTACTGGTACGCAGAGCAATCTAAAATAGTGAATTTATACATATGTAGAATAGGCGAGAGCAAGTCATAGAACACTATGCATGCAATAGTTTTAAATATATGGGTCATCTCAAATGATCTTAAAACAATCTTGTCAATGCAATTCTATGCTTTGTATTACTTCTGAGATAGGTGGTACACCCTACATATCTAAAAGTTTTCCACGCGCAATATGGGATCAACCATTAACTTGATGGCCAAGCCCCGGACCCAAGTTTACCGCAAGGATTGAAGTATCTGAATCTGATACGCCCCAGGGCACTAGGCCAACGTATAATCCCTCTCGGGGTCCGTATCGTTAAAACATGATTTCGGACAATGAGTTTTCTGAACTCATGCCTTCTTCGGGTAACCACCTAACTCTCTTTAAGCCTAATTTTAGCCTTTTCTAAACATGAATCATTCTATGTTCAAAATCTGATAATCTGAATGAAAATCAGCTTTTTGTTCTATTCTGCATTATTACTATTGCATTATCTGAATTGGTATCATTGTACAAAGACTTGCATGTTGTATCTAAGACATTTGATATCATTTACGATTTTCTCTTTCAAAACATAAAGTTTGGACCACCATACTTCAAACAATTCAAGAAGATTCATACTTCAAAGCATTTGTCAAATTATGTAAAAGTCATTGTTTTCAGCTTTTCAACATACATGTGGTGGCCATAAAATTTATGACAAAACGTGCAAGTTTCTTCGTAAAAATCTTTAACTGTTAACACCAAATACATTTCCCCCTCTTCATCCCAAAGCCATAATCAAGTCTTAACAATCATAAAGGCATTGAAAACATACTTCACAAAATATATTCAAGTAAATCATGAGTTACGAAAACAAGAAATCTTTAAACAAGAGAGGGATTTTCAATAATTGATGCTCTCAATCCAACATTTAAATTCATCAAGTGCATGCATTTATATATATATAAGTAAGAGTTCAATTTTTTTAAGGGGAGGCCTCAAGACCAAAGCTATAATATTATTAAAGAGTTCATAATGCACAATTGTAAATGTAAATCTCAAAACCCCTTTGCAAATTCATGATTTCTAAACTTTAAACCATATTTAAAATATTTTCAACAAGCCCATATAGTTTTAGGAAAACCCCACATACCTTAGATCACTTAGGAGGAAAAGTGGAACCCGAATCTAGCTTAAGTTCTTGAAATTCTTGACTTCAAAGATGAACTCTTGATCTATTGGGGAGAGACTAGAGTTTTTAATTTGAGAGGTATTGATAAAAAATGAGCATATTTTTCTCAATAATGCCATTAATCATCTATTTTCACGTTTTAGGGATTAAGCAAAATACCAAGCTGCTCTTGGATTTAAAAATCTGTAACTTGAACGCCGTTTAAGGCCTTACCGCGACACGGTGAGCTTGTCGTCGCGATACCCGCCGCGACGCGGTGGAATCGCGGTGACTTAATGGATTTTGAAAATTGTTGTTTGGGATTCACCACAATGCGGTGCAAGCTCGGTGAACCACTGGAATTGGACAAATGCTGAATTGGCCTCCATCGCGACGCGGTGAGGCTTCTATCTCTATTGCCACTGCGACGCGGGGGAATCACGGTGGAAGGCTTTTGAAACATTAACGCGTAGGAATGACGGTCTACATACTATCCCGAAATGTGGGTCGTTAAAGTTCTATCAATATTGAGAATTCTGACAACAAGTGGATGTTATGCATTTTACTAAAATCTAAGTACTCTCTATCATACTTTAAATTATTGGCGAAAACCCTAGTGATGCTTAATATTATGAACTCCACTAAAGCATTTAATAATAATTCAGATATAATAAGTGTAAATAAAAGCTTATGTAAGTGGCTTTCTGTGTAACAGTTGTTTTACCTCTAATGTTTCACCAATAAGTCGTTAATAAAATAATTTTATACCATTAAATACGGAAATTCACATGGTAGAAGGTGAGTTTTTCCCTCTATAACAGTTTTGACAAGCTAATGTTATGCCAATCGAATGTTTCTTTGTACTTGAAGCGAGTGAGTAGTTCTCTTATCCAAAGGAATCTAGGAAAAGAAGATGTGGCTGGCATGAGAGTGATATGTAGTTAATAACACCATCCGTTAGAGTTATTTGAGCTGCAAGTCATGAATACCCCATAAACAGATTTCAGCTGCACCGACCATCCATTCTTTTCATTATCTTCATCATAGCATCTGAATATATATGAAAAATACTGAGATTTTTCTTCTTTCGAATAGGCCTGGAGAGGGAAGGATCAAAAAATTTTCATACAACAAAAGAAAGGGGGATTCTCGGTGGACTTTAAAATACTGCGAGAATGCAATAAACACTTCGAGCATCTTTGAAGAATACTAACTTATAAAGAATATTAATGCCCTAGTGGAAAGAAAAAAGAAGAACGATAATGAGTGAAGAACGAAACTAAAAACTTTCATGGCTTATATTCTAACAGTTCCACAATTATAAAGAAGTTAAATACCAAGTCTCGATGAGGGTAGATATTATTGGGTTCATAGAAGTGTGAATAGAAAATAGAGAAAAGTGGTGGAGAAGAGGAGACACCAATTTAGAAAGTGTACTCCCAAAATTGGAAAGTTCACTAATTCTCCAACATTGGTGGGAGAAGGGAACTTTGGAGTGTTTATAATGATGAATACTTACTCCACAAGATAAGTTAGGAAAGAAATAAGAGATGCCTTACGCCGTCGTCGTCGTCCCTCGCTCGTTTTTGGATTCGGGTTCGGCAAATAATCGATGAGATCTATCTTTTCGGACGAACTTTATTTGACGAAATCTAATCAATACTCCATTTATATGCATGCAGTAACAGTAAAAGATGCAATGTTTTGACAGAAGTGATGCACTGTTTCAACTGAACTGATGCGCTGTTTCTGAATTGATGCACTGTTTATTTTCGACTGAACTGATGCATGCACTGAATTGATATACGGTTTCTGTTTCGACTGAACAGATACAGTTCTTCAATGAAGTGATGCACTATTTGGTGAAATGGTGTACAGCTTCAGCAAAAATGCTGCAGACATGCATTTTCAGAAACATCACACCATTTAAGTAATCTAATGCCACCATTTCAAAGAGGCATCTGTTAGGCTAAATAAATCTACTTTCCTTCACAGGTTTTATGATGAAATTTTCAGAATAAAAACTCTCTTCTTTCCTTTACAAATATTCTGTGTGATCAATCAAAATATTCTGTGCGTTCGAAGAATCTGCCTATTTGAGGTACTGCTATAGTCGGATTGAAGTCCATTTTATCCTGGGAGGAAGATTTCATAACCATGGGTACAGTGAGGGGAATTATTCCTTAAGAAAAGTCCGTGATTTCTGACGACTTGGTCTTATTAATTTCTCTTTCACCTATTTTCTGAAAAATAAAATACACCTCTTGGAAAGGTCATTTTGATCTTGTGTTGTGGGTATTTGATATACTTCATTGTGTTCTTGTTTATATACTTGAACTTTAGTTGAAGTTGGTGTTTAGATTCTGCGTACCCGTAGAAGGAATTTCACAATCTTAAGGAAATAATTTAATTTTACAGAATCTGTATAACTTGGTTTTGGAGATTAAAGTTTTAAGATTTCTTCTCTGCTTGAATTTAACTAGTGATTAGAAGACATAAAATCTTCATCACAAGTTAAAGTTCACTCGGTTGACGATTTGAAGTTATAAAAACTTCATCGTTAATTAGAAACAAGAAGAAAAGTTGAAAAGTTATTTAACTTCATAAGTAGTATTCTGAAAATACTAAATTTTTCTATCTTTTGTCGACAGGAAAGGTGACTAACGAAAGTCAAATGATGGATGCGACAACGTCTGTGGGGGAAACTAATATTGCCACATCAAGTCGCACAAATGCTCCACCAACAATGGCACCGGCGGAGAAGCCCAAAAAATTTTCGGGCATTGACTTCAAGCGGTGGCAGCAAAAGATGTTGTTTTACCTCACCACTTTATGTCTGCAATGGGTCACTAGAGAAGACGCTCCTGAGGTGTCCGAGGGAACCGCTGACAAAGATCGCTTCGTTATTTTAGAAGCTTGGAAACATTCGGACTTCCTTTGCAGGAATTATATTCTTAGTGGTCTCCAAGACAACCTCTACAATACTTATAGTGGAACCAAGACATCAAAGAAACTGTGGGGGGCACTTGAACAAAAATATAAGATGGAGGATGCGGGAATTAAGAAATTCCTTGTTGCATGGTTCCTGGACTTCGAAATGATAGATAGCAAATCTGTTGTCTCTCAAGTACAGTAGTTGCAAGTCATCATACATGATCTCCTAGAACAAGGTTTAAGTGTGAATGATGTTTTCCAAGTAGCAGCGATAGTTGAGAAGTTACCACCTTTGTGGAAAGACTTCAAAACCTACTTAAAGCATAAACTCAAGGAGATGACTTTTGAAGATCTTATTGTGTGACTTCGTATTGAAGAGGATAATAAAACTGCCAAAAAAAGGTCAAAGGGGAATTATACAATTAATGGAGCACATATTGTAGAAGATGACCAAAACAATTTCAAGAAAAGGAAGAAAGATGAACAAGGAAGCAATCAACCCAATAAAAAGTTCAAGGGAAAATCCTTCAACTATGGAAAGATTGGCCACAAGTCCACAGATTGTCGTGCCCCAATGAAAGGCAAGAATAGGGATCAAGAAAATATGATTGAATCCTACAAAAAATGCGATGATCTGTGTGCTATGTTCTCCGAATGCAACTTGACGGGGAATCCTCGAGAATGGTGGATGGATTCTGGTGCCACCCGCCAAGTATGTTTCAACAAAGATTTATTTTCATTATTCGCTCTGGATCAAGTAGAAGAAATGATGTACATGGCTAACTCTGCTACGGCTAAGGTAGAAGGAATAGGAAAAATTTGCTTAAAGATGATTTCCGGAAAGGTCTTGACACTTAACAATTTCTTGTATGTTCTGGAGTTACGTAGGAATTTAATTTATATTTCACTTCTAGACAAGAACGGATTCAAATGTGTAACCATTTTTGGAAAAATTGTAATTAGCAAAGGAGAAATATATGTAGGGAAAGGCTATCCGACCGAAGGCCCTTATAAGATGAATGTAATGACTGTTGAAATAAATAGAAGTTCGAATTCTTCTTATTTACTTGAGTCTTATGATTTATGGCATGAACATTTAGGCCATGATAATTATAAAATGTTACGAAAATAGAGTAACTTAGAAGTTTTGCCAAACTTTGAGTGCAATAAATCAAAGTGCCAAACGTTTGTGGAATCAAAGTATGCAAAGCATCCTTATAAATCCGTTGAAAGGAATTCCAATCCCTTCGACTTAATACACACTAACATTTGTGATATGAAGTCAACACCATCACGTGGTGGAAAAAAGTATTTCATATCTTTTATTGACTATTTCACTTGATATAGTTATGTCTACCTGCTAAATAGTAAGGATAAAGCAATAGATGTGTTTAGGCAATATAAAACTGCAGTTGAAAATCAGTTAGACAAAAAGATCAAAATGATAAGAAGTGATAGGGGCGGAGAATATGAATCTCCCTTTGCACAAATATGTGTATTGAATGGAATAATCCATCAAACTACGGCTCCATATTCACCTCAATCTAATGGAATTGCAGAAAGGAAAAACCAAACTCTGAAGGAAATAATGAATGCCTTACTTATAAGTTCTGTTTTACCACAAAACATATAGGGGGAGGATATCCTTACGGCTAATCGTATACTCAACAGAGTTTCCTAGAGTAATACGCAATCAATTCCTTATGAAAAATGGAAAGGAAGAAAACCCAACTTGAAATATTTCAAAGTGTGGGGGTGTCTAGCGAAGGTTCAAGTTCCTATACCTAAAATGGTTAAGATAGGACCTAAAACGGTGGACTGCATGTTCTTAGGATATGCTAAAAGTAGTAAAGCATGTTGATTTTTAATTCTTATATCCAAACATCCAGATATTAATGAAAATACGGTAATTGAATCAGATAATGCTGAATTCCTTGAAAACATTTACCCGTATAAACTTAGACATGAAAAGTCTAGTGGAGGATCTAAACGACATCATGATGAACCAATGATAATGAACATAATAAAGAAGATCCAAGACGTAGTACACATCAAAGAACGTCTACTTCATTTGGATCGGATTTTGTAACATTTCTCTTAGAAAATGAGCCTTAAACATTTAAGGAAGCGATGGCATCTTTGGATTCATCCTTTTGGATAGAGGCAGTAAATAGTGAGATAGATTCAATCTTAAGCAACCATACATGAGAATTGGTTGACCTTCCTCCCGAAAATAAACCTTTAGGTTCTAAATGGATCTTCAAAACGAAGATGAAAGCAGATGATACTATTGACAAATAAAGGGCAAGACTTGTAGTAAAAGGCTTCAAACAAAAAAAAGGACTTGATTACTTCGATACATACTAGTCAGTAAGAAGGATATCATCGATTCGAATGTTATTGCCTTGGCTGCGGTATATGGTCTTCAAATCCATCAAATGAATGTGAAAACCTCTTTTCTAAATCAAGAATTGGAGGAAGAAATTTACATGGAATAACCTGAGAGTTTTATGGTTCCAGGGAAGGAGAATAAGGTGTGTAGACTTATTAAGTCATTGTACGGACTAAAGTAAGCCCATAAACAATAGCATGCGAAGTTTGACCAAACCATCTTGGCAAATGGATTCAAAATAAATGAATGTGATAAATGTGTTTATATTAAAGACATTGAAAATCACCAAGCCATTTTGTATTTATAGGTGGATGATATGTTGATCATCAGTAGAGACATTTCTGACATAAATGGAACAAAACGAATGCTCGAGAGAAAGTTTGATATGAAAGACCTCGGAGTTGCAGATGATATCTTAGGTATAAGAATCCACTGACCTCCACATGGGTTGGCATTGTCACAGTCTCATTACATCGAAAACGTACTTGACAGGTTCAAGTATATGGAATTTGGTGTTGCCAAGACTCTATTGGATGGGATATTTGCACTTCGAAAGATTGAAGGTGAAAGTGACTCGCAATTGAAGTACGCAAGAGTATTTGGATGTTTAATCTCTATAATGAACTATACACGACCATACATAGCATGCACCATCAGTAAATTGAGTCGGTACACGAGTAATCCCAACAAAACTCATTGCATGACAATGAAAAGAATTTTGGGGTATCTTAAATACACTCAAAACTATGCTTTGCATTATAATAAATAACCTGTGGTACTTGAAGGATATAGTGATGAAAATTGGATCACCGGATAGAACGAAGTAAAATCCACAAGTGGATATGTATTCACTATCAGTGGAGGAGCAGTTTCTTGGAAATCATCCAAACAGACTTGTATTGCTTGTTCTACAATGGAATCTGAATTTATCGCATTAGATAAAGCAAGTGAGAATCAGAATGGCTCTAGAATTTCTTGGAAGATATTCATTATTGGCCCAAGCCAGTGGCACCAGCATGTATACACTATGATAGCCAAATGGCAATAGGTAGGGCAGGGAGTATGATGTATAAAGGTAAATCTCGTCATATACGATGGAGACATAGTACCTTTAGGGAACTTCTCTCTAGTGGAATTATCACTATTGACTATGAAAAGTCAAAGGATAATGTGTCAGATCCACTTATAAAAGGTCAAGCTAGAGAAGTAGTGGAAAGAACATCCAAGGGAATGGGTTTAAGTCTTAGGATGAGTCAACATGAGATAACTCTACCTAGCAGAATGGAGATCCCAAGAGCTAGGTTCAAAGAGATCAAAAAAAGTTGTGTCTGACAGGTTCAACATTGTCAAATACCCAACCCATTCCCATTCTCATGATGTTTAGTAAACAAGGATAAATCTTCAGGTGAAAAGTCTTTTAATGATTATCTAAATTTGACAGATTTGACCAAATATCTTAATCTACTGTATTGAACATTTAGAAATCACCTATGTGAGGCCGAAGTGGAAGCCTCTTCAAGGAGAATATTAGTAAAGGCCTATTCTATAAGCTCTCATGAAAATTGGGACGTGTTCATGGCTGAAAAGAACAAAACCGTAAGAACCATAAAGGTTAAAAGTTTGGTTATGTGACATGTGTTGCCTAGGTGTACATTAAAGCTCGACGGTTCAAAGATATCAAATCTACCGATTGACCGAGTGCATCCGATGCATGTTCACTACGAAAAGTTCAAAGGGAAACCCATTTATCCAGATGCAATCAATACTTTCTTAATGATCACATACTTTTCTGTAAAGGTTTTATGAAAAATAGTCATTCCCAATTCATGTGGGGGATTGTTGGGTTTATAGAAGTATGAATGGAAAATGGAGAAAAAATGGTGGAGAAGAGGAGACACCAATTTGGAAAGTGTACTCCCAAAATTGAAAAGTTCACTAATTCTCCCATATTGGTGGGAGAAGGAAACTTTGGAGTGTTTATAATCATGAATACTTACTCCACATGATAAGTGAGGAAAGAAATAAGAGATACCTCGTGCCGTCGTCGCCGTCGCTCGCTCGGCTTCGGCTTCGGCTTCGCATTTGTCAAATGATCGATCAATGAGATCTATTTTTTTGGAAAAACTTTACGTGATGAAATCTGATCAATACTCCACTTATATGCATGCAGTAACAGTAACAGATGCAATGTTTCGATAGAACTGATGCACTGTTTTGACTGAACTGATTCGTTGTTTCTGAATTGATGCACTGTTTCTTTTCGACTGAACTGATGCATGCACTAAACTGATATACTATTTCTGTTTTGACTTAACAGATGCAATTCTTCAATGAAGTGATGCACTATTTCAAACCAGTGAACTATTTGGTGAAATGGTATACTTCTTCAGCAAAAATACTGCAGACATGCATTTTTAGAATCATCACACCATTTAAGTGAGCCAATGCCACCTTTTCGAAGAGGCATCTGCTAGGCTATATAAACCTGCTTTCCTTCACAGGTTTTAAGATGAATTTTTTAGAATAAAAACATTCATCTTTTATTTACAAATATTCTATGTGATCAATCAAAACGTTCTGTGCGTTCAAAGAATCTGCCTATTTGAGGTACCGCTATAGTCAGATTGAAGGCCATTTTATCCTGAGATGAAGATTCCGTAACCCCAGGTACAGTGAGGGGAATGATTCCATAAGGAAAGTCCATAATATCAAATGACTTGGTCTTATTCATTTTTGTTTCATCTATTTTCTGAAAAATAAAATACACCTCTTGGAAAGGTCATTTTGATATTGTGTTGAGGGTATTTGATATACTTCATTGTGTTCTTGTTTATATACTTGAACTTTAGTTGAAGATGTTGTTTCTACTATTCAGATTCTGCGTATCCATAGAAGGAATATAATAGATATCAAAATTTATTCGACAAATAAAATTGCAGAGACTTAACAAAGAATAAAATGACAAACAAGGCGCCTTGCAAAGACGCGAGGATATACTCGTACAACTTCTCATCAAGTACCCCATACTCTTTGAGTTTTATGATGTTTCACATACATACTTTAGTTCCCGAAAACGGTTGTTCATTACCCCAAAAAATACATGAATGCAGATAAATCTCATTTTGAAATTCCAGTAAAAATTAATTTGCAAAAGGAAATAAATTTAGAGCAACCTTTTGCAATGCATTCGAGTCATTTTTTAGGGCACCAATTGAATTACTTGTTCCTATCTGGTCAATCGGTGCATAAAATAACTTCAATAACAAGTGAATTTTTCCATTTCAAGAACAATATAAAAAGAAGTTGCCTATAGAAGACAAAGTACGAAAAAAATTCAAATAAAAAATTCAAATGGAAAATTTTAGTAACACTTTCATATATTTGCAAAATAAATCCTAGAAGAATTTAAGTGATTCACGGGGGAATACATCACGTTGTTATAGCAGTGCCAAAATGCACTTTTCGTTAGTTTTGTCAAATCCCTAATGTTAGCAACCCAAAGGAATGATCATTAATCTCATCAAGAAACCATACGTAGTATAACATGCATTGAACAAATTAAGTACCTCTGAAAAGGCTATATTCTGGTCCAACACAGGATTAAGATTATGTTTTCGACGAGAACTGATAACATTTCTTCTTGAAAAATGGATCGATTCATCTTCGTAATTGCGTTGATATTCTCTGATATTTTCTTCTTTCATGTAGTAGGTGTGACTATTGACAAAGAAATATGAAGCGACGTGTGTTTTTGAAGTAGGCTTTAGTTATTTGATTAGTCGTGACTATTGCAAAAGAAAATAGCGCGCCTGTTTTTTTTTTTTAAAAGTAAGGTTAACTTATTTAGAGGGGTATTTATGTAATTTCACTTTACCTTTTTTAAATTGAGGCTTTTAAGGTAGTATAGATATAGATATAGATATAGATTAACTACATTATTTAAGACTGCAATGGCTCATACAGTCATTTTGAGTATTAGGATCCCTTTTACAGTATAAAACCCTTGTTGTAGGCTTAAAAGATGAATCTTGAATTGCGAAAATGCTTAACAGAGTTCTCAAGTCAATCAGATGTGTACTGAAGAAGAAAATAATAAACAAGGAAATTGAAAATGTAAGAGTTGAGTGAAGTCAATATTTGGGATAAACGAATTCGAAATTATGATGCAACCTATTCTTCCCTCTAAATAAATTGCTACGATAATAATTAAGTTGCGAAGAGATATAATTATAGTGCTACCACATTTTAATACATGGAAGAGATAACTCTAGTTTTTGTTTTCAAATTATTAACTTAGTCAACTATATATGCCAATGGTGTAATCAGGACAAGGAAGCAATGGGGGTTTTTGTGCAATGAGGATGAAGACTGTGATCACCAATTATTTGCAACGTTGGGTCTCCAGTATTTGACATAAGGACACATACTTGCTATTGTCCAATAGCTTATCATTGACAAAAAGTGCTTAAGACCAACAACAAAGACTGATTTATGTAGTTTCCTTACTTGTACAATAATTTTATTAGAGTAATTGAAAAAGCTCATCTTGGAAAAAGACTAATATATATTTTTTTGATCAATCATTCGTAGTGATCAATAAAAGTACCTATCTTTATTTTGAAAATGGAAAATGGTTTACTGTTTCTAAAAATGTTATTGGCGTAGTAAACTCCGTTGTTCTTGTTTGGGTAAAATTCATAAATAGCATACTTAAAACTATAATTTGAGATTCATAGAAACACTTTCATAATTACTTAAACTATCAGCTTGTATTTTCTATTTGAACAAACTGTTTCTATACAAATACATATACATATTGTTTTACCGCCCATATTTAAATCAAATCAGTTGAGTTGAATATGGTATAATTAGCCCTGAATTAAATGTGGAGATTTCTTTTCCATTAAAACATCTTAATTAACATGATTTTTGTTATTTGTTACCAACCGAAATTAAAGTTCAAATTTCAGTTTCACAATATCGTTTTCATCCAAAAAAATCAAAATCAAATTCAACTGAAGTTTCTCCTGTTCAATATCTTTAAAAATTTAAATTAAATCATTACTGTTGTTGAAAGTATTTAATCATAATATTGTTTTCTTATATGAATTTCATCAGTTGTTTAAAAGCGATAAAAAAAAATTCGTACTAAATTTTTTTTTTAACATTACTATTATTTTGTTCAAATTTTTTTTGAGCCATTACTGATGTTCCGTTCAAAGATAGTGATCAAAATCAATTTTTCATTCAATTATTTTTCAATATTTTAAGCCATTAACTATTTTTTGTTAGAGTGATAAAAATCTATTTTTCATTACTTTGTACAATTTAAAAATTTATTTCTTTAAATAATTTTTGAATATTTTGTAAATGAATTTTGAAAAACAATTAATGCAACAGTAAATTAAACTAATCGAGCAATATAGTGATCAAAATTAATTTTTTCAAGCAGCTCAGACTCAATTTTTTGGAGTTCTGATTCTCGAAATTTAAGAGTATATTTGTATTTCCGTAAAGTTCGATTTTGTATATTTTGGTTGGGTTTGAATATGGATGTTACAAAGCCATCAATATAGAAAAATACATATGAAATTGAATATGTATGTATAAAAATACAAATGCTCCCATATACCTTAAATGTATATTGAACAAAAAAAATACAAATGAAAGTGCATATGTATTAATAAAAAATACAAAATACTTTCATGAAACTTAAATATATATTTAGTCAATAAATTTGAATATATGACAAACCTATATATACTGTATTGAAAAATATTTCAAAATGTATCTGTATTTCAACAAATACAAATACGTCTGTAACCCCAATTGCATATTTAAACAAAAAGAATACCCAAATGTATATTTCAACAGTTCAATATACTAAAAATACATAACAATTATATACAAAATACATATAGACAAATTCCTCTTCATAAATAGTTCATATATAAATATATTTTTCATACATGCAACTTAGCATATGTATTTAACATACAAATACACATAAATAAATATTACCCCAAAATGTATATTTAAGCTATCATCTTGATCAAAATACATATCAGTAAATACTATCAACTTCAACAAAATACATAGTACCACAAAATGATTTCAGCTTTACTGAAATCTCTAAATACATATCAGCAAATAAAAATACATATACACCGAAAAATACCTCTTCCTCCTCATCTTCTTACAATTCATTACCAGACGAGTTTTCAACATCGTCATTTACAACATTGCTTGACTTTGCAATTTCTTTTGCTTTCCTTTTCTTCTCATATTTTTGTAATTTTGTGGATTTTGGAGAAAGAGTTTTTTTCAACATTTTTTTCCCCAAAATATCAGCCATCGTCATTGAATTGTTACAAAACTTGGACCTAAGTTCTTTCATATTCACTGATTTCTTCGACTGTATAGGAGTAGAAATAATTTTAAATATTTTGTCTTGTGTTAATCCAAGACTAAATGATGGTGCATTATCAGACATTAAATTAATAGGTGGTATACCCCTATTTGTTCATGATTTTGGTGTGTGTTCTGCCATTAGAGCATAAAAACCTCAAACTCAAAATTGCTAATGGTATACAGTACAAAATACAAAACAAAATAAAAAATTTGAGAAATTGATAACATGCGATAGCTGAATTTATTAGTTACCCTGAAATTGTGGAACACTATCCTTATCGAATCATGAAAAAAATGTGAGAAAGGAATAAATTTGAAAGAGGAATCTGAGAGATTTCAAACAATAAAAGGTAAAATAAAAATCAGTTAAAGGGAAGAGAAAGGAATCTGAGATATTTAAAACAATAAAATGTAAAGTAAAAATCAGTTAAAGGAAAGGAAAAGAGAAGTGGAGTGAAAAAAGGGAACCATATACAAGGTAACTTCTCAAAGACAGTAAAGGGGGGACCACACTTAAAATAATGATATGTTTGCTACACAAGGTAATTTCATTGAAATGTTGCTATTTTTCATAATTTAAGTCTTAAATATGCTACTTCTTGTAGTTTTTCCTTCGTGTTTCAGAGTTTTAATTAAATATACCTTTATTTTGAGATATACCCTTTGTTATCTTATTTGTCCACTATACTAAAAAAAAGAAAAAGAAAAATTGATTAATACTTTTTCAATTTGAAAAATCAATGAAATTTTATCAATTTCTTCCAATTTTACCATTAGTTATTAATTACAGTCATACCCAAAATATTTCTCAAAGCATTGATTTAATTATATCAAAATGTGATACAGTAAAATTATGAATGTCCGAAGGGAATGATCATTGACACTCGTTCAATCTATCATGAGCCAAATTTATGAGCCACGACTAGTACCTAATGAGCAATTATCCGTAAGGCAAACCAATGTCATTCATCATCAGAGATGGTTCTCACATTAAAAAATGGAATCACAATTTAATTAGAATTCAAACATCTTATAATAGCAAAAATTATAATATCTGATACAAAAACTAAAAATCAACAATAACACACAAAATATAGCCCCGAAACATCTAATATAAATTTGAGTAAATGGTTTGGGGACATAGATATACCGATAGCAAATTATAAATGATGGGAAAAAAAGTTGCCACCATGAACGGATGTGTGTAGACATATAAAATTCGACGGAATAAATTCATAAAAAATTTGAATTTAAATCACGATCATTTGTGTTAATTAATCAATCTAGGCCTTACATATTAGTTGGTCCATTTTACCAAATTCAAGATCAAGGTCCATTACACTTTGAAGCCCAGACCCATGCCACATGTCAGCATGACTTGGAGTTCCCATCAAACTGAAGACAAACGATACGACACCACATGCACAAATAATGTGGAAATCTCATTTAAATTCAAGAACCAGTCTAACGTTGTCAAGTGTCAAAGTGACATATTTCGGCCAATCACAAGCAGCTTGGCCTACTCCCTACAACTATAAATAGGGGGTAACAAAATATTCTAAGAACAAAAAAAGAGTATGTTGACAAGCATTGGCAACATCTGCATCGACTATCAATTTCTTTCAAGGAACAATAAATGCATTTCTTTTCGGAGATTATCCCAAAGCGACAAAATATTTTCTGATATTTTCGGCGATTGAAATACATCTCTAGGAGTCCAAGCCATCCAACTATTCAAGAAACATGCCACTGAAGTCCCTTGGATCATTTCTAAGTTTAGGAGAGAAGAATCAAGAGAGTTACAGAATTGTACTCACAAGATTCATCCATAAAAAAAAAAATTCTTTTATTTATCTTTGGTTGTAGTTAATTTTTGATATTTTGAAAATTTCTTTCGAATAAATTTTGTCACGCCCAGTGGGACCATTTCTACTCTTCATCTCTTCCTCCTGCAAATATAAAGCTACAAATTCAACCATTGCAATGGACTATGAAAAAATAAATGATGTTACATGCAAGGGCTCAACTGTCGCATTGGCTGACCTTGTTCATGTTGTACCAATTACTCGCGGAAAGTTCAAGGCTAGTTTCTTGGATTAATCTGAATACTTCACCTCTTTGGAGGTGGTGAAAAACAACAAATCTCATATGGCGGCTGCTGGGGGCAATCTTGTATCAATGTTCTTTGGTGAACTTTCTCTAACTAGAAGCAATTTTGGTGAACCTGAAGATTCTATGGATTCTCCAATTTTAATAAAGGTCAATGCCTTAATGTCTAACTCAACTGACATGGACGAGAAGTTCAAAATGATAGAGCAAACCATTGATGCCCTAAAGAAGTAGGTTGACAACAAGAATCTTCATATCTCTCAACTCATGAACAAACTCAAGGCCTCGGAACCAAGATAGTCGAGTTACATACCTACTTATCCACCCAATTTCACTCTACAAAACGAGGATGTTTAGGAATTACCTGCTAATTCTCAATTTTAGAAGGAGAAATAATTTGTTTCAGTTGCAGCTTTATCTATCCAACAGCTACAAGAAATAATAACAAACACCATTAGGGATCAATATGTTGGAGCACCACAAAGTTCGTTGTATTACCGAAAGCCTTACACAAGATGAATTGATTATTACCCATGCCAACAAGCTATCAACCACCAAAATTGCAGCAATTTAATGGCCAGGGAAACTTGAGGCAATATATTTCTCATTTTATCAAATCATGTAGCAACGTTGGAACACATGGTGAGCTTTTGGTAAAATAGTTCGTTCGTTGAAGGGGAATGCATTTGACTGGTATATCGACTTAGAGAATGAGTTAACTGATAGTTGGGAACATCTCGATAAGGAATTTCTCAATAGATTTTAAAGTACCCAACAAACTGTGAACATGATAAAGTTGAGTGGCACTAAGGAAAGAAAGGATGAGCCTGTAATGGATTAAATCAATCGATGGAGATCGTTGAGTTTGGACTGCCAAGACTGCCTTTCTGAAATATCTTCCCTATAAATGTACATTGAAGTAATGCATTGGGGCTTCTATACATGATCCAAAGAATAAAAACTCAAACTTTTGAAGAATTATCTACGTGCGCTCATGACATGGAGCTAAGTATTGCAAGTCATAGAATGACGTCACCTATTCTTGATCCAAAGAAAAAAGTCACAAAATTCAAAGACTTGTCAGAAGATCGAATTGGGGAATCTATGGCGACAACTTTGAGTTTTACGAAGGTCGCCACAAGACAAAAGTTAAAAGAGGAAACTCCAACGTAAAAAATTTGAGAGGTGAAAAATCATCCAACCTTGAAGGATTTACAAGTAAGGGTATATCCTTTTCCTGACTCTATGTTCCTGGGATACTTGAGAAGTTTCGAGCCAAAGAAGTCATCAAACTCCCTAAGTCAAAGTGACCCGAAGAATAAAATAAAGTTGATGATCCTAAGTACAATAAATTTCACCACATTTATAGTTATCACACCACAACATGCTTCATCCTAATGAAAAAGATCATGACGTTAATGTGAAAGGGAAAGATCATAAATTATAATGGTGATATAGTTGATGCAAAACATGTTAGCGTTGAACTAAACCACCAAAAAGGTTCAATTTCAAAAGTTTTACAACTCATGTGCTCTGTGGCATCATCAAAATGTGAAGGAATCAACATGCAACAATTTGGGAGTTTTGACCCAATTGAGGTTTCCCCACTAAAGAAAACAACAATTGAGTTCATGTCAAATGACGTATCCAATAGCAATAAGGGTGGAACTTGTTCATCGATCACTCGCAAAATATAAAAATGTCAAAGGATTTCTAGACTCCAACTTTAAAATGTCGACACAAGATCAAGTGAAAATATGCTTCAACCAACGAGGGCAATAAATAACAAACTAAAGTGCAATAATACTTCAGTACAAATGGTTGGGAGGAAAGTTACATTACAAGAATTCTTTCCAAGAATGATACTTATGGCACGAGCTTAAAATGCATGTTACTCCTAGCCCGCATGAGCCTAAAATATGAATATCTCTTTAAAAAAGGAATAAATAGAAAAAAATAAAAAAAATAAAAAAATTTAATAAATAAACTAACTCATCTTTCCTAAACTATGTTATGACTTGATCCTCCCAAGGAACGTAGGCAGCTTAGAGTAGTTTTTACTCTAAGTATAGTCGTACAAGTTAAAAAAGAGAGGCAAAGGGTGTCATTATTTGAGAATGGAAATAACACTTTGAAGCAACGTAGATATGACATGAGGTTAGATGTTCTTTTGCTAAGTTTATTGCGGACATGCAAAAGGGAGGATACCAGCAATGAAAAGTGGATTTTTACAATATATTTGTGTAAATCTGCAAAGATATTGAGAGTGGTTTACACCTATGCTATACCTCTTGGTGTTATCTTTGCAACAAAAAAAGACGACACGCGATTCCAATGCTCTTACACCGAGATATGAATTCTCTATTATAGCCGATCAAAGTTGGAAAAAAAGTCCATTTGATTCCGAACTAAGCTGATTTCGACAACGTATCTGTATAAATTTGTAAATGCGTTAGTCTTGGTTTATATATATTTCATAATTTTTGGTGTTCTATTTGCAACAAAAAAGCCAGTGTGTGATTCAAAGGATCCTACGTGGAGATATGAATTTTCTATCATAACTTCTCAAAGTTGTGAAAGAGGCCTTCAGGTTTCGAACTAAACTGATTTTGATGAATAACATGTACAAATTCATAAAAGGTGATATAAGACAAATTGCCTCCGAAACTTTCAATGAGATACATATGATGCACGAGGTGTTTGATGACTCCGTCGTGCTATTAAGACATGCTACACAGATGAAGATTACCATTGAGGAGGGTCAAAGGAATTTTACGAGGCCGAAGGAGTGCAAAATGGGGATAAAAAATCCCTTGGAAGGGTCATTCTCCAAGGCGCTTTGGATCCGTTTTTGATCCGCTCTAGCATTTTAATAGCGGGTCAAAACATCCCTAGTGGGCTTTTTCTTACATTTAGGTCACTTTTAGTCCCTAATTATGTAATATTTAGCCAAACTATAAACCTTGGTATCTAGGATTATTTCCTTTGTTTTTTGATGATGAATTTTACATGATGTAATCATGAAATCTCCATAGGAGAGAATTGAGAGATTGGAAAATCCGATATTAAATCTTGTCTTGAAACGTTGGTTGTAAGGGAGATCCAACCATATTTGTTGTCACGTAAAGTTAGGTGCTTGTTGGTAGTCCTTTAATGGAGGTTTTAGGGTTTGAAATACCCTTTGATTGCCCTTTCGTTATCAATTTGGTGTCTATATTCTAATCTCGGTTATCCTATCCCCCTATCATAATTTTTTTTGTGTCTGTATTCGAGTCCTCGTTGTTTGAATATTATCATTTGGTATTCGAGCTTGCAGCAGTGGTATTTGCACTTCAAATTTGGTGTTATTATTTATATGAACTGCATGTTGATATCTTTTCAGATCATAAGAGTCTTCAATATCTATTCAAGCAGAAAGAGTTGAACTTGAGGCAAAGGAGGTGGTTAGAGTTATTGAAGGATTATCATGTTAATATTCTCTATCATCCAGGTAAAGGTAACATTGTGGCTGATTCTCTTAGTCGACTATCCATGGGTAGTCTAGCACATCTGCCACCTTTTCAGCAGGAAGTAGAAAAGATGTTTACAAATTGGCCAATCTCCGGATTCGCCTTTTGGATTCCAAAGATGGTGGCGTTGTGGTACTCAATATAGCCGAGTCATCACTTGTGACACTGGTTAAACAGAGACAGTATGATGACCCCTTATTTCTCCAATACAAAGAGGGGATTCAACAACATTGAATCATGATATTTGAACTAGTAGGTGATGGCACCATGAGGTGTCGAGGTAGATTATGTGTGCCTGATGTAGAAGGTTTGCGTCAATAGATTGTGGCTGAGGCATATTGCTCTCGCTATTCAATCCATCCTGGATATACAAAAATGTATCATGATCTTAAATAGATCTACTGGTAGAACGACATGAAGAAATATATAGCAGAATATGTGGCACAGTGCTCCAACTGTCAGTAGGTGAAAGCAGAACATCAAACACCCGGTGGCCTATCTCAAACCATTAGAATTCCTGTGTGGAATTGGGATGCAATTAATATGGATTTTGTTGTAGGCTTACCTTTGTCTTACCGGAAACATGCCTCTATTTGGGTAATAGTTGATTGACGGACGAAATCTGCCCATTTTCTTCTTTTTAAGTCTACCAGCACGCTGAAGATTATGCTATGTTATATGTAAAAGAGATTGTCCACCTATATGGGACCCCGATATCTATTATTTCAAATAGAGGTTCCCTATTTAAAGCTAAATTTTGGAAATCATTCCATAAGAGCTTGGGTACACAGGTGAACCAGGGTACGATGTTTCATCCTCAGATAGATGGCCAAGCTGAGCGCACCATTCAGACGCTCGAAGACATGTTGAGAGCATGTGTGCTGGAATTTAAAGGTAATTGGGACGATTATTTTCCTTTAATAGAATTTTCTTATAATAACAGTTATCACTCCAGCATTGGCATGGCTCTATTTGAGGCTCTATATGGAAGACGATGTAGATCACCTATTGGTTGGTTCGAAGTAGGCAATACACAGGTATTAGGTTCGGATTTAGTCTATCAAGCTGTTCAAAAGGTTAAACTGATACGAGAGCAATTGAAGGCTGCCCAAAGTAGGGAAAAATCATATACAGATGTGCGACGTAGATATTTAGAGTTTTATGTTGATGATTTTGTGTTCTTAAAGGTGTCTCCGATAAAGGTGTTATGCAATTCGAGAAAAAGGGTAAATTGAGTCCCAGGTATATTGGGCCCTATAGAGTTATTCACAAAATTGGCCAGGTAGCTTATGAGCTAGAATTACCTCCAGAGTTAGCTGCAGTACACCCTATATTTCATGCATCTATGCTACGTAAACGCTTAGGAGAGACGTCTTACGTCATACCTAAAGAGAGAATTGAACTTGCTGAAGACTTATCATTCGAGGAAGTCCCCGAGGCCATACTGGATCGATAGGTCAGGAAGTTCAGATCTAGAGACATAGCTTTAGTAAAGGTGTATTGGAGGAACAAGGACGTGGAAGAAGGCATGTGGGAAGCAGAAGTGGATATGAAAACTAAATACCCTTATTTATTTCAAAAACTATCAGAAGGTTCTTGAACTACTTGTCCCTTTATATGATCATTAGTTTCTACTATATTTGTTATGTTGATATATGATTCTTATTTGATATGTTTAGGTACATGATTTGTTCCTAGAAGCCTTGATATTTACATGGAAATAGCATGCACAAGAAGGGTATAAGGTAAGTTACATGGTTGGTTATGACTTTTAATTGTGTGTAATGCCAGGGGGGAGCCTTGTGTACTATTTTTGGGTTTAAGGACAAGTAGAGCCTCGTATGTTATTTAATGATTATTATATGTGTGGTGAAGCTCTGTGAAGCATATTTTGATGTGTTCTGGCTAGCTGACAGGTACCCAATAGTCCTATTTACAAAGGAAACTCTGGCGAAATTTTTTAGAAATTAGAGGGTTAGTCAAATTTTTGACTATCATTGACAAAGTAAGGCCGAACTTGGTTAAATGTTATAGTGAAGGTGTTGGACCATGGTGGAATGGATAGCAAGCTATAAGCATCATTCGAGGACGAATGATCCTAAGTGGGGGAGATTGTAACACACACCCCAAAATTTTTTGAATCTAAGTTATTATTGTTAGAAAAGTATAACATTAAGTTTATGAAGAATAATATAAGTATAGTTATTTATATTAATGAATGACCCCTTTTTATATTTTATTTTGTGTATTTGGTAATATTAGGGGCATGTGGGGGCCACCTTTAATTATTTTCATAATTAGATTAAAGAGAAGGATAAAGAAAATGAATTAGGGACTTACTTTGTCAATCTATCACTGGAAACATTTCCAGGAAAACAAGGAAACAGGCGGTGCTTCCTTGTTTCTTTAACTACTATATTTCTTTCCTTCTCCACTTCTTACGTTTTTCCTCCCTTTCTTCTCTATCAACAAGAAAATTAATTTAGGGTATCAAGAAGGGATTATATGTGGTGGAAAAAGTATTCATGTTCTTTGAATCATAAGTTAAAGAATTTTGAGGCAGCCCCAAAGGACTTTAAGAACTAGTTCATACAGTCTATAGTTGGAATTTGAGTTCCAAGAGGTAAATTCTCTACTCTTTGTTTTGAATTTAAATATAGATTAGTATTTGGGGATATTTGATTTGAATTTTTGGCACTAGTATTTGAAATGGGTTCATGAGAATAAAAAGGAAAAAAAGAAAGGAGAAGATTTTGGTGAAATAAGGGGTTTTAGGGTTTCCTATCAATTGTGTGGATTTATCGTGAATTGTATAAATTGGAAATGGAAGAAGTCCTTCCAGATTATCGTTAAGAAATTCGATTGAATTTGGGTATAATCAATGAATATGGAATTAAATTGTTAAATGTTCCTACGAATTACTAAAGGACGCATATGTTATACTTGCAGTTAGTAACTTGCCTTTTGATAGCGGAACTTGGTGGTTGGAAATACAAAAGCTATACTCCCTCGGGTAGTGTCATTTAGGGACCCGAAGTACTATCCTACCTAGTTAAGCACTAAGGTATGTAAATTTAAACCCTCCCCCGCCGCTAATGCACCACCCTACGTCACGTGCTTCTCCCTGTTGATGTTAATATAAATCTCGAAAAGAGAGTAGAATCTTTATATTCCCTTACATATCATTCCCTCGTTCTACCATCAAGTATATAAGTATCTATCTTTTCCTCTTTATGTTAAGTTTCTATGATACTTTCATAAGTTTCCCTACCTGAACCCCTCAGGCCTCAGTATATGTATATATATTACACGTTAGGAGTAAAAAGGTAAACGATGATAGCATAATTGCTCTAGTATTTGCTAGCCAAACGATCATTATCGTAACTCACATGTTATAGGACTTCAAGGCATTATTTGATAAACATTAACAATGAGAGGGTACATAGATTTGGATTGGCATATCACTCGACGTGAGTCTATGCACAGGATCGAGACCAGACTACTAGAGCGAGCTGAATCATTGGGCGTACCCACCTTAGTGGCATCATTTGTATTGGAAGTCAGTTGGAACGTCATGTATTGGTTTCCCCTGGCTCGAGCCAACATATGGCATATATGGCATGCGGGCAGACCCTCATAGTGAGCCCCTGGGTGGGGCGTACCTAGATACAGATTGCGATTACAGTTACACGTATGATATCATAGCAATGAGTATGAGAGCAACATATGCTTTATACTTGCCTCAGATCGCCTTTGGAAGGTTATCTTGTGATCATGTATGCGACTTGTAGGATAAGAGCATCACCTAGGCAAAGTGTAAACCCTAAATTATAGTGAATTTTTTTTTTAAAACATTGTATAAGATGCTAATAAGGTCGGTACATAAGTTATCAGTACATATCATATATGTGCTACTTGTTGGCTCATACACTTGTTATTTTATCATTTGACTCATATGAGCTTCTGATGTTAGGCGTATTTACACGCCTAAAGCACCTTAATGTACCCATATTTTAGCTAAGTTTTGAGGACAAAATATATAATTCCTACACTTTTAGTCCTTTTTCCTATAAGTGAGCTAACCAACGTGATTAGTAAGATTTCAGGTATTTATGATGAAGATTTCAGCATTTTATGGACTGTTGAACGCCAAAGGAAACTTCACGTAAGAAGGAAGGAAGCTTCTGGAAACTTGTGGACTGAAAGTGATGCATGGAGAACTTGTCCCGGGCAAAAAACAGCATTTCTAAAGACTTGGGGGATCAGCAGTAACTTAGTAGGATTAGGACAAGGATAAAAACCCTATTTCAGTAGGACTAGGACAAGGATGTTATAAAAACCCTATAATGCTGAATTTTTCAGCATTGAGTTATTCATTCATTCAAAGCTTTTTATCATTCACTCATTCATTAATGTAAGTCCTGTCCATTCGACTTTTACTATTATTCAAGTTACAGATTCTGTAAGTTTTAACAGAGAAACACGACTCTCTTGAGTAGAACGGCTAGGGCAAAAACGTGTGAGAGTTTTTGACGCCAAAAATCATCCAAATCGTCAAGCTTGTTCTAGATTTTGGTATGATGATGATGTCTATTGTGATTTACGTTGCACTCATGAGTAGCTAATCTTCTCTGTTAGGGTTATGTAAGCCTTATGAGATACTATCTATTGCTATGAGTTTATGAATTCTTGACACGTATGCTGCTTATATCATTACTCTCTTCTTCTTAATTAAATTCTTGTGGTTGCAAACATATAGAATACGCCAGTATAGCATTAACTTGTTCGAAAGAAAAGTTACATGTCTTGAAAAGAGAGAATGACAAGGAAATAGGGCTACCAACCCCTGTTTAAAAGTTAGTGCCGTAACTGGATTAACCTCTTGGAGAATTCGTACCATTAGTATATGCTTTAAGCTCGAAAGAGTTAAAGTGATATAATACTTGATGGTCGAAAGACGCTAGGATTTACCATAGAATACGAATCTCTATAAGCGCATGCATGTCTGAATTCCGCATAACTCATAGCCAATAGATATGTAGAACTCATAAGGTGTACATAACCTTAACTTACAATTCTCATTGATTAAAACCTACCAAGCATTCCGTTTTTACTTTGCTATTTTGATACTTTTGCTTCACGCATAAAATCCCCTCTTTATCTGTAGAATTTTCCACCAACAGTCTACTAATAGTTGCATACTTAGTGACCATGTATTCCCTGTGGGATTCGACACCCAACCCAGTTGGGTTCTATATTTGACAACGACCGCTTACACTCTTACGAGAGCTGTAGTTTGAGCGTTATCAAATTTTGGCGCCACTGCCGGCGAGTACGGTTGTCAACTAAGTTTGTGATAGTTACTAGACCCTTTGGTCAAAAAATTCGCAGATTTTACTTTTTGTTTTATTCAGGTTTGTTTGAGTGCATGCCAAACACTCGAAGTTCAGGTCAACCGTTATTACCCATAAATTCTGAACATCAACTTATTGGCAGAATGGATGCACAACGTGACATTGACAGAAGGGCGGCTCAACAGGAGCAGGCTAGATTAGCTGCATTGGCAGCTGCTCAAGTACATCAACAGAATATTGATAACCCAGGGCGGGCAAAAAATCCTGATGATGAGGACCTGGGTGATGATGAGTCACTTAATCCACGACGTGCAGATGAGGTGGCAGCACCAGTGAATAGGATAGATCGTCAAGCTAGAATGAGACCTGACCGCCGAGTTGTGCAGGCTCCTTTTGATGATGATGATGACGATCTTGATGGAGCTGGTGCCACAGGGTCTATCATTCCTCCGCCCTTGGCTCCTGGAGCCAAGTTCAATATCACTAGCTCCATGATTCAGTTATTGCATCTCAAGGGGTTATTTGGTGGACTCGCAGCCGATGATCCGAATATCTATCTGATCAACTTTATTTCAACATTCAAGTCGTTTGACAATCCAGGAATTGGGAAGAATGCAATTCGGCTGCGCTTATTTCCATTGTCTCTGTCTGGGGAGGCAACTCTATGGCTGAACGGGCTAACTCCTGATTCTATTACTAATTTGAGGCAACTGAAAGATGCTTTCCTAGAAAGATTCTTTCCGCCATCCAAGAGAGCACAGTTGAGAGATGAGATCAGCAATTTCCGACGGCTTCTAACTGAAGCTCTCCACGAAACATGGGAGAGATTCAAGACAAAGCTTATGAGATGCCCAAACCATCATATGACCAATGTCCACTTGATGGAGATATTATACAGATCTTTCAACTCGGTGACTAAGCCAGTGGTTGATAACGCAGCAGGTGGATCATTCATGGACCTCACTTTTATTCAGGAAAGTGATATGCTAGATCGTATGACAAAGCAAAGTAGAGCTTGGCATACCAGAGATTTTGAGGTAGCAAGCCCTACTGTATCTATTGGCATGACAGCAGAACAAAGACAAAGAGAGGAAGAACGTGATCAAGATATGGCGCACATGAAAACACAAATGGATCTTCTTACAAAGAATCTACTATTAGGGAAG
Source organism: Capsicum pubescens (assembly GCA_030864215.1). NCBI lineage: Eukaryota > Viridiplantae > Streptophyta > Magnoliopsida > Solanales > Solanaceae > Capsicum > Capsicum pubescens. The sequence goes on from CM061546.1 coordinate 41,908,581, forward strand.
ACCGAAAAAATCAAAGTTGTTGTGTCAAAAGGAAGAGAGGAATCCGATTTTGAGGAAGAAGCCAACTACTTGAACAATCAGGGGGGTTTCCGAGGCAATGCCTAAGGAAAACAAGGTCGGAACTATTATGATAAATCTGGAAACAAGGACCGTGATCAAGGAAGTTGGAAAAATAATACCAACAGGAGTGGTTTGTATGTTCCTCCTGGAAGACGTGACGTCGCTGCATCTGGTTCTGAAAAAATGTCCATGGAAGATATGATGGCTAAGCTGCTGAAAGGAGTAGAGGCAACCAAGACAGGAGTAACTAAGGTAATAAATGATCTTTCCTCAATGAAGAAATTGGTTGACTCGCATTCCACTTCAATTAAATAGCTGGAGCAACAATTGAGTCAATTATCTGCGGCATTCAACCAAAGAAAGGCTAGAACACTACCCAGCGATACAGTGCAAAACCCAAGGAACGACGGATCATGCATGGCTATTACTACCAGGAGTGGTAAGGTGCTGGAAAATTTATCCCAAAGCAAGCAAGTGGCCGATGATATATTGGATAAGGCAGAACCAGAAGACGTAAATGAAGCAGAAAAAACCGAACAACGTGGTAATGACTTCACCCCGAAATATCCACAGCCAAAAAAGGTTGATCAGCGGAAGCCCGACGCAAAAGAAGTTGTGGAGAAAACTACTCCCCTTCCACCACCACCTTTTCCACAGAGACTGAAGAAGAAGGCGGATGATACAAGGTTCAGTAAATTTATGACGATGATGAAGCAACTGACTATTAATGTCCCTTCGGTGGAGGTGCTAGAGCAAATACCTGGGTACGCAAAATTTATGAAGGATCTTTTAACAAAGAAGCGGGCAGTGAGCTATGAGCCAGCAGATAATATTCATCATTGCAGTGCAATTGCCACAAGGTCCTTAGTACAGAAGAAGGCAGACCCTGGTGCTTTCACTATTCCTTGCACGGTTGGATATATGAATTTTTCCAAAGCGTTGTGCGATTTGGTAGCTAGCATCAATTTGGTGCCACTATCCGTCTACAGAAAGTTGGGATTTGGCGACCCTACTCCAACCAATATGCGGCTCGTGATGGCAGATAGGTCGGTAAAATGATGTGGGTATCTTGAATGATGTGTCGGTGAAGGTGTCTACCTTTATTATTCCTGTAGACTTTGTTATTTTGGATTGCGAGGTGGATTCTGAAGTTCCCATAATCTTGGGACGTCCTTTCCTCGCAACTGGAAGTGTGCTTATTGATTTAAGAGCTAATGAGCTTTTATTTCGGCTGAATGACGAAGTGGTCCATTTTGATGTATGCAAATCGATGAAGCAGCCTAGAAATATGGATGTATTCTCTGTAGCTGATGTTTACTATGAGGATAAGAAAGAATTATCTGTAGAGAAACAACTTACTGTTGAGCCATTGTCTGCTGTGCTGTGGAATTTTGAGCGTGAGGAGGTTGAAAAATATGATGAAACCGTTCGTGCTCTAACAGGAATAAGGTCCTATTCTCATGCTCCTAAGAAGCTGGACCTTGATCTTAAGAATCGACCATCACAAACAACGAAGACTTTCATTGAAGAGACACCAGTGCTAGAATCGAATGAGCTCCCCAATTATCTAAGGTATGCGTTCTTGGGAAGTGGAAATACACTTCCGGTGAGTATGACAGATGATTTAAGTGAACATAACGTAGAGGCTCTCATCTCTTCTCTGAAGAGATACAAGAGAGCTATGGGTTGGACAATTGATGATATAATTGGTATCCCTCCTAGGATATGTATGCACAAGAGTTATATCGAAGAAGATTGCATGCCTACAAGTAAGCATCAGCGTCGTCTGAATCCATTCAGAAAATGATGCCCCATCTATCTCGATGAAGTCTAAGTAATCGATATGGCTATGTCGTGCCGCGACAATAAATCAAGCGCTTGGTGGGAGGCAACCTATCATTTTTAATTGTTTTGTTTTCTTAAGATTTTGTCGAGCCACGACCAAAACTAAGGCGCTTGATGGGAGGCAACCCATCGTTCTAATCGTTTTTGTTGTTTTTGAGTAAATGTAGGTGCAAGAGGTGTAATGGAGGAGATTGGTTTAAAATTTTGATTTGGAAGTATTGCATGTTGAAGGTGGTAAGTTAGGAATGAAGAAGCAAAAGGCTATGGGTTAGGCATTGCCTATGAAAATATAGGCAAAGAACAAGGCAAGGCCTATGTAAATCTAGGACACGAACAAGGAAAGGCCTATGCTATGGCCTAAGCTCTCGGATTCTACAATGCCATGGCATAGGCGCCGCCTATGCTCAACAATGCCATAGCATAGGCGCCGCCTATGCAAAAGCCTTTTCTCTCTGAATCTAGTATGCCATGGCATAGGCTCCGCCTATGCCTAACAATGACATAGCATAGGCACCGCCTATGCTCAACAAGGCTTTGCAAAAGGCGCTGCCTATGCCAAGCATAGGCAAAGCATTAGGCGCCGCCTATGGTCACTTTTGGTCTCCAAATCCGATTCCAAATAGGTCAAAACCCGACCCAAGCTTTTCCTATAGATAGAACCTTAGTCTTAGAACAAAAATGCATTGCAACTTCAACCTAGGCGCCGCCTACCTCTCCAAATTCTCTCAAAAATTTTCCTTTTGCTCTTTTACTTTGCAAGAACATCATCCGAGGCCATCAACCAAGTAAGTACTTCTTTGTTCTTCTTTTATATTCCATAAGTACTACACTACTACGCCTATAATAAATTGTTAAATCTTGAAGTAGTATTGGTGATTTGAATATGGTTGATTTGTTGTGATACAACTAAGTGAGTGAAACAATACGTAATGATGCTCTTGATTTGGTTCCGACTTGTATTTGATTGTTATACACTGTCATACTTTTGCGGAGTCGACATGGTGAAGTTAAGTGCATAATCTTCAAAATTGAATGCTTGAATGTTTGAATGACTCGTTCATCGAGATAAAGATCATGATTGAATACAAGCATGAGATGTTGTGATTATTTCTATACCATAACTTGATACGATCTCTATGCAGTAGTCTTGTTCAAAAAAGTGCATTAATCCAAACATGAGAGTATGATCAAGATTACATGAAATAGAGTTCAAAAGGATAGTTAAGACGACATGAAAGTATGACTGTGCTGAACATATTGTTGGAACACATCGTCCAAATGTATGACGATGAAGTCTGAGTAGTCGACATCACTCACTTAAGTAGTCTGTGGAAACAACTTAAGTGTGGGGTGGTGCAATTACTGTTTGTTTATCAATTGAATCTTCTGAGATGAAGCTAAGATGACTCTATTAGGATCTCAGGTAGAATGGCCTCAAAAGGACGACAAGAAAAACAAAAAGTATCCACCTCACAGAAAGGTTAGGAAAGCGGAAGAAAAGAGCAAGCTCAATCCTCCTCGCTAAAAATACCTCAACGCACTTTTGGATCAAGTGGGGTACAATTTGAGGTAACTCTAAGGATGATGACTCTGATGATGATTCCGACGCAGAGGGTATGACCCCAGACATAGAAGAGGAGTCCGACTAATCAGGTTTTCCGTATTTATTTTCCACTGAGGGCAGTGTGTCCCGTCTAAGTGTGGGGTGCTGGTATTCGTATGTTGTACTTCTTTGCCTACATTTATTGTCATATTTTTTTTTGTTTTAATTAGTCGTTGATTTTTTTAGATTTTGATGCATGAAATTGTTCTGATAGGCGGCATGGTGTTATGACAAGAGTTTGTGCTAGAATCATTACTATTGAGACATTTAGGCTCTAAGTGAGACTCACTGTGTGATAATTGTGTGGTTTAATTCATTCATCTGTTAGGGTCAAGAGTCTATAATACTCCCAATAAATTTGACCATGTGCCTTGTGCGTGTGAGGTTATAGTATATTTTGTGTTTGTGGCTGATGCTAGAACTTGCCTGGTGTGTGTGTGAAGCGAAATAAAGAATGTGAGTTTAGGAGATGATTTAGGCATTTCCATGGCAACCTGTGATTGTTTACCTTCGTTTTACCTACCCGTGGACATTATCCTAGTCAACCCCTTTGAGCCTTTAGCCTATTTTCTTTGACAGCCTCATAGGTAGCCTAATCCATTTTTTTTCAAGACCATAATTTGATCCAAAATCCTTAGTGCTTTAAATTGTGAAGTCATATGACAAAATAAGAGGAAATTGGGTGAGAGTGATGCCTTAAAGTGAATTGGTACTTGAATTTGTTATGAAAAAAAAAGAGTGGCTATCATAGAGGTGTGTTATAAAAAAAAAGAGAAAAGAAAAGAAAAAGAAATAGAAAAAAAGAAGATAAATTGTGTTTATGATTAAATAAAAAGATAGTTATGCTTGAATGGCAAAATAGGTGAAAAGGGGTGATAGATGAAAGAAAGGTAGCAGGGTTGATTAAAAGAGAGTGTTAATGGCATAATGTGATGTATTAAAGCTCTTAGGAACATTGTCACTATTTCTGGCCAAAATAGTCCTACCCGACCCTTAGCCTACATTACAACCTGTAAAAGACCTAATTGATCCTAAGCTTAACATTCTGATATTAGTAGAGCATTACACTAAGGGCAAGCCTATGGCCATCAGTTGCAACATATGAATTCTTTGTGAGAGTGAGAGCAAGGAGAAGCTTATACCCATGTTCTGAAAAATGGAATAGTTGTGAGTGATTATGGGTAGTATCTTATGTGAGACACACATGGTTGATGAGTTTTGGGTAGTCTTGTATGATTCTTTGTGCCTTAACTTGTGGATACGAATTAACCATCATCACGAGTCAATGTTGGAGGTTGAATTGTTTCTAGAAGTGATTAGAAAACTACTCTTTGTTAATAATTGTTGTGCCTGTCTTGATGAATATTTTGTGCTGTTACTGTGAAACCCTAAGTAGATGTTTATATGGACATGATATATTGTTCGAGGACGAACAACGCTTTAAGTGTGGGGTGTTGATGTTAGGCGTATTTACACGCCTAAAGCACCTTAATGTACCCATATTTTAGCTAAGTTTTGAGGACAAAATATATAATTCCTACACTTTTAGTCCTTTTTCCTGTAAGTGAGCTAACCAACGTGATTAGTAAGATTTTAGGTATTTATGATGAAGATTTCAGCATTTTATGGACTGTTGGACGCCAAAGGAAACTTCACGTAAGAAGGAAGGCAGCTTCTGGAAACTTGTGGACTGAAAGTGATGCATGGAGAACTTGTCCCAGGCAAAAAACAGCATTTCTAAAGACATGGGGGATCAACAGTAACTTAGTAGGATTAGGACAAGGATAAAAACCCTATTTCAGTAGGACTAGGACAAGGATGTAATAAAAACCCTATAATGCTCAATTTTTCAGGATTGAGTTATTCATTCATTCAAAGCTTTTTATTATTCACTCATTCATTATTTCAAGTCCTGTCCATTCGACTTTTACTATTATTCAAGTTACAGATTCTGTAAGTTTTAACAGAGAAACACGACTCTCTTGAGAAGAACGGATAGGGCAAAAACGTGTGAGAGTTTTGACGCAAAAAATCATCCAAATCGTCAAGCTTGTTCTAGATTTTGGTATGATGATGATGTCTATTGTGATTTCTGTTGCACTTATGAGTAGCTAAAATTCTCTGTTAGAGTTATGGAAGCCTTATGAGATACAATCTATTGCTATGAGTTTATGAATTCTTGATACGTATGCTGCTTATATCATTACTCTCTTCATCTTAATTAAATTCTTGTGGTTGCAAACATATAGAATACGCCAGTATAGCATTAACTTGTTCGAAAGAAAAGTTACATGTTTGGAAAAGAGAGAATGACAAAGAAATAGGGCTACCAACCCCTGTTTAAAAGTTAGTGTCGTAACTGGATTAACCTCTTGGAGAATTCGTACCATTAGTATACGCTTTAAGCTCGAAAGAGTTAAAGTGATATAATCCTTGATGGTCGAAAGATGCTAGGATTTTCCATAGAATACGAATCTCTATAAGCGCATGCATGTCTGAATTCCGCATAACTCATAGCCAATAGATATGTAGAACTCATAAGGTGGACATAACCCTAACTTACAATTCTCATTGATTAAAACCTACCAAGCATTCCGTTTTTACTTTTCTATTTTGATACTTTTGCTTCTCGCATAAAATCCCCCCTGTATCTATAGAATTTTCGACCAACAGTCTACTAATAGTTTCATACTTTGCGACCAAGTATTCCCTGTGGGATTCGACACCCAACCCAGTTGGGTTCTATATTTGACAACGACCGCTTACACTCTTACGACAACTGTAGTTTGAGCGTTATCAGCTTCTGTAATTTACCAGTTGTTATTCTTTCTGCTTTCATATCAGTTGATGTTGGGCGTATTTATACGTCTTAGCACCATAACTTACCCATGTTTTAGATAAGTTTTGAGGATAAAATATATAATTCTTGCACTTTTAGTCTATTTTTAGTTAAGTGAGCTGACCTATGTGATTAGAATGCTTTTCAGGTACTAATGAGGAAGATTACAGAACTTTGGGGACCTGTGGACAACAAAGAAAGCATTACATAAAATGGAAAGCAGCTTTTGGACTGAATGTGATGTATGGGAACTTTTTCCCGAGCAAACACAATATTCTTAAATAGTTAAGGATGCAGTAGGAATTTATTAGAGAAGGATGTTATTAAAAGCCTTATTGCTGAATGTTTAGGGATAATTCAGATTCGGTATTATTTTTGAAAAACAAGAGACACTTAGCTTGAGGACAGAGGGAGAGAAGCGTGCTTCTCTCTTAACGTCACTTATCATCTTCATCACCAAGATCGTGCTAAGTTTTGGTATGATGAATACTTCTATGTCGATTTATGTTTTATTCATGAGTAGCTAAGCTTATCTGTTAGGGTTATGGAAACCTTGTACTATACTCTCTATTGCTATGGGTTCGTGAATTTATGATGTATAATCCACTTATATCATTACTATCTTCATTTTGATTGAATTCTCGTGGTTGCAAACATAGGGAATATGCCATTATAGCAATAACTTGTTCGATAGAAAAGTTACTATTTGGAAAAGAGAGTGTGAGAAGAAATTAGGGTTTCCAACCTCTAGTTTACACGTTAATGCCCTAGCAGGATTAACGTCTTGGAGAGTTCGTATAATTTGTTGTACACTTTGGGTTCGAGAGAACTAAGGTGAATAAATCCTTGATGGTTGGAAAACTCTTGGATTAGAATTAGAATACGCCTCTCTATAAGTGCATGCATGTATAAAATCCGTATTACCCATAGTTAATAGAGAAGTAGAAGCTACAAGGTGGACATAACCCTAAATTGTCGTTCTCTGTGATCAAATATAATCACACATATCATCTTATTGTTACACTGATAATATTACTGTGCACTTAAACCAAACCCCCTTATCTTGGAACCTTCGACCAACAGTCCAATAAAAATCGCAATACTTAGTGATCATAGTATTCCCTGTGGGATTCGACACCCAACCCAGTTGGGATCTATATTTGATAGCGACCGCTTACACTTTATAACGAGATTTTTAATTTGGGTGTATCAAATTTTGGCGCCGTTGCCGGGGAATACGGTTGTAAACTAAGTTTGTGATAGTTAATAGACCCTTTGGTCAAAGATTCTAAAATTTTACGTTTTATTTGTTGTTATTGTTTTGTTTAGGTTTAGTGGATTGCATGCCAAATACACGAATATTTGGTCAGCTATTATTACCTATAAATCCTAAACCATATCTCATTGCCAGAATGGATGCGCAACGAGACCCTGAAAGGATAGCTCCTCAACAGGAGCAGGCTAGATTAGCTGCATTGGCAGCTGCGCAAGTAAATAAATAGAATACTAATAACCTAGGTCGGGTACCAAATCCTGATGATGAGGACCTGGGTGATGATGAGTTATTAAATCCAAGGCGTGCAGATGAAGTGGCTACACCAATAAACAAAAATGTCAACAGAGATCATTAAGCTAGAATGAGACCCGAAGACCGAGCTGTGCAAGTCGCTTTTGATGATGATGATGACGACTTGGACGGGGCTGGTGCCACAGGGGCTATTATTCCTCCGCCATTGGCACCCGGAGCCAAGTTCAATATCACTAGCACCATGATCCAGCTATTGCAACTCAAAGGGTTATTTGGTGGACTTGCAGGCGACGATCCGTATATGCATCTGATAAATTTTATCTTAACATGCACATCGTTTGACAATCCAGGGATTGGACAGAATGTGATCCGGCTGTGCTTATTTCTATTGTCTCTATCTGGAGAGGCAACTCTATGGTTCTACGGGCTAACTCCTGACTCTATTACTAATTGGAGGCAACTGAAAGACGCTTTCCTAGAAAGATTCTTTCCGCCATTCAAGAGGGCACAATTGAGAGATGAGATAAGTAGTTTTAGACAGTTTCCAAATGAAGCTCTCCACGAGACTTGGGAGAGGTTCAAGAAGAAGCTTGTGCGGTGCCCAAACCATCATATGACCAATGTCCACTTGTTGGAAATATTATATAGGGCTTTGAACTCGGTGACTAAGCCAGTGGTAGATAATGCTGCGGGTGGGTCATTCGTGGACCTTACTTTTCTTGAGGCATCTGCCATGTTGGATCGTATGACAAAAAAGAGTAAAGCTTGGCATACCAGGGATTCTGAGGTAGAAAGCTCTACTGTATCTATTGGCATGACGACAGAACAGAGGCGAAGACAAGTGGGATGTGACCAGGATATTGCTCATATGAAAACACAGATGGACCTTCTCACTAAGCATTTATTATCAGGAAAGACAGAGAAGGTTAAAGATATAGCATCACAGGGAAGGGATAACTCCGATCCTGAGGCAGAAGCCAATTACTTGAACAATCAGATGGGTTTCCGAGGTGGTGTCCAAGGAAACCAAGGTTGGAACCATCAAGGAGATTGGAAGAATAAAAGTGATAGGAGTGGACTGTATGTACCTCCTGGAAGTCGTGATAATGCTGCTACCAGTTCAGGCAAAATGTCTATAGAGGACATGATGGAGAAAGTATTAAATGGAGTTGAGGCGGAAAATTCTGGGGTGACTACAATAAAGAGTGACGTATCTTCCATAAGTCAACTTTCAAATTCGCACTCAATTGCTATTAAACAATTGGAGCAGCAGATGAGCCAGTTATCCGCAGCATTCAACCAAAGAAAAAATGGGACTCTACCAAGTGATACAGTTTAGAATTCGAGGACTGATGGATCGTGTATGGACATTACCACTAAGAGTGGTAAGATGTTATCTAGTCCAGGTTTGGGAGCTTTCTCTTATTCTAATGAGGTTGAAATGGATTGGGAGATGGTTGATGAATCTCTAGTGGTGCCTGTGGAGTTGGGAGGTTTGAAAAAGAAAAGTGCGGAAGTTGAGCAACCAACTAAGCCGAAGCATGTTAGTGATGTGGAGCATGGCATCAGAAAGGAGGTAAAAGTTGCTCCAACTGAAATTCCAAGGCCTCCACCTCCATTTCCACAATGATTAAAGAAGAAAAAAGATTATGGCAAGTTTAGAAAATTCATGGCTATGTTGAAGCAGTTGACAATGAATGTGCCCTTAGTTGAAGCACTGGAACAGATGCCCGAATATGCTAAGTTTATGAAAGACCTGTTGACAAAGAAAAAGACTGTGAGCTATGAAATGGTAGACAATCTTCATCATTGTAGTGCTATTGCTACAAGATCTATTATCCAGAACAAAGCTGATCCGGGAGCATTTACTGTTCCATGTACGATTGGATTGCTAAAGTTTGAAAAGGCCCTTTATGATCTTGGGGCAAGTATCAATCTTATGCCATTGACGGTTTTCATGAAATTGGGTTTGGGAGATCATATGCCCACTAATATGCATCTTCTAATGACGGATAGATCAGTAAAAAGACCGATTGGGATTCTACATGATGTACTTGTAAATGTTGTTGATTTTATATTTCCTGCCGATTTTGTAATTCTTGATTGTGAAGTGGACTTTGAAGTACCCATAATTTTGGGTAGGCTATTCTTAGCAACTGGAAGGGTGTTAGTTGACATGGAGCTGAATGAGCTGAAATTTAGGCTCAATGAGAAAGAAGTTAGCTTTGAAGTATGTCGGTCTATGAAACAACAAAAAGAGATAAGTGTCTTCTCGATAGTTTATGTATTCTATGAAGATAAGCGAGATGTACCAGTTAAGGATATGTCTTTTGTGGAGACCATGACTGGTTTGGTTAAACTTGCAAGCAAGGATGTGAGTGACTTCAAAGTGGTTGGACTAAGAATAAAGCATTGTCTTGATCCAACAAATGAGGTCCAAATGGTATCATCGATGTATCTTGACGTAGCCAGAGTAGTCAAGATAATCAAGTCGTGCTGCGACGTTAAATTAGGCGCTGCATGGGAGGCAACCCATCTTTCTAATCATTTTTGTTATTTTTGATTAAGTGTAGGTGCACGAAGTACTAAGGAGAATATTAGTACCAATTTTGATTTGGAAGCAATACATGTCAATGGTGGTAAGTTTAGGAGTGATGGGAACATTACAGGTAAGTTGGAGTGGTCAAATGTGTAAGGCTCAAGTATGATTTGCATTAGATTCGTGCCTTGAATTATGTTAATTCGACCCCAAAAGTTTCGCGGTGAGACTTTATTTTGAGACTTTCAATGAGGTCTGTGGTGGTAGCGTAGGGATCGGACCGATAGGCCCGATCCCAAAGCCTATCGGCCCGATCCCAAATCCCACCACTGACCTCAATGGGGGTGTGGTGGCGAAGCCCCCACGGTATGGACCTTTTCGACCAAGAGTGCGCCATTTTTTCAATTGCCTATGCCAACATAGGCAATAGGTTAGGCTCCGCCTATGCCATTGCCTATGCTCACTTCCTCACATAGGCAATAGGCTAGGCGCCGCCTATGCCAACATAGGCAATCGGCTAGGCGCCGCCTATGCCAACATAGGCAATAGGCTAGGCGCCGCCTATTCCATTATAAGCAATAGGTTAGGCGCCGCCTACTTATTCTTAGGCAATGCTATAGGCGCCGCCTACTTATGCTTAGGCAATGCTATAGGCGCCGCCTATCAACATAATTTTTGCCCACTAACCCGTTTGTGAATGGACCAACCCGACCCATGGCTCATCCTTTAAACATATTCTCTACTCTTAAATCCCACTCCATTCTTCTTTCACCTAAGCTCCTCTCAACCCCTCCTCTCTCAAAACCTTTCTCTTTGCTCTACTAATCTTACAAGCTCCTCACCACTTTCAAAACACAAGAACATCGACTCACTTTCTTCAATCCTTCATCTTCAAGGTAAGTATTCTTTTCTTAATCCTTAGGTTTTTTAAATTTATGTTGTAGTTATTAATTGATCACTTGAGGATTATGAATTAAATTTTTTCCATGGCTATGTTGGGAAAGTGATGGTGTTTTGTATATCTTGATATGGTTGAAAGTGTAGGGTATGATTTTGATAAAAAAATGTTTCATTGAAATAGAAATGGGGAAATTGAAGTGATTGAATTGTATTGTGACTAATGTGGTGCACCATGTCAAAGTGTATGTCGATGAAGTCTGAGTACCCGATAATAACACGAAATTAGTTGATACTAACAAATTAAGTGTGGGGTGGTGACTTCACCACCCTCATATTAATTATAGTTAGTTTCATTATGTGTGGATGACATGGATGACAGGATGAATACATGAAAAATGGCTCCAATGATGATCTCCATGCAGGTGGCATGACTCCTAATGTGGATGAGAATTACTACTATCCAGGTTCTTTATCTTGTTGTTTACACTGGGGACAGTGCAGAGCTTATGTGTGGGGTGGCTGGTTAGTTTGCTACTTGTTTCGTAAGAAAATATGACCTTCTCCTTAGTTTACTTGTGGATAGGATTAGTTATTTTGTTCATTTTGTTAGTTATTTAGTCATAATTAGGTGTTTTTCTCGATGATGGATGGATGACGACAGTCTTAAGAGAAAAGTAGTCTTTCAATTATATGTAACTGCTCTTGTGTATCATATGACATTATAACCTAAATATGTGATGGATAATTACGTTTGAAACACTTAGGCTCTAGTTGTGACTCTTTTTGTGATTGTTGGTGTTAATTGAATTCATGTAATTGTTCGGTCGAGAATCTATAATGCTCCTAATTGAGTTGACCATATGCCATGAGTGTGTAAGACTGTTGTATATTCCTTTTGTAACTGATGCTAGAACTTTCCTGGTGTGTATGCAAAGCGAAATAAAGATTGTGCGTTTAGGAGATGATTTAGGAAATTCTTTGATAGCCATTGTTCATATCTTCTTTTGACCTACCTTTGTACATTATCTTAGATAGCCCTGTCGAGCCTTTACCTTGTTCTTTTGTTAGCCTCATATGTAGCCTAATCCGTTCTTTAATAGACCGTAATTTGATCCAAAAAGCTCCTAAGCGCTTTAATGTAAAATCAATGTGAGTTAAGAGTTTGAGAATGAGAGGAAAAAGGTGAAATTGATGCCCCAAAGTCTGGTTATTGGCGTGAGCAATTGATGTGGTTGGGAGTAGCTAAAATTGTTTAAAAAGTTCAAAATTTTATCCCGGACATGTTAAAATGAACCTTTTTTTGGCCCTGGTCCTTCTTGGACATTGTGCACCTCAACTAAGGCAAATTGCTTAAGTTGAGGGTGGCTATTATAGGGGTGCGTAACGTGAAAAGGGTGCCAAAAAATAAAAAAAAATAAAAAATTTGAAAGGGTTGCATACTCCCACCATAGTGTTATTAATTAAGCTTAACGAGTTGCGGTGAAAAGCAAAGCTGTGAAGATAGAAAAAGTGGAAATTGGTTGTTTGAGATTGATCTTAATTGCATAATGTAGTGTATTAAATCTCTTAGGGAAGATAGTCACTATTTCTGGCCAAAATAGTTCCTACCCATCCTTTAGCCTGCATTACAACCCGTAAAAGACCTATTTGATCCTAATCTTAGCATTCTGATATTAGTGGAGTATTACACTAAGGGAAAGCATATGGTCATCAATTGTAATTTGAGAATTCTTTGTGAGAGTGAGCGCAACTTGATTCTTGTGCCCATTTTGTTAGAAATTGCATAATTGTGAGTTATTATGGGTAACTCTCTTGTTGTAAGTGCACATGGTTGATGAAGGTTGGGTAATTTATATGATTTTCTTGAATGATATGCATGAAATTTCCAACTTAATGAGTCTATTCTTGAGGGTAGGTTGTATCTAGGAATGATTCCTGAAGCTACTTCTTGTTCATAATGGATGTGTGAGCCTATTTGAGCATCTTGTCTTCCTTTATGGGTGCTAAGTCTTGTGTAGTATGCATAAATTGTTATGTTGTTCGAGGATGAACAAAGTTTTAAGTGTGGGGTGGTGATGTTGGGCGTATTTATACGTCAAAGCACCATAACTTACCCATGTTTTTAGGATAAAATACATAATTCTTGCACTTTTAGTCTATTTTTAGTTAAGTGAGATGACCTATGTGATTATCATGCTTTTCAGGTACTAATGAGGAAGATTACAGAACTTTGGGGACCTGTGGACAGCAAAGAAAGCTTCACATAAAAAGGAAAGCAGGTTTTGGACTGAATGTGATGTATGGAAAGTTTTTCCCGGGCAAACACAATATTTTTAAATAGTTAAGGATGCAGTAGCAATTGATTAGAGAAGGATGTTATTAAAAGCCTTATTGCTGAATTTTTAGGGATAATTCAGATTCGGTATTATTTTTGAAAAACAAGAGACGCTTAGCTTGAGGACAGGGGGAGAGAAGCGTGTTTCTCTCTTAACATCACTTATCACCTTCATCACCAAGATCGTGCTAAGTTTTGGTATGATGAATATTTCTATGTTGATTTCTGTTTTATTCATGAGTAGCTAAGCTTATCTGTTAGGGTTATGGAAACCTTGTAGTATACTCTCTATTGCTATGGGTTCGTGAATTTATGATGTGTAATCCACTTATATCATTACTCTCTTCATTTTGATTGAATTCTCATGGTTGCAAACATAGGGAATATGCCATTATAGCAATAACTTGTTCGATAGAAAAGTTACTATTTGGAAAAGAGAGTGTGACAAGAAATTAGGGTTTCCAACGCCTAGTTTACACGTTAATGCCCTAGCAGGATTAACGTCTTGGAGAGTTCATATAATTTGTTGTACACTTTGGGTTCGAGAGAACTAAGGTGAATAAATCCTTGATGGTTGAAAAACACTTGGATTAGAATTAGAATATGCCTCTCTATAAGTGCATGCATGTATAAAATCCGTATTACCCATAGATAATAGAGAAGCAGAAGCTACAAGGTGGACATAACCCTAACTTGTCATTCTCTGTGATCAAATATAATTACACATATCATCTCATTGTTACACTGATAATATTAATGTGCACTTAAACTAAACCCCCCTTATCTTGGAACCTTCGACCAGCAGTCTAATAATAATCGCAATACTTAGTGATCATAGTATTCCCTATGGGATTCGACACCCAACCCAGTTGGGTTCTATATTTGACAGCGACTGCTTACACTTTCTAACGAGAGTTGTAATTTGGGAGTATCATCAGTACATATTGGTTATGTACTGACATCACGAGCCTACCATGTTTAACTAATGCAGGCTCAGATCCTCTGAATAGCAGACGTCTACCTTAGGTTCTATTGCCGTTATCATATGATATTTGGTGAGCTCCAACTCTCTCTGGAGATAGTCTATGCATAGTATTTGATTACATGTTCAGGTCCCTAGTTGGGCATGACGGGCCCTATGCCAACTAGTCACTTGTAGTATAGCGTGGTAAATTGGCTAGAGGCTTCATGGAATCGTGTAGTATTGTATTGTATTGTATAGTCTTGTTAATATAACTACCTCATTTATATATGCAACACTTATCAAATATCTTGCGCCTTATTATCTTATAATGTCGCGTACGTCGTAATGTGCTTGTAGAGTAAGTGTATAGGGTTCCTATCCGTCATTATCATTTTGGGGCGTGACAAGTGAACTCTAGTCTGCGTCTATTATGACATTTGTCTAATTTGGTATTGTCATACTTAGAATTGCAAGTCATATGTCTAAAACATATAGTATAATGTTGCAATCCTTTCATTCGAAACTAATAGGCGGGACCACAAAATCATTCAAACAGTACAAAAGAATTTGTATATCAAAGTACATGAAAACCTATGCAAAGATTCTATCTTTCAATTCTTAAACATGTGGTGGTCATGTACTACGTAGAAAATCATGAAATACTTTCAACAATCATCTGTAATATTTACAAACATGAAATATCCCTCTTTTAAATTCACAACCAATATAAAGTTCATCAATGACAGTAAAACCCTTGGTTCATGCTTTAAGACATGCAATTAGTAACCCGTAACTTGTAAATCAAGAAATATCACAATGAGAGAGGGAAATATGTCATTCATGCTCTCAATTCATATTTCAAAACTGAAAACACATATATACATATACATGAGTAAAAATTCAAGTTTAAGGTGAGACCTAAGACCAAAACGTTCATAATGCATACTTTTAATGTAATTTGAAACCCTTCATAAACATATGATTTCTCAACATTCAAAACCTTATTAAAACGATTATGTCCTGCCCATTTAGTTTAGGAAAACCCCACTTACCTTAGATTACTTAGTTAGAAGAATACGACTCGAATCTTGACTCGTTTCTTGGAAATCATGACCTTAAAGATGGATTCTTTATCTTTGGAAGGGAGGTTAGGGTTTTGTTCTTGATAAATTTGAGTGAATTTGGGTGGAACTTCCCTACAAGTTTTATATTCCACAGTCTATATGGAATTTTCTATTGACTCGGTGGGGAAGCCCCCAACCCAAGTGTGCCGCAAGTGTTGGAGTATCTAAGTCTGATACGCCACATGGCACTAGGCCAGCATATAATAATATACCTGGATCGACAAATCACGGTTTTGGGCAATGAGTTGAATGAAACTTGCCTTCTTCGGGAAACCACCTAAGCTCTCTTTATGCCCAATTTTAGTCTGTTCTGAAACATGCATCATTCTAGTTTCAAAATCATAAAATCTGATTGCTAACATGCATTCTATTCTGTTCTGAATTTACATGGGATTATCTGAGTTGGTGTCGTCACACCAAGACTTTCACGTTCCATTTCTGAGCCATAATGCATCATGCAAGATTCTTTCATCAAAAGACTCAATTCAGACCATCCAAACGTACAAATAGTATAAGAGATTTCATGTTCCGAAACATAAGTCAAAACTATGCAAAAATTCTCCAAACATATGGTGGTCACGTTCTTTTGGTAAAACCATACACTCTTTCATTATATTCATATTCAAAATTTATCAACATGTACAACCCCCTCTTTTGAAATCAAAATTATAACCCAATTATAACATTACTCAAAACATTTCATATCATGTTTTTCAAGATGCATTCAAAACAATTCATAGCATATCATAAGTAAAGGAAAATCATAGCAAGAGAGGAATTTATCATGAGTCATGCTTTGAGTTCAATCATCAACCTTAAAACACATACTTACATATATATATAATTTCAAATCAATTTGGGGGAAGGCCTAAAGGCCAAAACAACATCATCAATACTTCTAGAATATGAATGTATTCATAAATCCGAAAATCCTTTCTTAAAATCATGACTTCTATTCCCATGAGATTTTAGGAAAACCCCGCATACCTCAAATTAATTAGTTTAACGAGAAGAACTCGAATATCCATTCGTTCCTTGGAAATCTTGAATTTAAGGCTTGATTTTCTTGAATTTCTTGATCTGGAGAAAACCCTAGTTTGATCTTATTTTGAGAGTGAAGAGGATGATTTTGATATTGTAAAACTTATAGTGATTAATTAATAACGCTTAAGGGGTTATTTAATTCATGAGAATGGTTTTTGGAGTGAGTGAAAGACCAAAATACCCCTAATGAACCCAAAAAACATTGCATATTTGCAACAGTTGACGACCAGGGTTGAGGGGTCGTTACTCAGGTGATAAGGCGTCACCCAGGTTGTAAATTTTGGTTTTGTTTTCACCATTCACTGCCTTAGGCTGATGACCAGTTCTGGCGGACCATCACACAACTTATAAGTCATCAGTCTCATCGTCACGTTTTGGCAGACAGACCTTTTGAAGTAAAATAAGCGTAACTTTCTACTCTGATATCAGATTAGAGCGAAACTAGTGGAGTTGGAAAGAGGACTCAAAGAAATTTGATTTGATATATAGTAGGCCTTATAATTCATTATATACAAAGAATTATGGTCAATTGAAGTTGACCCATGTTTCGACGCTCACTCAAACTCGAACGATAGGAAAACTTTAAACTCAACCTTGAGTTAGGGGACCTCTATGATCTCAATTAATTCTCAAATAGGTTCCCACACTACATCATTGACTAACATAAAAAATGTGGGGTGTTACATTATCTCCCCCTTGAGATCATTCATCCCCAAATGATGGGTAGGAATGTTGAAGCTTAAACATATGAAATAACACAGACATGATGTGTCTTATATGAAAGGATATAACTGATCTAAAACATTTAAACTTCTACCATGAAACTGAATTTTGTGCTTATTTGACTTTACTTGCTTTAAGGAGCTGATTCACGCTGAGAATTTATAATTCCCTTGAAGTGTTCATGATCCTATCATATGTATTAAATTGAGAAGTGATAACTTAGGAAAGTACGAATCATGTGGTAACAAGACTTAGACTGTACCAGGGTATTACATTGTCTGAGCTAAAATACATGGACAAATTTGAGATTATGTGCTAAACTCTTATGAACTGAGTCATGACTAAATAGATGAATCTGAAACATAATGCTTGCACTGAATTGGATTCACAATTTACATGGATTGAATAGATTATCTCTTCGGGATGGTCATACACATGAGACTTCGGATAGTTGGGCTGGACGAAAAGGTCGAAAACCACAGTAACTTGTATGCCTGACTGTTAAACTAAATTTCTAGCTATACAGACTGAATTATACTTTGAAACTTATGCTTAACTGGAGTATATCTTCAACACTCTTTCTAAGGAAGATCTAGTAATATTAGGGAGCAAAAGAATCTTGGGCATAATATACACCAGATATCTGGCTAAGGAATCACAACATTGACACTACTCTATAGCATGGAATATAGACATATAACTCATAAACTAGGGTAGAATTACCTGGCCCTAGGCAATGCAACTTCTTGCTTTCCATCTTAGCACATTTCCTGAATACTCCCTTAACTATACTATTCCCCTTAAATACCATGCTCAATCGATTCAACTTAAAATTCTCTTATGGGAATTGATTACACAATCTGAAAGCTATGATCTTAAATCAATTTGATTGAACAAGCAACTTTATGAATGTCAAACTGCATTGACAATGAATGTACATGTGATAATCTTATATCGACGCATCTTAAAAGATCACATGACTAGTGAACGGGCCCATATTTAAGTTTTATACTTTTCAGATATTGAGGGATCAAATCCCAACATTAGTTGATCCAACCAACTTATTATGTGATACCAAACTCCCCAAGAACACACGAAACAATACAAAGATCAGTCCACTAGTTCAAGAACTATGGACCCTTTTGATGACCTATCTCGGATTCGCAAGAAGAACAAGAAAAAAAGTGATATCAAGAGTAAAACACACTAAACAACAACCAAAACACTTGATGAACAAGATGAATACAAGAACACAACTTTCGGATTCCACAAGACACAAAAATAGTCCACTACAAACATACAAAGTGCAATAAGATAAAGATAGATAGATAGACAAATGAAGATGTAATATTAACAACCCAAAAACTTATTCCAATTTTGGAACTTTAATATCACACACAATATAAACCTATATCTTATGTGACCTCAAGGGAACCGGAATCCCCAAGCAATCTCCGTTTCTAAGCGATTCATCAACACAAGGATTCCACCTTTCCCAAGGATTGTACCTTGCTAAGAGGATCTCAAAAGAGGCTACAAATATCATCAAAAATATTCCCCAAAATGACCTAATAAGGTTATATTTATAGCTAGGGAAACTTATTACAAATAACCAAAAAACCCTTGCAAAGGGGCGGGTGAGCAGTGATGGATGAACAGTAACAACTTTGGAGTGTAGGACTTGTTCTCTACACTTCAAAGCTTGTTCCTTCGATGGGAAGCCCCATAAGATCAGGTCTTCACTCACGTCTTTATCTACTCGATTGCTAAGATTCCTCTTTAACCTGTATCATCCTCCCCTTATTAGAAAGGATTCATCCTCAAATCTGAACCTTGCAAAATGATAGGTAGGACAAACAAACACAAGTTCCTCAAGTTATGAGTGTTAGGGTTAATGTAATGAATCATTGGATTATGCCAAGGTGGCTCAAACTTCACGTATACCCAAACATCCCTCAGGTTCTCAAAAATGATACACCAATCACGGAAAACCTGAGTTACATACAAGAAATGCTTAGCATCAACAAAATCATGCTCACACAATGCACACATGTCATTCCCGAATATGGTTTGAAATGAATCAATATCACACCTCAAGTTATCAATGAGATCAAAGAGGTAGGGTATTCATGGACATGGGTGGAGGACATGCTTCCTTTCCTCGAGTCAACCAGCAATACAATCACATATCCCCTCTATGCTAGGATGATCTACAACAAAAACAACTAGAGGGTCATCTTTAGTCAATCGGCCAACTTGTTCAACATCACTATTTTCACGTATAAGTTGGTTGTCATGACTTCCATAAGACAATGTACTATCACTTGACATAATGGATTCAACAATAGGTGGATCAACTAGTATATCCATAATTTTAAGTTATACATTATCATCACAAAATAAAGGTACATTTGGCTCACTTAAAGACAAACTATCATTCACACTTAGTTGGCTATTATGCTCATTCACTAGAGTGGAAAAATTAGTTTGATTAGGAAGGATTTGATGCTCAATCAAGTTATCTAACTTCTTGCAAAGAGAGCCTTCCACCCCTTCCAATCTCATTTCCATTCTGTCCATTATTTGACTATCAATGGCATCAAGCCTTGCCATGATGGATTTAACCCAACTAGGCATTTTAGCTTCATTCGCCATTTTACCTATCAAGATATACTAAAAAAACAACACAAAAACATCAAACACATTAAAGGTTAGCAAAAATTAATCCGTACGACGTATCAAAATTGTCTGCACACTCTCAAGCTCACACTTTTGAAGTTTTCACTCTATTGGCCTCACAAGTGTTTATAACTCACTTGTACTCCAATGAGGTCACTTATTTATGATTGTGGTTAGAGGAAGGATTAGTTTCTTGTTTTAAATGACTCAAAAAAAATGTACGAACTTTGTGTGAATGAAGTTGTTTTCTTTGGAATTGTTGTGAGATCAAGAGGAGTCGAGGTGGATGAATCTAAGATTGATGCCATCAAGAATTAGCCAACTCCAAAATCCATTGGTGAAGTAAGAATCTTCCATGGGTTGGATAGTTTTTATATACGATTTGTCAAAGGATTTAGAACCATCGCCACTCCCTTGAACGAGGTGATCCGTAAGGATAAACCTTTTAAATGGGATGATGATCATGCCAATGCATTTGAAGATTTGAAGGTTATGCTTAGCTCCGCCGCCTTATTATAATTATCCAATTTTAATAAGATATTTGAGATTGAATGTGATGAAAGTAAGATAGGAATAGGTTCCATCTTAATGAAATATCATAAACCTATTTCCCATTTTAGTGAATAGCTCAAGGGCGCAACTCTAAATTATTCCACCTATGATCTAGAGTTATACGCCTTGTTTAGAGCCTTGGGTAATTAGCAACATTATTTGTGGACAAAGGAGTTTTTGATTCAAACTGATCATCAATCCTTGAAACATCTCAGGGACCAAGATAAACTCAATAAAAGACATGCCAAGTGGATTTCTTTCCTAGAGACTTTTCCTTAGGTTATTCATTACAAAAAGGGAAAGGAAAATGTGGTAGCCAATGCATTGTCTAGAAAGCATGTGCTTATATTAACATTGTCTTCTAAATTTAAGGGATTTGAGAGTTTAATGACAATGTACCCTGAGGACCCTAAATTTGCTCAAATCTATCAACATTGTAAGAAATGGGGTAGGGAAATATGGAAGAGGGATAGTGTTGTTTTAACGCCCAAAAATTGGGTCCCGAGATGTCACACGGTGGTTAGGGTTGCATGTGACCCCAAGCTAACCCTTCTACTGGCATAACTCATAAGCAGCTGAATAAAAATACAAATCCATACAAATCAACAGAAATTAACTCTTTTCTGAATCTGATAGATACAAAAATGGAATTTTATAGTATTACAATTCTGCCTTTATAACCAGAATTGAAACAAAATACATCAACTTCTACTGACTGTCTATGAATCCTCAACTAGTACTGACTATAGGTAGCCGGGTCATGACTCCCAACTACCCCAACTCAATATGACTGAATAAAGAAAATTCAACACTATAACTCTGCATAACTAACCCAAGCCCTTGAATCAAAAGGACTCATCACCTGCTGACTGGATACCATGAACTGACTGGATCCGAAGGTTCAACTATACCTTGTACCTACATTCCGAGAAAATGTAGCCCACATACGAATATGTGGATTAGTACCATGGAAAAATACCGAGCATATGGGGGTGTATGCAGTTGTATAAACATCATCATCATAAATATTTATAAGAAATATGCAGGATGTATGAAAGACTCACATAGCCTGAAGAAAATCATCATAATCATGAGAGGATGAAATAAGTATAATAACACATGTGAGTCATCATATAATTTGTCAATCACTTTCAGTTCATCAAGAATATCAATTCTCATAATGTAAATATCATTTAAATCTTTTGAAAGAATAACTTTCAGAATTCCACTTTCAAATCACTTCACCAATCACCATAGACACAAGGAAACACACACACACTGGGAGATCCTATAACCGACATAAATCATGTGAGCTACATGAAGTCCAACATACAACCCACGTTGGGGAGAGCAGTCTTATCCTTGCCATCGGAGTAGGACCATTGATATCAATTTCACACAAACTAGTGATCACTATATAAATCATCCTCAGGCTCACTCCTACGGGGCCACGTAGTTCTAGGGAAGTAAGATCGCTTTATACCTCCCACTCGGTGCTAAAGATTTCTCCCGGACTTAGCTCAGATCATTTCAAAGACAATCCACAACAAAATAATTTCAGTAATATATAAATATACATCGGGAGTCATCATGCTTCCCATCTATCAAAATAAACCACGTTGTGGATTTCTTTTACACTCGAGTTTAAAACAACTCCATTAAGACCAAAAGTTCAAATCATTCAAAATATCTCAAATATTCAACATCAACGTGCTTATAACACACACTTTCTAAAAAAAACACAATTTCCAATGGAGATTCACGACCCAAATATCAAAATCATGATAAATATCGTTCAAGATTCATGCTTTCTATCACCACACATGTAAATTCATCATTCAAAATCATAAAGATCATGATTTCATAATAATCATCATAAGATATGAGTTCATGCTTCAAATTCATAAAAATCAAATAAAAATCATGCCTTTGTAAAGAAAATTACTTTTGGGCACAAGAACGAAAGAGACTTCTTGTTGAAAAACCCCACATACCTTGAATGATGAACTTTAGATCGATACTCATTTTTTAGGTGTTAATCGTGCCTTTGAATGATGGTTCTTGGAGTTCTTGAACTAGAAACTTTGAATCTTGAATAAATTTGCAGAATTAATGGTGAACTTTGGAGGTTCTTGAAGTTGGATGTAGGAGCTTAGGGTTTTCTTTTTGAGGGAATTTGATGAAATATAACATATAATGCTTTTAATAGGCTTTAATATAGGGTTTGGACGGATTTTAGGTGAGGGGGAATGACCAAAACGCCCCTAAAAATCAAATAATTCTTGAATCTATCCTTTGGTGGACTGTTTTGATAGTATGAAGTAGATCAACCATAACATTTTACTCCGCTATCCAAATTAGATGAAACCAATTTCATTTGAAAGAGGACTCCCATATATTTACTTTGATATTTAGTATGTCACTCAGATCATTGTGTACGAGAAGTTATGATTCTTTGAAGTTGACCCAAAAATTCACTTTTTATAGGCTGAAGTAGATTGACCATAACTTTTTCCTCTGATAGACAAATTGGATGAAACTAATTTCATCAAAAAGAGGACTCGCAGAGCTTTCCTTTTCTATATAGTAGATCACCCAGATCATTATGTACAAGGAGTTATTATTTTTTAAAGTTGGAGAAAAAATACGCCAGACCTCAGTACCTTTTTTCCTGCACATTTCACTGTTCACTACTATTCACGGTTCGATCGGAATGTTCATAACTCGTCGCTCGGGTGTCCGTTTTGGATGATCCACATATCGTTGGAAATATTATTTGATACTCTACGCAATGGTGGTTCATAATATAAGACATTAAACATGGAAAATTTATAATTCATTCTAGAAGATAGAACCCAACACGTTTACGCATAAAATTTTAACGAAAAATTTCTCGGGGTATTACAGTTATGTGTACCCTCTAGCTCATGGAGAGCAATGTTTCTAATAGAGGCACACAATAGGGGTATGGTGGGTCACTTTGGATGCTACAAGACCCTTGAAATCCTAGAGAAACCATTCTATTAGCCCAAGATACGTCAAGATGTTGCTAGAATTTGTGGCCAATGCATGGATTGTAGAAGTGCAAAATCCTGCCTTCTCCCTGAAGGATTATATACCCCAGTACCCACTCCTAAATGCCCGTGGATTGACATCTTTATGGATTTTTTTTAGGATTGCCTAGGACAAGGAGGGGTAGAGATTGCATTTTTGTTGAGGTTGATAGGTTCTAAAAAATGACCCATTTCATTCCTTGTCATAAAATTGATGATGCTTCTAATGTGGACTCTTTGATTGTTAAGCATATTGTCAAAATATATGGAATTTCTCGGACCATTATTAGTGATAGGGAATCTAAGTTCCTTTGTTACTTTTGGAGGTCATTATGGGGTAGTCTTGGCACCAAATTGCTTTTCTCAACATCATGCCACCCACAAACGGATGGGAAAATGGAGGTGGTAACTAGAACCTTGGGTTCTATGTTTTAGACCTTAGTTAAAGTAAAAATGGACTCTTAGGAGGACCACTAACCTCTAGTTGAATTTACATAAAATTTTGTTATCCATTCGTCTATTGGTATGACTCCCTTTGAATGTGTTTATGGTTTTAGCCCCCTTACCACTTTAGATCTCACTCCTTTGCCTAGTGATGTTTTATAAGCTTAGTTTGAGATGAGAGGGTGGAAACCATGAATAAGTTGCATGAGAAGGTGAGAATTTTCAATGATAAGAAGAATCAAGAGGTTGCCCAAAGAGTAAACAAGGTAAGGAAACTCCTTGTGCTTAAACCAAGTGATTGGGTGTGGGTGTGTCACGACCCGAGCTGGGATCCTGGCCGTAATGAGCATCCCGAACAATGGAGGCACGGGTGCTTTTCTACATCTGGTAATCATGCACAATACTTAAATAATAAAGAAAAGATTCAGAAATATAAATCATTGTGGAATCATGGTCATGTTCTGAGTTAAGTATACCAATACGAAAGAAGATCCATCAACATCTAGACAACATCTATCTTTGCCTGTGAAATATCTAATACATACGAAAATTTTAAAAACTATCTGAAACTGGGACAAGGCCCCCAGTGGACCTAAACCAAAGTAAATAACAAGTGACTAAAAAGAAGTAGCCCTTTCTGGAATAAAGAAGGCTCACCAACTGCACCCTTCACTTCTGTCTGAATAATTATATGGCTTAGAAAGACCTCTAGACTGAGCCTCAGATCCTGTAATATAGGGGGTCAATACAATTGTACTGGAATGCATAGAAATCCAAAATAATGTATTTATATATTGAACATAGTTGAGAGCAAGTCTGAAACATCATGCATGAAATACTTAAAAATACATGGGCAATTTAATTGATCCTAAAAAAATCTTGTCAATGTAGTTCTAATCTTTGTATTACTTTTGAGTTAGGTGGTACACCCTACATATTTGAAAGTATCCCATGGGCAATATGGGATCTTTCATTAACTCAAAGGCCTAGCCCCCAACCCAAGTTTGCCGCAGGGGTTGAAGTATCTGAACTTGATACGCCCCAAGGTACTAGGCCAACGTATAATGCCTCTTGGGGAAATAATAAACCCGTATTGGTAAACCACAGTTCCGGGAAATGACTTGTATGACCTATGACTACTTAGGGTAACCACCTAACTATCTTAGTTCCCATTTTTAACTTGTTCTAGATATGTATTTGTCTAAATTCAAAATCTGAAATGAAATCTTTATTCTGATTTGAGTTCATCATGGCGTTATCTCATTTGGTATCGTCACACCAAGACTTGCAAGTCATATTTTTGATCCATAAAATATCATGTTACAGTCTTTTCTTTAAAAACATAAAGTTTGGACCACCATACTTTAAACAGTTCAAGATAATTCATACTTCAAAACATATGTCAAATTATGCAAAGAATCTCACTTTTAAACATTTCAACAAATATGTGGTGGTCATGTATTTTTGACAAACCATGCAATTATTTCATTATATGTCTTCAACATTTATCAACATGTAAAAACCCCTCTCTTCAATCCAAAACCATAATCAAGTCATAAACAAAAATAAAGACATTTGTATTATGCTTCTCCAAAAAAGCTTTTGACATAATCCATTTCGTACGAAAACAATGGGGATCCATAGTAAGAGAGGGATTCTATATGTTCATACTTTCAATTAAATATTCAAATTCAATTCCATACATATTTGTATACAATACAAATCAAATTTAGGGGGAAGTCCTCAGGACCAAACCAATAATATCATTAAAGAATTTCGATAGTAAAATTGTAAACATAAATTTAAAACTCCTTAACAAATTTATGATCTCACAACGTTTAAATATTATTAAATCAATTTTCTAATGACCATGTAATTTTAGGAAAACCCACACACCTTAGTTGCGAAGAAATCACAAAGAAACTTCGAAAATATTGGACCTTTAAGCTTAATTGCCCAAACCCTAGTTGTTTTCTCCTCTTGTGTTTTGGAAGATGATTTAGGGATATTTGAGGAGTTAAAGCATTACTAAAGACCTTAATTTCATCAAAAGATTATTTGAAACAGTTTTGGAATGTAAAAAGACTTGGTTGCCCTTAAAATGACTTAAAAATGAAGTTTTTACGCCCATGGGCCATAGGGCATGCGACGAATTGCCTAAGGCCTAAGTTAGGCAGTGCTACGCATTGCCCATCACCCAAAATGGGTTGGGCGTCGTATTGCCCATTGCCGAAAATGGGTTGGGCGACGCACTTCCCATGTCACAACACATCAAGTAGCTTTAGTTGATTTTCTAGGCGATGCACTGCCCATGGAAAAACACTTCCAGTAGCTTTAGTCGATTTGATAGGCGACGCACTCCACTTTGCAAAGTAAAAACTTTTTGCTTAGGTATTGGATTTCAGAGAAATTGGTAGAATTGGAAACCTACTTGGAAGAAGTTTAATTTTATAAATAGTAAATCCTCTAATTCATTATATACAAGAAGTTATGATGATGGAAGTTGACTTAAGTTGAAACATCCACTAAGACTTAATCGATAGAAATGTTTGCAATTCGTCTTTGAGTTTGGGGATTTTTGTGACCTCAATTATTCAAAGGTATTCCCAAACTATAGGATTTATCACCACATATATATTATCATGGAATCATTTAGTTCGGATCTATACACGTAGGAACGACGGTCAAAATTCTAGCCCGAAAGTGTGTGATGTTACATTATCTCCCCCTTGGGATCATTCGTTCCCGAATGATGGGTAGGGACTTCTTGAAGCTATAAAAGTGTAGAATAATGAAAGTTATATTGATTTGAATATTTTTCCTCAACAAAAATATGCAAGAGAATCACACAATCTTCATGATAACCCCTAGGGAAACGAGTAAGCACGATGCCTGAGTTAACGAAACTTGACATCGACATGATCTTGGCATGCGTTTTATGGAACATGATTAAAACAGTGTAAGACAGGAGTTTTCCTAAGAATACACAGCCTGATTAAGATTTGTATGATACATGAGATGAGATTCTCGCAGGACATAAGAATATTAGCATTCTCTATCTTACAAGATACAACAAAAAGAATTTAACATAGAGACACTACTCATCTATGCCCCAACATTAATCAACATACTTCATCATTTCCAACTTACAATTATCCCATAACACATCTAACCAAAAGATTTGTGTCTTGCCATATAATACTTCTATGTTCAAGCCTAACTCAGAGGAAAGAGGTGCAAATTTAAACTACGAGACCCTGTACTCTACATCAAATTAAGAAATCACCTCACCTCATCACTATAAGACAAAAACCTCAAGTCTTAATTAAAAGACTACTAACCACATGGCACATAGGTTTGTGTTTTCATCAATCAGAACATTCAAGCCTAATCATTACTACACCTACTACATGGATCTCCCGACTAAGACCAATAATTCGAATCACTCTCGACAATATTTTTTTAATGTTTCTCCTTCTTAGCTATTTCACACAACAAAAGATCATCTCCTTCTTTTCCCTTTCACCTATAACCTTAGCCCGAGAATCACATCAAAATTTTCACCTTTAAGAACATCAACCCCCCAACCTAACACACTACTACGCTTCCACAACCACTATTATACTAACATAACAAGGGTTATTGGGTGACCCGATCATAAACATCCTAAATGTAAATAACACTATTAGATCATAACTTATACTTATTGCATTACTCAAGGACGGACATGAAATGAAGATACGATAGAATAGACACGAAGTGCTTCATATATCAAGTGTCTAATCATAAGTAAAGAGTCATTCAGCATAAACACAACACAACATGATTTCTTAGGGAAAACTATAGTGAGAAACATGGTTGCTTACATCACGAGTCGTATAACATAAGTTTGGAATTCATGAAGTCAACGATTGAGACAAGGACTCCTACTCAAAGCTATCACTTCTCATTTTCAGGGCTGAAATAGCCATGAGTTCGAACAACTTTATCATTTTTGACTAATCCCGACATAAAATAAATTTGTCACATATAGAAACATAGTTCCTTAGTACCAAGCACGATTTGGGATACAGATTTATGGTTCATGGGAAACATAACATAGATCTCAGATACTTGGAATATTGGATCACTGAGGGAAATTATTTCTTCTAGTTTGGAAGTCGGGACATGACATGAGTTACTTAGAGAGCTAAAACCTTAGACATAGGCCGAGTTGAGTACATAAGACATTGGTAGAATGAGCTCTTAGACTGAAGTAGGAGGGACATGATTGATTAGGAATAGGTATATCATGACTTTTCCCTAACTTGCCACAATGGGAAAAATTCAAAAACTACCTTAACTCACCATCTCCCCCTTAGATCAAAGTCATAATCCTAAACTTGAGAAAATAACCTCTCATCAATCTAGAACCACAATTCTCAATACAACTTGGGTATCGGTTTACACATGAACATAAACTTCCCACAATAAGTTAACATAAGGACACTAAATCCTTTTTGGGACATCCCCCTCAGAGATACTAATCATAACTTCCTCTAACCCCAAAGTCATCAACTCATGGCTAATGTTATTATAGGTATGGACATCTAATCTCCTAGACACTTAATTTTCTATCTTTAACTCCTTAGAATACTTGGATTACACCTCTAATCACACAATTTACAACATGCAAAAATTTGTAAAACCAAACCTAAGGCTTATATTGCCTACCAATATTTCGTCAATTCAACTCTAACGAACATCGTACAATAACCCATGAGACTTCTCCATACTACAATTTCAAGAACACAAACTAGGTACACAAAATACTTATCCACATAAATGCTAAACTCTCCTTTTTAAGAACACTCTAAAGGCATTGCTTTCACACAACACTACTATTAATTTTTGTCTATCCTCTATCGTCATCAATCTACAACTCCCAGTCTCATCAGCATACACATCCTCACGCCTTATCACATAAACATCCATTCTCCACTACTTAACATTTTAACCTTAAACCGTTAATTGCATAACTTATATCATAAAATATTACCTAACACCATACTACCAGGAGGGTGCAACTTATTCTTATATACTTACGCCCTTATCCACTTAATGACTCACCCACAATTCATCATTTTCACACTAGTCCTCATATTTACATATACCTCACAATAACCACTTAAAATTTTCATAAATCATCAACCTAGGCTCTTTCACAAATCACATCAATCCCACTAATTCATTCCCACAAAAGATACATGATTAATCGTAAGCTACTATTCTTACCACCATATTCTACATCTAATGTTCAAGCCTATAATCTAGCAACAATCACGTACCACTGGTGAAGCATGCAACATATTATACTAGTCCATCAAATTGGGAAATCAACTCAAAATACTCATTTCATTTAACTACTACCTACAATCACAACCCCTTCATGACATCACCATTTCAACTTAAAATCCACTACATACCTCGTCACATGAAGTACTTGTTTACAACCACTAAAGAAAAGAAGGTCAAGGGGGTAAAGTCACATAATAGACATGGTCAACCTTAATCTTATATTATATCCCAATATGATCTTATCTACATCTTCTACTCTCTCACATCATACTTACTTGCCCAAGCATACATTTAGACTACCTTCAAATTCCATAAATAGCAATGAGTCTATAATTATAAAGTACTGGAAAATCTAACTATTTTAATTCACAACCTATAAGAGATTTTATAACCACCATAACTATCCACTCTAGAATCCTTCCCTATTTTTGAATAGATAATAATCACAGCCAAACACTTTCTCCACACACCATCATACAATCTACAAGTCTCACAATAATATTGTCTAACCACTATAAAAAAGAGAGAACCACCCCTAAATTATAGGGTTATACAACTAAAACTACTTATTTATGCAATAGTCACCCTTACTCTGACTGCTAACCTGGTGACTTCATGTCACCAACTTCTAGATCATCTCACAACCAGTAGGTCATGACACTTTAACATATACTACTACTCGGGTGGAAATACTGTTGCAATATTCTGCTACACAGCTTTCACTACAATAAGAATTTTGAAATGGACGGGATACACTTAATACCTCAGGCTAAAAAGAAAAATTTCATAAGGATCAAAGTTTACACTAGAATTAATACACGTTGAAGAACTAACAAACTCCTCTCAAGTTCTTGAACAATTTTATAATCTTTTATGACTCAATTAGAAAGGACCATACCATTTAGATTCTAGATTTCTTTACTTGAATCACCTCAATAATGAGACATATCTGAGAACATTATAGTAAGGAAAGAATTTGTATATCTTTACATCCGTATGGGCGGCAACATAGCACGAACTAGATTATGAAAGAGGAACATTCTGACTCCATAGCACGAACTAGAACATAAAAAAAAAGACATCTTTAAATACCTTGTAGCCTCCTGCTTATAGGTGTGGCATGCTATACACCCATAAATAAAACTCTACCCGACGCAATTTCGCAGACATTCTGGGACCATGAACCGTGCTTAGATACCAAGTTTGTCATGAACCGAGTCGTGGCCTTGGACGTAACTAGCATCTCAAACCATGGTGGCCCAATACTCATACAATAAAGAAAGGATGCGGAAATATAAATCATTGCAAAATCATAGTCATGTTCTGAGTTAAGTATACCAATACGAAAGAAGATCCATCAACATCAAGACAACATCTATTTCTGCATTCGAAATCTCTAATACATATGAAAATTTAACAAACTCTCTGAAACTGGGACAAGGCCCCCAGTGGACCTAAACCATAGTAAAGAACAAGTGACTAAAAAGAAATATTACTTTACGGAATAACGAAGGCTCACCAATTGCACCCTTCACTTCTGTCTGAATAATTCTACGGCTTAGCAAGACCTCTAGAATAAACCTCAGACCCTGAAATATAGGGGGTCAATACAATTATACTGGTACGCAGAGAAATCCAAAATAATATATTTATATATTTAACATAGTTAAGAGAAAGTCTTCAACATCATGCATAAAATAGTTAAAAATACATGGGAAATTTCATTTATTTTAAAACAATCATGTAAATGCAGTTCTAATATTTGTATTACTTCTGAGTTAGGTGGTACACCATACATATCTGAAAGTTTCCCACGGGTAATATGGGATCCTCCATTAACTCGATGTCAAATCCCCCAACCCAAGTTTGCTGCAATGGTTGAAGTATATAAATCTGATATTCCCCAGGGTGCTAGTCCAGTGTATAATCCCTCTTGGGGAAATAATAAACCCATATCGGCAAAACACGATTCCGGGCAATGAATTGTATGGCCCATTCCTTCTTAGGGTAACCACCTAACTCTATTAGTTCCCATTTTTAACTTGTTCTAGGTATGTATCTGTCTGAATTCTAAATCTAAAATGAAATTTGTATTCTGATCTGAGTCTATAATGGCATTATCTGATTTGGTATCATCATACCAAGACTTGTAAGTCAAATTTCTGAGCCATAAAATATTATGTTACTATCTTCTTTTTCAACACATAAAGTTTGAATCACTATACTTTAAACAGATCAAGAGAATTCATGCTTCAAAACTTATGTCAAATTATGCAAAGAATCTCGTTTTTCATCATTTCAACAAACATGTGGTGGTCATGTATTTTTGACAAACCATAAAATTCTTTCATTATATGTAGTCAACATTTATCAACATGTAAAAAACCCTATCTTAAATACAAAACCATAATCAAGTCATATAGAAAAATCAAGACATTTGTATTATGCTTCTCCAAAAATGCATTTAAGTTTATCCATATCGTAAGAAAATAATGGGGATCCATAGCAAGAGAGGTATTATATATTTTCAATCTCTAAATTAAATCTTCAAATAAAATAACATACATACTTGTATACAATACAAATCAAATTTAGGGGAAAGGCCTCAAGACCAAAACAATAATATCACTAAAGAAGTTAGATTGTAACATTGTAAACATAAATTCGAAAACCCTTCAAAAATTCATGATATCATAGTGTTTAAATTTTATTAAAACAATTTTATTATGCTCATGTAGATTTATAAAAACCCCATGCGCCTTAGTTGCAAAGAAATCACAAAGAAATTTTGAAAATATTGGACCTTTAAGCTTGATTGCCCAAACCCTAGTTGTTTTTTCCTCTTGTGTTTTGCAAGATTATTTAGGTATTTTTGAGGAGTTAAAATTTTTCTAAAGACCTTAATTTTGTTAATGGGTGATTAGGGACAGTTTTGGAGTGTAAAAATACTTGGTTGCCTTTAAAATGACTTAAAAAAAGTTTTTATGCCCTTGGGCCATAGGCCATAGGCCATGTGACGCATTTCCTATGGCCTAAGTTAGGCAGTACCACGCATTGTCCATCACCAAAAATGGGATGGGAATCGCATTTCCCATCACCCAAAATTGGCTGGGCGACGCACTGCCCATGGCAAAACACTTCAAGTAGGCAATTTTCTAGGCGACAAACTCCACTTTGCAAAGTCATAAAGTTTAGATCGGGTATCGAGTTTAGGCAAAATTAGTATTGTTGGAAAGATACTTCAAAGAATTTTCATTTGATATATAGTAGGCCCTCTATTTCGTTATATAAAATAAGTTATGGTCGAAGGAAGTTGATTCAAGTTTAAACATCCACTAAGACTTAATCGATAGAAATAATTTCAGTTAGTCTTTGAGTTTTGGGATTTTTGTGACCTGAATTCATATTCAAAGGTATTACCACAGTATAGGATTGATCACCACACATATATTAACTTGGAATCATTTAGTCCGGGTCTATACGCGTAGGAACGACGATCTAAATATTAGCCCGAAAGTGTGGGGTGTTACATTTTCTTTCACGACCCGACCCAAGGCCCTAGCCACGATGGGAATCCGAAACCACAAAGTCTCGAGACACCCCTATAACTCTCCAACCGACTAGTGATATTGTCTGTTTTGGGCCTTGGCCCGCACGACTTTAACATGTGTCACTAGTGAGTAAGGCTTTCTTACTTATATACGCAACATCCCTCCTATGTTTTTCCAATGTGAGACTCCTTCCTAAGTTGGGTTGTTACAGGGTACACCTTCGGAACGATAGGTTTCCAACCCAAAGAAAATCCAAATTGATGCCTCAAGGTGATGGTCCATTTCAAGTGCTTGAAAGGATAAACAACAATGCCTATAAGATTGACCGTCCTTCGGAATATCAATTACACAATACCTTTAATGTATGTGATCTTTCACTCTTTGACATGATAAAAGATGATCACCCTTTGAATTTGAGGTCAAATATTTCTCAAGATGGAGAGGATGATACAATCAGGATTAGATCCAAGCCATTCACTAAAATACAAGCCCGGGAACTTTAAAGGATCCAAGGATTGTTCATGAAACCGGAGGTACTTGAATAAGACTCCTTACCATCAAGAGGGTATTAATTTTTTATGATCGCACTCACATTGGTCCAAGGATCATTGGAGGAGGCAAGCGAAGGCAAAATGGGGCTAGAAAGCCCCTTGGAAAGGACTTGCGCCCAAGGAACTTTGGATACACTTTTGATTCACTCTAGCATTTCAAGAGTGGATCAAAACAGTTCCTAGCGGGACTTATCTTGCAATTGGGTCACTTTTTGGCCCTAAAATTGTACTCCCTCCGTTTCAGAATAAGTGAATTGTTGGGGTATTTATTGGTGTTTCAAAATAAATGAATCACTGAATTTTTTTCCAAATTTACCCTTATGATTTGACAACCAATTAACTTTTGAAAAAGTATTACAAGGTCAACATTTTCTTTTTTTTGGGGTAAAAATGGAAAGTTGTGTTAAATTTATGTCTTTAATGCTTTTTCCTTAATCTTTGTGCCAAAATCCAACGATTCATTTATTATGAAACGGAGGGAGTAATAATTAGCATAAACTATAAATACTTTTGAGGCTAGTTCATTCTCTTAGTTTTACTTGATTATTAATGAATGCTTCTCCATTGAGTGAAAGTATTGGACAACTTTTGTTGAACTTTTTTTTAGAAACGTTGGTTTAAAGGGCGTTCATCTCCCTCTTGGTCACCATAGGAATTAGGTGTTCGATTAGATTGTAATTGAGTGTATTGGAGTTTGACATACTGTTTTGTTCTTGGTTACTTTTTTTCTTGTATCTAATTATCTATCTTATAGATTATATTTACTTTTTCGTATTGTCTTTAGTATTCATAGTTCGATTCCGTATGAACTCTAGTCATTGTTTTCAAATTATTAATTTAGACAACTATATATGTCAATGGTTTAATCAATGAAATGGGGGCCTTTTGTGCAATGACAATGAAGACTGTGATCACCAACTGATTTTCAAATTGTTTGGGGACATTTATAGCCCAATAGAAAATTATAACTAATCAGAAAAAGTTTCCACCATTAATGAATGTGTGTAGACAAATAAAATTTGATGGATTTAATTCATACATAATTTAAATTAATTCACAATCATTTGGGTTAATTAATCAATCTAGGCCTTACAATTTAGTTGGTCAATTTTCTCAAATTAAAGATCAAGGTCCATTCCAGTTTGGAGCCCAGACCTATGCCACGTGTCAGTGTGACTTGTTTCCCAGTTAAATTTAAGACCAAAGATACGACGCCACATGTACAAATAATGTGGAAACCTCATTAAATTCAAGAACCAGTCTAAATTCGCCAAGTGTCAAAGTAACATATTTTGGCCAATCACAGGCAACCTGGCCTACTCTCTACATCTATAAATATGGGGTAACATAACATTCTAAGGAAAAAATAAAAGAGTATATGGACAAGCACTGGTTACATCGGCATCGATTATCAAGTTCTTGCAAGGAGCAATCAACAGAGTTCTTCCCAGATATTAATTATTCCAAAGAGACAAAACATTTTCCGACATTCCCGATGATTGAAATACATCTCTAGGAGTCCAAACCATCAAATGATTTGAGCAACATGCTACGGAAGACCCTTAGATCATTTCTATGTTTAGGATAGAAGAATAAAGAGAGGTACGAAATTGTACTCACAAGATTCATCAATAAAAATTATTTTTTTCTTTTAATTATCTTTAGTTGCAGTTAATTTTTGACATTTTTAAAATTTCTTGCAAATAAATTTTGGCACGCCCAATGGGACCATTCCTACTCTTCATCTCTTCCTCCTGCATATCGGAAGCTATAAATTCAACCATTGCAATGGACTTCAGAAAAATAAATGATGTTACATGTAAGGGCTCTACTGCCACGTTTGCTGACCTTGGTCAAGTTGGACCGATTACTTGGCGAAAGTTCAAGGCTAGTTGCTTGTATGAATCTTAATACTTTAACTTTTTGGAGGTGGCAAAAAACAACAACTCTCATATTGCGGCTGCAGGGGGAAATCTTTCATCCATGTTCTTTGGTGAACTTTCTCTAACCAGATCAAATTTTGGTGAACTTGAAGATTCAACGGATTCTCCAATTTCAATGAAGGTCAATGCCTTAATGTTTGACTCAACTGACATGGATGAGAAGTTCAAAACGATGGAGCAAATCATTGAAGCCCTAAAGAAGTAGGTTGACAACAAGAATCTTCATATCTCTCAACTCATGAATAAACTCGAGGCTTGAGAACTAGGAGAGTCGAGTCATATACCTACTTATCTACCTGGTTTCAATCTACCAAACAAGGATGTGGAGGAATTACCTGTTAATTCTCAATTTTAGAAGGAGAAATAATCTGTTTCAGCTGCAGCTATATCTTTCCAACAGCTGCAAAACATAAAAATAAACACCATCAGGGCTCAATATGGTGGAGCACCAAAAATTCGTTGTATTACTCCAAGACTTACCCAAGACAAATTTATAATCTACCCATTCCAACAAGCTATCAACAAACAAAATTGCAGCAATTTAATGGCAAGGGAAACCCTAGGCAACAAATTTCCATTTTGTCAAAACATGTAGACACGTTGGAACACATGGAGAGCTTTTGGTAAAATTGTTTGTTCATTCGTTGATGGGGAATGCATTTTACTGGTATATCGACTTAGAGAATGAATCAATTGATAGTTGGGAGCATCTCAAGAAGGAATTTCTCAATTGATTTTACAGCACCCGACGAACTGTAAGCATGATAAAGTTAACTGGCACTAGGCAAAGAAAGAACGAGCCTGTAACTTATTAAACAAACTGATGGAGATCATTGAGCTTAGACTGCAAAGACTGCCTTTCTGAAATATCTGTCGTAGAAATGTGTATTCAATGAATGTATTGGGACTTCTATTCATGCTCTAAGGAATTAAGCCTCGAACTTTTAAAGAATTATCTACGTGCGTTCATGACATGGAGCTAAGTATTGCAAGTCATAAAATGACGTCACCTATTTTTAATCCTAGGAAAGAAATCACAAAATTCAAAGACTTGTTAGAAGATCAAAATGAGGAATCTATGGAACAAACTGTGAGTTTTACGAAGGCCTCTATGAGACAAAAGTTAAAAGAGGAAAGTCCAAAGCAATAAATTTGAGAGCAGAAACATCAACCAGCCTTGAAGGAGTTACAAGCAAGGGTATATCATTTTCCTTACTCAGATGTTCCTGGGATACTTTAGGAGTAGCTATCCAAAGAAGTCATTGAACTCCCTAAGTCAAAGAAACCTGAAGAAAAAAACAAAGTCGATGATCCTAGGTACTATGAATTTCACCACATTGTTAGTCATCACACCACAAATGCTTCATCCTAATGGAAAAGATCATGACGTTAATGCGAGAGGGAAAGATCATCATTGATAATGTATATATAGTTGATTCAAATCATGTTAGCGCTAAACTGAACCATAGAAAATGTTCAATTTCAAAAGTTTTACAACTCATGTGCTCTGTGGCATCATCAAAATGTGAAGAAATCAATATGCTACAATTTGGGAGTTTTGACTCAATAGAGGTTTCCCCAATAAAGAAAACAACTAGAGATTTCATGTCAAATGACTTCTCCAATAGCAAGAAGGGTGGCACTTGGACATCGATCAATCATAAAACAAAAAAATATCAAAGGACTTCTAAACTGCAACTTTTAAAAGTCGACACAAGATCAATGAAAATATGCTTCAACCAATAGGGGCAATAAATACCAAACTAAAGTGCAACAATACTTCATTACAAACAGTTGGGAGGAAAGTAACATTAAAAGAATTCTTCCCCAGAATGCTCCTTAAGGCACGAGCTTAAACTGCATGTCACTCCTAGCCCCCATAAGTCTAAATTGTGAATGGATCTCTAAAAAAAGAATAAAAAAGAAAAAAGAAAAAAAGAAAAAATATTAAAATAAATTAACTCATCCTTCCTGAACTACGTTATTGCTTGATCCTGCTGAGGAACTTAGGAAGCTTAGAGTATTTTTTACTCTAAGTTTAGTCATAATAGTTAGAAAATAAAAAAAAAGAGGAAAAGGGTGTGTCATTATTTGAGCATGACAATAACACTTTGAAGCGACGTAGATATCACATGAGGATAGATGTTCCTTCGCTAAGTTTATCGCGGACATGCAAACGGGAATAGACCAGCAAGGAAAAGCGGATTTCGATAATATATTTGTGTAAATCCGCGAAGATATTGTAACGCCCCGAAAAACAGGTCTCGGAGCGTCCCACGGTGTTTGAAACTACGAGTTGCCCCAAGCTAACCCTTTGAGCCATTTTCATTCAGTTCAACATAAATCAAGGGGGTTTCCATAAATAACCCTCAAATATCAATAGAGTAATCATCATCAAAGAATAAAAGAATTTCAGAAAGATAACAAAATACGACTTATTAGTCAACTCCCAACATCTATACTAGTCTGACAAGCCTCTAAGAAAATCAATAAAACGAGCGAGCCATTGAGACATGCCCCAACTGACTCATACTCAGTTATCAAATGTAAACAATTCCATGAAACCAACATCAGATATCATGTCCTCGGAACATGAGGACTCACCACAACAGAGGATGTAGAACAGCGTGCCCGAAGAATAATTGTCGAACCTGGAACTGAGCACCTAAACCTATATTCTGAGAAAATGCAGCCCACATCCGAAGTTGTGGGTCAGTAACATGGAATGAAACCGAGTATATGGGGTGTATGCAGTTGTATAAACATCATCATCATAAATATTTATTAGAAATATGCAAGATTCATGAAAGACTCACATAGCCCGAAGAAAATCATCATAATCATGAGAGGATGAAATAAGTATAATAACACATGTGAGTCATCATATAATTTGTCAATCAGTTTCAGTTCATCAAGAATATCAATTCTCATAATGTAAATATCATTTAAATATTTCTAAAGAATAAATTTCACAATTCCACTTTCAAATCACTTCACCATTCACCATAGACACAAGGAAACACGCACACACTGGGACATCCTATAACCGACATAAACCATGTGAGCTACATGGAGTCCAACGTACAACCCACGTTGGGGAGAGTCATCCTATCATTGCCATCAAAGTAGGACTATCGATATCAAATCCACACAAACTAGTGATCACTATATAAATCAGCCTCAGGCTCACTCCTACGGGTGTACGTAGTTCTAGTTTAGTAAGGTCGCTTTATACCTCCCACTCGGTGCTAAAGATTTCTCCCGGACTTAGCTCAGATCGTTTCAAAGACAATCCATAACAAAAAAATTTCAGTATTATATAAATATACATCGGGAGCCATCATGTTTCCCATCTATCAAAATCAACGACATTGTGGATTTCTTTCACACTCGAGTTCAAAACAACTCCATTAAAACCAAAAGGTCAAATCAGTCAAAATATCTCAAATATTCAACATCAACGTGCTTATAACACACACTCTCTAACAAAAAAAACACAATTTCCAATGGGGATTCACGACCCAAATATCAAAATCATGATAAATATCGTTCAAGATTCATGCTTTATATCACCACACATGTAAATTCATCTTTCAAAATTATAAACATAAAGATTTAAAAATAATCATCATAAGATATGGGTTCATGCTTCAAATTCATAAAAATCATCCCTTTGTAAAGAAAATTACTTATGGTCACAAGAACGAAAGAGTGTTCTTGTTGAAAAACCCAACATACCTTGAATGATGAACTTTAGATCGATACTCATTTTTGAGATGTTAATCGTGCCTTTTAATGATGGTTCTTGGAGTTCTTGAACTAGGATCTTGGAATCTTGAATAAATTTGCAGAATTAATGGTGAACTATGGAGGTTCTTGAAGTTGGATGTAGGAGCTTAGGGTTTTCTTTTTGAGGAAATTTGATGAAATATAACATATAATGCTTCTAACAGGCTTTAATATAGGGTTTCGACGTATTTTGGGGGAGGGGCGATGACCAAAACGCCCCTAAAAATCAAATAATTCTCGAATATGTCCTTTGGTGGACTGTTTTGATAGTCTGAAGTAGATCAACCATAACATTTTACTCCGATATCCAAATTGGATGAAACCAATTTCATTAGAAAGAGGATTCTCATATATTTCCGTTGATATATAGTATCTCACCCAGATCATTTTGTACGAGGAGTTATGATCATTTGAATTTTACCGAACAATTCACTTTTGATAGGCTGAAGTAGATCGACCATAACTGTTTTCTCCGATAGAAAAATTGGATGAAACCATTTTCATCGGAAAGAGAACTCGTAGATCTTTCCATTGATATATAGTAGATCACCCATATCATTATGTACAAGGAGTTATGATCGTTTAAAGTTGGAGAAAAAATATGCCAGGCCTCAGTACTTTTTCCTGCACGTTTTACTGTTCATTACTATTCACGGTTCGATCGGAATGTTTTTAACTCGTCGCTCGGGTGTCCATTTTGGATGATCAACATATCGTTGGAAATATTATTCGATACTCTACGCAATGGTGGGTCATAATCTAAGACATTCTGCACGGAAAATTTATAATTCATTCTAGACGATAGAACCCAACACGTTTACCCAGAAAATTTGAACGAAAAATTTCCTGGGGTATTACATCATCCCCTCCTTGGAAACATTCGTCCTCGAATAACGCTGGACATGCCAAGATTAGATAGGGAATAGAGCATACAGCTGAAACCATTCCTTAGACTCATCACCACATAGTTTTTCACTCTGAGTGCAACATAAAATGCATTAATTCAAGAAACTACAGCTGAACACATAATAAATGATAGCTGAACTGCTGCAACTTTTATCAAAAGTTCATGATTTAGGAAATAACGGTACCTTAGGCTTGATCGGAGTTCGCAGAAATTAGGTACGGGTACTTGGATCGCATATCCGCCTCAGCTTTCCAAGTTGCACCCTCAACAGATTGGTTTTGCCACAACACCTTGACCAAGGGAACTTCTTTGTTCCTTAGTCTTCAGACACTGAAATCAAGAATCTCAAAGGGAATCTCATCAAAAGAAAGATTTTCTTGAATGTCATCACGTACAAAGGAATCCACTACCACAGCATTGCTAATATCCTTTCTAAGCATGGAGACATGGAATATTGGATGAACAGAGGACAACTCGGAAGGAAACTAGACCTCATAAGCTACCTTACCAACACGGCTAAGAATTTTGTAAGGACCAACATAACGGGGACTAAGCTTCCCCTTCTTTCTGAATGTCTTCACCCCCCTCTTGGGTGAAATTTGCAGATACACTAGGTCACCAACTTCAAACTCAAGGTCTCTCCTTCTAACATCCGCATATGACTTCTGACAACTCTGCGCAGTTTTTAACCTTTCCATAATAAACTTAACTTTTTCCATAGCCTCAAACAGCGAATCAGGACCACTCACAGCCACTTCACCCACCTCAAACTAACCTATGGGTGATCTACACTTTCTCCCATATAAGTCTTCAAACGTAGCCATGCGAATACTAGAGTGGAAACTGTAATTGTAAGCAAACTCTATCAATGGTAAGTGATCATCCCAACTTCCCTTAAAGTCAAGTGCACAAGCTCTCAACATAACCTCTAAGGTCTGGATTGTCTACTCAGCCTGACCATCGGTCTGCAGATGAAAAACAGAACTCAAAAGCACTTGGGTACCAAGACCCTTCTGAAAAGCTTTCCAAAATTGGGAAGTGAACTGAGTACCTCTATCCAAAATTATAGACAAGGGAACTCCATGCAGTCTGACTAGCTCTCGGATATACAATCTAGCGTAATCCTCAGCAGTATATGAAGTATGAACTGGCAAGAAATGAGTGGACTTAGTCAACCTATCAACCACAACCCAAATGGAATCATTATGGTGTCGGGAAGTAGGTAACCAATCATGAAGTCTATATTTATCTATTCCAACTTCCAAGTGGGAATACTAAAATCTTGCATCATACCACCAGGTCTTTGGTGTTCAACCTTAACCTGTTGGCATGTTGCACACTTAGCTACAAACGTTGCTATATCTTTCTTCTGCCACTCCACCAATAGATTTCCCGCAAGTCTAGGTACATCATGGTGGCACCAGGATGAATAGAATATCGCGCCCCGTGCGCTTCAGCCATAATCCTCTATCTCAGGTCATCAACATTCGGGACACAAAATCTACCCTGCAATCTCAACACACCATCTCCCCCTTGGGAGAAAACCTCTACTTTTTGGTCCTTAACTGACTCCTTCAGTCTGACCAAACTAGCATCTAAGTATTGCTTTTCCTTCACTTCTAAAACCAAGGAGGATACGGAACTACTCTGAACCCCTATACTACCTTCAGCAGAGTCAAACAACCTAACCCCCAATCTAGCCAAATGATGTACATCACGATCCAACTCTTTCTTACCTTCTACCACATGTGAAACACTACCCATGGACACTTTACTTAGGGCATCCGCCATAACATTGGCCTTGCCCGGATGGTACAACACACTCATATCATAGTCCTTTAAGAATTCTAACCATCGTCTCTGCCTAAGATTCAATTCTCTCTGGGAAAACACATACTGTAGACTCTTATGATCAGTGAAAACATCAACATGGACACCATACAAATTGTGTCTCTAGATTTTCAAAGCAAACACAACAGCAGCCAACTCAAGGTCATGGGTGGGGTAATTTTTCTCATGGTGTTTCAATTGTTTAGAAGCATAAGCTATCACCTTACCCTTCTGCATCAATATACAAGCCAACCCAACCCTCAAAGAATCACAGTACACCAAAAAACCATCAACACCATTAGGCAAAGTCAAAACAGGGGCTGAAGTGAGTCGAGTCTTCAACTCCTGAAAACTCTTCTCACAAGATTCGAACCACAAGAACTTCACTTTTTTTCGGTCAACCGAGTCATAGGAGATGCTATAGAGGAGAAACCCTCAATAAAACAGTGGTAATAGCCATCTAAACCCAAGAAAGTTCGGATATCAGTCGAAAAAATAGGTCTAGGCCAATTTCTAACAGCTTCGGTCTTTTAGGGATCAATTTTAATACCCTCAGAAGAAATAATATGACCCAAAAAAGCAACTGACCTTAGCCAAAACTCACACTTACTGAACTTGGCAAACAACTTGTGATCTCTAAGGGTTTTCAAGACAGTTCGGAGATGATCAGAATGTTCATCCTCACTATGGGAGTACACCAGTATATCATCGATGAACACTATGACAAACATATCCAGATATGGTCTGAACACTCAATTCATGAGGTCCATGAAAGCTGCTGGGGCATTAGTTAACCCGGAAGACATAACAAGAAACTCAAAAGGGCCATAACAAATTCGGAAAGCAGTTTTAGGGATGTCACACTCCCTAACTTTGAGTTGATGATAGACGGAACGAAGGTCTATCTTTGAGAAATAACTTGCACCTTGCAATTGGTCAAACAAATCATCTATTCTCGGAAGGGGGTACTTATTTTTTATGGTGACTTTATTCATTTGGCGGTAATCAATGCACATACGCAAAGAGCCATCTTTCTTTCTCACAAACAACACAGGATCACCCCAAGGTGAAACACTGGGCCTTATGAAACCCTTATCTAGTAGAACTTTGAGTTTCTCTTTCAACTCCTTATGTTTTGCAGGGTCCATACGGTAAGGAGGAATAGAAATGGGCTGAGTATCGGGAAGAATATCAATCCCAAACTCTATCTCTATATCAGGAGGTATCCCTAGGAGATCATCCAGAAAGACATCAGAAAACTAATTGACCACGTTAATAGACTGAAGAGTTAAAGTCTCAGACTTAGTGTCTTTGACTCTAACCAAATGGTAAATACACCCCTTGGAAATAAGCTTTATAGCTTTGAGGTAAGAGATAAAATGACTCTTGGGTGACACAGAATTCCCAGACAAATCAAACATGGATGCACCCGGAAACTAAAACTTGACTATTCAGGTCCGACACTCAATAGAGGCATAAGAAGAATATAGCCAGTCCATACCCAGAATCACATCAAAATCTACCATGTCTAACTCAATCAGATCAACAAACAAGACTTTATGAGGAACGGTAACAGGACACTTTTTATACACTTTTTGGGCAATAATCGAATCACCCACTAGGGTAGAAACTAGGATAGGCTCAGGAATAATCTCAGTACTCATTTCAAAATTCAGAGCAATCAAAGGTGTAACATATGAGAAACTGGATCCAGGATCCAACAAAGCATACACATCAAACTAAAATATATGAAGCATACCAGTAACAACATCGGGAGAGTCCTCCTATTCCTGGAGGGACGGTAAAGCATAGAATCTATTCTGGCACTGCCCGCCAGCATTGCTAGAAGAGAGGCCCTGAGATGGGGCTGGACGAGTCACTGAAACTGGAGCATTAACAGTCTGAGTCTGGGTTTGAGGGCGATAGTCACGATGCCCTTGTCCATCCTGTGGACAATCTATAACTCTGTGACCCATGTCACCACACCGGAAACAACCCCTCTTCTCACCCCAACACTCACCCGAATGAGACTTACCATACTTAGGACACAGGGGATGATTTGGCTTACTGCCATCACTATACTGGGACCTGGATGTATATGACCTGCAACCTTGCTCCTGCCTACCTCAAGGCATGGGAGCACTAGCAGATGATGGTGCTGTCATAGATGAACGATCCTGATACTGAGGGAGACTCCCTCCCAGCGATCTAGTCTGACCCTGTCCGTGCTGCTCGAACCTAGCTCTCTTATTCCCTCTCATTCTATCTCTCTCCTTAATCCTGTCTACCTTAATCTGTTGGGCATGATTCATTAGCCTAAAAAGATTCATCTAACTATTCAGCATAGCATACCTACACTCCTTAACCACATAACTAGACACTCCAGTCACAAACTTACTCATACTATCCTGATTATCAGCCACTAAGTCAGGAGAATACTTGGCCAACTGATTAAACTTTAGACAGTACTCCCTAACAGTCATAGAGCCCTATCGCAGGTTCATAAACTATTCCACCTTCGTCTCCGTCATCTCCAAAGGGAAAAACTTATCCAGGAATACATCCTGGAACTCTTGCCAAGTCGTAGGGACGACAGCTCCCTCACCTCTACCTTTCTTCCAAGAAACAACCCAGTCATAAGCAAAGTCTTTCAACCTATACGCATCCAACTCCACACTATGTTCCTCAGATACATGCA
Organism: Capsicum pubescens; assembly: GCA_030864215.1. Lineage (NCBI taxonomy): Eukaryota > Viridiplantae > Streptophyta > Magnoliopsida > Solanales > Solanaceae > Capsicum > Capsicum pubescens. The sequence goes on from CM061546.1 coordinate 41,953,419, forward strand.
TCACTGAGTAATTTATCGCACCTCTTCTAAAAATAACCGTGGATCCTCATCAGACTTGGACCGATAGAATTCTGGCGGATTCATCTGCATGAAGGCCCGGATCCTGGAAGTAGCTGAATCACCTCCCTACTGCAGTGAAGCCGGGGCCGGGTTGGCCTTAACATTTGCAGTAACAGCTTGGGCCAGCGCCTGAAAGGCTGCCCAAAATTTAGTATGAGACATATTTTCATTCAATGGGTCAGCGGGATGAGGTTGCTGACCATCATTATTTCTTCTTGCTCGATGTGGAGGCATATTTATGAAAGAGGAGAGCACAAATCAATAGCAGAGAGAGACACTTTAAGCACGATAGACTTTTGAAAGAAAGAATCATACTTTTTCCTAAAACGTCTTGTAGCCTCTTGCTCATAGATGTGGTGCGCTACACACCGATGATAAAGACTCTACTTAACGCGGCTTGTCAGACTCCCTAGGACACCTTAAAACCTTATGCTCTAATACCAAGTTTGTAACGCCCCAATAAACGGGTCCTAGAGCGTCACACGGTGCTTGAGTCTACGAGTAGCCCCAAGCTAACCCTTTGAGCCATTTTCATTCAGTTCAACACAAATCAGCAGGGTTTCCACAAATAACCCTCCAATATCAACAGAGTAATCATCATCCAAGAATAAAAGAATTTTAGAAAGATAACAAAATACGACTTATTAGTCAACTCACAACATCTATACTAGTCTGACAAGCCTCTAACAAAATCAATAAAACCAGCGAGCCATTGAGACATGCCCCAACTGACTCATACTCAGTTATCAAATGTAAACAATTCCGTGAAACCAACATCAGAAATCATGTCCTCGGAACATGAAGACTCACCACAACAAAAGATGAAGAATAGCATGCCCGAAGAATCACTATCGAACTTGGAACTGAACACCTGAACCTAGATTCCGAGAAAATGCAGCCCACATCCGCAGATGTGGGTCAGTACCATGGAAAGGAACCGAGTATATAGGGGTGTATGTAGTTGTATAAACATCATCATCATAAATATTTATAAGAAATATGCAGGATGTATGAAAGAATCATATAGCCCGAAGAAAATCATCATAATCATGAGAGGATGAAATAAGTATAATAACACATGTGAGTCATCATATAATTTGTCAATCACTTTCAATTCATCAAGAATATCAATTCTCATAATTTAAATCTTTTGAAAGAATAACTTTCATAACTCCACTTTCAAATCACTTCACCATTCACCATAGACACAAGGAAACAAACACGCACACTTGGAGACCCTATAACCGACATAAACCATGTGAGCTACATGGAGTCCAACATACAACCCACGTTGCGGAGAGCCGTCCTATCCTTGCCATCGGAGTAGGACTATCGATATCAAATCCACACAAACTAGTGATCACTATATAAATCAGCCTCAGGCTTACTCCTATGGGGTCACGTAGTTCTAGCGAAGTAAGGTCGCTTTATACCTTCCACTTGGTGCTAAAGATTTCTCCTGGACTAAGCTCAGATCATTTCAAAGAAAATCCACAACAAAAAAATTTCAGTAATATATAAATATACATCGGGAGACATCATGCTTCCCATCATTCAAAATCAACCACGTTGTGTATTTCTTTCACACTCGAATTTAAAACAACTCCATTAAGACCAAAAGGTCAAATCATTCAAAATATATCAAATATTCAACATCAACGTGCTTATAACACACACTTTCTAAAAAAAAACACAATTTTCAATGGGGATTCACGGCCCAAAGATCAAAATCATGATAAATATCATTCAAGATTCATGCTATATATCACCACACATGTAAATTCATCTTTCAAAGTCATAGACATCAAGATTTCATAATAATCATCATAAGATATGGGTTCATGCTTCAAATTCATAAAAATCAAATAAAAATCATGCCTTTGTAAAGAAAATTACTTTTGGGCACAAGAACGAAAGAGTGTTCTTGTTGAAAAACCCCACATACCTTGAATGATGAACTTTAGATCGATACTCATTTTTGAGATGTTAATCGTTACTTTGAATGATGGTTCTTGGAGTTCTTGAACTAGGAACTTGGAATCCTGAATAAATTTGCAGAATTAATGGTGAACTTTGGAGGTTCTTGAAGTTGGATGTAGTAGCTTAGGGTTTTATTTTTGAGGGAATTTGATAAAATATAACATATAATGATTCTAATAGGCTTTGGACGGATTTTGGGTGAGGGGGAATGACCAAAACGCCCCTAAAAATCAAATAATTCTCGAATCTGTCCTTTGGTTGACTGTTTTGATAGTCTAAAGTAGATCAACCATAACGTTTTACTCCAATATCCAAATTGAATGAAACCAATTTCATTAGAAAGAAGACTCTCTTTTCTTTCCGTTGATATATAGTATCTCACCCATATCATTGTGTACGAGGAGTTATGATCATTTGATGTTGACCCAAAAATTCACTTTTGATAGGCTGAAGTAGATCGACATTGAAGTCAACATCGAATATCAGTCTACGAAATCTCTAATACATTGAAGTCAACATCTTATCTAGAACTGGGACCAGGCACCTAGTCAGACCGTAGAAGAAAAGAAATAACAAAACTTAATGACCAGGCCTTTCGGAATAGAGAAGACTCACAACCTGCAACTTATGACACAAAAGTCTATTGTTGTATGGGACCCCAAGATTGTACCTTATATCCTAAAATATAGGGGGGGTCAATACAAATGTACTGGTACGTGACACACCCCAAAATAGTATGCATTTATACAAAAATAGCTGATAGCATTTCACAATAACAGTGAACATTATATAAGTAAAAATACATGGGCATATTTAATAACTTTCAAATCAATTCTTGACAACCTTGACTCACTCTTTGTTGTTCTTCTGAGCTAGATGGTACAATCTATAATTTGTAATTCCATGAGCTATATGGAATCCGCCCTTGACTCGGTGGCCAAGCCTCCAATCCATGTTTGCCGCAAGGATTAGAGTATCAATAAGGGGAGGCACGCAGGACCACATAACATGGTGCCATGATGCCCAATATAATCAACATGTCATGGTAGTTGATACCAAACGGTATCTACAAGAGCACAAAACTGTCCACAAACTCATAAAAATCGTCCACACGTACAAGACATCAAACGGAAACAACAAACACACAAACTTGAAAGATAAGGAGATAGATAACTTGACACAAAGAGAATGTAAAATGTATCAACTAAAGAGTGTATCCAACTCTAAAACCTCTACAAATCACATTAACAAGCACCAAGTTCTTAAGGGAATGCAAGAGGAACTCGGTTCAGTCAAACACTCTCATTTCTAGCCATCTCACAACACAAGTGGAACCTTTCACTTGTGAAGCTTAAAATATTTGGTGGTCTACTCTCTTCTTGAGAGAAAAAATGGTGTTCAATGTTACAAAGGGATTTTAAAATGAGCTAACTAAGCAAATAAGACTTAGGGATTCCTACTTATAGTCTATTCCAAAAGAGATGGGAAATGACACCTTTACCCTTAATGAAGGGGATGGGTTTGGAGTGTATAAATGGGGATGCCTTGTAGTGTTTTTCAGAAAATCAAGGCATGTCTTCACACTTTAATACATACACTCCCTTGGACGAACTTAAGACATGCTTAAACACATCTATCTTCATGAAGATGCCTTGAAGACATTGTAGTTCCCGAGCTTGGCTCCTAGGGAATGGTCTTGAGCTCTTGATATCCGTTTGCCACTCTTTTGCAAAGGCCTTAACACTCTTCCCTGTTATTGGATATGATTCGAGTATGGCTTCTTTTGCGTGTACCCTCTTTGCACTCATAGAACTTGTAATCCTTTTTCTCTTTATGCTTTTATCATCCTTTCCATCTTGAACAGAATTTGTCCTCAAATTTAAACTTTACAAAACCAAAGAGAGAGAAAACAAGCACACAATCCTCATGGTATGAGGGTTAGCATTAGTTCCACAAATTATGTAATCACGCCAAGGGGGTACACCTTTGGAATACATCCAACAATCCTTTGTTATGATCATGAAACACTTAGTACAAAAATCACAAAGGACTTGGCTAAGATAGACATCAAGAGAAGATAAGTGCAACCTGAGACCATAACATATGTCAATAAGCCAAGGTTGTTCACATTTGAAATACAACCATGGGTGCTTTGTGTGTGAAATGAAAAGCTTAGCATGAATGGCACAAAGTATGTGGTTTTGGAAAATTCCAAGAGATAAGGAAACTACAATGGTCTTGATGGCCTTACTATACCCAAAAGGTAACACTACCTTTAGCTTAGGAACCATACGAGACATTTGTTTCATTACCTCTACAAAGAACCTCATCAAATATGGTGCCACTATTGATCCTAAGGTCAACCTTACCCACATATCATTATCATTCAAAAAAAGAAACTAGACACCAAACTTACTGCCACTACACAGTAAAAATTCGAAATTTACATGGTTATCATCATAGGTAAAGAGGTAGTATAGAAAGGAATCAAGTGTGAAGACATCTTGCTGAGGGGGTACACTTTTAAAATATTACCAGAAATCCTTTGTTTTTTCCATGAAACACGTATTTTGAACATTACCGAGGGTAGGGATAATATAATCATCAAGGAGAGATAAGCATAAGTCGAGGCAACCTCTTTTTGAACCTACTAGTGTTCCGGGATCAAAGGGATGGTGTAACCAAGGGTATAAGCCGAGATTAGCCAATACTTTTACTAGGAAATCGTCCAAGACTAAATAATTGTGACCTAGAAGTCTTCTATTAAGATAAATCACACCTTTATTAACAAGTTTTCCAAGCATATGATTACCTTGAGCAAAACTAGTAGCACGGTTTGCATCAGACAAGCTCAAAGGGATATGTCTAATATCATGGTCAATATTACAAGAATGAATACTAACTTGGGGATTTTGAATCACATCACTCACATGATCAAGTAGTAAACTATCCTTAAGAGAAAATTGACCAACATATGCAACAAGAGAACTACCAAGGAAAGATTCATGCTTTTCTACACTATGTAAACTTTAAGCTACTTCACATTGGCTACTACTAACCTTATCACCACGTTTCAAGCCTAAGGAAGAGTAGAGTGTAGAAATGATACCTCGGTGTCTGCCACGACAGCCCACTTTTTTGGAGCTCTCGACTAAGGGTGTCACTAGCTCATTTCCCATGTTATTGTGTGGAACCCCTTTTTCATCATTCTTTGATAGAATATGAACTTGAACCTGTACATAAGAAGGATTAAAGATAGGAAAAGGTCTAATATATGGGTTAGTGAGTATCAAAGATCGTTTGTTGTCAAATCCCACAAGCACATTTTTCTTTTCCTTTTCTACTTCACTACCCGCGGTTTCCCTTTCCCTTGCCCTCTTTTCTTCACATTCTTATTTTATCCCACCACTAAGTTTCTCTCCATATTGAGGCTTGGTGTCATTATACTTGTATCCTAGATCTCCCTCTTTTTCTACTTGGATGGGGTGTTTCAGGGTTAGTGTAGCTTGGGAAGAAGAAATTGGATTTAGTAGAGTGTAGGGTGTTTGAATATGAGGTTTTTGGAGTGAGGATTTGGGTTTAGGGATGGAATTTAGGTTCCAATTCTTCCTTGTGGAACTTAGTGAAGATAGGAACGGTTAGGTCCATCTTGTTCTCGGCTTTGGGAGTAAATATTGACTTGGTTTGTAGCACTTGGTGGATATAATATTTTGTCCAAGGTCTCGAGGGTAATAGTAGGTGAGGAGTTTTGAGGGGTATGAGTTAGAGAACTCCTTTAGCTTTCCACCCACTCCAACCTCTCACTCATTGAGGCCCCATCCAAACCCAACATCTCAATATTTGCCTTCATCCTATCAACGCCTCGAGACAAAGTTTCAAGACTAGCTAAGAGGACATTCATAACATTATTGTCCACTTTCGGAGCATTGGAATTTTTGGGTTCCATTTGAAATTTTACCTACAAAACAAGCAAACTTTAGTTCAAAATACGCTCAAACGATCTTCACACTCGGCTTCCTCACATGGTTCTTCAAGTGTTGTAAGACGGCTATCAATTTGTGAGAATTGGGAATGAGTCTACTCTTGAGTTGGAGTGGATTTATGTTTGAAGACTCAAAGAAGTTTTTTATGCCCTAGAACCAAAAACAACTACCAATTATAAATGATAAAAGCACCACAAGTAACGCTTAACATGAAAGAAGTACTCAAAAACTAGTTCACAAATTAGTAGGTTGTTTCTAGTTGTCAACTATTATAGGAGTCAATAAAACAAAACTAATAGAGACAAGAAAAGAAACTAGGAATGTCCTATGACTTGAGTTTTGTTGTTGGTGTGGCCCACATTTCTTTTTCTTTTTGGCCGTTTGAATTTGTTGTTGAAGTAGAGTATGATGTTTTTTTTTCAAGACTTAAAGGGTTCAATCTTGTTTGATGGTGAGAATTTTGGTTTTGAAATGATTAAAGTAATACTTTGGATTCTCTTTTCCATGGTCAAAAGTTGTACATCCTCTTTCACCAACTTGCACTAAAATGGCATAACACCTTTTTGCCTTGTCTTTGTCCCGTTCCCTTTTTTGCCTTTCTGGAAAGATGTTTTGACTCTCTTTTGGTAAGCAAGCTTTTTGGTGAGTATTTGTTTCTTTACCTCTTTATTGTTGTCTTGAAACTAGTCCCAAGACAAACACAAGACTTTGCCTCTCTTCCCTTTTTCAAATCAAACAAGCCTTTTGTTTAACATTCATCTCAAGAACAACAAGAACACTCATGAACAACAACAATATCTAATCCGCCCAACCCTTCAATAACACTAAACAAAAGATCAAATCTTTGAACTTAGACTCAAGTGTGCTAGGGAACAACAAGCTAACACACGAAACTAATAATACAAGCAAAATAACAACTAAATATAGACATAAATTTGGCCAAACAATAACAACACTTCGGCCAAGACACCAAACCCATAGAAAACAAAGATCTAACACTAGAACACTCAAAACACAAAATAATAAAAGAAAACTAGGCTTCTAATTTTGGCCTAAACACAAAAACGTGGACATATTACTATTTTTAGAGTTTTTCAGCTTTTCAACACTTTTTTTTTGAGTGAACAATCCCAAGATTGATCTCGTGGGAACGAAATCAATGATGGATATGATATCAAATGATACCAAACAGTATCTACAATAGCACAAAACATTTCACAAACTAACAAAAACAGTCCACACGTACAAGACATCAAATAGAAACAACAAACACACAAACTTGAAAGATAAGGAGATAGATAACTTAACAGAAAGAGAATATAAAATGTAGCAACTAAAGAGTGTATCAAACTCTAAAACCTCTACAAATCACAATAACAATCACCGAGTTCTTAAGGGAAAACAAAAGGAACTCGGTTCACTCAAGCACTCTCGTTTCTAGCCGTCTCACAACACAAGTGGAAGCTTTAACTTGTGAAGCTTAAAATGTTTGGTGGTCTATTCTATTCTTGAGAGGAAAAATGGTGTTCAATGTTACAAAGTGATTTTAAAATGAGCTAACTAAGCAAATAAGAGTAACGGGTTTCTACTTATAGTCTATTATAAAAGAGATGGGAAATGACACCTTTACCCTTAATGAAGGGGATGGGTTAATAGTGTATAAATGGGGATGCCTTGTAGTGTTTTTAAGACACTCAAGGCATGTCTTCACACTTTAATACATACACTCCCTTGGACGAACTTAAGACATGCTCAAACACATCCATCTTCATGAATGTACCTTGAAGATGTTGCAGTTGCCGAGCTTGGCTCCTAGGGAATGGTCTTGAGCTCTTGTAATCCAGTTGCCACTCTTTTGCGAAGGTTGTCACACTCTTCCCTCTTATTAGATATGGTTAAAGTATTGCTTCTTTTGCTTGTACCCTCTATGCACTCGTATCACTTGTAATCCTTGTGCTCTTTACGCTTGTATCAGTAGTGTACATAACCACAAAGTATGGCTCCTAAACATAGTCCCAAATTGAGACGGCATGATTCAAGGTACATAAAACCAAAAAGTGTGGTACCAACACGCCTTGTCATCAAGTCACGATTTAAGCATAGAGTCTTTCAACTCGTACTTTCTTTGCATAACCATCTAACTCTTTTTAAGCCCATTTTTAATTCTTTAAAACATACTTCTTGCTCTAACAACATTCAATACTTATCATTGTAAGGACATATAATCACCGTGTATCATCATACCCTGACTTGTATGTCAATATTATATCAAATCCATAGTCGATCATATTCAAAACATGCATATGACCACCAAAGATTCATAACATCACAGTAGAGTCATCACTTTGAAATCCCAAGAAAACTTATGCAAACAATCTCTTTTACAAGGCATAAAAACATGCGGTGGTCATGTCAATTTATTTAATCACATACAATTCTTTTCCTTTAAAGCAAGAACATAGTTATAGCAAGAAACTCCCTCACATCATATATAAATTATGTCAAACACCATGATATTGGGAAGATCATTTTTGAATCTTAATGCATGCATTCTAAATCATTCACAATGATAATATAAACTTAAGTTCGCAACATGAGAGAGAATTGATACTCATGCTTTTAATCAATCGTACAAAATACATGAAATTATATATATATTGTTATAAGTCAAGTTCCATTAAAAGTGATTCAGGAAAACATATAATTTCATCAAAACAATACCATGATGCATACTTTAAGAAAACAATATCGAATACTTCATTATAAAACATAATCGAGGATCTTTAATCTTGATTAAACATTTAACCTTACGCCCAAGAATTTTTTAGAGTAGTCCCACATACCTTAAGTTCCTTGATTTGAAGAATGGAACCCTATTCTTGAAACTTTTCTTGAGAATCTTGAATTTAAAGGCTTGAATTCTTGATCTTTGAGAAGAAGAATTGAGTCTTATTCCTTGCAGGTGGTTAGGGTTTTTCTTTGAGAGAAAGATTGAATAATAGTGTGTATTATGCTTTTGGTGAATGAAATTACGTGTTTGGGTGATGTGAAATGACCAAAGTGTCCCTAGACCATTTAGGAACGTAAATAACATGTGATACATTTACATAATGTGGTGTCCACATCGCGTTGATAATTGCATCGATGACTGATGCGTCGCATCCCAATCTGGTCGACTTACTGCCTCTCACAAAAAATGCAATAACTTTTTGCTCTGGTATCGGATTAAGCAAAATTGGTATCCATGAACATTTTTGACTTCATAATCACTTAACACACTATGATAAAGATAATGACACATGAATTTAAGTATGAGTCATGAAATTCGAGTTTACACACATAGAAATGACAGTCCAATTTCTAGCTTGAAAATGCGGGGCGTTAGATTATCTCCCCTTTGGGATCATTCGTCCCCGAATGATGTGTAGGGACTTGTTCAAACTCTAAAAGTGTAGAATAAAGAATAAAACCTTGCATTGAACATTTTTCCTCAAAAAAAACATGCAAAGGAAATTAAATGAGCTTCATGACAACTCCTAGTGAAACCTGTAAGCACTAAACGTGAGATAATGAGACTTTACATAGGGATGATCTTGTACATGAGTTCTATGAACCATAATCATCACAGTATAAGGAATGAGTTAGTTTGGCAATAATAGTCCTGATTTACGTCAGTACAACTAATGGACTTAAACTTATAGGCACTAATCGTCTACGCCCCAAACAATATAGCATACTTCACACCTTCCAACTTACTATTCTCTCATCACACATCTAACCACAAGAGTTTGAGTCCCACTGCAAAGTGTTTTTATGTTGAAGTAACAAGGTGATAACTTAAGCTACAGGACCCTGTACTCCACATTCCATTAAGAATATTACCTCACCTTATAACTATCATCAAACACCCTTGAGTTTTAATTCAGGGAATACTAACCACATAGTACACGGGTTGTGTTTTCTTCAATCACAACATTCCAGTCTATAATTATTACACCCGCTTCATGGATTTCCCCCACTAAGACTAGCTAATTCAATCACTTCCATAAATATTTTCACCATATATGTCCTTCTTATCTATTTCTCATAATGAAAGTTCATCCCCTTCTTTCCCCCATAACCAATAACCTTAGTTAAAAAGTTCAAATCAAAATTTTAACATTCAAGAACATCTACTTCCCCTGCCTAAGTCACTACTACTCTTCCATAACAACTATTATACTATCATTTGGAGGGTCATTGAGAGACCCGAGCATATGCCTCAAGGAAAGATATATAACTATTCGATTATAAGATATACTTATTACAATACTCAAGGTGATATGTAAGATGAAAATACAATACAATAGACACAAATTGATCCATATAAAAAGTGTCTGGATCATAAACAGAGAGTCGTTCGAACATAAACTTACAAAACATGAGTTCTTAGGACTGGGCACAGTGAAAATCATGTGACCATATATCAAGAGCGGTATAACATGAAGGCAGAACTAGAGGGGTCAACGACTGAGACAAGGATGTCCACTTAAAGCTATTGCTTCTCATTTTCATAGATGAAATAGTCATGAGTTCGCACAAATTTATCATTTTGGCTAATCCCGCCATAAAATGAATCCGTAACATATGAAAACATAGTTCCTTAGAACCAAGCTTGATTTGGGATATAGATTTATGGATCATGAATATCATAACATGGAGCTTGAATACATGAAAGACTGGATTTATTGAAACATCGTTGCTTCTAGTTTGGAGGTCAGAACATTTCATGAGTTACATAGAGAACTCAGACATTTGACATAGGCAGAACTTAAATACAAATGACATTGGTACAATGACCTCTTAAATTAAAGTAGGAGGATAGGTTTGAATAAGAAGAGGTCATGACTTCTCCCCGCAACTTGCACACTGAGGAAATTTGGCAACTACCTTTATTCACTATCTCCCACTTAGATCAAAGTCATAATCCTAGACTTGAGAACATATCTTCTTATTAAATCTACAAACACAACACTAAACACAACGGGGTATCGCCCCTCACATAAAAACTAAAATTCCCTTTATAAACTATACTTTGAAGGCTTTGCTTTTCAGGAATGCTCTTCTTAACTTTTGCTAGCCTCTGTAGCCATCACCCTACCACTCACCCTCTCATGAGCATACACATCCACATTCCTTATCACGCAATGATCCATTCTCCACTATTCAACATACTAACCTTAAGTATCTAATCACATAACTTACAACTTAACAAAATTTGTGAAACTATACCAAAGGCATATATTTCATACCTATATTCCATCAATTCAACTCTAACAAACACTGTACAACAACTTCCCAGACTTCTCCATACTACCAAAGTCAAGAACGAAAACTAGGTACGTCCAACACTAATACCCATAAAAATTTATCTAACAACATTCTACCTTGGTGGGTTCAACTTATTGTTATATACCTACGATATTTTCTGCTTAATAACTCAACCACAATCCATCATTCTAACACTAGTCCCATGTATATAAATATATCATCATTATCGACTCATTTTCCCACAAGTTGCCAACCTAGTCTATTGCACACATAAAATTAAGCCTACTACTTACTCCTATAAAACATGAATCATTAATCTTAAGCTATCTTTTTTTCCACTACACTCCACATCTAAAGTTCAAGTCTGTTGTCTAACAACTCCAATAATATAACACCGATTAAGCAGGTCACATACTATACTATTCCATCAAATTCGGGAATCAACCCAACTACTCCATTTAACTTGACTACTACCCACAAGTTCATTCTCTCCATAACATTACTGCCGCACCTTAGAATCTACCACACACCATTTTACATGCAGTACTAGCTTACAACTACTAAAGAAAAGACAATCAAGGGGGTAAAGTCCCATAATACGAATAGTTGAACTTAATCTCATATTATAACCCATTACGATCTGGTCAACATATTCCATTTTCTCACATCATAGTAACTTACCCATGCATACATTTGGACTACCTTCAAATTCCATTCACACCAACAAGCCTGTACTCATAACTTATAGACTAATCTATCTCTTTTCATTCAAAACCTATACATGATTTCTACAACTACCATAACTATCCATTCTGAGATCCTTCTCTATTTTGAACAAATAATAATCTTAGCCAACCACTTTCTTTCACAGACTACCATACAATATACAAATATTGATACCACATTAGTCTATCACTACAAAATGGCAACCCACTCCTCAATCCATAGTTATACAAATAAACTAGCTTTTTTATGCAAAAGACAGCCTCATTTTGACTTCTAAGCTTGGGACTATATTACTACCAATAGGGTATGACTCGTTAGCACATACTACTACTCGGGAAGAAATATAGTTTAAATATTCTGACATATATCACTATGCTTAAGCATGACATCCGCAACCATAATTCTGAAAGGGACCGAATACAATTCATATCTCAGGTTCAAACGCACGATTGATATAGATAGAGGGGTGCAAGCTTAAATCAATACACTTTAAAGGAATCATGGATTCCTCTCAAGTCCTGTGCAATTTCATAATATTTTATGACATAATTAGAAGGGACCACCTCATTTAGACTCTAAGGTTCTGAACTTGAATCGACTTGAAAATGAGACATAGTTAATAAAATTAGAGTAAAGAAGAAATCTGGATAATGTCCAAAAAGACAACACAATAGAATGATCTAGATTATGAAGAAAAGTGAAACATTTCTAAACACCTAGTAGTTTCCTCCATATAAGTTTGGCATACTACATACCCATAAATAGGACTCTACCCAACGCAATTTCGCAGACACCCTAGCACCATGAACCGTGCTCTGATATCAAGTTTGTCATGACCCAAGCCAAGGCCTCGGCCACGATAGCATCCCAAACCATGAAGGCTCGAGCGCCCTTCACTATCTAGAAATCATGTACACATTCATATACTATAAAGGAAAAATAGGGAAGTACACATCAATACAGAATCATGGTCAATATTATAATTCAGGTGAACAAGTTGGAATTTTGAAACTCATACATCTCTAACAATATCTAACATCGGTCTGCGAAATCTCAAATGCATTAAGGACAACATCTTGTCTAGAACTAGGACAAGGCCCCTAGTTAGACGGTAAAATAAAAGAAATAACAAATTTTAATAACCATGTCTTACGAAATAGAGAAGGATCACCAACTGCAACTTCTGACACACAAGTTTACTATTGTATGGAACTCCGGGACTGTACTTCAGATCCTAGAATATAGGGTGGTTTATGCAAATGTACTAATATGTGAAATAACCCAAAACAACATGTGTTTGTACAAAAATAGGAGAGAGAATTTCACAATAATAGTGAATATTATATAAGTAAAAATACATGGGCATATTTAATAAATTTCAAATCAATTCTTGACAACCTTGACTCATTCTTTGTTGTTCTTCTAATCTAGATGGTACACCCTACAACTTGTAATTCAATGGGCTATATGGAATCCACCCTTGACTCGGTGGCCAAGCCCCCCATCCAAGTTTGATGCAAGGATTGAAGTATCTATAAGGGGAGACATGCAAGACCACACAGCATGGTGCCATAATCCCCAATCAAATCAACTTTTCATGGTAGTGCATGGCTCCGAACCATAGTCCTCAATTGAGGCGACATAAATCAAGGTACATAAAACCACAAAGCATGGTACCATTACCCATGTCGTTAAATAACAGCTTCAACATAGAGTCTTTTAACTCATACTTTCTGCGGGTAACCATCTCACTCTCTTTAATACAAATTTTAATTCTTTAAAACATGTTTCATTCTTTTAAAACATTTTATACTTATCTTTGTAAGGGTATATAATCACCGGATATGGCCATACCCTGACTTGGAAGTCATTATTATATCAAATCCACAGCTCATCATGTTTAAAACATGCACATGAGCACCCAACATTCATAACATCACAATAGAGTCATCACTTTGAAATCTCAAGAAAACTTATGCAAATAACCTCTTTTGCAAGTCTTAAAAACATACGGTGCTCATGTCAATTTATTCAATCACATACAATTATTTCTCTTTAAGGAAAGAACATAGTAATAGAAAGAAACAACCTCTCATCATATATAAACCACGTCAAACACGATGATACTGAGAAGATCACTTTCAAATCTTAATGCATGCATTTCAAACCATTCACAAAGAAAATCTAAACTTTAGTTCGCAAAGAGAGAGGGAATTCATACTCATGCTCTCAATCAATCTTACAAAATACAAAATCATATATATAAATATAGTTATAATTCAGTTACCATGAAAAGTGATTCAAGAGAACATATAATTTCATCAAAACAATCCCACGATGCATACTTTTCCCAAACAATATTGAATACTTCATTATAAAACATAATAGAGGATCATTAATCTTGATAAAACATTCAAACTTATGACCAAGATTTTATAAGAGTAGTCCCACATACCTTAAGTTCCTTGATTTGAAGAATGTAACCTTATTCTTGAAACTTTTCTTAAGAAACTTAAATTGAAAGGCTTGAATTCTTGATCTTTGAGAAGTAGAATTGAATATTGTTCTTGGGAGGTTTTTAGGGTTTTTCTTTGATAGAAATATTGAATAATAGTGTGTATTATGCTCTTGGGAACTGAAATTAGGTGTTATGCGCGGATTTGGGTGAGGGGAAGTGACCAAAGTGCCCCTAGACCCTTTAGGAACTGATATAGCATATGAAACAGTTCTGTAACGCGGTGTCAATCACATCGCATCGCTAATCACATCGATGATCCACGCGTCTCATCCCAATCGTATCGACTTACTACCTCTCACGAAAAATGCCAAAACTTTTTGCTCAGATATCGAATTAAGGCAAAATTAGTATCGTTGGAAATTCCAAGCTAATTCATTATCTATAATTTGGTGGGTCTTGAGCTGCAAAATTCTACGTATATTAAATGTTATACACATTTAAAGTTGATCCTTGTAGAATCGAATACCAAATTTTTGACGATTCGAAGGCTCTTAGCTCAACTTTGCTCTAAGTGATTTCCACGAATATTTATCACCTCATAATCACTTAACACAATAGGATAAATATCATAACACATGAATTTAACTATGAGTCATGGGATTAGAGTTTACACACATAGGAAAGACGATCCCATTTCTAGCTCAAAAATGCAGGGTGTTACAGAGATCCACCCCCCTTTGTGGTCACATAAGAGTTAGGTGCTTATTGGTAATACTTTAATGGTGGTTTTAGGTTTTGAAATACCCTTTGATTGCCCTTTCGTTATCAATTTTGTGTCTTTCTTCCTATCTTGGTTATCCTATCCCCCAATCATTAATTTTCTGCTTATGAATTCGAGTTGTTATATTTTTAATATTATTATTTGATATTATATTTGAGCTTTATTTAGTTCATACGAAGTCAACATTTGGTTTGTTATCTCAAAATTCCACAAAAAAGAAGTGTCTAATCAAAAATCCCAAAAAAATTAATATTCATGATTTTAGCCCTAGGTCAAATTTTGGGTTTTTTATTTTGTGTTTTTTATTGGGTTCCTAGTGTTATATTTGTATTCTCTAATACTATATGAGTCTATAAATTAACTTTGAGCAAAATCGAAGCTTATTTGACTGTTCTATCCTTGTTGGAAGCATGGATTGAAGATTTTGAAGTTGGTCGAAATATTTGAAGTGTTGGTTCAAAAATTTGGGAAAAATGAAGTTGGGAATGAGTTTAGATCATTTAACTGTGCTTATGTGCAAAATTTCAACTCATTCTGAGCCTCGGAGAAGAAGTTAGTGTTCTTGGTGTTCTTGATATTCTTAAAGACATTCAAATCTTCAAGTTGAATCTTCATCAATAGTTGTTGTTTGATCCAAAAGGAAGATATAAAATTTGAGAAAAAGTGTTTTTCCTAAAGAATCAAAGAATATTCCAAGTATATACCAAGGAAGAGTACAAAGGGGGGACCATTTAGAGGGCAAAAGGATCATTTCAAGAAAGAGGGGCGGGTGACCTGCCTTGCATCTGCGCCCAAGGTGCTCTAGATCTGCTCCAGCAGGTACAAATCAACTCAAAACATTAGGTGGAGGTGTCCTCATGAGTCCATTGTGTGCTGGATATGCGCCCAACCTGATGCAACAACTCCCCAAACGCATCTCAATACAGAATACCGCAAATTGAGCAAAAATCAACCACAACACATCCCGAACACAATTCAGCACTTCTCCAACATCAATTAAAGTTCTAAACCAGATATCAAAATCTTAAAAAATGTCCAGTAGTCAAGCTTTGATTCGTTAGTTTCATTTTCTTTATTCCTAATCTCTTCTTTTTATTCCTAAACTACTCCTCAACTAGTAATTCATCTACTATGTTGATTGATTAGTTCTTAAGTCCGAATTTTTCAATCGTCCAATTTAATTGTGTGCTTTTATAGTTTTAATTAATTTTAACTTCTTTGTTTCAAGTTCGTAAGTAGATTTTTATTTCTTTGAGTCGATCAAACATGAATCCACTCCGACCGCAAAGTAGAGATTGACACCTTATTATCTATTGTAGTATAAACAACTTTCAACATTCGCCACTCCAATTGTGAGGATCACAAAGGTGAGAGTCATACGAGTGTTGGTGAGGATCTTTACTACAAATATTTTTTGTTAATTTTTTTTCTAGGTACAAGGTGATATAAAGGGAAAATGTCTACGATAGTCTTGTATAATTGTAACTACAACATAGGAAACTTTGATTGTGGTGCCGAATGTTATGCATTCAAAGAATATAGGGATTATGGTGGCTATGAATGTAGCCATGATAAAATGTATGGAAGCCAAAACCAAGGTATAAGGGAAGAGTATAATAGGAGTCAATGTCTTCCTACTCTATCTTCCTTCAAAGGAGAATGGGATCCTGAAATTTACCTTGATTGGGAATGGAAATATGAAAGAGTCTTCGAGGATTATTCTATGAGAAAAGCCATACAAGCTACATATGATCTTAATTACATTCAAGGTCCGACATTAGAATCATGTAAACTTTCAAGGAATCCTATGAAAATATGGGGTACCTTGAAAGAATTCTTGAGGTCAATCTATGTGTCAAATGGTTACGTGATGCTTTATAATAGTGATCCAAGAAGACCAAGTTTTTCAAGATGCGTAGAGATTTGTGGAGTTTCTAGATGTATTGTTATACTTGATGATTGATTTCACACAAACTACATAACTCCTATTATGGTTGATTATCATGGGATACCTCGAGAGTCCAAGCATTTCCCATACTTCTTGGAAGGATATAGTGTCTTCGAGAGCATGAAGATTTCCTTAACCCGAAATGGGTACTATGAGGAGGTGTGATGTGACATATTACTTTTGAAATGCGGATACATATATTAGGGTGCCGATTGGTTTGCACAACACAAGATTCCAAATGTGCAAAATTAGCCAAAGTTTCTAAAGGAACAAAGGGGAAATCATCTCTTTCCCCCTACCCTTCCCAAATCTCAAGGAAAGATGACCACTTACTCAAAGCATTATGAAAATGAGCGACAAAAGATTAAGATGAGTAAGGTGTGCAAGGTGGTAACCTAAGAGAGGAAAAAGGAGAGATTGTAAGAAGTGAAGTTAGAGGGTTTCCACCAACCGAAGATAACATTGTTCGTCCTTCTATTAATAAGAACATGTGTGTAGGTATCATTAGGATTTTTGTGGTTTCCTTATCTCTTGAAGATTTCCCTAACTCAATTCTTTATGCATTTTTCAATGAGTTTCTAATGTTTAACATGAAGGATCCTTGGTTATATCTTAAGTGTGTGCAACCTTGGAATGATGCTACGATTATTTGTGCTAATCCTAACCCTCATGTCATAAGGCTGTTATATTTTTTTGTCCTTTCTTTGGTTTTTCAAGGTTTGTATTCTAGGTCGAATCCTTTTCAAGAAGGAGTGGATGACACAAGTTAAATAGGAGTCAACGCTTTTGATCACACAAAACGATTCCAATATAAGGAGGTCCAAGCCTTGATTTCCCTAAGGATCTAAGAATGTTCTTAGAGGACCCTCTTCTAGCTCCTAATCAAGCAATGTCTTGTTTGGAAGATAACTTAGAATTCCCTTTTGTGTCTATCTTTCGATTATTACTATCTTACACGTTTATCTTTACTTTTCCACATCTAGATTTGAGTTCTCGTGGCATGAATCTTATCACCAACTTCTAAGGCTACCATTGCATCTAGGAGAGCTCGCAACAACAACATTTTGATGGGTAGATGACTTCAAAAGGAGAACTTTTTCAGTCACAATTTTGCCCAAAAAGTTGTCCATGACATCTTTTGTTTTTGGAGTTGACCATTCTATGAGATGGAGGGAAGTATCCAACGGCAATCTAATAAGAGGGAAGGCGCCAATCACCGGAGGATGAACTTTCAAAGTGAGGGCTTTGGCAAGCAAATTTGGTTTGCACTCCATGATATCAAGGAAGAGATATGGATTTCCACGATCGTTGAAACAAGTCATTGTTGGGGACCAAGAGCACACTACACCATTCCTAAGGCCTAAAAAAGAAATAGAGGTTAACCACTATAGACACACAAGTTGGGTAAAATCGGAAACAAGAGAAGCTGAAATTCAGTATTAAAGATAAAAAAAAATTAACTATAACAAAACAAGTTAAACTTGGTTGTAAATTTTTGTTTGGTTTCTATTCCTTGTTTCCAGTTACAATAAATATAATTGAAAAACTTGATTAAGTTATAAATCCTTGTTGTTACTTATTAAAAAAATGAGTAGTGTGCAATTGTTGTTACGTATTTCATAGTACAATCATGCAAATTTGAGCGAGCAAAAGGCAGCAGTTTTCTATGAAAATTACAGTTACCTAAGAAGCAGTTTGTGGAGTCAATAATATTGGGCAAAGTCACAGCTTCATAGCCTAGCAATCAAAGACAATCGAACATTTTTCTTTATGTCTACCGTATGCTTTGATGAATTTTCTGTGCAAGGAAGAATATTATGTAGAAGTTCTTGTAATAATTTTCATTTCGTATACAAGGAAAGTTGTGGTGAAATTAGAGATGAGAATTCCTAAAAATTTTAAATTTCCAATCAGTTGGAAAATTACCATATTGAGAAGATTTCTTTATAGGAGACTTTAATTCTTTTTTAAAATCAAAAGGAAAGTTAATATTTTTTATTTGGTACATTAAATGAAAAGGAAAGTTAATATTTTCATTGGTACATAAAACCAAAAGGAAATTTAATATTTTTCTTTGG
Organism: Capsicum pubescens; assembly: GCA_030864215.1. Lineage (NCBI taxonomy): Eukaryota > Viridiplantae > Streptophyta > Magnoliopsida > Solanales > Solanaceae > Capsicum > Capsicum pubescens. The sequence goes on from CM061546.1 coordinate 41,972,743, forward strand.
TACAAAAATTCAAGTAAATATTTTTACTTCATACGTGTAATATGTCAAGGGTGTTTTATTGATCCTTCTAATTCAAATATATTGAGAGAGTTTTGTCGTGCCAGTAAGAATTACTTATATAAATATTAAGGTGGTGATTTCTCAAGTTATACTTATCCAGGAAGAGTAAAAAACAATCAAGTTGGTCATTTTTTTTACTCTTGAAATAATATCGAGTTTGTACTTGATTGTGGGCAAAAAATGAGGATCACCACAAACAAATCGCTAGTTTCTTTGACAAAGCCTTTCACGACATGAAAGTTCACGGAGGAAACTTTAGTTAGACCACTCGCAAGTATTGGTCTAACTAGGATGCACCGATAAGAAATAAATATCTTTGAAGTCACGAAAATGAAAACACATTCATGAATACTTCAAGTCTCACCGCCAAGTTTCGGCAAGCCTACATATAGACAAGTCTCGAAGTCAGGGGCGTTTGTAGACATATAAAATTCGACGGATTAAATTTATACAAAATTTGAATCTAATTCACGATCATTTAAATTAATTAATCAATCTGGGCATTACAAATTAGTTGGTCCATGTTATCAAATTCAAGACCAAGGTTCATTACACTGTGGAGCCCAAATCCATGCCACGTGTCAGCGTAACTTGGTGTCCCCGTCAAATAAAAGTCCAATGAGATGATTCCATATGTAAAAATGATGTGAAAATCTCATTCAAATTCAAGAACCAGTCAAAAGTCGCCAAGTATCAAAGTGACATATTTCGGTCAATCACAAGCAACCTGACCTACTCCCTACAACTATAAATTGGGGGTAACATTAAATTCTAAAGACAAAAAAAAGAGGACTTTGACAAGCATTGGCAACATCGGTATGGACTATCAAGTTCTTGCAAGGAGAAATCAACGGAGTTCTTCCCGGATATTATTCCAAAGAGACAAAATATTTTCTTACATTCCCGGAAATTGAAATACATCTCTAGGAGTCCAAACCTGTTATGGTTTTTGCCCTGATTTTCTTACTATATTTCAGTTTTACTTTTTCTTATAAGGAAAATAAAAGTTACCATAATTACTTTTACTTTTTCTGAAAAAAAATATATAATTCTTTTCCATATTAGGATAACCTCTTTCTTGGAGGAAAGGTTTTGGACATCAATAAATAGAAGACCCCCTTCTCATACCATAACACAATAGCATCCACAATGTAGTTGTTTTAAAAAGTCTTGTTTAGGGGAGACTTCTTCGATAGTTTTCATGTTTTTTAATAATATTAGTTTTTTTTTAATAAGTAGGTCAATTGGCCAAACCATATTCAATAATATGTTTTTAGTATATTTTTGTGTCATTTGAATTATCACCATATTAGTTTGCAAACTTTAAGCTTCCGCATGATGCCCTCTCTATTTCGAACCCAACAAAACCATCCTACGATTCAAGAAACACGCTACTGAAGGCCTTCATATAATTTCTAGTTTTAGGAGTGAAGAATTAAGAGAGTTACAGAATTGTACTCACAAGAGTCATCAATAAAAAATACGTTTTTTCTTTTATTTATCTTTCGTTGGAGTTAATTTTTGACTCTTTAAAAATTTGTTGCGAACAATGTGATTGTTGGCTCACTTCAATAATAGTCCAGGAATACCATGAATGAGTTCAAGTGTTGCATGGTATTCTTTGTGGAATGGTTTATACAATATATATTCTAAGGTAAATGTTGAGCTACAAGAATCTAGTAAGATCATTGACCCGCCTATCATACCCCCAAAAGCAATTTTATATAAATAAAATTGTGTTTAAAAGACTTAGTATGTCAAATACGCAAAAAATAAAGCATACAAGTATTTTAACCCAACAACATTCAACCAAGGCATCAACCTTTAAATGTATCAACAATAGGCCAATGCGGCAAGCTACAAGACCAGATACATAAATAGGGGAGGATAATGTTGAAATTCTCGATATAGTGAGATGGCTAGGCAGCGGTGGACCAAGGATTTAAGGATAGTGGGTGCTAAAAAATGTAAAAACAGAAAAAAAATAAAAATTCACCTCAATAAAATTCGAACACGAGTCATTCCTTCAAGTGGAGAACCTTAAGGTCAATCTAAATGCCAATGCAACCAACTAACTTTTTATTTTAGTGGGTGCTTTTATATATTATATACATATTTTCATATATTTTCTATGTTATTTTACCTATTTCGCATCGAGTTTACTGGGTTCCGGAGCACCCCAAATATTAATGTTGGTCCGCCCCTATGGCTAGGGATACTTTTGGTACGTATTGGGCTGATCAAAACTGGTATTTCCCACAATATAGTCGGGTATGCAGAATCTGTATATTAAAACAACAACAACTTCAACTCTAGTTCAAGTATAAAGAAGAACACAATGAAGTATCAAATACCCTCAACATAAGATCAAAATGACCTTTCCAAAAGGTGTATTTATTTTTCAGAAAAAAAAAATGAAACAAAAATTGTATAGGCCAAGTCATCCGAATTCATGGAGTTTTCTTAAGGAAACAATTCCCCTCACTGTACCTGAGGTATTGAAATTTTTCCTCCCAGGATAAAATGGCCAACAATCCAACTATAACGGTACCTCAAATAGTCAGATTCTACGAACACACTCAACGGTTTTTATGATCAAACAGAGTTTTTTGATGAAAAGAAGAATGTTTTTTAATTCAAAAAATTTCATTCTAAAAACCTGTGGAACAAAGCAGATTTTTATAGCCATAACATGTCTCTTCAAAAAGGTGGCACTGGTTCAATTTATAGGTGTGACTTTTTCCTGAAAATGCATGTTTGTTTATCCTAAATAGTGCATCTGTTCTGAACAGGTATGTCACTTCGTGAGTCAGTTTGTATTTTCGTTGAACAATTACAACTTTCTGTAGCATCTATTCAAAAATAGTGGCACCAGTTCGTTCAAACCAGTGAACCAGCATGCATTTATAAATGGAGTTTCAAAAACCTATTTTTGGATTGAATTTATTTATTTCTATCAAATAAAATTTGTCCGAAAAGATAGATCTCATCGATCATTTGACAAATCCAAATCCAAAGTCGAAGCCGAGCCGAGCGACGACGACGACGATGGTGTGAGGCATCATCTAGTTCTTTCCTCATTATCCATGTGGAGTTAGTGTTTCTCAATATAAATACCCTCAAGTTCTCTTCTTCCACCAATGTGGGAGAAAGAGTAAACTTGCCAACTTGGGAGTACACTATCCATTTTTGTGTCTCCTTCCCTCCACTCTTTTACTCACCATTTTTTCATTCACACTTCTTTCATCGACTATCAACCCAATAATCCCCCACATGAATGGGGAATGTCTATTTTTCATAAAATTTTACAGACAAGTATTTGATCATCAAGCAAAGACTGATTGCATATGCATAAATGGGTTTCCCTTTGAACTTTCCATAGTGAACATGAATCGGATGCACTCGGTCAAATGGTAGATTTGATATCTTTGAACCGTCGAGCTTTAATGTACACTTACACAACACATGTCATACAACCAGACTTTTACCATTTATGGTTCTCATGATTTTGCTCTTTTCACCCATGAACACGTCCTAGTTTCATGAGAGCTTAGAGAATAGGCCTTTACTAACATTCTCTTTTAAGGGGCCTCCACTTCTCTTTCATATAGGTTATTTGTAAACGTTCAATCCTGTAGATTAAACTTTTTGGTCAAGTCTGCCAAATTTAGATAGTCATTAAAAGACTTTTCACCTTAAGTCTTATCCTAGTTTACTATACATTGTCTACATCATGAGAATGGGTTGGGTAATTGACAATGTTGAACCTGTCAGACATAACTTTTTTTTATCTCCTTAAACCTAGATCTCGGTATCTCCATTCTGCTAGGTAGAGTTAACGCCATGCTGACTCGTCCTAGGCATTAAACCCATTCCCTTGGATGTTTTTTCCACTCCTTCTCTAGATAGGCCTTTTTTAAGTGGATCCGACACATTATCCTTTGACTTTAGATAGTCAATAGTGATAATTCCACTAGAGAGAAGTTCCCTAATGGTATTATGTCTCCTTCGTATGTGATGAGATTTACCATTGTACATCATGCTCCCTACCCTACCTATTGCCGCTTGGCTATCACAGTGTATACATACTGGTGCCACTGGCTTAAGGCAATATGGAATATCTTCCAAGAAATTCTGGAGCCATTCTGCTTCTTCACCATCTTTATCTAATGCGATAATTTTAGATTCCATTATAGAGCGAGCGATACAAGTCTGTTTGAACGATTTCCAAAAAACTTCTCCTCCATCGATAATAAATACATATCAACTTGTGGATTTTACATCGTTCGATCCGATGATCCAATTTTTATCACTATATCTTTCAAGTACCGCAGGATATTTATTGTAATGCAAAGCATAGTTTTGAGTGTATTTAAGATACTCCAACACTCTTTTCATTGCCATCCAATGAGTTTTGTTGGGATTACTCGTGCACCGACTCAATTTACTAATTGTACATGCTATGTATGGTCGTCTACAGTTCATTATATATATTAAACATCCCAATACTCTTGCACACTCCAATTGTGAGTCACTTTCACCTTCATTATTTCGAAGTGAAAAGTTCACATCCAATGGAGTCTTGGCAATACCGAATTCCATATACTTAAACTTGTCAAGTACTTTTTTGATATAATGAGACTGTGACAATACTAACACTTGTGGAATTTGATGGATTCTTATACCTAAGAGCAAATTGAAACTCTAAGGTCTTTCATGTTAAACTTGCTCTCGAGCATTCGTTTGATTGCATTTATGTCACAAATATCTTTGTTGATGATCAACATATCATCCACAGATAAACAAATAATGACTTGGTGATTTGGTGTGTCTTTAATATATACACATTTATCACATTTATTTATCTTGAATTTTTTTTCCAACACGGTTTGGTCAAACTTTGCATGCCATTAATTAGGTTCTTGCTTTAGTCCATAAAGTGAGTTAACAAGTTTACACACCTTATTTTCTTTTCCTGGAACCACAAAACCCTCAGGTTGTTCCATGTATATTTCTTCCTCCAAATCTCCATTTAGGAATGCAGTTTTCATATCTATTTGATGGATTTGAAGATCATATACCGATGCCAAGGCAAGTAACATTCGAATCGAGGTTATCTTTGTTACTGAAGAGTATGTATCAAAGTAATCAAGGCCTTCTTTTTGTTTGAAGCCTTTTACTACAAGTCTTGCCTTGTATTTGTCAACAGTACCATCCAACTTTATTTTTCTTTTGAAGATCCATTTAGAACCTAACGGTTTATTTTCGGGAGGAAGGTTAACCAATTCCCATGTATGGTTGCTTAAGATTGAATCTATCTCACTATTGACTGCCTCTTTCTAAAAGGATGAGTCTGATGATGAAATCACTTTCCTAAACGTTTGAGGCTCATTTTCTAAGAGAAATGTTACAAAATCCGATCCAAAAGAAGTTGACGTTCTATGACGTGTACTACGTCTTGGATTTTCTTCATTATGTACATTCTCACTTGGTTCATCTCGAGGTCTTTTAGATCCTCCACTAGAATGTTCATGTCTAATTTTATATGGGTAAATATTTTCAAAGAATTCAACATTGTCTGATTCAATTACCGTATTTTCATTAGAATCTATATTTTTGGATTTATGAACCAAAAATTGACATGCTTTACCACTTTTCGCATATCCTATGAACACCCAGTCCACTGTTATAGGTCCTATCTTAACCCTTTTAGGTATAGGAACTTGAACCTTCGCTAGACACCCCTACACTTTAAAATATTTCAAGTTGGGTTTCCTTTCTTTCGATTTTTCGTAAGGAATTGATTGTGTCTTACTATGGGGAACTCTGTTGATTATTCTATTGGCCGTAAGGATAGCCTCTCCCCATAAGTTTTGTGGTAAATCAGAACTTATAAGTGAGGCATTCATCATTTCCTTTAAAGTTCCGTTTTTCCATTCCGTAATTCCATTAGATTGAGGTGAATATGGGGTGGTAGTTTGATGGATTATTCCATTCTCTACACATATTTTCGCAAAGGGAGATTCATATTCTCCGCCCCTATCACTTCTTATCATTTTGATCTTTTTATCTAACTGATTTTCAACTTCAGTTTTATATTGCCTAAACGCATCTTTTGCTTCATCCTTACTATTTAGAAAGTAGACATAACAATATCTAGTGCAAGTGTCAATAAAAGTTATGAAATACTTTGTCCCACCACGTGATGGTGTTGACTTCATATCACAAATGTCAGTGTGTATTAATTCTAAGGGATTGGAATTCCTTTCAACGGACTTATAAGAATGTTTTGCATACTTCGATTCCACACACGTTTGACACTTTGATTTATTGCACTCAAAGTTTGGAAAAACATCTAAGTTAATCAATTTTTGTAACGTTTTGTAATTAACATGGCCTAAACGTTCATTCCATAAAAAGTAAGACTCAAGAAAATAAGAAGAATTTGAAATTTTATTTATTTCAACAGTCATTACATTCATCTTATAAAGGCCTTCGGTCAGATAGCCTTTCCCTACATACATTTCTCCTTTCCTAATTACAAATTTTCCAGAAACGGTTACAAATTTGAATCCGTTCTTATCTAGGAGTGAAATAGAAATTAAGTTCCTACTTAACTCCAGAACATATAAAATATTGTTCAGTGTCAAGAACTTGTCGGAAGTCATCTTTAAGCAAAATTTTCCTGTTCCCTCTACCTTAGAAGTAGCAGAGTTAGCCATGTAGATCATTTATTCTGCTTGAGCCGCAGGAAATGACAAAAACAACTCCTTGTTTGCACATACATGGCGGGTGGCACCAGAATCCATCCACCATTCGTGAGGATTCCCCACCAAGTTGCATTCTGAGAACATAACACACAAATCATCGCATTCTTTGTTGGATTTAATCATATTTTCTTGATCCTTTTTCTTGCCTTTCTTCGGGGCTCGACAATCTGTGGACTTGTGGCCAATTTTGCCACAATTGAAGCATTTTCCCTTGAACTTTTTCTTGGGTTGATTTCTTCCTTGTTCAACTTTCTTTCTTTTCTTCGAATTGTTTTGTTCATCTTCTACAATATATGCTCCATTAATTGTAGAATTCCCTTTTGAACTTCTCTCGGCAACTTTATTGTCCTCTTCAACAGGCAGTCGGACAATAAGATCTTCGACAGTCATCTCCTTGCATTTATGATTTAAGTAGTTTTTGAAGTCTTTCCACAAAGGTGGTAGCTTCTCAACAATAGCTGCTACTTGGAAAGCATTATTCACAATTAAACCTACAAAATAGTTTATGTGAGTATTAAGAACATTTTGAATTTGTTCAACTAAGGTATTTTTCAAAGATATACCTTTTGCTATGAGATCATGTATGATGACTTGCAACTCTTGTTCTTGATAGACAACAGATTTGCTATCTATCATTTTGAAGTCCAGGAACCATGCAACAAGGAATTTCTTAATTCCTGCATCCTCTGTCTTATATTTTCGTTCAAGCTCCCCCCATAGTTCCTTTGATGTCTTGGTTCCACTATAAACATTGTAGAGGTTGTCTTGGAGACCACTCAGAATATAATTCCTGCAAAGGAAGTTCGAATGTTTCAAGCTTCTACAATAATGAAGCGATCTTTGTCTGAGGTTCCCTCGGGCACCTCAGGAGCGTCTTCTCTACTGAACTGTTGCATAAATAAATTGGTGAGGTAAAAGAACATCTTTTGTTGCCCGCTTAAAATAACATCTTTTGCTTTCACCACCGGTTCCATTGTTGGCGGAGCATTTGTGTGACTTGATGTGGCAATATTAGTTTCCCCCACAGGCGTTGTCGTATCCATCATTTAACATTCAGTTGACATTTTTCTGTTACCACAAGACAAAAAATTCTTAGTATTTTCAGAATACTACTTAAGCAACTTTAAATTTTTCTTCTTGTTTCTAGTTAACAATGAAGTTTTTATGACTTCCAATTGTCAACCGAATAATCTCTTCAACTTCTGATGAAGTTTTTATGACTTCAAATCACTAGTTAAGTTCAGGCGGAGTAGAAAGTAAAAACTTTAATCGCCAAAAATAAGCTATACAAATTCTGTAATAGTGTTTATTTCCTTAAGATTGTTATTTTCCACAATATAGTCGGGTATGTAGAATCTGTAAATTACAACAACAACTTGAAATCGAGTTCAAGTATAAACAAGAACACAATGAAGTATCAAATACCCTCAACACAAGATCAAAATGACCTTTCCAAGAGGTGTATTTTTTTTTCAGAATAAAAAAAGATGAAACAGAAATTGAATAGGCCAAGTCATCCGAATTCACGGAGTTTCCTTAAGGAAATAATTCCCCTTACTGTACCCGAGGTTGTGAAATTTTTTCTCCCAGTATAAAATGGCTAACAATCCAACTATAGTGGTACCTCAAATAGTCGGATTCTACGAACGCACTCAACGGTTTTTATGATCACACAGAGTATTTTGATGACAAGAAGAATGTTTTTTAATTCAAAAAAATTCATTCTAAAAACCTGTGGAAGAAACTAGGTTTTCATAGCCATAACATGCCTCTTCAAAAATGTGGCTTTGGATCAATTTAGAGATGTGACTTTTTGCTGAAAATGCATGTCTGTTTTTCCTAAACAGTGCATCTGTTCCGAACAAGTATGTCGCTTCGTGAGACAATCTGTATTTTCGTTGAACAATTGCAACTTTCTATAGCATCTGTTCGAAAACAGTGCATCAGTTCATGAAGCAGTGCAACCTTCTACAGCAACATCAGTTCATGAAGCAGTGCAACCTTCTACAGCAACATCAGTTCAAAAATGTACACTAGTTCATGAAACAGTGGTACCAGTTCGTTCAAACTAGTGAACCAACATGCATTTATTAATGGAGTTTCAAAACACTATTTTCGGATTGAATTTATTTATTTCTGTCAAATAAAATAGGTCCAAAAAGCCGAAGCCGAAGCCGAGCGAGCGACAACAACGACGGCGCGAGGCATCATCTAGTTCTTGCCTCACTATCCATGTGGAGTTAGTGTTTCTCAATATAAACACCCTCAAGTTCTCTTCTTCCACCATTGTGGGAGAAAGAGTAAACTTGCCAATTTGGGAGTACACTTTCCATTTTTGTGTCTCCTTCCCTCCACTCTTTTACTCTTCATTTTTCCATTCACACTTCTTTCATATACTATGAACCCAACAAAAACAAACCAAATGATGAAGCTAAATGCTTTATTAATCAGTTAAAGGAAGTTAGATGTTTGTATATTAAATGCTCTATATAACACTGCCAAAAGGGAAAAGGCTCCACAAAGAAATTAAAATAAAACCTGGCCGATTCTGCTCTCTATTCCTCCTGTTTTACGGTTATTATTGTAGTCACTAGAGATCAATGAAAGATTGTAGGATAAAAGTTATTTCAACTTATTTTGATTTTTCTCTCCTCTCTTTTCTATAATTGTTGAAATTTGCTTTCCTTTTACCCTATGATTTATATTAGAGATAGAATATTTCACTTTTTCTTTTTTTTACAGTGTAAGAATATTCTATAATCTTTATTTTCCTTTCAGGTTTTAAACTATTTACAAAATATTTAGTTTCCTTATAGTTTGGTGCAGGTGTATTGCTTCCAGCCTTTATCTATTGCCAAAATCAACAGTACGTTAAGTTGCAAAGAAGTATTAAATCATATATTTGTTCTTGTGCTACCACTGCACTTGGAAGAGAATGGAGAAGGCAACGTTCCTTAATATTTTCTTGGTCTCTTTTTTGATTATTTTGTTAGGTAAGCATTTTTTTTTATCTATTTACCTATAGTACTCAGTAATTCATATTCTATGTGCAGGCTATAGTCACACTTTGTTGATAAACTTTGAGGTGGTAACATCTTTTTGTTTCTAGTATTTGGTCCTTTTCATATTTAATAATTATATAATATTTTTTATACTTCAAAGATAGTTTATTTTTCGTTTTAAGATTGCAACAACTCATTCCGCCGTTTTGAGTATTAGGACTCCTTTCTGATAAAAGATTCTTTCTGTGGGCTCTTTTCAATATATTGATTATGATAATTCTAGTTGTTGTTTTTAAATTATTAAGTTAGTTAAAAATGTTAATGGTGTAATCAGGACAAGGAAGATATGGTCTTTCGTGCAATGAAGATGATGACTGTATTAGCAATGGGCTTTTGTGTGAACATGATGCTCCAATATGTTGTTGGAAAAAATGCTATTGTCCTGTATGTGATATAAGGACACGTACTTGCTCTTGTCCAACAACTTATTATGGACAAAAAGTCCCTGAGACAAAAAACAAAGACTAATTCAAGTTTTTTTGTGACCATTTATAATGATAAATAAAAGTATCCTATCTTCATTTTGAAATTGGAAAATGATTTACTATGTTTGAATGGAAAGGAGCTGAAAGATACTTGACTGTGAGAAAAAAAAGTTGAAAGCTATTTTCCTTGTAATTAGCTACAATATTTATGGAAATAACATAAAATTATTTAATTTGATCCTGCTTGATTCGAGTTTATATGGTTTTTCTATTTTTGTGGCAGATTGGTGAAGGTGTATTGTAAAATAATATATGTTTGGTAAATATTATAATAAGCCTGTATATTTGTTAATATTATACCTTATATAGTTATGTGGTCTGAAAATCACAATTTTCTTAATGAGTTTATTTGCAAAAGGAAATTAAGTGACTCATTTTCCTAAGTACTTCCTGCAAGAAAAGATTGTGTTATAGTCTTTGATACTATTTCTTTAACTAGTTTCTCGGCACGTGCGTTGCACGTGTATGCCAAGTCTTGTAGAATATTCTCATTAATAAACTAATATAAATATTTTTAAAATAAAAATTTTCGTGAGTAATTATACATGAAAAAATATAGTACAAATTTTCAGAAATGATCAATGTGGATCGACGTAGTGGCATGTTTGTCGAGGTCAAGATGATTGGACATTGTCAAATACTAAGATGAACAATCCAAACTTCAGCGCATACATTTCCTTTAATTGTTTATATTATATTAAGTACACATATGTAATGAAGCATATCACACCTAATGCTTTGGTATTGACGTTATTCTTCACATAATACTCCTTACAACTATTATGAATAAGCCATTTTGAATCATTAATCAACACAATACAATTTCAATAACAATAGATGAGATTGATTTACATATTGCTCGAGTTTTGTGGTCACATGTGACATCACCATTTATGTGATCATAAAAATACAAGCCCCGTAAATATAATTTTGGAGTTGCTATACAAATACGCAATGATATTTTGGTGTCAAATAATATTAATATCTTAATCAAGATATTTTATTTCTGCTAGCAATTTCTTTTTCAAGATTTCATAGACATTTCGTTGAATGGATAATCATCATTGTATATCTCATATTTCATTTACACCACGTGTAGCTCTAGTATAGATCAAATTAACCAAACAAGAAAATTTACACTCATAACTTATCTAGGATACAAAGGCGTGTTGAAACTCAATAGACAAATGATAAGATAAGAATTGACTTATTTCAATTTAGTTTCATCTATGTGTAAATTGTTAGGTTCAATTGGTGTGAATGAAAAATGGAGGGATACAACCTTTTATGAAAAGACATTATTTTGGAAAAGGAGTGATTGTTCAGATAGTTGTGTCTGTTCAGAAAAAGACACAATGTTTTGAATGAATAGACATGGCTCTTCCAAAGGATACACCTTTTCGGATGAATGATTGACACCTTTTGGAAGGGGAACTTGATGGCTATATAAACCTGCATTTATCCACAAGTTTTGGTATAGAAAATTTTCTGAAATACAAACTCTTCTTGTCTTCATTATATTTTGTGTGATCAATCAAATCGTCGAGTGAGTTCGAAGAGATTACAATTGTTTGAGATACTTCTACTGTTGGTCTTTTTGGCCATTTTATCTTGGGAGGAAGATTCCACAACCTTGGGTACATTGAGGGAAATTATTCCTTAAGGACACTCCGTGAAGTCGGGGGACTTGGCCTTAAAAATTCTGTTTATCTCATTTCTGAAAATTAACATACTTCTTGGATAGATTATTTATAATCTTGTGTTGAAGATGTTAAGGAACTTCATAAATGTTCTAGTATTAGACTTGAACTTGTGTTAAAATTATTGTTGCATACATATAAAGATTCTTGTACCCGAAAAAGGTTATAAATAACAATCTTAAGGAAATAATTACTTTCGAAATCTGTATAGCTTGTTTTTGGAGATTAAAGCTTTAAGCTTTCTACTCCGTTTGAACTTAACAAGTGATTTGAAGACATAAAATCATTATCACAAGATAAAGATCACTGGGTTGACGATTTGAAGTCATAAAAACTTGTGGTTACAGGAAAATGATGAGCGATAGTCAAATGCATGATGCTGGAATGACTATGGAGGAAATAATTATTGCCACGACGAGTCGTACTAATGCTACGTAGGCTATGGCACCAGCGGAAAAAACCCAGAAAGTTCGCGGGTATTGACTTTAAGTGATGGAAGAAGAAAATGTTCTTCGACCTCACTGCTCTCTTTCTTCAAAGGTTCACAGTTGAGGAATCTCCGGAGGTGCTCGGGGGAACCTCTAAAAAAGATCGCTTCGTGATTGTGGAGGCTTGGATACACTCAGATTTCCTTTGCAGGAATTACATCTTGAGTGGTCTCCTAGATGACCTTTACAATGTGTACAGTGGAACAAAGACATCGAAAGAGTTATGGGGAGCGCTAGACCGGAAGTACAAGACGAAGGATGCAGAAACTAAAAAGTTCTTTGTTGCAAGATTTCTAGAGTATAAAATGGTAGACAACAGGTTTGTTGTTTACCAAATGTAGGAATTGTAAGTGATCATCCATGATCTCCTAGAGGAAGGCTTGATTGTGAATAAAGCATTTCAAGTAGCAGCAATAATAGAGAAGCTACCACCAATGTGGAAAGACTTCAAGAACTATTTAAAACACAAACGCAAGGAGATGTCAGTCGAAGATATGATTGTACGAATACACATTAAAGAAGATAATAAGGTTGCGGAAAGAAGGTCAAGAGGCAATTCTGCAATAAGTGGAGAAACCATTGTAGAAGAAGACCAAAATATCTCCGAAAAGCAAACGAAAGTCGGAAATAAAAGCAATCAACCCAAGAAGAAAATCAAGGGAAAGTGCTTCAACTGTGGCAAGATTGGACACAAGTCTACATATTGTCCCACCCCAAAAAAAGGGAAAAAGAAGGACCAAGCAAATTTGGCTGAGTCTAAGAAAGAAATGGATGATCTATGTGCTATGCTTTCCGCATTCAACCTGGTGGGAAATCCTCGCGAATGGTGGATGGATTATGATACCACCCTCCATGTTTGTGCTAACAAAGAGTGGTTTTCAACATTCGCTCTGGCTTAAGTAGAAGAAAAGATCTACATGGCAAACTTTACTACTGCAAAAGTAGAAGGAACAGGAAAAGTGTGCTTGAAGATGACTTCCTGCAAACTGTTAACACTTAATAATATTTGGTATGTTCCAGAGTTTCGGAAAAACTTTATTTCAGTTTCACTTCTAGACAAGAACTGATTGAAATGTGTATTTGTTTTCGGAAAAATTGTACTTAGTAAAGAAGAAGTGTACGTAGGAAAAGGCTACCTCAATAAGGGCCTATTCAAAATAAATGTAATGAATATTTAAATCAATAAAAGTTTAAATTTTTCTTACTTGCTTGAGTCTCCCAATTTGTGGCATTAATGCTTAGGTCATGTAAATTACAAAACATTGCGAAAACTGATTAACTTAGAAGCTTTTCCAAACTTTGAGTGCAATAAATCAAAGTGTCAAACATGTGTAGAATCAAAGTATAATAAGCATCTGTGTAAGTCCGTTGAAAAGAATTCCAATCCCTTAGACTTAGTACACACTGATATTTGTGATATGAAGTCAACACCATCACAAGGTGGGAAAAAGTATTTCATAACTTTTATTGACGATTGCACTAGATATTATTATATCTATTTTCCAAATAGTAATGATGAAGCAATAGATGTATTTAGGCAATACAAAATAGAAGTTGAAAATCAGTTAGAGAAAAAGATCAAAACTATAAGAAGTGATAGGGGCGGAGACTATGAATATCTCTTAGATGAAATATGTGTAGAGAATGGAATTGTCCATCAAACAACAGCCCCGTATTCACCTCAATCTAATGGAATTGCGGAAAGAAAAAACCAAACTTTGAAGGAACTGATGAATGCCTTACTTATAAGTTCAAGTTTAACGCAAAGTTTGTGGGAGGAGGCTATCTTTACAGCCAACTAAATACTCAACAGAGTTCCCCATAGTAAGACACAATCAATTCCTTATGAAAAATGAAAAGGAAGGAAACCCAACTTGAAATATTTCAAAGTGTGGAGCTTTTTAGCAAAGGTCCAAGTTCCTATGCCTAAAAGGTTTAAGATAGGACCTAAGATGGTGGACTGTGTGTTCATAGGATATGCTAAAAAAATTAAAGCATATCGGTTTTTGGTTCATAAATCCGAGCATCCGGATATTAATGAAAATACGGTAATTGAATAAGATAACGCTGAATTCTTTGAAAACGTTAATTCGTATAAAACTAGACATGAACAGTCTATTGGAGGATCTAAACTACCTCGAGATGAACAAAGTGAGAATATACACAATGAAGAGAATCCAAGACGTAGTACAGGTCAAAGAACGTCAACTACGTTTGGATCAAATTTTGTAACATTTTTCATAGAAAATGAGCCTAAAACATTTAAGAAAGAGATGGCATCTTCGGACTCGTCCTTTCGGAAAGAAGCAGTCGATAGTGAGATTGATTCAATATTAAGCAACCATATATGGTAATTGGTTGATCTTCCTCCAGGAAACGAACCTTTAGGATCTAAATGGATCTTCAAAAGGAAAATGATAGCGGATGGTACTATTGACAAATACAAGACTAAAATTGTAGTAAAAGGCTTCAAACAAAAAGAAGGCCTTGATTACTTTGATACATACTCTCCGGTAACAAGGTAACGTTGATTCGAATGTTAATTTCCTTGGAAGCGGTATATGGTCTTGAAATCCATCAAATGGATGTGAAAACCACATTCCTAAATGGAGAATTGGAGGAAGAAATTTACATGCAACATCCTCAGTATTTTGTGATTCCAGGAAAAGAAAATAAGGTATGTAAACTTGTTAAGTCACTTTATGGACTAAAACAAGCACCTAAGCCATGGCATTCAAAGTTTGATCAAACCATGTTGGCAGACAGATTCAAAATTAATGAATGTGACAATTGTGTTTATATTAAAGACAATTTAAATCACCAAGTCATTGTGTATTTATATGTGGATGATATGTTGATCATCAATAAAGATATTACAGACATAAATTTAATGAAATGAGTGCTCGAGAGAAAGTTCGATATGAAAGACCTTGGAGTTGCGGATGTGATCTTAGGGATAAGAATCTATAGAACTCCACAAGGGTTGGAATTGTAATAGTCTTATTACATTGAAAAGGTACTTGATAAATTCAAGTATATGGAATTTGGTACTGCCAAGACTCCATTGGATGTGAGCTTTGCACTTCAAAAGAATGATGGTGAAAGTGACTCACAATTGGAGTACGCAAGAGTATTGGGATGTTCAATGTATATAATAAACTGTACACGACCATACATAGAATGCGTTATTAGTAAATTAAGTCAGTACACGAGTAATCCTAATAAAACTCATTGGATGGCAATGAAAAGTGTTTTGGTGTATCTTAAATACACTAAACACTACATTTTGCATTATAATAAATATCTTGCGGTACTTGAATGATATAGTGATGCAAATTAGATCACCGGATCGAACGAAGTAAAAATCATGAGTGGATATGTATTTACTATTGGTGGAGGAGCGGTCTCTTGAAAATCATCAAAACAGACTTGTATGGCTCACTCTACAATGGAATCTGAATTTATCCCATTAGATAAAGCTGGTGAAGAAGCAGAATGACTCCAAATTTCTTGGAATATATTCCTTATTGGCCCAAACCAGTGACACCAGTATGTACACACTGTGATAGCCCAGGGGCGATAAGTAGGGTAGGGAGCATGATTTACAATGGTAAATCTCGTCACATAAGACGTAGACATAATATCGTAAGAGAAGTTGTCTCTAGTGGAATTATCACTGTTGACTATGTGAAGTCAAAGGATAATGTGTCAAATCTAATTACGAAAGGACTATCTAGAGAAAGAGTTGAGAGAACATCGAAGGGAATGGGTTTAAAGCATAGGACAAGTCAGCATGGCGGTAACTCTACCTAGCAGACTGGAGATCCCAAGATCTAGGTTCAAGGAGATCAAACAAAGTTGTGTTTGACAGGTTCAACATTGTGAAAATTCCAACCCATTCTCATGATGTAGAGAATGTTTAGTAAACAAGTGTCACGACCCGAGCTGGGGCCCTGGCCGTAACGAGCATCCCAAACCATGGAGGCCCGAGTGCCCTTCTAAATCTGGTAATCATGCACAATGTTTATAAAGTATAAGAAAATTTGCATAAATACAAAACAATACGGAACCAGGGTCATACTCTGAAATCTGTGCAACAATGCAGAAATAGGTTTATCAATGTTTAAACAATTTTCTCAGTCTGCAAATCTCCACTACACATGACATCAATAACTGTCTGAAACCTGGGACAAGTCCCCAGTGGACCAAAACCAAAATAAAAATAATATGTCTAAAAAGAGATATTCCTTTCGGAATAAAGAAGGCTCACCACCGCAAACTTTGCTTTTGTCTGAAAGCTCTACGAATTAGCAGAACCTCTAGACTGAGCCTCAGACCCTGGAAGGTAGGGGAAAATACAACTATACTGCTACACAGAGAAAATCCAAAGTAATAATTTTTTTATTCAACATATATGAGAGCAATTTAAAACAGTTCATAAATATATCATATTGTAAGAATCACATGGGCATATTTAAAAGACTCTATAAAATCATCTGAACTCTGTGACACTCTTTATTTTACTTCTACACTAGGTGGTATGCCCTATAAATCAAAAACTCCACAGGTTATATGGAATCTGCAATTAACTCGACAGCCAAGCCCCCAACCCAAGTTTGTCGCAAGGGTCAGAGTCTCTGTCTCTACTATGCCACAGGGTCGTCGCCAGTGTAAAATAATAATATATCTGTATTGGCAAAATATGGTTTTAGGTTAAGAGTTACTTGAACTCAAGCCTTCTTCGGGTAACCACCTAACCCTCTTTAAGCCCATTTTTAACTCTTTAAAACATTTCATTCTCTGAAATCAAACTCTAAAAAACTCTAGCTATGTTATGACATATATTTATATGGTATCGTCATACCATTGACTTGCAATTTGCATCTCTGAGCCATTAATAGCATATTACAATCTCTATTTTCAAAACATAAGGTTTGGAACCACCATATCAATAAATCAATTCGAAGAACTCTATCTTAAAACTCATGTAAACAAATGCAAGAAACTCACTTTTTCAATATTTCAAATACACAAGGTGGTCATATCAAAGTACTCAATCACATGCAACTCTATCTCTTTAACAAAAGAACATAATTATATCAAGAAACTCCCTATCATCATCTCTAAATCATGCCCAAATACTATGATATTGAGAAAACTATTTTCAAATCATAAATCATGCATTTCAAACCATTCATAATAAAATCATAAACTTAATTTCATCACAAGAGAGGGATTTCATAATTTGTGTTCTCAAACAATCTTCAATCTAAATTTTCATACATATACATATACGTATAAATCAATTTTAAGGGGAAAAGACCTAAATGCCAAAACAACAATGTCATTAAAACATTCATGATGCATAATTAAGACATGGATTCCAAAACCCCTTTGTAATTTCGTGCTTGATAATCTTTAAATCATATTCAAGTGTTTCAACAAGCCCATGTAGTTTGGGGATAAATCCCACATAGCTTAGATTATTTAGTTTGAAAAATGGAAGCCAGATCCTGATCCTTTTCTAGGAATTCTTGATCTTATTAATGAGTTCTTGAATCTTTGGGGAGGAGTTAGGGTTCGGTTTTTTAGAGGAAAAGTAAAAAATAAGCAATTTTGGCTTCTTGGGGCTGAAATTATATGTTATAGATTGATTTTGGGTGAGGGAAAATGACCACGGTGCCACTAGACCCATTAAAAACTAAAATAATGCATAACACAGGCTTATATCCGCGTCTGTTTCATGTCGACACGATCTCGATGCGACACGTCATGATTGTGTCAGCTTACTGCCTCACACGGAAAAAGCCATAACTTTTTGCTCGGTTATCCAATTTTGGAAAAATTGGTATCGTTGGAAAGTTAATTAAATTATCTACAATTTGATAGGTCTTGAGCTGAAAAATTATATGTTTATAAGGAGTTATCCACATTCAAAGTAGACCCTTGTAGAATCAAATATTAAATTTTGAATGAATGAAAGGTTCTTATCTCAACTTTCCTCTAGGCCATTTCTATGAACATTTTTCACCTCATAACCACTTCATATGCTAGGATAAAGATAATGACACATGAATCTAAGCATAAACCATGGAATTAGAGTTTACGCAAGTAGGGGCGATGGTTCGATTTCTAGCTCAAAAATGTGGGGTGTTACATTATCTACCCCTTCGGATCATTCATCCCTGAATGATGGGTAGGGTCCTTTCGATGTTCAGAAAGTTTAGAGTAAAGAACGTAATACAATGGAATCAAACGAGTTTCTTGATAAGACCGAGTGAATCATGAAAACACGAATCATGAGATAATTAGACTACAAAGGGATGATCTTTCACATGAGATCAATGCACCATAATTTTCACAACAAAAGGAAGGGATTTATTTGATGATCAAAGACCTGATTTTTATTGGTACTAATAATGAAATAAAATTTTACGGAAGATAGATTAGAATCATTCTCCATCTCTCATGATACAATGAAATAGACCTTACACTTACAAACACTACTCATCTATGCCCCGAACAAAAAATAACACACTTCATCATTTACAATTTACAATTATCCAATCACACATCTAGCCATAAGAATATGAGTCCCACTACTTATTACTACTATGCTGAAGTCTAACTCAGAGTAACAAGGTGATAACTTTAAACTATAGGATCCTGTACTTTACATCCCATAAACTTATTGTCTTCAAACAACCTCGATATTTCATTTAGAGAGTACTAACCACGTAGCACATAGATTTGTATTTCCAGCGACCACAACATTAAAGCCTAATCTTTGCTATACCCACTACATGTTTTTCCCCACTAAGACCAATAATTTTAATCAATCTAACAAATATTTTCACCACCTTCCTCCTTCTTAGCTGTTTCACACAACAAAAGTTCATCTCCTTCTTTTCTCTTTCCATATATAGCCTCAGCTCAAGAATCACATCAATTTTTTTACCCTTCAAGAACATCTACTCCTCTACCTAATACATCACCACGCTTCCATAGATACCATTATACTATCATACGGAGGGTCATTAAGGGACCCGATGTAACACCCCGTGTTTTTCCTAGCTTAAAATTCATTCCTAGAATGTTAAGTGTGTGCTTCAAAAATGAATAACCTTTATTTCATACGGAATTTTCCAGATTTAGAACTTCAATTGTGTGAAAAATTGAATAATCTTTTCATCGATATCAAATTCGCCCAAATCCGACTCTCGGTGAAAAAGTTAGAGCATTGTTTGTAATGCAGTATTCCACCTGGGCACTCACCGCGTCGCGGTGGATGCCAAAATGGCAATCGTCACATTCCAGTGGACCTCTGTGATATTAGAGCATCAAGTAAAGGTATAAATTTGCAATTGTCAATTTCTAGTGGTGCAACGCGATAGCATCGCGTCGCGCCAGAGTGCAAATTCCCACCTATCCTTTTCCAGTAGGTTAACGTGATTTCACCGTGTCGCGGTGAAGGTAGCCATTTTAGTGTTAGGCAGTGAGCTACCGCGTCGGGCTGAAGGGAAAAATTGGGATTCGGGTTACGAATTTATGCTTTAAAGTAATAAGGGGAAATGGGGTCTTTTCCCACCTCAACCCAGGTCGTAAAAACACGATCTAAGGCTTCAAATGGGGCATCATTTTCCCTCATTCTCCATTTTTTCCCTCACAAAAAACCCTAATCAATTTCCTCAAGAATCATCAATTCCATCTTATTCTCTTCAACAAAAAGGTCATGAATTTAGGGTTTCTAATCGAAGAACTTCAAGAATGATATCAATATCATTTCCAAAGTACTCAAAGTTCAAGTATTTACATTCAATTTCATCATCCAAGCTCAAGAGTAAAGGTTTATTCATCAAATCAAGTCAATTAATGTATGTGGGGTTTCAACATGGACAATCCTTTCGTCCTTGTGCACAAAACTTGTTTTAAGTTATGAATTTCTGAATTTTAATATGATTTCCATGAAAGTTAAGTTAGGGTTTATAACCAATTTATATTGTTTGAAGATTATGAGTTTACAAGTGATTGAATATTGAATGGCATGACTATTTTCATGTATATATGTGCGTAACGCAATTTTCCAGATTTTTGAATGTGAGTTTAAGTATGATATTGAGATTCTTCACCTTATTATTTTGATGGTGTTGAAGTATTTTCAAGAAGAATATTGAATTGGTTGTTTTTCTATGATTTTGAATGTTTATATGCGAGTTCTAAACTGAGATTAATACCCATTATCACTATTTACAAGATTTTGAGTTTTTGAGAGAAGTTGAAGATAAATCTCATGAGTTTATTTATATTTTCATGAGCATTGCTGAAATTTTCAGCTATTAATATGATTTACGAATGTTTATGTTATCAAGCATGAATTATGAGATGTTTTGACATGAGTTTGAAGCATGAGCTTTAATCCCTAAAATTTAGTTTTGTTATTTCAAGAAGCTTATATTTTTAGCATGCTTTGATATGAAAGATTTGATCTTTTGATCCTAAGCTAAGATAAGGAATCCACATTATTCATATAGTTTATGATTTATAGCAAAGAGAAGCGTAATTGATTTTTATTATAAACCCTTATTCTATTTTAAGGTGGATTTCTTAAAAGTTTTAGCCTATGTATGGAAGTAGTATTTAACATCAATCTTGGTATGATTCCAAGGTCTCATGCACCAGAACTAAATGCCACCTTAGGTTTGATATTCATTGGCCCGAGGCCGAGATAGTGATCACTAAAGTTATGGTTCTATTCTGATTGCAAGGGTAGAATAGCTCTCCTTAACGTGGGTAAGACGTTGAAATCCATGTCAGCTCATATAGTTTATGTCGTTTAGAAGAATCTCCCAAAGAAGTCCCCTACTCTTTAAATAGTGTATAAATTTAAAGTCTTAGTATATATTTTGAAAGTTATTGTTTTAAGATTTCATCTAGTTGACAAGTTTTGAGAACATGATGAGGATACATATTTTAGATTAAGGATTTAATGACTCACGAGATTTATGCTACCTGTTTCCTTATTCATGATTTATGAGATTTAGATTTCACATTTTCCTCAAGCTATGTAAGTCAATTATATCAGCACGCATGATTTCTATAAAGATTGATGATATTATTTAATTAATTCCATACACCCCCATATACTTAGTACATCCTCAAAGTACTGATCATATATATGTCTATGTGCTACATTATCTCACAATGTAGGTACAAGTTGTAGTGCATATACCATATTTAGTCAGTCCGCAGCTTCCATTCTGCAAATGATGAGTCCTTTTGATTTAAGGGCTCGAGTTAGTTATACATCTTGAGAAGTGTTGTATTTTCTTTATTCAGTCATATTGAGTTGGGATAGTTGGGCGTCATGACCCGGCTACCTATAGTCAGTACTAGTACAGGCTTCATAGACAGTCAATAGTGTTAATGTACTTTATTTTAGTTTTGTTGTCAAAAGTAGAGTTGTAATCTTGTAAATTCAGATTTGTATTGATCGAGTTCAGAGAAGTTTTATGTTTTCACTGATTTTGTATAGATTTAGGTATTTTTTTCAGTTGCTTGTAAGTATGCCAGTAGAAGGGTTAACTTGGGATAACTTGTGACCCTAAGCACCGTGTGACGTCTCGAGACCCATTTTTGGGGCGTTACAAACTTAGTATCAGAGTACAGAGTTCAAGTGTCCTAGGGTGTCTGTGAAGCCATGTATAGTAGAGTCTTGCGGAATGGTACGAAGATATTTGTACTTTTCTTTGAGAGGCTACAAGGCATTTGTGAAATGTTTCCATTCTTTTAAGTCTTAGATTGTGCTATAGAAAGGGTCTTTAAGAAACTTATACAGATTCTCATCTTATTCTATTCGGTCCATCTCTATCTTATTTTCAAGGTATCAGAAATAGTCAATCTTAAACCTTCACTGCTAGGGCTCTGTCAAATAGTATCCTCAGATAGTTATGGGATTATAAGGAGGATAGAAAGTATCCCATCAGTTTTTTTAAGTTCCAAAGTTTGAAAGGCTTTATTAATGTTCACGAAAAGTCATGCACTAAGACCTAGTCAGGTGTTCTTTCAGATTCCTCCTCAGAATCCATAATGATAATCGATACTTCTCTCTCTCTGTACTATTCTTGAGGTATCACGATAGGCAATTTCCAATTTCCTCCCTTGATAATGCTCTCAAACTTGCTAGCAAGAAGTTTCTGAAGTCTCACAAAGCGGCTTGAGAGAAGTCTTCTAGTGTGTTATAAGTCCCTCAAGTTTAAAGTTATGTCCTCATTCTTATGACTCGTTCAACTAAGACAGAGTAAGATGTGTATTCTTATATCATTAAATATTGTGTGTCGAGTTTCCATCTCTTGTAATCTTGTTAACATTGTGTTGTTGAAACTAAAAGTCTAGTAAAGCCCTGTGGGGCTCTTTCGATTCACTAGCATGGTTTCTTTGTTATTCATCTCATTTTCTAGTTAAAAACACAAAATCAAAGTTTAGTGAAGCTTTGTGAGGTCTATTTCGATTCACTAGCAACTTATTGTTCATCTTGTTGTTCTTTTGTTGGTTGGAACTGGGGGTTTAGAGGTGTAGTGACGAGAAAAATGGTAAGGGAAATTTATTGAATGTATGTATAGACAAATCTATTGCATATGATTGAGTTAGTAAGGAAGTGTTATGTCCTTGTGTGTTAATTTAGTAGAAGGTTGAGAAAGAATCATTAGTTAAGGTGAATTGTTGTTGCTTGGTGTATGAAAAGAGTTGTTGATTGTGTTTGTTGAGCAAGAAAAGTATAGGTTATTGATGAAGGTACTTGGTGGAGAAGTGTTATTAATTTAGGCATCCCTGAGATTGCCAGGGGGAGTTTAGTTGAAACTTATAGATCTATGAACTAAGTTTAGTGGTATAAAAAAGGTAGATCGTAATGATATGCAGAAAGAGGATATGTTAATGGATTTTAAATAAGATAGACATAGGATTGAGATTGATCCTTACTGTTATGAAGTTTTAGTGGACTAATGGTTTCAGATGTTTGGTATGTAAGAATATTGTGTGAAGTTGTGGTTCATCATAGCTAGAACTAGTCGCTAGGATTGAAAAGTTTATGGTCATCAAAGTGGATGAAATGATTTCTTGGTTAGTGATGCTAGTTATATGGAAGGGATCTAGTAGGCTTGAATAGTGTATGCAAGAAGTTTGAGTTCAGTTATCTATAATTAAGTATGATGCTATATGTATGGTGAAGAAGTATGCCCATGGTTATATCGGGTTGCAGTATTTCGTAGTATATTACGTGTTGTGTGTGATTAGTAGTACCGTTGAGTTACTATATGGAAGAAGACTAGTTATATTTATATGATGTTCTTAATAGCTAAGCTAAGGTGTTATGGGTATATGGTGTTGAGCCTTTTTGGTCTGATCTTGATTCTCATGGTTTAGAAATACAAGTTTAGAGAGGTGATATTAGTAAGATATGACATAGGTAGTTTGGTTTATTAAATATTGATGATGTTCGTGTTAAGTGTTAGAATCTAAGTTTTAATCCTTGAAGATTGAGAAAACAAAAGTAAGAGTTGAAGCTCTAGGTGGTGTGAAATAAATATCTGGTGATACCATGAAGATTCTAAGTTAGTGAGTGTTTAAGTTGTTATATGATGACTTTTGAGACTATAGAAATCTAAGAGTTGAATCTCAGAAGGAGGTACTAGCATTGGGAGTTACACGTTAAGATACAGTCCTTCAGGGTAAGTTTAATTTAATGTGTATTGATTTTATGCCAGACTCTAGAGTAAAGTGATTGAAGTTTAGATTAGAGTTTATATAGAGTTTCACAGACTTAGAGTGATGTCTTAAAGCTAAGGGGGACATGATAGGGTAAGTAACTAAGTCAGACTTCCAGATTCTAGTAGTGATGATGAATACTTGTGTGGATAGTTGTATTGTGCGTTAAGTGAGATCCTAGTAGAAGGTTGAATATAGTTGTTGAAGTGGAATGTATAGTATGAGTTAACACGCTTAGCCAGTAATTCAGTCTAACAGTCATACATACAAGTTTCTATGTTTTTCAATCTTCCCATCTAGTCATATCATTCTAAGAGAAAATTTGCTCACTTCGTGTACCTTGCGAATTCAACTCATTTTATGCATCAGTTTCAGAATCTAGATGATCATTCATGATTCAACTAGTAAGATTCCTGTTCATCATCTCAGTCATTTTCTAGTATTTCAATCAAATTTGTATCATTCGGGGATGAACGATCCCAAGGGGGAGATATTGTAATACCCCGAGTTTTTCATCTCATAAACCTCACATTAATTTTCTCATGAAATCAGATCTAGCCTATAGTAATGGTTACTCATAAGTTGACGCCCTCGTTTCTATATCAGCCATATAGCTACTTTTATGAGAATTCATGCACTAGCAGATCAGTTCAGTAACACATTATGTTTAAGATTCGGTTATTCCGTTAATTTTAGTTGTGCATGATAGCTTATAACCTCAGATTCCTCAGTATTTTCAACTTAATTATCCACATTTGAGGAAGAATGTTCCCAAGGGAGAGATATTGTAACACCCCGTGTTTTTCCTAGCTTAAAATTCATTCGTAGAATGTTAAGAGTGTGCTTCAAAACTGACTAACCTTTACTTCATACACAATTTTCCAGATTTAAACCTTCCATTGTGTGGGAAATTGAATAAGCTCTCCATCGATATCAAATTAGCAAAAATCTGACACTCGGTGAAGAAGTTAGAGAATTGTTTGTAATGCAGTGCTCCACCTGGGCACTCACCGCATCGCGGTGGATGCCAAAACTGCAATCGTCACATTCCAGTGGACCTCCATAATATTGTCGCATCTTGGAGAGATCAAAATTCCCAATTATTAATTTCCAATGGCGCAACGTGATAGCACCATGTTGCGCAAGAGTGCAAATTCATACTCGTCCTTTTCCAGTAGCTTAACGCAATTTCAACGCGTTGCGGTGAAGGTATAATTGTCGTATTCTTGATTCACAATTTTAATTCTTGTGTCATGAATTTAATTCTAAGTATTTAAATTCCTTTTTAGGTGAATGATGTTCATAGGAGTCACTTAGAGCCAAGTGGAGCTAAGAACATTATATTCGACCTAAATTTGGCATTCAATCCTACAAGGGTATATTTTAAAGATGTATAACAATTTGTATACGTGTAATTTTTCCTCACAAGACCCACTAAATTGTATATAATTGAATTATCTTTCAGACTATACCAATTTCGCAAATATCCGATACCCGAACGAAAAGTTATAGTTATTTTAGTGTGAGGCAGTAAGCTGCCGCGATGGTAGCGCGTCGCGCTGAAGGGAAAAATCGAGATGTAGGTTATGAATTTTTGCTTTAAAGTAATAAGGGGCAATGGGGTCTTTTTCCACCTCAACCCAGGTCGTAAAAACACGATCTAAGGGTTCAAATGGGGCATAATTTACCTCCATTCTCTAATTTTTCCCTCAAGAATAACCCTAATCATTTCCCTCTAGAATGAACAATTCTATCTCCTTCTTTTCAACAAAAAGATCAAGAATTTAGAGTTTCTAATAAAAAAACTTCAAGAATGATATCAAGATCATCTCCAAGGTATTCAAAGTTCAAGCTTTTACATTAAAATTCATCATCCAAGCTCCAAGATTCAAGCTTTCTTCATCAAATCAAGTCAATTAAGGAATGTGGGTTTCAAGAAGGATAATCCTTTCGGCCTTGTGCCCAAAACTTATTTTAAGTTATGAATTTCTGAATTTTAATATGATTTCCATGAAAGTTAAGTTAGGGTTTATACCCAATTTATATTGTTTGAAGATTATGAGTTTACATGTGATTGAATATTGAATGGCATGACTATTTTTATGTATATATGCGCGTAACGCAATTTTCCAGATTTTCAAAAGTGAGTTTAAGTATGATATTGAGATTCTTGACCTTATTATTTTTATGGTGTTGAAGTATTTTCAAGAAGAATACTGAGTTGGATGTTTTTCTATGATTTTGAATGTTTATATATGAGTTCTAAATTGGAATTCATACCCATTATCACTATTTATAAGATTTTGAGTTTTTGAGAGTTGTTGAAGATAAATTTCATGAGTTTGTTTATATTTTCATGAGTATTGCTGAAATTTCCAGATTTTAATATGATTTACGAATGTTTATGTTCTCAAGCATGAATTTTGAGATGTTTTAACATGAGTTTGAAGCATGAGCTTTAATCCCTAAGATTGAGTTTTGAGATTTCAAGAAGCTTATATTTTTAGCATGCTTTGATAAGCAAGATTTGATCTTTTGATCCTAAGCTAAGATAAGGAATCCACATTATTCATATAGTTCATGATTTATAGCAAAGAGAAGCGTAATTGGTTTTTATTATAAACCCTTATGCTATTTTAAGGTGGATTTCCTAAATGTTCTGAGCCTAAGTATGAGAGTTGTATTTAGCACCGAGTTGGGTATGATTCCAAGGTTTCATGCCCTAGAACTACGTGCCACCATAGGATTGAGATTTATAGGCCCGAGGTCGAGATAGTGATCACTAAAGTTAAGGTTCTATTCTGATGACAAGGGTAGAATAACTCTCCCCAATGTGGGTAAGACGTTGGACTCCATGTCATCTCACATGGTTTATGTCGGTTAGAAGAACCTCCCAAAGAATCCCCTTACTTTTTAAAGAGTTTATAGATTTAAAGTCTTAGTATATATTTTGAAAGTTATTGTTTTAAGATTTCATCCAGTTGACAAGTTTTGAGAACAAGATGAGGATACAGATTTTAGAATAAGGTGTAATGACTCACGAGATTTATACTACATGCTTCCTTATTCATAATTTATGATATTTAGATATCAGTTTTTGCTGAAGCTATGTGAGTCATTTATATCAGTATGCATGATTTCTATAAAGATTGATGATATTATTTAACTAATTGCATACACCCCCATACACTCAGTACATCCTCAAAGTACTGATCCTCATATATGTGTATGTGCTACATTGTCTCATAATGTAGGTATAAGTTGTAGCGCACATACCATATTCAGTAAGTATGTAGCTTCCAGTCAGCAGGTGATGAGTCCTTTTGAGTCAAGGGCTCGAGTTAGTTATACAGCTTGAGAAGTGTTGTATTTTCTTTATGCTGACGTATTGATTTGGGCTAGTTGGGAGTCATGACCCGGCTACCTATAGTCAGTACTAGTAGAGGATTCATAGACAGTCAATAGTGTTAATGTGTTTTATTTCAGTTTGGTTGTCAAAAGCAGAGTTTATAATCTTGTAAATTCAGATTTCTATTGACAGAGTTCAAAGAACTATTATGTTTTCTCTGATTTTTTTTAGATTTATGTATTTTTTCAGTTGCTAGTAAGTATGTCAGTAGAAGGGTTAGCTTGGAATCACTTGTGACATCAAGCACCGTGTAACGTCTTAGGACCCATTTTTGGGGCGTTACACCCAAGCATAACTTTCGTGAATGGAAGTAACACTATTACACTATAACTTATACTTATTGCACTACTTAAATAGGGACATAAAATGAAGATACGATAAATTAACCACGAGTGCTCTATATATCAAGTGTCTGGATCATAAGTCGAGAGTCATTCAGAAGACACAATACAACATGATTTCTTTGGATAGAGCACAGTGAGAAAAATTGATGCACATATCAAGGCAAAACTAGGGAAAGAGACAGAATTACCCTCCTGGACTCGAAAAAATAGTAAGAGAACTAGGCACCCGACGTGATTGGTAACGTGACGGGTCGAGATCGTGTCGAGACACTGTTTTGGCCAATGCGATTACCGATGCGGTGCGCCGATATCGCGTTGAACAACTGGTTTGATTACTCAAATGCAATTCAAAAAATATGGAACATTCCCGGAACAACCCCTTTACACTCCTGAACATGAATCAACTCAAAAATCTACTTCTCGGAGTCGGAAAGATCAATTTGAAAATGATGAGAGTTACAAACTCATAAATATGACTAAGTCTATTAACAATCAGAAAAAATTTCTGGTTGACAGTTCTCCACATGTGCAACCAAGACTGGTATTGAGTCGAGAACTCTACAGGGTGTTACATTACAACTAAGACAAAGTTTCCTTCTTGAAGCGATTTCTCCTCGCTTAAGGAACAGAGATTTTTCTATGAGTTTGCATAAACCTTAATACTTGGGCTAAACCCGACATAGGATGAATTGGTTAAACCCGACATAGGATGAATTGGTGACATATAATAATATATTCTCTTAGAACCAAGCATGTTGAGAGGCATAGATTTGTATGGATTACGAACAACATAACATATGGCTTGAATACGTGAAAGTCTGGATTACTGAGAGGCATAATTGCTTCTAGCTTGGAGGTCAAATCATAAACATAAGTCCATAGAGTACTCGAACCGTAGGCATCGGCATGACTTGAACAAATGATGTAATACATTAGTAGGATACTCTCCCAAATTAGAGTAGGAGAATTATGATTGAGTAGAAATAAGTTTATCATGGTTTCTCCCCACAACTTGCCATTCTAAGAACATTCGGAAAATACCTTAAGTCACCATTTCCCCCTTAGACGAAAGTCACAACCCTATACTTTCGGACATATCCCCTTATCAAATCTATAGCCACAACTCTCTACCCAAAAGAGACATCACCGCATACTTAAACTCTAAACTCTCCTTGAAGAACTATACAACTCCCACTCTCATGAGCGCACACATCCACACTCCCTATCACAAAACGGGATATCAAAATACCTATGAACACAACTCCTCTCATTAATCTCTAATACGAAGACACTAAATTATTTTCTAGGACATCCCCTTTCAGGGACACTAATCGTAATTTCTCCTAACTCTCAAAGTCATAAACTTACGACTAACATTTCCATGGGCATAGATACCTACGCTTCTAAGTACATAATGCCCCCTCTTCAATTCCTTAGAATGCTATTCTTACACCTCTAATTACAAAACATACAACTTCACAAAATCTGTAAGACTATACCAAAAGAGCACATTGCCTATGTATATCTCCTCAATTTAACTCTAAAAGGCATCATACAATAACTTCTCAGACTTTTCCATATTACAAGATTCAAGAACAAAATCTACGTACATAAAACATTCATTCACGTAAAACTTTATTCAACAACCTACTACCTGAGTTCATCTTATTCCTATATACTCGCGTTCTTATCCACTTAACGAATTAACTACAATTCACCGTTTTAACACTAGTCCTCATGTACATATATACCTAACGATTTATATTTAAATTTTTCATAAATCATCAACCTAGTCCATTTCAGACATCACATCAAGACTGCTAATTAATCCCAACAAAACATGCATCATTAATCTTAAGCTACTACTCTTACCATCACACTTCACATCTAACGTTCAATATTATAGTCTAACGTCAATCATGTAACACCAACGAAGCATGCCACATACTACACTAATCCATCAAATTGGGGAATCATCCCAACTATGCCATTTAACTTAACAATTGCCCACCAGTTCATCTTCTCCATAATATTACTACCATACCTTAGAATCTAACACACATCTTCTCGCGTTTAGTACTAGCTTACAACTACCAAAGAAAAGACAATCAAGGGGCAAAGTCACATATTAGGGAAAGTCGGTCTTACTCTTATAACATACCCATTACAATCTTATCTACATATTCCACTTCTTCACATCATACTTACCCAAGTATGCATTCTCACTATCACCAAATTCCATAAACACCAACGAGTCTCTGCCCATAACTTATTGACTAACCTACCCCTTTCCATTCGCATATGAATGATTTCTACAACCACCATAACTATCCACTTTGAGATCCTTCTCTATTTTTAATAAATAATAATCATACAATCTACAAATATTAGTACCACATAAGTCTATCACTACACAATGGAAACCCACTCCTCAATCCACGATTATACAACTAAAACTATTTATTTACGCAAATGTCACCCTCACTCTGACTGCTAACCTTGTGACTTCATGTCACCAACTTCTAGATCATCTAACTACCAATAGGTCATGAGACTTTAACATATGCTACTACTCGGGTGAAAATACAGTTCCAACATTCTGCTACACATAATTATTCGTAAACATCACACCCAAAATGGGAATTTTTATTAAAGAGGACTGAATATTCTTTGTACCTCAAGCTGGAAAGCATAATTTCATCAAGATAAAGGTATATACCCAAATCAATACACCTTGAAGAACTACTATACTCGTCTCAAGTCCTTATGCTATCTCGTAACTTTTATGGATAACTCAATCAAAGAGAACCACATTGTTGGGGAGCAAGACTCTTAGACTTGTATAGCCTCGACAATAAGACACGACCCATGAAATTAGAATACTCGATAGCACGAACAAGAGAATGAAAGAATGGGATACAACTCCTAAATTCCCGATAGCCTCCGGATTATAAGTATGGTGCACAAAACACCCATAAGAAAGACTCTACAAGACACGATTTCACAGACACCCTGGGACTATTAACCGTGCTCTTATACCAAGTTTGTCACGACCTGAGCTGGGGCCCGGCTATAATGAACATCCTGAACCATGGAGGCCTGAGCGCCCTTCTAAATCTGGTAATTATGCACAATATTCATATAGTAGTTGAAAATTTACGAAAATACAAAACAATACGGAATCATGGTCATACTTTGAAATCTGTGCAACAATGCTGAAATAGGTTTATTAATATTTAAACAACATTTTTCTCAGTCTGCAAAATCTCTACTACACTTCACATCAATAACTGTCTGAAACCTGGGACAACGCCCCCAGTGGACCAAAACCAAAGTAAAAATATTATGTCTAGAAAGAGAAATGGCTTCTGGAATAAAGAAGGCCCATCACTGCAAACTTTGCTTGTATTTGATAGCTCTACGAATTAGCAGGACCTCTACACTGAGCCTCAGACCCTGGAAGGTAGGCGGTCAATACAGTTGTACTGGTATGAAGAGCAAATCCAAAGTAATATTTTTTTTATTCAACATATATGAGAGTAATTTAAAATAATTCATAAATATATAATATGGTAAGAATCACATGCGCATTTTTAAAAGACTCTATATAATCATCTGAACTTTGTGACACTCTTTATTTTACTTCTGCGCTAGGTGGTATACCGAACAACTCAGAAATTCCATGGGCTATATGGAATCTTCCATTAACTCAGCAGCCAAGCCCCCAACCTAAGTTTGCCGCAAGGGCCAGAGTCTCTGTCTCTACTACACCGCAGGGCCATCGCAAGTGTACAATAATAATATATCTGTATCAGTAAAATACGATTTTAGGATAAGAGTTACTTGAAATCAAGCCTTCTTTGGGTAACCACCTAACCCTCTTTAAACCCATTTTTAACTCTTTAAAACATTTCATTCTCTGAAATTAAACTCTGAAAAACTCTAGCTCTATTATGAACAACATTTATATGATATCGTCATACCATTGACTTGAAAGTCGCACCTCTGAGCCATTAATAACATATTATAATCTGTGTTTTCAAAACACAAGGTTTGGGATGACCATATCAATAAATCAATTCAAATAACTCTTTCTTGAAACTCATGTAAACATATGCAAGAAACTATCTTTTTCAATATTTCAAATACATAAGGTGGTCATATCAAAGTTCTTAATCACATGCATCTCTTTCTCATTAACACAAGAGCATAATTATATCAAGAAACTCCCTCTCATCATCTCTAAATCATGCCCAAATACTATGATATAGATAAAACTATTTTCAAATCATAAATCATGCATTCCAAACCATTCACAATAATATCATAAACTTAAATCAATCACAAGAGAGGAATTTCATAATTTGTGCTCTCAAACAATCTTCAATCAAAATTTTCATACATATACATATACGTATAATTCAATTTTAAGGGGAAAAGACATAAAGGCCAAAACAAAAATGTCACTAAAACATTCGTGATGCATAATTAAGACATGGATTCCACAACCCCTTTGTAATTTCATGATTGATAATCTTTAAATCATATTCAGGTGTTTCAATAAGCCCATGTATATTTAGGATAAACCCCACGTACCTTAGATTATTTAGTTTAAAAGATGGAGCTTGGATCTTGATCCGTTTCTTGGAATTCTTGAACTTAGGAATGAGTTCGTAAATCTTTGGGGGAGGAGTTAGGGTTTTGATTTTGAGAGGAAAGTGAAAAATAAGCAACTTTGACTTCTTGAAGCTGAAATTCTATGTTATTGACGGATTGTGGATGAGGGAAAATGACCACGGCGCCCCTAGACCCATTAGAAATTTAAATAATGTGTAAAACAGCCTTATATCATCATTTGGTTTCGTGTCGACACGATCTCGACACGATGCATCATGATCGTTTTGGCTTACTGGCTCATACGGAAAAGCCATAAATTTTTGCTCGGTTATCAGATTTTGGTGAAATTCATATCGTTGGAAAGGTAATTCAATAATATAAAATTGTGTGGGTCTTGAGCAGAAAATTTCTATGTGTATCAAGAGTTATTTACTTTTAAAGTAGACCCTTGTAGAATCGAATATCAAATTTTGGATGAATGAAAGGTTCTTAGCTCAACTTTGCTCTAGGCCATTTATATGAAAAATTTTCACCTCATAACCACTTCATATATTAGGAGAAATATTATTAAACATGAATCTAACCATAAACAATGGAATTAGAGCTTATGAACGTAGGAACGATGGTTCAATTTCTAACTCAAAAATGTGGGGTGTTACAACAAGGATAAGACTTAAGGTGAAAAGTCTTTTAATGACTGTCTAAATTTGGCATATATGACCAAATATTTTAATCTATAGGATTGAATTTTTAGAAATCACCTATGTGAGGGCAAAGTGGAAGCCTCTTCAAGGAGAATATTAGTAAAGGCCTATTCTCGAAGTTCTCATGAAACTGGGACGTGTTCATGGTTGAAAAGAACAAAATTGTGAGAACCATAACTAGTAAAAGTCTTGTTATGTGACATATGTTGTCTACGTGTATATTAAAGCTCAACGGTTCAAAGATATTAAATCTACCGATTGATCGAGTACATCCAATGCATGTTAACTATGGAAGGTTCAAAAGGAAACCCACTTATCCTTATACAATCAGTCTTTTCTTGATGATCACATATTTTTCCGTAAAGTTTTAAAAAGAATAGTCATTCCCCATTCATGTGTGGGATTGTTGGGTTCAATTGGTGTGAATGGAAAATGGAGGGACACAACCTTTTATGTAAAGACATATTATTTTGGGAAAGTAGTGATTGTTCATATAGTTGTGTCTATTCGGAAAAATACATAATGTTTCGAATGAACCGACATGATTCTTCCAAAGGATACACCTTTGCGGATGAACCATTTCCACCTTTCGGAAGGGGCACTTGATGGCTATATAAATCTGCATTTATCCACAGGTTTTGGTATAGAAAATTTTCTGAAATACAAACTCTACTTGTCTTCAAAATATTCTGTGTGAACAATCAAATTGTTGAGTGAGTTCGAAGATATCCCAATTGTTTGAGGTACCGCTACAGTTGATTTGTTTGGCCATTTTCACCTGGGAGAAAGATTCCACTACCTCGAGTACAGTGAGAGAAATTATTCCTTAAGGACACACCGAGAAGTCGGGGGACTTGGCCTTAAAAATTCTATTTCATCTCATTTCTGAAAATTAACATTCTTCCTTGATAGATTTTTTATAATCTTGTGTTGAAGGTGTTTATAATAAACTTCATAAGTGTTCTAGTCATAGTCTTGAACTTGTGTTGAAGTTATTATTGCATATATATACAGATTCTTGTACCCAAAAAATATTATAAATAACATAAATTTCTGCTAATTTTTACCAACAACCAATACTTATTGTGTTCGTCTAATGTTGGTTCCTCACTGCATTTTGGTGGGAGTAGCATGTGCAGTGGGCATAGATTTTGCTTGTTAGCTAGGCTGGAAACACATCTCATTTTGTTTTTCCTATGCCAAACCTTCTACTGCTATCCTGTCCATGTGTACAAATCTGTAATGGAATGAAAACACAACAAGGGACACTGTACTATCTATATGCATCTAGGTTTATGAGTGTTTTAGGAAAAATGTTTTCGATATAAATAACTTGGTTTAATTATTTTTGACAACAAGATGCCAAAATAATTGATTCATAACAGCACACAAATTAGTTTTGCACTTGAGCTATAACATTTTACCTGTTCAAACAATTGAAAATTAAAGGACTTTAACATGTTTGTCTCCAACCTGCTTTTAAATATTTTCCATCTCCAACCTCCTCTTAAATATTATGTCATCAAGGGTAGATAACTGTTATTATCTTACAATTCATCTCATCTGATGTTTGATTGTTGGGTGAATGCCCAATATGTTAGGCATGGAATATTGTATATGTTATCTTTTAAATTAAAAACTGACATGGAATCACTATATATGTTATCTTTTCAATAAAAAAAAGGCATGAAATAACTGTATATGTTATCTTTTTCCAATAAGAGGCATGGAATCACCGTAAGAACTGATTTTAGAAAATATAATTGTATCTTGTTAGTTGTCGCAGGACAATGTGATGTAAAGGTTAGGCTCACGTCACGAGTTCAAATCCTGCCGTAGAAAAACAACCAAGTCTTTAGGTGGAGATGGGTAGAGGGAAAATTCATTATCCCCTAAGTTTCAAATCATGACCACTGGCTCTCGAGATTTTTAAGTTATCAGAGAAAAAAAAGTGTCCAGCTATCCCGCATGTCATCAAGCAAAGAATACCAAAAAAATATATTAAAAAGCTGAATCCTATTAATTTTCCTGTTGACTTGCATGTCATTACTATTGTAGTTCTTTCAACTTCTCAAAAAGGAGTTATTGGTTTCTTCATTGTGTTGATTTAATAAGAAAGCCTCTACCCATTCATATCATTTACTTAAGCTAAATATATTCTTACCTTCACTAATGCAATCAAATTATCCATCTACGACATTTGCAGAGATTGCTAGTTAGGATTCTAATCGCGTTGGGCGCTATCAAATCTTACCATTTTTGGTTAGATGTGGAGCACCTTCAGGCTTTAGGAAGCAATTCAGAATGTTTTTATTTGTGTGGAGATAGTTTTTTTCTAAATGTCAATTGCAAAACGGTTGCTAGTGGTTGCTACTATAATAAAACAGGAGACATTCGTTCAATAAATTGTCTTTCTAGTTTGATCTTTTCTAATAAGAAGACAAAGAAATAGAGTTTTGAAATGGGATTACTCAAGTACGCATTGAATCATACTTTGAGTACAATTAAGACAAAAAGGAAGGACTTAGACTTTGACTACAATTAAGAGAAAAAGGAAGGACTTTGAATTTTTATGGGATATGGAAGGTATTTTTGCTCAAGTATGCAGATGACAGAAATGCACAACAAGATGGCTTCAGGAAAAAAATGCACCAGCTAAACGATTTTTTAACATAGGGGAGCAGATAAATATCAATATCATCTTTAACAATGCTATTTTCATATCATCAAAAGTTTTAGAATCAACAAATAAAGTTCAAAATTCACGGCCAAACTTCCTTTTAAACTAAAAAGTGATGTTATAGATTATTACAATTGCTTTTCCTTCTGCTATAAATAAGCAGATCACTTGTAATATTTCCAATAACTTCTACTCTAAAGTTATGGAACAACTCCCTAAAGTTCGTCCATATCCATCTAAGTTCCAGTCATGAAAAAGGTCCTTTGGACTTTTTTTTAGTGAATTTCATCCTTTACAACTCAAAGATGGGTTATAATGAGTATAGGAGTATGGCAGATGTTTGTATTAAAGTTGACAAGAAATCTAGTCAGCAACTTGCTATGTTTATGGAATTAACATATCTCTTGCATTATTTATCATGTTCTCATATAAAGATGAAAAATTAATTGATGTCATTGATTTTTCTAAGTTAAGTCAAACCACAATTGCTTGTTTGGTCTCTCAATTCCATAAGTTAATCTTTCGTTTTGTATGCGTGATAAAGAATAATAATAATCACATAAGATGCAGGATTGTATAATCATGCGTTTGATTAGAGGTATTAATCAGTTCGATGATTAAAGCATCTCTCCATTTATACCATAGTGATAGAATATATCGGATAACTAATCTCATACCAGTCCCTGATTTCTATTATGTTCTTGCTGCTTAAGATTGTTGCCTACCTATGCATTAACATCTCTATTCATTCTGCTAGATCCAAGTTTGGGCATAAATTGTTTATTAATAGTTTAGGAAGATCGTATAACTTCAATGGTATAGATGAACACCAATTGATAGGGGGTTCTTGTCCTGATCCGAGCCGAGGCCCTAGCCGTAATGAGCATCCCGAACCATGGAGGCCTGGGCGCCCTTCTACTTCTGGTAATCATGCACAATACTCAAATAATAAATAAAAGATGCAGAAATATAATTTATTTTTGAATTCATGGTCATACTCTGCGTTCAATCTTAACAATACAGAAAGAAATCCATCAACATCTAAACATCTAAACATCAACTGTTTCAGTCTGCGAAATCTCTAATACATACGAAAAGTAACAAACTGTTTGAAACTGGGACAAGGTACCTAGTGGACCTAAGCCAAAAAAAAATTCAAGTGACTGGAAAGAAATAGGCCTTTTAGATTAAAGAAGGCTCATGAACTGCACACTTCACTCTTGTCTGAAAAAGTCTACATCTTTGCAGGACCTGTAGACTGAGCCTCAGAACCTAAAATATAGGGTGTCAATATAATTGTAATGGTACACAGAGCAATCAAAAATAGTGAATTTATACATATATAACATAGGCGAGAGAAATTCATAAAACACTATGCATGAAATAGTTTAAAATACATGGACCATCTCAAATGATCATAAAACAATCTTGTCAATGCAATTCTATGCTCTATATTACTTCTGAGCTAGGTGTTACACCCTACATATCTAAAAGTTTTCCACGGGCAATATAGGATCCACCATTAACTCGATGGCCAAGCCCGCAACCCAAGTTTACCGCAAAGGTTGAAGTATCTGAATCTAATACGCCCTAAGGCACTAGGCCAGCGTATATGTAACGCCCTGAAATTGGGTCCCGAGACATCACACGGTGCTTAGAATCACAAGTGACCCCAAGCTAACCCTTCTACTAGCATAACTCATAAGCAACTGAACAAAAGGTATAAATCTATACAAATCTGTGGAAAATAACTCTTTTCTAAATATGATAGATACAAAACTAAATTTACAAGATTACAACTCTTCTTTTACAACCAAAACTGAAACAGAATACATCAACTTCTACTGACTGTCTATGAAGCCTCTACTAGTACTGACTGTAGGTAGCCGGGTCATGACTCTTGACTAACCAAACTCAATATGATTGAATAAAGAAAACACAACACTTCTCAAACTGTATAACTAAATCAAGCCCTTGAAATAAAAGGACTTATAACCTACTGACTGGATGTCGCGAACTGACTGGATCTGAAGATGTACACTATACCTTGTACCTACATTCCGAGAAAATGTAGCACACATACGAATATGTGGGTCAGTACCATGGAAACGTACCGAGCATATGGGGGTGCAATGCATATATAAAATAATATCTTAATATCATCAGAGTTTATAAAATTATGCATGCTGATATAAATGACTCACTAGGCTCGAATTAAAATCATCATAATCATAAGAGAGTAAAATATATCGGGTGAATCATGTGAGTCATCATAATAAATCTCAATTCACTTCCATCTAGATTCCGACTCATCAAAGTAATCTTAGTGAAATCTAGAATATTGAATACACCATAAATTTGCATTTCAAATCTCTTTTAAATCGGTAAAATCAATCTAAGAATGAGGGACGAATCTTTGGGAGGTTTTTCTAACCGACATGTACACCATGTGAGCACCCATGATGTCCCACGACTTTCCTCCATAAGTTTAGGGCTGTCCTACCCTTGCCATCGGTGTAGAACAATCTCATCTCAGTGATCACTATCTCAATTTTCCACATATAGTGGAAGTCAATGTCTCAACCTACGGTGGCATGTAGATCTAGGGTATGAAACCGTAGTAACATACCCAACTCGGTGCTAAATACTACTCCTAATACTATGCTCAAAAATCTCAAGAAAAATGCACTTTAAGGG
The DNA here is from genome assembly GCA_030864215.1 of Capsicum pubescens. Lineage (NCBI taxonomy): Eukaryota > Viridiplantae > Streptophyta > Magnoliopsida > Solanales > Solanaceae > Capsicum > Capsicum pubescens. The sequence continues at coordinate 42,011,522 of CM061546.1, forward strand.
TAATCTCATATTCTTAAGTTAAATAAATGATAAAATCCGTAACTCATTTCATAAAGTGGATTTTAACTCTGTTGTGACCAAAATGTTAAATCTTTCTATACTTCATCAAAAACAGTCTAAACATGGGTGCATGTAGCACATAAATTCTCAAAACCACAATCTCAATGTGGGTTAATGATCCTTATAGTGATACTTAGTCAAACCATTTCAACATTTATGCTTTATATCAAAAGCATGCATAATTTATATGGAAATCTGAAAAATTTCAGCCTTTAATCATAACAATAATCTCAAACTCATGGAGTTTATTTTCTAAACATTCAAAATAGTCATAGTATCTTGAAAAACAACATAGGATAAGATTTATCACTTCAAATTCATGATAAAACATGTAAAAATCATGTATCTTTGTAAAATAATTCAAACATTGGGCACAAGAACGAAAGGGTGTTCTTGTTCATAACCCCACATACCTTTATGGTAACGGATTTGTTTAAAGATTGGACCCTCAATGTTGATTGTATAACCCTAGTTGTTTTTCTCCTTTAGTGCTCTTGGATGATGAACTTAGACTGATAATTGGGTTATGATGTATTTAGAATCTATTAAATTCGTAAGGTTAAGTTTAGGGGTGTGTAAGGAGTGCCAAAAGACTTAATGACCCTCAAAATAACCCAAAAACAGAGTGTTTAAGTCACTTGAAACCATAAGATATGCTCCGCATATGATATCGCCTATATTTACATAGGCGCCGCATATGCTATCGCATATGCTTTCCAGTGGCCATGTCCGATTGGTTTGGCGACGCACTCTACTTTGGAGAGCCATAACTTTTAGCTCGGGTGTCGGATTTTGGTGAAATTGTTATCATTGGAAAGATAATTCGATTCTATATAATTTTATGGGTAGAAATAAGCAGAAATACCACATATTTATCAAGTTATACTCATTCAAAGATGACCCTTGCGAATTCAAACACTAAAACTTGATGGATTTCGAAACTCTTGGTAATTTAGGTGCCCAAATATGGCTTACAAAATTGGGGTTTTCACATAAATGACCAACGGTTCATTTTCTAGCTTAGGAAAGTGCGGGGAATTACAATATCTCCCCCTTAGGGACATTCATCCTCGAATGTGGATAATTAACCTGAAACATAGAGGAATATTAGTCTTCAATTCATCATGTGTAACTGATAGAACTGAATCACGGGATCTCAGGAATAATGAGCTACTGAACTGGTCTGCAAGTGCATGAATCCTCAAGAAAAATAACTATATGGCTAAGATAGAAACGAGAGTGTCAACTTATGAGTAACCATTACTTTGAACTGGATCTGATCTCATGAGAAAGGATGAGAGGTTTATGACATGAAAACTCGGGGTATTACAACATCCCCCTCTTGGGATCGTTCGTCCCCGAATGATAATAATTTGATGAAAATACTAGGAAGAGACTGTGATACTACACAGGATACTTACGAACTTAATCATGACTTAATATATAAAACTGAAACTGATGCATGAACTGAGCTGAATTCATAATTTAATTGGACACAAACACAATTCCTCTTGGAATGTTCATACGTATAAGACTGCGGATAGTAAGACTAGCTGAAAAATGAAGAATCTATAGGATCTTATCTTCTTGCTTGCTAAACTATATTACAGGATATATGGACTGGTATCACGACCCGAACAGGAGCCCTGGCCGTACAGAGAATTCCCTAACCCGAAAGCCCGGAACTCTCTCTGTCTATCTGGTAATCATGCACATAATTCATATGATCAAAGTAATACGAAATAGAGACAATAATACGGAAACATGATCAACAATTTGAAACAGTTAAAGTCCTGAAAACATGCCCAACAATATTTAATAAACATCTGCAACAGTCTGCGAAATCTTTACAGACATACTATCTGAATAACTAGGACAAGGCCCCCAGTAGACCAAAAAACATACTGAAATAAATACCTAAATGACTAGGCCTCATGAAGAAAAGAAGGATCACCAACTGAACTCTGAGATAACCCTGTCTGTAGACTCTACTGAGGATCTGGACCCCCAGACTGCGCCTCAGTACCTGGGAGGAAGGGGTTCAGCACAATTGTACTGGCACGCGAAGCAATCCAAAATAGAGTAATTGAACATATATATATATATATATAATACGTGAGAGAAAATGTTCATCAAACATTATGCATAAAACAGTTTCTGAAAAACACATGGGCTCCTTCTGAAAACATGTAACCTGTCTGTAAATCTCAAACTCTGATCTGTGTATTACTTCTGAGTTAGGTGGTATCTCCTACAAGTCTAATATTCCACGAGCGATATGGAATCCGCCATTGACTCGGCGGGGAAGCCTCCAACCCGACTATGTCGCAAGGGTTGGAGTTCCTGAATCTGATACGCCACACGACACTTAAGTCAGTGTATAATAATATACCCGGGTCGGCAAACCACGGTTTTAGGCAAAGATTTGCTTGAACTCAAGCCCTCTTCAGGGAACCACCTAAGATCTCTGTATGCCAATTTTTAAACTTTTCTGTACATGTAACATTCTGAATGTCTAAAATCATGATAGTCTGAAATGTCTATTAGTCTGAGTCATATATGGCATTGGTCTGAATTTGTATCGTTATACCAAGACTTGTAATTCATGATTTCTGAGCCATAATACATTAAGATAAATCTTTCATTTAAAGCATAATTTAGACCACCAAAAACATGCAACTGATATAGAAGATTTTGTGTTTCGAAACTCAAGTCAAAATCATGCAAAAACTTCATCAACATATGGTGGTCTAGTGCCTTTAGCAAATCCATGCACTTTTTCATTACATGCATTATGAACATTAAAAATTCATGCTATATTCCATCTTTAGTGATTTAAAACCACCTTAAAATCAGAACAAGAGTTCAATCATTTCATATAGTGCTTTTCAAGGATGCATTGCAAAACAATTCATATGCTATGAGAAATCTGAAAAATTCACTAAAGAGGGAATTCACCGAAAATCATGCTCTCAACAAGAATTCATTCTTAATTACATGGTTTCATACATTCATATTCTCAAATCACTTTGGGGAAGGTCAAAAGAACAAATCAATGGTGTTAAAACATTTAATACATGAATATATACATAGATTCAAAAAACCCATTCCAAAACATGATTTTTCTATGCCCATGAGAATTTAGGAAAATCCCGCGTACCTCTATTTCGGAAAATAATGGTTGCTTCTTGAAGCCTGTGGATTGGGGATTCCGAATCTCTAATCAATTTTGAAAACCCACGGTTAAATCTTGATTTATTTGGGTTTTTAGTTTGAAACCCTTGGGATTGTTCTTGAGAATTTTTATATGAATGTGGATGCATTTTGGAGAATTGGGGACTGAATTTCGTGTTTATGGCTGAATAAGGTTGGGAAAAGGACCATTTTTCCCTAAAAATGGAGTGTTTAAGTCACTTGAAACCATAAGATATGCGCCACATATGATATCGTATATATTTACATAGGCGCCGCATATGATATCGCCTATATTTACATAGGCCCCGCATATTATATCGCCTATATTTACATAGGCGCCGCATATGATATCGCCTATATTTACATAGGCGCCGCATATGCTTTCCATTGGCCATGTGTGATTGGTTAGGCGACGGATACTACTTTGAAAGGCCATAACATCTTGCTCGGGTGTCAGATTTTAGTAAAATTGGTATCGTTGGAAAGTTAACTCGACGACCTATCATTTTACAAATAGTAGGCTCTATAATTTGACATATACAGAGAGTTATGGGTGATGGAAGCTGACACAAATTACAACATCCACTAAAACTTAATCGATCGAAGTAGTTTCAACTCGTCCTTGAGTTGAAGGACCTCTATGGTCTAAATTCATGCTCAAATGGATTCACATACTACATAAACATGCCAAATTGGCATAGGATTTAAGGCTCTAGGATTATGAACGCATCAGAGTCATGTTTTTTATTCTAGCCCGAAATATAGGGTGTTACATTATGTCCCCCTTGGGATCATTCATCCTCAAATAATGGATAGAATGTTGAAGTCTTAAGGGTATGGGATAACGCGGACATGATATGTTCCCTAAGAAAGAATGCACTGATCGGAAACATGACTATAAGATTGGAACTACTGATGTTTTAAATGCTTATGCCGGACATGCATATCTGAGGCATGGAATACACAACTGAAGCTACTCATAGGCTGAATTCTCATAAGGAATCATGCATATCTGATGCATGGATCTATGACCGAGTTATTCTCATGAATGCAGAACTGAATACACTGATAAGCTGAACTTTTCTATTGAACATGCATTTCTAATTTATGCATAACTGACTGAACTAATGTATGAACGTATGACTAAATACGCATTAATAACTGATGTGAAGCTTGTAATAAGAATCTATGCATGCAACTGAATGGGGTATCTCCCCCTTGGTACCCTATGTCCCTATATGAATGCTCAATTCACTAAGATACTTAGAAAACTGAGGCGATGCACAGGGCACCTAGGAATTGAATCATAACTGAACATCTGGAATCTGAATTTAATGCATGATGCATGAAATGGGCTATACTCGTAACTACTGGTATACTCTATCTTGGAATAGTAGCATGTCTAAGATTTCAAGTAGCATGAATAAGTGCAAAGACGAGAAAACAAGTCATGCAAATATAACTGCTAAACTAACTTATTGGCCATATAGATTGAATTATACTACACCCTCATACTTAACTGGAGTATCTCTTCATCACAATTCTCTAAAGAAATTCTAGCAGTAATAGGTAGCCTTGAATCTTAGGTATGGATTAAACAAGACATCCAACTGAGGAATCACCACATTGACACTACTCTGCAGTCTGGAACATAGGCATATAACTCCTGATTTAGTCTAGAATTACCAGGCCTTTGGCATTACAACTTCTTACTTTCAAGCTTAGCACACTTCTTGAATATCACTTAACTATACTATTCCACTTAAATATCATATTCATTCAACTTAGCTTAAAATTCTCATATGAGCATTGACAAATCTTTCTACTAATGTTAGAAATAACTTAATCCCTTCCCCATGATCAAGCCTAACTCTAAGTCACAAAAATACAACATGCCAGACCACGTTATTATTCTAAACCATATGATGCAATTTTCTATATCTCTTTTAAAGATCACATCCTAAGTATAACATGCCTTACCACTTCAATGACTACTCTGAACTCTTACTATGAAGTAACTAGCGCATATAGCGTTCCATTACAACAATCTCAACATGTCAATCAAGCCTATCTTTATAACAACGTATGAACTTCAAAGCAAACACTCATAGAGGCATACTTCACATATTCTCTAAACCACTATCAATATCACTCCCACGAGCTACCCCAATAACATACATATCCAAAATTCCACTAACCATCACATAAATAAAAACTTGGCCCCAAATCTTACTTCATACTTATGGCCTTATCTAAACAAGCGTACTATGATCTTTCATCAACAAAGAATAATTACTCACCACCACTATCATCGTATTAGGAGGAGTCACAAAAAGTTTAGAACATAAGATCTGGAGGCATAGAATGATACTATATGAAGCTTGACACTCATCTGAGGCCTGAGGAATAGCAAAACAACAACAGGGACTCACCAAAGCGCTCTGAATTTAGGGTATTCATGGCTATAAGTTGAATCTAGCCAATCATTTGGTGTAAAACATGAGTTATGGAAATGGAGCACATTATAAAGCATGAGTACATAACTCTCTATCATATGTATGAACGTGAACTGATCATGGAACTAAATTGTAAAGCATGAGTAGGTATTAGAATCACTGAGAAATACTGAGATAGAAATGGGTTGAGATTCACCCTTACTTTTTGATGTTCTGTATCATCATGACATAACTACAAGAATCTGAGAGTCTTACATGGTTATTCGTTTAGTCATCTTCTCCTTAGCTTCAAGCCATCATCTTAAGTTTTTGGGAGATACCTTACTAGACTTTAAACTTAACTGCACTCACTGCACTCTAGGTTCTGAAATATGACAATACACAAAATTAATAAAACTTAACCCCAAAGACCACATATGAGAGTGGAACGCCCACTCCTAATACTACCTCCTAAGGCATACTCTATCATTTTGTAACCCCTATAGTCATCATCTATTACTCGAACACTTACTAACTTCGAATCTTCATGAGTATCCCTAAAGTTGAAGTGCACACCATCTAGTGCCTCTACTCTTATTTCTATTAGCATGACTTTCAAGGACTCGAGCTTAGATTATAACACCTAACATGGGTATCACCAAGTCTTCAATGAGACACTCTATTTCTATCATAGTCTACCAACATAGCAACTTCAAACTTATTTTCCTCTACCATGAGAATCAAGTTCATATCAAAAGGCTCAACGCTATCAATCAAAGGTCCTTAACTTGGTTATTTAGAACACCATATACCATCTAGCTAGTCCTTTTCCACCTAGGAAATCAATGGTACTAGTAGCCACACACAACATGTAATAGCCTTAGAAAAATACTACAGCTTCATACCACCTTGGGCATACTTCTACATCACATATACAACGTCATACTTCATTACGAATCAAATAAACTTAGGCACTTGCATACACTGTTCAAGCCTATAGATCATTTCCATTTAACTACTATTATTAACCAATAAATCATCACATCCACCTCCATGTCCATCAATTGTTCCAAACTAAATGTATAATGCTAAACATGATTTACAACCAACCTTACACACAATCCTCACTTAGAAACTATGAAATAAACATCAAGAAACACTAGTACACTAGAAATTCATAACCACAATAATTGATCATGACCTTACGGTTTTCCTTGTCATAATACATTAGCACATACTATTTCAACACATCAATCTTACAAATCTAATCCCACAAAACATGTATCATCAATCTCTTGCCACTATTCACCACCACACCATTTAAGTTCAAGCCTATAGTCTAGCATCAATCATTTACAACCAATGAAGAGTGCAACATAATATAAATATACTAATCCTTCAAATTGGGATATTCTACCCAAATACTTCAAAAATATACTACATACTTTCTCACAAGTAGTATTAGTTTACAGCTACCAATGAGAAAAAGGTTAAGGGGTTAGGTCATATAATAGACATGATCAACCTTAAGCTTATATTATAACCATACAATCTTATCTACTTATACGGCTTTCTCACATCACACTTACTTTCCCCAATGGGCATTTAGACTACATTCAGATACACCATATGACAATGAGTCTATACTTACAAACTACTGGCTAATCTATCCATTTTCATTCATAGCCTATAAGGGGTTTCTATAACCACCTTAAGTATCCACTCTAGGTTCTTTCTCTATTTTGAAAGGAAGAAAACAAATAACATTCTGAGTCAATACTTCCTCCATGCACTACCATACAATTCATAAATGGTACCACTACATTAGTCTACCACCACGAAAGGGTAAATCATTCTCAATGAAAGGTTATTCAACTATAAATATTTAATCACAAAAGTCACCCTCACTCTGACCTCTAACCTTATGACTTTATATCACAAACTTCTTAGTCTAATTTCAGTACCAATAGGTCATGACACCGACACTCTAACTTATACTACTACTAGGGTCGAAATACAGTTCCAACAAACAAAAGAACAACAAGATGAACAACAAGTTGCTAGTGAATCGAAATAGGCCTCACACGGCTTCACTAGACCTTTGTTTTCAACAACACAATGATATAAAGATTACAAGAGATAGAATCTTGATACACAATATTCAATGACTTAAGAATACACATCTTACTCTTGTCTTAACTGAACGCCTCATAAGAATGAGGACACAATTTAACACTAGGGAACTCCTCTCCGTTCCTTTGTGGGACTTTTGAAATTTTTGCTAGATAATCAAAGAATATTTGGAAAAACCAGAGTGATGAAGAAATTAGGATAACTTTTCTTTTCGTATGGGTGACACCATAGCACGAATTAGAGTATGAAGGAGGAACACTCTGACTCTATAGCACGAACTAGAACATGAATAAATAGAGACATTCCTAAACGCCTTATAGCCTCCTGCTTATAAGTGTGGCGTGCTACACACCCATAAACAAGACTCTACCCGATGCGATTTCGCAGACACCCTGGGACTATAAATCGTGCTCTGATACCAAGTTTCTCACGACCTAAACTGGGGCCCTGTCCGTGACGACCATTCTCAAACTTGAAGGCCCGGAACTCCCTCTGTCTATCTGGTAATCATGAAAATAATTTATATGATCAAAGTAATAAGGAATAGACACAATAATACAGAAACATGGTCAACAATTTAAAATAGTTAAAGGCCTGAAAACCTGCACAACAATATTTAATAAACATCAGCAACAGTATGCGAAATCTCTACTGACATACTATCTGAATAACTGGGACAAGGCCCCCAGCAGACCTAAAGTCTGTAACGCCCCGAAATGGGGTCCCGAGACATCACACGGTGCTTAGGGTCACTTGTGACCCCAAGCTAACCCTTCTACTGGCATAACTCATAAGCAACTGAATCAAAATACAAATCCAAAAAAATTCACAAAAAATTAACACTTTTCTAAATCTAATCGATACAAAAATGGAATTTTACAAGTTACAATTCTGCCTTTACAACAAAAATTGAAACAAAATACATCAACTTCTACTGACTGCCTATGAAGCCTCTACTAGTACTGACTGTAGGTAGACGGGTCATGACTCCCGACTACCTCAACTCAATACGACTGAATAAAGAAAATACAACACTATAACTCTGCATAACTAACCCAAGCCCTTGAATTAGAAGGACTCATCACCTACTGACTGGATACCACGAATTGACTGGGTCCGAAGGTGCAACTATACCTTGTACCTATATTCCGATAAAATGCAGCCCACATCCGAAGATGTAGGTCAGTACCATGGGGGTGTATGCAATTGTATAAACATCATCATCATAAATATTTATAAGAAATATGCACGATTTATGAAAGACTAACAAAGCCCGAAGAAAATCATCATAATCATGAGAGGATGAAATAAGTATAATAACACATGTGAGTCATCATATAATTTGTCAATCACTTTAAGTTCATCAAGAATATCAATTCTCATAATGTAAAAATCATTTAAATCTTTCGAAAGAATAACTTTCACAATTCCACTTTCAAATCACTTCACCATTCACCATAGACACAAGGAAACACACACACACACTGGAAGATCCTATAACTGACATAAACCATGTGAGCTACATGGATTCCAACGTACAACCCACGTTGGGGAGATCCGTCCTATCCTTTCCATCGGAGTAGGATTTCCAGTATCAATTCAAAAACACTAGTGATCACTATATAAATCAGCCTCAGGCTCACATCCTACGAGGGAACGTAGTTCTAGGGAAGTAAGGTCACTTTATACCTCCCACTCGGTGCTAAAGATTACTCCAGGACTTAGCTCAGAAATTTAAATCAGCCTCAGGCTCACATTAAAGAAAATCTACAATAAACACTTCAACAATTTTCATCGGGAGCCAATTTGCTACCCCTTTATCATAATCAATAAAAACGTGGATTTTCATCACAGTCGAGTTTAAAATAACTCATTCACGACCAAAAGGTCAAATTATTCAAAATATCTCAAATATTCAACATCAATGTGCTTATAACACACACTTTCTAAAAAAAACACAATTTCCAATGGGGATTCACGACCCAAATATCAAAATCATGATAAATATCGTTCAAGATTCATGCTTAATATCACCACACATGTAAATTCATCTTTCAAAATAAAAAACATCAAGATTTCATAATAATCATCATAAGATATGGGTTCATACTTCAAATTCATAAAAATCAAATAAAAATCATGCCTTTGTATAGAAAATTACTTTTGGGCACAAGAACGAAAGAGAGTTCTTGTTGAAAAACCCCACATACCTTGAATGAAGAACTTTAGATCGATACTCATTTTTGAGATGTTAATCATGCCTTTGAATGATGGTTCTTGGAGTTCTTGAACTAGGAATTTTGAATCTTGAATAAATTTGCAGAATTAATGGTGAACTTTGGAGGTTCTTGAAGTTGGATGTAGGAGCTTAGGGTTTTCTTTTTGAGGGAATTTGATGAAATATAACATATAATGCTTCTAATAGGCTTTAATATAGGGTTTGGGCGGATTTTGGGTGAGGGGTAATGACCAAAACGCCCCTAAAAATCAAATAATTCTCGAATCTATCCTTTGGTGGACTGTTTTGATAGTCTGAAGTAGATCAACCATAAAGTTTTACTCTGATATCCAAATTGGATGAAACCAATTTCATTTGAAAGAGGACTCTCATATCTTTCCGTTGATATATAGTATATCACCCAGATAATTGTGTACGAGGAGTTATGATCGTTTGAAGTTGACCCAAAAATTCACTTTAGATAGGCTGAAGTAGATCGACCATAACTCTTTGCTCCGATAGACAAATTGGATGAAACCAATTTCATCGGAAAGAGGACTCGCAGATATTTCTGTTGATATATAGTATATCACCCTGATAATTATGTACAAGGAGTTATGATCATTTAAAGTTGGGGAAAAAATATGCCAGGCCTCAGTACTTTTTTTTCCTGCATGTTTTACTGTTCACTACTTTTCACGGTTCGATCGGAATGTTCATAACTCATCGCTCGGGTGTTCGTTTTGGATGATCCACATATCGTTAGAAAAATTATTCGATAATCTACACAATGGTGGGTCATAATCTAAAATATTCCGCACGAAAAATTTATAATTTATTCGAGAAGATAAAACCCAACACGTTTACGCACAAAATTTCAACGAAAAATTTTCCGGGGTATTACATCATCTCCACCTTGGAAACATTTGTCCTCGAATGTCGATGAATAAGTAAAGAATACCATGGAAATAAGAAAAAAAGGTTGGGATAACAAAATTAATCCACTTACTTCACTCCAAACTTTTGAATACTTCATAGAACATGCAATTCATAGTGAGAATGGTCACATAGTTGGATCTTAAACAAAGGAGACTGATTTTAAGGAATCATTATCTTTGGTTTATTCAGAGACAGAGAATCAAAGGTCTCAAAGTGGATCTCATCAAAAGAAGGACCACTTGCGCCCAAATGAAACGTCCCTCAACACTCCCTCCAAAAGATTCAAATGACATTGTTCGGGGAGAAAATGAACAATAATTTGATACAATCCTATCGTATGGGAACAAGGACCCATATGGCATAATTTAAGATAGGAATTTCTAGGTCTTGGGAAACATAACTCCTTTCTTCCAAACTTAGCAACACTTCCCAACTACTCCCTCGACTAGGTTCAAGACTAACTCCAAGTACTCATGAGATACGCCACATAACACTATAATATTAATCTATATCATGAACCTCAATACACACTGAACCTCACAACTCCTCACTTCAAACATAACTCTTATTGCTACTCCAACAACCACATACAATCTTATACTAGGGATCCACTAACTTGAGGTGCAGTCTTTTAGATATACATCCATAACATTCAAGCCTATACTCATAACCACATACGCACTTCGCACATGCACCTCTAAACGAACACTCATAAAGCATCTTCCTTGCTTTCTCTAAGATTCCATCAACTACATCATTCACACATACTGGTCAATTCTTTAAACGGTACACATAACATTTTCTCAACCAATTGAACTATACACAAAAACTCTGTATTACTATTCCTACAACCTCATAGAAGTGCATAAAACCAACGCACAACTATCTTTCCAAATAAACATTTAAAACTTCAACTAACCACGACATATATCAAGGACTTAGCCTGAATCTAACTTCACTTCACCGCCGTGAGCACACCACCTTCTATCATAGATAAGGAAGTATCTTCTCTCCCTTTAAGACAACTTCTCAACACCATTAGCTTGACTTAATGAAAAGGTCACAAAATTTTAAAACATGAAGAACTGAAACATGAAGGGATAATGTAAATAACTTAACTCTTTCTATTGAGGCCATAGGAATGAAATATTAAATACAATGGGTTTATTAAGGTATTAAAACTGGAGACACCCATAACGGAAACTGAATCTCACTGATCAATAAGAGTATTGCCTGAGTACTGGAACTGAACATACTATAAAACTTGAGTTTATGAGTCAAGGGCGGCATGCCCTGAATTTAGAGCTCATAACTTATGGAATGTGATTCCAACTGCTAGAAGAACTGGAATTTCTCATTTTTGGAAACTAGAAGAGTATGTAATTTTCCATCACGTGTATTAACATGAATTAAGATCATGGAACTGAAATGTAAAGCATGAGTAGGTTTTGGGATAGCTAAAAATACTGAAATAACATTGGGTCAAGCACCGATCTTTCTCACAACAAATTTACAACTTACTGGTACATCTACTACAATGTAAAAGCTTGACTTGACTACTTGTTCTATCATCTCCCCCTTAGCTTTAAGCCACCACTCAAATTCTCAAATGCTTACTAATTTCGAATCTCCACGAACATCTCGATCGCCGGAATGTACATCATCTAGTTCTTCAACTCTTATTTCTATTAGCTCAACTTGAATACTTTCTAACCTTTTGATTGACCATGCTACTTCTGTCTTCTCCCTCTAATACCATGCCTATGAGCTTATGTTTCTAACCCATTAGAATCAAAATCACACATAAGAGGCTCAACATTTCCAATCATACGCCTCACCTTAACTTAGCCATCAAAACATCATCCATCGTCTAACTAGTATTTATCCATCTAACAATCCCATGGCACGACTCACTACACCACATACACTAATCCTCGAAATTAAAGCAGTCCCATAATATCTTGGGTGAACTTTCTCATCATAATATAATATTAAACTTAATTACAAGTCAACTATACTTAAACTCTTGTGTACACTGTTCAAGCCTATTAGGTCACTTCCGGCAACTAATACCATTAATCCGGAAACCATCACATTCAGTTTCATGATCACCAATCATTCAAACTTAAGGTCTCACACTTCACATAATTTACAACTCCATCTCACACATAACTCCCACGTGAGGATTATAAAACAACACATCCTCCTTCTACACATCATTACTATTTACCCATCTATAGACCTAAAATTCTTTCATAGCTCTATATGTTTCAACGAAACTCCCTCTTTCCACCTCAGGAAAACCTAAATTAACAACACTCATCCACCAAGTACTTTCATCAATAACATATACTTTTCTAACACCACAAATACCATCAATAACTCTTTCCTTACCCTAAGTAAACAACAATCCACCTTAACTAATAACTCCTCCTCTAACTTACACTAAACTAACAAACAAGGGTATATCACTTCATTACTAATTCAATCATAAGCAAAAATTCAGATATACATATTTAATAAATCGCCCTTACCACCTTTCTTGTCACTACACTTCTAAACCCACAATTTCAACTAACACAGGAACAACAAGATAAATAACAAGTTGCTAGTGAATTGAAATAGGCCTCACACGGCTTCACTAGACTTTGGTTTTGTGTTTTGATCAACAAAATGAGATGAATAACAAAGAAGCTATGCTAGTGAATCGAAAGAGCCCCACACAGCTTCACTAGACTTTGATTTTTCACAAACATAATGATAACAAGATTACATAATACAAGAGATAGAAACTTGACACACAATATTCAACGATCTAAGAATACACCTTACTCTGTCTTAATTAAATAACTCATAAGAATGAGGGCATAACTTTCAACTTAAGGAACTTAACACACTTGAGAGCTCCTCTCAAGCCCTTTGTGTAACTTTTGAAATTTCTTCAAGAAAATATAGAAGCATTCCCTGGGGAAGAACTGGAGCTTGCGAATCATGTTATCTCAAAAATAATACATAGAGGGAGAAGTATAGATTAACACTGTAGATTTTGAGGAGGAATATGAAAGCACATCTAACCTAGGCTTGGTTCACGACTTTTATGAACATAAATAAAGTACTTCAATCTTAAGAACTCAAAAGCACTGAAAGGATACTTTCTAGCTCTCTTACAATCCCATAACTATCTACGGAGTATTAAACTTAACTGTTTCTGATACCTTGAAAATATGGCAGTATTGGCCAGAATAGAGTAAGGTGAGAATCTATATAAGCTTCTTGGAGAACCTTTTTATAGCACGATCTTAGACTTGAAAGAAGGGAAACAATTCCTAAATACCCTGTAGCCTCTCGAAGAAAAGTACAGACGTCTCCATACCGTTCCGTAAGAATCTACTAGACACGACTTCATAGACACCTTAGGACACTTGAAATCTGTGCTCTGATACAAGGTTTCTAACGCCCCGAAATCAGGTCCCGAGACGTCACACGATGCTTAGGGTGAAAAGTGACCCCAAGCTAACCCTTCTATTGGCATAACTCATAAGCAACTGAATAAAAATACAAATCCATACAAATCAGTAGAAATTAACTCTTTTCTGAATCTGATGGATACAAAATTTGAATTTTACATGATTACAATTCTGCCTTTACAACCACAATTGAAACAAAATACATCAACTTCTACTGACTGTCTATGAAGCCTCTACTAGTACTAACTGTAGGTAGCCGGGTCATGACTCCCAACTACCCCAACTCCATACGACTGAATAAAGAAAATACAACATTATAACTCTGCATAACTAACCCAAGCCCTTGAATCAAAATGACTCATCACCTGCTGACTGGATCCGAAAGTGCAACTATACCTTGTACCTATATTCAGAGAAAATGCAGCCCACATCCGAAAATATGGGTCAGTACCATGGAAAAATACCTAGCATATGGGGGTGTATGCAGTTATATAAACATCATCATCATAAATATTTATAAGAAATATGCAGGATGTATGAAAGACTCACGTAGCCCAAAGAAAATCATCATAATCATGAGAGGATGAAATAAGTATAATAACACATGTGAGTCATCATATAATTTGTCAATCACTTTCAGTTCATCAAGAATATCAATTCTCATAATGTAAATATAATTTAAATCGTTCGAAAGAATAACTTTCACAATTCCACTTTCAAATCACTTCACCATTCACCATAGATACAAGGAAACACACACACACTGGGAGATCCTCTAACCGACATAAACCATGTGAGCTACATGGAGTCCAACGTACCACCCACGTTGGGGAGAGCCGTCCTATCCTTTCCATCGGAGTAGGACTTCCAGTATCAATTCAAAAACACTAGTGATCACTATATAAATCAGTCTCAGGCTCACATCCTACGGGGGCACGTAGTTCTAGGGAAGTAAGGTCATGTTATACCTCTCACTCTGTGCTAAAGATTACTCCCGGACTTAGCTCAGAAATTTAAATCAGCCTCAGGCTCACATTAAAGAAAATCCACAATAAACACTTCAACAATTTTCATCAGGAGCCAATTTGCTACCCCTTTATCATAATCAATAAAAACGTGGATTTCCTTCAGAGTCGAGTTTAAAATAACTCATTCACGACCAAAAGGTCAAATCATTCAAAATATCTCAAATATTCAACATCAATGTGCTAATAACACACACTTTCTAAAAAAACACAATTTCCAATGGGGATTCACGACACAAATATTAAAATCATGATAAATATCGTTCAAGATTCATGCTTAATATCACCACACATGTAAATTCATCTTTCAAAATCATAAACATCAAGATTTCATAATAATCATCATAAGATATGGGTTCATACTTTAAATTCATAAAAATCAAATAAAAATTATGCCTTTGTATAGAAAATTACTCTTGGGCACAAGAACAAAAGAGAGAAATCAAATAAAAATCATTCCTTTGTAAAGAAAATTACTTTTGGGCACAAGAACGAAAGAGAGTTCTTGTTGAAAAATCCCACATACCTTGAATGATGAACTTTAGATCGATACTCATTTTTGAGGTGTTAATTGTGCCTTTGAATGATGGTTCTTGGAGTTCTTAAACTAGAAACTTTGAATCTTGAATAAATTTGAAGAATTAATGGTGAACTTTGGAGGTTCTTGAAGTTGGATGTAGGAGCTTAGGGTTTTCTTTTTGAGGTAATTTGATGAAATATAACATATAATTCTTCTAATAGGCTTTAATATAGGGTTTGGACGGATTTTGGGTGAGTTGGAATGACCAAAACGCCCCTAGAAATCAAATAATTCTCGAATCTGTCCTTTGGTGGACTGTTTTGATAGTTTGAAGTAGATCAACCATAAAGTTTTACTCCGTTATCCAAATTGGATGAAACTAATTTCATTAGAAAGAGGACTCTCATATATTCTTGTTGATATATAGTATATCACCCAGATCATTGTGTATGAGGAGTTATGATCGTTTCAATTTGACCCAAAAATTCACTTTTGATAGGCTGAAGTAGATCGACCATAACTTTTTGCTCTGATAGACATATTGGATGAAACCAATTTCATCGGAAAGAGGACTCACAGATATTTTGGTTGATATATAGTATATCACCCAGATCATTATGTGCAAGGAGTTATGATCATTTAAATTTGGAGAAAAAATACGCCAGACCTCAGTACTTTCTTTTCCTGCACATTTTACTGTTCACTCTTATTCACGGTTCGATCGGAATGTTCATAACTCGTCGCTCGGGTGTCCGTTTTTTATGATCCACATATAGTTGGAAAGCTTATTCGATACTCTACGCAATGGTGGGTCATAATCTAAGACCTTATGCACGGAAAATTTATAATTCATTCTAGAAGATAGAACCCAACACGTTGACGCACAAAATTTCAACGAAAAATTTCCTGAGGTATTACACATATGCTTTCCAGTGGCCATGTGCTATTGGTTAGGCGACGCATACTACTTTGAAAGGCCATAAGTTCTTTCTCAGGTGTCAGATTTTAGCAAAATTGGTATCGTTGGAAAGTTAACTCGAAGAACTATCATTTGACACATAGTAGGATCTCTAATTCGACATATACAAAGAGTTATGGTCAATGGAAGCTGACACAAATTACAACGTCCACTAAAACATAATCGATCAAAGTAGTTTCAACTCGTCCTTGATTTGAAGGACCTCTATGGTCTAAATTCATGCTCAAATGGATTCACATACTACATAAACATGCCAAATTGGCATAGGATTTAAGGCTCTAGGATTATCAACGCATCAGAGTCATGGTTTTTATTGTATCCCGAAATGCGGGGTGTTACAACTGGATCATACAGACTACCCATTCTCAAATGGAGTATTTCTTTAGCACTTTTCTACAAAATTCTATTGACATTAGGGAGCAAAGAATTTTGGGCATGCTCTGAACAAGACATTTGACTAAGGAATTACAACATTGATATAACTCAATAGCATGGAATATAATTATATAACTCATAAACTAGGATAGGATTTCTAGACCATAGGCAACACAACTTCTTACTTTCAATCTTAGAATCACTTCTCAAATGCTCTCTCAACTATACTATTCCCCTTAAATACCATAATCATTTGATTCAACTTATAATTCTCATATTAGCACTGCGAAATCTCTCTACTAAGGTCTAAATTAAACTAAGTTCTCTCACTATGATCAAGACTAACATGTAATCACAAGATACTATATGCCAAACGATAATACTAGTCTAAACCACAAGGTTCAATATTCTATATCTTCTTAGAGCTCACACCCTAAGCATAACATGCCTTACCACTTCAATGACTAATTTAAAATCCTTGATATGGATTCACTAGTGCATATTGCATTCATCATCTTACATCCAACATGACATTCAAGCCTATCATTAAAAATCACATATAACTTTAAGGCAAATACTCCTAAAGGTATACTTCACATATTCTCTAAACCTTTATCAACAAAAATTTTCTTGCACTATTCTTAAAAACATACACACAATTTCTAACTAACCATGACATGTATCAAAGACTTGGCCTCAATCGTACTTCACACTTTAGCCTTAGATAGAAAAGCATAAATAATCTTCCTTAATGAGGGTCATCAACTCTCTCACATATAAACCATTGCTTATCCACTATCATCACTACTATCTTAACATAGGAAGAGGTCACCAAAGGGCTAACACATATGAACCAGAAGCACGAAAACTACAATACATAACATTAACACTTATCTTTGTCCTGCGAAATAAAATATCAAAGGCATGGATTCATTAAAGAAATCTAAGATAAGGACATGCATGATATAATGTGAACTTCACTAGTATCATGAGTTTAAAAACTGGTCATACTCTGAAACATGAGTTTATACTTATCATGAGCTATTCAACATAAGACTGGAGTTCATAGATTCATAAGAGATAACTCGAATCACAGAGTAAAGTTGTTGCATGCTTGCTAGAAGCCGAGAATGGGCTTGAGCACGCATGATAGGTATAAGCATTGGCCTATGGCATGGATTTGTCAAGCAAGTGATGGATTTGGTGTTGTAATGACTGAAATCCAAGGAATACTCTAGAGTAAGAAGGGATCACTATCTCATCATAACTCATTATTGACATGTATCACAATCTAATTCTCAAAACTCGATTTGGTTCTTCACTAACCATCTCCCCCTTAGGTCAAAGCTGGTATTCTAAGTATGATGGTCTACTCCATATCCTCGAGATTAATCCATAATTTCATCATTCTATTATCTACACATAAATGCTAAATTCGCAAGAATAAACTAATTCTGCACTTACCGACTTCATTCTTTAACAACCCATCCATATGACATCCTTAATTCCTAGCTTCAATAATCATCATCAAAGACTTACACTCATTTGCAACCATATCTACATCTCTAATCACATAATCATAGTCTACCAAGATCACACTTCTATACTTATATTTTTCCCAAACCATGAGAATAAAATCATACTAAAAAGACTCAACATCTTCAATCATAACTCCTTAACTTAGCTATCAAGAACAACATAAATTATCTAACTAGCCTTTCTCCACCTAGAAACTCAACGTTACTACTAACCACACAATATGCAATAACCCTAAAAAAATAATGCATCCCCATTGCACCTTGGGCACACCTCTACACCATACTTAATTATGAACACATGATCTTATACTCTTGCATACACTGTTCAGGCCTACTAGATCACCTCCATATAACTAGCATCAACAACCGAACCATCAACTTTTTAAACTTAATGTCTAAAGCTAAACATGATTTATAACCCAATATCACAAACAATTTTCACTTCAAAACTATAGAACATAGAAATAACAAAAACTAGTATACAATGAAAATCGATCATAATCATATGGCCAATCTTATTCATAATTTGTTAGCACATCCTCCTTCTTCACATAAGTACTATTTACCCATCTTCACACCTAAATTACTTTCATAGCTCCATAAATTTCAACTAAACTTCCTCTTGCAATCTCAAGAAAGCCTAAATTAACAATACTCAACCACCAAGTACTTCCATCAAAACTTATACTTTCCTAGCACAACAAATACCATCGATAACTCTTTTCATACTTCAAGCAAACAACAATCCACCTTAACTAATAATCTCCTTCTCTAACTTCACTAAACTAACAAACAGGGGTATATCACTTCATTACTAATTAAATCATAAGCAAAAATTCAGCTATACATATTCAATAAATCGCCCTTAACACCATTCTTTCCACTACATTTCTAAACCCACAAGTTCAACTAACACAAGACTTTCAACTAAACGTTACTACTTCGATCACTGCACAGAAACCCACACTTTCAACTAACACCAGAACAACAAGATAAACAACAAGTTGCTATTGAATTGAAATAGGCCTCACACGGCTTCACTAGACTTTGGTTTTGTATTTTGGACAAGAAAACTAGATGAATAACAAAGCAACTATGCTTGTGAATCGAAATAGGCCTCACACGACTTCACTAGACTTTGATTTTTCACAAACATAGTGATAATAAGATTACATAATACAAGAGATTAAAACTTGACTTATAACATACTAGAAGGATCCTCTCAAGCCGCTTTATGAAACTTCTTCTAGCAATTATCAGAGCATTATCTGGGGAAGAACTGGAACTTGCCGAACATGTTACTTCTAGAACATAGATAGAGAAGTATAGATTATCATTATGGAGTATGAGGAGAAATTCAAAAGCACATCTGACTCAGGCTTTGTATACGATTTCTACAGGCCTGATAAAGCACTTCAGTTTTTGGAACTTAAAAGTACTGACAGGATACATTCTAGCTCTCTTACAGTCCCATAACTATATTTGGAGAATGAAGCTCAACTGTTTCTGATACCTTGGAAATAAGGCAAAGATGGCCTGACTAGAGTAATATGAGAATCTGTATATGTTTTTGGAGAACTTTTCTATAGCACGATTTAAGACTTGAAAGAATGGAGACATTTCCTAAATGCCCTATAGCCTCTCGAAGAAAACTACGGATGTCTCTGTACCGTTCCGCAAGACTCTACTAGACACAACTTCATAGACACACTAGGACACTTGAACTCTATGCTCTGATACCAAGTTTGTAATGCCCCAAAATCAGGTCTCGAGACGTCACATGGTGCTTAGGATCACAAGTGACCCCAAGCTAACCCTTCTACTGGCATAACTCATAAGCAATCGAACAAAAAGTATAAATCTATACAAATCTGCGAAAAATAACTATTTTCTGAATATGATAGATACAAAACTAAATTTACAAGATTACAACTCTACTTTAACAACCAAAACTGAAATAGAATACATCAACTTCTACTGACTGTCTATGAAGCATCTACTAGTACTGACTGTAGGTAGCCGGGTCATGACTCCCGACTAACCCAACTCAATACGACTGAATAAAGAAAATACAATACTTCTCAAACTGTATAACTAACTCAAGCCCTTGAATCAAAATGACTCAACACCTACTGACTGGATGCCACAAACTGACTCGATCTGAAGATGTACACTATAATTTGTAACTACATTCCGAGAAAATTTAGCCCACATATGAATATGTGGGTCAGTACCATGGAAACATACCGAGCATATGCGGGTGCAATGCATATATAAAATAATATCTTAATATCATCACAGTTTATAAAATTATGTATGCTGATATAAATGACTCACTCAGCTCGACTTAAAATCATCATAATCATAAGAGAGTAAAATATATCGGGTGAAACATGTGAGTCATCATAATAAATCTTAATTCACTTCTATCTCGATTCCAAATCATCAAAGCAATCTTAGTGAAATCTGGAATATTGAATACAGCATTAATCTGCATTTCAAATCTCTTTTAAATCAGTAAAACCAATCTAAGAATAAGGGATGACTCTTTGGGAGGTTATTCGAACTATCATGTACACCATGTGAGCACCCATGATGTACCACGACTTGCCCCCGTAAGGTTAGGGCTGTCCTACCCTTGCCATCGGTGTAGAACAATCTCATCTCAGTGATCACTATCTCAATTTTCCACATATAGTGGAAGTCAATGTATTAACCTACGGTGGCACGTAGTTCTGGGGTATGAAACCGTAGTAACATATCCAACTCGGTGCTAAATACTACTCCCAATACTATGCTCAAAAATCTCAAGAAAAATCCACTTTAAGGGTAATCTCATATTTCTTAAGTTAAATAAATGATAAAATCCGTAACTCATTGCATAAAGTGGATTTTAACTCTGCTGTGACCAAAGGGTCAAATATTTCTATACTTCATCAAAAATAGTCTAAACATGGGTGCATGTAGCACATAAATTCTCAAAACAACAATCTCAAAGTGGGTTAATGACCCTTATAGCGATACTTAATCAAAACATTTCAACATTTATTCTTTATATCACAAGCATGCATAATTTAAATGGAAATCTGAAAAATTTCAGCCTTTAATCATAACAATAATCTCAAACTCATGGAGTTTATTTTCTAAACATTCAAAATAATCATAGTATCTTGAACAAAAACATAGGATAAGGTTTATCACTTCAAATTCATGATAAAACATGTAAAATCATGTATCATTGTAAAATAATACAAACTTTGGGCACAAGAACGAAAGGGTGTTCTTGTTCATAACCCTACATACCTTTATGGGAACGGATTCATTGAAAGATTGGACCCTCAATGTTAATTGTGTAACCCTAGTTTTTTATCTCCTTTAGTTCTCTTGGATGATGAACTTAGACTGATAATAGGGTTATGATGTGTTTATAATCTATTAAATTTGTAAGGTTAAGTTTAGGGGTGTGTAAGGAGTGCCAAAAGACTTAATGGCCCTCAAAATAACCCAAAAATGGAGTGTTTAAGTCACTTGAAATCATAAGATATGCCCCGCATATGATATCGCCTATATTTACATAGGCGCCGCATATTCTATCGGATATGATTTCCAGTGTCCATGTGCGATTGGTTAGGCGATGCACTCTACTTCGCAAAGCCATAACTCCTAGCTCGGGTGTCGGATATTGGTGAAATTGGTATCGTTGGAAAGGTAATTCAATTCTCTATAATTTTGTGGGCATAAATATGAAGAAATACGACATATTTATCAAGTTATGCTCATTCAAAGATGTCCTTTGCAAATTCAAACACTAAAACTTGATGGATTTCGAAACTCTTAGCTTGTACTAACTTAAGTGACTCATATAACCACACTTAACATATCATAAGCTCTCTTATAGCTAGGTTACTCTTGGTTATTTATCTTCCCAAATATGGCTTACAAAATTTGGGATTTCCCATAAACGAACAACGGTTCATTTTCTAGCTTAGGAAAGTGCGGGGCATTACAGTATAATCTCTCTTGGGGAAGTAATAAACCAGTAACGGCAAAACACGATTTCGGGAAATGATTTTTATGAACTCGTGTATTCTTTGGGTAACCACCTAACTCTCTTTAATCCCAATTTTAGCCTTTTCTAAACATGAATCATTCTAAGTTCAAAATCTGATAATCTGAAAGAAAATCTGCTTTCTATTCTGTTCTGCATTATTACTATGGCATTATCTTAATTGGTATCGTTATACCAAGACTTGAAAGTCTTATCTAAGACATTTGATATCATTTACAATTTTCTCTTTCAAATCATAAAGTTTGGACCACCATACTTCAAACAATTCAAGAAGATTCATACTTCAAAGCATTTGTCAAATTATGTAAAAGTCATTGTTTTCAGCTTTTCATCATTCATGTGGTGGCCATGAAATTTATGACAAAACGGGCAAGTTTCTTAATAAACATCTTTAACCATTAACACCAAATACAATACCCCCTCTTCATCCCAAAACCATAATCAAGTCTTAACAATCATAAAGGCATTTAAAATATACTTCACAAAATATATTCAAGTAAATCATGACTTACGAAAACAAGAAATCTTTAAACAAGATAGGGATTTTCAATAATTGATTCTCTCAATCCAACATTTAAATTCATAAAGTTCATGCATTTATATATATATAAATAAGAGTTCCATTTTTATAAGGGGAGGCCTCAAGACCAAAGCTAGAATATTATTAAAGAGTTCATAATGCACAATTGCAAATGTAAATCTCAAAACCCCTTTGCAAATTCATGATTTCTAAACTTTAAACCATATTAAAATGTTTTCAACAAGCCCATGTAGTTTTAGAAAAACCCCACGTACCTTAGATCACTTAGGAGGAAAAGTGAAACCCGAATCTTGCTTAAGTTCTTGAAATTCTTGACTTCAAAGATGAACTCTTCATCTATGGGGGAGAGACTAGAGTTTTTAATTTGAAAGGTATTGGTGAGAAATGAGCATATTTTGCTCAATAATGCCATTAATCATCTATTTTCACGTTTTAAGGGATTAGGTAAAAGGCCACACTGCCCTTGGATTTAGAAATCTGTAACTTGAATGTCGTTTAAGGCCTTACTGCAACGCGGTGAGGTTGTCATCGCGATACCCGCCGCGATGCGATGGAATCTCAATGATGTACTAGATTTTGAAAATTGTTTTTTGGGATTCACCGCAACGCGCTGTAATCGCGGTGACCCACTGGAATTGGACAAATGTTGAATTGGCCTTCATCGCGACGTGGTGAGGCTTCCATCGTTATTTCCACCGCGACATGGGGGAATTGCGGTGGCTTGCTAGAAAAAAAATACAATAATATTTTAAACGCTCATCAAGGCTCAATCAATAGGAAGGCTTTTGAAACATTTATGCGTAGAAATGACGGTCTACATACTAGCTCGAAATGTGGGTCGTTACAGTTCTATCAATAGTGAGATTGCTGGGAACAAGTGGATGTTATGCATTCTACTGAAATCTAAGTCCTCTCTATCATACTTTAAATTATTGGCGAAAACCCTAGTGATGCTTAATAGTATGACCTCCACTAAAGCATTTAATAATAATTAAGATATAATAAGTGTAAATAAAAGCTTATGTAAGTGTCTTTCTGTGCAACGGTTGTGTTACCTCTAATGTTTCACCAATAAGTCGTTAATAAAATAATCTGTTACCATAGAATACGGAAATTCACATGGCAGAGGGTGAGTTTTTCCCTCTATACCAGTTTTGACAAGCTAATGTTATGTCAATCGAATGTTTCTTTGTACTTGAAGAGAGTGAGTAGTTCTTTTATCCAAATGAATCTAGGAAAAGAAGATGTGGCTGGAATGAGAGTGAGATGTAGTTAATAACACCATCTGTGAGAGTTATTTGAGTTGCAAGTCATGAATACCCCATAAACAGATTTCAGCGGCACCGACCATCCATTCCTTTCATTATCTTTATCATAGCATCTTAATATATATGAAAAATACTGAGATTCTTCTTCTTTCGAACAGTCCTGGAGAGGGAAGGATCATAATTTTTTCATACAACAAATGAAAGGGGGATTCTAGGTGGATTTTAAAATACTGTGAGAATACAATAAACACTTCGAGCATCTGTGAAGAACACTAACTTATAAAGAATATTGATGACCTCGCGGAAGGAAAAAAGAAGAACAGTATTGAGTGAAGAACGAAACTAAAAACTCTCATGGCTTACATTCTAACAGTTCCACAATTTTAAAGAAGTTAAATACCATGTCTCGATGAGGGTAGATATCAGAATTTATTCATCAAATAAAATTACAGAAACATAGACAGAGAATAAAACGACAAACAAGGCGCCTTGCAAAGACGCGAGGATAGACTCGTACAGCTTCTCATAGAGTACCACATACACTTTGAGTTTTATGATGTTTCACATACAGACTTCAGTTCCCGAAAACGTTTGTTCATTACCCCAAAAAAGACATGAATGCAGATAAATTTCATTTAAAAATTAGTCTGAAAAAGGAAATAAATTTAGAGCAACCTTTTCCAATGCATTCGAGTCATGTTTTAGGGCACCAATTGAATTACTTGTCCCTATCTGGTCCATCGGTGCATAAAATAACTTCAATAACAAGTAAATTTTTCCATTTCTAGAACAATATAAAAAGAAGTTGCCTATAGAAGACAAAGTACGAAAAAAATTCAAGTCAAAAATTCAAATGGAAAGTTTTAGAACACTTTCATATATTTGCAAAATAAATCATAGAAGAATTTAAGTGATTCACGGGGAATACATCACGTTGTTATAGCAGTGCCCAAATGCAGTTTTCATTAGTTTTGTCAAATCCCTATTGTTAGCAACCCAAAGGAATGATCCTTAATCTCATCAACAAAGGTGAAGGCTTGTTCTCTTTGGGAAACAGAAATCCTCAACAAGAAACCATACGTAGTAGCACATGCATGGAAAAATTAAGTGCCTCTGAAAAGGCTATATTCTTGTCAAACACAGGATTAAGATTAATTTTTCAACGAGAACTGATAACGTTTCTTCTTGAAAAATTGATCGATTCATCTTCGTAATTGCGTTGATATTCTCTGATATTTTCTTCTTTCACGTAGTAGGTGTGACTATTGAAAAAGAAATATGAAGCGACGTGTGTTTTTGAAGTAGGCTTTAGTTATTAAATTAGTCGTGACTACTGCAAAAGAAAATAACGCGCCTATTTTTTTTTAAAGCAGGGTTAACTTATTTAGAGGGGTATTTATGTAATTTCACTTTATCTTTTTTAAGTTGATGCTTTTAAGGTAGGGTAGATATAGATATAGATATAGATTAACTACATTATGTAAGACTGCAATGGCTCATACGGTCATTTTGAGTATTAGGATCCCTTTTACCATATAAAACCCTTGTTGTAGGATTAAAAGATGAATCTTGGATTGCGAAAACGCTTAACAGTGTTCTCAAGTCAATCAGATGTGTATTGGAGAAGAAATAATAAACAAGGAAATTGAAAATGTGAGAGTTGAGTGAAGTTAATATTTGGGATAAACGAATTCGAAATTATGATGCAACCTATTCTTCCCTCTAAATAAATTGCTACGATAATAATTAAGTTGCGAAGAGATATAATTATAGTGCTACCACATTTTAACACATGGAAGAGATAACTCTAGTTTTTGTTTTCAAATTATTAACTTAGTCAACTATATATGCCAATGGTGTAATCAGGAAGAGGAAGCAATGGGGGGTTTTTGTGCAATGAGGATGAAAACTGTGATCACCAATTGATTTGCAACGTTGGGTCTCCAGTATTTTACATAAGGACACATACTTGCTATTGTCCATAAGCTTATCATGGACAAAAAGTGCTTAAGACCAACAACAAAGACTGATTTATGTAGTTTCCTTACTTGTACAATAATTTTATTGGAGTCATTGAAAAAGCTCATCTTGGCAAAAGACTAATATATGTTTTTTTTATCAATCATTGGTAGTGATCAATAAAAGTACCTATCTTTATTTTGAAAATGGAAAATGGTTTACTTTTTCTAAAAATGTTATTGGCGTAGTAAACTCCGTTGTTCTTGGTTGGGTAAAATTCATAAATAGCATTCTTAAAACTATAATTATGATATTCATAGCAATACTTTCATAATTACTTAAACTATCAGCTTGTATTTTGTATTTGAACAAACTGTTTCTATTCAAATACATATACAAATCATTTTATTGTCCATATTTAACTCAAATCAATTGAGTTGAATATGGTATAATTAGCCCTGAATTAAATGTGGAGATTTCTTTTCCATTAAAACCTCTTAATTAACGTGATTTTCGTTATTTGTTACCAACTGAAATAAAAGTTCAAATTTCAGTTTTACAATATCGTTTTCATCCCCAAAAAATCAAAATCAAATTCAACTAAAGTTTCTTATGTTCAATATCTTCAAAAATTCAAATTAAATCATTACTGTTGTTGAAAGTATTTAATCGTAATATTGTTTTCTTATATGAATTTCATCAGTTGTTTGAAATCGATCAAAAAAATTTCGTACTGAATTTTTTTTTTGAACCATTACTATTATTTTGTTCAAATTTTTTTTGAGCCATTACTGATGTTTTGTTCTAAGATAGTGATCAAAATCAATTTTTTTTCAATATTTTAAGCCATTAACGATTTTTTATTAGAGTGATCAAAATCTATTTTTCGTTATATTGTATAGTTTAACAATTTATTTTTGAATATTTTGTAAATGAATTTCGAAAAAAAATTAATGCAACTGTAAATTAAACTGATCGAGCAATATAGTGATCAAAATCAATTTTTTCAAGCTGCTCAGACTTTATTTTTTGGAGTTCTGATTCTCGAAATTTACGAGTATATTTGTATTTCCGTAAAGTTTCATTTCGTATAATTTGTTTGGGTACGAATATGGATGTTACAAAGGCATCACAACACAAAAATACATATGAAATTGAATATGTATGTATAAAAACTCAAATGCTTCCATATACCTTAAATGTATATTGACCAGAAAAAATACAAATGAAAATGCATATGTATTTATAAAAAATACAAAATACTTTCATGTAACTTAAATATATATTTAGTCAATCAATTTGTATATATGACAAACCTATATATTTTGTATTGAAAAATATTTAAAAATGTATCTGTATTTCAACAAATACAAGTACGTCTGTAACCCCAATTGCATATTTAAACAAAAAGAATACCCAAATGTATATTTCAACATTCCAATATATTAAAAATACATAACAATTATATAAAAAATACATATAGACAAATACCTCTTCATAAATAGTTCATATATAAATGTATATTTCATACATGCAACTTAGCATATGTATTTAACATACAAGTACACATAAATAAATATTACCCCAAAATGTATTTTTAAGCTATCAGCTTGATCAAAATACATATCAGTAAATACTATCAGCTTCAACAAAATACATAATACCACAAAATGATATCAGCTTTACTGAAATCCCTAAATACATATCAGCAAATAAAAATACATATTACACTGAAAAATACCTCTTCCACCTCATCTTCTTACAATTCATTACGAGATGAGTTTTCAACATCGTCATTTACAACATTGCTTGACTTTGCAATTTCTTTTTCTTTACTTTTCTTCTCATATTTTTGTAATTTTGTGGATTTTGGAGAAAGAGTTTTTTTCAACGTCTTTTTTTTCCAGAATATCAGCCGTCTTCACTGAATCGTTACAAAACTTGGACCTAAGTTTCTTCGTATTCACTGATTTCTTCGACTATATAGGAGTAGAAATAACTTTAAATACTTTTACTTGTGTTAATTCAAGATAAAATGATGGTGCATTATCAGACAATAAATTAATAGGTGGTATAGACCTATTTGTTCGTGATTTTGGTGTGTGTTCTGCCATTAGAGCATAAAAACCTTAAACTCGAAATTGCTAATAGTTTACAGTATAAAATGCAAAATAAAATAAAAAAATTGAGAAATTGACAACATGCGATAGCTGAATTTATTAGTTACCCTGAAATTGTGGAACACTATCCTTATCAAATCGTGAAAAAAATGTGAGAAAGGAATAAATTTGAAAGAGGAATCTGAGAATTTTCAAACAATAAAAGGTGAAATAAAAATCAATTAAAGGAAAGAGAAAGGAATCAGAGAAATTTAAAACAATAAAAGGTAAAGTAAAAATCAGTTAAAGGAAAAGAAAAGAGAAGTGGAGTGAAAAAAAGGAACCTTATACAAGGTAACTTCTCAAAGACAGTAAATGAGGGACCACACTTAAAATAATGTTATGTTTTCTACAAAATGTAATTTCATTGAAATGTTGCTATTTTTCATAATTTAAGTCTTAAATATGCTACTTCTTGTAGTTTTTCCTTCGTGTTTCAGAGTTTTAATTAAATATACCTTTATTTTGAGATATACCCTTTGTTATCTTATTTATCCACTATACTAAAAAAAGAAAAATTCAATAATACTTGTTTAGTTTGAAAAATCAATGAAATTTTATCAATTTCTTCCAATTTTACCATTAGTTATTAATTATAGTCATACCCAAAATATTTCTCAAAGAATTGACTTAATTATATCAAAATGTGATATAGTAAAATTATGAATGTCCGAAAGGAATGATCATTGACACTCGTCCAATCTATCATGATCCAAATTTATGAGCCACGACTAGTACCTAATGAGCAATTAATTATCTGTAAGGCAAACCAATGTCATTCATCATCATAGAAGGTTCTCACATTAAGAAATGGAATCACAATTTAATTAGAATTCAAACATCTTATAATAGCAAAAATTATAATATCTGATACAAAAACTAAAAATCAACAATAACACACGAAAATATAGCCCCGAAACATCTAATATAAATATGAGTAAATGGTTTGGGGAACATAGATAGCCCGATAGCAAAATATAAATGATGGGAAAAAAAAGTTTCCACCATGAACGGATGTGTGTAGACATATAAAATTCGACGGATTAAGTTCATACAAAATTTGAATTTAATTCACGATCATTTGGGTTAATTAATCAATCTAGGCCATACATATTAGTTGGTCCATTTTATCAAATTCAAGACCAAGGTACATTACACTTTGAAGCCCAGACCCATGTTGTAGACACGTAACTTCGTCCCTCCCAGATATCATTTTACCCATTTTTACCTTATCCTACCCATGTAATTACATCCCACAAAAATACAAAAAATAACTCTCAACAAAATTCCTAACAAACTTTTATTCTTTTTAACATCCTAACAACCCTTTCAATTAAAATAAGACACATCACCCTTCTCCTAACCCCTACCAACGTGACTCCCTCCCTTTTTCTTGGCCATAAAGAAAATGCACACACCAAGGAAGTTTCCAAGAAAGACCCCATTCACACAATACATAGGATATCAGTATATATATACGCACAGTAATATTCGGGGAGGATCTTCTTCTTCTAAAAAAATATTTGACCATAAATAGGAGCTCCACGAAAAAAAAACAAAAAAAAAACATCTTCATCATTCATACCTACAAAAATCACTCTCGTAAGATCCCCCCACCCACACGAATCTCGCACAGACACACCTGGAAGCAGGGAAAACAAATGGAAGAAAAAATGAAGCGATTGAAGCGGGTTTAAGGTAGATATGGTCGGAATCTGACTGTTGTTAGTTGATTTTGTCACTGTCAGCTTATCAGAGTTTAGATTCTTTAGTTTTCAAGCTTTTCCGACCATCTGTCTAAGCTTTTCGATGAAACTTGTCATTGAAATCCACTTCGATTCATCAATCTCGGCCAAATCGATCCTGAAATCCCAATTTTTTCTAAGTTTTCATGTTTTTCATAGGTAAATCTGGTCGTAAACGTTGAATTTCACTTGAATCTATTTGGCTCCGATTGGTTTGTCATTGCTGCCCGAGTTCGCTAGCATATAGTTTTTCTCAGATTCATTTTTGTTTTACAAATTTTGGTGTTGGGGTTATTTTGTTTCTTATCGTGGTTAAGTGATTAATATTTGGGGCTTTGGGTTCTATTCATCCCCACTGGTTTATCTCTGTCAAAACATGAATATCAAGTTTTCAAAATCCTCAGTCCCGAGTAGGTGTTCATTGTTGCTGAGGTGTTTCTATCGGAGGTTTTGCAGCTGGGTTTTCTTAAATATTACTGTCAATGAAAGTTTGTCATCGAAATTTCCAATTGTATCTCTTTTTCATGTTGTCATATATGTTTGATTTGGTGTGAGACATGATTGAACATTGAGTGATATTGATTTGTTCTACTTCATTGCATTGAAGAAATAGTTGTGGCTTGTTGAAATCGTGATTTTGATTGTTCAAATTTTTTGTTAAAAAAGGATTTGGGGGGTGAGAATTGAAATATTGATAAAAAGGATAGATTCGTTTTAATTTTGATTTACTGTCGGTATGAAATGCGATATTATCATGCTATGTTGAAACGAATAGGGTAATGTAGGTTCGGGTAGGCAAATTTTAGAACTTTTTTTTATTTCGGTTAAATGTTGGAATGTGCGTGTGAATATTTCATTCTAGTTTTATCGTATTTAATTCAAAATTTATTCATTTAACCGGGGAATGCCCCGAGACACATCGTATTTATTCACTAGGGAATGCCTCGACATAGCATGTATGCAAAAGATGTTCGTGATGAAGGCCCGAGGCATCGAGTAAAGCATGGGAGCGTAATTAGGATTATTGTAGGTTAGATAGGAATTATTCTCGCATTTTTACTTATTTTGGACTGTATAATTGGACTGAACACTATACTTTGGATTTATTTTATTTCGTGTGTTTGGATGCTTGTTTATGTGTTTTGTGTGGTTTATACATTCTTAGTGTAAAATTAGCCGATACGCTCTACCAAGCGATCGTGGTCGAACCACAGATCGAGGGGTGCCTAACACCTTCCTCTTGGTCAACAGAATTCCTTAGCTGGAATCTCTGTTCGCGGATCAGTTTAAACGAGTTAAAATTATTTTCGAAAAAGGATTTCCAATGGTGACTTGGCACACCAGATTATGCCAGGTGGCGACTCTGATTTTAAATGTGAATAATCCTTTTCGAAATAAAATCTTCATTTTTGTCACTTTGATAATAAAAACCCTTTAAAACTTAAAATCGATCCTTTTTCTGCATAAAAAAAGGGTGTGACAGCTTTGGCGACTCTGCTGGGGATCTTTTCAGAATTCGGACTTATTTTTGGAGTAGTATCGGCTTTGTTTGGCATTATGGGTGTATAAACATTGTTTTTGATTATTGTTTGTGTTATTGTGATCACTGTTGTGCATTTTCGTTCTCTTTGTGTACAATATTTATCCTATATGTTACCGCTTTTATATCTGGCATCATGTGTCTACCCCCAGGACTTCTTTCTGCAATAAGTCCATAGTACACATGTTGTGCACGACCTCTAGTTGAGTCACCCTTATTTTAGGGGGGGAGCCGTCGGTGTTATGGAGTAGGTGGAAAGCTGTCGCAGCCACTATCGACCATATGCTCCCACGAATAGCCTTGTTAGTGAACCCCAACGTAGGTCAGTCTTTAGGTCATTCTTATGTGCATCATATTGAGACCTTGTGGGGCCCACTTGGTCCTTTGTAGGAGACTCACCTCTAAAGCATCCCTACGTGCTAAATGTTGTATCTTTGAGGATAACGTGGTCATTTGACGGACTGATTTGGAAAAAAACATGTGTTAGAAGTAAGGTGTGTGGGTAATGAAAAAATAGAGAGAGAAAAAAAACAAAACAAGAACAAAAAAAAAAGAGTTTCGTAGTTTTAGAGTTTTTTATGGCTTTTATTTTTCACAATTCCAAAATTCAAAAGGACTTTTTTTTACCTTTCGCACTCATTTTCTCAAAAACATCAAAAAGATTTTCCTTTGTCTCGTTTAGCATGCATTCACAATTCGAAAATTTCAAAAACAATTTTTTTTTCATTTATAGGATGTGTTTATAAAAGAAAATGCAAAAAAAGAGGTGTTAGAAATTTTTTACATTTCGTATAACGAAAATACCAAAAAGATTTTTCTTTCATAGTTGTTGATGTCATTTTTCTGTGAAGTATCAAAATGAAAACTCAAAAGATTTTATTAACATGGTTCATCATCTGTCTTTGGTCGTATCTCTTAAGTCAGGGTCTATCCTGTTATTTAATAATTAATTGACCAATCTGGATGAACTACATGTACCTGATTACCGTCCCTTGGGGCGGGATACGTAGGCAACCCTCGGTGGGTCTGGTAATTTTAATTTTCATTTTTTGGCCATTGTCTTAGTCTTAGCCTTGGTTTTCCATCTCGTAATCTAGTGTTGTCAATTAATTCTTGCGAAGTAGGCTGATTTCATTCGGTGGTACTGTTCGGTGAATTTGAGTTATATGTCGGTCTGTCCCTCTATGTCACACGATATTTTTTCTAAGATAAAATACCGAGGGTCGGGAATTCCTTGTCTTGTTTTGAATTTTTGAGTTGTAAGTTTGGCTTCTTATTACAGGATAAAGCCTACAGGGTCTAGAGTCTTGATGGTTTCCAAAGAGCCCAAAAAGTAATAAAGTGGTGGAGCACGTTCAACTACGCTGACCAGCAAGATCTATTTAAGATATTAGGTGATCTGACGGAACTTCTGCATGTCCCACCCCGGACCTTTTGGGATCCTAGTAATTTGGTGTTTAGGTTAGGAAAGTGTGAAATGACGTCTACGTTGGCAGAATTATCTGGTCTGCTTCATATGCCTTATATTGACAAAAGTATGATCCGAGCTCGGAATCACTCGGGCAATAGGTTTCTACAAGGGTGTGGTTTGAAGAGTAATAATGGACATTTGGGTTGTCTGAATAAATCATGGGTTTCTTTAGACTTTCTATTCGCTAGATTTGGGTCCTCGGAAGGTTTTGATTGCTTTTGGGATGAATTTCATATGACTAAGGAGAAGTGGGAGAGAAAGCGTCTTGAAGTCGTCACCCTCGCTTTGTTAGGTATTTTAGTGTTTCCACTAGAATAAAGACGTATTAATACCCGTTTGCAATCTGTGGTGATGGATCTATTTCATAAGGATCAAAATGACAAGGGGGAAGGTCATTGATCAAAAGGGCAGGTTCACTCTCATACCCATGATCTTAACAGAAATATATAAGGCTTTAACCGAAGTGAAGGGGGGGATGAGATTTTTTGAAGGCAGTAACCTGATATTGCAGTTATGGATAATGGAGCATATGCATGCCCCTTCTTTAGTTAGACTAGACGTGGTTGATCGTTGTATTCCCAATAGAGTGAAAGCCATGGACTTCAGGTTGCGTTTTGATAAATTCTCGATACCCGTGGGAGTCGATGCTTGGATTGAATTTCTTGAGTCAAGAACCGGGGATAACATTTTGTGAACTTATCTGTGGCTTTGACCAAATATAATCTTATTGGGTTGTCAGACACAACTCCTTTTAGTTATGTTAGGGCTCAATTGCACTAGACCATACAGTCCTTCTAGGGTAATGCGTCAGTTGGGTAGGCTACAGGACGTGCCACCAGCAGTGGATCTTCTGAAGGATGTTGAGTACTTCAAGGTCCAAGCCTTAGGTGAGAGAAAGTACGAGCAGTTTTGGAAGCATGCAACAAAGCTAGGTGTGGACACACTCAAAGAAAGTTTGGATAATCCAGGGTACATTCAGGGATATGGGGTCTGTCTTTAATCTATCCCTCGGGGTATCATTCAACCCTTACCAGCGTAGCTTAGAGGAAGAATACAGGAAGAATGCATAGTTGACGACCATAAGGATGATAGTGCGGGGTCCAAAGTGGAGACACTGAGAGTTCAGTTAGAAAATTTGTTCAAGATTGTAGAAAGGTGTTAGAACAATCTTTCTAATTGCACTCCTCATGAGGAAGGAATACGGGCCCGAAGCTTCTTCCTCAATATCAGGGTGTCTGTACAGGACATGCTACAAAGTTTGAATGGGAGAAAGAGAACTTCACAGGCAGGTCCATCTCAGCCAGGGTCATCACGCAGAGCACCAGTCTGAAAGAGCATTTCTTATCTTTATTCAATTTGACTCTTTTATGTTTCTGTCATTGTAGGGTGGCGTCAGTTTTAAGTCGGAGTCAAGTTGTTTTTGGTATTAGGGTCTTTATCAGTAATTTCACGTATGTCATCTTAGGGGTCTAGAATGTTATTTTATATTTGTTGTTTAGTTTTTAAAGCGGTCCTAAATTTGTTGCATGTTTTGTTTCTTTCTTTCATCATAATGTTATGAGGTTATGTCTTTCTTTTGTTTGTTTGTTGTCGTTTTCGCGAAGAAAAAAAGAAAAAAAAACTTCAATTAGGTGATGTTTATGCATATGCTGCCCGAACTACTCAAGATCTGATTCATGTACAACCTGATACGTAGGCAACCTACTTTTGGGTTCGTTCTAATCATTTTGTTTCGTTGTTTATCATTATTTTTCCTCTTTTAAAGAAAAAACAAAAGCCATAAAGAATGATAAAATGAAGGTAGATAGCGAGAGAAGAAAAGAAAGAAAGGATGATGAGACAATAAAGGGAAAGAACAGAGACTGATACGAAAAAAAAAAAAAAAAGGAAAGGAGGGCAAAAAAAAGTGTACATATAAATCAGGATGATGTTAAAATGACTTCGCTACCCTGAAAAGCTGATAGAAATGAACATGAATTTAGGACAATTTTACCAATATGATTCCCATGTTTGTTGGGTGCTCTAATCCTAACGGATGTCGTCTTTGATGAGCATGTTCTTTCAGATAACAGTGGTAGGTTTGCATCACTCTGGCTAGTCACCCATACTTCACTAGATCCAAAGAAAAGCTCGCCATGCCTAGCAGGGAGATTGAAAATTCGCTCATTGACCGGGATCAGGATCACAGGGAAGAAAGTTCATAACACAATGATGAGGTAGTAAGGCTCAGACAACAATTGATAGATTTTCACCGGGCATGGGCAAGCGGGATGCTTCCTCCTCCGCTCCTTGAAGGTCTTGGGAATATCTCTAATTGCCCACCGCTCTCTCAGGCGCAATTCTCTTCTCCTACTGAGTCACCTGAGTACGCGCCAGGATTCACTCCACTACATTATTATCCTGGCAGTTCTAGTGTGCCCTTGGCATCTCCCCAATCAAGACCCGCTGCTCAGCTGGTGCCACCGATCACACCGGTATTTGTGGCTCTGCCACCACCTGAAGCTCCCACATATGATGTGCGTCCGACAATGGGGCTTCCTCGGTCTACCAGTGAGCCAGTATTGAAGGTTCTAGATAGTCAGTATTATGCCCCGGAGCCTAATTTGAGAATGAATGAACCGTATGGGTACACTCAACCACCTGAATTTCTATTTGATATGGAGAAACCTATCACAACAGAGGAACAGGAAGTCATAGCGCGGAAGTTGAAAAGTTTAGAACATGCCATGAGGAATTTGCAGAGAATTGGAGGTTATAAGAGTGTTTCCTATAAAGATCTTTGCATGTTCCCAGACATCAACCTTCCCCTCGGTATTAAAATGCCAAAGTTCGAGCAGTATGTAGGGCACGGTAATCCCGTGGCACACTTGAGACATTATTGCAACTAATTAAGGTGGGCAGGAGGAAGGAAAGAGCTGCTCATGGCTTTCTTTGGCGAAAGTTTTTCTGATTTGGCTGTAGAATGGTTTATCGATCAAGATATCGACAAGTGGAACAACTGGGATGACTTAACTTCTGAGTTTGTGCAACATTTTCAGTATAACATCGACCTGATTCCGGACGAAAAATTTTTGGTCAACATGAAGAAGAAAAGCACTGAAGGTTTTAGGAAATACGCGATAAGGTGGCGTGAACAGGCCACCAGGATAAATCCTCCAATGAAAGAAAGTAAGTTGGTAGAGGCTTTATGTAAGTTGGTAGAGGCTTTCATTCAGGCACAAGATGAGACCTATTTTCAACATTTACTTCCGGTAATGGGAAAGTCTTTTATTGAAGTCCTCAAAATGGGGAAGATGATAGAGGACGGAATCAAGACCGGTTGAATAGTGAGGTTTTCCACATTGAAAGCCACCACGCAAGCTATTCAAGGTGGATCTGGCACATTCGGAGGTAAAAAAAAGAAAGAGGACGTGGCGATTGTCGTAGCTGGAACCCATTCCTATCCCAAAAGATCACCTCACCCCTATCCCTAATCCAAAGCCCAAGTCTACGCACAAGCTCCATATATTCCTCCCCACCATTACTACCCTCCACAAAATCCTTTATATTCCATTCCACCACCCCCGTACCCAGTATATAGCGCGCAACCATATGCCCAAACCCCTTCTTACCCGTAATGGTGCGTGCAAGCTCCACAAAATCGCCCATCCGCTCCACTGAATTACCAAAACCCCTCCAGACTCAGTTTTCAACCTAGTCCCGAGTATAAGAAAGAGAAGGTGGTCAAAAATCAATTCACACCTCTTGGGGAGTCATATGCTAGCCTGTTTGATAGGTTGAGAAAGTTGAAGGTCTTAAGCCCAATTCAAGGAAGGATTTCAAATCCACCGCCGAGGAATCTCGATTATTCTTTAAGGTGTGTGTACTGTTCTGACATGCCAGGCCATGATATCGAGAAATGATGGCATTTAAAGAGAGTTGTCCAAGATTTAATTGACACAAATCAGATGTTGGTCCAGGCCCCAGAGGGTCCAAACATTAACCAGAATCCACTGCTAACCCATGCTGAAACCAATATATTAGTATTGATATATGATGGGAAAGAGTCTTCAAGGTGTTATAAGTCTATTGTCAAGATACAGACTATTGAGGAGAAATCGGTGAATGTAGCAAAGTCTTTAAAAGTAATGTCATTGAGCCAGGAAGGAATGAGAGAAGATAAAGCCCAAGAAAGCACAAAGAAACCCCTGATCACAGTACAAGGTGCCATAAGGTATGTTAATTTAAATCAGGATAAACCTAAGTTGACAGTGGTAGGAGCTCTGAGTCAGCCCATCTAGACGGTGAAAAGAGCATTGGCAGCGCCTATTGTCCTCAAACCGGTGATCCAACCTCCGATAGTTGATACGAAAAGGGTTCCCTAGAATTATGGGCGGACTGTGATGACCTATCATGGGGAGGAAGTAGTGGAAGATATAGATGAGGTAGGGGGTTTGACTCGGTCAGGAAGATGCTTCGTTCCTTAAAGTTTAAGAATGTCCAAGCCAATGGTGAGTGGACCGTCATCTATCACAAAACCTATCACCAAAGAAGAAGCCAAAGAATTTTTGAAAAAGATGAAATTTTCGGAGTATTCAATAATAGACCAGTTGAAGAAAATCCCTGCTTAAATTTCCCTCTTATCTTTGTTGTTGCACTCCAAGGAGCATCGTGATATTTTACTGAAGGTATTAAATGAAGCATATGTTCCTAGGGAGATTACAGTAAATCATCTTGAGAAAATGGTTGGAAAAATCATTGAGGTCAATCGGATCAGCTTTTCTGACGATGAATTTCCTGTTGAAGGTACAAGGCATAATCGGGGCCTTTACATTACGTTGAAGTCCAAAGATTTCGACGTCACTCATGTTATGATTGACGGAGGTTCAGGTGCAAATATCTTCCCTATTTCTACTTTGCAAAAGTTTAATATTGGTGCTGAGAGGATCAGGCCCAACAATGTATGTGTCAGGGCTTTCGTTGGTGCAAAATCAAACTCCATTGGCGAAATAGAACTAATGTTGATCATAGGTCCTGTTGACTTCGCCATAGAGTTTTAAGTATTGAATATAGACTTCTCTTACAATCTGTTGTTGGGAAGGCCGTGGAGCCACAAGGCCAAGACGGTTGCATCTACAGTGCACCAAATGATTAAGTTTGAGCATGACAGGCAAGAAGTGGTTTTTCACGGTGAAGGAGATTTGTCCTCCTGCGAAGATTCTCCCTTGTCTCTTATTGAAGAAAATAATGTAGAGGAGACATTCGTCTATCAAATTGTTGATACAGTGCCAGTGAATCATATCCTTGAATGACAGGTTATACCGGGACCGTAATTGTCTTCCGCTTCTATCATGATGGTGAGTGAACTTTGTAAATACGGATTTGAGCCAGGAAAGGGTTTGGGAGCATCTCTGCAAGGTATAATTCGTCCCATATGTCTGAGTGAGAACGTGGGTGCATTTGGTCTGGGATTTGAGCCTACGGCTGAAGATCTGAAGAAAGCCAAGGGAAGGAAAAAGGAAACATGGTCACTCCCTAGCCCAATGTCACTACTGAGTGAATCATTTGTTAAGAGCAGTGTTACGAAGCATGTGGAATTTGAAGTTAAATTGGTTGATAACTACCAAAACCTTTTAATTGAAGTTGATATGGTCGAAGAAGGAGAAGGTACCAGTATAGCATACGTGCAATTCATAGGTCCAGCTATCCGACTCAATAATTGGGAAGTCACTTCTCTCCCTGTCAGGAGGGTGTTTGGGTAGTTTATTTTGTTTTTCTTTCTGTTTATCCGAGTTATTTCAGGGTTGTAATTTGGATTTTAGTTTGTTTATGTTATTTGGCATCTATGTTTAAACCCTTCTATCTTTTCATTTAATGAAATGCAATGTCCCTTTTGTTTCGTGTCTAATATTTTGTTTTTCTTTTTTTATACAGTTCTCTTTATGCTAATTCTAATGACATGACATGCATGCGGAATTTGCAGCCTGATCTTAAAATCCAAACTAATCAAGATGTAATGAAGCAGGATGGGGAATATGATGAAGAAGAAGCACTAGAAGAAATAAGCAAAGAGTTAGAATAGTTTGTAGACAAATCGAAACTTAATTTGAATGAGACTGAGCCAATAAATCTAGGGAATCAGTAAGATGTTAGGGAAACTAAAATCAGTGTACATGCTTTTCCACAGCTAAAACATGGAATGATTCAAGCATTAATTTATTATAAGGATGTTTTTGCATGGTCTTATGATGATATGCCTGGTTTAAGCACTGAATTAGTGGCTCACAAATTGCCAACTGATCCCGCATTCCCTCCTGTCAAACAGAAGTTGAGGAAGTTTAAAACTGATGGAAGTATTAAAATCAAAGAGGAAATCATGAAACAACTTAAAGCCAAAGTAATTCGAGTGGATCGTTATCCCATGTGGTTATCCAATGTTGTTCCCGTACCAAAGAAAGATGGAAAAATTTGAGTTTGTATTGATTACCGTGATTTGAACAGAGCAAGTCCGAAAGATGATTTTCCACTGCCCAACATCCATATTTTGTTAGACCACTGTGCTAAACACGAGGTTGCCTCTTTTGTGGATTGCTATGCCGGATATCACCAGATCATTATGGATGATGAAGACGTGGAGAAGACGTCTTTTATCACACCATGGGGGACCTATTGTTATCGAGTGATGTCGTTTGGTTTGAAAAATGTTGGAGCAATATACATGAGAGCCATGACCACTATGTTTCATGATATGATACATAAGGAGATTGAGGTATACGTGGATGATGTGATTATTATGTCAAAAAGTCGGGCCAACCATGTTAAAGATTTAAGAAAGTTCATTGAAAGGCTTCGCAGGTATAATCTCAAACTCAACCCGGCAAAATGTGTATTTGGAGTTCCGTCTGGAAAGCTGTTGGGGTTTGTGGTCAGCCGTCGGGGTATTGAATTGGATCCCTCGAAACTCAAATCCATTTTAGGATTTTCCCCCGCCCAAGAATAGGACGGAGGTGATGAGTTTGCTTGGTAGAATGAACTACATTAGCAGGTTTATTGCTCAACTCACAACTACTTGTGAGCCCATATTCAAGTTGCTGAAAAAGAGTGTTGCAGTAAAATGGACTGAAGAATGTCAGGAAGCGTTCGACAGAATCAAAAGATATTTGTCGAATCCACCCGTGCTGGTGCCCCCGGAGCCTGGTAGGCCTTTGATGTTATATTTATCAGTCATGGACAATTCTTTTGGTTGTGTCCTGTGTCAACATGATGTCACAGGAAAAAAAGAGCAGGCTATTTATTATCTTAGCAAGAAGTTCACCGCATATGAGGCCAGGTATACTCTTCTTGAAAGGACGTGTTGTGCCCTAACTTGGGTAGCACAGAAGTTGAAGCATTATCTCTCATCCTATACTATTTATCTCATCTCCCGCATGGATCCTTTGAAGTATATCTTTCAGAAGCCTATGCCGACAGGTCGATTGGCAAAGTAGAAAATATTTCTTACCGAGTTCGACATTGTATATGTGACTCAAAACTCCATGAAATCCCACGCCTTGGCAGATCATCTTACTGAGAATCCCATCGATGAAGAGTACGATCCATTAAAGACATATTTTCCTGATGAAGAAGTGTCGTGTGTCGATAAAGTCATTATAGATGTTGATCCAGGTTGGAAGTTGTTCTTCGATGGAGATGTCAGTATGAAAGAAGTCGGAATAGGTTCGGTTCTTATCTCTGAATCGGGACAACATTTCTCGGTAACAACACAACTTCGATTTCACTGTACTAACAACATGGCAGAGTATGAAGCTTACATTCTTGGTTTGAGGTTAGCTGTTGATTGGGAGCCCAGGAATTATTGGTGTTGGGTGATTCAGATTTGATCATCCATCAAATTCAAGGAGATTGGGAGACACGATATTTGAAGCTCATCCTGTATCGACAATACTTGCAGGAGTTCTGTCAATGGTTTGTGTTAGTAAAATTTAGGCATATTCCAAGGATTCATAATGAAATTGTTGATGTTTTAGCCATTCTGTCTTCAATGCTCCAACATCCTGATAAAACCTACATCGATCCTGTGCATATACAGAGTCGTGATCAGCATGCTTATTGTAATGTATTTGAAGAAGAGATCAATGGAGAACCCTGGTTCTTGGATATCAAGTAATACATTCAGTCAGGGGAATACCCAACATATGCCACCAATGATCAAAAGAGGATTATTAGGCGTTTGGCTAGTGGATTTTTTTAAGTGGGGGGATCTTATATTAGAGAACCCCAGATCTTGGACTTTTGAGGTGTGTAGATGTAAGAGAAGCCTCGGAAATCATGGTTGAAATACATTCTGGAGTATGCGGGTCGCATGTGAACGGTCATGTATTGTCAAAGAAGATTCTTCAAGAAGGTTATTACTGGCTTACTATGGAGAGGGATTCTATTCCATTTG
The DNA here is from genome assembly GCA_030864215.1 of Capsicum pubescens. Classification (NCBI taxonomy): domain Eukaryota; kingdom Viridiplantae; phylum Streptophyta; class Magnoliopsida; order Solanales; family Solanaceae; genus Capsicum; species Capsicum pubescens. Next base: position 42,053,583 of record CM061546.1, read on the forward strand.
TTCGAAAGTGTCATCAATGTCAGGTACACGGTTATCTGATACATTCTCCTCCTTCTGAGTTGTATGGAATGACCGCTCCATGGCCGTTTCTGTCTTGGGGAATGGATGTAATTGGACCGATTGAGGCAAAGGCATCAAATGTACATAGATTCATTTTGGTAGCCATTGATTACTTCACAAAGTGGGTAGAAGCAGCAACTTTCAAGTCAGTAACAAAGAAGGTTGTGGTAGATTTTGTTGATGCCAACATAATTTGTAGGTTTTGAATTCCTAAGATTATTATTACAGACAATGTTGCCAATCTCAATACTAATTTGATGTAAGAAGTGTGTCAACAGTTTAAAATCGCACATCGAAATTCTACTCCATATCGCCCAAAGGCCAATGGTGCTGTAGAAGCCGCCAATAAGAATATAAAAAAGATACTGCAAAAAATGGTACAATGGTCTAGACAGTGGCATGAAAAGTTATCATTTGCATTGCTAGGTTATTTCACCACTGTTCGCACTTCAACAGGGGCAACTCCATATTTATTGGTGTATGGGACAGAAGCAGTCATCCCTGCAGAAGTTAAAATTCCCTCTCTTCGATTCATTATAGAAGAAGAGATTGATGATGACGAATGGGTCAAAACTTGACTGGAAAATTTAAGTTTGATTGAGAAAAACAGGCTGACGTTTGTGTGTCATGGCCAGTTGTATCAGAGGAGGATGGCTCGAGCGTATAACAAAAAGGTCCATCCCAGGAATTTTGAAGTTGGCCAGTTGGTATTGAAATGTATCCTTCCTCTCCAGGTTGAAGGGAAAGGCAAATTCTCCCCTAACTGGCAAGGTCCCTTCCTTCTGAAGAAAGTGTTGCCCAATGGAGCCTTATATTTGATACATATTGAAGGCAAAATAGAAGAAATGGCTATCAATGCTAATGCCCAATGATATTTTATCCTTTGTTGATTTTATTGTATGTTTAGTACTTGCATTTTTTAAGATTGATATAATGAAGGCATTTTATTCTTCTATCCAAACATTGTGTCATCCTTTGTTTACCCGTTTGAGCTTCGTTTTATTTTTTCTTTCATATCCCTCTTTTGGAATCAAAATAGAGTCAAAGATAAATGTTAAGAAAATAATAATAAAAGAAAGAGTTCAAAAAAAAATCAATCAAATCAAATCAAAACAAAGAACAAGCTTATGGAACTACGTGCGACCTGATTCTCCTCTCTCGAGAGTGAGATACGTAGGCTTCCCTATTTCAAGATCGGTCCAACCAAATAAAGATTTTAGAGTCACCTATTCAACAAAAATTGGGGCATGAGTTAATGTGTTGTTTGAGTCGATTCCAAAAGTTGTAAGTCCCACCCCACTTCAAGTGTCATTTGAACCTCTTGCCATCCTTTTCTAACATTATCTGAAAGCCAAGTTACAACCAAAGAAAGTCCTTCAGATAAATTTTTTATAATGTTAAGGCTAAGCATGCAATGTATATGATGATACATTGTGAGGTGCCACTAGTCTCCTTCAGCATAAGAAATCATGAAAGAAATACAAAATGTGAGAGTCTTATTGGTGAAAACCTCCGCAGGCATCATAAGGCGATGGTGAGTTGAGAGAAATGAAAATGAGAGAGTCTTATTGGTGAAAATCCTCACAGGCACCATAAGGCGATGGTGAGTGGAGAAAAATAAAAATGAGATAGTCTTATTGGTGAAAACGCTCACGGGCACCGTAAGGCGATGGGGAGTTCAAGAGAAAAGTAAAAAGTGAAAAGAAAGAGATTTGTTGGCAAAAGTCTTTTAAGATGTCTTCAATTGAATGTGATGTATGAGTCCAATGGATTTGAAGAAGCGGCTCAGCGGCAAAGGCACGAACTCAACAACAAATGGGGAGTTTAGATAGGAAGATCAGACAACTTAATCCAAAATGCATGTCATACTCATTGGAGTTAGTTGACGTATTCAGATGAGTTTTCTTTGTGAATATGGGACATTTCCCTTCTCTTTCATTTACATATTCATGCTTTTTGTCTTTTTATGTCATTTATCAAAATAAAAGTCACCATCATTTCTTTACATTTTAAGTCAAGTCTGTGTCAAAACAAGCGAGAAAGGATTTCAAAATTTACTAACAGTCTTTCCAATTATATGAGGAAAAGCCAAGTACCAAATCATGAAAGAAATATGATCGTAATTCAACACGAAGCAAAGGAAGTCTATCAACCAACAGGCTGTTGGATTCGTGGAAACATTCAGATTTGGGAAAACGGTGCACCTCAGAGGCATGGTAAAATGGAAACCCATTGTTCGAGTCAGAACTCATTTCCCTCAATCTGGATCCGGGTTAATGATGCGGCAAGACAGGGCAAGTGTCAGCGATTTGGAACAAAGATTAAAGGAACGAGTGCCGGGGCAGATACCTGAGAAGCCAAGAGCTGCAAGCCACCACTAAGTTTTTAACTAACAAATTTTCTTCGTTGAAATAGGGGAAAATTCGCTTCACTTAATTCATCTACCATTGGAAATGCACATCCGTGGGATTTTACTTTCTATTCAGGACCCTCCTGAAAAATGGGATTTTACTTTCTGTTCAGGACCCTCCTGAGAAATCGAATTCTACTTTATGCTCAGGACCCTCCTGAAAAATGGGACTTTACCTTCTGTTCAGGACCCTCATGAAAAATGGTATTTTACTTTATGTTCAGGACCCTCCTGGAAAATGGGACTTTACGTTCTGTTCAGGACCCTCTTGAAAAATAGGATTATACTTTATTCTCAGGACCCTCCTGAAAAATAGGACTTTACCTTCTGCTCATGACCCTCATGAAAAATGGGATTATACTTTATGTTCAGGACCCTCCTGAAAACTGAGATTCTATTTTATGCTCAGGACCCTCCTGGAAAATGGGACTTTACTTTATGTTTAGGACACTCCTAAAAAATGGGATTTTACTTTCTGTTCAGGACCCTCCTGAAGAATGGGAATTTACTTTCAGTTTTGTACCCTCTTGAAAAATGGGACTTTACCTTTTATTCAGGACCCTCCTGAAAAATGGGATTTTACTTTATGTTCAGGACTCTCCTGAAAACGGGGATTCTACTTTATGCTCAGGCCCCTCCTGAAAAATGGGATTTTACTTTCTGTTCAGGACCCTCCTGAAGAATTGAAATTTATTTTCAGTTCAAGACCCTCCTGGAAAATGGGACTTTACTTTATGTTTAGGACACTCCTAAAAAATGGGATTTTACTTTCTGTTCAGGACCCTCCTGAAGAATGGGAATTTACTTTCAGTTTTGTACCCTCTTGAAAAATGGGACTTTACCTTTTATTCAGGACCCTCCTGAAAAATGGGATTTTACTTTATGTTCAGGACTCTCCTGAAAACGGGGATTCTACTTTATGCTCAGGCCCCTCCTGAAAAATGGGATTTTACTTTCTGTTCAGGACCCTCCTGAAGAATTGAAATTTATTTTCAGTTCAAGACCCTCCTGAAAAATGGGATTTTACTTTTTGTTCAGGACCCTCCTGGAAAATGGGACAACTCTTTCAAAAAATGAAATACTACTTTACTATAATTTTTGTTTGGGATAATTTTCGTTCTAGTTTTAATTTTGGATTTCAAGAGCCCGCCTAAAGAACAGGGTGATGAAATAGAAAGTCAGGAGCCCTCCTGGAGAACAGGGTGAAGAAATGATAAGTCAAGAAACAAAGCGAAGCAATTGAAAGCCAAGCAACAAGTTGAAAGAAATTGCAAGTCAGGAGCCCGCTTAAAGAATATGGTGATAAAAGTCGAGTCAAGAGTCAACAGAAGCTGTATAGATAGGATTTTCTAATTTCATTTATGTTTTAACTTGTAATTTTCATTTTTGATGTAATGACAGATCGACAGACCGGAACCTCGATGGAATCTCACTCGACTCTCCAATTCGGTATAGTCCACTTCTCTTCCAACCCTTTGAGATACTTTTGACTTCCTCATGACTTGGGTAGATAGGGTGTCCAACAGGATTCGATTGTCCTTCTTTCTTTTACTCCTCTCTTTGAATAATGATCGGGACACTGCGTGTTTACATCTTTGTCTGAAAACACTGCGTGTTTACATTCAAAGAAGGCATGATTTAGACACGTAAGTTCGTCCCTCCCCGATATCGTTTTACCCATTTTTACCTTATCCTACCCATGTAATAACATGCCACAAAAATACAAAAAATAACTCTCAACAAAATCCCTAAAAAACTTTTATTCTTTCTAACATCCTGACAACTCTTTCAATTAAAATAAGACACATCACCCTTCTCCTAACCCCACCCACGTGACTCCCTCCCTTTTTGTTAGCCATAAAGAAAATGCACACACCTAGGAAGTTTCCAATAAACACCCCATTCACACAATACAGAGGATATCAGTATATATATACGCACAGTAATATTCAGGGAGGATCTTCTTCTTCTAAAAAAATATTCAACCATACATAGGAGCTCAACGAAAAAAAAACAAAAAAAAAAATCTTCATCATTCATACCTACAACAATCACTCCCGTAAAAGATCCCCCCACCCACATGAATCTCGCACTCACATACCTGGAAGCGGGGAAAACAAACGGAAGAAAAAGTGAAGCGATTGAAGCGGGTTTGAGGTAGATATGGCCGGAATCTGACGGTTGTTACTTGATTTTTTCACTGTCAGCTCATTGGAGTTTAGATTCTTTAGTTTTCAAGCTTTTTCCGACCACCTGTCTAAGCTTTCCGATGAAACTTGTCATTGAAATCCACTTTGATTCATCGATCTCGGCCAAATCGCTCCTGAAATCCCAAAATTTTCTCAGTTTTCCTGTTGTTCATAGGTAAATCTGGTCGTAAACATCGAATTTCACTTGAATCTATTTGGCTCCAATTGGTTTGTCATTGCTGCCCCAGTTCGCTAGCATATAGTTTTTCTCAGATTCGTTTTTATTTTACAAATTTCGGTGTTGGGGGTTCTTGTTTCTTATCGTGGTTAAGTGATTAATATTTGGGGCTTTGGGTTCTATTCATCCCAACTGGTTTATATCTGTCAAAACTTGAATATAAAGTTTTCAAACTCCTTAGTCCCGAGTAGGTGTTCGTTATTGCTGAGGTGTTTCTATCGGAGGTTTTACAGCTTGGTTTTCTTAAATATTACTGTCAACGAAAGTTTGTCATCGAAAGGTCCAATTGTATCTCTTCTTCAACTTGTCATATATGTTTGATTTGGTGTGAGACATGATTGAACATTGGGTGATATTGATTTGTTCTACTTCATTGCATTGAAGAAATTGTTGTGGATTGTTGAAATCGTGAATTTGATTGTTCAAATTTTGTGTTAAAAAAGGATTTGGGGGGTGAGAATTGAAAGATTGATAAAAAGGATAGATTCGTTTTAATTTTGATTTACTGTCTATATGAAATGCGATATTATCATGCTATGTTGAAATGAATAAGGTAATGTAGGTTCGGGTAGGCAAATTTTAGAACTTGTTTTTTTTTTGGTTAAATGTTGGAATGTGCGTGTGAATATTTCTTTCTAGTTTTATCGTATTTAATTCAAAATGTATTCATTTAACCAGGTAATGCCCCGAGACACATTGTATTTATTCACTGGGGAATGCCTCGATGTAGCATGTATGCGAAGGATATTCGTGATGAAGGCCCGAAGCATCGGGTAATGCATGGGAGCGTAGTTAGGATTACTGTAGGTTAGATAGGATTTATTCTCGCATTTTTATTTATTTTGGACTGTATAATTGGACTGAACACTATACTTTGGATTTATTTTGTTTCGTGTGTTTGGATGCTTGTTTATGTGTTTTGTGTGGTTTATACATTCTTAGTGTCAAATTAGCCGATACGCTCTACCAAGCGATCATCGTCGAACCACGGGATCGAGGGGTGCCTAACACCTTCTCCTTGGTCAACAGAATTCCTTAGCTGGAATCTCTGTTCGCGGATCAGTTTAAAAGAGTCAAAATCATTTTCAAAAAAGGATTTCCAATGGTGACTTGGCACACCGGATTATGTCAAGTGGCGACTCTGAGTTTAAATTTGAATAATCCTTTTCGAAATAAAATCTTTATTTTTGTCACTTTGATAATAAAAACACTTTAAAACTTAAAACCGATCCTTTTTTTGGTTAAAAAAGGTGTGTGACACATGCCATGTGTCAGCGTGACTTGGAGTACCCATCAAATGAAAGACAAACGATACGACGCCACATGTACAAATAATGTGAAAATCTCATTTAAATTCAAGAATCAGTCTAAAGTTGTAAAGTGTCAAAGTGACATATTTCGGTCAATCACAAGCAACCTGGCCTACTCCCTACAACTATAAATAAGGGGTAACAAAATATTCTAAGGACAAAAAAAGAGTACGTTAACAAGCATTGGCAACATCTGCATCTACTATCAAGTTCTTGCAAGGAGGAATAAACATAGTTCTTTCTGGAGATTATTCCAAAGCGACAAAATATTTTCTGATATTTTCGGCTATTGAAATACATCTCTAGGAGTCCAAACCATCCAACGATTCAAGAAACATGCCACTGAAGGCCCTTAGATCATTTCTATGTTTAGGAGAGAAGAATCAAGAGAGTTACAAAATTGTACTCACAAGATTCATCCATAAAAAAAAATTCTTTTATTTATCTTTGGTTGCAGTTAATTTTTGACATTTTGAAAATTTATTGCGAATAAATTTTGGCACACCCAGTGGGACCATTTCTACTCTTCATCTCTTCCTCCTGCAAATCTGAAGCTACAAATTCAACCATTTCAATGGACTATGGAAAATTAAATGATGTTATATGCAAGGGCTCTACTGCCGCATTTGCTGACCTTGTTCATGTTGTACCGATTAATCCCGGTAAGTTCAAGGCTAGTTGCTTGGATTCATCTGAATACTTCACCTCTTTGGAGGTGCCGAAAAAAACAACTCTCATATGGAGGCTGCTGGGGGAAATCTTGCATCAATGTTCTTTGGTGAACTTTCTCTAACCAGAACTAATTTTGGTAAACCTCATGATTCAAAAGATTCTCCAATTTCAATAAAGGTCAATGCCTTAATGTCTGACTCAACTGACATGGACGAGAAGTTCAAAATGATAGAGCAAACCATTGATGCCCTAAAGAAGTAGGTTGACAACAACAATCTTCATATCACACAACTCATGAACAAACTCGATGCCAAGGAACCAGGAGAATCGAGTCACATACCTACTTATCAACCCAATTTAACTCTACAAAATGAGGATGTTTAGGAATTACCTGCTAATTTTTAATTTTTGAAGGAGAAATAATTTGTTTCCGTTGAACTTTTATCTGTCCAATAGCTGCAAGAAATGATAACAAATACCATTAGGGATCAATATGGTGGAGCACCACAAAGTTCATTGTATTACTCAAAGCCTTACACAAGATGAATTGATTATTACCCATGCTAGCAAACTATCAACCACCAAATTTGCAACAATTTAATGGCCAGGGAAACCTGAGGCAATATATTTCCCATTTTGTTGAAACATGTAGCAACGTTGGAACACATGGTGAGCTTTTGGTAAAATAGTTTGTTCGTTCGTTGAAGGAGAATGCATTTGAAGGGTATATCGACTTAGAGAATGAGTCAACTGATAGTTGGGAACAACTAGAGAAGGAATTTCTCAATAGATTTTAAAGTACCCAACGAACTGTGAGCATGATAAAGTTGAATGGCACTAAGGAAAGAAAGGATGAGCCTGTAATGGATTAAATCAATCGATGGAGAACATTGAGTTTGGACTGCAAAGACTGCCTTTTTGAAATATCTTCCCTAGAAATGTACATTGATGGAATGCATTGGGGCTTCTATACATGATCGAAGGAATGAAACGTCAAACTTTTGAAGAATTAGCTACGTGCGCTCATGACATGGAGTTAAGTATTGCAAGTCATAGAATGACGTCACCTATTTTTTATCGTAGGAAAAAATTCACAAAATTCAAAGACTTGTTAGAAGATCAAATTGGGAAATCTATGGCGACAACTTTGAGCTTGACGAATGTAACGCCCCGAAATCGGGTCCCGAGACGTCACACGGTGCTTAGGGTCACAAGTGACCCCAAGCTAACCCTTCTACTGACATAACTCATATGAAACTAAACAAAAATACAAATACATACAAATCAACAAAAAATAACTCTTCTCTGAATTTGATCGATACAAAAATGGAATTTTACAGGATTACAATTCTGCCTTTACAACCACAATTGAAACAAAATACATCAACTTCTACTGACTTTCTATGAAGCCTCTACTAGTACTGACTGTAGGTAGCCGGGTCATGACTCCCGACTACCCCAACTCAATACGACTGAATAAAGAAAATACAACACTATAAACTCTTCATAACTAACCCAAGACCTTGAATCAAAAGGACTTATCACCTGCTGACTGGATACCACGAACTGACTGGATTCGAAGATGCAACTATACCTTGTACCTACATTCTGAGAAAATGTAGCCCACATACGAATATATGGGTCAGCACCATGGAAAAATACCAAACATATGGGGGTGCAATGCATATGTAAAATAATATCTTAATATCATCATAGTTTATATAATTATGTATGATATTATAAATGACTAACTTAGCTCGAATTAAATCATCAAAATCATGGATGAATAATACATGTAAAGTAAAACAAGTGAGTCATTACAATACGTTCTCAATTCACTTTCATCTCAATTTCAAATCATCAAAAAAATCAAATCTCATGTCAATTCTCATAAGAATATATTCCTTAAATCTTTTAAGAATAATGACTTTCTCAAACTCAGTCTTTTAAGCAAATATGTTTTCATCTCAGATAGAAGAGTACACACACACATTGGGAGATCCTATAACCGACATAAACCATGTGAGCTACATGGAGTCCAACGTACAACCCACGTTGGGGAGAGCTGTCCTATCCTTTCCATCAGAGTAGGACTTCCAGTATCAATTCAAAAACACTAGTGATCACTATATAAATCAGCCTCAGGCTCACATCCAACGGGGGCACGTAGTTCTAGGGAAGTAAGGTCACTTTATACCTCCCACTCGGTGCTAAAGATTACTCCCGGACTTAGCTCAGAAATTTAAATCAGCCTCAGGCTCACATTAAAGAAAATTCACAATAAACACTTCAACAATTTTCATCGGGAGCCAATTTGCTACCCCTTTATCATAATCAATAAGAACGTGGATTTCTTTCACAGTCGAGTTCAAAATAACTCATTCATGACCAAAAGGTCAAATCATTCAAAACATCTCAAATATTCAACATCAACGTGCTTATAACATACATTTTCTCAAAAACACAATTTCAAATGGGGTTCGCGATCCAAATATCAAAATCATGATAACTATTGTTCAAGATTCATGCTTTATATCACCACACATGTAAATTCATATTTCAAAATCATAAACATAAAGATTTCATAATAATCATCATAATATATGGGTTCATGCTTCAAATCCATAAAAAAATCAAATAAAAATCATGCCTTTGTAAGGAAAATTACTATTTGGCACAAGAACGAAAGAGAGTTCTTGTTGAAAAACTCCACATACCTTGAATGATGAACTTTAGATCGATACTCATTTTGGAGATTTTAATCGTGTGATGGTTCTTGAAGTTCTTGAACTAGGAACTTGGAATCTTGAATAAATTTGCAGAATTAATGGTGAACTTTGGAGGTTCTTGAAGTTGGATGTAGGAGCTTAGGTTTTTTTTTTTTAGGGAATTTGATGAAATATAAAATATAATTCTTCTAATAGGCTCTAATATAGGGTTTGGACGGATTTTGGGTGAGGGGGAATGACCAAAACGCCCCTAAAATTCAAATAATTCTCGAATATGTCCTTTGATGGACTGTTTTGTTAGTCTGAAGTAGATCAACCATAACGTTTTACTCCGATATCCAAATTGGATGAAACCAATTTCATTAGAAAGCGGACTCTCATATATTTCCGTTGATATATAGTATATCACCAAGATCAATGTGTACGAGGAGTTATGATCATTTGAAGTTGACCCAAACATTCACTTTTGTTAGGCTGAAGTAGATCGACCATACCTTTTTTCTCCGATAGACAAATTGGATGAAACCAATTTCATCGGAAAGAGGACTCACAGAGCTTTCCGTTGATATATAGTAGATCACCCAGAGCATTATGTAGAAGGAGTTATGATCGTTTAAAGTTGGAGAAAAAATACGCCAGGCCTCAATACTTTTTTTCCTGCACGTTTTACTGTTCACTACTATTCACTGTTCGATCGGAATGTTTATAACTCATTGCTCGGGTGTCCGTTTTGGATGATCCACATATAGTTGGAAGGCTTATTCGATAATCTACGCAATGGTGGGTCATAATCTAAGACATTCTGCACCAAAAATTTATAATTCATTCTAGAAGATAGAACCCAACACGTTTACGCCCAAACTTTCAACGAAAAATTTCCCGGGGTATTACAACGAAGGTAGCCACAAGACAAAAGTTAAAAGAGGAAACTCCAACGCAAAAAATTTGAGAGATGAAAAATCATCCAACCTTGAAGGATGTACAAGTAAGGGAATATTCTTTTCCTGACTCTAATGTTCCTGGGATACTTGAGGAGTTGCTAGCCAAACAAGTCATCGAAATTCCTAAGTCAAAGTGACCCGAAAAATTAAATAAAGTCGATAATCCAAAGTAATGTAAATTTCACCGCATTGTTAGTTATCACACCACAAAATGCTTCATCCTAATGGAAAATATCATGACGTTAATGCGAGAGGGAAAGGTCATAATTGATAATGGGAATATAGTTGAAAAAAATCATGTTAGTGCTGAACTAAACCATCAAAAAGGTTTAATTTCAAAAGTTTTACAATTTACGTGCTCTTTGGAATCATCAAAATTTGAAGGAATCAACATGCTACAATTTGGGAGTTTTGACCCAATTGAGGTTTCCCCACCAAAGAAAACAACAATTGAGTTCATGTCAAATGACGTATCCAATAGGAAGAAGTGTGGAACTTGGTCATCGATCACTCACAAAATAAAAAAATGTCACAGGATTTCTCGACTCCAACTTTCAAAAGTCGACACAAGATCAAGTGAAAGTATGCTTCAACCAACGAGGGCAATAAATACCAAACTAAAGTGCAACAATACTTCATTACAAATGGTTGGGGGGAAAGTTACATTACAAGCATTCTTTCCAAGAATGCTACTTAAGGCACGAGCATAAACTATATGTCACTCCTAGACCGCATGAGCCTAAAATGTGAATATCTCTCTAAAAAATGAATAAAAAAGAGAAAAAGAAAAAAAGGAAAAATTTAATAAATAAACTAACTCATCTTTCCTAAACTATGTTATGACTTGATCCTCTCGAGGAACGTAGGCAGCTTAGAGTATTTTTTACTCTAAGTATAGTCGTACGACTTAAAAAAAGAGAGGAAAAGGGGGTGTCATTATTTGAGAATGGCAATAAAACTTTGAAGCGACGTAGATATCACATGATGTTAGACGTTCTTTTGCTAAGTTTATCGCAGACATGCAAAAGGGAGGATACTAGCAATGAAAAATGGATTTTCACAATATATTTGTGTAAATCTGCAATGATATTGAGAGTGGTTTACACATATGTTGTAACTCTTGGTGTTATCTTTGCAACAAAAAAAATGATGTGATTCAAATGCTCTTACACTGAGATATGAATTCTTTATTATAGCTGCTCCGAGTTGGAAAAAAAGTCCATCAGATTCTGAACTAAGCTGATTTCGACAACGTATCTGTATAAATTCGTAAATGCGTTAAGGTTGGTTTTTATATATGTCATAACTTTTGAAACAAAAAATCTAGTGTGTAATTCAAAGGATCCTATGTGGAGATATAAATTTTCTACCACAACCTCTCAAAGTTGTGAAAGAGACCTTCAGGTTTTGAACTAAGCTGATTTTGATGAATAACATGTACAAATTCATAAAGGGTGATATAATCCAAATTGCCTCCGAAACTTTGAATGAGATACATATGATGCATGAGGTGTTTGATGACTCCTTCGTGCTATTAATACATGCTACATGGATGAAGATTACCATTGAGGAGGGTCAAAGGAATTTGACGAGGCCGAAGGAGTGCAAAATGGGGCTAAAAAATCCCTTGGAAAGGTCATGCTCCAAGGTGCTTTGGATCCGCTTTTGATCCGCTCTAGCATTTCAAGAGAGTGTCAAAACAGCCCTAATGGGCTATTTCTTACATTTAGGTCACTTTTAGGCCCTAATTATGTAATATTTAGCCGAACTATAAATTCTTGGTAGATAGCCTTATTTCCTTTGTTTTTTTATGATGAATTTTACATGATATAATCATAAAATCTCCATAGGAGTGAATTGAGATATTCGAAAATCCGATGTTAAATCTTGTCTAGAAACGTTGGTTGTAAGGGAGATCCAACCCTATTTGTTGTCACATAAAGTTAGGTGCTTGTTGGTAGTCCTTTAAGGGAGGTTTTAGGGTTTGAAATACCCTTTGATTTTGCCTTTCATTATCAATTTTGTGTCTATATTCTAATGTTGGTTATCCTATCCCCCTATCATTAATTTGTTACGTCTGTATTCCTGTCACGACCCGAACCGGGGCCCTGGCCGTGACGAGTATCCCGAACCATAAGGGCCCGAAACACCCCAACCTGTCTGGTAATCATGCACATAATTCATATGATCAAAGTAATGCGGAAGAAACACAATAATACAAAAACATGGTCATAAATATGAAAAATAACAATAACGGGGAAATAAAGTTCCCACAACATGAATCAACCTCTAAACAACCATCTGCAAAAATCTCTAACAAATGACTGAGTCAAGTAACTGTATATAAACTGGGACAAGGGCCCCAGTAGACCCCAAAACTTAATATAAGATAAAGGACTGCAGGACATAAGGCCTTTCGAAATATAGAAGGCTCACCACTTGTCTTTGCAACTCTGTCTGAAAGATCCACTTATTATCTTGACCCCTAGACTGAGCCTCCGAGCCTGAGATTTGGGAGGGGAGGGGGTCAGCACAAAAGTATTGGCACGCAGAGATATCAAAACAAAACATAATATTTTTACAAAATATAGTTGAGAGCCATTATAAAGCAGTTTCATATCAAGTCTTTTGAAAACACATGGGCGTAATGTAATTGTTTTCAACAACAATGAAATGCAACTGATCTAGGTGGAATACCCTACATAATTTACACCAACTGTCAAACCTCGGTTGCCGCCGAGATTAGAGTATAAGTGAGGGAGGGACACACAAGATCACGAAGCATGGTGTCTCGACCCAATGGTAGTGCCCAAGATCACATAGCCCGGGCTCCTACCTATAGTCCCAATTTGGGAATGACATAAAGTCAAGTACACAAGATCACTTAGCCTGGTACAAAATTCCTGTGTCGGCAAACACGATTTCCAGCGATAGCCCTTACACTCAAACACCTTCTTCGAGCATCCACCTATCTCATGTAAAATCAATGCATTCAAACTATATTTAATTCAATCACATATCATATTCTGTAGGGTATCGTCATACCCGACTTGTAAGTCATCAATGTCACATCCACATATGCATAATCATGTAAAAACCAAGGTGCTTCATCATTTACAAGTGGTGAACAATAATTATTTCAAATTCATGCTCTCTTTTGGTTGTCAAACTATGATATGGGCTATCAAGACATTATCATGGGAATTTGAAAGCAATTTATCATTCATATTTATCAAACTTCCATGGAAAATCTCAAATCACATATGCATGGTTCCAACCATTGAAGTATATAGGCAAACAATTCCCATGACATAAAGAAAAATGACTTAGAAATCATATTGAAAGCAAGTGATTAGCATTTGATTGAACACCCCCATTTAAAAGCATGCATGTTCATAAAAACTACACCCATGAGATTTTAGGATAACCCCACGTACCTCAATTTCCGAAGATACTAGATGTTTCTTGAAGCTCGCGGATTGGTGATTCCGAATATGTAATTATCTTCGAAAACTTATGGTCGAATCTTGAACTATTTGGGTTTTTATTTTGGAACCCTAAGGAGAGTTCTTGAGAAATTTTGGGGAAAGTATGTGTATTATGGTGTTCGGGAACCATAAGCTGAATTCTCATAATGAACATGCATATCTGATGCATGGATCTGTGACTGAGTTGTTCTCATGAACGCAGGACTAAATACACTGATAAGCTGAACTTTTTCTATTGAATATGCATTTCTAATGCACGCATATCTGACTGGACTAACGTTTGAATGTATGACTAATTACGCAATGATAACTGGTGCGAGGCTTGTAATAAGAATCTATGCATGCAACTGAATGAAGTATCTCCCCCTTGGGACACTATGTCCCTCTATGAATGCTCAATTCATTAAGATACTCGGAAAAAAAATTGAGGGGATGCCCTAGGCACCTACAAATTGAATCATAACTGAACATCTGGAATCTGAATCTAATGCATGACACATGAACTGAGCTATACTCGCAACTACTGGTATATTCTATCTTGGAATAGTAGCATGTCTGAGAATTCGGGTAGCATGAATAAATGAAAAGACGAGAAAACAAGTCATGCGAATCTGCCTTTTAAACTGACTTACTGACTATACGGATTGAATTATGCTGGACCTTCATACTTAACTGGAGTATTATCTTCAACACTCTCTCTAAGGAAGTCCTAGCAGTAATAGGGAGCCACGAATCATGGGTATGGATTACACAAGACACCCACTAAGGAATCATCACAATGAAACCACTCTGTAGTCTAGAATGTAGACATATAACTCCTAAATTAGTATTGAATTACCAGACCTTTGGCAATGCAACTTCTTACTTTCAATCTTAGCACACTTCTCAAATATCTCTTAACTATACTATTCCCTATAACTATCATATTTATTCAATTCATCTTAAAATTCTCATATGAGCATTGACAATTTTTTTTTCTACTAATGTGTAAAATAGCTTAATCCTTACACTGCGATCAAGCCTAACTCTAAGTCACAAAACTACAACATGCTACACCACTCTATTATTCTAAACCATATGATGCCACCTTCTATACCTCTTTTAAAGATCACATCCTAAGAATAACATGCCCTAAGCATAACATGCCTTACCACTTCAATGACTACTCTGAACTCTTAATATGAAGTCGCTAATGCATATTGCGACCTTCCACTACAATCACAAAACTTCATTCAAGCCTATTTTATAACCACATGTTGACTTCAAGGAAACCACCCATAAATACGTACTTCACATAGTTTCTAAATTATTGTCAATATAACTCTCACGCGCTACCCTAAGACATACACATACAAACTTTTCCACTAACCATCACATGTATCAAAGACTTGGCCCCAAATCTTACTTCATACTTATGGCCTTATCTAAACAAACGTATTATGAACTTCCATCAACAAAAACATTTACATCATCACCACTATCATTTCATAGGGAGGGTCACTAAAAGATTAAAAAATAAGACCCTGAAGCATGAGAAGATTTTTATACGGGACTGAGCACACTATAAAGAGTGAGTACATGCGTCATGAGTTGCATGACCTCAACTAGAGTTGCTAACATATGGAATATGATTCCGACTACTTGAATGAACTAGAACTCATTATCTTGGAACTGGAAGAGTACATGACTCTCTATCATATACAGGAATCATGGACTATGATCATAGAACTGAATCGTAAGGCATGAGTAAGCATCCGGATAACTGGAAAAAAAAATACTGAGGTAGGAATGGGTTGAGATTCACCCTTACTTTCTGATGATTTAAATCATACTGCATCACTACTAGAATCTGAGAGTCTTACTTGGTCATTAGTTCTGTCATCTCCCCCTTAGCTTCAAGTCATCATCTAGAGTTTGGGAGATCCTTTACCAGATTCTAACTGAACTACACTTATTTCACTCTAGGGCCTGAAAGAAAAAAAAATGACAATACATGCATATCGTAGACTTAACCCGAATGACTACCTTCTGGGATACACTCTATTTTTTCATAGCCACCAATAGTCATAGTATAATGCTTTCACACATATTTTTATCGGTTCAACCTTCAAAATTCAAAATTAGATTCTAACACTTAACATGGCTATTTAGATCACCATATACCATCTAACTAGTCTTTCTGCACTTAACCATTCAATAGTACCACTAGCCACACAAATTATGTAATAGTCTTAGAAAATTATCCCACAACCTCATATCACCTTGGCATACTTCTACACCATACCTACAATATTATACTTCATTACAAATCAATTTAAACTTAAGCCATTTCATACACCGTTCAAGCCTATTAGATCATTTCATATAACTAACATAATTGATCAAGAAAACATGACATCCACCTTTACGAACTTCAACTGTTCAAACTTAATGTCTAGTGCTAAACATGATTTTACAATCCAACCTTACGCATGATTCTCATGTGGAAACCATGAAATAAGCATCAAGAAATACTAGTACACTAGAACTCCATAACAACAATAATCAACCATAACCTTACGGTCTTCCTTATCATAACTCATTAGCACGTACTATTTCAACACATCAAGCCTACTAATATTTATTCCCACAAACATACATCATTAATCTCATGCCACTATTCTTACATCCACATCCTACATTAAATTCAAACAATGGTCTAGCATAAATCATCTACCACCAATGAAGAGTGCAACATAATATACTAATCCATCAAATTGGAACATTCTATCCCAAATACTTCAAAATCTGCTACATACCATCTCATAAGTAGTACTAGTTTACAACTGCCAACAAAAGAAGGTCAAGGGGTAAGGTCACATAATAGACATGATCAACCTTAATCTTATATTATAACCCCATACAATCTTTTCTACTTATAAAGATTTCTCACCTTATACTTACTCAATCATACATTTAGACTGCCTTCAAATTCCTCAAACAACCATGAGTCTATAATCATAACTTACTCGCTAATATTGCCATTTTCACATTAAAGCAACCAATAAATCACCCGGACTAACAACTCCTTCTCTACATTATACTAAACTAAGTCACAAGGACGAATTACCTCTTTACCAACTCAATCTCATGCAAACAGATTTAGCCATACATATATTAAACCAACGAAAGAACAATAAGTTGGACAATAAGTTGCTAGTGAATCGAAACAGGCCTCACACGGCTTCACTAGACATTGGTTTTGTATTTTGAACAAGAAAATGAGATAGATGACAAGGAAACTATGCTAATGAATCAAAAGAGCCCCACACGGCTTCACTAGACTTTAATTTTATATTTTTTCAAAACACCATGATAACAAGATTACATATTACAAGGGATGGAAAATTGACACATAATATAGATATTATTTTGTATAAATAAAAATCTGAGTAAAACACTTCCTCCACGGACTACCATACCGTCCACACACGCTGCTAGCTACCACATTAGTTTATCACTATAAAGGGGTAAATCATCCTCAAACATCGATTATTCAACTGAAATATTCATTTACACAAAATCACCCTCACTCTGACTTCTAACTTTGTGACTTTACATCTTCAACTTATTGGTCCAATAGGTCATGAAAACAACACTTTAACCTATGCTACTATTCGGGTGGAAATACAGTTCCAACATTCTGCTATACATTGTCCACATCTGTAACAAGATTTTGAGAGTAACTAGATACACTTAATACCTTAAGTTGGAATGCATGATTCCATCAGGATCAATATTTACATCAGAATCAACACATATTGATGCACTAACAGACTCCTATCAAGTCTTCAAACAATTTTTAAAATCTTATAGGACTCAATCGGAAAGGACTATATCATGTAGATTCAAAACTTTTTGCACTTGAATCAGCCCAATAATGGAACATGTATGAGAACATCAAAGTAAGAAAAGAATATGGGATGCCTTTACTTTTATATGGGCGACACCATAGCATGAATTAGAGCATGAAAGGGGAACATTCCGACTCAATTGCACAGACTAGAACATGAAGAAAGAGAGACATTCCTAAACGCCTAGTAGCCTCCTGCTTATAAGTGTGGCGTTCTACACACCCATAAACAAGACTCTACTCGATGTAATTTCGCAGAAACCCTGGGACCATGAACCATGCTCTGATAGCAAGTTTGTCACGAACCGAACCAGGGCCCTAGCTGTAATGAGTATCCCGAATTCTGAAGGCCCGAAACACCCCTATTTGTCTGGTAATCATGCACATAATTCATCTGATCAAAGTAATGCGGAAGAAACACAATAATACAGAAACATGGTCATAAATATTAAAAAGAACAATGACGGGAAAATAAAGTTCCCATAACATGAATCAACCTCTAAACAACCGTTTGCAAAAATCTCTAACAAATGATTGAGTCAAGTAACTGTATAGAAAATAGGACAAGGCCCCTTGTAAAACCCAAAACATAATATAGGATAAAAGACTGCAGGACATAAGGCCTTCCGAATTATAAAAGGCTCACCACTTGTCTCTGCAACTTTGTCTGGAAGATCTACTGATTCTCTTAACCCCTAGACTGAGCCTCCGAGCCTGAGAGCTGGGAGGGGAAGGGGTCAGCACAAAAGTACTGGCACACAGAGATATCGCAACAAAACATAATATTTTTACAAAATATAGTTGAGATCCATTATAAAGCAGTTTCATATTAAGTCATTTGAAAACACATGGGCGTAATGTAATTGTTTTCAACAACAATGAAATGCAACTGAGCTAGGTGGAATACTCTACATAATTTACACCAATTGTGAAACCTCGGTTGCCGCCGAGATTACAGTATAAGTGAGGGAGAGACACACAAGACCACGAAGCATGGTGTCTCGACCCAATGGTAGTGCCCAAGATCACTTAGCTCGGGCTCCTACCTATAGTCCACATAAAGTCAAGCACAAAAGATCACTTATCCTGGTACCGAATTCCCGTGTGGGCAAACACGGTTTCAAGCGATGAGCCCTTACACTCAAACACCTTCTTCGGAAATCCACCTATCTCATGTAAAATCAATGCATTCAAACTTCATTTAGTTTAATCACGTATCATATTCTATAGGGTATTGTTATACCCGACTTGCAAGTCATCAATATCACATCCACATATGCATAATCATGTAAAAACCAAGGTGCTTCAACATTTACAAATGGTGAACAATAATTATTTCAAATTCATGCTGTCTTTTGTTGGTCACAATATGATATGGGGTATCAAGACATTATCATGGGAATTTGAAAGCAATTTATCATTCATATTTATCAAACTTCCATGGAAAATCTCAAATCACATATGCATGGTTTCAACCATTGAAGTATATAGGCAAACAATTCCCATGACATAAAGAAAAATGACTTAGAAATCATAACGAAAGCAAGTTATTAGCATTTGATTGAAAACCCCCATTAAAAAGCATGCATGTTCATAAGAACTACACCCATGAGATTTTAGGATAACCCCACGTACCTCTATTTCCGAAGATACTAGATGTTTCTTGAAGCTCGCGTATTGGTGATTCCGAATATGTAATTATCTTCGAAAACCTATGGTCGAATCTTGAACTATTTGGGTTTTTATTTTGAAATCCTAAGGAGAGTTTTTGAGCAATTTTGGGGAAAGTATATGTATATGGTGTTTGAGGGATTAAATCCCGCGTTGGTGGTATATATAGGGGTGGAGGATGACCAAAATACCCCTAAGGATAATTAAGGTCAAATCTGTCCCTCAGTTGACAGTTTGATAGGCTGGATTAAATCTATTATAACTTTTTACTCATATACTCAAATTGAATGAAACCAACTGCATTTGAAATAGGACTCAGATCTTTCGTTTGATATATTATATCTCATACAGTTCATTATATACATGGAGTTATGATCGTTTGAAGTTGACCCTGAAATGCTGAAAAATGCGCAATAGGTTATGCGTTTTCCTACTGTTTTGAAATCCAAACGCAGCCTTATGCATTCCGAAAAATTCCAAAACTTATCCGAAATGTACTATGATCTTGCCCGATCGTAACGTAACTTGAAAATCTAAAAACGGATGTCGGAAGGGTTGAAAAGTGGTATCCCGAAGATTGCCACCTAAAATGACTCTAAGTCCTCATTACACTTAGAATTTTTTTTAAGTTTTTAAGTCTAAGGGCACTCTATTAAAGGCTAATCCATGCACGACTTTTACGGGGTGATACAATTCCAGTCCTTGTGGTTTGAATATTATCGTTTGGTATCAAAGACGAGCTTGATTTTGTTCTTACGAAGTCAATCTTTAATTTGTTATCCCAAAATTCCCCAAAAAAGAAGTGTCAAATTGAAAATCCCCAAAAGGTTGATATTCACATTTATTGACCTAAGTCAAATTTTGAGTTTTTTTATTATGTGTTTTTCTTATGTTTCTAGTGTTACATTTGTTTTCTCTAACACTATATGAGTCTATAATTCAAATTTTAGCCAAATCGGAGCTTATTTGAGTGTTCTATCCTTGTTGGAAGCTTGGATTGAAGATTTTGAAGTTGGTCACAAGATTTGTAGTGTTGGTTCAATAATTGGGGAAAATTAAGTTGGGAATGAGTTTAGATCATTTAAATGTGCTTACGTTCAAAATTTTAACTCATTCTAAGCCCAGGAGAAGAACTTAGTGTTCTTGGTGTTCTCGATATTCTTAAAGACATGCAAATCATCAAGTTAAATCTTCATCATTAGTTGTTGTTTTATCAAAAAGGAAGAAATAAAATTGGGGAAAAAGTGTTTTTCGTAAAGCATCCAAGAAGATTCCAAGTATATCCCAAGGAAGAGTACAAAGGGGGGTGGGGGGGACCATTTAGAGGGCAAAAGGGCCATTTCAAGATAGAGGGGCGGGTGACCTGCCTTGCATCTGCGCTCAAGGTGCTCTTGATCTGATACAGCAGGTAATACGAACCTGAAACCAGTAGGGGGAGGTCCTCATGCGTCCAGGATGTGCTGGACATGCACCCCACCTGCTGCAGCAACTCTCCAAATGCATCTCAACACAGAACACCACAAATTGAGCGCAAATCATCCCTAACGCATCCCGAACACAATTCAACACTTCTCCATCATCAATTCAAGTTCTAAAACACATCTAAACACTTTTATAAAACTCCATTGCTCAAGTTCTGATTCTTTAGTTTCATTTTCTTGATTACTAATCACTTCTTTTGATTTCTAAACTACTCATCAACTAGTAATTCATCTACTATGTTGATCGATTAGTTCTTGTGTCCGAATTTTTTAATCTTCCTATTTCTTTGTGTTCTTTTCTAGTTTTAATGTGTTGTAACTTCTTTGTTTCATGTCAGTAAGTAGATTTTTATTTCTTTGAGTCGATCAAACAAGAATTCACTCCGACTGCAAGTAGAGATTGACATCTTATTATCCATCGGAGTATAAGCAACTTTCAATATTTGCCACTCCAATTTTGAGGATCTCAAAGGTGAGATTCATACGAGTGTTGGTGAGGAGATTTACAACAAATCTTGGTTGTTAATTTGTTTTGTAGGTAAATGGTGATATAAAGGGAACGTGTCTTCAATAGCCTCATATAGTTGTGACTACGACATAGGAAACTATGATTGTAGTGCCGAATGTTATGGCTACAAAGAAGATGTGGATTATGGGGGCTATGAATATAGACATGATCAAATGTTTGGAAGCGGGAACCAAGGTATGAATGAAGGGTATAGTAGGAGTCAATGTCTTACTACTCTATCTATCTTCAAAGGAGAATGGGATCCTATTGTTTACGTGTATTGGGAATTGCAATGTGAAAGAGTCTTCGAGGACTATGCTATGAGAAAAGCCGTACATGATACATATTACCTTAAGTACATTCATGGTCCGACCTTAGAATGGTCTAAACTTGCAAGGAATCCTTTGCAAACATGGGGTGCCTTGAAATAGTTTTTTAGGCCAATCTATGTGCCAAATGGTTACATGAAGCCTTATGATAGTGATCCAAGAAGATCAACTTGTTCAAGATGGGTAGATATTTGTGGAGTTTCATGATGTGTTCTTATACTTGATGATTGGTTTCACGCAAACTACATAACTCCTATTATGGTTTATTATTTTGGGATACCTCGAGAGTCCAAGCATTTCCCATACTTCTTGGAAGGCTATAGATTCTTTGAGAGCATGAAGGTTTCCTTCACCCAAAATGAGTACTATGAGGAGGTGAAGTGTGACATAGTCCCATAGGAATGTGAACATATATATTTAGGTGCCGATTGGTTTGCACAACACAAGATTCCAAATGTGCAAATTTTGCCTAAGTTTGCAAAGGACCTATGGGGAAATCATCTCTTTCCACCACCCTTCCCAAATCTCAAATAAAGATGACCACTTACTCCTAGCCTTATGAAAATGAGAGACAAAAGATTGAGAGAAGTGAGGGTGTATAAGGTGGCAACCTAAGAGATGAAAAAAGAGAGGTTCTAAGAATTAAAGTGACAGGGTTTCCACCAATAGAAGATAACATTGTTTGTCCTTCTATTAATAAGGACATATGTGTAGGTACTATTAGGATGTTTGTAGTCTCCTTATCTCTTGATGATTTCCCTAACCAAATTCTTTGTACACTTTTCAAAGACTTTTTAATGTTTAATATGAACGATCCTTGGTTATATCTTAAGTGTGTGAAACCTTTGCATGATGCTATGATTATTTGTGCTAACCCTAACCCTCATGTCATAAGGATGTTGTATTTAGTTTTCCTTACTTTGGTTTTGCATGGTTTGAATTCTATGTTGAATCCTATTCAAGAATGGGAGGATGTTTTTCATGACCCGAGCCGAGGCTCTGGCCGCGACGAGCATACCGAACCATGAAGGACCGAGCGCCCGTCTCTATCTGGCAATCATGCACACCATTCATACACTAATAAGAAATGCAAAAAATGAAAAAGATGGAAATCATGGTCAATCACTTAATTCAACTGAACAGTTCAAAATTTGAGTTCATAACAATCAGAAACATTTGACACCAGTCTGCAAAATATCTAGCGAATATGAAAATCAACATCTTTCTAAGAACTGAGACAAGGCCCCTAGTTGGACCATGAACTGGAAATCAAATAATAGTATCCCATAATAAAGCCTTCCGAAATAAGGGAGGCTCACCGGCTGCACGCTTCTGATAGCCGAATCTACTACTTTACGGGACCCTGGGTCTGTACCTCAGATCCTGAAATATAGGGGATCAATACAATTTTACCGGTATGCAGAGCATTCATAAATATTATCCTTTTAGTAATATACTTGATAGCAATCCGCAAAACAACATTTTTTTCATACTTTATAAGAAAATAGATGGGCAAACCTTAAAACTTAGAAACAACGCTTTAAAAGCATGACTCACTCTTTATGTTTCTTCTGAGCTAGATGGTACACCCTACAAGTCTATTACCCAAGGGTTCTATGGGTACTCCAATAAATCATCGGCCAAGCCCCCACATCTAAGTTTGACGTAAGGATAGGGGTCCTACATACTAGTCTAGTATACCAGTTTCTCAAGGACAAGTATACATTGTCCTTAGCTAATCATATAACCCAAATCGGCAAACTCGATTTCCATCGATGAGACCTTACACTCAACTCTTTCTTCGGGTAACCATATAACTCTCAATAAACCCATTTATAACATTTTAAATCATGCATCTTTCTGAAAGTGGTCTAATGTCTGAAAACATTTTTGTAGTAAAGTCTAGTCTGAGTCTATTATGGCATTTGTCTGATTTGGTATCGTCATACTAAGAATTGCAAGTCATATGTCTAAAACATATAGTATCATGTTGAAATACTTTCATTAAAAACAAATAGGTGGTACCACCAAATCATTCAAACAGCAAAAAAGAATTTGTATATCAAAGTACATGAAAACTTCTGCAAAAATTCTATCTTACAATTCTTAAACATGTGGTGGTCATTTACTTCGTAAAAAATCAAGAAATTCTTTCAACAATCATCAGTAATATTTACAAACATGAAATATCCCTCTTTTCAATTCACAACCAACAAAAAGTTCATCAATGACAGTAAAACCCTTGGTTCATGCTTTAAGACATGCAATTAGTAACCCGTATCTTGTAAATCAAGAAATAGCACAAAGAGAGAGGGAAATATGTCATTCATCATCTCAATTCATATTTCAAAACTTAAAACACATATATACATATTCATGAGTAAAAATTCAAGTTTAAGGGGAGACCTCAAGACAAAAAACCTTCATAATGCATACTTTTAATGTAATTTGAAACCCTTCATATACATATGATTTCTCAGAATTCAAAACCTTATTAAAACGATTATGTCCTCCCCATGTAGTTTAAAAAAAACCCACATACCTTAGATTAATTAGTTTGAAGAATACGACTCGAATCTTGACTCGTTTCTTGGAAATCATAAACTTAAAGATGGATTCTTTATCTTTGGAAGGGAGGTTAGGGTTTTGTTCTTGATAAATTTATGAGAATTTGGGCATATTATGCCCAAAAGACATTTTAATTCACTGTTTACACGACTTAGGTTTGTAGGAAAAGACAAGACTGCCCCTAGGAATTAGATGTTTTAGCAGAAATCCTGATTTTGAGGATCACCGTTGAGAGCTATTGGTTCAACCGCTATAGGCACCGCTCAGCGGTGTAATTGTTGTGACCTACTATTTTGGAAAATCCTGATTTTGAGGTTTACCACTGAGAGGTATTGGTTCCACCGCTATAGGCACCGCCGAGCTGTGTAATCGCAGCAGCTTACTGCCTCATACGAAAAATGCTATAACTTTTCACCTAGGTATCAGATTTAGGCAAAATTGGAATCGTTGGAAAGCTGATTCAATTATCTACAATTTGGTGGGTCTTAATCTGCCAAATTTAACATATACATAAAGTTATACTCATTCAAATATGACCTTAGTGAAATCAAACACAAAAAATTAGAGGAATCAAAGGTTCTTAGCTCACTTTGCTCTAAGACATTCCTATGAACATATTTCACCTCGAAAGCACTTCACACACTAGGATAATGATTGTGAAACTTATATTAACATGGTAAAATATTTGGATTGGATCTTTGTCACGAACTGTACTAGGGCCTGGCCATGACGGACATCCCAAACCAAGAAGGCTCGGACGTCCTACTCTATCTGGTAGTCATGCACAACATTCATATAATAAAATAAAATGCGTAATTACAATCTAATACATAAATATGGTCATACTCTATATTAAGTTTAACAGTAAGGAATGAAATCCAAAAATCACTAACAACATCTGGAACAGTCTGCGAAATCTCTACTACATGAAAATCTGACAACTATGTGGAAATTTGGACAAGGACCCCAGTAGACCAAAACTGTAATAGATAACATAATCTGAAAGGACAGACCTTCTGGAATATATAAGGCTCATCCCTCCATAATCTGATTTGTTGTCTGAATTATCTACAGCTTATCTGGACCCCTAGACTGAGCCTCAGAAGCTGTGATGTAGGGGAGAGGGTCAATACAAATGTACTGGTATGCAGAGCAATCCCAAATAAAGCTTTTCATATAAATAAAATAGTTCAGAGCTAATCATAAAACATCACATAGGATATAAATTCCAAAACACATTGGCATTGTTTTTGATAATCATAAAACACTTCAATTTCTTATCTTTGTATTACTTCTGAGTTAGGTGGCACTTCCCTACAAGTCTGATATTCCATGATTTATATGGAATCTGCCATTGACTCGGCGAGAAAACACCTAACCCAAGTATTCCACAAAGGTTGGAGTGTCTGAGTCTGATACACCACAGGGCACTAGGCCAGCGTATAATAATATACCCGAATTGACAAATGACAATTTTGGGCACTGAGTTGTCTAAACTCGTTACTTCTTTGAGGAACCACCGAAGCTCTCTTTATGCCCAATTTTAGTCTATTCTGAAACATGCATCATTCTAGTTTCAAAATCTGAAATCTGATTGCAAATATGCATTCTATTCTATTCTGAATTAACATGGAATTATCTTAGTTGGTGTCTTCACACCAAGACTTGCAAGTCCTATTAATGAGCCATAGTGCATCATGCAAGATTCTTTCATCAAAAAACTCAATTCAGACCACCAAAACATACAGATAGTATAGGAGATTTCATGCTCCGAAACATAAGTCAAAACTATGCACAAATTCTTCAAACATATGGTGCTCATATTCTTTTGGCAAAACCATGCACTCTTTCATTATATTCATATTCAACATTTATCAACATGTACAACCCTCTCTTTTGAAATCAAAATCATAACCAAATTATAACATTACTCAAGACATTTCATATCATGCTTTTCAAGATGCATTCAAAACAATTCATAGCATATCATAAGGAAAATCATAACACGGGCCGTCACACAATTGATAAGTCGTCAGCCTCATAGTCATATTTTGGCAGACAGAACCTTCGAAGTAAAATAAGAATAACTTCCTACTCAACTATCAGATTAAAGCAAAACCAGTGGCATTGAAAATAGGACTCAAGGAAATTTCAATTGATATATAGTAGGCCTCCTAATTCGTTATATAAAAAGAATTATGGTATATTGAAGTTGACCCAAGTTTTGAAGCTCACTCAAACTCGAACGATAGAAAAACATTCAACTCGTCCTTGAGTTAGGGGACCTCTATGATCTCAATTCATGCTCAAATAGGTTCCTGATGTTGGGTGTATTTACACACCTAAAACACCATAATTTACCTATGTTATAGCTAAGTTTTGAGGATAAAATATATAATTCCTGCACTTTTAGTCCATTTTCCTGTAAGTGAGCAAACCTACGTGATTAGCATGTTTTCAGGAATTAATGATGAAGATTTCAGCACTTTGTGGACCTTTGGGCAGAAAAGGAAAACTTCACAGAAGAGGGAAGGCAGCTTTTGGAAGCTTATGGACTGAATGTGACGCATAGAGAAATTGTCCCGGGCAAAAGCAGTATTTTTAAATACTTAGTGGTGCAGCAGTAACTTAATAGGACTAGGACAAGGATGTTATAAAAACCTTATTTGCTGAATTTTTCAGCATTCATTGATTGATTCATTCATTCATTATTGTTTTTCATAATTGAGACGCCACTTTTGGATTATTCACGTTACTTTCTGACAGAGAAAGCACGACTCTTGTGAGCAACGGAGAAGGGAAAACGTCAAACCCTAGTTGAAGCCTAAACCATCTCCATCGCCAAGTTTATTCTAGGTTGTGGTATGATGATTATATCTATTGTGATCTCCGTTGTAATTATGAGTAGCTAAACTTCTCTGTTAGGGTTATGGAAGCCTTATGAGACTCTATCTATTACAATGAGTTTGTGAATTCTTGATGTGTATGCTACTTATATCATTACTCTCTTCGTTATAATTTAATTCTCGTGGTTGCAAACATAGAGAATAGGCCATTATAGCATTAACTTGTTCGAGAGAAAAGTTACATGTTTGGAAAAGAGAGTGTGACAAGGAAATAGGGCTACCAACCCCTATTTACACGTTAGTGCCGTAACTGGATTAACCTCTTGGAGAGTTTGTACCATTAGTTATACGGTTTAAGCTCGAGAGAGTTAATGTGAAATAATCCTTGATGGTTTAGAAACACTAGGATTTACCATTAGAATACGAATCTCTATAAGTGCATGCATGTCTGAATTCCGCATTACTCATAGTTAATCGATACGTAGAACTCATAAGGTGGACATAACCCTAACTTATTATTCTCTGTGATTAAATCTTACTAAATCAAGCAGTCCATTTTTACTTCCATAGTATTAATTCACGCAACAATCCAATTCCCCCTTTCCGTAAAAATTTTGACCAACAGTCTACTAATAGTTGCAACACTTAGTGACCAAGTATTCCCTGTGGAATTCGACACCCAACCCAGTTGGGTTCTATATTTGACTGCGACCGCTTACACTCTTACGAGAGCTGTAGTTTGGGCGTTATCAAATTTTGGCGCCATTGCCGAGGAATACAGTTGTCAACTAAGTTTGTGATAGTTACTAGACCCTTTGGTAAAAAATTCTCATATTTTAATTTTAGTTGTTGTTTTTGTTTTATTCAGGTTTGTTTGAGTGCATGCCAAACACTCGAAGTTCAGGTCAACCGTTATTACCTATCAATCCTGAACCACATCTTATTGGCAGAATGGATGCACACCGTGACATTGAAAGAAGAGCTGCTCAACAGGAGCAGGCTAGATTAGATGCGCTGACAGTTGCTCAAGTAGATCAACAGAATATTGATAAACCAGGGCGAGCAACAACTACTGATGATGAGGACCTGGGTGATGATGAGTTACTGAATCCTAGGCGTACTGATGAGGTGGCGGCACCTATGCATAGGAGAGATCGTCAAGCTAGAATGAGACCTGACCGCCGAGCTGTGCAGATTCCTTTTGATGATGATGATGATGATCTGGATGGAGCTGGTGCCACAGGGGCTATTATTCCTCTGCCCTTGGCACCTGGAGCCATGTTCAATATCACTAGCACCATGATTCAGCTATTGCAGCTCAAAGGTTTATTTGGTGGACTTGCAGGAGATGATCCGAATATGCATCTGGTTAATTTTATTTCAATATGCAAGTCGTTTGACAATCCAGGAGTTGGGTAGAATGCAATTCGACTGCACTTATTTCCATTGTCTCTATCTGGGGAGGCAACTCTATGGCTGAACGGGCTAACTCCTGATTCTATTACTAATTGGAGGCAACTGAAAGATGCTTTCCTAGAAAGATTCTTTCTGCCATCCAAGAGAGCACAGTTAAGAGATGAGATCAATAATTTCCGACAGCTTCCAACTGAAGCTCTCCACGAAACATGGGAGAGGTTCAAGAAAAAGCTTATGCGGTGCCCAAATCATCAGATGACCAACATCCACTTGATGGAGATATTATACAGGGCGTTGAACTCAGTGACAAAGCCAGTTGTTGATAAATGCTGCAGGTGGGTCATTTATGGACCTTACTTTCATTGAGGCAAGTGATATGTTGGACTGTATGACAAAGCAGAGTAGAGCCTGGCATACCAGGGATGCTGAGGTAGCAAGAACTACTTTATCTGTTGGCATGACTGTAGAGCAGAGGCATAGACAAGAGGAACTTGACCAAGATATGGCTCACACGAAAATGCAGATGGATCTTCTTACCAAGCATTTATTATCAGGGAAGACCAAAAAGGTTAAAGTCGTGGTATCACAGGGAAGATATGATTCCGATTCTCAGGGGGAAGCAAATTACTTGAATAATCAGGGGGGTTTCCGAGGCAATGCCCAAGGAAACCAAGGTCGGAACTATTATGATAAATCTGGATACAAGGACCGCGATCAAGGTGGTTGGAAAAATAAGACTGACAGGAGTGTTTTGTATGTTCCTTCTGAAAACCGTGAGGCTGTGGCGTCTGGCTCTGGAAAGATGTCCATGGATGATATAATGGCTAAGCTGTTGAAAGGGGTGGAAGCAACCAATATGGGCGTTACTGAGGTAAAGAATGATTTGTCATCAATAAATTAATTGGTTGACTCGCATTCTACTGCAATAAAACAGCTGGAGCAACAATTGAGTAAATTATCTGCGGCATTCAACCAAAGAAAGGCTGGCACGCTACCTAGTGACACTGTGCAAAACCCAAGGAATGACGGATCGTGTATGGCTATTACTACCCGGAGTGGTAAAGTGTTGGAAAATCCATCCAAAGGCAAGTAGGTGGTTGATGATATAGCAGAGAATGTTGATGAAGCAGAGTTTGAAGATGCCGTAGAAGCTGAAGTGAGTGCTCATGATGTTACACCTAGACGTCACCATCCTGAAAAAGAGTGATAATCGGAAGAAAGATAAAAAGAAAGTGGTGGAGAAAACGATTCCTCTTCCACCACCACCTTTTCCTCAGAGACTGAAGAAGAAGGCTGATGACACTCCTGAAATGGTTAATAATCGGAAGCAAGATAAAAAGGAAGTGGTGGAGAAAACGATTCCCCTTCCACCACCACCTTTTCCGCAGAGACTGAAGAAGAAAGCTGATGACACCAGGTTCAGTAAATTCATGACCATGTTGAAGCAGCTGACTATTAATGTTACATTGGTGGAGGCGCTGGAACAGATGCCTGGGTATGCTAAATTCATGAAGGACCTATTAACAAAGAAGCGGGCAGCAAGTTATGAGTTGGCAGATAATGTTCACCATTACAGTGCAATCGCTACAAGATCGCTAGTACAGATGAAGGCAGATCCTGGTGCTTTCACTATTCCTTGCATGATTGGATCGTTGGATTTTCCTAAGGCGTTGTGCGATTTTAGAGCTAGCATCAATTTGATGCCGCTATCTATTTACAGAAAGTTAGGGTTGGGTGATCCTACACCAACCAATATGCGGCTCGTGATGGCAGATAGGTCGGTAAAATGGCCTGTTGGTATCTTATATGATGTGTTGGTGAAGGTTTCCACCTTCATCTTTCCTGCAGACTTTGTTATTTTGGATTGCGAGGTGGATTCTGAAGTTCCCATAATCTTAGGTGTCCTTTCCTCACAACTGGAAGTGTGCTGATTGATTTAAGAGCTATGAGCTTTTATTTCGGCTGAATGACGAAGTGGTCCGTTTTGATGTATATAAATCGATGAAGAAGCCTAGAGATATGGATGTGTTCTCTGTAGCTGATGTTTACTATGAGGATGAGAAAGGATTATCTGAAGAGAAGCAGCTTATTGTTGATCCATTGGCTGCTGTGCTTATGAATTTTGAGCGTGAGGATGTTGAAGAGTATGAAGAAACTATTTGTGCTCTAACAGGAATTGTCTCCTATTCTCATGCTCCTAAGAAGCTGGATCTTGATCTTAAAAATCGCCCTTCACCAACAGCGAAGACTTTCATTGAAGACCCACCAGTGCTAGAATCGAAAGAGCTCCCCAGTCACCTAAGGTATGCGTTCTTGGGAAGTGGAAATACACTTCCGGTGAGTGTTGCGGCTGATTTAGGTGAATAGCACGTAGAGGCTCTCATCTCTGCTCTGAAGAGGTACAAGAGAGCTATGGGTTGGACTATTGATGATATAATTGGTATCCCTCATAGGATATGTATGCACAAGAGTCATCTCAAAGAAGATTGCATGCCTACAAGTAAGCATCAGCGTCGTCTAAATCCATTCAGAAAACGATGCACCATCTATCTCGATGAAGTCTAGGTTATCGAGATAGCTATGTCGTGACGCGACAATAAATCAAGCGCTAAATGGGAGGCAACCCATCATTTTTAAATTTTTTTTTACCTAGGAGTTTGTTTTGTTAAATAAAAATCCAAAAAGAAGAGTCGAGCCACGACCAAAACCAAGGCGCTTGGTGGGAGGCAACCCATCTTTCAACTCGTTTTTGTTGTTTTTGATTAAGTGTAGGGGAAGACGTATAAAGGAGGAGCTTGGTCTCAAATTTTGATTTGAAAGTGAGCAATGTTAAAGGTGGTAAGTGAGTAATGAAGGAGCAAAAGGCTTTTGGTTAGGCATTGCCTAAACAAATCTAGGCAATGGACAAGGCAAGGCCTATGTAAATCTAGGCAAAGGACAAGGCAAGGCCTATGCTATTTTCTTTGCTCTATGAATCGACAATGCTATATCACAGGCGCCGCCTATGCTCAACTAGGCAAAGCTAAAGGCACCGCCTATGCCATTGCCTTTGCTCTTTGAATCTACAATGCCATAGCATAGGCGCCGCCTATGCCCAACTAGGCCATAGCATAGGCGCCGCCTATGTTCAACTAGGCAAAGCTAAAGGCGCCGCCTATGCCATTGCCTTTGCTATCTAAATCTACAATGCCATAGCATAGGCGCCGCCTATGTTCAACTAGGCAAAGCTAAAGGCGCCGCCTATGCTACGCATAGGCAAAGCATTAGGCGCCGCCTACTTATGATTTTTGACTCCTAACCCGATTTTTCATGGATCAAACCCGACCCTATCCTTGGTCTATAAATAGACCCTCAATCTTAGAACAAAATCTCATTGTTTGCTCAAGATAGGCGCCGCCCAAGCTTCCTAATCCTCTCAAAAATTTTTCTTTTTGCTCATCTAGTCTTGTGAGTTCATCTTCCAAGTCCGTCACCAAGTAAGTTCTTCTTTTATATTCCGTAGTTATTACAATACTACGCCTATAATGATTTGTTAAATCTTGAAGTGGTGTTGGTGATTTGAATGTGGATGGTTCATTATGATACATCTAGTTGAGTAAAAGAATACGTTTGGGTGTTCTTGACTTTGTTCCGATTTGTATTTGATTGTTATACACTGTCATCTTTTTGCGGAATCGAAATGGTAAAGTTAATTACATAATCTTGTAAGATGAAAGCTTGAATGTTTGAATGACTCGTTCATCGAGATAAAAATCATGATTGAATACTAGCATGAGATGTTGTGATTATTTCTCTGCCATAACTTGATACGATCTCTATGTAGTAGTCTTATTCAAAAGGTGCATTAATCCAAACATGAAAGTGTAGTTAAGATTACATGAAATAGAGTTGTAAAGAATAGTTAAGGTTCCATGAAAGTATGACTGTGCTGAACATATTATTGGATCATATCACCTAAATGTATGTTGATGAAGTCTGAGTAATCGATATCATTCACTTAAATAGTTTGTGCCAACAAATTAAGTGTGGGGTGGGGCCACTACTGTTTGTTTTTCGATTGAATCTTCCGAGATGAAGCTAACATGACTCTATTTTTAATATCAGGTAGAATGGCCCCAAAAAGACGACAAGGAAAAAAAAAGTGTCCACCTCACTGAAAGGGCAAGAAAGGTCAGAAAAGGGGAAGAAACCTGATGATGACGACTCTAATGATAATTCCGACGCAGGGGGCATGACCCCAGACATAGAAGAGGAGTTCGACTAATCAGGTTTTCCTTATTTATTTCCACTGAGGGCAGTGTGTCCCGTCTAAGTGTGGGGTGCGGGTATATGTCTGCTGTATTGTATTTCTTTGCCTACATTTATTCTTGTTTTTGCTAATTAGTCATAATATTTTCGAATTTTTTTAGATTTTGCATGAAATTGTTCTGATAGGCGGCATGGTATTATGACAAGAGTTTGTGCTAAAATCATTACTATTGAGACGTTTAGGCTCTAAGTGTGACTCACTGTGTGATATTTGTGTTGTTTAATTCATTCATCTGTTGGGTCAAGAGTCTATACTTCTCCCAATATAGTTGACCATGTGCCTTGTGTGTGTGAGGTTATGGTATATTCTGTGTTGTGACTGATGCTAGAACTTGCCTGGTGTGTGTGTAAAGCGAAATAAAGAGTGTAAGTTTAAGAGATGATTTAGGCATTTCTTTGGCAGCCTGTGATTGTTTACCTTCTTTTTACCTACCCTTGGACATTATCCTAGTTAACCCCCTTTGAGACTTTAGCTATTTTCTTTGACAGCCTCATATGTAGCCTAATCCATATTTTTTCAAGACCATAATTTGATCCAAATTCCTAAGCGCTTTAAATTGTAAAGTCATGTGACAAAATAAGAGGAAAGTGGGTGAGAGTGATGCCTCAGAGTGTATTGGTACTTGAAATTGTTGTGAATAAGAGTGGCTATCATAGAGGTGTTTTATAAAAAAAAAAGAAAAAAAAACAAAAATACAAAAATAAAAAATAAGTTGTATATTCTCATCTTTGTGTTTATAATTGAATAACAAAATAGGTGAAAAGGGGTGTTAGATGAAAAGAAAGGTAGAAGGGTTGTTTAAAAGAGAGTGTTAATGGCATAATGTGATGTATTAAAGCGCTTAGGGAAAATAGTCACTATTTCTGGCCAAAATAGTCCTACATGTCCCTTAGCCTACATTACAACCTGTAAAGACCTATTTGATCCTAAGGTTAGAATTCTTATATTAGTAGAGCATTACACTAAGGGCAATTCTATGGTATTCAGTTGCAACATAAGAATTCTTTGTGAGAGTGAGAGCAAGGAGAATCTTGTACCCATGTTTCAAAAAATGCAAAACTTGTGAGTAATTATGGGTGATATCTTGTGTGAGACACACATGGTTGATGATTGTTGGGTAGTTTTGTATGATTCTTGGTGCCTTAACTTGTGGATACGAATTAGCCATCATCACGAGTCTATGTTGGAGGTTGAATGGTTTCTAGTAGTGATCCAGAAAACTACTCTTTGTTAATAATTGCCGTGCATGTCTTGTTGAACATTTTGTGTTACTGCTGTGACATCCTAGTTAGATGTTTGCATGGACGTAATATTTTGTTCGAGGACGAACAAAGCTTTAAGGGTGGGGTGTTGATGTTGGGTGTATTTACACGCCTAAAACACCATAATTTACCCATGCTATAGCTAAGTTTTGAGGATAAAATATATAATTCCTGCACTTTTAGTCCATTTTCCTGTAAGTGAGCTAACCTACGTGATTAGCATGTTTTCAAGTAGTAATGATGAAGATTTCAGCACTTTGTGGACCTTTGGGCAGCAAAGGAAAACTTCACAGAAGAGGGAAGGCAGCTTTTGGAAACTTATGGACTGAATGTGACGCATGGAGAAATTGTCCCGGGCAAAAACAGTATTTTTAAATACTTAGGGGTGCAGCAGTAACTTAATAGGACTAGGACAAGGATGTTATAAAAACCTTATTTGCTGAATTTTTCAGCATTCATTGATTGATTGATTCATTCATTATTGTTTTTCATAATTGAGATGCCACTTTTCAATTATTCACGTTACTTTATGACAGAGAAAGCACGGCTCTTGTGAGCAACGGAGAAGGGAAAACGTCAAACCCTAGTTGACGCCTAAACCATCTCCATCGCCAAGTTTATTCTAAGTTGTAGTATGATGATTATATCTATTGTGATCTCCGTTGTAATCATGAGTAGCTAAACTTCTCTGTTAGGGTTATGGAAGCCTTATGAGACTCTATCTATTACTATGAGTTTGTGAATTCTTGATGTGTATGCTACTTATATCATTACTCTCTTCATTTTAATTTAATTCTCGTGGTTGCAAACATAGAGAATAGGCCATTATAGCATTAACTTGTTCGAGAGAAAAGTTATATGTTTGGAAAAGAGAGTGTGACAAGGAAATAGGGCTACTAACCCCTATTTACACGTTTGTGCCGTAACTGGATTAACCTCTTGGAGAGTATGTACCATTAGTTATACGCTTTAAGCTTGAGAGAGTTAAAGTGAAATAATCCTTGATGGTTGAGAAACACTAGGATTTACCATTAGAATACGAATCTCTATAAGTGCATGTATGTCTGAATTCCGCATTACTCATAGTTAATCGATACGTAGAATTCATAAGGTGGACATAACCCTAACTTATTATTCTCTGTGATTAAATCTTACTAAATCAAGCAGTCCGTTTTTACTTCCATAGTATTAATTCACGCCACAATCCAATTCCCACTTTTCGTGAAATTTTCGACCAACAGTCTACTAATAGTTGCAACACTTAGTGACCAAGTATTCCCTGTGGGATTCGACACCCAACCCAGTTGGGTTCTATATTTGACAGCGACCGCTTACACTTTTACGAGAGCTGTAGTTTGGGCGTTATCAGTTCCCACACTATATAATTGATTAACATAGGATTTATGGCTTTTGGAACATCTACGTGTAGAAAATACGATTTTCGTTCTAGCCCAAAATGTGGGGTGTTCCATTATCTCTCCCTTGGGATCATTTGTCCCTGAATTATGGGTAGGAATGTTGAAGCTTAAATGTATGAAATAACGCAGACATGATGTGTATTCTAAGATAGGATATAACTGATCTGAAACATTTAAAATTCTATCATGAAACTGAATTCTATGTTGATTTGACTTTACTTTCTTCAAGGAGCTGATTCATGCTGAGAATTTATTATTCCCTTGAAGTGTTCATGATCCAATCATATATATTCAATTGAGAAGTGATAACTTAGGAAAGTACGAATCATGCGGTAATAAGACTTAGACTGTACCAGGGTATTACACTGTCTGAGCTAAAATAGTTGGAAAAATTTGAGAATATGTGTTGAACTCTTATGAACTAAGTCATGACTAAATAGCTGAATCTGAAACATGATGCTTGGACTGAACTGGATTTGCAATTTACATGCATGGAATAGATTATCTCTTAGGGATGGTCATACACATGAGACTTCGGATAGTAGGGTTGCCTGACTGTTAAACTGAATTGCTGGCTATACAGACAGAATTATACTTGGAAACTTATTCTTAATAGAAGTATCTCTTCAACACTCTTTCTAAGGAAGTTCTAGTAATATTAGGGAGCAAAAACATCTTCGGCATAATATACACCAGACATCTGACTAAGGAATCACAACATTGACACTACGCTATAGCATGGAATATTGAAATATAACTCATAAACTAGGGTAGAATTACTAGGCCTTAGGCAATGCAACTTCTTACTTTCCAGCTTAGCACACTTCCTTAATACTCTCTTAACTATACCATGCTCAATCGATTCAACTTAAAATTCTCATATGGACATTGATTACACAATCTGAAAGCTATTCTCTTAACTCAATTTTATTGAAGAAGCCACTTTATGAATGTCAAACTGTAGTTGACAATGAATGTACATGTGATCATCTTATATCGATGCATCTTAATAGATCACATGACTGGTGAACGGACCCATATTCAAATTTTATACTTTTCATATTTTAAGGGATCAAATCCCAACATTAGTTGATGCAACCAACCTATTATGTGATATCAAAACTCCCCAAGAACACATAAAACAAACACCAAGATTAGTCCACTAGTTCAATAACTATGGACCCTTTTGATGACCTATCTCGGATTCGCATGAAGAAAACGAAAGGAAGTGATATCAAGAGTAAAACACACTAAAAAACATCAACAACACATGATGAATAAGATGAACACAAGAACACAACTTTCGGATTCAACAAGACACAAAAACAGTCCACTAAAAACATAAAAAGTGCAATAAGATAACGATAGATAGATAGACAAATAAAGATGTAATATAAACAACCCAAAATCTTATTCCACTTTTGGACCTTTAATATCACACACAACCTAAACCTATCTCTTACATGACCTTAAGCGAACCGGAATCCGCAAGCAATCTCCATTTCTAAGCGATTTATCAACCCAAGCATTCCACCTTGCCCAAGGATTCCACCTTGCTAAGAGGCTTAAAATATGATCAAAAATCTTCCCCAAAATGACCTAATAAGGTTATATTTATAGCTTGCAAAGGGGTACATGAACAGTGACGGATGAACAGTAAGAGCTTTGGAGTTTAGGACTTGTTCTCTACACTTCAAAGTTGTTCCTTGGATGGGCAGCACCACAAGATCGGGTCTTCACTCACATATTCATGTCCTCGAGTTCTAAGATGCCTGTTTGACCCGTATCATCCTCCCTTTCTTAGAAAGGATTCTTCCTCAAATCTGAACCTTACAAAATGATAGGAAGGACAAACAAACACAAGTTCCTCAAGTGATGAGGTTTAGGGTTAGTGTAATGAATCATAGCATGATTCGTAGGTGGCTCAAACTTCACGTATGCCCAAACATCCCTCGGGTTCTAAAAAATGATACACCAATCACAGGAAACCCCAATTGCATACAAGACATGCTTAGCATCAACATAATCATGCTCACACAATGCATACTTGTCATTCCCGAATATGGTTTTAAATGAATCAATATCACACCTCAAGTGATCAATGGGATCAAAGGGGTAGGGTATCCATGGACATGGGTGGAGAACATTCTTCCTTTCCATGAGACTACCACCAATACAATCACATATCCACTCTATGCTAGGATGATCTACAACAAAAACAACTAGAGGGTCATTTTTAGTCAATCGGCCAACTTGTTCAACATCACCATTTTCACACATAAATAGGTTGTCATGAATTCCATAAGACAATGTACTATCACTTTACACAATGGATTCAACACTAGGTGGATCAACTACTATATCCACAATTTTAAGTTATACTTTACCATCACAAAATAAAGACATATTTGGCTCACTTAAAGACAAACTATCATTCACACTTAGTTGGGTATAATCCTCATTCACTAGAGTGAAAAAGTTAGTTTGATTAACTTGTAGCTCATGTGGAGCATGGCCACTCACGGGAATTTGATTAGGAAGGCTTTGATGCTCTATCAAGTTATCCAACTTCTTCCAAAGAGAGCCTTCCGTCCCTTCCAATCTCCCTTCCATTCTGTCCATTATTTGACTATCGATGGCATCAAGCCTTCCCATGATGTATTTAACCCAACTAGGAATTTTAGCTTCATTCTCTATTGTACTAATCAAGAGATACTAAACAAACAACACAAAAACATCAAACACATTAAAGGTTAGAAAAAATTAGTCCGCACGAAGTATCAAAATAGTCCGCACACTCTCAAGGTCACACTTTTGAAGTTTTCACTCTATTGGCCTCACAAGTGTTGATAACTCGCTTGTACTCTAATGAGGTCACTTGGTTCCAATTATGGCTATAGGATGGATTAGATTCTTGTTTTAAATAACTCAAAAAGAAATGTATGAACTTAGTGTGAATGAAGTTATTTTCTTGGGATTTGTTGTGAGCTCAAGAGGAGTCGAGGTGGATGATCTAAGATTGATGCCATCAAGAATTATCCAACTCCAAAATCCATTAGTGAAGTAAGAAGCTTCCATCGCCACTCCCTTGACCGAGGTGATACGTAAGGATAAACCTTTTAAATGGGGTAATGATCAAGCCAATGCGTTTGATTCTTAGCTCCGCACCCCCTATTGTAATTATCCAATTTTAATAAGATGTTTGAGATTGAATATGATACAAGTAAGGTAGGAATAGGTGTCGTCTTAATGCAATATCATAAACCTATTTCCTATTTTAGTGAATAGCTCAAGGGCGCAACTCTAAATTATTCCACCTATGATCTATAGTTATACGCCTTATTTAGAGCCTTTGGTAATTAGCAACATTATTTATGGACGAAAGATTTTGTGGTTCAAACTGATCATGAATCCTTGAAACATCTCCGGCCCTAGATAAACTCAATAAAGGACATGCCAAGTGAATTTCTTTCCTAGAGACTTTTCCTTATGTAATTCATTACAAAAAGGGAAAGAAAAATGTGGTAGCCAATGCATTGTCTAGAAAACATGTGCTTATATATACATTGTCTTCTAAATTAATGGGATTTGAGAGTTTAAATACAATGTACTTTGAGGACCCCAAATTTTCTCAAATCTATCAAGATTGTGAGATATGGGGTAGGGATAGGTGGGAGAAGGATAGTGCTTCTATGCCCTACTCCAAGTTTGATGGTTTTTTGTTCAAATAAAAAAGGTTGTGTGTACCCTCTAGATCATGGAGAGCATTGTTTGTAAGAGAGGAACATGATGGGGGTATGATGGGTCATTTTGGAATCGACAAGACCCTTGGAATCCTAGAGGAACAATTCTATTAGCCCAAAATGCACCAAGATGTTGGTATAATTTGTGGCCAATGCATGGATTGTAGAAGTGCAAAATCCTGCCTTCTCACTTAAGGATTATATACCCCAATACCCACACCTCAATGCCCGTGGCTTGACATCTTTATGGATTTTGTCTTGGGATTTCCTAGGACAAGGAGGGGTGGAGATTGCATTTTTGTTGAGGTTTATAGGTTCTAAAAAATGGCCTATTTCATTCCATGTCATAAAATTGATGATGCTTCTAATGTGGCTTCTTTGATTTTTAAGCATGTTGTCAAAATATATGGAAGCTCTCGGACTATTATTAGTTATTGGGACTCTAAGTTCCTTAGATACTTTTTGAGGTCATTGTGGGGAAGTCTTGACACCAAATAGCTTTTCTCAACATCATGCCACCCACAAACAGATAGGAAAATAGAGGTGGTAAATAAAACCTTGGGTTATATGTTGTACTCCTTAGTTAAAGGAAAAATGGACACTTAGGAGGACCACTTACCTCTAGTTGAATTTTCTTATAATCGTGTTATCCATTCGTTTATTGGTATGACTCCCTTTGAATGTGTTTATGGTTTTAACCCCCTTACAACTTTAGATCTCAGTCCTTTCCCTAGTGATGTTTTATAAGCTTAGATGGAGATGATAGGGTGGAAACCATAAATAATTTGCATGAGAAGGTGAGAATTTTCCATGAGAAGAACAATCAAGAGGTGGCCCAAAGAGTAAACAAGGGAAGGAAACGGCTTGTGCTTGAACCGGGTGATTGGGTATGGGTGTGTCACGACCCGAGTTGGGGTCCTGGCCGTAATAAGCATCCCGAACCATGGAGGCCTGGTGCCTTTCTACATCAGGTAATCATGCACAATACTCAAACAATAAAGAAAAGATGTAGAAATATAAATCATTGCGGAATCATGGTCATGATCTGAGTTAAGTATACCCATATGAAAGAAGATCCATCAACATCTAGAGAACATCTATTTCTGCCTGTGAAATCTCTAATACATACGAATATTTAACAAACTATCTGAAATTGGGACAAGGCCCCCAGTTGACCTAAACCAAAGTAAATAACAAGTGACTGAAAAAAAGTTGGCCTCTCTGGAATAAAAAAGGCTCACCAACTGCATTCTTCACTTCTGTTTGAATAATTCTATGGCTTAGCAGGACCTTTAGACTGATCCTCAGACCCTGAAATATAGGGGTCAATACAATTGTACTGGTATGCAGAGTAATTAAAAATAATGTATTTATATATTTAACATAGGTGAGAGCAAGTCTGAAACGTCATGCATGAAATAGTTAAAAATACATGGGCAATTTCATTGATCTTAAAACAATTTTGTCAATACAGTTGTAATCTTTGCATTACTTTTGAGTTAGGTAGTACACCCTACCATCTGAAAGTATCCCACGGGCAATATGGGATCCACCATTAACTCAAAGGCCTAGCCCCCAACCCATGTTTGCCGCAGGGGTTGAAGGATGAACTTGATACGCCTCAGGGCACTAGGCCAGCGTATAATCCCTCTTGGGGAAATAATAAACCCGTATTGGCAAAACACGGTTTCGAGCATTGAAATGATTGACCCATGTCTACTTCGGGTAACCACCTAACTC
Organism: Capsicum pubescens; assembly: GCA_030864215.1. Classification (NCBI taxonomy): domain Eukaryota; kingdom Viridiplantae; phylum Streptophyta; class Magnoliopsida; order Solanales; family Solanaceae; genus Capsicum; species Capsicum pubescens. The sequence continues at coordinate 42,094,803 of CM061546.1, forward strand.
TCATAGTTCCTATTTTTAACTTGTTCTATACATGCATCTGTCTGAATTCAAAATCTGAAATGAAATCTTTATTCTGATCTGAGTTTATCATGGCATTATCTGATTTGGTATCCTAATACCAAGACTTGCAAGTCATATTTCAGAGCCATAAAATATCATGTTACAGTTTTCTCTTTCAAAACATAAAGTTTGGACCACAATACTTCAAACAATTCAAGAGAATTCATACTTCAAAAAATATGTCAAATTATGCAAAGAATCTCATTTTTCAAAATTTCAACAAACATGCGGTGGTCATGTATTTTTGACAAACCATGCAATTGTTTCATTATATGTCTTCAAAATTTATCAACATGTAAAATCCCCTCTCTTTAATCCAAAACCATAATCAAGTCATAAACAAAAATAAACACATTTGTATTATGCTTCTCCAAAAATACATTTCAGATAATCCATATCGTACGAAAACAATGGTGATCCATAGTAAGAGAGAGATTCTATGTCTCATGCTTTCAATTAAATCTTCAAATTTAATTACATACATACTTGTATACAATACAAATCAAATTTAGGGGAAAGGCCTCAAGACCAAAACAATAATATCATTAAAGAATTCCGATTGCAAAATTGTAAACATAAATTTCAAAACCCTTCACCAATTCTTGATCTCACAACGTTTAAACGTTATTAAAACAATTTTATAATGTCCATGTATTTTTAGGAAAAACCACACACCTTAGTTACGAAGAAATCACGAAGAAATTTCAAAAAGATTGGACCTTTAAGCCTCTTTGCCCAAACACTAGTTGTTTTCTTCTCTTGTGTTTTGGAAGATGATTTAGTGATATTTGTGGAGTTAAAACATTACTAATGACCTCAATTTCATCAAATTATGATTAGGGACGGTTTTGGAGTTTAAAAAGACTTGGTTTCCGTTAAAATGACTTAAAAATGAAGTTTTTACGCCCATGGGCCATAGGGCATGCGACGCATTGCCTATGGCCTAAGTTAGGCAGTGCCATGCATTGTCCATCGCCCAAAATAGGTTGGGCATCACATTTACCATTTCCTAAAATGGGCTGGGCAACGCACTGCCCATAACACAATATTTCCAGTAGCTTTAGGTGATTTGCCAGGCAACGCACTCCACTTTGCAAAGTCATAACTTTTTGCTCTGGTATCGGATTTAGGAGAAATTGGTAGTGTTGTAAAGCTACTTGGAAGAAGTTTCATTTGATATATAATAAACCCTCCAATTCATTATATACAAGATGTTATGGTCGATGGAAGTTAACTAAATTTAAAACATCTACTAAGACATAATCGATAGAAATGTTTTCACCTCATTTTTAAGTTTGGGTATTTTTGTGACCTCAATTATTAAAAGGTATTCCCACACTATAGGATTGATCACCACGTATGCATTAACATGGAATCATTTAATTCGGGTCTATACACGTAGGAACGATGGACTAAATTCTAGCCCGAAAGTGCATGGTGTTACATTATCTCCCCCTTAGGATCATTCGTCCCCGAATAATGGGTAGGGACTTCTTGAAGCTCTAAAAGTGTAGAATAAAGAAAGTAATATTGATTTGAATATTTTTCCTCAACAAAAATATGCATAGGCATCACACGATCATCATGATAACCCCTAGGGAAACGCGTAAACACGAAGCCTGAGATAATGAAACTTGACATCGACATGATCTTGGCTTGTGTTTTATGGAACATGATCAAAACATTGTAAGACATGAGTTTTCCTAAGAATATACGTCCTGATTAAGATTGGTACGATACATGAGATGAGATTCTTGCAGGTCATAAGAATATTAGCATTCTCTATCTTACAAGATACAATGAAATGACTTAAACTTAGAGACACTACTCATCTATGCCCCAACATTAATCAATATACTTCATCATTTCCAACTTACAATTCTCCCATAACACATCTAACCACCTGATTTGTGTGTTGCCGTATAATACTTCTATGTTCAAGCCTAACTCAGAGGAAAGAGGTGCTAATTTAAACTATGGGACCATGCACTCTACATCACTTTAAGAAATCACCTCACCTCATCACTATAATCCAACAACCTCAAGTCTTAATTAAAAGAATACTAACCACATGGCACATAGGTTTGTGTTTTCATCAATAAGAACATTCAAGCCAAATTATTACTACACCTACTACATGGATCTCCCCACTAAGACCAAAAATTTGAATCACTCTAAAAAATATTTTTTCCATGTTTCTCCTTCTTAGCTATTTCACACAACAAAAGATAATCTCCTTCTTTTCCCTTTCAACGATAACCTTAGCCCAAGAATCACATCAAAACTTTCAGCTTTAAGAACATCTACCCCCCAATCTAACAGACTACTACGCATCCCCAACCACCTTATACTAACATAAGAAGGGTTATTGGGTGACCCGATCATAAACATCCTGAATGGAAATAACACTATTAGATCATAACTTATAGTTAATGCACTACTCAAGGAGGGACATGAAATGAAGATACGATAGAATAGACACAAAGTGCTTCATATATCAAGTGTTTGGATCATAAGTAAAGAATCGTTCATCATAAACACGATGCACCATGATTTATTAGGGCAAACTATAGTGAGAAACATGGGTTCTTACAGCACGAGTCGTATAACATAAGTTTGGAATTCATGAAGTCAACGATTGAGACAATGACTCCTACTCAAAGTTATCACTTCTCATTTTCAGGGCTGAAATAGTCATGTGTTCGAACAACTTAATCATTTTTGACTAATTCCAGCATAAAATAAATCTGTAACATATAAAAACATACTTCCTTAGAACCAAGCACGATTTGGGATACATATTTATGGTTCATGGACAACATAACATAGAGCTCGGATACTTTGAATATTGGATCACTGAGGGAAATTATTGCCTCTAGTTTGGAAGTCGGGACATGACATGAGTTACATAGAGAGCTGAAACCTTAGACATAGGCCCAGTTGAGTATATAAGGCATTGGTAGAATGAGCTCTGAGACTGAAGTAGGAGGGACATGATTGAATAGGAATAGGTTTATCATGACTTTTCCCTAACTTGCCACAATGGTAAAAATTTGAAAACTACCTTAACTCACCATCTCCCCCTTAGATCGATGTCATAATCCTAGACTTAAGAAAATAACCTCTCATCAATCTAGAATCAAAATTTTCAATACAATAGGGGGTATCGGTATACACATGAACTTAAACTTCCCTCAATAATTTGACATAAGGACACTAAATCCTTTTTGGGACATCCCCGTCAGAGATACTAATCATAACTTCCTGTAACCCCAAAGTCTTCAACTCATGACTAATGTTATTATGGGTATGCACATCCAAGCTTCTAGACACGTAAATTTTGTATCTTCAACTCCTTAGAATACTTGCATTACACCTCTAATCACACAATTTACATCTTACCAAAATTAGCAAAACCAAACCCAAGGCTTATATTGCCTACCAATATTTCCTCAATTAAACTCTAACGAACACCGTACGATAACTCACCAGACTTCTCCATACTACAATTTCAAGAACACAAACTAGGTATGCAAAATACTTATACATATAAATGCTAAACTCTCCCTTTTTAAGTACACTCTAAAGGAATTGCTTTCCCAGAAAACTACTCTTAATTTTTGTTATCCTCTATCGTCATCAATCTACAACTCGTAGTCTCATGAGCATACACATCCTAACTCCTTATTACATAAAAATCCACTCTCCACTACTTAACCTATTAACCTCAAATCATTAATTACATAACTTATATCATAAAATATTACCTAACACCATACTAACAAGAGGGTGCAACTTATTCTTATATACTTATGCCCTTATCCATTTAATGACACACCTACAATTCATCATTTTCACACTATTCCTCATATTTACATATACCTCACAATTACCAGTTTAACTTTTCATAAATCATCAACCTAGGCTCTTTCACAAATCCCATCAAGCCTACTAATTCATTCCCACAAAAGATACATCATTAATCGTAAGCGACTATTCTTACCACCATATTCTAAATATAATGTTCAAGCCTATAATCTAGCAACAATCACGTACCACTGGTGAAATATGCAACATATTATACTAGTCCATCAAATTGGGAAATCAACTCAAAATACTCATTTCATTTAACTACTACCTACAATCAGAATCCCTCCATGACATCACTATTTCAGCTTAAAATCCACTACATACCTCGTCATATGAAGTACTAGTTTACAACCACTAAAAAAAGAAGGTCAAGGGGGTAAAGTCACATAATAGACATGGTCAACCTTAATCTTATATTATAACCCAATACGATCTTATCTACATCTTCTACTCTCTCACATCATACTTACTTGCCCAAGCATACATTTAGACTACGTTCGAATTACACAAATAACAATGATTCTATAATTATAACCTATTGACAAATCTAACTATTTCAATTCACAACATATAAGGGATTTCTATAACCACTATAACTATCCACTCTAGGCTCCTTCCCTATTTTTGAATAGATAATAATCACAGCCAAACACTTTCTCCATACACCACCATACAATCTACAAATCTCATCACAATATTATCTAACCACCATAAAAGAGAGAGAACCACCCCTAAATCATAGGGTTATACAACTAAAACTACTTATTTATGCAATAGTCACCCTTACTCTGACTGCTAACCTAGTGACTTCATGTCAACAACTTCTAGATCATCTCACTACCATTAGGTCATGACACTTTAACATATACTACTACTCGGGTGAAAATACTGTTCCAATATTCTGCTACATAGTTTTCCCTGCATCAAGAATTTTGAAATGGACTAGATACACTTAATACCTTAGGCTAAAAAGCACATTTTCATCAGGATGAAAGTTTACACTAGAATTAATACACCTTGAAGAACTAACGGACTCCTCTCAAGTTCTTGCACAATTTTATAATCTTTTATGACTCAATCAGAAAGGACCATACAATTTAGATTCTTGATTTCTTTACTTGAATCACCTCAATAATGAGACATATCTGAGAATATTAGAGTAAGGAAAGAATTGGGATAACATTACATCCGTATGGGCGACAACATAGCATGAACTATATTATGAAAGAGGAACATTCTTACTCCATAGCACAAACTAGAACATGAAAAAAAAGGCATACCTAAACACCTTGTAGCCTCTAAATAAGACTCTACCCAACGCGATTTCGCACACATTCTGTGACCATGAACCATGATCAGATACCAATTTTGTCACGACCCGAGATGGGGCCCTGGACGTAACGAGCATCTCAAACCATGGAGGCCCGGGCGCCATTCTATATCTAGTAATCATGCACAATACTCATACAATAAAGAAAGGGTGCGGAAATATAAATCATTGCAAAATCATGGTCATGTTCTGAGTTAAGTATACCAATACAAAAGAAGATCCATCAACATCTAGACAATATCTATTTCTGCCTGTGAAATCTCTGATACATACAAAAATTTACTGAACTTTCTGAAACTAGGACAAGGACCTTAGTGGACCTAAACCATAGTAAATAACAAGTGACTAAAAACAAATAGGAATTTATGGAATAAAGAAGGCTCACTAATTGCTCCCTTCACTTTTGTCTGAATAATCCTACGGCTTAGCAGGACCTCTAGACTAAGCCTCAAACCCTAAAATATTGGGGGTCAATACAATTGTACTGGTATGCAGAGAAATCCAAAATAATATATTTATATATTTAACATAGGTAAGAGCACGTCTTAAACATCATGCATGAAATAGTTAAAAATACATGGGAAATTTCATTGATCTTAAAACAATCTTGTCAATGCAATTCTAATCTTTGTATTACTTCTGAGTTACGTGGTATACCCTACATATTTAAAAGTTTCACATGGGAAATATGGGATCCGCCATTAACTCGATGGCCAATACCCCAACCCAAGTTTGCTGCAATGGTTGAAGTATCTAAATCTGATATGCCCTAGGGTGCTAGGCTAGTGTATAATCCCTATTGGGGAAATAATAAACCCATATCAGAAAAACTCAATTTCGGGCAATGAATCGTATGACCCATGCCTACTTTGGGTAACCACCTAACTCTCTTAGTGCCCATTTTTGACTTGTTCAAGACATGCATCTATCTGAATTCAAAATCTAAAATGAAATTTGTATTATGATCTGAGTTTATAAGGGCATTATCTGATTTGGTATCATCATACCAAGACTTGTAAGTCATATTTTTGATCCATAAAATATCATGTTACAATATTATCTTTCAAAACATAAAATTTGAATCACCATACTTCAAATAATTCAAGAGAATTCATGCTTCAAAACATATGTCAAATTATGCAAAAAATCTTTCTTTTCAACATTTCAACAAACATGTGGTGGTCATGTATTTTTGAAAAACCATGAAATTCTTTCAACATTTAAAAATGCCTCTCTTCAATCCAAAATCATGATGAAGACATTTGTATTATGCTTCTCCAAAAATGCATTAGAGTTAATCCATAACGTATGAAAATAATGGGAATCTATAGCAAGAGAGGGATTCTATATGTTCATGATCTCAATTAAATATTCAAATTCAATAACATACATACTTGTATACAATACAAATCAAATTTAGGGGAAAGGCCTCAAGACCAAAACAATAATATCATTAAAGATTTCAGAATGTAAAATTGTAAACATAAATTCCAAAACCCTTCAAAAATTCATGATCTAACAATGTTTAAATATTATTAAAACAATTTTATTATGCCCATGTATATTTAGGAAAACCCCATGTACCTTAGTTGTGAAGAAATCACGAAGAAATTTCGAAAACATTAAACCTTTAAGCTTGATTCCCCAAACCCTAGTTGTTTTTTCCTCTAGTGTTTTGGAAGATTATTTAGGAATATTTGAATATTTAAAATGTTAATATTGACCTTAATTTTGTTAATGGGTGGTTAGGGACGGTTTTGGAGTGTATAAAGACTTGGTTGTCCTTAAAATGACTTAAAAACAAAGTTTTTACGCCCTTGGGCCATAAGGCATGCGATGTATTTCCTATGTCCTAAGTTAGGCAGTGCAACGTATTGTCCATCACCCAAAATAGGATGGGATTCACATTTACCATCACCAAAAATGGGTTGGGTGATGCACTGCCCATGGCACAACACTTCCAGTAGGAAATTTACCAGGCGATGCACTCCACTTTACAGAGTCATAAAGTTTAGCTCGGGTATCAAATTTAGGCGAAATTAGTGTCGTTGGAAAGATACTTCAAAGACTATTCATTTGATATATATTAGGCCCTCTAATTCTTTATATAAAATAAGTTATGGTCGAAGAAAGTTGATTCATGTATAAACATCCACTAAGACTTAATCGATAGAAATATTTTCAACTAGTCTTTGAGTTTAAAGATTTTTTTGACCTCAATTCATATTCAAGGTATTATCACACTATAGGATTTATCACCACGCATATATTAACATGGAATCATTTATTCCGGGTCTATACGCGTAAGAATGATGGTCTAAATTCTATCCCGAAAGTGCGGGGTGTTACATTTTCTATCACGACCCGACCCGATGCCCTGGACGAGATGGGAATCCCAAACCACAAGGGCTAGAGATACCCTTGTAAATCCCCAAGCGACTAGTGATACTGTTTGATTTGGGCACATGCTTGCACGTCTTTAAATTGTGTCACTAGGGAGTAAGGCTTTCTTACTTATATACCCAACATCCCTCATGTGTTTTGCCGATGTTGGACTCCTTCCTAAGTTGGGGTGTTACATACACCCCCCTATGGATTCAGATTCCTCTCTGAGGTTTGCCCCACCGAATGGGATTTGCCTACACTCAGGACTGAGGTTTTCCCTACCTTACTGGGATTTGTCTTCACTCAATTTGAACTCTGGCCCATATTGATAGGGACGACATAAGAAAGACTCTAATACCATTCTGTCATGAACCGAACCGAGGCCCTAGCAGTAATGGACATCCCAAACCACAATGGACCGAGACACCCCTATAACTCCCCAACCCATTAGTGATATTATCCGCTTTGGGCCCAGGCCCGCAAGGCTTTAAAATGCGTCACTAAAGAGTAAGGCTTTCTTACTTATATACCCAGCATCCCTCCTGTGTTTTTCCAATGTGGGAATCTTTCCTAAGTTGTGGTGTTACAGGGTGCACCTATGGACGGATAGGTTTCCAACCCAAAGAAAATCCAAATTGATGCCTCAAGGTGATGGTCCATTATAAGTGCTTGAAAGGATAAATGACAATGCATATAATATTGACCGTCCTTAGGAATATCAATTACACAATATCTTTAATGTGCGTGATCTTTCACTCTTTGACATAATAGAAAATGATCACCCTTTGAATTTGAGGTCAAATATTTCTCAAGATGGAGTGGATGATACAATCCGGATTAGCTCCAAGCAATTCACTAAAATTCAAGCCCGGGAGCTTTAAAGGATCCAAGGATTGTTCATGAAGCCGGAGGTACTTGAATAATCCTACTTACCATTAAGAGGGTATTATTCTTTTATGATCGCACTCACATTGATACAAGGATCATTGGAGGAGGCAAGAAAAGGCAAAATAGGGCTAGAAAGACCCTTGTAAAGGACTTGCTCCCAAGGAACTTTGGATCCACTTTTGATTCACTCTAGCATTTAAAGAGCGGATCAAAACAGATCCTAGCAGGACTTATCTTGAAATTGGGTAACTTTTTGGCCTTAAAATTGTAATAATTAGCTTAAAGTATAATTACTTTTGAGGCTAGTTCATTCTCTTAGTTTAACTTGATTATTGATGAATGCTACTCCATTGAGTGAAAGTATTGGACAACTTTTATTGAACTTTGGTTTAGAAACATTGGTTTAGAGGACGTTCATCTCCCTCTTGGTTACCATAGGAATTAGGTGTTCGATTAGATTGTAATTGAGTGTATTAGAGTTTTACATACTCTTGTGTTCTTGGTTACTTCTTTTCTTGTGTCTAATTATCTATCTTATCGATTATATTTACTTTTTCATATCGTCTTTTGTTTTCATAGTTTGATTCTGTATAAACTCTAGTCGTAGTTTTCAAATTATTAATTTATCCAACTATATATGTCAATGGTGTAATAAAAGCAATGGGGGTATTTTTGTGCAATAAGGATGAAGAATGTGATCACCAATTGATTTATAAATAGTTTGGGGACATTTATAGCCCGATAGAAAATTATAAATAATCAGCAAAAGTTTCCACCATAAACAGATGTGTGTAGCCATATAAAATTCGATAGATTGAATTCATTCATAATTTAAATTTAATTCACGATCTTTTGGGTTAATTAATCAATCTAGGCCTTACAAATTAGTTGGTCCATTTTATCAAATTCAAGACCAAGGTCCATTACACTTTGGAGTCTAGACCTATGCCACTTGTCAACGTGACTTGTTTCCCAATTAAATTTAAGAACAACGATACGATGCCACATGTACAAATGATGTAGAAATCTCATTCAAATTCAAGAACAAGTCTAAAGTCACCCAGTGTCAAAGTGACATATTTCGGCCAATCACAGGCAACTTGGCCTACTTTCTAAAACTATAAATAGGGGGTAACATAAGATTCTAAGGAAAAATAAAAGAGTACATTGACAAGCATTGGTAACATCGACATCGATTATAAAGTTCTTGCAAGGAGAAATCAATAGAGTTCTTCCCGGAGATTAATTATTCCAAAGAGAAAAAAATATTTTCCGACATTCCCGGTGATTTAAATGCATCTCTAGGAGTCCAAACCATCCTATGATTTGATAAACACGCTACTGAAGACCCTTGGATAATTTCTAAGTTTTGGAGAGAAGAATCTAGAGAGGCACGGAATTGTACTCACAAGATTCATCAATAAAAATTATTTTTTTCTTTTAATTATCTTTAGTTGTAGTTAATTTTTGACATTTTTAAAATTTCATGCAAATAAATTTTGGCACGCCTAGTGGGACCATTCCTACTCTGCATCTCTTCCTCCTGCAAATCGGAAGCTATAAATTCAACCATTTTAATAAACTTCAGAAAAATAAATGATGTTACATGTAAGGTCTCTACTGCCGCATTTGCTGACCTAGGTCGAGTTGGACTGATTACTTACCAAAAGTTCAAGGATAGTTGCTTGTATGAATCTTAATACTTCACCTTTTTGGAGGTGGCAAAAAACAACAACTCTCATATTGCGGTTGTAGGGGGAAATCTTTCATCCATGTTATTTTGTGAACTTTCTCTAACCAGATCCAATTTTGGTGATCTTGAAGATTCAACGGATTCTCAAATTTCAATGAAGATCAATGCTTTAATGTTTGACTCAACTGACATGGATGAGATGTTCAAAATGATGGAGCAAACCATTGAAGCCCTAAAGAAGTAGGTTGACAACAAGAATCTTCATATCTCTCAACTCATGAACAAACTGGAGGATTGCGAAATAAGAGAGTCGAGTCACATACCTACTTATCCACCTGGATTCACTCTACAAAATGAGGATGTTGAGGAATTACCTGTTAATTCTCCATTTTAGAAGGAGAAATAATTTGTTTGAGTTGCATCTATATTTGTCCAACAACTGCAAAACATTAAAATAAACACCATCAGGACTCAATATGGTGGAGCACCCAGAATTGGTTGTATTACTCCAAGCCTTACCAAAGACGAATTGATAATTTACCCATGCCAACGAGCTATGAACCAACAAAATTGCTTCAATTTAATGGCAAGGGAAAACCTAGGCAACACATTTCCCATTTTGTCGAAACATGTAGCAACGTTGGAACACATGGCAAGCTTTTAGTAAAATAGTTTGTTCATTCATTGATGGGGAATGCATTTGAATGGTATATCGACTTAGAGCATGAGTCAATTGGTAGTTGGGAGAAGCTCGAGAAGGAATTTCTCAATTGATTTTATAGAACCCGATGAACTGTGAGCATGATTAAGTTGACTGACACTAAGCAAAGAAAGAACGAGCCTGTAACAAATTAAACCAACGAATGGAGATCATTGAGCTTAGACTGCAAAGACCGCCTTTCTGAAATATTTGCTGTAGAAATGGGCATTCATGGAATGCATTGGGCCTTCTATATATGCTCCAAGAAATTAAGCCTCTAACTTTTGAAGAATTATCTATGTGCGCTGATGACATGGAGCTAAGTATAGCAAGTCATAAAATAATGTTACTTTTTCTTAATCCTAGGAAAGAAATAACAAAATTCAAAGACTTGTCAGAAGATCAAGATGAGGAATCTATGGAAAAAACTGTGAGTTTTACGAAGGCCGCTACGAGACAAAAGTTATAAAAGGAAACTCCAAAGCAAAAAATTTGAGAGGTCAAAAATCAACCAACCTTGAAGGAGTTACAAGCAAGGGTTTATCCTTTTCCTGACTCAGATGTTCCTTGGATACTTGAGGAGTTGCTAGAAAAAGAAGTCATTTAACTCCCTAAGTCAAAGCCACTTCAAGAATAAAACAAAGTCAATGATCCTAGGTACTGTAAATTTCACTGCATTGTTAGTCATCACACCACAAAATGCTTCATCCTAATGGAAAAGATCATGACATTAATCCGAGAGGAAAAGATCATCATTGATAATGGCTATATAGTTGATTCTAATCATGTTAGCTCTGAACTAAACCATAGAAAAGGTTCAATTTCAAAAACTTTACAACTCATGTGCTCTGTGGCATCATCAAAATGTGAAGGAATCAACATGCTACAATTTGGGAGTTTTGACCCAATAGAGGTTTCCCCACTAAAGAAAACAACAAGAGATTTCATGTCAAATGACTTCTCCAATAGCAAGAGGGGTGGAACTTGGACATCAATCAATCGTAAAACAAAAAAATATCAAAGGACTTCTAAACTCCAACTTTCAAAAGTCGGCACCAGATTAAGTGAAAATATGCTTCAACCAATAGGGTAAATAAATACCAAACTAAAGTGCAACTATACTTCAATACAAACAGTTGGGAGGAAAGTTACATTAAAAGAATTCTTCCCCAGAATGCTCCTTAAGGCACGAGCTTAAACCGCATGTCATTCCTAGCCCGCATGAGTCTAAATTGTGAATGGCTCTCTGAAAAAGAATAAAAAAAAAATTAAAATAAATTAACTCATCATTCCTGAACTACGTTATTTCCTGATCCTCCTGAGGAGCGTAGGCAGCTTAGAGTATTTTTTACTCTAAGTTTAGTCATACTAGTTAAAAAAAGAAGAAGAGGAAAGGGGTGTGTCATTATTTGAGCATGAAAATAACTCTTTGATGATACATAGATATCACATGAGGATAGACATTCCTTCGCTAAGTTTATCGCGGACATACAAAGGGGAAGAGACCAGCATGGAAAAACTAATTTCGACAATAAATTTGCGTAAATCCGCAAAGATATTTAGTGTGGTTTCACATATGTTGTAACTCTTGGTGTTATCTTTGCAACATAAAAGATGGTGATTGATTGAAATGATACTACTCCGAGATATAAATTCTCTATTATAACCACTCAAAGTTGAAAAAAAAGGCCATCAGATTTCGAACTAAGCTGATTTCGACAATGTATTTGTATAAATTCGTTAATGTGTTAAGCTTGGTTTTTACATATGTCGTAACTTTTGGCTTTATGTTTGCAAAATAAAAGGCAGTGCATAATTCAAAGGATCCTACATAGAGAAATAATTTTTCTACCATAACTGCTCAAAGTTGTGAAAGAGACCCTCCGGTTTTGAACTAAACTGATTTTGATGAATAACATGTACAAATTCATAAAGGGTGATACAAGCCAAGTTGCCTCCAAAACTTTTGATGAAATACATATGATGCTCGAGGTGTTTGATGAATCTTTCGTGCTATTAAAACAAGGAACATGGATGAAGATCACCATTAAGGAGGGTCAAAGTACTTTGACGAGGTCGAAGGAGTGCAAAATAGGACTCAAAAAGCTCTTGGAAGGGTCATGCGCCCAAGGAGCTTTGGATCAGCTCTAGCATTTCAAGAGTGGGTTAAAACAGCCCTAGTGGGCCTTTTCTTACATTTGGGTCACTTTTGGGACCTAATTATGTAATATTTAGCCAAACTATAAATGTTTGGTAGCTAGGCTTATTTCCTTTGTTTTTTGGTGATGAATTTTACATGATGTAATCTTGAAAGCTCCATGGGAGTAAATTGAGAGCTTGGAAAAGTTGCTATTGAACCTTGTGTAGAAACGTTCGTTGTAAGGGAGATTGTCACAACCCGAGTAAAGGCCCTGGCTGAGACGAGCATCTCGAATTATAAAGGCCCTATTGCCCTTCACTATCTGTAAGTTATGCACATAATCATATACTATAAAGGAAAAATGCACAAGTACACATCAATAGGGAATAATGGTCAATATTATTATTCAGTTGAACAAATTGGAATGAAACCCATAAATCTCAAACATCTAATATCAGTCTACGAAATGTCTAATACATTGAAGTCAACATCTTATCTAGAACTGAGACAAGGCCCCTAGTCAGACCATAGAGAAAAAGCAATAACAAAGATTACTGACTAGGCCTTTCGAAATAGAGAAGGCTCACAACCTGCAACTTCTGACACAAAAGTCTACTGTTGTATGGGACCCCAAGACTGTACCTCATATCCTAAAATATAGGGGGTTCAATGCAAATGTACTGGTATGTGAAACAACCCAACATAGCATGTATTTTTTCAAAAATAGCTGGGACCATTTCACAATAACAGTGAACATTATATAAGTAAAAATACTTGGGCATATTTAATAAATTTCAAATCAATTCTTGACAACCTCTACTCACTCTTTGTTGTTCTTCTGAGCTAGATGGTACACCCTATAATTTGTAATTCCACGAGCTATATGGAATCCTCCCTTGACTCGGTGGCCAAACCTCCAACCAAAGTTTGCTGCAAGGATTAAAGTATCTATAAGGGGAGACACGCAGGACCACACAATATGGTGCCATGATCCCCAATACAATAAACATGTCATGGTAGTTGATACCAAATGGTATCTACAAGACCACAAAATAGTCCACAAACTCACAAAAATAGTCTACACGTACAAGACGTCAAAGGGAATCAACAAACATACAAACTTGAAAGATAAGGAGATAGATAACTTGACACAAAGAGAATGAAAAATGTAGCAACTAAAGAGTGTATCAAACTCTAAAACCTCCACAAATCACATTAACAAGCACCAAGTTCTTAAGGGAATGGAAGAGGAACTCGGTTCACTCAAGCACTCTCATTTCTAGCCATCTCACAACACAAGTGGAACCTTTCACTTGTGAAGCTTAAAATGTTTCGTGGTCTAGTCTCTTCTTAAGAGAAAAAATGGTGTTCAATGTTACAAAGTGATTTTAAAATGAGCTAACTAATCAAATAAGACTTAGGGGTTCCTACTTATTGTTTATTACAAAATATATGGGAAATAGAACCTTTACCCTTAATGAAGGGGATGGGTTTGGAGTGTATAAATGGGGCTGCCTTGTAGTGTTTTGAAGACACTCAAGGCATGTCTTCAAACTTTTATACATACACTTCCTAGGACGAACTTAAGCCATGATAAAAAACTTTCGTCTTTATGAATGTGCCTTGAAGACGTTGTAGTTCCCGAGCTTGGCTCCTATGGAATGGTCTTGATCTCTTGATATCCGTTTGCCACTCTTTTGCAAAGGCCTTAACACTCATCCCTCTTATTGGATATGGTTCAAGTATGGCTTCTTTTGGTTGTAACCATTTTGCACTTTTATCACTTGTAATCCTTGTTCTCCTTACGCTTGCATCATCCTCTCCATCTTAAATGGAATTTGTACTCTAATTTAAACCTTGCAAAACCAAAGAGAGGGAAAACAAGCACACAATCCCCATGATATGAGGGTTAGCATTAGTTTCACAAATTACATAATCACACCAAGGGGGTACACCTTTGGAATACATCCAACAATCCTTTGATTCAAAAAGGACTTGGCTAAGATAGACATCAAGAGAAGATGAGTGCAACCTGAGACCATAACACATGTCAATAAGCCAAGGTTGTTCACATTTGAAAGACAACCACGGGTCCTTTGTGTGTGACATGAAAATCTTAGCATGAATGGCATAAAGGATGTGGTTTTGTCAAATAACAAGATATAAGGAAACAACAATGGTATTGATGGCCTTATTATACCTAAAAGGTAAGACTACCTTTAGCTTAGGAACAACAAGAGACATTTGTTTCATTACCTCTACAAAGGACCTCATCAATTATGGTGACACTATTGATACTAAGGTCAACCATACCCACATATAATTATCATTCAAACAAAGAAACCAGACACCAAACTTACTACCACTACACAGTACAAATTAGAAATTAACATGGTTATCATCATAGGTAAAGAGGTACTATAGAAAGGAATCAAGTGTGAAGACATCTTGCTGAGGGGGTACACTTTTAAAATATAACCAGCAATCCTTTGTTTTTTCCATGAAACACGTAGTTTCAACATTACCAAGTATAGGCATAAGATAATCATCAAGGAAAGATAAGCATAAGTCGAGGCAACCCCTTTTCGAACCTACTAGTGTTCTTGGATCAAAGGGATGGTGTAACCAAGGGTATAAGCCGAGATTAGCCAATAATTTTACCAGGAAATCATCCAATACTAAAAATTTGTGACCTAGAAGTATTCTATTAAGAGAAATCACACCTTTATTAACAAGTTTTCCAAGCATATGATTACCTTGAGCAAAACTAGTAGCACGGTTTGCACCAGACAAGATCAAATGGAAATGTCTAATACCATGGTCAGTATTACAAGAATGAATACTAAATTTAGGCTTTTGAATAACATCACTCACATGATCAAGTAGTGAACTATCCTTAAGATAAAATTGACCAACATATGCAACAAGAGAACAACCAAGGAAAGATTCATGCTTTTCTACACAATGTAATCTTGAAGCTACTTCACACTGGATACTACTAGCCTTATCAAAACATTTAAAGCCTAAGGAAGTGTAGAGTACAACAATGATACCTCGGTGTATTCCATGGAAGCCCACTTGTATGGAGCTCTCGAGCAAGGGTGTCACTAGCTCATTTCCCATGTTATTATGTGGAACCCCTTTTTCATTATTATTTGATACAATATGAACTTGAACCTATACATAAGAAGAATTAAAGCTAGTCAAAGTGATATCATATGGGTTAGTGAGTATCAATGATCCTTTGTTGGTAAATCACACAAGCACATTTTTCTTTCCCTTTTCTACTTCACTGCCCGCGGTTTCCATTTCCCTTTCCCTCTTTTCTTCACATTTTTCTGGTATCCCATCAATAAGTTTCTCTCCATCTTGAGGCTTGGCCTCATTCTCCTTGGATACTAGCTCTCTCTCTTTTTCTACATGGATGGGGTGTTTCAGGGTTAGTGTAGCATGGGAAGGAGACATTGTATTTAGTAGAGTATAGGGTCTTTGAATAGGAGGATTTTGGAGTGGAGGATTTGGGTTTAGGGATGGAATTTGGGTTCCAATTCATCCTTGTGGAACTTGGTGGAGTGAGGAACAGTTAGGTCCATCTTGTTCTCGGCTTTGGGAGTAAAGATTGACTTGGTTTGTAGCACTTGGTGGATATAATATTTTGTCCAAGGTCTCGGGGGTAATAGTAGGTGAGGCGTTTTGAGGGGTATGAGGTCGAGAACTCCTTTGGCTTTCCACCCTCTCCAACCTGTCACTCGTTGAGGCCACATCCAAACCCAACTTCTAAACATTTTCCTTCATCCTAGCAACGCCTCAAGACAAAGTTTCAAGACTAGCTAAGAGGACATTCATAACATTATTGTCAATGGTCGGAGCATTGGAATTTTTGGGTTCCATTTGAAATTGTACCTGAAAAACAAGAAAATGTTAGTTCAAAATACGCTTACACATTCTGCACACTCGACTTCCTCACATGGTTCTTCAAGTGTTGTAATCCGGCTATTAATTTGTTAGAATTGGTAATGAGTATTCTCTTGAGTTGGAGTGGATTTCGGTTTGAAGACTCAAAGTAGTTTTGTACACACTTGAACCAAAAACAACTACGAATTATAAACGAGCAAAGCACCACAAGTAACGCTTAACACAAAAGAAGTATTCAAAAACTAGTTCACAAATTAGTAGGTTGTTACTAGTTGTCAACTAGTATAGGAGTAAATAAAAATGAAACTAATAGAGACAAGGAAAGAAACTAGGAATGTCCTATGACTTGAGTTTTTTTGTTGGTGTGGCCCACATTTCTTTTTCTTTTTGGCCATTTGAATTTGTTGTTGAAGAGGAGTATGATGTTTTTTTTTCCAGGACTTAAAGGGTTCAATCTTGTTTGTTGGTGAGGATTTTCGTTTTTAAAATGAGGAAAGTAAGACTTTGGATTCTCTTTTCCATGGTCAAAAGTTGTACATTATCTTTCACCAACATGCACTAAAATGGTAAGACACCTTTTTGCCTTGTCTTTGTCCCGTTCCCTTTTTTGCCTTTCTTGAAAGATGTTTTGACTCTCTTTTGGTAAGCAAGATTTTTGGTGAGTCTTTGTTTCTTTTCCACTTTAGTGTTGTCTTGAAAGTAGTCCCAAGACAAACACAAGACTTTGCCTCTCTATTTCCTTTTTCAAATCAAAAAAGCCTTTTGTTTAACATTCATCTCAAGAACAATATGAACAACAACAAGAACACTCATGAACAACAACAATATCTAATCCACCCAACCCTTTAACAACACTAAAAAAAAGCTCAAATCACGGAACTTAGACTCAAGTGTTCTAGGGAAAAAACAATATAACACACGAAACTAATAAGACAAGCAAAATAACAACTAAATCTTGACATAAATTTGGCCAATCAATAACAACACTTCGGCCAAGGCACCAAACCCATAGAAAAACTTTTTTTGTGAGATTTTGGACCTTGAAAACCTCTTCTAATGTTAGGGAAAAAAGATCTAACCCTAAAACACACAAAAATAAAAGAAAACTAGGCTTCAAATTTTGGCCTAAACACAAAAATGTGGACATATTACTATTTTTAGAGTTTTTCAGCTTTTCAACACTTTTTTTTAGTGAACTATCCCAAGTTTGATTTCGTGGGATCTGATATCAAATGATACCAAACATTATCTACAAGAGCAAAAAACTGTCCACAAACTCACAAAAACAGTCCACACGTACAAGACATCAAACGGAAACAACAAACACACAAACTTGAAAGATAAGGAGATAGATAACTTGACACAAAGAGAATATAAAATGTAGAAACTAAAGAGTGCATCAAAATCTAAAACCTCTACAAATCACAATAACTAGCACCAAGTTCTTACGGGAACAAAAGAGGAACTCGGTTCACTCAAGCACTCTCGTTTCTAGCCGTCTCACGACACAACTAGAACCTTTCACTTGTGAAGGATAAAATATTTGGTGGTCTACTCTATTCTTGTGAAGAAAAATGGTGTTCAATGTTACAAAGTGATTTTAAAATGAGTTATCTAAGCAAATAAGACTAAGGGATTCCTACTTATAGTCTATTATAAAAGAGAAGGGAAATGACACCTTTACCCTTAATGAAGGGGATGGGTTTAGAGTGTATAAATGGGGCTTCCTTGTATTATTTTTAAGACACTCAAGGCATGTCTTCACACATTAATAAATACACTCCCTTGGACGAACTTAAGACATGCTCAAACACATCCATCTTCATGAATGTGCCTTGAAGATGTTGTAGTTCCCGAGCTTGGCTCCTAGGCAATGGTCTTGAGCTCTTGATATCCATTTACCACTCTTTTTCAAAGGCCATCACACTCTTCCCTATTATTAGATATGGTTAGAGTATGGCTTTTTTTGCTTGTACCCTCTTTGCACTCATATCACTTGTAATCCTTGTGTTGTTTACGCTTATATCAGTAGTGTACATAACCACAAAGCATGGTTCCTAATCATAGTCCCAAATTGAGACGAAATGAATCAAGGCACATAAAACCACAAAGCATGGTACCAACACGCCGTGTCGGCAAATCACGATTTCAGCATAGAGTCTTTCAACTCGTACTTTATTCAGGTAACCATCTAACTTTCTGTAAGACCATTTTTAATTCTTTAAAATATACTTCATGCTCTTACAACATTCAATACTTATAATTGTAAGGACATATAATCACAGGGTATCGTCATATCCTGACTTGTAAGTCAATATTATATCAAATCCATAGCCGATCATATTCAAAACATGCATATGACCACCCAAGATTCATAACATCACAATAGAGTCATCACTTTGAAATATCAAGAAAACTTATGCAAACAATCTCTTTTGCAAGGCTAAAAAACATGCGGTGGTCATGTCAATTTATTCAATAACATACAATTCTTTTCCTTTAAAGAAAGAACAAAGTTCTAACAAGAAACTCCCTCTCATCATATATAAATTATGTCAAACACCATGATATTGGGAAGATCATATTTAAATCTTAATGCATGCATTACAAATCATTCACAATGAAAATATAAACTTAAGTTCGCAACAAGAGAGAGAATTCATACTCATGCTTTCAATCAATCATACAAAATACATGAAATTATATATATATATATATATATATATATATATATTGTTATAATTCAATTTCCATTAAAAGTGATTCAAGAAAACATATAATTTCATCAAAACAATCCCATGATGCATACTTTACGAAAACAATATTGAATACTTCATTATAAAACATAATCGGGGATCTTTAATCTTGATAAAACATTTAACCTTATGCCCAAGATTTTTTTAGAGTATTCCCACATACCTTAAGTTCCTTGATTTGAAGAATGGAACACTATTCTTGAAAATTTTCTTGATAATCTTGAATTTAAAGGCTTGAATTCTTGATCTTTGAGAAGAAGAATTGAATCTTATTCCTGGGAGGTACTTAGGGTTTTCCTTTGAGAGAAAAATTGAATAATAGTGTGTATTATGCTTTTGGGGACTTAAATTAAGTGTTACGGGAGGATTTGGGTGAGGTGAAATGGCCAAAGTGCCCCTAGACCATTTAGGAACGTAAATAGAATGTGATACAGTTACGTAACACAGTGTCCACATCGCGTTGCTAATCGCGTCGATGACCGATGCGTCGTGTCCCAATCGGGTCGACTTACTGTCTCTCACAAAAAATGCTATAACTTTTCGCTCTGGTATTGGATTAAGGCAAAATTGGTATCATTGGAAAGCTAATTCAATTATATACAATTTGGTTGGTCTTCCGCTACAAAATTCTACATATATCAAAAGTTATAGACGTTCAAAGTTGACCCTTGGAGAATCGAATACCAAACTTTAGACGATTCGATGGCTCTTAGCTCAACTTTTCTCTAAGTGATTTCCATGAACATTTTTTACCTCATAATCACTTAACACACTATGATAAAGATCATGACACATGAATTTAAATATGATTCATGGAATTCGAGTTTACACACATAGAAACGACGGTCCAATTTCTAGCTTGAAAATGCGGGGCATTACATTATTTCCCCTTTGGGATCATTCGTCCCCGAATGATGTGTAGGGACTTGTTCAAACTCTAAAAGTGTAGAATAAAGAATGAAACCTTGCATTGAACATTTTTCCTCAAAAAAAATATGCAAAGGAATCAAATGAGCTTCATGATAACTCCTAGTGAAACGTGTAAGAACTAAATGTGAGATAATTAGACTTTTTATAGAGATGATCTTACACATGAGTTCTATGAACCATAATCATCACAGTATAAGGAATGAGTTAATTTGGTGATAATAGTCCTGATTTACGTCGGTACAACGAATGGACTTAAATTTAGAGGCACTAATCGTCTACGCCCCAAACAATATATAGCATACTTCACACCTTCCAACTTACTATTTTCCCATCACACATCTAACTACAAGAGTTTGAGTCCCACTGCAAAGTTCTTTTATGTTGAAGTAACAAGGTCACAACTTAAGCAATAGGATCCTGTACTCCACATTCCATTAAGAATATTACCTCACCTTATAACTATCATCAAACACCCTCGAGTTTTAATTCAGGGAATACTAACCACCTAGTACACAGGTTGTGTTTTCATCAATCACAACATTCCAATCTATCATTATTACACCCACTTCATGGATTTCCCCCTCTAAGACTAGCTAATTCAATCACTTCCATAAAGATTTTCACCATATATCTCCTTCCTAACTATTTCTTTAAATGAAAGTCCATCCCCTTCTTTCCCGCATTACCAATAACCTTAACTAAAAGGATCAAATAAAAATTTTAATATTAAAGAACATCTACTCCTCCTGCCTAAGTCACTACTACTCTTCCATAACAACTATCATACTATCATTTGGAGGGTTATTGAGGGACCCGGGCATATGCCTCAAGGAAAGATGTATAACTATTCGATTATAACATATACTTATTGCAATACTCAAGGTGAGATATAAGATGAAAATACAATTCAATAGACTCAAAGTGCTCCATATAAAAAGGGTCTAGATCATAAACAGAAAGTCGTTCGGACATAAACTTACACAGGATGACTTCTTAGTACTGGGCACAGTGAGAATCATGTGATCATGTATCAAGAGTGGTATAACATGAAGGAAGAACGCGAGGGGTCAACGACTGAGACACGGATGTCCACTTGAAGCTATTGCTTCTCATTTTCATAGCTGAAATAGTTATGAGTTCGCACAAATTTATCATTTTGGCTAATCCCGACAAAAAATGAATCAGTAACATATGAAAACATAGTTCCTTAGAACCAAGCATGATTTGGGATATAGATTTATGGATCATGAATATCATAACATGGAGCTTGAATAAATGAAAGACTAGATATATTGAAACATCGTTGCTTCTAGTTTGGAGGTCAGAACATTTCATGAGTTACTTAGATGTTAGACATAGGCAAAACTTGAATACATAAGACATTGGTACAATGACCTCTTAAATTAAAGTAGTAAGATAGGCTTGAATAGGAACAAGTCATGACTCTTCCCCGCAACTTGCACACTGAGGAAATTTGGGAACTACCCTTATTCACCATCCCTCCCTTAGATCAACGGGGTATCGCCCCAAACGTAAAAACTAAACTTCCCTTGATAAACTATACTTTGAAGGCATTGCTTTTTAGGAATGATCTTCTTAACTTTTGCTTACCACTGTAGCCATCACCCTACCACTCACGCTCTCATGAGCATAAACATCCACACTCCTTATCATGCAATGATCCATTCTCCACTATTCAACATACTAACCTTAGGTCTCTAATCACATAACTCATAACTTAACAAAATTTGTAAAACTATACCAAAGGCACATATTGCTTACCTATATTCCATCAATTCAACTCTAATGAACACCGTACAACAACTTCCCAGACTTCTCCATACTACAAAAGTCATGAACGAAAACTAGGTACGCCAAACACTAATACCCATAAAAATTTATCTAACAACATGCTACCTTGGTGGGTTCAACTTATTCTTAAATACCCACTCTCTTATCCACTTAATGACTCAACCATAATTCCTCATTCAAATACTAGTCCCATGTATATAAATATATCATAATTATCTACTCCTTTTCCCACAAGTTGCCAACCTAGGCTATTGCACACATCAAATCAAGCCTACTACTTACTCCCATAAAATATGCAACATTAATCTTAAGCTACCATTTTTTCTATACACTCCACATCTAAAGTTCAAGTCTGTTGTCTAACAACACCAATCATGTAACACCGATTAAGCAGGTCACATACTATACTGTTCCATCAAATTGGGGAATCAACCCAACTACGCAATTTAACTTGACTACTGCCCACAAGTCCATTCTCTCCACAACATTACTACCATACCTTAGAATCTACCACACACCTTTTCACATAAAGTACTAGCTTACAACAACTAAAAAAAAGACAATCAAGGGGGTAAAGTCATATAATAGGGATAGTCGAACTTAATCTCATATTATAACCCATTACGATCTACTCAACATATTCTATTTTATCACATCATAGTAACTTACTCATGGATACATTTGGACTAACTTCAAATTCCATTCACACCAAGAAGTCTGTACTCAAACATATTGACTAATCTACCCATTTTTATTCACAACCTATACATGATTTCTATAACTACCATAACTATCCATTTTGAGATCCTTCTCTATTTTTAACAAATATTAATCTTAGCCAACCACTTTCTTTCACAGACTACCATACAATCTAAAAATATTGATACCATATTATTATATCAATATAAAATGGCAACCCACTCCTCAATCCACAGTTATACAACTAAACTTGATTCTTTATGCAAAAGTCACCCTCATTCTAACTTCTAAGCTTGGAATGTCATATCACCAACTTTGGGACTATCTTACTACCAATAAGGTATGCCACCTTAGCACATACTACTATTCGGGAGGAAATATAGTTCCAACATTATGACATATATCATTATGCTTAAGCATGACATCCGCAACCAGAATTCTGAAAGGGACCGAATACAATTCATATCTCAGGCTCAAATGCACGATTGATATAGATAGAGGGGTAAAAGCTTAAATCAATACACTTTAAAGCACTCATGGAATCCTCTCAAGTCCTTGTGCAATTTCGTAATCTTTTATGACTCAATTAGAAGGGACCACCTCATTTAGACTCTAAGATTCTGTACTTGAATCAACTCGAAAATGAGACATAGTTAATAAAATCAGAGTAAAGAAGGAATCTGGATAATGTCTAAATGGACAACACAATGGAATGATCTAGAACGTCAAGAAAATGAAAAATTTCTAAACACCTAGTAGTTTCCTCCTTATAAGTTTGGCGTTCTACAGACCCATAAATAGGACTCTACTTGACGCAATTTTCCAGACACCCTAGGACCATGAACTGTGCTCTAATATCAAGTTTGTCACGACCAGAGCCGAGGTTCTGGCCACGACGAGCATCCCAAACCATGAAGGCTCAACCGCCCTTCACTATCTGGAAATTATGCACACATTCATATACTATAAAGGAAAAATACGGAAGTACACATCAATACAGAATTATGGTCAATATTATAATTCAGGTGAACAAGTTAGAATTTTGAAAACCATAAATCTCTAACAATATCTAACATCATTCTGCGAAATCTCAAATACATAGAAGCCAACATCTTGTCTAGAACTAGGACAAGGACCCTAGTTAGACCGTAAAATAAAAGAAACAACAAAGTTTAATGACCATGTCTTATGGAATAAAGAAGGATCACCAACTGCAACTTCTAACACATAAGTTTACTATTGTATGGGACCCTGGGACTGTGCTTCTGATCCTAAAATATAGGGTTGTTAATGCAAATGTACTTATATGTGAAATAACCCAAAATAGCATGTGTTTATACAAAAATAGGAGAGTGCATTTCACAATAATAGTGAACATTATATAAGTAAAAATTCATGGGCATATTTAATAAATTTCAAATCAATTCTTGACAACCTTGACTCATTCTTTGTTGTTCTTATAAGCTAGATGGTACACCCTACAATTTGTAATTCCATGGGCTATATGGTATCCACCCTTATCTCGACGGCCAAGCCCCCATCAAAGTTTGATGCAATGATTGAAGTATCTATAAGGGGAGACATGCAAGACCACACAACATGGTTCCATAATCCCCAATCGAATCAATATGTCATGGTAGTGCACAAGATAACAAAGCATGGCTCCTAACCATAGTCCCAAATTGAGGCGACATGAATCAAGGTACATAAGACCACAAAACATGGTACCATCACCCATGTCATCAAATCACGGATTTGGCATAGAGTCTTTTAACTCGTAATTTCTTCGGGTAACCATCTAACTCTCTTTAAGCCAATTTTTAATTCTTTAAAACATGTTTCATTCTCTTAAAACATTCTATACTTATCTTGGTAAGGGTATATAATCACCAGATATGGTCATATCCTGACTTGCAAATCATTATTATATCAAATCCACTGCTCATCATATTAAAAACATGCACATGACTACCCAAGATTCACACCATCACAATAGAGTCATCACTTTGAAATCTCAAGAAAACTTATGCAAATAACCTCTTTTGCAAGGCTTAAAAACATGCGGTGCTCATGTCAATTTATTTAATCATATACAATTCTTTCCCTTTAAGGCAAGAAGATAGTTATAGAAAAAACTCCCTCTCATCATATATAAACCATGTCAAATACCATGATACTGAGAAGATCACTTTTGAATCTTAATGCATGCATTCCAAATCATTCACAATGAAAATATAAACTTTAGTTCGCAACAAGAGAGGAAATTCATACTTTATGCTCTCAATCAATCTTACAAAATACAAAATCATATATATATATATTTAGTTATAATTCTATTCCCATGAAAAGTGATTCAAGAGAACATATAATTTCATCAAAACAATCCCATGATGCATACTTTTCCAAAACAATATCGAAAACTTCATTATAAAACATAATTGAGGATCATTAATCTTGATAAAACATTTAAACTTACCCCCAAGATTTTTTTAGAGTAGTCCCACATACCTTAAGTTCTTTGATTTGAAGAATGGAACCTTATTCTTGAAACTTTTCTTAAGAAACTTGAATTGAAAGGCTTGAATTCTTGAACTTTGAGAAGACGAATTGAATCTTGTTCTTGGGAGGTTTTTAGGGTTTTTCTTTGAGAGAAAGATTGAATAATAGTGTGTATTTTGCTTTTGGGAACTGAAATTAAGTGTTATGTGCAGATTTGGGTGAGGGGAAGTGACCAAAGTGCCCCTATACCCTTTAGGAACTGAAATAGCATGTGAAACAGTTTTGTAACGTGGTGGAAATCGTATCGCATCACTAATCACACCGATTATCAATGCTTCCTATCCCAATTGCATCGACTTACTACCTCTCACAAAAATTGCCATAACTTTTCGCTCGGGTATCGGTTTAAGGCGAAATTGGTATCGTTGGAAAGCTAATTCAATTATCTACAATTTGGTGGGTCTTGATCTTCAAAATTGTATGTCTATTAAAATTTATACGCATTCAAAGTTGACCCTTGTAGAATCGAATACCAAATTTTGGATGATTCGAAGGCTCTTAGCTCAACTTTGCTCTAAGTGATTTCCATGAACATTTATCACCTCATAATCACTTTACACAATAGTATAAATATCATGACACATGAATTTAACTATGAGCCATGGGATTAGAGTTTACACACATAGGAAAGACGATCCGATTTCTAGCTCAAAAATGCAGGGAGTTACAGAGATCCAACCCCCTTTACGGTAACGTAAGAGTTAGGTGATTATTCGTATTACTTTAAGGGTTGTTTTAGGCTTTGAAATACCCTTTGATTGCTCTTTCGTTATAAATTTTATCTCTTTCTTCATATCTTGGTTATCCTATCCCCCTATCTTTAATTTTCTGCTTATGGATTCGAGTCCTCTTAGTTTGAATATTATCATTGGGTATTATATTTGAGCTTAATTAAGTTTTTACGAATTCAATATTTGATTTGTTATCTCGAAATTCCACAAAAAAGAAGTGTCAAATCGAAAATCCCATAAAAATGAAAATTCATGATTTTAGCCCTAGGTCAAATTTTGAGTTTTAAATTATGTTTTTATTGTGTTTCTAGTGTTATATTTGTATTCTCTAATACTATATGAGTCTATAAATAAAATTTGAGCCAAATCAAAGCTTATTTGACTGTTCTATCTTTGTTGGAAGCATGGATTGAAGATTTTGAAGTTGGTCAAAAGATTTGAAGTATTGGTTCAACAATTTGGGAAAAATGAAGTTGGGAATGAGTTTAAATCATTTAAATATGCTTATGTTCAAAATTTCAACTCATTCTGAGCTCCGGAGAAGAAGTTAGTGTTCTTGGTATTCTTGATATTCTTGAAGACATTCAAATCTTCAAGTTGAATCTTCATCAATAGTTATTGTTTGATCCAAAAGGAAGAAATAATACTGGAGGAAAAGTATTTTTACAAAAGCATCCATGAATATTCCAAGTATATCCCAAGGAAGAGTACAAAGGGGGACCATTTAGAGGGCAAAAGGGTCATTTCAAGAAAGAGGGGCGGGTGACCTGCCTTGCATCTGCGCCCAAGTTTCTCTTGATCTGCTCCAGTAGGTACAACACACCTCAAACCAGTAGGGGGAGGTACTCAAACCATCAACCACAACACATCCCGAACACAATTCAGCACTTCTCCAACATCAATTCAAGTTCTAAAACACATATCAACACCTTAAAAAACTCCATTGGTCAAGCTTTGATTCTTTAGTTTCATTTTCTTTATTCCTAATCTCTTCTTTTGATTCCTAAACTACTCATCAACTAGTAATTCATCTACTATGTTGATTGATTAGTTGTTAGGTTCGAATTTTTTAATCGTCCAATTTCTTTGTGTGCTTTTCCAGTTTTAATTAATTGTAACTTCTTTGTTTCAAGTCCGTAAGTAGATTTTTATTTCTTTGAGTCGATCAAACATGAATCCACTCCGACCTCAAAGTAGAGATTGACACCTTATTATCCATTGGAGTATAAGCAACTTTCACCATTCGCCACTCTAATTGTGAGGATCACAAAGGTGAGATTCATACGAGTGTTGGTGAGTATCTTTACTACAAATCTTGTTTGTTAATTTTTTTTATAGGTAAAAGGTGATATAAAGGGAATATGTCTATGATAGCTTCATATAATTGTAACTACGACATAGGAAACTATGATTGTGGTGACAAATGTTATGGCTTCAAAGAATATGGGGATTATGGGGGCTATGAATATAGCCATGATATAATTTATGGAAGCTAGAACCAAGGTATGAAGGGAGGGTACAATAGGAGTCAGTGTCTTCCTAGTCTATCTTCCTTCAAAGGAGAATGGGATCCCAAAATTTACCTTGATTTGGAATGGCAATATGAAAGAGTCTTCTAGGATTATGCTACGAGAAAAGACGGACAAGATACATATCTCCTTAATTACATTCACTGTCTGACCTTAGAATCATGTAAACTTGCAAGGAATCCTATGAAAATATGGGGTACCTTGAAAGAGTTATTGAGGTCAATCTATGTGTCAAAGGGTTACATGAAGCTTTATAATAGTGATCCAAGAAGACCAACTTTTTCAAGATGGGTAGATATTTGTGGAGTTTCGAGATGTGTTCTTATACTTGATGATTGGTTTCACACAAATTACATAACTCCTATTATGGTTGATTGTCATGGGATACCTCGAGAGTCCAAGCATTTCCCATACTTCTTGGAAGGCTATAGAGTCTTCGAGAGCGTGGAGATTTCCTTCACCCAAAATGGGTAATATGAGGAGGTGTGATGTGGCATATTCCTATTGAAATGTGGATACATTCGTTTGGGTGCCGATTGGTTTGCACAACACAAGATTCCAAATGTGCAAAATTAGCCTAAGTTTTAAAAAGACCAAAGGGGAAATCATCTCTTTCCACCTACCCTTCCCTAATCTCAAGGAAAGATAACCACTTACTCAAAGCCTTATGAAAATTAGAGACAAAAGATTGAGAGAAGTAAGGTGTGCAAGGTGATAACCTAAGAGACGAAAAAGGAGAGGTTGTGAGAAGTGAAGTTAGAGGGTTTCCACCAACCGAAGATACCATTTTTCATCCTTCTATTAATAATAACATGAGTGTGGGTATCATTAGGATGTTTGTAGTTTCTTTATCTCTTGATGATTTCCCTAACCAAATTCTTTGTGCATTTTTCAATGAGTTTCAAATGTTTAATATGAAGGGTCCTTGGTTATATCTTAAGTGTGTGCAACCTTGGCATGATGCTACAATTAATTTTGCTAACCCTAAACCTCATGTCATAAGGATGTTGTATTTTTTTGTCCTTCCTTTGTTTTTTCAAGGTTTGTATTCTAGGTCGAATCCTTTTCAAGTAGGGGTGGACGACGCAAGTTAAATAGGCGTCAACGCTTTTGATCACACAACTCGATGCCAATATAAGGAGGTCCAAGACTTGAATGTCCTAAGGATCTAAGAATGTTCTTAGAGGCCCCTCTTCGAGCTCCTAATCAATCAATGTCTTGTTTGGAAGATAACTTAGAGCTGAGAAAAGCCATGGCGCAAGGAATAAAGAGAACCCTTGTGGGTTATTTCTGAAATAACCACTTTTGGGCTGTTTTTGTAATAGGCTAGTTGTGCAAAGGCAACTACTATAAATAGGTGTCTTAGAGATTTCATTTATTAGTTTTGGTAGATTAATTTAGAAGATGTATTCATGAGAACTCCATGGGAGTGTTTGAGTGCTTGGAAAAGCATATCTTGAACCTTGTTTAGAAATGTTGGTTGTAAGGAGGATTCAATCCCATTTGTGGTCACGTAAGAGCTAGGTTCTCATTGATAATCCATTAAGGGAGGTTTTAGGGTTTGACATACCCTTAGAATTCCCTTTTGTGTCTATCTTTCGATTATTACTATCTTATCCCTCTATCTTTACTTTTTCACATCTAGATTCAAGTTCTCGTGGCATGAATCGTATCACCAACTGCTAAGGATCCCATTGCGAATAGGAGAGCTCGCAACAACAACATTTTAATGGGTAGATGACTTCAAAAGGAGAACTTTTTCAGTCACAATTTTGCCCAAAAATTTGTCTATGACGTCTTTAGTTTTAGGCGTTGACCATTCTATGAGATGGAGGGAAGTTTCCAACGGCATTCTAATAAGAGGGAAGGCGCCAATCATCGGAGGATGAACTTTCAAAGTGAGGGCTTTGGAAAGAAAATTTGGTTTGTACTCCATGATATCAAGACAAAGATATGGAGTTCCACGATCGTTGAAACAAGTCATTGTTGGGGACCAAGAGCACACTACACCATTCCTGAGTGTTAAAAAAAATAGAGATTAACTACTATAGACACACAAGTTGGGTAAAATCGGAAACAAGAGAATGTGAATTTCAGTGTTAAAAATAAAAAAAGATTAACTATAACAAAAAAAGTTAAACTTGGTTGTAAATTTTTGTTTGGTTACTATTCCTTGTTTCCGGTTACAATAAATATAATTGCAAAACTTTGTTAAGTTACAACTCCTTGTTGTTGCTTATTAAAAAAATGAGTAGTGTGCGATTGTTGTTACGTATTTCATATTGTAATCATGCAAATTTGAGCGAGCAAAAGGCAACAGTCTGCTATGAAAATTATAGTTACCTAAGAAGCAATTTGTGGAGTCAATCGTATTGGGCAAGGTCACAGTTTCATAGCCGAGCAATCAAACACAATCGAACACTTTTCTTTGTGGCTACCATATTCTTTGATGAATTCTCTGTGGAAGGGAGAAGATTATGTAGAAGTTTTTGAAATAATTTTCATTTCGTATACAAGGAAAGTTGTGGTGAAATTATAGATGAGAATCCCTAAAAATTTCAAATTTTCAATCAGTTGGAAAATTACCATACTGAGAAGATTTCTTTATATAAGACTTTAATTCTTTTTTGAAACCAAAAGAAAAGTTAATATTTTTTTATTTGGTACATGAAATGAAAAGGAAAGTTAATATTTTCATTGGTCCATAAAACCAAAAGAAAATTTAAAATTTTTCTTTGGTACATAAAACCAAAAGGAAAGTTAATATTTTTCTTTGATACAAAAATTCAAGTAAACGTTTTTACTTCATATTTGCAATATGTCAAGGGTGTTTTATTGATCCTTCTAATTCAAATATACTGAGAGAGTTTTTTTGTGCCAGTAAGAATTACTTACATAAATATTAGGGTGGTGAGTTCTCATGTTCATACTTATCCAGGAAGAGTAAAAAAAAATCAAGTTGGTCATTTTTTTACTCTTGAAATAATATCGATTTTGTACTCGATTGTGGGCAAAATATGAGGATCTCCACTAACAAATCGTTAGTTGCTGTGATGCCCCGGAAAAAAAAATTTCGTTAAGATCTCGGACGAAAATGTGTTGAATTTTGTTCTTTATCATGATTAATAATTTTTCTGTGTGGAATTTCTGGATATTCAACCTGTCATCGCGTAGAGCATCAAATAATCTTTCTAACGATATGTGGATCATCCAAAATGGGCACTCGAGCGATGAGTTATGATCATTCCGATCTAATCGTGAATAGTGGTGAACAGTAAATGTGTAGGGGAAAAAATACTGAGGTTAGGCGAATTTAAGGGTCAACTTCAAACAATCATGATTCCTTGTACATAATGATCTGGGTGAGCTACTATATATCAACAGAAATATCTGAACGTCCTTTTTTCAATGAAATTGATTTCATCCAATTTGGCCATAGGAGCAAAAAGTTATGGTCGATCTACTTCAGCCTATCAAAACAGTCCACCAAAGGACAAATTTGACATTATTTGATTTTTAACGGTATTTTGGTCATTCTCACTCCAATCCTTCCGAGTAAACCATGGATTTATGTCCATTAAGAGAATTCAATGGCTCATTTTTTTTCAAAATTTCCTAAAGCTCAAACTCCAACCCTACTACTCCAAATTTCATCATTCTATGTCTCTTAATTGAACCGTAGAAATTTCAAATTGATTTGGGATTCAAGTTGATCATGTTAAGGGCTTCAAGAAGCACCCTTTATTTTCATGAATAAAGTTCCAGAGTCGGAAGTTCATATGCATATTCTACTTTTAGGTATGTGGGGCTTTGAACAAGATTATCCTTTCGATCTTGTGCTCGGTATTTTTGTTAAATTACATTGAAATGAGATTTTACATGTTTTACCATGAATTGGAAATATGGTTTTATATCTTATATTATTGTCCATGATCTATGGGATTAGGTCATCCGATATGTGTATGATGTTGAGATGGAATTATGTCCAAAAAGTATTTGATTATGAGAGTATGATGATTTAATTTGTTAAGCCTTGATTTATACTATCATTCCACTATTTTTGTATTATAAATTTATAATTGATATTGGAAATTCTATATCCCTACTATGGGTTGATGTTTCAAGTACCTTTAAATGAGAGTTGGATGGAAAATTGAGAAATGTTGATATTGAAGTTGCAACGAGTCTTGGTATTTTTCGGATAGTTTTGATGAGTTAAATTGTTGAAAATATTATGTATTGATTCTTCATATCCTATTCCAAGTGTCGAGTCGGTTATGGTTCAATGCATTGATACCATGTTGATGTTGAGGAAGATTAAAATATTTTGAGCTAAAATGTGTTGAGTTAGGAATCCACAAATTGATATGATTTGATAAATGAGAAAGATATTTGATTTGGTCTTTATGATAGACCCTTGTGATGTTGTGGTTTATTTCGTAACGCATTCTGAGCTTGTCGGAGAGTAGTACTTAGCACCGAGAGGGAAATTTGGTATTTCCCCAATCCTATGTGCCACCGTAGGGTTGTTTGATGATGATATTATTGGCCAGAGAGCCCGATTGTGATTATTGCAGTTTTAAGGTCATTCTCCCTGGCAAAGAGAATGACGCTCCTGCCAACGGGGGTTTCTAACGTTGGTATTCCACGTAGCTCATGTGGGTTTGTCAGTTATAGGAAACTCTCCTGTCCATAAGAGTCATGTTTATTGAAATACCGAGTCATTCCAAGTTTTGATGTGGTACGTCAAGTTGCCTATGATGATCTATAATGATTTATGAGGTTTTTATCCTACATTTCCTATCTAAGATGTTATGAGTTGCATGATTCAATGTCACTCAAGCCAGGTGTGTCATTATGGTCCGTATGTACATTTTTACGAAATTTATGATATTATTTATATTTTGCATGCGCCCCCACATACTCAGTACGTATATGATGCTGGCCCACATATTTCTCTATGGGCTACATTCTTACCATGATGTAGGTTCAGGTACTCAGCCGCAGCCACAACAGTGATATCTGAGTGTCGCGTCTACGTTCCTTCAGTGGTGAGTCCTCATGGTTCGAGGACCAAGTTACTAGTTTTTGTGTTGTTGTTTCATGATCCCTTTGGTCTGTTGAGTCAGTTGGGGGTTTGTCCCAATGGCTCGTTGAATTTTCTATATAGAGGTTATGTCAGACTAGTGTATTATTTGGTTGGTTTGTGTATAGACATTCCATATATGTACAGTCTAACGATATTCCGTGCCATGTGCGATGTGATATGATATGTACTTATATATATATCCTTAGCGTAGCGTGTATGTTATTGTGTTGGAACCCAAGGGTAGTGTTTTGGCTTAAAGGGTTAGCTTGAGGCTACGTGTAGCCTTGGGCACCGTGTGGCATCTCGGGATGATATTTCGGGGCGTTACAAACTTGGTATAAGAGTATAAGGTTGTGACGAGTCCTAGAGAGTCTGACAAGATGCGTTACGTAGAGTCTTGAGCATCGGTGTGTAGCGCGCCACACCTATAATCAAGAGGCGGCGGGGCATTCTAGGAAAAGTGGTTTCTTTCTTTCTACAAGAGTCTATCATGCTTACAATTGTTTCCTTCTGCTGTTAATTCGTGCGTTCTTATGACAGAAAATGCCTTCACATCGAGCTCGCGAAAACAACAACAAACCTCAACCTGTTGATCCGCTACATGAGACGGTATCCCATGCTGAATTTTGGGCAGCTTTTCAGACGCTAGCCCAGGAAGTTACCGCCAATACTCAGGCCAACGCCCTACCTCCACAGGAAAATAATTCGGTAGCAGCACAAATTCGTGATTTTATGCAGATGAATCTGCCAGAGTTTCATGGGTAAAGAGCAGGTGAGGACTCGCAGATGTATGTTAATGAAATAAAGAAAATTACACAGATTATTCACATGACCGAGGAAGAAAGTGTGGAGATGGCTTCTTATCGGTTGAAGGATGTTGCCTATGACTGGGTGCAGATATGGAATAAGGGTAGAGAGGAAGATACCGCTCCGGTGACTTGGCAATTGTTCGAAGATGTTTTCATGGATATATTCTTTCCTCTTGAGTTACGGGAAGCTAAGATAGAGGAGTTTATGAATATAGACAAGGCTCCATGTCGGTTAAGGAGTATTGTCTTAAGTTTAATCATCTATCGAAGTACGCTCCCAATATGATGGCTGACTCGAGGACTACTATGATCAAGTTTCTAACTGGGGCGTCGAGTTATGTGGTGAAAGAAAGTAGATCTTTGATACGCCCAAATTACAGCTCTCGTTAGAAAGTGTAAGCGGTCGCTGTCAAATATAGAACCCAACTGGGTTGGGTGTCGATTCCCACAAGAAATACTCTGGTCACTAAGTGTTGCAATTATTAATAGACTGTTGGTCGAAAATTCCAAGAACAAAAGGGGGGTTTGGATTTAGGCGTAAACTAATATTATCAAAGTAACGATGAAACTATTTGTGTAGTAAGATTTAATCACAGAGATTGGTAAGTTAGGGTTATGTCCACCTTGTAGTTTCCACTTCTCTATTAACTATGAGTAACGCGGAATTTAGACATGCATGCCCTTATAGAGAATCGTATTCTAATTCTAAATCCAAGTGTTTCCCAACCATCAAGGATTTATTTCACTTTAGCTCTCCCGAGCCTAAAGTGTATAAAAAATGGTACAAATTCTCCAAAAAGTTAATCCGGTTAAGGCATTAACGTGTAAATAGAGGTTAGAAGCCCTATTTCCTTGTCACATTCTCTTTTCCAAACAAGTAACTTTTCTCCCGAACAAGTTAATGCTATAATGGCATGTTCTCTATGTTTGCAACCATGAGAATTTAATTAAAACGAAGAGAGTAATGATATAAGTAGCATACACATCAAGAATTCACAAACTCATAGCAACAAATAGTATCTTACAAGGTTTCCATAACCCTAACAGAGAAGTTTAGCTACTCATGGATACAACTGAAATCAAAGAAGACATCATCATCATACCAAAGATAGAATAATCTCACGATGGGGATGAGTTTGGCGTCAAACAAGAGGTTGACGTTTTTCTTCCCTTTAGCCATTCGTGTAGCCTTAGCGTTTTTCTCTGTCTTAAACTTACAGAATCTGTAAACTAAATAATGAAAAGTGGTGAATAATAATGATCGAATGAATGCTGAAAAATTCAGCAAATAGGGTTTTTATAACATCCTTGTCCTACTAAGTTACTGTTGCATCCCTAAGTATTTAGAAATACTGATTTTGCCCGGGACAAGTTCTCCATGCATCACATTCAGTCCACAAGCTTCCAAAAGTTGCCTTCCCTCTTATGTGAAGTTTCCCTTTGATGCCCAAAGGTCCACAAAGTGCTGAAATCTTCATCATTAATACCTGAAAAACATGCTAATCACATAGGTTAGCTCAGTTAAAGGAAAATGGACTAAAAGTGCAGGAATTATATATTTTATCCTCCAAACTTAGCTAAAATATGGGTAAATTAAGGTTCTTAGGGATATAAATACGCCCAACATCACCACCCCACACTTAAAGCTTTGTTCGTCGTCGAACAAAATATTACGTCCATGCAAACATCTAACTAGAATTTCACAGTAGCAACACAAAATGTTCAACAAGACATGCACGACAATCATTAACAAAGAGTAGGTTTCTTGACCACTCCTAGAAACAATTCAACCTCCAACATAGACTCGTGAGGATGGTTAATTCGTATCCACATGTTAAGCCACAAAGAATCATATAACACTACCCAAATATCATCATCCATGTGTGTCTCACACAAGATATCACCCATAATCACTCAAAAGTTTTGCATTATTCGAAACATGGGTATAAGACTCTCCTTGCTCTCACTCTCATAAAGAATTCTTATATTGCAACTGATGACCATATGCTTGCCCTTAGTGTAATGCTCTACTAATATCAGAATGCTAAGCTTAGGATCAAATAGGTCTTTACAGGTTGTAATGTAGGCTAAGGGACAGGTAGGACTATTTTGGCCAGAAATAGTGACTATGTTCCCTAAGCTCTTTAATACACTACGTTATGTCATTAACACTCTCTTTTAAACAAACCCTCTATTTTCCTTTCATCTACCACCCCTTGTCACCTATTTTGTTATTCAATTATAAACACAACTATCTTTTTATTTTTCTATTTCTTTTTTTTTTTTTTTTTTTTTTTTTATAAAACACCTCTATGATAGCAACTCTTTTTCATAACAATTTCAAGTACCAATACACTCGGAGGCATCACTCTATCCCAATTTCCTCTTATTTTGTCACATGACTCTACAATTTAAAGCGCTTAGGAATTTGTATCAAATTATGGTCTTGAAAAAAAAATGGATTAGGTTATATATGAGACTGTCAAAGAAAATAGCTAAAGGCTCAAAGGGGGTTAACTAGGATAATGTACAAAGGTAGGTAAAAAGAAGGTAAACAATTACAGGCTGCCAAAGAAATGCCTAAATCATCTCCTAAACTCATACTCTTTATTTCGCTTTACACCCACACCAGGCAAGTTCTAGCATCAGTCACAACACAGAATATACTATAACCTCACACACACAAGGCACATGGTCAACTTTATTGGGAGCAGTATAGACTCTTGACCCAACAGATGAATGAATTAAACCACACAATTATCACACAGTGAGTCACACTTAGAGCCTAAATGTCTCAATAGTAATGAATTAGCACAAACTTTTGTTATACTACCATGCCGTCTATCAGAACAATTTCATGCAAAATATAAAAAAAAATCGAAAATTTAACTAACTAATTACGACTAATTAGCAGAAACAAGAATAAATGTAGGAAAAGAAGTACCATACAACATACAAATACCAGCACCCCACACTTAGACTGGACACACTGCCCTCAGTGGAAAATAAATAAGGACAACCTGATTAGTCAGACTATTCCTGTATGTCTGGGGTCATACCCCCTGCGTCGGAATCATCATCAGAGTCATCATCATCAAAGTTGTCCACCACGTCTGAGTCTGGAAGTCAGTGATTATCTTCAGTCGGCACGTCATCATCGAGAGGTTCCTCAAAATGTACCCCTACTCAACACATAGCCCGCGCATGCTCATTCATCGGGTAGTCATAATCCAACAGCTGAAGCTCTGAATCAGTCGGAACCTGACCCCCACTCATCATGGTAAACTGAGTCATTCCATATAGATGGCGAAAGAAACTTTCATCCCGAGCATGTCTTTCTGTAGTGGTAAGGTTGATGCCATGACCAGTTTCAAGCTCTTCAACTTTCGTAAGATCAACCTTCTTCGGGTTGTGTGGAAGCTTATGATCTGCAGGTTCCTCTTCAATGTGCTCCTTCCTTAAGATCGCAGTCAACAAATTGCCAAAGCTGAAATGAGACCTTTTGTGCAGCATAGCCTTACGTATTGACGATCGTATAACCATACCAATGTTGATGGGAATATTAGTCATCAGAGCGTACACCAATAATACTCTATCACGTATGATCTTTGTGTATTGTGTCCCAGGAATCAGGCAAGAGTTGACTATCCTCAACCATATACGCGCTTCTCTGTTCAAGGAAGCATACGGGAAGGTATTGTGCCGACTGTTATCCTTGTGATGAATCCACCGGGCCATGGACTTTGTTCCGCACAGTGTGTGTCTGATTTCCCTGTAGGGAGGTCTGTGATAAAGCTCCTTGAGCGGTGATGGATCCATAGATGGAAGGCCCAGAAAAGAGTTGAAGAACTACGCATTCAGTTGCAAGACTTGGCACCGAATCTTTACTTCACTTTCGGTAGTCTTTGGGGACCAATTGGCATAAAACTCTCGCGTTAGATCAAGATTGCATTCCCCCATATCTCGGAAAATGAAATCAAGATTTAGTGCCATTATTTTAGCCAAAATGCGGGGCTCTCTTTGCTAGACTCTCCTTCTGCATCAAATCCACGTGAACATATTTTTTTACTTTGTTGTTCTTGTACCACTCATTTCCTTCCTCCTCTAGGACCCATTTTATCCCGAAAGTGCATCGAGGTATTTGTAGAGAGGAGGACTCAACTTGATCTTTTCTTCCCCTTTTCTGACCTTTCTGCGAGGTGGACACTTTTTCTTTTCCTTGTCGTTCTTTCGGTGCCATTCTACCTGAGATCACAATAGAGTCATGTTAGCTTCATCTCAGAAGATTCAATCGAAAGACAAACAGTAATGGCACCACCCCACACTAAATTTGTTTTCCAAGACTAATTAAGTGAGTGATGTCGATTACTCAGACTTCATCGACATATATTTAGGCGTTATGTTCCAACAACATGTTTAGCACAGTCATATTCTCATGTAATCTTGACTATCCTTTCCAACATTATTTCATTGGATTAACGCACTTTTTGAACAAGACTACCACATAGAGATTGTATCAAGTTAATGCATAGAAATAATCACCACGTCTCATGCTTGTGGTCAATCATGATCTTTATCTCGACGAACGAGTCATTCAAACATTCAAGCCTTCAACTTACAAGATTATGTATTAACTTCAGAATTTTGACTTCATAAAACTATGACAGTGTATAACAATCAAATACAAGTCGGAACAAAGTCAGGAATACCCACACGTATTCTTCCACTCAACTAGATGTATCATAACAAACCAACCACATTCTAATCACCACACCACTTCAAAATCTAATAAATCATTATAAACGTAGCATTTCTACAACTACGGAATATAAAATAATAACTTACGTGATGATGGATTCGGAATATGAGCTTGCAAAATTAGATGAGCAAAAAGAAAAATTTTGAGAAAATGGGGAAGCTTGGGCGGCGCCTATATGGAGCAAACAATTGCATTTTGTTCTAAGGGTGAAGATCTATTTAAAGCCTAAGCCATGGGTCGGGTTTGATCCATGTAAAATTGAGTTAGGAGACAAAAAGTCATAAGTAGGCGGCGCCTAATTCTTTGCCTATGCTTAGCATAGGCGACGCCTTTGTCAATGCCTAGTTGGACATAGGCGGCGCCT
Organism: Capsicum pubescens; assembly: GCA_030864215.1. NCBI lineage: Eukaryota > Viridiplantae > Streptophyta > Magnoliopsida > Solanales > Solanaceae > Capsicum > Capsicum pubescens. The sequence goes on from CM061546.1 coordinate 42,133,821, forward strand.
TTGTCAATGCCTTGTTGGTCATAGGCGGCGCCTTTTCCAATGCCTTGTTGAAACAGTGAGCATAGGCAATGGCATAGGCAGATCCTATGGTATTGCCTAGATTTACATAGGCGGCACCTATGGTATTGCCTAGATTTTCATAGGTAATGCCTTGTCCGTTGCCTATGTGAGGCAGTAAGCATAGGCAATGGTATAGGCCTTGCCTTGTCCATTGCCTAGATTTGCATAGGCCTTGCCTTGTCCATTGCCTAGATTAGTATAGGCATTGCCTTGTCTATTGCCTAGATTAGCATAGGCAATGCCTAGCTGATAACATTTGCTCCATCATTCCTACTTTACCACCTTTAGCATGGCTCACTTTCAACTCAAAATTTAGGACCAATCTCCTCTTTTATACATCTTTCACCTACACTTAATCAAAAACAACAAAAAATGATTAGACGGATGGGTTGCCTCCGACCAAGCGCCTTAGTTTTGGTCGTGGATCGACTCTTCTTTTTGGATTTTTATTTACCAAAAACAAACTCCAAGTAAAACAAAACTATTAAAAATGATGGGTTGCCTCCCATGTAGCGCTTAATTTATTATCGCGGCACGACATAGTTATCTCGATTACTTTAGACTTCATCGAGATAGACGGTGGCTATACATTTTATCGAGTCAAGTGGACCGATATATGGCTTCACTCGTTGGCCATTCACCTTAAAGACACCACCATCATTGTTTTCTAACTCTACTACTCTAGACGAGTAGACTTGGCTAATTTTAAATGGACCAGACCATCTAGACTTCAACTTACCTGGAAATAGCTTCAGTCTGGAGTTAAAAAAAAGTACCAAATCACCCTTCTATAAGTTTCATTGGATAATCCTCCGATCATGGTACTTTTTCATCCATTCCTTGTAGAGGTCTGCTCTTTCATACGCGTGTAGACGGAATTCATCCATCTCATTCAGCTGATCCAATCTCAGATTAATAGCATCATCCCAATTCAGGTTAAGCCGTTTCAACGCCCATAACGCTTTATGTTCGAGCTCGATTGGCAAGTGACAAGCCTTCCCATAAACTAGTTGGTAAGGTGACATATCAATTGGTGTCTTGAACGCAGTTCTATAAGCCCATAAGGCATCATCCAGCTTTTGGGACCAATCCTTCCTACTAGCATTTACAGTCTTAGAAAAGATCACCTTGATCTCCCGATTAGAAACCTCTACCTTCCCACTAGTTTGTGGGTGGTAAGGTGTAGCTACCTTATGTTGCTTGACCCCATATTTCACAAAAACGGCTCTGAACAGCTTGTTGCAAAAGTGTGATCCTCTATCGCTTATGATGGTACGTGGTACCCCAAAACGAGAGAAGATATTTCTCTTTAAGAATGCTACAACACGCTTTCCTTCAGTATCAGCCAGTGCTACCGCTTCGACCCATTTGGATACATAATCCACAAAAACTAGGATATATTTCATCCCAAATGGGCCCATGAAATCAATACCCCATACATCAAATAGTTCTACTTCAAGAATTTTAGACATGGGCATCTCATGGTGCTTCGAGATAGAGCCTTGCCTCTGACACTGATCACATCTTCTCACAACATCGTAAGCATCCTTGAATAATGAAGGCCAATAATAGCCGTTTTGCAATACATTCCTGTCTGTCCGATCACCTGCATGGTGACCCCCAACTTGGGAAGCATGATTTGCTTCCAAGATGCTAGGCCTCTCCACATCAGAGATGCATCACCTAATAACACCATCAGCACATCATCGAAAAAGATACGGTTCATCCCAAAAGTAGTGTTTCACATCATGCATGAACTTTCTCTTTTGATGAAAGGAGCGATTCTCAGGCATCACTTTACTTACCACGTAGTTCGCAAAGTCTGCATACCACGGTAAGTCATCCACCATAGCGGCTAGGATCTCTTCGTCAGGAAATGCATCATCAATCTCAAGGTCGGGTTACGCTATGTGCGCACTCTCAAGTCTAGATAGATGATCAGCTACTTGGTTTTCGCAACCTTTTCTATCCTTTACCTCGAAATCAGATTCTTGAAGCAATAACACCCACCGAATTAGCCTTCGCTTAGCATCCTTCTTTGCCATTAAATAACTCAGAGCCGCATGATCTGTATGAACCACCACTTTGGTTCCCAACAAGTAAGAACAAAACTTTTCAAAAGCATAAACAACTGTTAGAAGCTCTTGTTCCGTGATGGTATAGTTTTTGTGGGCTCCATTCAAGGCCTTGCTTGCATAGTATATTGGATGAAATAGCCTTTCTCTTTTCTGACCAAGTACAGCACCCAAAGCTACCCCACTTGCATCACACATAACTTCAAATGGTAGAGACCAATCGGGTGCTACAATAATAGGAGCTTCAACTAGCTTCCCTTTGAGGCATTAAAATGCCTTCAAGCAATCTTCACCGAAGTCGAACTTTGCATCCTTCTCCAAAAGTTTGCATAATGTACTAGCAATCTTGGAGAAGTCTTTAATAAACCTCCAATAAAAACCTGCATGACCGAGGAAACTACGAACTCCCTTTACAGAAATTGGAGGTGGTAGTTTCTCGATAACTTCAATCTTGGCTCGATCAACCTCAATTCCTCTTTCAGAGACTTTAAGCCCAAGAACAATGCCTTTCTTCACCATAAAATAGCACTTCTCCCAGTTTAGCACCAAGTTGAATTCAACACATCTCTGCAACGCCATACTCAGATTTGCCAAGCATGATTCAAACGACTCACCTACTACTGAAAAATCGTCCATGAACACCTCCAAGGTGTCTTCAACCATATCAGAATAAATGGACATCATACAACGCTGAAAAGTGGCAGGTGTGTTACATAGCCCAAATGGCATACGTTTGAAAGCAAACGTACCATACGGGCATGTAAAAGTTGTCTTCTCTTGATCTTCAGGAGCAATGCAGATCTGATTATAGCCGGAATAACCATCTAAGAAACAAAACCATCCCTTCCCTGCCAATCGATCAAGCATTTGGTCCATGAATGGCATTGGGAAGTGATCCTTTAGCGTCCACGAATTCAGCTTCCGATAGTCCATGCACACTCTCCACCCTGTGACAGGTCTAAGTGGAATTAGCTCATTCTTTTCGTTTGCGACTACCGTCATGCCCCCTTTCTTGGGAACTCATTTTACCGGACTCACCCATTTACTGTCGGATATTGGATACACCACCCCAGTATCTAACCACTTAATAATTTCTTTCTTTACCACCTCTTGCATAGGTGGATTCAAACGACGTTGATGCTCAATTGTGGGCACGCAATCTTCTTCGATCTGAATCTTGTGCTTACATATCCCAGGAGGGATACCAATTATATCAGCAATAGTCCAACCGATTGCTCTCTTGTATTTTTTTATAACAGAGATGAGAGTCGCTACTTGTTGTTCACCTAAATCATCCGCAACAATAACCGAAAGTGTATCACCACTTCCCAAAAATGCATACTTCAGGTGGTTGGGCAGCTCTTTCAATTCTAGCACTGGTTGTTCTTCAATGGATGACTTTGCTGGTGGTGAAGGTCGATTCTTAAGATCAAGGTCCAGCTTCTTAGGAGCATGAGAATATGACCCTATTCCTGTTAGAGCACAAATAGTTTCTTCATACTCTTCAACATCCTCACGCTCAAAATTCATAAGCACAACAACCAATGGATCAACAATAAGCTGATTCTCTACAGATAATTCTTTCTCATCTTCATAATAAACATCAGCAACAGAGAACACATTCATATCTTTGGGCTGCTTCATTGATTTACATACATCAAAACGGACCACTTCGTCATTCATCCGAAATAAAATCTCATTAGCTCTTAAATCAATAAGCACACTTCCTATTGCAAGGAAAGGACGCCCCAAGATTATGGGGACTTCAGAATCCACCTTCACCAATACATCATCTAAGATACCAACAGGTCATTTTACCGACTTATCTGCCATCACGAGCCGTATATTGGTTGGTGTAGGATCACCCAACCCTAACTTTCTATAAATAGATAACGTCATCAAATTGATGCTAGCTACCAAATCGCACAATGCCTTAGCAAAATCAAAAGATCCAACCGTGCAAGGAATAGTGAAAGCACCAGGATCTGTCTTCTTCTGAACTAACGATCTTGTAGTGATTGCACTGCAATGATGAACATTATCTGCCAGCTCATACCTTGCTTCTCGCTTCTTTGTCAAAAGGTCCTTCATGAATTTAGCGTACCCAGGCATCTGTTCCAGCGCCTCCACCAAAGGATCATTAATAGTCAGCTGCTTCAACATAGTCATGAATTTACTGAACCTGGTGTCATCAGCTTTCTTCTTTAGTCTCTGAGGAAAAGGTGGAGGTGGAAGGGGAAGAGTTTTCTCCACCACTTCCTTTTTATCTTTCTTTCGATTATCAATCTTTTCAGGCTGGTGACGTCTAGGTGTAGTGTCATGAACTTTCTCATTCTGATTTTCAGCTTCTACAGAATCATCACAATCTGCTTCAATCACATTCTCTTCTATATTATCAACCACCTGCTTGCCTTTGGATGGATTTTCCAACACCTTACCACTCCTGCTAGTAATAGACATACATGATCTATCTTTCCTTGGATTTTGCACGATGTCTCTAGGTAGGGTGCCATCTTTTCTTTGATTGAGTGTCGCTGATAGTTTACTCAATTGTTGTTCCAACTATTTTATTGAAGTGGAATGCGAATCAACCAATTGATTTATTGAGGACAAATCATTTTTTACCTCCATTACTCCCGTGTTGGTTGCCTCCACTCCTTTCAACAGCTTAGCCATCATATCTTTCATGGACAGCTTCCCAGAGCCAGATGTCGCGGCCTCAAGATTTCCAGGTGGAACATACAAACCACTCATGTCAGTCTTATTCTTGTATCCGCATTTATCATAATAGTTCCGACCTTGGTTTCCTTGGGCATTGCCTCGGAAACCTCCTGATTATTCAAATAATTTGTTTCCTCCTCAGAATCGGATTCATCTCTTCCCTGTGATACAACAGCCTTAACCTTTTTGGTCTTCCCTGATAATAAATGCTTGGTAAGAAGATCCATCTGCATTATCATGTGAGCCATATCCTGGTCACGTTCCTCTTATCTTCACCTTTGTTCTGTCGTCAAGCCAATAGATACAGTAGAGCTTGCTAACTCAGAATCCCTGGTATGCCAAGATCTACTCTGCTTTGTCATACGATCTAGCATATCACTTGCCTCAATAAAAGTAAGGTCCATGAATGACTCACCTGCAGCATTATCAACCACTGGCTTAGTCACCGAATTCAAAGACCTATATAATATCTCCATCAAGTGGATATTGGTCATCTGATGGTTTGGGCACCGCATAAGCTTCTTCTTGAACCTCTCCCATGTTTTGTGGAGAGCTTCAGTTGGAAGCTGTCGAAAATTGTTGATCTCATCTCTTAATTGTGCTCTTTTGGATGGCGGAAAGAATCTTTCTAGGAAAGCGTCTTTCAGTTGCCTCCAATTAGTAATAGAATCAGGAGTTAGCCTGTTCAACCATAGAGTTTCCTCTCCAGATAGAGACAATGGAAATAAGCGCAGTTGAATTGCATTCTGTCCAACTCCTGGATTGTCAAACGACTTGCATGTTGAGATAAAGTTGATCAGATGCATATTCGGATCATCGCCTGCAAGTCCACCAAATAACCCCTTAAGTTGCAAAAGCTGAATCATGGTGCTAGTGATGTTGAACTTGGCTCCGGGTGCCAAGGGCTAAGGAATAATAGCCCCTGTGGCACCAGCCCCATCCAGATCGTCATCATCATCATCACAAGGAGCCTGCACAGCTCGGCGTTCAGGTCTTATTCTAGCTTGACGATCTCTCCTGTTCACAGGTGCTGCCACCTCATCTGCATGCCGTGGATTAAGTAACTCATCATCACCCAGGTCCTCATCATCAGGATTTGTTGCCCGATCTGGGTTATCAATATTCTGTTGATGCACTTGAGCAGCTGCCAACACAGCTAACCTAGCCTGCTCCTGTTGAGCAGCCCATCTTTCAATGTCACGTTGTGCATCCATTCTTCCAATAAGTTATGGTTCAGGATTTATGGGTAATAATGGCTGACCAGATCTTCGTCTATTTGGCATGCACTCTACAAACCTGAACAAAACAAAAACAACAAACAAAAAGTAAAATTCGAGAATCTTTGACCGAAGGGTCTAGTAACTATCACAAACTTAGTTGACAACCGTATTCCCCGGCAACGACGCCAAAATTTGATACGCCCAAATTACAGCTCTCGTTAGAAAGTGTAAGTGGTCGCTGTCAAATATAGAACCCAACTGGGTTGGGTGTCGAATCCCACAGGGAATACTCTGGTCACTAAGTGTTGCAATTATTAATAGACTGTTGGTTGAAAATTACAAGAATAAAAGGGGGGTTTGGTTTTAGGCGTAAACTAATATTATCAAAGTAAGGATGGAATGATTTGTGTAGTAAGATTTAATCACAGAGATTGGTAAGTTAGGGTTATGTCCACCTTGTAGTTTCCACTTCTCTATTCACTATGAGTAACGCGGAATTTATACATGCATGCGCTTATAAAGAATCGTATTCTAATTCTAAATCCAAGTGTTTCCCAACCATCAAGGATTTATTTCACTTTAGCTCTCCCGAGCCTAAAGTGTATAACAAATTGTACAAATTCTCCAAGAAGTTAATCCGGTTAAGGCATTAACGTGTAAATAGAGGTTAGAAGCCCTATTTCCTTGTCACACTCTCTTTTCCAAACATGTAACTTTTCTCCCGAGCAAGTTAATGCTATAATGGCATGTTCTCTATGTTTGCAACCATGAGAACTTAATTAAAACGAAGAGAGTAATTATATAAGTAGCATACACATCAAGAATTCACAAACTCATAGCAACAAATAGTATCTTACAAGGTTTCCATAACCCTAACAGAGAAGTTTAGCTACTCATGGATACAACTGAAATCAAAGAAGACATCATCATCATACCAAAGTTATAATAATCTCACGATGGGGATGAGTTTGGCGTCAAACAAGAGGTTGACGTTTTTCTTCCCTTTAGCCGTTCGTGTAGCCTTAGCGTTTTTCTCTGTCTAAACTTACAGAATCTGTAAACTAAATAATGAAAAGTGCTGAATAATAATGATCGAATGAATGCTGAAAAATTCAGCAAATAGGGTTTTTATAACATCCTTGTCTTACTAAGTTACTATTGCATCCCTATGTATTTAGAAATACTGATTTTGCCCGGGACAAGTTCTCCATGCATCACATTCAGTCCACAAGCTTCCAAAAGCTGCCTTCCCTCTTATGTGAAGTTTCCCTTTGCTGCCCAAAGGTCCAAAAAGTGCTGAAATCTTCATCAATAATACCTTAAAAACATGCTAATCACATATGTTAGCTCACTTAAAGAAAAATGGACTAAAAGTGCAGGAATTATATATTTTATCCTCCAATCTTAGCTAAAATATGGGTAAATTATGGTTCTTAGGGGTATAAATACGCCCCACATCAATCTTTTATGATCAACAGGGAGATTGATCTTCCTAGGTTAATGTTTCACGCACAACAGTTAAGTCAGACAAGATAAAGGAAAGAGAAAGCGTAAGATGGCTTAAGAGAGTCAGATTAGAGCAACAGGGGTCTGGTTAGATAAGATTCTCTGGAGGGAGTCTTCCTCAGTTTCAGAGATGTCCATTTATACCTACGCCTTTCTCAGCTAGTGCTTCCGTATATCGGGGCAGGCAGGAGCTCGAGAATAGGTCGATTCCTTCCAGGTCTCAGGACAGTGTAAGAAACCGGCCTCATGCTCCTTCGTGTGCTAAGTTTGGTAAAGACTATTTTGGGGATTGTTATATTGAGTAGCAGGTCTGTTTTGGTTGTGGAAAGTTGGGCCACATACTTAGAGACTGCTCGTATACAAGACAGCGGAGTCGTTATGCCCGTCCCCAGAGTCAGGATACCAGTGCCTCGTCTCCCACAGCCCTTCAAGTTCCTCCTCAGGGTGCTTCATCGAGTACTGCTGGTGGTCAATGAAAGAATCGTTTCTATGCTATACCACCTCATCAAGAGAAGGAGAACTCTCTCGATGTTGTCACTAGTATGCTCTATGTTTTCTATTTTGATGTCTATGTGTTGATGGACCCCGGTTTGAGTTTTTCTTATGTGACACCTCTGGTTGCTGTAAATTTTGAAACGGATCCTGAACTAGTTTTGAGCCTATTTTGGTTTCTACTCCGGTAGGAGAGTCTTTCATTGCTAAGAGGGTGTATAAGAAATATCCCATTACTGTCTTTCATCGGGTTATGTATGCTGATTTGATTGAGCTAGATATGGTTGACTTTGATATCATTCTGGGTATGGATTTGCTTCACTCATGCTATGCATCTATTTATTGTCGTGCCCGTGTGGTCAAGTTTCAGTTTCCTGATGAACCTATCCTCGAATGGTCTTGGAGTTCTGTGATTCCTAAAGGTCGTTTCATATCCTATCTCAAAGCTAGGAAGTTGATTTCCAATTGTTGCATCCACCATTTGGTTTAGGTTAAAGACACTAAGTCTGAAACCCCGACCATTGAGTCAATTAATGTTGTTAATGATTTTCTTGATATCTTTTCAGAAGATATCCCTGAAATACCTCTTGATAGAGAGATAGAGTTCGGGATTGACGTTCTTCCCGATACTCAACCTATTTCCATTCCTCAGTATTGCATGGCTCCCGCGGAACTTAAAGAGTTGAAAGAGCAATTGAAAGATCTTTTAGACAAAAGCTTTATCAGACCTAGTGTGTCCCCGTGGGGTGCACCTGTCCTGTTTGTGCGTAAGAAAGATGGTTCTTTGCGGATGTGTATTAATTACCGGCAGCTTAATAAGGTTACTATCAAGAATAAATATCCGCTTCCTCGAATTGATGATTTATTTTATCCACTGCAAGGTGCGAGCTACTTTTTGAAGATAGACCTCAGATCCGGTTATCACCAACTTAAGGTTAGGGAATGTGATATCCCCAAGACAGCCTTACGAACCCGTTACGGTCATTTTGAATTTCTAGTAATGTCTTTCGGGTTAATTAATGCTCCAGCAGCTTTCATGGATCATATGAACCGTGTATTACGGCCATATCTGGATTTATTTGTAACAGTGTTCCTTGATGATATTCTTATTTACCCCCGAAGTAAGGGTGATCATGGGGATCATCTCCGAATTATGTTGGAAACTCTTCGAACTCATCGGTTTTATTCTAAGTTCAGTAAGTGTGAGTTCTGGCTGAACTCTGTAGCCTTCTTGGGTTATGTTGTTTCTTCCGAAGGTATTAGAGTTGATCCTCAAAAGATAGAGGCTATAAAGAGTTGGACTAGACCTATTTCTCCTTCTGATATCCGAACTTTCTTGGGTCTAGCTGGTTATTATTGTTGTTTTGTTGAAGGGTTTTCATCTATTGAGTCTCCTATGACCCGTTTGACCCAAAAGAAAGTGAAGTTCCTGTTGTCCGAATCTTGCAAGAAGAGTTTTCAATATTTGAAGACTCGACTCACTTCAGCCACTTTGTTGACTTTGCCTGATGGTGTTGATGCTTTTGTGGTGTATTTCAATCCTTCCAGAGTCGGTTTGGGTTGTGTATTGATGCAAAAGGGCAAAGTTATAGCTTATGCTTCCAGGCAGCTAAAGCCTCACGAGAAGAATTATCCTACCCATGAACTTAAATTAGATTTCGTGGTTTTTGCTTTGAAAATCTGGAGACATTATTTGAATGGTGTCTATGTCGACGTCTTCATGGACCATAAAATCTTGCAGTATGTTGAATCTTAGGCAGATACGATGGTTAGAACTGTTGAAAGATTATGATATGAGCGTGCTATATAATCCGGGCAAGGCATGTAGTAGAAGATGCCCTTAGTCGGAAGTCCATGGGTAGCGTAGCACATGTGGAGATTGGTAAGCAGGAGTTGGTCCGTGAGGTACATCGTTTGGCTAGATTGGGGGTTAGGTTGTTTTGTGATGCTGAGGGTAGTATAGGAGTGCAAAGCGGTTCTGAATCCTCTTTAGTTTCAGAAGTGAAGGAGAAGCAATACAGGGATCCTACCTTGGTCAGGTTAAAAGAGTTAGTTAAAGACCAAAAGGTGGAGGTTTTCTACCAAGGGGGAGATGGCGTTTTGAGATTCCGAGAAAGATTATGTGTTCCTGATGTTGATAACTTTAAGCAAAGGATTATGGACGAAGTGCATAGTACACCATACTCCATCTATCCTGGTGCTACCAAGATGTACCATGATTTGTGGAAAATCTATTGGTGGAACGGTATGAAGACGAACATAGCAGAATTTGTGGCGAAGTGTTCCACGTGTCAACAGGTTAAAATAGAGCATCAAAGGTCCAGTGGCGTGATGCAAGAGTTTACCATTCCTACTTGGAAGTGGGAAGAAGTGAAATATGGACTTCTTAGTTGGTTTACCTCCTTCTCGTCGCCATCATGATTTGATTTGGGTTGTCGTAGATCGGCTGACGAAATCAGCTCATTTCTTGTCTGTGAATTCATCGTATACAACTGAAGATTATGCTAGAATATATATTCGAGAACTCGTCAGACTTCATGGAATCCCTTTGGCTATTATTTCTGACAGAGGTACTCAGTTTACCTCTCAGTTTTGGAAAACTTTCCAGAAGGGTCTCGGTACCCAAATTCGTTTAAGTTTTGCTTTCCATCCGCAAATAGATGGTCAGGACGAGCGGACAATTTAGACTTTAGAAGATATGTTGAGGGCTTGTGTTCTTGATTTTAAAGGTAGTTGGGATGAGCACTTAGCATTTATCGAGTTTGCTTACAATAACAGTTTTCATGCTATTATTGGAACGGCCCCGTATGAAGCTTTGTATGGTAGAAGGTGTAGATCACCCATTGGTTGGTTTTAAGTTGGTGAGGCTTCCGCGACTGGACCGGATGCGGTGTTCGAGGCCATGGAGAAGGTTAAGTTTATTCGGGAAAGGTTGAAAACCGCCCAAAGTCGTCAAAAATCATACGTAGATGTAAGGAGGAAAGACCTTGAATTTGATGTTGGTGATTTAGTGTACTTGAAAGTTTCACCCATGAAAGAGGTGAAGAGATTTGGGAAGAAAGGGAAACTAAGTTCCCGTTGCATTGGTCCCTATAAGATTGTGGATCGCATTGGGAAGGTAGCGTATAAGGTTGAATTGCTCGTGGAGTTATCTAACGTCCATCCGGTTTTCCATGTTTCTATGATTAAGAAGTCTATTGGTGATTCTGTTGTGATTGATCCTTCTGAAAGCTCGGGTATTCAAGATATTCTTTCATATGAAGAGATTCCGGTTGAGGTTTTTGACTTTCAAGTTCGTAGGCTAAGAAAGAAGGAAGTTTCTTTGGTTAAAGTGCTTTGGCGAAATCAATCCGTGAAGAGTGCTACTTGGGAAGCCGAAGCGAATATGCGCGCCAAATATTCCCACCTCTTTCCTATGAATCTTGAGCATGTCAAAGGTATCGTTCTCTTTTGATTTAATCCTTATTGCTATATTTATCTTGGCTTGTGTGTTTTCTACGATATCCAAAAAAAATGTAGAATGGAGTATATGCTTGGGCATGATGATTTTTCTCTAAATACTCATTTTCATAGTATTATTGACCTACCTATCAACATTCTAAGATGAATGTTTCCAAGGGGGAGATGATGTGATGCCCTGGAAAAAAAATTCCGTTAAGATCTCGGACGAAAATGTGTTGAATTCTGTTCATTATCGTGATTAATAATTTTTTTGTGTGGAATTTCTTGATATGCGACCTGTCATCGCGTAGAGCATTGAATAATATTTCCAACGATATGTGGATCATGCAAAACGGACACTCGAGCGATGAGTTATGATCATTCCGATCTAACCGTGAATAGTGGTGAACAGTAAATGTGCAGGAAAAAAAAATACTGAGGCCAGGCGAATTTTTGGATCAACTTCAAACGATCATAACTCCTTGTACATAATGATATCTGTGAGATACTATATATCAACAGAAAGCTCTGAAAGTCCTCTTTCCAATGAAATTGGTTTCATCCAATTTGGCCATCGGAGCAAAAAGTTATGGTCAATGTACTTCAGCTTATCAAAACAGTCCATCAAAGGACAAATTTGACATTATTTGATTTTTAAGAGTATTTTGGTCATTCTCACTCCAATCCATCCGGGTAAACCATTGATTTAAGTCCATTAAGAGCATTCAATAGCTCATTTTTCTCCAAAATTTCCTAAGGCTCAAACCCCAACCCTACTACTCCAAATTTCATCCTTCTATGTCTCTTGATTGAACCGTAGAAATTTCAAATTGATTTGGGATTCAAGTTGATCATGTTAAGGGCTTCGAGAAGCACCCTTTATTTTCATGAATAAAGTTCCGGAGTGGGAAGTTCATATTTATCTTCCATTTTTAGGTATGTGGGGCTTTGAAAAAGATTGTCCTTTCGATCTTGTGCTCGGTATTTTTGTTGAATTACACTGACATGAGATTTTACATGTTTTACCATGAATTGGAAATATGGTTTTATATCTTATATTATTGTCAATGAGCTATGGGAATATGTCATCCGATATGTGTATGATGTTGAGATGGAATTATGTCCAAAATGTATTTGATTATGAGAGTATGATGATTTAATTTGTTAAGCCTTGATTTATACTATCATTCCACTATTTCCTTATTATGAATTTATAATTGATATTGTAAATTCTATATCCCTACTATGGGTTGATGTTTCAAGTACCTTTAAATGAGAGTTGGATGGCAAATTGAGAAATGTTGATATTGAAGTTGCAATGAGTCTTGGTATTTTCCGAATGGTTTTGATGAGTTAAATTGTTGAAAATATTATATATTGAGTCGTCATATCCTTGTCCAAATGTCGAGTCGGTTATGGTTCAATGCATTGATACTTTGTTGATGTTGAGGAAGATTAAAATGTGTTGAGTTAGGAATCCACAAATTGATATGATTTGATAAATGAGAAAGAGATTTGATTTGGTCTTCATGATAGACCCTTTTGAAGTACTCATGAATGTGTTGACCTTAAGGTTCTCATGAATGTTGATTTGGTCTTCATGATAGACCCTTTTGATAAATGAAAACACATTCATGAGAACCTTAAGAATTTGCATCTATTTTACTAGGTTCCGGAGCACCCCAAATATGAATGTTGGTCCGCCCCTATGGCTAGGGATGCTTTTGGTACGTATTTGGATGATCAAAAAAAACAAATGATGAAGCTAAATGCTTTATTGATCAGTTAAAGGAAGTTAGATGTTTGTATATTAAAATCTCTATATAACTCTTCTAAAAGGGAAAAGGCTCCACAAAGAAATTAAAATAAAACCTCGCCGATTCTGCTCTCTATTCCTCCTGTTTTACGGTTATTATTGTAGTCACTAGAGATCGATGAAAGATTGAAGGATAAAAGTGATTTTAACCTATTTTGAATTTTCTCTCCTCTCTCTTTCTATAATTGTTGAAATTTGCTTTCCTTTTACCCTATGATTTATATTAGAGATAGAATATTTCACTTTTTCCCTTTTTAGTGTAAGAATATTCTATAATCTTTGTTTTCCTTTCAAGTTTTAAACTAATTACAAAATATTTAGTTTCCTTATAGTTTGGTGCAGGTGTATTGCTTCCAGCCTTTATATATTTCTAAAATCAACAGTAAGTTAAGTTGCAAAGAGATATTAAATCCTATATTTGTTCTTGTGCTACCACTGCACTTGGAAGAGAATGGAGAAGGCAACATTCCTTAATATTTTCTTGGTCTCTTTTTTGCTTATTTTGTTAGGTAAACATTTTTTTTTATCTATTTACCTATATTACTCAGTAATTCATATTCTATGTGCAGGCTATAGTCACACTTTGTTGAGAAATTTTGAGGTGGTAACATCTTTTTTCTTTCTAGAATTTGGTCCTATTCATATTTAATAATTATAAAATATTCTTCATACTTCAAAGATAGCTTATTTTTCGTTTTAACATTGCAACAACTCATTCCACCGTTTTGAGTATTAGGACTCCTTTTCTATAAAAGATTCTTTCTGTGGGCTTAAAATATGAATCATGACTTGCTAAGATGGGTAACATATACAATTCTCAGTCAATTAAATGTGTATTAAAGAATAAAATAAAAAAACTTGAAAAATTTAAAACTTAAGATCAGATCAAAGTCAACATTTGAGATGAACAGATACGAAATTGTGATGCAACCTTTTCTTCCCGATAAATAAATTTCCAAGATTACAATTAAGTTTCAAAGAGGTATAATTATAGTACTAATCCAACTCTCTTTGATGTTCCACTTATGATCAATTTTAATCGCTTTTCAATATATTAATTATGATAATTCTAGTTGTTTTTAAATTATTAAGTTTGTTAACAATGTTAATGGTGTAATCAGGACAAGGAAGAAATGGGCTTTCGTGCAATGAAGATGATGACTGTATTAGCAATGGGCTTGTGTGCGAACATAAGGCTCCAATATGTTGTTGGAAAAATTGCTATTGTCCTGTATGTGACATAAGGACACGTACTTGCTCTTGTCCACCAACTTATCATGGACAAAAAGTCCTTGAGACCAAAAACAAAGAGTAATTCATGTTTTTTTGTGACCATTTATAATGATAAATAAAAGTATCCTATCTTCATTTTGAAATTGGAAAATGATTTACTCTGTTTGAATGGAAAGGAGCTGAAAGCTACTTGACTGTGACAAAAAAAAGTTGAAAGTTATTTTCCTTGCAATGTTATTATTGCCCCATATTTACCTTTAAATATATCCCTATTTTTAGAAGCAAATAAATAATTCGATTAATTAGTGATTTTTGATACTCGCTAAGTGCCAGTATCTCATGATTCAAATTCTTAAGCCATGACTAGGAACCAATGAGTTACTATCCATTTGGCAAATTAATGTCATTTGAATGAATGTGGATGTTGGCTCAGCACAATAATAGTCTACGAAAAAGGGGAATGTCAACGCATAAAAAAAAATGATGATTTGTATCAATAGTCTTGTGAATAACCAGCATGGATTGTAGTGTAGTTATGGGACTACTCCATCCTTAACCAGAGGTATCTGTTTCGAGCCCTGGGTATGGACTAAATCTTGTTGGGAGAGCTACCCCTAGAATGAGCCCTGTAGTGCGCGATCCGAATGAACCGGGGCTCCAATGCGGGTACCGGACACAGGGTGAAAAAACAAAAGAAAAAAAGAATTGTGAATGAGTTCATGTGTTGCATGACAGTGAAATTGTTAATCTAACGTAGTTTGATTTAGAAAATTTTGATGCATCCATTCATCAAAAAAATTACTTATGCAATATTGTTTTTACACCCTTCTAAAACTTTTGGCTCCGTCAGTGATGCATATTCGAAGTTATCTGTAAACGATTGTGTCACATTTGTCACGTAATTTCTGTAATTATCTACAATATTTATCGAAATAGCATAAAATTATTTAATTTGATCCTGCTTGATTCGAGTTTATATGGTTTTTCTATTTTTGTGGAAGATTGGTGAAGGTGTATTGTAAAATAATATATGTTTGGTAAATATTATAATATGCCTATATATTTGGTAATATTATACCTCATATAGTTTTGTGGTCTGAAAATCACAATTTTCTTAATGAGTTTATTTGCAAAAGGAAATTAAGTGACTCATTTTCCTAAGTACTTTATGCAAGAAAAGATTGTGTTACACTCTTTGATACTATTTCTTTAACTAGTTTCTCGGCTCGTGCGTTGCACGTGTATGCCAAGTCATGTAGAATATGATCATTAATAGGCAAATATAAATATTTTTAAAATAAAAATTTTCGTGAGTAATTATACATGAAAAAATATAGTACAAATTTTCAGAAATGATAAATGTGGATCGACGTAGTGGAATGTTTGTTGAGGTTAAGATGATTGGACATTGTCAAATACTAAGATGAACAATCAAAACTTCAGCGCATGCATTTCCTTTAATTGTTTATTTTATATTAAGTACACATATGTAATGAAGCATATCACACCTAATACTTTGGTATCGACGTTATTCTTCACATAATACTCCTTACAACTATTATGAATAAGCCATTTTGAATCATTAATCAACACCATACAATTTCAATAACAATAGATTAGATTGATTTACATATTGCTCGAGTTGTGTGGTCACATGTGACATAACCATTTATCTGATCATAAAAATACAAACCCCGTAAATATAATTTCGGAGTTTCTATACTAATACGCAATGATATTTTGGTGTCAAATAATATTAATATCTTAATGAAGATATTTTATTTCTTCTAGCAATTTCTTTTTCAAGATTTCATAGACATTTCGTTGAATGGATAATCATCATTGTATATCTCATATTTCATGTACACCATGTGTAGCTCTAGTATAGATCAAATTAACCGAACAACAAAATTTACACTCATAACTTATCCAGGATACAAAGGTGTGTTGAAACTCAATAGACAAATGATAAGATAAGACTTGACATATTTCAATTTAGTTTCATCTATGTGTTAATTGTTGGGTTCGATTGGTGTGAATGAAAAATGAACACAACCTTTTTATGAAAAGACATATTGTTTTGGAAAAGGAGTGATTGTTCAGATAGTTGTGTCTGTTCATAAAAAGATACAATGTTTCGAATGAACATACATGGCTCTTCCAAAGGACACACCTTTTCGGATGAACGATTGCCACCTTTCGAAAGGGGCACTTGATGGCTATATAAACCTGCATTTATCCATAGTTTTTGGTGTAGAAAATTTTCTGAAATACAAACTCTTCTTGTCTTCATTATATTTTGTGTGATCAATCAAATAGTCAAGTGAGTTTGAAAAGATTACAATTGTTTGAGGTACTTCTACAGCTGGTTTGTTTGGCCATTTTATCCTGGGAGGAAGATTCCACAACCTCAGGTACAGTAAGGGAAATTATTTCTTAAGGATATTCCATGAAGTCGGGGGACTTGGCCTTAAAAATTCTGTTTCATCTCATTTCTGAAAATTAACATACTTCTTGGATAGATTATTTATAATCTTGTGTTGAAGATGTTAAGGAACTTCATAAATGTTCTAGTCTTAGACTTGAACTTGTGTTGAAATTATTGTTGCATATATATATAAATTTTTGTACCCAAAAAACGTTATAAATAACAATCTTAAGGAAATAATTACTTTCGGAATCGGTATAGCTTGTTTTTGAAGATTAAAGCTTTAAGTTTTATACTCCGTTTGAACTTAACTAGTGATTTGAAGACATAAAATCTTTATCACAAGTTAAAGATCACTGGGTTGACGATTTGAAGTCATAAAAACTTCATCATTTAACTAGAATCAAGAAGTGTTTAAAGTTGCTGCAACTTTTTAATAAGTATTTCGATATACTAAAGGTACTGTCTTGTGGTGACAGGAAAATGACGAGCGATAGTCAAATGCATGATGCTGGAACGACTATGGAGGAAACTATTATTGCCACAAAGAGTCGTACTAATGCTCCGTAAGCTAGGGCACCAGCGGAGAAACCCAAAAAGTTTGCGGGCTTTGACTTTAAGAGATGGCAGCAGAAAGTGTTTTTCTACCTCACCGCTCTCTGTCTTCAAAGGTTCACAGTTAAGGAATCTCTGGAGGTTCCCGAGGGAACCTCTAAAAAAGATCGCTTCGTGATTGTGGAGGCTTGGAAACACTCAGATTTCCTTTGCAGGAATTACATCTTGAGTGGTCTCCAAGATTACCTTTATAATGTGTACAGTGGAACAAAGATATCGAAAGACTTATGAGGAGCACTAGAACGGAAGTACAAGACGGACGATGCAGAAACTAAAAATTTCTTTGTTGCAAGATTTCTGGAGTATAAAATGGTAGACAACTAGTCTGTTGTTTACCAAATGCAGGAACTGTAAGTAATCATCCATAATCTCCTAGCGGAAGGATTGATTGTGAATGAAGTATTTCAAGTAGCAGCAATAATAGAGAAGCTACCACCAATGTGGAAAGACTTCAAGAAATATTTAAACAACAAATGCAAGGAGATGTCAGTCGAAGATCTGATTGTACAACTATGCATTGAAGAAGATAATAAGGTTGTGGAAAGAAGGTCAAGAGGCAATTCTAGAATGAGTTGAGCAAACATTGTAGAAGATGACCAAAATATCTCCAAAAAGCAAAAGAAAGCCGAAAATAAAAGGGAAATGACCACGGTGCCCCTAGACCCATTAGAAACTGAAATAATGCATAACACAGCCTTATATCTGCGTTTGTTTTTGTGTCTACGCGATCTCTATGCGACACGTCATGATTGTGTTGGCTTACTGCCTCACACAGAAAAAGCCATAACTTTTCATTCGGTTCACAAATTTTGGAAAAATTGGTATCGTTAGAAAGTTAATTCAATTATATACAATATGGTGGGTCTTGAGCTGAAAAATTTTATGTGTATAAGGATTTATCCACATTTAAAGTAGACCCTTGTAGAATCGAATATTAAATTTTGGATAAATGAATGGTTCATAGCTCAACTTTGCTCTAGGCCATTTCTATGAATATTTTTACCTCATAACCACTTTATATACTTGGCGAAAGATCATGACACATGAATATAAACCATGGAAATACGGAATAAAAAATGTGGGGTGTTACATTATCTCCCCGTTCGGATCATTCATCCCTGAATGATGGATGGGGAACTTTCGATGTTCAAAAAGTTTAGAGTAAAGAACTTAGTCTCACATTGAATAATTTTCCTCAACAACACATACAATGGAATCAAACGAGTTTCTTCATAACCCCGAGTGAATCATGAAAATACGAATCATGAGATAATGAGACAACATAGGGATGATCTTGCACATGAGCTCTATGTACCATAATCTTCACAACATAAGGAAGGGATCTATTTGATGATCAAACACCTGATTTATGTTGGTACTAATAATGAAATAAAATTTCACGGAAGATAGATTAGAATCATTCTCCAGCTCTCATAATACAATGAAATAGACGTTACACTTACCAACACTACTCATCTATGCCCCAAAAAAAATAACACACTTCATTATTTCCAATTTACAATTATCCAATCACACATCTAGCCACAAGAATATGAGTCCCACTACTTAGTACTACTATGCTGAAGCCTAACTCGGAGTAACGAGGTGATAACTTTAAATTATTGGATCTTGTACATTACATCCCATTAAAAGTATTGTCGTCAAACACACTCGAGATTTCATTTAGAGAGTACTAACCACATAGCACATAGATTTGTATTCCCAACAACCACAACATTCAAGCCTAATCATTGCTACACCCACTACATGGATATCCCCACTAAGACTAATAATTTTAATCAATCTAACAAATATTTTCACCACCTTCCTCCTTTTTAGCTATTTCACACAACAAAATTTCATCTTCTTCTTTTCCCTTTCCACCTGTAGCCTCCGCTCAAGAATCACATTAATTTTTTTTAACCTTCAAGAACATCTACTCCTCTACCTAACATATCACCATGCTTCCACAACCACCATTATACTATCATACAGAGGGTCATTAAGGGACCCGATGTAATACCTCGTGTTTTTCCTAGCCTAAAATTCATTCCTAGAATGTTAAGAGTGTGCTTCAAAAATGAATAACCTTTATTGCATACAAAATTTTGTAGATTTAGAACTTCAATTGTGTGGAAAATTGAATAAGCTTTTCATAGATATCAAATTCGACACTAGGTGAAGAAGTTAGAGCATTGTTAGTAATGCAGTATTCCACCTGGGCACTCACCTTGTCGCGGTGGATGCCAAAATGGAAATCGTCACATTCCAGTAGACCTCTGTGATATTAGAGCATTGCGGAGAGGTATAAATTCCCAATTTTTGATTTTCAGTGGCGCAATGCGATAGCACCGCGTCGCGCCAGAGTGCAAATTCGCACCTGTCCTTTTCTAGTAGGTTAACGCGATTTCAATGCGTCGCGGTGAAGGTGTAATTGTTGTACTCTTGATTAATAATTTGAATTATTATGTCATGACTTTGATACTAAGTATGTGAAGTTTTTATTAGGTGAATGATATTCATAGAAGTCACTTAGAGCCAAGTGGACCTAAGAACATTAAATTCGACAAAAATTTGGCATTCAATCCTATGAGGGTCTACTTTAAATGTGTATAACATTTTATATACGTGAAATTTTCCAACCCAAGACCCAACAAATAAAATATAATTGAATTAGCTTTCCGACGATACCAATTCCGCAAAAATCCGATATCCGAGTGAAAAGTTATAGCCATTTTAGTATTAGGCAGTGAGCTGCCGCGACGGTAGCGCGTCGCGCTGAAGTGGAAAATCAGGATGCGGGTTACGAATTTCTACTTTAAAGTAATAGGGGCAATGGGGTCTTTTCCCACATCAACCCAGGTCGTAAAAACACGATCTAAAGCTTCAAATGAGGCATTATTTGCCCTCATTCTCTAATTTTTTCCTCAAGAACAGGCCTAATCAATTTCCTCAAGAATCATCAATTCCATCTTATTCTCTTCAATAAAAAGATCAAGAATTTAGAGTTTCTAATCTAATAACTTCAAGAATGATATCAATATCATGGCCAAAGTACTCAAAGTTTAAGAATTTACATTCAATTTCATCATCCAAGCTCCAAGAGTCAAGATTTCTTCATCAAATCAAGTCAATTAAGGTATGTGGTGTTTCAACATGGACAATCCTTTCGTCCTTGTGCCCAAAACTTATTTTAAGTTATGAATTTCTGAATTTTAATATGATTTCCATGAAAGTTAAGTTAGGGTTTATACCCAATTTATATTGTTTGAAGATTATGAGTTTACAAGTGATTGAATATTGAATGGCATGACTATATTCATGTATATATGTGCGTAACGCAATTTTCCAGATTTTCGAAAGTGAGTTTAAGTATGATATTTAGATTCTTGACCTTATTATTTTTATGGTGTTGAAGTATTTTCAAGAAGCATATTGAGTTGGATGTTTTTCTATGATTTTAAATGTTTATATATGAGTTCTAAATTGGGATTCATACCCATTATCACTATTTACAATATTTTGAGTTTTTGAGAGATGTTGAGGATAAATTTGATGAGTTTGTTTATATTTTCAAGAGCATTGCTGAAATTTTCAGCTATTAATACTATTTACGAATGTTTATATTATCAAGCATGAATTTTGAGATGTTTTGACATAAATTTGAAGCGTGAGATTTAATCCCTAATACTGAGTTTTGATATTTCAAGAAGCTTATATTTTTAGCATGCTTTGATAAGTAATATTTGATCTTTTGATCCTAAGCCAAGATAAGGAATCCACATTATTCATATAGTTCATGATTTATAGCCAAGAGAAGCGTAATTGGTTTTTATTATAAGCACTTATGCTATTTTAAGGTGGATTTCCTAAAAGTTTTTAGCCTATGTATGGAAGTAGTATTTAACACCAAGTTTGTTATGATTCTAAGGTCTCATGCCCCAGAACGAAGTGCCACCATAGGATTGAGATTTATGGGCCCGAAGCCGAGATAGTGATCACTAAAGTTAAGGTTCTATTCTGATGGCAAGGGTAGAACAACTCTCCTTAATGTGGGTAAGACGTTGAACTCCATGTCATCTCACATGGTTTATGTCGGTTAGAGAACCTCCGAAAGAAGACCCCTACTCTTTAAATAGTGTATAGATTTAAAGTCTTAGTATATATTTTGAAAGTTATTGTTTTATGATTTCATCTAGTTGACAAGTTTTGAGAACATGATGAGGATACATATTTTAGATTAAGGATTTAATGACTCATGAGATTTATACTACATGTTTCCTTATTCATAATTTATGAGATTTATATTTTAGTTTTTGCTTAAGCTATGTGAGTCATTTATATTAGCATGGATGATTTCTATGAAGATTGATGATATTATTTAACTAATTACATACACCTCCATATACTCAGTACATCCTCAAAGTACTGATCCACATATATGTCTAAGTACTACATTGTCTCATAATGTAGGTACAAGTTGTAGTGCAATACCATATTCAGTCAGTCCACAACTTCCAGTCAGTAGGTGATGAGTCTTTTTGATTCAAGGGCTCGAGTCAGTTATATAGCTTGAGAAGTGTTGTATTTTTTTTATTCAGACATTTTGAGTTGGGATAGTTGGGAGTCATGACCTGGCTACCTATAGTCAGTACTAGTAGAGGATTCATAGACAGCCAGTAGTGTTAATGTATTTTATTTCAGTTTTGTTATCAAAAGCATAGTTGTGATCTTGTAAATTCAGATTTGTATTGATCGAGTTCAGAGAAGTTTTATGTTTCCGCTTATTTCGTATAGATTTATGTCTTTTTTTCAGTTTCTTATAAGTTTGCCAGTAGAAGGGTTAGCGTGGGATCACTTGTGACCCTAAGCTCCATGTGAAGTCTCGGGACCCATTTTTGGGGCTTTACAAACTTGGTATTAGAGCACAGAGTTCAAGTGACCTAGGATATCTATGAAGCCATGTCTAGTAGAGTCTTCCGGAACGGTACGGAGATATCTATACTTTTCTTTGAGAGGCTACAAGGCATTTAGGTAATGTTTCCATTCTTTTAAGTCTCAGATTGTGCTATAGAAAGGGTCTCTAAGAAACTTATATAGATTCTTATATTACCCTATTCGGGCCATCTCTGTCTTATTTTCAAGGTATAAGAAACAGTCAATCTTAAACCATTACTGCTTTGGATTTCTCAAATAGTCTTCACAGATAGTTATGGGATTATAAGGAGGATAGAAAGTATCCTATTAATGCTTTTAAATTCCAAAGTTTGAAGGGATTTATTCATGTTCATGGAAAGTCATGCACTAAGACCTAGTTAGGTGTGCTTTCAGATTCCTCCTTAGAATCCATAATGATAATCTATACTTATCTATCTCTGTACTATTCTTGAGGTAGCACAATCGGTAAGTTCCAATTCCCTCCCTTGATAATGCTCTCAGACTTGCTAGCAAGAAGTTTCTGAAGTCTCACAAAGTGGCTTGAGAGGAGCCTTCTAGTGTGTTATAAGTCCCTCAAGTTTAAAGTTATGTCCTCATTCTTATGAGTCCTTAAACTAAGAAAGAGTAAGATGTGTATTCTTAGATCATTAAATATTGTGCGTCAAGTTTCCATCTCTTGTAATCTTGTTATCATTGTGTTGTTGAAACTAAAAATCTAGTGAAGCCGTGTGGGGCTCTTTCGATTCACTAGCATAGTTTCTTTGTTATTCATCTTATTTTCTAGTTTAAAACACAAAATCAAAGTTTAGAGAAGCCATGTGAGGCCTATTTCGATTCACTAGCAACTTGTTGTTCATCTTGTTGTTCTTGTGTTGGTTGGAAGTGGGGGTTTAGAGGTGTAGTGACGAGAAAAATGGTAAGGGCAATTTATTGAATGTATGTATTACCGAATCTATTGCATAAAATTGAGTTGGTAATAAAGTGTTATGCCCTTGTGTGTTAATTTAGTAGAAGGTAGAGAGGGAATCATTAGTTAAGGTGAATTGTTGTTGATTGGAATATGAAAAGAGTTGTTGACGGTGTTTGTTGTGCAAGAAAAGTATAGGTTATTGATGAAGGTACTTGGTGGAGGATTGTTGTTAATTTAGGCATCCCTGAGATTGCCATGGGGAGTTTAGTTGAAACTTATAGAGCTATGAACTAAGTTTAGTGGTATAAAAAGGGTAGATAGTAATGATATCTAGAAAGAGGATGTGTTAATGGATTTTAAATAAGATAAATCATAGGATTGAGATTGATCCTTACTATTCCGAAGGTTTAGTGGACTAATAGTTTCAGATATTTGGCATGTAAGAATATTGTGTGAAGTTGTAGTTCATCATAGGTAGAACTAGTCTCTAAGTTTGAACAGTTTATGGTCATCAAAGTGGATGAAATAATTTCTTGGTTAGTGATGCTAGTTATATAGAAGGGATCTAGTAGGCTTGAACAGTGTATGCAAGAAGTTTGAGTTCAGTTATCTGTAATTAAGTATGATGCTATATGTATGGTGAAGAAGTATGCCCAAGGTTTTATAGGGTTGCATTATTTCCAAGGTTATTACGTGTTGTGTGTGATTAGTAGTACCATTGAGTTTCTAAGTGGAAGGAGACTAGTTATACATATATGATGTTCTTAATAGCTAAGCTAAGGAGTTATGGGTAGATGATGTTGAGACTTTTTGGTGTGATCTTGATTCTCATAGCTTAGAAATACAAGTTTAGAGAGGTGATATTAGTAAGCTATGTTACGGGTATTTTGGTTTATTAAAGATTGATGATGTTCGTGTTAAGTGTTACAATCTAAGTTTGAATTTTTGAAGATTGAGCAAACAGAAGTAAGAGTTGAAGCTCTAGGTTGTGTGAAATAAAGATCTGGTGATACCATGAAGATTCTAAGTTAGTGAGTGTTTAAGTTGTTATATGATAACTTTTGAGACTATAGAAATCTAAGAGTTGAATCTCAGAAGGAGGTACTAGCATTGGGAGTTACACATTATGATACAGTCCTTCAGGGTAAGTTTAGTTTTATGTGTATTGATTTTATGCCAGACTCTAGAGTAAAGTGATTGCAGTTTAGATTAGAGTTTATATAGTGGTTCACAGACTTAGACTGATGACTTAAAGCTAAGGGGGAGATGATAGGGTAAGTAACTAAGTCAGACTTCCTGATTCTAGTAGTGATGATGAATACTTGTGTGGATGGTTGTATTGTGAATTAAGTGAGTTCCTAGTAGAAGGTTGAATATAATTGTTGAAGTGGAATGTATAGTATGAGTTAACACGTTTAGACAGTAATTCAGTCCAACACCCATACAAATAAGTTTCTATTGTTTTCAATCTTCCTATCTAGTCATATCATTCTAAGAGGAAATTTTCTCACTTCGTGAACCTTGCGAATTCAGCTAAGTTTATGCATCAGATTCAGAATCTAGATGATCAGTCATAATTCAACTAGTAAGCTTCCCGTTCGTTATCTCAGTCTCTTTCTGGTATTTCAATCAAATATATATCATTCGGGGATGAACGATCCCAAGGGGGAGATACTATAATACCTCGAGTTTTTCATGTCATAAACCTCACATTCATTTTCTCATGAAATAAGATATAGCCTAAAGTAATGGTTACTCATAAGTTAACGCCCTCGTTTCTATATCATCCATATAGCTATTTTCAATAGAATTCATGCACTCGCAGATCAGTTCAGTAACTCATTATGTTTAATATTCAGTTATTCAGTTTATTTCAGTGTTGCATGATAGCTTATAACCTCAGATTCCTAAGTATTTTCATCTTAATTATCCACATTCAAGGACGAATGTTCCCAAGGGGAGATATTGTAACACCTCGTGTTTTTACTAGCTTAAAATTTATTCCTAGAATGTTAAGAGTGTGCTTCAAAACTGATTAACTTTTACTTCAAACACAGTTTTCCAAGTGTATAACTTCCATTGTGTGGAAAATTGAATAAGCATTCCATCGATATCAAATTTTCCTAAATTTGACACTCGGTGAAGAACTTAGAGCATAGTTAATAATGCAGTGTTCCACCTGGGCACTCACCGCATCGCGGTGGATGCCAAAATGGCAATCGTCACATTTCAGTGGACCTCCACAATATTTTCGCATTGCGGAGAGATCCAAATTCCCAATTGTTAATTTCCAGTGGAGCAACGTGATATCACCGCGTTACGCCAGAGTGCAAATTTGCACTCGTCCTTTTCCAGTAGTTTAATGTGATTTCAACGCGTTGCGGTGAAGGTGTAATTGTCATACTCTTGATTCATAATTTGAATTGTCATGTCATAAATTTAATTCTAATTATGTGAAGTCCTTATTAGGTTAATGATGTTCATAGAAGTCACTTAGATCCAAGTGGAGCTAAGAACATTAGATTCGACCAAAATTTGACATTTAATCCTACAAGGGTCTACTTTAAACATGTATAACATTTTGTATATTTGTAATTTTTCATCCCAAGACCCACTAAATTGTATATAATTGAATTATCTTTCAGTCTATACCTATTTCGTAAAAATCCGATACCCGAGCGAAAAGTTATAGCCATTTTAGTGTGAGGCAGTGAGCTGCCACGATGGTAGCACGTCGCGCTGTAGGGAAAAATCGGGATGCGGGTTATCAATTTATTCTTTAAAGTAATAAGGGGAAATGGGTTCTTTTCCAACCACAACCCAGGTCGTAAAAACACGATCTAATGCTTCAAATGGGGCATATTTTGCCCCCATTCTCCAATTTTTCCTCAAGAACAACCCTAATCAATTCCCTCAAGAATCATCAATTCCATATTCTTCTCTTGAACAAAAAGATTAAGAAATAAGGGTTTCTAATCCAAGAACATCAAGAAATACATCAAGACCATCTCCAAAGTGTTCAAAGTTCAAGCTTTTACATTTAAGTTCATCATCAAAGCTCCAAGATTCAAGCTTTCTTCATCAAATCAAGTCAATTAAGGTATGTGGGGTTTCAACAAGGACAATCCTTTCGGCCTTGTGCCCAAAATTTATTTTAAGTTATGAATTTTTGAATTTTAATATGATTTCCATGAAAGTTAAGTTAGGGTTTATACCCAATTTATATTGTTTGATGATTATGAGTTTACAAGTGATTGAATATTGAATGGCATGACAATTTTCATGTATATATGCGCGTAACGCAATTTTTCAGATTTTCGAAAGTGAGTTTAAGTATGATATTTAGATTCTTGACCTTATTATTTTTATGGTGTTGAAGTATTTTCAAGAAGAATATTCAGTTTGATGTTTTTCTATGATTTTGAATGTTTATATATGAGTTCTAAATTGGAATTGATACCCATTATCACTATTTATAAGATTTTGAGTTTTTGAGAGTTGTTGAGGATAAATTTCAAGATTTTGTTTATATTTTCATGAGTATTGCTGAAATTTCCAGATTTTAATATGATTTACGAATGTTTATGTTATCAAGCATGAATTTTGAGATGTTTCGGCATGAGTTTGAAGCATGAGCTTTAATCCCAAAGATTGACTTTTGATATTTCAAGAAGCTTATATTTTTAGCATTCTTTGATAAGCAAGATTTGATCTTTTGATCCTAAGCTAAAATAAGAAATCCATATTATTCATGTAGTTCATGATTTATAGAAAAGAGAAGCGTAATTGGTTTTTATTATAAACCCTTATGCTATTTTAAGGTGGATTTCCTAGAAGTTCTGAGCCTAACTATGGGAGTTGTATTTAGCACCGAGTTGGGTATAATTTCAAGGTCTCATGCTCCAGAACTACGTGCCACCATAGGATTGAGATTTATGGGCCCGAGGCCAAGATAGTAATCACTAAAGTTAAGGTTCTATTTTGATGGCAAGGGTAGAATAGTTCTCCCCAATGTGGGTAAGACGTTGGACTCCATGTCAGCTCACATGGTTTATGTAGGTTAGAAGAACCTCCCAAAGAAGACCCCTACTCTTTAAATAGTTTTTATATTGAAAGTCTTAGTATATATTTTGAAAGTTATTGTTTTAAGATTTCATCCAGTTGACAAGTTTTGAGAACAACATGAGGATACAATTTTTAGAATAATGTTTAATGACTCATGAGATTTATATTACATGCTTCCTTATTCACGATTTATGAGATTTAGATTTCAGTTTTTGTTGAAGCTATGTGAGTCATTTATATCAGCATGCATGATTTCTATAAAGATTGCTGATATTATTTAACTAATTGCATACACCCCCAAATACTCAGTACATCCTCATAGTAATGATCTACATATATGTGTATGTGCTACATTGTCTTATAATGTAGGTATAAGTTGTAGCGCATATACCATTTTCAGTCAGTCCGTAGCTTCCTATCAGCAGGTGATGAGTCCTTTTGATTCAAGGGCTCGAGTCAGTTGTAAAAAGAAGGTAAACAATCACAGGCTGCCAAAGAAATGCCTAAATCATCTCCTAAACTCATACTCTTTATTTCGCTTTACACACACACCAGGAAAGTTCTAGCATCAGTCACAACACAGAATATACTATAGCCTCACACACACAAGGCACATGGTTAACTTTATTGCGAGGAGTATAGACTCTTGACCCAACAGATGAATGAATTAAACCACACAAATATCACACAGTGAGTCACACTTGGAGCCTAAACGTCTCAATAGCAATGATTTTAGCACAAACTCTTGTCATAAAACCATGCCGCCTATCAGAACAATTTCATGCAAAATTTAAAAAAATCTAAAAATAAAAAAATTTAACTACAAACGAGAATAAATGCAGGCAAAGAAGTACGCTACAACATACAAATACCCTCACCCCACACTTAGACGGGACACACTGCCCTCAGTGGAAATAAGTAAGGAAAACCTGATTAGTCGGACTCCTTTTCTATGTCTAGGGTCAAACCCCCTGCGTCGGAATCATCATCAGAGTCTTCATTACCAGAGTTGTCCTTCATATCGTCATTCGAGGTATTTACAGAGACGAGGATTCAGCTTGCTCTTTTCTTCCCCTTTTCTGATCTTTCTGTGAGGTGGACGCTTTTTCTTTTCCTGGTCGACCTTTTGGTGCCATTTTACCTGAGACTAAAATAAATTCATGCTAGCTCATCTGGGAAGATTTAATCGACAAACAGACAATAGTGGCACCACCCCACACTTAATTTGTTGACACAAACTAATTAAGTGAATGATGTCGATTACTCAGACTTCATCGACATACATTTAGGTGATATGTTCCAACAATATGTTCAGCACAGTCATACTTTCATGTCATCTTACTATCCTTTCCAACTCTATTTCATGTAATCTTGACTATAATTTCATGTGTGGATTAATGCACCTTTTGCACAAGACTACTACATAGAGATCGTATCAAGTTATGGCATAGAAATAATCACAACATCTCATGCTTGTATTCAATCATGATCTTTATCTCGATGAATGAGTCATTCAAACATCAAAGCATTCAACTTTGAAGAGTATGCAATTAACTTCACCATTTCGATTTCACAAAAGTATGACAGTGTATCAAAATCAACTACAAGATGGAACCAAGTCAAAAACACCCACACATATTCTTTCACTCAACTAGATGTATCATAACAAATCAACTACATTCAAATCACCAACACCATTTTAAGATCTAAAATACCATTATAAGCGTAAGATTGTAACAACTTCAGAATATAAACGAAGGACTTACTTGGTGTTGAACTCGGAAGATGATCTTGCAAGGTTAGATGAGCAAAAAGAAAAGGTTTGAGAGATTTGGGAGGAAAAGGCGGTGCCTATGCTATGGCATTGTAGATTCAGAGAGCAAAGGCAATGGCATAGGCGGCGCCTTTAGCTTTGCCTATGCTTGGCATAGGTGGGGCCTAATGCTTTGCCTAGTTGAGCATAGGCGGAGCCTATGCTATGGCATTTTTGGGAATAGGCGGCGCCTATGCTATGGCATTGTAGATTCAGAGAACAAAGTCCATAGCATAGGCCTTTCCTTGTCCATTGCCTAGATTTACATAGGCCTTGCCTTGTCCATTGCCTAGATTTGTATAGGCAATGCCTAACCGAAAGCCTTTTGCTCCTTCATTACTCACTTACCACCTTTAGCATTGCTCACTTTCAAATCAAAATTTGAGACCAAGTTCCTCCTTTATAGGTCTTGCACCTACACTTACTCAAAAACAACAAAAACGATTAGAAAGATGGGTTGCCTCCCATCAAGCGCCTTAGTTTTGGTCGTGGCTCAACAAAATCCTAAGAAAACAAAAACAACAAAAACAATTTAAAATGATGGGTTGCCTCCCACCAAGCGCTTGAGTTATTGTCGCGGCACGACATAGTTATCTCGATTACTTAGACTTCATCGAGATATTTGGTGCATCATTTTCTGAATGGATTCAGACGACGTTGATGCTTAATTGTGGGAATGCAATCTTCTTCGAGATGCATCTTGTGCATACATATCCCATGTGGGATACCAATTATATCATCAATAGACCAACCAATGGCTCTCTTATACCTCTTCAGAGTAGAGATGAGAGTCTCTACGTGTTGTTCACCTAAATCAGCCGCAACACTCACCGGAAGTGTATTTCCACTTCCTAAAACTGCATACCTTAGGTTACTGGGGAGCTCTTTTGATTCTAGAGATGGTATCTCTTCAATGGAAGTCTTCGCTGTTGGTGAAGATTGATTCTTAAGATCAAGGCTCAACTACTTAGGATCATGAGAATAGGACCTTATTCCTGTTAGAGCACGAATGGCTTCTTCTTGTTCTTTAACCTCCTCACGTTCAAAATTCAGTAGCACATCAGATAGTGACTCAACAGTAAGCTGCTTCTCTACAGATAATTCTTTCTCATCCTCATAATAAACATCATCTACAGAGAACACATTCATATCGCTGGGCTGCTTCATTGCTTTGCATACATCAAAATGGACTACTTCGTCATTCAGCCGAAATAAAAGATCATTAGCTCTTAAATCAATCAGCACACTTCCAGTTGCGAGGAAAGGACGCCCCAAGATTATGGGAACTTCAGAATCCACCTCGCAATCCAAAATAACAAAGTCTGCAGGAAAGATGAAGGTGGAAACCTTCACTAACACATCATATAAGATACCAACAGGCCGTTTTACCGACCTATCTTCCATCACGAGCCTCATATTGGTTGGTGTAGGATCACTGATGTTAGGCGTATTTACACGCCTAAAGCACCTTAATTTACCCATATTTTAGCTAAGTTTTAAAGGACAAAGTATATAATTCCTGCACTTTTAGTCCTTTTTCCTGTAAGTGAGCTAACCAACGTGATTAGCAAGTTTTCAGGAATAAATGATGAAGATTTCAGAATTTTATGGACTGTTGGACGCCAAAGGAAACTTCATGTAAGAAGGAAGACAGCTTCTGGAAGCTTGTGGACTGAAAGTGATGCATGGAGAACTAGTCCCGGGCAAAAACAGCATTTCTAAAGACTTGGGGGATCAACAGTAACTTAGTAGGATTAGGAAAAGTATGCAGTAACCCAGTAGGACTAGGACAAGGATAAAAACCCTATTTCAGTAGGACTAGGACAAGGATGTTATAAAAACCCTATTTGCTGAATTTTTCAGCAAGCTTTTTATTATTCTCACCCATTCTCTTTCAATTCATTCTTACTCTCTTCTATTCTTAAATTTGTTGTTGACATTATTCTTCATCTATTCGACTTTTAATTTTCACGACAAGAGAAACGCTACTAGCAAGGAATTCACGCCACAAGTGACGCCAATACATCCTTATCGTGATATTGTTATTGCTTTGGTATGATGATATCCTCATGGTTTTCCTTCACAATTATGAGTAGCTAAACTTCTCTGTTAGGGTTATGGAAGCCTTATGAGATACTATCTATTGCTATGAGTTTGTGAATTCATGATACGTATGTTGCTTATATCATTACTCTCTTCATCTTAATTGAATTCTTATGGTTGCAAACATATAGAATATGCCAGTATAGCATTAACTTGTTCGAAAGAAAAGTTACATGTCTGGAAAAGAGAGAATGACAAGGAAATAGGGCTACCAACCCCTGTTTAAAAGTTAGTGCCATAACTGGTTTAACCTGTTGGAGAATTCGTACCATTAGTATACGCTTTAAGCTCGAAAGAGTTAAAGTGATATAATCCTTGATGGTCGAAAGACACTAGGATTTACCATAGCATACGAATCTCTATAAGCGCATGCATGTCTGAATTCCGCATAACTCATATCCAATAGATACATAAAACTCATAAGGTGGACATAACCCTAACTTACAATTCTCATTGATTAAAACCTACTAAATATTCCATTTTTCTTTGTTACTTTGGTACTCTTAATTCACGCTACAATTAAATCCCCCCTTTTTCGTAGAATTTTCAATCAACAGTCTACTAATCGTTGCATACTTAGTGACCAAGTATTCCCTGTGGGATTCGACACCCAACCCAGTTGGGTTCTATATTTGACAACGACCGCTTACAATCTTATGAGAGCTGTAGTTTGAGCGTTATCAAGTAAATCTTCAACACTCTGTCTAACGAAATTCTAGTAGCATTATGGAGCAAAAAATCTTGGACAATGTAACTTCTTGTTTTTCAAGCTTCGCACACTTCTTTAATACTCCCTTAAACATACTATTTCCCTTAAATACTATATTCATTCCATTCAACTTATAATTCTCATATGGGCATTGATAGCTCTTTCTACAATGTTTGTAGTAGTTTAAATCCTTTAACTGCGATCAAGCCTAACTCCAAGTCACAAAAATACAACATGGCATACCATGATACTAGTCTAAACTATATGATTCAATCTTCCATATCTTTTTAAAGTTCACACCCTAAGCATATCATGCCTTCCCACATTAATGACTAACTTTGAACTCTTACTATAGATTCACTAGCGCATATTGCGTCCCTTCACTAAAATCCCAACATGTCATTCAAGCCTATCTTTATAACCTCATATGAACTTCAAGGAAAACACCCATGAAGACACACTTCACATATTCTGTAAACCACTATTAATATAACTCCCACACGCTACCCCAAGAACATACACACACAAATTTCCACTAACCATCACATATATCAAAAACATGGCCCCAGATCTTACTTCACACTTATGGTCTTATCTAAAACAAGCATACTATAAAGTGTGAGTACATGAGTCATGAGCTACTTGACCTCAATTTGGAGTTCATAACTTATGGAATGGGATTCCGACTACTGAATGAACTAAAACTTCTCATTTTTGAACTTGAAGAGTACATGATTCTCTATCATAAGCATGAACATGAATTTTGATCATTGGACTGAAACGTAAGGCATGAGTAGATATTGGGATAACTGGAAAAAATACTGAGATAAGAATGGGTTGAGTCTCACCCTCACTTTCTGACGTTCTATATCATCATGACATCATGACTAGAATCTGAAAGCCTGACTTGATTATTCGCTCTATCATCTCCCTCTTAGCTTCAAGCCATCATATTAAGTTTGGGAGATCCCTTACTAGACTCTAAACTGAAGTACACTCACTGCACTATGGGGTCTAGAAAACTACTATACACGAATATTATGGTACTTAACCCGAATGACTACACCTGAAAGTGGAAAACTCACTGTTAATACTACCTTCTGAGATACACTTTATCATTCTATAGACCCAGTAGTCATCATATAATACTTGCACGCTTACTAACTTCGGGTCTTCATGAGTATCCCCATAGTCAGAGTGCACACCCTTCAGTGCTTTAACTCTTATTTTTGTAAGTTCATCCTTCAAAACTCAAACTTAGGATCTAGAACTCAACATGGATATCACCAAGCCTTCAATGAATCATACTACTTCCGACATAGCCTACCAATATCGCAACTCCAAACTTACATCTCTCTACTATGAGAATCAAGAACATATAAAAAGGCTCAACACTATCAATCAAAACTCCTTGGCTATTTAGAACACCATATACCATCTAAATAGTCTTTCTCCACCTAGCAACTCTACGGTACCACTCATCACACAAAACGTGTAATAGTCTTAGAAAACACCGCAACCTCAGATCACCTCGGGTATACTTCTACATTATTTATGCAACATCATACTTCACTACGAATCAAATAAACTTAAGCTATTGCATATACCGTTCAAGCCTATTAAATTACTTCCATAAAACTAGTATCATTAACCAAGAAATCATCACATCCACCTTCATGGACATCAATTGTTCAAACTTAATGTCTAGTGCTAAACATGATTTACAACCCAACCTTATGCATAATTCTTACAAAACTTGAATCATTAATCTTAAGTCACTATTTTTTACAAGCACATTGTGACGGTCAATGTCACAACACATTAAACTCCTCACGTTTTGGGCATGTTTCGGACTATTCGGGCGCGTTTTCGAGCTTGGCAGGGCTTCGATAAATACCCCGCATTGCTGCCAACGTTCCATCACCTTCTAGATGGTCAAAATAGGCTGGCAGCACATTTATTAGACTTTAAGAAGTTCACATGGGCTGGTATGAAAGTGCAGATTTTCCGGCTTTAAAAGGTCCACAAAGGTTGGCATGCATGTGCAGGATTTTTAGATTTTCAGCTTGTAGTTGATAATTGTATAGCTTGCATTGTCGTACCTCGTTGACTTAGGAACTTTTAGGTACTATAAATACATGTTGTAAGGCATCATAGGAATCATCTCATACTTGTTTTATTCAGTAAATACCACCCATGAAGAATACAACATAATTTACTAGTCCATCAAATTGGAACATTCTACCCCCAAATACCTCATTTTATCTAGATACTATCCACGAGACCAAAACACCTTTATGACATTACTACTATACCTCAAAAATCTACTACATACCTTCTCACAAGTAGTACTAGTTTACAACTACCAAGGAAAAGAAGGTCAAGGGGTAAAGTCACGTAATAGACATGATCGACATTAATCTTATACTATAACCCCATACAATCTTATCTACTTATACGACTTCTCACATCACGCTTACTTACCCAAGCATACATTTAGACTACCTTCAAATTCCAAAAACAACCATGAGTCTATACTTACAACTTACTGGCTAATATAGCCATTTTCACACTTCAAGCAACCGACAAATCACCCTAACTAACAACTCCTTCTCTACCTTCTACTAAACTAACACACAAGGACAAATCACCTCTTTATCAACTCAATCTCATGCAAACAGATTAAGTTGTACATATATTAAACCAACACAAGAACAACATGTTGCTAGTGAATCGAAATAGGCCTCTCACGGGTTCACTAGACTTTGATTTTGTATTTCGAACAAGAAAATGAGATGAATGACAAGTCAACTATGCCAGTGAATAGAAAGAGCCCCACACGGCTTCACTAGGATTTATTTTTGTTTCAACAACACCTTTATGACAAGATTACATGAGATAGAAATTTAATACACAATATCCAATGAACTAAGAATACACATCTTACTCTATATAAATAAAATCGGAGGCAAACCCTTCCTCCACGGACTACCATACCATCCACACATGCTACTAGTTACCACATTAGTCTATCACCATAAGGGGGTAAATCACTCTCGAACATCGGTTATTCAACTAAAATATTCATTTACATAAAAGTCACCCTCACTCTGACTTGTAACTTTGTGACTTCACATCACCAACTTCTTGGTCTAATTTCACTACCAATAGGTCATGACAACAACACTTTAACGCATACTACTATTCGGGTGGAAATACAGTTCCAACATTCTACTACACATGATCCCCCCTTAAGCAATACATTTGTAACATAAATTTAAATGGGACTAAATGCAATTAATACCTCAAGCTGAAAAGCACGATTCCACCAGGATCAATGTTTACATCGGAATCAATACAAATTGAAGTACTAACGGACTCTTCTCAAGTCCTTGCACAAATTTTAACTCTTATACGGTTCAATCAGAAAGGACCATACTATTTAGATTCTAAACTTCTTCACTTGAATCACCTCAATAATGAGACGTATCTGAGGAAATTAGAGTAAGGGAAGAATTTGGGATGACTTTTTACTTTTGTCTGGGCGACACCATAGCACAAATTAGGGTATGAAAGAGGAACATTCTGACTCTATTGCACAAACTAGAACATGAAGAAAGAGAGACATTCCTAAACGTCTAGTAGCCTCCTACTTATAAGTGTGGTGCGCTACACACCCATCAAAGAGACTCTACCCGACTTGATTTCATAGAAACCCTGGGACCATGAACGGTGCTCTGATACCAAGTTTGTCACGACCCGAGCCGGGGCCTTAGCCGTGACAAGCATCCCGAACCGAGAAGGCTCAGAACACCCTTCTCTATCTACGAAAACATGGTCAATCTGAATGTGATCATAATACTGAAAATTGAAATCTAAAATATATCTGAATAATAATGTCTGACTCAGTCTGCGAAATCTCTACTATGAACTAATCAAAGTTGTCTGAAAGCTGGGACAAGGCCCCCAATAGACCAAAACCTAACTAATAGTAGTAATATGAAATAACCAGGCCTTCTGAATCATAGAAGGCTCACCACTGCAAACTCCGATCTGTGATCTGAAATCTCTACTGTCTATCTGGACCCTTATACTGTGCCTCAGAACCTAGAAGGAGGGGGGGTCAGCACAAAAGTACTGGCACGCGAAGCAGTCCAAAATAGAGTATTTGAACATATATATATAATATGAGAGCAAAGTTTTCATTAAACATCATGCATAAAGTAGTTTCTGAAAACACATGGGCACTTTCTGAAAACATGTAACCTGTGTGTAAACTTCAAATTCTGATCTGTGTATTACTTCTGAGTTAGGTGGTATCCCTTACAAATCTGATATTCCACGGGAGGTATTGAATCCTCCATTGACTTGGTGGGGAAGCCTCCAACCCGAGCGTGCCGTAAGGGTTGGAGTTCCTGAATCTGATACGCCACAGGGATCTAGGCCAGCATAATATATAAATCTGGATCGGCAAATCACGGTTTTGGGCAACAGTTGTCTGAACTCATGCCTTCTTCCGGGAACCACCTAAGCTCTCTTTATGCCCAATTTTTATCCTGTTCTGAAACATGCATGTTTCTAGTTTCAATATCTGGAATGTCTAATTTCAAACATGCATTTAAATCTGTTCTAAATTATCATGGCAAAATCTGAGTTTGTGTCGTCACACTAAGACTTGCAAGTCCTATTTCTGATCCATAATTTCATAAGCATTATCTTTCATAAAAATATAGTTTTCAGACCACCCAAACATATAATTTACAGAAGAGATTTCATGTTCCAAAACCATACAAAACTTTCATCAAACATATGGTGGTCATGTGCTTTTGGTAAATCCATGCACTCTTTCATTATATGAATATTCAACATTCACAACCCTCTCTTGCGTGTTCAAAAAATCATATCATTCTTTTCAAAACTCATTCAAAACAATTCGTATCATATGAAAATAGGAAAGCTCACAGCACAAGATGGATTCATTATAATTCATGCTCTCAAGACTGAAACACATACATATATATACATATAAACTTTCAAATCACTTTGGGGAGAGCCAAAGGACCAAAACAATGTCACTAAAGCTTCTAAAAACATGAATATGTTCATAATTTAAAAACCCCATTCTAAAACATGATTTTTCTATGCCCATGAGAATTTAGGAAAACCCCGCGTGCCTCTATTTAACAAATTGAGGAATGATCCTTGAAGCCTACGATGTGGGGATTCCAAATCTCCAATTATCTTCCAAAACTCACGGTTGAATCTTGAGTTATTTGGGATTTTTGTTTGAAACCCTAAAGGGTGTTCTTGAGAGAAAATTTGAGAAAAGGATTATATTTTGATGAATTGGGTGCTAAATCTGGTGTTATTGATGAAATTTGGGTGAGGTGAAATGACTAAAATGCCCCTAAGATAACAAACAAAGTCGAAACTGTCCCTCAGTTGACAAGCTGACAAGCTGAAGTAAAACGGGTATAACTCCTTACTCAAATGTTGGATTTGGATGAAACCAGTTGTATTTGAATTAAGACTCAAAGGGATTTCATTCAATAGGTAGCAGATCTCCCAGTTCATTATATTCATAGAGTTATGATCATTTGAAGTTGACCCTGAAATGCTGAAAACTGGGCAATAGGCCATGCGTTTTGCTACTGTTTTGAAATCCAAACGCAGCCTTATGCATTCCAAAAAATTCCGAAACTTATCCGAGATGTACTATGATCTTGCCCGATCGTAAAGCAACTTGAAAATCTAAAAACGGAGGTCGGAAAGGTTGAAAAGTTGTATCCCGAAGATTGCCAGCTAAAATGACTCTAAGTCCTCATTACACTTAAATTTTTTTCAAGTTTTTAAGTATAAGAGCATTCTATTAAGGCTAATCCATGCATGACTTTTACGGGGTGTTACACATTCAAGTCATTCCAAAAGGCATCCTCATCACCACACTTCAAATGATCACAGGAATCAAATGGGTAGAGTGTCCATGGGCACGGGTTGGGAATACACTTCCTTACCCCAATACTACTACAATAATGATCAAATTTCCCCTCTATACTATCATGGTCAATAACAAAAACAACTAGAGGGTCATCCTTAGTCATTCGGCCAACATTTTCAACATCATCATTTTCACATACAAGTTGGTCTTCATGACTTCCATAATACAATGTACTACCACTTTCCACAATGGCTTCAACACTAGGTGAATCAACTAGTGTATCCACAATCTCAAGTTGTACATTATCATCATAAAATGAAGGCACATTCAGCTCACTTAAAGACAAACTATCATTCACACTCAGTTGGCTATTATCCTTATTCACTAGAGTGCAAAAGTTAGTTTGATTACCTTGTAGCTCATGTGGAGCATGGCCATTCAAGGGAATTTGATTAGGAAGGCTTGGATGCTCCATCAAGTTATTCAAATTCTTGCACAAAGAGTGTTCCGTCCCTTCCAATCTTCCTTCTATTCTGTCCATTATCCGCCTATCTATGGCATCAAGCCTTGCCATGATGGATTTAACCCAACTAGGCATTTAAGCTTCATTCGCCATTGTACCCATCAAGAGCTACTAAGAAAACAACACGAAAACTACAAACACATTAAAGATTAGCAAAAATCAGTCCACAATTCATCACAAAATAGTCCACAATGCGTCTCAAAATAGTCCACAATCCCTCACTTTCACACTTTGGATTTTTCACACTATTGGCCTTACAAGTGTTGATAACTCACTTATACTCGAATGAGTTTACTTGGTCCTAATTGTGTCTCGTGGTCGGAGTAGATTCTTGTTTGAAACGACTCAAATAATTAATGTACGAACTTGAACCAAAACAGACACTGCGACTCAAAAACGAAAAAAGCACACAACAAACATAACACGAAGAACGTACACAAAACTAACTTACAAGCTAGTAGGGTTTTACTAGGTTGTCAATTAGTGTCGAGCAAACAAACGAAACTAGGAAACAATAAAATGAAACTAAGAAATCTAAAATTTGAACTCAAAAATGTTGCATGAACAGTACTTTAGTGATGTGGCAGTCCATTATTGGCCTCGAGTTATATCAAAATCTTACTTCCCAATTTCAAGTCTTGATCAATATACAATTTGGAATTGGTGGATTTGGCTAATGGACGGAAAAGTGGTCTTTCAGCCTTTTTGTTCAAATTTCAAAAGCAAAACTTGACTTCTTTGAACTTTGTCCTTGAAACAAGGTCCTTAAATCAACAAAAAGTAGATGAAAAATCATTGAAGTGATAGGGACAGGTCTTTTACTAACAACTACTACAAGCTTGTCTTTCACCTTTTTAGATCTAGTTTGCACTTTAAGGATTAACAAGATGATGAAAGGGTGAAGAACCTTAAGAATACAACAAGTCTAAGAACAACAACAATTTCAGTTTCCAACTCCACTACAACAAGACCATCAAATCGGCCAAGGTTTAGGTAACAACAACATCCAACTCGACCACACCTTGTTCACATCAACAACTTCAACAAGTTCAAGTTCAATCTTAGAATTGGACACTTTTTAGTGTTGATGAGAAAGAAAACAACACTAGAAACACTCTAAAAACACAAAAGACTACAATTTCTAGACACACAACAAACAAATCTTGGCCAATATAACAACAACACAATTTTCGGCCAAGAACACAAAATGGACAGATTTGCACTTTTCTGCAAAAAAATTTCAGTTTTCAGTTTTTTTTTTTTTTAAATTTTTGTCCAAGAGAACCCAAGATTGGTAGTGTAGGAACACAACCAGCCTTTTTTTATACCAAATGATATCAAACTCCCCAAGAACACAACAACACAAATACCAAAATCAGTCCACTAGTTCACGAACTATGGACCCTTTTGATGACCTCTCTCGGATTCGCAAGAAGAACAAGAAGGAAAGTGATATCAAGAGTAAAACACACTAAAACAGAAACAACACTTGATGAACAACATGCAATAACAACAACACACAGTTACAAGACAAGAACACAAATGGATTACACTAGATATAGACAAACGATTACAAGAAAGTAAAGATAGATAGATAAAGGGATGGTATAATATTAACAACCCAAAAGATTATTCCACTTTTGGACCTGTAATATCAGACACAACCTAAACCTATTTCGTACGTGACCTCAAGGGAACCGGAATTCCCAAGTAATCTCCGTTTCTAAGCAAATGATAAACACAAGGATTCCACCTTGTCCAAGGATTCCACCTTGCTAAAGACTCTCAAAGAGGCTACAAAATATATTATCCAAAAATCTCCCAAAAATGAACTAATGAGGTTCTATTTATATCTAGGTTAACTTATTACAAATGACTAAAAAAACCCTTGCAAAGGGCGGTTGAACAGTGAACGCGAACAGTTTTGGAGCTTGTGGGACTTGTTCTCTACACTTCAAAGTTTGTTCCTTGGATGGGCATCCCCCGAGCTCGAGTCTTGAAGCATTGAACCTCGATCATGATCGTACCCATCTCAAATAGGAAGGCTTTTGAAACATTAACGCGCAAGAATGACGGTATACTTACTAGCCCGAAATGTGGGTTGTTACAGTTCTATCAATATTAAGATTGCCGACAACAAGTGGATGTTATGTATTCTACTGAAATCTAAGTCCTCTCTATCATACTTTAAATTATTGGCGAAAACCCTAGTGATGCTTAATCGTATGAACTCCACTAAAGCATTTAATAATAATTCAGATATAATAAGTGTAAATAAAAGCTTATGTAAGTGGCTTTCTGTGCAACAGTTGTGTTACCTCCAATGTTTCACCAATAATTCGTTAATAAAATAGTCTTATACCATGGAATAAGGAAATTCACATGGCAGAGGGTGATTTTTTCCCTTTATACCAGTTTTGACAAGCTAATGTTATGCCAATCGAATGTTTCTTTGATCTTGAAGAGAGTGAGTAGTTCTCTTATCCAAAGGAATCTAGGAAAAGAAGATGTGGCTTGCATGAGAGTGAGATCTAGTTAATAACACCATCCGTGAGAGTTATTTTAGCTGCAGGTCATGAATACCCCATAAAAAGATTTCAGCGGACCCGACCATCTATTCCTTTCATCATCTTTATCATAGCATCTGAATATATATGAAAAATACTGAGATTCTTCTTCTTTCAAACAGGTGGAGAGGGAAGGATCAAAAAATTTTCATACAACAAAAGAAAGGGGGATTCTAGTGTAATGTTATACAGCAAAGAAAGCTGGAAAGGAAACACAAACAATTGGGATTTTAAGTGATAGTTTTATTAAGCTTATTCTTGACTTAATATAGACCTACACTTAACAAGAAGAGAAATAATAGACCACAAAATCTGCTAAGTAGTTAAGATAATGAAAAATAAAATAAGTCTAACAACCCAAAAGAATAGGACTTCATGCAACAATCCTTGACCAATTCAAAGTCTACAAACAATCCCTCCCTTGAACTCATTCCTCCTGTCAAGAATTAGTTCAAATCTGAATTTGTGCACATTCCAAGCACTTCATGCAGTTTCTGAAATGCTTCCACTTTGAGAGGTTTCGTCAGCATGTCTGCAAGTTGATCATGAGTGCCTCAAAACAACAAGTTAACAACTCCTTCTCTAGTAAGATCCCTTAGGAAATGAAATCTTACCCTAATGTGTTTAGAACGGCCATGTAGAATCGGATTCTTGGACAGCTTAATGGTTGACGCATTATCACACATTAACTTTGTACCAGCTGCCTGAAAATGGCCAATTTCTTTTAAGATCCTCCTCATCCAAATAGCTTGACAAGCGCATGCAGCAGCTGCAACAAACTCAGCCTTTGTAGTTGACAAGGTAATGATAGGTTACTTTCGAGATGCCCAGGCTACAGCTCCTCTACTCATCATAAACACGTAGCCTAAAGTACTCTTGCTATCATTCATGTCACCAGCATAGTCACTATCAATGAATCCAACCAGCTCACTAGCTCCTCCCATTTTGTAAAACACACCATAGTTCACAGTACCTTTTATGTACCTTAATACTCTTTTTGTTGCTGCAAAGTGTTGTTGTGTTGGGCATGCCATAAAATGACTAATAAGACTTACAACAAACATAAGATCAGGACGAGTGGCTGTGAGATACATCAGACTCCCTACTATCTGCTTGTATTGAGTTGTATCCACCTTTATGTCATCTTCATCTTTTCCAATCTTTTGTCCTGGAACGATAGGATTACAAACTGAATTGTAATTTTCTATTCCAAATCGGCTTAAAACTTCGGCTGCATACTTTCTTTGGCATATGAAGACACCATCAGGTCTTTGTATCACCTCAATTCCAAGAAAGAACCTCATCGGACCTAAGTCCGTCATATCAAACTCTTTTTTCATGGAACATTTAAACTCACTCAACATCTCTTCATCATCACCAGTAAATAAAAGATCATCAACATAAATACTAACAATGAGAATTTTACCTCCCTTTCTTTTAACAAAGAGTGTTTGTTCACTGAAGCTTCTTTTGAATCCTTCCTTGATGAAATAGGACTCTATTCGACTAAACCAAGCTCTAGGTGCCTGTTTTAGTCCATAAAGTGCCTTTTGTAGTTTATAAACCAGCTGTTCACTTCCTTTTTTTTTCATAACCTTTTGGTTGTTCAACAAAAATGTCTTCCTTCAACTCACCATATAGAAAAGCCGATTTGACATCTAATTGATACAATTTCCAACCCCTTTGAGCCACAAAGGCTATGATCATTCTTACTGTATCCATTCGTGCCACGGGTGCAAAAACTTCAGTATAATCAATCCCATATTCCTGACTTGCTTTGTATTTGTCAATTTCACCAAGCTCATTTAGCTTGGTTTTATAAACCCATTTTACTCCTATTTTCTTTGCATGAGCAGGCAGTTCCATCAAGCGCCATGTCTGATTTCTTTCAATGGATTTGATTTCTTCATCCATGGCTTGCCTCCATTTTGAGCTTTTGACAGCTTCCTCAAAGCTTGTAGGATCTGATATCACAAAAAAAGAAATGTTTGCTTCATCTTCTTCAGACAAATCTTCACCAGAAATATAATCTGCCGACCACACAGGTGGACGTCGATTTCTACTCTCCCTTACTACCAGCTCTGGAGCAGCAGTTGATGAGTTATTTCCGATGGGTGAATTCTCTGAGACTTCTCCTTCTTGAGCTTTGTTCTGTTCTTCAGTGTTGTCTCCCCAATCTAATTCCATCAGTTGTTCTCCTTGAGAATTTGCATTCCAACCCACATACGATCTTCTTCAAAAATTACATCATGACTAACTATAATTTTTTTGGCAACCGGATCAAACATTTTGTACCTTTTGGACTCACCACTAACCCCGAATAGAACACAACTCACACTTTTATCTTCAAGTTTTGTTCTCCTAGCATCTGGAATATGAATATGTCCCACGCATCCAAACACTCAAAAGTAATCAACTGATGGCTTCTCTTCACTCCATGCCTCTTCTGGTGTCATGTCCTTTACAGCTAGCGTAGGTGATCGATTCAAGACGTGAATCGTCCACCTAACTACTTCTGGCCAAAAAATCTTAGGTACTTTCTTCTCTGTCAATATAACTCTCACCAAGTTCATCACCGTACGATTCTTACATTCAGCCACTCCGTTTTGTTGTGGAGTATAGGTTGTGGTCAATTGTCTCTTCACGCCATATTGTTTGCAAAAATCGTTGAATTCTGCAGAATTGAATTCTCCTCCTCTATCTGTTCTTAAGCATTTAATGGGCATCCCAATTTCTTTCTCCACAAGTGTTTTGAAACATTTAAAGTGATAAAATGTTTCTGATTTTTCCTAAAGAAAATAAGCCCATGCTTTCCTAGAAAAATCATCTATAAAACACAGTAAATACCTTTTCTGGCTACTTGAAGCTGGTGTAATAGGACCACAAAGATCCGCATGAACGAGACCCAATTTTTTAGTTGCTCTCCACTGACTCCTTTTAGAAATTGGGGTTCGATGTTGCTTCCCTTTCATGCATGCCTCACAAGTGGTATTTGGTGCTTCAATTTGTGGCAAACCTTTCACCATATTTTTGTATTTCAAGGAGCGCAGGCCTTTGTAACTGAGATGGCGTTTGAATTGGTGATCCTTAATTCTAGCGTCGTCGAGTTGTTCCTGTTGTGCTTCAGTCAGTCTCGTCCCTTGTATTGGATCCTCAAA
The DNA here is from genome assembly GCA_030864215.1 of Capsicum pubescens. Taxonomy (NCBI): domain Eukaryota; kingdom Viridiplantae; phylum Streptophyta; class Magnoliopsida; order Solanales; family Solanaceae; genus Capsicum; species Capsicum pubescens. Next base: position 42,178,152 of record CM061546.1, read on the forward strand.
ACCAATCTCCACCAAGCTCCATATCCCTTTTGCCCTAAGCAAATTTTCCATCAGTTCACTCCGGTGGTCATAGTGACCATCAAAGTGAGGGATCTTTGTCAGAGTCTTGTCGTCACTCATTCTCTCAGCGTTTGATCAGTTGAAGATTGCTACTTCTTTTTCTACAAACCCAGTCCGGGCTCTGATGCCAATTGTAAAGTTATACAACAAAGAAAGCTGGAAAGGAAACACAAACAATTGGGATTTTAAGTGATAGTTTTATTGAGCTTATTCTTGACTTAATATAGACCTACACTTAACAAGAAGAGAAATAATAGACCACAAAATCTGCTAAGTAGTTAAGATAATGAAAAATAAAATAAGTCTAACAACCCAAAAGAATAGGACTTCATGCAACAATCCTTGACCAATTCAAAGTCTACTAACATCTAGGTGGATTTTTAAATACTGCGAGAATGCAATAAACACTTCGAGCATCTGTGAAGAACACTAACTTATAAAGAATATTGATTCCCTTGCGGAAGGAAAAAAGAAGAACAGTATTGAGTGAAGAACGAAACTAAAAACTTTCATGGCTTACATTCTAACAGTTCCACAATTTTAAAGAAGTTAAATACCAAGTCTCGATGAGGGTAGATATCAAAATTTATTCGTCAAATAAAATTGCAGAAACTTACACAGAGAATAAAATGACAAACAAGGAACCTTGCAAAGACGCGAGGATAGACTCGTACAGCTTCTCATCGAGTACCCCACACGCTTTGAGTTTTATGATGTTTCACATACAGACTTCAGTTCCCGAAAACGGTTGTCCATTACCCCAAAAAAGACATGAATGTAGATAAACCTCATTTTGAAATTCCAGTAAAAATTAATCTGCAAAAGGAAATAAATTTAGAGCAACCTTTTGCAATGCATTCGAGTCATTTTTTAGGGCACCAACTGACGTACTTGTTCCTATCTGGTCAATCGGTGCATAAAATAACTTCAATAACAAGTAAATTTTTCCATTTCAAGAACAATATAAAAAGAAGTTACCTATAGAAGACAAGTAAGAAAAAATTCAAGTCAAAAATTTAAATGGAAAGTTTTAGAACACTTTCATTTATTTGCAAAATAAATCATAGAAGAATTTAAGTGATTCACGGGGGAATACATCACATTGTTATAGCAGTGCCCAAATGCACTTTTCGTTAGTTTTTTCAAATCCCTATTATTAGCAACCCAAAGGAATGATCCTTAATCTCATCAACAAAGGTGAAGGCTTGTTCTCTTTGGGCAACAGAAATCCTCAGCAAGAAACCATACGTAGTAGCACATGCATGGAACAAATTAAGTGCCTCTGAAAAGGCTATATTCTTGTCAAACACATGATTAAGATTAAGTTTCCGACGAGAACTGATAACGTTTCTTCTTGAAAAATGGATCGATTCATCTTCGTAATTGCATTGATATTCTCTGATATTTTCTTCTTCCACGTAGTAGGTGTGACTATTGACAAAGAAATATGAAGCAGCGTGTGTTTTTGAAGTAGGCTATAGTTATTAGATTAGTCGTGACTATTGCAAAAGAAAATAACGCGCCTATTTTTTTTTTAAAGTAGGGTTAACTTATTTAAAGGGGTATTTATGTAATTTCACTTTATCTTTTTTAAGTTGATGCTTTTAAGCTAGTATAGATATAGATATAGATATAGATTAACTACATTATTTAAGACTGCAATGGCTCAGACGGTCATTTTGAGTATTAGGATCCCTTTTACCGTATAAAACCCTTGTTGTAGGCTTAAAAGATGAATCTTGAATTGCGAAAACGCTTAGCAGAGTTTCTCAAGTCAATCTGATGTGTATTGGAGAAGAAAATAATAAACAAGGAAATTGAAAATGTAAGAGTTTAGTGAAGTCAATATTTGGGATAAACGAATTCGAAATTATAATGCAACCTATTCTTCCCTCTAAATAAATTGCTACGATAATAATTAAGTTGCGAAGAGATATAATTATAGTGCTACCACATTTTAATACATGGAAGAGATAACTCTAGTTTTTGTTTTCAAATTATTAACTTAGTCAACTATATATGCCAATGGTGTAATCAGGAAAAGGAAGCAATGGGGTTTTTTGTGCAATGAGGATAAAGACTGTGATCACCAATTGATTTGCAACGTTGGGTCTCCAGTATTTGACATAAGGACACATACTTGCTATTTTCTAATAGCTTATCATGGACAAAAAGTGCTTAAGACCAACAACAAAGACTGATTTATGTAGTTTCCTTACTTGTACAATAATTTTATTGGAGTAATTGAAAAAGCTCATCTTGGCAAAAGACTAATATATGTTTTTTTGATCAATCATTCGTAGTGGTCAACAAAAGTACCTATCTTTATTTTGAAAATGGAAAATGGTTTACTCTTTCTATAAATGTTACTGGCGTAGTAAACTCCGTTGTTCTTGTTTGGGTTCAAATTCATAAAGAGCATACTTAAAACTATAATTATGAGATTCATAGCAACACTTTCATAATTACTTAAACTATCAGCTTGTATTTTGTATTTGAACAAACTGTTCTATACAAATACATATACAAATCATTTTAATGCCCATATTTAACTCAAATCAGTTGAATTGAATATGGTATAATTAGCCTTGAATTAAATGTGGAGATTCCTTTTTTATTAAAACCTCTTAATTAACGTGATTTTCATTATTTGTTACCAACCGAAATAAAAGTTCAAATTTCAGTTTCACAATATCGTTTTCATCCAAAAAAAATCAAAATCAAATTCAACTGAAGTTTCTTCTTTTCAATATCTTCAAAAATTCAAATTAAATCATTACTGTTGTTGAGCGTATTTAATCGTAATATTGTTTTCTTATATGAATTTCATCAGTTGTTTAAAATCGATCAAAAAATTTTCGTACTGATTTTTTTTTTGAACCATTACTATTATTTTGTTCAATTTTTTTTGAGCCATAACTGATGTTTCGCTCAAAGATGGTGATCAAAATCAATTTTTTGTTAAATTATTTTTTAATATTTTAAGCCATTAACGATTTTTCGTTAGAGTGATCAAAATCTATTCTTCGTTACTTTGTACAATTTAACAATTTATCTTGTTAAATTATTTTAGAATATTTTGTAAATGAATTTTGAAAAAAAAATTTATGCAATAGTAAATTAAACTGATCGAGCAATATAGTGATCAAAATCGATTTTTTCAAGCTGCTCAGACTTAATGTTTTGGAGTTCTGATTCTCGAAATTAAAGAGTATATTTGTATTTTAGTAAAGTTCGATTTTGTATATTTTGATTGGGTTCGAATTTGGATGTTACAAAGCCATCACTACAGAAAAATACATATGAAATTGAATATGTATGTATAAAAATACAAATATTTCCATATACCTTAAATGCATATTGAACAGAAAAAATACAAATGAAAGTGCATATGTATTTATAAAAAATACAAAATACTTTCATGTAACTTAAATATATATTTAGTCAATCAATTTGTATATATGACAAACCTATATGTCTTGAAAAAATATTTGAAAATGTATCTGTATTTCAACAAATACAAATACATCTGTAACCCCAATTGCATATTTAAGCAAAAAGAATACCCAAATGTATATTTCAACATTCCAAAATACTGAAAATACATAACAATTATATAAAAAATACCATATAGACAAATACCTCTTCATAAATAGTTCATATATAAATGTATTTTTCATACATGCAAATTAGCTTATGTATTTAACATACAAATACACATAAATAAATATTACCCCAAAATGTATATTTAAGATATTAGCTTGATCAAAATACTTATCAGTAAATACTATCAGCTTCAACAAAATACATATTACCACAAAATGATATCAGCTTTACTGAAATCCCTAAATACATATCACCAAATAAAAATACATATACACCAAAAAATACTTCTTCCTCCTCATCTTCTTACAATTCATTACGAGACGAGTTTTCAACATCGTCATTTACAAAATTGCTTGACTTTGCAATTTCTTTTGCTTTCCTTTTCTTCTCATATTTTTGTAATCTTGTGGATTTTGGAGACAGGGTTTCTTTCAACGTCTTTTTTTCAGAATATCAGCCATCTTCACTGAATTATTACAAAACGTGGACCAAAGTTCCTTCGTATTCACTGATTTCTTCGACTGTATAGGAGTAGAAATAACATTAAATACTTGTCTTGTGTTAATACCAAACTAAATGATGTTGCATTATCCGACAATAAATTAATAGGTGGTATACTCATATTTGTTCGTGATTTTGGTGTGTGTTCTGCCATTAGAGCATAAAAACCTCAAACTCGAAATTGCTAATGGTTTACAGTACAAAATACAAAATAAAACAAAACATGTGATAGCTGAATTTATTAGTTACCCTGAAATTGTGGAACACTATCGTTGTCAAATCGTGAAAAAAATGTGAGAAAGGAATAAATTTGAAAGAGGAATATGAGAGATTTCAAACAATAAAAGGTAAAGTAAAAATCAGTTAAAGAAAAAAGAAAAGAATCTGTGAGATTTAAAACAATAAAAGGTAAAGTAAAAATCAGTTAAAGGAAAGGAAAAGAGAAGTAGAGTGAAAAAGGGAACCTTATACAAGGTAACTTCTCAAAGACAGTAAATGGAGGACCACACTTAAAATAATGTTATGTTTGCTACACAATATAATTTCATTGATACGTGGCTATTTTTCATAATTTAAGTCTTAAATATGCTATTTCTTGTAGTTTTTCCTTCGTGTTTCAGAGTTTTAATTAAATATACCTTTATTTTGAGATATACCCTTTGTTATCTTATTTGTCCGCTACACAAAAAAAAAATAAAAAAAATTCAATAATACTTGTTCAGTTTGAAAAATCAATGAAATTTTATCAATTTCTTCCAATTTTACCATTAGTTATTAATTACAGTCATACTCAAAATAATTCTCAAAGCATTGACTTAATTATTTCAAAATGTGATACAGTAAAATTATGAATGTCCGAAGGGAATGATCATTGACACTCGGTCAATCTATCATGATCCAAATTTATGAGCCACGACTAGTACCTAATGAGCAATTATCCGTAAGGCAAACCAATGTCATTCATCATCATAGAGAGTTCTCACATTAAAAAATGGAATCACAATTTAATTAGAATTCAAACATCTTATAATAGCAAAAATTATAATATCTGATACAAAAACTAAAAATCAACAATAACACACGAAATATAGCCCCGAAACATCTAATATAAATTTGAGTAAATGGTTTGGGGACATAGATAGCCCGATAGGAAATTATAAATGATGCGAAAAAAAAGTTGCCACTATGAATGGATGTGTGTAGACATATAAAATTAGACGAATTAAATTTATAAAAAATTTGAATTTAATTCACGATCATTTGGGTTATTTAATCAATCTAGGCCTTACATATTAGTTGGTCCATTTTATCAAATTCAAGACCAAGGTCCATTACACTTTGAAGCTCAGACCCATGCCACGTGTCAGTGTGACTTGGAGTACCCCTCAAATTGAAGACAAATGATACGACGCCACGTGTACAAATAATGTGGAAATCTTATTTAAATTCAAGAGCCAGTATAAAGTTGTCAAGTGTCAAAGTGACATTTTTCAACCAATCACAAGCAACCTGGCCTACTCCCTACAACTATAAATAGGGGGTAACAAAATGTTCTAAGGACAAAAAAAGAGTACGTTGACAAGCATTGGCAACATCTGCATCGACTATCAAGTTCTTGCAAGGAGCAATAAACACAGTTCTTTTCGAAGATTATTCCAAAGAGACAAAATATTTTTGATATTTCCGGCGATTGAAATACATCTCTAGGAGTCCAAACCATCCAACGATTCAAGAAACATGCCACTGAAGGCCCTTGGGTCATTTATTAGTTTAGGAGAGAAGAATTAAGAAAGTTACAGAATTATACTCACAAGATTCATCCATAAAAAATATTTTTTTCCTTTTATTTATCTTTGGTTGCAGTTAATTTTAAAAATTTTGAAAATTTATTGCGAATAAATTTTGGCACGCCGAATGGGACCATTTCTACTCTTCATCTCTTCCTTCTTCAAATCTGAAGCTACAAATTCAACCATTGCAATGGACTATGGAAAAATAAATGATGTTACATGCAAGGGCTCTACTGCTGCATTTGCTGACTTTGTTCATGTTGTACCGATTACTCGCGGAAATTTCAAGGCTTGTTGCTTTGATTAATCTGAATACTTCACATCTTTGGAGGTGGTGAAAAACAATAACTCTCATATGTCGACTACTGGGGGCAATCTTGCATGAATGTTCTTTGGTGAACTTTCTCTAACCATAACCAATTTTTGTGAACCTGAAGATTCAACGGATTCTCCAATTTTAACAAAGGTCAATGCCTTAACGTCTGACTCAACTAACATGGACGAGAAGTTAAAAATGATAGAGCAAACCATTGATGCCCTAAAGAAGTACGTTGACAACAAGAATCTTCATATCTCTCAACTCATGAACAAACTCGAGGCCTCCTAACCAGGAGTTGGAGTCACATACCTACTTATCCACCCAATTGCACTCTACAAAACGAGGATGATTAGGAATTACATGCTAATTCTCAATTTTAGATGGAGAAATAATCTGTTTTAGTTGCAGATTTATCTATCCAACAGCTACAAGACATGATAACAAAGACCATTAGGGATCAATATGGTGGAGCACCACCAAGTTTGTTGTATTAATCAAAGCCTTACACACGATAAATTTATTATTACCCATGCCAACAAGCTATCAACCACCAAAGTTACAGCAATTTAATGGCAAGGAAACCTGAGGCAATATATTTCCCATATTGTCGAAACATGTAGCAAAGTTGGAACACATGGTGAGCTTTTGGTAAAATAGTTTGTTCGTTTGTTGAAGGGGAATGCATTTCACTAGTATATCGACTTAGAGATTGAGTTAATTGATAGTTGGGAACATCTCGAGAAGCAATTTCTCAATAGATTTTAAAGCACCCAACGAACTGTGAGCATGATAAAGTTGAGTACCACTAAGGAAAGAAAGGATGAGCCTGTAACGGATTAAATCAATCGATGGTGATCATTGAGTTTGGACTGCAAAGACTGCCTTTCTGAAATATCTACCCTACAAATATACATTGAAGGAATGCATTGGGGCTTCTATACATGATCTAAGGAATGAAACCTCAAACTTTTGAAGAATTAGCTACTTCCGCTCATGACATGGAGATAAGTATTGCAAGTCATAGAATGACGTCACCTATTTTTGATCCTAGGGAAAAAGTCACAAAATTCAAAGACTTTTCAAAATATCAAATTGGGGAATCTATGGAAATAACTTTGAGTTTTAAGAAGGTCGCCACATGACCAAAGTTATAACAGGAAACTCCAAAGCAACAAATTTGAGAGGTGAAAAATGATCCAACCTTGAAGGATGTACAAGTAAGGGTATATCCTTTTCCTGACTCTAATGTTCCTGGGATACTTGAGGAGTTTCTAGCAAAAGAAGTCATTGAAGTCCCTAAGTCAAAGTGACCCGAAGAATAAAATAAAGTCGATAATCCTAAGTACTGTAAATTTCACCAAATTGTTAGTTATAACACCACAAAATGCTTCATCCTAATGGAAAAGATCATGACGTTAATGCGAGAGGGAAAGATCATAATTGATAATGGCGATATAGTTGATGCAAATCATGTTAGCGCTGAACTGAACCATCAAAAAGGTTCAATTTCAAAAGTTTTACAACTCATGTGCTCTATGGCATCATCAAAATATGAAGGAATCAACATGCTACAATTCAGGAGTTTTGACCCAATTGAGGTTTCCCCACTAAAGAAAACAACAATTGAGTTCATGTCAAATGACGTATCCAATAGCAAGAAGGGTGGAACTTGGTAATCGATCACCCGCAAAATAAAAAAATGTTAAAGGATTTCTAGACTCCAACTTTCAAAAGTCGACACAAGATCAAGTGAAAATATGCTTCAACCAACGAGGGAAACAAATAACAAACTAAAGTGAAACAATACTTCATTACAAATAGTTAGGAGTAAAGTTACATTACAAGAATTCTTTCCAAGAACTCTACTTAAGGCACAAGCTTAAACTGCATGTCACTCCTAACCCGCATGAGCCTAAAATGTGAATATCTCTCTAAAAAGGGAATAAAAAGGAAAAAAGAGAGGAAAAGGGTGTGTCACTATTTTAGAATGGAAATAACACTTTGAAGCGACGTAGATATCACATGAGGTTAGACATTCTTTTGCTAAGTTTATCGCGGACATACAAAAGGGAGGATACCAACAATGAAAAGCGAATTTTGACAATATATTTGTGTAAATCTGCAAAGATATTGATAGTGGTTTACACATATGTTGTAACTCTTGGTGTTATCTTTTCAATAAAAAAGACGACACGTGATTCAAATGCTCTTACACCGAGATATGAATTCTTTGTTATACCTGGTCAAAGTTGGAAAAAAAGTCCATCAGATTCCGAACTAAGCTGATTTTGACAACGTATCAGTATAAATTTGTAAATGCGTTAGGCTTATTTTTTATATATGTCATAAATTTTGGTGTTCTTTTTGCAACAAAAAAGCCAGTGTGTGATTCAAAGGATCCTACATGGAGATATGAATTTTCTACCATAACATATCAAAGTTGTGAAAGAGACCTTCATGTTTTGAACTAAGCTGATTTTGATGAATAACATGTACAAATTCATAAAGGGTGATATAATCCAAATAGCCTCCGAAACTTTGGATGAGATAAATATAATGTACGAGGTGTTTGATGACTCCTTCGTGCTATTAAGACATGCCACATGGATGAATATTACCATTGAGAAGGTTCAAAGGAATTTGATGAGGCCGAAGGAGTGCAAAATGGATCTTAAATATCCCTTGGAAGGGTCATGATCCAAGGCGCTTTGGATCCGCTCTAGCATTTCAAGAGCGGGTCAAAACAACCCTAGTGGGTTTTTTCTTACATTTCGGTCACTTTTAGGCCGTTATTATGTAATATTTAGCCAAACTATAAATGCTTGGTAGCTAGTTTTATTTCCTTTGTTTTTTGATGACGAATATTACATGATATAATCATGAAATCTCCATAGGAGTGAATTGAGAGATTGGAAAATCCGATGTTCAATCTTGTCTAGAAATGTTGATTGTAAGGGAGATCCAACTCTATTTGTTGTCACGTAAAGTTAGGTGCTTTTTGGTAGTCCTTTAAGGGAGGTTTTAGGGTTTGAAATACACTTTGATTGCCCTTTCGTTATCAATTTTGTGTCTATATTCTAATCTTGGTTATCCTATCCCCCTATCATTAATTTCTTGCTTCTGTATTTGAGTCCTCATGGATTGAATATTATCATTTGGTATCAAAGCCAAGATTGATTTCATTCTTACGAAGTCAATCTTTAATTTGTTATCTCAAAATTCCACAAAAAAGAAGTGTCAAATTGAAAATCCCCAAAAGGTTAATATTCACGTTCTTAGCTCTAGGTCAAATTTTGAGTTTTTTTATTATGTTTTTTTCTTATGTTTCTAGTGTTATATGTGTTTTCTCTAACACTATATGAGTCTATAAATCAAATTTGAGCCAAATCGGAGCTTATTTGAGTGTTCTATCCTTGTTGGAAGCTTGGATTGAAGATTTTGAAGTTGGTGACAAGATTTGTAGTGTTGGTTCAATAATTGGGGAAAATTAAGTTGGGAATGAGTTTAGATCATTTAAATGTGCTTACGTTCAAAATTTCAACTCATTCTGAGCCCAGGAGAAGAAGTTAGTGTTCTTGGTGTTCTCAATATTCTTAAAGACATGCAAATCATCTTGAATCTTCATCAATAGTTGTAGTTTGATCCAAAAGAAAGAAATAAAATTGGGGAAAAAGTTTTTTTCCTAAAGAATCCAAGAAGATTCCAAGTATATCCCAAGGAAGAGTACAAAGGGGGGGGGACTATTTAGAGGGGAAAAGAGCCATTTCAAGAGAGAGGGGCGGGTGACCTGCCTTGCATCTGCGCTCAAGGTGCTCTTGATCTGATCCAACAGGTACAACAAACCTCAAACCAGTAGGGGGAGGTTATCATGCATCCAGGGTGTGCTGGGCATGTGCCCCACATGCTGCAGAAACTCTCCAAACGCATCTCAACATAGAGCACCACAAATTGAGCGCAAATCAGCCCCAACGCATCCCGAACACAATTCAGCACTTCTCCAACATCAATTCAAGTTCTAAAACACATCTAAAAACTTTAAAAAAACTCCATTGCTCAAGATTTGATTCTTTAGTTTCATTTTCTTGATTACTTATCTCTTCTTTTGATTTCTAAACTACTCATCAACTAGTAATTCATCTACTATGTTGATCAATTAGTTCTTGAGTCCGAATTCTTTCATCTTCCTATTTCTTTGTGCACTTTTCTTGTTTTAATTCATTGTAACTTCTTTGTTTCAAGTCAGTAAGTAGATTTTTATTTCTTTGAGTCGATCAAACAAGAATCTACTCCGTCTGCAAAGTAGAGATTGACACCTTATTATCCAGCGGAGTATAAGCACTTTCAACATTTACCACTTCAATTTTGAGGATCACAAAAGTGAGATTCATATGAGTGTTGGTGAGGAGATTTAATACAAATCTTGGTTATTAACTTTTTTTGTAGGTAAATTGTGAGATAAAGGGAACGTGTCTTCGATAGCCTCATATAGTTGTGACTACGACATAGAAAACTACGATTGTGGTGCCGAATGTTATGGCTATGAAGAACATGTGGATTATGGGGGATATGAATATAGCCATGATCAAATGTGTGGAAGCGGGAGCGAAGGTATGAATGGAGGGTATAGTAGGATTCAATGTCTTCCTACTCTATCTATCTTCAAAGGAGAATGGGATCCCGAAGCTTACGTTTATTGGGAATGGCAATGTGAAAGAGTCTTCGAGGATTATGCTATGAGAAAAGCCGTACATGTTACATATGCCCTTAAGTACATTCAAGGTCCAACCTTAGAATGGTGTAAACTTGCAAGGAATCCTCAGCAAACATGGGGTGCCTTGAAATAGTTCTTTAGGCCAATCTATGTGCCGAAGGGTTACATGAAGCCTTATAATAGTGATCCAAGAAGACCAACTTGTTCAAGATGGGTAGAGATTTTTGGAGTTTCAAGATCTGTTCTTATACTTGATGATTGGTTTCACGCAAACTACATAACACCTATTATGGTTTATTATTTTGGGATACCTCGAGAGTCCAAGCATTTCCCATAGTTCTTGGAAGGCTATATATTCTTTTAGAGAGAGAAGGTTTCCTTCACCCGAAATGGGTACTATGAGGAGGTGCAGTATGACATAGTCCCATTGGAATGTGAACACATACATTTGGGTGCCGATTCTTTTGCACAACACAAGATTCCAAATGTGCAAAATTGGCCTAAGTTTGCAAGGGACCAATGGGGAAATCATCTCTTTCAACCTACCATTCCCAAATATCAAGTAAAGATGACCACTTACTCCTAGCCTTATGAAAATGAGAGACAAAAGATTGAGAAGAGTGAGGGTGTGTAAGGTGGCAACCTAAGAGATGAAAAAGGAGAGGTTCTAAGAAGTGAAGTGAGAGGGTTTCCACCAACCGAAGCTAACATTGTTTGTCCTTCTATTAATAAGGACATATGTGTAGGTACCATTAGGACGTTTGAAGTCTTCTTATCTCTTGATGATTTCCCTAACCAAATTTTTTGTACACTTTTCAAAGACATTTTAATGTTTAACATGGATGATCCTTGGTTATATTTTAAGTGTGTGCAACCTTTGCATGATGCTATGATTATTTGTGCTAACCCTAACCCTCATGTCATAAGGATGTTGTATTTATTTGTCCTTCCTTTGTTTTTGCACGGTTTGTATTCTAGGTTGAATCCTTTTCAAGAAGGGGAGGATATTTTTCATAACCCGAGCTGAGGCTTTGGCCGCGACGAGCATACCGAACCATGAAGGATCGAGCGCCCATCTATATCTGACAATCATGCACATCATTCATATACTAATAAGAAATGCAAGAAATGATAAAGATGGAAATCATGGTCAATCACTTAATTCAACTGAACAGTTCGAAATTTGAGTTCATAACAATCAGAAACATGTGACACCAGTTTGCAAAATCTTTTGTGAATATGAAAATCAACATCTTTCTAAGAACTGGGACAAGGCCCCTAGTTGGACCATGAACTGAAAATCAAATAACTGTATGCCATAATAAAACCTTCTAAAATAAGGGAGGCTCACCAACTGCACGTTTTTGATAGACCGAATCTACTGCTTAGCGGGACCCTAGGTTTGTGCCTCACGTCCTGAAATATAGGGGGTCAATACAATTGTACCGGTATTTAGAGCATTCATAAATATTATACATTTAGTAATATACATGAGAGCAATCCACAAAAGAATATTTCTTTCATGCGTTATAAGAAAACAGATGGTCAAACCTTGAAACTTAGAAACAACGCTTTGATATCATGACTCACTCTTTATGTTTCTTCTGAGCTAGATGGTACACCCTACAAGCCTAGTACCCAGGGGCTATATGGGTCCTACATTAAATCATCGGCCAAGCCTCCACATCTATGTTTTCCACAAGGACAGGGGTCCTACATACTAGTCTAGTATACCAGTTTCTCAAGGACAAGTATACATTGGCCTTAGCCAATCATATAACCCAAATCGGCAAAACTTGGTTTCCAGCAATGAGCCCTTACACTCAACGCTTTCTTCGGGTAACCGTCTAACTCTCAATAAGCCTATTTATAACATTGTAAATCATGCATCTTTCTGAAAGTGGTCGAATGTCTGAAAATATTTTTGTAGTAAAGTCTAGTCTGAGTCTATTATGGCATTTGTCTTATTTGGTATCGTCATACTAAGAATTGAAAGTCATATGTCTAAAACATATAGTATAATGTTGCAATTCCTTCATTCAAAACAAATAGGTGGGACAACCAAATCATTCCAACAGTACAAAAGAATTTGTATTTCTAAGTACATGAAAACTTATGCAAAAATCAACTCATTTACTTTGTAGAAAATCATGAAATTCTTTCAAAAATCAACTGTAATATTTACAAACATGAAATATCCCTCTTTTCAATTCACAACCAACATAAAGTTCATCAATGACAGTAAAACCCTTGGTTTATGCTTTAAGACATGCATTTAGTAACCCGTAACTTGTAAATCAATAAATTGCACAATGAGAGAGGAAAATATGTCATTCATGGTCTCAATTCATATTTCAAAACTGAAAACATATATATACATATAGATGAGTAAAAATTCAAGTTTAAGGGGAGGCCTGAAGACCAAAACGTTCATAATGCATACTTTTAATGTAATTTGAAACCCTACATAAACATATGATTTCTCAACATTTAAAATCTTATTAAAATGATTATGTCCTACCCATGTATTTTAGTAAAACCCCACATACCTTAGATTACTTAGTTTGAAGAATATGACTAGAATCTTTACTCGTTTCTTGGAAATCATGAACTTAAAGATGGATTGTTTATCTTTGGAAGGGAGGTTAGTGTTTTGTTCTTGATAAATTTGAGTGAATTTGGACATATTATGCCCAAAATACATTTTAATTCACTGTTTACACGACTTGGGTTTGTAGGAAAAGACAAGACTGCCCCTAGGAATTAGAAGTTTCAGCAGAAATCCTGATTTTGAAGCTCACCGTTGAGTGCTATTGGTTCAACTGCTATAGGCACCAATGATCGGTGTAGTTGTGGTGACCTATTATTTTGGAAAATCCCGATTTTGAGGTTTACCGCTGAGAGGTATTGGTTTCACCGCTATAGGCACCGCCGAGCTGTGTAATCGCAGAAGTTGACTGCCTCATACAAAAAATACAATAAATTTTCACCTAGATATCATATTTAGGAGAAAATGGAATCATTGGAAAGCTGATTCAATGTAATACCCCGGAAAATTTTTTGTTGAAATTTTGTGCGTAAACGTGTTGGGTTCTATCGTCTAGAATGAATTATAAATTTTCCATGAGGAATGACTTAGATTATCACCAACCATTGTGTATATTATCTAATAAGCTTTCCACCGATATGTGCATCATCCAAAAAGGATACCCGAGCGACGAGTTATGAACATTCCGATCGAACCGTGAATAGTAGTGAACACTAAAACGTGCAGGAAAAAAAGTACTGAGGCCTGGCGTATTTTTTCTCCAACTTTAAACAATCATAACTCCTTGAACATAATGATATGGGTGATCTACTATATATCAACGGAAAGCTATGTGAGTCCTCTTTCCGATGAAATTGGTTTCATCCAATTTTTCTATTGGAGAAAAAAGTTATGGTCGATCTACTTCAGTGTATCAAAAGTGAATTTTTGGATCAACTTCAAACGATCATAACTCCTCATACACAATGATCTGGGTGAGATACTATATATCAACGGAAATATATGAGAGTCCTCTTTCTAATGAAATTGGTTTCATACAATTTGGATATCGGAGTAAAACGTTATGGTTGATCTACTTCAGACTATCAAAACAGTCCACCAAAGGAAAGATTCGAGAATTTTTTGATTCTTTAGGGGCGTTTTGGTCATTTACCCTCACACAAAATCCGTCCAAACCCTATATTAAAGTCTATTAGAAGCATTATATGTTATATTTCATCAAATTCCCTTCTAAAGAAAACCCTAAGCTCCTACATCCAACATCAACAACCTCCAAAGTTCACCATTAATTCTGCAAATTTATTCAAGATTCCAAGTTCCTAGTTCAAGAACTCTAAGAATCATCATTCAAAGGAACGATTAACATCTCAAAAATGAGTATCGATCTAAAGTTCATCATTCAAGGTATGTGCGGTTTTTCAACAAGAACTCTCTTTCGTTCTTTTGCCCAAATTGATTTTTCTTTTATGAATATACATGATTTTACATGTTTTGATATGAATTTGAAGCATTAATTTATACCCTATATGATTTTACATGAGATTATGACACTCTCTATGTTTTGAAAGTTGAATTGAATGAGAATGATAACATTTTTGTACATAAAGCTGAATTTTCCAGATTGTAAAGTAAGTTATATATATTTATGATGAAAAGCATGAATCTTGAGAAAATTTAATATGATTTTGATGTATGAGACCTTGAGTCTTAATTGGAATTGTACTTTGAGAAATTATGTGATATAAGAACAATGAGATTTGAATCCCAAAGCTAATTTTCTTTACCAAGATGTATGATTATAAAGTTGAAATTTTAAGTTTTAAGTGATTATTTTTGTGCTGATGTCATAAAGTATGAAACTTTGGAAGGTTTTATGGTGATATTGATGTATGGATTTTTGGAACCCTCTTTGAGATTATTATTTCGAGAAAATCATATGTTATAAATGCCTTGACTTTAAATAATTTGAGATGTTTTGAATGATTTGACCTTTTGGTCGTGAATGAGTTATTTTGAACTCGACTGTGAAGGAAATCCACGTTTTTATTGATTATGATAAAAGGGTAGCAAATTGGCTCCCGATGAAAATTGTTGAAGTGTTTATGGTGGATTATCTTTAATGTGATCCTGAGGCTGATTTAAATTTCTGAGCTAAGGCCAGGAGTAATCTTTAGCACCGAGTGGGAGGTATAAAGTGACCTTATTTCCCTAGAACTACGTGCCCCCATAGGATGTGACTGAGGCTGATTTATATAGTGATCACTAGTGTTTTTGAATTGATACTGGAAGTCCTACTCCGATGGCAAGGATAGGACGGTACTCCCCAACGTGGGTTGTACATTGCACTCCATGTGTCTCACATGGTTTATGTCGGTTATAGGATCTCCCAATGTGTGTGTGTACTCTTCTATCTGAGATGAAAACATATTTTCTTAAAAGGCTGAGTTTGAGAAAGTCATTATTCTTAAAAGATTTAAGGAATATATTCTAATGAGAATTGACATGAGATTTGATTGTTTTGATCATTTGAAATTGAGATGAAAGTGAATTGAGAACGTATTGTAATGACTCACTTGTTTTACTTTATATGTATTATTCATCCATGATTTTGATTATTTAATTCGAGCTAAGTGAGTCATCTATATCAGGATGCATAATTTTATAAACTGTGATGATATTAAAATATTATTTTATATATGCATTGCACGCCCATATGCTCGGTATCTTTCCATGGTACTTACCCACATATTCGTATGTGGGCTATATTTTCTCGGAATGTAGGTACAAGGTATAGTTGTACCTTCGGATCCAGTCAATTTGTGGTATCCAGTCAGCAGGTGATGAGTCCTTTTGATTCAAGGGCTTGGGTTAGTTATGCAGAGTTTATAGTGATATATTTTTTTTATTGAGTTGGGGTAGTCGGGAGTCATGACTCGGCTACCTACAGTCAGTACTAGTAGAAGCTTCATAGACAGTCAGTAGAAGTTGATGTATTTTGTTTCAATTTTTGTTGTAAAGGGAGAATTATAATCCTGTAAAATTCCATTTTTGTATCGATCAGATTCAGAAAAGAGTTAATTTCTGCTGATTTGTATGGATTTGTATTTTTATTCAGTTGCTTATGAGTTATGCCAGTAGAAGGGTTAGCTTGGGGTCACTTGTGACCCTAAGCACCGCGTGACGTCTCGATACCCAATTTCGGGGCGTTACAAACTTGGTATCAGAGCACAGAGTTCAAGTATCCTAGGGTGTCTATGAAGTCGTGTCTAGTAGATTCTTTCGGAATGGTACGGTGACGTCTGTACTTTTCTTTGAGAGGCTACAGGACATTTAGGAAATGTTTCCCTTCTTTACAGTCTAAGATTGTGCTATAAAAAGGTTCTCCAAGAAGCTTATATAGATTCTCATCTTACTCTATTCTGGCCAACTCTGCCTCATTTTTAAGGTATCAGAAATAATTAAGCTTAATTCTCCATTGATAGTTATGGGATTGTAAGAGAGCTAGAAAGTATCCTGTCAGTGATTTTGAGTTCCAAAGATTGAAGTACTTTATTCATGTTCATAATAGTCGTGAACTAACCCTAGGTTAGATGTGCTTTCAGATTCCTCCTCAGAATCTACAATGTTAGTCTATACTTCTCCCTCTATGTATTATATTTGAGATAACATGATTCGCAAGCTCCAGGTCTTCCCCAGGTAATGCTTCTATATTTTCTAGAAGAAATTTCAAAAGTTACACAAAGGGCTTGAGAGGAACTCTCTAGTGTGTTAATTTCCTTAAGTTGAAAGTTATGCCCTCATTCTTATGAGTTATTTAATTAAGACAGAGTAAGGTGTATTCTTAAATCGCTGAATGTTGTGTGTCAAGGTTCTATCTATTGTATTGTGTAATCTTGTTATCATTATGTTTGTGAAAAATAAAAGTCTAGTGAAGCCGTGTGGAGCTCTTTCAATTCACTAGCATAGCTTCTTTGTTATTCATCTCATTTTCTTGTTCAAAATACAAACCAAAGTCTAGTGAAGCCGTGTGGGGCCTATTTCATTTCACTAGCATAGTTATTTTGTTATTCATATAACTTTCTTGATCAAAACACCAAAAAAAGTCTAGTGAAGCCGTGTGAGGCCTATTTTGATCCACGAGCAACTTGTAGTTCATCTTATTCCTTGTGCTGGCTAAAAATGTGGGATGTGGAGGTGTAATAGTAAGAAGGATGGTAAGTGTGATTTGTTGAGCATAAGTATAGCGAAATCCCTTTTTGCATGCAATTGGGTTAATAGGAAGTCATATAGTTTGTTCGAGGTATGAAACGGGTGTTGACGATATTTGTATGAAAGAGAGTATAGGTTAGTGATGGAAGTACTTGGTAGGGAAGTGTTGTTAATCTAGGCACTCTCCAGATTGCAAAAGAAAGTTAAGTTAAGACGTAGAGAGCTATGAACTATGTTAAGTTATGTATGAAGGATAAATAGTAGTGACGGGTGAAAGAAGGATGCGTTAATGGATTGTGAATAAGATAGGCTATATGATTAGGACCAATTATTATTGTTATGAAGCTTAGGTGGGCTAGTGTTCATGGATGTGTTGTTTTATAATCTTCACGTGGAAGTTATGCATGAGATGGAGGTGTAAATTATGTGAAGTGTGAGACCTTAAGTTTGAACTATTGGTGATCATGAAGCCGAATATGATGGTTTCCGGATTAATGGTATTAGTTGCCGGAAGTGACCTAATAGGCTTGAACAATGTACACAAGAGTTTAAGTGTAGTTGACTTGTAATTTATTTTAATATTATATTATGATGAGAAAGTTCACCCAAGATATTATGGGACTGCTTTAATTTCGAGGATTAGTGTATGTGGTGTAGTGAGTCGTGCCATGGGATTGTTAGATGGATAAATACTAGTTAGACGATGGATGATGTTTTGATGGCTAAGTTAAGGCGAGGCGTATGATTGGAAATGTTGAGCCTCTTAAGTGTGATTTTGATTCTTATAGGTTAGAAACATAAGTTCATAGGCATGGTATTAGAGGGAGAAGACAAAAGTAGCATGGTCTATTAAAAGGTTAGAAAGTATTCAAGTTGAGCTAATAAAAATAAGAATTGAAGCACTAGATGGTGTATATTCCAGTGATAGAGATGTTCGTGGAGATTCGAAATTAGTAAGCATTTGAGAATTTGAGTGGTGGCTCAAATCTAAGGGGGAGATGATAGAACAAGTAGTCAAGTCAAGCTTTTACATTTTAGTAGAAGTACCAGTAAGTTGTAAATTTGCTATGAGAAAGATCGGTGCTTGACCCAATGTTATTTCAGTATTTTCAGCTGTCCCAATACCTACTCATGCATTAAATTTCAGTTCCATGATCTTAATTCATGTTCATACACGTGATGGAGAATTACGTACTCTTTTAGTTTCCATAAATGAGAAATTCCAGTTCTTCTAGCAGTTGGAATCACATTCCATAAGTTATGAGCTCTAAATTCAGGGCATAACGCCCATGACTCATATACTCAAGTTTTACAGTATGTTCAGTTCCAGTACTCAGGCAATACTCTTATTGATCAGTGAGATTCAGTTTCCGTTACGGGTGTCTTCATTTTTGATACCTTAATGAACCTATTGTATTTGATATTTTATTCCTAAGGCCTCAATAGAGAGAGTCAAGTTATTTACATTATTCCTTCATGTTTCAGTTCTTCATGTTTTAAAATTTTGTGACCTTTTTATTAAGTCAAGCTAATGGTGATGAGCAGTTGTCTAGAAGGGAGAGAAGATACTTCCTTATCTATGATAGAAGATGGTGTGCTCACGACAGTGGAGTAAAGTTAGATTGAGGCTAAGTCCTTGATACATACCGTGGTTAGTTGAAGTTTTAAATGTTTATTTGGAAAGATTTTTGTGCGTTGGTTTTATGCACTTCTATAGGGTTGTAGGAATAGTAATACAGAGTTTTTGTGTATAGTTCAATTGGTTGAGAAAATGTTATGTGTGCCGTTTAAAGAATTGACCAGTATGTGTGAATGATGTAGTTGATGGAATCTTAGAGAAAGCGAGGATGATACTTTATGAGTGTTCGTTTAGAGGTGCATGTGCGAAGTGCGTATGTGGTTATGAGTATAGGCTTGAATGTTATGGATGTATGTCTAAAAGAATGCACCGCATGTTAGCGGATCCCTAGTATAAGATTGTATGTGGTTGTTGGAGTAGCAATAAGAGTTATGTTTGAAGTGAGGATTTGTGAGACTCAGTGTGTATTGAGGTTCATGATATAGATTAATATTATAGTGTTATGTGGCGTATCTCATGAGTTCTTGGAGTTAGGCTTGAACATAGTCGAGGGAGTAGTTGGAAAGTGTTGCTAAGTTTGGAAGCAAGGAGTTATGTTTCCTAAGACCTAGAAATTCCTATCTTAATTTATGCCATATGGGTCCTTGTTCCCATATGATAGGATTGTATCAAATTATGGTTCATTTTCTCCCCGAACAATGTCATTTGAGTCTTTTGGAGGGAGTGTTGAGGGACGTTTCATTTGGGCGAATGTGGTCCTTCTTTTGATGAGAACCCCTTTGAGACCTTTGATTCTCAGTATCTGAATAAACCAAAGATACTCCTTTGTTTAAGATCCAACTATGTGACCATTCTCATTATGATTCGCATGTTCTATAAAGTATTCGAAAGTTTGGAGTGAAGTAAGTGGATTGACTTCGTTATCCCAGCCTTTTGTCCTCATTTCTATGGTATTCTATACTTATTCATCGACATTCAAGGACGAATTTTTCCAAGGGGGAGATGATGTAATGCCCCGGGAAATTTTTCGTTGAAATTTTATGCGTAAACGTGTTGGGTTCTATCTTCTAGAATGAATTATAAATTTTCCGTGTTGAATATCTTAGATTATGACACACCATTGCATAGAGTATCGAATAATATTTCCAAAGATATGTGGATCATCCAAAACGGACACCCGAGCGACGAGTTATGAACATTCCGATCGAACCGTGAATAGTAGTGAACAGTAAAACGTGCAGGAAAAAAAGTACTGAGGCCTGGCGTATTTTTTCTCCAACTTTAAACGATCATAACTACTTGTACGTAATGATATGGTTGATCTACTATATATCAACGGAAAGATCCGCGAGTCCTCTTTCCGATGAAATTGGTGTCATCCAATTTGTCTATCGGAGCAAAAAGTTATGGTCGATCTACTTCATCCTACCAAAAGTGAATTTTTGGATCAACTTCAAATAATCATAACTCCTTGTACACAATGATTTGGGTGATATACTATATATCAATGGAAAGATATGAGAGTACTCTTTCTAATGAAATTAGTTTCATCTAATTTGGAAATCGGTGTAAAACGTTATGGTTGATCTACTTCAGACTATCAAAACAGTCCACCAAAGGACAGATTCGAGATTTTTTTTTATTTTTAGGGGCGTTTTGGTCATTCCCCCTCGCCCAAAATCGGTCCAAACCCTATATTAAAGCCTATTAGAAGTATTATATGTTATATTTCATCAAATTCCCTCAAAAAGAAAACCCTAAGCTCCTACATCCAACTTCAAGTACCTCCAAAGTTCACCATTAATTCTGCAAATTTAATCAAGATTCCAAGTTCCTAGTTCAAGAACTCCAAGAACCATCATTCAAAGGCACAACTAACATCTCAAATACGAGTATCGATCTAAAGTTCATCATTCAAGGTATGTGGGGTTTTTCAACAAGAACTCTATTTCGTTCTTGTGCCCAAATTGATTTTTCTTTTATGAATATACATGATTTTACATATTTTGATATGAGTTTGAAGTATCAATTTATACCCTATATGATTTTACATGAGATTATGATACTCTCTATGTTTTGAAAGTTGAATTGAATGAGAATGATGACATTTTTATACATAAAGCTGAATTTTCTAGATTTTAAAGTAAGTTATATATATTTATGATGAAAAGCATGAATCTTAAGAAAATTTAACATGATTTTGATGTATGAGACCTTGAGTCCTAATTGAAATTGTACTTTGAAAAATTATGTGGTATAAGCACAATGAGATTTGAATACCAAAGCTAATATTCTTTACCAAGATGTATGATTATTAAGCTGAAATTTTAAGTTTTAAGTGATTATTTTTGTGCTTATGTCATAAAGTATGAAACTTTGGAAGGTTTTATGGTGATATTGATGTATGGGTTTTTGGAACCCCATTTGATATTATTATTTTGAGAAAATCATATGTTATAAACACCTTGAGTTTAAATAATTTGAGATGTTTTGAATGATTTGACCTATTGGTCGTGAATGAGTTATTTTGAACTCAACTGTGAAAGAAATCCACGTTTTTATTGATTATGATAAAGGGGTAGCAAATTGGCTCCCGATGAAAATTGTTGAAGTGTTTATTGTGGATTTTCTTTAATGTGAGCCTGAGGCTGATTTAAATTTTTGAGCTAAGTCCGGGTGTAATCTTTAGCACCGAGTGGGAGGTATAAAGTGACCTTACTTACCTAGAACTACGTGCCCCGTAGGACTTGAGACTGAGGTTGATTTGTATAGTGATCTCTAGTGTTTTTGAATTGATACTGGAAGTCCTACTCCGATGGCAAGGATAGGATGGCTCTCCCCAACGAGGGTTGTACGTTGGACTCCATATGGCTTACATGGATTATGTCGGTTTTAGGATCTCTCAATGTGTGTGTACTCTTCTATGTGAGATGAAAACATATTTTCTTAAAAGGCTGAGTTTGAGAAAGTCATTATTCTTAATAGATTTAAGGAATATATTCTAATGAGAATTGACATGAGATTTGATTTTTTTGATGATTTGAAATTGAAATGAAAGTGAATTGAGAACGTATTGTAATGACTCACTTGTTTTACTTTACATGTATTATTTATCCATGATTTTGATGATTTAATTCGAGCTAAGTGAGTAATCTATATCAGCATGCATAATTTTATAAACTGTGCTGATATTAAGATATTATTTTATATATGCATTGCACGCCCATATGTTCGGTATCTTTCCATAGTACTGACCCACACATTGGTATGTAGGATACATTTTCGCGAAATATATGTACAAGGTATAGTTGTACCTTCGGATCCAGTCTGTTCGTGGTATCCAGTCAGCAGGTGATGAGTCCTTTTGATTCAAGGGCTTGGGTTAGTTATGCAGAGTTTATAGTGTTGTATTTTCTTTATTCATTAGTATTGAGTTGGGGTAGTCGGGAGTCATGAACCGGCTACCTACAGTCAGTACTAGTAGAGGCTTCATAGATAGTCAGTAGAAGTTGATGTATTTTGTTTCAATTTTGGTTGTAAAGGCAGAATTGTAATCATGTAAAATTCCATTTTTGTATCGATCAAATTCAGAAAAGAGTTAATTTCTGTTGATTTGTATGTATTTGTATTTTTATTCAATTGCTTATGAGTTATGCCAGTAGAAGGGTTAGCTTAGAATTACTTGTGTCCCTAAGCATCGTGTGACGTCTCGGGACCCTATTTCGGGGCGTTACATTCAATTATATACAATTTGGTGGGTCTTAATATGCCAAATTTAACATATACATAAAGTTATACTAATTCAAAGATGACCCTTATGAAATGAAACACAAAAAAATAGCTGAATCAAACGCTTTTAGCTAACTTTGCTCTAAGTAATTTCTATGAACTATTTCACCTCGAAAGCACTTCACACACTAGGATAATGATTGTGAAACTTATATTCACATGGTAACTTATTTGGATTGGAGCTTAGTCACGAACCGTACTAGGTCCTGGCCGTGACGAACATCTTGAACCATGAAGGCCTGGACGTCCTACTCTATCTGGTCGTCATGCACAACATTCATATAAAAAAAATGCTGAATTACGATCTAATAAAGACACATGGTCATACTCTAGATTAAGTTTAACAATAAGTAATGAAATCTGAAAATCACTAACAACATCTGGAACATTCTGCGAAATCTGTACTACATGAAAATCTGACAACTATATGAAAACTGGGACAAGGCCCCCAGTAGATCAAAACTGTAATAGATGACATAATCTGAAGGGACAAGCCTTCTGAAATACAGAAGGCTCACCCCTGCATAATCTGATCAATATTTTGAATTATCTACAGCTTATCTGGACCCCTAGACTGAGCCTCAGAATCTGAGAAGTAGGGGAGGGGGTCAATACAGATATATTGGGACGCAGAGCAATCCAAAATAAAGCTTTTCATATAAATAAAATAGTTAAGAGATAATCATAAAACATCACATAGGATATAAATTCCAAAACACATGGGCTTTTTTTTTATAATTATAAAACCTTTCAATTTCTGATCATTGTATTACTTCTGAGTTAGGTGTCACTTCCCTACAAGTCTGATATTCCACGGTCTATATGGAATATGCCATTGACTCAGTGGGGAAGCCCCCAACCCAAGTGTGCCGCAAGGGTTGGAGTGTCTGAGTCTGATACGCCATAGGGCACTAGGCCAACGTATAATAATATACCCGGATCGACAAATCATGGTTTTGGGAAATGAGTTGTCTGAACTCGTGCCTTCTTCGGGGAACAACCTAATCTCTCTTTATGCCAAATTTTAGTCTGTTCTGAAATATGCATCATTCTAGTTTCAAAATCTGAAAATCTGATTGCAAACATGCATTCTATTCTGTTCTTAATTAACATGGCATTATCTGAGTTGGTGTCATCACACCAAGACTTGAAAGTCCTATTTCTGAGCCGTAATGCATCATGAAATATTCTTTCTTCAAAAAACTCAATTCAGACCACCCAAACATACAGATAGTATAAGAGATTTCATGTTCCGAAACATAAGTCAAAACTATACAAAACTTCTTCAAACATATGGTGGCCACATGATTTTGGCAAAACCATGCACTGTTTCATTATATTCATATTCAACATTTATCAACAAGTACAACCCTCTCTTTTGAAATCAAAATCATAACCCAATTATAACATTACTCAAGAGATTCCATATCATGCTTTTCAAGATGCATTCAAAATAATTCATAGCATATCATAACTGAAGAAAAATCATAACAAGAGAGGGATTTTTCATGAGTCATGCTCTCAATTCAATCATCAACCTTAAAACACATGCTTACATATATATATAATTTCAAATCAATTTGGGGGAAGGCCTAAAGGCCAAAACAATATCATCAATACTTCTAGAACATGAATGTATTCATAAATCCAAAACCCCTTTCTTAAAATCACGATTTCTATGCCCATGAGATTTTAGAAAAACCCCAAGTACCTCAAATTAATTAGTTTAACGAGAAGAACTCGAATCTCGATTCGTTCCTTGGAAATCTTGAACTTAAGGCTTGATTTTCTTGAATTTCTTGTTCTTCGAGAAAACCGTAGTTTGATCTTACTTTGAGAGTGAAGAGGAAGTTTTTGATGTTGTAAAACTGATAGTGATTGATTAATAATGCTTAAGGGGTGGTTTAATTCGTGAGAAAGGTTTTTGGAGTGAGTGAAAGACCAAAATACCCTAAGGAACCCAAAACAAATCGCATATTTGCAGCAGTTGACGACCAGGGTTGACGGGCCATCACTCAGGTGATAAGGAGTCACCCAGGTTGTCACTCTTGGGCTGGTTTTCACCATTCAATGCCTTAGGCTGACGATCAGGTCTGAAGGGCCGTCACACAGCTGATAATTCGTCAGCCTCGTCATCACGTTTTGGCAGACAAACCCTACGAAGTAAAATAAGCATAACTTTCTACGCCGATATCAGATTAAAGTGAAACTAGTGGCGTTGGAAAGAGAACTGAAAGAACTTTCATTTGATATATAGTAGTCCTCCTAATTCATTATGTACAAATATTTATGGTCGATTGAAGTTGACCCAAGTTTCGACGCTCACTCAAACTCAAACGATAGGAAAGCTTTCAACTTGTCCTTGAGTTAGGGGACCTCTATGATCTAAATTCATTCTCAAATAGGTTCCCACACTACATAATTGATTAACATACAAAATTTTCATAGGATTTATGGATTTTAGAACATCTACGTGTAGGAGAGATGCTTTTCATTCTAGCCCAAAATGCGAGGTGTTACATTATCTCCCCCTTGGGATCATTCGTCGCCAAATGATAGGTAGGAATATTGAATCTTAAAGGTATGAAATAACGCAGACATGATGTGTCTTCTAAGAAAGGATATAACTAATCTGAAATATTTAAACTTCTATCATGAAACTGAATTCTGTGTTGATTTGACTTTACTTGCTTCAAGGAGATGATTCATGCTGAGAATTTAGGATTCCCTTGAAGTGTTCATGATCCAATCATATATATATTGAATTGAGAAGTGATAACTTAGGCAAGTACGAATCATGTGATAACAAGACTTAAACTGTACCAGGGTATTACACAGTCTGAGCTAAAATACTTGGAAAAATTTGAGATTATGTGCTGAACTCTTATGAACTGAGTCATGACTATATAGCTGAATCTCAAATATGATGTTTGGACTGAAATGGATTTGCAATTTACATGGATGGAATAGATTATCTCTTGGGGATGGTCATACACATAAGACTTCGGATAGTAGGGCTAGGCGAAAAGGTGGAAAATCACAATAACTTGTCTGCCTAAATGTTAAACTAAATTGCTGGCTATACAGAATGAATTATACTTGGAAGCTTATGCTTAAATAGAGTATCATTTTAACACTCTTTCTAAGGAAGTTCTACTAATATTAGGGAGAAAAAGAATCTTGGGCATAATCTACACCATACATCTGACTAAGGAATCACAACATTGACACTACTCTTAACCATGGAATATAGACATATAACTCATAAACTAGGGTAGAATTACCAGGCCTTAGGCAATGCAACTTCTTACTTTCTAGCATAGTACACTTCCCGAATACTCCCTTAACTATACTATTCCCCTTAAATACCATGTTCAATCGATTAAACTTAAAATTCTCATATGGGCATTGATTACACAATCTGAAAGATATGCTCTTAACTCAATTTTATTGAACAAGCAACATAATGAATGTCAAACTGCAGTTGACAATGAATGTACATGTGATCATCTTATATCGATGCATCTTAATAAATCACATGACTGGTGAATGGGCCCATATTCAACTTTTATACTTTTCAGATTTTGAGGGATCAAATCCCAACATTAGTTGATCCAACAAACTTATTGTGTGATACCATAACTCCCCAAGAACACACGAAACAAACACCAAAATCAGTCCGCTAGTTCAAGAACTATGGACCCTTTTGATGACCTATCTCGGATTCGCAACAAGAACAAGAAATGAAGTGATATCAAGAGTAAAACACAATAAAAAAAGAAACAATACGTGATGAACAAGATGAACACAAGAACATAACTTTCGGATTCAACAAGACACAAAAATTGTCCACTACAAACATATAAAGTGCAATAAGATAAAGGTATATAGATAGACAAATGAAGATATAATATTAAAAACCCAAAAGATTATTCCACTTTTGGACCTTTAATATAACACACAACCTAAACCTATGTCTATTCATCAAGACAAGGATTCCACCTTGCCCAAGGATTCCACCTTGCTAAGAGGCTCTCAAAAGAGGCTACAAATATCATCAAAAATCAGCCCCAAAATTATCTAATAAGGTTATATTTATAGCTAGGGCAACTTATTACAAATGAACAAAAAACCCTTGCAAACGGGCGGATGAACAGTAACAACTTTTGGGGGTGGGACTTGTTCTCTACACTTCAAAGCTAGTTCCTTGGATGGGCAGCCCCACAAGCTTAGGTCTTCACTTATATTTTCATGTCCTCGAGTGCTAAGATGCCTCTTTGACCCGTATCATCCTCCCCTCCTTAGAAAGGATTCATCCTCGAATTCGAATCTTGCAAAACGATAAGAAGGACAAACAAATACAAGTTCCTCAAGGTATGAGGGTTAGGGTTAGTGTAATGAATCATAGCATTATGCCAAGGTAGCTCAAACTTCACGTATACCCAAACATCCCTCGAGTTCTCAAAAATGATACACCAATCATGGGAAACCCAAATTACATACAAGACATGCTTAGCATCAACATAATCATGCTCACACAATGCACACATGTCATTCCCGAATATGGTTTGAAATGAATCAATATCACTCCTCAAGTGATCAATGGGATCAAAGGGGTAGGGTGTCCGTGGACATGCTTCCTTTCCCCGAGACTACCACCAATACAATCACATATCCCTTCTATGCTAGGATGATATACAACAAAAACAACTAGAGAGTCATCTTTAGTCAATGGCCAACTTGTTCAACATCACCATTTTCACACATATGTTGGTTGTCATGACTTCCATAAGACAATGTACTATCACTTTCCACAACAGATTCAACACTAGGTGGGTCAACTAGTATATCCACAATTTCAAGTTGTACATTATCATCACAAAATAAAGGCACATTCGGCTCACTTAAAGACAAACTATCATTCACACATAGTTGGCTATTATCTTTATTCACTAGAGTGCAAAAGTTAGTTTGATTACTTTGTAGTTCATATGGAGCATGGCCACTCACGGAAATTTTATTAGGAAGGCTTTGATGCTCCATCAAGTTATCCAACTTCTTGCAAAGAGAGCCTTCTGTCTCTTCCAATCTCCCTTCCATTCTGTCATTTATTTGACTATCGATGGCATCAAGCCTTGCCATGATGGATTTAAGCCAACTAGGCATTTCAGTTTCATTCGCCATTGTACCTATCAAGATCTACTAAAAAAACAACACAAAAATAGCAAACACATTAAAGGTTAGAAAAAATCAGTCTGCACGACATATCAAAATAGTCTGCACACTCTCAAGCTCACACTTTATAAGTTTTCACGCTATTGGCCTCACAAGTGTTGATAACTCGCTTGTACTCCAATGAGGTCACTTGGTTCCAATTGTGTCTAGAGGACTGACTAGATTCTTGTTTGAAACGACTAAAAAAGTAATGTACGAACTTGAACCAAAAAGAATACTATGACTCAAAAACGAGAAAGGCACACAACAAAAGCTAAACACGAATGAATGAACACAAAGACTAACTAACAATCTAGTAGACGAGTACTAGTTTGCCAATTAGTATTGGAACCAATGAAATTGAAACTAAGGAACAACAAAATCTGAAATTTGAGCTTAAGTATGCTGCATGAACAGTAAAATGTGATGAACGTAGAGCCACGTATTGGTCTCAATCCCGCACAAATTTTGTTGTTCAATTTCAAGTCTTGGTCAAAATTTTTTTTCAATTTGGACTTTGGTGGACTTGGTTTTAGGAGAGACATATAAGTCTTGTAATCCTTTGTTTTGAAATTTAAAAGTGTAAGACTTGACTTTCTTGTACCATTTCCCTAAAACATGGTCCTTAAATCATGGAAGATTGTTGGAAAAGTGGTTGTTAAAGTCCTTTGAGTGGTTGGAATTAATTGTAAGGCTTGAGAGATCTTAAATTTTGGAAATTTCTATTTCCAGACTGACAAAATACACTCTCTCTTTCTTCAACTTCCAAGATCAAACATCAACTTTTTCTTCAACAATAGATGAAGATGTGAAGAACACAATTTTTGAATCTTGAAGTTCTAAGGTTCAAGTTGGACCCCAAACATCAACAACACCTTTCCAAGCTTAAAAATACAACTCAATAACCACCATACACGTTCAAACCTTGAACCAACAACACATCACACGTTCAATTCTCAAACCTGCAATAACAATCGGTCACAATTTGGTTCACAACAACAACATCAACATTTCAAGATCAGATCTAGATCTAGACTCAAGAGTGTTAGTGACAAAGAAACTAACAGTAGAAACCACAAAACAAACAAAATGACTTCTAGATCTAGAAAAGAAAACAAAATTTTCAGCCAAGACAACGACAAAATCCAGATTTGGCCAAGAATTAGAACAAGATTTCAATTTTCTGGAATTTTTCAGTTTTCAGTATTTTTTTATATTTTTTTTGTTTGAATTTTCATCCAAAAGAACCCAAGATTAGTAGTGTAGGAACAGAAACATCCTTTCCTTGATACCAAATGATATCAAAACTCCCCAAGAACACACGAAACAAACACAAAAATCAGTCCACTAGTTCAAGAACTATGGACCCTTTTGATGAGCTATCTCGGATTCGCAAGAAGAAAAAGAAACGAAGTGATATCAAGAGTAAAACACACTAAAAAAAGGAAACAATACGTGATGAACAAGATGAACACAAGAAAACAACTTTCATATTCAACAAGACACAAAAACAGTCCACTACAAACATACAAAGTGCAATAAGTTAAAGATAGATAGATAGACAAATGAAGATGTAATATTAACAACCCAAATGCTTCTTTCACTTTTGTACCTTTAATATCACACACAACCTAAACCTATATCTTACGTGACCTCAAGGGAACCGGAATCCCCAAGCAATCTCCGTTTCTAAGTGATTCATCAACACAAGGATTCCACCTTGCTAAGAGGCTCTCAAAAGAGGCTACAAATATCATCAAAAAAATGCCCCAAAATGACCTAATAAGGTTATATTTATAGCTAGGGAAACTTATTACAAATGACCAAAAAACCCTTGCAAAGGGGCGGATGAACAGTGACAGATGAACAGTAACAACTTTGGAGTGTGGAACTTGTTCTCTACACTTCAAAGCTTGTTCCTTGGATGGGCATCCCCACAAGCTCGGGTCTTCACTCACGTCTTCATGTCCTCAAGTGATAAGATGCCTCTTTGACCCGTATCATTATGAAAACAAGCAACATAAACAAATCTTGAAGAATCTTTTATTTTTTTCAACATATGTCTAATACTCAATATGCACATCTTCATGATGGCAAATCATTTATGTCAATAGATTAAATGATTTGTATTTGTAACTCTAAGTTACCATAACATGCTCAGAAATTCTTTAGTAAACATCAGGTTTACTATTGCATGAATTTTGTATCAATAAACAATAAACTCTTAGTTTATTATGGCATGTGATTTCATTATGCTTAGGTAAATTTTCACCTTCGTATTTCTTATCACAATAACTTGAAGATATTAAATCTTCCAATTATTCTACCTCTTTTAGAGGTGGATTGTGATATCTTCTCAATGAAGAATACGTTCGAGTGTATATATAGTCACATTCACCCCAGGGTATAGATCTGTATTTATAATAATCGAAATTCTTATTCCCATGAATGAAATATAATCATGCCTTAAGAATTCTCATTCCTAGGAAGAATGAAATATAATCAAGCCTTAAGCATATCAAATTATGATAACTACTACAAAAACAAATTGAGTTTTACATATGATTTAGTGCTACCACATTCAATTCAAGGAATGGAGTATATTTAATGGGACATGTTTAATCACTTTTCACCAAATACCCATTATTTTGCTTTAACCATTATAATATCATCAATATGGTGCATTGAGATTCAAATTCAACGTCTTCTCCATATAAAGGCGTCTTAGGCATAAATTGATTGGACTTAAACCCAACATATTATCATCCCTTTTGATAATATTGTTCTTGCAGAATAAATTTAAAGCATAATGGTTCCAAACCAATTATTTTTCCTTAAATCCAACAATAATTATATTATTAGTAGCAAAAGATAGATAACATAAGGAATTACTAACCTTGAAATTACCTTTAGATTTATAATTTTATCATTTTTGGTAGAGTCTCATGATAATAACGTTTTATAAACTAATAAATAATAAAGAAGAAGAGTAGAGAGAAGACTTCTTTATTCTCATAAAGAATTCTTATTTCTCTTGAGAGATGATTTACAATGAAGGAAGCCCTTCTATTTATAGAGGAAATTTGCCCCTAGTTTCACACTAAAAGACAAATACATCAAATCCTGATAGACATCAGATAGATCTTGATAGATCTTGATAGACATTCACTATAATTGTAATATATCATAAAACTCCCACTTAAATGTCTAACAATACGGATATAGGCTGACTCATTAAAAAACATACAAGGAAAACCAATGGGACAAAACTTCATAAGGGAAAAAGAGTACAATACGTATTAGCTCCCCCTAATAAGAATTTCCTTGAACCTTTGCATTCCGATCTTGTGCACCATCTTCTTAAAAGTTGTAATTGGAAGATACTTGGTGAATAAGTCAACCGCATTGTCACTTGAATGAATCTTCTATATGTAAATATCACCATTCTTTGTGAGCTCATTTGTATATAAGAGCTTTGGCAAAATGTGCTTCGTTCTATCTCCTTTTATGAATCCTCCTTTAAGTTATGATATGTATGCCACATTATCTTCATATAAAATCTTGGGTAATTTGTCACATTTCAAGCCATATTTTTCTTGAATGAGATGTATTATGGACCTCAACCATACACACTCTCGTCTTACTTCATGAATAGCTATAATCTCAGCGTGATTCGATGAAGTGGATACGATAGACTGCTTTGTTGATTGCTAAGATATGGAAGTACCCCCACATATGAATACATATCCTGTTTGAGACCGAGCTTTATGTAGGTCAGATAAGTACCCAACATTAGCATAACCAACAAGATCAGAACTGCAATCTTTAGAATAAAATAAGCCCATATCGGTAGTCTCCTTTAGATCCCATTACATTGTCTCCTAGTGGGAGAAGAACTATACCTTGCTAGCAAATTTATTGAAAAGGAAATATCAGGCCTTGTAGTATTTGCAATATACATTAGTGCACCAATTGCACTAAGATATGGTATTTCAAGAACAAAAAGTTTTTCATTCTTTTCTTGAGGTCGGAATGGATCCTTATTCATATCAAATGATCGAACAACCATCAGAGCACTTAATGGATGTGCTTCATCCATATAGAATCATTTCAAGACCTTTTCTGTGTAGGCAAATTGATGTACAATGATAATGTTTGTCAAATGCTCAATTTACAAACCAAGGCATAACTTTGTCTTTCCGAGATCTTTCTTCTCAAATTCTTTCTTTAGGTAATGAATTGCCTTTTGAAGCTCTATTGGTGTTCCAATAAGGTTTATTCCATCGACATAGACAACAAGTATTACAAACTCCGATGTTGTTTTATTTATGAAAACACATGGGCAAATTTCATCATTCGTATAACCTTTTTTAGATAAATATTCACTAAGACAGTTATACCGCATGCGTCCAAATTTCTTCAAACCATATGATGATCTTTACAATCTAATGGAATACATTTCCCGAGGCTTTAAACTATATACTTTCGGCATTTTAAATCCTTTAGAAATTTTCATGTATATCTCATTATCAAGTGATCCATATAGATAGGCTATTACCACATCCATCAAATGCATTTCAACTATCTCATGGATAGTAAACTAATAAGATAACATAATTTTATTGCGTCTATAACTGGTGAATATGTCTCATCATAATCGACACCAGGCCATTGTGAAAATCCTCGTGCCACAAGGCCTCCTTCATACCTTTGTATTTAATTTTTCTCATTTCTTTCTCGCATAAAGATCCATTTATAGCCAACAGGCTTAACACCATTAGGCGTTTAAGTTATAGGTCCAAAAATATCATGTTTGACAAGTGAATTCAATTCAGATTGAATTGCTTCTTGCCATTTTGGCTATTCATTTCCTTGTCGACATCCTGTGACAGATCGAGGTTCAAGATCCTCACTATATTGCATGATTTTCGTTGCAGCATTATATGCAAAGACATGATCCACTACTATTTCAGATCGATGCAAATTAGTTTCAAGATCACTTGAATTTATGGATAGTTCCTCATTTTCATATTGGCAACATCAGCATCGACTATCAAGTTCATGCAAGGAGCAATCAACAGAGTTCTTCCCCGAGATTATTCCAAAGAGAAAAAATATTTTCCAATATTCGCGACGATTGAAATATATCTTTAGGAGTCCAAACCCTCCAACGATTCAAGAAACACGCTACTGAAGGCCCTCAGATCATTTCTAAGTTTAGGAGAGAAGAATCAAGAGAGTTACAAAATTGTACTCACAAAATTCACCAATAAAAAATACTTTTTTCTTTTATTTATCTTTGGTTGCCGTTAATTTTTTATCCTTCAAAAATTTGTTGCGAACAAATTTTGGCACGCCTAGTGGGACCATTTCTGCTCTTCAACTCTTCCTTCTGCAAATCAAAAATTAAAAATTCAACTATTGCAATGTACTTTGAAAAAACAAACGATGTTACATGCAAGGACTCTACTGCAGCATCTACTGACCTTGGTCGTGTTGGACCGATTACTCACCGAAAGTTCAAGGCTCGTGGCTTGGATGAATCTAAATACTTCACATCTTTGGAGGTGGCCAAAAACAACAACTCTCATATGGTGGCTGCTGGGGGCAATCTTGAATCCATGTTCTTTGGTGAACTTGCTCTAACCGGATCTAACTTTGGTGAACCTGAAGATTCAACGGATTCTCCAATTTTAATGAAGTTCAATGCCTTAATATATATCAAAAGTTCTATAACTCATGTGCTCTGTGGCATTATAAAAAAGTGAAGGAATCATAATGCTACAATTTGAAGCTTTGACCCAATTGAGGTTTTCTGATCCCAAAACTCCCCAAGAACACACGAAACAAACACCGAAATCTGTCCACTAGTTCAAGAACTATGGACCCTTTTGATGACCTATCTCGGATTCGCAAGAAGAACAAGAAAGGAAGTGATATCAAGAGTAAAACACACTAAAAAATAGAAACAACACGTGATGAATAAGATGAACACAAGAACACAACTTTCGAATTCAACAAGACACAATAATAGTCCACTACAAACATACAAAGTGCAATAAAATAAAGACAGATAGATAAACAAATGAAGATGTAATATTAACAACCCAAAATCTTATTCCACTTTTCGACCTTTAATATCACACACAACCTAAACCTATCTCTTACGTGACTTCAAGGGGACCGGAATCCCCAACCAATCTTCGTTTCTAAGTGATTCATCAACACAAGGATTCCACTTTGCTAAGAGGCTATCAAAAGAGGCTACAAATATCATCCAAAATCTTCTCCAAAATGACCTAATAAGATTATATTTATAGCTAGGGTAACTTATTACAAATTACCAAAAAACCCTTGCAAAGGGGCGGATGAACAGTAACAACTTTGGAGTGTGGGACTTGTTCTCTACACTTCAAAGCTTGTTCCTTGGTGGGCAGACCCACAAGCTCGGTTCTTCACTCACGTCTTCATATCCTCGAGTTCTAAGATGCCTCTTTGACCCGTATCATTTTCCGAATAAAGAAAAAAATAAGAAAGTTCATGTCAAATGAAATCCCAAATAGGGTGGCACTTGAACATTGATCGCTCGCAAAAGAAAAAAATATCAAAGGACTTTTAAACTCCAACTTTCAAAAGCCGACACAACATCAAGTAAAAATATGCTTCAACCCTTGGGGGCAATAAATACAAAACTAAAGTGCAACAATACTTCATTACAAAGGGTTGGGAGGACAGTTGCATTACAAGAATTCTTCCGCAGAATGCTCCTTAAGGAACGAGCTTAAACTGCATTTAACTCCTGGCCCGCATTAGTCTAAACTATTAAAGGATCTAAAAAAAAAAAGAAAAAAAAAGGAGAAAGAAAGAAGAAAAAATTGAAAAAATAAATAAATTAACTGATCGTTCCTAAATTACGTTATGACTTGATCCTCCATAGGTACGTAGGCAGCTTAGAGTATTTTTTACTCTAAGTTCAGTCATATTAGTTAAAAAAAAAGAAGAGGAAAATGGTGTGTCATTATTTGAGAACGGAAATAACACTTTGAAGTGACGTAGATATCACATGAGGTTATACATTCCTTCGCTAAATTACTGCAAACATGCAAAGGAGAAGAGACCAGCAAGGCAAAGCAAATTTCGATGATACATTTGTGTAAATCCATAAAGATATTGAGTGTGGTTTTCATATATGTTGTAACTCTTGGTATTATATTTTCAACAAAAAAGACGGTGCAAGATTCAAAAGATCCTACGTTGAGATATGAATTTTCTATTATAGCCGCTCAAACTTGCAAATAAAAAAAAAGGCAATCAGGTTTTGAACTAAGATGAGTTCGACAACGTATCTGTATATATTCGTAAATGTGTTATTCTTGTTTTTAAATATTTTGTAACTTTTGGAGTTATATTTGCAACAAAAAATACATCTCGTGATTCAATGGCTCCTACATCGAGATATGCATTTTCTACCATAGCTGCTCATAGTTAGGAAAGAGACATTCATGTTTTGGACTAAATTGATTATGATGAATAATATGTAAAAATTCATAAAGGTTTTGACATTTATTTTTACATATGTGGTAGATCTTAGAGATCTCTTTGCAAGAAAAAAGGTGGCTCACGATTCGGAGGCTCCTATATAAAGTTATGAATTTTCTACCACAGCTGCACAAAGATGCAAAACAGATGTATCAGAATTAAAATCAACTCTTTTATGTTTTCTGAGGATTTGACAGAGAATTCTATAATACATTCACACAAGGTACGTCACAATCCAGAAACATAGTACAATTTTAAAGCCGAATTAGCCTCCTATGGTTTAAATTTTGGGGCAATTAGCTGTAATAGACGAACCAAATCCTTGGGAACGTTTGAATGTCTATTATTATTTTCTCCAGTCACTGTATTAGTAGTTGAGATATTTTGAAAAGATGGAACATTTTTGGACAACTTTGTCGATGGACCTTTATTTGTAGCTTGTGTCTTGGAGTTATCAAGAGAAAGATGGGGAGTCTTCAGTATAGTTGAAGGATTCAGGATTGTTCTACAATCCTCCCCAAATGCATCATCACCAAATATGTTACTGGAAACTTCCACAAGACCCAACTAAAAAAATGTGAAGTTAATATCGAGTAAAGAGGCAAGTTGGGATATTAAAGAAATAATTATTAACTGATGTGCCATATCAGCCAAGGGCATTGATGATCCAGCGGCACCATCTTTAACTATAGCGGTGTCAATACTTATGCAATCTAAAGCAGCAAACTCACAATGTTGATCGCTTAAGTCCTTATGTTTTTTCTTCAAATGCTTCAAGTGTTGTTCTTGGATAACATTGCTCTCAATTGAGCTAGAGGAGGCACTATCAATAGCATTCCCATTGACTGAAATAGGAGGTTTGGATGCGTCACTGCAAAATGGAACAATCTCTAGTAACTTTTCAATGCTTTTATCTGACGGGATGGAAGATTTCTTTCTTTTTTGGACAACGTCGATCACATCGAAAGTTGAGATGTCTACTGCCTTGGGGCCGATGAGGGGCTTTTTAATATTTTATCCATGCGTGTATCCTTTCCCTTCGAATTTTTATATTTAGGAACAACTTGGACATATTGAGCAGGATTACTCGTTGCCACCTTGGACTTTGAAGAGTGAGAAAACTTGCCTTGACCATCCAGCTGAAGTTGGTTTCCTTTTGTTGATGTTGGAGAAGCATCCTTATTTGGACCTCTTAAGATAATATGGATATTTTATCTCAACACAGTCTCCCGAAAGGATAGCCACCAATATGAGTACTCGCGAGTCATAGAAAGTCCATTTTCTAACGGATGCATTAGTATGTTAAACTTTGACAAGCTTCCAAGACGAACACAAGAATCCCAAAGTTTCACCAAATCTATCAGCGAACCATCCTAATAATACTCCACTAGATGTCGGCAAAGTCTTGAAAAACTTTAAATTGTCAACTAAATCGATATGGACAATAAGGTTCCACAATCAGGTCATCATCATGCTGGTAGGAAAGATGGGCACACAATCAAAGAGCCCGACAGGGTAGCAGCGAAAAATACCCAAGACTAAACTTTCCCTTTCAACTTGAACCAATAGGAGACAAATAAACCCAAGAAAAAGTAGATTAATATACAGCAAACAACTCAACCAAATGAAACAAGAAAAGAATAAAGGCAATCACACGAGACACACGATTTACGTGGAAAACCCTTCAGTGTGAAGAGTAAAAAACCACGGAACCAAAACCTCCTCTATAATCACCAAAGATTTACAATATTGTCCTTCAAAATGGACACCAAACAAGTGTCAAACAACAAGAAATAATACATAATCCACAGCACCAAACACTAGAGACATAAAGAAGTAAAAGTTGTGGCTGAAATTTATGTGCGAAAATCAGCTTTATTTCTCTCTCTTTGGCTGCTGAAAACTCTCTTTTTGTGATGGTGAATAAGAACTAAAAATATCAATATATATTCCCCATAGTAATGGGCCTATTGGAAAAAGTGGGTTGGTCCAAATTGGGCTTTCCAACAATTCTCCCCCTCGCGACTATGTGGAGGAGACCGTCATCCCGGCGATCATGCAACAATCTTCAAACTTCCCTCTTGGCAAAGCTTTAGTCATCATGTCGGAACCATTATCATCCGTATGAATCTTCTAAAGTTCAAGTAACTTAGAATCCAACACATCCAAAATCCAATGGTATCTCACATCAATGTATTTAGACCAACCATGAAATGTAGAATTCTTGCCAAGATGTATGGGACTTTGACTGTAGCAATGAAGAACATAACTCTCTTGAGAACAACCAAGTTCCCCCAAGAATCTCTTCATCCAAAGAAATTCTTTACAAGCTTCAACGGCCGCA
Source organism: Capsicum pubescens (assembly GCA_030864215.1). Classification (NCBI taxonomy): domain Eukaryota; kingdom Viridiplantae; phylum Streptophyta; class Magnoliopsida; order Solanales; family Solanaceae; genus Capsicum; species Capsicum pubescens. The sequence goes on from CM061546.1 coordinate 42,216,361, forward strand.
ATAAGCTCAGCTTCTGTAGTAGATAGAGAAAAACATTTTGGCAACCTAAATTGCCAAGACATAGCTCCCCCTGCAAAAGTAACCAAATACCCTGAAGTAGACTTGTGAGTATCAACATCAACGGCCATATCTGAATCAGTATAACCACAAAGAATAGGCTTTCCTGTACCAAAACACAAACTAAGACTAGAAGTGCCACAAAGATATCTCATAATCCAATTCACAGCACTCTAATGTTCTCTTCCCGGATTAGAAAGAAAATGACTAACAACACCAAAAGCATGAGCAATATTCTTTCTTGTGAAAACCATTGCATACATCAAACTACTAACAGTTGAAGCATAAGGAACATTCTTCATATCTTCCTTCTCATCATCACTGGAAGGAATCTGTTTCGTGCTCAACTTGAAGTGCATAGCTAAAGGTGTACTGAAAACCTTAGCCTTGTCCATGTTAAACCTTCGAAGTACTTTTTGAATATAATTCTCTTGTGAGAACCACAACTTCTTGGCGTTTCTGTCACGGACAATCTGTATGACAAGAATCTGCTTTGCTGGTCCTAAGTTTTTCATAGAAAAATACTTACTCAACTCTTGCTTCAACTTTTGAATCCTGCAAGCATTATGACCAACAACAAGCATGTCATAAACATAAAGAAACACAATAATAAAGTCACCATCAGAGAATTTTTGCACAAAAACACAATGGTCTGAAGTAGTCTTCTTGAAGCCCTGCTGACTCATAAAGGAACCAAACTTCTTGTACCACTGCCTAGGAGCTTGTTTCAAACCATACAATCTCTTTTTTAATTTGCAAACATAATTATCTTTTCCCTTGACTTTAAAACATTCGGGTTGCTCCATATAAATTTCTTCATCTAAGTCACCTGGAGAAAAGAAGTTTTAACATCCATTTCCTCAACCTCTAATGGTGAAAAGAAGTTTTAACATCCATTTGCTCAACCTCTAAATCTAGACTTGCAGCTAAGCCTAGAACCACTCGAATGGATGACATCTTTACAGCTAGAGAAAATATCTCATCAAAATCAACTACCTTTTTCTGGTTAAATCCCTTCACAGCCAATCTAGATTTGTACCGTGGAATTGGATTATCATCTTCATGCTTTGCCCAAAAAACCCACCTATATTTCAAAGTTTTTCTGTATTTAGGTAGCTTAACCAAATCAAAGGTATGATTATCTTGTAAAGATTCAATTTCATCTTCCATAGCATCAAACCATTTTTCATTTTCTTCACTTTTCATGGCCTCATCAAGACTCTCAGGTTCTCCCCCGTCAATCAAGTGTACATACTCACTGGGAGAATAATGAGATAAAGGTATTCTCTCTCTTTTAGATCGTCCGAGAGAACTCTCTTGAGAATCAACAACTGGTTGCTGATCAACCATAACAACTTGCACTGGAGCATCAACAACTTCTTCCTGGTCATTCTGAACATGATCCTCATCTTAATTATAAACTTGATTTTCATCATCATGAAGATTTTCTTCAGGAGCAGTAGTCAAAGGAACTGGATAAACATCAACTAGGATCTCACTACTTTGAGAATCAGCCTTCTCAGATTTGTCAAAATTTTCAATTGTTTGGTCTTCAAAGAACACAACATCGCATCTTCTAACAAGTTTCTTCTGAACTGGATCATAGAAGTTATAGCCAAGTTCATCTTGACCATAACCAATGAAGATACACTGTCTAGTTTTAACATCCAACTTTGACCTTTCATCCTTAGGAACATGAACAAAATATTTACACCCAAAGACTCTAAGATGATCATAAGAAACATTCTTACCAGACCAAACTCTGTCAGGGACATCACCATTCAAAGCAATAGGAGGAGATAAATTGATAACATAAATAGCCGTATTAAGTGCTTCTTCCCCAAAGGAATCTGACAGCTTAGCATATGAAAGTATACATCTAACCCTCTCAACTAGTGTTCTGTTCATCCTCTCTTCTATGCCATTCAACTGAGGAGTTTTTGGAGTAGTTTTGTGATGCTGAATATCCTGCTCTCTGCATTATCTATCAAAAGGACCAATATACTCACCACCATTATCTGAACGGATGCATTTCAATTTCACCCCTGTCTGTCTTTCAACCAAGGCCTAAAAATTCTTAAACACATCACGTACTTGATACTTGGACTTCAAAGAAAATACCCAGAGTTTGTGAGAATGATCATCAATAAAAATCATAAATTAAAGTGCACCACCTTGAGACCTTACTTTACAAGGACCGCACAAATCAGAAAGCACCAATGATAATGCCCAAACTACAGCTCTCGTAAGAGTGTAAGCGGTCGCTGTCAAATATAGAACCCAACTAGGTTGGGTGTCGAATCCCACAGGGAATACTTGGTCACTAAGTGTTGCAATTATTAGTAGACTGTTGATAGAAAATTTCATGGAAAAGGGGGGATTGGATTGTGGCGTGAATTAATGCTATCAAAGTAACAACAGAATGCTTTGTTTAGTAAGATTTAATCACAGAGAAAAATAAGTTAGGGTTATGACCACCTTATGAGTTCTACGTATCTATTAACTATGAGTAATGCGGAATTCAGACATGCATGCACTTATAGAGATTCGTATTCTAATGGTAAATCCTAGTGTTTCTCAACCATCAAGGATTATTTCACTTTAACTCTCTCGAGCTTAAAGCGTATAACTAATGGTACGAACTCTCCAAGAGATTAATCCGGTTAAGGCATTAATGTGTAAATAGGGGTTGGTAGCCCTATTTCCTTGTCATACTCTCTTTTCCAAACATGTAACTTTTCTCTCGAACAAGTTAATGCTATAATGGTGTATTCTATATGTTTCCAACCATAAGAATTTAATTAAAATGAAGAGAGTAATGATATAAGTAGCATACGCATCAAGAATTCACAAACTCATAGCAATAGATAGTATCTCACAAGGTTTTCATAACCCTAAAAGAGAAGTTTAGCTACTCATGATTACAACGGAAATCACAATAGACATAATCATCATACCACAACCTAGAATAAACTTGGCGATGGGGATGGATTGGCGTCAATAAGAGAATGTCGCTCTCTTCCTATCCGTTGCTCACAAGAGCCGTGTTTTCTGTTCTAAAACCTCTTAGAAAACGAAATTGAATAATGAGTGAATGATAAGGCTGCTGAAAAATTCAGCAATAAGGTTTTTATAGTATCCTTCTCTAACTAAGTTGCTACTGCATCCTTAAGTCTTTAAAAATACTGGGTTTGCCCGGGAAAATGTTCTCATGCATCACTTTCAGTCCAAAAGCTGCCTTCCCTCTAATGTGAAGTTTTCCTTTGCTGCTCATAAGTCCATAAAGTGCTGAAATCTTCATCATTAATACCTGAAAAACATGCTAATCACGTAGGTTAGCTCATTTAAAGGAAAATAGACTAAAAGTGCAGGAATTATATATTTTTTCCTCAAAACTTAGCTAAAATATGGTTAAATTATGGTTCTTAAGCGTGTAAATACGCCCAACATCACCACCCCACACTTAAAGCTTTGTTCGTCCTCGAACAAAATATAGCATCCATGCAAACACCTAACTAGAATTTCACAATAGCCACACCTAACTAGAATTTCACAATAAAAACACAAAATTTATCCTCAAGACATGCACAACAATTATTCACAAAGAGTAGGTTTCTTGATCACTACTAGAAACAATTCAACCTCTAACCTAGACTCATGAGGATGGTTAATTCGTATCCACAAGTTAAGTCACAAAGAATCATATAACACTACCCAACAATCATCAACCATGTGTGTCTCACACAAGATATCACCCATAATCACTCAGAAGTTTTGCATTTTTTGAAACATGGGTACAAGATTCTCCTTGCTCTCACTCTCACAAAGAATTCTTATGTTGCAACTGATGACCATAGGCTTTCCCTTAGTGTAATGCTCTACTAATATCAGAATGCTAAGCTTAGGATCAAATAGGTCTTTACAGGTTGTAATGTAGGCTAAGGGACAGGTAGGACTATTTTGGCCAGAAATAGTGACTATTTTCCCTAAGCGCTTTAATACATCACATTATTCCATTAACACTCTGTTTTAAACAACCCTTCTACCTTTCTTTTCATCTAACACCCCTTTTCACCTATTTTGTTATTCAATTATAAATACAAAGATGAGAATATACAACTTATTTTTTATTTTTCTATTTCTATTTTTTTTTCATAAAACACCTCTATGATAGCAACTCTTATTGACATATATTTCAAGTACCAATACACTCTGAGGCATCACTCTCACCCACTTTCCTCTTATTTTGTCACATGACTCTCCAATTTAACGCGCTTAGGAATTTGGATCAAATTATGGTCTTGAAAAAAATAGATTAGGCTACATATAAGGCTGTCAAAGAAAATAGCTAAAGGCTCAAAGGGGGTTAACTAGGATAATGTCCACGGGTAGGTAAAAAGAAGGTAAACAATCACAGGCTACCAAAGAAATGCCAAAATCATCTCCTAAACTCACACTCTTTATTTCGCTTTACACACACACCAGGCAAGTTCTAGCATCAGTCACAACACAGAATATACTATAATCTCACACACACAAGGAATATGGTCAACTTTATTGGGAGAAGTATAGACTCTTGACCCTACAGATGAATGAATTAAACCACACACTTATCACACAGTGAGTCACACTTAGAGCCTAAACATCTCAATAGTAATGATTTTGGCACAAACTCTTGTCATAATACCATGCCGCCTATCAGAACAATTTCATGCAAAATCTAAAATTAAACTAACTAATTATGATTAATTAAAACAAACAAGAACTAGAATAAATGTAGGCAAAGAAGTACAAGAAGCATACAAATACCAGCACCCCATACTTAGACGGGACACACTTCCCTCAGTGGAAAATAAATAAGGAAAACCTGATTAGTCGGACTCCTCTTCTATGTCTGGGGTCATACCCCCTGCGTCGGAATCATCATCAGAGTTGTCATCCTCAGAGTTTCCTCAAAATGTACCCCACTTGATCCCAAAAGTGTGTCGAGGTATATGTAGAGAGGAGGACTCAGCTTGCTCCTTTCTTGACCTTTTCTGTCCTTTCAGTGAGGTGGATGCTTTTTCTTTTCCTTGTCGTCCTTTTGGGGCCATTCTACCTGAGATTAAAATAGAGTCATGTTAGCTTCATCTCGGAAGATTCAATCAAAAAACAAACAGTAGTGGATCCACCCCACACTTAATTTGTTGGCAAAGACTAATTAAGTGAGTGATGTCGATTACTCAGACTTCATCGACATACATTTAGGCGATATGTTCCAATAATATGTTTAGCACAGTCATATTCTTATGTAATCTTTACTATCCTTTCCAACGTTATTCCATTGGGCATATACTTTCATGTTTGGATTAATGCACTTTTTGAACAAGACTACCACATAGAGATCGTATCATGTTATTGCATAGGAATAATCACACCATTTTACGCTTGTGGTCAATCATGATCGGTATCTCGATGAACGAGTCATTCAAACATTCAAGCTTTCAACTTTCAAGATTATGCATTAACTTTACCATTTCGATTCCGCAAAAAGATGACAGTGTATAACAATCAAATACAAGTCGGAACAAAGTCAAGAACACCCACACGTATTCTTTCACTCAACTAGATGTATCATAACAAACCAACCACATTAAAATCACCAACACCACTTCAAGATCTAACAAATCATTATAAACGTAGCATTTCAACAACTACGGAATATAAAAGAATGACTTACTTGGTGATGGATCCGGAAGATGAACTCACAAGACTAGATGAGCAAAAAGAAAAATTTTTGAGAGGATTTGGAAGCTTGGGCGGCGCCTATCTTGAGCAAACAATGAGATTTTGTTCTAAGATTGAGGGTCTATCTATAGACCAAGGCTAGGGTCGGGTTTGATCCATGAAAAATCGGGTTAGGAGTCAAAAATAATAAGTAGGCGGCGCCTAATGCTTTGCCTATGCTTAGCATAGGCGGCGCCTAATGCTTTGCCTATGCTTAGCATAGGCGGCGCCTATGCTATGGCCTAGTTAAAACAGTGAGCATAGGCAATGGCATAGGCGGCGCCTATGGTATTGACTAGATTTGCATAAGCCTTGCCTTGTCCATTGCCTAGATTTATATAGGCCTTGCCTTGTCCATTGCCTAGTTGAGGCAGTGAACATAGGCAATCACATAGGCCTTGCCTTGTCCATTGCCTAGATTTGTATAGGCCTTGCCTTGTCCATTGCCTATATTTGAATAGGCCTTGCCTTGTCCATTGCCTAGTTGAGGCAGTGAGCATAGGCAATGACATACGCCTTGCTTTGATCGTTGCCTAGATTCGCATAGGCAATGCCTAACCGATAGCCTTTGCTCCTTCATTCCTAAATTACCACCTTTAACATGGCTCACTTTCAAATCGAAATTTTGGGATTAATCCTCTCCTTTGTACATCTTGCACCTACACTTAATCAAAAACAACAAAAATGATTAGAAGGATGGGTTGCCTCCCATCAAGCGCCTTAGTTTTGGTCGTGGCTCGACTCTTCTTTTTTGGATTTTTATTTAATAAAAACAAACTCCTAGTAAAATAGAACAATTAAAAATGATGGGTTGTCTCCCATGTAGCGCTTGATTTATTGTCGCGGCACGACATAGTTACCTCGATTACTCAGACTTCATCGAGATAGATAGTGGCTCTTTTTCTGAATGGATTCAGACGACGCTGATGCTTAATTGTAGGTACACAATCTTCTTCGAGATGAATCTTATGCATACATATCCCAGGAGGGATACCAATTATATCATTAATAGTCCAACCAATGGCTCTCTTGTACCTCTTCAGAACAGAGATGAGAGCCTCTACTTGATGTTCAGCTAAATCAGCCGTAACAATCACCGGAAGTGTAGTTCCAGTTCCCAAGAACGCATACTTTAGATGACTGGGGAGCTCTTTCAATTCTAGCACTGGTGGCTCTGCAATAGAAGTCTTCGCTGTTGGTGACGGTCGATTCTTAAGATCAAGGTCCAGCTTCTTAGGAGCATGAGAATATGACCTTATTCCTGTTATAGCACAAACGGTTTCTTCATATTCTTCAACCTCCTCATGCTCAAAATTCAACAGCACAGCAGACAATGGCTCAACAGTAATCTGCTTCTCTACAGATAATTCTTTCTCATCCTCATAATAAACATCAGCTACAAAGAACACATCCATATCTCTAGGCTGCTTCATTGATTTGCATACATCAAAACGGACCACTTCGTCATTCAGCCGAAATAAAAGCTCATTAGCTCTTAAATCAATAAGCACACTTCCAGTTGCGAGGAAAGGGCGTCCCAAGATTATGGGAGCTTCAGAATCCACCTCGCAATCCAAAATAACAAAGTCTGCAGGAAAAATGAATGTAGAAACCTTCACCAATACATCATATAAGATACCAACAGGTCATTTTACCGACCTATCTTCCATCACAAGTTTCATATTGGTTAGTGTAGGATTGCCCAACCCCAACTTTCTGTAAATGAATAACGGCAACAAATTGATGCTAGCCCCCAGATCGCATAATGCCTTAGCAAAATTCATAGATCCAACCGTGCAAGGAATAGTAAAAGCACCAGGATCTGCCTTCTTCTTTACTAAAGACCTCGTGGTAATTGCACTGCAATGATGAACATCCTCTGCCAACTCATAGCTTACTGCCCGCTTCTTTGTCAACAGGTCCTTCATGAATTTAGCATACCCAGGCATCTGTTCCAGCGCCTCCACCAAAGGAACATTAATAGTCAGCTGCTTCAACATGGTCATAAATTTACTGAACCTGGTGTCATCAGCTTTCTTCTTCAGTCTCTGAGGCAAAGGTGGTGGTGGAAGAGGAATCGTTTTCTCCACCACTTCCTTTTTATCTTGCTTCCGATTATCAACCTTTTCAGGAGTGTCATCGGCCTTCTTCTTCAATCTCTGAGGAAAAGGTGGTGGTGGAAGGGGAATAGTTTTCTCATGAACGCTCTCATTCTGATTTTCAGCTTCTACAGAATCATCACAATCTGCATCAATAACATTCTCCTCTATATCATCAACCATCTGCTTGCCTTTGGATGTATTTTCCAACACTTTACCACTCCTGGTAGTAATAGCCATAGATGATTCATCGTTCCTTGGGTTTTGCACTGTGTCTCTAGGTAAAGTGCCAGCCTTTCTTTGATTGAATGTCGCTGAGAGTTAACTCAATTGTTGCTCCAGCTATTTTATTGCGGTAGAATGCGAGTCAACCAATTGATTTATTGATGACAAATCATTCTTCACCTCAGTTACTCCCGTGTTGGTTGCCTCCACTCCTTTCAACAGCTTAGCCATCATATCTTCCATGGACATCTTCCCAAATCCAGATGCCACAGCCTCATGATTTCCAGGAGAAACATACAAACCACTCCTGCCAGTCTTGTTCTTCCAACTACCTTGATCGCGGTCCTTGTATCTAGATTTATTATAATAGTTCCGACCTTGGTTTCCTTGGGCATTGCCTCGGAAACCCCCCTGATTATTCAAGTAGTTCGCTTCCTCCGCAGAGTCGGATTCATCTCTTCCCTGTGATACAACGGCCTTAACCTTTTCGGTCTTCCCTGATAATAAGTGCTTGGTAAGAAAATACATCTGCATTTTCATGTGAGTCATATCCTGGTCACGTTCCTCTTGTCTTCATCTTTGTTCTGCAGTCATGCCAATAGATATAGTAGAGCTTGCTACCTCAGAATCCCTGGTATGCCAAGATCTACTCTTCTTTGTCATACGATCTAGCATATCACTTGCCTCAATAAAAGTAAGGTCCATGAATGACCCACCTGCAGCATTATCAACCACTGGCTTTGTCACCGAGTTCAAAGCCCTGTATAATATTTCCATCAAGTGGATATTGGTCATCTGATGGTTTGGGCACCGCATGAGCATCTTCTTGAACCTCTCCCATGTTTCGTGGAGAGCTTCAGTTGGAAGCTGTCGAAAATTGCTGATCTCATCTCTTAATTGTGCCCTCTTGGATGGCGGAAAGAATCTTTCTAGGAAAGCATCTTTCAGTTGCCTCCAATTAGTAATACAGTCAGGAGTTAGCCCGTTCAACCATAGAGTTCTTCTCCAGATAGAGACAATGGAAATAAGCGCAGCCGAATTGCATTCTGTCCAACTCCTGGATTGTCAAACGTCTTGCATGTTGAGATAAAATTAATCAGATGCATATTCGGATCATCGCCTGCAAGTCCACCAAATAATCCCTTGAGCTGAAATAGCTGAATCATGGTGCTAGTGATATTCAACTTGGCTCCGGGAGCCAAGGGCGGAGGAATAATAGCCCCTGTGGCACCAGCCCCATCAAGATCGTCATCATCATCATCAAAAGGATCCTGCACAGCTCGGCGTTCAGGTCTCATTCTAGCTTGACGATCTCTCCTGTTCACAGGCGCTGCCACCTCATCTGCATGTTGTGGATTAAGTAACTCATCATCACCCAGGTCCTCATCATCAGGATTTGTTTCCCGACCTGGGTTATCAATATTTTGTTGATGCAAATGAGCAGCTGCCAACGCAGCTAACCAAGCCTGCTCCTATTGAGCAGCCCTTCATTCAATATCACGTTGTGCATCCATTCTGCCAATAAGTTGTGGTTCAGGATTTATGGGTAATAATGGCTGACCGGATCTTCGTGTATTTGGCATGCACTCTACCATACCTGAACAAAACAAAAACAACAAACAAAAAGTAAAATACAAGAATTTTAGACCAAAGGGTCTATTAACTATCACAAACTTAGTTGACAACTGTATTCCCTAGCAACGGCGCCAAAGTTTGATAACGCCCAAACTACAGCTCTCGTAAGAGTGTAAGCGGTCGCTGTCAAATATAGAACCCAACTAGGTTGGGTGTCGAAACCCACAGGGAATACTTGGTCACTAAGTGTTGCAATTATTAGTAGACTGCTAATCGAAAATTCCACGAAAAAGGGGGGATTGGATTGTGGCGTGAATTAATGCTATCAAAGTAACAACAAAATGCTTTGTTTAGTAAGATTTAATTACAGAGAAAAATAAGTTAGGGTTATGTCCACCTTATGAGTTCTACGTATCTATTAACTATGAGTAATGCGGAATTCAGACATGCATGCACTTATAGAGATTCGTATTCTAATGGTAAATCCTAGTGTTTATCAACCATCAAGGATTATTTCACTTTAACTCTCTCGAGCTTAAAGCATATAACTAATGGTACGAACTCTCCAAGAGATTAATCCGTTTAAGGCATTAATGTGTAAATAGGGGTTGGTAGCCCTATTTCCTTGTCACACTCTCTTTTCCAAACATGTAACTTTTCTCTCGAACAAGTTAATGCTATAATGGCGTATTCTATATGTTTGCAACCACAAGAATTTAATTAAAACGAAGAGAGTAATGATATAAGTAGCATACACATCAAGAATTCACAAACTCATAGCAATAGATAGTATCTCACAAGGTTTTCATAACCCTAACAGAGAAGTTTAGCTACTCATGATTACAACGGAAATCACAATAGACATAATCATCATACCACAACCTAGAATAAACATGGCGATGGGGATGGATTGGCGTCAATAAGAGAATGTCGTTCTCTTCCTATCCGTTGCTCACAAGAGCCGTGTTTTCTGTTCTAAAACCTCTTAAAAAACGAAATTGAATAATGAGTGAATGATAATGCTGCTGAAAAATTCAGCAATAAGGTTTTTATAGTATCCTTCTCTAACTAAGTTGCTACTGCATCCTTAAGTCTTTAAAAATATTGGGTTTGCCTGGGAAAAAGTTCCCATGGATCACTTTCAGTCCAAAAGCTGCCTTCCATCTAATGTGAAGTTTTCCTTTGCTGCTCATAAGTCCATAAAGTGATGAAATCTTCATCATTTATACCTGAAAAACATGCTAATCACGTAGGTCAGCTCATTTAAAGGAAAATAGACTAAAAGTGCAGGAATTATATATTTTGTCCTCAAAACTTAGCTAAAATATGGTTAAATTATGGTTCTTAAGCGTGTAAATACGCCCAACATCAACCAACTTTAGTAAATCAAGCTTTCTTGAAGGCGGATGACTCTGAAAAGAAACTCTTTTCTGTTTACCGGCTAAGCAATGAACACACTTCTTCTACTTTGCCTGTTTTACTCCAGAAAGCAAATTTTTCTTAGCTAAACTATTAATCAGCTTCTCACTCATATGACTCCACCTTCTATGCCACAACTCTGATGAAGTATCATTCTCCACCAAGTTTATCAAGCCTCTAGAAGTAGAGCCATGAAATACGTACAAGTTAGACAACTTATCTCCTCGAGCCACAATCATCGAACCTCTAGTAAGCTTCCACTGGCCAGCACTAAGGGTATTAACATAACCCTCATCATCAAGACTTCCTACAAAAATGAAATTCAGGCGAACATCTGGAGCATGCTTGACATTATTGAGAACTGTTTTGGAACCATTGTTACTTTCCAAACAAATTGTGCCAATGCCAAGCACTTTAACTTCATCATTATTGTCCATTTTCAACATCCCAAAATTACCTGGAGTATAAGAAAAAAATAATTCCTTCTTTGGCGTAGCATGAGATGTATCACCAGAATCCACAAACCAGCTAGACTCATCACGAACAAGATTAATGGCATTCTCATCACAAGCAACAAGAAGATCATCATTAGCAACAACAACAACAAAATTTTCATTATCGCCTTCTTTCTTTTGCCGTCTTATATCTCTCTTATGATTGTAACAATATTTCATGATATACCCCTTTTTGTTGCAATAGTCACATGTAACATTATTGAATTTGGACCTTGACTTGCTTCTACTTTTATGTCTATCATTTGAATCTCCAGACTTGTTTCTCCCCCTCTCTTCAGTAACCAAAACATCAGAGTATGAAGATGAAGAAGATGAGGCCTGAGATCTTCTTCTCATCTCTTCATTCAAGACACCACTCTTAACATATTCCATAGTTACAATACCACTGGGAGAAGAATTAGTCAAAGAAACTCAAAGAGTTTCCCAAGAGTCAGGCAGAGTATTAAGAAGACAAAGTCCTTGAATTTCTTCGTCGAACTTTACACCCATTCCAGACAGCTGGTCAAGGACACCCTGAAAATCATTTATATGATCAGAAACAGGATTGCCCTCTTTATACCTGATATTCATCAATTTCTTAAGCAGGAACAACTTGTTATTGCCACTCTTCGCAGCATAAAGTGTCTCTAGCTTGTCCCACAAACTTCTAGCATGTGTCTTATTCACATTATGATTTCTAAAATTATCTTCAACCCATTGTCTAATATAGCCACAAACCTGTAAGTGCTCAAATTCCCAATCCTTATCTGTCCTGGATTCAGGTTTAGTAAATGCAAACACAGGTAGATGCATTTTCTTGACAGATAGAAGATCTTTCATCTTTCCTTTCCAAGTATGATAGTTACTACCATTCACAGACACCTTCTTGCTCATATTTTCCTCCATCATTCAAATCTACAATCAACAACAACCAACGCTCTGATACCACTTGTTAGGAAAAACGGGCACACAATCAAAGAGCCAGACAGGGTAGCAGCGGAAAATACCCAAGACTAAACTTTCCCTTTCTACTTGAACCAAGAGGAGACAAATAAACCCAAGAAAAATAGAGTAATATACAGCAAACAAATCAACCAAATGAAACAAGACAAGAATAAAGGAAATCCCACGAGACACAAGATTTACGTGGAAAACCCTTCAGTGTGAAGAGTAAAAAACTATGGGACCAAAACCTCCACTATAACCAGAAAAGAGTTAAAATATTTTCCTCCAAAATGGACACCAAACAAGTTCCAAATAACAAGAAATAATACATAATCCACATCACCAAACACTAGAGAAATAAAGGAGTGAAAACACCAAAAATGCAGCTACTGTTTGGGAAGGAAGAACAGGAGTTACAGGACACAAAATCAAGTTCCGTCAGTTCCTAATCAAATATTGAGATGAGAGGAACAAGAACTCCAAAAATCAGCTCAATCGGACAAGAAACGAAGAGGGAATCACAACTTGAAGTTGACAGCTGTGGTTGAAATTTAGGTGCGAAAATCAGCTTTGTTTTTCTCTCTTTTGCTGTTGAAAACTCTCTTTTTGTGATGGAGAATAAGACCTAAAAAGATGAATATATATGCCCCATAGTAATGGGCCTATGGGAAAAAGTGGGTTGGTCCAAATTGGGATTCATTTATCCACATAGAAAGGGAAAAAGACCCAATAACCCAACACATGCCTCAAAGTGAAGCAACTTGAATGAAGTTTTATGAAGAAATCACTCCAAGAATCGTACAGTGGACGCTATTGTCAATTTGCACCTCTTTTTTTGCAGCAGAGCCAAATGAGGAAGCTATTTTACATTGACTTGTTGAAATAATTTGCGAGTATCAACAAGGTTAAATTGTTTTGCCATCTTCTCTCCTGAAATCAGCCACAATTGCACCCCGCGTAGCGGACGGTTAAAATGATAATAAGTTTTAAAATACTCACCAATCCAAACATAGACATATTGGATGGGAAAGATTGCATGGAAATATCCCAAGTTTGAAGATGTGGAGATCTCCCTAATGCCACGATTGATGCTTTCAAGAATCGGGACCACCAAAGAAAATTATTCTCCATGAGCCATCAAGCTTGCGACTTTAAAGACGCAAGCACAAATACAACCAGCCTTTTTGTTGGGGAGCAAATATTTACTGATCCAACATGCAAGGAAAGATGCCAAATAAGTTTCATCCCTGAGTGATTCTTCCACACCTAGCTCAATAAAAGTGGCATTCTCTTCTTCGGTTCGTGGTAAAAAATTCATGTCAATATGCCCCAAAAGATATTGATTCATCCTTGGCTTCTTCTAGTTTTTTTACATCTTTTGTGAAGTCTCTACATACTTTCTTGGTCTTCAAAACCAAAAATTTGTCCAATCAAGAAAAGAGACATCATCGATGACTCCTTTTGTAAGCCGGTAGAATGCAAAAATTAAGTGTGAGCAGCTTCTGTGTACAAAAAGTTTCCCTTTGTCTGCCACATATGTCAACTCCTTAGCCGTGGAAATAACTTCATCATAAAATGACCCTTGATCATGAAGGCCTCCGATGTTTCTCAAGTCCCATAAAGATATGGACAACTCTCCCATAAAAGTAGAAACTATGATGGAGGATGGGCGCCAATTCTCATAAAAGTCCAGGAGCATATTCTCGTTATGGTCAAACATGAACAATGAAGCAAAGACGACATCATAAGTCTTGTTGCGCTCCAAGGTCTCCTTGTTACGGGCAAGAAAGTATTTTATCCACTCCTAGACAGATGTATATCGAGCTTCACCAAATCTAGAGGGAGGAACACGCGAACTGCTAAGGCTCCCATTGCGGATAGGAGAACTCGCAACAACAATATTTTGAAGGGTAGAAGGCTTCAAAAGGAAAAAAAATTCGGTCACAATTTTGGCCGAAAAGTTATCCATGACGTCCTTTGTTTCTGTCGTTGACCATTCTGTGAGATGGAGGGAAGTTTCAAGCGGATTTCTAACAAGAAGGAAGGTGTCAATCACCGGAGGATGAACTTTCAAAGTGATGGCTTTGGCATGCGAATTTGGCTTGCTCTCCACGATCTCAAGGCAAGGGTATGGAATTTCACGGTCGTTGAAACAAGTCATAGTTCGGGACAAAGACCACACTACACCGTTCCTGAGGATTAAGTAAGGAATAAAAATTAACCATTATGGACGCACAAGTTGGGTAAAATAGGAAACAAGAGAATCTGAAGTTGAGTGTTAAAGAAAAAAAAATAACTATAGAAACACAGGTTAAACTTGGCAGCAAATTTTTGCTTAGTTACTATTCCTTGTTTCTGGTTACAATAAACATAATTGCAAAACTTTGTTAAGTTACAACTCTTTGTTGTTGCTTATTAAAAAAATGAGTAGCTTGCAATTGCAGTTATGAATTTCATATTGCAATCTTACAAATTTGAGCGAGCAAAAGGTAAAAAGCTGCTATGAAAATTATAGTTACCTAAGTAATAGTTTGTGGATTCAATCGTACCATGCAAGGTCACAGCTTCACAGCTTAGCAATCAAACAAAGTCGAACAGTTTTCTTTGTGGCTGCTGAATGCTTTGATGAATTTATGTGCAAAGGAGAAGGCTATATAGAAGTTCTTGTAATAAATCCCATTTCGTATACAAGGAAAGTTGTGGTGAAATTAGAAGATGAGAATCCCTGAGAATTTCAAATTTTCAATCAATTGGAAAATTACCATATTGAGGAGATTTCTTTGGTGGAGATTCTAATTATTTTTTTAAACCAAAAGGAAATTTAATACTTTTTCTTTGGTACATGAAACGAAAAGGAAAGATAATATTTTTCTTCGGTACATGAAACCAAAAGGGAAGTAAATATTTTTCTTTGGTACATGAAACCCAAAGGAAAGTTAATATTTTTCTTTGGTACAAAAATTCAAGTCAACTTTTTAAATTCATGCGTGCAGTATGTCAAGCGAGAGTGTTGTATTGATCCTTCTAATTCAAATATATTGATAGTGTTACATTCTTGTGCCATTAAAAATTACTTAAATAAATATTTAGGCGGCGATTTCTCATGTTCATACTTATCCAAGAAGAGTCAAAAAAAAATCAAGCTGGTCATTTCTTTTTACTCTTGAAATAATATCGAGTTTGTACTAGATTATGGGTGAAAAATGAGGACCGCCACAAACAAATTGTTGGTTGCTTTGACAAAACCTTTCACAACATGAAAGTTCACGTATGACACTTTAGTTAGACCACTCGCAAGTATTGTTCTAATTTGGATACACCGATGAGAAACAAATAACTTTGATGTCACGAAAATAAAAATACATTCATGAGTACTTCAAGTATCGCCGCCAAGTTTCGGCAATCCTACACGTCAACAAGTCTCGACGTAAGGGGTATTTGTAGACATAAAAAATTCGACGGATTAAATTCATACAAAATTTGAATTATAGTCACGATCATTTGAGTTAATTAATCAATTTGGGCCTTACAAATTAGTTGGTCCATTTTATCAAATTCAAGAACAAGGTCCATTATACTTTGGAGCCTAGACTCATGCCACGTGTCAACGTGATTTGGCATCCCCATTAAATCGAAGACCAACGAAATGATGCCACATGTAAAAATGATGTGAAAATCTAATTCAAATTCAAGAACCTGTCAAAAGTTGTCAAGTGTCAAAATGACATATTTCGGTCAATCACAAGAAACCCGGCCTACTACCTACAACTATAAATAAGGGGTAACATAACATTCTAAGGACAAAAAAAATGACCTTGACATGCATTAGAAACATTGGCAACATCGGCACCGACTATCAAGTTCTTGCAAGTAGCAATTAAGGGAGTTCTTCCTAGAGATTATTCCAAAGCAACAAAAATATTTTTCGACATTTTTGGTGATTGAAATACATCTCTAGGAGTCCAAACCATCCAACGATTCAATAAACATGCTATTGAAGGCCTTCAGATCATTTCTATGTTTAGGAGAGAAGAATCAAGAGAGTTACTATAACACCCTGTATTTTCTGGCTAGAGTTTAGACTGTCGTTCCTACGTATATAGACCCGAACTGAATTATTCTTTATTAACAGACGTGTGGTAATAACTCCTATCATAATTCCCCATAAAATTCTAGAGTCGATTTCATTTTTAGTGTTATGTTTGAGGGGCTAACAACTAAAATATTTTTCTAAGTGTAATGAGGACTTCATTTTTAGTGTTATGTTTGAGGGGCTAACAACTAAAATATTTTTCTAAGTGTAATGAGGAATTAGAGTCATTTTAGCAGGCAATCTTCGGGATACAACTTTCAACCTTTCTTACATCCGTTTTTAGAGTTTCAAGTTGCGTTACGATCGGGTAAGATCATAGTACATCTTGGATAAGTTTCGGAATTTTTTGGAACGCATAAGGCTGCTTTTGGATTTCAAAACAGTAGCAAAACGCATAGCCTATTGCCCAGTTTTCAGCATTTCAGGGTCAACTTCAAATGATCATAACTCTCTGAATATAATGAACTGAGAGAGCTTCTACCTATAAAATGAAACATCTTTGAGTCTTTTTTCCAATTCAATAGGTTTCATCCGAATCCAACTTGTGAGTAAGGAGTTATACCCGTTTTACTTCAGCCTGTCAGCTTATCAACTGAGGGACAATTTCGAATTTGTCTGTTTTCTTAGGGGCATTTTAGTCATTTCACCTCATCCAAATTTCGTCTATACCACCAGATTTAGCACACAGTTCATCAAAATATAGTCCTTTACTCAAATTTTCTCTCAAAAACACCCCTTAGGGTTTGACAATAAAAACACAAGAAACTCAAGATTCAACCTTGAGTTTTCAAAACAAATTGAAGATTTGGAATCCCCGCAACGTAGGGTTCAAGAAGCACCTAATATTTTTGCATATAGAGGTACGTGGGGTTATCTAAAAAATCTCATGGTCTTTAAAATTCATGTTTTCAAAATGGGGGTTTTGAAATTACGAATATGATTATGTTTTAAACGTTTTATGATATTGATTTGGTCTTTTGGACTATTCCCGAAGTGATTTGATAAATGATATACGTATATCCATGTTTTTTGAAAAGATGTGAACTTGAGAGCATGAATTATACGAAATCCCTCTCTTGATATGATTTTCTTTTATATTTTCATATGATGTGAACTGTTTGAAATCATATTGACAAGCATGACATGAAATGTTTTGAACATTGTTATGATTTGGGCATGATTTTTGACTTGCCATGAGAGGGTTGTTTATGTTGATATATGATGAATATAATAGTTGTATGAAAGAATGATATGATATTGATGGCTTGCAAGTTGGGTATGACGATACCCTACAGAATATGATATGTGATTGAATTAAATGGAGTTGAATGCATTGATTTTTCATGAGATAGGTGGATACCCGAAGAAGGCGTTTGAGTGTAGAGACTCATCGCTTGAAACCTTGTTTGCCGACATGGGAATTTTGCACCAGGCTAAGTGATCTTGTGTACCTGACTTTATGTCATTCCCCAATTGGGACTATGGTTAGGAGCCCAGGCTAAGTGATCTTGGGCACTACTATACTTTATTGGGTAGGGACACCCTGCTGCGTGATCTTTTGTGTCTTCCCCTCCCGTATACTCTAATCTTGGCGGCAACCGAGGTTTGACAGTTGGTGTAAATTATGTAGGGTATTCTACCTTGCTCAGCTGCATAGCATTGTTGTTGAAAAACTATTGCATTATGCCTATGTGTTTTCAAATGATTTGATATGAAACTGCTTTATAATAGCTCTCACCTATATTTGGTAAAAATATTATATTTTGCTTTCATTTCTCTGCGTACCAATACTTTTGTATTGACCCCCTTCCCTCCCAGGTTCGGAGGCACAGTCTAGGGATCCAGATAACCAGTAGATCTCTTCCGACAGATTTGTAGAATCAAGTGGTGAGCCTTTTATATTTTGGAAGGCCTAATGTCTGTCAGTTCATTTATCATTTAGTAGTTTTGGGTCTATTGGGGCCTTGTCCCAGTTTTCAGACAGTAATATTTTTCAGTCATGTAGTAGAGATTTCGCAGACGGTTGTTCAGATGATGATAGATGTTGTGGGACATTAATTTCCCCTTTATTGATTTTTCATTTGATTTATGACCATGTTTCCATAATATTGCGTATCTTCCGTATTTCTTATTATCATATGAATTATGTGCATGATTACCAGATAGATAGGGGTGTTTCGGGCCTTCATGGTTCGGAATGCTCTTCACGGTCAGGGCTCCGGTTCGGGTCGTGACAAACTTGGTATCAAAGAATTGTTCATGGTCCAAAACTGTCTGCAAAATTGTGTCGGGTAGAGTCTTGTTTATGGGTGTGTAGCACGCCACACTTATAAGCAGGAGTCTACTAGGCATTTAAGAATGTCTCTCTTTCTTCATGTCTAGTTCATGCAATAGAGTCAAAGTGTTCCTTTTTCATACACTAATTCATGCTATGGTGT
This sequence comes from Capsicum pubescens, assembly GCA_030864215.1. Lineage (NCBI taxonomy): Eukaryota > Viridiplantae > Streptophyta > Magnoliopsida > Solanales > Solanaceae > Capsicum > Capsicum pubescens. The sequence continues at coordinate 42,235,472 of CM061546.1, forward strand.
TGCCCATACGAAAGTAACATCATCCTAATTTCTTTCCTTACTATGATGTTCTCAGACATGTCCCATTATTGGGGTGATTCAAGTGCAAAAGTTTAGAATCTACATGATATAGTCCTTTCCGATTGAGTCCTATAAGATTTAAAAAAAAAATTGTGCAAAGACTCGAGAGGAGCCTGCTAGTGCTTCAATATGTGTTGATTCTGATGTAAACATTAATACTGATGGAATCATACTTTCCAGCTTAAGGTATTAAGTGCATCTAGTCCATCTCAAAATCTTATTTCAGATGTGGACGATGTATAGCAGAATGTTGGAACTGTATTTCCACCCGTATAGTAGCAATCGTTAAAGTTTTATTGTCATGACCTATCGGTAATGAAATTAGACCATGAAGTTAGTAATGTGAAGTCAGAAAGTTGGAAGTCAGAGTTAGGGTTATTTTTATGTAAATGAATATTTCAGTTGAATAACCGATGTTTGAGGATGATTTACCCCATTATAGTGATAAACTAATGTTGTAGCTAGTAGCACGTGTGGATGGTATGGTAGTCCATGGGGGAATTGTCTTACTAAGATTTTTATTTATACAGAGTAAGATGTGTATTCTTAGACCATTAAATATTATGTGTCAATTTTCTATCTCTTGTACTATGTAATCTTGTTATCATGGTGTTTTTGAAAAAAATAATAATATAAAAAAATTTAAAAGTCTAGTGAAGCTGTGTGGGGCTCTTTCGATTCACTAGCATAGTTGTCTTGTTATTCATCTCATTTTTCAGTTCAAAAATACAAAATCAGATTCTAGTAAAGCCATGTGAGGCCTATTTCGATTCACTAGCAACTTGTTGTCCAACTTGTTGTTCTTGTGTTGGCTTAATATATGTATAGCTGAATCTGTTTACATGAGATTGAGTTGGGAAATAGGTGATGCGTCCTTGCATGATAGTTTAGTAGAAGGTAGAGAAGAAGTTGTTAGTCAAGGTGATTTGTCGGTTGCTTGAAGTGTGAAAATGGTTATATTAGCCAGTATGTTATAGTTATAGACTCATGGTTGTTGTGGAAATTGAAGGTAGTCTAAAGGTATGATTGAGTAAGTAAGTATGGATTGAGAAATCCGTATAAGTAGATAATATTGGATGGGGTTATAATATTAGATTAAGGTTGATCATGTCTATTATGTGACTTTACCCCTTGACCCTCTTTTTGTTAGTAGTTGTAAACTAGTACTACTTGTGAGAAAAGTATGTGGTGGATTTTTGAAGCATTTGGGTAGAATGTCCCAATTTAATGGATTAGTATATTTATTTTATGTTTCATTCTTCATTGACGGTAAGTGATAGATGCTAGACTATAGGCTTGAATTTAAATAGTGTGGTGGTAAATACTGGGAAGAGATTGATGATGTATGTTTTGTGGGATTACTTAGTAGGCTTGATGTGCTGAAATAGTACGTGCTAATAGATTATGATGAGGAAAATCGTAAGGTCACGATCGATTTTTTTGTTGCTATGAAATTCTAGTGTACTAGTGTTTCTTGATGGTTATTTCATAGTTTTCAAGTGAGAATTGTGTGTAAGATTGGGTTGTAAATCATAATTACGTTCAGCACTAGACACTAAGTTTGAACAGTTGATGCCCATTAAGATAGTTGTGATGATTGATTGGGTAATGATACCGGTTTTATGGAATTGATCTAATAGGCTTGAACGGTGTACGCATGAGATTAGGTTAATTTGATTCGTAGCGATGTATGATATTGTATGTATGATGTAGAAGTATGCCTAAGGTGACATGAGGTTACGAAATTCTTTATAAGGCTATTAATTTTTGTGCGTGGCTAGTGGTACCATTGAATTGTTAAGTGGAGAAAGACTAGTTAGATGGTATATGGTGATCTAAATAGCCATGTTAAGGCATTTTGATTGATAGTGTTGGGCCTTTTGCGATGATCTTGATTCTCATAGTAGAGGGATATAAATTTGGAGTCGCAATAGTGGTAGGCTAGGTCGAAAGTGATATGGTTCATCAAAGGCTTGGTGATATCCATGTTAAGTGTTAGCATCTAAGCTTGAGTTTTGAAGGTTGAACCGATAGAAATATGTGTGCAAGCATTATACTATGACTATTGGTTGCTATAGAAAGATAGAGTGTATCCCGGAAGGTAGTCATTCGGGTTAAGTTCTAGGATATGCGTGTATTTTTATTTTCTTTCAGACCCTAGAGTGCAGTAAGTGTAGTTCAGTTAGAATCTGGTAAAGGATCTCCCAAACTCTAGATGATGACTTGAAGCTAAGGGGGAGATGATAGAACGAATGACCAAGTAAGGCTCTCAGATTTTAGTAGTGATGCAGTATGATTTAGAACATCAGAAAGTGAGGTCGAATCTCAACCCATTCATACCTCAGTATTTTTTTCAGTTATCCGGGTGCTTACTCTTTCCTTACGATTCAGTTCCGTGATCATAGTTCATGATCCCTGTATATGATAGAGAGTCACGTACTCTTCCAGTTCCAAGATAAAGAGTTCTAGTTCATTCAAGTAGTCAGAATCACATTCCTGATGTTATGAACTCTAGTTGAGGTCATGCAACTCATGACGCATGTACTCACTCTTTATAGCATGCTCAGTCTCGTATAAAAATCTTTTCATGCTTCAGGGTCTTATGTTTTAACCTTTTAGGGACCCTCCCTATGCAATGATAGTGGTGATGATGTAAAAGTTTTTGTTAATGGAAGATCATAGTATACTTGTTTAGGTAAGGCCATAAGTATGAAGTAAGATTTGGGGCCAAGTCTTTGATACATGTGATGGTTAGTGGAAAAGTTTGTGTGTGTATATTTTAGGGTAGCGCGTGGGAGTTATATTGACAATAGTTTAGAAACTATGTGAAGTATGTATTTATGGGTGGTTTCCTTGAAGTTAACATGTGGTTATAAAATAGACTTGAATGACATTTTGGGATTGTAGTGGAAGGTCGCAATATGCATTAGCGACTTCATATTAAGAGTTCAGAGTAGTCATTGAAGTGGTAAGGCATGTTATTCTTAGGATGTGATCTTTAAAAGAGGTATATAAGGTGGCATCATATGGTTTAGAAAAATAGTGTGGTGTAACATGTTGTATTTTTGTGACTTAGAGTTAGGCTTGATCGCGGTGTAAGGATTAAGCTATTTTAGACATTAGTAGGAAAAAAAAATTGTCAATACTCATATGAGAATTTTAAGCTGAATTGAATGAATATGATATTTATAGGGAATAGTATAGTTAAGGGATATTCAAGAAGTGTGCTAAGCTTGATAGTAATAAGTTGTATTGCCAAAGGTATGGTAACTCTATCCTAATTTAGGAGTTATAGGTCTATATTCCAGACTACAGAGTGGTGTCATTGTGATGATTCCTTAGTGGGTGTCTTGCGTAATCCATACCCAAGATTCGTGGCTCCCTATTACTGTTAGAACTTCCTTAGAGAGAGTGTTGAAGAGAATACTCCTGTTAAGTATGAAGGTCCGGCATAATTCAGTCTGTATAGTCAGTAAGTCAGTTTAACAAGAAGATTCGCATGGCTTGTTTTCTCGGCTTTTCATTTATTCATGCTACCCGAAATCTCAGACATACTACTATTCCAAGATAGAGTATACTAGTAATTGCGAGTATAGATCAGTTCATGCGTCATGCATTAGATTCAGATTCCAGTGGTTCAGTTATGATTCAATTCGTAGGTGCCATGTGCATCGCCTCAGTTCCCCGAGTATCTTAGTGAACTGGGAATTCATAGAGGGACCTAGGATCCCAAGGGGGAGATACCTCATTTAGCTGCATGCATAGATTCTTATTACAAGCCTCGCACCAACAATCATTGTGTATTCAGTCATACATTCATATGTCAGTTCAGTCAGATATGCATGCATTAGAAATGCATGTTCAATAGAAAAAGTTCAGCTTATCAGTGTATTTAGTCAAGCGTTCATGAGAACTCAGTCACAGATCCATGCATCAAATATGCATGTTCATTATGAGAATACAGCTTATGAATAGCTTCAATTGTGTATTCCATGCATCAGATATGCATGTCCGGTATAAGAATTTAGAACATCAGTAGTTCCAGTCTTATAGTAATGTTTCAGATCAGTGTATTCTTTCTTAGAGAAACATATCATGTCCGCGTTATTCCATACCTCTAAGCTTCAATATGTTCCTACCCATCATTCGAGGACGAATGATCCCAAGGGGGGGATAATGTAACACCCCGTATTTTCGGGCTAGAGTTTAGACCGTCGTTCCTATGTATATAGACCTGAACTGAATTATTCTTTATTAACATATGTGTAGTAATAACTCCTATTGTAATTCCCCGTAAAATTCTCGAGTCGATTTCATTTTTAGTGTTATGTTTGAGGGGCTAACAACTAGAATATTTTTCTAAGTGTAATGAGGACTTAGAGTCATTTTAGCTGGCAATCTTCGGGATACAACTTTTCAACCTTCCCGACATCCTTTTTTAGATTTTCAAGTTGTGTTAAGATCGGGTAATCTCATAGTACATCTCGGATAAGTTTCGGAATTTTTCGGAATCCATAAGGCTGTGTTTGGATTTCAAAACAGTAGCAAAACGCATAGCCTATTGCCCATTTTTCAGCATTTCAGGGTCAACTTTAAATGATCATAACTCTCTGAATATAATGAACAGAGAGAGCTTATACCTATAAAATGAAAGCACTTTGAGTCTTCTTTCCAATTCAACTGATTTCATCCAAATCCAACATCTGAGTAAGGAGTTATACCCGTTTTACTTCAGCCTGACAGCTTATCAACTGAGGGACAGTTTCGAATTTGTCTGTTTTCTTAGGGGCATTTTAGTCATTTTACCTCACCCAAATTTCGTCTAAACCACTAGATTTAGCCCACAGTTCATCAAATTATAATCCTTTTCTCAAATTTTCTCTCAAGAACACCCCTTAGGGTTTCAAAATAAAAATCCAAGAAAGTCAAGATTCAACCGTGGGTTTTCAAAACAAATTGAAGATTTGGAATCCCCGCAACGTAGGGTTCAAGAAGAACCTAATAATTTCGCATGTAGAGGTACGTGGGGTTATCTCAAAAATCTCATGGTCTTAAAAATTCATGTTTTCAAAATGGGGGTTTTGAAATTACGAATATGATTATGTTTTAAACTTTTTATGATATTGATTTGTTCTTTAGGCCTATTCCCGAAGTGATTTGATATATGATATACGTATATGCATGTATTTTGAAAAGACGTGAACTTAAGAGCATGAATTATACGAAATCCCACTCTTGATATGATTTTGTTTTATATTTTCATATGATGTGAACTATTAGAAATCATATTGACAAGCATGACAAGAAATGTTTTGAACATTGTTATGATTTGGGCATGATTTTTGACTTGCCATGAGAGGGTTGTTTATGTTGATATATGATGAATATAATGGTTTCATGAAAGAATGATATGATATTGATGGCTTGCAAGTCGGGTATGACGATACCCTACCGAATAAGATATGTGATTGAATTAAATGGAGTTGAATGCATTGATTTTTCATGAGATAGGTGGATGCCCGAAGAAGGCGTTTGAGTGTAACGGCTCATCGCTGGAAACCGTGTATGCCGACATGAGAATTTGGTACCAGGATAAGTGATCTTGTGTACCTGACTTTATGTCATTCCCAAATTGGGACTATGGTTATGAGCCCAGGCTAAGTGATCTTGGGCACTACTATACTTTATTGGGTTGGGACACCCTGTTGTGTGATCTTGTGTGTCTTCCCCTCACGTATACTCTAATCTCGGCGGCAACCAAGCATTGACAGTTGGTGTAAATTATGTCGGGTATTCTACCTAGCTCAGTTGCATAGCATTGTTGTTGAAAAACTATTGCATTATGCCCATGTGTTTTCAAATGATTTGATATGAAACTGCTTTATAATAGCTCTCACGTATATTTGGTCAAAATATTATATTTTGTTTTGATTTCTCTGCGTACCAGTACTTTTGTATTGACCCCTTTCCCTCCCAGGTTCGGAGGCACAGTCTAGGGGTCCAGATAACCAGTAGATCTCTTCCGACAGATTTATAGAATCAAGTGGTGCGCCTTCTTTATTTCGGAAGGCCTGATGTCTGTCAGTTCATTTATCATTTAGTAGTTTTTGGTCTACTGGGGCCTTGTCCCAGTTTTCAGACAGTAATTTGTTTCAGTCATGTAGTAGACATTTCGCAGACGGTTGTTCAGATAATGATAGATGTTGTGGGACATTATTTTCCCCTTTATTGATTTTTCATTTGATTTATGACCATGTTTCCATAATATTGCGTATCTTCCGCTTTTCTTATTATCATATGAATTATGTGCATGATTACCAGATAGATAGGGGTGTTTCGAGCCTTCATGGTTCAGAATGCTCGTCACGGTCAGGGCTCCGGTTCGGGTTGTGACAGTTACGGAATTGTACTCACAATATTTATCAATAAAAAATACTTTTTTCTTTTATTGATCTTTGGTTGCTGTTAATTTTCGACGCTTTTAAAATTTTTTGCGAACAATGTGGTTGTTGGCTCACTTCGATAATAGTCCAAGAATGCCATGAATGAGTTCGTGTTGCATGGTATTCTTTGTGGAATGGTTTGTCAAATATATCAAATATGCACAAAATAAAGGAAGGCACCATTCGAGCAAGGCACCAACCTTTAAATACGTCCACAATAGGCTAACGTGGCAAGCTACAAGACCAAGTACATAAACAGGGGAGAATAATGTTGAAATTCTTGATATAGTGAGATGGCTAGGGATGCTTTTGGGATGTATTCTGCTGATCAAAACAAACCAAATGATGAATCTAAATGCTTTATTGATCAGTTAAAGGAAGTTAGCAGTTTTTATATTAAAAGCTTTATATAACTCTGCCATAAGGGAAAAGGATCGACAAAGAAATTAAAATAAAACCTCGCTGCTGACTCTGCTGTCTATTCCTCGTGTTTTACGGTTATTGTTGTTGTCACTAGAGATCGATGAAAGATTGAAGGATAAAAGTGATTTCATCCCATTTTGAATTTTCTCCCCTCTCTCTTACTATAAATGTTGAAATTTGCTTTCCTTTTACCTTATGATTTAAATTAAAGATAGAATATTTCACTTTTTCTTTTTTAGTCTAAGAATATTGTATAATCTTTATTTTCCTTTCAAATTTGAAACTAATTACAAAATATTCAGTTTCCTTATACTTTGGTGCAGGTGTATTTCTTCCAGCCTATATATATTGCTAAAATCAACAGTAAGTTAAGTTGCAAAGAGATATTAAATCCTATATTTGTTCTTGTGCTACCACTACACTTGGAAGAGAATGGAGAAGGCAACATTCCTTAAGATTTTCTTGGTCTCTCTTTTGCTTGTTTTGTTAGGTAAGCATTGTTTTAATCTATTTACCTATATTACTCAGTAATTCATATTCTATGGGCAGGCTATGGTCACACTTTGTTGAGAATTTTTGAGGTGGTAGCATCTTTTTTTTTTCTGAAAAGGTGCAGGCTATAGCACCTTTTCATCTTTAATAATTATTAAACATTTTGCATTCTTCAAATATAGTTTATTGTTTTAAGATTGCAACAACTCATTCAGGCGTTTTGAGTATTAGGACTCCTTTCTTATAAAAGATTCTTTCTGTGCGCTTAAAATATGAATCATGACTTGCAAAGATGGGTAACACATACGGTTCGCGGTCAATTAAATGTGTATTAGAGAATAAAATTAAAAAGTTGAAAAATGAAAAACTTATGAGCGGATCAAAGTCAACATTTGGGATGAACAGACACGAAATTATGATGCAGTCTTTTCTTCCTGATAAATAAATTGCCAAGATAAAAATTAAGTTACCAAGAGGTATAATTATGGTACTAATCCAACTCTCTTTTATGTTCCACTTATGATCAATTTTTATCCATTTTCAATATATTGATTATGATAATTCTAGTTGTTGTTTTTAAATTATAAACTTAGTCAACAATGTTAATGGTTTAATCAGGACAAGGAAGCAAGGGTCTTTCGTGCAAAGAAGATGATGACTGTATTACCTACTTAAAATGCGAACTTGGGGCTCCACTATGTGAAATAAGGACACGTACTTGCTACTGTCCAACTGCTTATCATGGAAAAAAAGTCCTTGAGACCAACAGCAAAGACTAATTCATTGTAGGTTGTGACCATTTATAATGATAAATAAAAGTATCCTATCTTCATTTTGAAATTGGAAAATGATTTACTCTATCTGAAAGGAAAGGAGCTGAAAGAGAAAACAAAGTTGACAGCTATTTTCCTTGCAATGTTATTATTACGGCATATTAACCTTTAAATATACCCCTATTTTGAGATGCAAATTGATAATTAGATTAATTAGTGATTTTTGATACTCGCTGAGTGTCAGTATTTCATGATTCAAATTCTTAAGCCATAACTAGCAACCAATGGGTTACTATCCATTTGGAAAATTAATATCATTTGAATGAATGTGGATGTTGGCTCAACTCAATAATAGTCTACGTAAAAGGAGGAATGTTAATGCATCCAAAAAAAAAAATGATAATCTCTATCAATAGACCTGTGAATAACCAACATGGATGTGGTGTAGTGGTGGGACTACTCCGCCCATAACCAAAGGTCGGTATGGAGAAAATCTTGTTGGGAGCACCACCCCTAGAATGTGTCCTGTAGAACGCGATCTGAATAAATCAAGGGTCCAATGCGGATACCGGACAACGGGTGGAAAACCAAAAAAAAATGTCCTGTGAGTGAGTCCATGTGTTGCATGATAAAGAAATTGTTAGTCTAACGTAATTTGATTTAAATTATTTTGATGCATCCATTCATTAAAAAAATTACTTATGCAGTATTACTTTTACACCCTTCTAAATCTTTTGTCTTTGTTGGTGATGCATATTCCAAGTTATCTGTAAACGATTGCGTTACATTTGTCACATAATTTCTTTAAATAGCTACAATATTTATGGAAATAACATAAAATTATTTAATTTGATTCTGCTTGATTCGAGTTTATATGTTTTTTCTATTTTGAGGGAAGTTTGGTGAAGGAGTATTTGCAAAATAATATATTTATGGTAAATATTATAATATTCCTATAGATTTGGTAATATTATACCTTATATCGTTATGTGGTCTGAAAATCATAATTTTCTTAATGAGTTTATTTGCAAAAGGAAATTAAGTGACTTATTTTTCTAAGTACATCCTGCAAGAAAAGATTATACGTTATAGTCTTTGATACTATTTCTTTAATTAGCTACATTATTTAAGACTGTAATGACTCGTTCGGTCATTTTGAGTATTAGGATCACTTTTATCATAAAACACCCTTCTCGTAGGCTTAAAAGATGAATCTTGAATTACGAAAACGGTTAACACAGTTCTCAAGTCAATCAGATGTGTATTGGGGAAGAAAATAATAAACAAGGAAATTGAAAATGTAAGAGTTTAGTGAAGCCAATATATGGGGTTAACGGATACGAAATAATGATGCAACCTATTCTTCCCTCTAAATAAATTTCTACGATAATAATTAAGTTGCGAATGTTAGGAAAAATACTACAATATTGATGTTAGATAGGAATAAATAATAGTAAGAGAGTTGTCACAAACACTGTGTCGTGGGAAGCCACTGCCTTGAAAGGAATTTCGGCCCAACTCCGGTGCAAATCCTTCTAGACGGTTTCTCCCCAAGGTTCCACAGCTACTTCCAAACATGTTCCCTCATGGCGGAAAGTTTGGGGGTTGCCTAAACCAATTGCCCAAAAATTGACAAAGAATAGGAAGCCTAGACTAAAACAGAGAATTGATGAGGGAGAGAGTAATTTATTTTCTATGTTTTCTGCATGTTTAGTTAACAAATGATTCACCTTAAATAGGTATATCATTTATGTTTTATCCATCACAAGTGTTAAAGAAGAGAACAGAGTTAATGTATGTAATGTAACATAACTCTTGAATTAATGACAAAGTCATAAAGTAACTTTTAAGACTTCCGAATGCCTCTTCTTTCACAAAGTTTCATTTATAAGAAACCGTCATTTGTATCACATTTATGAGTAGCAACTCTCCCATCCTATAAATTCTTATAACTTACGGATGTTTACATATATTTATTACACAGAGTTTATAGAGTTTTTAATCTTTTCATTAATTAAGAAGGAATTATCCTTCAATCCCCCACTAATGCAAAGATAAAGAATGGAATAATTTTTGGGCAAAAGGAAGGAAATGTACTTAAGTGTCAATATCTTTCGATTTAACTTGACACGTAGTGATATGAGGCAACAACAAAAATCCCAAAAGTAAAGTACTCTCGAACTAGATGGACATAAGTTGAGACCCCCACAACACATACCATATCCTTGATTTTAAGCAACCTCCGTGATATACAAAGTGTTTTTATGGTCATTCACACAAATCTTGGATATCATGAATGCTCTATAAAGATGACCAGAGTCTTTAATAAAAAAGTTACCAACCTTTTACACTCACGTAGGTGATCCATCAAGTCTATCTCTTAGACCACCCTAAGGCTATAGATCATTATGAGAAAAAATAAGCTAAATCTTATAATACACTACCTCACGCCATATAGATAGGATATGTAGTATTTATTGAAGGCCCATATGGCTTCGTTTTACCAAAAATTGGTATCCACCATATTTCCTCAATCCATGGGCTTTAGCCCCATCCCCCTCGACAATTAAAGGATCATTTTCCTTGTCAAACCCTTTGTCATAGGATCTGCTAAATTTCTTTTGGATCTTACATATTCCAAGGAAATAACACCATGTTTCAACAATTGTTTAACTACGTCAAGTCTGATGTGAATATGTCTCTTTTTTCCATTGTATACACTATTTTTAGCAATTCCAATCGCCTCATGTAAGTCACAATGTAAAGAGATTGTTGACATTTCTCTTCCCCATAAAGGCACATTTGTCAAAAGATTTTTCAGCCACTTAGCTTCTTGCCCTGCCAACTTGAGAGCAATGAATTCAGATTCCATGGTAGAACGTGCTATACAAGTCTGCTTTGAAGACTTCCACGAAATAGCACCTGCACCCAAAGTAAACTCATAAACACTGGTCGAGCTAACTTCATTATTGTCAGTAACCCTATTTGCATCACAAAAACCTTCTAAAACAGCATAAAATTTATTAAAATGCAAACACGAATCCATAGTACCTCTCATGTACCTTAACAAGCGATAATAAGAATGCCAATGTTCACTAGTGGGAATATGAGTATATCAAGTCAATCTACTAACAACATAAGTTATATCAGGCCGAGTATAGTTTATGAGAAACATTACACTCACAATTATTTTAGCATATTCAGTTTGAGAAACACTAGAATCTCTATTCTTTTTCAAGTGTGTGCTAGGATCATAAGGAGTTCTCACTGAAACTACATCAAAACAATAAAATCCTTTCAACCTCTTTTCAATATAATAAGACTGACACAAAGAGAAACCATTAATAGTTCTTTTGATTTTTATCCCTAAAATCACATCAGCTTCTCCAAGGTCATTCATTTTAAATTTAGAAAATAAAAATTTCTTAGTCTCATTTACAACATTCACATTACGGCCAAAGATTAACATGTCATCTATATATAAATATATAATTACACAATCCGTGTAACACCCCAAGAGTACACCCTGGGCATCACATGGTGCTTACAGTCCCGAGGGACCACAAGCTAACGTATGAGATGGTACCTGCTCTGACCACTGAATAATAATATCATAATTGAAGAACAACTGATATGCCATAAGGTTTTATTACTAAATCAATACTGAAATATGAGTCTAGAGAATCAACTGTCTGAATCTGATAAAATACTGATAACCTGGATAACTAACTGTAATGTCTGAATACTCAATTACTGACTCTAATGTATGAAATCCTCTAAACTGAATAACTGGGAGTTGATGGGGTAGGTCCCAACTAACTCCAACTAACTATTAGACTGAAAACATGAAATAAAAATACTCCATCCTAAAAATATAAGGACTCACAACTACTACTGCTGAGATGTCTGAAATATCTAAGTGCGGTCTGGGAACCGAGCGTCAACACCTATGATATAATACATCATAGTTCAAAAGAAAGTTATGCGATCAGTACTTTGAATTTACTGGTACGCTAAATAAGGTAGGCTGACATGTATGGTTTCAAGAACAGGAATAAAAAATTATCTGAATATATATATAAAGCATGGAGTACTGAATAGAGTGCATGAAATTTGTAGATACTAGGGATGCATGACCAAGTGTATAACATGAAATGAATAAAATTCTGTAAACTGAAATACGTAAATAACTGATATCTATATGCATTGGTCAAACAACACTGGGACTGAACTACACGTCTGATTATTGGACTAAGAATGTGGAAGTTATCATCTAACTGATATGCCCCAATCTGAGTTAATCGGGGTCCAACCTGTAACCCAAGTTGGAATAGTGTTAATACCATGCCACGGGTACTAACACTGGCTGTGTGGATCCACTAGTCTGGTATATTATATTGTCCTGAAGGGTGAAGGGTGTCAATCCTAATCTTACGGGTGACCCTTGTGAGATAGTCAAGCCTATACTGATGGGTGATTTCTCATATCCTACATTGTATATGTATTTCTGGAGTTTAGAGACTGCTACTAGCAACTCTGCCTATTTGACGGGAAGCCACCATCCCTACACTCACTCGGTGCTAAATCCTACTGCCAACTTAATTCCACTGAGTTACTGACTATTCTGAGTTTAAGTAACTGTTCTAGTAATGCTCATAAATATAACCTGAAGTTATTCTGAAGATATTAAAATGAGACTAAGTAAACAACTATGGTGTTTTTGTATTCAATAACCCCATGACTCAAAAGCAATAGTAGTAAAATAGTAACAAAATTAAAGGACATAGCATGAAATCTTCTAGCAAATATTCATTCTCGTAAGCATTTTATCAAACACTTGGTGTTCATAGTTTAAGTCTCTCATGGAAAATAGCATAAAATTTAAAGTAATAGCATGATTTCCACATCAATGACACTCAAGCAGGAGTAAATTCGAAGAATGACAACCTTGAAACATGTGGGAGTTGATAATAACGATAATTTCATTAAAGCATGGCATAAAATCAATATTCATGGATGTTCATGGAGACTCATGATTTAAAATCATAATTAAATATAATAAATCTTTAAAAAATGGTAATTTTATAATTAAAATTGGATACTTAAACTCCGTGGGTGAAAGGAACCCATGGATGAACATCTAACATACTTGAGTTAATGCATTTGAAAGGATTTATGGAGAGTTCTTGAGATTTGGCCTAGAATTTGAGGGCTTGGGTTTCTTGTTCTTGAAAAGGGGATATTTTATTTGAGAGGAATTGAATAATAGTGAGTATTTAGGTCAATTAGGGGTTAAATTTTGTGTTTTGGATGAGTTTAGAGCTTAGAAAAAAGACCCAAATACCCCTAAACGAATTTAAAAAGTCAAGCTGAAAACTGAAGATCCCATTTTTTGGCCTTGGTTTGACGTGCCACTTTTGCGCCAAGCCACTATAAAAGTGACAATTTGTGATATGAAACAAACAAGGGAACACGAAATCACACCCCAAAACAATCCACAAATCACAACAAATCGTGGACCAAATGGGGACCTCTCTCGGATTAACTATCTAGAACAAGAAAAAAGAGGATACAAGGTGTTAATACACCAAAACAGCCAGTCAACAAAAAGTTTAGGAACACAAGATGAATCTCCACAATATTATAATAGAAACAAGAACAAATGGGTTACATTAACAACACAAGAAGCCTAAACTAAAACAAGATACAAGATAGGTAGTTTGACAAGTGTTGATGCAGTCTTAACAACCCAAGAGAATATTCCACTCTTGGACCTTTAAAACTTCACACAACAAACACCTAACTCTTACAATTGACACAAGAGCTGCGTCCACCACCCAAGCACCAACGTATCAAGAAAAATGCAACACACAAGAAAATCCACCCGTATGTTATGCCCTAGTTTCAATTGGACTCTCTCTCACTCTAAGAGAAGTATTCTTCAATAATAATGATCAACTAAAGAAATAAACTCTACAATGTTCTATTTATACTATATTATAATAATACAAAAAATGACAAAAGGTCCCTTTAGTGACTAGTCTTCAAAAATACTCAAAAGTGTCATGATCATGATCATACTTGTATCATCCTCTCCATCTTGAGAGGAATTTTCCCACAAATTCATAACCTCACCTCTTTTACAAAGGTACTTCATAATCTCCTTCACACGGCCACACATCTTCTACATCTTCCTCGCCTTGCATTTTAACCTCTTTTTGCTCTCCATCTTAAGGCTTGCCATCAAACTTAGCTGATCCAATTACTACTTCTTCCCTAATATAGTACAATTTTCCCTCCCTTAGGATCACGTTCCTCTAGTTTGGGCACTCACTAGGCTTGTTCCCCTCCTCCCCACCCGTTTGGCATTTGAATCATTGAAATCCCTTGGGATTGGAAGTAGAATTCAATTTACCTTCAAACCTTGGAGGATGTTTTTAGACAACCTTGGTGGCCTTGGGTTGGGTAGCCATGAATGAGTTATCTTTGAGATCCCTCTCAACCTCTAAAGCAGCATGGAAGATGCCATCTATGGTGTCGAATTTGTAAAGCACCATGCGAGTGAAGATGCCCTTGTTTAACCCAACCTTGAAGCGCACAATGTCATGACTTACTTTCTCTCCTCGGTGGTCAAGTTTAAACATCAATTGTTGAAATTTATCGTAGTAAGCCATGACACTCCTGTTCCCTTGCCTCAAAATATACAATTTAGCAAGGATATCAAGCCTATAAGTCTCGGGCAAGTACTTTTGTCGCATAAGGTTCTTCAATCAAAACTAAGGAGGAGGTTGTCCCCCAATCATCTCATTCCCAAACCGTTTAACATTCTCCCACCATGTATTAGCATACCCTTCGAAGTGAGATATAGCATAACAACTTTTTTTTTCTTCGGTGAGATCATTAAGTTGGAAGATCTTTACACAAGATGACTTACATGCAAGGTAGGCTTCGGGATCACTCTCATCTTTGAAAACGGGAAGGTTCACTTTGATGAAATTGAGACCTACATCTCGGTTTGGGTGGCCATCTCTCACCTCTCGTCCTAACTCCCCATGTCTACTCCTAATTCTTTGTTCCCTCAAGTAAACATCATCATACGGCACATAACCATCATGTTGTCCTCCCCTACCATAGCCCTCAACATAGATGGGTCTATTTCGCTTAAGTGGAGCTTGTAGTGGCAGGATTGGATTTGGATAGTGAGGTATTTGGTAAAGTGGAGTTTGGATGGGAGGGTTAGGGTTTGGTGATGGTATTTTGGTTCCAAGACCTTCTTGTTGGACTTGATGGAGTGGTGGATGTCTTGGTCTATCTTGCTCTCAACTTCGGGAGTAAAGATTGGTTTGATTTATGGCAATTGGTGTATATTGCATTTGGTGCAAGGTCTCGGGAGTATTAGTTGGGGAAATGTTTTGAGGGGTAGAAGGTCGACTCCTTTGGCATTCCACACGTTCTAATCTACCACTCATTGATGCTACATCCGTATCTAATTTCTCAAGATCCACATTCAACCTAGTCACATCTCGGGACATAGTTTCAAGGCAAGCCAAAATGAGATTGAAGCATTATTATCCATTGTTTAAGAATTTGAAGACTTGGGTTCCATTGTGGTGGTATCGAAAATAATCCTTCAAGTTACGGTCCAATAAAGATACAAAATCAGTCCGCAACATCACACACAATGATACAATGCAAAACCTATAACACAAAACACACGTTATTTCAAAACAACCTCCCACAATTAAATCCCACCTTCAAGTTTCTTCAAACTCAAGCCCAACATTGGTGGATGTCTCAAATAACCTCCAATTTAGCTCAAATTCGAACCCTATACTCCTATAGTGTTAGAGAACACAAATCTAACAGTAAACACAAGAAAAATGCAAAATCAAAAAACTCAAAATTTGACCTAGGGTTAAAAACGGGTTTAGTATATTTTTTGGGGGATTTTCTATTTTGACACTTCTTTTTTTTTGGGATCTTCAATTTCTATACTCTAATAGTGTTAGATAACAAGATCTAACACTAGAAACACACAAAAATCAAGTTTTTTGAAAGACCCTAAAAACGTGAACAGTAACCTTTTTTTTTATTCAAGATAACAATCCCAAGATTTATTTTGTTGGAACAAAATCAAACCTTTCTTTGATACCAAATTATACAGAAAAAACAAGGGAACACTAAATCACACCCCAAAACAGTCCACAAATCACAACAAATCGTGGACAAAATGGGGACCTCTCTCGAATTCACTATCTAGAACAAGAAAGAAGAGGATACAAGGTGTTAATACACCAAAACAGCCAGTCAACAACAAGTTTAGCAACACAAGATGAAGTTCCACAATATTACCATAGCAACAAGAACAAACGGGTTACATTAACAACACAAGAAGACGAAACTAAAACAAGATACAAGTTAGGTAGTTAGACAAGTGTTGATGCAGTCTTAACAACCCAAGAGCATATTCCACTCTTGGACCTTTAAAACTTCACACAACAAAAACCTAACTCTTACAATTGACAAAAGAGAGGCGTCCACCACCCAAGCACCAACGTATCAAGCAAAATGCAACACATAAGAGGATCCACCCTTATGTTATGCCCTAGTTTCAATTGGACTCTCTCTCACTCTAAGAGAAATATTCTTCAATAATAATGATCAACTAAAGAAATAAACCCTACAATGTTCTATTTATACTATAATACAATAATAGACAAAATGACAAAAGGTCCTTTTATTGACTAGTCTTCAAAAATACTCAAAAGTGTCATGATCATGATCATACTTGTATCAATTAGGAAACTAGACGATAACGCGACGCGGTAAGATCACGGTCCTTCACTGGAATGCCATTTAGGCCACATCCACGATGTGCCATAATCTTGGAGGATCACTGGAAATTTCCAAACGTGAACTGGGTCCTTGGCGTGATGTGCCAACATCACGGTACCACACTGGAAACTAACAATTGTTATTTAGACTTGCACTGCGATGCGCTAAGGGTCAAAATGATGGTGTTTAACGACTGAAACTTAAAATTGCCATAACTTCTTACCCGGTTATCAGATTTGGGCAAATTTTATATCGTTGGAAGCTAATTGAATTTCCTACGCAATGGCATGCTTTAAATTTAAAATTAAAGAGTATTTCAAAAATTTTATGTGAATACTCATGTATTGGGACTTAGATTATACTAGGGAAATATGGGGTATTACAATATCTTCTCCTTGGGATCATTCGTCCTCGAATGAGACTTGTTAAGATAAGGAAAACTGATTTGTAAATGCACGACTAACAAGAACATGATGTGCAAGTGAAACTGAGCATAATAGAGAGAAATCTTTAGAAGATTGGTACCATAAACCGAATCTGAATTGACATAGAAAAGATGAGGGTACTTGGTCTGCATATTTGCTTCTGCTTCCCAAGTGTCTCACTGAACGATTTCGCCAAAAAACTTTTACTAGTGAAACCTCTTTGTTCCTTAGTCTATGAAATTGACGATCAAGAATTTCGACTGGAACTTCGTCAAAGGAAAGACTGTTCTGAATATCTTTATTTTCTAAGGTAACACCTACAACTGGATCACCAATGCACTTCTTTAACAATGAGACATGGAACAGTGGGTATACTAAAGCTAGATCTGAAGGCAACTCAAGCTCTTAAGACCTTCAGGTTTCGAACTAAATTGATTTTGTTGAATAATATGTACAAATTCATAAATGGTTTGACATTTATTTTTACATATGTGGTAGATCTTAGAGATCTCTTTACAACAAAAAAGATGGCTCACGATTCAAAGGCTCTTGTATAAAGTTATGAATTTTCTACCACAGTTGCACAAAGATGCAAAACAGACGTATCAGAATTAAAAACAACTCTTTTAGGTTTTCTGAGGATTTGACAGAGAATTCTGTAATACATTCACACAAGGTACGTCACAATCTAGAAACATAGGACAATTTGAAAGCCGAATTAGCCTTTTGTGGTTTAAAATTTAGGGCAATTAGCTGTAATAGCCGAACAAAATCCTTGGGAACGTTTGAATGTCTATTATCATTTTCTCCAGCCACCGTATTAGTATTTGAGATATTTTGAAAAGATGGAATATTTTTGGACAACTTTTTCGATGGACCTTTATTTGTAGCTTGTGTCTTGGAGTTATCAAGAGAAATATGGGGACTCTTCAGTATAGTTGAAGTATTCGGGCTTGTGATACAATCCTCCCCAAATGTATCATCACCAAATAAGTTACTAGAAACGTCCACAAAACCCAACTAAAAAAAGTGAAGTTAATATCAAGTAAAGAGGAAAGTTTTGATATTAAAGAAAAAATTATTAACTGATATGCCAAATCAGCCAAGGGCATTGATGAACCAGTGGCACCATCTTCAAAGATAGTTGTGTCAATACTTATGGAATATAAAGCAGCAAACTCACAATGTTGATCTCTTAATTCCTTATTCTTTTATTCAAATGCTTCCATTGTGGTTCTTGGATAGCATTGCCTTCATTTGAGCTAGAGGTGGCACTATAAATAGCAGTCCCATTGGGTGACACAGGTGGTGTGGATGCGTCACTGCAAAATGGCACATTCTGTCGTAACTTTACAATGCTTTTATCCAAAAGGTTGGAAGATTTCTTTCTTTTTTGGACAACTTTGATAACTTCAGAAATTGAGATGTCTACTGCCTTTGGGACGATGAGGGGATTTTAACTCTTTTATCCATGTGTGTATCGATGCCCTTCAAATATTTATATTTAGGAACAACTTGGACAAATTGAGTAGGATTACTTGTTGCCACCTTGGACTTTGAAGAGTGAGTAAACTTGCCTTGACAATCCAGCTGAAGTTGGTTTCCTTTAGTTGATGTGGGAGAAAGATCCTTATTCGTACCTCTTAAAATAATATGGTTATTTTGTCTCAACACAATCTCCCGATGGGCTGGCCACCTATCTGAGTACTCGCGAGTCATTGAAAGTCCATTCTCTAACAGATACATTAGTATGTTAAGCTTTGAAAAGCTTTCAAGATGAATACAAGAATCCCAAAGTTACACCAAAGCTAACAGCGAACCATCATAATAATGCTCCACTAGATGTCGGGAACGTCTTGACAAAATCCAAATTGTCGACTAAATCGATAAGGACAATAAGGCTCCACAATCAGGTCATCATCATGCCTCAAAGTGACGCAACTTGAATGAAGTTCTATGAAGAAATAACTCTAAGAATTGGATAGAGGCCGCTATCATCAATTTGCACCTCTTTTTCTACAGCAGGGCCATTTGAGGAGGCTTTTTTACATTGACTTGTTGAAATAATTTGCGAGTCTCAACAAGGTTAAATTGTTTTGCCATCTTTTGTCCTGAAATCAATCGTATTTTCACCCTTGTTGCGGACGGTTAACATGATAATAAGTTTTAAAATACTCGCCAATCCATCCATAGACATATTGGATGGGAAAGAGTGTATGGCAAGATCCCAAGTTTGAAGAAGTGGAGATCTCCCTAAGGCCACGATAGATGCTTGCAAGAATCTAGACCACCAAAGAAAGTTATTCTCCATGAGCCATCAAGCTTGCAACTTTAAATACGCAAGTACAAATACAACCATCCTTTTTGTTGGGGAGCAAATATTTACCGAGCCAACATACAAGGAAAGCCGCCAAATAAGTTTCAACCCTGAGTGATTCTTCCACGCCTAGCTCGATAAAAGGGACATACTCTTCTTCGGTTCGTGGTAAAAAATTAATGTCAATATTCCTCAATAGATATTGATTCATCCTTGGCTTCTGCTAGTTGTTTGACATCTTTTATGAAGGCTCTACATATTTTTTTCTTGGCCCTCAAAAACAAAAATTAGTCCAATCAAGAAAAGAGACATCATCAATGACACCTTTTGTAAACTAGTAGAATGCCAAAAATAAGTGTGAGCAGCTTTTGGGTACAAAATGTTTTCCTTTTTCTACCACATATGTCAATTGCTTAACCGAGGAAATAACTTTGCAATAAAATGACCCATGATTATGAAGGCCTCCGATGTTTATCAAGTCCCATAAAGATATGGACAACTCTCCAATAAAATTCAAAACTATGTTGGAGGATGGACGCCAATTCTCATAGAAGGCCAGGAGCACATTCTCGTTATGGTCATACATGAACAATGAAGCAAAGACGGCATCATAAGTCTTGTTGCACTCCAAGGTCTCCTTATTACGGGCAAGAAATTCTTCTATCCACTTCTAATAGGCAGATGTATATCTAACCTCACCAAAACTAGATGGGGGAACACGCCAACTAATAAAGCTCCCATTGCGTCTAGGAGAGCTCGCAACAACAATATTTTTATGGGTAGAAGGCTTCAAAAGGAAAACTTTTTCTATCACAATTTTGCCCGAAAAGTTTTCCATGACGTCCTTAGTTTCTGTCATTGACCATTCTATGAGATGGAGGGAAGTTTCCAGTGGCTTTCTAACAAGAGGGAAGGTGTCAATCACCGGAGGTTGAACTTTCAAAGTGAGGGATTTGGCATACGAATTTGGCTTGCTATCCACGATTTCAAGGCAAGGGTTTGGAGTTTCACGGTCGTTGAAACACGTCATAGTTGGGATCAAGAGAACACTACACCATTCCTGAGGATTATGTAGGTAATAAAGATTAACCATTATGGACACACAAGTTGGGTAAAATAGGAAACAAGAGAATCTGAAGTTGAGTGTTAAAGAAAAAAATTTAACTATAGCAACATAGGTTAAACTTGGCTGCAAATTTTTGTTTGGTTACTATTCCTTGTTTCCGGTTACAATAATCAAAATTACATAACTTGGTTAAGTTACAACTCTTTGTTGTTTCTTATTAAAAAAATGAATAGCTTGCGATTGCAGTTACGCATTTCATATTGCAATCGTGCAAATTTGAGCGAGCAAAAGGCAACAAGCTGCTATGAAAATTATAGTTACCTGAGAATCTGTTTGTTGATTCAATCTTATCTAGCAAGGTTAGAGCTTAACAGCTTAGCAATCAAACACAGTCGAACACTTTTCTCTGTGGTTGTTGAATGCGTTGATGAATTTCTGTGCAAAGGAGAAGCTTATATAAAAGTTCTTGTAATAATTCTCATTTCATATACAAGGAAAGTCATGGTGAAATTAGAAGATGTGAATCCCAGGGAATTTCAAATTTCCAATCAGTTGGAAAATTACCAAATTGTGGAGATTTCTTTGGTGGAGATTTTAATTCTTTTTTGAAACCAAAAGGAAATTTAATATTTTTTCTTTGGTACATGAAACGAAAAGGAAAGTTAATATTTTTCTTCGGTACATGAAACCAAAAGTAAAGTAAATATTTTTCTTTGGTACATGAAACCAAAAGGAAAGTTAATATTTTTCTTTGGTACAAAAATTTAAGTCAACTTCTTAAATTCATACGTGCAATATGTCAAGTGAGGGTGTTGTATTGATCCTTCTAATTCAAATATATCAATAGGGTTACATTGTTGTGCCAGTAAAAATTACTTAAATAAATATTTAGATGGTGATTTCTCATGTTCATACTTATCCAAGAAGAGTAAAAAAAAATCAAGTTGGTCATTTATTTTTACTCTTGAAATAATATCGAGTTTGTACTCGATTGAGGGCGAAAAATGAGGATCGCCACAAAAAAATCATTGGTTGCTTTGATAAAACCTCTCACAACATGAAAGTTACAGAGGAATTTTTAGTTAAACCACTCTCAAGTATTGGTCCAACTAGGATGCACCGATGAGAAACAAAAACCTTTGAAGTCACGAAAATAAAAAGACATTCATGATTACTTCAACTCTCACCGTCAAGTTTCGGCAAGCCTACACATCGACAAGTCTCGACATAAGGGGTATTTGTGGACATATAAAATTTGACGGATTAAATTAATACGAAATTTGAATTTTAGTCACGATTATTTGAGTTAATTAATCAATTTGGGCCTTACAAATTAGTCGGTCCTTTTTATCAAATTCATGACCAAGGTCCAATATACTTTGGAGCCCAGACTCATGACACGTGTCAACGTGATTTGGCGTCCCCATCAAATCAAACACGAACGAAATGATGCCACATGTACAAATGATGCGGAAATCTCATTCAAATTCAAGAACCTATCAAAAGTCTCCAAGTGTCAAAAAAACATATTTCGGCCAA
This sequence comes from Capsicum pubescens, assembly GCA_030864215.1. Lineage (NCBI taxonomy): Eukaryota > Viridiplantae > Streptophyta > Magnoliopsida > Solanales > Solanaceae > Capsicum > Capsicum pubescens. The sequence goes on from CM061546.1 coordinate 42,257,845, forward strand.
TCACAAGCAATCAGGCCTACTCCCTACAACTATAAATAGGGGGAATCATAACATTCTAAGGACAGAAAAAAAAATGACTTTGACAAGCATTGGCAACATTGGCAACATCGGCATCGACTATCAAGTTCTTGCATGGAGAAATCAACAGAGATCTTTCCGGAGATTATTCCAAAGCAACAAAAATATTTTTTGACATTTCTGGTGATTGAAATACATCTCTAGGAGTCCAAACCATCTAACGATTCGAGAAGTACGCTATTGAAGGCCCTTGGATCATTTCTAAGTTTAGGAGAGAAGAATCAAGAGAGTTACGGAATTGTACTCACAAGATTCATCAATAAAAAATACTTTTTTCTTTTATTTATATTTGGTTGCAGTTAATTTTGGACGCTTATTAAATTTGTTACGAACAATGTGGTTGTTGTCTCACTACAATAATAGTCCACGAATGCCAAGAATGAGTTAGAGTGTTGCATGGTATTGTTTGTGGAATGATTTGTACAATATATATACTAAGGTAAGTGTTGAGCTACAAGAATCCAGTAAGATCATTGACCTGCCTATCATAACCCTCAGAGCAATTTTATAAAAAAAAATATCGAGCTTAAAAGAATAAATATGTAAAATATGCACAAAATAAAGGAAGGCACCATTCGAGCATGGAACCTACCTTTAAATGTGTCTACAACAGACCAATGTGGCAAGCTTCAAGACCAAGTACATAAACAGGGGACAATAATGTTGAAATTCTTGAAATAGTGAGATGGCTAGGGATGCTTTTGGGACGTATTCGGCTGATCAAAACAAACCAAATGATGAATCTAAACTCTTTATTGATCAGTTAAAGGAAGTTAGTTGTTTGTATGTTAAAAGCTTGATATAACTCTGCCAAAAGGGAAAAGGCTCCAGAAAGAAATTAAAATAAAACCTTGCCGACTCTGCTCTCTATTCCTCGTGTTTTGTGGTTGTTCTTGTTGTCACTAGAGATCGATGAAAGATTGAATGATTAAAGTGATTTCATCCCATTTTGAATTTTCTCCCCTCTCGCTTTCTACAATTGTTGAAATTTGCTTTCCTTTTACCTTGTGATATAAATTAATGATAGAATATTTCACTTTTTTTTTTAGTCTAAGAATATTGCATAATCTTTATTTTCCTTTCAAGTTTTAAGCTACTGACGAAATATTTAGTTTCCTTATAGTTTGGTGCAGGTGTATTGCTTCCAACCTATATATATTGCTAAAATCAACAGTATGTTAATTGCAAAGAGATATTAAATCATATAGTTATTCTTGTGCTACCACTACACTTGGAAGAAAATGGAGAACGCAACGTTCCTTAAGATTTTCTTGGCCTCTTTTTTGCTTGTTTTGTCAGGTAAGCATTTTTTTAGTCTATTTACCTATATTACTCAGTAATTCATATTCTATGTGCAGGCTATATTCACACTTTGTTGAGAAATTTTAAGGTGGTAACATCTTTTTTGTTTCATGAAAAGGGGCAGGCTATAGCACCTTTTCATCTTTAATAATTATAAAATATTTTTCATACTTCAAATATAGTTTATTGTTCGTTTTAAGATTGCAACAATTCATTTGGGTGTTTTGAGTATTAGGACTTCTTTCTTATAAAAATTCTTTCTGTGGGTTTAAAATATGAATCATGACTTGCTAAGATGGGTAACACATACGGTTCTCGGTCAATTAAATGTGTATTAGAGAATAAAATAAAAACTTGAAAAATGAAAAACTTAAGAGCGGATCAAAGTCAACATTTGGGATGAACAAACACGAAATTATGATGTAGCCTTTTCTTCCCAATAAATAAATTGCCAAGATAACAATTAAGTTACAAAGAGCTATAATTATGGTACTAATCCAACTCTCTTTTATGTTCCACTAATAATCATTTTTTATCCCTTTTCAAAATATTGATTGTGATAATTCTAGTTGTTGTTTTTAAATTATTAACTTAGTCAACAATGTTAATGGTGTAATCAGGAAAAGGAAGCAATGGGCTTTCGTGCAATGAAGATGATGACTGTATTACCTACTTAAAATGCGAACTTGGGGCTACACTATGTGACATAAGGACACGTACTTGCTGCTGTCCAACAGCTTATCATGGACAAAAAGTCTTTGACATCAACAACAAAGACTAATTCATGTTTTGTTGTGACCATTTATAATGATAAATAAAAGTATCCTTTCTTCATTTTGAAATTGGAAAATGATTTACTCTGTCTGAATGGAAAGGAGTTGAAAGAGAAAAGAAAGTTGACAACTATTTTCCTTGCAATGTTATTATTGCGGCATATTTACCTTTAAATATACCCCTATTTTGAGATGCAAATTTATAATTAGATTAATTTGTGATTTTTGATACTCGCGAAGTGTCAGTATCTCATGATTCAAATTCTGAAGCCATAACTAGCAACCAATGGGTTACTATCCATTTGGCAAATTAATGTCATTTGAATGAATGTGGATCCTTCTAAAACTTTTGGCTCGGTCGGTGATGCATATTCCTATTTCTCTGTAAATGATTGCATTACATTTGTCACATAATTTCTTTAACTAGCTACAATATTTATTGAAATCACACAAATTATTTAATTTGATTCTGCTTGATTCGAGTTTATATGTTTTTTCTATTTTGGGGGTAGTTTGGTGAAGCTGTATTGTAAAATAATATATGTTTGGGTAAATATTAAAATGTTCCAATAGATTTGGTAATATCATACCTTATATAGTTATGTTGTTTGAAAATCATAATTTTCTTAATGAGTTTATTTGCAAAAGGAAATTAAGTGACTTATTTTTTTAAGCACTTCCTGCAAGAAAAGATTATACATTATAGTCTTTGATTTTATTTCTTTAATTAGCTACATTATTTAAGACTGCAATGACTCGTTCGGTCATTTTGAGTATTAGGATACCTTTTATGATAAAAGACCCTCCTCGTAGTCTTAAAAGATGAATCTTGAATTGCGAAAACGGTTAACACAGTTCTCAAGTCAATCAGATGTGTATTCAAGAAGAAAATAATAAACAAAGAAATTGAAAATGTAAGAGTTTTGTGAAGCCAGTATATGGGGTTAACGGATACGAAATTATGATGCAACCTATTCTTCCCTCTAAATAAATTACTACGATAATAAATAAGTTGCGAATGTTAGGAAAAATACAACAATATTTATGTTGGATAGGAATTAGTAATAGTAAGAGAGTTGTCACAAACACTGTGTTGGGGCAACTCTCTGCCTTGAAAGCAATTTCGGTCCGACTCCGGTGCAAATCCTTCTAGCTGGTGGCTCCTTAAGGTTCCACAGCTACTTCCAAACACGTGTACTTGTGGCTGGAAGTTTGGACGTTGTCTAAACCAATTTCACAAAAGTTGACAAAGAATAGGAAACCAAAACTAAAACAAAGAATTGATGAGGGAGAGAGTAATTTGTTTTCTATGTTTTCTGCATGTTTAGATAACAAATGATTCACCTTAAATAGGTATATCATTTACGTTTTATCCATCACAAGAGTTAAAGAAAAGAACAGAGTTAATGTACGTAATGTAACATTTCTCTTGAATTAATGACAAAGTCATAAAGTAACTTTTAAGACTTCTGAATGACTGTTCTTTCACAAAGTTGCATTTATAAGAAACCGTCATTTGTATCACATTTATGAGTAGTATCTCTCTCATCCTATAAATTCTTATGACTTACGGATGTTTACAAATATTTATTACAGAGAGTTTAAAGTATTTTTAATCTATACATTTATTAAGAAGGAATTATCCTTCAATCCCCCACTAATGCAAAGATAAAGAATGGAATAATTTTTGGGTAAAAGGAAGGAACATGTACTTAAGTGTCAATATCTTTCGATTTGAATTGACACGTAGTGATATGAGGCAACAACAAATATTCAAAAAGTGAAGTGCTCTTGAACTAGATGGACATAAGTTGAGACCCCAAAACACATACCATATCTGTGATTTTAAGCAACCTCCGCGATTCAACAAAGTGCTTTTGTGGTCATGCACACAAACCTTGGATCTCATGAGTGCTCTAGAAAGACGACCCAAGTCTTTCACAAAAAAGTGACCAACTTTTTACACTCACGTAGGTGATCCATCAAGTCTATCTCATAGACCACCTTAAGTCTATGGATCATAAAGAGCTAAAGTAATCTCAATCTTATAATACACTACCTCACGCCATAGGGATCGGATATGTAGTGTTTATTGAAGGCCTATATGGCTTCGTTTGACCACAAATGGGTATCCACCATATTAACTTAATCCATGGGCTTTAGACCCATCCTCCTCGATGATTCAAGGGCCATTTTCCTTTTCAAACCCTTAGTCATAGTATCCACCAAATTTCTGTCGGATCTTACATATTCCAAGGAAATTACACCATGTTTCAACAATTATTTAACTGCATCATATCTGATATGAATATGTCTCTTTTTACCATTGTATACACAATTTTTAGCAATCCCAATTGCCTCATGTGAGTCACAATGTAAAGAGACTGGTGACATTTTTCTTCCCCATAAAGGCCCATCTGTCAAAAGATTTTTCAGCCACTCAGCTTCTTGCTTGTCCAACTCGAGAGCAATGAATTCAGATTCCATGGTAAAACGTGCTATACAAGTCTTCTTTGAAGACTTCCACGAAATATCACCTGCACCCAAAGTAAACACATAGACACTGGTCGAGCTAACTTCATAATTGTCAGTCACCCAGTTTGGATCACAAAAACCTTCTAAAATAGCAGAAAATTTATTAAAATGCAAACATCAATCCATAGTACCTTATCAAGCGATGAAGAGCATGCCAATGTACACTAGTGGGACTATGAGTATATCTATTCAATCTACTAACAACATAAGCTATATCAAGGCGAGTATAGTTCATGAGAAACATTACACTCCCAATTATTTTAGCATATTCAATTTGATTAACACTAGAATCTTTTTTCTTTTTCAAGTGTCTACTAGGATCATAAGGAGTTCTCACTGAAACTATATCGAAACAATCAAATATTTTCTACATCTTTTTAATATAATGTGACCGAAACTAAGAGAAACCATTAACAGTTCTTTTGATTTCTATCCCTAAAATCACATCAGCTTCTCCAAGGTCTTTTATTTCAAATTTAGAAAATAAAAATTTCTTAGCCTCATTTACAGCATTCACATTACGTCCAAAGATTAACATGTCATCCATATATAAACATATAATCACACAATTTGTGTAATGCCCTGAGAGTACACCCTAGACGTCACACGGTGCTTACAGTCACGAGGGACCACAAGCTAACCCAAGTGTTGGTACCTGCTGTGAGCACTGAGTAATAATATCATAATTATGGAAGAGCAACTGATGTACAATAAGGTTTTATTACTCAATCAATACTGAAATATGAATCTAGAGAAACAACTATCTGAATCTGATACAATACTGATAAACTGGATAACTAACTGTAATGTCATTATACTGAATAACTGACTCTAATGTATGAAAGCCCCAAAAGTGAATGACTTAGAGTTGATGGGATAGGCCCCAACTAACTCCAACTAACTACTAGACTGAAAACATGAAATAGAAATACTTTATCCTCAAAATATGAGGACTCACCACTAATACTACTAAAATGTCTAAGCACGGTGTGGGAACTAAGCGTCAGCACCTATGATATAATACATCATAGCGCAAAAGAAAGGTATGTGATCAATACTTGGAATGTATTGGTAGCTAAATGAGGTAGGCTGACATGTATGGTTTCATGAACAGGAGTAATAAATTATCTGGATATACATGTAAATCATGGAGTACGGAATAGAGAGCATGAAATATGTAGATACTGGGGATGCATGACCAAGCATATAACATGAAATGAATAAAAGTCTATAAACTGAAATACAAAAATAACTGATATTTGTATTCCATGGTCAAACAACACTGAGACTGAACTACTAGTCTGATTATTGGACTCAGACTGTGGGAGCTATCATCTAACCGACATTCCCTAATCTGAGCTAATTGGGGTCCAACCTGTAACCTCAGCTGGAAGAGTGTTAATACCATGCCATGGGTACTAACGTTTTCTGTGTGGATCTACTAGTCTGGTATATTGTATTGTCTCGAAGGGCGAAGGGTGTCAAGTCTAATCCAACGGGAGACCTCTGCGAGATAGTCCAGCCTATACTGACGGGTGTCTTCTCATATCCTACACCGGATATGTAGTTCTGGAGTTTAGGGACTGCTACTAGTGACTCTGCCTATCTGACGGGGGATCTACCATCCCTACACTCACTCGAAGATAAATTTTACTCCCAACTTAATGACATTGAGTTACTGACTATTCTGAGTTAAAATGACTATTCTAGTAATGCTCATAAATATAATCTGAAGTTATTCTGAAGATACTGAAATGCGACTAAGTAAATAGCTATGTTTTTCGGGTATTCAACACCCCCAGGACTAAAAAGAAATAGTAGTAAAATTGTATTAAACTTAAAGGAGATAGCATGAAAACTTCTAGCAAATATTTATTCTTGTAAGCATTTTATCAAATACTTGATGTTCACAGTTTAAGCCTCTCATGGAAAATAGCATAAAATTTAAAGTAATAGTGTTATTTCAACATAAATGACACTCAAGAATGAGTTCATTCGAAGAATGTCAACCTTGAAACATGTGGGAATTGATAATAACGATAATTTCATTAAACCAAGGCATAAAATCAATATTCATGGATGTTCATGGAGACTCATGGTTTAAAATAACAATTAAATATCCTAAATCTTGAAAAGATGATAACTTTGTAATTAAAATCGGATACTTGGAATCCATGGGTGTAAGGAACCCATGGATGAATATCTAACATACTTGAGTTAATGAATTTTGAAGGATTTATGGTGAGTTCTTGAGATTTGGCCTTGAATTTGAGAGCTAGGGTTACTTTTTCTTGAAAAGGGGATCTTTAATTTGAGGGGATTTGAATAATAATGAGTATTTAGGTCAATAAGGGGTTAAATTTCGTGTTTAGGAAAAGTTTAGGGATTTGAAAAAAGACCCAAATACCCCTAAATAAATTTAATAACGCAAGCTGGAAGCTGATGATCCCGATTTTTGGCCTTGGAGCGATGCACCACTATTTCTCCAAGCTACTAGAAAAGGTAAAATTGAAAAACTGGACGATTGCGTGACACGGTAAGATTGCGGTCCTTCACTGGAATACCATTTTGGCCACCTCAGCAACGCGCCATAATTGAGGAGTCTTACTAAAAATTGCCAAACGTGAACTGGGTCCTTGGCGCGATGCGCCAACATCAAGGTAGCACACTGGAAACTGAAAATTGTTATTTAGACTAGCTCTGCAATGCGCTAAGTGTCAAAATGTCGGTGTTTAACGACTAAAACTTAAAATTGCCATAACTTCTTATCCAGTTATCGGATTTGGACAAATTTTATATCGTTAAGAAGCTAATTGAATTTCCTACGCAATGGCAAACTCTAAACTGAAAATTAATGAGTATTTTGAAAATTTATATATGAATAATCATGTATTGTGACTTAGATTATGCTAGAAATATACAGGGTATTACAATATCTCCCCCTTGGGATCATTCGTCATCGAATGAGACTGGTTAAGCTGAGGAAAATTGGTGGACTAAGCTTACACACTAAACATGCCTATCTGATACATGGAATGTATGTCTTAACTGATTTTGTAAATGCACGACTAACATCAACATGATGTGAAAGTGAAACTGAGCATGATAGAGAGAAATCTTAAGAAAATTGGTACCTTAAACCGAATCTTAATTCGCAGAGAAAAGATGCGGGTACTTGGTCCGCATATTTTCTTCTGCTTCCCAAGTAGCTCCCATAACAGACTAATTTCTCCAAAGATATTTAACTAGTGGAACCTCTTTGTTCCTTCGTCAAAGGAAAGACTGTTCTGAATATCTACACTTTCTAAGGGATTAACTATAGGTGGATCACAAATACACTTCTTCAAGAACGAGACATGGAACACTAGGTGTACTGAAGCTAGATATAAAGGAAACTCAAGCTCGTAAGACCTTCAGGTTTCGAATTAAGTTGATTTTGATGACTAATATGTAAAAATTCATAAATGGTTTGACATTTATTTTTACATATGTGGTAGATCTTAGAGGTCTCTTTGCAACCAAAAAGATGGCTCATGATTTGAAGGCTCCTGTATCAAGTTATAAATTTTCTACCAAGACTGCACAAAGCTGCAAAACAGATGTATCTGATTCAAAATCAACTCTTTAAGGTATTCTGAGGATTCGACAGAGAATTGTGTAATATGTTAACACAAGGTACGCCACAATTAAAAAACGTAGGATAATTTGAAAGCTGAATTAGCCTTTTGTAGTTTAAAATTTGGGGCAATTAGCTGTAACAGTCCAACCAAATCCTTAGGAACGTTTGAATGTCTATTATCATTTTCTCAAGCCACTGTATCAGTAGTTGAGATATTTTGAAAAGATGGAATATTTTTGGACAACTTTGTCGATGGACCTTTATTTATAGCTTGTGTCTTGCCATTATTAAGAGAAAGATGGGGACTCGTCAGTATATTTGAAGGATTCAGGCTTGTGATACAATCCTCCCCAAATTCATCATCACCAAATATGTTTCTGGAAACATCCACAAGACCCAACTAAAGAAAAGTGAAGTTAATATCGAGTAAAGAGGCAAGTTGGGATATTAAATATATAATTATTAACTAATGGGAAAAATCAACCAAGGGCATTGATTAACCAGCGACACCATCTTCAAAGATAGCGGTGTCAATACTTATGGAATCTAAAGCAGCAAACTCACAATGTTGATGGCTTAAGTCCTTATGCATTTTCTTCAAACTCTTCCAGTGTGGTTCTTGAATAACATTTCTTTCGCTTGAGCTAGAGGTGGAACTATCAATAGAAGCCCCATTGACTGAAATAGGTGGTTTGGATACGTCACTGCAAAATGGCACAATCTCTAGTAACTTTTCAACGCCTTTATCCGATGGGCTGGAAGATTTCTTTGTTTTTTGGACAACGTCGATCACTTCAGAAGTTGAGATGGCTACTGCCTTGGTGACGATGAGGGGATTTTTACTCTTTTATCCATGTGTGTATCCTTTCCCTTTGAATTCTTACATTTACGAACAACTTGGACAGATTGAGCAGGATAACTCGTTGAGAGTATAGCCCAGTTCATGTATCATGCATTAGATTCAGATTCCAGAGGTTCAGTTATAATTCAATTCGTACGTGCCATGTGCAACACCACAGTTTTTTGAGCATCATAGTGAATTGAGCATTCATAGAAAGACCTAGGGTCCCAAGGGGGAGATACCCGATTCAGTTGCATGCATAGAATCTTATTATAAGCTTCGCACCAGTTATCATTGTGTATTCATTCATATGTTCATACGTCATTTCAGTCAGATATGCATGCATCAGAAATGCATGTCCAACAAAAAAAGTTTAGCTTATCAGTGTATTCAGTTCTGCGTTCATGAGAACAACTCAATAACAAATCCATGCATCAGATATGCATGTTCATTATGAGAACTCAGCTTATGAGTAGCTTCAGTCGTGAATTCGATGCATCAGATATGCATGTCCTATATAAGATTTCAGAATATCAGTAGTTCCAACCATATGTTCATGTTTCAGATCAGTGTATTCTTTATTAGAGGACATGTCGTGTCCGCATTATTCCATACCTTTAAGGCTAAAACCAGTTCCTACCCATCATTCGAGGACGAATGATCCAAAGGGGAGATAATGTAACACCCCGTAAAATTCGTGCATGGATTAGCCATTAATAGAGTGCTCTTAGACTTAAAAACTTGAAAAAATTTCTAAGTGTAATGAGGACTTAGAGTCACTTTAGCTGGCAATCTTCGGAAAACAACTTTTCAACCTTCCCGACATCTGTTTTTAGATTTTCAAGTTGTTTTACGATTGGAAAAGCTCATACTACATCTCCGATAAGTTTCAAATTTTTTCGGAACGCATAAGGCTGCATTTGGATTTCAAAATAGTAGCAAAACGCATAGCCTATTGCCCAGTTTTCAGAATTTCAGGGTCAACATCTAACAATCATAACTCTCTGAATATAATGAACTAGGAGAGATTCTACCTATCAAATGAAATCTCTTTGAGTCTTCTTTCCAATGCAACTGGTTTCATCCAAATCCAACATCTGAGTAAGGAGTTATACCCGTTTTACTTCAGCCTGTCACCTTGTAAACTGAGGGACAGTTTCAACTTTGTTTGTATTCTTAGGGGCATTTTAGTCATTTCACCTCACCCAAATTTCGTCTATAACACCATATTTAGCCCCCAATTCATCAAAATATAATCCTTTTCTCAAATTTTCTGTCAAGAACATCCCATAGGGTTTCAAATAAAAATCTCAAATAACTCAAGATTCAACCGTGGGTTTTGGAAGATAATTGGAGATTTGGAATCCCCACATCGTAGGCTTCAAGGATCATCCCTCAATTTCTTAAATAGAGATACGTGGAGTTTTCCTAAAATCTCATGGGCATAGAAATCATGTTTTAAGAATGGGGTTTTTGAATTCATGTACATACTCATGTTTTAGAAGCTTTAATGATATTGTTTTGGCCTTTTTGCTTTCCCCCAAAGTTATTTGAAAATTATATGTATATATATATGTGTGTTTGTCTTAAAATATGAATTGATAGCATGATTTACATGAAACCCCTCTCTTGATGTAAATTTTCCCATGTTTCACGTGATATAGATTAGTTTGAAATACATCTTGAAAAATCATGATATGAAATGCTTTGACTTTTTCTATGTTTGGAATATGATTTTGAACATGAAATAGAGGGTTATGAATGTTGAATATGCATGTAATGAAAGAATGCATGGTTTTGCCAAAATGCACATGACCACCATATGTTTGATGAAAGTTTTGCATGGATTTACTTGAGTTTCGGAACATGAAATCTTTTATGCAAACTACACTTTCTAAGGGAAAAAATACATCTTGATCACCAATACACTTCTTCAACAACGATACATGGAACACTGGGTGTACTGAAGCTAGATCTGAAAGCAACTCAAACTCGTAAGACTTTTAGGTTTTGAACTAAATTGATTTTGATGAATAATATGTACAAATTCATAAAGGGTTTGCCATTTATTTTTAATTATGTGGTATATCTTAGAGATCTCTTTGCAACAAAAAAGACAGCTCACAATTCGGAGGCTCCAGTATCAAGTTATGAATTTTCTACCACGGTCACACAAAGCTGCGAAACAGACATATCAGATTCAATATCAACTCTTTTAGGTTTTCTGAGGATTTCATAGAGAATTTTGTAATACATTCACACAAGGTACGCCACAATCCAGAAATGTAGGACAATTTGAAAGCCGAATTAGCTTTTTGTGGTTTAAAATTTGGGGCAATTATCTGTAACCGCCGAACCAAATCCTTGGGGACGTTTGAATGTCTTTTATCATTTGCTCCAGCCACCGTATCAGTAGTTGAGTTAATTTGAAAAGATGGAACATTTTTGGACAACTTTGTCGATGGACCTTTATTTGTAGCTTGTGTCTTGGCGTTATCACGAGAAAGATGGGGACTCTTCATTATATTTGAAGGATTCGGGCTTGTGATACAATCCTCACCAAATGCATCATCACCAAATATGTTACTGGAAATGTCTACAAGACCCAACTAAAAAAAAAGGGAAGTTAATATCGAGAAAATATGCAATTTGGAATATTAAAGAAATAATTATGAACTAATGTGCCAAATCAGCCAAGGGCATTAATGAACCAGTGGCACCATCTTCAAAGATAGCGGTGTCAATACTTATGGAATCAAAAGCAGCAAACTCATAATGTTGATCGCTTAAGTCCTTAGGCTTTTTCTTCAAACTCTTCTAGTGTGGTTATTGGATAACATTTCTTTCATTTGAGCTAGAGGAGGCACTATCAATAGCAGCCCCATTGAGTGAAATAGGTGGTTTGGATGCGTCACTGAAAAATGGCACAATCTCTTGTAACTTTTCAACACTTTTATTCGACGGGATGGAAGATTTCTTTATTTTTTGGATTACGCCGATCACTTCGAAAGTTGAGATGTCTACTGACTTGGGGCCGATGAGGGAATTTTTACTATTTTATCCATGTGTGTATCCTTGCCCTTAGAATTCTTACATTTAGGAATAACTTGGACAGATTTAACAGGATTACTTGTTGCTGCCTTGGACTTTGACGAGTGAGAAAACTTTCCTTGACCATCCAACGGAAGTTGGTTTCCTTTTGTTGATTGGGAGAAACATCCTTCTTCGGACATCTTAAAATAATATGGATATTTCATGTCAACATAGTCTCCCGATGGGCTGGCCACCAATCTGAGTACTCGTGAGTCATAGAAAGTCCATTGTCAAACACATGAATTAGTATGTTAAGCTTTGACAAGCTTCCAAGACGAACACAAGAATCCCAAAGATGCACCAACGCTAGCAGCGAACCATCATAATAATGCTCCACTAGATGTCGGGAACGTCTTGACAAAATCCAAATTGTCTACTAAATTGATAACGACAATAAGGTTCCACAATCAGGTCATCATTATACCTCAAAGTGAGGCAACTTGAATGAAGTTCTATCAAGAAATCACTCCAAGAATTGGACAGTGGCCGCTATCGTCAATTGAACCTCTTTTCTGCAGCAGGGCCAAATGAGGAAGCTTTTTTACATTGACTTGTCTAAATAACTTGTGAGTATCAACAAGATTAAATTATTTTACCATCTTTTCTCCTGAAATCAGCCACATTTACACCCCTCGTTGAGGACGGTTAACATGGTAATATGTTTTAAAATACTCACCAATCCATCCATAGACATATTGGATGGGAAAGAGTGCATGGAAAGATCCCAAGTTTGAAGAAGTAGAGATCTCCCTAAGGCCACGATAGATGCTTTCAAGAATCGGGACCACCAAAGAAAATTATTCTCCATCAGCCATCAAGCTTGAAACTTTAAAGACGCAAGCACAAATACAACCAACCTTTTTGTTGGGGAGCAAATATTTACTGAGCCAACATGCAAGGAAAGCCGCCAAATAATTTTCATCCCTGAGTGATTCTTCCACGCCTAGCTCGATAAAAGGGGCATTCTCTTTTTCAGTTCGTGGTAAAAAATTCATGTCAATATTCCCCAACAGATATTGATTCATCCTTGGCTTCTTCTATTTTTTGACATCTTTTGTGAAGGCTCTACATATTTTCTTGGTCCTCAAAACCAAAAATTAGTCCAATTAAGAAAAGAGACGTCATCGATGACACCTTTTGTAAGCCGGTAAAATGCCAAAAATAAGTGTGAGCAGCTTCTGGGTACAAAAAGTTTCCCTTTGTCTGCCACATATGTAACTACTTAGCCGAGGAAATAACGTCATCATAAAATGACCCATGATCATGAAGGCCTCCGATGTTTCTCAAGTCCCATAAAGATATGGAAAACTCTCCAATAAAAGTAAAAACTATGTAGGAGGATGGACGCCAATTCTCATAGAAGGCAAGGCGCACATTCTCGTTATGGTCATACATGAACAATGAATAAAAGACGGCATCATAGGTCTTGTTGCGCTCCAAGGTCTCCTTATTACTGGCAAGAAAATCTTCTATCCACTCTTAATAGCCAGATATGTATCGAACCTCACCAAATCTATATGGAGCAACACGCCAACTGCTAAGGCTCCTATTTCAGCTAGGAGAGCTTGCAACAACAATATTTTGATGGGTAGAGGGCTTCAAAAGGAAAACTTTTTCTGTCACAATTTTGCCCGAAAAGTTGTCCATGACGTCCTTACTTTCTATCGTTGACAATTCTGTGAGATGGAGGGAAGTTTCCAGTGGCTTTCTAACAAGCGGGAAGGTGTCAATCACTGGAGGATGAACTTTCAAAGTGAGGGCTTTGGAATGCGAATTTGGCTTACTCTCCAGGATCTCAAGGCAAGGGTATGGATACACAAGTTGGGTAAGGAATAAAGATTAACCATTATGGACACACAAGTTGGGTAAAATAGAAAACAAGAGAATCAGAAGTTGAGTGTTAAAGAAAAAAAATTAACTATAGCAACACAGGTTAAACTTGGCTGCAAATTTTTGTTTGGTTACTATTCCTTGTTTCCGGTTACAATAAACATAATTGCAAAACTTGGTTAAGTTACAACTCTTTGTTGTTTCTTATTAAAAAATGAGTAGCTTACGATTGCAGTTATGCATTTCATATTTCTATAGTGCAAATTTTAGCGAGCAAAAGGCAGCAAGCTGCTATGAAAATTATAGTTACCTGAGAAGTAGTTTGTGGATTCAATCGTATCAGGCAAGGTAACAGCTTTGCAATCAAACACAGTCGAACATTTTTTCTTTGTGGCTGCTGAATGTTTTTATGAATTTCTGTGCAAAGGAGGAGCTAATATAGAAGTTCTTGTAATATTTTCCATTTCGTAAACAAGGAAAGTTGTGGTGAAATTAGAAGATAAGAATCCCTGGGTATTTCAAATTTCCAATCAGTTGAAAAATTACCATATTGAGGAGATTTCTTTGGTGGAGATTTTAATTCTTTTTTAAAACCAAAAGGAAATTTAATATTTTTTCTTTTGTACATGAAACGAAAAGAAAAGTTAATATTTTTCTTCGATAAATGAAACCAAAAGGGAAGTTAATATTTTTATTTGGTACATGAAACAAAAAGGAAAGTTAATATTTTTCTTTGGTACATAAAACCAAAAGGAAAGTTAATATTTTTCTTTGGTACAAAAATTCAAGTCAACTTTTAAAATTCATAGGTGCTGTATTGATCCTTCTAATTCAAATATATTGATAGGGTACAATGTTGTGCCAGTAAAAATTACTTAAATAATTATTTAGGAGGTGATTTCTCATGTTCATACTAATCCAAGAAGAGTAAAAAAAAAAATCAAGCTACTCATTTCTTTTTACTCTTGAAATAATATCGAGTTTGTACTCGATTGTGGGCGAAAAATGAGGATCGCCACAAACAAATTATTGGTTACTTTGACAAAACCTTTTACAACATGAAAGTTCACGGAGGAAACTTTAGTTAGACCACTCGCAAGTACTGGTCTAACTAGGATTCACCGATGTGAAACAAATACCTTTGAAGTCACGAAAATAAAAATACATTCATGAGTACTTCAAGTCTCGCCGCCAAGTTTCGGCAAGCCTACACGTCGACAAGTCTCAGCGTAAGAGGTAGTTGTAGACATATAAAATTTGACGGATTAAATTCATACAAAATTTGAATTTTAGTCACGTTCATTTGAGTTAATTAATCAATTTGGGCCTTACAAATTAGTTGGTCCATTTTATCAAATTCAAGACCAAGGTCCATTATACTTTGGAGACCAGACTCATGCCACGTGTCTACGTGATTTGGCCTCACCATCAAATTGAAGACCAACGAAATGATGCCACATGTACAAATGATGTGGATATCTAATTCAAATTCAAGGACCTGTCAAAAGTCGCCAAGTGTCAAAATGACATATTTCGGCCAATCACAAACAACCCGCCCTAATCCCTACAACTATAAATAGGGAGTAACATAACATTCTAAGGACAAAAAAATAATATGACTTTGACAAGCATTGGAAACGTTGGTAACATCGGCATCGACTATCAAGTTCTTGCAAGGAGCAATCAACGGAGATCTTCCCGGTGATTATTCCAAAGCAACAAAAATATTTTTTGACAACTTCGGTGATTGAAATACATCTCTAAGAGTCCAAACCATCTATCAATTCGAGAAACACACTATTGAAGGCCCTCAGATCATTTCTAAGTTTAAGAGAGAAGAATCAAGAGAGTTACGGAATTGTACTCACAAGATTCATCAATAAAAAATACTTTTTTTCATTTATATATCTTTGGTTCCAGTTAATTTTCAACGCTTTTAAAATTTGTTGCGAACAATGTGGTTGTTGGCTCACTTCAATAATAGTCCAAGAATGCCATGAATGAGTTCAAGTGTTGCATGGTATTGTTTGTGGAATGGTTTGTACAATATATATACTAAAGTAAATGTTGTGCTACAAGAATCCAGTAAGATCATTGGCCTGCCTATCATACCCCTCAGAGCAATTTTATAAAAACAAATTGAGCTTAAAAGAATAAATATGTCAAATATGCACAAAATAAAGGAAGGCACTATTCGAGCATGGCACCAACCTTTAAATGCATCCACAGTAGGCCAACGTGGAAATCTACAAGACCAAGTACATAAACAGGGGAGAATAATGTCGAAATTCTTGATATAGAGAGATGGCTAGGGATGCTTTTGGGACATATTCGGCTGATCAAAACAAACCAAATGATGAATCTAAATGCCTTATTGATCAGTTAAAGGAAGTAAGTTGTTTGTATATTAAAAGTTCTATATAACTCCGCCAAATTGGAAAAGACTCCACAAAAAAATTAAAATAAAACCTCGCCAACTCTGCTCTCTATTCTAATGTTTTACGGTTATTGTTGTTGTCACTAGAGATCGATGCAAGACTGTAGGATAAAAGTGATTTCATCCCATTTTGAATTTTCTACCCTCTCTCTTTCTCTAAATGTTGAAATTTTCTTTCCTTTTACCTTATGATTTAAATTAAAGATAGAATATTTTACCTTTTCTTTTTTAGTCTAAGAATATTGTATAATCATTATTTTCCTTTCAAGTTTTAAACTAATTACAAAATATTCAGTTTCCTTATAGTTTGGTGTAGGTGTATTGCTTCCATCCTATATATATTGCTAAAATCAACAGTATGTTAAGTTTCAAAGAGATATTAAATCATATAGTTATTCTTGTACTACCTCTACACTTGGAAGAGAATGGAGAAGGCAACGTTCCTTAAGATTTTCTTGGTCTCTTTTTTGCTTGTTTTGTTAGGTTAGCATTTTTTTAATCTATTTACCTGTATTACTCAGTAATTCATATTTTATGTGCAGGGTATAGTCACACTTTGTTGAGAAATTTTGATCTTGTAGCATCTTTTTTGTTTCCTGAAAAGGTGCAGACTATAGCACCTTTTCATCTTTAATAATTATAAAATATTTTTCATACTTCAAATATAGTTTATTGTTCGTTTTAAGATTGCAACAACTCATTCGGGAGTTTTGAGTATTAGGACTCCTTTCTTATAAAAGATCCTTTCTGTGGGCTTAAAATATGAATCATGACTTGCGAAGATGGGTAACACATACGGTTCTCGGTCAATTAAATGTGTATTAGAGAATAAAATTTAAAACATGAAAAATGAAAAACTTAAAAGCGGATCAAAGTCAACATTTGGGATGAACAGACACGAAATTATGATGCAGTCTTTTCTTCCAGATAAATAAATTGCCAAGATAACAATTAAGTTACAAGGAGGTATAATTATGGTACTAATCCAACTCTCTTTTATGTTCCACTTATGGTCAATTTTTATCCCTTTTCAATATATTGATTATGATAATTCTAGTTGTTGTTTTTAAATTATAAACTTAGTCAACAATGCTAATTGTGTAATATGGACAAGGAAGCAATGGGCTTTCGTGCAATGAAGATGATGACTCTATTACCTGCTTAAAATGCGAACTTGGGGCTCCACCTACCTCAAAAGTAATACAAAGAACGGACAATGCATTCACAAGAATGACTTATTATTTTCAGAAAGTGCCCATGTGTTTTGAGAACTATTTATGCATGATGTTTTAACAAATTTATATCCATTATTTTACTTATATAAAAGTTTTATTTTGGATTACTTTGCGTACCAGTACATCTGTATTGACCCCCCTCCTCCCTCCAGGTTCTGAGGCTCAGTCTAGGGGTCCAGAAAAGTAATAGATTTTATCGGGCAGAGTTGCAGTGTCCAGTTGGTGAGCCTTGTTTATTCCAGAAGGCCTGTTTACTTTCAGACAACTATTATTAGATATGGTTTTGGTCTACTGGGGCCTTTTCCCAATTTTCAGAACAGTTTTGAGATGTAGTAGAGATTTCGCAGACTGAGTCAGATCTTATTCAAATACTTTGAATTGCAGTTTTTTCTTTCTTATGTCTTGAAAACCCAGAGTTTAATGACCATGTTTCCGTATCATATTTTATTTTCGCATTTTTTTTATGATATGAATGTTGTGCATGATTACCAGATCAGATAAAGAAGGACGTCTGGGCCTTCATGGTTCGAGATGCCCGTCACGGCCAGACCCTAGTTCGGGTCGTGACAAACTTGGTATCAGAGAATGGTTCATGGTCCTAGGTTGTCTACGAAATCTCTTCAGGTAGAGTCTTGTTTATGGGTGTGTAGCGCGCCACACTTATAAGCAGGAGGCTACAAGGCATTTTGGAATGGCTCTCTTTTTCATGTTCTAGTTCGTGCAATAGAGTCAGAATGTTCCTCTTTCACACTCTAATTTGTGCTATGGTGTTGCCTATACGAAAGTAACAGTCATCCCAATTCTTTCCTTACTCTGATGTTCTTAGACATGTCTCATTATTGGGGTGATTCAAGTACAGAAGTTTCGATTCTAAATGACATGGTTCTTTCTGATTGAGCCATATAAGATTTTGAAATTGTTTAAGGTCTTGTGAAGAGTCTGCTAGTGCCTCAGAGTGTATTGATTCTAGTGTGAACTTTTATTCTGATGAAATCGTGCTTTTCATCCTGCGGTATTGAGTGTATTCAGTCCTTTTCAGAATTTATGTTGTAGATGTCATGTTTAAGAGGGAATGAGGTATAGCAGAATGTTGGAACTGTATTTCCACCCGAGTAGTAGTATAAGTTAAAGTGTCGGTGTCATGACCTATTGGTAGTGAGATTAGACCAAGAAGTTGGTGATACGAAGTCACAAGGTTAGAAATCAGAGTGAGAATGTCTTTTGTGTAGATAAATGTTTTTAGTTGAAGAAATTATGTTCGAGGATGATTTACCCCTTTATAGTGATAGACAAATATGGCGGCTGGTAGCATGTGTGGATTGTATGGTAGTCTGTGGGGGGAGTGTTTGACTCAGATTTTTTATTCATACAGAGAAAGATATGTATTCTTAGATCATTGATTACTGTGTGTCAAGTTT
Source organism: Capsicum pubescens (assembly GCA_030864215.1). NCBI lineage: Eukaryota > Viridiplantae > Streptophyta > Magnoliopsida > Solanales > Solanaceae > Capsicum > Capsicum pubescens. Next base: position 42,277,006 of record CM061546.1, read on the forward strand.
CTATCTATTGTAACCTTGTTATTGTTGTGTTGTTGAAAATCAAAGTCTAGTGAAGCCATTTGGGGCTCTTTCGATTCACCAACAACTTGTGGTCCATCTTGTTGATTCTTGTGTTGGTTGGAACTGGGGGTTTAGAGGCGTAATTTCAAGAAAAGTGGTAAGGGAGATTTATTGAATATATGTATGGCCGAAACTTTTTGCATGAAATTGAGTTGGTATTAAAGTGATACGTCCTTGTGTGTTAGTTTAGTAGAAGATAGAGAAGGAGTTATTAGCTAAGGTGAGTTGTTGTTTGCTCGAAGTATGAAAATGGCTATATTAGCCAGTAAGTTATAATTATAGACACAAGGTTGTTTGTGGAATTTGAAGTTAGTCTAAATGTACGCTTGGGTAAGTGTAGAGATTTATAAGTTTGGAGTCGTGATCCTAGTAGACTATGACAAAAGTTGTATGGTCCAACAAAGGCTTGGAGATATCCATGTTTAGTGTTAGAATAATCTGAGTTGGTGAATGTTTAAGCTGTTATATGTTGACTTTTGGGGATATAGAAACCTAAGGGTTGAATCTTAGAAGTAGGTATTAGTATTGGTTGTAATACATGAAGATACCATCTTACAGGGTAAGTTTAGTTTTGGTGTATTGTTATATCCCCGACTCTAGAGTAAAGTAATTTCAGTTTATACCAGAGTGTATATAGTGGTTCACAGACTTAGAGTAGTGGCTTAAATCTAAGGGGGAGATGATAGAACAAGTAAACAAGTCATGTTTCAGATGATAATAGATGTGCCAGTAAGTTGTGGAATTGGCTGTGAGAATGAATGATGCTCAATCTATTCTTATTTCAGTAGTTTACTTCAGTTATTCTGATACATACTCATGCTTTATGTCCAGCTTCATGATCATAGCTCATGTTCAGGCATATGATAAGGAATCATGTACTCTCCTAGTTCCTACTATGATGATTTCCCAGTTTGTTCAGCAGTTAGAATCGCTTTCCGTAAATTATGAATTCCGAAAAAATTTAGATCATGCAGTTCATGAATCTTGTGCACATGTGATACTCTTAATGCTCAGTGAAAATTCAGATTTATATCAGGTACATCCTCATATTAGATCTCTTCAATGATTCTATGCCGTAAGTGCTCTATTTCTCATGCCTCAGTAGGGTATCAAGTTACGCTTAATACTCCCCTGATGTTCCGAATTTCGGTATTCCAATTTTTCAGTGATCTTTTCCCTTAGATCGAGATAGTGATGATGAACAATTGTGTAGATAAGAAAGAGTAAACATTTCTTGTTGATGAAAGATGGTTTTGTGCTTATTTGAGTTAAGGCAGTAATTGTGGAGTAAGATTGAGGCCAAATCTTTGATACATGTCAAGGGTAGTTGAAGTTTTATGTGTTATATTTGGAAAAAAAATTGTTGTGTTCTTGTTTTATGTAAGTCTATAAGTTGAAAGAACTTTGAGGTGAAATTTCGTGTATGGCTTGGTTAGTTAAGGATATTTTATGTGTATCATCTTAATAGTGCAGGGAAGTTGTTATGGATAGAAGTATTAGAGAATATGATAAATATGCTTTATAAGTGGTTGTTTAGAAGTGCACATATGGATATGAAGATAGGCTTGAATGTCATGTTTGTATGCATATGTATGGATGTTTGTATGTATGTTTGTGAATGTCTAATATGAAGTTGAAGGTGATTGCTGGAGTGACAATAAGAATTATGCAGGAGATGAGGAATTGTGAAACACAGGGTGTACTAAATTCATGATTGAGACTAGTACTACAGTATTATGTGGTGTGTCTTATGATTTTGAGTTAAGATTGAAGATGATGAGGTGATTTAATTCAGTTTAGACATTAGTATATGAAAATATCAGCAGCCATGTGAGAAAAATAAGTGAAATCAATGAGCATGGTGTTTAAGAGGAAAGTATAGTTGAGAGAGTATTTTTGAAGTGTGGCTAAACTCGAAAGAAAGAAGTTGCATTGCCTAAGGTTTGGTAATTCTATCCTAGTTTATGAGTTATATGTCTATATTCCATGCTATAGAGTAGTATCATTGTTGTGATTCCTTAGTTGGATGTCGTGTATAGCTCATGTCAGAGATTCTTTGCTCCTTGATGCCACTAGGTCTTCTTTAGAAAGAGTGTTGAAGAGATACTCCAGTTAAGTATAAGTGTCCAGTATAATTCAGTCTATGTAGCCAGCAATTCAGCTTAACAGTCAGGCAGACAACGTACTGTGATTTTTCCACCTTTTCACCCGGTCCTACTATCTGAAGTCCAATGCGTATGACCATTCCAAAATATAATCTATTCTATCCGTGTAAGTTGCGAACTCAGTTCAGTCCAAGCATCATGTTTCACATTCAGTTATTTAGTCATGACTCAGTTCATAAGAGTTTAGCACAAATCTCAAATTTTTCTAGCTATTTTAGCTCAGATAGTGTAATACCTTTGTACGATCTAAATCTTGTTTCCTCATTCGTACTTACATAATTTATCACTTTCAAATCCAATGTGTGTTATTTGAGCATAAACACTTTGGGGGCGGGGGGGGGGGGGGAATCCTAAACTCTCAGTATGAATCAGCTCGTTAAAACAAGTAAGGGCAAGTCAGCTCAGAATTCAGTTTCGTGATAGAAGTTTAAGTGTTTCAGATTAGTTATATCCTTTCTTAGAAGACACATCAGGTCCACATTATTCCATACCTTTAAGTTTCAACGTTCCTACCCATCATTCGGAGACGAATGATCCCAAGGGGGAGATAATGTAACATCCCGCATTTTGGGCTAGAACAAAAACCGACATTTCTATGCGTAGATGATCCAAAAGCAATAAATACTATGCAAATATGGCATGTTAATCCTTTTAGTAGTGTGGGGAATTGAATGAGTTTTTCGTCGACATAAGATTCGTCCAAACCGGACACTCGGTGAAGGAGTTATGGTTAATTTAAGTCCTAGTTGTAAAACAACATCATTCATGTCCTTGGCGTATCGCAGAGAGGGTTTAAATGACTATGGTAAATTTCCAATGAGACTCCGCGATGATGGCGCATCCGTAGTGGGCCAAATTTCCATTCGTCAATTTCCAGTGAGCCACCGCGATAGTGGCGTGTCGCGGTGGCCCATAATATCGGGTTCCCAATTTAAATTTTTCCAATTTCATTCAGACGTTAACAAGGGTAGTTTGGACTTTTTTTCAGTTTTGTTAAAACCTCCAATCAGGAAATTTAGATCTCAACAAGATAATATACGACATTCTCAAGACTTCCCTCAAAATAAAAACCCTAGTCCATATACTTCTCATCCAAGAAACTCAATATTCAACCGTGGGTTTTCAAAATTGATCGGAGATTTGGAATCCCCAAACCGTAGGCTTCAAGGATCAGCCATTATTCTTCATAATCGAGGTACGCGGGGTTTTCCTAAAATCTCATGGGCATAAAAATCATGATTGTAAGAAAGGGGTTTTCAGATTTATGAACACATTCATGTTTTAGAAATCTTGACGGTATTATTTTGGTCTTTTGACCTTCCCCCACACTGATTCGAAATTTTATATATGGGCATGCTTGTGTTTTAAGGTTTATGATTTAATAAAGAGCATGACTTATGTAAAATCCCTCATTTGTTTTGATTTTCCTTTACTTATCATATGCTATAGATGTTTTGAATGCATCCTTGAAAAGCATAGTTTAAAATGTCTTGAATTGTGTTATGATTGGATTAATATTTGGATTTCAAAAGAGAGGGTAGTTGTGTTGATAAATGTAGAACATATTAATATAATGAAAGAGTGCATGATTTTGCCAAAAGCACATGACCACCATATGTTTAATGGATTCTTGCATAGTTTTGATTTATGCTTCAGAATATGAAATCTCTTATATTATTTGCATGTTTGGGTGGTCTGAACTATGTTTTAATGAAAGATCATGCATATTGTACTACGGCTCAGAAATAAGACTTGGAAGAATTGGTGTGATGATGCCAATTCAGATTGTGCCATGATAATTAAGAACATAATAGAATGCATGTTTGAAATCAAACTTCCAGATTTTAAGATTTAGAGTGATATATGTTTAGAAGTGGTAATAATGGGCATAAAGAGATGTTATGTGGTTCCCCGAAGGAGGCATGAGTTCAGACAACTCATTGCCCAAAACCGTGATTTGCTTATCCGGGTATATTACATTACGCTGGCCTAGTGCCGTGTGGCTATCAGAAATAGAAACTCCAACACTTGCGGCACACTCGGGTTGGGGGATTCCCCGCTGAGTCAATGTCGGATTCCATACAGCCCGTGGGATTTTAGAATTGTAGGGGCATACCACATAACTCAGGAGTAATACAAAGAACAGACAATGTATTGACAAGAATGACTTATGATTTTCAGAAAGTGCCCAGGTGTTTTGAGAACTATTTATGCATGATGTTTTAGAAAATTATTTTCCACTATTTTACTTATATAAAAGTTTTATTTTGGATTACTTTGCGTACCTGTACATCTGTATTGATTCCCCCTCCTCCTCCCTCCAGGTTCTGAGGCTCATTCTAGGGATCCAGAAAAGCAATAGATTTTATCGAGCAGAGTTGCAATGTCCAGTTGGTGAGGCTTGTTTATTCCAGAAGGTCTATTTACTTTCAGAAAATTATTATTAGATATTATTTTGGTCTACTGGAGGACTTGTCCTAGTTTTCACAACACTTTTGAGATGTAGTAGATATTTCATAGACTGAGTCAGATCTTATTCAAATGTTTTGAATTGCAGTTTCTTCTTTCTTATGTCTTGAAAACCCAGAGTTTAATGACCATGTTTCCGTATCAAATTTTATTTCCGCATATTTTTTTATAATATGAATGTTGTGCATGATTACCAGATTAGATAGAGAAGGACGTCCGGGCCTTCATGGTTCAGGTTGTCCGTCACGGCCAGACCCTAGTTCGGGTCGTGACAATCCTATCTTTATTTTGAAATTGGAAAATGATTTACTCTGTCTGAATGTAAAGGAGCTAAAAGTGAAAATAAAGTTGACAACTATTTTCCTTGCAATGTTATTATTGCGGCATATTAACCTTTAAATCGCACATTGATAATTACATTAATTAGTGATTTTTTAGACTGGCTAAGTGTCAGTATCTCATGATTCAAATTCTTAAGCCATAACTAGCAACCAATGGGTTACAATCCATTTGGCAAATTAATGTCATTTGAATGAATGTGGATGTTGGATGAACTCAATAATAGTCTACGAAAAAGGGGGAATGTCAACGCATCCAAAAAAAAAATGGTAATCTCTATCAATAGACCTGTGAATAACAAACATGGATTGTGGTGTCGTGGTGGGACTACTCCACCCTTAACCAAAGGTCGGTATAGAGAATATCTTCTTGGGAGCACCACCCCTAGAATGTTCCCTGTAGTGCGCTATCCGAATAAATCAGGGCTCCAATGCGGATACCGGACAACGGGTGAAAAACAAAAAACAAAATGGCCTGTGAGTGAGTTCATGTGTTGCATGATACTGAAATTGTTAATCTAACGTAGTTTGATTTAAAAAATTTTGATGCATCCATTCATCAAAAAAAATTACTTGTGCAATATTACTTTTAGACCCTTCTAAAACTTTTGGCTCCGTCGGTGATTCATATTCCAAGTTATCTGTAAACGATTGCGTTACATTTATCACACGATTTATTTAACTAGCTAAAATATTTATGGAAATAACATAAAATTATTTAATTTGATTCTGATTGATTCGAGTTTATATGTTTTTTCTATTTTGGGGGAAGTTTGGTGAAGGTGTATATGTAAAATAATTAGTAATAGTAAGAGAGTTTTCACAAACACTGTGTCATGGCAAGCCACTGCCTTGAAAGCAATTTTGGCCCGACTCCGGTGCAAATCTTTCTAGACGGTTTCTCCCCAAGGTTCACATCTACTTCCAAACACGTGCACTCGTGGCTGAAAGTTTAGAGTTTTCCTAAACCAATTGCCCAAAATTTGACAAAGAATAGGAAGCCAAAACTAAAACAGAGAATTGATGAGGGAGAGAGTAACTTTTCTATTTTTTATGCATGTTTAGCTAACAAATGATTCACCTTAAATAGGTATATCATTTACGTTTTATCCATCACAAGAGTTAAAGAAGAGAACAAAGTTAATGTACATAATGTAACATTACTCTTGAATTTATGACAAAGTCATAAAGTAACTTTTAAGACTTCTGAATGCCTCTTCTTTCAGAAAGTTGCATTTATAAGAAACCGTCATTTGTATCACATTTAAGAGTAGTAACTCTCCCATCCTATAAATTCTTATGACTTACGGATGTTTACAAATATTTATTAAACATAGTTTAAAGGGTTTTTAATCTTTGCACTAATTAAGAAGGAATTATCCTTCAACCCCCCACTACTGCAAAGATAAAGAATGTAATAATTTTTGGGCAAACGGAAGGAACATGTACTTAAGTGTCAATATCTTTCGATTTGAATTGACACGTAGTGCTATGAGGCAACAAAAAATATCAAAAAAGTGAAGTACTCTTGAACTAGATGGACATAAGTTGAGAACCCCACAACACATACCATATCCCTTATTTTAAGCAACCTCCGTGATACTAAAAAGTGTTTTTATGGTCATCCACACAAATCTTGGATCTCTTGAGTTCTCTATAAAGACGACCCAATTATTTCATAAAAATTTGAGCAACCTTTTACACTCACATAGGTGATCCATCAAGTCTATATCATAGACCACCTTAAGGTTGTAGATCATTAAGAGAAAAAATAAGCTAAATCATATAATACACTATCTCACGCCGTAGGGATAGGATATGTAGTGTTTATTGAAGGCCTATATGGCTTCGTTTGACCACAAATGGGTATCCACCATATTACCTCAATCCATGGGCTTTAGCCCCATCCCCCTTGACGATTCAAGGACCATATTCCTTGTCAAACCCTTAGTCATAGGATACGCCAATTTTTTTTCGGATCTTACATATTCCAAGGAAATAACACCATGTTTCAACAATTGTTTAACTGCATCATGTCTTATGTGAATATGTCTTTTTTTACCATTGTATACACTATTTTTATCAATTTCAATTGCTGCCTGTGAGTCACAATGTAAAGAGACTGGTGACATTTGTCTTCCCCATAAAGGAATATCTGTCAAAAGATTTTTCAGCCACTCAGCTTCTTGCCCTGCCAACTTGAGAGCAATGAATTCAGATTCCATGGTAGAACATTCTTTACAAGTCTGCTTTGAAGACTTCCATGAAATAGCACCTGCACTCAAAGTAATCACATAGCCACTAGTGAGCTAACTTCATCATTATTAGTCACCAAATTTGCATCACAAAAACCTTCTAAAACAACAGAAAATTTATTAAAATACAAACACAAATCCATAGAACCTCTCATGTACCTTAACAAGCGATGAAGAGTATGCCAATGTTCACTATTGGTACTAAGAGTATATCTAGTCAATCTACTAATATCATAAGCTAAATTAGGCCGAGTATAGTTCATGAGAAACATTACACTCCCAATTATTTTAGTATATTCATTTTGAAAAACACTAGAATCTCTATTCCTTTTCAAGTTTATGCTAGGATCATAAGGAGTTCTCATTGAAACTACATCAAAACAGTCAAATCTTTTCAATATAATGATAATGACACAAAGAGAAACCATTAACAGTTCTTTTAATTTTTATCCCTAAAATCACATCAGTTTCTCTAAGGTCTTTCATTTCAAATTTAGAAAATAAAAATTTCTTAGTCTCATTTACAACATTCAAATTACAGCTAAAGATTAACATGTCATCCATATATAAAAATATAATTACACAATTCGTGTAGCACCCTGAGAGTACACCTTGGGTGTCACACGGTTCTTATAGTCCCGAGGGACCACAAACTAATCTATTAGCTAGTACTTGTTGTGACCACTGAATAATAATATCATAATTATGGAAGAACAACTGATATGTCATAATGTTTTATTACTAAATCAATACTGAAATATGAATCTAGAGAAACAACTGTGAATCTGATAAAATACTGAAAACCTGGATAACTAACTGTAATGTTTTAATACTCAATAACTGACTCTAATGTATGAAAGCCTCTAAACTGAATGACTGGGAGTTGATGGGAGAGGCCCCAACTAACTACTAGACTGAAAACATGAAATAAAAATACTCCATCCTCGAAATATAAGGACTTACCACTTCTACTGCTGAGATGTCTGAAATGTCTAAGAGCAATCCGGGAACCGAGCGTCAGCATCTATGATATAATACATCATAGCGCAAAAGAAGGTTTACGATCAGTACTTTGAATGTACTGGTATGCTAAATGAGGTAGGATGACATGCATGGTTTCATGAACAAGAATAAAAAATTGTCTCAATATACATATAAAGCATGGAGTACTGAATAGAGAGCATAAAATTTGTAGATACTAGGGATGTATGACCAAGCGTATAACATGAAATGAATAAAAGTCTATAAACTGAAATACGAAAATAACTGATATTTGTATGCCTTGGTCAAACATCACTGAGACTACACTACAGGTTTGATTATTGGACTGAGATTGTGGGAGCTATCATTTAACCGACAAGCCCCAATCTGAGTTAATCGGGGTCCAACCTATAAACCAAGTTGGAAGAGTGTTAATACCATGCTACAGGTACTAACACTGGCTGTGTGGATCCACTAGTATGGTATATTGTATTGTACTAAAGGTCGAAAGGTGTCAAGCTTAATCTGACGGGTGACCCTTGAGAGATAGTTAAGCCTATACTGACGGGTGAGTTCTCATATCCTACATTGGCTACATAGTTTTGGAGTTTACAAACTTCTACTAGCAACTATTCCTATTTGACGGGGAAGCCACCATCCCTACACTCACTCGGTGCTAAATCCTACTCCCAACTTAATGCCACTGAGTTACTGACTATTCTGGGTTTAACTGACTGTTCTAGTAATGCTCATAAATATAATATGAAGTTATTCTGAAGATACTGAAATGAGACTAAGTAAACAACTATAGTTTTTTGGTATTCAATACCCCCAGGACTCAAAATCAATAGTAGTAAAATAGTATCAAACTTAAAGGACATAGCATGAAAACTTCTAGCAAATTTTCATTTTTGTAAGCATTTTATCAAACACTTGGTGTTCATAGTTTAAGTCTCTCATGGAAAATAGCATATAATTTAAAGTAATAGCGTGATTTCAATATCAATAACACTCAAGCATAAGTTAATTCGAAGAATAACAACCTTGAAACATGTGGGAATTGATGATAACGATAATTTCATTAAAGCATGGCATAAAATCAATATTCATGGATGTTCATGTAGACTCATGATTTAAAATCATAATTATATATCATAAATCTTTAAAAGATGATAACTTTGTAATTAAAATTGGATACTTGGACTCCATGGGTGAAAGGAACTCATGGATGAACATCTAACATACCTGAGTTAATGAATTTGAAAGGATTTATGGTGAGTTCTTGAGATTTGGCCTATAATTTTAGATCTAGGGTTTCTTGTTCTTGAATAGGGGATCTCTAATTTGAGAGGAATTGAATAATAGTGAGTATTTAGGTCAATTAGTGGTTAAATTTCATGTTTAGGATGAGTTTAGAGCTTAGAAAAAAATCCAAATACCACTAAACGAATTTAAAAATGCAAGTTGGAAAATGAAGATCCTGATTTTTAGCCTTGGCGCAATGCGCCACTATTGCACCAAGCCACTAGCAAAGGGACAATTGGGAAACTGGATGATGGCGCGACATGGTAAGATCGCAGTCCTTCAGTGGAATGCCATTTTGGCCACCTCCGCGACGCGCTATAATCGCGGAGGCTCACTGAAAATTGCCAAATATGAACTGGGTCCTTGACACGATGAGCCAACATCATGGTACCACACTAGAAACTGACAATTGTTATTTATACTGGCTCTACGACGCGCTAAGGGTCAAAATGATGGTGTTTAACGACTAAAACTTAAAATTTCCATAACTTCTTACTCGATTATTGGATTTGGGCGAATTTTATATCGTTAGAAAGCTAATTGAATCTCCTACGCAATGGCAGGATTTAAAATGAAAATTAATTATTATTTAGAAAATTTATATGTGAATACTCATGTATTGGGACTTAGATTATGCTAGGGAAATATGAGGTATTACACTATCTCCCCCTTGGGATTATTTGTCCTAGAATGAGACTGGTTAAGATGAGGAAAATTGATGGACTAATCTTACAAACTGAACATGCATATCTGATACATGGAATTCATGACTTAACTGATTTGTAAATGCACGATTGACATGAACATGATATGCAAGTGAAACTGAGCATAATAGAGAGAAATCTTAAGAAGATTGTTACCTTAAAACAAATCTAAATTTTTGGAGAAAAGATGAGGGTACTTGGTCCGCCTATCTTCTTCTGCTTCCCAAGTGGCTCCCTCAACGGACTAAAATTGGAAATTGATTTACTATGTCTAAATCGAAAGGAGCTGAAAGAGAAAAGAAAGTTGAGAACTATTTTCCTTGCAATGTTATTATTGCAGCATATTTACCTTTAAATATACCCCTATTTTGAGACGTAAATTGATACTCAGATTAATTAGTGATTTTTGATACTCACTAAGTGTCAGTATCTCATGATTCAAATTCTTAAGCCATAACTAGCAACCAATGGGTTACTATCCATTAATGTCATTTGAATGAATGTGGATGTTGGCTCAGCTCAATAATAGTCAACAAAAAACGGGGAATGTCAACGCATCCGAAAAAAATGATAATCTCTATCAATAGACCTGTGAATTACCAACATAGATTGTGGTGTAGTGGTGGGACTACTCCACCCTTAACCAAAGGTCGGTATGGATAAAATCTTGTTGGGAGAACCACCCCTAGAATATTCCCTATAGTGTGCGATACGAATATATCAGGACTCCAATGATGATACCGGACAACGGGTGAAAAAACAAAAAAAAATGGCCTTTGAGTGAGTTCATGTGTTGCATGATAGTGAAATTGTTAATCTAACGTAGTTTGATTTAAAAAAATTTGATGCATCCATTCATCAAAAAAATTACTTATGCAATATTACTTTTACACCCTTCTAAAACTTTTGTCTCTATCGGTGATGCATATTCCTAGTTATCTGTAAACGATTGCGTTACATTTGTCACATAATTTATTTAACTATCTAAAATATTTATGGAAATAACATAAAATTATTTAATTTGATTCTTCTTGACTCGAGTTTATATGTTTTTTCTATTTTGGGGAAAGTTGGGTGAAGGTGTATTGTAAAATAATATATGTTTGGTAAATATTAAAATATTCCTATAGATTTGGTAATATCATACCTTATATAGTTATGTGGTCTGAAAATCGTAATTTTCTTAATGAGTTTATTTGGGGTTAACGGATATGAAATTATGATGCAACCTATTCTTCCCTCTAAATAGATTGCTACGATAATAATTAAGTTGCGAATGTTAGGAAAAATACTACAATATTGATGTTGGATAGGAATTAGTAAATAGTAAGAGAGTTGTAACAAACACTGTGTTGTGGCAAGCCTCTGCCTTGAAGGTAATTTCGGCCCGACTCCGGTGCAAATCCTGCAAGTCGGTCGCTCCCTAAGGTTCCACAGCTACTTCCAAACATGTGCACTCGTGGCTGGAAGTTTGGAGGTTGCCTAAACCAATTCCCCTAAAGTTGACAATGAATAGGAAGCCAAGACTAAAACAGAGAAATGATAAGAAAGAGAGTAATTTGTTTTCTATGTTTTCTGCATGTTTAGCTAACAAATGATTCACCTTAAATAGTTATATCATTTACATTTTATCTATCACATGAGTTAAAGAAAAGAACAGAGTTAATGTATGTAATGTAACATTACTCTTGAATTAATGACAAAGTAATAAAGTAACTTTTAAGACTTCTGAATGCACTACTAGAAATTACCCCTATTGCAATGAATCTTTTGGCAACGGTTCTAAAAACGTTGCGATAGATGGACTATTGCAATGGTTGGAACCGTTACAAAAAAAAATTGTCCAAGTAGTTCTATTACCATTGCTATTGATGGATAACCGTTGTAATAGAGTATCTTATAGAAATGGTTTTGTTAACCGTTGCCATAAAGTCATTTATGGCAACGTATTTTTGGGATAAAAAAGTTATTGGAACGATTTTCATTTTTCCCTCCCTACATTTTCATAAAATCTGCCAAAACTTTAAATAATATATAATAAAAAATAAAAAAAAGTACAAAAATAACCTTCACTCTCATCAATCGATACAAATGTATATAGTACTAGTATTGCCACTATGACGACTTTCCACTGCTCTCCGACGACCGCTCCGACGATCCCCTTGTGCTCCGATTGTCACTCCTACTGCGGCTCCGACCGCGGCTCCGACCACTATCCGATTTACAAAAGCCGACAGATCTAGTTGCTGAATCCTCATAGTAAGCTTGCTCTTTATATCTAACAAAAAGGAGAATCAAATCCCTATGAGTCCATTCATTTTATGTTGTAATGGAGTCAAGATCTAGAAATTTGTTGTGTCCATTATAAATTTTAAGTATTCAGCACAATCTATTGTGATTACTACGGATTATTTCTTTGTTCAAATGTTCGAATGCGTCATTCTTTCTTTAATAGTGTTGGATTGATTTATTAATTTATTCATGTTTTTTTTCCTTACTTCAATTTTTTGTTGGGTTTGCTTTTGTTTGTTTCTTATGATTAGCTATAAATCTTACGGGTATGGTCATGGATAATTATGTATATCATTTTTTGTTTTTCATTGCTTCAAACCTAGAAAAGAAAAGGGCAACTGAATACCAAATGCCTCGTAAGCCCTCGTAAGCCATGTTCATTTATTAGTATATTGAACACTAGGGTTTCAACATTCATTTAATAGACACCATTTTAATGCCAAATATTCCATTTCTGTGGCTTATGGCTAATCTAGATTGATATGAGGCTTAGTAGTTAAACTGTTAAATTAACCCAAAAAAAGTAAGAAAGAAGTTTAAGGGTGTAATCACACAGTGTTTTTTTGCGAAAGGTATCCTGCAAAAGATATGAAAATATACATCTTGGGAAATTTCATTGGCTTGCTACAGATGATTAAAACGATGAAGCAAATCATTGTCATAATTAAGTACTAGGAATTCAGTTGATGCCTTCTTTATCTTGACCTAATGCCAAGAAGATACTAACTCTTTTGGATGAATAATTAGTGACAAAAATATACAATATATTGATTCTGAACATTATATTTTGGATATCTTACTCTCTAAAGAGCTTTCTACCTAGTATGGATTGGTAGTGACAATTAGTGTCAATCTGGTGAAGCTTGAACTATTCATCCTGCTAGCTAGTGAAGCAATCATAGAGATTTTGTGGGATTATTGAGATGCCCCCAACGGGGTGTGGTGGTACGGATGGGATTCCTCCATGCTTAACCACACGTCTAATGTTCAATCCTTGGAATGGAGGAATTCCCAGTAGGGAGTGCTTCCCACTTTACTGGACCCTATGCGGTGCGAGTCCAGATTAGTTGTCCAGAGGTTTATACTGTTGTTTGTACTTGTATTATTACGTGATTTATTTTAATTTGTTTAATTGAAGATGATATATTTGTTGATCATAATTTGTTTTAATTTTGGTGGTTTCAATGTGTTATGTAGGATTATAATAGATTGTGAGGATAAAAATTTGATGAATTGTTTAATATGGTCTGATGAGTTTCAGCATAGAGTGAAAAACTTTCTTGAGAAGGCATTTGAATGATTTTCTCAAGGAAATGTGATATTATTTCCTTGTAGAGACTACAAGAATCATTATTGACATTATAGAGATGTGGTGGAGGATCATTTGCTTTCAAGAGGGTTTCGTGCTGGTTACACCAAATGGACTTTCCATGGAGAAAGTGCTTCCTCGAGAAAGACACATCATCCAATCAATGATGATGAAGGTTTAAATATGCGGGATGATATTGATGGACTACTTCACGATACATTTAGAAATGTAGAGGCTGAATTGGGGCCTGAAGAAGGGGATGGAGAGGGATTACCTGAAGATGCAAGAAATTTTTTAAATTATTGGAGGATGGAAAGCAACAATTATATCCGGGGTGTGAAAATTTTTGTAAATTGAGATTCACCATTTGGTTGTTCTTGTTTAAATCATTGCATGGGTTGAGTAATGTAGCATTTTCAGATTTATTAGTGTTGATAAAAGAGGAATTTCCCTTTGCTCAGATACCGGGGTCTTTCAAAAAGGCCAAAAATGTAATAAGAGATTTGGGTCTCAATTATGAAAAAATACAAATTGAGCCACAATCTTGATCCAATGCACATAGAAAAAAATATATGTGATGCTTTGGTTGGGACTTTATTGGAGATAGATGGAAAGTCAAAGGATCATGTAAATTCTCGATATGACTTACAAGAAATGGGAATATGAAAGGAGATACAACCAGTAGAAGATAGTAATGGAAATGTAAGCTTGGCTCAATCTTCATTATCCATGAAATTAAAACAGAAAAGCTTGTTTTGCAGTGTCTTGAAAAATGTCAAATTACCTAAAGGGTGTGCTTCAAATATATCAGATCGCGGGCATATGAAGGAGATGAAGATATCAGGGTACAATAGTCATGATGCTCATTTTATAATGCATCAATTGCTCCAGGTTGTTGTTAGAAAAGTTTTTCCCAGGAATGTTTCATTGACATTGATTAGTTTGGGCAATTTCTTTAGATCCATATGTAGTAAGGTGATTAGATCGAGAGATCTTGAAAAATTGGAGTCTGAAATTGATGAAATTACATCTAACCTTGAAATGATTTTTTATCCAACATTTTTTGATATAATGCTATATTTCCCAGTTCATTTTGTGAATGAAATTAAGCTTGGGGGTCTCATACATCTTCATTGGATGTATTTCATTGGGAGAAGCCTATGCAATCTTAAGGCGCTCGTTCATAATTGATCTTGTCCAGAAGCATCAATAGCAGAGGGTTATTTGGTTGAAGAGTGCCTGATTTTTTGTTCAAGATGCTTACATGATGATGTGAAGACACGATTTAGTAGTTACCAAACTGAAGATGAAGAAGGCATTCATAATTTGTCACCTATAATCCCAAAGAATGGTTATCTAATTGGATCTGAGAATAAAAAAGACAGCACTTTCTTAATGGATTCAAAGTTACATTATGAAGCACATCGATATGTCCTTTTTAACACGGGAGATAAAGAAGTGGAAAAGTTCATCAAGTAAGATATTTACATATTAAACTTAATGTATTTGGTTATTATAAGGTACATGAACATCCATTTATAAACACCTAGTAATATTATTTGCACAATTCTTGATTATAGGGAACATAAGAATTCAATGAGTAATCATAGTAGATCCAATGCATAGGCAAGAGCAATGAATCATAGTCGTGAATTCAACACTTGGTTTGAACAGAAATTTAAAAATGTTGAAGTATCTCATCATTTAAAATGGCTAGATAAGGGGACCAATATGGTGGCAAAGAGATATAGCACATATTTCATTAATGGATATCGATTTCATACAAAAGCTCGGAATGCCCCACGCAAGAGTCTGAATTCTGGATTGACTTTATCAGCAACAACAGATAGTTTTGCTAATGCTAGGGACCAAAATCCCATATATGGAGATGTGGTTTATTATGGAGTTATTCAAGATATCCTTGAGATTGATTACTATGGTTTTTTTAATGTTGTATTATTTAGATGTGATTGGTATCAAAATGAAGTAGATGAGTATAGGTTGACCCAGGTATACTTTCACAAGTTATGTTGTAAAGATGATCCTTTTGTGTTGGCATCACAAGTTTATCAAGTTTTTTATGTTGTGGATCCAATTGAGAAAGATGTTTATTATGCAAGTAATAAAATCCCCGTAGATTTGTATGATCTTGAGGAAGAGAATTTCCCTAATATAGGAGAAACATTATTGAGGGAGCCTAATGATGACATTGGTCCCTCAACTATATTAGATGAGGGTAACTTTAGATGGTCAAGAGAAGTTGGAGCTATTGTTTTTGTCGATATTCCATCTACTGTAGAACATTCAGAAGATATAGTTGTAGAAACATCGAAAGAGGAAGATGAGTGTGATGATACTGATTGTGATTGAATGGAGGCAGATGATTAGACAAATAAATTCATTTGAATATATGCTCATCTTTAGTGAGTGTTAATTTCCTTTTGCATATGTATCTTATATTTATGCTTGTTTATATCACTTTAATCGTTTTCATTTAGAAATTTATACTAAAGTAGTACAATTTTGTAGAATTGTCAAAGTTTGATTGAAAGGAATATACTGAATCATTGAAGAGGATCGTGGTCTCATTGGTAAAAACTTTCCCCATCAACTTCTGATTGTAAAACCATCTTTAGTTTGTATTGGTTCATCTGCTCTTTCGTGTTTCGCCACTTTCTGTTTTTTTCTACTTCGCTTGATTTAGCATTTTGTTAACCTACTAATTGTTGACAATTTCTTGAAAGGTGGTGTTCATAGTTTGAATTTTCTGGAATAATCATTTGAAGCAAATCGAGGGCACATGTGGGAGATTCGAGGTAAGTGAGGTTGATGTATGCATTTGAAGCATTTGGTATTTTTTATTGTTGTTGAGCATTTAGTGGTGCAATCGAAGAGCTTTTCAAGAGATCTTCTCATTTTTCTCCATTATACCCCCTGGAAGACCCAATCTTAGTTCAGTAATTTCCATTTCAGTTGCCATTTCCTAGATGTGCACCACTTAGCTTTTTTTTTCCTTTTTTTTTTATCTTTGATGAGTTTTGAAGTCTGTTATAATTTAATTTAACTAGAAAACACTAGCTTTTATGCATCAAATGGTGTGAACATGCTCGCAATTTTCGAAGGTTTTTCAAACTATCAAAGCTAGGAAGTTTTCCAGTGAAGTTACACGGACTCTTCACTTTCGATGACGCACCCCTATCAAGTTTTCCAAAATACATTACTTGGGAGAATCTGACATGCTCCCGTTGAAATTCTTGAAGATTCCGGGAAACATATTCATCTAAATAAGGTTTAGGAAGGCCTTATAGATTCTGCAGATTAACCATGTTTCCAAGTTCTTTTGGAATGGTTCCATTAAAAATGCTATTGTCCAAACTCCTGAAAGTTTTGCAGTGCAGCTCCATAATTGTTAGAATAGCAGATAAAATTAGCAGACAATGAAGTGCAACATTGATTTTAAAAGGGAACACTTCAGAAAATTTTGTATTACTATGATAAACTAATAAGAATACTATAATATGTATATGTTTTTGCATTGGTTAACTGTTTCAAATACTCCAATTGGGGGTGGGGGTGGTTGGAAGGAGTCTAATTTCTGCAATCATGTGCCTGGAATGCAAAACATTAGCTTGATTATTTGATAGTAGTTTCCTTCCCTAAAAGTATATTTTTTTAATCTTTTTGGCAGGTTGTTTTTATTCCTCCAGCTCCAGCGCATCCTCACATTTATAGCAATGGACACATCTGTTTAGGTTTGTTTTCCTATTCCATGCAAAGCATTTGTTTGCTCATTTGGTCTTAATTGATTCCTACCATGAAATAACGTAAAGTAATCAATGTGGCACTTGAAAACTGCATATATATGCTATAACCGTAGTCCGTATACCATGAGATGAGTGAGAAGAATTTTTCCTCTATTTCCTCAGCGTGGCCATTTGTCAACACTATCTTGAATTGGTATTATTATTGGATTGCAATTGTGCTAAGTGTCATGTTGTTTCCCCTGATGCACCATTGATTATGCTTGTTTGTTTTTGTTTTGTTTCTTTTGGTATGCTGCTTCACGACAAGCAAGTTGAGTAAAGATGAAATCTAGCCTAGATATGGTTATTTTGATTTGGTTCTGTGGAAGTGTGGTGCATTCTTTTATTTTTGCATGTGTCTGTTGAACTCATGTTTGTGACATGAACATGAAAAGAAATTATTAGCGTTTAACATCTTTTGGATACTTTGAAGCTTAAATATGAGCCTCTTGGTCAAATCTACTCGCTAAAAAAAAGAGACGTTCTTAGAGTATACCACTTGATTTCTATGTGCTCTTCACCGTGATTTTATCTTGTTTTATCACCCACATAGACAATGCATAATATCTTTGGAACATTACCAGAGTAACAAAGTTGTTGTTGATTCTTAAAATTGGTTGCTAGAGTTTCCTGGATATTTGAGATTGCCTTCTTAATACCAAATTTTTCCAAGGAACTACCTACTATTACCATTTTAGGCTAGTGAGTTGTGTCCATTATTCCAAATAACACACTCCCTACTTTCCTTTCTCGTTTGTCTGAAAATGAATGTCACTTCTTTGTATATAGGAAGTTTTCAACTCTAAGATTCCAATTTTTCCCCTAATGACCCTCCTTTAAAAGAATGGCTTGGCATTTTTAAGACCACAAGATTCTTAGAGTACTTTTGGTATGTTATACACAACTTCAACCATTATGGCCTGTCAAACTAAGATACATAAATGAAGCAGAGAGAGTAGGATATTATAGTGCTGATTCTACAGTTATTCTAAAGTTAGTTTTTTCTCTTTTCTTGTTTCCTGGTTATATTCATTTGCCATGGGAAACTCCTCTTAATCTATATATCAAGATCATATGTATGGTTAAATTCTCGTCACAAGCTTAAAAATTAATCCCAGTTAAGTGGAGATGGGTAAAAGACCCAGCCCATCCAACATCTACTGAGTTTTGAGTCTTGCGCCACTTGGCCATCAGGATTTCGGTCACCAAAAAGAGGTAATCATGGGGTTCAGAAATTTCACCAATTACCCTTCTGTTTTAGCATGTTTAGGTGTTGATAGATGCTTGTATTCCCTGTTCCATGACTAGGGCATCCTGCTACATGTTGGCGTCATTTCGTCAAAGTCAGAAACGATCATGTAGCGTACATGTAAATCCATAATTTTGTTGATAACATTCAAGGGAGACAAAGAATAATTCCTCTCTTTATAATGCCTTTGCCAGATTTATAATGCCTCTCTTTTTTAATCTGAATAGCTCCTCAATTGCGTGTTGCATTTCGAATGTTTGAAATGCATTTGAGCTTACTTGGATATTGTTATCTGCTCTCCCGTCAATATGCTAGCTTGAATGACGTGTCTTTTTTTTGTGCTAAACTGGCTTTGAACCCTTGATTTAGTGTCTTTCTTAGCATTACTAGTAACAACAATCACTCTTCAACTGTTTTTGTTTCTTGGAGTACTACTCCTAGTTTTTCTGTCTTCCAAGCTGGTATTGCCTTATTGCAGATTGATGTTTCTTTATAGTTAGCAATTTACAGAAAGCAAAAACTGCATACTACTGAAAGTATTAGTATGTTCTGTTTGCATGTTTTGTCCAAAATGAAACAAGAAACATTGTTCATTGATGGTTGTTATCTGGAATTACAGTACTCAACCTATTTTATATATTTTTGAACTTGCAGATAAGAGTTGAACAATCATGAATCACCACAAAGTTAAGAGCTTTGTTTCAGTTGGTTCACTAGAAGCATTACGAAACAAAAAAATACTAGAACAGAAGAAGATGAAGAATATAGGAACAGGCTACGTAAATGCAAAGGAAAATCATCACAAGAAAAGGAGAAGTTAAACAACGTTCCAGTTAGATCCCAAGTACAAGAAAAAATGCAACAGGTGATTGAGGATCCTATCTTACCTGTAGCACCAGTAGAGGAGCAAGTGCGCCAAGAATTGTCAGATTACACCACTCGTGCATCACAACTATCACTCGAACAAGTGCAGCAAGATCAGTCACAACTTCCTAATTTTGAAGCAAATGAACAATCAGGAGAAGGCAAGAATACATAAATTTTAGTTCATACTATTTTAAAAATTATTTGCATTCTAGTAATTTTGTTGTTCATGTTATTGTAGGCCCTTCAATTAATAAAAGAAAAAGAGGTGCTTCACAAATGGCAGCAATACATGGACGAACTGAGCGTCAACTAATAGTGCTAAATGAGTTGAATCAGCCTATTGGTCCTACTAAAGCAGTGGTCACTGAGTTTTGTAGTTTTCTTGGAACTTTGGCAAGGAATGGGATATTTTGTCCTCTTAATATTAGTTGGGCAAAGTTGAAGACACATGATAATATGTGGAGCTATATCCAGGTTCAAAGTTATCACTATTCTGATTTCTAGTTTAAATCATTTCACAGTTTTGCATTAACCAAATTGCACCAAATTACAGTAGAAATATAACATTCATAAAAATGGAAAAAATGGGCTATGAATGAAATTGGTTCTGCTTTTAGAGAGTACAAGTCCAGGTTTAAGATAGACCAGTGTTATGCCTACCCCAATGATGAAATTCGAAAGGCAAATAGGCCTAAAACTGTTCCAGAACCTGTATTTGCGGATTTGCTTCAGTATTGGAACTCCAAAGAAGCTAAGGTATGATATTAATATGTACAGTTATTACATTGTTCCATAATAACTACTTCAATTTTCTTTTTAAAACTTATCTTTACCAATTGTCTTACAAGATAAGTCTGATGCTAACAAACAAAATCGAAAAATGTGGAAGTATCCTCACACTGTTGGCAAAACAAGTTTTGCTCTAATCTGTGAGGTTTGGTGTTTGTTTATATTGTTACTATGAACTTGTTGACTTGAATTTTTTTTAATGTTGACTTATGTGTAACTAGGAAAAAAATAAGAAAAATTCTAGTGTTGTGTCAAACAAGGAATTCTTTGTGGATACTAGAAGAAGGAAATCTGGACGAGTGTACAAGGATTCATCTGAAGATATTACAAATAAAATAGTATAAAATTTTCTAATTCAAAATTGATCAAGATCAGTTGTTCTTTATTAAATATTGAAAAAACTGAATTTACTTGCTCGTTTTGGATAAGACTTGTAGGTTGAAATGGAGAGAGTAGAAACTCAAGAAAGAGAAGATGGTAGTCAATCAGTTGATGCATTCACAACAGTTATGGGTCCTGATCATCCAGATCGAGTAAGACTATTCGGACACGGGGTGACCAAGTCTCTTTTGAAAAAAAAAAGCAAGTGATTCTAGACCATCTTCAAATATAGCTCCGGATGAATTGGTGGAAAAGAGAATAGATGAACTAGAAGAGAGTATACAACAAAGAATGCAAGCTCAAAGAGATACCATGGAACGAGATGTTACAATGAACATCATTGTACAATTGTAACGTCAAAATAAAGGATTAGCACTTGATCCTAATATGCTAAAATTCAATGCTCATTCGTCAAGGGAAGAGGCGACTATTCAACAAATTAATCGTCCATTTATTGGGAGTAACAATCAAGGTCTGTCTTTTTTTTGTCTTCTTCTCGCCCTTTCTTCTTCTTCTTCTTTTTTAGCATGGGAATTGTTCTATTTTGAAGGAGGACTCTGGGATTTAAGCTTTGAAATTGTACGACTTTGCCACTTATAGTTGACAACCTCCTTCCCTCTGGTGAATTTTCTGATAAGCTGGCTAGCAACAGATAGGTCATTTGCAGTTTTATGCAACAGTTTTAGTGTTTCTTCTACCTTCATTGTATTTCCATCTTTGGTGAATTTTCTGATAAGCTGATTAGCAACAGATAGGCCATTTGCAGTTTTAAGCATCAATTTTAGTTTCTTCTGCCTTTATTGTATTTACCTTCTTTGGTGAATTTTCTGATAAGCTGACTAGCAGGAGATAGGGCTACCTAGTACATAAAAGAGTAATTTAAATTTAATTTTTAGTCCTATTTAATATTAGTTTTTAGAAGCATTGGTGGTCTGAATGTCGGGTAATGATTGTTACTTTCTTACCCTGCCCCACTCCCACCCACCGCTTCCAAAAAGACAATCTCAACGTTCTTTAGCAGCATAAAGGTCTTGTCGATAGATATTCCCTTCAACTACTTTCCTTACCATTACCGAAAGGGGTTCTGTAGGAGCTGTCAATATTATACCTCGCAGGTAGAAGACCTCCTCCTCGAGACTATCTTATTCCTTATTTTCTGGTAAAGATTATATATGTCAACATAACTGCAAAATGAAATGTATTTGCTTTCCTTTCAAAACCATGATTCTAGAGTAGTTATCTCATTTTGATCCTTTTGAATCTGAGGTTAACACCAGATTACATCTGAAATTCTGCGAAATAAAATGTTGCAATTCAACTTTAGACACATTACTTATTACATTGTTTGTACAGTAGTATTCTTTTCAAATTTTTATAGACCCGGGCGTTATTGGTAGAGTGTCGGGAATCTAGTGTATGTGCTAAATCTTGTCAATGTTTCTGATTAGGTAAAACTTCATCTTCACATCTTATCTGATATGCAGAGATTTTTTTAACTCAACGAAATAGATAGTACTTAGTTACCTTGTTGCCTTAGTGTTTTTCTAAATAATTTAACTTGTCTGTGAATAGGTTGTTCTTCATTTCTTGTCTTAGAAACCGAAACAGGATTCCGTTTCATGTTTCATAGACATCCCTATTTCTAATGTTCGGAAGTATGTCTGTTCTTTAATAGATTTTAATAGATAAGCTATGGATATATCCAGAAAACTTGTTGTATGTCAATTTCAATGAATAAGTATTGAAACGTGCTAAAGGATGAACTTCTTAAAGTATTACCAATTGGTTTTTCATTTTTGAATTTCCCCGTTCCTGTGATCTTCAGCTAACATGCTTGTATCTCCTTCTTTTATTCATTTTTTTAATTCCAGTATCATTCGTCTCTTTAATGACTTAAATATGTTGTCATTTAATTGTTAATTGAGATTATTTTTTCTTTTTATAGATGTTCAAAATGAAGGAGGAGATGAAGCAAGTGATGAAGAAATTGACCTTACTTGAGAAAATTTTCGAATTGTTGATAGATGTTTTAGTATCAATCTTTTTGAAACTGAATTTTGTGAAACTTATCGCAACTCAAACATGATACTTTATGGGAAAACTATTGATCATTTGACTTTAACATTTTGCTTTTGGATATAGATTAATTTTTTTGGATATTTCAATTTGAATTATTATTAATGAAAGATTTTGCTCTGATGTGTATATATAATTATATTGTGTATTAATATAATTTACCATCTCTCTCTATATCAATTGGTATTTAAACTAGCTTCAATAATAGGTGGCAAAACGTTGAAATATAGGTAGCAAAAAATGTTGCAAAAGATTCGAAAATTGTTGCAATAGGTGTCAAAAACCATTGCAAAAGGGTTATTCCAACGTTTTTTTTGTCGTTGCAATAAATTATATTCCAACGGTTAAGAACCGTTGCAATACAGCCTAATGAAACGGTTCTTACCGTTGCAATACAGTCTATTTCAACATCCCTTAACCATTGCATTACACTCTATTGCAACGATTTTTGACCGTTGCAATAGATAATTAGAACTGTCGCAATAGGATCTACAAAAACCATTGCAATAGATAGACCTATTGCAACAGTTTGAAAAACCGTTGCAAAAGTCGTTGGAATAGGCCTATCCCAACATTCACATATGCAACACATAACAAACCGTTGTGATAGCTCTATGGCAACGGTTTATATATCTATTGCAACATTTTTTGAACCGTTGCCATAGGGGTAATTTCTGGTAGTGTTGCCTCTTCTTTCACAAAGTTGCATTTATAAGAAACCGTCATTTGTATCACATTTATGAGTAGTAACTCTCCCATCCTATAAATTCTTATGATGTACGGATGTTTACAAATATTTATTACAGAGAGTTTAAAGTCTTTTTAATCTTTGCATTAATTAAGAAGGAATTATCCTTCCATCCCCCACTAATGCAAAGATAGACAATGGAATAATTTTTGGGCAAAAGGAAGGAACATGTACTTAAGTGTCAATATCTTTTGATTTGAATTGACACGTAGTGATATGAGGCAACAACAAATATCCAAAAAGTAAAGTACTCTTGAAATAGATGGTCATAAGTTGAGAAAAACACATACCATATCCTTGATTTTAAGCAACCTCCGCGATACTACAAAGTTCTTTTATGGTCATGCACACAAACCTTGGATCTCATGAGAAGGCCCAAGTCTTTCATAAAAAAGTGGCCAACCTTTTACACTCATGTAGGTGATCCATCAAGTCTATCTCATAGACCACCTTAAGGCTATGGATCATAAAGAGCAAAAATAAGCTAAATCTTATAATACACTATCTCACGCCATAGGGATAGGATATGTAGTGTTTATTGAAGGCCTATATGGCTTCGTTTGACCACAAATGGGTATCCACCATATTACCTCAATCCATGGGCTTTAGCCCCATCCCCCTTGACGATTCAAGGACCATTTTCCTTGTCAAACCCTTAGTCATAGGATCCGCCAAATTTTTTTCGGATCTTACATATTCCAAGGAAATAACACCATGTTTCAACAATTGTTTAACTGCATCATGTCTTATGTGAATATGTCTCTTTTTACCATTGTATACACTATTTTTAGCAATTTCAATCGCTGCCTGTGAGTCACAATGTAAAGAGACTGGTGACATTTGTCTTCCCCATAAAGGAATATCTGTCAAAATATTTTTCAGCCACTCAGCTTCTTGCCCTGCCAACTCGAGAGCAATGAATTCAGATTCCATGGTAGAACGTGCTATACAAGTTTGCTTTGAAGACTTCCACGAAATAGCACCTACACCCAAAGTAAACATATAGCCACTAGTCGAGCTGACTTCATCATTGTCAGTCACCCAGTTTGCATCACAAAAAGCTTCTAAAATAGTAGAAAATTTATTAAAATGCAAACATCAATCCATAGTACCTCTCAAGTACCTTAACAAGCGATAAAGGGCATGCCAATGTACACTACTGGGACTGTGAGTATATCTATTCAATCTACTAACTTCATAAGCTATATCAGGACGAGTATAGTTCATAAGAAACATTACACTCCCAATTATTTTAGCATATTCAGTTTGAGAAACACTAGAATCTCTATTCTTTTCCAAGTGTGTTCTAGGATCATAAGGAGTTCTCACTGAAACTACATGAAAACAATCAAATCTTTTGAACATTCTTTTAATATAATGAGACCGACACAAAGAGAAACCATTAAAAGTTCTTTTGATTTTTATCTCTAAAATCACATCAGCTTCTCCAAGGTCTTTCATTTCAAATTTAGAAAATAAAAATTTTTTAGTCTCTTGTTGTAATACCCCACATTTTGGACTAGAATGAAAATCCGTCATTCCTATGCGTGGATGTTTCAAAAGACTCAAATCCTATATAAATTTAGTGTGTTAATCAATTATGTAGTGTGGGAATCTATTTGAGCATGAATTTAGATCATAGAGGTCCCCTAACTCAAGTACAAGTTGAAAGCTTTCCTATCGTTCAAGTTTTAGTGAGCGTCAAAACTTGGGTCAACTTCAATCGACCATAACTCTTTGTATATGATGAACTGGGTGGTTTAATATATATCAAATGAAACCTCTTTGAATTATATTTCCAACGATACAAAGGTTTCCTAAATCTGATATCGGAGCTAAGAGTTATCCCTATTTTACTCCACCATGTCAGGCTGGAAACAATGTGACGACATTTGTGATAGCTTATCACATTTGTGACGCCATATCACGAAGGTCGTAAGCCTTAGGAAGAAACCAGCTCCTAAGTGATGAAATTCATGATAGCTTATCACATTTGTGATGCCCTATCACAAAGGTCGTCATCCTTAGGCAAAAACCAGCTCCTAAGTGACGACATTCGTGATAGCTTATCACATTTGTGACGCCCTATCACGAAGGTCGTCAGCCTTAGGCAGAAACCAGCTCCTAAGTGACGACATTCATGATAGCTTATCACAATTGTGATGCCCTATCACGAAGGTCGTCAGCTATGATTTTTCAGCAACTGGGAAAATATTTCGTAAGGGTATTTTGGTCTTTTCCTTCACCTTCCACGACTTATTACCCTAAAGAGGCGTAATTTTTCCCATTTTTCTTTAGTTAAGCATCTAAAAAATCCTCTCTTACACTCTCAACCACAATATTAGGGTTTCCATAAACTCATCTCTCAAAACCAAGATTCAAGCATTTTTCCAAGATAATCAAGAATTAAGTTTCCCAATCCAAGAACTCTTTAGCTGATACAAGTACGACCACGAGGATGGATGTGTGAAAGTGTAATGAACCCAAGGCTTGGAGTGTACAATAAAAATGCAAAAGAGGTCCTAAAACACACACCAAAACCGAACCGAACCTAAACTACATTCCATGGGCGACATTTTAAGGCTTTTCATTAA
This sequence comes from Capsicum pubescens, assembly GCA_030864215.1. Taxonomy (NCBI): domain Eukaryota; kingdom Viridiplantae; phylum Streptophyta; class Magnoliopsida; order Solanales; family Solanaceae; genus Capsicum; species Capsicum pubescens. Next base: position 42,303,391 of record CM061546.1, read on the forward strand.
AGGGCTTTTTGATCATTTTGTATTCTAGTTGTAAATTAGTATAAATAGAACATTTTAGGTCATTTTTGTCTTATACTTTGATGATATTGTAAGTTGTATAACACTTTGAAAGACAAGTCCTCTCTTCTCTTTAGGAGGCAACCCGAAACTAGGGTGATACTAGTGTGGAATCACTAATGTTGCATTCATGGCTTGAGACGTTGGTGTTTAGAGGAGGTAAAGTCCCTCTTGTGTCAACGTAGGAGTTAGGTTAACCGTTGTGTGCAGATTTAAGGGTTCAAGAGTATCACATGTTCTTGGGTTCTTAAGATTATACTAACCAAGGTCTAACTATCTATCCCTTTTGTTTATTGTAATCTTGTAACCATTTGTGTATCTTGTAATCTTCAACCCGTGAGTTGTTTTCTCTTGTTTTTATTGTTATTATCATATTGTTCTCATCTTATTTTCGTTTTTTCTGTTTTGGTGTTGAAAATACACCTTTCTATCTCGTCATTGTGTGTTGTAGTGAATCCGAGAGTTGGTCTCCAATAGGTCCTTGAATCTTGTGATTTGTGGACTCTTTGGAGTGTAATTTCATCTATCCCTTGTTTGTTCCATATCACCAGCAAATCATCAAGGTTTCCTTTCTAAGGTATACATGTGTTCATTCATGGACTCCTTTCGTCCATGAAGTTCAAGAACCCTTTTCTGAAACTTTATATTATGGTTTTCATGTGATGAATGGATTGTTGATCATGTTTATGTGTTGAATGATTCTAAGATAGAATATTTATGCGTTATTGTGAATATATGACATCATATGAGGTGAAAACATATAAGTTTGATTATTTATGATGAGTAATTGTATGATTTACACCTATGCCTAAGTTGTACATGTAAGGTTTTTGATAAAATACCTAAGAGACTAGAAATCATATATTACAGCTAAATTGTGACTAAGGGAAGGATTCATGATAAGACTCTATGATTCAATGTCATCCATGTTGATAATGTGTCTTGTGAACACTGTTGGATTACTCATGAACTAGTCTTATGGAATTATGCTATACTTACTTGCAAAACCCACTCATGTACAAGATGTAGAATACCCATGTACTTCATGAAATTCCCCAAGTTATGATATTATGGATTGTGGTTGTAATATGTAATGAGCATGATATTGAAAGCTATGCAAGTATATACATATTGTATGAAATTCCCTTCAATGAAATAAATTGTTTTGAACCATGCTTAGTATGAAATCCCTTATTTATGATATTGTGGATTATGGACTCTACTCTTATGATCAAGTCAGTCATGTGTGTCAGTTTTATTCCATCGAGTCCTGGGGGTACTTGTACCCAAAAAATATAGCTGTGTGCCTAGAGCCATGTCATGTTATCATAAAACTTAGTTAAGCCATGATCTATAGAACTCAGTCAGTCATGTGACTCAGGAAAACTCAGAAATCTCAGTAGTCTCAGTAGTTCAGTAATCTCAGTGATCTAAGTACTCAGTCTGTAACTTCAGTATTCACAATCAATCTCAGTAACTTCAGTACTCTTAATCAGTCCTCAGAACTCATTATATTCCATCCGTCATCAGAATCCAGTAAACTCAGTTTTAGCACCGCTAAATAATACCACTATATTTAGTTCAGTTAAGTTATTTAGTTCAGCCCAGTTATTCAGTTCAGTGTCTTACATATGGAAGTAGGATTCAGCACCGAGCAAACCTAGGGATAGGGGATCACCCACTAGAATAGGACTGATATCCCTAGAAGCAATCCCTAAGTTCCAGAACTACGTTGCCAGTGTAAGTAAAAGATGTCACCCGTTAGATAGAACTGACATACTCAGGGGTCACTCGTTAGCACATTTATATGTATAGTATTGATCCCAGGAGTCACCCGCTATATTAGGACTGACTCTACAACAGATGTCTTTACTGGTGGACCGGTAATGACACCCTTTCAGTCAGGGAAGAGATTGGGCCCCAGTCATCTTAGCTTAGGGCATGTCGGTTAGATGAACACATCCCACAATTTTAGTTACAGAATCAGGGCTTTCAGACACAGTCAACTCAGCTTAGTAGTATAGAATCAGTACTGTTAGATACAGTCAATGTTTATCATTGTAAATACATTTCAAGATCACCCATTAGCTAGGACTGATCTCAACTATGATTAATCAGTATTAGAATCATTATATTTAAAGATCACCCGCTAGATAGGACTGATATCAGACAAAGTCAAATCATCCTTATTATCAATATAGACATGATCTCCCGCTAGATTAGACTGATCTCAGATTTAGTTACTCCAAGAATAATGGAACTCAGATAGTTCCATCAGAACTTAGACTGTCAAATACAGTCGCTCAGTATCGGTTATATCGATTAGTTTGATCATTATAGTTATATCAGCTATATCAGTTGTCATAGCTCACGTTACCAGTATTCAGTTTCAGGACTATTAGACACAGTCATTCAAACCAGTTCTTCATAATTTGAACTGTCAGAAATAGTCAATAATCTATTCAGTACCTCAGTAACAGTAAAGTCATGTCGTCAGCATTCATATTCAGTAGTCTGAATCAAAACGAGTTCAGTTATAGTTGTTTATGAATATATGTATTCTCACCTTCATATTAGTTAGCATTTTTCATGCATATAACCCTTTTTATTTTGCCTACCTCACTCGTATACTCAGTACATTCAGGCGTACTGATGCATTTGCGCTATGGTGCTTTCTCTTATGTTACACCATAGGTTCATAGGCACGAGCTCCAGATCAGTAGTAGCCTTCCAGTGTTCAGAGTTTGTAGTAAGTCCTTCTCATTCGAGAATGATATGAATATTTTTACATTTACTATTCAGTTGCTAGATGGAGTTAGTTGGAGACATGTTCCTTCAACTCCTTATTAAGTTCAGTTAGAGGCTTTCAGACTAGATGTCAGATTAGATATTCAGATCCCATAATTTTTAGTATTTATGACTTGTTTTGGTATTGTTATACCTTTTCAGACATTTTGCAATCAGACGTTTATTCAGTTCGAACCTTATGGGCTTTCATGTTCATGTTTCTGTATAGTCATGGGTTAGCTTGTAGTCCTTCGGGGTCATGAGCACCGTGTAGCATTCTGGTTCAGAAAATTGGGGTGTTACAAACTTGGTATCAGAGCCTAATGTTCAATAGAGTCGTAGGAAGTCTGAAAGCCGCATCTAGTAGAGTCTTGTACATGCGTGTGTTGCGCACCATACCTATGTGCAGGAGGCTATGAGATGTTTTATGAACAGTTTCCCTTCTTTCTGTATTCATGTTGTGTCAGTGAGCAGTTAGATTTGTATAGCTTGTTTTCTCATCCTTGCATCTATTCATGCTATCCAAAATCTCAGAGAATGTAAATATTTCAAGGTAGAACCTCCTAGTAATTGCAAGTTCAGTCCATCTCATGCATTAGTTTCATACCCCCGAAGTTTATTTATAATCTAGTTCGTAGATGCCCTGTGCATCACCCAGTATCTCCATAAGGTAAGCATTCTTAGAGGGACATAGTGTCCCAAGGAGGAGATACCCCACTTTCTCTTAACTCTCTCATGCCTTAGATCCTTCAATTTCTCCTTGTATAATGACTTCAGTCTAGAATAGAGGGTACTCATAAGTTGACCTTCAAGTTAGACCTCAGCTGTAAGTCAAGTATTCAGAGGTTTAGTTCAATTCATGATGTTCAGTCCATATGTCACGTAGCAGAATCAGTCATGTTCTCATGTTTTAGTTCAATCTTAGTGCTTTTACCATTGCATGTCCAGTCGCATGTTCATGAGTCAGTTCAGTCATGTATTCACGCATTTGATATGCGTGGTCAGTTTATCAGTACTTTCAGTCATGCATTCACGTATCATGTCAGTCATATAATTATGCATCAGATATGCATGGATTCAACTTATCAGTTCAGCATCAGATATGCATTCTCAGTTTAAGAAACTCAGTTTATCGGAACACTCAGTCCTACATTCATAAATAATCTACCCATGCATCAGATATGCGTGTATAGTATGATATGCTCAGTTTTCAGTCATGTCAGCCATGAAATCATGATCAGTCATTCATGCTATTTATTCATGTAAGTTGTCTTTTCTCTTATCTCATCCATTATCATTTGAGGACGAATGCTCCCAAGGGGGAGATATTGTAATATCCCACATTTTCTACTAGAATAAAAATCCATCATTCCTATGTGTGAATGTTTCAAAAGCCTCAAATCCATTATAAATTTTGATAATTAATCAATTATGTAGTGTGGGATACTATTTTAGAATGAATTTAGATCATAGAGGTCCCCTAAATCAAGTACAAGTTGAAATCTTTCCTATCGTTCAAGTTTTAGTGAGCGTCAAAACTTAGATCAACATCAATCGACCTTAACTCTTGTATATGACAAACTGAGTGGTTTACTATATATCAAATGAAATATCTTAGAATTATCTTTCCAACGAGACCAATTTTGCCTAAATCCAATATCGGAGCAAAGAGTTATGCCTATTCTACTCCACCATGTCAGGCTGGAAACAGTTTGATGACATTCGTGATAGCTTATAACATTTGTGACGCCGTATCATGAAGGTCGTCAGCCTTAGGCAGAAACCAGCTCCTAAGTGATGAAATTTGTGATAGCTTATCACATTTGTGACTCCCTATCATGAAGGTCGTTAGCCTTAGGTAGTAACCAACTCTTAAGTGACGACATTCGTGATAGCTTATCACATTTGTGACTCCCTCTCACGAAGATCGTCAGCCTTAGGAAAAAACCAGCTCCTAAGTGACGAAATTAGTGATAGATTATCACAATTTTGATGCCCTATCACGAAGGTCGTCAGCTATGATTTTTCAGCAATTGGAAAATTATTTCATAAGGGTATTTTGGTCTTTTCCTTCACCTTCCACGATTTATAACCCTAAAGAGGCGTAATTTTTCCCATTTTTCTTCAGTTAAGCATCTTAAAAACCCTTTTTTACACTCTCAACGATAAGATTAGGGTTTCCATCAAACTCATCTCTCAAAATAAAGATTCAAGCCTTTTTCCAAGATAATCAAGAATTAAGTTTCCCAATCCAAGAACTCTCCAACAATCATCAAGGTTTCCTATCTAAGGTATGCGCGTATTCATTCATGGACTCCTTTCGTCCATGAAGTTTAAGAACCCTTTTCTAAAACTATATATTATGGTTTTCATGTTATTAATGGATTGTTGATCATGTTTATGTGTTGAATGATGCCAAGATAGAATCTTTATGTGTTATTATGAATATATGACATCATATGAGTTGAAAACATGTAAGTTTGATTTTTTATGAAGAGTAATTGTATGATTTACACCTATGCCTATGTTGTGCATGTAAGGTATTTGATAAAATACCTAAGAGACTATAAATCATGCATTATAGATAAATTGTGACTAAGGGAAGGATTCATGATAGGCCTCTATGATTCAATGTCATCCATGTTGATAATGTGTCTTGTGAACACTTTTGGATTACACATGAACTAGTCTTATGCAATTATGCTATGCTTACTTGCAAAACCCACTCGTGTAAAAAATGTAGAATACCCATGTACTTCATGAAATTCTCCAAGTTATGATGTTATGGATTGTGGTTGTAATATGTAATGAGCAAGCTATTGAAACCTATGCAAGTATATACATGTTGTATGAAATTCCCTTCCATGAAATAGATTGTTGAGAACCATGCTTAGTATGAAATCCCTTATTTATGATATTGTGGAGTATGGACTCTACTCTTATGATCAAGTTAGTCATGTGTGTCAGTTTCCTTCCATCAAGTCCTGGGGGTACTTGTACCTGAAAAATATAGTTGTGTGCCTAGAGCCATGTCATGTTATCACGATACTCAATTAAGCAATGATCTACAGAATTCAATCAATCATGTGACTTAGGAAAACTCAAAAATCTCAATAGTTCAGTAATATCAGTGATCTGAGTACTCAGTCTGTAACTTCAGTATTCACAGTCAATCTCATCAACTTCAGTACTCTTAATCAGTCCTCAGAACTCATTATATTCCATCCGTAATCAGAATCCAGTAAACTCAGTTTAAGCTTCTCTAAATAATACCACTATTTTCAGTTCAGTTAATCAGTATCAGTTCAGCAAATCAGTTCAGTTAAGTTATTTAGTTCAGCCCAGTTATTCAGTTCAGCGTCTTTCAGATGGAAGTAGGATTCAGCACCGAGCGATCCTAGGGATGGGGGATCACCCACTAGAATAGGACTGATATCCCTAGAATCAATCCCTAAGTTCCAGAACTATGTTGCCACTGTATGTAAAAGATGTCACCCATTAGATAGGACTGACATACTTAGGGGTCACCCGTTAGCACATTTATATGTATAGTACTGATCCCAGGAGTCACCCGCTAGATTAGGACTGACTCTATAGTAGATGTCTTTACTGGTGGAGCGGTACAGACACCCTTCCAATCAGGGAAGAAATTGGACCCCAGTCAGCTTAGCTTGGGGCATCTCGGTTAGATGAACACATCCCACAATTTCAGTTATAGAATCAGGGCTTTCAGACACAGTCAACTCAGCTTAGTAGTACAGATTCAGTACAATTAGATATAGCCAATGCTTATCATTGTAAATAAATTTCAAGATCACCCATTAGCTAGGACTGATCTCAACTATGATTAATCAGTATTAGAATCATTAGATTTAAAGATCACCCACTAGATAGGACTGATCTTAGACTAATTCAAATCATCCTTATTATCAGTGTACTCATGATCATCCGCTAGATAGGACTGATCTTAGATTTAGTTACTCCAAGTAGAACAGAACTCATATAGTTCCATCAGAACTTAGACTGTCTGATATATTCGCCCAGTATTGGTTATATCGATTAGTTCGATCATTACAGTTATATCAGCTATATCAGTTGTCATAGCTCACGTTACCAATATTCAGTTTCAGGAATGTTAGACACAGTCATTCAAACCATTTCTTCATAATTTGAACTGTCAGAAATAGTCACTAATCTATTCATTACCTCCGTAACAGTAAAGTCATGTCGTAAGCATTCAGACTCAGTAGTCTGCATCATCACGAGTTCAGTTATAGTTGTTTATGCATGTATGTATTCTCACCTTTATATTAGTTAGCATTTTTCATGAAAATAACCCTTTGCATTTAGCCTATCTCACTCATATACTCAGTACATTCAGACGTACTGATGCATTTGCTCTATGGTACTTTCTCTTATGTTTCACCATAGGTTCAGAGGCACGAGCTCCAGATCAGCAGTAGCATTCCACCATTCAGAGTTTGCAGTGAGTCCTTCTCATTCGAGGACGATATGAATATTGCTACATTTACTATTCAGTTGCTAGATAGAGTTAGTTGTAGAAATGTTCCTTCAACTCCTTATTCAGTTCAGTTAGAGGCTTTCAGACTAGATGTCAGATTAGATATTCAGATCCCATTATTTTTAGTATTTATGACTTGTTTTGCTATTGTTATACCTTTTTAAGACATTTTGTTATCAAAATTTTATTCAGTTCGAACCTTATGGCCTTTGATGTTCATGTTTCTCCATTTTATGCTATATTATGCAGTATACAGGTACAGATATCAGTCATGGGTTAGCTTTTGGTCCTTCGGGGTCATGAGCACCGTGTAGCATTCTAGTTCAGAAAATTGGGGTGTTACAAACTTGGTATTAGAGCCTAAGGTTCAATAGAGTCATAGGAAGTCTAAAAGCCACATCAAGTAGAGTCTTGTACATGCGTGTGATGTGCACCACACCTATGTGCAAGAGGCTATTAGATGTTTTAGGAACAGTTTTCGTTCTTTCAGTATTCATGTTATGCCAGTAAGCAGTCAGATTTGTATAGTTTATTTTCTCATCCTTGCATTTATTCATGCTATCCAAAATCTTAGAGAATGTAACTATTTCAAGGTAGAAACTCCTAGTAGTTGCAAGTTCAGTCTATCTCATGCATTAGTTTTAGACCCCCGAAGTTTAGTTATAATCTAGTTCGTAGGTGCCCTGTGCATCACCCAGTATCTCCATAAGGTAAGCATTCTTAGAGAGACCTAGTGTCCCAAGGGGGAGATACCCCACTTTATCTTAAAACTCTCATGCCATAGATCCTTTAATTTCTCCTTGCATAACGAATTCAGTCTCGAATAGAGGGTACTTATAAGTTGACCTTCAAGTTAGACCTCAGTTGTATGTCAAGTATCCAGAGGTTCAGTTCAGTTCATGATATTCAGTCCATATGTCACATAGTAGAATCAGTCATGTTCACATGTTTCAGTTCAATCTTAGTGTCTTTACCATTGCATGTTCACTCGCATGTTCGTGAGTCAGTTCAGTCATGTATTCACGCATCAGATATACGTGGTCAGGTTATTAGTTCTTTCAGTCATGCATTCACGTATCATGTTAGTCATATAATCATGCATCAGATATGCATAGATTCAACTTATCAGTTCAACATCAGATATGCATAGATTCAACTTATCAGTTCAACATCAGATATGCATTCTCAGTTTGAGAAACTCAGTTTAACGCAACACTCAGTCCTACATTCATAAATTAGCTACCCATGGATCAGATATGCATGTACAGTATGATATGCTCAATTTTCAGTCATGTCAGCCATGAAATCATGATCAGTCATTCATGCTATATATTCATGTAAGTTTTATTTTCTCTCATCTCATCCAGTAACATTCGAGGACGAATGTTGCTAAGGGGGAGATATTGTAATACCCCACATTTTGGACTAGAATGAAAATCAGTCATTCCTACGCGCGGATGTTTCAAAAGCCTCAAATCCTATATAAATTTTGTGTGTTAATCAATTATGTAGTGTGAGAATCTATTTGATCATGAATTTAGATCATAGAGGTCCCCTGACTCAAGTACAAGTTAAAAGTTTACCTATTGTTCAAGTTTTAGTGAGTGTCAAAACTTGGGTAAACTTCAATTAACCTTAACTCTTTTTATATGATGGACTGGGTAGTTTACTATATATCAAATGAAATATATTTGAATTATCTTTCCAATGATACCAATTTTTCCAAAATCTGATATCGTAGCAAAGAGTTATACCTATTTTACTCCAGCATATCAGGCTGGAAACAGTGTGACATCATTCGTGATAACTTATCACATTTGTGATGCCCTATCACGAAGGTCATCAGCCTTAGGTAGAAACCAAATCCTAAGTGAAAACATTCATGATAGATTATCACATTTATGATGCCCTATCACGAAGGTCGTTATCCTTAGTCAAAAACCAGCTCCTAAGTGGTGACACTTGTGATAGCTTATCACATTTGTGACGCCCTATCACGAAGGTCGTCAGCCTTAGGCAGAAACCATCACCTAAGTGATGACATTCGTGATAGCTTATCACAATTGTGACTCCCTATTAGGAAGGCCGTCAGCTATGATTTTTCAGCATATGGGAAATTATTTCGTAAGGGTATTTTGGTCTTTTCCATCACCTTCCATGACTTATAACCCTAAAGAGGCATAATTTTTCTCATTTTTCTTCATTTAAGCATCTTAAAAACCCTATCTTACACTCTCAGCCACAAGATTGGGGTTTCCAACAAACTCATCTCTCAAAAGCTAGATTCAAGCCTTTTTCTAAGATAATGAAGAATTAAGTTTCCCAATCCAAGAACTCTCCAGCAAATCATCAGGGTTTCCTTTCTAAGGTATGTGTGTGTTCATTTATGGAATCTTTTCATCCATGAAGTTCAAGAACCCTTTTATAAAAATATATATTATGGTTTTCATGCTATGAATGGATTGTTGATTATGTTTATGTGGTGAATGATTCCAAGATAGAATCTTTATATGTTATTATGAATATCTAACATCATATGAGTTGAAAACGTGTAAGTTTGATTATTTATGATGAATAATTGTATGATTTACACCTATGCCTAAGTTGTACATGTAAGGTGTTTGATAAAATACCTAAGTGACTAGAAATCATGCATTATAGTTAAATTGTGACTAAGGGAAGGATTCATTATAGTCCTCTAAGATTCAATTTCATCCATGTTGATATTGTGTCTTGTGAACACTGTTGAATTACTCATGAACTAGTCTTATGGAATTATGCTATGATTACTTGCAAAACCCACTCATATACAAGATGTAGAATACCCATGTACTTCATGAAATTCCCCAAGTTATGATATTATGGATTGTGGTTGTAATATGTAATGAGCATGACATTGAAGGCTATGCAAGTATATACATGTTGTATGAAATTCCCTTCCATGAAATAGTTTGTTGAGAACCATGCTTAGTATGAAATCCCTTATTAATGATATTGTGGATTATGGACTCTATTCTTATGATCAAGTCAGTCATGTGTGTCAGTTTTATTCCATCGAGTCCTGGGGGTACTTGTACCCGAAAAATATAGTTGTGTGCCTAGATCTATGTCATGTTATCATGATACTCAGTTAATCCATGATCTATAGAATTCTGTCAGTCATGTGACTCAGGAAAACTCAAAAATATCAGTAGTCTCAGTAGTTCAGTAATCTCAGTACTCAGTCTGTAACTTCAGTATTCACAGTCAATCTTAGTAACTTCAGTACTCTTAATCAGTCCTCAAAAATCATTATATTCCATGTGTCATCAGAATCCAGTAAACTCAGTTTTAGCTTCGCAAAATCATACCATTATTTTCAGTTCAGTTAATCAGTATCAGTTCAACAAATCAGTTTAGTTAAGTTATTTAGTTCAACCCAGTTATTCAGTTCAATATCTTTCAGATGGGAGTAGGATTCATCTCCGAGCGAACCTAGGGATAGGGGCTCACCCGCTAGAATAGGACTGAGATCCCTAGAAGCAATCCCTATGTTCCAAAACTACGTTGCCAGCATAGGTACGAGATGTCACCCGTTAGATAGGACTAACATACTTAGGGGTCACCCGTTAGCACATTTATATGTATAGGACTGATCCTAGGAATCACCCGCTAGATTAGGAATGACTCCACAGTAGATGTCTTTATAGTGGAGCGGTACTGACACCCTTCCAGTCAGGGCAGATATTGGACCCCAGTCAGCTTAGCTTGGGGCATGTCGGTTAGATGAACACATCCCACAGTTTCAGTTACAGAATCAGGGCTTTCGGAAACAGTCAACTCAGCTTAGTAGTACAGATTCAGTACTGTTAGATACAGTCAATGCTTATCATTGTAAATACACTTCAAGATCACCCATTATCTAGGACTGATCTCAAATATGATTAATCAGTATCAGAATTATTAGATTTAAAGATCACCCACTAGATAGGACTGATCTCAGACTAAGTCAAATCATCCTTATTTTCAGTATAATCATGATCACCTGCTAGATAGGACTGATCTCAAATTTAGTTACTCCAAGTAGATCGTAACTCAGATAGTTCCATCAGAACTTTGACTGTCAGATATTGTTGCTCAGCATTGGTTATATCGATTAGTCCGATCAATGCATTATATCATCTATATCAGTTGTCATAGCTCACGTTACCAGTATTTAGTTTTAGGACTATTAGACACAGTCATTCGAACCAGTTCTTCATACTTTGAACTGTCAAAAATAGTCAATAATTTATTCAGTACCTCAGTAACTGTAAATTCATGTCATCAGCATTCAGACTATTAAGTCAGCATCATCACGAGTTCAGTTATAGTTATTTATGCATGTATATATTCTCACGCTCATATTAGTTAGCATTTTTCATGCATATAACCCTTTGCATTTAGCCTACCTCACTCGTATACTCAGTACATTCAGACGTACTAACGCATTTACGCTATGGTTCTTTATCTTATGTTACACCATAGGTTCAGAGGCACGAGCTCCAGATCAGTAGTAGCATTCCAGTGTTCAGAGTTTGCAGTGAGTCTTTCTCATTCAAGGAGGATATGAATATTGCTACATTTACTATTCAGTTTCTATATGGAGTTAGTTGGAGACATGTTCCTTCAACTCCTTATTTAGTTCAGTTAGAGGCTTTCAGACTAGATGTCAGATTAGATATTCAGATCTCATTATTTTTAGTATTTATGACTTTTTTTTGTATTTTTATACCTTTTTCAGACATTTTGTTATCAGATGTTTATTCAGTTCGAACCTTATGGCCTTTCATGTTCATGTATCAGCATTTTATGATATATTATGTAGTATACAGGTATAGATATCAGTCATGGGTTAGCTTGTGGTCCTTCGGGGTCATGAGCACCGTGTTGCATTCCGGTTCAGAAAATTGGGGTGTTACACATGTACAACATTCACATTACGGACAAAGATTAACATGTCATCCATATATAAAACTATAATCACACAATGCGTGTAACGCCCTGAGAGTACACCCTAGATGTCACACGTTGCTTACAGTCCCGAGGGACCACAAGCTAACCTATGAGCTGGTACCTTCTATGAGAACTAAGTAATAATATCATAATTATGGAAGAACAACTGATATACCATGAGATTTTTTATTGAATCAATACTGAAATATGAATCTAGAGAAACAACTGTCTGAATCTGATACAATACTGATAAACTGGATAACTAACTGTAATGTCTGAATACTGAATAACTAGCTCTAATGTTTGAAAGCCTCTAAACTGAATAACTTAGAGTTGTTGGGACAGGCACCAACTAACTACTAAACTGAAAACATGAAATAGAAATACTCTGCCCTCGAAATATGAGGACTCACCACTGCTACTATTGAGATGTCTGAAATGTCTAAGCGCGGTCCGAGAACTGATCGTCAACACCTATGATATAATACGTCATATTGAAAAAGAAAGGTATGCGATCAATACTTGGAATGTACTGGTATGCTAAATGAGGTAGGCTGACATGCATGGTTTCATGTACAGGAATAATAAATTATTTGCATATACATGTAAAGCATAGAGTACTGCATAGAGAGCATGACATATGTAGATACTGGGGATGTATGACCAATCATATAACATGAAATGAATAAAAGTCTGTAAACTGAAATACAAAAATAATTGATATTTGTATTCCTTGGTTAAACAACACTGAGACTTAACTACTGGTCTGATTATTGGACTGAGACTGTGGGAGATATCATCTAACCGATATGCCCCAATATGAGCTATTCGGGGTTTAACCAGTAACCCCAGTTGGAAGAGTGTTAATACCATACCACGAGTACTAACGTTGGCTATGTGGAACCACTAGTCTGGTATATTGTATTGTCCCGAAGGGGAAAGGGTGTCAAGTCTAATCTGATGGATGACCCCTATGAGATAGTCAAGCCTATACTGACTAGTGGCTTCTCATATCTTATGTTGGCTATGTACTTCTGGAGTTTAGGGACTGCTACTAGCGAATTTTCCTATCTGACGGGTGTGCAACCATCCCTACACTCACTCGGTCCTAAATCCTCCTCCCAATTGAATGACACTGAGTTACGAACTATTCTAAGTTTAACTGACTGTGCTAGTAAAGCTCATAAATATAATCTAAAGTTATTTTGAAGATACTAAAAAGAGACTAAGTAAAAAACTATGGTTTTCGGGTATTCAATACTCCCAGGACTAAAAAGCAATAGTAGTAAAATAGTATCAAACTTAAAAGACATAGCATGAAAACTTCTAGCAAATATTCATTCTTGTAAGCATTTTATCAAACACTTAGTGTTCATAGAATAAGACGTGGTTCCATCCATTATTAAGGTATCACCTACACAAAAAACAAACAAGTTAATTTAAAATCCCTCTCCTCACTCACACTCTCTTGGTTCACTCACACTCAAGTTCCACAAGTGTTGTAGATTGGCTAGGAACCCGGGAATCTGTAAGGTATGAGTATTTTCTTTCTCAGAATGGATTCTTGTTTGCAACTCAAAGAATTATCATCATACAAGAGAAAATATTTACAACGTATTCAAATGAAAAAAGCACACAAAAAAAAACGTTAACACGAAGAACGTACACAAAACTAACTTACTAGCTAGTAGGGTATTACTAGGTTGTCAATTAGTGTCGAGCAAACAAATGAAACTAGTAAAGAATAAAATGAAACTAAGAAATCTAAAATTTGAACTCAATAATATTGTGTGAACAGTACTTTAGTGACGTGACAGTCCACTATTGGCCTCGAGTTTTATCAAAATTTTATTTCCCAATATCAAGTCTTGATCAATATACAATTTGGAATTGGTGGATTTGGTTAATGGAGGGAAAAGTGGTCTTGGAGACTTTTTGTTCAAATTTCAAAAGCAAAACTTGACTTCTTTAAACTTTATCCTTGAAACAAGGTCCTTAAATCAAGGAAAAGTAGATGAAAAGTCTTTGAAGTGATAGGTACAAGTCTTTCACTAACAACTACTGCAAGCTTGTCTTTCATCTTTGTAGATCTAGTTTGCACTTTAAGGATTAACAAGATGATGAAAGGGTGAAGAACCTTAAGAGCTTAACAACAACTCCAAGAACAACAACAATTTCAGTTTCCAACTCCACTACAACAAGACCATCAAATCAGCCAAGTTTTAGGTAATAACAACATCCAACTCGGCCACACCTTGTTCACATCTACAACTTCAACAAGTTCGAGTTCAATCTTATATTTGGATACTTTTTAGTGTTGATGAGAAAGAAACCAACACTAGAAACACTCTAAACAAACAAAAGACTATAATTTCTAGACACACAACAAACAAATCTTGGACAAGATAATAACAACACAATTTTCGGCGAAGAGCACAAAATGGACAGATTTGCACTTTTCTGGAAAAAAATTTCAGTTTTCAGTTTTTTTTTTTTTTTTAATTTCTTAGCAAGAAAGCCCAAGATTGGTATTGTAAGAACAATACCAAAGATGGATTTGATACCAAATGATATAATACTAAGTGTGTATCAAGAGATTCCAACCAACACAAGAACAACAACATGAACAACAATGTGCTAGTGAATCAAAAATGGCCTCACACGGCTTCACTAGGCTTGCAACACTTGTTTGAGCTAGAAAAGTGAGTTTAACAACAAGAACAACAAAGACAATATTTCTAGTGAATTGAAATATCCCCACACGTCTTCACTAGACTTTTATACTCAACAACACAATGTTATCAAGATTTACAAAGAAAGAGATAGAAACTTGAAACACAATATTCATTAATCTAAGAACCCTAACAAGAGAAAGGACCCTAAGACTAATAAATATCAATACCAAGGTCTTACTTGGACCAAGAGGAACTAAAAGAACCCCAAGAACCTAGTTTCTAGCCAAGATACAACACTAGTATCACTCTACTAGTGAGAATTCGGTTTTGGCCTCTCCAAATGAGAAAGAGAAGTCAAAAATTTATATGTATTTTGTTTCTTGAATAATAGGAATGAATTAAAGAAAGACTAGCCCTATTACATGGCTTATATAGTCACTTAGAAAGGAGGGACAAAGACCAAAATACCCTTGGCATTTAAGTGGGTGGGTTTGGGGTGTCTTGGTGGGCCTCTTCACATTTTATTGAATATAGGTCCTTAGATGGGCTCACAAGGGCATCACACATGGCCAAGAATGTGAACAAGGCTTGGAGTCGTTGCAACTCACATGCTTGGCTTCGTGTGAAAGGTCTCGAAATAGGAATTCCCGTATCAGATACTTGGACTCCATGGGTGAAAGGAATGAATATCTAGCATACCTGAGTTAATGAATTTTAAAGGATTTATGCTGAGTTCATGAGATTTGGCCTTGAATTTGAGAGCTAGGGTTTGTTGTTCTTGAAAAGGAAATCTTTAATTTGAGAGAAATTGAATAATGATGGGCATTTAGGTCAATTAAGGGTTAAATTTCGTGTTTAGGAAGAGTTTAGAGCTTAGGAAAAAGACTCAAATACCCCTAAATAAATATAAAAATGCAAGAAGGAAATGGAAGATCCCGATTTTTAGCCTTGGCGCGATGCGCCACTATTGTGCAAAGCCACTGGAAAAAGGACAATTGAGAAATTGGACGATGACGTGATGTAGTAAGATCGTGTTCCTTCACTGGAATGACATTTTGGCCACCTCAGCGATGCGCTGTAATCACCGAGGCTCACTGGAAATTGCCAAACGTGAACAAGGTCTTTGGCGCGACGCGCCAACATTACGGTACCACACTGGAAACTGCCAATTGTTATTTAGACTAGTTATGTGATGCGCTAAGGGTAAAAATGATGGTGTTTAACGACTGAAACTTAAAATCGCCATAACTTCTTACCCGGTTATCGAAATTGCATGAATTTTATATCGTTGGGACTCTAATTGAACTTCCTATGCAATGGCATGCTCTAAATTGAAAATTAATTAGTATTTCGAAAATTTATATTTGAATACTCATGTATTGGGACTTAGATTATGCTAGAAATATATGGGGTATTACAATATATCCCCCTTGGGATCATTCGTCCTCGAATGAGACTGGTTAAACTGAGGAAAACTGATGGACTAATCTTACACACTGAACATTCATATCTGATACATGGAATGCATGACTGAACTGATTTGTTAATGCACGACTGACATGAACATGATGTGCAAGTGAAACTGAGCATGATGGAGAGAAATCATAAGAAGATTAGTACCTCAAACCGAATCTAAATTCGCAGAGAAAAGATGAGGGTACTTGGTCCGCATATTTTCTTCTGCCTCCCAAGTGGCTCCCACAATGGACTAATTCCGCCAAAGAACTTTGACTAGTGGAACCTCTTTGTTCCTTAGTCTATGAACCTGACTATCTAGAATTTCGACAGGAACTTCGTCAAAGGAAAGACTATTATAAATATCTACACTTTCTAAGGGAACAACTATAGCTGGATTACCAATACACTTCTTTAACAATGAGACATGGAACACTGGGTGTACTGAAGCTAATCTGAAGGTAACTCAAGCTCGTAAGACCTTCAGGTTTCGAATTAAATTGATTTTGATGAATAATATGTACAAATTCATAAAGGGTTTGACATTTATTTTTACATATGTCGTAGATCCTAGTGATCTCTTTGCAACAAAAAAGACGACTCACGATTCGAAGGCTCCTATATCAAGTTATGAATTTTCTACCACGCACAATGCTGTGAAATAGACGTATCAAATCCAAAATCAAATCTTTAAGGTTTTCTGAGGATTTAATAGAGAATTGTGTAATACATTCACACAAGATACGCCACAATCCAGAAATGTAGGACAATTTAAAAGCCCAATTAGCCTTTTTTGGTTTAAAATTTGGGGCAATTAGTTGTAACAGTCAAACCAAATCCTTGGGAGCGTTTGAATTACTATTATCATTTTCTCAAGCCAACGTATCATTAATTGAGATATTTTGAAAAGATGGAACATTTTCGGAAAACTTTATCGATGGACCTTTATTTGTAGCTTGTGTCTTGGCAATATTAATAGAAAGATGGGGAATCTTCAGTATATTTGAAGGATTCGGGCTTGTGATACAATCCTCACCAAATGCATGATCACCAAATATGTTACTGGAAATGTCCACAAGACCCAACTAAAAAAAAAGTGAAGTTAATATTGAGTAAAGAGGCAAGTTGGGATATTAAAGATATAATTATTAACTGATGTGCCAAATCAGCCAAGGGCATTGATGAACCATCGGCACCATCTTCAAAGATAGCGGTGTCAATACTTATGGAATCTAAAAAAGCAAACTCACAATGTTGATTGCTTAAGTCCTTATGCATTTTCTTCAAACGCTTCCAGTGTGGTTCTTGCATAACATTTCTTTCGTTTGAGTTAGAGGAGGCACTATCAATAGTAGACCCATTGAGTGAAACAGGTGGTTTGGATGCGTCACTGCAAAATAGCACAATCTCTAGTAACTTTTCAACACCTTTATCCGACAGGCTGGAAGATTTCTTTCTTTTTCGGAAAACGTCGATCATTTTGGAAGTTGATATGGCTACTGGCTTGGGGACGATGAGGGGCTTTTTACTCTTTTATCCATGTGTGTATCCTTGCCCTTCGAATTTTTATATTTAGGAACAGCTTCAACAGATTGAGCAGGATAACTCGTTGCTCCCTTGCACTTTGAAGAGTGAGAAAACTTGCCTTGACCATCCAGCTGAAGTTGGTTTTCTTTTGTTGATGTGGAAGAAACATCCTTCTTCATACCTCTTAAAATAATATGGATATTTCGTCTCAACACAGTCTCCTGATAGGCTGGCCAACAATCTGAGTACTCACTAGTCATAGAAAGTCCATTTTCTAATGGATGCATTAGGATTTTAAGCATTGACAAGCTTCCAAAAAAAACACAAGAATCCCAAAGTTGCACCAAAGCTAGCAGTGAACCATCATAATAATGCTCCACTAGATGTCGGGAATGTCTTGACAAGATCTAAATTGTCGACTAAATTGATAAGGAAAATAAGGTTCCATAATCAAGTCATCATTATGCCTCAAAGTGACGCAACTTGAACGAAGTTCAATGAAGAAATCACTCCAAGAATTGGACAGTGGACACTATCTTCAATTTGCAACTCTTTTTCTGCAGCAGGGCCAAATGAGGAAGCTTTTTACATTGACTTGTTGAAATAATTTGCGAGTATCAATAAGGTTAAATTGTTTTTCCATCGCTTCACCTGAAATCAGCCACATTTGCACCCCTCATTGCAGACGGTTAACATGATAATAAGTTTTAAAATACTTACCAAAACATCCATAGACATATTGGATGGGAAAGAGTCCATGGAAAGATCCAAAGTTTGAAGAAGTGGAGATCTCCTTAAGGCCACGATAGATGCTTGCAAGAATCAGGACCACCAAACAAAATTATTCTCCATGAGCCATAAAGCTTGCGACTTTAAAGAAGAAAGCAGAAATACAACTAGCCTTTTTGTTGGGGAGAAAATATTTACTGAGCCAATATGCAAGGAAAGCCGCCAAATAAGTTTCATCCCTGAGTGATTCTTCCATGCCTATATCGACAAAAGGGGCATTCTGTTCTTCAGTTCGTGGTAAAAAATTCATGTCAATATTCTCCAATAGATATTGATTCATCCTTGGCTTCTTCTAGTTTTTTGACATTTTTTGTGAAGGCTGTACATATTTTCTTGGTCCTGAAAACCAAAAATTAATCCAATTAAGAAAAGAGACGTCATCGATGACACCTTTTGTAAGCCGGTAGAATGCCAAAAATAAGTGTGAGCAGCTTCTGGGTACAAAGTGTTTCCCTTTGTTTGCCACATAAGTCAACTCCTTAGCCGAGGAAATAACTTCGCCATAAAATGACCCATGATCATGAAGGCCTCTGATGTTTCTCAAATCCCATAAAGATAGGGACAACTCTCTAATAAAAGTAGAAACTATGTTGGAGGATGGACGCCAATTTTCATAGAAGGCCCAGAGCACATTATCGTTATGGTCATACGTGTACAATGAAGCAAAGATGGCATCATAAGTCATGTTGTGCCCCACGGTCTCCTTATTAGGGCCAAGAAAGTCTTCTATCCACTCCTAATAGACAGATATATATCGAACCTTGCTAAATATAGAGGGAGGAACACACCAACTGCTAAGGCTCCCATTGCGGCTAGGAGAGCTCGCACCAACAATATTTTGATGGGTAGAAGGCTTCAAAAGGAAAACTTTTTCTGTCATAATTTTGATCAAAAATTTGTCCATGAAGTCCTTAGTTTTTGTCGTTGACCATTCTGTGAGATGGAGGGAAGTTTCCAGCGGCTTTCTAACAAGCGGGAAGGTGTCAATCACAGGAGGATGAACTTTCAAAGTGAGGGCTTTGGCATGCTAATTTGGCTTGCTCTCCACGATCTCAAGGCAAGGTGATGAAATTTCACGGTCGTTGAAACAAGTTATAGTTGGGGACCAAGAGCACACTACACTGTTCCTGAGGATTAAGTAAAGAATAAAGATTAACCATTATGGACACACAAGTTAAGTAAAATAGGAGAATCTGAAGTTA
This sequence comes from Capsicum pubescens, assembly GCA_030864215.1. Lineage (NCBI taxonomy): Eukaryota > Viridiplantae > Streptophyta > Magnoliopsida > Solanales > Solanaceae > Capsicum > Capsicum pubescens. Next base: position 42,323,379 of record CM061546.1, read on the forward strand.
AGTGTTAAAGAAAAAAATATTAACTATAGCAACACGGATTTAACTTGGCTGTAAATTTTTGTTTGGTTATTATTCCTTGTTTCCGGTTACAATAAACATAATTGGAATACTAGGTTAAGTTACAACTCTTTGTTGTAGCTTATTAAAAAAATGAGTATCTTGCGATTGCAGTTACGCATTTCATATTACAATCATGCAAATTTGAGCGAGTAAGAGGCAGCAAGGTGCTATGAAAATTATAGTTACTTGAGAAGCAGTTTTTGGATTCAATCGTATCAGGCAAGGTCACAGCTTCACATCTTAGCAATCAAACACAGTCAAACACTTTTGTTTGTGGCTGTTGAATGCTTTGATGAATTTCTGTGCTAAGGAGAAGCTTATATAAAAGTTCTTGTAATAATTCCCATTTAGTATACAAGGAGAAACCAAAAGGAAATTTAATATATTTTCTTTGGTACATGAAAAGAAAATTAAAGTTAATATTTTTCTTTGGTATATGAAACCAAAAGGGAAGTAAATATTTTTCTTTGGTACTATAAACCAAAAGGAAAGTTAATATTTTTCTTTGGTTCATGAAACCAAAAGGAAAGTTAATATTTTTCTTTGGTACAAAAATTCAAGTCAACATTTTAAATTCATACATGCAATATCTCAAGTGAGGGTGTGGTATTGATCCTTCTAATTCAAATATATTGATAGGCTTACATTGTTGTGCCAGTAAAAATTACTTAAACAAATATTTAGGCAGTGATTTCTCATGTTCATACTTATCCAAGAAGAGTAAAAAAAATTCAAGTTGGTCATTTCTTTGTACTCTAGAAATAATATCGAGTTTGTACTCGATTGTGGGCGAAAAATGAGGATCATCACAAACAAATCGTTGGTTACTTTGACAAAACCTTTCACAACATGAAAGTTCACGGAGGAAAATTTAGTTAGACTACTCGCAAGTATTGGTCTAACTAGGATGCACCAATGAGAAACAAATACCTTTTAATTCACGAAAATAAAAACACATTCTTGAGTACTTCAAATCTCGCCGCCAAGTTTCAGCAAGCCTACACATCGACAAGTCTCAATGTAACGGATAAGCCTACACTTTATCCACATATGTCAACTCCTTAGCCGAGGGAATAACTTTATCATAAAATGAACCATGAACATGAAAACAATGTCAGAGAACAAAGAGAAAAGGGTTCCTTTGTCATCCACATAGAAACTCCTTAGCAGGCTGCTATGAAAATTATAGTCGTCTGAGAAGTAGTTTGTGCATTCAATCGTATCGGGCAAGGTCAGAGCTTCATATCCTAGCAATCAAACAAAGTCGAACACTTTTATTTGTGGCTACCGAATGCTTTTATGAATTTTTTGTGCAAGGGAGAAGCATATATAGAAGTTCTTGTAATAATTCCCATTTTGTATACAAGAAAAGTTGTGGTGAAATTAGAAGATGAGAATCCCCGAAAATTTTAAATTTTCAATCAATTGGAAAATTACCATATTGAGGAGATTTCTTTGGAGGAGACTTTAATTCTTTTTTGAAACCAAAAGGAAAGTTAATATTTTTTCTTTGCTACATGAAACTAAAAGGAAAGTTAATATTTTTCTTTGGTACCTGAAATCAAAAGGGAAGTTAATATTTTTCTTTGGTACATGAAACCAAAAGGAAAGTTAATATTTTTCTTTGGTACAAGAAACCAAATGGAAAGTTCATATTTTTCTTTGATAAAAAAATTCAAGCCAACTTTTTAACTTCATACGTGCAATATGTCAAGTAAGGGTGTTGTATTGATCCTTCTAATTCAAATATATTGAGAGGGTTACATTGTTGTGCCAGTAAGAATTACTTAAATTTAATATTAAGGCAGTGATTTCTCATGTTCATACTTATCCAAGAAGAATACAAAAAAAATCAAGTTGGTCATTTTTTTACTCTTGAAATAATATTGAGGTTGTACTTGATTGTGGGCGAAAAATGAGGATCACCATATTCAAATCATTGGTTTCTTTGAAAAAGCCTTTTACTACATGAAAGTTCATGGAGGAAACTTTAGTTAGATCACTCTCAAGTATTGGTCTCACTAGGATGCACTGATGAGAAATAAATACCTTTGAAGTCAGAAAAATGAAAACACATTCATGAGTACTTCAAGTCTCTCCGCCAAGTTTCGGAAAGCCTACACATCGACAAGTCTCGAAGTAACGGGCATTTGTAGACATATAAAATTTGATGGATTAAATTCATATAAAATTTTAATTTAATTCACCGTCTTTTGTGTTAATTAATCATTCTGGGTCTTACAAATTAGTTGGTCCATTTTATAAAATTCAAGACCAAGGTCCATTACACTTTGGAGCCCAGACGCATGCCACGTGTTAGCATGACTTGGCATCCCCATCAAATCAAAGACCAACGAGACGACGCCACATGTACAAATAATGTGAAAATCTCATTTAAATTCAAAAAACAGTCAAAAGTCACCAAGTGTCAATGTGACATATTTCGGTCAATCACAAGCAACTTGGCCTACTCCCTACAATTATAAATAGGGGGTAACATAACATTCTAAGGAACAAAAAAGGAGGACTTTGACAAGCATTGGAAACATCAGCATCGACTATCAAATTCTTCCAAGGATCAATCAACGGAGTTCTTCCCCGAGATAATTCCAAAGAGACAAAATATTTTCCAACATTCCCGGTGATTGAAATATATATTTAGCAGTCCAAACCCTCGAGTGATTCAAGAAACACGCAACTGAAGGCCCACAGATAATTTCTAATTTTAGGAGAGAAGAATCAAGAGAGTTACAGAATTGTACTCACAAGATTCACCAATAAAAAATACATTTTTTTATTTATCTTTGGTTGCCGTTAATTTTCGACGCTTCAAAAATTTGTTGCGAACAAATTTTGGCACACCTAGTGGGACTATTTTTTCTCTTCATCTATTCATCTCTTCCTCCTGCAAATCAAAAATTACAAATTCAACCATTGCAATGGACTTCGAAAAAACAAACGATGTTACATGTAAGGGATCTACTGCCGCATCTACTGATCTCGGTCATGTTGGATCAATTAATCACCGAAACTTCAAGTCTAGTGTCTTGGATGAATCTTAATACTTCACATCTTTGGAGGTGTAACACCCCAAAGTTTTTATTAACTAAATTTTATCCCAAAAATATCAAGCATTGGCTTCTAGAATGATTTATACTTTTTTTCCCAGTGGAATCCCTTAGATTTCAACTTTTCATTTTGTAGATGATTGAATAACTTTTCCGTCGATAAAAGATGCGTCCAAAACAGACACTCGGTGAAGGAGTTATGGGTAATTTAAGTCCTAGTCGTAAAACACCGTCATTCCTATCATTGGCGCGTCGCGGAGAGGGTGTAAATGACGATGGTAAATTTCCAATGGGACTCCATGATGGTGGTGCATTGTGGAGTGGGCCACATTCCCATTCGTCAATTTTCAGTGAGCCACCGCGATAGTGGTGCATCGCGGTGGCCTATGAAATTGGGCTCCCAGTTATATTCTAATACCGGTCTCATTAAGCGTATATTGGTTATTTTCCCACACCCTTATCAGTCCAAACATGAGATTTCAACCCTAATTGAGCATATTACGCATACATTCATCAAAAACATTCAAGAATACTCTTTAGGGTTCCATATTTATAATCCAAATAAATCAATATTCAATCGTGAGTTTTCAAAAAAAATTGAAGATTTGGAATCCCCAAGCTGTGGGCATCAAGAAGAATCCTTTAAATTTCTAGATAGAGGTACGTGGGGTTTATCCTACAAAAAACTACATGGGCTTAAAACCATTAGAGCATGATTTTTAGATTTTTATGCAAGAATTTCGAAGGGGTTTTGGAATCTATGTTCTAAATTACGTACTTCGAATGTTTTAATGTTACTATTGTTTTTACCATGTGTCCCTATCCCCTAAATTGATTTACATGTTTACGTATATCTGTGGATTTGAGATTTAAGATCGTTGAGAGCATAAATTATGAACTCTCTCTTGTGTAATGAATTAAAGATTATAGTTTTGTGATATGAAAGATGTTTTTGCAATATTATAGCATTTGAGCATGATTTGAAATTATTGAGTGGGTGTTTTTTTGATATAAATGTGTTCTTGTGTTTAAGAGAAAGAATTGCATGTGAATTGAGAACTTTGACATGACCACCTTGTACTGTGCTACTGAAATACTTGACAAAGATGAGTTCCTTGCATGTGTTTACATGAGGTTTGAGTAAGAGTTTCTTTGAATTGAATTATTGAAGTGGTGGTCCCAAAACTTGTGTTTTGAAAATAGAGATTTATGATAGACTAATAATGGGCAAGAGATGTGACTTGCATGTTAATGGTATGACGATACCATATGTATTTATGCCATAATAGATTATGTTTTCTGAGCATCTTTTCAGAGTATGTTTTCAGAGACTGCATGTTTTGATAGAGTTTTAAAAAGGGGATTAAAGAGGGTTAGTTGGTTACCCGAAGAAGGAGCGAGTTCAAGCAACTCTTTACCTAAAACTGTATTTGCCGATATGGGTAGATTATTATTGTACGCTGGCGACGGCCGTGTGGCGTAGTAGATTCAGAGACTCCGACACTTGCGGCACACTTGGGTTGGGGGCTTCGCTACTGAGATAATGGAAGTTCCTATATAGACCATGTAATTTTTCAGAGTTGTAGGGTATACCACCTAGCGCAGAAGTAACACAGATTTCTCAGAGTTGAGATAACTTTTACAGAGTCTTTAAAAGACCCATGTGAATTCTTACTGTATGATATAATTATGAACTATTTTAAATTGGTCTCCTATATGTTGAATAATAAATGATTACTTTGGATATGCTCTTCATACCAATACATCTGTATTGACCCCCCTCCCTCTTACCTCTTTAGTTCTGAGAGTCAGTCTAGGGGTCCAGATATGCAGTAGATAATTCAAACAGCTGATCAGATTGTGCAGTGGTGAGCCTTCTCTATTCCAGAAGGACTGTCTTTTCAGATTATGTCACTTATTTCAGTTTTGGCCTACTTGGGGCCTTGTCCCAGTTTCAGACAATTGTCAGATTTTCATGTAGTAGAGATTTCGCAGACTGAGTCAAATGTTATTTAGATGTAGTTGATTTACAGTTTCCATACTTATGTTGAATTCAGAATTAACCATGTTTCCGTAGAAGATTATGTTTTTGCATCTTCTTTTATTATATAAATATTGTGCATGATTACCAGATAGAGAAGGGCATTTTGGGACTTCATGGTTTGGGATATCCGTCATGGCCAGGACATAGTTCAGGTCATGAAAAACTTGGTATCAGAGCACGGTTCATGGTCCCAGGGTGTCTGCGAAATCGCATCGGGTAGAGTCTTGTTTATGGGTGTGTAGCGTGCCACACTTATAAGTAGGACGCTACTATGCATTTAAAAATGTTTCTCTTCTTTGTGATTTAGTTCGTGCTTCAGAGTCTAATTTGTCCCCTAATCAATGACCTCTTGCTTTTTAGGAAAACCAGGGATGCCTCCCCGTCGCACCCACGTTAATGCTCAGGATGATGAAGTCTGTCCTACCCATGGGATGCGGACCCATAACAGAACTCATACCCCAAAACCTTTTCCTACTGTAGGAGTACCTCCTGTACCGACCAGTCCTCCCAGAGCTCCCCGTACGAGGGCCAATCTCACTCAACCTCGTGAAGGAGAGGTTTCTAATACTGAATTCACACAGACTATTCACATGATGGCATAGCTGGTAGCCACACAGACTCAGAGGTCAGAGGATAATATATCTGCATCTGTTACTTCTGAAGTTACTAGAGTGGGCCAGTTCATGAGAATGAACCCGCCCAAGTTCTCTGGCGCTAAGATAGAAGAGGACTCGCAGGAGTTCGTAGATAAAATAGAGAAGATTTTTAAAGTAATACATGTTGATCAGGTGGAGGGTGTTGAGCTAGCAACATAACAGCTAAAAGATGTAGAGAACCAATGGTACAACGAGTGGGAAGATATGAAGGGTGACAGTGTTGAACCCACAATTTGGGATAAGTTTGTGGAAACTTTTCTTGAATAATTCTTTCCTCTGGAGATGAGGGAAGCTAAAGCAGAGGAGTTCATGAACCTTAAGCAGGGTAAGAAGAGTGTTCAGGAGTATACTTTAAAGTTTAACCAGTTGGCCCGTTATGCTCCTGAGATGACGAGTAGTATGAGGGCCTGAATAAGAAAGTTTACTTCTGGCCTTTCAGATGATCTAGTTCTTGAGTGTCAAGTTGCTATGCTAAATAGGGATATGGACTTTGCTAGACTATCAGTCTATATGCAGCAAGTTAAGGAGAAAAAGAAGAAGATAGCCGAATTTAAGGAAAAAGATAGGTAGGGAAAGAGAGCCAGAGTGACAGACCAGAGTCATAGTCAGCAGCAGAGTGGTAATTGGGGCAGAAAATGGAAAAATAAAAAGAATGAGGGTAATGCACAGTCGGCAGCTAGTGCTTCAGTGTCTATACCCATAGCTGAGCAGCGCACCCAGAATTTTCAGTCCAGTTAGGGGCTGAGGATGTAGGGTACGCAGTCGCAGGGAAGTGTAGCCCAGAAATCTCGTTCCTATCTGCACTGTGGGAGATGCGGGAGAAATCATCCAGGGAGATATCAGTTTGGCGCTTTGGTGTGTTATTCATGCGGCCACCTAGGACACATCCAGAGAAACTCTCCACTAAAAAAGAGTAATGTTGGAGGAGCCAAGTCGCAGGCGAATTCATCTGCACCACCACCTCAGAAAGGTGCCTCTTCAGCCGCCGAAAATTGTCAGAACCAGTTGTATGCTTTGACCAACCACCAGGAGGCAGAGGCCTCACCAGATGTAGTCACTGATACATTGAAAATATTTTCTCGTGATATGTATGTATTACTTGATCCCGGGTCTACCTTGTCTTATGTGACCCATACGTGGCTGTTGGTTTTGGGTTTGAGCCAGATGAGATTGTTGAACCTTTTTCGGTTTCCACCCCGATGGGAGATGTTGTTGTGTCTAAGGGGTGTATAGAAATTATGTTGTGTCTATTTTCAGCCAGGATACTGAGGCAGATCTCATAGAACTTGATATGGTTGATTTAGATGCCATCTTAGGGATGGAATGGATCCATTCGTGCTATGCAACCTTGAATTATAGGACTCTAAGAGTCACCTTTTCTTTTCCAAATGAGTCTGTGATAGAATGGGAGGGACATTCTCTAGCACCTAGAGGGAACTTCATATGTTATCTCAGGGCCCATAAACTTATTTCCAAAGGTTCCTTGTATCATCTTATTCGGGTTAAAGATTCTAGTGTCGAAAGTCTACCTCTTCAATCTATCACCGTAGTGAATAAATTCCCTGAAGTTTTTCCAGATAATCTTCCAGGAAAACCACCTGATAGGGAGATAGATTTTGGTGTTGATTTATTGCCAGATACCCATCCTATTTCTATTCCGCCATATAGGATGGCTCCTGCAGAGCTAAAAAAGTTGAAAGAGAAACTAGAAGATCTTCTAGATAAAGGTTTTATCCACCCCAGTGTGTTTCCCTGGGGCGCACCTGTACTTTTTATATGAAAGAAAATGGTTTCCTTCGTATGTGCATAGATTACCACAAGTTGAATAAGGTCACCATTACAAATAAATATCCCCTTCCTAGGATTGATGATCTTTTTGATCAACTTTAGGGTGCTCAATGTTTTTCTAAGATAGACCTTCGTTCGGGATATCACCAGTTGAAAGTTAGAGAGTCAGATATTCCCAAAACAACTTTCCGAACTAGATAGGGCCATTATGAATTCTTAGTCATATCTTTGGGTTGACTAATGCCCCTACAGCTTTCATGGATATAATGAATAGGGTTTTCCATTAGTTTCTAGATCTGTTTGTCATTGTATTCATTGATGACATTTTGGTATATTCTAAGAGTGAGGAGGACCATGTCAATCACCTCTGAACCATCCTTCAAACCCTTAAATATCATAAGTTGTATGAAAAATTTTCCAAGTGTAAATTTTGGTTGAAAGCTATTACGTTCTTGGAGAATATTGTGTCTAGTGAGGGGATTAAGGTTGATCCCCAAAAGGTTGAGGCAGTGAGAAAATGTCCCAGAACCACGACTCCAACCGATATTCGGAGCTTCTTGGGTTTGACGGGTTATTATAGAAGATTCGTCGAGAGTTTTTCTTCCATAGCTGCACCACATACTAAGTTGACTCAGAAAAAGGTGAAGTTTTTGTGCTCTGACTTTTGTGAGAATAGTTTTGAGAAGTTGAGAGACAAGTTGACTACTGCTTCTGTTCTGACTCCACCAGAAGGTACAGGAGGTTTTGTTGTATATTGTGATGCGTATTGAGTGGGACTTAGGTGTGTTCTTCTGCAGCACGATAATGTAGTGGCTTATGCATCTAGGCAGTTGAAGGTGTATGACAGGAACTACCCTACTCATGACTTGGAGTTAGCGGTTGTGGTTTTTGCACTTAAGATTTGGTGGTACTATTTGTATGGGGTACACGTTGATATATTTACTGACCATAAGAGTTTACAGTATGTTTTCTCGCAGAAAGAATTAAATCTCAGGCAGAGGCGGTGGTTGGAACTTTTAAAAGACTATAACATAAGCATGCACTATAATTCGAGCAAGGCGAATGTTGTAGTCGATGCCCTCAGCAGGTTATCAATGGGCATTCTTTCTCATGTAGGGAAAGAAAAGAGGGAGATGGTGAAGGCTATTCACCAATTTTCAAATATAGGAATGCGACTTTTCGATTCCAAGTATGGTGGAGTTGTTTTCCAAGAGATAGCTAAATCTTTCCTTTTTTCAGAAGTCAAAGAGAAGCAGGTTGAAGGTCCCATCTTAATGCAAATCAAGAAAGATGTGGGTCAACAAAAGGTATTGTCTTTTGAAATTGGTGGTGATGGTGTTTTGAGATACCAAGGTAGATTATGTGTGCCAGATGTAGATGGTCTGAGGAAGAGAATTCTTGATAAAGCTTACACGTCGAGGTATGTTGTCCAACCTAGCTCTACTAAGATGTACCAGGATTTGAAAACCATTTATTGGTGGAATAATATGAAGCATGATGTGGCTAACTATGTTACCAAGTGTTTGAATTGTCAACAAGTTAAAGTGGAACATTTGAGGCCAGGTGGTTCTTCTCAAGAGATAGATTTGCCTTTGTGGAAGTGGGAGAAGATTAGTATGGAATTTATTACAGGACTTTCGAGGTCCCAAAACCAGTATGATTCCATTTGGGTGATTGTAGATAGGTTGACCAAGTCAGCTCACTTTCTACCTGTCAGGACAAATTATTCGGGAGAGGATTATGCCAAGTTGTTCATTGCAGAAATAGTTTGTTTGCATGGGGCACCTGTGTCCATCATATCTAACAGAGGTACATAGTTTTCTTCACAGTTTTGGAGATCGTTTCAAAAGGGTTTAGGTACCTAAATGAATTTGAGCACGGCTTTCCACCCTCAGACAGATAGGCAAGCTGAGCGCACCATCCAAACCCTTGAGGATATATTGAGTGCCTACGTGATTAATTATAAAGGTAGTTGGGTAGAGCACTTGCCGTTGATAGAGTTCGCATATAATAATAGTTTCCATTCCAATATTAAGATGGCACCTTTTGAGGCATTGTATGGGAGAAGATGTACGTCCCCGATAGGATGGTATGAAGTAGGTGAGACATAGATATTTGGTAATGATCTTGTTCATCAGGAAATAGAGGATGTGAAAGTTGTTAGAGAATGACTTAAGACATCTCATAGTCATTAGAAGTCCTACGCCGATGTTAGGAGAAGAGATCTAGAGTTTGAGGTTGGAGATTGGGTGTTTCTCAAGGTTTCACCCATGAAGGGAGTCATGCGATTCGGGAAGAAAGGTAAGTTGAGGCCTCACTATATAGGACCATACAAGATTGTGAGAAGGATAGGTGGAGTTGCGTATGAGTTAGAATTGCTAGCTAGTTTAGGTTCGGTTCATCCGGTATTTTATATATCTATGTTGAAGAAGTGTATTAGAGACCATTCTTTAGTATTGCCTGTCGCAGAAATCAAAGTGACAGACTCTTTATCCTATGAATAAGAGCCTGTAGAGATTTTGGATCGCCAAGTTAGAAGATTGAGGAACAAAGAGATAGCCTTAGTTAAAGTGTTGTGGAGAAACCAGAAAATTGAAGAAGCGACTTGGGAATCAGAAGTTGACATGAGATCTAGATACCCAAAACTTTTTGATCCAATGGATGACGAAATGGAAGGTACACTTCTTGTCTTATTCTTTCTATTCCTTAGTATGCTTGAAATTATACTCGTCTGTATCCCGCGTCAACATTCGGGGATGAATGTCCCCAAGGAGGGGATATTGTAACGCCCCAAAAGTTTTTCTTAGCTAAATTTTGTCCCAATAATATCAAGCATTGGCTTCTAGAATCATTTATACTTTTTTTCTAGGTGAAATCCCTTAGATTTCAACTTTTCATTTCGTAGATGATTGAATAAGTTTTCCATCGACATAAAATGCGTTCAAAATGGACACTCGGTGAAGGAGTTATGGGTAATTTAAGTCCTAGTCATAAAACACTATCATTCTTATCCTTTCCTCATCGCGGAGAGGGTGTAAATGATGATGGTCAATTTTTAGTGGGACTCCGCGATGGTAGCGCATCGTGGAGTGGGCCAAATTCCCATTCATCAAATTCTAATGAGCCACCGCGATAGTGGCGCATCACGGTGGCCCATGAAATCGCGTCACGGTGTTTCTTGATATAAATGTGTTCTTGTGTTTAAGAGAAAGAATTGCATTTGAATTGAGAACTTTGACATGACCACCTTGTACTGTGCTACTGAAATGCTTGACAAAGATGAGTTCCTTGCATGTGTTTACATGAGGTTTGAGAAAGAGTTTCTTTGAATTTAAATATTGAAATGGTGGTCCCAAAACTTGTGTTTTGAAAATAGAGATTTATGATAGACTAATAATGGCTCAGAGATGTTACTTGCAAGTTAATGGTATGACGATACCATATGTTTTTATGCCATAACAGATTATGTTTTCAGAGCATGTTTCAGAATATGTTTTCAGAGACTGTATGTTTTGATAGAGTTTAAAAAAGGGGCTTAAAGAGGGTTAGGTGGTTACCCGAAGAAGGCGCGAGTTCAAGAAACTCTTAGCCTGAAACCGTATTTTTCGATACGGGTAGATTATTATTGAACACTGGCGACGGCCTTGTGGCGTAGTAGATTCAGAAACTCCGACCCTTGCGGTACACTTGGGTTGGGGGCTTTGCTACCGAGTTAATGGCAGTTTCTATATAGCCCATAGAATTTTTCAGAGTAGTAGGGTATACCACCTAGCACAGAAGTAATAAAGATTTCTCAGAGTTGAGATAATTTTTACAGAGTCCTTAAAATTCCCATGTGAATTCTTACTATATGATATACTTATGAACTGTTTCAAATTGCTCTCCTATATGTTGAACAATAAACTATTATTTTTTATATGCTTTGCGTACCAGTACATCTGTATTGACCCCCCTACCCCCTACCTCTCAGGTTCTGAGACTCAGTCTAGGGGTCAAGATAAGCAGTAGATAATTCAGACAGCTGATCAGATTGTGCACTGGTGAGCCTTCTCTATTCCAGAAGTCCTGTCTATTCAGATTATGTCACTTATTTTAGTTTTGGCCTACTGGGGGCCTTGTCCCAGTTTCAGACAGTTGTCAGATTTTCATGTAGTAGAGATTTCACAGACTGAGTCAGATGTTATTTAGATATAGTTGATTTACAATTTTCATACTTATGTTTAATTCAGAATTGACCATGTTTCCGTAGCAGATTATGTTTCCGCATATTTTTTTATTATATGAATGTTGTGCATGATTACCAGATATAGAAGGGCGTTGTGGGCCTTCATGGTTCGAGATGTCCGTCACGGCCTGGCCCTAGTTTGGGTCATGACAGGAGGTGACAAAAAACAACAACTCTCATATGATGGTTGCTGGGGGCAATCTTGCATCCATGTTCTTTGGTGAACTTGCTCTAACCGGATATAACATTGGTGACCCTGAAGATTCAACGGATTCTCCAATTTTAATGAAGGTCAATGCCTTAATATATTTCAAAAGGTCTACAACTCATGTGATCTATGGCATTATAAAAAGGTGAAGGAATCATCATGCTACAATTTGGAGCTTTGAACCAATTGAGGTTTTCCCACTAAAGAAAAAACAAGCAAGTTCATGTCAAATGACTTCCCAAATTGGGTGGAATTTGGACATTGATCGCTCGCAAAAGAAAAAAATATCAAAGGACTTTTAAACTCTAACTTTCAAAAGTCGACACAAGATCAAGTAAAAATATGCCTCAACCATTGGGGGCAATAAATACAAAACTAAAGTGCAACAATACTTCATTACAAATGGTTGGGAGGAAAGTTGAATTACAAGAATTCATCCGCAGAATGCTTCTTAAGGCACGAGCTTAAACTGCATGTCACTCCTGGCCCGCATTAGTCTAAACTGTGAATGGATCTCAAAAAAAAAAGAAAAAAGGGAGAAAGAAGAAAAAATAGAAAAAAAAATTAACTCATCATTCCTAAACTATGTTATGACTTGATCCTCCAGAGGTACGTAGACAGCTTAGAGTATTTTTTACTCTAAGTTCAGTCATATAAGTTAAAAAAAAAAGAGTAAAATGGTGTGTCATTATTTTAGAACGGAAATAACACTTTGAAGTGACGTAGATATCAGATGAGATTAGACATTCCTTCACTAAGTTTACCGTGAACATGCAAAGGAGAAGAGACCAGCAAGGCAAAGTAGATTTCGATGATATATTTGTGTAAATCCATGAAGATATTAAGTGTGGTTTTCATATATGTTGTAACTCTTGGTATTATCTTTTCAACAGAAAAGACGTAGCATGATTAAAAAGCTCCTACGTCGATATATGATTTTTCTATTATAGCCGCTCAAACTTGCAAATAAAAAAAAGGCATTCAGGTTTTGAACTAAGCTGAATTCGACAACGTATCTGTATAAATTCTTAAATGCTTTAAGCTTGTTTTACATATGTTGTAACTTTTGATGTTATATTTGCAAAAAAAAAAATACATCTTGTGATTCAAAGGCTCCTACATCGAGATATGAATTTTCTACCATAGCCACTCAAAGTTAGGAAAGAGACCTTCATGTTTCAGACTAAATTGATTTTAATGAATAATATGTAAAAATTCATAAAGGTTTTGAAATTTATTTTTACATATGTGGTAGAACTTAGAGATCTCTTTGCAATAAAAAAGACGACTCACGATTCGGAGGCTCCTGTATCAAGTTATGAATTTTCTACCACGGCTGCACAAAGCTGCAAAACAGATGTATCAGATTCAAAATCAACTCTTTAAGGTTTTCTGAGGATTTGACAGAGAATTCTATAATACATTCACACAAGGTACGCCACAATCCAGAAACGAAGGACAATTTGAAAGCCGAATTAGCCTTTTGTGGTTTAAAATTTGGGACAATTAGCTGTAATTGCCGAACCCAATCCTTGGGAACGTTTGAATGTCTATTATCATTTGTTCCAGCCACTGTATCAGTAGTTGAGATATTTTGAAAAGATGGAACATTTTCGGATAACTTAGTCGATGCACCTTTATTTTTAGCTTGTGTCTTGGCGTTATCAAGAGAAAGATGGGGACACTTCACTATATTTGAAGGATTCGGGCTTGTGATACAATCCTCACCAAATGGATCATCACCAAATATGTTACTGAAAACGTCCACAAGACCCAACTAAAGAAAAGTGAAGTTAATATCGAGTAAAGAGGAAAGTTGGGATATTAAAGAAATAATTATTAACTGATGTGCCAAATCAGCCAAGGGCATTGATGAACCTACGGCACCATCTTCAAAAATAGTGGTGTCAATACTTAAGCAATCTTAGGCAGCAAACTCACAATGTTGATCGCTTAAGCCCTTATGCATTTTCTTCAAACGCTTCCAGTGTGGTTCTTGTATAACATTGCTCTCCATTGAGCTGGAGGCGACACTATCAATAGTAGGCTCATTGAGTGAAACAGGTGGTTTGGATGAGTCACTACAAAATGGCACGATCTCTAGTAACTTTTCAACGCTTTTATCCGATGTGCTGGAAGATTTCTTTCTTTTTTGGACAACATCGATCACAACGGAAGTTGAGATATCAACTGCCTTGGGGATGATGAGGGGCGTTTTACTCATTTATCCATGTGTGTATCCTTGCCCTTTGAATTTTTGTATCTAGGAACAAATTGGACAGATTGAGCAAGATTACTCATTGCCACCTTGGACTTTGAAGAGTGAGAAAACTTGCCTTGACCATCCAGCTGAAGTTGATTTCCTTTTGTTGATGTGGGAGAAACATCCTTCTTCGTACCTCTTAAAATAATATGGATATTTCATCTCAACACAGTCTCCCGTTGGGATGTCCACCAATCTAAGTACTCGCGAGTCATAGATAATCCATTGTCTAACGGATGCATTAGTATGTTAATCTTTGACAAGCTTCCAAGATGAACACAAAAATTCCAAAGTTGCACCAAAGCTAGCAGTGACCCATCATAATAATGCTCCACTGGATGTCGGGAACGTCATGACAAAATCCAAATTGCCGACTAAATCAATAAGGACAATAAGGTTCTACAATCAGGTCATCATCATGATTCAAAGTGACGCAACTTGAACGAAGTTCTATGAAGAAATCACTCCAAGAATAGGACAGTGGCCGCTATCGTCAATTTGCACCTCTTTTTCTGCAGCAGAGCCAAATGAGGAATTTTTTTACATTGACTTGTTGAAATAATTTGCCAGTATCAACAAGGTTAAATTGTTTTGCCATCTTTTCTTCTGAAATCAGCCACATTTGCATCCCGCGTTGTGGACGGTTAACATGATAATAAGTTTTAAAATACTCACCAATCCATCCATAGACATATTGGATGGGAAAGAGTGCATGGCAAGATCCCAAGTTTGAAGAAGTGGAGATCTCCCTAAGGCCATGATTGATGCTTTGAAGAATCGGGACCACCAAAGAAAATTATTCTCCATGAGACATCAAGCTTGCGACTTTAAAGATGCAAGAACAAATACAACCAGCCGTTTTGTTGGGGAGCAAATATTTACCGAGCCAACATGCAAGGAAAGTTACCAAATAAGTTTCATCCCTGAGTAATTCTTCCCCACCTAGCTTAATAAAAGGGGAATTCTCTTCTTCGGTACGTGGTAAAAAATTCATGTCAATATTCCCCAACAGATATTGATTCATCAATAAAAATTACTATTTTTCTTTTATTTATCTTTGGTTGCAGTTAATTTTTGAAGCTTTTAAAATTTGTTGCGAACAATGTGGTTTTTGGCTCACTTCAATAATAGTCCAAGAATGTCATGAATGAGTTCAAGTGTTGCATGGTATTGTTTGTGGAATGGTTTGTACAATATATATACTAAGGTAAATGTTGAGCTACAAGAATCCGGTAAGATCATTGACCTGCCTGTCATACTCCTCAGAGCAATTTTATAAAAAAAAATCGAGCTTAAAAGAATAAATATGTCAAATATGCACAAAATAAAGGAAGGCACCATTCGAGCAAGGCACCAACCTTTAAATGCGTCCACAAAAGGCCAACGTGGCAAGCTACAAGACCAAGTACATAAACAGGGGAGAATAATGTTGAAATTCTTGATATAGCGAAATGTCTAGGGATGCTTTTAGGATGTATTCGGCTGATCAAAACAGACCAAATGATGAATTTAAATACTTTATTGATCAGTTATAGGAAGTTAGTTGTTTGTATATTAAAAGCTCTATATAACTCTTCCAAAAGGGAAAAGGCTCCACAAAGAAATTAAAATAAAACCTCGCCGACTCTGCTCTCTATTCCTCGTGTTTTACGGTTATATTTGTCACTAGAGATCGATGAAAGATTGAAGGATAAAAGTGATTTCATCCCATTTTGAATTTTCTCCCCTCTCTCTTTCTATAAATGTTGAAATTTTCTTTCCTTTTACCTTATGATTTAAATTAATGATAGAATATTTCACTTTTTCTTTTTTAGTCTAAGAATATTGTATAATCTTTATTTTCCTTTCAAGTTTTAAACTAATTACAAAATATTCAGTGTCCTTATAGTTTGGTGCAGGTGAATTGCTTCCATCCTATATATATTGCTAAAATCAACAGTATGTTAAGTTGCAAAGAGATATTAAATCATATAGTTATTCTTGTACTACCACTACACTTGGAAGAGAATGGAGGAGGCAACGTTCCTTAAGATTTTCTTGGTCTCTTTTTTGCTTGTTTTGTTAGGTAATCATTTTTTTAATCTATTTACCTATATTACTCAGTAATTCATATTCTATGTGCAGGCTATAGTCACACTTTGTTGAGAAATTTTGAGATGGTAGCATCTTTTTTGTTTCCTGAAAAGGTGCAGGCTATAGCACCTTTTCATCTTTAATAATTATAAAATATTTTTCATACTTCAAATATAGTTTATTGTTCGTTTTAAGATTGCAACAACTCATTCGGGCGTTTTGAGTATTAGGACTCCTTTCTTATGAAAGATTCTTTCTGTGGGCTTAAAATATGAATCATGACTTGCAAAGATGGGTAACACATACGGTTCTCGGTCAATTAAATGTGTATTAGAGAATAAAATAAAAAACTTGAAAAATGAAAAACTTAAGAGAGGATCAAAGTCAACAATTGGGATGAACAGACACGAAATTATGATTCAGCCTTTTCTTCCCGATAAATAAATTGCCAAGATAAAAATTAAGTTACAAAGAGGTATAATTATGGTACTAATCCAACTCTCTTTTATGTTCCACTTATGAACAATTTTTATCCCTTTTCAATATATTGAGTATTATAATTCTTGTTGTTGTTTTTAAATTATTAACTTAGTCAACAATGTTAATGGTGTAATCAGGACAAGGAAGCAATGGGCTTTCGTGCAATGAAGATGATGACTGTATTACCTACTTAAAATGCGAACTTGGGGCTCCACTATGTGACATAAGGACACGTACTTGCTACTGTCCAACAGCTTATCATGGACAAAACGTCCTTGAGACCAACCACAAAGACTAATTCATGTTTTGTTGTGACCATTTATAATGATAAATAAAAGTATCTTATCTTCATTTTGAAATTGGAAAATGATTTACTCTGTCTGAATGGAAAGGGGCTGAAAGAGAAAACAAAGTTGACAACTATTTTCCTTACAATGTTATTATTGCGGCATATTTACCTTTAAATACACCCCTATTTTGAGACGCAAATTGATAATTAGATTAATTAGTGATTTTTGATACTCGCTATGTGTCAGTATCTCATGATTCAAATTCTTAAGCCATAACTAGCAATCAATGGGTCACTATCCATTTGGCAAATTAATGTCATTTGAATGAATGTGGATGTTGGCTCAGCTCAATAATAGTCTACGAAAAAGGGGAAATGTCAACGCACCCAAAAAAAAAAATGATAATCTCTATCAATAGAACTGTGAATAACCAACATGGATTGTGGTGTAGTGGTGGGACTACTCCACCCTTAACCAAGGGTCGGTATGGAAAAAAATCCTGTTGGGAGAACCTCCCCTAGAATGTGCCCTATAGTGCGTGATCCGAATAAATCAGGGCTTCAATACAGATACCGGACAACGGGTGAAAAACCAAAAAAAAAAAAAAATGGCCTGTGAGTGAGTTTATGTGTTGCATGATAGTGGTTTGATTTAAAAAAAATTGATGTATCCATTCATCAAAAAAATTACTTATGCAATATTACTTTTACACCCTTCTAAAACTTTTGGCTCCGTCGGTGATGCATATTCCAAGTTATCTGTAAACGATTGCATTACATTTATCACATAATTTCTTTAACTAGCTACAATATTTATGGAAATAACATAAAATTATTTAATTTGATTCTTCTTGATTCGAGTTTATATGTTTTTTTCTATTTTGGGGGAAGTTTTGTGAAGGTGTATCTAAAATAATATATGTTTGGTAAATATTAAAATATTCCTATAGATTTGGTAATATTATACCTTATATAGTTATGTGGTCTGAAAATCATAATTTTCATAATGCGTTTATTTGCAAAAGGAAATTAAGTGACTTATTTTTCAAAGTACTTCCTGCAAGAAAAGATTATACATTATAGTCTTTGATACAATTTCTTTAATTAGCTACATTATTTAAGACTGTAATGACTCGTTCGGTCATTTTGAGTATTAGGATCCCTTTTATCATAAAAGACCCTTCTCGTAGGCTTAAAAGATGAATCTTGAATTGCGAAAACGGTTAACACATTTCTCAAGTCAATCAGATGTGTATAGGAGAAGAAAATAATAAACAAGGAAATTGAAAATGTAAGAGTTTAGTGAAGCCAATAAATGGGGTTAACGGATACGAAATTATGATGCAACCTATTTTTGCCTCTAAATAAATTGCTACGATAATAATTAAGTTGCGAATGTTAGGAAAAATACACAATTTTGATGTTGGATAGGAATTAGTAATAGTAAGAGAGTTGTCAGAAACACTGTGTCGTGGAAAGCCACTGCCTTGAAAGCAATTTCTTCCCGACTTCGGTGCAAATCCTTCTAGATGGTTGCTCCCCAAGGTTCTGCAGCTACTTCCAAACACGTGCACTCATGGCTGGAAGTTGGGACGTTGCCTAAACCAATTGTCCAAAAGTTGACAAAGAATAGGAAGCCAAGACTAAAACAAAGAATTGATGAGGGAGAGTGTAGTTTATTTTCTATGTTTTCTGCATGTTTAGCTAAAAAATGATTCACCTTAAATATGTATATCATTTACGTATTATCCATCACAACAGTTAAAGAAAAGAACAGAGTTATTGTACGTAATGTAACATTACTCTTGAATTAATGACAAAGTCATAAAGAAGCTTTTAAGACTTTTGAATGCCTCTTCTTTCACAAAGTTGCATTTATAAGAAACCATCATTTGTATCACATTTATGAGTAGTAACTTTCCCATCCTATAAATTCTTATGACTTACGGATGGTTACAAATATTTATTACAGAGTTTGAAGAGTTTTTAATCTTTGCATTATTTAAGAAGGAATTATCCTTCAATCCCCCACTAATGCAAAGATATAGAATGGAATAATTTTTTGGCAAAAGGAAGGAACATGTACTTAAGTGTCAATATCTTTCAATTTGAATTAACACGTAGTGATATGAGGCAACAACAAATATCCAAAAAGTGAAGTACTCTTGAACTAGATGGACATAAGTTGAGACCCCCACAACACATACCATATCCTTAATCTTAAGCAACCTCTGCGATACTACAATGTGTTTTTATGGTCATGCACACAAACCTTGGATATCATGAGTGCTCAAGAAAGATGACCATCAAGTCTATCTCATAGACCACCTTAAGTCTATGGATCCTTAAGAGTAAAAATAAGGAGTTCTCACTGAAACTACATCAAAACAATCTAATCATCTCTACATCTTTTTAATATAATGAGACCGACGCAAGGAGAAATCATTAACAGTTCTTTTGATTTTTATCCCTAAAATCACATCAGCTTCTCCAAGGTCTTTCATTTCAAATTTAGAAAATAAAAATTTCTTAATCTCATTTACAACATTCACATTACGGCCAAAGATTAACATGTCATCCATATATAAACATATAATCACACAATCCGTGTAACACTCCGAGAGTACACCCTGGGTGTCACACGGTGCTTACAGTCCCGAGGGACCACAAGCTAACCCATGAGCTAGTACCTACTGGGAGCATAGAATAATAATATCGTAATTGCGGAAGAACTACTGATATTCCATAAGGTTTTATTACTGAATCAATACTAAAATATGAATCTTGAGAAACAACTATCTGAATCTGATAACATGGATAACTAACTGTAATGTCTGAATACTGAATAACTGCCTCTAATGTATGAAAGCCTCTAAACTGAATAACTTGGAGTTGATGGGACAAGCCCCAACTAACTCCAACTAACTACTAGACTGAAAATATGAAATAGAAATACTCCATCCTCGAAATATGAGGACTCACCACTGCTACTACTAAGATGTCTGAAATGTTTAAACGCGGTCCAGGAACTGCGCATCAACACCTATGATATAATACATCATTGCGCAAAATAAAGGTATGTGATCAGTACTTTGAATGTACTGGTATGCTAAATGAGGTAGTCCGACATGCATGGTTTCATGAACAGGAATAATAAATTATTTAAATATACATGTAAAGCATGGAGTACTTAATAGAGAGCATAAAATTTGTAGATACTGGGGATGCATAACCAAGCATATAACATGAAATGAATAAAAGTCTGTAAACTGAAATACGAAAATAACTGATATTTGTATGCCTTGGTCAAACAATACTGAGACTGAACTACTGGTCTGATTATTGGACTAAGACTGTGGGAGCTATCATCTAACCGACATGCCCCAATCTGAGCTAATCGGGGTCCAACCTGTAACCCTAGTTGGAAAAGTGTTAATACCATGCCACGGGTATTAACGCTGGCTGTGTGGATCCACTAGTATGGTAAATTGTATTGTCCTGAAGGGCAAAGGGTGTCAAGCCTAATCTGACAGGTGACCCTTGCGAGATAGTCAAGCCTATACTGATGGGTGACTTCTTATATCCTACACTGGCTACGTAGTTCTGGAGTTTAGGGACTGCTACTAGCTACTCTGCCTATCTTATGGGGAATTCACCATCCCTACACTCACTCGGTGCTAAATCCTACTCCCAACTAAATGACACTGAGTTACTGACTATTCTGAGTTTAATTAACTATTCTAGTAATGCTCATAAATATAATCTAAAGTTATTCTGAAGATACTGAAACAAGACTAAGTAAACAGCTATGATTTTCGGGGATTCAACACCCCCAGGACTCAAAAGCAATAGTAGTAAACTAGTATCAAACTTAAAGGGCATAGCATGAAAACTTCTAACAAATATTCATTCTTGTAAGCATTTTATCAAACATTTGGTGTTCATAGTTTAAGCCTCTCATGGAAAATAGCATAAAATTTACAATAATAGCATGATTTCAACATCAATGACACTCAAGCATGAGTTGATTTGAAGAATGACAACCTTGAAACAGGTGGGAATTGATAATAACAATAATTTCATTAAAGCATGGCATAAAATTAATATTCATGGATGTTCATGGAGTCTCATGGTTTAAAATCACAATTAAATATCATAAATCTTGAAAATATGATAACTTTGTAATTAAAATTGGATACTTAGACTCCATGGGTGAAAGGAACCCATGGATGAACATCTAACATTCCCGAGTTAATGAATTTGGAAGGATTTATGGTGTGTTCTTGAGATTTGGCCTTGAATTTGAGAGATAGGGTTTCTTGTTCTTGAAAAAGGGATCTTTAATTTGATAGGATTGAATAATGACGAGTATTTAGGTCAACTAGGGGTTAAATTTCGTGTTTAGGATGATTTTAGAGCTTAGGAGAAAGACCCAAATACCCCGAAATGAATTTAAAAATGCAAGCTGGAAACTGAAGATCCTGATTTTTTGCCTTGGTGCGACGCGTCACTATTGAGCCAAGCCACTAGAAAAGGGACAATTGGGAAACTGGATGATGACACGACGTGGTAAGATCATGGTCCTTCACTGGAATGCCATTTTGACCACCTCCGCGATGCGCTAAAATCGTGGAGGCTCACTGGAAATTGCCAAACGTGAACTAGGTCCTTGGCTCCCTCATCGGACTGATTCCGCCAAAGAACTTTGACTTGTGGAACCTCTTTGTTACTTAGTCTACGAACTTGACGATCAAGAATTTCGACAAGAACTTTGTCAAAGGAAAGACTGTTTTGAATATCTACACTTTCTAAGGGAACAACTACAGATGGATCACCGTTATACTTCTTCAACAATGAGACATAGAACAATGGGTGTACTGAAGCTATATCTGAAGGCAACTCAAGCTCGTAAGACATTAAGGTTTTGAACTAAATTTATTTTGATGAATAATATGTACAAATTCATAAAGCGTTTGACATTTATTTTTACATATGTGGTATATCTTAGAGATCTCTTTGCAACGAAAAAAATGGCTCACGATTCGGAGGCTCCTGTATCAAGTTGTGAATTTTCTACCACGGCTGCACAAAGCTGCGAAAAAGACATATAAGATTCAAAATCAACTCTTTAAGGTTTTCTGAGGATTAGACAGAGAATTATGTAATGCATTCACACAAGGTACGCCACAATCCAGAAACGTAGGACAATTTGAAAGCCGGATTAGCCTTTTGTGGTTTAAAATTTGGGGCAATTATTTGTAACAGCTGAACCAAATCCTTGGGGACGTTTGAATGTCTATTATCATTTGCTCCAGCCACCGTATCAGTAGTTGAGATATTTTGAAAAGATGGAACATTTTCGGACAACTTTGTTGATAGACCTTTATTTGTAGCTTGTGTCTTGGCGTTATCAAGAGAAAGATGGGGACTCTTCATTATATTTGAATGATTCGGGCTTGTGATACAATCCTCACCAAATGCATCATCACCAAATATGTTACTGTAAACGTCCACAAGACCCAACTAAAAAAAGTGAAGTTAATATCAAGAAAAGAGGCAAGTTAGAATATTAAAGTAATAATTATTAACTGATGTGCCAAATTAGCCAAGGGCATTGATGAACCAGCGGCACCATCTTCAAAGATAGCGGTGTCAATACTTATGAAATCTAAAGCAGCAAACTCATAATGTTGATCGCTTAAGTCCTTATGCTTTTTCTTCAAACGCTTCCAGTGTGGTTCTTGGATAACATTTCTTTCATTTGAGCTAGAGGTGGCACTATCAATAACAGCCCCATTGAGTGAAAAAGATGGTTTTCATGCGTCACTGCAAAAAGACACATTCTCTAGTAACTTTTCAACGCTTTCATTCGACGGGCTGGAAGATTTCTTTCTTTTTTGGACAACGTCGATCACTTCGGAATTTGAGATGTCTACTTCCTTGGGGCCGATGAGGGTTTTTTTACTCTTTTATGCATGTGTGTATCCTTTCCCTTTGAATTTTTACATTTAGGAACAACTTGGACAGATTGAGCAGGATTACACGTTGCCGCCTTGGACTTTGAAGAGTGAGAAAACTTGCCTTGACCATCCAGTGGAAGTTGGTTTCCTTTTTTTGATGTGGGAGAAACATCCTTCTTCGGACCTCTTAAAATAATATGGATATTTTGTCTCAACATAGTCACCCGATGGGCTAGCCACCAATCTGAGTACTCGCGAGTCATAGAAAGTCCATGGTCTAACAGATGCATTAGTATGATCAGCTTTGACAAGCTTCCAAGACGAACACAAGAATCCCAAAATTGCAGCAAAGCTAGCAGTGAACCATCATAATAATGCTCCAATAAGATGTCGGGAACGTCTTGACAAAATCTAAATTGTGGACTAAATCGATAAGGACAATAAGGATCCACAATCAGGACATCATTATGCCTCAAAGTGATGCAACTTGAACGAAGTTCTATGAAGAAATCACTCCAAGAATTTGACAGTGGCCGCTATCGTTAATTTGCACCTCTTTTCTGCAGCAGGGCCAAATGAGGAAGCTTTTTTTACATTGACTTTTTGAAATAATTTGTGAGTATCAACAAGGTTAAATTGTTTTGCAATCTTTTCTCCTGAAATCAGCCACTTTTACACCTCTTGTTGCGGACGGTTAACATGCTAATAAGTTTTAAAATACTCACCAATCCATCGATAGACATATTTGATGGGAAAGAGTGCATGGCAAGATCCCATGTTTAAAGAAGTGGAGATCTCCCTAAGGCCGCGATAGATTCTTTCAAGAATCGGGACCACCAAAGAAAATTATTCTCCATGAGCCATCAAGCATGCGACTTTAAAGACGCAAACACAAATACAACCAGCCTTTTTGTTGGGTAGCAAATATTTACCGATCCAACATGCAATGAAAGCCACCAAATAATTTTCATCCCTAAGTGATTCTTCCACGCCTAGCTCGATAAAAGGGGCATTCTCTTCTTCAGTTCGTGGTAAAAAATTCATGTCAATATTCCCCCACAGATATTGATTCATCCTTGGCTTCTTCTAGTTTTTTGACACCTTTTGTGAAGGATCTACATATTTTCTTGGTCCTCAAAACCAAAAATTATTCCAATCAATAGAAAAGACATCATTGATGACACCTTTTGTAAGCCGGTAAAATGCCGAAAATAAGTGTGAGCAGCTTCTGGGTTCAAAAAGTTTCCCTTTGTCTGCCACATATGTCAACTCCTTAGACGAGGAAATAACTTCGTCATAAAATGACCCCTGATCATGAAGGCCTCCGATGTTTCTGAAGTCCCATAAAGATATGGAAAACTCTGCAATAAAAGTAGAAACTATGTTGGAGGATGGACGCCAATTCTCATAGAAGGCCAGGAGCACATTCTTGTTATGGTCATACGAGAACAATGAAGAAAGATGGCATCATAAGTCTTGTTGCGCTCCATGGTCTCCTTATTACGGGCAAGAAAGTCTTCTATCCACTCCTAATAGCCAGATGTATATCGAACCGCACCAAATCTAGAGGTAGGAACACGCCAACTGCGATGGATCCCATTTCGGCTAGGAGAGCTCGCAACAACAATATTTGATGGGTAGAGGGCTTCTAAAGGAAAACTTTTTGTCACAATTTGGCCCGAAAAGTTGTCCATGACGTCCTTAGTTTCTGTCGTTGACAATTCTATCAAATGGAGGGAAGTTTCCAGCGGCTTTCTAACAAGAGGGAAGGTGTCAATCACCGAAGGATGAATTTTCAAAGTGAGGGCTTTGGTATGCGAATTTGGCTTTCTCTCCACGATCTCAAGGCAAGGGTATGGACACACAAGTTGGGAAGGAATAAAGATTAACCATTATGGACACACAAGTTGTGTAAAATAGGAAACAAGAGAATTTGAAGTTGAGTGTTAAAGAAAATAAAATTAACTATAGCAACACAGGTTAAACTTGGCTGCAAATTTTTCTTTGGTTACTATTCCTTGTTGCCGGTTACAATAAATATAATTACAAAACTTGGTTAAGTTACAACTCTTTGTTGTTGCTTATTAAAAAAATGAGTATCTTGCAATTGCAGTTAAGCATTTCATATTGCAATCATGCAAAATTGAGCTAGCAAAAGGAAGCAAGCTTCTATGAAAATTATAGTTACCTGAGAAGCAGTTTGTGGATTTAATCGTATCAGGCAAGGTCACAGCCTAACATCTTAGCAATCAAACACAGTCGAACACTTTTTCTTTGTGGCTGTTGAATGCTTTGATGAATTTCTGGGCAAAGGAGAAGCTAATATAGAAGTTCTTGTAATATTTCCTATTTCGTAAACAAGGAAATTTGTGGTGAAATTAGAAGATGAGAATCCCGGGGAATTTAAAATTTCCAATCAGTTGGAAAATTACCATATTGAGGAGATTTCTTTGGTGGAGATTTTAATTCTTTTTTGAAACAAAAGGAATTTTAATATTTTTGCTTTTGTACATGAAACGGAAAGAAAAGTTAATATTTTTCTTCGGTACATGAAACCAAAAGGGAAGTTAATACTTTTCGTTGGTAATGAAACCAAAAGGAAAGTTAATATTTTTCTTTGGTACATGAAACCAAAAGAAAAGTTAATATTTTTCTTTGGTACAAAAATTGAAGTCAACTTTTAAAATTCATACCTGCAATATGTCAAGTGAGGGTGTTTTATAGATCCTTCTAATTCAAATATATTGATAGGGTTACATTGTTGTGCCTATAAAAATTACTTAAATAAATATTTAGGCGGTGATTTCTCATGTTTATACTTATCCAAGAAAAGAAAAAAAAATCAAGTTGGTCATTTCTTTTTACTCCTGAAATAATATCGAGTTTGTACTCGATTGAGGGCGAAAAATGAGGATCGCCACTAGAAAATTATTGGTTGCTTTGACAAAACCTTTCTCAACATGAAAGTTCACAGAGGAAACTTTAGTTAGACCACTCACAAGTAAGGGTTTAACTAGGATGCACCGATGAGAAAAAAATACGTTTGAAGTCACGAAAATAAAAACACATTCATGAGTACTTCAAGTCTTGCCACCAAGTTTCGGCAAGCCTACACGTCAACAAGTCTTGGCATAAGAGGTATTTGTAGACATATAAAATTTGATGGATTAAATTCATACAAAAATTTGAATTTTAGTCACGATCATTTGAGTTAATTAATCAATTTGGGCCTTACAAATTAGTTGGTCCATTTTATCAAATTCAAGACCAAGGTCCATTATACTTTGGATCTCAGACTCATGCCATGTGTCAACGTGATGTGGCGTACCCATCAAATTGAAGACCAACGAAATGATGCCACATGTACAAATGATGTGGAAATCTAATTCAAATTCAAGAACCTGTCAAAAGTCACCAAGTGTCAAAATGACATATTTCGGCCAATCACAAGCAACCCGGCTTACTCCCTACAACTATAAATAGAAGGTAACATAACATTCTAAGGACAAAAAAAAAGATGACTTTGACAAGAATTGGAAATATTGGCAACATCGGCATCGACTATCAAGTTCTTGCAAGGAGCAATCAACAGAGATCTTCCCGGAGATTATTCCAAAGCAACAAAAATATTTTTCGACATTTCCTGTGATTGAAATACATCTCTAAGAGTCCAAACCATCCAACGATTCGAGAAACACACTATTGAAGGCCCTCGGATCATTTCTAAGTTTAAGAGAGAAGAATCAATAGAGTTACGGAATTGTACTCACAAGATTCATCAATAAAAATAACTTTTTTTCTTTTATTTATCTTTGGTTGCAGTTAATTTTCGACGCTTTTAAAATTTGTTGTGAACAATGTGGTTGTTGGCTCACTTCAATAATAGTTCAAGAATGCCATGAATGAGATCAAGTGTTGCATGGTATTGTTTGCGGAATGGTTTGTACAATACATATACTAAGGTAAATATTGAGCTACAAGAATCCAGTAAGATCATTAACCTGCCTATCATACTCCTCAGAGAAATTTTATATAAAAAAAAATTGAGCTTAAAAGAATAAATATGCACAAAATAAAGGAAGGCACCATTCGAGCATGGCAACAACCTTCAAATGCGTCAACAATAGGCGAAAGTGGCAAGCTACAAGACCAAGTACATAAACAGGGGAGAATAATGTTGAAATTCTTGATATAGTGAGATGGCTAGGGATGCTTTTGGGACGTATTCAGCTGATAAAAAAAAAAACAAATGATGAATCTAAATGCTTTATTGATCAGTTAAAGGAAGTTAGTTGTTTCTATATTAAAAGCTCTATATAACTCTGCCAAAAGGGAAAAGGCTCCCCAAAGAAATTAAAATAAAACCCCGCTGACTCTGCTCACTATTCCTCGTGTTTTACGGTTATTGTTGTTGTCACTAGAGATCGATGAAAGATTGAAGGATAAAAGTGATTTCATCCCATTTTGAATTTTATCCCCTCTCTCTTTCTATAAATGTTGAAATTTGCTATCCTTTTACCTTATGATTTAAATTACAGATACAATATTTCAATTTTTCTTTTTTAGTCTAAGAATATTGTAAAATCATTATTTTCCTTTCAAGTTTTAAACTAATTACAAAATATTCAGTTTCCCTAAAGTTTGGTGCAAGTGTATTGCTTCCAGCCTATATATATTGCTAAAATCAACAGTATGTTAAGTCGCAAAGAGATATTAAATCATATAGTTATGCTTGTACTACCACTACACTTGGAAGAGAATGGAGAAGGCAACGTTCCTAAAGATTTTCTTGGTTTCTTTTTTGCTTGTTTTGTTAGATAAGCATTTTTTTAATCTATTTACCTATATTACTCAGTAATTCATATTCTATGTGCAGGCTATAGTCACACTTTGTTGAGAAATTTTGAGGTGGTAGCATCTTTTTTGTTTCCCTAAAAGGTGCAGGCTATAGCACCTTTTCATGTTTAATAATTATTAAATATTTTTCATACTTCAAATATAGTCAGGCGTTTTGAGTATTAGGACTCCTTTCTTATAAAAGATTCTTTCTGTGGGCTTAAAATATGAATCATGACTTGCAAAGATGGGTAACACACACGGTTCTCGGTCAATTAAATGTGTATTAGAGAATAAAATAAAAAACTTGAAAAATGAAAAACTTAAGAGAGGATCAAAGTCAACATTTGGAATGAACAGACACGAAATTATGATGCAGCCTTTTCTTCCCGAAAAATAAATTTCCAAGATAACAATTAAGTTACAAAGAGGTATAATTATGCTACTAATCCAACTCTCTTTTATGTTCCACTTATGAACAATTTTTATCCCTTTTCAATACATTGATTATGATAATTCTAGTTGCTGTTTTTAAATTATAAACTTAGACAAATATTTAATGGTGTAATCAGGACAAGGAAGCAATGAGCTTTCGGGCAATAAAGATGATGACTGTATTACATACTTAAAATGCGAACTTGGGGCTCCACTATGTGACATAAGGACACGTACTTGCCACTGTCCAACATCTTATCATGGACAAAAAGTCCTTGAGACCAACAACAAAGACTAATTCATGGTTTGTTGTGACCATTTATAATGATAAATAAAAGTATCCTATCTTCATTTTGAAATTGGAAAATGATTTACTCCGTCTGAATCTAAAGGAGCTGAAAGACAAAAGAAAGTTGACAACTATTTTCCTTGCAATGTTTTTATTGCGGCATATTAACCTTTAAATATACCCCTATTTTTAGACGCAAATTGATAATTAGATTAATTAGTGATTTTTGATACTCGCTAGGTGTCAGTATCTCATGATTCAAATTCTTAAGCCATAACTAGCAACCAATGGGTTACTACCAATTTGGAAAATTAATGTCATTTGAATGAATGTGGATGTTGGCTCAACTCAATAATAGTCTACGAAAAAGGGGGAATGTCAACGCATCCAAAAAAAAAAAAATGATAATATCTATCAATAGACCTGTGAATAACCAACATGGATTGTGGTGTAGTGGTGGGACTACTCCACCCTTAACCAAAGTTCGGTATGGAGAAAATCTTGCTGGGAGCACCACCCCTAGAATGTTCCCTGTAGTGCACGATCTGAATAAATCAGGGCTCCAATGCGGATACCGGACAATGGGTGAAAAATCAAAAAAAAAAATGGCCTGTGAATGAGCTCATGTGTTGCATGATAGAGAAATTGTTAATCTAACGTAGTTTGATTTAAAAAAAAATTATGCATCCATTCATCCAAAAAATTACTTATGCAATATTACTTTTACACCCTTCTAAAACTTTTGGCTCCGTCGGTGATGCATATTCCAACTTATCAGTAAACGATTGCATTACATTTGTCACATAATTTATTTAACTAGATACAATATTTATGGAAATAACAAAAAATTATTTAATTTGATTCTGCTTGATTCGAGTTTATATGTTTTTTCTATTTTGGTGGAAGTTTGGTGAAGGTGTATTTGTAAAATAGTATATGTTTGGTAAATATTCAAATATTCCTATAGATTTGGTAATATTATACCTTATATAGTTATGTGGTCTGAAAATCATAATTTTCTTAATGAGTTTATTTGCAAAAGGAAATTAAGTGACTTATTTTTCTAAGTACATCCTGCAAGAAAAGATTATACGTTATAGTCTTTGATACTATTTTTTTAATTAGCAACATTATTTAAGACTCTAATGACTCGTTCGGTCATTTTGAGTATTAGGATCCCTTTTATCATAAAAGACCCTTCTCGTAGGCTTAAAAGATGAATCTTGAACTGTGAAAATGGTTAACACAGTTCTCAAGTCAATCAGATGTGTATTGGAGAAGAAAATAATAAACAAGGAAATTGAAAATGTAAGAGTTTAGTGAAGCCAATATATGGGGTTAACGGATACGAAATTATGACCCAACCTATTTTTCCCTCTAAATAAATTGCTACGCTAGTAATTAAGTTGTGAATGTAAGGAAAAATACTACAATATTGATGTTGGATAGCAATTAGTAATAGTAAGAGAGTTGTCACAAACACTGTGTCGTGGCAAGCCACTACCTTGAAAGCAATTGCGGCCCGACTCCGGTGCAAATCCTTCTAGCCGGTCGCTCCCCAAGGTTCCACAGCTACTTTCAAACACGTGCACTCATGGCTGGAATTTGGGAGGTTGCCTAAACCAATTGCCTAAAAGTTGACAAAGAATAGGAAGCCAAGACTAAAACAGAGAATTGATGAGGGAGAGAGTAATTTGTTTTCTATGTTTTCTGCATGTTTAGATAACAAATGATTCACCTTAAATAGGTATATCATTTACATTTTATCCATCACAAGAATTAAAGAAGAGATCAGAGTTAATGTACGTAATGTAACATTACTCTTGAATTAATGACAAAGTCATAAAGTAACTTTTAAGACTTCTGAATGCCTCTTCTTTCACAATGTTGCATTTATAAGAAACCATCATTTGTATCACATTTATAAGTAGTAACTCTCCCATACTATAAATTCTTATGACTTACGGATGTTTACAAATATTTATTACAGAAAGTTTAAAGAGGTTTTAATCTTTGCATTACTTAAGAAGGAATTATCCTTCAATCCTCCACTAATTGAATAATTTTTGGGCAAAAGGAAGGAACATGTACTTAAGTGTCAACAAATATCCCAAATATGAAGTACTTTTGAACTAGATGGACATAAGTTGAGACCCCCACAACACATACCATATCCTTGATTTTAAGCAACCTCCGTGATACTACAAAGTGTTTTTTTGTCATGCATACAAATATTGGATCTCATGAGTGCTCTATAAAGACGACCCAAGTCTTTCATAAAAAAGTGACCAACCTTTTACACTCACGTAGGTGATCCATCATGTCTATCTCATAGACCACCTTAAGTCTATAGATCATTAAGAGCAAAAATAAGCTAAATCTTATAATACACTACCTCATGCCATTGGGATAGGATATGTAGTGTTTAATGAAGGCCTATATGGCTTCGTTTGACCAAAAATGGGTATCCACCATATTACCTCAATCCATGGGCTTTATCCCCATCCCCCTCGACGATTCAAGGACCACTTTCCTTGTCAAACCCTTAGTCATAGGATCTGCCAAATTTCTTTTGGATCATACATATTCCAAGGAAATAACACCATGTTTCAACAATTGTTTAACTGAATCATGTCTGATGCGAATATGTCTCTTTTTACCAATGTATACACTATTTTTAGCAATTTCAATCGTTGCGTGTGAGTCGCAATGTAAAGAGACTGGTGACATTTGTCTTCCCCATAAAGGAACATCTGTCAAAAGATTTTTCAGCCACTCAGCTTCTTTCCTTGCCAACTTTAGTGCAATGAATTCAGATTCTATGGTAGAATGTGCTATACAAGTCTGCTTTGAAGACTTCCACGAAATAGCACCTGCACCCAAAGTAAACACATAGCCACTTGTCGAGCTAACTTCATGATTGTCAGTCACCCAGTTTGCATCACAAAAACCTTCTAAAACAGCAGAAAATTTATTAAAATACAAACACAAATCCATAGTACCTCTCATGTACCTTAACAAGCAATGAAGAGCATGCCAATGTTCACTTCTGGGACTATGAGTATATCTAGTCAATCTACTAACAGCATAAGCTATATCAGGCTAAGTATAGTTCATGAGAAACATTACACTCCCAATTATTTTAGAATATTCAGTTTGAGAAACACTCGAATTTCTATTCTTTTTCAAGTGTGTGCTAGGATCATGAGGAGTTCTCACTGAAACAACATCAAAACAATCAAATCTTTTCAACATCTTTTCAGTATAATGAGACCGACACAAAGAGATACCATTAACAGTTCTTTTGATTTTTATCCCTAAAATCACATCAGCTTCTCCAAGGTATTTCATTTCAAATTTAGAAAATAAAAATTCTTAGTCTCATTTACAACATTCAGATTACGGGCAAAGATTAACGTTTCATCCATATATAAATATATAACTACACAATCCGTGTAACACCCCGAGAGTACACCCTGGGCGTCACACGGTGCTTACACTCCCAAGGGACCACAAGCTAACCTATGAGTTAGTACCTGTTATGACCACTGAATAATAATATCATAATTGTGAAAGAACAACTGATATGCCATATGGTTTTTGTTACGACCCGAATCGGGGACCTGACCGTGACGGATATCTCAAACCATCAAGGCCCGAGAGCCCTTCTAACTTTTAATCATATACACCGTTCATACACAAAAAGGAAATGCAGAAAGTATAACGAAATGGAATCATGGTCATACGTCTGATACAAATTCGACAATGGAAAAAAAATAAAATCCAATTCCTCTAATAACATCTGAAAACCATCTGCGAAATCTCTAATACATGATCAAACAACAACTGTCTGAAAACTAGGACAAGGCCCCCAATAGACCAAGCATGACTAATGATAAATGTCTGAAAATAAATAGGCCTTATGAAATATAGAAGGCCCACCGACTTAACTCTGCACTTCTGTCTAAAGAAATCTACTACTTATCAGGACCCCTAGATTGTGCCTCAGAACCTGAAAGGTAGGGGGTCAATACAGATTTACTGGTACATAAAGCAATCCAAAATAAAACTTGTAATATAAGTAAAATAGTTGAGATCTAGTCATAAAACATTATATACGATATAAATTCCAAAACACATGGGCATCTTTGATAGTCATAAAAACTTTCTGTCAATGCAGTCTCTGATCTTTGTATTACTTCTGAGTTAGGTGGCGCTCCCCTACAAGTCTGATATTCCACGAGCTATATGGAATCCGCTATTTACTCGGTAGGGAAGATCTCAACCCAAGTGTACCGCAAGGGTTGGAGTGTCTGAGTTTGATACGCCATAGGGCACTAGGCCAGCGTAATATAACATACCCAAATCGACAAATCACGGTTTTGGGCAATGAGTTGTCTGAACTCGTGCCTTCTTCGGGGAACCATCTAAGCTCTCTTTATGCCTAATTTTAGTCTGTTCTGATACACGCATTATTCTAGTTTCAAAATCTGAAAATCTAATTTCAAACATGCATTTTATTCTGTTCTGAATTTACATGGCATTATTTGAGTTGGTGTCGTCACACCAAGACTTGCAAGTCCTAATTCTGAGCCACAATGCATCATGCATGATTCTTTCATTAAAACTCAATTCAGACCACCCAACATGCAAATAGTATAAGAGATTTCATGTTCCGAAAGCACAAGTCAAAAATATGTAAAATTTCTCATTCTTTCAATAAACATTTGGTGGTCATGCAATCTTTGACAAACCATGCAACTATTTACATTCTATGATTATGTTCAACATTCATTAACATAAAAAGCCCTCTCTTTGGAATTTAAAACCATAATCCAATCATAACATTTTTCAAGGCATTTCATGTCATGCTTTTCAAGATGTATTCAAAACAATCCATAGCATATGATAGGTAAAGGAAAATCATAACAAAAGAGGAATTTTACATGAGTCATACTCTCAATTCAATCATCAACCTTTAACCACATGCTTACATATATATATAGTTTTGAATCGATTTTGGGGAAGGCTTAAAAATCAAAACATTATCATTAAGGCTTCTAAAACATGAATGTACTCATAAATCCGAAACCCTTTTCTTAAAAACATGATTTCTATGCCCATGAGATTTTTGAAAAATCCCGCGTACCTTAAATTAGAATCTTTTGAATGATCTCTCGTGTTAGGGATGCTATACGTACGATTGATGGGTGTTTCTTTTTGTCCTCGCAATAGGGATTCTGCTTCTTGAAAGAAAAGCTATGGTTAAATCTTGAGATATGTTGATTTTTGGGTTGAAACCCTATGGAGTGTTCTTGTGAATTTTTGAAGAAAATATGAATAATATGGTCACTTGAGAGTAAAATCCCATGTTTAAGCTGATAAGGGGTGTGGAAATTACCCAATATACCCTTAATGAGATGGAATAAAAATCTAACTGGGAGCCCTATTTTATAGGCAACCGCGACGCGCCACTATCGCGGTGGCTCACTGGAAATTGACGAATGGGATTCTTGGGGTTACCACGACACGAAGATATCGCGTTGTCCCACTGGTTGGGACCTGGAACTTCAGCGCGACGTGCCACCATCACGCTAGGCTACTGGAATTTTACAATTGTTAAATAGACCACCTCCGAGATGCGCTAAACACCAAAATGATGGTGTTTTACGACTAGGACTTAAATTAGCCATAACATCTTGCATGGGTATCGGATTTGGGCGAATCATATATCAACGGAAATCTCATTCAATTTCCCACACTACATAATTGATTAACATGCCAAATTTGCTTAGGATGTATAGCTTTTGGATCATCTACGCATAGAAATGATGGCTTTTGTTCTAGCCCAAAAAGCGGGGTGTTACATTATCTCCCCCTTAGGAATATTCATCCCCGAATGATGGGTAGGAATATTGAAGCTTAAAGGTATGGAATAAAACAGACCTGATGTGTCTTCTAAGAAAGGATATAACTGATCTGAAACATTTAAACTTCTATCCTGAAATTGAATTCTGAGCTGACTTGCCCTTACTTGTTTTAAGGAGTTGATTCATGTTGAGAGTTTAGGATTTCCCCCCAAGTGTTTATGCTCAAATCACACACATTGGATTTGGAAGTGATAACTTTGGTAAGTATGAATCATGAGTCAACAAGATTTAGATCATACAAAGGTATTACACTGTCTAAGCTAAAATAGCTGGAAAAATTTGAGATTGTGTTGAACTCTTATGAACTGAGTCATGACTAAATAACTGAGTCTGAAACATGATGCTTGGACTGAACTGAATTCGCAACATACATGGATGGATTAGATTATCTTTTGGGATGGTCATACGCATTGGACTTTAGATAGTAGGACTGGGTGGAAAGGTGGAAAACCACAGTAACTTGTCTGCCTAACTTTTAAACTGAATTATACTGGACACTTATACTTAACTAGAGTATCTCTTCAACACTCTTTCTAAAGAAGTTCTAGTAGCATTAGGGAGTAAAGAATCTCTGACATGAGTTACACAAGACATCCAACTAAGGAATCACAACAATGATGCTACTCTATAGCATGGAATATAGACATATAACTCGTAAACTAGGATAGAATTACCTAACCTTAGGCATTGCAACTTCCTACTTTCAAGATTAGCCACACTTATAAAATACTCTCTCAACTCTACTTTCCCCTTAAACACCATGCTCATTGATTGCACTTATTTTTCTCACATCGCCGATGATAGTTCCATCTACTAAGTCTAAACTGAACTAAACCCCCTCATCATCTTCAAGCCTAACTCTAAATCACAAGACGCACCACATAAAACTATAGTACTAGTCTGAATCATGAATTTAGTGCACCCAGCATTTCACAATTCATCAGTTCTCGCATAATTCTTATTGCCACTCCAGCAATAACCTTCAGCTTCGTATTAGACATTCACAAACACTCAAGGCATCCATCCATATGCATACAATCATGACATTCAATCCTATTTTCATACCCACATATGCACATCTAAACAACTACTCATAAGGCATTTTTCTCATATTCTCTAATACTTCTATCCATAACAACTTCCTTGCACTATTCAGATGATACACATAAAATATCCTCAACTAACAAAGCCATACATGAAACTTCACCTCAAATTCTTTCAACTTATAGTTTTACCTAAAAAAAGCCCACAATAACCTTTTTTCAAATATAACACATAAAACTTCAACTAACCTTGACACATATCAAAGACTCGGCCTCAATCTTACTCCACAATTATCACCTTAACTTAAATAAGCACACAACCATCTTTCATCAATAAGAAATGCTTACTCTATACCATCTAAACAATTGTTCATCATCACTATCTCGACCTAAGGGAAAAATGTCACTACAAATTGGAATATCCGGATCCGGAACATAAGGGGAGTACTAAGCATAACTTGATACCCTACTGAGGCATGAGGAATAGAGGCCTCACGGCATGAACTCATTAAAGAGATCTAATCTGAGGACGTACCTGATATAAATCTGAATTTTCACTAATCGTTAAGAGTATCACATGTGCACAAGAGGCATGAACTGCATGATCTGAATTTTTGGAATTCATAACTTACGGAAAGCAATTCCGACTGCTAAATAAAATGGGAAATCATCATACTAGGAACTAGGAGAGTACATGATTCCTTATCATATGCATGAACACGAGCTATGATCATGAATCTAAAACATAAAGAATGAGTATGTGTTGGAATAACTGAGGTAAACTGCTGAAATAAGAATAGATTGAGCATCATTCTTTCTCACGGCCAAATCCACAACTTACTGGCACATCTATTAGCATATGAAAACTTGACTTGGTTACTCGTTCTATCATCTCCCCCGTAGATTTAAGCCATTAGTCTAAGTCTGTAGACCACTATAAATACTCTGGTATAAACTGAAATCAATTTACTCTAGAGTCGGGGATATAACAATACACATAAAGCAAAACTTACCCTGTAAGACGGTATCTTCATGTATAACAACCAATGCTAATACCTCCTTCTAAGATTCAACCCTTGGGTTTCTATAGCCCCAAAAGTCATGATATAACATCTTAAACATTCATCAACTCAGATTCTTCTAATATAGATATCTCCCAACCTTTGACGGACCGTACCACTTCTGTCATAGTCTACTAGCATCACGACTCCAAACTTACATCTCTCCACTATGAGAATCAAGGTCATATCAAAAGGCTCAACATTATCAATCAAAACTCCTTAACTTGGTTATTTAGAACACCATATACCATCTAACTAGTCTTTCTCCACCTAGCGACTCGACGGTACCACTAGCCACCCACAACATGTAATAGCCTTAGAAAAATACCGCAATCTCATATCACCTTGGCATACTTCTACTTCATACATTCAACATCATACTTCATTACGAATCAAATAATCTGAAGATCTTGCATGCACTATTCAAGCCTATTAGATCGCTTCCATAAAACTAGTATCATTAACCAAGAAATAATCACATCCACCTTCATGGCCATCAACTGTTCAAACGTAATGTCTAGTGTTAAACATGATTTACAACCCAACCTTACACACAATTCTCACTTGGAAACTACGAAATAAAACCTCAAGAAAAAATAGTGCACTAGAACTTCGTAGCCACAATAATCGATCATGAGTTTACAGTTTTTCCTTATTATAATTCATTAACACGCACTATTTCAACACATCAAGCCTATAGTCTAGCATCAATCATCTACCACCAATGAAGAATTCAACATAATATACTAGTTCATCAAATTGTGATATTCTACCCAAATATCTCATTTTATTTAGATACAACCCATAACCAAAACACCTTCATGACATCACGCCTATGCCTGACAATCTACTACATACCTTTTCACAAGTAGTACTAGTTTACAACTACCAAAGTAAAGAAGGTCATAGGGGGTAGAGTCACATAATAGAAATGGTCAACCTCAATCTAATATTATAACCCCATACAATCTTATCTGCTTATACGGCTTTCTCAGATCACACTTACTTACCCAAGCGTACATTTAGACTACCTTTAAATACCATAAACAACCTTGTTTCTATAATTATAACTTACTGGCTAATCTATCCATTTTCATACTTTGTGCAAACAATAACTCACCTTAGCTAATAACTCCTTCTCTACCTTCTACTAAACTAACACACAAGGATGTATCACTTTATTTACAACTCAATCTGATGCAAAATAATTTGGCTATAAATACATTCAATAAATCACCCTTACCACTTTTCTTGCCATTACGCCTCTAGACTCCTAGTTCCTACCAACACAAGAATCAACAAGATGGATAACAAGTTTCTAGTGAATAGAAATAGGCCTCACACGGCTTTACTAGACTTTGATTTTGTGTTTTGAACAAGAAAGTGAAAGGAATGACAAGGGAACTATGCTAGTGAATCGAAAGAGCCCCACATAGCTTCACTAGACTTTGAGTTTCAACAACACAATGATAACAAGGTTACAAGAGATAGAAACTTGACACACACTAATCAATGATCTAACAATACATATCTTACTCTGTATAAAAAAAAATCTGAGTCAAACACTCCCCCCACAGACTCCCATACAATCCACACATGCTACTAACTACTACATTAGTCTATCACTATAAAGGGGTAAATAATCCTCAAACATCGGTTATTCAAATAAAATATTTATTAACGTAAAAGTCACCCTCACTCTGACTTTTAAATTTGTGACTTCACATCACCAACTTTTTGGTCTAATCTCACTACCAATAGGTCATGACACCTACACTTTAACTTATACTACTACTCGGGTGGAAATACAGTTCCAACATTCTGATACACCTCATTTCCTCTTAAGCATAACATCTGTAATTTAAATTTTTTTGAAAGGGACTGAATACACTTAATACCGCAGGCTCAAAGGAACGATTTCATCAGAATCAAAATTCACACTAGAATCAATACACTCTGAGGCACTAACGGACTCTTCACATGTCCTTGCCAAATTTTACAATCTTATATGGCTCAATCAGAAAGGACTATACCATTTCGATTCTATACTTCTTCACCTGAATCACTTCAACAATGAGACATATCTGAGCACATCAAAGTGAGAAAAGAAATGGGGATGACTTTACTTCCATATGGGCAACACCATTGCATGAATTAAAGTAAGAAGGAGGGAAATTCTGACTCCATAGCATGAACTAGAAGATGAAGAAAGGGAAACATTCTAAAACTCCTAGTAGCCTCCCTCTTATAAGTGCGGCGTGCTATACACCTATACACAAGACTCTACCCAACGCGATTTTGCAGATACCCTGGGACCATGAACTGTGGTCTGATACCAAGTTTATCATAACCCAAACTGAGGCCCTGGCCGTGACAGACATCCCGAACTATCAAGGCCCGAGAGCCCTTCTAACTTGTAATCATATACATCATTCATACATAAAAAGTAAATGCGGAAAATATAACAAAATAGAATTATGGTAATAAGTCTGATACAAATTCGACAATAAAAAAAATATCAAATCCAATCCCTCTAATAACATCTAAAAATCGACTGCGAAATCTCTAATACATGATTAAACAATAACTTTCTGAAAACTGGGACAAGGCACCAAGTAGACCAACCATTACAAATGATAAATGTCTGAAAATAAATAGGCCTTCTAAAATATAGAAGGCTCACCGACTGAACTCTGCACTTCTATCTAAAGAAATCTACTGCTTATCAGGACCCCTAGATTGTGCCTCCGAACCTAAAAGGTAAGTGGTCAATACAGATTTACTGGTACGCAAAGCAATACAAAATAAAACTTTTAATATAAATAAAATAGTTGAGAGCTAGTCATAAAACATCATATACGATATAAATTCCAAAACACATGGGCATCTTTGATAGTCAAAAAACCTTTCTGTCAATGCAGTCTCTGATCTTTGTATTACTTCTGAGTTAGATGGCGCTCCCCTACAAGTCTGATATTCCACGAGCTATATGGAATCCGCTATTTACTCGGCGGGGAAGCTCTCAACCCAAGTGTTCCACAAAGGGTTGGAGTGTCTGAGTCTGATACGCTATAGGGCACTAGGCCAGCCTAATATAACATACCCAAATCGACAAATCACGGTTTACGGCAATGAGTTGTCTGAACTCGTGCCTTCTTCGGGGAACCATCTAAGCTCTCTTTATGCCCAATTTTAGTCTGTTCTGATACACGCATTATTCTAGTTTCAAAATCTGAAAAACTGATTTCAAACATGCATTCTATTATGTTCTGAATTTACATGGGATTATCTGAGTTGGTCTCATCACACCAAGACTTGCAAGTCCTAATTCTGATCCATAATGCATCATTCATGATTCTTTCATTAAAACCCAATTCAGACCACCCAAACATGCAAATAGTATAAGAGATTTCATGTTCCAAAAGCACAAGTCAAAACTATGCAAAAATTCTCATTCTTTCAATAAACATGTGGTGGTCTTCAATCTTTGACAAACCATGCAACTAATTTCATTATATGATAATGTTCAACATTCATTAACATAAACAACCCTCTCCTTAGAAGTTAAAACTATAATCCAATCATAACATTTTTCAAGGCATTTCATGTCATGATTTTCAAGATGCATTCTAAACAATCCATATCATTTGATAGGTAAAGGAAAATCATAACAAAAGAGGGATTTAACATGAGTCAGACTCTTAATTCAATCATCAACCTTTAAACACATGCTTACATATATATATAGTTTCGAATCGATTTTGGGGAAGGCCTAAAGACCAAAACATTATCATTAAGGCTTCTAAAACATGAATCTATTCATAAATCCAAAACTCTTTTCTTAAAAACATGATTTCTTTGCCGATGAGATTTTAGGAAAACCCTGCGTAACTTAAATTAGAAGCTTTTGAATGATCTATCGTGTTAGGGATGCTATACATATGATTGATGGGTGCTTCTTGTAGCCCTCGCAATGGGGATTCCTCTTCTTGAAGAATTAAGAAAAAACTAGGGTTAAATCTTGAGATATGTTGATTTTTGGGTTGAAACCCTAAGGAGTGTTCTTGTGAATTTTGAAGAAAATATGAATAATATGGTCACTTGGGAGTAAAATCCCATGTTTAAGCTGGTAAGGGGGTGAAAATTACCCAATATAACATTAATGAAATGGAATAAAAATCTAACTGGGAACCATATTTTATGGGCCACCGTAATGCGCTACTATCGCAGTGGAACACTGGAAATTGACGAATGGGATTCTTGGGGTCACCGCGACGTGGAGCCATCCCGTTGTCCCACTGGTTAGGACCTAGAACTTCAGCGCGACATGCCACTATCGCACTAGGCTACTAGAATTTTACAATCATTAGATAGACCACCTCCACGATGATCCAAGCACCAAAATGATAGTTTTTTACGACTAGGACTTAAATTAGCCATAACATCTTGCCCGGTTATCAGATTTGGGCGAATCTTATATCAACAGAAAGCTCATTCAATTTACCACACTAAATAATTGATTAACATTCAAAATTTGCATAGTATTTATGGATTTTGGATCATCTACGCATAGAAATGATGGTTTCTATTCTAGCCCAAAATACGGGGTGTTACAATTTTATTACAAAATCAATACTGAAATATGAATCTAGAGAAACAACTGTCTGAATCTAATAAAATACTGATAACCTGGATAACTAACTATAATGTTTGAATACTCAATAACTGACTCTAATGTATGAAAGCCTACAAACTGAATGACTGGGAGTTGATGGAATTGGCCTCAACTAACTCGAACTAACTACTAGATTGAATACATGAAATAGAAATACTCTATCCTCAAAATATGAGGACTCTACTGCCGAGATGTCTAAAATGTCTAAGCGTGGTCTAGGAATCTAGCATCAGCACCTATGATATAATACATCATAGCGCAAAAGAAAGGTATGCGATCAGTACTTTGAATGTACAGGTATGCTAAATGAGGTAGGCTGACATGTATGGTTTCATGAACAGGAATAAAAAATTATCTGAATATACATACAAAGTATGGAGTACTGAATAGAGAGCATGAAATTTGTAGATACTAGGGATGCATGACCAAGCGTATAACATGAAATGAATAAAAGTCTATAAACTAAAACACGGAAATAACTGATATCTGTATGCCTTGGCCAAACAACACTGAGACTGAACTATAGGTCTGATTATTGGACTGAAACTGTGGGAGCTATCATCTAACCAATATGCCCCAATCTAAATTAATCGGGGTCCAACCTGTAACCCAAGTTTGAAGAGTGTTAAAACCATGCCACGGGTACTAACACTGGCTATGTGGATTCACTCGTCTAGTATATTCTATTGTCCTGAAGGGAAAAGGGTGTCAAGCCTAATCTGACGGGTGACCCTTGCTAGATAGTCAATCCTATACTGACGGGTGACTTCTCTTATCCTACGTTGGCAATGTAGTTTAGGAGTTTAAAGACTGCTACTAGCAACTCTGCCTATTTGAGGGGGAAGCCACCATCCCTACACTCACTCTGTGCTAAATCCTACTCCCAACTTAATGCCATAGAGTTACTGACTATTCTGAGTTTAATTGATTGTTCTAGTAATGCTCATAAATATACTATGAAGTTATTCTGAAGATACTGAAATGAGACTAAGTAAACATCTATGGTTTTTGGGTATTCAATACCCCCAGGACTCAAAAGCAATAGTAGTAAAATAGTATCAAACTTAAAGGAGATAGCACGAAAACTTCTATCAAATATTCATTTTTTTAAGCATTTTATCAAACACTTGGTGATCATAGTTTAAGCCTCTCATGGAAAATAGCATAAAATTTAAAGTAATAGCATGATTTCAACATCAATGACACTCAATCATGAGTTAATTCGAAGAATGACAACCTTGAAACATGTGGGAAATGATAATAACGATAATTTCATTAAATCATGGCATAAAATCAATATTCATGGATGTTCATGGAGACTCATGATTTAAAATCATAATTAAATATCATAAATCTTGAAAAGATGATAAATTAGTAATTAAAATCTGATACTTGGACTCTATGGGTGAAAACAACCCATGGATGAACAACTAACATACCTGAGTTAATGATTTTTGAAGAATTTATGGTGAGTTCTTGAGATTTGGCCTTGAATTTGAGAGCTAGGGTTTCTTGTTCTTGAAAAGGGGATCTTTAATTTGAGAGAAATTAAATAATAGTGAGTATTTAGGTCAATTAGGGGTTAAATTTTGTGTTTAGGATGTGTTTATATCTTCGGAAAAAAAAACAAATACACCTAAACAAATTTAAAAACGCAAGTTGAAACTGAAGATCGCGATTTTTGGCCTTGGCGCGACACGCCACTATTGCTCCAAGCCAATGAAAAAGGGACAATTGGGAAACTGGATGATGGTGCGATGTGGTAAGATCGCGGTCCTTCACTGGAATGCCATTTTGGCCACCTCCGCGACGCGCCATAATCGCGTAGGCTCACTGGGAATTGCCAAACGTGAACTGGTTCCTTGGCGCGGTGCGCCAACATTGTGGTACCACACTAAAAACTGAAAATTGTTATTTAGACTGGCTCTGTGATTCGCTAAGGGTTAAAATGATGGTGTTTAACGATCGAAACTTAAAATTGTCATAACTTATTACTCGGTTATCGGATTTGGATGAATTTTATATCGTTGAAAAGCTAATTGAATTTCCTACTAAATGGAAGGATTTAAACTGAAAATTAATGAGTATTTTGAAAAAAATTTATTGAATACTCGTGTATTGGGACTTAGATTATACTAGGGTGTAACGCCCCGAAGTTTTTCTTAACTAAATTTTGTCCCTAAAATATCAAGCATTGGCTTTTAAAATGGTTTATACTTTTTCCAAGTATAATTCCTTATATTTAAACTATAAATTATGTAGATGACTAAATAAGCTTTCCGTCGATATATGATTCGTCCAAAACGGACACTCGGTGAAGAAGTTATGGCTATTTTAAGTGCTAGTCAGAAAACATTGTCATTCTGGTGTTTAGCACGCCACGGAGAGGGTTTATTTAGAAATTTTCAAATTCTAGTTGGACATCATGATAGTTTCACATTGCGGAGGATCCCAATTTCCCATTAGTCAATTTCTAGTGAGCCACCGCGATAGTGGCGCGTCGCGGTGGCCCATGAAATCGGGTTCCCAGTTTAATTTTTCCTGCTTCATTCAGAAGTTAACAAGGGTTATTTGGAATTTTTTCAAGCCTATTAAAACGTCCAAATAGTATATTAAGACCTCTACAAGAAGAATATATGCAATTCTCATGATTTTCCTCAAACCAAAAAAAACTAGTTCATATACTTCTCCTCCAAGAAACTCAAGATTCAACCATGGGCTTTCAAAACATATTGAAGATTTGGAATCCCCAAGCCGTGGGCATCAAGAAGCATCCTTTAAATTTCTAGATATAGGTAGGTGGGGTTTATCCGAAAAACTACATGGGATTAAAACCATTATAGCATGATTTTTAGATTTTTATGCTTGAATTTCAAAGAGGTTTTGGAATATATGTTCTAAATTACGTACTCCGAATGTTTTAATGTTACTATTGTTTTGACCTTGTGGTCCTATCCCCTAAATTTATTTACATGTA
Organism: Capsicum pubescens; assembly: GCA_030864215.1. Taxonomy (NCBI): domain Eukaryota; kingdom Viridiplantae; phylum Streptophyta; class Magnoliopsida; order Solanales; family Solanaceae; genus Capsicum; species Capsicum pubescens. Next base: position 42,367,739 of record CM061546.1, read on the forward strand.
TACGTATATGTATGGAATTTGAGATCTATGAACGTTGAGAGCATAAATTATTAACTCCCTCTCGTGTATTGAATTAAAGATTGTGGTTTTATGATTTGAAAGATATTTTTGCAATATTATAGCATTTGAGCATTATTTGAAATTATTGAGAGGGTGCTTCTTGATATAAATGTGTTCTTGTGTTTAAGAGAAAGAATTGCATGTGAATTGAGAACTTTGACAAAACCACCTTGTACTATACTACTGAAATGCTTGACGAAGATGAGTTCCTTGCATGTGTTTACTTGAGGTTTGATAAAGAGTTTTTGTGAATTGAATTATTGAAATGGTCGTCCCAAAACTTGTGTTTTAAAAATAGAGATTTACGATAGATTAACAATGGCTCAGAGATGTGACTTTCAAGTCAATGGTATGACGATACCATATGTATTTATGCCATAATAGAGTATGTTTTCAGAGCATGTTTTCAGAGTACATTTTCAGAGACTGCATGTTTTGATAGAGTTTTAAAAAGGGGCTTAAAGAGGGTTAGGTGGTTGCCTAAAGAAGGTGCGAGTTCAAGCAAATCTTAGCCTGAAACTATATTTGCCGATACGGGTAGATTATTATTGTACGCTGGTGACGGCCGTGTGGTGTAGTAGATTCAGAGACTCTGACCCTTGCGACACACTTGAGTTGGGGGCTTCGCTTCCGAGTTAATGGTAGTTTCCATATAGCCCATGGAATTTTTCAGAGTTGTAGGGTATACCACCTAGCACAAAAGTAACACAGATTTCTCAGAGTTGAGATGATTTTTACAGAGTCTTTAAAATGGCCATATCAATTTTTACTATTTGATATACTGATGAACTATTTTAAATTTCTCTCATATATGTTGAATAATAAATGATTATATTGGATATGCTCTGCGTACCAGTATATCTGTATTGACCCCCCTACCTCTCAAGTTCTAAGACTTAGTCTAGGGGTCCAGATAAGCAGTAGATAATTCAAATAGATGATCAAATTACACAGTGGTGAGCCTTCTCTATTCTAAAAGGCCTGTCTTTTCAGATTATGTCACTTATTTCATTTTTGGTCTACTGAGGGCCTTGTCCCAGTTTCAGAAAGTTGTCAGATTTTCATGTATTAGAGATTTCGAAGACTGAGTTAGATATTATTTAGATGTAGTTGATTTACAGTTTCCCTACTTATGTTGAATTCAGAGTTGACCATATTTCCGTAGCAGATTATGTTTTCACATCTTATTTTACTATATGAATGTTGTGCATGATTGTCAGATAGAGAAGGGCGTTTTGAGCCTTTATGGTTTTGGATATCCATCACGGTCAGGCCCTAGTTAGGGTCGTGACAAACTTGGTATCAAAGAACGGTTCACTTATAAGTAGGAGGCTTCTAGGCGTTTAAGAATGTTCCTCTTCTTTATGATTTAGTTCGTGCTTCAGAGTCTAATTTGTCCCCTAATCAATGACCTCTTGCTTTTCAAAAAACCAGCGATGCCTCCCCGTAGCACCAACGTTAATGCTCAGGATGATGAAGTTTGCCCCACCCATGGGATGCGGACCCGTAATAGAGCTCATACCCCAGAACCTGTTCCTACTCCGGGAGTACCTCTTGTACTGACCAGTCCTCTCAGAGCTCCCTGAATGAGGGCCAATCGCACTTAGCCTCGTGAAGGAGAGGTTTCTAATGCTGAATTCAGACAATCTATTCACATTCTTGCACAGCTGGTAGCCATACAGGCTCATAGGTCGGAGGATACTGGGTCTGCATCTATTACTTATGAAGTTACTAGAGTGGGCCAGTTCATGAGAATGAACCCGCTCAATTTCTCCGGTGCTAAGGTAGAAGAGGACCCACAGGAGTTCATAGATGAAATGGAGAAGATTTTCAAAGTAATGTATGTTGATCAGGTGGAGGGTGTTGAGCTAGAAGCATACTAGCTAAAGGATGTAGCGAACCAATGGTACAACGAATGTGTATGTATTACTTGATCCCGTGTCTACCTTGTCATATGTGACCCCATACGTGGCTGTTGGTTTAAGGTTTGAGCCTGATGTGATTGCTGAACCTTTTTTAGTTTCCACCCCGATGGGAGATTCTGTTATGGCTAGGAGGGTGTATAGAAATTGTGTTGTGTCTATTTTCAGCCAGAATAGTGAGGCAGATCTCATAGAACTTAATATGGTTGATTTTGATGCCATCTTAGGGATGGACTGGCTCCATTCGTGCTATGCCACCTTGAATTGTATGACCCGAAGAGTCACCTGTTTCTTTTCCAAATGAGTCGGTGATAGAATGGGAGGGACATTCTCTGGCACCTAGAGGGAATTTCATATCTTATCTTAGGGCCCGTAAACTTATTTCCAAAGGTTGCTTGTATATCTTAGTTGGGTTAAAGATTATAGTACCGAAAGTCTCCCTCTTCAGTCTGTCCCCATAGTGAATAAATTCCCAAAAGTCTTTCCAGATGATATCCCAGGAATACCACCTGATAGGGAGATAGATTTTGGTAATTATTTATAGCGAGATACCCATCCTATTTCTATTCTTCCATATAGGATAGCTCCTATAGAGCTAAAAGAGTTGAAAGAACATCTAGCAGATCTTCTAGATAAAGGTTTTATCTGCCCCAGTATGTCTCCCTGGGGTGCACCTGTACTTTTTATGCGAATAGTTTTCCTCAGCTCTTGTGAGAATAGTTTTGAGAAGTTGAAAGACAAGTTAACTACTGTTTCTATTCAGACTCTTCCGGAGGGTACAGAAGGTTTTTTTGTATACTGTGATGCATCCAGAGTGGGACTTACGTGTGTTCTTATGCAGCACGGTAAGGTAGCGGCTTATGAATCTAGGCAGTTGAAAGTGCATGAGCGGAACTACCCTACTCATGAATTGGAGTTAGCGGCTGTAGTTTTTGCACGTAAGATCTGGCGACACTATTTGTATGGGGTACATGTTGATATATTTATTGACCACAAGAGTTTATAGTATGTTTTCTCGTAGAACGAATTGAATCTCAGGAAGAGGCGATGGTTCAAACTTTTAAAATATTATGACATAAGCCTGCACTATCATTGGGGCAAGGCTAATGTTGTATCCAACACCCTCAGCAGGTTATCTATGGGTAGTCTTTCTTATGTGGGGAAAGAAAAGAGGGAGATGGTGAAGGATATTCACCGACTTACAAATCTAGGAGTGCGACTTTTGGATTCCAAGGATGGAGGAGTTGTTGTTCATGATATAGATAAATCTTCCCTTTGTGCAGAAGTTAAAGAGAAGCAAGTTGAAGATCCCATCTTAATGCAGATCAAGAAAGATGTGGGTCAATAAAAGGTAATGTCATTTGAAATTGGTGGTGATGGTATTTTGAGATACCAGGGTAAGTTGTGTGTGCGAGATGTAGATGGTTTGAGGAAGAGAATCATTGACGAAGCTCACACGTCCAGGTATGTTGTTCACCCTGGCTCTACTAAGATGTATCAGGATTTGAAAACCATTTATTGGTGGAATAATATGAAGCATGATGTGGCTAACTATGTTGCCAAGTGTTTGAATTGTCAACAAGTTAAAGTTGAATATTTGAGGCCAGGGGGTTCTTCTCAACAGATAGCTTTGCCTTTGTGGAAGTGCGAGATGATTAATATGGACTTCATTACAGGACTTCTAAGGTCCTGAAACAAGTATGATTCCATTTGGGTAAGTGTAGATAGGTTGACCAAGTCAGCTCACTTTCTACCTGTCAGGATAAATTATTTGGGAGAGGATTATGCCAAATTATTTATTGCAGAAATAGTTCGTTTGCATGGGGAACCTGTGTCCATCATATCTGACAGAGGTACATAGTTTTATTTACAGTTTTGGAGATCGTTACAAAAAGGTTTAGGTACCCAAGTGAATTTGAGCACGACTTTCCCCCCTCAGAAAGATGGGCAAGCGAGCGCACCATCCAGACCCTTGAGGATATGTTGAGGGCCTGCGTGATTGATTTTAAAGGTAGTTGGATAGAGCACTTTCCATTGATAGATTGCTCATATAATAATAGTTTTCATTCCAGTATTAAGATGGCGCCATTTGAGGCATTGTATGGGAGAAGATGTAGGTCACCAATAGGGTGATATGAAGTAGGTGAGACAGATATTTGGGCCTGATCTTATTCATCGGGCAACAGAGGATGTGAAAGTCATTAGAGAATGACTTAAGATAGCTCATAGTCGTCAGAAATCCTTCGCCGATGTTAGGAGAAGATATCTAGAGTTTGAGGTTTGAGATTGGGTGTTTCTCAAGGTTTCTCCCTTGAAGGGAGTCATGCAATTCGGTAAGAAAGGTAAGATGAGTCTTTGCTATATAGGACCATATCAGATTGTGAGAAGGATAGATGGAGTTGCGTATGAGTTAGAATTGCCAGTTAGTTTGGGTTCGGTTCATCCGGTATTTCATATATCTATGTTGAAGAAGTGTATTGGAGACCATTCTTTAGTATTGCCTATCGAAGAAATCAATATGACAGACTCCTTATCCTCTGAGGAAGATCCTATAGAGATTATGGATCAACAAGTTAGAAGATTGAGGAACAAAGAGATAGCCTTAGTTAAAGTGTTGTGGAGAAACCATAAAATTAAAGAAGCGACTTGGGAATCAGAAGTTGACATGAGAGCTAGATACCCAAACCTTTTTTATCCAATGGATAACAAAATGGATGGTACAATCCTTACCTTATTCTTTCTATGCCTTAGTATTCTTGAAATTAGACTTGTCTGTATCCCGCGTCAACATTCGGGGACGAATGTTCCCAAAAGGGGTATATTGTAACGCCCCAAAGTTTTTCTTAGCTAAATTTTATCCATAAAATATCAAACATTGGCTTATAGAATGGTTTATACTTTTCCCTGGTGTAATCCCTTATATTTCAACTTTTCATTATGTAGGTTACTGAATGAGCTTTCTGTCGATATAAGATTCGTCCAAAATGGACACTCGGTGAAGAAGTTATGGTTATTTTATGTGCTAGTCAAAAAACATCATCATTCCGGTGTTTAGCGCGCCGCAGAGATGATTTAATTAGCAATTTTCAAAATCCAGTAGGACATCGCGATAGTGGCGCGTCGTGGAGGATCCCAATTTCCCATTCGTCAATTTCCAAGGAGCCACCGCGATAGTGGCGCATCGCGGTGGCCCATGAAATCGGGTTCCCAGTTTAATTTTTCAAGCTTCATTTAGAAGTTAAAAAGGGTAATTTAGACTGTTTCCAAGCCTCTTAAAATGTCCAAACAGTAGATTAAGACCTCTACAAGCAGAATATATGACATTCTCAAGATATTCCTCAAACCAAAAAAAACAACTTCATATATTTCTCCTCCAAGAAACTCAAGATTCAACCGGGGGTTTTCAAAACAAATTGAAGATTTGAAATCCCCAAGCCGTGGGAATCAAGAAGCATCATTTAAATTTTTAGATAGAGGTATGTGGGGTTTATCCTAAAAACTACATGGGCTTAAAACCATTAGAGCATGATTTTTAGATTTTTATGCATGAATTTCAAAGGGGTTTTGGAATTTATGTTCTAAATTACGTACTCCAAATGTTTTGATGTTACTTTTGTTTTGACCTTCTGGTCCTATCCCCTAAATCGAATTACATGTATACGTATATGTATGGAATTTGAGATTTTAGATCGTTGAGAGCATAAATTATGAACTCCCTCTCGTGTATTGAATTAACGATTATGGTTTTGTGATTTGAAAGATGTTTTCGCAATATTACAGCATTTGAGCATGATTTGAAATTGTTGAGAGGGTGTTTCTTTATATAAATGTGTTCTTGTATTTAAGATAAAGAATTTCATGTTAATTGAGAACTATGACATGACCACCTTGTACTGTACTACTGAAATGCTTGACAAAGATGAGTTCTTTGCATGTGTTTACATGAGGTTTGAGAAAGAGTTTCTGCGAATTGAATTATTGAAATGGTGGTCCCAAAACTTGTGTTTTGAAAATAGAGATTTACGACATATTAACAATGTCTCAGAGATGTGACTTGCAAGTCAATGGTATGACGATACCATATGTATTTATGCCATAACAAAGTATTTTTTCTGACTATGTTTTCAGAGCATGTTTCCAGAGTATGTTTTCAAAGACTACATGTTTTGATAGAGTTTTAAAAAGGGGATTAAAGAGGCTTAGGTGGTTACCTGAAGAAGGCGCGAGTTCAAGCAACTCTTATCCTGAAACCGTATTTGTTGATACGGGTAGATTATTATTGTACGCTAGCGACGGCCGTGTGGCGTAGTAGATTCAGAGACTCCGAACCTTGTGGCACACTTGGGTTGGGGGATTCGCTGCCAAGTTAATGGAAGTTTTCATATAGCTCATGGAATTTTTCAGAGTTGTAGGGTATACCACCTAGCGTAGAAGTAACACAGATATCTCAGAGTTGAGATGATTTTTACAGAGTCTTTAAAATGCCCATGTGAATTCTTACTATTTGATTTACTGATGAATTGTTTTAAATTATTCTCATATATGTTGAATAATATATAATTATTTTGGATATGCTCTGCATACCAGTACATCTGTATTGACCCCCTCTCCCCCTACCTCTCAAGTTCTGAGACTCAATCTTGGGGTCCAGATAAGCAGTAGATAATTCAGGCAGCTGATCAGATTATGCAGTGGTGAGCATTCTCTATTCCAGAAGGCCTGTCTTTTCAGATTATGTCACTTATTTCAGTTTTGGTCTACTGGGTGCCTTGTCCCAGTTTCAGACAGTTGTCAAATTTTCATGTAGTAGAGATTTCGCAGACTGAGTAATATGTTATTTAGATGTAGTTGATTTACTGTTTCCATACTTATGTTGAATTCAGAGTTGACCATGTTTCCGTAACAAATTATTTTTTTGAATCTTCTTTTATTATATGAATGTTGTGTATGACTACTAGATAGAGAAGGGCATTCCGGGCCTTCATAGTTTGGGATGTTCGTCACGGCCAGGCCTTAGTTCGGGTCGTGACATAGGAAAATACGAGGTATTACAATATCTCCCCCTTGGGATCATTCATCCTCGAATGAGAATGGTTAAGATGAGGAAAACTAATGGACTAAGCTTACACACTGAACATGCATATTTGATACATGGAATGCATGACTGAACTGATTTGTAAATGCACGACTGATATGAATATGATGTGCAAGTGAAACTGAGCATAGTAGAGACAAATCTTAAGAAGATTGGTACCTTAAACCAGATCTGAATTCGCAGAGAAAATATGAGGGTACTTGGTCCACATATCTGCTTCTGCTTCCCAAGTGGCTCTCTCAATGGACTGATTCCGCCAAAGAACTTTGTCTAGTGAAACCTCTTTGTTTCTTAGTCTACAAACTTGACGATCCTGAATTTCGACTGTAAATTTATCAAAGGAAATATTGTTTTGAATATCTACACTTTCTAAGGGATCAACTACAACCGGATCACCAATACACTTCTTCAACAACGAGACATGGAATACTGGGTGTACTGAAGCTAGATCTGAAGACAACTCAAGCTCGTAAGACCTTCAGGTTTTGAACTGAATTGATTTTGATGAATACTATGTAAAAATTCATAAAGTGTTTGAAATTTAGTTTTACATATGTGGTAGATCTTAGAGATCTGTTTGCAACAAAAAAGACGGCTCACGATTCGGTGGCTCTTGTATAAAGTTATTAATTTTCTACCACGGCTGCACAAAGCTATGAAACAGACATAACAGATTCAAAATCAACTCCTTAAGGTTTTCTGAGGATTTGACAGAGAATTTTGTAATACATTCACACAAGGTACGCCACAATCCAGAAACATAGGACAATTTGAAAGCCGAATTAGCCTTTTGTGTTTAAAAATTTGGGGCAATTAGCTGTAACAGCTGAACCAAATCCTTGGGAATGTTTGAATGTCTATTATCATTTTCTCCAGCCATCGTATCAGTAGTTGAGATATTTTGAAAAGATGGAAAATTTTCGGACAACTTTGTCGATGGACCTTTATTTGTAGCTTGTGTCTTGGCGTTATCAAGAGAAAGATGGGGACTCTTCAGTATATTTGAAGGATCCGGGCTTATGATAAAATCCTCCCCAAATGCATCATCACCGAATTTGTTACTGGAAACATCCACAAGACCCAACTAAAAAAAAGTGAAGTTAATATAGAGTAAAGAGGCAAGTTTGGATATTAAAGAAAAAATTATTAACCGAGGTGCCAAATCAGCCAAGGGCATTGATGAACCAGCGGCACTATCTTCAAATATAGTTGTGTCAATACTTATGGAATATAAAGTAGCAAACTCACAATGTTGATCTCTTAATTCCTAATGCTTTTTCTTCAAACGCTTCCAGTGTGGTTCTTGGATAACATTGCTTTCATTTGAGCAAGAGGCGTCACTATCAATAGCATCCCCATTGGGTGAAACAGGTGGTTTGGATGCATCACTGCAAAATGGAACAATCTCTAGTAACTTTTCAACGCTTTTATCCGATGAGCTGGAAGATTTCTTTCTTTTTTTGGACAAAATCGATCACTTCGGAAGTTGAGATGTCAACTGCCTTGGGGCCGATGAGGGGCTTGTTACTCTTTTATCCATGTGTATATGCTTGCCCTTTGAATTTTTATATTTAGGAACAACTTGGACAGATTTAGCAAGATTACTTGTTGTCGCCTTGGACTTTAAAGAGTGAGAAAACTTGCCTTGACCATCTAGCTGAAGTTGGTTTCCATTTGTTGTTGTGGGAGAAACATCCTTCTTCGGATATCTTAAAATAATATGGATATTTCGTCTCAACAAAGTCTCCCGATGGGCTAGCCACGAATCTGAGTACTCGCGAGTCATGGAAAGTCCATTGTCTAATGGATGCATTAGTATGTTAAGCTTTGACAAGCTTCCAAGACGAACACAAGAATCCAAAATTTGCATCAAAGCTAGCAGCGAACCATCATAATAATGATCCACTAGATGTCGGGAATGTCTTGACAAAATCCAAATTGTCGACTAAATCGATAAGGACAATAAGGTTCCACAATCAGGTCATCATCATGCCTCAAAGTGACGCAACTTGAACGAAGTTCTATGAAGAAATCACTCCAAGAATTGGATAGTGGCCGCTATCGTCAATTTGCACCTCTTTTTCTGTAGCAGGGCCAAATGAGGAGGCTCTTTTACATTGACTTGTTGAAATAATTTGAGAGTATCAACAAGGTTAAATTGTTTTGCCATATTTTCTCCTGAAATCAGCCACACTTGCACCCCTCGTTGCGGACGGTTAACATGTTAATAAGTTTTAAAATTCTCACCAATCCTTCCATAGACATATTGGATGGGAAAGAGTGAATGGCAAGATCCCAAGTTTGAAGAAGTGGAGATCTCCCGAAGGCCATGATAGATGCTAGCAAGAATCTGGACCACCAAAGAAAATTATTCTCCATGAGCCATCAAGCTTGCGACTTTAAAGACACAAGCACAAATACAACCAGCCTTTTTGTTGGGGAGCAAATATTTACCGAGCCAACATGCAAGGAAAGCTGCCAAATAAGTTTCATCCCTGAGTGATTCTTCCACGCCTAGCTCAATAAAATGGGCATTCTCTTCTCCGGTTCGTGGTTAAAAATTCATGTCAATTTTCCCCAACAGATTTTGATTCATCCTTGGATTCTTCTAGTTTTTTGACATCTTTTTTGAAGGCTCTACATATTTTGTTGGTCCTCAAAACCAAAAATTAGTCCAATCAAGAAAAGAGACGTTATCGATGACACCTTTTGTAAACTGGTAGAATTCCAAAAATAAGTGTGAGCAGCTTTTGGGTACAAAAAGTTTCCCTTTGTCTACCACATATGTCAACTCCTTAGCCGAGGAAATAACTTTGTAATAAAATGGCCCATGATCATGAAGGCCTCCAATGTTTCTCAAGTTCCATAAATATATGGACAACTCTCCAATAAAAGTAGAAACTATGTTGGAGGATGGACAACAATTTTCATAGAAGGCTAGGAGCACATTCTCGTTATGGTCCCATCACAAGTCTTGTTGCGCTCCAAGGTCTCCTTATTACGGGTAAAAAAGTCTTCTATCCACTCCTAATAGCCAGATGTATATCGAACCTCACCAAATCTAGAGGGAAGAACACGCCAACTACTAAGGCTCCCATTGCGGCTAGGAGAACTCACAACAACAATATTTTGATGGGTAGAAGGCTTCAAAAGGAAAACTTTTTCTCTCACAATTTTTCCCGAAAAGTTTTCCATGACATCCTTAGTTTCTGTCGTTGACCATTCTGTGAGATGGAGGGAATTTTCCAATGGCTTTCTAACAAGCGGGAAGGTGTCAATCACCGGAGGATGAACTTTCAAAGTGAGGGCTTTGGCATGCGAATTTGGCTTTCTCTCCACGATCTCAAGGCAAGGGTTTGGAGTTTCACAGTCATTGAAACAATATATAGTTGGGACCAAGAGTACAATACACCGTTCCTGAGGATTAAGTAAGGAATAAAGATTAACCATTATGGATACACAAGAAGGGTAAATTAGGAAACAAGAGAATCTGAAGTTGAGTTTTAAAGGAAAAAAAATTAACTATAGCAACACAGGTTAAACTTGGCTGCAAAGTTTTGTTTGGTTACTGTTCCTTGTTTCCGGTTACAATAAACATAATTGTAAAACTTGGTTAAGTTACAACTCTTTGTTGTTGCTTATTAAAAAAAAATGAATAGCTTGCGATTGCAGTTATGTATTTCATATTGCAATCGCGCAAATTTGAGCGAGCAAAAGGCAGCAAGCTTCTATGAAAATTATAGTTACCTGAGAAGCAGTTTGTGGATTCAACAGTATCAGGCAAGGTCACAGCTTAACAGCTTAGCAATCAAACATAGTCGAACACTTTTCTTTGTGGCTGATGAATGCTTTGATGAATTTTTGTGCAAAGGAGAAGCTTATATAAAAGTTCTTGTAATAATTCTCATTTCTTATACAAGGAAAGTCATGGTAAAATTAGAAGATGAGAATCCCAGGGAATTTCAAATTTCCAATCAGATGAAAAATTACCATATTGAGGAGATTTCTTTGGTGGTGATTTTAATTATTTTTTGAAACCAAAAGGAAATTTAATATTTTTTCTTTGGTACATGAAATGAAATGAAAAGTTAATATTTTTCTTCGGTACATGAAACCAAATAGGAAGTAAATATTTTTCTTTGGTACATGAAACCAAAAGAAAAGTTAATATTTTTCTTCGGTACATAAAATCAAAAGGAAAGTTAATATTTTTCTTTGGTACAAAAATCCAAGTCAACTTTTTAAATTAATACATGCAATATGTCAAGTGTGGGTGTTGTATTGATCCTTCTAATTCAAATACATTGATAGGGTTACATTGTTGTGCCAGTAAAAATTACATAAATAAATATTGAGGCGGTGATTTCTCATATTCATACTTATCCAAGAAGAGTAAAAAAAAATCAAGTTGGTCATTTTTTTTTACTCTTGAAATAATATCTTGTACTCGATTGAGGGAAAAAAATGAGGATCGCCACAAACAAATCGTTGGTTTCTTTGACAAAACCTTTCACAACATGAAAGTTCGTGGAGGAAACTTTAGTTAAACCACTCGCAAGTATTGGTCTAACTAGGATGCACCAATGAGAAACAAATACCTTTGAAGTCACGGAAATAAAAACACATTCATGAGTACTTCAAGTCTCGCCGCCAAGTTTCGGCAAGCCTACACATCGAAAAGTCTCGACGTAAGGGGTATTTGTAGACATATAAAATTCAACAGATTAAATTCATACGAAATTTGAATTTTAGTCACGATTATTTGAGTCAATTAATCAATTTGGACCTTACAAATTAGTTGGTCCTTTTTATCAAATTCAAGACCAAGGTCCAATATACTTTGGAGCCCAGACTCATGACACGTGTCAATGTGATTTGGCGTCCCCATCAAATCAAAGACCAACGAAATGATGCCACATGTAAAAATGATGTGGAAATCTCATTCAAATTCAAGAACCTGTCAAAAGTCGCCAAGTGTCAAAATGACATATTTCGGCCAATCACAAGCAACCCGGCGAACTCCCTACAACTATAAATAGGGGGTAACATAACATTCTAAGGACAAAAAAAAAGAGATGACTTTGACAAGCATTGGCAACATTGGCAACATCGGCATCGACTATCAAGTTCTTGCAAGGAGCAATCAACGGAGATCTTTCCAGAAATTATTCCAAAGCAACAACAATATTTTTTGACATTTCCGGTGATTGAAATACATCTCTAGGAGTTCAAACCATCCAATGATTCGAGAAACACGCTATTGAAGGACTCGGATCATTTCTAAGTTTAGGAGAGGAGAATCAAGAGAGTTACGGAATTGTACTCACAAGATTCATCAATAAAAAATACTTTTTTTCCTTTTAGTTATCTTTAGTTGCAGTTAATTTTTGATACTTTTAAAATTTGTTGTGAACAAGGCTATTGGCTCACTTCAATAATAGTCCAAGAATGCTATGAATGAGTTCAAGTGTTGCATGGTATTGTTTGTGGAATGGTTTGTACAATATATATACTAAGGTAAATGTTGAGCTACAAGAATCCAGTAAGATCATTGAACTGCCTATCATACCCCTCTGAGCAATTTTATAAAAAAAATATCGAGCTTAAAAGAATAAATATGTAAAATATGCACAAAATCAAGGAAGGCACCATTCGAGACAGGCAGCAACCTTTAAATGCGTCCACAATAGGCCAATGTGGCAAGCTACAAGACCAAGTACATAAAAAGGGGAGAATAATGTTGAAATTCTTGATATAGTGAGATGGGTAGGGATGCTTTTGGGACGTATTCGGCTGATCAAAACAAATTAAATGATGAATCTAAACTCTTTATTGATCAGTTAAAGGAAGTTAGTTGTTTGTATATTAAAAGCTCTATATAACTCTAACAAAAGGGAAAAGGCTCCAGAAAGAAATTAAAATAAAACCTCGCCGACTCTGCTCTCTATTCCTCGTGTTTTACGGTTATTGTTGTTGTCACTAGAGATCGATGAATGATTGAAGGATTAAAGTGATTTCATCCCATTTTTAATTTTCTCCCCTCTCTCTTTCAATAGTTGTTGAAATTTGCTTTCCTTTTACCTTATGATTTAAATTAATGATAGAATATTTCACTTTTTTCTTTTTTAGTTTAAGAATATTGTATAATCTTTATTTTCCTTTCAAGTTTTAAACTAATTACAAAATATTTAGTTTCCTTATAGTTTGGTGCAGGTGTATTGCTTCCAGCCTATATATATTGCTAAAATCAACAGTATGTTAAGTTGCAAAGAGATATTAAATCATATAGTTATTCTTGTGCTACCACTACACTTGGAAGAGAATGGAGAAGGCAACGATTCTTAAGATTTTCTTGGTCTCTTTTATGCTTGTTTTGTCAGGTAAGCATTTTTTTAATCTATCTACCTATATTACTCAGTAATTCATATTCTATGTGCAGGCTATAGTCACACTTTGTTGAGAAATTTTGAGGTGGTAGCATCTTTTTTGTTTCCTGAAAAGGGGCAGGCTATAGCACCTTTTCCTCTTTAATAATTATAAAATATTTTCATACTTCAAATATAGTTTATTGTTCATTTTAAGATTGCAACAACTCATTCTGACGTTTTGAGTATTAGGACTCCTTTCTTATAAAAGATTCTTTCTGTGGGCTTAAAATATGAATCATGACTTGCAAAGATGGGTAACACATACGGTTCTCAGTCAATTAAATGTGTATTAGAGAGTAAAATTAAAAACTTGAAAAATGAAAAACTTAAGAGCGGATCAAAGTCAACATTTAAGATGAACAGACACGAAATTATGATACAGCCTTTTCTTCCCGATAAATAAATTACCAAGATAACAATTATGTTACAACGAGGTATAATTATGGTACTAATCCAACTCTCTTTTATGTTCCACTCATGATCAATTTTTATCCCTTTTTAATATATTGATTATGATAATTCTAGTTGTGGTTTTTAAATTATTAACTTAGTCAACAATGTTAATGGTGTAATCTGGACAAGGAAGCAATGGGCTTTCGTGCAATGAAGATGATGACTGTATTACCTACTTAAAATGCGAACTTGGGGCTCCACTATGTGAAATAAGGACACGTACTTGCTACTGTCCAACAGCTTATCATGGACAAAAAGTCCTTGAGACCAACAACAAAGACTAATTCATGTTTTGTTGTGACCATTTATAATGATAAATAAAAGTATCCTATCTTCATTTTACAATTGGAAAATGATTTACTCTGTCAGAATGGAAAGGACCTGAAAGAGAAAAGAAAGTTGACAACTATTTTCCTTGCAATGTTAGTATTGCGGCATATTTACCTTTAAACATACCCCTATTTTGAGACGCAAATTGATAATTAGATTAATTAGTGATTTTTGATACTCTCTAAGTGTCAGTATCTCATGATTCAAATTCTTAAGCCATAACTAGAAACCAATGGGTTACTATCCATTTGGAAAATTAATGTCATTTGAATGAATGTGGATGTTGGCTCAGCTCAATAATAGTCAACGAAAAAGGGGGAATGTCAACGCATCCAAAAAAAAAAATGATAATCTCTATCAATAGACCTGTGAATAACCAACATGAATTGTGGTATAGTGGTGGGACTACTCCACCCTTAACCAAAGGTTTTTATGGAGAAAATCTTGTTGGGAGCACCACCCCTAGAATGTGCCCTGTAGTGCACGATCTGAATATATCAGGGCTCCAATGCGGATACCGGATAACGGGTGAAAAAACAAAAAAAAAAATGGCATTTGAGAGAGTTCATGTGTTGCATGATAGAGAAATTGTTAATCTAACGTAGTTTGATTTAAAAAAACTTGATGCATCCATTCATCAAAAAAATTACTTATGCAATTTTACTTTTACACCCTTCTAAAACTTTTGGCTCCGTCGGTGATGTATATTCCTAGTTATCTGTAAACGATTGCGTTACATTTATCACATAATTTCTTTAACTAGCTACAATATTTATGGAAATAACATAAAATTATTTAATTTGATTATGCTTGATTCGAGTTTATATGTTTTTTCTATTTTGGGGGAAGTTTGGTGAAGGTGTATTGTAAAATAATATATGTTTGGTAAATATTAAAATATTCCTATAGATTTGGTAATATCATACCTTATAAAGTTATGTGGTCTGAAAATCATAATTTTCTTAATGAGTTTATTTGCAAGAGGAAATTAAGTGACTTATTTTTCTAAGTACTTCCTGCAAGAAAAGAGTATAATTAGCTACATTATTTAATATTGTAATGACTCGTTCAGTCATTTTGAGTATTAGGATCCCTTTTATCATAGAAGACCATTCTCGTAGTCTTAAAATATGAATCTTGAATTGTGAAAACGGTTAACAAAGTTCTCAAGTCAATCAGATGTGTATTGGTGAACAAAATAATAAACAAGGAAACTGAAAATGTAAGAGTTTAGTGAAGCCAGTATATGGGGTTAACGGATACGAAATTATGATGCAACCTATTCTTCCAACCTATCCAACCTATATGGCTTCGTTTAACCACAAATGCGAATCAACCATATTACCTCAATCCATGGGCTTTAGACCCATCCTCCTCGACGATTCAAGGACCATTTTCCTTGTAAAACCCTTAGTCATAGGATCCACCAAATTTCTTTCGGATCTTACATATTCCAAGGAAATAACACCATGTTACAAAAATTGTTTAACTGCATCATGTCTGATACGAATATGTCTCTCTTTACCATTGTATACACTATTTTTAGCAATCCCAACTACCGCCAGTGAGTCACAATGTAAAGAGACTAGTGACATTTGTCTTCCCCATAAAGGCACATCTGTCAAAAGATTTTTCAGCCACTCAGCTTCTTTACTTGCCAACTCGAGAGCAATGAATTCAGATTCCATGGTAGAACGTGCTATACAAGTCTGGTTTGAAGACTTTCATGAAATAGCACCTGCACCCAAAGTAAACACATAGCCACTGGTCGATCTAACTTCATCATTGTCTGTCACTCAATTTGCATCACAAAAACCTTCTAAAATAGCAAAAAATTATTAAAATGCAAACATTAATCCATAGTACCTCTCAAGTACCTTAACAAGCGATGAAGAGCATGACAATGTACACTACTAGGACTATGAGTATATCTATTCAATCTACTAATAGCATAAGCTATATCAGGCCGAGTATAATTCATGAGAAACATTAAACTCCCAATTATTTTAGCATATTCTATTTGAGAAACACTAGAATCTCTATTCTTTTTCAAATATGTACTAGGATCATAAGGAGTTCTCACTGAACCTACATCAAAACAATCAAATATTTTCAACATCTATTTAATATAATGAGACCGACACAAAGAGAAATCATTAACAGTTCTTTTGATTTTTATACGTAAAATCACATCAGCTTCTCCAAGGTCTTTCATTTCAAATTTAGAAAATAAAAAATTCTTAGTCTCATTTGCAACATTCACATTATGGACAAAGATTAACATGTCATCCATATATAAACATATAATCACACAATCCGTGTATTGCCCTGAGAGTACACTCTAGACGTCACATGGTGCTTAAAGTCCCGAGGACCACAAGCTAACCCATGAGCTGGTACCTGCTATGAGCACTGAGTAATAATATCATAATTATGGAAGAACAACTGATATGCCATAAGGTTTTATTACTGAATCAATACTGAAATATGAATCTAGAGAAATAACTGTCTGAATCTGATACAATACTAATAACCTGGATAACTAACTGTAAAGTCTGAATACTGAATAACTGACTCTAATGTATGAATGCCTCTAAACTGAATCACTTAGAGTTGATGGGATGGACCCCAACTAACTCCAACTAAATACTACACTGAAACATGAAATATAAATACTCTGTCCTTGAAATATGAGGACTCACCACTGCTACTACTGAGATGTCTGAAATGTCTAAGCGCGGTCCGAGAACTGAGCGTCAGCACCTATGATATAATACATCATAGCACAAAAGAAAGGTATGCGATGAATGCATGGAATGTACTGGTATGCTAAATGAGGTAGGCTAACATGCATGGTTTCATGAACAGTAATAATAAATTATCTGGATATACATGTAAAGCATGGAGTATTAAATAGAGAGCATGAAATTTGTAGATATTGGGGATGCATGACCAAGCATATAACATGAAATGAATAAAAGTTTGTAAACTGAAATACGAAAATAACTAATATATGTATTCCTTGGTCAAACAACACTGAGACTAAACTACTGGTCTAATTATTGGACTGAGATTGTAGGAGCTATCATCTAATCGAAATGCCCCAATCTGAGCTAATCAGGGTCTAACCTGTAACCCCAATTGAAAGAGTATTAATACCATGCCACGGGTACTAACGTTGGTTGTGTGGATCCACTAGTCTGGTATATTGTATTGTCCCGAAGAGCGAAAGGTGTCAAGTCTAATCTGACATGTGACCTCTACGAGATAGTCAAGCCTATACTGATGGGTGACTTCCCATATCCTACGCTGACTATATAGTTCTGGAGTTCAGGGACTGCTACTAGCGACACTGCCTATTTGATGGGGGAGCCACCATCCCTACACTCACTTGGTGCTAAATCCTACTCCAAACTGAATGACACTGAGTTACTAACTATTCTGAGTTTAACTGACTGTTCTAGTAAGGCTAATAAATATAATCAGAAGTTATTCTGAAGATACTGAAATGAGAGTAAGTAAATATCTATGGTTTTTGGGAATTCAATACCCCCAGGACTAAAAAGCAATAGTAGTTAAATAGTATCAAACTTAAAGGACATAGAATGAAAATTTCTAGCAAATATTCATTATTCTAAGCATTTTATCAAGCACTTGGTGTTCATATTTTAAGCCTCTCATGAAAAATAACATAAAATTTAAAGTAATAGAATGATTTCAACATCAATGACACTCAATCATCAGTTAATTCAAAGAATGACAACTTTGAAACATGTGGGAATTGATAATAATGATAATTTCATTAAAGCATGGCATAAAATCAATATCCATGGATGTTCATGGAGACTCATGGTTTAAAATAACAATTAAATATCCTAAATCTTAAAAAGATGATAACTTTGTAATTAAAATTAGATACTTGGACTCCATGGGTAAAAGAAACCCATGGATGAACATCTAACATACCTGAGTTAATAAATTTGGAAGGATTTATAGTGAGTTCTTTAGATTTGGCCTTGAATTTGAGAGCTAGGGTTTCTTGTTCTTGAAAAGGGGATTTTTAATTTGAGAGGAATTGAATAATGATGAGTATTTAGGTCAATTAGGGGTTAAATTTCGTATTTAGGATGAGTTTAGAACTTAGGAAAAAGACCCAAATACCCCTAAATAAATTTAAAAACACAGGCTGGAAATTGAACATCCCGATTTTTTGCCTTGGCGCGACGCGCCGCTATTGCGCCAAGCCACTGGAAAAGGGATGATTAGGAAATTCGATGATGGCGTGGTGCGGTAAGATCGTGATCCTTCACTGGAATGCCATTTTGTCCACCTCAGCGACGCGCCATAATCGCGGAGGTTCACTGGAAATTGCAAAACGTGAACTGGAACTTTGGCGCGACGTGCCAACATCGCGTTACCACACTGGAAACTGACAATTGTGATTTATACTAGATCTGTGACACGCTAAGGGTCAAAATGATGGTGTTTAATGACTGAAACTTAAAATCGCCATAACTTCTTACCCGGTTATCGAATTTGGGCAAATTTTATATCGTTGGGAAGCTAGTTGAATTTCCTACACAATGGAAGGATCTACACTGAAATTTAATGAGTATTTAAAAAATTTATATATGAATACTCATGTATTTGGACTTAGATTATGCTAGAAATATATGGGGTATTACAATATCTCTCCCTTGGGATCATTCATCCTCAAATGAGACTGGTTAAGCTGAGGAAAACTGATGGACTAAGCTTACATAGTGAACATGCATATCTGATACATGGAATGCATGACTAAACTAATTTGTAAATGCACGACTGACATGAACATGATGTGCAAGTGAAACTGAGCATGATAGACAGAAATCTTAAGAAGTTTGGTACCTTAAACCAAATCTGAATTCACAGAGAAAAGATGAGGGTACTTGGTCTGCATATCTACTTCTGCATCCCAAGTGGCTCCCTTAACGTACTAATTCCGTCAAAGAACTTTTACTAGTGGAACCTCTTTGTTACTTAGTCTACGAACTTGACAATCAAGAATTTCGACAGGAACTTCGTCAAAGGAAAGACTGTTCTAAATATCTACAATTTCTAAGGGAAAAACTACAGATGGATCACCAATACACTTCTTCAACAATGAGACATAGAACACTGGGTGTACTGAAGCTAGATCTGAAGGCAACTCAAGTTTGTAAGACCTTTAGGTTTCGAATTAAATTGATTTTGATGAATAATATGTACAAATTCATAATGGGTTTGACATTTATTTTTACATATGTGGTAGATCTTAGAGATATCTTTGAAAAAAAAAAGATGGCTCACGATTCGAAGGCTCCTGTATCAAGTTATGAATTTTCTACCACGACTACACAAAGCTGCGAAACAGACTTATCAGATTCAAAATCAAATCATAAAAGTTTTCTGAGGATTCGTCAGAGAATTGGAGCAATTAGCTGTAACAGCCGAACAAAATCCTTGGGAACATTTGAATGTCTATTATTATTTGCTCAAGCCACCGTATCAGTAGTTGAGATATTTTGAAAAGATGGAACATTTTCAGACAACTTTGTTGATGGACCTTTATTTGTAGATTATGTCTTGGCATTAGCAAGAGAAAGATGGGGACTCTTCAGTATATTTGAAGGATTCGGGATTTTGATACAATCTTCCCCAAATGCATCATCACCAAATATGTTACTGGAAACGTCCACAAGACCCAACTAAAAAAAAGTGAAGTTAATATCGAGTAAAGAGGTAAGTTGGGATATTAAAGATATAAGTATTAACTGATATACCGAATCAGCCAAAAGCATTGATGAACCAGTGGAACCATCTTCAAAGATAGCAGTGTCAATACTTATGGAATCTAAAGCAGCAAACTCACAATGTTGATTGCTTAAAGCCTTACGCATTTTCTTCAAACTCTTCCAATGTGGTTCTTAGATAACATTGCTTTCGTTTGAGCTAGATGTGGCACTATCAATAGCATCCCCATTGAGTGAAACAGGCGGTATGGATGCTTTCGTGAAAAATGGCACAATCTCTAGTAACTTTTCAACGCCTTTATCCGATGGGCTGGAAGATTTCTTTCATTTTTTGGACAACGTCGATCACTTTGGAAGTTGAGATGGCTACTGCATTAGGGACGATGAGGGGCTTTTTACTCTTTTATCCATGTGTGTATCCTTGCCCTTCAAATTTTTATATTTAGGAACAACTTGGACAGATTGAGCAAGATAACTCGTTGACGCCTTGGACTTTAAAGAGTGAGAAAACGTTCCTTAACCATCCAGCTGAAGTTGGTTTCCTTTTGTTGATGTGGGAGAAACATCCTTCTTCGGACCTATTAAAATAATATGGATACTTCGTCTTAACACAGTCTCCCGATGAGCTGGCCACCAATCTGAGTACTCGCGAGTCATAGAAAGTCCATTGTCTAATGGATGCATTAGTATATTAAGCTTTGACAGGCTTCCAAGACTAACACAAGAATCACAAAGTTGCACCCAAGCTAGCAGCGAACCATCATAATAATGCTCCACTAGATATCGGGAACGTCTTGACAAAATCCAAATTGTCGACTAAATTTATAAGGACAATAAGGTTCCACAATCAAGTCACCAATATGCTTAAAAGTGATGCAACTTGAACGAAGTTCTATGAAGAGATCAGTCCAAGAATTGGATAGTGGCCACTATCATCAATTAGCACCTCTTTTTCTGTAGCAGAACCAAATCGGGAAGCCTTTTTACATTGACTTGTTGAAATAATTTGCGAGTACCAATAAGGTTAAATTGTTTTGCCATCTTTTTCCCTGAAATCAGCCACATTTGCATCCCTCATTGCGGACGATTAACATGATAATAAGTTTCACAATACTCACCAATCCATCCATAGACATATTGGATGGGAAATAGAGCATGGCAAGATCCACAGTTTGAAGAAGTGGAGATCTCCCTAAGGCCACAATAGATGCTTGCAAGCATCAGGACCACCAAAGAAAATTATTCTCCATGATCCATCAAGCTTGCGACTTTAAAGACGCAAGCACAAATACAACAACCTTTTTGTTGGGGAGCAAATGTTTACTGAGACAATGCAAGGAAAGATGCAAAATAAGTTTCATCCATTAGTGATTCATCCACGCCTAGCTCGACAAAAGGGGCATTCTCTTCTTCGATTCGTAGTAAAAAATTCATGTCAATATTCTCCAATAGACATTGACTCATCCTTGGCTTCTTCTAGTTTTTTGACATTTATTGTGAAGGCTCTACATATTTTCTTGGTCCTCAAAACCAAAAATCAGTCCAATCAATAAAAGAGACGTCATCGATGACACCTTTTGTAAGCCGGTAGAATGCCAAAAATAAGTGTGAGCATCTTCTGGGTACAAAAGTTTCCCTTATCTGCTACATATGTCAACTCCTTAGCCGAGGAAATAACTTCATCGTAAAATGACCCATGATTATGAATGCCTCCGATGTTTCTCAAGTCCCATAAGGATATGGACAACTCTCCAATAAAAGCACAAACTTTGTTTGAGGATGGACACCAATTCTCATAGAAGGCCTGGATCACATTCTCATTATGGTCACACGTAAATAATGAAGCAAAGACGGCATCATAAGTCTTGTTGCGCTCCAAGGTCTCCTTATTACGGGAAAGAAAGTCTTCTATCCACTCCTAATACCCAGATTTATATCGAACCACACCAAATCTAGAGGGAGGAACACGCCAACTGCTAAGGCTCCTATTGCGGCTAGGAGAGATCGCAACAACAATATTTTGATGGGTAGAAGGCTTCAAATGAAAAACTTTTTCTGTCATAATTTTTTCCGAAAAGTTGTCCATGATGCCTTTAGTTTCTGTCGTTGACCATTCTGTGAGATGGAGGGAAGATTCTAGGGGATTTCTAACAAGCGAGAAGGTTTCAATCAATGGAGGGTGAACATTCAAAGTGAAGGCTTTGGCATGCGAATTTGACTTGCTCTCCACTATCTCGGTGCAAGGGTATGGAGTTTCACGGTAGTTGAAACAAGTCATAGTTGGGGACCAAGAGCACACTACACCATTCCTGAGGATAAAGTAAGGAATCAAGATTAACCATTATGGATGCACAAGTTGAAAAAAATAGGAAACAAGAGAATCTGAAGTTGAGTGTTAAAGAAGAAAAAATTAACTACAGCAACACAGGTTAAACTTGGCTGCAAATTTTTGTTTGGTTACTATTCCTTGTTTCTGGTTACAATAAACATAATTGCAAAACTTGGTTAAGTTACAACTCTTTGTTTTTGCTTATTAAAAAAATGAGTATCTTGCGATTGCAAGGACACATTTCATATTGCAATCATGCAAATTTGAGCGAGCAAAAGGCAGCAAGCTGCTATGAAAATTATAGTTACCTGAGAAGTAGTTTGTCGATTCAATCGTATCAGGCTAGGTCACAGCTTCACAGCTTAGCAATCAAACACAGTCGAACACTTTTCTTTGTGGTTGCTGAATGCTTTGATGAATTTCTGTGCAAACAAGAAGCTTATATAGAAGTTCTTGTAATAATTCCCATTTAGTATACAAGGAAAGTTGTGGTGAAATTAGAAGATGAGAATCCCTGGGAATTTCAAATTTCCAATCAGTAGGAAAATTACCATATTGAGGAGATTTTTTTGGTGGAGATTTTAATTCTTTTTTGAAACCAAAAGGAAATTTAATATTTTTTCTTTTGTACATGAAACAAAAAGGAAAGATAACATTTTTCTTCAGTACATGAAACCAAAAGGGAAGTAAATATTTTTCTTTGGTACTATAAACGAAAAGGAAAGTTAATATTTTCTTTGGTACAAAAATTCAAGTCAACTTTTTAAATTAATACGTGCAATATGTCAAGTGAGGGTGTTGTATTGATCCTTCTAATTCAAATATATTGATAGGGTTACATTGTTGTGCCAGTAAAAATTACTTAAATAAATATTTAGGCGGTGATTTCTCATGTTCATACTTATCCAAGAAGAGTAAAAAAAATCAAGTTGGTCATTTCTTTTTACTCTTGAAATAATATCGAGTTTGTACTCGATTGTGGGCAAAAAATGAGGATCGCCACAAACAAATCGTTTGTTGCTTTGACAAAACCTTTCACAACATGAAAGTTCACGGAGGAAACTTTAGTTAGACTACTTGCAGGTATTGTTCTAACTAGGATGCACCGATGAGAAATAAATACCTTTTAAGTCACGAAAATAAAAATACATTCATGAGTACTTCAAGTCCCACCGCCACGTTTTGGCAAGCCTACACGTCGACAAGTGTCAACGTAAGGGGTAAGCCTACATGTCATCCACATATGTCAACTCCTTAGCCGAGGGAATAACTTCATCATAAAATGACCCATTAACATGAAAACAAAGTCAGAGAACAAAGAGAAAAGGCTTCCCTTTGTCATCAACATAGCAACTCCGTAGCAGGCTGCTATGAAAATTATAGTCATCTGAGAAGCAGTTTGTGGATTCAATCGTATCGGGCACGGTCAGAGCTTCATAGCCTAGAAATTAAACAAAGTCAAACACTTTTCTTTGTGGCTACCAAATGCTTTTATGAATTTTCTGTGCAAGGGAGAAGCTTATATAGAAGTTCTTGTAATAATTCTCATTTTGTATACAAGAAAAGTTGTGGTGAAATTTGAAGATGAGAATCCCCGGGAATTTTAAATTTTCAATCAATTGGAAAATTACCATATTGAGGAGATTTCTTTGGAGGAGACTTTAATTCTTTTTTGAAACCAAAAAGAAAGTTAATATTTGTTTCTTTGGTACATGAAGCTAAAAGGAAAGTTAATATTTTCCTTTGGTATCTGAAATCAAAAGGGAAGTTAATATTTTTCATTGGTACATGAAACCAAAAGGAAAGTTAATATTTTTCTTTGGTACAAGAAACTAAATGGAAAGTTAATATTTTTGTTTGTTATAAAAATTCAAGCCAACTTTTTAACTTCATATGTGCAATATGTCAAGTGAGGGTGTTGTATTAATCCTCCTAGTTCAAATATATTGAGAGGTTTACTTTGTTGTGCCAGTCGGAATTACTTAAATTTAATATTAAGGCAGTGATTTCTCATGTTCATACTTATCCAAGAAGAGTAAAAAAAATCAAGTTGGTCATTTTTTTACTCTTGAAATAATATTGAGTTTGTACTCGATTGTGGGCGAAAAATGAGGATCACCATAAACAAATCATTGGTTGCTTTGACAAAACCTTTTCCTACATGAAAGTTCATGGAGGAAACTTTTGTTAGACCACTCTAAAGTATTGATCTCACAAGGATGCACCGATGAGAAATAAATACCTTTGAAATCAAAAAAATGAAAACACATTCATGAGTACTTCAAGTCTCTATGCCAAGATGGATTAAATTCATACAAAATTTTAACCTAATTCACCATCTTTTGGGTTAATTAATCATTCTGGCTCTTACAAATTAGTTGGTCCATTTTATCAAATTCAAAACCAAGGTCCACTACACTTTAGAGCCCAGACGCATGCCATATGTCAGCATGACTTCGCGTCCCCATCAAATCAAAGACCAACAAGACGACACCACATGTACAAATGATGTGAAAATCTCATTTAAATTCAAAAACTAGTCAAAAGTCTCCAAGTGTCAATGCGACATATTTCGATCAATCACAAGCAACCTTGCCTACTCCCTATAATTATAAATAGGGGTAACATTCTAAGGACAAAAAAGGAGGACTTTGACAAGAATTAGCAACATCGGCATTGACTATAAAGTTCTTGCAAGGAGCAATCAACAGAGTTCTTCCCCGAGATTATTACGAAGAGACAAAATATTTTCCAACATTCCCGGCGATTGAAATACATCTTTAGGAGTCCAAACCCTCCAACGATTCAAGATACACGCTACTGAAGGCCCTCGAATCATTTCTAAGTTTAGGAGAGAAGAATTAAGAGAGTTATAGAATTGTACTCACAAGATTCACCAATAAAAAATACTTTTTTCTTTTATTTATCTTTGGTTGCCGTTAATTTTCGACGCTTCAAAAATTGGTTGCGAAAAAATTTTGGTACGCCAGGTGGGACCATTTTTGATCTTCATCTCTTCCTCCTGCAAATCAAAAATTACAAATTCAACCATTGCAATGGACTTCGGAAAAACAAAGGATGTTACATGTAAGGGCTCTACTGCCGCATCTGCTGACCTCAGTCGTGTTGGACCGGTTACTCACTAAAAGTTCAAGGTTAGTGGGTTGGATGAATCTAAATACTTCACATCTTTAGAGGTGGAAAAAAACAACAACTCTCATATGGTGGCTGATGGTGGCAATCTTGCATCCCTATTCTTTGGTGAACATTCTCTAACCGGATCTAACTTTGGTGAACCTGAAGATTCAACGGATTCTCCAATTTTAATAAGGTCAATGCCTTAATATATTTCAAAAAGTTCTACAACTCATGTGCTCTGTGGCATTATAAAAAGGTGAAGGAATCATAATGCTATAATTTGGAGCTTTGACCTAATTGAGGTTTTCCCACTAAAGAAAAAAACAAGCAAGTTCATGTCAAATGACTTCCCAAATAGGGTGGCACTTGGACATTGATCGCTCGCAAAAGAAAAAAATATCAAAGGACTTTTAAACTCTAACTTTCAAAAGTCAACACAAAATCAAGTAATAATATGCTTCAACCATTGGGGGCAACAAATACAAAACTAATGTTCAACAATACTTCATTACAAGGGGTTGGGAGGAAAGTTGCATTACAAGAATTCTTCCGCAGAATGCTCCTTTAAGGCACGAGCTTAAACTGTATGTCACACCTGGCCCGCATTAGTCTAAACTGTGAATGGATCTCAAAAAAAAAAGAAAAAAAAGAGAAAGAAATAAGAAAAAATAGAAAAAAATAAAAATAAATTAACTCATCATTCCTAAACTACGTTATGACTTGATCCTCTAGAGGTATGTAAGCAGCTTAGGGTGTTTTTTACTCTAAGTTCAGTCATATGAGTTACAAAAGAAGAGGAAAATGGTGAGTCATTATTTGAGCACGGAAATAACACTTTGAAGTGACGTAGATATCACATGAGGTTAGACATTCCTTCGCTAAGTTTACCGCAAACATGCAAAAGAGAAGAGACCAGCAAGGCAAAGAAGATTTCGATGATATATTTGTGTAAATCCATAAAGATATTGAGTGTGGCTTTAATATATGTTGTAACTCTTGGTATTATATTTTAAACAAAAAAGACGGTGCATGATTCAAAAGCTCCTACGTTGAGATATGAATTTTCTAGTATAGCCGCTCAAACTTGCAAATAAAAAAAAGGCAATCAGGTTTCGAACTAAGCTGACTTCGACAACATATCTGTATAAATTCATAAATGCGTTAATATTGTTTTTACATATGTTGTAACTTTTGGTGTTATATTTTCTACAAAAAATACATCTCGTGATTCAAAGGCTCCTACATCGAGACATGAATTTTCTACCATAGCCGCTCAAAGTTGGAAAAGAAACCTTCATGTTTCAGACTAAATTGATTTTGATGAATAATATGTACAAATTCATAAAGGTTTTGACATTTATTTTTACATATGTGGTAGATCTTAGAGATCTCTTTGCAATAAAAAAGAAGACTCACGATTCGGAGGCTCCTGTATAAAGTTATGAATTTTCTACCATGGTTACACAAAGCTGTGAAATAGACGTATCAGATTCAAAATCAACTCTTTAAGGTTTTATGAGGATTTGATAGAGAATTCTTTAATACATTCAGACAAGGTACGCCACAATCCAGAAACGTAGGACAATTTGGAAGCCGAATTAGCCTTTTGTGGTTTAAACTTTGGGGCAATTAGCTGTAACAGCCGAACCAAATCCTTGGGAACGTTTGAATGTCTATTATCATTTGTTCCAGCCATCGTATCAGTATTTGAGATATTTTGAAAAGATGGAACATTTTCGGACAACTTGGTCGATGGACCTTTATTTGTAGATTGAGTCTTGGCGTTATCAAGAGAAAGATGTGGACTCTTCAGTATATTTGAAGGATTCAGTCTTGTGATACAATCCTCACCAAATGCATCACACCAAATATGTTACTGGAAACGTCCACAAGACCCAACTAAAAAAAAGTGAAGTTAATATCAAGTAAAGAGGCAAGTTGGGATATTAAAGAAATAATTATAAACTGATGTATCAAATCAGCCAAGGGCATTGATAAACTAGCGGCACCATCTTCAAAGATAGCGGTGTCAATACTTATGAAATCTAAAGCAGCAAACTCACAATGTTGATCGCTTAAGTCCTTATGCTTTTTCTTCAAACGCTTCCAATATGGTTATTGGATAACATTGATCTCAATTGAGCTAGAGGCGGAACTATCAATAGCAGCCCCATTGAGTGAAACAGGTTGTTTGGATGTATCACTGCAAAATGGCACAATCACTAGTAACTTTTCAATGCTTTTATCCGACGGGCTGGAAGATTTCTTTATTTTTTGGACAACATAGATCACATTGGAAGTTGAGATGTATACTGCCTTAGGGCCGATGAGGGGCTTTTTACTCTTTTATCCATGTATGTATCCTTGCCCTTCGAATTTTTATATTTAGGAACAACTTGGACAGATTGAGCAGGATTACTCATTGTCGCCTTGGACTTTGAAGAGTGGGAAAACTTGCCTTGACCATCCATCTGAAGTTGGTTTCCTTTTGTTGATATGGGAGAAACATCCTTCTTCGAACCTCATAAAATAATATGGATATTTCTTCTCAACACAACCTCCCGAAGGGCTCGCCACCAATCTGAGTACTTGCGAGTCATAGAATGTCCATTGTCTAACGGATGCATTAGTATGTTAAGCTTTGACAAGCTACCAAAAAAAACACAAGAATCCCAAAGTTGCACTAAAGCTAGCAGCGAACCGGCATAATAATGCACCATTAGATGTCGGGAACGTCTTGACAAAATCCAAATTGTCGACTAAATCGACAAGGAAAATAAAGTTCCACAATCAGGTCATCATCATGCCTCAATGTGACACAACTTGAACGAAGTTCTATGAAGAAATCACTCCAAGAATCGGACAGTGGCCACTATCGTCAATTTTCACCTCTTTTTCTGCATCAGAGCCAAATGAGGAAGCTTTTTTACCTTAACTTGTTGAAATAATTTGCGAGTATCAACAAGGTTAAATTTTTTTGCCATCTTTTCTCCTGAAATCAGCCACATTTGAACCCCACGTTGCGGACGGTTAACATGATAATAAGTTTCAAAATACTCACCAATCCATCCATAGACATATTGGATGGGAAAGAATGCATAGCAAGTTCCCAAGTTTGTAGAAGTGTAGATCTCCCTAAGGCCACGATTGATGCTTTCAAGTATCGGGACCACCAAAGAAAATTAATCTCCATGAGCCATCAAGCTTGCGACTTTAAAGACGCAAGCACAAATACAACCAGCCTTTTTGTTGGGGAACAAATATTTACCGAGCGAAATTGCAAGGAAAGCTTCCAAATAAGTTTCATCCCTGCGTGATTTTTCCATGCCTAGATCAATAAAAGGGGCATTCTCTTCTTCGGTTCGTGGTAAAAAAATCATGTCAATATTCTCCAACAGATATTGATTCATCCTTGGCTTCTTCTAGTTTTTTGACATCTTTTGTTAAGGCTCTACATATTTTCTTGGTCCTCAAAACCAAAAATTAGTCCAATCAAGAAAAGAGACGTCATCGATGACACCTTTTGTAAGCCGGTAGAATGCCAAAAATAAGTGTGAGCAGCTTCTGGGTACAAAAAGTTTCCCTTTTTCTGCCACATATGTCAACTCCTTAGCCGAGGAAATAACTTCGTCATAAAATAACCCATGTTCTAGAAGGCCTCTGATGTTTAACAAGTCCCATAAAGATATGGACAACTCTCCAATAAATGTAGAAACTATGTTGGAGGATGGGCGCCAATTCTCATAGAAATCCAGGAGAATATTCTCGTTATGGTCAAACGTGTACAATGAAGCAAAGACGGCATCATAAGTCTTGTTGTGCTCCAAGGTCTCCTTATTACGGGCAAGAAAGTCTTTTATCCACTCCTAATAGCTAAATGTATATCGAGCCTCACCAAATACAGAGGGAGGAACACGCCAACTGCTAAGGCTCCCATTGAGGCTAGGAGAGCTCGCAATAGCAATATTTTGATGGGTAGAAGGCTCCAAAAGGAAAACTTTTTCTGTCACAAATTTTACTGAAAATTTGTCCATGACGTCCTTAGTTTCTGTCGTTGACCATTCTATGAGATGGAGGGATGTTTCCTGCAGGAAGTGTCAATCACCAGAGGATGAACTTTAAAAGTGAGGGTTTTGGCATGCGAATTTGGCTTGCTCTCCGGGATCTCAAGGTAACGGTATGGAATTTCACGGTTGTCGAAACAAGTCATAGTTGGGGATCAAGAGCACACTACACCATTCCTGGGGATTAAATAAGGAATAAAGATTAACCATTATGGACACACAAGTTGGGTAAAATAGGAAACAAGAAAATCTGAAGTTGAATGTTAAAGAAAAAAAAATTAACTATAGCAACACAGGTTAAACTTGGCTGCAAATTTTTGTTTGGTTACTATTCCTTGTTTCCAGTTACAATAAACATAATTACAAATCTTGGTTAAGTTACAACTCTTTGTTGTTGCTTATTAAAAAAAATAAGCATCTTGCGATTGAAGTTACGTATTTCATATTGGAATCTTGTAAATTTGAGCGAGAAAAAGGCAGCAAGCTGCTATGAAAATTATAGTTACCTGAGAAGCAGTTTGTGCATTCAATCGTATGAAGCAGGGTCACAACTTCACAGGTTAGCAATCAAACACATTCGAACACTTTTCTTTGTGGCTGCTGGATGCTTTGAAGAATTTCTGTGCATAGGAGAATCTTATAAAGAAGTTCTTGTAATAATTCCCATTTCGTATACAAGGAAAGTTTTGGTG
The DNA here is from genome assembly GCA_030864215.1 of Capsicum pubescens. Classification (NCBI taxonomy): domain Eukaryota; kingdom Viridiplantae; phylum Streptophyta; class Magnoliopsida; order Solanales; family Solanaceae; genus Capsicum; species Capsicum pubescens. The sequence goes on from CM061546.1 coordinate 42,398,021, forward strand.
AAATTAGAAGATGAGAATCCCTGGGAATTTCAAATTTCCAATCAGTAGGAAAATTACCATATTGAGGAGATTTCTTTGGTGGAGATTTTAATTCTTTTTATAAACCAAAAGGAAATTTAAAATATTTTTTTGGTACATGAAACGAAAAGGAAAGTTAATATTTTTCTTCGGTACATGAAACCAAAAGGGAAGTAAATATTTTTCATTGGTAAATGAAACCAAAAGGAAAGTTAATATTTTTCTTTGGTACATGAAACCAAAAGGAAAGTTAATATTTTTCTTTGGTACAAAAATTCAAGTCAACTTTTTAAATTCATGCGTGCAATATGTCAAGTGAGGGTGTTGTATTGATCCTTCTAATTCAAATTTATTGATAGGGTTACATTGTTGTGCCAGTAAAAATTGCTTCAATAAATATTTAGGCGGTGATTTCTCATATTCATACTTATCCAAAAAGTGTAAAAAAAAAATCAAGTTGGTCATTTCTTTTTACCCTTGAAATAATATCGAGTTTGTACTCGTTTGAGGGGAAAAAATGAGGATCGCCACAAACAAATCGTTGGTTTCTTTGACAAAACCTTTCACAACATGAAAGTTCACGTAGGAAACTTTAGTTAAACCACTCGCAAGTATTGGTCTAACTAGGATTCACAGATGAGAAACAAATACCTTTGAAATCACGAAAATAAAAATACATTCATGAGTACTTCAAGTCTCGCCGCCAAGTTTCGGCAAGCCTACATGTCGACAAGTATCGACGCAAGGAGTATTTGTAGACATATAAAATTCAACGGATTAAATTCATACAAAATTAGAATTTTAGTCACGATCATTTTAGTTAATTAATCAATTTGGGCCTTACAAATTAGTTGGTCCATTTTATCAAATTCAAGACCAAGGTCCATTATACTTTGGAGCCCAGACTCTTGCCAAGTGTCAAAGTGATTTGGCGTCCCCATCAAATCGAAGACCAACGAAATGATGCCACATGTACAAATGATATGGAAATAGAATTCAAATTCAAGAACCTGTCAAAAGTCGTCAAGTGTCAAAATGACATATTTTGGCCAATCACAAGCAACCCGGCCTACTCCCTACAACTATAAATAGGGGGTAACATAACATTCTAAGGATGAAAAAAAAAAATGACTTTGACAAGCATTGGAAGCATTGGCAACATCGGCATAGACTATCAAGTTCTTGCAAGGAGAAATCAACGGAGATCTTCCCAGAGATTATTCCAAAGCAACAAAAATACTTTTCGGCATTTGAGGTGATTGAAATACATCTCTAGGAGTCCAAACCATCCAACAATTCGAGAAACACGTTATTGAAGGCCCTCGGATCATTTCTAAGTTTAGGAGAGAAGAATCAAGAGAGTTATGGAATTGTACTCACAAGATTCATCAATAAAAATTACTTTTTTTCTTTTATTTATCTTTGGTTGTAGTTAATTTTAGACGCTTTTAAAATTTGTTGCGAACAATGTGGTTGTTGGCTCACTTCAATAATAGTCCAAGAATTCCATGAATGAGTTCAAGTGTTGCATGGTATTGATTGTGGAATGGTTTGTACAATATATATATTAAGGTAAATGTTGAGCTACAAGAATCCAGTAAGATCATTGACCTGCCTATCATATCCCTCAAAGCAAATTTATAAAAAAAATTCAGCTTAAAGGAATAAATATGTCAAATATGCACAATATAAAGGAAGGCACCATTCGAGGAAGGCACCAACCTTTTGGGACATATTCGGCTCATCAAAACAAACCAAATGATGAATCTAGATGCTTTATTGATCAGTTATAGGAAGTTAGCTATTTGTATAGTAAAAGCTCTATATAACTCTGCCAAAAGGGAAAAGTCTCCACAATGAAATTAAAATAAAACCTCACCGACTCTGCTCTATTCCTCGTGTTTTACGGTTATTGTTGTTGTCACTAAAGATCGATGAAATATTGAAGGATAAAAGAGATTTCATCCCATTTTGAATTTTCTCCCCTCTCTCTTTCTATAAATGTTGAAATTTGCTTTCCTTTTACCTTATGATTTAAATTAAAGATAGACTTTTTCACTTTTTCTTTTTTAGTCTAAGAATGTTGTATAATCTTTATTTTCCTTTCAAGTTTTAAACTAATTACAAAATATTCAATTTCCTTATAGTTTGGTGCAGGTGTATTGCTTCCAGCCTTTATATATTGCTAAAATAAAAAGTATATTAAGTTGCAAACAGATATTAAATCATATTGTTATTCTTGTGACCATTTATAATGATAAATAAAAGTATCCTATCTTCATTTTCAAATTGGAAAATGATTTACTCTATCTGAATGGAAAGGAGCTGAAAGAGAAAAGAAAGTTGACAACTATTTTCCTTGCAATGTTATTATTGCAGCATATTTACCTTTAAATATATCCCTATTTTGAGACGCAAATTGATAATTAGATTAATTAGTGATTTTTGATACTCGCTAAGTGTCAGTTTCTCATGATTCAAATTCTTAAGCCATAACTAGCAATCAATGGATTACTATCCATTTGACAAATTTATGTCATTTGAATGAATGTGGATGTTGGCTCAACTCAATAATATTCTACGAAAAAGGGGGAATGTCAACATATCCAAAAAAAAATGATAATCTCGATCAGTAGACCTATGAATAACCAACATGGATTGTGGTGTAGTGGTGGGACTACTCCACCCTTAACCAAAGGTCGGTATGGTGAAAATATAGTTGGGAGCACCACCCCTAGAATGTGCCTTGTAGTGCGCGATCCGAATAAATCAGGGCTCCAATGCGGATACCGGACAACGGGTGAAAAAGCAAAAAAAAAAAGGCCTGTGAGTGAGTTCATGTGTTGCATGATAGTGGTTTGATTTAAAAAATTTTGATGCATCCATTCATCGAAAAAATTACTTATGCAATATTGCTTTTACACCCTTCTAAAACTTTTGGCTCCGTCGGTGATGCATATTCCAAGTTGTTTGTAAACAATTGTGTTACATTTGTCACGTAATTTCTTTAACTAGCTACAATATTTATGGAAATAACATAAAATTATTTAATTTCATTCTTCTTGATTCGAGTTTATATGTTTTTTCTATTTTGGGGGAGTTTGGTGGAGGTTTATTATAAAATAATATATGTTTGGTAAATATTAAAATATTCCTATAGATTTGTTAATATTATACCTTATAGAGTTATGTGGTCTGAAAATCATAATTTTCTTAATGAGTTTATTTGCAAAAGGAAATTAATGAGTTTATTTGCAAAAGGAAATTAAGTGACTTATTTTTCTAAGTACTTCCTGCAAGAAAAGATTATACGTTATAGTCTTTGATACTATTTCTTAAATTAGCTACATTATTTAAGACTGTAATGACTCGTTCGGTCATTTTGAGTTTTTAGATCCCTTTTATCATAAAAGACCCTTCTCGTAGGCTTAAAAGATGAATCTTGAATTGGGAAAACGGTTAACACAGTTCTCAAGTCAATCAGATGTGTATTGGAGAAGAAAATAATAAACAAGGAAATTGAAAATGTAAGAGTTTAGTGAAGCCAATATATGGGGTTAACGGAGACGAAATTATGATACAACCTATTCTTCCCTCTAAATAAATTTCTACGATAATAATTAAGTTGCGAATGTTAGGAAAAATACTACAATATTGATGTTGGATAGAAATTAGTAATAGTAAGAGAGTTGTCACAAACACTGTGTCGTGACAAGGCATTGCCTAGAAAGCAATTTCGGCCCGACTCCGGTGCAAATCCTTCTAGCTGGTCTCTCCCAAAGGTTCCGCAGCTACTTCCAAACACGTGCACTCATGGCTGAAAGTTTGGACATTGCCTAAACCAATTGCTCAAAAGTTGACAAAGAATAGGAAGCCAAGACTAAAACAGAGAACTGATGAGGGAGAGAGTAATTTGTTTTCTATGTTTTCTGAATGTTTAGCTAACAAATGATTCACCTTAAATAGGTATATCATTTATGTTTTATCCATCAAAAGAGTTAAAGAAAATAACAGAGTTAATGTACGTAATGTAACATTACTCTTGAATTAATGACAAAGTCATAAAGTAACTTTTAAGACTTCTGAATGCCTCTTCTTTCACAAAGTTGCATTTATAAGAAACCGTCATTTGTATCACATTTATGAGTAGTAACTCTCCCATCCTATAAATTCTTATGACTTATGAATGTTTACAAATATTTATTACAGAGAGTTTAAAGAGTTTTTAATCTTTGCATTAATTAAGAAGGAATTATCCTTCAATCCCCCACTAATGCAAAGACAAAGAATGGGCAAAAGGAAGGAACATGTACTTAAGTGTCAATATCTTTCGATTTGAATTTACACGTAGTGATATGAGGCAACAACAAATATCCAAAAAGTGAAGTACTCTTGAACTAGATGGACATAAGTTGAAACCCCCACAATACATACCATATCCTTTATTTTAAGCAACCTCCGTGATACTAAAAAGTGCTTTTATGGTTATGCACACAAACCTTGGATCTCATGAGTGCTCTAGAAAGACGACCCAAGTCTTTCATAAAAAAATGACCAACCTTTTTACAATAACGTAATTGATCCAGCGAATCTATCTCATAGACCACCTTAAGTCTATGGATCATTAAGAGTAAAAATAAGCTCAATATTATAATACACTACCTCACACAATAGGGATAGGATATGTAGTGTTTATTAAAGGCCTATATGGCTTCGTTTGACCACAAATGAGTATCCACCATATTATCTCAATCCATGGGCTTTAGCCCATCCCTCTCGACAATTCATGGACCATTTTGCTTGTCAAACCCTTAGTCATAGGATCCGCCAAATTTCTTTCAGATCTTACATATTCCAAGGAAATAACACCATGTTTCAACAATTGTTTAACTGGATCATGTCTGTTGCGAATATGTCTCTTTTTAACATTGTATACACTATTTTTTGCAATCCCAATCACCGCCTGTGAGTGACAATGTAAAGAGACTGGTGAAATTTGTCTTCCCCATAAAGGCATATTTGTCAAAAGATTTTCAGCCACTCAGCTTCTTGCCCTGCCAACTCGAGGGCAATGAATTCAGATTACATGGTAGAATGTTTTATACAGGTCTGCTTTGAAGACTTCCACAATATAGCATCTGCACCAAAGTAAACACATAGCCACTAGTTGAGCTAACTTCATCATTGTCAGTCACCCAGTTTGCATCACAAAAACCTTCTAAAACAGCATAAAAATCATTAAAATGCAAACACCAATCCATAGTACCTCTCAAGTACCATAAAAAGAGATAAAGAGCGTGCTAATTTTGACAACTGGGATTATAAGTATATCTACTCAATCTACTAACAGCATAAGCTTTATCAGGCCGAGTATAGTTTATGAGAAATATTACACTCCCAATTATTTTAGCATATTCAGTTTGAGAAACACTCGAATATCTATTCTTTTTCAAGTTTGTGCTAGGATCATTTGGAGTTCTCACTGAAACTACATCAAAACAATCTAATCTTTTCAACATCTTTTTAATATAATGAGACCGACACAATGACAAACCATTAATAGTTCTTTTTGTTTATATCCCTAAAATCACATCAGTTTCTCCAAGGTCTTTCATTTCAAATTTAGAAAATAAAATTTTCTTAGTCTCATTTACAACTTTCACATTACAGACAAAGATTAACATGTCATCCATATATAAACATATAATCACACAATTCGTGTAACACTTTGAGAGTACACCCTGGGCGTCACTCGGTGCTTACAGTCCTGAGGGACCACAAGCTAACTCATGAGCTAGTATCTGCTGTGAGCATTGAATAATAATATCATAATTGCAGAAGAACAAATGATATTCCATAAGGTTTTATTACTGAATCAATACAGAAATATGAATCTAGAGAAACAACTGTCTGAATCTGATAAAATACTGATAACCTGGAAACTAACTGTAATGTTTGAATATTGAATAACTGTCTCTAATGTATGAAAGCCTCTAAACTGAATGACTTAGATTTGATGGGACAGGCCCCAACTAACTCCAACTAACTACTAGACTGAAAACATGAAATAGAAATACTCTGTCCTTAAAATATGAAGACTCACCACTGCTACTACTGAGATGTCTAAAATGTCTAAGCTCGGTCTAGTAACTGAGCGTCAGCACCTATGATATAATACATCATAACGCAAAGGAAAGGTATGAGATCAATACTTGGAATGTACTGGTATGCTAAATAAGGTAGGCTGACATGCATGGTTTCATGAACAGGAATAATAAATTATATGGATATACATGTAAAGCATGCCGTACTGAATAGAAAACATGAAATCTGTAGATACTGGGGATGCATGACCAAGCATATAACATGAAATGAATAAAATTTTGTAAACTGAAATACGAAAATAACTGATATCTTTATTCCTTGGTCAAACAACACTGAGACTAAACTACTGGTCTGATTATTGGACTTAGACTGTGGGAGCTATCATCTAACTGACATTCCTCAATCTGAACTAATCGGGGTTCAACCTGTAACCCCAGTTGGAAGAGTGTTAATACCATGCCATGGGTAATAACATTTGCTGTGTGGATGCACTAGTCTGGTATATTGTATTCTCCCGAAGGGCGAAGGGTGTCAAGTCTAATCTGGCGAGTGACCCCTACGAGATAGTCTAGACTATACTGACGGGTGACTTCTCACATCCTACACTGGCTACGTAGTTTTGGATTTTAAGGACTACTACTAGAAACTCTGCATATATGACGGGGGAGCCACCATACCTACACTCACTCGGTGCTAAATCCTACTCCTAACTGAATGACACTGAGCTACTGACTATTCTGAGTTTAACTGACTGTTCTAGTAATGCTCATAAATATAATCTGAAGTTATTATGAAGATACTGAAATGAGACAAAGTAAATAGCTATAGTTTTTGGGTATTCAATACCCCCAGAACTAAAAAGCAATAGTAGTAAAATAGTATCAAACTTAAAGGACATAGCACGAAAACTTCTAGCAAATATTCATTTTTGTAAGCATTTTATCAAACACTTGGTGTTCATAGTTTAAGCCTCTCATGGAAAACAGAATAAAATTTAAAGTAATATCGTGATTTCAACATCAATGACACTCAAGCATGAGTTAATTCAAAGAATGTAAACCTTGAAACATGTAGGAATTGATAATAACAATAATTTCATTAAAGCATGGAATAAAATCAATATTTATGGATGTAAACACATAATTTTGTCCCTCCAAAAGATTAATTTTCACCTATTTACCTTATTCTACCATGTACCCTCAACCGTGTAATTATCCCTCATAAAAGAACAAAAAATAACAAACTCCCTAACAAAATTTTTCCCATCCTAACCCCTTTAAGCCTCATCCTAACAATCTACCCCACACCACACCCTACCTTACCTCACCTCCTACCCCTTACCCCACTAACCCCCTCACATTTTTGATCCCTTGGAGAAGAAAAGAAAAAGAAAAGAGGGGACCACATCCATATACTCCCAATTAACCATAACAAATAAAAGGGATAGGGACACCTCACGTGATCCCCTCATTTCCCATATTTTCACAACAAAGACCTCACTCTTGGGCCACACGAATTTCCATTTAAAACAAGAATAAAGGAGGGGACCAGGAGAACAGGAGGGATTCATCCTTTTCCTTTCTTCTTCTTCACACACTCTCAGAACCCATCATAGAACACACACACCCCTACATAATAAATTGTACACACAGAGGGACGGTGAGGAAATCGAAGGGAGATATTAAGAGAGGAGAGTGGTGAGAGAGAGGATAAAGAGAGAAAAATAGATAGAAATAGCAATTTTTGTTCTAATTTCTGGTGAAATTTCACCGAAAAAAATAGTTCACAAACCAACCGGAGAGCAACCTTCATCAGAGCTGATCGTTCTGGTCAAACCATTGAGAAACATTGGAGACCAGAAACCCCAAATCACCAAAATCCACCAGGAAACCTCACCGAAAAACATTCAAAAACCCGACCAAAAATTGACTCATCTTTTTCGTCCCATCGCTTCTCATCAGAAAATTCTAGCGGTGATGTAAATGGATGCGCAATTTCATTTGTGAATCAAATCTTGGTCAAAGTTAGGTATCATTGCTTGGGTTTTCCTTTGAGTTATCACGGGTCTCTTTTTGAATCAAATTTCGAGCAATTTTTTTTCTATAATTGGTTCATAGTCGAGATTTTGGTGTTCATTCAGGTTTCGATGAGGTTCGGATCTTGAGCTCTGGTCAGCTGCTTGATTTGAAATCAAATGTGTGATCAAATAATAATCACAGTTCGAAACACTCAATTTAAGGTCCATCTCTCTCATCTTACTCTTAGTTAATTCTTGGTTTTTATGTGATTGATTGATATCGTCTTAATTTTTCTTTTATTTTGCGTGTGATGTGAATGATGGGTGTTATATTATATTGATAGTAGACGGTTGAAATTGTTAATTGTGAATTATGTAAATTTGGTGTTAAAAGCGAGTTCGGGGTGGAATTGAGAAATTGATAAAAAGGGTGAATTTGGATGGATTAAGATTTGTTGATTTTGGTTTAATTTCGTTTAAGTATGAACATTGTTGAACACAATAGTAGCATGATTAGGTCGTTAAATCAATAGGCAAATGTAGGTTGGGTAGGCAAAGTTTAGAATTTGTGGTTTTATTGAATGTTTGAAATTTTGTTGAATGGTTTGGGTTTCTCGCATTGAAAAGATGTATTTATTCACCGGGGAATGCCCCAAGGCCACGTGTATATATTTATTCACTGAAGAATGCCCCAACGTATTATGTCGATGGAAGATTTTAGATATGAAGGCCCGAGGCATCGGGTGAGGCATTGGAACTTAGTCTAGGATTATTTTAGAATAGGATTTACATTTTCATATTTTTCTATTTTTTGGGATTGGATAATTTGGATCGGACATTATTTTGGTTTCGAACTCTGTTTGATTTATTTTTTTGCTTGTTTTATGTGATTTGTGTGGTTTATACATTCGTAGTGTCTAACTAGGCGATAATCTCCACCAAACGACCGTGGTCAAACCACGGGATCGAGGGGTGCCTAACACCTTCACCTTGGTCAACAGAATTCCTTAGCCGGAATCTTTGTTCGCAAACCAGTTTTAAGAGTCAAAATATTTTGAAAAGGGATTTCCAAAGGTGACTTGGCACACCCGATCTATGCCAAGTGGAGACTCTGAGTTTAAACGTAAATAATTCTTTTTCAAAACAAATTTTTAATCTTTTGTTACTTTAATAATAAAACTCTTTCGACCCTTAAATATAATCTTTTTGGTGGTAAAAAAAGGGGGTGTGACAGCTCTGGCGACTTTGCTGGGGATCTTTTTCAAAATTCAAGCTTATTTTTGGAGTTGTATCGGCTTTGTTTGGCATTATGGGTGTATAGAAATTATTTGTGTTGTTTTTTGTTATTGTTTTATCATTGTTGAGTGCCTACGTGCTCTTTTTTATAGTTTTTTCCTTATGTGTTACCGCTTTATATCTGGCATCATGTGCATAACCCGAGTCATTCTTTCTGCAACAAGTATGTAGTACACGTGTTGTACACAACCTCTAGTTGAGTCACCCTTATTTTAGGAGGGAGAGCCATTGGGTTGTATGGAGTAGGTGGACAGCTAAAGCAATCCACTATCGACCATACGCTCCCTCGAACATCCTTGTTAGTGAACCCCAGCATAGGTCAGCCTTTAGGTCATGCTTATCTTCATCATATTGAGACCTAGCGGGACCCACGTGTCCCTTTGTAGGAGACTCACCTCTAAAGCATCCCTACGTGCTAAATGTTGCATCTTTTGAGGGTAACGTAGTCATTTGACGGACTGATTTGGGGAAAGCATATGTTAGGAGTAAAGTGCATAGGTAAGAAATGTTGAAAAAAAAATAGAAAAAAAAAGAGTTTCATAAGTTTTTAGAGTTTTTTATGGTTTTTGATTTTTCTTTCACAATCCAAAAATTCAAAAAAAAATTTTACCTTTTGCACTCATTTTCTCAAAAAAACATCAAAAAGAGTTTCCTTTACCATGCATTCACAATTCAATAATTCTAAAGAGATTTTTCATTCATAGGAGTTTTTATAAAAGAAAAATTCAAAAAAAAAATGGTAGAAGTTTTGTACATTTCATATAATGAAAATACCAAAAAGATTTTTTTTCTCTTTCATAGTTGTTGGTGTCAGTTTTACGTGAAGTGTCTAATTGAAAACCCAAAAGATTTTATTTTCATCGTCGTTCTATAATCGCGTCTCTCAAGTCATGTCTTAGTTCATTTTAATCCTTATTTGTCCAATGGAAGAACTACGCACCCCTGATTCTCCTCTCTCGGGAGTGAGATACGTAGGCAACCTATTGTGGGTTCGGGGATTTTATTTTAAAAAAATCCAAAAAGATTTTCTTCACTCTTCATTTAGAGTAGGTGTTCCATATACATATTTAAAATAAAACTACAAAAAAGATTTTCCTTTAATAGTTTCAAGTTTTATTTTCGTATAAGTTTCAAATCGAAAACCCCAAAAGATTTTTCTTCGGTAATCATAGGTTTCATTTTGAATAGGAATTTGAAAAATTCAAAAAGATTTTCTTCACTCTTCATTTAGAGTAGATGTCATATACATCTTAAAAGAAAATTAAAAAAAATATTTTCCTTTAACAGGTTCGAGTTTCATTTTCGTATGAAATTCAAAACTGAAAACCCAAAAAAAAATAAAAAAATATTTTTTTTGGTAATCATAGATTTCACTTTGTATAGGGATGTTAAAGCTGAAAAATTCAAAATTATTTTCGTCAATTCTTTTGACAAATTGTTATTTTCTTTTCTTCTTAAAGTTTTGAGAAAAAGAAAAAAAAAACAAAGAGTTTAATTGGCCATTTTGGAAAGACTTCACGAACTACGCACACCTAATTCTCCCCTCTTGGGGTGAGATACGTAGTCGCCCTTCTTGGGTTCGGTGATCTTTTAAAAGAAAAAAAAAGAGGTTTTGAAAAATGTTGAACTCTAACATATTTGTTGCCTCTTATTCAGTTTGTTTAAGGTGGTTGGTTTGTGGCTTCCTGGATGGTCCTCCATATCACACCAAATCCAAGAAAGGTTTAGTTATGTCCAACAAGGATATAGAGAGTGGAACCATGGATGAAACAAAGAGTCAGGAAATTGATAGTTTAAAGGAAGAGAATTTGAGACTGAGACAACAAATGATGGAAATGTACCAAGCTTGGGCCAGTGGGCTTCCTCCACCTCTATTCCCCACTTTTGACCCTGCAAATACCTTGAGTCTTCCACCAAAATCGCAAAGTCAGTATCCTACTATTGTTGATGCACCACAGCATGCCTCAGAATCCATTCCACGTCAAATAGACCTCATACTTCCACCACTTTTCCTCTAGCTCCTCAGCATAAGCCTGCTACATTCACAACACCATATGTCGTCTGTGATCTTGTTGCTCAATCCTCTACTAGGACTTCTACACTGGCTCGCCCAATGGTTGTGTGTCCCCATGCTTCTAGTGAACCTATATTGAATATTCTTGGTGATCATTGTTATACTCTTGAGCTTGCTTTTAAGTTAACTGGACCACCAAAATTTCTTAACAAGAAGTCCAGTGTACCAGAAGAGTCAAATAAAATTGTTGGAAAAATGAAGAGTGCAGAAAATGCTATGAAAAAATTTGTAGGACCTGCAGGTAAAGAAGATGTTTCATACAAAGACTAGGGCATGCCTTCAAATGCTAACCTTCCTCCAATCTTTGAGATGTCAAAATTTGAGGAGCAAGATGGTCATGAGGAATCTGTGAAATATTTAGGACAATATTGCAATCAATTGAGGGAACCTGGAGGGAAGAAGAATGACAAAGATGACACTGCTATTTTAGCGGGAGAACGAGCACATCCAAGAAGACGACGTCGTCATTGCCGTCAGTCTCAGGCCCAAGTTCATACCCAAGCTCTCTATAATCCCTTCCAAAATCTATTATACTCTATTTCCCCTCCTCCATATCTAGTATATTGCGCACAACCATATGTTTAACTCCTTCCTTACTCACAATGGCGTGCACCAACTCATCAGAGTCACCCTCCGACTCCACAAACCTACCAAAGCCTTTCTAGGCCCAATTTTGGATTCAAGCCAAACAATGAAATGAGACAGATATCGAGGGATAGCTTCACACCAATTGGAGAGTCATATGCCAGCTTATTTCAGAGATTGGCATAATGGGGCATGATCACTTCTCTCCTTAGGCACACTCTTAATCCCCATTCAAGAAATTTTGATCCTAATACACGATGTGCATATCATTCTGATGCTCGGGGTCATAGTATTCAAGATTGCCGAGATTTGAAAAGAGAAATTGAAAAGATGATTCAAGATGGATCAATTATGGTGCTGAACATTGATAGTGAGGGAAGCTCTCGTCATGCTAATATGAAAATCAGTGTCTAAGTTGTCAGATTGATCAATTGAGAAGTCACCCCTCTCCCTACTAGAAAGAGGTTTGGTAGTTTGTTTTGTTTTGCTTTTTGTTTTCTGAATCATTTCAGGGTTGTAGTTCGGGATCCATATTGTTTTGTCCCTTTGTCATTTATGTTCAAACCCCTTTCTCTTTTATTTCAACTAACCGAAGTGTCCCTTTTTCTTTGTGTTTTAAATATGTGTTATTTGTTTGTTTTCTTCACATAGAGCATTTTATGTTGATTCTAGTGATATGACATGCTAGCGGAATTTTTATTCAGATCTTAAAATCCAATTTAACCATGAGACATTGAAGCAGAGGTTTAAGTTAGTAAAAGAGAACATCTGAGGAAATAGGTAGAGTGCTGAGACATTTGGTGACAAGTTGAAGCCTTCTTTTAAAATTAAGGCACTTATTTTGAGAATCATAAGAATAACTTGGTCATCAATTGAAAGACATGTCTCAATTAGGTAAAATAGTGGCTGCGTGAACAGAACAAAAATCAGCTCCACAAAATCATGAGTCATTCAAGGTGGGGGAATATGCCACAAAAGTGGAGTTGTATGCTAGAAAAGCATAGAAGAAATAGTGATGCACAGACTCAGCCAAAGTTAATGCTGCAAAAGATGTCACAAATGATCTTCATCTTTCACTTTCATATTTCATGATATGTACTTGCATTTTTAAGGATTGATATGACGAAGGCATTTCATTCTGCTATCCAAACATTGTGTCATCCTTTGTTTACCCCATTTGAGCTTTAGTCCTATTTTCTTTCATACCCCTCTTTTGGAATCAAGATAGAGTTAGTAAAACTCAAAAGAAAAGTGTCGGAAAAAAAAATGTGTCCAAAAGAAAAGAAAAGAAAAGAGAAGAGTATCAAAAATAGGGTCATTAAAAAAATCCCAAAGAGAAAAGAAAAAAAATCAGAATCAAGCAAAAGAACAAGCTGCCGGAACTACGCATGACCTGATTCTCCTCTCTCGGGGGTGAGATACGTAGGCAGCCCTACTCTGGGCTCGGTCCAACCAAATAAAAAATTTAGAATTGCCCAGTCAAAAGAAACTAGGCATGAGTTAATCCTCATTGTTTGAGTCGATTACAAAAGTTGTAAGTCCCACCCACTTCAAGTATCGTTTGGGCCCCATGCCATCTTTTCTTCTAACCCTATCCAAAAGCCAAGTTACAACCAAAGAAATACTTTCAGATCAATCTTTGAAAATGCTAAGGCTAAGCATGCAATGGATGTGATGACACATTTTGAGAACTACTTGTCTTCCTCAGCATAAGGAATCGGGAGAGGAATAAAAATGAGAGAGTCTTATTGGTGAAAACCCTCGCGGATACCATAAGGCAATAGTGAGTTGAGAGAAATAAAAATAAGAGTCTTATTGGTGAAAACCCTCACGGTCACCATAAGGCAATGGTAAGTTGAGAGATATAAAAAATGAGAGAGTCTTATCAGTGAAAATCCTTACAAGCACCATAAGACGACGGTGAGTTGAGACAAATGAAAATAAGAGAGTCTCATTGGCAAAAAAACATCACAAACACCATAAGGCAATGGTGAGATGATAAAAGGAAAATGACAGAGGCTTCTTGGCAAAAACCATTCAATGGGCCACTAGCCGAATGAGGTCTTAAATGCAATTGACCTAAGGAAACAACTCAATTTCGAGGTCATTAACTCAACAACAATTGGTAGAAAGTTTTGGATAGAAAGATCAGGCAGTTAAATCCGATATGCATGTCATAATCATTAGAATTGACTGTCATTTTCAGATAAACTTTTCTTTCATTTTTTTCGATGGGGACATTCATTGTCATTTATTTCTTCTCTTTAGTTATATTTTTATTTTTCTTGAGTCAGTTATCCTAATAAAACAAAAATTATTGTCATTTTTCTCAACTTTGAGTTAAGTCCATGTCAAAACAAGTGAGAAAAGATTTCAAAACTGGCTACCAGCTTCTTCAATTGCACAAAGCAAGACAAAGGGCCAGAACATGAAAGAAACAAGATTGCAAGTTAGAACAAGGCATGCAGAAAATTTTGTCAATAGACAAGTCTGGGAACTCATAGAAATACCAAGGTTCAAAGGGTTTATCTGATGAGCATGACAAAGAAGAGATACTGTGTTTGTTTCAGAGTCATTTTCCTTAATCTATGTTTGGGTCAATAACACGGTAAAGCAAGGGCAAGTACCAGCAATCTGAAATAAAATAAAGGGAATAAACACTGGAACAGGTATCAGGAAAGCCAAGTGCTGCAAACCACCACTAAGTTTTTAACTGACAAATTTTCTTTGTTGAAACAAGGGTAAATTCGCTTCACTTAATTCAAATACCATTGGAAATGCACATCCATGAAATTTACTTTATGTTCAAGACCCTCCTGGAAAATGGAATTCTACTTTATACTCAGGACCCTCATGGAATATGGGACTTTACCATATATTTAGGACCCTCCTGGGAAATGGGATGTTACTTTTGTTCAGGACCCTCCTGAAAATAGGATTTTACTTACTATTTAGAATGCTCCTAAAAAATGGGACTTTACTTTCTGTTCAGGATCCTCCTAAAAAATGGGATTTTACTTTATGTTCAGGACCCTCCTGAAAAATAGGATTTTACTTTCTGTTCAGGACCCTCCTGAAAAATGGGACTTTACTTTCTATTCAGGACCCTCCTGAAAAATAGGATTTTACTTTCTGTTATGGACCCTCCTAAAAAATGGAATTTTACTTTATGTTCAGGACCCTCCTAAAAAATGGGATTTAACTTTATGTTCAGGACCCTCAAGAAAAATAGGATTTTACCTTCTGTTAAGGACCCTTCTGAAAAATGGGACTTTACTTTCTGTTTAGGACCCTCGTGAAAAATGAGAATTCACTTTTTGTTCAGGACCCTCCTGAAAAATGGGATTTCACTTTATGGTCAGAACCCTCCTGAAAAATGGGCTTTTACTTTATGTTCAGCACCCTCCTGAAAAATGGGATTTTACCATATGTTCAGGACCATCCTGAAAAATGAGATTTTACTTTATGTTCAGGACCCTCCTAAAAAATAGGATTCTACTTTATGCTCAGGACACTCCTGGAAAATGGAATTTTACTTTCTGTTCAAGACCCTCCTGGAAAATGGAATTTTACTTTCTGTTCAGAACCCTCCTGAAAAATGGGATTTTACTTTATGTTCAGGACCCTCCTGAAAAATGGGATTTTACTTTCTGTTTAAAACCCTCCTAAAAATGGAATTTTACCTTATGTTCAGGTCCCTCCTAAAAATTAGGATTTTACCTTCTGTTCAAAACCCTCCTGAAAAATGGAATATTACTTTATGAAAAGGACCCTACTGAAAAATGGGATTTTACTCCGAAAAAATGGGATTTTGCTTTCTGTTCAGGACACTCCTGAAAATGCGACTTTACTTTATGTTCAGGACTCTCTTGAAAATGGTATTCTACTTTATGCTCAGGATCCTCCTGAAAAATGGGACTTTACTTTATGTTCAGGACCCTCCTGAAAAATGGACCTTTACTTTATGTTCAGGACCCTCCTGAAAATTGGGACTTTACTTTCTGTTAAGGACCCTCCTGAAAAATGGGAGTTTACTTTCTGTTCAGGACCCTCCTGAAAAATGGTATTTTACTTTTTGTTCAGGATCCTCCAGAAAAATGGGATTTTACTTTGTGTTCAGGACCCTTTTCCTCCTGAAAAATGGGATTTTACTTTCTGTTCAGGACCCTCCTGAAAAATAGGATTTTACTTTATGTTCTGGACCTTCGTGAAAAATAGGATTTTCCTTTCTGTTCACGACCTTCTGAAAAATGGGATTTTACTTTATGTTCAGGACCCTCCTAAAATGGGATTTTACTTTATGTTCTGGACCCTCCTGAAAATGGGATTTTACTTTATTTTCAGGACCCTCCTGAAAAATGTGATTTTACTTTATGTTCAGGACCCTCCTAAATATTGGGATTTTACCTTCTATTCAGGACCCTCCTGAAAAATGAGATTTTACCTTCTGTTCAGGACCCTCCTGAAAAATGGGCCTTTACTTTATTTTCAGGACCCTCTTGAAAAATGGGATTTTACCTTATGTTCAGGGCCCTCCTGAAAAATGGGATTTAATTTTATGTTCAGGACCCTCCTGAAAAATGAGATTCTACTTTATGCTCAGAACCCTCCTGGAAATGGGATTCTATTTTATGCTCAGGACCCTCCTGAAAAATGGGACTTTACCTTATGTTCAAGATCCTCCAGAAAAGTGGGACATTACTTTATGTTCAAGACCCTCCTGAAAAATGGGATTTTACTTTATGCTCAAGGCCCTCCTGAAAAATGGGATTCTACCGTATGCTCAGGACCCTCCTGGAAAATAGTACTTTACCTTATGTTCAGGACCCTTCTGAAAAATGAGACTTTACTTTATGTTCAGAACCCTCCTAAAAAATGGGACTTTATTTTCTATTTAGGACCTTCTTGAAATTTGGGACTTTACTTTTAGTTCAAAACTCTCCTGAAAAATGGGATTTTACTTTATGTTCAGGACCCTTTTGAAAAATGGGATTTTCCTTGTTGTTCAGGACCCTCATGAAAAATGGGATTTTACTTTATGTTCAGGACCCTCCTGAAAAATAGGATTTTACTTTATCTACAGAATCCTCCTGAAAAATAGGATTTCACTTTCTGTCCAGGACTCCTGAAAAATGGCATTTTACTTTATGTTCAGGACCCTTCTGAAAAATGAGATTTTACTTCCTGTTCAGGACCCTCCAGAAAAATGGGATTTTACTTTCTACTCTGGACCCTCCTGAAAAATGTGATTTTACTTTATGTTCAGGATCGCTCCTGAAAAATGGGCTTTTACTTTATGTTAAAGATCCTCCTGAAAAATGGGATTTTACCTTTTGTTTAGGACCTTTCTGAAAAATGAGATTTTACTTTTTGTTCAGGATCCTCCTGAAAAATGGGACTTTACTTTATGTTCAGGACACTCCTGAAAAATGGAAATTCACTTTCTATTCAGGACCCTCCTAAAAAATAAGATTTCACTTTATGTTCAGGACCCTCCTGAAAAATTGGATTTTACTTTCTATTGAGGAACCTCCTGAAAAATGGGATTTTACCTTATGTTCAGGCCCTTCCTGAAAAATGGAATTTTACTTTATGTTCAGGTCCCTCCTAAAAAATGGGATTTTACTTTCTATTCAAGACCCTCCTGAAAAATGGGATTTTACTTTATGTTCAGGAACCGTTTCCTCGTGAAAAATGGGATTTTACTTTCTGTTCAGGACCCTCCTAAAAAATGGAATTTTACTTTATGTTCTTGACCCTCCTGAAAAAAGGGATTTTCCTTTCTGTTCAGGACCATCCTGAAAAATGGGATTTAACTTTATGTTCAGGACCCTCCTAAAATGGGATTTTACTTTATGTTCTGGACCCTCCTGAAAATGGGATTTTAATTTATGTTCAAGACCCTATGGAAAAATGAGATTTTACTTTATGTTCAGGACCTTCCTGAAAAATAGGATTTTACATTCTGTTCAGGACCCTCCTGAAAAATTAGATTTTACCTTCTTTCAAGACCCTCCTGAAAAATGGGACTTTACGTTATGTTCAGGACCCTCTTGAAAAATGGTATTTTACCTTATGTTCAGGGATCTCCTGAAAAATGGGATTTTATTTTATGTTCAGGAACCTCCTGAAAAATGAGATTCTACTTTATGCTCCGGACCCTCCTGGAATTTGGGATTCTACTTTATGCTCAGGACCCACCTAGAAAATAGGACTTTACCTTATGTTAAGGGCCCTACAGAAAAATGGGACATTACTTTCTGTTCAGGACCCTCCTGAAAAATGACACTTTACTTTATGTTTAGGACCTTCCTGAAAAATGGGACTTTACTTTATGTTCAAGACACTCCTGATAAATGGGATTTTACTTTCTGTTTAGGACCCTCCTAAAAAATGGGATTTTACTTTCTGTTCAGGACCCTCTTAAAAAATGGGATTTTACTTTATGCTCAGGACCCTCCTGAAAAATAGGATTTTACTTTATGTTCTGGACCCTCCTGAAAAATGGGATTTTACTTTCTGTTTCGAACCCTCTTGAAAAATGAGATTTTACTTTCTGTTCAGGACCCTGTTGAAAAATGGAATCTTACTTTATGATCAGGACCCTCTTGAAAAATGGAATTTTACTTTCTATTCAGGCCCCTCCAGAAAAATGGGATTTTACTTTATGTTCAGGACCCTCCTGAAAAATGGGATTTTACTTTATGTACAGGACCCTCCTGAAAAATGGGATTTTACCTTATGTGCAGGACCCTCCTTAAAAATGAGATTTTAACTCCTGTTCAAGGCACTCTTGAAAAATGGAATTTTACTTTCTGTTCAGGACCCTCCTGAAAAATGGGATTTCACTTTATGTTCAGGACCCTCTTGAAAAATGGGATTTTACTTTCTGTTCAGGACACTCCTGAAAAATTGGATTTTACTTTATGTTCAGGATCCTCCTGAAAAATAAGATTTTACATTATGTTCAGGACCCTCCTGAAAAATGAGATTCTATTTTATGCTCAGGACCCTCCTTGAAAATGAGATTCTACTTTATGCTCAGGACCCGCCTGGCAAATGGGATTTTACTTTTTGTTCAGAACCCTCTTAAAAAATGGGTTTTTACTTTATGTTCAGGACCCTCCAGAAAAATGGGATTTTACTTTATGCTTAAGGCCCTCCTGAAAATTGGGATTCTACCTTAAGCTCAGGACCCTCCTGGAAAATAGGACTTTACCTTATGTTCAGGACCCTCCTGAAAAATGAGACTTTACTTTATGTTCAGAACCCTCCTGAAAAATGGGACTCTATTTTCTGTTTAGGTCCCTATTGAAATATGGGACTTTAATTTTTGTTCAAGACCCTTTTGAAAAATGGGATTTTACTTTATGTTCAGGAACCTCTTGAAAAATGGGATTTTACTTTTTGTTCAGGACCCTCATGAATTATTGGATTTTACTTTATGTACAGGACCCTCCTGAAAAATGGGATTTTACTTTCTGTCCAGGACTCTCCTGAAAAATGGGATTTTACTTTATGTTCAGGACCCTCCTGAAAAATGGGATTTAACTTTCTGTTCTGGACCCTCCTGAAAAATGCTATTTTACCTTATGTTCAGGGCTCTCCTGAAAAATGAGATTCTACTTTATGTTCAGGACCCTCCTGAAAAAAATGAGATTCTACTTTATTCTTAGGACCCTCCAGGAAAATTGAATTCTACTTTATGCTCAGGACCCTCCTGTAAAATGGGACTTTATATTATGTTCAGGACCCTCCTGAAAAATTGAACTTTACTTTATGTTCAAGACCCTCTTGAAAAATGGGATTTTACTTTAAGTTCAGAACCCTCTTGAAAAATGGGATTTTACTTTATGTGCAGGACCCTCCTGAATAATGGGATTTTACTTTCTGTTCAGGACCCTCCTAAAAAATGGGATTTTATTTTATGTTCAGGACCCTCCTGAAAAAATGGGATTTTACTTTCTGTTCAGGACCTTCTTGAAAAAAAGGATTTTACTTTCTGTTCAAGACCCTCCTGAAAAATGGGATTTTACTTTATTTTCTGGACCCTCCTGAAAAATGGTGATTTTACATTCTGTTCAGGACCCTCCTGAAAAATGGGATTTTTCTTTATGTTCAAGACCCTCCTGAAGAATGAGAATTCGCTTTTTGTTCAGGACCCTTCTGAGAAACAGGATTTCACTTTATGTTCAGGACCCACCTGAAAAATGAGACTTTACTTTCAGTTCAGGACCCTCCTGAAAAATGGGCTTTTACTTTATGTTAAAGATCCTCCTGAAAAATGGGATTTTACCTTTTGTTTAGGACCTTTCTGAAAAATGAGATTTTACTTTTTGTTCAGGATCCTCCTGAAAAATGGGACTTTACTTTATGTTCAGGACACTCCTGAAAAATGGAAATTCACTTTCTATTCAGGACCCTCCTAAAAAATAAGATTTCACTTTATGTTCAGGACCCTCCTGAAAAATTGGATTTTACTTTCTATTGAGGAACCTCCTGAAAAATGGGATTTTACCTTATGTTCAGGCCCTTCCTGAAAAATGGAATTTTACTTTATGTTCAGGTCCCTCCTGAAAAATGGGATTTTACTTTCTATTCAAGACCCTCCTGAAAAATGGGATTTTACTTTATGTTCAGGAACCGTTTCCTCGTGAAAAATGGGATTTTACTTTCTGTTCAGGACCCTCCTAAAAAATGGAATTTTACTTTATGTTCTTGACCCTCCTGAAAAAAGGGATTTTCCTTTCTGTTCAGGACCATCCTGAAAAATGGGATTTAACTTTATGTTCAGGACCCTCCTAAAATGGGATTTTACTTTATGTTCTGGACCCTCCTGAAAATGGGATTTTAATTTATGTTCAAGACCCTATGGAAAAATGAGATTTTACTTTATGTTCAGGACCTTCCTGAAAAATAGGATTTTACATTCTGTTCAGGACCCTCCTGAAAAATTAGATTTTACCTTCTTTCAAGACCCTCCTAAAAAATGGGACTTTACGTTATGTTCAGGACCCTCTTGAAAAATGGTATTTTACCTTATGTTCAGGGATCTCCTGAAAAATGGGATTTTATTTTATGTTCAGGAACCTCCTGAAAAATGAGATTCTACTTTATGCTCCGGACCCTCCTGGAATTTGGGATTCTACTTTATGCTCAGGACCCACCTAGAAAATAGGACTTTACCTTATGTTAAGGGCCCTACAGAAAAATGGGACATTACTTTCTGTTCAGGACCCTCCTGAAAAATGACACTTTACTTTATGTTTAGGACCTTCCTGAAAAATGGGACTTTACTTTATGTTCAAGACACTCCTGATAAATGGGATTTTACTTTCTGTTTAGGACCCTCCTAAAAAATGGGATTTTACTTTCTGTTCAGGACCCTCTTAAAAAATGGGATTTTACTTTATGCTCAGGACCCTCCTGAAAAATAGGATTTTACTTTATGTTCTGGACCCTCCTGAAAAATGGGATTTTACTTTCTGTTTCGAACCCTCTTGAAAAATGAGATTTTACTTTCTGTTCAGGACCCTGTTGAAAAATGGAATCTTACTTTATGATCAGGACCCTCTTGAAAAATGGAATTTTACTTTCTATTCAGGCCCCTCCAGAAAAATGGGATTTTACTTTATGTTCAGGACCCTCCTGAAAAATGGGATTTTACTTTATGTACAGGACCCTCCTGAAAAATGGGATTTTACCTTATGTGCAGGACCCTCCTTAAAAATGAGATTTTAACTCCTGTTCAAGGCACTCTTGAAAAATGGAATTTTACTTTCTGTTCAGGACCCTCCTGAAAAATGGGATTTCACTTTATGTTCAGGACCCTCTTGAAAAATGGGATTTTACTTTCTGTTCAGGACACTCCTGAAAAATTGGATTTTACTTTATGTTCAGGATCCTCCTGAAAAATAAGATTTTACATTATGTTCAGGACCCTCCTGAAAAATGAGATTCTATTTTATGCTCAGGACCCTCCTTGAAAATGAGATTCTACTTTATGCTCAGGACCCGCCTGGCAAATGGGATTTTACTTTTTGTTCAGAACCCTCTTAAAAAATGGGTTTTTACTTTATGTTCAGGACCCTCCAGAAAAATGGGATTTTACTTTATGCTTAAGGCCCTCCTGAAAATTGGGATTCTACCTTAAGCTCAGGACCCTCCTGGAAAATAGGACTTTACCTTATGTTCAGGACCCTCCTGAAAAATGAGACTTTACTTTATGTTCAGAACCCTCCTGAAAAATGGGACTCTATTTTCTGTTTAGGTCCCTATTGAAATATGGGACTTTAATTTTTGTTCAAGACCCTTTTGAAAAATGGGATTTTACTTTATGTTCAGGAACCTCTTGAAAAATGGGATTTTACTTTTTGTTCAGGACCCTCATGAATTATTGGATTTTACTTTATGTACAGGACCCTCCTGAAAAATGGGATTTTACTTTCTGTCCAGGACTCTCCTGAAAAATGGGATTTTACTTTATGTTCAGGACCCTCCTGAAAAATGGGATTTAACTTTCTGTTCTGGACCCTCCTGAAAAATGCTATTTTACCTTATGTTCAGGGCTCTCCTGAAAAATGAGATTCTACTTTATGTTCAGGACCCTCCTGAAAAAAATGAGATTCTACTTTATTCTTAGGACCCTCCAGGAAAATTGAATTCTACTTTATGCTCAGGACCCTCCTGTAAAATGGGACTTTATATTATGTTCAGGACCCTCCTGAAAAATTGAACTTTACTTTATGTTCAAGACCCTCTTGAAAAATGGGATTTTACTTTAAGTTCAGAACCCTCTTGAAAAATGGGATTTTACTTTATGTGCAGGACCCTCCTGAATAATGGGATTTTACTTTCTGTTCAGGACCCTCCTAAAAAATGGGATTTTATTTTATGTTCAGGACCCTCCTGAAAAAATGGGATTTTACTTTCTGTTCAGGACCTTCTTGAAAAAAAGGATTTTACTTTCTGTTCAAGACCCTCCTGAAAAATGGGATTTTACTTTATTTTCTGGACCCTCCTGAAAAATGGTGATTTTACATTCTGTTCAGGACCCTCCTGAAAAATGGGATTTTTCTTTATGTTCAAGACCCTCCTGAAGAATGAGAATTCGCTTTTTGTTCAGGACCCTTCTGAGAAACAGGATTTCACTTTATGTTCAGGACCCACCTGAAAAATGAGACTTTACTTTCAGTTCAGGACCCTCCTGAAAAATGATAATTCACTTTTTGTTCAGGACCCTCCTGAAAAATGGGATTTTACTTTATGTTAAGGACCCTCCTGAAAAATGGGATTTTACTTTTTGTTCAGTACCCGCCTGAAAAATGGGATTTTACCTTATGTTCAGAACCTTCTTGAAAAATGGGATTTTACTTTATCTTCAGGAACCTCCTAAAAAATGGGATTCTACTTTATGCTAAGGACCCTCTCCTGGAAAATGGAATTTTACTTTCTGTTCAAGACCCACCTGGAAAATGAAATTTTACTTTCTGTTCAGAACCCTCCTGAAAAATATGATTTTACTTTACGTTCAGCAGACTCCTGAAAAATGGAATTTTTCATTATGTTCAGGACTCTCCTGAAATATGGGATTTTTCTTTCTGTTCAGGACCCTCCTAAAAAATGGGGTTTTACTTTATATTCAGCACCCTTCTAAAAAATGAGATTCTACTTTGTGCTTCGGACCCTATTGGAAAATGGGACATTACTTTATGTTTAGGACCCTCCTGAAAAATGGGACTTTACTTTTTGCTTAGGACCCTCCTAAAAAATTGGATTTTACTTTATATTCAGGACCTTCCTGAAAAATGAGATTCTACTTTATGCTCAGGACACTCCTGGAAAATGGGACTTTACTTTAGGTTCAGGACCCTCCAGAAAAATGGGTCTTTACTTTTTGATTAGGACCCTCCTAAAAAATGGGATTTTTCTTTATGTTCAGGACCCTCCTGAAAAATGGGATTTTACTTTCTGTTCAGGACTCTCATGAAAAATAGGATTTTACTTTATGTTTAGGATCCTCCTGAAAAATGGGATTTTACTTTTTGTTCAGGTCCCTCCTGAAAAATGGGATTCTACTTTATGCTCAGGACCCTCCTGATAAATAGGACTTTACCTTATGTTCAAGACCCTCCTGAAAAATGGACCTTTACTTTATGTTCAGGGCACTCTTGAAAAATGGGACTTTACTTTCTGTTAAGGACCCTCCTGAAAAATGGGAGTTTACTTTCTATTCAGAACCCTTCTGAAAAATGGTATTTTACTTTCTGTTCAAAACCCTCCTGAAAAATGAGCTTTACTTTATGTTCAGGACCTTTTTCCTCCTAAAAAAAGGGATTTTACTTTCTGTTAAGGACCATCCTAAAAGTGGGATTTTACCTTATGTTCAGGTCCCTCCTGAAAAATGGGATTTATCTTCTGTTCAGGACCCTCCTGAAAAATGGAATTTTTCTTTATGTTCAGGACTCTCCTAAAAAGTGGGATTTTACTTTATGTTCAGGACCCTCCTGAAATATAGGATTCTACTTTATGATTAGGACCCTCCAAGAAAATGGGACTTTACATGATGTTCAGGACATTCCTGAAAAATGGAAATTCACTTTCTATTCAGGACACTCCTGAAAAATAAGATTTCACTTTATGTTTAGGACCCTCCTGAATGGGATTTTACTTTCTATTGAGGACCTCCTGAAAAATGGGATTTTACCTTATGTTCAGGCCCCTCCTGAAAAATGGAATTTTACTTTATGTTCAGGTCCCTCCTGAAAAATAGGATTTTACTTTCTATTCAAGATCCTCCTGAAAAATGGGATTTTACTTTTTGTTCAGGACACTCCTAAAAAATTGAATTTTACTTTATGTTCTTGACCCTCCTGAAAAAAGAGATTTTCCTTTCTGTTCAGGACCCTCCTTAAAAATGGGATTTTTCTTTATGTTCAGGACCTTCCTAAAATGTAATTTTACTTTATGTTCTGGACCCTCCTGAAAAATGGGATTTTAATTAATGTTCAGGACCCTACAGAAAAATGAGATTTTACTTTATGTTCAGGACCTTCCTGAAAAATGGGATTTTACCATCTGTTCAGGACCCTCGTGAAAAATTAGATCTTTCCTTCTGTTCAAGACCCTCCTGAAAAATGGGATTTTACCTTCTGTTCAGGTCCCTCTTGAAAAATGGGATTTTACCTTATGTTCAGGGACCTCCTAAAAAATGGGATTTTAGTTTATGTTCAGGACCCTCCTGAAAAATGAGATTCTACTTTATGCTCCGGACCTTCCTGGAATTTGGGATTCTACTTTATGCTCAGGACCCACCTGGAAAATAGGACTTTACCTTATGTTAAGGGCCCTACAGAAAAATGGGACATTACTTTCTGTTCAGGACCCTCCAGAAAAATGACACTTTACTTTCTGTTTAGGACCTTCCTGAAAAATGAGACTTTACTTACTGTTCAAGACACTCCTGATAAATGGGATTTTACTTTCTGTTCAGGACCCTCCTGAAAAATGGGATTTTACTTCTGTTCAGGACCCTCCTAAAAAATGGGATTTCACTTTATGTTCAGGACCCTCTTGAAAAATAGGATTTTACTTTATGTTCTGGACCCTCCTGAAAAATGGGATTTTACTTTCTGTTTCGAACCCTCTTGAAAAATGAGATTTTACTTTCTGTTCAGGACCCTATTGAAAAATGGAATCTTACTTTATGATCAGGACCCTCTTGAAAAATGGAATTTTACTTTCTATTCAGGCCCCTTTAGAAAAATGGGATTTTACTTTAAGTTCAGGACCCTCCTGAAAAATGGGATTTTACCTTATGTGCAGGACCCTCCTGAAAAATGAGATTTTACCTCCTGTTCAAGGCCCTCTTGAAAAATGGAATTTTACTTTCTGTTCAGGACCCTCCTGAAAAATGGGATTTCTCTTTATGTTCAGAACCCTCTTGAAAAATAGGATTTTACTTTCTGTTCAGGACCCTCCTGAAAAATGGGATTTTACCTTATGTTCAGGATCCTCCTGAAAAATGAGATTTTACATTATGTTCAGGACGCTCCTGAAAAATGAGATTCTATTTAATGCTCAGGACCCTCCTGGAAAATGAGATTCTACTTTATGCTCAGGACCCGCCTGGAAAATGGGATTTTACTTTTTGTTCAGAACCCACTTAAAAAATGGGTTTTTACTTTATGTTCAAGACCCTCCTGAAAAATGGGATTTTACTTTATGCTTAAGGCCCTCCTGAAAATTGGGATTCTACCTTATGCTCAGGACCCTCCTGGAAAATAGGACTTCACCTTATGTTCAGGACCCTCCTGAAAAATGAGACTTTACTTTATGTTCAGAACCCTCCTGAAAAATGGGATTCAATTTTCTTTTTAGGTCCCTATTGAAATATGGAACTTTAATTTTAGTTCAGGACCCTTTTGAAAAATGGGATTTTACTTTATGTTCAGGAACCTCTTGAAAAATGGGATTTTACTTTTTGGTCAGGACCCTCATGAAAAATTGGATTTTACTTTATGTACAGGACCCTCCTGAAAAATGGGATTTTACTTTCTGTCCAGGACTCTCCTGAAAAATGGGATTTTACTTTATGTCCAGGACCCTCCTGAATCAAATGAGATTCTACTTAATCTTAGGACCCTCCTGACAAATGGAATTCTACTTTATGCTCAGGACCCTCCTGGAAAATGGGACTTTATATTATGTTCAGGACCCTCCTGAAAAAATGAACTTTACTTTATGTTCAAGACCCTCCTGAAAAATGGGATTTTACTTTAAGTTCAGAACCCTCTAGAAAAATGGGATTATACTTTATGTTCAGGACCCTCCTGAATAATGGGATTTTACTTTCTGTTCAGGACCCTCCTAAAAAATGGGATTTTATTTTATGTTCAGGACCCTCCTTAAAAAATGAGATTTTACTTTCTGTTCAGGACCCTCCTGAAAAATAGGATTTTACTTTCTGTTCCTGACCCTCCTGAAAAATGGGATTTTACTTTATTTTCTGAACCCTCCTGAAAAATGGGATTTTACTTTTTGTTCAGAACCCTCCTGAAAAATGGGATTTTTCTTTATGTTCAGGACCCTCCTGAAAAATGAGAATTCACTTTTTGTTTAGGACCCTCCAGAAAAATGGGATTTCACTTTATGTTCAGGACCCACCTGAAAAATGGGACTTTACTTTCAGTTCAGGACCCTCCTGAAAAATGATAATTCACTTTTTGTTCAGGACCCTCCTGAAAAATGGGATTTTACTTTATGTTAAGGACCCTCTTGAAAAATGGGATTTTACTTTCTGTTCAGTACCCGCCTGAAAAATAGGATTTTACCTTATGTTCAGGACCCTCTAGAAAAATGGGATTTTACTTTATGTCCAGGAACCTCCTAAAAATTGGGATTCTACTTTATGCTAAGGACCCTCTCCTGGAAAATGGAATTTTACTTTCTGTTCAAGACCCACCTGGAAAATGGAATTTTATTTTCTCTTCAGAACCCTCCTGAAAAATAGGATTTTACTTTACGTTCAGCACCCTCCTGAAAAATGGAATTTTACTTTATGTTCAGGACCCTCCTGAAAAATGAGATTTTATTTTATGCTCAGGACCCTCCTGGAAAATGAGATTCTACTTTATGCTCAGGGCCCTCCTGGAAAATGGAATTTTACTTTTTGTTCAGAACCCTCTTAAAAAATGGGTTTTTACTTTATCCTCAGCACCCTCCTGAAAAATGGGATTTTACCTTATGCTCAAGGCCCTCCTAAAAAATGGGATTCTACCTTATGCTCAAGACCCTCCTGGAAAATAGGACTTTACCTTATATTCAGGACCCTCATGAAATATGAGACTTTACTTTATGTTCAGAACCCTCCTGAATAATGGGATTTTACCTTTTGTTTAGGACCTTTCTGAAAAATGGGATTTTACTTTTGGTTCAGGATCCTCCTGTAAAATGGGACTTTACTTTCTGTTCAGGACACTCCTGAAAAATGGAAATTCAGTTTCTATTCAGGACCCTCCAGAAAAAAATAAGATTTCACTTTATGTTCAGGACCCTCCTGAAAAATGAGATTTTACTTTCTATTGAGGAACCTCCTGAAAAATTGGATTTTACCTTATGTTCAGGCCCCTCATGAAAAATGGAATTTTATTTTATGTTCCGGACCCTCCTGAAAAATGGGATTTTACTTTATGTTCAGGAACCTTTTCCTCATGAAAAATGGGATTTTACTTTCTGTTCAAGACACTCCTAAAAAATGGAATTTTACTTTATGTTCTAGACCCTCCTGAAAAAAGGATTTTCCTTTCTGTTCAGGACTCTCCTGAAAAATGGGATTTTACTTTATTTTCAGGACCCTCCTAAAATGGGATTTTACTTTATGTTTTGGACCCTCCTGAAAATGGGATTTTATTTTATGTTCAGGACCCTACGGAAAAATAAAATTTTACTTTATGTTCAGGACCCTCCTGAAAAATGGGATTTTACCTTCTGTTCAGGACTCTCCTGAAAAATTAGATTTTACCTTCTGTTCATGACCCTCCTAAAAAATGGGACTTTACTTTATGTTCAGGACCCTCTTGAAAAATGGAATTTTACCTTATGTTCAGGGACCTCCTGAAAAATGGTATTTTATTTTATGTTCAGGACCCTCCTGAAAAATGAGATTCTACTTTATGCTCCGGACCCTCCTGGAATTTGGGATTCTACTTAATGCTCAGGACCCACCAGGAAAATGGGACTTTACCATATGTTCAGGGCCCTCCAGAAAAATGGGATATTACTTTCTGTTCAAGACCCTCCTAAAAAATGACACTTTACTTTCTGTTTAAGACCTTCCTGAAAATGGGACTTTACTTTCTGTCCAAGACACTCCTGATAAATGGAATTTAACTTTCTGTTCAGGACCCTCCTAAAAAATGGGATTTTACTTTAATTTCTGGACCCTCCTTAAAAATAGGATTTTACTTTATGTTCTGGACCCTCCTGAAAAAATGGATTTTACTTTCTGTTTTGAACCCTCTTGAAATATGAGATTTTACTTTCTGTTCAGGACCCTGCTGAAAAATGGAATCTTACTTTATGATCAGGACCCTCCTGAAAAATGGAATTTTACTTTCTATTCAAGCCCCTCCAGAAAAATGGGATTTTACTTTATGTTCAGGACCCTCCTGAAAAATGGGGTTTTACTTTATGTACAGGACCCCCCTGAAAAATGGGATTTTACCTTATGTGCAGGACCCTCCTGAAAAATGAGATTTTACCTCCTGTTCAAGGACCTCTTGAAAAATAGAATTTTACTTTCTGTTCAGGACCCTCCTGAATAATGGGATTTTACATTATGTTCAGGACCCTCCTGAAAAATGGGATTTTACCTTCTGTTCAGGACCCTCCTGAAAAATGGGATTTTACCTTCTGTTCAGGACCCTCTTGAAAAATGGGATTTTACTTATTGTTCAGGGACCTCCTAAAAAATGGGATTTTACTTTATGATCAGGACCCTGCTGAAAAATGGAATCTTAATTTATGATCAGGACCCTCCTGAAAAATGGAATTTTACTTTCTATTCAGGCCCCTCCAGAAAAATGGTATTTTACTTTATGTTTAGGACCCTCCTGAAAAATGGGATTATACTTTATGAATAGGACCCCCCTGAAAAATGGGATTTTACCTTATGTGCAGGACCCTCCTGAAAAATTAGATTTTACCTCCTGTTCAAGGCCTTCTTGAAAAATAGAATTTTACTTTCGGTTGAGGACCCTCCTGAAAACTGGGATATCACTTTATGTTCAGGACCCTCTTGAAAAATGGGATTTTAGTTTCTGTTCACGACCCTCCTGAAAAATGGGATTTTACCTTATGTTCAGGATCCTCCTGAAAAATAAGATTTTACATTATGTTCAGGACCCTTATGAAAAATGAGATTCTATTTTATGCTCAGGACCCTCCTGGAATATGAGATTCTACTTTATGCTTAGGATCCGCCTGGAAAATGGGATTTTACTTTCTGTTCATAACCTTCTTAAAAAATGGGTTTTTACTTTATGTTCAGCACCCTCCTGAAAAATGGGATTTTACTATATTCTTAAGGCCCTCCAGAAAAATGGGATTCTACCTTATGCTCAGGACCCTCCTAGAAAATAGGACTTTACCTTATGTTCAGGACCCTCTTGAAAAATGAGACTTTACTTTATGTTCAGAACCCTCCTGAAAAATGGGACTCTATTTTCTGTTTAGGTCCCTATTGAGATATGCGACTTTAACTTTTGTTCAAGACCCTTTTGAAAAATGGGATTTTACTTTATGTTCAGGAACCTCTTGAAAAATGGGATTTTACTTTTTGTTCAGGACCCTCCTGAAAAATGGGATTTTACTTTCTGTCCAAGACACTCCTGAAAAATGGGATATTACTTTATGTTCTGGACCCTCCTGAAAAATGGGATTTTACTTTCTGTTCCGGACCCTCCTGAAAAATGCTATTTTACCTTATGTTCAGGGCTCTCCTGAAAAATGAGATTCTACTTTATGTTCAGGACCCTCCTGAAAAAAAAGAGATTCTACTTTATTCGTAGGACCCTCTTGGAAAATGGAATTCTACTTTATGCTCAGGACCCTCCTGGAAAATGGGACTTTATATTATGATCAGGACCCTCCTGAAAAATTGAAATTTATTTTATGTTCAAGACCCTCCTGAAAAATCGGATTATACTTTAAGTTCAGAACCCTCTAGAAAAATGGGATTTTACTTTATCTTCAGGACCCTCCTGAATAATGGGATTTTACTTTCTGTTCAGGACCCTCCTCAAAAATAGGAGTTTACTTTATGTTCAGGACCGTCCTGAAAAAATGAGATTTTACTTTCTGTTCAAGACCCTCTTGAAAAATGGGATTTTATTTTATTTTCTAGACCCTCATGAAAAATAGGATTTTACTTTATTTTCTGGACCCTCCTGAAAAATGGGAATTTACTTTATGTTCAGGACCCTCCTGAAAAATGAAAATTGATTTTTTGTTCAGGACCCTCCTGAAAAATGGGATTTCACTTTATGTTCAGGACCCACCTGAAAAATGGGACTTTACGTTCAGTTCAGGATCATTCTGAAAAATGATAATTCACTTTTTGTTCAGGACCCTCCAGAAAAATGGGATTTTACTTTATGTTAAGGACCCTCCTGAAAAATGGGATTTTACTTTCTGTTCAGTACCCGCCTGAAAAATGGGATTTTACCTTATGTTCCGGACCCTCCTGAAAAATTGGATTTTACTTTATGTTAAGGAACCTCTTAAAAAATGGGATTCTACTTTATGCTAAGGACCCTCTCCTGGAAAATGGAATTTTACTTTCTGTTCAAGACCCACCTGGAAAATGGAATTTTACTTTCTGTGTAGAGCCCTCCAGAAAAATAGGATTTTACTTTACGTTCAGCACCCTCCTGAAAAATGGAATTTTACTTTATGTTCAGGACCCTCCTGAAATATGGGATTTTACTTTCTGTTCAGGTCCCTCCTAAAAAATGGGATTTTACTTTATCTTCAGGACCCTTTTGAAAAATGAGATTCTACTTTGTGCACAGGACCCTCCTGGAAAATAGGACTTTACTTTATGTTTAGGACCCTCCTGAAAAATGGGACTTTACTTTCTTTTTAGGACCCTCCTAAAAAATGGGATTTTACTTTATATTCAGGACCTTCTTGAAAAATGAGATTCTACTTTATGCTCAGGACCCTCCTGGAAAATGGAACTTTACTTTATGTTCAGGACCCTCCTGAAAAATGGGACTTTACTTTCTGATTAGGACCCTGCTAAAAAATAGGATTTTTCTTTATGTTCAGGACCCTCCTGAAAAATGGGATTTTACATTCTGTTCAAGACTCTCCTGAAAAATAGGATTTTACTATATGTTTAGGATCCTCCTGAAAAATGAGATTTTACTTTGTCTTCAGGACCCTCCTGAAAAATGGGATTCTACTTTATGCTCAGGACCCTCCTGATAAATAGGACTTTACCTTATGTTCAAGACCCTCCTGAAAAATGGACCTTTACTTTATGTTTAGGGCACTCCTGAAAAATGGAACTTTACTTTCTGTTAAGGACCCTCCTGAAAAATGGGAGTTTACTTTCTATTCAGGACCCTCCTGAAAATTGGCATTTTACTTTTTGTTCAAGACTCTCCTTAAAAATGGGATTTTACTTTATGATCAGGACCCTTTTCCTCCTGAAAAAAGGGATTTTACTTTTTGTTCAAGACCATCCTAAAAATGGGATTTTACCTTATGTTCAGGTCCCTCCTGAAAAATGGGATTTATCTTCTATTCAGGACCCTCCTGAAAAATGGGATTTTACTTTTGTTCAGGACCCTTTTCCTCGTAAAAAATAGGATTTTACTTTATATTCAGGACCCTTTTCCTCATGAAAAATGTGATTTTACTTTCTGTTCAGGACACTCCTAAAAAATGGAATTTTACTTTATGTTCTGGACCCTCCTGAAAAAAGGAATTTTCCTTTCTTTTCAGGACCTTCCTTAAAAATGGGATTTTACTTTATGTTCAGGACCCTCCTAAAATGGGATTTTACTTTATGTTCTGGACCCTCCTGAATATGGGAATTTAATTTATGTTCTGGACCCTACGGAAAAATAAGATTTTACTTTATGTTCAGGACCCTCCTGAAAAATGAGATTTTACCTTCTGTTCAGGACCCTCCTGAAAAATTAGAGTTTACCTTCTGTTCAGGACCCTCTTGAAAATTGGGATTTTACCTTATGTTCAAGGACCTCCTGAAAAATGGGATTTTATTTTATGTTAAGGACCCTCCTGAAAAATGAGATTCTACTTTATGCTCCGGACCCTCCTGGAATATGGGATTCTACTTTATGCTCAGGACCCACCTGGAAAATGGGACTTTACCTTATGTTCAGGACCCTCCAGAAAAATGGAACATTACTTTATGTTCATGACCCTTCTGAAAAATGACACTTTAATTTCAGTTTAGGACCTTCCTGAAAAATGGGACTTTACTTTCTGTTCAAGACACTCCTGATAAATGGGATTTTACTTACTGTTCAGGACCCTCCTAAAAAATGGGATTTTACTTTATGTTCAGGACCCTCCTGAAAAATAGGATTTTACTTTATGTTCAGGTCCCTCCTGAAAAATGGGATTTTACTTTCTGTTTTGAACTCTCTTGAAAAATGAGATTTTACTTTCTGTTCAGGACCCTGCTGGAAAATAGAATTTTACTTTATGATCAGGACCCTCCTGAAAAATGGAATTTTACATTCTTTTCAGGCCCCTCCAGAAAAATGGGATTTTACTTTATGTTCAGGACCCTCCTGAAAAATGGGATTTTACTTTATGTACAGGACCATCCTGAAAATTGGGATTTTACCTTATGTTCAGGACCCTCCTGAAAAATTAGATTTTACCTCCTGTTCAAGGCCTTCTTGAAAAATAGAATTTTACTTTCGGTTCAGGACCCTCCTGAAAAATGGGATATCACTTTATGTTCAGGACCCTCTTGAAAAATGGGATTTTCGTTTCTGTTCACGACCCTCCTGAAAAATGGGATTTTACCTTATGTTCAGGATCCTCCTGAAAAATAAGATTTTACATTATGTTCACGACCCTCCTGAAAAATGAGATTCTATTTTATGCTCAGGACCCTCCTAGAAAATGAGATTCTACTTTATGCTTAGGACCCGCCTGGAAAATGGGATTTTACTTTCTGTTCATAACCCTCTTAAAAAATGGGTTTTTACTTTATGTTCAGCACCTTCCTGAAAAATGGGATTTTACTATATTCTCAAGGCCCTCCAGAAAAATGGGATTCTACCTTATGCTCAGGACCCTCCTGGAAAATAGGACTTTACCTTATGGTCAGGACCCTCCTGAAAAATGAGACTTTACTTTATGCTCAGAACCCTCCTGAAAAATGGGACTATATTTTCTGTTTAGGTCCCTATTGAAATATAGGACTTAATTTATTGTTCAAGACCCTTCTGAAAAATGAGATTTTACTTTATGTTCAGGAACCTCTTGAAAAATGGGATTTTACTTTCTGTTCAGGGCCCTCAGGAAAAATTGGATTTTACTTTATGTACAGGACCTTCCTGAAAAATGGGATTTTAATTTATGTCCAGGACTCTCCTGAAAAATGGGATTTTACTTTATGTTCAGGACCCTCTTGAAAAATGGGATTTTACGTTTTGTTCAGGAACCTCCTGAAAAATGGGATTTTACCTTATGTTCAAGCCCCTCCTGAAAAATGGAATTTTACTTTATGTTCAGGACCTTCCTAAAAAATGGGACTTTACTTTTTGTTCAGGACTCTCCTGAAAAATGCTATTTTACCTTATGTTCAGGGCTCTCCTAAAAAATGAGATTCTACTTTATGTTCAGGACCCTCCTGGAAAATGGAATTCTACTTTATGCTCAGGACCTTCCTGGAAAATGGGACTTTATATTATGTTCAGGACCCTCCTGAAAATATAGACTTTACTTTATGTTCAAGACCCTCTTGAAAAATGGGATTTTACTTTCAATTCAGAACCCTCTTGAAAAATGGGATTTTCCTTTATGTTCAGGAACCTCCTAAATAATGGGATTTTACTTTCTGTTCAGGCCCCTCCTGAAAAATGGTATTTTAGTTTCAGTTCAGGACCCTCCTGAAAAATGATATTTTACTTTATGTTCAGGACCCTCCTGAAAAAATGGGATTTTACTTTCTGTTCAGGACCCTCCTGAAAAAAATTGGATTTTACTTTCTGTTCAAGACCTTCCTGAAAAATGGGATTTTACTTTATGTTCTGGACCCTCCTGAAAAATGGGATTTTACTTTTTGTTTAGGACCCTCCTTAAAAATGGGAGTTTACTTTATGTTCAGGACCCTCCTGAAAAATGGGATTTAACTTTTTGTTCAGGAACCTCTTGAAAAATGGGATTTTACCTTATGTTCAAGCCCCTCCTGAAAAATGGGATTTTTCTTTATATTCAGGACCTTCCTAAAAAATGGGATTTTACTTTCTGTTCAGGACCCTCCTGAAAAATGCTATTTTACCTTATGTTCAGGGCTCTCCTCAAAATGAGATTCTAAATTATGTTCAGGACCCTCCTGAAAAAAATTAGATTCTTCTTTGTGCTTAGGACCCACCTGAAAAATGGGACTTTACTTTATGTTCAGGACCCTCCTGAAAAATGGCACTTTACTTTTTGTTTAGGACACGCCTAAAAAATAGTTTTTTACTTTATATTCAGGACCCTTCTGAAAAATGAGATTTTACTTTATGTTCAGGACCTTTCTAAAAAATGGGATTTTACTTTTGTTCAGGACCCTTTTCCTGGTGAAAAATGGGATTTTACTTTATGTTCAGGACCCTTTTCCTCATGAAAAATGTGATTTTACTTTCTGTTCAGGTCACTCCTAAAAAATGGAATTTTACTTTATGTTCTGGACCCTCCTGAAAAAAGGGATTTTCCTTTCTGTTCAGGACCTTCCTTAAAAATGGGATTTTACTTTATGTTCAGGACCCTCCTAAAATGGGATTTTACTTTATGTTCTGGACCCTCCTGAAAATGAGAATTTAATTTATGTTCAGGACCCTATGGAAAAATAAGATTTTACTTTATGTTCAGGACCCTCCTGAAAAATGGGATTTTACCTTCTGTTCAGGACCCTCCTGAAAAATTAGATTCTACTTTATGTTCAGGACCCTCTTGAAAAATGGGATTTTACCTTATGTTCAGGGACCTCCAGAAAAATGGGATTTTATTTTATGTTAAGGACCCTCCTGAAAAATGAGATTCTACTTTATTCTCTGGCCCCTCCTGGAATTTGGGATTCTACTTTATACTCAGGACCCACCTGGAAAATAGGACTTTACCTTATGTTCAGGACCCTCCAGAAAAATGGAACATTACTTTATGTTCATGACCCTTCCAAAAAATGACACTTTACTTTCAGTTTAGGACCTTCCTGAAAAATGGGACTTTACTTTCTGTTCAAGACACTCCTGATAAATGGGATTTTACTTTTTGTTCAGGACCGTCCTAAAAAATGGGATTTTACTTTATGTTCAGGACCCTCCTGAAAAATAGGATTTTACTTTATGTTCAGGACCCTCCTGAAAAATGGGATTTTACTTTCTGTTTTGAACTCTCTTGAAAAATGAGATTTTACTTTCTGTTCAGGACCCTGCTGAAAAATGAAATTTTACTTTATGATCAGGACCCTCCTGAAAAATGGAATTTTACATTCTTTTCAGGCCCCTCCAGAAAAATAGGATTTTACTTTATGTTCAGGACCCTCCTGAAAAATGGGATTTTACTTTATGTACAGGATCCTCCTGAAAATTGGGATTTTACCTTATGTTCAGGACCCTCCTGAAAAATTAGATTTTACCTCCTGTTCAAGGCCTTCTTGAAAAATAGAATTTTACTTTCGGTTGAGGACCCTCCTGAAAACTGGGATATCACTTTATGTTCAGGACCCTCTTGAAAAATGGGATTTTAGTTTCTGTTCACGACCCTCCTGAAAAATGGGATTTTACCTTATGTTCAGGATCCTCCTGAAAAATAAGATTTTACATTATGTTCAGGACCCTTATGAAAAATGAGATTCTATTTTATGCTCAAGACCCTCCTGGAATATGAGATTCTACTTTATGCTTAGGATCCGCCTGGAAAATGGGATTTTACTTTCTGTTCATAACCTTCTTTAAAACTGGGTTTTTACTTTATGTTCAGCACCCTCCTGAAAAATGGGATTTTACTATAATCTCAAGGCCCTCCAGAAAAATGGGATTCTACCTTATGCTCAGGACCCTCCTGGAAAATAGGACTTTACCTTATGTTCAGGACCCTCCTGAAAAATGAGACTTTACTTTATGTTCATAACCCTCCTGAAAAATGGGACTATATTTTCTGTTTAGGTCCCAATTGAAATATGGGACTTAATTTATTGTTCAAGACCCTTCTGAAGAATAAGATTTTACTTTATGTTCAGGAACCTCTTGAAAAATGGGATTTTACTTTCTGTTCAGGGCCCTCATGAAAAATTGGATTTTACTTTATGTACAGGACCCTCCTGAAAAATGGGATTTTACTTTATGTCCAGGACTCTCCTGAAAAATGGGATTTTACATTATGTTCAGGACCCTCTTGAAAAATGGGATTTTTCGTTTTGTTCAGGAACCTCCTGAAAAATGGGATTTTACCTTATGTTCAAGCCCCTCCTGAAAAATGGAATTTTACTTTATGTTCAGGACCTTCCTAAAAAATGGGACTTTACTTTTTGTTCAGGACCCTCCTGAAAAATGCTATTTTACCTTATGTTCAGGGCTCTCCTAAAAAATGAGATTCTACTTTATGTTCAGGACCCTCCTGGAAAATGGAATTCTACTTTATGCTCAGGACCTTCCTGGAAAATGGGACTTTATATTATGTTCAGGACCCTCCTGAAAAATTAGACTTTACTTTATGTTCAAGACCCTCTTGAAAAATGGGATTTTACCTTCAATTCAGAACCCTCTTAAAAAATGGGATTTTCCTTTATGTTCAGGACCCTCCTAAATAATGGGATTTTACTTTCTGTTCAGGCCCCTCCTGAAAAATGGTATTTTACTTTCAGTTCAGGACCCTCCTGAAAAATGATATTTTACTTTATGTACAGGACCCTCCTGAAAAAATGGGATTTTACTTTCTGTTCAGGACACTCCTGAAAATTTGGATTTTACTTTCTGTTCAAGACCTTCCTGAAAAATGGGATTTTACTTTATGTTCTGGACCCTCCTGAAAAATGGGATTTTACTTTCTGTTTAAGACCCTCCTTAAAAATGGGAGTTTACTTTATGTTCAGGACCCTCCTAAAAAATGGGATTTAACTTTTTGTTCAGGAACCTCCTGAAAAATGGGATTTTTCCTTATGTTCAAGCCCCTCCTGAAAAATGGGATTTTACTTTATGTTCAGGACCTTCCTAAAAAATGGGATTTTACTTTCTGTTCAGGACCCTCCTAAAAAATGCTATTTTACCTTATGTTCAGGGCTCTCCTGAAAATGAGATTCTAATTTATGTTCAGGACCCTCCTGAAAAAAATTAGATTCTTCTTTGTGCTTAGGACCCACCTGGAAAATGGGACTTTACTTTATGTTCAGGACCCTCCTGAAAAATGGCACTTTACTTTCTGTTTAGGACCCTCCTAAAAAATAGTTTTTTACTTTATATTCAGGACCCTTCTGAAAAATGAGATTCTACTTTATGTTCAGGACCCTCCTAAAAAATGGGATTTTTCTTTATGTTCAGGAACCTCCTGAAAAATGGGATTTTACTTTCTGTTCAGGACTCTCCTGAAAAATATGATTTTACTTTATGTTTAGGATCCACCTGAAAAATGAGATTTTACTTTCTGTTCAGGACCCTCCTGAAAAATGGGATTCTACTTTATGCTCAGGACCCTCTGATAACGCTCAATCTACATCTCTCGTAGGAGTGTAAAGCGGTCGTTTGTCAAATATAGAACCCAACCTGGGTTGGGTATCGATCCCACAGGGAATAGCTTGGTCAACAAGTAAGCAACGATTACTAGACTTTTAGTGCAAGTCTCATAAGAAGGGGGGTTTGTAATGTGTAACCAAATTATTAAAGCAAAAACTGAAAATAGCAAAGTAAAAAGAAAGAATGTTTAGTAGGTTGTGAAACAATGAGAATTGAGGAGTTGGGGTTATGTCCACGTTCTGAGTTATACGTCTCTATTGACTATGAGTGTGTTGAATTCAGACATGCATGTGCTTATAGAGAATTGTATTCAATGGTAAATCCAGGCGTCTTTCGACCTATTCGAGGATTATTTCACTTTAACTCTTTCGAGCTTAAAGCGTGTCTAACGGTACAAATTCTCCAAGAGGTTAATCCAGTTACGGCACTAACTTTTTAATAGGGGATGGGACCCTACTACCTTGACATTATCTCTTTTCCAGACAGATAACCTTTCTTTCGAACAAGTTAAATGTTATACTGGCGTATTCTTGCGTTTGCAACCACAAAGAATTTAGATTAAGATGAAGAGAATAATGATATAAGCAACATACGTGTCACGAACTCACAAACTCACAGCAATAGATAGTATCTCATTCGGCTTCCATAACCCCAACAGAGAAGTTTAGTTACCCATGAGTGCGAAGGAAATCACAATTGACATTGTTGTTATACCACAATAAAGATTTCACGTTTGTAATGGTGTGGTAGGCGTTAGGCGTGAATCCCTTAGCAAAGTAACGTTTCTCTTGTTGTGGAATTTAAGAATAGATGAATAGAAGAAGAAAAATAAAATTAATGGAAGAATGATTGTTTAGAACTAGAATGTCTTAGAAGTAGAATAGAATAGAATTGAATGTAAGAAGATGTCTTAAAATCTCTAGCAAGATAGGGTATTTATAATACCCATATCCTATTCCTACTAAGCTAATGAAATGCTTAACCAAATCCTACTAAGCTAATGAAATACTTAACCCAATTGTACTAGGTTAATGTATCATTATCCTAATCCTAACAAGCTAATATGATACTTAACCCAATTGTACTAGGTTAATGTATCATTATCCTAATCCTAATAAGTTACTGCTAGTCCCCAAAGTCTTCATAAATGTTGTTTTGGCCCGGGACATATTTTCCATGCGCCATCTTTAGTCCTTGGCGTCCAAGATTGGCTTTTCTCCTTTCGTGAAGCTTTCGTTGGCGTCAAGTTATCCATAAAATGCTGAATTCTGCATCATTTATACCTGAAACTTTGCTAATCATGTTCGTTAGCTCACTTACAGGAAAAAGGACTAAAAGTGCATGAAATATATAATTTGTTCTCAAAACTAGGCTAAAATATGGGCAAAATATAGTGCTATAGGCGTGTAAATTCTCCTATCATCAACACCCCACACTTGAAGCTTTGTTCGTCCTCGAACAAAATATCATGTCCCTCTAAACATCAACTTAGGGTTTCACAGCAACAACACAAAATATTCGTCAAGACAAGCACAACAATTATCAACAAAGAGTAGTTTTTTGATCATTAGTAGAAACAGTTTAACCTCTAGCATAGACTCGTGATGGTGGTCAACTCATATTCAAAGGTTAAGGCACAAAGAATCATACACGACTACCCAAAACTCATCAACCATGTGTGTCTCACAATATATTACCCATAATCACTCACAAGTATAGCATATTTTTCAAACATGGGTATCAAAATATCCTTGCTCTCGCTCTCACAAAGAATTCATATGAAGCAACTGATGACCATAGGCTTGCCCTTAGTGTAATGCTCCACTAAATGTCAGAATGCCAAGCTTAGGATCAACTAGGTCTTTTGATGGTTGTAATGTAGGCTAAGGGACAGGTAGGACTATTTTGGCCAGAAATAGTGACTATGTTCCTAAGCGCTTTAATACATCACATTGTATCATTAACACTTTTCTTTCAAACAACCTTTCTACTTTCTTTTATTCTACCACTCTTTTTCTCCTCTTTTGTTTTTCAATTTTAAACATAACTAACTTTTCAGTTTTCCTTTCCTTTTTCTTTTGATAACATACATCTTATGATAGCACTTTCTTTTTCATAACTCATTCAAGCACCAATGCATTCTAAAGCATCATACTCACCCAATTTCCTCTTATTTTGTCACATGACTTTTTCACTTCAAAGAACTTAGGAATTTGGATCAAATTATGGTCTTGAAAAAAATGGATTAGGCTTACATACGAGGTTTGTCAAATAAAATACGCTAAAGGCTCAAAAGGGTTTAACTAGGATGATGTCCATGGGTAGGTAAAAAGAAGGTAAATAATCATAGGTTGCCAAAGAAATGCCTAAATCATCTCCTAGACTTGCACTCTTTATTTTTGCTTTACATACATACCAGGCAAGTTCTAGCATCAGCCACAAGCACAGAATATACTATTATCTCACACACACAAGGCACATGGTCGACTTTATTGGGAGTAGTATAGACTCTTGACCCAACAGATGAAGGAATTAAACCAAACAATATCACATAGTGAGTCACAATTAGAGCCTAAATGTCTCAATAGTCATGATTTTAGCACAAACTCTTGTCATAATCTCATGCTGCCTATTAGAATAATTTCATGCGAAGCTAAGCTAAAAAAAACAATTAACTACAAACAAACATAAATAAATGCAAATGTGGATGGAGAAGTATAGCATGCAAATACCAGCACCCCACACTTAGACGGGACACACTGTCCTCAGTGGAAAATAAATAAGAAGAACCTGGTTAGTCGGACTCATCCTCTATGTCTGGGGTCATACCCCTTGCATCGGAATCATCATCAGAGTCGTCATCCTCAGAAGTTCCTCATAAGTATCCCACTTAATTCTAAGAGATAGTCGAGGTATTTGCAGCGAGGAGGGTTCTCCTTGACTTATCTTTGCCTTGTCTTGCTTTGGGTGCCATTGTACGTGATTGAAGCCTTTGGAGATGTTCTTGTGAAGTGGAAGAGCAAAAGTTTTGAGAAGATTTGGATGCTATGTGCAGCGCCTATGTTAGGTTTTCAATGTGTTTGTGCCTCAAGACTAAGTCTCCTTTATATAGGAAAAGAATGGGTTGGGTTTTGACCCATTTAAAATCGGTTTTGGAGACAAAAAGTGACCATAGGCGGCGCCTTTAGCTTTGCCTATGCTTGGCATAGGCGGCGCCTTTTGCAAAGCATTGTCTAGCATAGGCGGCGCCTATGCCATAGCATTTGGTGAGCATAGGCGGCGCCTTTTACTTTGCATTTGAGATTCAGAGACAAAATGCTTTAGCATAGGCGGCGCCTATGCTATGGAATACTTGAGCATGGGCGGCGCCTATGCTATGGCACACTAGATTCCGAGACCTTGGGCCATAGTATAGGCCTTGCCTTGTTCGT
Organism: Capsicum pubescens; assembly: GCA_030864215.1. Lineage (NCBI taxonomy): Eukaryota > Viridiplantae > Streptophyta > Magnoliopsida > Solanales > Solanaceae > Capsicum > Capsicum pubescens. The sequence goes on from CM061546.1 coordinate 42,440,033, forward strand.
GGCCTAGTTTTACCTAGGCCTAGCCTTGCTCGATGCCTATATTTTCATGAGCAATGCTCAATCCATAGCCTTTTGCATCTTCATGCCTAACTTACCACCTTTACCATGCAATACGTCCAAATCAAAATTTGAAACCGATCTCCTCGTTGAATACCTCTCGCACCTACATTTGCTCAAAACCAATAAAAACGATTAGTACGATGGGTTTCCTCCTACCAAGCGCCTTAGTTTTGGTCGTGGCACGACTCTTATTTTTGGATTTTTATTTATCAAAAACAAACACGTAATAGAACGAAAGAAAAATGAAAAATGATAAACGATGGGTTGCCTCCCATCTAGCGCTTGATTTATTGTCGCGGCACGACATAGTTACCTCGAGTACTTAGACTTCATCGAGATAGATGGTGGATCATTTTATGAATGGATTCAGACGATAATGAGGCTTACTTGTAGGCATGCAATCTTCTTCGAGATGACCCTTATGCATGCCTATCCCAGGAGGGATACCAATTATATCATCAATAGTCCAACCCATAGCTCTCATGTATCTCTTCAGAGCAGAGATGAGAGCCTCTACGTGTTGTTTATTTAAATCATCCGCACTCACCGGAAGTATATTTATACTTTCCAAGAACACATACCTTAGATAATCGGGGAGCTCTTTCGATTCTAGCATTGGTGGCTCTTCAAGGGAAGTCTTCACTGTTGGTGACGGTTGATTCTTAAGATCACGGTCCGGTTGCTTAGGAGTATGGGAATAGGACTCTATTTCTGTTATAGCACCCATAAGTTCTTCATAATCTTCATCGTCCTCATGCTCAACATTCAGTGGCGCAGCAGACAATGGCTTAACAGTAAGTTGTTTCTTTACAGATAATGCTTTCTTATCCTCATGATGAACATCACCTATAGAGAATACATTCATATCGCTGGGCTGCTTCATTGCTTTGCATATATCAAAGCGGACCACTTCGTCATTCAACCAAAATAAAAGCTCATTAGCTCTCATGTCAATAAGCACACTTCCTGTTGTAAGGAAAGGACGTCCCAAGATTATGGGAACTTCAGAATCCACCTCGCAATCCAAAATTACAAAGTCTGCAGGAAAAATGAAGGTAGACACCTTCACCAACACATCATTCAAGATACCCACAGGTCGTTTTACTAACCTATCTGCCATCACGAGCTGCATATTGGTTGGTGTAGGGTCGCCCAACCCCAACTTTCTGTAGACGGATAGTGGCATCAAATTGATGCTAGCTCCCAAATCGCACAATGCCTTAGCAAAATTCATAGATCCAACCGTGCAAGGAATAGTGAAAGCACCAGGGTCTGTCTTCTTCTGTACTAAGGACCTTGTGGCAATTGCACTGCAATGATGAATATTATATGCCGGCTCATAGCTTACTGCCCGCTTCTTTGTTAAAAGGTCCTTCATGAATTTAGCGTATCCGGGCATTTGTTCTAGTGCCTCCACCAACGGAACATTAATGGTCAGCTGTTTTAACATTGCCATGAATTTACTGAACCTTGTATCATCCGCCTGCTTCTTCAATCTTTGAGGAAAAGGTGGTGGTGGATAGGGAAGTGTTCTCTCCACAGCTTTCTTCTCCTCTTGCTTCCGTATTTCGGTCTTTTCAAGCTTCAAAGTACTAGGGGTGACGTCATGGATGTCATGGGTGGATTCTACAGCAGCTTCTCCTTTTGCCTTATCATCAATGTCTGCTACATCGTCGACCACTTGTTTGCCCTTAGATGAAGTTTCCAGCGCCTTACCACTTCGAGTAGTAATAGCCATGCATGATCCCTCATTCCTTAGATTTTGCACAGTGTCGCTAGGTAAAGTGCCAGCCTTTCTTTGATTGAGTGCTGCTGAAATTTGGCTCAATTGCTGCTCTATTTGCTTGATTGAAGTGGAATGTGAATCAACTAATTGCTTCATAGAGGACAAATCATTTATTACCTCCGTTACTCCCGCACTAGTTGCTTCCACTCCTTTCAGTAGTTTAGCCATCATGTCTTCCATACTTCCAAAACTAGATGTGGTGGCGTCACGTCTTCCAAGGGGAACATACAAACCACTTTTGTCATTCTTGTTCTTCCAACTACCTTGGTCCTTGTTTCCATATTTATCATAATAGTTCCGACCTTGGTTTCCTTGGGTATTACCTCGGAAACCCCCCTGATTGTTCAAGTAGTTGGCTTCTTCTTCTGAATCAGATTCGTCTCTTCCTTTTGACGCAATGGCTTTGACTTTTTCGGTCTTCCCTGATAATAGATGCTTTGTAAGAAGATCCACTTGTGTCTTCATGTGCGCCATATCTTGATCACGTTCTTCTTCTCGTCTCCTTTGGTCTGCAGTCATGCCAATAGAAAAAGTCGGGCTTGCTACCACAAAATCCCTGGTATGCCAAGCTCTACTTTGCTTCGTCATACGATCTAGCATATTGCTTGCCTGACCAAAGGTGAGATCCATAAAAGATCCTCCGGCCACATTATCCACTACTGGTTTAGTTATTGAATTCAAGGCTCTATATAGTATCTCCATTAGGTGAACATTAGTCATATGATGGTTTGGGCATCTCGCTAGCTTTGTCTTGAACCTCTCCCATGTTTCGTGAAGGGCTTCAGTTGGAAGCTGACAAAAGTTGTTGATTTCATCTCTCAATTGTGCTCTTTTGGATAGCGAAAAGAATCTTTCTAGGAAAGCGTCTCTCAATTGCCTCCAATTTGTAATAGAATCAAGAGCTAGCCCATTCAACCATAGAGTTGTCTCCCCAGACAGAGACAATGGAAATAAGCGTAATCGAATTGCATTCTGACCAACACCAGGATTGTCAAATGACTTGCATGTAGAAATAAAGTTGATGAGATGCATATTCGGATCATCACCTGCTAGTCCACCAAATAATCCCTTGAGTTGCAATAACTGAATCATGGTGCTTGTGATGTTGAACTTGGCTCCGGGTGCCAATGGTGGAGGAATAATGGCTCTTGTGGCTCCGGCTCCATCAAGATCATCATCATCATCGTCAAAAGCTGGTTGCATAGCTTGGCGTTCAGGCCTAAACCTAGCTTGACGATCTCTTCTGTTGGCAGGTGTTGCAATCTCAGCGGCATGCCTAGGGTTTAGTAGCTCGTCATCACCTAGATCCTCATTGTCAGGATTTGTTGCTCGCCCAGGGTTATCAATATTCTGTTGATGCACTTGTGCGGCGGCTAGCGCAGCTAGTCTCGCCTGTTCCTGTTGAGCAGCCATCCTTTCAATTGCGTGTTGTGCCTCCATTCTGCCAATACGTTGTGGTTCAGGATTGATAGGTAATAACGGTTGACCAGAACTTCGGGTATGGGGCATGCACTGAATAAAAAAAACCTGCAGTAAACAAAAACAAAAACTAAAAGTAAAAGTACGAGAATCTTTGACCAAAGGGTCTAGTAATTATTACGAACTTAATTGACACTTGTATTCCCCGGCAACGGTGCCAATTTTTTATAACGCTCAATCTACAGCTCTCGTAGGAGTGTAAAGCGGTCGTTTGTCAAATATAGAACCCAACCTGGGTTGGGTATCGATCCCACAGGGAATAGCTTGGTCAACAAGTAAGCAACGATTACTAGACTTTTAGTGCAAGTCTCGTAAGAAGGGGGGTTTGTAATGTGTAACCAAATTATTAAAGCAAAAACTGAAAATAGCAAAGTAAAAAGAAAGAATGTTTAGTAGGTTGTGAAACAATGAGAATTGAGGAGTTGGGGTTATGTCCACCTTCTGAGTTATACGTCTCTATTGATTATGAGTGTGTTGAATTCAGACATGCATGTGCTTATAGAGAATTGTATTCGATGGTAAATCCAGGCGTCTTTCGACCTATTTGAGGATTATTTCACTTTAACTCTTTCGAGCTTAAAGCGTGTCTAACGGTACGAATTCTCCAAGAGGTTAATCCAGTTACGGCACTAACTTTTTAATAGGGGATGGGACCCTACTACCTTGACATTATCTCTTTTCCAGAAAGATAACCTTTCTTTTGAACAAGTTAAATGTTATACTGGCGTATTCTTGCATTTGCAACCACAAAGAATTTAGATTAAGATGAAGAGAATAATGATATAAGCAACATACGTGTCACGAACTCACAAACTCACAGCAATAGATAGTATCTCATTCGGCTTCCATAACCCCAACAGAGAAGTTTAGTTACCCATGAGTGCGAAGGAAATCACAATTGACATTGTTGTTATACCACAATAAATATTTCACGTTTGTAATGGTGTGGTAGGCGTTAGGTGTGAATCCCTTAGCAAAGTAACGTTTCTCTTGTTGTGGAATTTAAGAATAGATGAATAGAAGAAGAAAAATAAAATTAATGGAAGAATGATTGTTTAGAACTAGAATGTCTTAGAAGTAGAATAGAATAGAATTGAATGTAAGAAGATGTCTTAAAATCTCTAGCAAGATAGGGTATTCATAATACCCATATCCTATTCCTACTAAGCTAATGAAATGCTTAACCAAATCCTACTAAGCTAATGAAATACTTAACCCAATTGTACTAGGTTAATGTATCATTATCCTAATCCTAACAAGCTAATGTAATACTTAACCCAATTGTACTAGGTTAATGTATCATTATCCTAATCCTAATAAGTTACTGCTAGTCCCCAAAGTCTTCAGAAATGTTGTTTTAGCCCGAGACAGATTTTCCATGCGCCATCTTTAGTCCTTGGCGTCCAAGATTGGCTTTTCTCCTTTCGTGAAGCTTTCTTTGGCGTCAAGTTATCCATAAAATGCTGAATTCTGCATCATTTATACCTGAAACTTTGCTAATCATATTCGTTAGCTCACTTACAGGAAAAAGGACTAAAAGTGCATGAAATATATAATTTGTTCTCTAAACTAGGCTAAAATATGGGCAAAATATAGAGCTATAGGCGTGTAAATTCGCCTATCATCACCCTCCTAATATATAGGACTTTACCTTATGTTCAAGACCCTCCTGAAAAATGGACCTTTACTTTATGTTCAGGGCACTCCTGATAAATGGGACTTTACTTTCTATTAAGGAACCTCCTGAAAAATGGGACTTCACTTTCTGTTCAGGACCCTCCTGAAAAATGGTATTTTACTTTATGTTCAAAACCCTCCTGAAAAATGGGATTTTACTTTATGTTCAAGACCCTTTTCCTCCTGAAAAAAGAGATTTTACTTTCTTTTCAGGACCCTCCTAAAAATGGGATTTTACCTTATGTTCAGGTCCCTCCTGAAAAATGGGATTTTACCTTCTGTTCAGGACCCTCCTGAAAGATGGAATTTTACTTTATGTTCAGGACTCTCCTGAAAAATAGAATTTTACTTTATGTTCAGGACCCTCCTAAAAAATAGGATTCTACTTTATGCACAGGACCCTCCAAGAAAATAGGACTTTACATGATGTTTAAGACACTCCGAAAAAATGGGAATTTAACTCCGTAAAAATAGGAATTTCCTTTCTTTTCAGGACCCTATTGAAAAATGAGATTTTACTTTCTGTTCAAGACTCTCCTGAAAAATGGGATTTTACTTTAGGTTCAGCACCCTCCTGAAAAATGGGATTTTACTTTATGATCAAGACTCTCCTGAAAAATGGGATTTTACTTTATGTTCAGCACCATCCTGAAAAATGGGATTTTACTTTTTATTCTGGACCCTAATGAAAAATGAGATTTTACTTTCTGTTCAGGACCCTCCTGAAAAATGGGATTCTACTTTATGCTCAAGACCCTCCTGATAAATAGAACTTTACCTTATGTTCAAGACCCTCCTGAAAAATGGACCTTTACTTTATGTTCAGGACCCTCCTGAAAAATGGGACTTTACTATCTGTTAAGGACCCTCCTGAAAAATGGGAGTTTACTTTATGTTCAGGACCCTCCTGAAAAATGGTATTTTACTCTCTGTTCAAGACCCTCCTGAAAAATGGGATTTTACTTTATGTTCAGGACCCTTTTCCTCCTAAAAAATGGGATTTTATTTTTCGTTCAGGACCATCCTAAAAATGGGATTTTACCTTATGTTCAGGTTCCTCTTGAAAAATGGGTTTTTACCTTCTGTTCAGGATCCTCCTAAAAAATAGAATTTTACTTTATGTTCAGGACCCTCCTGAAAAATAGGATTCTACTTTATGCTCAGTACCCTCCAAGAAAATGGGACTTTACATGATGTTCAGGACACTCCAGAAAAATGGGAATTTAACTACGGAAAAATGGGAGTTTACTTACTTTTCAGGACCCTATTGAAAAATGGGACTTTAATTTCTGTTCAAGACCCTCCTGAAAAATGAGATTTTACTTTATGTTCAGTACCCTCCTGAAAAATGGGATTTTACATTCTGTTCAGGACCCTCCTGATAAATGAGATTTTACTTTATGATCAAGACCGTCCTGAGAAATGAGATTTTACTTTATGTTCAGGACCTTGCTGAAAAATGGGATTTTACTTTCTTTTCAGGACCCTCTTGAAAAATAGGATTTTACTTTATGTTCAGGACACTCCATAAAAATGGGATTTTACTTTCTATTTAGGACCCTCCTGAAAAATAGGATTTTACTTTATGTTCAGCACCCTCCTGAAAAATGGACCTTTACTTTATGTTCAGGACCCTCCTAAAAAATTGGATTTTACTTTCTGTTCAGGACTTTCCTAAAAATGGGATTTTACTTTATGTTCAGGTCCTTCCTGAAAAATGGGGTTTTACCTTCTGTTCAGAACCCTCCTGAAAAATAGAATTTTACTTTATGTTCATGACCCTCCTGAAAATGGGAATTTACCTCGAAAAATGGGACTTTACTTTCTGTTCAGGACCATCCTGAAAAATACGATTTTACTTTATGTCCAGGACCCTCCTGAAAAATGGGATTCTACTTTATGCTAAGGACCCTCCTGATAAATGAGACTTTACCTTATGTTCAGGACCCTCCTCGAAAATGGACCTTTACTTTATGTTCAGGACCCTACTGAAAAATGGGACTTTACTTTCTGTTAAGGACCCTCCTGAAAAATGGGAGTTTACTTTCTGTTCAGGAACCTCCTGAAAAATGGCATTTTACTTTATGTTCACGACCCTTTTCCTCGTGAAAAGTGGGATTTTACTTTCTGTTTAGGACCCTCCTGAAAAATGGAATTTTACTTTATGTTCTGCACCCCCCTGAAAAATGTGATTTTCCTTTCGTTTTAGGACCCTACTGAAAAATAGGATTTTACTTTATGTTCATGACCCTCCTAAAATTGGATTTTACTTTATGTTCTGGACCCTCCTTAAAATGGGATTTTACATTATGTTCAGAACCCTCCTGAAAAATAGGATTTTACCTTTTGTTCAGGACCCTCCTGAAAAATAAGATTTTACCTTCTGTTCAGGACCCTCCTGAAAAATGAGACTTTACTTAATGTTCAGGACCCTCTTGAAAAATGGGATTTTACCTTATGTTCAGGGCCCTCCTAAAAAATGGTATTTTATTTTATGTTCAGGACCCTCCTGAAAAATGAGATTCTACTTTATGCTCAGGACCCTCCTCGAAAATGGGATTCTACTTTATGCTCAGGACCCTCCTGAAAAATGGGACTTTACCTTATGTTCAGGATGCTCCAGAAAAATGGGACATATCCTTATGTTCAGGACCCTCCTGAAAATTGGAACTTTACTTTCTGTTTAGGACCTTCCTGAAAAATGGGACCTTCCTTTCTGTTCAGGACTCTCCTGAAAAATAGGATTTTACTTTATGTTTAGGATCCTCCTGAAAAATGAGATTTTACTTTCTATTCAGAATCGTCTTTAAAATTAGGATTATACTTTCTGTTCAGGACCCTCCTGAAAAATAGGATTTTACTTTATGTTCAGGACCCTCCTAAAAAATAGGATTTTACATTATGTTCAGGACCCTCCTGAAAAATAGGATTTTACTTTATGTTCAGGACCCTCATGAAAAATGAAATATTACTTTATATACGGGACCCTTCTGAAAAATAAGATTTTACCTACTGTACAGAACCCTCCTGAAAAAGGCAATTTCACTTTCTATTCAGGACCCAGCTGCTAAATGGGATTTTAATTTATTTTCAGGACCCTCCTGAAAATGGGATTTTACTTTCTATTCAGGACCCTCCTGAAAAATGGAATTTTACTTTATGTTCAGGACCCTCCTGAAAAATAGGATTTTACTTTTTGTACAGGAACCTCCTGAAAAATGGGATTTTACCTTATGTTCAGGCCCCTTCTGAAAAATGGGATTTTACTTTATGTTCAGGACCCTCCTGAAAATGGGATTTTACTTTCTGTTCAGGACCCTCCAGAAAAATGGAATTTTACCTTATGTTCAGGGATTTCCTGAAAAATGAGATTCTACTTTATGTTCAGGACCCTCCTGAAAAAAATGAGATTCTACTTTATGCTTAGGACATTACTAGAAAATGGATTTTTACTTAATGCTCAGGACCCTCCTGGAAAATGGGACTTTATATTATGTTCAGGACCCTCCTGAAAAATTGGACTTTACTTTATGTTCAAGAAGCTCCTGAAAAATGGGATTTTACGCTCAGTTTAGAACGCTCTCAAAAAATGGGATTTTACTTTATGTTCAGGACCCCCGTGAATAATGGGATTTTACTTTATGTTCAGGACCCTCCTAAAAAATGGTATTTTACTTTCAGTTCAGGACCCTACTGAAAAATGAGATTTTACTTTATGTTCAGGACACTCCTGAAAAATAAGATTTTACTTTCTGTTTAGGACCCTCCTGAAAAATAGGATTTTACATTCTGTTCAAGACCCTCCTGAAAAATGAGATTTTATTTTATGTTTTGGACCCTCCTGAAAAATGGGATTTTACTTTCTGTTCAGGACCCTCCTGAAAAATAGGATTTTACTTTATGATCAGGACTCTCCTGAAAAATGAGAATTCACTTTTTGTTCAGGACCATCTTGAGAAATAGGATTTCACTTTATGTTCAGGACCCTACTGAAAAATGGGATTTTACTTTATGTTCAGGACCCTCCTAAAAAATGGGATTCTACTTTATGCTCAGGACCCTCCTGGAAAATGGAATTTTACTTTCTGTTCAAGACCCACCTGGAAAATGGAATTTTACTTTCTGTTCAGAACTCTCCAGAAAAATGGGATTTTACTTTACGTTCAGCACCCTCCTGAAAAATGGAATTTTACTTTATCTTCAAGACCCTCCTGAAATATGGGATTTTACTTTCTGTTCAGGACCCTCCTAAAAAATGGGATTTTACTTTATATTCAAGACCCTTCTGGAAAATGGGAGTTTACTTTATGTTCAGGACCCTCCCGAAAAATGGGACTTTACTTTCTATTTAGGACCCACCTAAAAAATGGGATTTTACTTTATATTCATGGCCCTCCTGAAAAATGAGATTCTACTTTATGCTCAGGACCCTCCTGGAAAATTGGACTTTACTTTATGTTCAAGACCCTCCTGAAAAATGGGACTTCACTTTCTGTTTAAGATCCTCCTAAAAAATAGGATTTTTCTTTATGATTAGGACACTCCTGAAAAATAGGATTTTACTTTTTGTTCAGTACTCTCCTGATAAATAGGATTTTACTTTATGTTTAGGATCCTCCTGAAAAATGAGATTTTACTTTCTGTTCAGGGCCCTCCTGAAAAATGGGATTCTACTTTATGCTCAGGACCCTCCTGAGAAATAGGACTTTACCTTATGTTCAAGACCCTCCTAAAAAATGAACCTTTACTTTATGTTCAGGACCCTCAAGAAAATGGGACTTTACTTTCTGTTAAGGACCCTCCTAAAAAATGGGAGTTTACTTTCTGTTCAGGACCCTCATGAAAAATGGTATTTTACTTTCTGTTCAAGACCCTCTTAAAAAATGGTATTTCACTTTATGTTCAGGACCCTTTTTCTCCTGAAAAATAGGATTTCTCTTTCTGTTCAGGACCCTCCTAAAATTGGGATTTTACCTTATGTTCAGGTCCCACCTGAAAAATGGGATTTTACTTACTGTTCAGGACCCTCCTAAAATTGGGATTTTACCTTATGTGCAGGTCCCTCCTGAAAAATGGGATTTTACTTTCTGTTCAGGCCCCTCCTGAAAAATGGAATTTTACTTTATGTTCAGGACTCTTCTGAAAAATGGGATTTTACTTTATGTTCAGGACCCTCCTGAAAAATAGGATTCTACTTTATGCTCAGGACCCTCCAAAAAATGGGACTTTACATGATGTTCAGGACACTTCAAAAAAATGGGAATTTAACTATGGAAAAATGGGAATTTACTTTCTTTTCAGGACCCTATTGAAAAATGAGACTTTACTTTCTGTTCAAGACCCTCCTGAAAAATGGGATTTTACTTTACGTTCATGACACTCCTGAAAAATGGGATTTTACTTTCTGTTCAGGACCCTCCTGAAAAATGAGATTTTACTTTATGTTCAGGACCCTCCTGAGAAATGGGATTTTACTTTATGTTCAGGACCTTGCTGAAAAATGGGATTTTACTTTCTTTTCAGGACCCTCTTGAAAAATAGGATTTTACTTTATGTTCAGGACCCTCCTGAAAAATGGGATTTTACTTTCTATTCAGGACCATCCAAAAAAATGGGATTTTACTTTATGTTCAGGACCCTCCTGAAAAATAGGATTCTACTTTATGCTCAGGACCCTCCAAGAAAATGGGACTTTACATGATGTTCAGGACACTCCGGAAAAATTGGAATTTACTTTCTTGTCAGGACCCTATTTAAAATGGGACATTACTTTCTGTTCAAGACCCTCTTAAAAAATGGGATTTTACTTTATGTTCAGGATCCTCCTGAAAAATAGGATTTTACTTTTTGTTCAGGACCCTCCTGAAAAATGAGATTTTACTTTATGTTCAGGACCCTCCTGAGAAATTGGATTTTACTTTATGTTTAGGACCTTGTTGAAAAATGGGATTTTACTTTCTTTTCAGGACCCTCCTGAAAAATAGGATTTTACTTTATGTTCAGGACCCTCCTGAAAAATGGGGTTTTACTCTCTGTCCAGGACTATCCTGAAAAATGGGATTTTACTTTATGTTCAGGACCCTTCTGAAAAATGGGATTTTACTTTTTGTTCAGGAACCTCCTGAAAAATGGGATTTTACCTTATGTTCAAGCCCCTCCTGAAAAATGGGATTTTACTTTATGTTCGGGCCCCTCCTTAAAAATGGGATTTTACTTTCTGTTCAGGACCCTCCTGAAAAATGAGATTTTACCTTATGTTCAGGGTTCTCCAGAAAAATGAGATTCTACTTTATGTTCAGGACCCTCCTGAAAAAAATGAGATTCTACTGTATGCTTAGGACCCTCCTGGAAAATGGGACTTTATATTATATTCAGGACCCACCTAAAAAATTGGACTTTACTTTATGTTAAAGACCCTCCTGAAAAATGGGATTTTACTTACAGTTAAGAACACTCTTGAAAAATGGGATTTTACTTTATGTTCAGGACCCTCCTGAATAATGGGATTTTACTTTCTGTTCAGGACCCTCCTGAAAAATAGAATTTTACTTTATGTTCAGGACTCTCCTGAAAAATAGTATTTTACTTTATGTTCAGGACCCTTCTGAAAAATAGGATTCTATGTTATGCTCAGGACCCTCAAAGAAAATGGGACTTTACATGATGTTCAGGACACTCCGGAAAAACGTGATTTTACTTTCAGTTTAGAACCCTCTTGAAAAATGGTATTTTACTTTCAGTTCAGGTCCCTCCTGAAAAATGAGATTTTACTTTATGTTCAGGACCCTCTTGAAAAATGGGATTTTACTTTCTGTTCAGGACCCTCCTGAAAAATAGGATTTTACTTTCTGTTCAAGGCCCTCCTGAAAAATAGGATTTTACTTTATGTTCTGGACCCTCCTGAAAAATGGGATTATACTTTCTGTTCAGGACCCTCCTGAAAAATAAGAATTAACTATTTGTTCAGGACCCTCCTGAAAAATGGGATTTCACTTTATTTTCAGGGCCCACCTGTAAAATAGGAATTTACTTTCAGTTGAGGACCCTCCTGTAAAATGAGAATTCACTTTTTGTTTAGGACCCTCCTGAAAAATGGGATTTCACTTTATGTTAAGGACCCTCCTGAAAAATGGGATTTTACTTTCTGTTCAGTACCCTTTTGAAAAATGGGATTTTACTTTATGTTCAGGACCCTCCTAAAAAATGGGATTCTACTTTTTTCTCAAGACCCTCCTGGAAAATGGAATTTTACTTTCTGTACAAGACCTACCTGGAAAATGGAATTTTATTTTCTGTTCAGAACCCTCCTGAAAAATGGGATTTTACTTTACGTTCAACACCCTCCTGAAAAATGGAATTTTACTTTACGTTCAGGACCCTCCTGAAATATAGGATTCTACTTTCTGTTCAGGACCCTCCTAAAGATTAGGATTTTGTATTCAGGACCCTTCTGAAAAATGAGATTCTACTTTGTGCTCAGGACCCTCCTGGAAAATGAGACTTTACTTTATGTTCAGGACCCTCCTGAAAAATGTGACTTTACTTTCTGTTTAGGACCCACTTAAAATATTGGATTTTACTTCATATTCAGGACCCTCCTGAAAAATAAGATTCTACTTTATGCTAAGGACCCTCCAGGAAAATTGGACTTTACTTTATGTTCAGGACCCTCCTAAAAATTGGGACTTTACTTTCTGTTTAAGACACTCCTAACAAATGGGATTTTTCATTATGTTTAGGACCCTCCTGAAAAATGGGATTTTACTTTCTGTTCATTACTCTCTTGAAAAATAGGATTTTAGTTTATGTATAGGATCCTCCTTATAAATGAGATTTTACTTTCTGTTCAGGACCCTGTAGAAAAATAGGATTCTACTTTATGCTCAGGACCCTCCTGATAAATAGGACTTTACCTTATGTTCAAGACCCTCCTGAAAAATAGACCTTTACTTTATGTTCAGGACCCTCCTAAAAAAAGGGACTATACTTTCTGTTAAGGACCCTTCTGAAAAATGGGAGTTTACTTTCTGTTCAGGACCCTCCTAAAAAATGGTATTTTAGTTTATGTTCAGGACCCTTTTCATCCTGAAAAATGGGATTTTACTTTCTATTCAGGACCCTCCTAAAAATGGGATTTTACCTTATGTTCAGGTCCCTCCAGAAAAATGGGATTTCACCTTCTGTTCACGACCCTCCTGTAAAATGGAATTTTACTTTATGTTCAAGACTCTCCTAAAAAATGGGATTTTACTTTATTTGCAGGACCCTCCTGAAAAATAGGATTTTACTTTTTGTTCAGGACCCGCCTGAAAAATGAGATTTTTATTTATGTTCTGGACCCTCTTGAGAAATGAGATTTTACTTTATGTTTAGGACCTTGCTGAAAAATGGGATTTTACTTTCTTTTCAGGACCCTCCTGAAAATAGGATTTTACTTTATCTTCAGGACGCTCCTGAAAAATGGGATTTTACTTTCTGTCCAGCACTCTCCTGAAAAATAGGATTTTAGTTTATGTTCAGGACTCTCCTGAAAAATGGGATTTTACTTTTTGTTCAGGAACCTCCTGAAAAATGGGATTTTACCTTATGTTCAGGCCCCTCCTGAAAAATGGGATATTACTTTATGTTCAGGACCCTCCTGAAAAATGGGATTTTACTTTTTGTTCTGGACCCTCCTGAAAAATGGGATTTTACCTTATGTTCAGGGCTCTCCTAAAAAATGAGATTCTACTTTATGTTCAGGACCCTCCTGAAAAAAATGAGATTCTAATTTATGCTTAGGACACTCCTGGAAAATGAAATTCTACTAAATACTCAGGACCCTCCTGGAAAATGGGACTTTATATTATGTTCAGGACCCTCCTGAAAATTTGGACTTTACTTTATGTTCAAGACCCTCCTGAAAAATAGGATTTTAGTTTCTGTTCAAAATCCTTTTGAAAAATGGGAATTTACTTTATGTTCAGGACCCTCCTGAATAATGGGATTTTACTTTATGTTCAGGACCCTCCTGAAAAATGTTATTATACTTTCAATTCAGGACTCTCCTAAAAAATGAGATTTTACTTTATGTTCAGGATCCTCCTGAAAAATGAGATTTTACTTTTCTGTTAAGGACCCTCCTGAAAAATAGGATTCTACTTTATGCTCAGGACCCTCCAAGAAAATGGGACTTTACATGATGTTCAGGACCCTCCTGAAAAATGGGAATTTACTTTCTTTTCAGGACCCTATTGAAAAATGGTATTTATTTTCTGTTCAAGACTCTCCTGAAAAATGGGATTTTACTTTATGTTCAGGAACATCCTGAAAATGAGATTTTACTTTCTATTAGGACCCTCTAGAGAAATGGGATTTTACTTTATGTTCAGGACCTTACTGAAAAATTGGATTTTACTTTTTTTCAGGACCCTCTTGAAAAATAGGATTTTACTTTATGTTCAGGACCCTCCTGAAAAATGGGACTTTACTTTCTGTTTAGGACCCACCCTAAAAATGAGATTCTACTTTATGCTCAGGACCCTCCTGGAAAATTGGACTTTACTTTAAGTTCAGGACCCTCCTGAAAAATGGGAGTTTACTTTCTGTTTAAAACCCTCCTAAAAAATAGGATTTTTCTTTATGTTCAGGACCCTCCTGAAAAAATAAGATTTTACTTTCTGTTCAGTACTCTCCTGAAAAATAGGCTTTTACTTTATGTTTAGGATCCTCCTGAAAAATAAGATTTTACTTTCTTTTCAGGACCCTCCTAAAAAATGGGATTCTACTTTATGCTCAGGACCCTCCTGATAAATAGGACTTTACCTTATGTTCAAGACCCTCCTGAAAAATGGGAATTTAACTCCGAAAAAATGGGAATTTACTTTCTTTTCAGGACCCTATTGAAAAATGGGCATTTACTTTATGTTCAGTACCCTCCTGAAAAATGAGATTTTACTTTCTGTTCAGGACCCTCCTGAGAAATGGGATTTTACTTTATGTTCAGGACCTTTCTGAAAAATGGGATTTTACTTTCTTTTCAGGACACTCTTGAAAAATAGGATTTTACTTTTTGTTCAGGACCCTCCTGAAAAATGGGATTTTACATTCTGTTTAGGACCCTCCTGAAAAATAGGATTTTACTTTATGTTCAGGACAGTCCTGAAAAATGGACCTTTACTTTATGTCCAGGACCCTCCTGAAAAATGGGACTTTACTTTCTGTTTAGGACCCACCTAAAAAATGAGATTCTACTTTATGCTCAGGACCCTCCAGGAAAATTGGACTTTACTTTAAGTTCAGGACCCTCCTGAAAAATGGGAGTTTACTTTCTGTTTAAAACCCTCCTAAAAAATGGGATTTTTCTTTATGTTCAGGACCTTCCTGAAAAAGTAAGATTTTACTTTCTGTTCAGTACTCTCCTGAAAAATAGGCTTTTACTTTATGTTTAGGATCCTCCTGACAAATAAGATTTTACTTTCTTTTCAGGACCCTCCTGAAAATTGGGATTCTACTTTATGCTCAGGACCCTCCTGATAAATAGGACTTTACCTTATGTTCAAGACCCTCCTGAAAAATGGGAATTTAACTCTGAAAAAATAGGAATTTACTTTATTTTCAGGACCCTATTGAAAAAAGGGACTTTACTTTATGTTCAGCACCCTCCTGAAAAATAAGATTTTACTTTCTGTTCAGGACCCTCCTGAGAAATGGGATTTTACTTTATGTTCAGGACCTTTCTGAAAAAATGGGATTTTACTTTCTTTTCAGGACACTCTTCAAAAATAGGATTTTACTTTTTGTTCAGGACCCTTCTGAAAAATGGGATTTTACTTTCTGTTTAGGACCCTCCTAAAAATAGGATTTTACTTTAGGTTCAGGACCGTCCTGAAAAATTGACCTTTACTTTATGTCCAGGACCCTTCTGAAAAATGGGATTTTACTTTCTGTTCAGGACCCTCCTAAAAATGGGATTTTACCTTATGTTCAGGACCCTCCTGAAAAATTGGATTTTACCTTCTGTTCAGGACCCTCCTAAAAAATAGAATTTTACTTTATATTCAGGACCCTCTAGAAAAATGGGATTTTACTCCGAAAAAATTGGAATTTACTTTCTTTTCAGGACTATCCTGAAAAATACGATTTTACTTTATGTTCAGGACCCTCCTGAAAAATGAGATCCTACTTTATGCTCAGGACCCTCCTGATAAATGGGACTTTACCTTATGTTCAGGACCATCCTGAAAAATGGACCTTAACTTTATGTTCAGGACCCTCCTGAAAAATGGGACTTTACTTTCTGGTAAGAACCCTCCTGAAAAATGAGAGTTTACTTTCTGTTCAGGACCCTTCTGAAAAATGGTATTTTACTTTATGTTCAGGACCTTTTTCCTCCTGAAAAATGGGATTTTTACTTTCTATTCAGGACCCTCTTGAAAAATGAGATTTTACTTTATGTTCAGGACCCTCCTGAAAAATAAAATTTTACTTTATGTTCAGAACCCTCCTGAAAAATGGGATTTTAAGTTCTGTTCAGGACCCTCCTGAAAAATAAGATTTTACCTTCTGTTCAGGAGCCTCCTGAAAAATGGGACCTTACTTTATGTTCAGGAGCCTCTTGAAAAATGTCATTTTACCTTATGTTTAGGGCCCTCCTGAAAAATGGGATTTTATTTTTTGTTCAGGACCCTCCTGAAAAATGAGATTCTGCTTTATGCTCAGGACCCTCCTGGAAAATGGGATTCTACTTTATGCTCAGGACCCTCCTGAAAAATGGGACTTTACCTTATGTTCAGGATGTTCCAGAAAAATGGGAAATTACTTTATGTTCAGGACCCTCCTAAAAAATGAGACTTTACTTTTTGTTTAGGACCCTCCTAAAAAATGAGACTTTACTTTCTGTTCAGGACTCTCCTGAAAAATAGGATTTTACTTTATGTTTAGGATCCTCCTGAAAAATGAGATTTTACTTTCTGTTCAGAAGCCTATTGAAAAATCGGATTATAATTTCTGTTCAGGACCCTCCTGAAAAATGGGATTTTACTTTATGTTCAGGACCCTCCTAAAAAATGGGATTTTTACTTTTTGTTGAGGACCCTCTTGAAAAATGAGATTTTACTTTATATTCTGGACCCTCATGAAAAATAGGATTTTCCTTTCATTTCAGGATGCTCCTGATAACTGGGATTTTACTTTATGTTCAGAACCCTACTAAAATGAGATTTTACTTTATGTTCTGGACCCTCCTTAAAATGAGATTTTACTTTATGTTCAGGACAATCCTGAAAAATAAAATTTTACTTTATGTTCAGAACCCTCCTGAAAAATGGGATTTTACCTTTTGTTCAGGACCCTCCTGAAAAATAAGATTTTACCTTCTGTTCAGGACCATCCGGAAAAATGGGACTTTAATTTATGTTGAGGAGCCTCTTGAAAAATGGTATTTTACCTTATGTTCAGGGCCCTCATGAAAAATGGGATTTTATTTTATGTTCAGGACCCTCCTGAAGAATGAGATTCTACTTTATGCTCAGGACCCTCCTGGAATATAGGATTCTACTTTATGCTCAGGACCCTCCTGAAAAATGGGACTTTACCTTATGTTCAGGATGTTCCAGAAAAATGGGAAATTACTTTATGTTCGAGACCCTCCTAAAAGATCAGACTTTACTTTCTCTTTAGGACCTTCCTGAAAAATGGGACTTTACTTTCTGTTCAGGACACTCCTGAAAAATAGGATTTTACTTTATGTTTAGGATCCTCCTGAAAAATGAGATTTTACGTTCTATTCAGAATCCTCTTGAAAAATGGGATTATAATTTCTGTTTAGGACCCTCCTGAAAAATGGGATTTTTACTTTCTGTTCAGGACCCTCTTGAAAAATGGGATTTTACTTTATATTCTAGACCCTCCAGAAAAATGGGATTTTCCTTTCGTTTCTGGATGCTCCTGATAAATGGGATTTTACTTTAAGTTCAGAACCCTCCTAAAATGGGATTTTACTTTATGTTCAGGACCCTCCTAAAAAATAATATTTTACTTTATGTTCAGAACCCTCTTGAAAATTGGGATTTTACCTTCTGTTCAGGACCCTCCTGAAAAATAAGATTTTACCTTCTGTTCAGGACCCTCCTGAAAAATGGGACTTTACTTTACGTTCAGGAGCCTCTTGAAAAGTGGGATTTTACCTTATGTTCAGGGCCCTCCTGAAAAATGGGATTTTATTTTATGTTCAGGACCCTCCTGAAAAATGAGATTCTAATTTATGCTCAGGACCCTCCTAGAAAATGGGATTCTACTTTATGCTCAGGACCCTCCTGAAAAATGGGAATTTACCTTATGTTTAGGATATTCCAGAAAAATGGGAAATTACTTTATGTTCAGGACCCTCCTAAAAAATGAGTCTTTACTTTCTATTTAGAACCTTCCTGAAAATGGGACTTTACTTTCTGTTCAGGACTCTCCTTAAAAATAGGATTTTACTTTATGTTTAGGATACTCCTGAAAAATGAGATTTTAGTTTCTGTTCAGAATCCTCTTGAAAAATGGGATTATAATTTATGTTCAGGACCCTCCTGAAAAATGAGATTTTACTTTATATTCAGGACTCTCCTGAAAAATGGGATTTTTACTTTCTGTTCAGGACCCTCTTGAAAAATGGGATTTTACTTTATATTCTGGACCCTCTTGAAAAATGGGATTTTCCTTTCGTTTCAGGATGCCCCTGATAAATGGGATTTTACTTTATGTTCAGAACCGTCCTAAAATGGGATATTACTTTATGTTCTGGACTCTCCTTAAAATGAGATTTTACTTTATGTTCAGGACCCTACTGAAAAATAAAATTTTACTTTATGTTCAGAACCCTCCTGAAAAATGAGATTTTACCTTCTGTTCAGAACCCTCCTGAAAAATAAGATTTTACCTTCTGTTTAGGACCCTCCTGAAAAATTGGACTTCACTTTATGTTCAGGAGCCTCTTGAAAAATGGGATTTTACCTTATGTTCAGGGCCCTTCTGAAAAATGGGATTTTACTTTATGTTGAGGACCCTCCTGAAAAATAGGATTTTACTTTATGTTCAGGACCCTCCAAAAAAATGGGATTTTACATTATATTCAGGACCCTCCTGAAAAACGAGATATTACTTAATGTTCAGGACCCTTCTGAAAAATGGGATTTTAAATTATATTCAGGACGCTCCTGAAAAATGGGATTTTAAATTCTGTTCTGGACCCTCCTGAAAAATGGGATTTTACTTTATGCTCAAGGCCCTCCTGAAAAATGGGATTCTACTTTATGCTCAGGACCCTCCTGAAAAATGGGAATTTACCTTATGTTTAGGATATTCCAGAAAAATGGGAAATTACTTTATGTTCAGGACCCTCCTAAAAAATGAGTCTTTACTTTCTATTTAGAACCTTCCTGAAAATGGGACTTTACTTTCTGTTCAGGACTCTCCTTAAAAATAGGATTTTACTTTATGTTTAGGATACTCCTGGAAAATGAGATTTTAGTTTCTGTTCAGAATCCTCTTGAAAAATGGGATTATAATTTATGTTCAGGACCCTCCTGAAAAATGAGATTTTACTTTATATTCTGGACTCTCCTGAAAAATGGGATTTTTACTTTCTGTTCAGGACCCTCTTGAAAAATGGGATTTTACTTTATATTCTGGACCCTCTTGAAAAATGGGATTTTCCTTTCGTTTCAGGATGCCCCTGATAAATGGGATTTTACTTTATGTTCAGAACCGTCCTAAAATGGGATATTACTTTATGTTCTGGACTCTCCTTAAAATGGGATTTTACTTTATGTTCAGGACCCTACTGAAAAATAAAATTTTACTTTATGTTCAGAACCCTCCTGAAAAATGAGATTTTACCTTCTGTTCAGAACCATCCTGAAAAATAAGATTTTACCTTCTGTTTAGGACCCTCCTGAAAAATTGGACTTCACTTTATGTTCAGGAGCCTCTTGAAAAATGGGATTTTACCTTATGTTCAGGGCCCTTCTGAAAAATGGGATTTTACTTTATGTTGAGGACCCTCCTGAAAAATAGGATTTTACTTTATGTTCAGGACCCTCCAAAAAAATGGGATTTTACATTATATTCAGGACCCTCCTGAAAAACGAGATGTTACTTAATGTTCAGGACCCTTCTGAAAAATGGGATTTAACTTTATGTTAAGGACACTCCTGAAAAATAGGATTTTACTTTTTGTTCAGTACCCTCCTGAAAAATGGGATTTTACCTTATGTTCAGGACCCTCCTAAAAAATGGGATTCTAGGTTATGCTCAGGACCCTCCTGGAAAATAGAATTTTACTTTTTGTTCAAGATCCACCTGGAAAATGGAATTTTACTTTCTGCTCAGAACCCTCCTGAAAAATGGGATTTTACTTTACCTTAAGCACCCTCCTGAAAAATGGAATTTTACTTTATGATCAGGACCCTCCTGAAATATGGGATTTTACTTTCTGTTCAGGACCCTCCTAAAAAATGGTATTTTACTTTATATTCAGGACCCTTCTGAAAAATGAGATTCTACTTTGTGCTCAGGACCCTCCTGGAAAATGGGACTTTACTTTATGTTCAGGACCTTACTGAAAAATGGGACTTTACTTTCTGTTTAGGACCCACCTAAAAAATGGGATTTTACTTTATATTCAGGACCCTCCTAAAAATGAGATTCTACTTTATGCTCAGGACCCTCCTGGAAAATGAGACTTTACTTTATGATCAGGACCCTCCTGAAAAATGGGACTTTACTTTTTGTTTATGACCCTCCTAAAAACTGGGATTTTTTTTATGTTCAGGACCCTCCTGAAAAATGGGATTTTACTTTCTGTTCAGGACTCTCCTGAAAAATAGGATTTTACTTTATGTTTAGGATCCTCCTGAAAAATGAGATTTTACTTTCTGTTCAGGACCCTCCTGAAAAATGGGATTTTACTTTCAGTTCAGAACCATCCTGAAAAATGATTTTTTACTTTATATTCAGGACCCTCCTGAATATTGGGATTTTTCTTTTTATTCAGGACCCTCCTGAAAAATGGTATTTTACTTTCTGTTCAGGACCCTCCTGAAAAATGGGATTTTATTTTATGTTCAAGACCCTCCTGAAAAAAGGTATTTTACTTTCTATTCAGGACCCTCCTGAAAATGGGATTTTACTTTTTGTTCAGGACCTTCCTAAAAAATGGAATTTTACTTTATGTTCTGGACCCTCCTGAAAAATAGGATTCTACTTTATGTTCAGGACCCTCCTGAAAAGTAGGATTTTATCTTTTGTTCAGGACCCTCTTGAAAAATGAGATTTTACCTTCTGTTCAGGACCCTCTTGTAAAATGAGACTTTACTTTATGTGTAGGACTCTCTTGAAAAATGGGATTTTACCTTATGTTCAGGGCCCTCCTAAAAAATATGATTTTATTTTATGTTCAGAACCCTCTTGAAAAATGAGATTGTACTTTATGCTCAGGACCCTCCTGGAAATGGGATTATACTTTATGCTCAGGACCCTCCTGAATAATGGGACTTTACCTTATGTTAAAGATGCTCTAGAAAAATGGGACATTACTTTATTTTCAGGACCCTGTTGAAAAATGAGACTTTTCTTTCTGCTTAAGACCTTCCTGAAAAATTGTACTTTACATTCTGTTCAAGGCCCTCCTAAAATATGGGATTTTACTTTCTGTTCAGGACCCTCCTAAAAAATGGGATTTTAATTTATGTTCAGGACCCCCAGAAATATGGGATTTTACTTTTTGTATAGAACCCTCCTAAAAAATGGGATTTTACTTTATGTTTCGAACCCTCTTAAAAAATGAGATTTTACTTTCTGTTTAGGACCCTGCTGAAAAATGGGATTTTACTTTATCTTCAAGACCATCCTGAAAAATGGAATTTTACTTTCTATTAATGACCCTCCAGAAAAATGAGATTTTACTTTATGTTCAGGACCCTCCTGAAAAATGGGATTTTACTTTATGTTTAGGACCATCCTGGAAAATGGGATTTTACCTTATGATCAGGACCCTCCTGAAAAATGAGATTTTAACTTCTATTCAAGACCCTCTTGAAAAATGTAATTTTACCTTCTGTTCAGGACTCTCTTGAAAAATGGTATTTCACTTTATGTTCAGGACACTCCTGGAAAATGGGACTTTACATTATGTTAAGGGCCCTCCAGAAAAATTGGACTTTACTATATGTTCAAGACCCTCCTGAAAAATGGGATTTTACTTTATGTTCAGGACCCTCCTGAATAATGGGATTTTACTTTCTGTTTAGGACCCTCCTGAAAAATTGTATTTTACTTTCTGTTTAGGACCCTCCTGAAAAATAAGACTTATTTTATGTTCAGGATGCTCCTGAAAAATGAGATTTTACTTTCTGATCAGGACCCTCCTGAAAAATAGGATTTTACTTTCTGTTCAGGACCCTCCTTAAAAATGGGATTTTACTTTATGTTCTGGACCCTCCTAAAAAATAAGATATTACTTTATGTTCAGGATCCTCCTGAAAATGGGATTTTACCTTCTGTTCTGGACCCTCCTGAAAAATGAGATTTTATCTTCTGTTCAGGACCCTCCTGAAAAATGAGACTTTACTTTATGTTCAGGACCCTCTTCAAAAATGAGATTTTACCTTATGTTCAGGGCCCTCCTAAAAAATGAGATTTTATTTTATGTTCAAGACCCTCCTGAAAAATGAGATTCTACTTTATGCTCAGGACCCTCCTGGAAAATAGGATTCTGTTTTATGCTCCGGACCCTCCTACAAAATAGGACTTTACCTTATGTTCAGGATGGTCCAAATAAATGGGTCATTACTTTATGTTCATGACCCTCCTGAAAAATGAGACTTTACTTTCTATTTAGGACCTTCCTGAAAAAGGGGACTTTAATTTCTGTTCAAGACCCTCCTAAAAAATGGGATTTTACTTTCTGTTCAAAACTCTCCTGAAAAATGGGATTTTACTTTCTGTTTCGGACCCTTTTGAAAAATGAGATTTTACTTTCTGATCAGGACCCTTCTTAAAAATGGGATTTTACTTTATCTTCAGGACTATCCTGAAAAAAAGAATATTACATTCTATTCAGGCCTCTCCTGAAAAATGGGATTTTAGTTTATGTTCATGTCCCTAATGAATAATGGGAATTTATTTTCTGTTCAGGACCCTCCTGAAAAATGGGATTTTACCTTATGTTCAGGACCATTCTAAAAAATAAGATTTTACCTTATGTTCAAGACCCTCTTGAAAAATAGAATTTTACTTTCTGTTCCGGACACTCCTGAAAAATGGGATTTCGCTTTATGTTCAAGACACTCTTGAAAAATGAAATTTTAATTTCTGTTCAGGACCCTCTTGAAAAATGGGATTTTACCATATGTTCAGGACCCTCCTGAAAAATGAGATTCCATTTAATGTTCAGGACCCTCCTGGAAAATGGGATTCTACTTTGTGCTCAGGACCCGCCTGGAAAATGGGATTTTACTTTCTGTTCAGAACCTTCTAAAAAAATAGGATTTTACTTTATATTCAGGACCCTCCTGAAAAATAGGATTTTACTTTTTGTTCAGGACTCTCCTGAAAAATGGGATTTTACTTTATGCTCAAGGCCCTACTGAAAATGGGATTCTACCATATGCTCAGGACCCTCAGGGAAAATAGGACTTTACATTATGTTCAGGACACTCCTGAAAAATGAGACTTTACTTTATGTTCAGAACCCTCATGAAAAATGGGATTTTATTTTCTGTTTAGGACCCTCTTGAAATATGGGACTTTACTATCTGTTTTAGACAATCCTGAAAAAAGGGATTTTACTTTATGTTCAGGACCCTCTTGAAAAATGAGGTTTTACTTTCTGTTCAGAACCCTCATGAAAAATAGGATTATACTTTATGTTCAGGACCCTCCTGAAAAATAGGATTTTACTTTATATTAAGGACCCTCCTGAAAAATGAGATTCTACCTTATGATCAGGACCCTCCTTGAAAATGGGACTCTACTTTATGTTCATGACCCTCCTGAAAAATGGGACTTTACTTTCTTTTTAGGACCCTCCTAAAAAATGGGATTTTTCTTTATGTTTAGGACCCTCCTGAGAAATGGGATTTTACTTTCTATTCAGGACTCGCCTGAAAAATAGGATTTTACTTTATGTTCAGGATCCTCCTGAAAAATGAGATTTTACTTTCTGATCAGGATCCTCTTGAAAGATGGGATTATACTTTCTGTTCAGGACCCTCCTGAAAAATGGGATTTTACTTTATGTTCAGGACCCTCCTGAAAAATAGGATATTACTTTATGTTCAGGACCCTTCTGAAATATGGGATTTTACCTTATGTTCAGGTCCCTCCTGAAAATGGGATTTTACCTACTGTTCAGGACCCTCCTGAAAAATGCAATTTTACTTTCGGTTCACGACCCTTCTCATTTATGATATTTTACTTTATGTTCAGAACCCTCCTGAAAAATGGGACTTTATTTTTTGTTTAGGACCCTCTTGAAATATGGGACTTTACTTTCTGTTCCAGACACTCCTGAAAAATGGGATTTAACTTTATGTTAAGGACCCTCTTGAAAAATTGGATTTTAATTTCTGTTCAGAACCCTCATGAAAAATAGGATTTGACTTTATGTTCAGGACCCTCCTGAAAAATAGGATTTTACTTTATATTCAGGACCCTCCTGAAAAATAGGACTTTACCTTATGTTCAGGATGGTCCAGAAAAATGGGACTTTACTTTATGTTCAGGACCCTCCTGAAAAATGGGACTTTACTTTCTTTTTAGGACACTCCTAAAAAATGGGATTTTTCTTTATGTTTAGGACCCTCCTGAAAAATGGAATTTTACTTTCTATTCAGGACTCTCCTGAAAAATAGGATTTTACTTTATGTTCAAGATCCTCCTGAAAAATGAGATTTTACTTTCTGATCAGGATCCTCTTGAAAAATGGGATTATACTTTCTGTTCAGGACCCTCCTGAAAAATGGGATTTTACTTTATCTTCAGGACCATCCTGAAAAATAGGATATTACTTTATGTTCAGGACCCTTCTGAAATATGGAATTTTACCTTATGTTCAGGTCTCTCCTGAAAATGGGATTTTACCTTCTGTTCAGGACCCTCCTGAAAAATGCAATTTTACTTTTTGTTCATGACCCTTCTCATTTATGATATTTTACTTTATGTTCAGGACCCTCCTGAAAAATGGGATTTTTAGTTTTTGTTCAGGACCCTCTTGAAAAATGGGATTTTACTTTATATTCTGGACCCTCCTGAAAAATGGGATTTTCCTTTCATTTCAGGATGCTCCTGATAACTGGGATTTTACTTTATGTTCAGAACCCTCCTAAAATGGGATTTTACTTTATGTTCTGGACCCTCCTTAAAATTGGATTTTACTTTATGTTCAGGACCCTCCTGAAAAATAAAATTTTACTTTATGTTCAGAACCCTCCTGAAAAATGGGATTTTACCTTTTGTTCAGGACCCTCCTGAAAAATAAGATTTTACCTTCTGTTCAGGACCATCATGAAAAATGGGACTTTACTTTATGTTCAGGAGCCTCTTGAAAAATGGGATTTTACCTTATGTTCAGGGACCTCATGAAAAATGGGATTTTATTTTATGTTCAGGACCCTCCTGAAAAATGAGATTCTACTTTATGCTCAGGACCCTCCTGGAAAATAGGATTTTACTTTATGCTCAGGACCTTCCTTAAAAATGGGACTTTACCTTATGTTCAGGATGTTCCAGAAAAATGGGAAATTACTTTTTGTTCAGGACCCTCCTAAAAAATCAGACTTTACTTTCTCTTTAGGACCTTCCTGAAAAATGGGACTTTAATTTCTGTTCAGGACTCTCCTGAAAAATAGGATTTTACTTTATGTTTAGGATCCTCCTGAAAAATGAGATTTTATGTTCTGTTCAGGATCCTCTTGAAAAATGGGATTATAATTTCTGTTCAGGACCCTCCTGAAAAAAAGGATTTTACTTTATGTTCAGGACCCTCCTGAAAAAAGGGATTTTACTTTCTGTTCAGGACCCTCTTGAAAAATGGGATTTTACTTTATATTCTAGACCCTCCAGAAAAATGGGATTTTCCTTTCGTTTCAGGATGCTCCTGATAAATGGAATTTTATTTTTTGTTCAGAACCCTCCTAAAATGGGATTTTACTTTATGTTCAGGACCCTCCTGAAAAATAAAATATTACTTTATGTTCAGAACCCTCCTGAAAAATAGGATTTTACCTTCTGTTCAGTACCCTCCTGAAAAAATAAGATTTTACCTTCTGTTCAGGACCCTCCTGAAAAATGGGACTTTAATTTATGGTCAAGAGCCTCTTGAAAAGTGGGATTTTACCTTATGTTCAGGGCCCTCCTGAAAAATGGGATTTTATTTTATGTTCAGGACTCTCCTGAAAAAATGAGATTCTACTTTATGCTCAGGACCCTCCTGGAAAATGGGATTCTACTTTATGCTCTGGACCCTCCTGAAAAATGGAAATTTACCTTATGTTTAGGATGTTCCAGAAAAATGGGAAATTACTTTATGTTCAGGACCCTCCTAAAAAATGAGTCTTTACTTTCTCTTTAGAACCTTCCTGAAAAATGGGATTTTACTTTATGTTCAGGACCCTCCTAAAAAATGGGATTCTACGTTATGCTCAGGACCCTCCTGGAAAATAGAATTTTACTTTCTTTTCAAGATCCACCTGGAAAATGGAATTTTAATTTCTGCTCAGAACCCTCTTGAAAAATGGGATTTTACTTTACGTTCAGCACCCTCCTGAAAAATGGAATTTTACTTTATGATCAGGTCCCCCCTGAAATATGGGATTTTACTTTCTGTTCAGGACCCTCCTAAAGAATGGTATTTTACTTTATATTCAGGACCCTTCTGAAAAATGAGATTCTACTTTGTGCTCAGGACCCTCCTGGAAAATGGGACTTTACTTTATGTTCAGGACCCTCCTAAAAAATGGGACTTTACTTTCTGTTTAGGACCCACCTAAAAAATGGGATTTTACTTTATATTCAGGACCCTCCTAAAAATGAGATTCTACTTTATGCTCAGGACCCTCCTGGAAAATGAGACTTTACTTTATGTTCAGGACCCTCCTGAAAAATGGGACTTTACTTTTTGTTTAGGACCCTCCTAAAAACTGGGATTTTTTTTATGTTCAGGACCCTCCTGAAAAATGGGATTTTACTTTTTGTTCAGGACTCTCCTGAAAAATAGGATTTTACTTTATGTTTAGAATCCTCCTGAAAAATGAGATTTTACTTTCTGTTCAGGACCCTCCTGAAAAATGGGATTTTACTTTAAGTTCAGAACCATCCTGAAAAATGAGTTTTTACTTTATATTCTGGATTCTCCTGAATATTGGGATTTTTCTTTTTATTCAGGACCCTCCTGAAAAATGGTATTTTATTTTCTGTTCAGGACCCTCCTGAAAAATGGGATTTTACTTTATGTTCAAGACCCTCCTTAAAAAAGGTATTTTACTTTCTGTTCAGGACCCTCCTGAAAAATGGGATTTTACTTTTTGTTCAAGACCTTCCTAAAAAATGGAATTTTACTTTATGTTCTGGACCCTCCGGAAAAATAGGATTCTACTTTATGTTCAGGACCCTCCTGAAAAGTAGGATTTTATCTTTTTTTCAGGACCCTCTTGAAAAATGAGATTCTACCTTCTGTTCAGGACCCTCTTGTAAAATGAGACTTTACTTTATGTTCAGGACTCTCTTGAAAAATGGGATTTTACCTTATGTTCAGGGCCCTCCTAAAACATGTGATTTTATTTTATGTTCAGAACCCTCTTTAAAAATGAGATTCTACTTTATGGTCAGGACCCTCCTGGAAATGGGATTATACGTTATGCTCAGGACCCTCCTGAAAAATGGGACTTTACCTTATGTTAAAGATGCTCTAGAAAAATGGGACATTACTTTATGTTCAGGACCCTGTTGAAAAATGAGACTTTACTTTCTGCTTAAGGCCTTCCTGAAAAATTGTACTTTACTTTCTATTCAAGACCTTCCTAAAAAATGGTATTTTACTTTTTGTTCAGGACCCTCCTAAAAAATGGGATTTTAATTTATGTTCAGGACCCTCCAGAAAAATGGGATTTTACTTTTTGTTCAGGACCCTCCTAAAAAATGGGATTTTACTTTCTGTTTCGGACCCTCTTAAAAAATGAGATTTTACTTTCTGTTTAGGACCCTGCTGAAAAATGGGATTTTACTTTATCTTCAGGACCATCCTGAAAAATGGAATTTTACTTTCTATTAAGGACCCTCCTGAAAAATGAGATTTTACTTTATGTTCAGGACCCTCCTGAAAAATGGGATTTTACTTTATGTTCAGGACCATCCTGGAAAATGGGATTTTACCTTATGATCAGGACCATCTTGAAAAATGATATTTTAACTTATGTTCAAGACCCTCTTGAAAAATGTAATTTTACCTTCGGTTCAGGACCCTCCTGAAAAATGGGATTTCACTTTATGTTCAGGACACTCCTGGAAAATGGGACTTTACATTATTTTAAGCGCCCTCCAGAAAAATTGGACTTTACTATATGTTCAAGACCCTCCTAAAAAATGTGAATTTACTTTCAGTTTAGAACTCTCCTAAAAAATGGGATTTTACTTTATGTTCAAGACCCTCCTGAATAATGGGATTTTACTTTCTGTTTAGGACCCTCCTGAAAAATGGTATTTTACTTTCTGTTTAGGACCTTCCTGAAAAATGAGATTTATTTTTTGTTCAGGACGCTCCTGAAAATGAGATTTTACTTTCTGTTCAGGACCCTCCTGAAAAATAGGATTTTACTTTCTGTTCAGGACCCTCCTTAAAAATGGGATTTTACTTTTTGTTCTGTACCCTCCTGAAAAATAAGATATTACTTTATGTTCAGGATCCTCCTGAAAATGGGATTTTACCTTTTGTTCTGTACCCCCCTGAAAAATGAGATTTTACCTTCTGTTCAGGACCCTCCTGAAAAATGAGACTTTACTTTATGTTCAGGACCCTCTTGAAAAATGAGATTTTACCTTATGTTCAGGGCCCTCTAAAAAAATTGGATTTTATTTTATGTTCAAGACCCTCCTGAAAAATGAGATTCTGTTTTATGCTCAGGACCCTCCTGAAAAATAGGACTTTACCTTATGTTCAGGATGGTCCAGAAAAATGGGACTTTACTTTATGTTCAGGACCCTCCTGAAAAATGGGACTTTACTTTCTTTTTAGGACACTCCTAAAAAATGGGATTTTTCTTTATGTTTAGGACCCTCCTGAAAAATGGAATTTTACTTTCTATTCAGGACTCTCCTGAAAAATAGGATTTTACTTTATGTTCAAGATCCTCCTGAAAAATGAGATTTTAC
This sequence comes from Capsicum pubescens, assembly GCA_030864215.1. NCBI lineage: Eukaryota > Viridiplantae > Streptophyta > Magnoliopsida > Solanales > Solanaceae > Capsicum > Capsicum pubescens. The sequence continues at coordinate 42,469,425 of CM061546.1, forward strand.
TTTCTGATCAGGATCCTCTTGAAAAATGGGATTATACTTTCTGTTCAGGACCCTCCTGAAAAATGGGATTTTAATTTATCTTCAGGACCATCCTGAAAAATAGGATATTACTTTATGTTCAGGACCCTTCTGAAATATGGAATTTTACCTTATGTTCAGGTCTCTCCTGAAAATGGGATTTTACCTTCTGTTCAGGACCCTCCTGAAAAATGCAATTTTACTTTTTGTTCATGACCCTTCTCATTTATGATATTTTACTTTATGTTCAGGACCCTCCTGAAAAATGGGATTTTTAGTTTTTGTTCAGGACCCTCTTGAAAAATGGGATTTTACTTTATATTCTGGACCCTCCTGAAAAATGGGATTTTCCTTTCATTTCAGGATGCTCCTGATAACTGGGATTTTACTTTATGTTCAGAACCCTCCTAAAATGGGATTTTACATTTATGTTCTGGACCCTCCTTAAAATTGGATTTTACTTTATGTTCAGGACCCTCCTGAAAAATAAAATTTTACTTTATGTTCAGAACCCTCCTGAAAAATGGGATTTTACCTTTTGTTCAGGACCCTCCTGAAAAATAAGATTTTACCTTCTGTTCAGGACCATCATGAAAAATGGGACTTTACTTTATGTTCAGGAGCCTCTTGAAAAATGGGATTTTACCTTATGTTCAGGGACCTCATGAAAAATGGGATTTTATTTTATGTTCAGGACCCTCCTGAAAAATGAGATTCTACTTTATGCTCAGGACCCTCCTGGAAAATAGGATTTTACTTTATGCTCAGGACCTTCCTGAAAAATGGGACTTTACCTTATGTTCAGGATGTTCCAGAAAAATGGGAAATTACTTTATGTTCAGGACCCTCCTAAAAAATCAGACTTTACTTTCTCTTTAGGACCTTCCTGAAAAATGGGACTTTAATTTCTGTTCAGGACTCTCCTGAAAAATAGGATTTTACTTTATGTTTAGGATCCTCCTGAAAAATGAGATTTTACGTTCTGTTCAGGATCCTCTTGAAAAATGGGATTATAATTTCTGTTCAGGACCCTCCTGAAAAAAAGTATTTTACTTTATGTTCAGGACCCTCCTGAAAAAAGGGATTTTACTTTCTGTTCAGGACCCTCTTGAAAAATGGGATTTTACTTTATATTCTAGACCCTCCAGAAAAATGGGATTTTCCTTTCGTTTCAGGATGCTCCTGATAAATGGAATTTTATTTTTTGTTCAGAACCCTCCTAAAATGGGATTTTACTTTATGTTCAGGACCCTCCTGAAAAATAGGATTTTACTTTATGTTCAGGACCCTCCAAAAAAATGGGATTTTACATTATATTCAGGACCCTCCTGAAAAACGAGATATTACTTAATGTTCAGGACCCTTCTGAAATATGGGATTTAACTTTATGTTAAGGACCCTCCTGAAAAATAGGATCTTACTTTTTGTTCAGTACCCTCCTGAAAAATGGGATTTTACCTTATGTTCAGGACCCTCCTGAAAAATGGGATTTTACTTTACGTTCAGGACCCTCCTAAAAAATGGGATTCTAGGTTATGCTCAGGACCCTCCTGGAAAATAGAATTTTACTTTTTGTTCAAGATCCACCTGGAAAATGGAATTTTACTTTCTGCTCAGAACCCTCCTGAAAAATGGGATTTTACTTTACCTTAAGCACCCTCCTGAAAAATGGAATTTTACTTTATGATCAGGACCCTCCTGAAATATGGGATTTTACTTTCTGTTCAGGACCCTCCTAAAAAATGGTATTTTACTTTATATTCAGGACCCTTCTGAAAAATGAGATTCTACTTGCTGCTCAGGACCCTCCTGGAAAATGGGACTTTACTTTATGTTCAGGACCCTACTGAAAAATGGGACTTTACTTTCTGTTTAGGACCCACCTAAAAAATGGGATTTTACTTTATATTCAGGACCCTCCTAAAAATGAGATTCTACTTTATGCTCAGGACCCTCCTGGAAAATGAGACTTTACTTTATGATCAGGACCCTCCTGAAAAATGGGACTTTACTTTTTGTTTATGACCCTCCTAAAAACTGGGATTTTTTTTATGTTCAGGACCCTCCTGAAAAATGGGATTTTACTTTCTGTTCAGGACTCTCCTGAAAAATAGGATTTTACTTTATGTTTAGGATCCTCCTGAAAAATGAGATTTTACTTTCTGTTCAGGACCCTCCTGAAAAATGGGATTTTACTTTCAGTTCAGAACCATCCTGAAAAATGATTTTTTACTTTATATTCAGGACCCTCCTGAATATTGGGATTTTTCTTTTTATTCAGGACCCTCCTAAAAAATGGTATTTTACTTTCTGTTCAGGACCCTCCTGAAAAATGGGATTTTATTTTATGTTCAAGACCCTCCTGAAAAAAGGTATTTTACTTTCTATTCAGGACCCTCCTGAAAATGGGATTTTACTTTTTGTTCAGGACCTTCCTAAAAAATGGATTTTTACTTTATGTTCTGGACCCTCCTGAAAAATAGGATTCTACTTTATGTTCAGGACCCTCTTGAAAAATGAGATTTTACCTTCTGTTCAGGACCCTCTTGTAAAATGAGACTTTACTTTATGTGTAGGACTCTCTTGAAAAATGGGATTTTACCTTATGTTCAGGGCCCTCCTAAAAAATGTGATTTTATTTTATGTTCAGAACCCTCTTGAAAAATGAGATTGTACTTTATGCTCAGGACCCTCCTGGAAATGGGATTATACTTTATGCTCAGGACCCTCCTGAATAATGGGACTTTACCTTATGTTAAAGATGCTCTAGAAAAATGGGACATTACTTTATTTTCAGGACCCTGTTGAAAAATGAGACTTTTCTTTCTGCTTAAGACCTTCCTGAAAAATTGTACTTTACATTCTGTTCAAGGCCCTCCTAAAATATGGGATTTTACTTTCTGTTCAGGACCCTCCTAAAAAATGGGATTTTAATTTATGTTCAGGACCCCCAGAAATATGGGATTTTACTTTTTGTTCAGAACCCTCCTAAAAAATGGGATTTTACTTTATGTTTCGAACCCTCTTAAAAAATGAGATTTTACTTTCTGTTTAGGACCCTGCTGAAAAATGGGATTTAACTTTATCTTCAAGACCATCCTGAAAAATGGAATTTTACTTTCTATTAATGACCCTCCAGAAAAATGAGATTTTACTTTATGTTCAGGACCCTCCTGAAAAATGGGATTTTACTTTATGTTTAGGACCATCCTGGAAAATGGGATTTTACCTTATGATCAGGACCCTCCTGAAAAATGAGATTTTAACTTCTGTTCAAGACCCTCTTGAAAAATGTAATTTTACCTTCTGTTCAGGACCCTCTTGAAAAATGGGATTTCACTTTATGTTCAGGACACTCCTGGAAAATGGGACTTTACATTATGTTAAGGGCCCTCCAGAAAAATTGGACTTTACTATATGTTCAAGACCCTCCTGAAAAATGGGATTTTACTTTATGTTCAGGACCCTCCTGAATAATGGGATTTTACTTTCTGTTTAGGACCCTCCTGAAAAATGGTATTTTACTTTCTGTTTCGGACCCTCCTGAAAAATAAGACTTATTTTATGTTCAGGATGCTCCTGAAAAATGAGATTTTACTTTCTGTTCAGGACCCTCCTGAAAAATAGGATTTTACTTTCTGTTCAGGACCCTCCTTAAAAATGGGATTTTACTTTATGTTCTGGACCCTCCTAAAAAATAAGATATTACTTTATGTTCAGGATCCTCCTGAAAATGGGATTTTACCTTCTGTTCTGGACCCTCCTGAAAAATGAGATTTTATCTTCTGTTCAGGACCCTCCTGAAAAATGAGACTTTACTTTATGTTCAGGACCCTCTTCAAAAATGAGATTTTACCTTATGTTCAGGGCCCTCCTAAAAAATGGGATTTTATTTTATGTTCAAGACCCTCCTGAAAAATGAGATTCTACTTTATGCTCAGGACCCTCCTGGAAAATAGGATTCTGTTTTATGCTCCGGACCCTCCTACAAAATAGGACTTTACCTTATGTTCAGGATGGTCCAAATAAATGGGTCATTACTTTATGTTCATTACCCTCCTGAAAAATGAGACTTTACTTTCTATTTAGGACCTTCCTGAAAAAGGGGACTTTAATTTCTGTTCAAGACCCTCCTAAAAAATGGGATTTTACTTTCTGTTCAAAACTCTCCTGAAAAATGGGATTTTACTTTCTGTTTTTGACCCTTTTGAAAAATGAGATTTTACTTTCTGATCAGGACCCTTCTTAAAAATGGGATTTTACTTTATCTTCAGGACTATCCTGAAAAAAAGAATATTACATTCTACTCAGGCCTCTCCTGAAAAATGGGATTTTAGTTTATGTTCATGTCCCTAATGAATAATGGGAATTTATTTTCTGTTCAGGACCCTCCTGAAAAATGGGATTTTACCTTATGTTCAGGACCATTCTGAAAAATAAGATTTTACCTTATGTTCAAGACCCTCTTGAAAATTAGAATTTTACTTTCTGTTCCGGACACTCCTGAAAAATGGGATTTCGCTTTATGTTCAAGACACTCTTGAAAAATGAAATTTTAATTTCTGTTCAGGACCCTCTTGAAAAATGGGATTTTACCATATGTTCAGGACCCTCCTGAAAAATGAGATTCTATTTAATGTTCAGGACCCTCCTGGAAAATGGGATTCTACTTTATGCTCAGGACCCGCCTGGAAAATGGGATTTTACTTTCTGTTCAGAACCTTCTAAAAAAATAGGATTTTACTTTATGTTCAGGACCCTCCTGAAAAATAGGATTTTACTTTTTGTTCAGGACTCTCTTGAAAAATGGGATTTTACTTTATGCTCAAGGCCCTACTGAAAATGGGATTCTACCATATGCTCAGGACCCTCAGGGAAAATAGGACTTTACATTATGTTCAGGACACTCCTGAAAAATGAGACTTTACTTTATGTTCAGAACCCTCATGAAAAATGGGACTTTATTTTCTGTTTAGGACCCTCTTGAAATATGGGACTTTACTATCTGTTTTAGACACTCCTGAAAAAAGGGATTTTACTTTATGTTCAGGACCCTCTTGAAAAATGAGGTTTTACTTTCTGTTCAGAACCCTCATGAAAAATAGGATTATACTTTATGTTCAGGACCCTCCTGAAAAATAGGATTTTACTTTATATTAAGGACCCTCCTGAAAAATGAGATTCTACCTTATGATCAGGACCCTCCTTGAAAATGGGACTCTACTTTATGTTCATGACCCTCCTGAAAAATGGGACTTTACTTTCTTTTTAGGACCCTCCTAAAAAATGGGATTTTTCTTTATGTTTAGGACCCTCCTGAGAAATGGGATTTTACTTTCTATTCAGGACTCTCCTGAAAAATAGGATTTTACTTTATGTTCAGGATCCTCCTGAAAAATGCGATTTTACTTTCTAATCAGGATCCTCTTGAAAGATGGGATTATACTTTCTGTTCAGGACCCTCCTGAAAAATGGGATTTTACTTTATGTTCAGGACCCTCCTGAAAAATAGGATATTACTTTATGTTCAGGACCCTTCTGAAATATGGGATTTTACCTTATGTTCAGGTCCCTCCTGAAAATGGGATTTTACCTACTGTTCAGGACCCTCCTGAAAAATGCAATTTTACTTTCTGTTCACGACCCTTCTCATTTATGATATTTTACTTTATGTTCAGAACCCTCCTGAAAAATGGGACTTTATTTTCTGTTTAGGACCCTCTTGAAATATGGGACTTTATTTTCTGTTCCAGACACTCCTGAAAAATGGGATTTAACTTTATGTTAAGGACCCTCTTGAAAAATGGGATTTTAATTTCTGTTCAGAACCCTCATGAAAAATAGGATTTGACTTTATGTTCAGGACCCTCCTGAAAAATAGGATTTTACTTTATATTCAGGATTCTCCTGAAAAATGAGATTCTACCTTACGATCAGGACCCTCCTGGAAAATGGGACTTTACTTTATGTTCAGGACCCTCCTGAAAAATGGGACTTTACTTTCTTTTTAGGACACTCCTAAAAAATGGGATTTTTCTTTATGTTTAGGACCCTCCTGAAAAATGGAATTTTACTTTCTATTCAGGACTCTCCTGAAAAATAGGATTTTACTTTATGTTCAAGATCCTCCTGAAAAATGAGATTTTACTTTCTGATCAGGATCCTCTTGAAAAATGGGATTATACTTTCTGTTCAGGACCCTCCTGAAAAATGGGATTTTACTTTATCTTCAGGACCATCCTGAAAAATAGGATATTACTTTATGTTCAGGACCCTTCTGAAATATGGAATTTTACCTTATGTTCAGGTCTCTCCTGAAAATGGGATTTTACCTTCTGTTCAGGACCCTCCTGAAAAATGCAATTTTACTTTTTGTTCATGACCCTTCTCATTTATGACATTTTACTTTATGTTCAGGACCCTCCTGAAAAATGGGATTTTTAGTTTTTGTTCAGGACCCTCTTGAAAAATGGGATTTTACTTTATATTCTGGACCCTCCTGAAAAATGGGATTTTCCTTTCATTTCAGGATGCTCCTGATAACTGGGATTTTACTTTATGTTCAGAACCCTCCTAAAATGGGATTTTACTTTATGTTCTGGACCCTCCTTAAAATTGGATTTTACTTTATGTTCAGGACCCTCCTGAAAAATAAAAATTTTACTTTATGTTCAGAACCCTCCTGAAAAAAAGGATTTTACTTTATGTTCAGGACCTTCCTGAAAAAAGGGATTTTACTTTCTGTTCAGGACCCTCTTGAAAAATGGGATTTTACTTTATATTCTAGACCCTCTAGAAAAATGGGATTTTCCTTTTGTTTCAGGATGCTCCTGATAAATGGAATTTTATTTTTTGTTCAGAACCCTCCTAAAATGGGATTTTACTTTATGTTCAGGACCCTCCTGAAAAATAAAATATTACTTTATGTTCAGAACCCTCCTGAAAAATAGGATTTTACCTTCTGTTCAGTACCCTCCTGAAAAAATAAGATTTTACCTTCTGTTCAGGACCCTCCTGAAAAATGGGACTTTAATTTATGGTCAAGAGCCTCTTGAAAAGTGGGATTTTACCTTATGTTCAGGGCCCTCCTGAAAAATGGGATTTTATTTTATGTTCAGGACCCTCCTGAAAAATGAGATTCTACTTTATGCTCAGGACCCTCCTGGAAAATGGGATTCTACTTTATGCTCAGGACCCTCCTGAAAAATGGAAATTTACCTTATGTTTAGGATGTTCCAGAAAAATGGGAAATTACTTTATGTTCAGGACCCTCCTAAAAAATGAGTCTTTACTTTCTCTTTAGAACCTTCCTGAAAAATGGGATTTTACTTTATGTTCAGGACCCTCCTAAAAAATGGGATTCTACGTTATGCTCAGGACCCTCCTGGAAAATAGAATTTTACTTTCTTTTCAAGATCCACCTGGAAAATGGAATTTTAATTTCTGCTCAGAACCCTCTTGAAAAATGGGATTTTACTTTACGTTCAGCACCCTCCTGAAAAATGGAATTTTACTTTATTATCAGGCCCCCCCTGAAATATGGGATTTTACTTTCTGTTCAGGACCCTCCTAAAGAATGGGATTTTACTTTATATTCAGGACCCTTCTAAAAAATGAGATTCTACTTTGTGCTCAGGACCCTCCTGGAAAATGGGACTTTACTTTATGTTCAGGACCCTCCTAAAAAATGGGACTTTACTTTCTGTTTAGGACCCACCTAAAAAATGGGATTTTACTTTATATTCAGGACCCTCCTAAAAATGAGATTCTACTTTATGCTCAGGACCCTCCTAGAAAATGAGACTTTACTTTATGTTCAGGACCCTCCTGAAAAATGGGACTTTACTTTTTGTTTAGGACCCTCCTAAAAACTGGGATTTTTTTTATGTTCAGGACCCTCCTGAAAAATGGGATTTTACTTTTTGTTCAGGACTCTCCTGAAAAATAGGATTTTACTTTATGTTTAGGATCCTCCTGAAAAATGAGATTTTACTTTCTGTTCAGGACCCTCCTGAAAAATGGGATTTTACTTTAAGTTCAGAACCATCCTGAAAAATGAGTTTTTACTTTATATTCAGGACTCTCCTGAATATTGGGATTTTTCTTTTTATTCAGGACCCTCCTGAAAAATGGTATTTTATTTTCTGTTCAGGACCCTCCTGAAAAATGGGATTTTACTTTATGTTCAAGACCCTCCTTAAAAAAGGTATTTTACTTTCTGTTCAGGACCCTCCTGAAAAATGGGATTTTACTTTTTGTTCAAGACCTTCCTAAAAAATGGAATTTTACTTTATGTTCTGGACCCTCCTGAAAAATAGGATTCTACTTTATGTTCAGGACCCTCCTGAAAAGTAGGATTTTATCTTTTTTTCAGGACCCTCTTGAAAAATGAGATTCTACCTTCTGTTCAGGACCCTCTTGTAAAATGAGACTTTACTTTATGTTCAGGACTCTCTTGAAAAATGGGATTTTACCTTATGTTCAGGGCCCTCCTAAAACATGTGATTTTATTTTATGTTCAGAACCCTCTTTAAAAATGAGATTCTACTTTATGGTCAGGACCCTCCTGGAAATGGGATTATACGTTATGCTCAGGACCCTCCTGAAAAATGGGACTTTACCTTATGTTAAAGATGCTCTAGAAAAATGGGACATTACTTTATGTTCAGGACCCTGTTGAAAAATGAGACTTTACTTTCTGCTTAAGACCTTCCTGAAAAATTGTACTTTACTTTCTATTCAAGACCTTCCTAAAAAATGGTATTTTACTTTTTGTTCAGGACCCTCCTAAAAAATGGGATTTTAATTTATGTTCAGGACCCTCCAGAAAAATGGGATTTTACTTTTTGTTCAGGACCCTCCTAAAAAATGGGATTTTACTTTCTGTTTCGGACCCTCTTAAAAAATGAGATTTTACTTTCTGTTTAGGACCCTGCTGAAAAATGGGATTTTACTTTATCTTCAGGACCATCCTGAAAAATGGAATTTTACTTTCTATTAAGGACCCTCCTGAAAAATGAGATTTTACTTTATGTTCAGGACCCTCCTGAAAAAGGGGATTTTACTTTATGTTCAGGACCATCCTGGAAAATGGGATTTTACCTTATGATCAGGACCATCTTGAAAAATGATATTTTAACTTATGTTCAAGACCCTCTTGAAAAATGTAATTTTACCTTCTGTTCAGGACCCTCCTGAAAAATGGGATTTCACTTTATGTTCAGGACACTCCTGGAAAATGGGACATTACATTATTTTAAGCGCCCTCCAAAAAAATTGGACTTTACTATATGTTCAAGACCCTCCTAAAAAATGTGAATTTACTTTCAGTTTAGAACTCTCCTAAAAAATGGGATTTTACTTTATGTTCAAGACCCTCCTGAATAATGGGATTTTACTTTCTGTTGAGGACCCTCCTGAAAAATGGTATTTTACTTTCTGTTTAGGACCTTCCTGAAAAATGAGATTTATTTTTTGTTCAGGACGCTCCTGAAAATGAGATTTTACTTTCTGTTCAGGACCCTCCTGAAAAATAGGATTTTACTTTCTGTTCAGGACCCTCCTTAAAAATGGGATTTTACTTTTTGTTCTGTACCCTCCTGAAAAATAAGATATTACTTTATGTTCAGGATCCTCCTGAAAATGGGATTTTACCTTCTGTTTTGTACCCCCCTGAAAAATGAGATTTTACCTTCTGTTCAGGACCCTCCTGAAAAATGAGACTTTACTTTATGTTCAGGACCCTCTTGAAAAATGAGATTTTACCTTATGTTCAGGGCCCTCTAAAAAAATTGGATTTTATTTTATGTTCAAGGCCCTCCTGAAAAATGAGATTCTGTTTTATGCTCAGGACCCTCCTGAAAAATAGGACTTTACCTTATGTTCAGGATGGTCCAGAAAAATGGGACATTACTTTATGTTCATGACCCTCCTGAAAAATGAGACTTTACTTTCTGTTTAGGACCTACCTGAAAAAGGGGACTTTAATTTCTGTTCAAGACCTTCCTAAAAAATGGGATTTTACTTTCTGTTCAAAACTCTTCTGAAAAATGGGATTTTACTTTATGTTTCTGACCCTTTTGAAAAATGAGATTTTACTTTCTGTTCAGGACCCTTCTTAAAAATGGGATTTTACTTTATCTTTAGGACTATCCTGAAAAATAGAATATTACATTCTATTCAGGCCTCTCCTGAAAAATGGGATTTTAGTTTATGTTCATGTCCCTCATGAATAATGGGAATTTATTATCTGTTCAGGACCCTCCTGAAAAATGGAATTTTACCTTATGTTTAGGACCATTCTGAAAAATGAGATTTTACCTTATGTTCAAGACCCTCTTGAAAAATAGAATTTTACTTTCTGTTCCGGACACTCCTGAAAAATGGGATTTCGCTTTATGTTCAAGACACTCTTGAAAAATGAAATTTTAATTTCTGTTCAGGACCCTCCTGAAAAATGGGATTTTACCTTATGTTCAGGTCCCTCCTGAAAAATGAGATTCTATTTAATGTTCAGGACCCTCCTGGAAAATGGGATTCTACTTTATGCTCAGGACCCGCCTGGAAAATCGGATTTTACTTTCTGTTTTGAACCTTCTAAAAAAATAGGATTTTACTTTATGTTCAGGACCCTCCTGAAAAATAGGATTTTACTTTCTGTTCAGGACTCTCCTGAAAAATGGGATTTTACTTTATGCTCAAGGCCCTACTGAAAATGGGATTCTACCATATGCTCAGGACCCTCAGGGAAAATAGGACTTTACCTTATGTTCAGGACACTCCTGAAAAATGAGACTTTACTTTATGTTCAGAACCCTCATGAAAAATGGGACTTTATTTTCTGTTTAGGACCCTCTTGAAATATGGGACTTTACTTTCTGTTCCAGACACTCCTGAAAAAAAGGATTTTACTTTATGTTCAGGACCCTCTTGAAAAATTAGGTTTTACTTTCTGTTCAGAACCCTCATGAAAAATAGGATTTTACTTTATGTTCAGGACCCTCCTGAAAAATAGGATTTTACTTTATATTCAGGATACTCCTGAAAAATGAGATTCTACCTTATGATCAGGACCCTCATGGAAAATGGGACTTTACTTTATGTTCAGGACCCTCCTGAAAATGGGACTTTACTTTTTTTTTAGGACCCTCCTAAAAAATGGGATTTTTCTTTATGTTTAGGACCCTTCTAAAAAATGAGATTTTACTTTCTATTCAGGACTCTCCTGAAAAATAGGATTTTACTTTATGTTCAGGATCCTCCTGAAAAATGAGATTTTACTTTCTGATCAGGATCATCTTGAAAAATGGGATTATACTTTCTGTTCAGGACCCTCCAGAAAAATGGGATTTTACTTTATGTTCAAGACCCTCCTGAAAAATAGGATTTTACTTTTTGTTCAGTACCATCCTGAAAAATGGGATTTTACCTTATGTTCAGGTCCCTCCTGAAAAATGGGATTTTACTTTTTGTTCAGGACCCTCCGAAAAAATGGGATTTTACTTTCTGTTTCAGACCCTCTTAAAAAATGAGATTTTACTTTCTGGTTAGGACCCTGCTGAAAAATGGGATTTTACATTATCTTCAGGACCATCCTGAAAAATGGAATTTTACTTTCTATTAAGGACCCTCCTGAAAAATGAGATTTTACTTTATGTTCAGGACCCTCCTGAAAAATGGGATTTTACTTTATGTTCAGGACCATCCTGGAAAATGGGATTTTACCTTATGATCAGGACCCTCCTGAAAAATGAGATTTTAACTTCTGTTCAAGACCCTCTTGAAAAATGTAATTTTACCTTCTGTTCAGGACCCTCCTGAAAAATGGGATTTCACTTTATGTTCAGGACACTCCTGGAAAATGGGACTTTACATTATGTTAAGCGCCCTCCAGAAAAATTGGACTTTACTATATGTTCAAGACCCTCTTGAAAAATGGGATTTTACTTCCAGTTTAGAACTCTCCTAAAAAATGGGATTTTACTTTATGTTCAAGACCCTCCTAAATAATGGGATTTTACTTTCTGTTTAGGACCCTCTTGAAAAATGGTATTTTACTTTCTGTTTAGGACCTTCCTGAAAAATGAGATTTATTTTATGTTCAGGATGCTCCTGAAAAATGAGATTTTACATTCTGTTCAGGACCCTCCTGAAAAATAGGATTTTACTTTCTGTTCAGGACCCTCCTTAAAAATGGGATTTTGCTTTATGTTCTGTACCCTCCTGAAAAATAAGATATTACTTTATGTTCTGGACCCTCCTGAAAAATAGGATTCTACTTTATGTTCAGGACCCTCTTGAAAAATGAGATTTTACCTTCTGTTCAGGACCCTCTTGTAAAATGAGACTTTACTTTATGTGTAGGACTCTCTTGAAAAATGGGATTTTACCTTATGTTCAGGGCCCTCCTAAAAAATGTGATTTTATTTTATGTTCAGAACCCTCTTGAAAAATGAGATTGTACTTTATGCTCAGGACCCTCCTGGAAATGGGATTATACTTTATGCTCAGGACCCTCCTGAATAATGGGACTTTACCTTATGTTAAAGATGCTCTAGAAAAATGGGACATTACTTTATTTTCAGGACCCTGTTGAAAAATGAGACTTTTCTTTCTGCTTAAGACCTTCCTGAAAAATTGTACTTTACATTCTGTTCAAGGCCCTCCTAAAATATGGGATTTTACTTTCTGTTCAGGACCCTCCTAAAAAATGGGATTTTAATTTATGTTCAGGACCCCCAGAAATATGGGATTTTACTTTTTGTTCAGAACCCTCCTAAAAAATGGGATTTTACTTTATGTTTCGAACCCTCTTAAAAAATGAGATTTTACTTTCTGTTTAGGACCCTGCTGAAAAATGGGATTTAACTTTATCTTCAAGACCATCCTGAAAAATGGAATTTTACTTTCTATTAATGACCCTCCAGAAAAATGAGATTTTACTTTATGTTCAGGACCCTCCTGAAAAATGGGATTTTACTTTATGTTTAGGACCATCCTGGAAAATGGGATTTTACCTTATGATCAGGACCCTCCTGAAAAATGAGATTTTAACTTCTGTTCAAGACCCTCTTGAAAAATGTAATTTTACCTTCTGTTCAGGACCCTCTTGAAAAATGGGATTTCACTTTATGTTCAGGACACTCCTGGAAAATGGGACTTTACATTATGTTAAGGGCCCTCCAGAAAAATTGGACTTTACTATATGTTCAAGACCCTCCTGAAAAATGGGATTTTACTTTATGTTCAGGACCCTCCTGAATAATGGGATTTTACTTTCTGTTTAGGACCCTCCTGAAAAATGGTATTTTACTTTCTGTTTAGGACCCTCCTGAAAAATAAGACTTATTTTATGTTCAGGATGCTCCTGAAAAATGAGATTTTACTTTCTGTTCAGGACCCTCCTGAAAAATAGGATTTTACTTTCTGTTCAGGACCCTCCTTAAAAATGGGATTTTACTTTATGTTCTGGACCCTCCTAAAAAATAAGATATTACTTTATGTTCAGGATCCTCCTGAAAATGGGATTTTACCTTCTGTTCTGGACCCTCCTGAAAAATGAGATTTTATCTTCTGTTCAGGACCCTCCTGAAAAATGAGACTTTACTTTATGTTCAGGACCCTCTTCAAAAATGAGATTTTACCTTATGTTCAGGGCCCTCCTAAAAAATGGGATTTTATTTTATGTTCAAGACCCTCCTGAAAAATGAGATTCTACTTTATGCTCAGGACCCTCCTGGAAAATAGGATTCTGTTTTATGCTCCGGACCCTCCTACAAAATAGGACTTTACCTTATGTTCAGGATGGTCCAAATAAATGGGTCATTACTTTATGTTCATTACCCTCCTGAAAAATGAGACTTTACTTTCTATTTAGGACCTTCCTGAAAAAGGGGACTTTAATTTCTGTTCAAGACCCTCCTAAAAAATGGGATTTTACTTTCTGTTCAAAACTCTCCGGAAAAATGGGATTTTACTTTCTGTTTTTGACCCTTTTGAAAAATGAGATTTTACTTTCTGATCAGGACCCTTCTTAAAAATGGGATTTTACTTTATCTTCAGGACTATCCTGAAAAAAAGAATATTACATTCTACTCAGGCCTCTCCTGAAAAATGGGATTTTAGTTTATGTTCATGTCCCTAATGAATAATGGGAATTTATTTTCTGTTCAGGACCCTCCTGAAAAATGGGATTTTACCTTATGTTCAGGACCATTCTGAAAAATAAGATTTTACCTTATGTTCAAGACCCTCTTGAAAATTAGAATTTTACTTTCTGTTCCGGACACTCCTGAAAAATGGGATTTCGCTTTATGTTCAAGACACTCTTGAAAAATGAAATTTTAATTTCTGTTCAGGACCCTCTTGAAAAATGGGATTTTACCATATGTTCAGGACCCTCCTGAAAAATGAGATTCTATTTAATGTTCAGGACCCTCCTGGAAAATGGGATTCTACTTTATGCTCAGGACCCGCCTGGAAAATGGGATTTTACTTTCTGTTCAGAACCTTCTAAAAAAATAGGATTTTACTTTATGTTCAGGACCCTCCTGAAAAATAGGATTTTACTTTTTGTTCAGGACTCTCTTGAAAAATGGGATTTTACTTTATGCTCAAGGCCCTACTGAAAATGGGATTCTACCATATGCTCAGGACCCTCAGGGAAAATAGGACTTTACATTATGTTCAGGACACTCCTGAAAAATGAGACTTTACTTTATGTTCAGAACCCTCATGAAAAATGGGACTTTATTTTCTGTTTAGGACCCTCTTGAAATATGGGACTTTACTATCTGTTTTAGACACTCCTGAAAAAAGGGATTTTACTTTATGTTCAGGACCCTCTTGAAAAATGAGGTTTTACTTTCTGTTCAGAACCCTCATGAAAAATAGGATTATACTTTATGTTCAGGACCCTCCTGAAAAATAGGATTTTACTTTATATTAAGGACCCTCCTGAAAAATGAGATTCTACCTTATGATCAGGACCCTCCTTGAAAATGGGACTCTACTTTATGTTCATGACCCTCCTGAAAAATGGGACTTTACTTTCTTTTTAGGACCCTCCTAAAAAATGGGATTTTTCTTTATGTTTAGGACCCTCCTGAGAAATGGGATTTTACTTTCTATTCAGGACTCTCCTGAAAAATAGGATTTTACTTTATGTTCAGGATCCTCCTGAAAAATGCGATTTTACTTTCTAATCAGGATCCTCTTGAAAGATGGGATTATACTTTCTGTTCAGGACCCTCCTGAAAAATGGGATTTTACTTTATGTTCAGGACCCTCCTGAAAAATAGGATATTACTTTATGTTCAGGACCCTTCTGAAATATGGGATTTTACCTTATGTTCAGGTCCCTCCTGAAAATGGGATTTTACCTACTGTTCAGGACCCTCCTGAAAAATGCAATTTTACTTTCTGTTCACGACCCTTCTCATTTATGATATTTTACTTTATGTTCAGAACCCTCCTGAAAAATGGGACTTTATTTTCTGTTTAGGACCCTCTTGAAATATGGGACTTTATTTTCTGTTCCAGACACTCCTGAAAAATGGGATTTAACTTTATGTTAAGGACCCTCTTGAAAAATGGGATTTTAATTTCTGTTCAGAACCCTCATGAAAAATAGGATTTGACTTTATGTTCAGGACCCTCCTGAAAAATAGGATTTTACTTTATATTCAGGATTCTCCTGAAAAATGAGATTCTACCTTACGATCAGGACCCTCCTGGAAAATGGGACTTTACTTTATGTTCAGGACCCTCCTGAAAAATGGGACTTTACTTTCTTTTTAGGACACTCCTAAAAAATGGGATTTTTCTTTATGTTTAGGACCCTCCTGAAAAATGGAATTTTACTTTCTATTCAGGACTCTCCTGAAAAATAGGATTTTACTTTATGTTCAAGATCCTCCTGAAAAATGAGATTTTACTTTCTGATCAGGATCCTCTTGAAAAATGGGATTATACTTTCTGTTCAGGACCCTCCTGAAAAATGGGATTTTACTTTATCTTCAGGACCATCCTGAAAAATAGGATATTACTTTATGTTCAGGACCCTTCTGAAATATGGAATTTTACCTTATGTTCAGGTCTCTCCTGAAAATGGGATTTTACCTTCTGTTCAGGACCCTCCTGAAAAATGCAATTTTACTTTTTGTTCATGACCCTTCTCATTTATGATATTTTACTTTATGTTCAGGACCCTCCTGAAAAATGGGATTTTTAGTTTTTGTTCAGGACCCTCTTGAAAAATGGGATTTTACTTTATATTCTGGACCCTCCTGAAAAATGGGATTTTCCTTTCATTTCAGGATGCTCCTGATAACTGGGATTTTACTTTATGTTCAGAACCCTCCTAAAATGGGATTTTACTTTACGTTCTGGACCTTCCTTAAAATTGGATTTTACTTTATGTTCAGGACCCTCCTGAAAAATAAAAATTTTACTTTATGTTCAGAACCCTCCTAAAAAAAAGGATTTTACTTTATGTTCAGGACCCTCCTGAAAAAAGGGATTTTACTTTCTGTTCAGGACCCTCTTGAAAAATGGGATTTTACTTTATATTCTAGACCCTCCAGAAAAATGGGATTTTCCTTTTGTTTCAGGATGCTCCTGATAAATGGAATTTTATTTTTTGTTCAGAACCCTCCTAAAATGGGATTTTACTTTATGTTCAGGACCCTCCTGAAAAATAAAATATTACTTTATGTTCAGAACCCTCCTGAAAAATAGGATTTTACCTTCTGTTCAGTACCCTCCTGAAAAAATAAGATTTTACCTTCTGTTCAGGACCCTCCTGAAAAATGGGACTTTAATTTATGGTCAAGAGCCTCTTGAAAAGTGGGATTTTACCTTATGTTCAGGGCCCTCCTGAAAAATGGGATTTTATTTTATGTTCAGGACCCTCCTGAAAAATGAGATTCTACTTTATGCTTAGGACCCTCCTGGAAAATGGGATTCTACTTTATGCTCAGGACCCTCCTGAAAAATGGAAATTTACCTTATGTTTAGGATGTTCCAGAAAAATGGGAAATTACTTTATGTTCAGGACCCTCCTAAAAAATGAGTCTTTACTTTCTCTTTAGAACCTTCCTGAAAAATGGGATTTTACTTTATGTTCAGGACCCTCCTAAAAAATGGGATTCTACGTTATGCTCAGGACCCTCCTGGAAAATAGAATTTTACTTTCTTTTCAAGATCCACCTGGAAAATGGAATTTTAATTTCTGCTCAGAACCCTCTTGAAAAATGGGATTTTACTTTACGTTCAGCACCCTCCTGAAAAATGGAATTTTACTTTATGATCAGGCCCCCCCTGAAATATGGGATTTTACTTTCTGTTCAGGACCCTTCTAAAGAATGGGATTTTACTTTATATTCAGGACCCTTCTAAAAAATGAGATTCTACTTTGTGCTCAGGACCCTCCTGGAAAATGGGACTTTACTTTATGTTCAGGACCCTCCTAAAAAATGGGACTTTACTTTCTGTTTAGGACCCACCTAAAAAATGGGATTTTACTTTATATTCAGGACCCTCCTAAAAATGAGATTCTACTTTATGCTCAGGACCCTCCTAGAAAATGAGACTTTACTTTATGTTCAGGACCCTCCTGAAAAATGGGACTTTACTTTTTGTTTAGGACCCTCCTAAAAACTGGGATTTTTTTTATGTTCAGGACCCTCCTGAAAAATGGGATTTTACTTTTTGTTCAGGACTCTCCTGAAAAATAGGATTTTACTTTATGTTTAGGATCCTCCTGAAAAATGAGATTTTACTTTCTGTTCAGGACCCTCCTGAAAAATGGGATTTTACTTTAAGTTCAGAACCATCCTGAAAAATGAGTTTTTACTTTATATTCAGGACTCTCCTGAATATTGGGATTTTTCTTTTTATTCAGGACCCTCCTGAAAAATGGTATTTTATTTTCTGTTCAGGACCCTCCTGAAAAATGGGATTTTACTTTATGTTCAAGACCCTCCTTAAAAAAGGTATTTTACTTTCTGTTCAGGACCCTCCTGAAAAATGGGATTTTACTTTTTGTTCAAGACCTTCCTAAAAAATGGAATTTTACTTTATGTTCTGGACCCTCCTGAAAAATAGGATTCTACTTTATGTTCAGGACCCTCCTGAAAAGTAGGATTTTATCTTTTTTTCAGGACCCTCTTGAAAAATGAGATTCTACCTTCTGTTCAGGACCCTCTTGTAAAATGAGACTTTACTTTATGTTCAGGACTCTCTTGAAAAATGGGATTTTACCTTATGTTCAGGGCCCTCCTAAAACATGTGATTTTATTTTATGTTCAGAACCATCTTTAAAAATGAGATTCTACTTTATGGTCAGGACCCTCCTGGAAATGGGATTATACGTTATGCTCAGGACCCTCCTGAAAAATGGGACTTTACCTTATGTTAAAGATGCTCTAGAAAAATGGGACATTACTTTATGTTCAGGACCCTGTTGAAAAATGAGACTTTACTTTCTGCTTAAGACCTTCCTGAAAAATTGTACTTTACTTTCTATTCAAGACCTTCCTAAAAAATGGTATTTTACTTTTTGTTCAGGACCCTCCTAAAAAATGGGATTTTAATTTATGTTCAGGACCCTCCAGAAAAATGGGATTTTACTTTTTGTTCAGGACCCTCCTAAAAAATGGGATTTTACTTTCTGTTTCGGACCCTCTTAAAAAATGAGATTTTACTTTCTGTTTAGGACCCTGCTGAAAAATGGGATTTTACTTTATCTTCAGGACCATCCTGAAAAATGGAATTTTACTTTCTATTAAGGACCCTCCTGAAAAATGAGATTTTACTTTATGTTCAGGACCCTCCTGAAAAATGGGATTTTACTTTATGTTCAGGACCATCCTGGAAAATGGGATTTTACCTTATGATCAGGACCATCTTGAAAAATGATATTTTAACTTATGTTCAAGACCCTCTTGAAAAATGTAATTTTACCTTCTGTTCAGGACCCTCCTGAAAAATGGGATTTCACTTTATGTTCAGGACACTCCTGGAAAATGGGACATTACATTATTTTAAGCGCCCTCCAAAAAAATTGGACTTTACTATATGTTCAAGACCCTCCTAAAAAATGTGAATTTACTTTCAGTTTAGAACTCTCCTAAAAAATGGGATTTTACTTTATGTTCAAGACCCTCCTGAATAATGGGATTTTACTTTCTGTTGAGGACCCTCCTGAAAAATGGTATTTTACTTTCTGTTTAGGACCTTCCTGAAAAATGAGATTTATTTTTTGTTCAGGACGCTCCTGAAAATGAGATTTTACTTTCTGTTCAGGACCCTCCTGAAAAATAGGATTTTGCTTTCTGTTCAGGACCCTCCTTAAAAATGGGATTTTACTTTTTGTTCTGTACCCTCCTGAAAAATAAGATATTACTTTATGTTCAGGATCCTCCTGAAAATGGGATTTTACCTTCTGTTTTGTACCCCCCTGAAAAATGAGATTTTACCTTCTGTTCAGGACCCTCCTGAAAAATGAGACTTTACTTTATGTTCAGGACCCTCTTGAAAAATGAGATTTTACCTTATGTTCAGGGCCCTCTAAAAAAATTGGATTTTATTTTATGTTCAAGGCCCTCCTGAAAAATGAGATTCTGTTTTATGCTCAGGACCCTCCTGAAAAATAGGACTTTACCTTATGTTCAGGATGGTCCAGAAAAATGGGACATTACTTTATGTTCATGACCCTCCTGAAAAATGAGACTTTACTTTCTGTTTAGGACCTACCTGAAAAAGGGGACTTTAATTTCTGTTCAAGACCTTCCTAAAAAATGGGATTTTACTTTCTGTTCAAAACTCTTCTGAAAAATGGGATTTTACTTTATGTTTCTGACCCTTTTGAAAAATGAGATTTTACTTTCTGTTCAGGACCCTTCTTAAAAATGGGATTTTACTTTATCTTTAGGACTATCCTGAAAAATAGAATATTACATTCTATTCAGGCCTCTCCTGAAAAATGGGATTTTAGTTTATGTTCATGTCCCTCATGAATAATGGGAATTTATTATCTGTTCAGGACCCTCCTGAAAAATGGAATTTTACCTTATGTTTAGGACCATTCTGAAAAATGAGATTTTACCTTATGTTCAAGACCCTCTTGAAAAATAGAATTTTACTTTCTGTTCCGGACACTCCTGAAAAATGGGATTTCGCTTTATGTTCAAGACACTCTTGAAAAATGAAATTTTAATTTCTGTTCAGGACCCTCCTGAAAAATGGGATTTTACCTTATGTTCAGGTCCCTCCTGAAAAATGAGATTCTATTTAATGTTCAGGACCCTCCTGGAAAATGGGATTCTACTTTATGCTCAGGACCCGCCTGGAAAATCGGATTTTACTTTCTGTTTTGAACCTTCTAAAAAAATAGGATTTTACTTTATGTTCAGGACCCTCCTGAAAAATAGGATTTTACTTTCTGTTCAGGACTCTCCTGAAAAATGGGATTTTACTTTATGCTCAAGGCCCTACTGAAAATGGGATTCTACCATATGCTCAGGACCCTCAGGGAAAATAGGACTTTACCTTATGTTCAGGACACTCCTGAAAAATGAGACTTTACTTTATGTTCAGAACCCTCATGAAAAATGGGACTTTATTTTCTGTTTAGGACCCTCTTGAAATATGGGACTTTACTTTCTGTTCCAGACACTCCTGAAAAAAAGGATTTTACTTTATGTTCAGGACCCTCTTGAAAAATTAGGTTTTACTTTCTGTTCAGAACCCTCATGAAAAATAGGATTTTACTTTATGTTCAGGACCCTCCTGAAAAATAGGATTTTACTTTATATTCAGGATACTCCTGAAAAATGAGATTCTACCTTATGATCAGGACCCTCATGGAAAATGGGACTTTACTTTATGTTCAGGACCCTCCTGAAAATGGGACTTTACTTTTTTTTTAGGACCCTCCTAAAAAATGGGATTTTTCTTTATGTTTAGGACCCTTCTAAAAAATGAGATTTTACTTTCTATTCAGGACTCTCCTGAAAAATAGGATTTTACTTTATGTTCAGGATCCTCCTGAAAAATGAGATTTTACTTTCTGATCAGGATCATCTTGAAAAATGGGATTATACTTTCTGTTCAGGACCCTCCAGAAAAATGGGATTTTACTTTATGTTCAAGACCCTCCTGAAAAATAGGATTTTACTTTTTGTTCAGTACCCTCCTGAAAAATGGGATTTTACCTTATGTTCAGGTCCCTCCTGAAAAATGGGATTTTACTTTTTGTTCAGGACCCTCCGAAAAAATGGGATTTTACTTTCTGTTTCAGACCCTCTTAAAAAATGAGATTTTACTTTCTGGTTAGGACCCTGCTGAAAAATGGGATTTTACATTATCTTCAGGACCATCCTGAAAAATGGAATTTTACTTTCTATTAAGGACCCTCCTGAAAAATGAGATTTTACTTTATGTTCAGGACCCTCCTGAAAAATGGGATTTTACTTTATGTTCAGGACCATCCTGGAAAATGGGATTTTACCTTATGATCAGGACCCTCCTGAAAAATGAGATTTTAACTTCTGTTCAAGACCCTCTTGAAAAATGTAATTTTACCTTCTGTTCAGGACCCTCCTGAAAAATGGGATTTCACTTTATGTTCAGGACACTCCTGGAAAATGGGACTTTACATTATGTTAAGCGCCCTCCAGAAAAATTGGACTTTACTATATGTTCAAGACCCTCTTGAAAAATGGGATTTTACTTCCAGTTTAGAACTCTCCTAAAAAATGGGATTTTACTTTATGTTCAAGACCCTCCTAAATAATGGGATTTTACTTTCTGTTTAGGACCCTCTTGAAAAATGGTATTTTACTTTCTGTTTAGGACCTTCCTGAAAAATGAGATTTATTTTATGTTCAGGATGCTCCTGAAAAATGAGATTTTACATTCTGTTCAGGACCCTCCTGAAAAATAGGATTTTACTTTCTGTTCAGGACCCTCCTTAAAAATGGGATTTTGCTTTATGTTCTGTACCCTCCTGAAAAATAAGATATTACTTTATGTTCAGGATCCTCCTGTAAATGGGATTTTACCTTCTGTTCTGGACCCTCCTGAAAAATGAGATTTTACCTTCTGTTCAGGCCCCTCCTGAAAAATGAGACTTTACTTTATGTTCAGGACCCTCTTGAAAAATGAGATTTTACCTTATGTTCAGGGCCCTCCTAAAAAATGGGATTTTATTTTATGTTCAAGACCCTCCTGAAAAATTAGATTCTACTATATGCTCAGGACCCTCCTGGAAAATGGGATTCTGTTTTATGCTCAGGACCCTACTGAAAAATAGGACTTTACCTTATGTTCAGGATGGTCCAGAAAAATGGGACATTACTTTATGTTCATGACCCACTTGAAAAATGAGACTTTACTTTCTGTTTAGGACCTTCCTGAAAAGGGGAACTTTAATTTCTGTTCAAGACCCTCCTAAAAAATGGGATTTTACTTTCTGTTCAAAACACTCCTGAAAAATGGGATTTTACTTTCTGTTTCGGATCCTTCTGAAAAATGAGATTTTACTTTCTGTTCAGGACCCTTCTTAAAAATGGGATTTTACTTTATCTTCAGGACTATCCTGAAAAATAGAATATTACATTCTATTCAGGCCTCTCGTGAAAAATGGGATTTTAGTTTATGTTCATGTCCCTCATGAATAATGGGAATTTATTTTCTGTTCAGGACCCTCCTGAAAAATGGGATTTTACCTTATGTTCAGGACCATTCTGAAAAATGAGATTTTACCTTATGTTCAAGACCCTCTTGAAAAATAGAATTTAATTTCAGTTCCGGACACTCCTGAAAAATTGGATTTCGCTTTATGTTCAAGACACTCTTGAAAAATAAAATTTAAATTTCTATTTAGGACCCTCCTGAAAAATGGGATTTTACCTTATGTTCAGGACCCTCCTGAAAAATGAGATTCTATTTAATGTTCAGGACCCTCCTGGAAAATGGGATTCTACTTTATGCTCAGGACCCGCCTGGAAAATGGGATTTTACTTTCTGTTCAGAACCTTCTAAAAAAATAGGATTTTACTTTATGCTCAGGACCCTTCTGAAAAATTAGATTTTACTTTATGTTCAGGACTCTCCTGAAAAATGGGATTTTACTTTATGCTCAAGGCCCTACTGAAAATGGGATTCTACCATATGCTCAGGACCCTCAGGGAAAATAGGACTTTACCTTATGTTCAGGACACTCCTGAAAAATGAGACTTTACTTTATGTTCAGAACCCCCATGAAAAATGCGACTTTATTTTTTGTTTAGGACCCTCTTGAAATATAGGACTTTACTTTCTGTTCCAGACACTCCTTAAAAAAGGGATTTTACTTTATGTTCAGGACCCTCTTGAAAAATGAGGTTTTACTTTCTGTTCAGAACCCTCATGAAAAATAGGATTTTACTTTATGTTCAGGACCCTCCTGAAAAATAGGATTTTACTTTATATTCAGGACCCTCCTGAAAAATGAGATTCTACCTAATGATCAGGACCCTCCTGGAAAATAGGACTTTACTTTATGTTCAGGACCCTCCTGAAAAATGGGACTTTACTTTCTTTTTAGGACCCTCCTAAAAAATGGGATTTTTCTTTATGTTTAGGACCCTCCTGAAAAATGGGATTTTACTTTCTATTCAGGACTCTCCTGAAAAATAAGATTTTACTTTATGTTCAGGATCTCCTGAAAAATGAGATTTTACTTTCTGATCAGGATCCTCTTGAAAAATGGGATTATACTTTCTGTTCGGGACCCTCCTGAAAAATGGGATTTTACTTTATGTTCAGGACCCTCCTGAAAAATAGGAAATTAGTTTATGTTCAGGACTCTTCTGAAATATGGGATTATACCTTATGTTCTGGTCCCTCCTGAAAATGGGATTTTACCTTCTGTTCAGGACCCTCCTGAAAAATGCAATTTTACTTTCTGTTCACGACCCTTCTCATTTATGATATTTTACTTTATGTTCAGAACCCTCCTGAAAAATGGGACTTTATTTTCTGTTTAGGACCCTCTTGAAATATGGGACTTTACTTTATGTTCCAAACTCTCCTGAAATATGGGATTTTACTTTATGTTCAGGATCCTCCTGAAAAATGAGATTTTACTTTCTGATCAGGATCATCTTGAAAAATGGGATTATACTTTCTGTTCAGGACCCTCCTGAAAAATGGGATTTTACTTTATGTTCAGGACCCTACTGAAAAATAGGATATTACTTTATGTTCAGGACCCTTCTGAAATATGGGATTTTACCTTATGTTCAGGTCCCTCCTGAAAATGGGATTTTACCTTCTGTTCAGGACCCTCCTGAAAAATGCAATTTTACTTTCTGTTCACGACCCTTCTCATTTATGATATTTTACTTTATGTTCAGGACCCTCCTGAAAAATGGAATTTTTACTTTTTGTTCAGGACCCTCTTGAAAAATGGGATTTTACTTTATATTCTGGACCCTCCCGAAAAATGGGATTTTCCTTTCATTTCAGGATGCTCTTGATAACTGGGATTTTACTTTATGTTCAGAACCCTCCTAAAATGGGATTTTAATTTATGTTCTGTACCCTCCTTAAAATGGGATTTTACTTTATGTTCAGGACCCTCCTGAAAAATAAAATTTTACTTTATGTTCAGAACCCTCCAGAAAAATGGGATTTTACCTTTTGTTCAGGACCCTCCTGAAAAATAAGATTTTACCTTCTGTTCAGGACCATCATGAAAAATGGGATTTTACTTTATGTTCAGGAGCCTCTTGAAAAATGGGATTTTACCTTATGTTCAGGGCCCTCATGAAAAATGGGATTTTATTTTATGTTCAGGATCCTCCTGAAAAATGAGATTCTACTTTATGCTCAGGACCCTCCTGGAAAATTGGATTCTACTTTATGCTAAGGACCCACCTGAAAAATGGGACTTCACCTTATGTTCAGGATGTTCTAGAAAAATGGGAAATTACTTTATGTTCAGGACCCTCCTAAAAAATCAGACTTTACTTTCTCTTTAGGACCTTCCTGAAAAATGGGACTTCACTTTCTGTTCAGGACTCTCCTGAAAAATAGGATTTTACTTTATGTTTAAGATCCTCCTGAAAAATGAGATTTTACGTTCTGTTCAGAATCCTCTTGAAAAATGGGATTATAATTTCTGTTCAGGACCCTCCTGAAAAAAGGGATTTTACTTTATGTTCAGGACCCTCCTGAAAAATTGGATTTTTACTTTCTGTTCAGGACCCTCTTGAAAAATGGGATTTTACTTTATATTCTAGACCCTCCAGAAAAATGGGATTTTCCTTTCATTTCAGGATGCTCCTGATAAATGGGATTTTACTTTATGATCAGAACCCTCCTAAAATGGGTTTTTTACTTTATATTCAGGACCCTCCTGAAAAATAAAATTTTACTTTATGTTCAGAACCCTCCTGAAAAATGGGATTTATCTTCTGTTCAGGACCCTCCTGAAAAATAAGATTTTACCTTATGTTCAGGACCCTCCTGAAAAATGGGACTTTACTTTAGGTTCAGGAGCCTCTTGAAAAGTGGGATTTTACATTATGTTCAGGGCCCTCCTGAAAAATGGGATTTTATTTTATGTTCATGACCCTCATGAACAATGAGATTCTACTTTATGCTCCGGACCCTCCTGGAAAATGGGATACAAGTTTATGCTCAGGACCCTCCTGAAAAATAGGAATTTACCTTATGTTTAGGATGTTCCAGAAAAATGGGAAATTACTTTATGTTCAGGACCCTCCTAAAAAATGAGTCTTCACTTTCTTTTAGAACCTTCTTGAAAAATGGGACTTTACTTTCTCGTCAGGACTCTCCTTAAAAATAGGATTTAACTTTATGTTTAGGATCCTCCTGAAAAATAAGATTTTACTTTCTGTTCAGAATCCTCTTGAAAAATGGGATTAAAATTTATGTTCAAGACACTCCTGAAAAATGGGATTTTACTTTATATTCTAGACCCTCCTGAAAAATGGGATTTTCCTTTCGTTTCAGGATGCTCCTGATAAATGGGATTTTACTTTATGTTCAGAACCGTCCTAAAATGGGATATTTACTTTATGTTCTAGACCCTCCTTAAAATGGTATTTTACTTTATGTTCAGGACCCTCCTGAAAAATAAAATTTTACTTTATGTTCAGAACCCTCCTGAAAAATGGGATTTTACCTTCTGTTCAGAACCCTCCTGAAAAATAAGATTTTACCTTCTGTTCAGGACCTTCCTGAAATATGGGACTTTATTTTATGTTCAGGAGCCTCTTGAAAAATGGGATTTTACCTTATGTTCAGGGTCCTCCTGAAAAATAGGATTTTACTTTATGTTCAGGACCCTCCTGAAAAATAGGATTTTACTTTATGTTCAGGACCCTCCAAAAAAATGGGATTTTCCATTATATTCAGGACCCTCCTGAAAAATGAGATATTACTAAATGTTCAGGACCCTTCTGAAAAATGGGATTTCACTTTATGTTATGGACCCTCCTGAAAAATAGGATTTTACTTTTTGTTCTGTACCCTCCTGAAAAATAGGATTTTACCTTATTTTCAGGACCCTCCTGAAAAATGGGATTTTACTTTATGCTCAGGACCCTCCTAAAAAATGGGATTCTACGTTATGCTCAGGACCCTCCTGGAAAATGGAATTTTACTTTTGTTCAAGATCCACCTGGAAAATGGAATTTTACTTTCTGCTCAGAACCCTCCTGAAAAATGGGATTTTACTTTACGTTCAGCACCCTCCTGAAAAATGGAATTTTACTTTATGATCAGGACCCTCCTGAAATATGGGATTTTACTTTCTGTTCAGGACCCTCCTAAAAAATGGTATTTTACTTTATATTCAGGAACCTTCTGAAAAATGAGATTCTACTTTGTGCTCAGGACCCTCCTGGAAAATGGGACTTTACTTTATGTTCAGGACCCTCCTGAAAAATGAGACTTTACTTTCTGTTTAGGACCCATCTAAAAAATGGGATTTTACTTTATATACAGGACCCTCCTAAAAATGAGATTCTACTTTATGCTCAGGACCCTCCTGGATTATGAGACTTTACTTTATGTTCAGGACCCTCCTGAAAAATGGGACTTTACTTTTTGTTTAGGACCCTCCTAAAAACTGGGTTTTTTTTATGTTCAGGACCCTCCTGAAAAATGGGATTTTACTTTCTGTTCAGGACTCTCCTGAAAAATAGGATTTTACTTTATGTTTAGGATCCTCCTGAAAATTGAGATTTTATTTTGTGTTCAGGACCCTCCTGAAAAATGGGATTTTACTTTCAGTTCAGAACCATCCAGAAAAATGATTTTTTACTTTATATTCAGGACCCTCCTGAATATTGGGATTTTTCTTTTTATTCAGGACCCTCCTGAAAAATGGTATTTTACTTTCTGTTCAGGACCCTCCTGAAAAATGGGATTTTACTTTATGTTAAGACCCTCCTGAAAAAACGTATTTTACTTTATGTTCAGGACCCTCCTAAAAAATGGGATTTTACTTTTTGTTCAGGCCCTTCCTAAATAATGGAATTTTACTTTATGCTCTAGACCCTCCTGAAAAATAGGATTCTACTTTATGTTCAGGACCCTCCTGAAAAGTAGGATTTTATCTTTTGTTCAGGACCCTCTTGAAAAATGAGATTTTACCTTCTGTTCAGGGCCCTCCTAAAAAATGTGATTTTATTTTATGTTCAGAACCCTCTTGAAAAATGAGATTCTACTTTATGCTCAGGACCCTCCTGGAAATGGGATTATACTTTATACTCAGGACCCTCCTGAAAAATGGGACTTTACCTTATGTTAAAGATGCTCCAGAAAAATGGGACATTACTTTATGTTCTGGACCCTGTTGAAAAATGAGACTTTACTTTATGCTTAAGACCTTCCTGAAAAATTGTACTTTACTTTCTGTTCAAGACCCTCCTAAAAAATGGCATTTTACTTTCTGTTCAGGACCCTCCTAAAAAATGGGATTTTAATTTATGTTCAGGACCCTCCAGAAAAATGGGATTTTACTTTTTGTTCAGGACCCTCCTGAAAAATGAGATTTTAACTTCTGTTCAAGACCCTTTGAAAAATGTAATTTTACCTTCTGTTCAGGACCCTCCTGAAAAATGGTATTTCACTTTATGTTCAGGACACTCCTGGAAAATGGGACTTTACATTATGTTAAGGGCCCTCCAGAAAAATTGGACTTTACTATATGTTCAAGACCCTCGAGAAAAATGGGATTTTACTTTCAGTTTAGAACTCTCCTAAAAAATGGGATTTTACTTTATGTTCAGGACCCTCCTGAATAATGGGATTTTACTTTCTGTTTAGGACCCTCCTGAAAAATGGTATTTTACTTTCTGTTCAGGACCTTTCTGAAAAATGAGATTTATTTTCTGTTCAGGACGCTCCTGAAAAATGAGATTTTACTTTCTGTTCAGGACCCTCCTGAAAAATAGGATTTTACTTTCTGTTCAGGACCCTCCTTAAAAATGGGATTTTACTTTATGTTTCGGACCCTCCTGAAAAATAAGATATTACTTTATGTTCAGGATACTCCTGAAAATGGGATTTTACCTTCTGTTCTGGACCCTCCTGAAAAATGAGATTTTACCTTCTGTTCAGGACCCTCCTGAAAAATGAGACTTTACTTTATGTTCAGGACCCTCTTGAAAAATGAGATTTTACCTTATGTTCAGGGCCCTCCTAAAAAATGGGATTTTATTTTATGTTCAAGACCCTCCTGAAAAATGAGATTCTACTATATGCTCAGGACCCTCCTGGAAAATGGGATTCTGTTTTATGATCAGGACCCTCCTGAAAAATAGGACTTTACCTTATGTTCAGGATGGTCCAGAAAAATGGGACATTACATTATGTTCATGACCCTCCTGAAAAATGAGACTTTACTTTCTGTTTAGGACCTCCCTGAAAAAGGGGACTTTAATTTCTGTTCAAGACCCTCCTAAAAAATGGGATTTTACTTTCTGTTCAAAACTCTCCTGAAAAATGGGATTTTACTTTCTGTTTCGGACCCTTTTGAAAAATGAGATTTTACTTTCTGTTCAGGACCCTTCTTAAAAATGGGATTTTACTTTATCTTCAGGACTATCCTGAAAAATAGAATATTACATTCTATTCAGGCCTCTCCTGAAAAATGGGATTTTAGTTTATGTTCATGTCCCTCATGAATAATGGGAATTTATTTTCTGTTCAGGACCCTCCTGAAAAAATGGGATTTTACCTTATGTTCAGGACCATTCTGAAAAATGAGATTTTACCTTATGTTCAAGACCCTCTTGAAAAATAAAATTTTACTTTCTGTTCCGGACACTCCTGAAATATGGGATTTCGCTTTATGTTCAAGACACTCTTGAAGAATTAAATTTTAATTTCTGTTCAGGACCCTCCTGAAAAATGGGATTTTACCTTATGTTCAGGACCCTCCTGAAAAATGAGATTCTATTTAATGTTCAGGACCCTCCTGGAAAATGGTATTCTACTTTATGCTCAGGACCCGCCAGGAAAATGGGATTTTACTCTCTATTCAGAACCTTCTAAAAAAATAGGATTATACCTTATGTTAAAGACCCTCCTGAAAAATAGGATTTTACTTTCTGTTCAGGACTCTCCTGAAAAATGGGATTTTACTTTATGCTCAAGGCCCTACTGAAAATGGGATTCTACCATATGCTCAGGACCCTCA
Organism: Capsicum pubescens; assembly: GCA_030864215.1. Classification (NCBI taxonomy): domain Eukaryota; kingdom Viridiplantae; phylum Streptophyta; class Magnoliopsida; order Solanales; family Solanaceae; genus Capsicum; species Capsicum pubescens. The sequence continues at coordinate 42,499,165 of CM061546.1, forward strand.
GGGAAAATAGAACTTCACCTTATGTTCAGGATACTCTTGAAAAATGAGATTTTACTTTATGTTCAGAACCCTCATGAAAAATGGGACTTTATTTTTTGTTTAGGACCCTCTTGAAATATGGGACTTTACTTTCTGCTCCAGACACTCCTGAAAAAAGGGATTTTACTTTATGTTCAGGACCCTCTTGAAAAATGATGTTATACTTTCTGTTCAGCACCCTCATTAAAATAGGATTTTACTTTATGTTCAGGACCCTCCTGAAAAATAGGATTTTACTTTATATTCAGGACCCTCCTGAAAAATGAGATTTTACCTTATGATCAGTACCCTCCTGGAAAATGGGACTTTACTTTATGTTCAGGACCCTCCTGAAAAATGGGACTTTACTTTCTTTTTAGGACCCTCCTAAAAAATGGGATTTTTCTTTATGTTTAGGACCCTCCTGAAAAATGGGATTTTACTTACTATTCAGGACTCTCCTGAAAAATAGGATTTTACTTTATGTTCATGATCCTCCTGAAAAATGAGATTTTACTTTCTGATCAGGATCCTCTTGAAAAATGGGATTATACTTTTTGTTCAGGACCCTCCTGAAAAATGGGATTTTACTTTATGTTCAGGACCCTCCTGAAAAATAGGATATTACTTTTTGTTTAGGACCCTTCTGAAATATGGGATTTTACCTAATGTTCAGGTCCTTCCTGAAAATGGGATTTTACCTTCTGTTCAGGACCCTCCTGAAAAATGCAATTTTACTTTCTGTTCACGACCCTTCTCATTTATGATATTTTACTTGATGTTCAGAACCCTCCTGAAAAATGGGACTTTACTTTCTGTTTAGGACCCTCTTGAAATATGGGACTTTACTTTCTGTTCCAGACACTCTTGAAAAATGGGATTTTACTTTATGTTCAGGACCCTCTTGAAAAATGGGGTTTTACTTTCTGTTCAGAACTCTCATGAAAAATAGGATTTTACTTTATGTTTAGGACCCTCCTGAAAAATAGGATTTTACTTTATATTCAAGACCCTCCTGAAAAATGAGATTCTACCTTATGATCAGGACCCTCCTGGAAAATGGGACTTTACTTTATGTTCAGGACCCTCCTGAAAAATGGGACTTTACTTTCTTTGTAGGACCCTCCTAAAAAATGGGATTTTTCTTTATGTTTAGGACCCTCCTGAAAAATGGAATTTTACTTTCTATTCAGGACTCTCCTGAAAAATAGGATTTTACTTTATGTTCAGGATCCTCCTGAAAAATGAGATTTTACTTTCTGATCAGGATCCTCTTGAAAAATGGGATTATACTTTCTGTTCAGAATCCTCCTGAAAAATAGGATTTTACTTTATGTTCAGGACCCTCCTGAAAAATAGGATATTACTTTATGTTCAGGACCCTTCTGAAATATTGGATTTTACCTTATGTTCAGGTCCCTCCTGAAAATGGGATTTTACCTTTTGTTCAGGACCCTCCTGAAAAATGCAATTTTACTTTCTGTTCATGACCCTTCTCATTTATGATATTTTACTTTATGTTCAGGACTCTCCTGAAAAATTGGATTTTACTTTCTGTTCAGGACCTTCCTAAAAAATGGGATTTTACTTTATGTTCAGGACCCTTCTGAAAAATAGGATTCTACTTTATGCTAAAGACCCTCCAATAAAATGGGACTTTACATGATGTACCGGACAATCTAGAAGAATGGGAATTTAACTAAGGAAAAATGGGAATTTACTTTCTATTCAAGAGCCTCCTGAAAAATGGAATTTTACTTTATGTTCAGGACCATCCTGGAAAATGGGATTTTACTTTCTGTTCACGACCCTCCTGAGAAATGGGATTTTACTTTCTGTTTAGGACCCTCCTGAAAAATAGGATTTTACTTTATGTTCAGGACCCTTCTGAAAAATGGGATTTTACTTTCTGTTCAGAACTCTCCTGAAAAATAGGATTTTACTTTATGTTCAGGATCCTCCTGAAAAATGAGATTTTACTTTCTGTTCAGGATCCTCGTGAAAAATGGGATTATACTTTCTATTCAGGACCCTCCTGAAAAATGGGATTTTACTTTATGTTCTGGACCCTCCTGAAAAATAGGATTTTACTTTATGTTCAGGACCCTACTGAAAAATGGGATTTTACTTTATGTTCAGGACCCTCCTGAAAAATGAGATATTACCTTCTGTTCAGGACCCTCCTAAAAAATGCAATTTTACTTTCTGTTCAGGACCCTCCTCATAAATGAGATTTTACCTTCTGTTCAGGACCCTCCTGAAAAATGGAATTTTAATTTCTGTTCAGGACCCTCCTCATAAATGAGATTTTACTTTATGTTCAGGACCCTCCTGAAAAATTAGATTTTACTTTCTGTTCAAGACCCTACTAAAAAATGGGATTTTACTCTATGTTCAGGACCCTCCTGAAAAATAAGGATTCTACTTTATGCTCAGGACCCTCCAAGAAAATGGGACTTTACATGATGTTCGGGACACTCCAGAAAAATGGGAATTTAACTCCAGAAAAATGGGAATTTACTTTCTTTTCAGGACCCTATTGAAAAATGAGATTTTACTTTCTATTCAAGACCCTCCTGAAAAATGGAATTTTACTGTATGTTCAGGACCCTCCTGAAAAATGGGATTTTACTTTCTATTCAGGACCCTCTTGAGAAATAAGATTTTACTTTCTGTTTAGGACCCTCCTGAAAAATAGGATTTTACTTTATGTTTAGGACACTCTTGAAAAATGGACCTTTACTTTGAGTTCAGGACCCTCCTAAAAAATGGGATTTTACTTTCTGTTCAGGTCCCTCCTGAAAAAATAGAATTTTACTTTATGATAAGGACCCTCCTGAAAAATGGGATTTTACTCCAGAAAAATGGGATTTTACTTTTTGTTCAGGACCCTCTTGAAAAATGCGATTTTACTTTATGTTCAGGCCACTCCTGAAAAATAGGATTCTACTTTATGCTTAGGACCCTCTTGATAAATGGGACTTTACCTTATGTTGAGGACCCTCCTGAAAAAAGGAACTTTACTTTATGTTCAGGACTCTCCTGAAATATGATAGTTCACTTTTTGTTCAAGACCCTCTGAAAAATGGTATTTTACTTTCTATTCAGTTCCATTCTGAAAATTAGGATTTTACTTCATGTTCAGGACCCTTTTCCTCCTAAAAAATGGGATTTTACTTTATGTTCTGGACCCTCCTGAAAAATGAGACTTTACTTTCTATTTAGTACCTTCCTGAAAAATAGGACTTTACTTTCTGTTCACGACCCTCCTAAAAAATGCGATTTTACTTTCACTTCAGAACCCTCCTAAAAAATGAGATTTTACTTTATGTTCAGGACCCTCTGAAAAATGGGATTTTACTTTCTGTTCAGGACCCTCCTGAAAAATGGGATTTTACTTTCTGTTTCGGCCCCTCTTCGAAAATGAGATTTTACTTTCTGTTCAGGACCCTGCTAAAAAATTGTATTTTACTTTATCTTCTGGACCATCCTGAAAAATGGAATTTTACTTTCAATTCAGGCCCCTCCAGAAAAATGGAATTTTACTTTATGTTCAGGACACTGCTGAAAAATGGGATTTTACTTTATGTTCAGGACCCTACTAAAAAATGGGATTTTACCTTATGTTCAGGACCTTCCTGAAAAATAAGATTTTACCTTCTGTACAAGACTCTCTTGAAAAATGGAATTTTACTTTCTGTTCAGAACCTTCCTAAAAAATGGGATTTCACTTTATGTTCAGAACCCTCTTGAAAAATGGGATTTTACTTTCTGTTCTGAACCCTCCTGAAAAATGGGATTTTACCTTATGTTCAAGACCCTCCTGAAAAAATGAAATTCTATTTTATGTTCAGGACCCTCCTGGAAAATGGGATTCTACTTTATGCTCAGGACCCGCCTGGAAAATGGGATTTTACTTTCTGTTCAGAACCCTCTTAAAAAATGGGATTTTACTTTATGTTTAGGACCTTCCTGAAAAATGGGATTTTACTTTCTGTTTAGGACCCTCCTGAAAAATGAGATTTTGCTTTATGCTCAAGGCCTTCTTGAAAAATGGGATTCTACCTTATGCTCAGGACCCTCATGGAATATAGGACTTTACCTTATGTTCAAGACCCTCCTGGAAAATGAGACTTTACTTTATGTCTAGAACCCTCCTGAAAAATAGGAATTTATTTTCTGTTTAGGACCCTCTTGAAATATGGGGCTTTACTTTCTGTTCAAGACCCTCCTGAAAAATGGGATTTTACTTTATGTTCAGGCACCTCTTGAAAAATGAGATTTTACTTTTTGTTCAGGACCCTCATGAAAAATGGGATTTTACTTTATGTTCAGGACCCTCCAGAAAAATGGGATTTTACTTTATGTACAGGACCCTCCTGAGAAATAGGATTTTACTTTTTGTCCAGGACTCTCCTGAAAAATAGGATTTTACTTTATGTTCAGGACCCTCCTGAAAAATAGAATTTTACTTTCTGTTCAAGACCCTCCTGAAAAATAGGATTTTACTTTCTGCTCTGGACCCTCCTGAAAAATGGGATTTAACTTTAGGTTCAGGACCCTCTCAAAAAATGGGATTTTACTTTATGTTCCAGATCTTCCTGAAAAATGGGATTTTACTTTATGTTCAGGACCCTCCTAAAAAATGGGATTTTACTTTATATTCAAAATCCTCCAGAAAAATGGGATTTTACTTTCTGTTTAGGATCCTTCTTAAAAATTGGACTTTACTTTCTGTTCAGGACTCTCCTGAAAAATGGAAATTCACTTTCTATTCAGGACCCTCCAGAAAAATAAGATTTCACTTTATGTTCAGAGCTCTCCTGAAAAATGGGATTTTACTTTCTGTTCAGGACCCTTCTAAAAGATGGGATTTTACCTTATGCTCAGGACCCTTCTAGAAAATGGGATTTTACATTCTGTTCAGAACCCTCTTAAAAATTGGGATTTTACTTTATGTTTAGGACCTTCCTGAAAAATGGGATTTTACTTTCTGTTTAGGACCCTCCTGAAAAATGGGATTTTGCTTTATGCTCAAGGCCTTCTTTAAAAATGGGATTCTACCTTATGCTCAGGACCCTCATGGAATATAGGGCTTTACCTTATGTTCAAGACCCTCCTGAAAAATGAGACTTTACTTTATGTCTAGAACCCTCCTGAAAAATAGGACTTTATTTTCTGTTTAGGACCCTCTTGAAATATGGGACTTTACTTTCTGTTCAAGACCCTCCTGAAAAATAGGATTTGACTTTATGTTCAGGCACCTCTTGAAAAATGGGATTTATCTTTTTGTTTAGGACCCTCATGAAAAATGGGATTTTACTTTATGTACAGGACCCTCCTGAGAAATAGGATTTTACTTTCTGTCCAGGACTCTCCTGAAAAATAGGATTTTACTTTATGTTCAGGACCCTCCTGAAAAATGGAATTTTACTTTCTGTTCAAGACCCTCCTGAAAAATAGGATTTTACTTTCTGCTCTGGACCCTCCTGAAAAATGGGATTTAACTTTAGGTTCAGGACCCTCTCAAAAAATGGGATTTTACTTTATGTTCAAGATCCTCCTGAAAAATGGGATTTTACTTTATGTTCAGGACCCTCCTAAAAAATGGGATTTTACTTTATATTCAAAATCCTCTAGAAAAATGGGATTTTACTTTCTGTTCAGGATCCTTCTTAAAAATTGGACTTTACTTTCTGTTCAGGACTCTCCTGAAAAATGGAAATTCACTTTCTATTCAGGACCCTCCAGAAAAATAAGATTTCACTTTATGTTCAGGGCTCTCCTGAAAAATGGGATTTTACTTTCTGTTCAGGACCCTTCTAAAAGATGGGATGTTACCTTATTCTCAGGACCCTTCTAGAAAATGGGATTTTACATTCTGTTCAGAACCCTCTTAAAAATTGGGATTTTACTTTATGTTTAGGACCTTCCTGAAAAATGGGATTTTACTTTCTGTTTAGGACCCTCCTGAAAAATGGGATTTTGCTTTATGCTCAAGGCCTTCTTGAAAAATGGGATTCTACCTTATGCTCAGGACCCTCATGGAATATAGGACTTTACCTTATGTTCAAGACCCTCCTGAAAAATGAGACTTTACTTTATGTCTAGAACCCTCCTGAAAAATGGGACTTTATTTTCTGTTTAGGACCCTCTTGAAATATGGGACTTTACTTTCTGTTCAAGACCCTCCTGAAAAATGGGATTTGACTTTATGTTCAGGCAGCTCTTGAAAAATGGGATTTAACTTTTTGTTTAGGACCCTCATGAAAAATGGGATTTTACTTTATGTTCAGGACCCTCCTGAAAAATGGGATTTTACTTTATGTACAGGACCCTCCTGAGAAATAGGATTTTACTTTCTTTCCAGGACTCTTCTGAAAAATGGGATTTTACTTTATGTTCAGGACCCTCCTGAAAAATGGGATTTTACTTTCTGTTCAAGACCCTCCTGAAAAATGGGATTTTAGTTTCTGCTCTGGACCCTCCAGAAAAATGGGATTTAACTTTAGGTTCAGGACCCTCTCAAAAAATGGGATTTTACTTTATGTTCAAGATCCTCCTGAAAAATGGGATTTTACTTTATGTTCAGGACCCTCCTAAAAAATGGGATTTTACCTAATATTCAAAATCCTCCAGAAAAATGGGATTTTACTTTCTGTTCAGGATCCTTCTTAAAAATGGGACTTTACTTTCTGTTCAGGACTCTCCAGAAAAATGGAAATTCACTTTCTATTCAGGACCCTCCAGAAAAATAAGATTTCACTTTATGTTCAGGGCTCTCCTGAAAAATGGGATTTTACTTTCTGTTCAGGACTCTTCTAAAAGATGGGAATTTACTTTATGTTCAGGACTCTCCTGAAAAATGCGAATTTACTATATCTTCAGGACCTTTTACCTCCTGAATAATGGGATATTACTTTCTGTTCAGGACCCTCCTGAAAAATGGGATTTTACTTTATGTTCTGGACCCTCTTGAAAAAAGGGATTTTTCTTTCTGTTCAGGACCCTCCAAAAAAATGGGATTTTACTTTATGTTCAAGACCCTCCTAAAATGGAATTTTACTTTATGCTCTGGACACTCCAGAAAATGAGATTTTACTTTATGTTTAGGACCCTACTAAAAAATGAGATTTTGCTTTATGTTCAGGACCTTCCTGAAAAATGGGATTTTATCTTCTGTTCAGGACCCTCCTGAAAAATGAGATTTTACCTTCTGTTCAGGACCCTACTGAAAAATGGGACTTTACTTAATGTTTAGGACCCTCTTAAAAAATGGGATTATACCTTATGTTCAGGGCACTCCTGAAAAATAGGATTTTACCTTATGTTCAGGCCCCTCCTGAAAAATGAGATTTTACTTTATGATCAGGACCTTCTTGAAAAATGGGATTTTACTTTCAGTTCTGGACACTTTTGAAAAATGGGAATTTACCTTATGTTCAGGGCTCTCCTGAAAAATGAAATTTTACTTTATATTCAGGACCCTCCTGAAAAAAATGAGATTCCACTTTATGCTTAGGACCCTCCTGGAAAATTGGGATTCTACTTTATGCTCAGGACCCTCCTGGAAAATGGGACATTACATTATGTTCAGGACCCTCCTAAAAAATTGGAGTTTACTTTATGTTCAGCACCCTCCTGAAAAATGGGATTTTACTTTCAGTTCAGAACCCTCCTGAAAAATAGGATTTTAATTTACGTTCAGGACCCTCCTAAATAATGGGATTTTATATTCTGTTCAGGACCCTCCTGAAAAATGGTATTTTACATTCTATTCAGGACCCTCCTAAAAAATAGGATTTTACTTTATGTTCAGGACCCTCCAGAAAAATGGGATTTTACTTTCTCTTCAGGACCCTCCTGAAAAATAGGATTTTACTATCATTTCAGGACCCTCCTAAAAAATGGGATTTTACTTTATGTTCTGGATCCTCCTGAAAAATGGAATTTTACCTTCTGTTCAGGACCCTTCTCAAAAATAAGATTTTACCTTCTATTCAGGACCCTCCTGAAAAACGGGATTTTACTTTATGTTCAAGACCCTCTTGAAAAATGGGATTTTACCTTATGTTCAGGGCCCTCCTGAAAAATTGGATTTTATTTTATGTCTAGGACCCTCCTGAAAAATGAGATTCTACTTTATGCACAGGACCCTCCTGGAAAATGGGATTCTACTTTGTCCTCAGGACCCTCCTGAAATATGGGACTTTACCTTATGTTCAGGATGCTCCAGAAATATTAGACATTACTTTATGTTCAGGACCCTCCTGAAAAATGATACTTTACTTTCTGTTTAGGAACTTCCTGAAAAATGGTACTTTACTTTATGTTAAGGACCCTCTTAAGAAATGGGATTTTACTTTCTGTTCATGACCCTCCAAAAAAATGGGATTTTACTTTATGTTCAAGACCCTCCAAAAAAATGAGATTTTGCTTTTTGTCCAGGACCCTCCTGAAAAATACGATGTTACTTTCTGTTTCGGACCCTCATGAAAAATGAAATTTTACTTTCTGTTTAGGACCCAGTTGAAAAATAGGATTTTACTTTATCTTCAGTACCATCCAGAAAAATGGAATTTTACTTTCTATTCAGGCCCATCCAGATAAATGGGATTCTACTTTATGTTCAGGACCCTCCTGAAAAATGGTATTTTACTTTATGTTCAAGACCCTCCTGAAAAATGGGATTTTACCTTATGTTCAGGACCCTCTTGAAAAATGAGATTTTACCTTCTGTTCAAGACCCTCTTGAAAAATAGAATTTTACTTTCTGTTTAGGACCCTCCTGAAAAATAGGATTTCACATTATGTTCAGGACCCTCTTGGAAAATGGGACTTTACATTATGTTCAGGACCCTCCTGAAAAATGAGACTTTACTTTATGTCTAGAACACTCCTGAAAAATGGGAATTTATTTTCTGTTTAGGACCCTCTTGAAATATGGGACTTTACTTTCTGTTCAAGACCCTCCTGAAAAATGGGATTTTACTTTATGTTCAGGCACCTCTTGAAAAATGAGATTTTACTTTTTGTTCAGGACCCTCATGAAAAATGGGATTTTACTTTATGTTCAGGACCCTCCTGAAAAATGGGATTTTACTTTATGTACAGGACCCTCCTGAGAAATAGGATTTTACTTTTTGTCCAGGACTCTCCTGAAAAATAGGATTTTACTTTATGTTCAGGACCCTCCTGAAAAATGGAATTTTACTTTCTGTTCAAGACCCTCCTGAAAAATAGGATTTTACTTTCTGCTCTGGACCCTCCTGAAAAATGGGATTTAACTTTAGGTTCAGGACCCTTTCAAAAAATGGGATTTTACTTTATGTTCCAGATCCTCCTGAAAAATGGGATTTTACTTTATGTTCAGGACCCTCCTAAAAAATGGGATTTTACTTTATATTCAAAATCCTCCAGAAAAATGGGATTTTACTTTCTGTTCAGGATCCTTCTTAAAAATTGGACTTTACTTTCTGTTCAGGACTATCCTGAAAAATGGAAATTCACTTTCTATTCAGGACCCTCCAGAAAAATAAGATTTCACTTTATGTTCAGGGCTCTCCTGAAAAATGGGATTTTACTTTCTGTTCAGGACCCTTCTAAAAGATGGGATTTTACCTTATGCTCAGGACCCTTCTAGAAAATGGGATTTTACATTTTGTTCAGAACCCTCTTAAAAATTGTGATTTTACTTTATGTTTAGGACCTTCCTGAAAAATGGGATTTTACTTTCTGTTTAGGACCCTCCTGAAAAATGGGATTTTGCTTTATGCTCAAGGCCTTCTTTAAAAATGGGATTCTACCTTATGCTCAGGACCCTCATGGAATATAGGACTTTACCTTATGTTCAAGACCCTCCTAAAAAATGAGACTTTACTTTATGTCTAGAACCCTCCTGAAAAATAGGACTTTATTTTCTGTTTAGGACCCTCTTGAAATATGGGACTTTACTTTCTGTTCAAGACCCTCCTGAAAAATGGGATTTGACTTTATGTTCAGGCACCTCTTGAAAAATGGGATTTAACTTTTTGTTTAGGACCCTCATGAAAAATGGGATTTTACTTTATGTTCAGGACCCTCCTGAAAAATGGGATTTTACTTTATGTACAGGACCCTCCTGAGAAATAGGATTTTACTTTCTGTCCAGGACTCTCCTGAAAAATAGGATTTTACTTTATGTTCAGGACCCTCCTGAAAAATGGAATTTTACTTTCTGTTCAAGACCCTCCTGAAAAATAGGATTTTACTTTCTGCTCTGGACCCTCCTGAAAAATGGGATTTAACTTTAGGTTCAGGACCCTCTCAAAAAATGGGATTTTACTTGATGTTCAAGATCCTCCTGAAAAATGGGATTTTACTTTATGTTCAGGACCCTCCTAAAAAATGGGATTTTACTTTATATTCAAAATCCTCTAGAAAAATGGGATTTTACTTTCTGTTCAGGATCCTTCTTAAAAATTGGACTTTACTTTCTGTTCAGGACTCTCCTGAAAAATGGAAATTCACTTTCTATTCAGGACCCTCCAGAAAAATAAGATTTCACTTTATGTTCAGGGCTCTCCTGAAAAATGGGATTTTACTTTCTGTTCAGGACCCTTCTAAAAGATGGGATGTTACCTTATTCTCAGGACCCTTCTAGAAAATGGGATTTTACATTCTGTTCAGAACCCTCTTAAAAATTGGGATTTTACTTTATGTTTAGGACCTTCCTGAAAAATGGGATTTTACTTTCTGTTTAGGACCCTCCTGAAAAATGGGATTTTGCTTTATGCTCAAGGCCTTCTTGAAAAATGGGATTCTACCTTATGCTCAGGACCCTCATGGAATATAGGACTTTACCTTATGTTCAAGACCCTCCTGAAAAATGAGACTTTACTTTATGTCTAGAACCCTCCTGAAAAATGGGACTTTATTTTCTGTTTAGGACCCTCTTGAAATATGGGACTTTACTTTTTGTTCAAGACCCTCCTGAAAAATGGGATTTGACTTTATGTTCAGGCAGCTCTTGAAAAATGGGATTTAACTTTTTGTTTAGGACCCTCATGAAAAATGGGATTTTACTTTATGTTCAGGACCCTCCTGAAAAATGGGATTTTACTTTATGTACAGGACCCTCCTGAGAAATAGGATTTTACTTTCTTTCCAGGACTCTTCTGAAAAATGGGATTTTACTTTATGTTCAGGACCCTCCTGAAAAATGGGATTTTACTTTCTGTTCAAGACCCTCCTGAAAAATGGGATTTTAGTTTCTGCTCTGGACCCTCCAGAAAAATGGGATTTAACTTTAGGTTCAGGCCCCTCTCAAAAAATGGGATTTTACTTTATGTTCAAGATCCTCCTGAAAAATGGGATTTTACTTTATGTTCAGGACCCTCCTAAAAAATGGGATTTTACCTAATATTCAAAATCCTCCAGAAAAATGGGATTTTACTTTCTGTTCAGGATCCTTCTTAAAAATTGGACTTTACTTTCTGTTCAGGACTCTCCAGAAAAATGGAAATTCACTTTCTATTCAGGACCCTCCAGAAAAATAAGATTTCACTTTATGTTCAGGGCTCTCCTGAAAAATGGGATTTTACTTTCTGTTCAGGACTCTTCTAAAAGATGGGAATTTACTTTATGTTCAGGACTCTCCTGAAAAATGCGAATTTACTATATCTTCAGGACCTTTTACCTCCTGAATAATGGGATATTACTTTATGTTCAGGACCCTCCTGAAAACTAGGATTTTACTTTATGTTCTGGACCCTCTTGAAAAAAGGGATTTTTCTTTCTGTTCAGGACCCTCCAGAAAAATGGGATTTTACTTTATGTTCAGGACCCTCCTAAAATGGGATTTTACTTTATGCTCTGGACACTCCAGAAAATGAGATTTTACTTTATGTTTAGGACCCTACTAAAAAATGAGATTTTGCTTTATGTTCAGGACCTTCCTGAAAAATGGGATTTTATCTTCTGTTCAGGACCCTCCTGAAAAATGAGATTTTACCTTCTGTTCAGGACCCTACTGAAAAATGGGACTTTACTTAATGTTTAGGACCCTCATAAAAAATGGGATTATACCTTATGTTCAGGGCACTCCTGAAAAATGGGATTTTGTTTTATGTTCAGGATCCTCCTTAGAAATGAGATTCTACTATATGCTTAGGACCCTTCTGAAATTTGGGATTCTACTTTATCCTCAGGACCCTCCTGGAAAATGGGACTTTACCTTATGTTCAGGACCCTCCAAAAAATAGGACATTACTTTATGTTCAGGACCCTCCTGAAAAATGAGACTTTACTTTCTGTTTAGGACCTTCCTGAAAAATGGAACTTTACTTTCTGTTCAAGACCCTTCTGAAAAATGGGATTTTACTTTATGTTCAAGACCATTCTGAAAAATGGGATTTTACTTTATGTTCAAGACCCTTCAGAAAAATTGGATTTTACTTTCTGTTCAGGACCCTCCTGAAAAATGGGATTTTACTTTCTGTTTCAACCCTCTTGAAAAATGATATTTTACTTTCCGTTCAGGACCCTGCTGTAAAATGGGATTTTACTTTATGTTCAGGACCCTCCTAAAAATGGAATTTTACTTTCTATTCAGGCCCCTCCAGCAAAATGGGATTTTACTTCATGTTCAGGATCCTCCTGAAAAATGGGATTTTACTTTATGTACAAGACCCTCCTGAAAAATGGGATTTTACCTTATGTTCAGAACCCTCCTGAAAATTGAGATTTTACCTTCTGTTCAAGACCCTCTTGAAAAATAGAATTTAACTTTCTTTTCAAGACCCTCCTGAAAAATGGGATTTCACTTTATGTTCAGTTCCCTCTTGAAAAATGGGATTTTAGTTTCTTTTCAGGAACCTCCTGAAAAATGGGATTTTACCTTATGTTCAGGATCCACTTGAAAAATGGGATTTTACATTATGTTCAGGACCCTCCTAAAATATGAGATTTTTTTTTATGCTCAAGATCCTCCTGGAAAATAAGATTCTACTTTATGCTCAGGACCCGCCTAGAAAATAGGATTTTACTTTCTGTTCAGAACCCTCTTAAAAAATAGGATTTTACTTTCTGTTCTGGTCCCTCCTGAAAAATGGGATTCGACCTTCTGCTCAGAACCCTCCTGGAAAATAGTACTTTACCTTATGTTCAGGACCCTCCTAAAAAATGAGACATTAGTTTATGTTCAGAAACCTCTTGAAAAATGGGACTCTATTTTCTGTTTAGGACCCTCTTGAAAAATAGGACTTTAATTTTAGTTCAAGACCCTCCTGAAAAATGGGATTTTACTTTATGTTCAGGACCCTCTTGAAAAATGAGTTTTAACTTTCTGTTTAGGACCCTCATGAAAAATAAGATTTTACTTTATGTTCAGGACGCTCCTAAAAATTGGGATTTTACTTTATGTACAGGACCCTCTTGAAAATTGGGATTTTACTTTCTATCCAGGAATCTCCTGAAAAATAGGATTTTACTTTATGTTTAGGACCCTCCTGAAAAATGGTACTTTACTTTCTGTTTCAGACCCTCCTAAAAAATGAGATTTTACTTTCTGCTCAGGACCCTCTTGAAAAATGGGATTTTACTTTATGTTCAGGACCCTCCTAAAAAATGGGATTTTACTTTATGTTCAAGATCCTGCTGAAAAATTGGATTTTACCTTCTATTTAGGACCTTCCTGAAAAATGGGATTTTACTTTGTGTTCAGGATCCTCCTGAAAAATGGGACTTTACTTTCTGTTCAGTACTCTCCTGAAAAATGGAAATTCACTTTCTATTCAGGACTCTCCTGAAAAATGAGATTTCACTTTATGTTCTGGACCCACTTGAAAAATGGGATTTTACTTTCTGTTCAGGAACCTCCTGAAAAATAGGATTTTACCTTATGTTCAGGCCCCTCCTGAAAAATGAGATTTTACTTTATGATCAGGACCTTCTTGAAAAATGGGATTTTACTTTCAGTTCTGGACACTTTTGAAAAATGGGAATTTACCTTATGTTCAGGGCTCTCCTAAAAAATGAAATTTTACTTTATATTCAGGACCCTCCTGAAAAAAATGAGATTCCACTTTATGCTTAGGACCCTCCTGGAAAATGGGATTCTACTTTATGCTCAGGACCCTCCTGGAAAATGGGACATTACATTATGTTCAAGACCCTCCTAAAAAATTGGACTTTACTTTATGTTCAGCACTCTCCTGAAAAATGGGATTTTACTTTCAGTTCAGAACCCTCCTGAAAAATAGGATTTTAATTTACGTTCAGGACCCTCCTAAATAATGGGATTTTATATTCTGTTCAGGACCCTCCTGAAAAATGGTATTTTACATTCTATTCAGGACCCTCCTCAAAAATAGGATTTTACTTTATGTTCAGGACCCTCCAGAAAAATGGGATTTTACTTTCTCTTCAGGACCCTCCAGAAAAATAGGATTTTACTATCATTTCAGGACCCTCCTAAAAAATGGGATTTTACTTTATGTTCTGGATCCTCCTGAAAAATGGAATTTTACCTTCTGTTCAGGACCCTTCTCAAAAATAAGATTTTACCTTCTATTCAGGACCCTCCTGAAAAACGAGATTTTACTTTATGTTCAAGACCCTCTTGAAAAATGGGATTTTACCTTATGTTCAGGGCCCTCCTGAAAAATTGGATTTTATTTTATGTCTAGGACCCTCCTGAAAAATGAGATTCTACTTTATGCACAGGACCCTCCTGGAAAATGGGATTCTACTTTGTCCTCAGGACCCTCCTGAAATATGGGACTTTACCTTATGTTCAGGAAGCTCCAGAAATATTAGACATTACTTTATGTTCAGGACCCTCCTGAAAAATGATACTTTACTTTCTGTTTAGGAACTTCCTGAAAAATGGTACTTTACTTTATGTTAAGGACCCTCTTAAGAAATGGGATTTTACTTTCTGTTCATGACCCTCCAAAAAAATGGGATTTTACTTTATGTTCAAGACCCTCCAAAAAAATGAGATTTTGCTTTTTGTCCAGGACCCTCCTGAAAAATACGATGTTACTTTCTGTTTCGGACCCTCATGAAAAATGAAATTTTACTTTCTTTTCAGGACCCAGTTGAAAAATAGGATTTTACTTTATCTTCAGTACCATCCAGAAAAATGGAATTTTACTTTCTATTCAGGCCCATCCAGATAAATGGGATTCTACTTTATGTTCAGGACCCTCCTGAAAAATGGTATTTTACTTTATGTTCAAGACCCTCCTGAAAAATGGGATTTTACCTTATGTTCAGGACCCTCTTGAAAAATGAGATTTTACCTTCTGTTCAAGACCCTCTTGAAAAATAGAATTTTACTTTCTTTTTAGGACCCTCCTGAAAAATAGGATTTCACATTATGTTCAGGACCCTCTTGGAAAATGGGACTTTACATTATGTTCAGGACCCTCCTGAAAAATGAGGCTTTACTTTATGTCTAGAACCCTCCTGAAAAATGGGAATTTATTTTCTGTTTAGGACCCTCTTGAAATATGGGACTTTACTTTCTGTTCAAGACCCTCCTGAAAAATGGGATTTTACTTTATGTTCAGGCACCCCTTGAAAAATGAGATTTTACTTTTTGTTCAGGACCCTCATGAAAAATGGGATTTTACTTTATGTTCAGGACCCTCCTGAAAAATGGGATTTTACTTTATGTACAGGACCCTCCTGAGAAATAGGATTTTACTTTTTGTCCAGGACTCTCCTGAAAAATAGAATTTTACTTTATGTTCAGGACCCTCCTGAAAAATGGAATTTTACTTTCTGTTCAAGACCCTCCTGAAAAATAGGATTTTACTTTCTGCTCTGGACCCTCCTGAAAAATGGGATTTAACTTTAGGTTCAGGACCCTCTCAAAAAATGGGATTTTACTTTATGTTCCAGATCCTCCTGAAAAATGGGATTTTACTTTATGTTCAGGACCCTCCTAAAAAATGGGATTTTACTTTATATTCAAAATCCTCCAGAAAAATGGGATTTTACTTTCTGTTCAGGATCCTTCTTAAAAATTGGACTTTACTTTCTGTTCAGGACTCTCCTGAAAAATGGAAATTCACTTTCTATTCAGGACCCTCCAGAAAAATAAGATTTCACTTTATGTTCAGGGCTCTCCTGAAAAATGGGATTTTACTTTCTGTTCAGGACCCTTCTAAAAGATGGGATTTTACCTTATGCTCAGGACCCTTCTAGAAAATGGGATTTTACATTCTGTTCAGAACCCTCTTAAAAATTGGGATTTTACTTTATGTTTAGGACCTTCCTGAAAAATTTGATTTTACTTTATGTATAGGACCTTCCTGAAAAATGGGATTTTACTTTCTGTTTAGGACCCTCCTGAAAAATGGGATTTTGCTTTATGCTCAAGGCCTTCTTAAAAATGGGATTCTACCTTATGCTCAGGACCCTCATGGAATATAGGACTTTACCTTATGTTCAAGACCCTCCTGAAAAATGAGACTTTACTTTATGTCTAGAACCCTCCTGAAAAATAGGACTTTATTTTCTGTTTAGGACCCTCTTGAAATATGGGACTTTACTTTCTGTTCAAGACCCTCCTGAAAAATGGGATTTGACTTTATGTTCAGGCACCTCTTGAAAAATGGGATTTAACTTTTTGTTTAGGACCCTCATGAAAAATGGGATTTTACTTTATGTTCAGGACCCTCCTGAAAAATGGGATTTTACTTTATGTACAGGACCCTCCTGAGAAATAGGATTTTACTTTCTGTCCAGGACTCTCCTGAAAAATAGGATTTTACTTTATGTTCAGGACCCTCCTGAAAAATGGAATTTTACTTTCTGTTCAAGACCCTCCTGAAAAATAGGATTTTACTTTCTGCTCTGGACCCTCCTAAAAAATGGGATTTAACTTTAGGTTCAGGACCCTCTCAAAAAATGGGATTTTACTTGATGTTCAAGATCCTCCTGAAAAATGGGATTTTACTTTATGTTCAGGACCCTCCTAAAAAATGGGATTTTACTTTATATTCAAAATCCTCTAGAAAAATGGGATTTTACTTTCTGTTCAGGATCCTTCTTAAAAATTGGACTTTACTTTCTGTTCAGGACTGTCCTGAAAAATGGAAATTCACTTTCTATTCAGGACCCTCCAGAAAAATAAGATTTCACTTTATGTTCAGGGCTCTCCTGAAAAATGGGATTTTACTTTCTGTTCAGGACCCTTCTAAAAGATGGGATGTTACCTTATTCTCAGGACCCTTCTAGAAAATGGGATTTTACATTCTGTTCAGAACCCTCTTAAAAATTGGGATTTTACTTTATGTTTAGGACCATACTGAAAAATGGGATTTTACTTTCTGTTTAGGACCCTCCTGAAAAATGGGATTTTGCTTTATGCTCAAGGCCTTCTTGAAAAATGGGATTCTACCTTATGCTCAGGACCCTCATGGAATATAGGACTTTACCTTATGTTCAAGACCCTCCTGAAAAATGAGACTTTACTTTATGTCTAGAACCCTCCTGAAAAATGGGACTTTATTTTCTGTTTAGGACCCTCTTGAAATATGGGACTTTACTTTTTGTTCAAGACCCTCCTGAAAAATGGGATTTGACTTTATGTTCAGGCAGCTCTTGAAAAATGGGATTTAACTTTTTGTTTAGGACCCTCATGAAAAATGGGATTTTACTTTATGTTCAGGACCCTCCTGAAAAATTGGATTTTACTTTATGTACAGGACCCTCCTGAGAAATAGGATTTTACTTTCTTTCCAGGACTCTTCTGAAAAATGGGATTTTACTTTATGTTCAGCACCCTCCTGAAAAATGGGATTTTACTTTCTGTTCAAGACCCTCCTAAAAAATGGGATTTTAGTTTCTGCTCTGGACCCTCCAGAAAAATAGGATTTAACTTTAGGTTCAGGACCCTCTCAAAAAATGGGATTTTACTTTATGTTCAAGATCCTCCTGAAAAATGGGATTTTACTTTATGTTCAGGACCCTCCTAAAAAATGGGATTTTACCTAATATTCAAAATCCTCCAGAAAAATGGGATTGTACTTTCTGTTCAGGATCCTTCTTAAAAATGGGACTTTACTTTCTGTTCAGGACTATCCAGAAAAATGGAAATTCACTTTCTATTCAGGACCCTCCAGAAAAATAAGATTTCACTTTATGTTCAGGGCTCTCCTGAAAAATGGGATTTTACTTTCTGTTCAGGACTCTTCTAAAAGATGGGAATTTACTTTATGTTCAGGACTCTCCTGAAAAATGCGAATTTACTATATCTTCAGGACCTTTTACCTCCTGAATAATGGGATATTACTTTCTGTTCAGGACCCTCCTGAAAAATGGGATTTTACTTTATGTTCTGGACCCTCTTGAAAAAAGGGATTTTTCTTTCTGTTCAGGACCCTCCAGAAAAATGGGATTTTACTTTATGTTCAGGACCCTCCTAAAATGGGATTTTACTTTATGCTCTGGACACTCCAGAAAATGAGATTTTACTTTATGTTTAGGACCCTACTAAAAAATGAGATTTTGCTTTATGTTCAGGACCTTCCTGAAAAATGGGATTTTATCTTCTGTTCAGGACCCTCCTGAAAAATGAGATTTTACCTTCTGTTCAGGACCCTACTGAAAAATGGGACTTTACTTAATGTTTAGGACCCTCTTAAAAAATGGGATTATACCTATGTTCAGGGCACTCCTGAAAAATGGGATTTTGTTTTATGTTCAGGATCCTCCTTAGAAATGAGATTCTACTATATGCTTAGGACCCTTCTGAAATTTGGGATTCTACTTTATCCTCAGGACCCTCCTGGAAAATGGGACTTTACCTTATGTTCAGGACCCTCAATAAAATAGGACATTACTTTATGTTCAGGACCCTCCTGAAAAATGAGACTTTACTTTCTGTTTAGGACCTTCCTGAAAAATGGAACTTTACTTTCTGTTCAAGACCCTTCTGAAAAATGGGATTTTACTTTATGTTCAAGACCCTTCTGAAAAATGGGATTTTACTTTATGTTCAAGACCCTTCAGAAAAATTGGATTTTACTTTCTGTTCAGGACCCTCCTGAAAAATGGGATTTTACTTTCTGTTTCAACCCTCTTGAAAAATGATATTTTACTTTCCGTTCAGGACCCTGCTGTAAAATGGGATTTTACTTTATGTTCAGGACCCTCCTAAAAATGGAATTTTACTTTCTATTCAGGCCCCTCCAGCAAAATGGGATTTTACTTCATGTTCAGGATCCTCCTGAAAAATGGGATTTT
This sequence comes from Capsicum pubescens, assembly GCA_030864215.1. Classification (NCBI taxonomy): domain Eukaryota; kingdom Viridiplantae; phylum Streptophyta; class Magnoliopsida; order Solanales; family Solanaceae; genus Capsicum; species Capsicum pubescens. The sequence goes on from CM061546.1 coordinate 42,518,422, forward strand.
ACTTTATGTACAAGACCCTCCTGAAAAATGGGATTTTACCTTATGTTCAGGACCCTCCTGAAAATTGAGATTTTACCTTCTGTTCAAGACCCTCTTGAAATATAGAATTTAACTTTCTTTTCAAGACCCTCCTGAAAAATGGGATTTCACTTTATGTTCAGTTCCCTCTTGAAAAATGGGATTTTAGTTTCTTTTCAGGAACCTCCTGAAAAATGGGATTTTACCTTATGTTCAGGATCCACTTGAAAAATGGGATTTTACATTATGTTCAGGACCCTCCTAAAATATGAGATTTTTTTTTATGCTCAAGATCCTCCTGGAAAATAAGATTCTACTTTATGCTCAGGACCCGCCTAGATAATAGGATTTTACTTTCTGTTCAGAACCCTCTTAAAAAATAGGATTTTACTTTCTGTTCTGGTCCCTCCTGAAAAATGGGATTCGACCTTCTGCTCAGAACCCTCCTGGAAAATAGTACTTTACCTTATGTTCATGACCCTCCTAAAAAATGAGACATTAGTTTATGTTCAGAAACCTCTTGAAAAATGGGACTCCATTTTCTGTTTAGGACCCTCTTGAAAAATAGGACTTTAATTTTAGTTCAAGACCCTCCTGAAAAATGGGATTTTACTTTATGTTCAGGACCCTCTTGAAAAATGAGTTTTAACTTTCTGTTTAGGACCCTCATGAAAAATAAGATTTTACTTTATGTTCAGGACGCTCCTAAGAATTGGGATTTTACTTTATGTACAGGACCCTCTTGAAAATTGGGATTTTACTTTCTATCCAGGACTCTCCTGAAAAATAGGATTTTACTTTATGTTTAGGACCCTCCTGAAAAATGGTACTTTACTTTCTGTTTCAGACCCTCCTAAAAAATGAGATTTTACTTTCTGCTCAGGACTCTCTTGAAAAATGGGATTTTACTTTATGTTCAGGACCCTCCTAAAAAATGGGATTTTACTTTATGTTCAAGATCCTGCTGAAAAATTGGATTTTACCTTCTATTTAGGACCTTCCTGAAAAATGGGATTTTACTTTGTGTTCAGGATCCTCCTGAAAAATGGGACTTTACTTTCTGTTCAGGACTCTCCTGAAAAATGGAAATTCACTTTCTATTCAGGACTCTCCTGAAAAATGAGATTACACTTTATGTTCTGGACCCACTTGAAAAATGGGATTTTACTTTCTGTTCAGGAACCTCCTGAAAAATAGGATTTTACCTTATGTTCAGGCCCCTCCTGAAAAATGAGATTTTACTTTATGATCAGGACCTTCTTGAAAAATGGGATTTTACTTTCAGTTCTGGACACTTTTGAAAAATGGGAATTTACCTTATGTTCAGGGCTCTCCTGAAAAATGAAATTTTACTTTATATTCAGGACCCTCCTGAAAAAAATGAGATTCCACTTTATGCCTAGGACCCTCCTGGAAAATGGGATTCTACTTTATGCTCAGGACCCTCCTGGAAAATGGGACATTACATTATGTTCAGGACCCTCCTAAAAAATTGGACTTTACTTTATGTTCAGCACCCTCCTGAAAAATGAGATTTTACTTTCAGTTCAGAACCCTCCTGAAAAATAGGATTTTAATTTACGTTCAGGACCCTCCTAAATAATGGGATTTTATATTCTGTTCAGGACCCTCCTGAAAAATGGTATTTTACATTCTATTCAGGACCCTCCTCAAAAATAGGATTTTACTTTATGTTCAGGACCCTCCAGAAAAATGGGATTTTACTTTCTCTTCAGGACCCTCCTAAAAAATAGGATTTTACTATCATTTCAGGACCCTCCTAAAAAATGGGATTTTACTTTATGTTCTGGATCCTCCTGAAAAATGGAATTTTACCTTCTGTTCAGGACCCTTCTCAAAAATAAGATTTTACCTTCTATTCAGGACCCTCCTGAAAAATGGGATTTTACTTTATGTTCAAGACCCTCTTGAAAAATGGGATTTTACCTTATGTTCAGGGCCCTCCTGAAAAATTGGATTTTATTTTATGTCTAGGACCCTCCTGAAAAATGAGATTCTACTTTATGCACAGGACCCTCCTGGAAAATGGGATTCTACTTTGTCCTCAGGACCCTCCTGAAATATGTGACTTTACCTTATGTTCAGGATGCTCCAGAAATATTAGACATTACTTTATGTTCAGGACCCTCCTGAAAAATGATACTTTACTTTCTGTTTAGGAACTTCCTGAAAAATGGTACTTTACTTTATGTTAAGGACCCTCTTAAGAAATGGGATTTTACTTTCTGTTCATGACCCTCCAAAAAAATGGGATTTTACTTTATGTTCAAGACCCTCCAAAAAAATGAGATTTTGCTTTTTGTCCAGGACCCTCCTGAAAAATACGATGTTACTTTCTGTTTTGGACCCTCATGAAAAATGAAATTTTACTTTCTGTTCAGGACCCAGTTGAAAAATAGGATTTTACTTTATCTTCAGTACCATCCAGAAAAATGGAATTTTACTTTATATTCAGGCCCATCCAGATAAATGGGATTCTACTTTATGTTCAGGACCCTTCTGAAAAATGGTATTTTACTTTATGTTCAAGACCCTCCTGAAAAATGGGATTTTACCTTATGTTCAGGACCCTCTTGAAAAATGAGATTTTACCTTCTGTTCAAGACCCTCTTGAAAAATAGAATTTTACTTTCTGTTTAGGACCCTCCTGAAAAATAGGATTTCACATTATGTTCAGGACCCTCTTGGAAAATGGGACTTTACATTATGTTCAGGACCCTCCTGAAAAATTGGACTTTACTTTATATTCAAGACCCTCCTAAAAGATGGGATTTTACTTTCAGTTCAGAACCCTCCTGAAAAAGGGGATTTTACTTTATGTTCAGGACCCTCCTGAATAATGGGATTTTACTTACTGTTTAGGACCATCCTGAAAAATGGTATTTTACTTTCTGTTCAGGACCCTCGTAAAAAATAGGATTTTACTTTATGTTCAGGACCCTTCTGAAAATGGGATTTTACTTTCTGTTCAGAACCCTCCTGAAAAATAGGAATTTACTTTATGTTCTGGACCCTCCTGAAAAATAAGATTTTACTTAATGTTTAGGACTCTCCTGAAAAATAGGATTTTACCTTCTGTTCAGGACCCTCCTGAAAAATGAGATTTTTCCTTCAATTCTGGATCCTCGTTAAAAATGGGACTTTACATTATGTTCAGGACTCTCTTGAAAAATTGGAATTTACCTTATGTTCAGGACCCTCCTTAAAAATGGGATTCTATTTTATGTTGAGGACCCTCCTGAAAAATGAGATTCTAATTTATGCTCAGGACCCTCCTGGAAAATGAGATTCTACTTTATGCTCAGGACACTCCTGAAAAATGGAACTTTACCTTATGTTCAGGATGCTCCAGAAAAATAGGACATTACTTTATGTTTAGGCCCTTCCTGAAAAATGTGACTTTACTTTCTATTTAGGATCTTCCTGAAAAATGGGACTTTACTTTCTGTTCAAAACCCACCTAAAAAATGGGATTTTACTTTCTGTTCAGGACCCTCCTAAAAATGGGATATAACTTTATGTTCAGTACCCTCTAGAAAAATGGGATTTTACTTTCCGTTCAGGACACTTCTGAAAAATGGGATTTTACTTTCTATTTTTGACCCTCTTGAAAATGAGATTTTACTTTCGGTTCAGGACCATGCTGAAAAATGGGATTTTACTTTATCTTCAGGACCATCCTGAAAAATGGAATTATACTTTCTATTCAGGCCTCTCCAGAAAAATGGGATTTTACTTTATGTTCAAGACCCTCCTGTAAAATGGAATTACTTTATGTTCAGGACCCTCCTGAAAAATGGGATTTTACCTTATGTTCAGGACCTTCCTGAAAAATGAGATTTTACCTTATGTTCAAGACCCTCTTGAAAATTGGAATTTTACTTTCTGTTCAGGACCCTCCTGAAAAATGGGATTTCACTTTATGTTCAGGACCCTCTTGAAAATGGGATTTTACTTTCTGTTCAGGACCCTCCTGAAAAATGGGATTTTACCTTATGTTTAGGACCCTCCTGAAAAATGAGATTCTATTTTATGCTCGGGACCCTCCTGGACAATGGGATTATTCAGGACCCTCCTGAAAAATGGGATTTTTCTTTCTGTTCAGGACCATCCTGAAAAATGGGATTCTACTTTATACTCAACATAATGTAAAATGGGATTTTACTTTCTATTTAGGACCTTCCTGAAAAATGGGACTTTATTTTCTGTTCAAGACCCTCCTAAAAAATGCGATTTTACTTTCTCTTCAGAACCATCCTAAAAAATGAGATTTTACTTTATGTTCAGGACCCTCTGAAAAATAGGATTTTACTTTCTGTTCAGGACCCTCCTGAAAAATGGGATTTTACTTTCTGTTTCGGCCCCTCTTCGAAAATGAGATTTTACTTTCTGTTCAGGACCCTGCTAAAAAATGGTATTTTACTTTATCTTCTGGACCATCCTGAAAAATGGAATTTTACTTTCAATTCAGGCCCCTACAGAAAAATGGAATTTTACTTTATGTTCAGGACACTCCTGAAAAATGGGATTTTACTTTATGTTCAGGACCCTACTAAAAAATGGGATTTTTCCTTATGTTCAGGACCTTCCTGAAAAATAAGATTTTACCTTCAGTACAAGACCCTCTTGAAAAATGGAATTTTACTTTCTGTTCAGAACCTTCCTAAAAAATGGGATTTCACTTTATGTTCAGAACCGTCTTGAAAAATGGGATTTTACTTTCTGTTCTGAACCCTCCTGAAAAATGGGATTTTACCTTATGTTCAAGACCCTCCTGAAAAATGAAATACTATTTTATGTTCATGACCCTCCTGGAAAATGGGATTCTACTTTATGCTCAGGACCCGCCTGGAAAATGGGATTTTACTTTCTGTTCAGAACCCTCTTAAAAAATGGGATTTTACTTTATGTTTAGGACCTTCCTGAAAAATGGGATTTTACTTTCTGTTTAGGACCCTCCTGAAAAATGGGATTGTTCTTTATGCTCAAGTCTTTCTTGAAAAATGGGATTCTACCTTATGCTCAGGACCCTCATGGAATATAGGACTTTACCTTATGTTCAAGACCCTCCTGAAAAATGAGACTTTACTTTATGTCTAGAACCCTCCTGAAAAATGGGACTTTATTTTTTGTTTAGGACCCTCTTGCAATATGGGACTTTACTTTCTGTTCAAGACCCTCCTGAAAAATGGGATTTTACTTTATGTTCAGGCACCTCTTGAAAAATGTGATTTTACTTTTTGTTCAGGACCCTCATGAAAAATGGGATTTTACTTTATATTCAGGACCATCCTGAAAAATGGGATTTTACTTTATGTACAGGATCCTCCTGAGAAATAGGATTTTACTTTATGTCCAGGACTCTTCTGAAAAATGGGATTTTACTTTACGTTCAGGACCCTCCTGAAAAATGGGATTTTACTTTCTTTTCAAGACCCTCCTGAAAAATGGAATTTTACTTTCCGCTCTGGACCCTCCTGAAAAATGGGATTTAACTTTAGGTTCAGGACCCTCTTAAAAAATGGGATTTTACTTTATGTTCAAGATCCTCCTGAAAAATGGGATTTTACTTTATGTTCAGGACCCTCCTAAAAAATGGGATTTTACTTTATATTCAAAATCCTCCAGAAAAATGGGATTTTACTTTCTGTTCAGGATCCTTCTTAAAAATGGGACTTTACTTTCTGTTCAGGACTCTCCTATAAATGGAAATTCACTTTCTATTCAGGACCCTCCAGAAAAATAAGATTTCACTTTATGTTCAGGGCTCTCCTGAAAAAAGGGATTTTACTTTCTGTTCAGGACCCTTATAAAAGATGGGATTTTACCTTATGTTCAGGCCCCTCCTGAAAAATGGGATTTTTCTTTATGTTCAGGACCCTCCTGAAAAATGGGAATTTACTATATCTTCAGGACCTTTTACCTCCTGAATAATGGGATATTACTTTCTGTTAAGGACCCTCCTAAAAAATAGGATTTTACTTTATGTTCTGGACCCTCCTGAAAAAAGGGATTTTTCTTTCTGTTCAGGACCCTCCTGAAAAGTAGGATATTACTTTATGTTCAGGACCCTCCTAAAATGGGATTTTACTTTATGCTCTGGACACTCCAGAAAATGGGATTTTACTTTATGTTTAGGACCCTACTAAAAAATGAGATTTTGCTTTATGTTCAGGACCTTCCTGAAAAATGGGATTTTATCTTCTGTTCAGGACCCTCCTGAAAAATGGGATTTTACCTTATGTTCAAGACCCTCCTGAAAAATGAAATACTATTTTATGTTCATGACCCTCCTGGAAAATGGGATTCTACTTTATGCTCAGGACCCGCCTGGAAAATGGGATTTTACTTTCTGTTCAGAACCCTCTTAAAAAATGGGATTTTACTTTATGTTTAGGACCTTCCTGAAAAATGGGATTTTACTTTCTGTTTAGGACCCTCCTGAAAAATGGGATTGTTCTTTATGCTCAAGTCTTTCTTGAAAAATGGGATTCTACCTTATGCTCAGGACCCTCATGGAATATAGGACTTTACCTTATGTTCAAGACCCTCCTGAAAAATGAGACTTTACTTTATGTCTAGAACCCTCCTGAAAAATGGGACTTTATTTTTTGTTTAGGACCCTCTTGCAATATGGGACTTTACTTTCTGTTCAAGACCCTCCTGAAAAATGGGATTTTACTTTATGTTCAGGCACCTCTTGAAAAATGTCATTTTACTTTTTGTTCAGGACCCTCATGAAAAATGGGATTTTACTTTATGTTCAGGACCCTCCTGAAAAATGGGATTTTACTTTATGTACAGGATCCTCCTGAGAAATAGGATTTTACTTTCTGTCCAGGACTCTCCTGAAAAATGGGATTTTACTTTACGTTCAGGACCCTCCTGAAAAATGGGATTTTACTTTCTTTTCAAGACCCTCCTGAAAAATGGAATTTTACTTTCTGCTCTGGACCCTCCTGAAAAATGGGATTTAACTTTAGGTTCAGGACCCTCTTAAAAAATGGGATTTTACTTTATGTTCAAGATCCTCCTGAAAAATGGGATTTTACTTTATGTTCAGGACCCTCCTAAAAAATGGGATTTTACTTTATATTCAAAATCCTCCAGAAAAATGGGATTTTACTTTCTGTTCAGGATCCTTCTTAAAAATGGGACTTTACTTTCTGTTCAGGACTCTCCTATAAATGGAAATTCACTTTCTATTCAGGACCCTCCAGAAAAATAAGATTTCACTTTATGTTCAGGGCTCTCCTGAAAAAAGGGATTTTACTTTCTGTTCAGGACCCTTATAAAAGATGGGATTTTACCTTATGTTCAGGCCCCTCCTGAAAAATGGGATTTTTCTTTATGTTCAGGACCCTCCTGAAAAATGGGAATTTACTATATCTTCAGGACCTTTTACCTCCTGAATAATGGGATATTACTTTCTGTTAAGGACCCTCCTAAAAAATAGGATTTTACTTTATGTTCTGGACCCTCCTGAAAAAAGGGATTTTTCTTTCTGTTCAGGACCCTCCTGAAAAATGGGATTTTACTTTATGTTCAGGACCCTCCTAAAATGGGATTTTACTTTATGCTCTGGACACTCCAGAAAATGAGATTTTACTTTATGTTTAGGACCCTACTAAAAAATGAGATTTTGCTTTATGTTCAGGACCTTCCTGAAAAATGGGATTTTATCTTCTGTTCAGGACCCTCCTGAAAAATGAGATTTTACCTTCTGTTCAGGACCCTACTGAAAAATGGGACTTTACTTAATGTTTAGGACCCTCTTAAAAAATGGGATTATACCTTATGTTCAGGGCACTCCTGAAAAATGGGATTTTATTTTATGTTCAGGACCCTCCTGAAAAATGAGATTCTACTTTAAGCTCTGGACCCTTCTGAAATTTGGGATTCTACTTTATCCTCAGGACCCTCCTGAAAAATAGGACTTTACCTTATGTTCAGGACCCTCCAAAAAATAGGACATTACTTTATGTTCAGGACCCTCCTAAAAAATGAGACTTTACTTTCTGTTTAGGACCTTCCTGAAAAATGGAACTTTACTTTCTGTTCAGGACCCTTCTGAAAAATGGGATTTTACTTTATGTTCAAGTCCCTTCTGACAAATTGGATTTTACTTTCTGTTTTGGACCCTCCTGAAAAATGGGATTTTACTTTCTGTTTCAACCCTCTTGAAAAATGATATTTTACTTTCCGTTCAGGACCTTGCTGTAAAATAGGATTATACTTTATGTTCAGGACCCTCCTAAAAATGGTATTTTACTTTCTATTCATGCCCCTCAAGCAAAATAGGATTTTACTTCATGTTCAGGACCCTCCTGAAAAATGAGATTCTACTTTATGCTCAGGACGCTCCTGAAAAATGGAACTTTACCTTATGTTCAGGATGCTCCAGAAAAAGAGGACATTACTTTATGTTTAGGACCTTCCTGAAAAATGTGACTTTACTTTCTATTTAGGATCTTCCTGAAAAATGGGACTTTACTTTCTGTTCAAGACCCACCTAAAAAATTGGATTTTACTTTTTGTTCAGGACCCTCCTAAAAATGGAATTTTACATTCTATTCATGCCCCTCAAGAAAAATAGTATTTTACTTCATGTTCAGGACCCTCCTGAAAAATGGGATTTTACTTTATGTACAAGACCCTCCTGAAAAATGGGATTTTACCTTATGTTCAGGAACCTCCTGAAAAATGAGATTTTACCTTCTGTTCAAGACCCTCTTGAAAAATAAAATTTAACTTTCTTTTCAAGACCCTCCTGAAAAATGGGATTTTACTTTATGTTCAGTACCATCTTGAAAAATGGGATTTTAGTTTCTTTTCAGGAACCTCCTGAAAAATGGGATTTTACCTTATGTTCAGGATCATCCTGGAAAATGGGATTTTACATTATGTTCAGGACCCTCCCGAAATATGATATTTTCTTTATGCTCAGGACCCTCCTGGAAAATAAGATTCTACTTTATGCTCAGGACCCACCTAGAAAATAGGATTTTACTTTCTGTTCAGAACCCTCTTAAAAAATAGGATTTTACTTTCTGTTCTGGTCCCTCCTGAAAAATGGGATTCTACCTTATGCTCAGAACCCTCCTGGAAAATAGGACTTTACCTTATGTTCAGGACCCTCCTAAAAAATAAGACATTAGTTTATGTTCAGAAACCTCTTGAAAAATGGGACTCTATTTTCTGTTTAGGACCCTTTTGAAAAATGGGACTTTAATTTCAGTTCAAGACCCTCCTGAAAAATTGGATTTTACTTTATGTTCAGGACCCTCTTGAAAAATGAGTTTTAACTTTCTGTTTAGGACCCTCATGAAAAATAAGATTTTACTTTATGTTCAGGACGCTCCTGAAAATTGGGATTTTACTTTATGTACAGGACCCTCTTGAGAAATGGGATTTTAGTTTCTGTCCAGGACTCTCCTAAAAAATAGGATTTTACTTTATGTTTAGGACCCTCCTGAAAAATGGTACTTTACTTTCTGATTAAGACTCTCCTAAAAAATGAGATTTTACTTTCTGCTCAGGACCCTCCTAAAAAATGGGATTTTACTTTATGTTCAAGACCCTTCAGAAAAATTGGATTTTACTTTCTGTTCAGGACCCTCCTGAAAAATGGGATTTTACTTTCTGTTTCAACCCTCTTGAAAAATGATATTTTACTTTCCGTTCAGGACCCTGCTGTAAAATGGGATTTTACTTTATGTTCAGGACCCTCCTAAAAATGGAATTTTACTTTCTATTCAGGCCCCTCCAGCAAAATGGGATTTTACTTCATGTTCAGGATCCTCCTGAAAAATGGGATTTTACTTTATGTACAAGACCCTCCTGAAAAATGGGATTTTACCTTATGTTCAGGACCCTCCTGAAAATTGAGATTTTACCTTCTGTTCAAGACCCTCTTGAAAAATAGAATTTAACTTTCTTTTCAAGACCCTCCTGAAAAATGGGATTTCACTTTATGTTCAGTTCCCTCTTGAAAAATGGGATTTTAGTTTCTTTTCAGGAACCTCCTGAAAAATGTGATTTTACCTAATGTTCAGGATCCACTTGAAAAATGGGATTTTACATTATGTTCAGGACCCTCCTAAAATATGAGATTTTTTTTTATGCTCAAGATCCTCCTGGAAAATAAGATTCTACTTTATGCTCAGGACCCGCCTAGAAAATAGGATTTTACTTTCTGTTCAGAACCCTCTTAAAAAATAGGATTTTACTTTCTGTTCTGGTCCCTCCTGAAAAATGGGATTCGACCTTCTGCTCAGAACCCACCTGGAAAATAGTACTTTACCTTATGTTCAGGACCCTCCTAAAAAATGAGACATTAGTTTATGTTCAGAAACCTCTTGAAAAATGGGACTCTATTTTCTGTTTAGGACCCTCTTGAAAAATAGGACTTTAATTTTAGTTCAAGACCCTCCTGAAAAATGGGATTTTACTTTATGTTCAGGACCCTCTTGAAAAATGAGTTTTAACTTTCTGTTTAGGACCCTCATGAAAAATAAGATTTTACTTTATGTTCAGGACGCTCCTAAAAATTGGGATTTTACTTTATGTACAGGACCCTCTTGAAAATTGGGATTTTACTTTCTATCCAGGACTCTCCTGAAAAATAGGATTTTACTTTATGTTTAGGACCCTCCTGAAAAATGGTACTTTACTTTCTGTTTCAGACCCTCCTAAAAAATGAGATTTTACTTTCTGCTCAGGACCCTCTTGAAAAATGGGATTTTACTTTATGTTCAGGACCCTTCTAAAAAATGGGATTTTACTTTATGTTCAAGATCCTCCTGAAAAATTGGATTTTACCTTCTATTTAGGACCTTCCTGAAAAATGGGATTTTACTTTGTGTTCAGGATCCTCCTGAAAAATGGGACTTTACTTTCTGTTCAGGACTCTCCTGAAAAATGGAAATTCACTTTCTATTCAGGACTCTCCTGAAAAATGAGATTTCACTTTATGTTCTGGACCCACTTGAAAAATGGGATTTTACTTTCTGTTCAGGAACCTCCTGAAAAATAGGATTTTACCTTATGTTCAGGCCCCTCCTGAAAAATGAGATTTTACTTTATGATCAGGACCTTCTTGAAAAATGGGATTTTACTTTCAGTTCTGGACACTTTTGAAAAATGGGAATTTACCTTATGTTCAGGGCTCTCCTGAAAAATGAAATTTTACTTTATATTCAGGACCCTCCTGAAAAAAATGAGATTCCACTTTATGCCTAGGACCCTCCTGGAAAATGGGATTCTACTTTATGCTCAGGACCCTCCTGGAAAATGGGACATTACATTATGTTCAGGACCCTCCTAAAAAATTGGACTTTACTTTATGTTCAGCACCCTCCTGAAAAATGGGATTTTAATTTCAGTTCAGAACCCTCCTGAAAAATAGGATTTTAATTTACGTTCAGGACCCTCCTAAATAATGGGATTTTATATTCTGTTCAGGACCCTCCTGAAAAATGGTATTTTACATTCTATTCAGGACCCTCCTCAAAAATAGGATTTTACTTTATGTTCAGGACCCTCCAGAAAAATGGGATTTTACTTTCTCTTCAGGACCCTCCTAAAAAATAGGATTTTACTATCATTTCAGGACCCTCCTGAAAAATGGGATTTTACTTTATGTTCTTGATCCTCCTGAAAAATGGAATTTTACCTTCTGTTCAGGACCCTTCTCAAAAATAAGATTTTACCTTCTATTCAGGACCCTCCTGAAAAACGGGATTTTACTTTATGTTCAAGACCCTCTTGAAAAATGGGATTTTACCTTATGTTCAGGGCCCTCCTGAAAAATTGGATTTTATTTTATGTCTAGGACCCTCCTGAAAAATGAGATTCTACTTTATGCACAGGACCCTCCTGGAAAATGGGATTCTACTTTGTCCTCAGGACCCTCCTGAAATATGGGACTTTACCTTATGTTCAGTATGCTCCAGAAATATTAGACATTACTTTATGTTCAGGACCCTCCTGAAAAATGATACTTTACTTTCTGTTTAGGAACTTCCTGAAAAATGGTACTTTACTTTATGTTAAGGACCCTCTTAAGAAATGTGATTTTACTTTCTGTTCATGACCCTCCAAAAAAATGGGATTTTACTTTATGTTCAAGACCCTCCAAAAAAATGAGATTTTGCTTTTTGTCCAGGACCCTCCTGAAAAATACGATGTTACTTTCTGTTTCGGACCCTCATGAAAAATAAAATTTTACTTTCTGTTCAGGACCCAGTTGAAAAATAGGATTTTACTTTATCTTCAGTACCATCCAGAAAAATGGAATTTTACTTTCTATTCAGGCCCATCCAGATAAATGGGATTCTACTTTATGTTCAGGACCCTCCTGAAAAATGGTATTTTACTTTATGTTCAAGCCCCTCCTGAAAAATGGGATTTTACCTTATGTTCAGGACCCTCTTGAAAAATGAGATTTTACCTTCTGTTCAAGACCCTCTTGAAAAATAGAATTTTACTTTCTGTTTAGGACCCTCCTGAAAAATAGGATTTCACATTATGTTCAGGACCCTCTTGGAAAATGGGACTTTACATTATGTTCAGGACCCTCCTGAAAAATTGGACTTTACTTTATATTCAAGACCCTCCTAAAAGATGGGATTTTACTTTCAGTTCAGAACCCTCCTGAAAAAGGGGATTTTACTTTATGTTCAGGACCCTCCTGAATAATGGGATTTTACTTACTGTTTAGGACCATCCTGAAAAATGGTATTTTACTTTCTGTTCAGGACCCTCGTAAAAAATAGGATTTTACTTTATGTTCAGGACCCTTCTGAAAATGGGATTTTACTTTCTGTTCAGAACCCTCCTGAAAAATAGGAATTTACTTTATGTTCTGGACCCTCCTGAAAAATAAGATTTTACTTAATGTTTAGGACTCTCCTCAAAAATAGGATTTTACCTTCTGTTCAGGACCCTCCTGAAAAATGAGATTTTTCCTTCAATTCCGGATCCTCGTTAAAAATGGGACTTTACATTATGTTCAGGACTCTCTTGAAAAATTGGAATTTACCTAATGTTCAGGACCCTCCTTAAAAATGGGATTCTATTTTATGTTGAGGACCCTCCTGAAAAATGAGATTCTAATTTATGCTCAGGACCCTCCTGGAAAATGAGATTCTACTTTATGCTCAGGACACTCCTGAAAAATGGAACTTTACCTTATGTTCAGGATGCTCCAGAAAAATAGGACATTACTTTATGTTTAGGCCCTTCCTGAAAAATGTGACTTTACTTTCTATTTAGGATCTTCCTGAAAAATGGGACTTTACTTTCTATTCAAAACCCACCTAAAAAATGGGATTTTACTTTCTGTTCAGGACCCTCCTAAAAATGGGATATAACTTTATGTTCAGTACCCTCTAGAAAAATGGGATTTTACTTTCCGTTCAGGACACTTCTGAAAAATGGGATTTTACTTTCTATTTTTGACCCTCTTGAAAATGAGATTTTACTTTCGGTTCAGGACCATGCTGAAAAATGGGATTTTACTTTATCTTCAGGACCATCCTGAAAAATGGAATTATACTTTCTATTCAGGCCTCTCCAGAAAAATGGGATTTTACTTTATGTTCAAGACCCTCCTGTAAAATGGAATTACTTTATGTTCAGGACCCTCCTGAAAAATGGGATTTTACCTTATGTTCAGGACCTTCCTGAAAAATGAGATTTTACTTTATCTTCTGGACCATCCTGAAAAATGGAATTTTACTTTCAATTCAGGCCCCTACAGAAAAATGGAATTTTACTTTATGTTCAGGACACTCCTGAAAAATGGGATTTTACTTTATGTTCAGGACCCTACTAAAAAATGGGATTTTTCCTTATGTTCAGGACCTTCCTGAAAAATAAGATTTTACCTTCAGTACAAGACCCTCTTGAAAAATGGAATTTTACTTTCTGTTCAGAACCTTCCTAAAAAATGGGATTTCACTTTATGTTCAGAACCCTCTTGAAAAATGGGATTTTACTTTCTGTTCTGAACCCTCCTGAAAAATGGGATTTTACCTTATGTTCAAGACCCTCCTGAAAAATGAAATACTATTTTATGTTCATGACCCTCCTGGAAAATGGGATTCTACTTTATGCTCAGGACCCGCCTGGAAAATGGGATTTTACTTTCTGTTCAGAACCCTCTTAAAAAATGGGATTTTACTTTATGTTTAGGACCTTCCTGAAAAATGGGATTTTACTTTCTGTTTAGGACCCTCCTGAAAAATGGGATTGTTCTTTATGCTCAAGTCTTTCTTGAAAAATGGGATTCTACCTTATGCTCAGGACCCTCATGGAATATAGGACTTTACCTTATGTTCAAGACCCTCCTGAAAAATGAGACTTTACTTTATGTCTAGAACCCTCCTGAAAAATGGGACTTTATTTTTTGTTTAGGACCCTCTTGCAATATGGGACTTTACTTTCTGTTCAAGACCCTCCTGAAAAATGGGATTTTACTTTATGTTCAGGCACCTCTTGAAAAATGTGATTTTACTTTTTGTTCAGGACCCTCATGAAAAATGGGATTTTACTTTATATTCAGGACCCTCCTGAAAAATGGGATTTTACTTTATGTACAGGATCCTCCTGAGAAATAGGATTTTACTTTCTGTCCAGGACTCTTCTGAAAAATGGGATTTTACTTTACGTTCAGGACCCTCCTGAAAAATGGGATTTTACTTTCTTTTCAAGACCCTCCTGAAAAATGGAATTTTACTTTCTGCTCTGGACCCTCCTGAAAAATGGGATTTAACTTTAGGTTCAGGACCCTCTTAAAAAATGGGATTTTACTTTATGTTCAAGATCCTCCTGAAAAATGGGATTTTACTTTATGTTCAGGACCCTCCTAAAAAATGGGATTTTACTTTATATTCAAAATCCTCCAGAAAAATGGGATTTTACTTTCTGTTCAGGATCCTTCTTAAAAATGGGACTTTACTTTCTGTTCAGGACTCTCCTATAAATGGAAATTCACTTTCTATTCAGGACCCTCCAGAAAAATAAGATTTCACTTTATGTTCAGGGCTCTCCTGAAAAAAGGGATTTTACTTTCTGTTCAGGACCCTTATAAAAGATGGGATTTTACCTTATGTTCAGGCCCCTCCTGAAAAATGAGATTTTTCTTTATGTTCAGGACCCTCCTGAAAAATGGGAATTTACTATATCTTCAGGACCTTTTACCTCCTGAATAATGGGATATTACTTTCTGTTAAGGACCCTCCTAAAAAATAGGATTTTACTTTATGTTCTGGACCCTCCTGAAAAAAGGGATTTTTCTTTCTGTTCAGGACCCTCCTGAAAAATGGGATTTTACTTTATGTTCAGGACCCTCCTAAAATGGGATTTTACTTTATGCTCTGGACACTCCAGAAAATGGGATTTTACTTTATGTTTAGGACCCTACTAAAAAATGAGATTTTGCTTTATGTTCAGGACCTTCCTGAAAAATGGGATTTTATCTTCTGTTCAGGACCCTCCTGAAAAATGAGATTTTACCTTCTGTTCAGGACCCTACTGAAAAATGGGACTTTACTTAATGTTTAGGACCCTCTTAAAAAATGGGATTATACCTTATGTTCAGGGCACTCCTGAAAAATGGGATTTTATTTTATGTTCAGGACCCTCCTGAAAAATGAGATTCTACTTTAAGCTCTGGACCCTTCTGAAATTTGGGATTCTACTTTATCCTCAGGACCCTCCTGAAAAATAGGACTTTACCTTATGTTCAGGACCCTCCAAAAAATAGGACATTACTTTATGTTCAGGACCCTCCTAAAAAATGAGACTTTACTTTCTGTTTAGGACCTTCCTGAAAAATGGAACTTTACTTTCTGTTTAGGACCCTTCTGAAAAATGGGATTTTACTTTATGTTCAAGTCCCTTCTGACAAATTGGATTTTACTTTCTGTTTTGGACCCTCCTGAAAAATGGGATTTTACTTTCTGTTTCAACCCTCTTGAAAAATGATATTTTACTTTCCGTTCAGGACCTTGCTGTAAAATAGGATTATACTTTATGTTCAGGACCCTCCTAAAAATGGTATTTTACTTTCTATTCATGCCCCTCAAGCAAAATAGGATTTTACTTCATGTTCAGGACCCTCCTGAAAAATGAGATTCTACTTTATGCTCAGGACGCTCCTGAAAAATGGAACTTTACCTTATGTTCAGGATGCTCCAGAAAAATAGGACATTACTTTATGTTTAGGACCTTCCTGAAAAATGTGACTTTACTTTCTATTTAGGATCTTCCTGAAAAATGGGACTTTACTTTCTGTTCAAGACCCACCTAAAAAATTGGATTTTACTTTTTGTTCAGGACCCTCCTAAAAATGGAATTTTACATTCTATTCATGCCCCTCAAGAAAAATAGTATTTTACTTCATGTTCAGGACCCTCCTGAAAAATGGGATTTTACTTTATGTACAAGACCCTCCTGAAAAATGGGATTTTACCTTATGTTCAGGAACCTCCTGAAAAATGAGATTTTACCTTCTGTTCAAGACCCTCTTGAAAAATAAAATTTAACTTTCTTTTCAAGACCCTCCTGAAAAATGGGATTTTACTTTATGTTCAGTACCATCTTGAAAAATGGGATTTTAGTTTCTTTTCAGGAACCTCCTGAAAAATGGGATTTTACCTTATGTTCAGGATCATCCTGGAAAATGGGATTTTACATTATGTTCAGGACCCTCCCGAAATATGATATTTTCTTTATGCTCAGGACCCTCCTGGAAAATAAGATTCTACTTTATGCTCAGGACCCACCTAGAAAATAGGATTTTACTTTCTGTTCAGAACCCTCTTAAAAAATAGGATTTTACTTTCTGTTCTGGTCCCTCCTGAAAAATGGGATTCTACCTTATGCTCAGAACCCTCCTGGAAAATAGGACTTTACCTTATGTTCAGGACCCTCCTAAAAAATAAGACATTAGTTTATGTTCAGAAACCTCTTGAAAAATGGGACTCTATTTTCTGTTTAGGACCCTTTTGAAAAATGGGACTTTAATTTCAGTTCAAGACCCTCCTGAAAAATTAGATTTTACTTTATGTTCAGGACCCTCTTGAAAAATGAGTTTTAACTTTCTGTTTAGGACCCTCATGAAAAATAAGATTTTACTTTATGTTCAGGACGCTCCTGAAAATTGGGATTTTACTTTATGTACAGGACCCTCTTGAGAAATGGGATTTTAGTTTCTGTCGAGGACTCTCCTAAAAAATAGGATTTTACTTTATGTTTAGGACCCTCCTGAAAAATGGTACTTTACTTTCTGATTAAGACTCTCCTAAAAAATGAGATTTTACTTTCTGCTCAGGACCCTCCTAAAAAATGGGATTTTACTTTATGTTCAAGACCCTTCAGAAAAATTGGATTTTACTTTCTGTTCAGGACCCTCCTGAAAAATGGGATTTTACTTTCTGTTTCAACCCTCTTGAAAAATGATATTTTACTTTCCGTTCAGGACCCTGCTGTAAAATGGGATTTTACTTTATGTTCAGGACCCTCCTAAAAATGGAATTTTACTTTCTATTCAGGCCCCTCCAGCAAAATGGGATTTTACTTCATGTTCAGGATCCTCCTGAAAAATGGGATTTTACTTTATGTACAAGACCCTCCTGAAAAATGGGATTTTACCTTATGTTCAGGACCCTCCTGAAAATTGAGATTTTACCTTCTGTTCAAGACCCTCTTGAAAAATAGAATTTAACTTTCTTTTTAAGACCCTCCTGAAAAATGGGATTTCACTTTATGTTCAGTTCCCTCTTGAAAAATGGGATTTTAGTTTCTTTTCAGGAACCTCCTGAAAAATGGGATTTTACCTAATGTTCAGGATCCACTTGAAAAATGGGATTTTACATTATGTTCAGGACCCTCCTAAAATATGAGATTTTTTTTTATGCTCAAGATCCTCCTGGAAAATAAGATTCTACTTTATGCTCAGGACCCGCCTAGAAAATAGGATTTTACTTTCTGTTCAGAACCCTCTTAAAAAATAGGATTTTACTTTCTGTTCTGGTCCCTCCTGAAAAATGGGATTCGACCTTCTGCTCAGAACCCTCCTGGAAAATAGTACTTTACCTTATGTTCAGGACCCTCCTAAAAAATGAGACATTAGTTTATGTTCAGAAACCTCTTGAAAAATGGGACTCTATTTTCTGTTTAGGACCCTCTTGAAAAATAGGACTTTAATTTTAGTTCAAGACCCTCCTGAAAAATGGGATTTTACTTTATGTTCAGGACCCTCTTGAAAAATGAGTTTTAACTTTCTGTTTAGGACCCTCATGAAAAATAAGATTTTACTTTATGTTCAGGACGCTCCTAAAAATTGGGATTTTACTTTATGTACAGGACCCTCTTGAAAATTGGGATTTTACTTTCTATCCAGGACTCTCCTGAAAAATAGGATTTTACTTTATGTTTAGGACCCTCCTGAAAAATGGTACTTTACTTTCTGTTTCAGACCCTCCTAAAAAATGAGATTTTACTTTCTGCTCAGGACCCTCTTGAAAAATGGGATTTTACTTTATGTTCAGGACCCTTCTAAAAAATGGGATTTTACTTTATGTTCAAGATCCTCCTGAAAAATTGGATTTTACCTTCTATTTAGGACCTTCCTGAAAAATGGGATTTTACTTTGTGTTCAGGATCCTCCTGAAAAATGGGACTTTACTTTCTGTTCAGGACTCTCCTGAAAAATGGAAATTCACTTTCTATTCAGGACTCTCCTGAAAAATGAGATTTCACTTTATGTTCTGGACCCACTTGAAAAATGGGATTTTACTTTCTGTTCAGGAACCTCCTGAAAAATAGGATTTTACCTTATGTTCAGGCCCCTCCTGAAAAATGAGATTTTACTTTATGATCAGGACCTTCTTGAAAAATGGGATTTTACTTTCAGTTCTGGACACTTTTGAAAAATGGGAATTTACCTTATGTTCAGGGCTCTCCTGAAAAATGAAATTTTACTTTATATTCAGGACCCTCCTGAAAAAAATGAGATTCCACTTTATGCCTAGGACCCTCCTGGAAAATGGGATTCTACTTTATGCTCAGGACCCTCCTGGAAAATGGGACATTACATTATGTTCAGGACCCTCCTAAAAAATTGGACTTTACTTTATGTTCAGCACCCTCCTGAAAAATGGGATTTTAATTTCAGTTCAGAACCCTCCTGAAAAATAGGATTTTAATTTACGTTCAGGACCCTCCTAAATAATGGGATTTTATATTCTGTTCAGGACCCTCCTGAAAAATGGTATTTTACATTCTATTCAGGACCCTCCTCAAAAATAGGATTTTACTTTATGTTCAGGACCCTCCAGAAAAATGGGATTTTACTTTCTCTTCAGGACCCTCCTAAAAAATAGGATTTTACTATCATTTCAGGACCCTCCTGAAAAATGGGATTTTACTTTATGTTCTGGATCCTCCTGAAAAATGGAATTTTACCTTCTGTTCAGGACCCTTCTCAAAAATAAGATTTTACCTTCTATTCAGGACCCTCCTGAAAAACGGGATTTTACTTTATGTTCAAGACCCTCTTGAAAAATGGGATTTTACCTTATGTTCAGGGCCCTCCTGAAAAATTGGATTTTATTTTATGTCTAGGACCCTCCTGAAAAATGAGATTCTACTTTATGCACAGGACCCTCCTGGAAAATGGGATTCTACTTTGTCCTCAGGACCCTCCTGAAATATGGGACTTTACCTTATGTTCAGTATGCTCCAGAAATATTAGACATTACTTTATGTTCAGGACCCTCCTGAAAAATGATACTTTACTTTCTGTTTAGGAACTTCCTGAAAAATGGTACTTTACTTTATGTTAAGGACCCTCTTAAGAAATGGGATTTTACTTTCTGTTCATGACCCTCCAAAAAAATGGGATTTTACTTTATGTTCAAGACCCTCCAAAAAAATGAGATTTTGCTTTTTGTCCAGGACCCTCCTGAAAAATACGATGTTACTTTCTGTTTCGGACCCTCATGAAAAATGAAATTTTACTTTCTGTTCAGGACCCAGTTGAAAAATAGGATTTTACTTTATCTTCAGTACCATCCAGAAAAATGGAATTTTACTTTCTATTCAGGCCCATCCAGATAAATGGGATTCTACTTTATGTTCAGGACCCTCCTGAAAAATGGTATTTTACTTTATGTTCAAGCCCCTCCTGAAAAATGGGATTTTACCTTATGTTCAGGACCCTCTTGAAAAATGAGATTTTACCTTCTGTTCAAGACCCTCTTGAAAAATAGAATTTTACTTTCTGTTTAGGACCCTCCTGAAAAATAGGATTTCACATTATGTTCAGGACCCTCTTGGAAAATGGGACTTTACATTATGTTCAGGACCCTCCTGAAAAATTGGACTTTACTTTATATTCAAGACCCTCCTAAAAGATGGGATTTTACTTTCAGTTCAGAACCCTCCTGAAAAAGGGGATTTTACTTTATGTTCAGGACCCTCCTGAATAATGGGATTTTACTTACTGTTTAGGACCATCCTGAAAAATGGTATTTTACTTTCTGTTCAGGACCCTCGTAAAAAATAGGATTTTACTTTATGTTCAGGACCCTTCTGAAAATGGGATTTTACTTTCTGTTCAGAACCCTCTTGAAAAATAGGAATTTACTTTATGTTCTGGACCCTCCTGAAAAATAAGATTTTACTTAATGTTTAGGACTCTCCTGAAAAATAGGATTTTACCTTCTGTTCAGGACCCTCCTGAAAAATGAGATTTTTCCTTCAATTCCGGATCCTCGTTAAAAATGGGACTTTACATTATGTTCAGGACTCTCTTGAAAAATTGGATTTTACCTTATGTTCAGGACCCTCCTTAAAAATGGGATTCTATTTTATGTTGAGGACCCTCCTGAAAAATGAGATTCTAATTTATGCTCAGGACCCTCCTGGAAAATGAGATTCTACTTTATGCTCAGGACACTCCTGAAAAATGGAACTTTACCTTATGTTCAGGATGCTCCAGAAAAATAGGACATTACTTTATGTTTAGGCCCTTCCTGAAAAATGTGACTTTACTTTCTATTTAGGATCTTCCTGAAAAATGGGACTTTACTTTCTGTTCAAAACCCACCTAAAAAATGGGATTTTACTTTCTGTTCAGGACCCTCCTAAAAATGGGATATAACTTTATGTTCAGTACCCTCTAGAAAAATGGGATTTTACTTTCCGTTCAGGACACTTCTGAAAAATGGGATTTTACTTTCTCTTTTTGACCCTCTTGAAAATGAGATTTTACTTTCGGTTAAGGACCATGCTGAAAAATGGGATTTTACTTTATCTTCAGGACCATCCTGAAAAATGGAATTATACTTTCTATTCAGGCCTCTCCAGAAAAATGGGATTTTACTTTATGTTCAAGACCCTCCTGTAAAATGGAATTACTTTATGTTCAGGACCCTCCTGAAAAATGGGATTTTACCTTATGTTCAGGACCTTCCTGAAAAATGAGATTTTACCTTATGTTCAAGACCCTCTTGAAAATTGGAATTTTACTTTCTGTTCAGGACCCTCCTGAAAAATGGGATTTCACTTTATGTTCAGGACCCTCTTGAAAATGGGATTTTACTTTCTGTTCAGGACCCTCCTGAAAAATGGGATTTTACCTTATGTTTAGGACCCTCCTGAAAAATGAGATTCTATTTTATGCTCGGGACCCTCCTGGACAATGGGATTATTCAGGACCCTCCTGAAAAATGGGATTTTTCTTTCTGTTCAGGACCATCCTGAAAAATGGGATTCTACTTTATACTCAACATAATGTAAAATGGGATTTTACTTTCTATTTAGGACCTTCCTGAAAAATGGGACTTTATTTTCTGTTCAAGACCCTCCTAAAAAATGCGATTTTACTTTCTCTTCAGAACCATCCTAAAAAATGAGATTTTACTTTATGTTCAGGACCCTCTGAAAAATAGGATTTTACTTTCTGTTCAGGACCCTCCTGAAAAATGGGATTTTACTTTCTGTTTCGGCCCCTCTTCGAAAATGAGATTTTACTTTCTGTTCAGGACCCTGCTAAAAAATGGTATTTTACTTTATCTTCTGGACCATCCTGAAAAATGGAATTTTACTTTCAATTCAGGCCCCTACAGAAAAATGGAATTTTACTTTATGTTCAGGACACTCCTGAAAAATGGGATTTTACTTTATGTTCAGGACCCTACTAAAAAATGGGATTTTTCCTTATGTTCAGGACCTTCCTGAAAAATAAGATTTTACCTTCAGTACAAGACCCTCTTGAAAAATGGAATTTTACTTTCTGTTCAGAACCTTCCTAAAAAATGGGATTTCACTTTATGTTCAGAACCCTCTTGAAAAATGGGATTTTACTTTCTGTTCTGAACCCTCCTGAAAAATGGGATTTTACCTTATGTTCAAGACCCTCCTGAAAAATGAAATACTATTTTATGTTCATGACCCTCCTGGAAAATGGGATTCTACTTTATGCTCAGGACCCGCCTGGAAAATGGGATTTTACTTTCTGTTCAGAACCCTCTTAAAAAATGGGATTTTACTTTATGTTTAGGACCTTCCTGAAAAATGGGATTTTACTTTCTGTTTAGGACCCTCCTGAAAAATGGGATTGTTCTTTATGCTCAAGTCTTTCTTGAAAAATGGGATTCTACCTTATGCTCAGGACCCTCATGGAATATAGGACTTTACCTTATGTTCAAGACCCTCCTGAAAAATGAGACTTTACTTTATGTCTAGAACCCTCCTGAAAAATGGGACTTTATTTTTTGTTTAGGACCCTCTTGCAATATGGGACTTTACTTTCTGTTCAAGACCCTCCTGAAAAATGGGATTTTACTTTATGTTCAGGAACCTCTTGAAAAATGTGATTTTACTTTTTGTTCAGGACCCTCATGAAAAATGGGATTTTACTTTATATTCAGGACCCTCCTGAAAAATGGGATTTTACTTTATGTACAGGATCCTCCTGAGAAATAGGATTTTACTTTCTGTCCAGGACTCTTCTGAAAAATGGGATTTTACTTTACGTTCAGGACCCTCCTGAAAATGGGATTTTACTTTCTTTTCAAGACCCTCCTGAAAAATGGAATTTTACTTTCCGCTCTGGACCCTCCTGAAAAATGGGATTTAACTTTAGGTTCAGGACCCTCTTAAAAAATGGGATTTTACTTTATGTTCAAGATCCTCCTGAAAAATGGGATTTTACTTTATGTTCAGGACCCTCCTAAAAAATGGGATTTTACTTTATATTCAAAATCCTCCAGAAAAATGGGATTTTACTTTCTGTTCAGGATCCTTCTTAAAAATGGGACTTTACTTTCTGTTCAGGACTCTCCTATAAATGGAAATTCACTTTCTATTCAGGACCCTCCAGAAAAATAAGATTTCACTTTATGTTCAGGGCTCTCCTGAAAAAAGGGATTTTACTTTCTGTTCAGGACCCTTATAAAAGATGGGATTTTACCTTATGTTCAGGCCCCTCCTGAAAAATGGGATTTTTCTTTATGTTCAGGACCCTCCTGAAAAATGGGAATTTACTATATAATCAGGACCTTTTACCTCCTGAATAATGGGATATTACTTTCTGTTAAGGACCCTCCTAAAAAATAGGATTTTACTTTATGTTCTGGACCCTCCTGAAAAAAGGGATTTTTCTTTCTATTCAGGACCCTCCTGAAAAATAGGATATTACTTTATGTTCAGGACCCTCCTAAAATGGGATTTTACTTTATGCTCTGGACACTCCAGAAAATGGGATTTTACTTTATGTTTAGGACCCTACTAAAAAATGAGATTTTGCTTTATGTTCAGGACCTTCCTGAAAAATGGGATTTTATCTTTTGTTCAGGACCCTCCTGAAAAATGAGATTTTACCTTCTGTTCAGGACCCTACTGAAAAATGGGACTTTACTTAATGTTTAGGACCCTCTTAAAAAATGGGATTATACCTTATGTTCAGGGCACTCCTGAAAAATGGGATTTTATTTTATGTTCAGGACCCTCCTGAAAAATGAGATTCTACTATAAGCTCTGGACCCTTCTGAAATTTGGGATTCTACTTTATCCTCAGGACCCTCCTGGAAAATAGGACTTTACCTTATGTTCAGGACCCTGCAAAAAATAGGACATTACTTTATGTTCAGGACCCTCCTGAAAAATGAGATTCTACTTTATGCTTAGGACGCTCCTGAAAAATGGAACTTTACCTTATGTTCAGGATGCTCCAGAAAAATAGGACATTACTTTATGTTTAGGACCTTCCTGAAAAATGTGACTTTACTTTCTATTTAGGATCTTCCTGAAAAATGGGACTTTACTTTCTGTTCAAGACCCATCTAAAAAATTGGATTTTACTTTTTGTTCAGGACCCTCCTAAAAATGGAATTTTACATTCTATTCATGCCCCTCAAGCAAAATAGTATTTTACTTCATGTTCAGGACCCTCCTGAAAAATGGGATTTTACTTTATGTACAAGACCCTCCTGAAAAATGGGATTTTACCTTATGTTCCGGAACCTCCTGAAAAATGAGATTTTACCTTCTGTTCAAGACCCTCTTGAAAAATAAAATTTAACTTTCTTTTCAAGACCCTCCTGAAAAATGGGATTTTACTTTATGTTCAGTACCATCTTGAAAAATGGGATTTTAGTTTCTTTTCAGGAACCTCCTGAAAAATGGGATTTTACCTTATGTTCAGGATCCTCCTGGAAAATGGGATTTTACATTATGTTCAGGACCCTCCCGAAATATGATATTTTCTTTATGCTCAGGACCCTCCTGGAAAATAAGATTCTAATTTATGCTCAGGACCCACCTAGAAAATAGGATTTTACTTTCTGTTCAGCTCTTAAAAAATAGGATTTTACTTTCTGTTCTGGTCCCTCCTGAAAAATGGGATTCTACCTTATGCTCAGAACCCTCCTGGAAAATAGGACTTTACCTTATGTTCAGGACCCTCCTAAAAAATGAGACATTAGTTTATGTTCAGAAACCTCTTGAAAAATGGGACTCTATTTTCTGTTTAGGACCCTTTTGAAAAATGGGACTTTAATTTCAGTTCAAGACCCTCCTGAAAAATTGGATTTTACATTATGTTCAGGACCCTCTTGAAAAATGAGTTTTAACTTTCTGTTTAGGACCCTCATGAAAAATAAGATATTACTTTATGTTCAAGACGCTCCTGAAAATTGGGATTTTACTTTATGTACAGGACCCTCTTGAGAAATGGGATTTTAGTTTCTGTCCAGGACTCTCCTAAAAAATAGGATTTTACTTTATGTTTAGGACCCTCCTGAAAAATGGTACTTTACTTTCTGATTAAGACTCTCCTAAAAAATGAGATTTTACTTTCTGCTCAGGACCCTCCTGAAAAATGGGATTTTACTTTATGTTCAGGACCCTCCTAAAAAATGGGATTTTACTTTATGTTCAAGATCCTCCTGAAAAATTGGATTTTACCTTCTATTTAGGACCTTCCTGAAAAATGGGATTTTACTTTGTGTTCAGGATCCTCCTGAAAAATGGGAATTTACTTTCTGTTCAGGACTCTCCTGAAAAATGGAAATTCACTTTCTATTCAGGACTCTCCTGAAAAATGAGATTTCACTTTATGTTATGGACCCACTTGAAAAATGGGATTTTACTTTCTGTTCAGGAACCTCCTGAAAAATAGGATTTTACCTTATGTTCAGGCCCCTCCTGAAAAATGAGATTTTACTTTATGTTCAGGACCTTCTTGAAAAATGGGATTTTACTTTCAGTTCTGGACCCTTTTGAAAAATGGGATTTTACCTTATGTTTAGGGCTCTCCTGAAAAATGAAATTTTACTTTATATTCAGGACCCTCCTGAAAAAAATGAGATTCTACTTTATTCTTAGGACCCTCCTGGAAAATGGGATTCTACTTTATGCTCAGGACCCTCCTGGAAAATGGGACATTACATTATGTTCAGGACCCTCCTGAAAAATGGGATTTTACTTTCAGTTCAGAACCCTCCTGAAAAATAGGATTTTACTTTATGTTCAGGACCCTCCTAAATAATGGGATTTTATATTCTGTTCAGGACCCTCCTGAAAAATGGTATTTTACATTCTATTCAGGACCTTCCTCAAAAATGGGATTTTACTTTATGTTCAGGACCCTCCTGAAAAATGGGATTTTACTTTCTCTTCAGGACCCTCCTGAAAAATAGGATTTTACTATCATTTCAGGACCCTCCTGAAAAATGGGATTTTACTTTATGTTCTGGATCCTCCTGAAAAATGGAATTTTACCTTCTGTTCAGGACCCTTCTCAAAAATGAGATTTTACCTTCTATTCAGGACCCTCCTGAAAAATGGGATTTTTCTTTATGTTCAAGACCTTCCTGGAAAATGGGATTCTACTTTATCCTCAGGACCCTCCTGAAATACGGGACTTTACCTTATGTTCAGGAAGCTCCAGAAAAATTGGACATTACTTTATGTTCAGGACCCTCCTGAAAAATGAAACTTTACTTTCTGTTTAGGAACTTCCTGAAAAATGGTACTTTACTTTCTATTCAAGACTCTCTTAAAAAATGGGATTTTACTTTCTGTTCATGACCCTCCAAAAAAATTGGATTTTACTTTATGATCAAGACCCTCCAAAAAACTGAGATTTTACTTTTTGTCCAGGACCCTCCTGAAAAATACGATGTTACTTTTTGTTTTGGACCCTCATGAAAAAATAAATTTTACTTTCAGTTCAGGACCCAGTTGAAAAATAGGATTTTACTTTATCTTCAGTACCATCCAGAAAAATGGAATTTTACTTTCTATTCAGGCCCATCCAGAAAAATAGGATTCTACTTTATGCTCAGGACCCTCCTGAAAAATGGTATTTTACTTTATGTTAAAGACCCTCCTGAAAAATGAGATTTTACCTTCTGTTCAAGACCCTCTTGAAAAATAGAATTTTACTTTCTGTTCAGGACCCTCCTGAAAAATAGGATTTCACATTATGTTCAGGACCCTCTTGGAAAATGGGACTTTACATTATGTTCAGGACCCTCCTGAAAATTTGGACTTTACTTTATATTCAAGACCCTCCTGAAAAATGGGATTTTACTTTCAGTTCAGAACCCTCCTGAAAAAGGGGATTTTACTTTATGTTCAGGACCCTCCAGAATAATGGGATTTTACTTACTGTTTAGGACCCTCCTGAAAAATGGTATTTTACTATCTGTTCAGGACCCTCCTGAAAAATAGGATTTTACTTTATGTTCAGGACCCTCCTGAAAATGGGATTTTACTTTCTGTTCAGAACCCTCCTGAAAAATAGGAATTTACTTTATGTTCTGGACCCTTCTGAAAAATAAGATTTTACTTAATGTTTAGGACCCTCCTGAAAAATGGGATTTTACCTTCTAATCAGGACCCTACTAAAAAATGAGATTTTTCCTTAAATTCCGGATCCTCGTTAAAAATGGGACTTTACTTTATGTTCAGGACTCTCTTGAAAAATTGGAATTTACCTTATGTTCAGGACCCTCCTTAAAAATGGGATTCTATTTTATGTTCAGGACCCTCCTGAAAAATGAGATTCTACTTTATGCTCAGGACCCTCCTGGAAAATGTGATTCTACTTTATGCTCAGGACGCTCCTGAAAAATGGAACTTTACCTTATGTTCGGATGCTCCAGAAAAATAGGACATTACTTTATGTTTAGGACCTTCCTGAAAAATGTGACTTTACTTTCTATTTAGGATCTTCCTGAAAAATGGGACTTTACTTTCTGTTCAAGACCCACCTAAAAAATGGGATTTTACTTTCTGTTCAGGACCCTTCTAAAAAATGGGATATAACTTTATGTTCAGGACCTTCTCGAAAAATGGGATTTTACTTTCCGTTCAGGACACTTCTGAAAAATGGGATTTTACTTTCTATTTTGGACCCTCTTGAAAATGAGATTTTACTTTAGGTTCAGGACAATGCTGAAAAATGGGATTTTACTTTATCTTCAGGACCATCCTGAAAAATGGAATTATACTTTCTATTCAGGCCTCTCCAGAAAAATGGGATTTTACTTTATGTTCAAGACCCTCCTGTAAAATGAAATTACTTAATGTTCAGGACCCTCCTGAAAAATGGGATTTTACCTTATGTTCAGGACCCTCCTGAAAAATGAGATTTTACCTTATGTTCAAGACCCTCTTGAAAAATGGAATTTTACTTTCTGTTCAGGACCCTCCTGAAAAATGGGATTTCACTTTATGTTCAGGACCCTCTTGAAAATGGGATTTTACTTTCTGTTCAGGACCCTCCTGAAAAAGGGGATTTTACCTTATGTTTAGGACCCTCCTGAAAAATGAGATTCTATTTTATGCTCAGGACCCTCCTGGACAATGGAATTTTTCAGGACCCTCCTGAAAAATGGGATTTTACTTTCTGTTCAGGACCATCCTGAAAAATGGGATTCTACTTTTTACTCAAGACCCTCCTGAAAAATGGGATTCTACCTTATGCTCTGGACCCGCCTGGAAAATAGAACTTTACATTATGTTCAGGACCCTCTTGAAAAATGGGATTCTACCTTATTCTCAGGACCCTCCTGGAAAATAGGACTTTACCTTATGTTCAGGACCCTCCTCAAAAATTGGATTTTACTTTATGTTCAGGACCCTCATGAAAAATAGGATTTTACCTTAAGTTCAGGACCCTCCTGAAAAATAGGAGTTTACTTTATGTACAGGACCCTCCTTAAAAATGAGATTATACTTTCTGTCCAGGACTCTCCTGAAAAATGGGATTCTACTTTATGTTTAGGACCCTACTGAAAAGTGGGACTTTACTTTCTGATTAAGAACTTCCTAAAAAATGGGATTTTACTTTATGTTCAGGACCCTCCTGCAAAATGGGATTTTACTTTCTGCTCAGGACCCTCCTGAAAAATGGGATTTTACTTTATGTTCAGGACCCTCCTAAAAAATGGGATTCGACCTTATGTTCAGGATCATCCTGAAAAATTTGATTTTACCTTCTATTTAGGACCTTCCTGAAAAATAGGATTTTACTTTGTGTTCAGGATCCTCCTGAAAATTGGTACTTTACTTACTGTTCAGGACTCTCCTGAAAAATGGAAATTCATTTTCTATTTAGGACTCTCCTGAAAAATGAGATTTCACTTTATGTTCAGGACCCTCCTGAAAAATGGGATTTTACTTTCTTTTCAGGAACCTCCAGAAAAATGGGATTTAACCTCATGTTCAGGCCCCTCCTGAAAAATGGGATTCTACTTTATATTCAGGACCCTCATGAAAAATGGAATTTTAACTTCTGTTCAGGACCCTCCTCAAAAATAAGATTTTACCTTCTGTTCAAGACCCTCCTGAAAAATGGGACTTTGCTTTATGTTCAAGACCCTCTTGAAAAATGGGATTTTACCTTATGTTCTGTGCCCGCCTGAAAAATGGTATTTTATTTTACGATCAGGACCCTCCTGAAAAATGAGATTCTACTTTATGCACAGGACCCTCCTAGAAAATGGAATTCTACTTTATGCTCAGGACCCTCCTAAAAAATGGGACTTTACCTTATGTTCAGGATACTCCAGAAAAATTGGACATTACTTTATGTTCAGGACCCTCCTGAAAAATGAGACTTTACTTTCTGTTTAGGCACTTCCTGAAAAATGGTACTTTACTTTTTGTTCAAGACCCTCCTAAAAAATGGAATTTTACTTTCTGTTCAGGACCCTCCTAAAAAATGGGATTTTAGTTTATGTTCAGGACCCTCCAGAAAAATGGGATTTTACTTTTTGTCCAGGACCATCCAGAAAAATACGATGTTATTTTCTGTTTCGGACCCTCTTGAAAAATAAAATTTTACTTTTTGTTCAGGACCTAGTTGAAAAATAGGATTTTACTTTATCTTCAGTACCATCCAGAAAAATGGAATTTTAATTTCTATTCGGACCCATCCAGAAAAATGGGATTTTACTTTAAGTTCAGGACCCTCCTGAAAAATGGGATTTTACTTTATGTTCAAGACCCTCCTGAAAAATGGGATTTTACCTTATGTTCAGGACCCTCTTGAAAAATGAGATTTTACCTTTTGTTCAAGACACTCTTGAAAAATAGAATTTTACTTTCTGTTCAGGACCCTCCTGAAAAATTGGATTTCACATTATGTTCAGGACCCTCCTGGAAAATGGGACTTTACATTATGTTCAGTACCCTCCTGAAAAATTGGACTTTACCTAATGTTCAAGACCCTCCTGAAAAATTTGATTTTACCTTCTATTTAGGACCTTCCTGAAAAATAGGACTTTACTTTGTGTTCAGGATCCTCCTGAAAATTGGTACTTTACTTACTGCTCAGGACTCTCCTGAAAAATGGAAATTCATTTTCTATTTAAGACTCTCCTGAAAAATGAGATTTCACTTTATGTTCAGGACCCTCCTGCAAAATGGGATTTTACTTTCTTTTCAGGAACCTCCAGAAAAATGGGATTTAACCTCATGTTCAGGCCCCTCCTGAAAAATGAGATTCTACTTTATGTTCAGGACCCTCATGAAAAATGGAATTTTACCTTCTGTTCAGGACCCTCCTCAAAAATAAGATTTTACCTTCTGTTCAAGATCCTCCTGAAAAATAGGACTTTGCTTTATGTTCAAGACCCTCTTGAAAAATGGGATTTTACCTTATGTTCTGGGCCCGCCTGACAAATGGTATTTTATTTTATGATCAGGACCCTCCTGATAAATGAGATTCTACTTTATGCATAGGACCCTCCTAAAAAATGGAATTCTACTTTATGCTCAGGACCCTCCTAAAAAATGGGACTTTACCTTATGTTCAGGATGCTCCAGAAAAATTGGACATTACTTTATGTTCAGGACCCTCCTAAAAAATGAGACTTTACTTTCTGTTTAGGAACTTCCTGAAAAATGGTACTTTACTTTTTGTTCAAGACCCTCCTAAAAGATGGGATTTTACTTTCTGTTCAGGACCCTCCTAAAAAATGGGATTTTACTTTATGTTCAGGACCCTCCAGAATAATGGGATTTTACTTACTGTTTAGGACCCTCCTGAAAAATGGTATTTTACTATCTGTTCAGGACCCTCCTGAAAAATAGGATTTTACTTTATGGTCAGGACCCTCCTGAAAATGGGATTTTACTTTCTGTTCAGAACCCTCCTGAAAAATAGGAATTTACTTTATGTTCTGGACCCTCCTGAAAAATAAGATTTTACTTAATGTTTAGGACCCTCTTGAAAAATGGGATTTTACCTTCTAATCAGGACCCTCCTGAAAAATGAGATTTTTCCTTAAATTCTGGATCCTCGTTAAAAATGGGACTTTACTTTATGTTCAGGACTCTCTTGAAAAATTGGAATGTACCTTATGTTCAGGACCCTCCTTAAAAATGGGATTCTATTTTATGTTCAGGACCCTCCTGAAAAATGAGATTCTACTTTATGCTCAGGACCCTCCTGGAAAATGTGATTCTACTTTATGCTCAGGACGCTCCTGAGAAATGGAACTTTACCTTATGTTCAGGATGCTCCAAAAAAATAGGACATTACTTTATGTTTAGGATCTTCCTGAAAAATGTGACTTTACTTTCTATTTAGGATCTTCCTGAAAAATGGGACTTTACTTTCTGTTCAAGGCCTCACCTAAAAAATGGGATTTTACTTTCTGTTCAGGACCCTCCTAAAAAATGGGATATAACTTTATGTTCAGGACCTTCTAGAAAAATGGGATTTTACTTTCCGTTCAGGACACTTCTGAAAAATGGGATTTTACTTTCTATTTTGGACCCTCTTGAAAATGAGATTTTACTTTAGGTTCAGGACAATGCTGAAAAATGGAATTTTACAATATCTTCAGGACCATCCTGAAAAATGGAATTATACTTTCTATTCAGGCCTCTCCAGAAAAATGGGATTTTACTTTATGTTCAAGACCCTCCTGTAAAATGAAATTACTTAATGTTCAGGACCCTCCTGAAAAATGGGATTTTACCTTATGTTCAGGACCATCCTGAAAAATGAGATTTTACCTTATGTTCAAGTCCCTCTTGAAAAATGGAATTTTACTTTCTGTTCAGGACCCTCCTGAAAAATGGGATTTCACTTTTTGTTCAGGACCCTCTTGAAAATGGGATTTAACTTTCTGTTCAGGACCCTCCTGAAAAAAGGGATTTTACCTTATGTTTAGGATCCTCCTGAAAAATGAGATTCTATTTTATGCTTAAGACCCTCCTGGACAATGGAATTTTTCAGGACCCTCCTGAAAAATGGGATTTTACTTTCTGTTCAGGACCATCCTGAAAAATGGGATTCTACTTTATACTCAAGACCCTCCTGAAAAATGGGATTCTACCTTATGCTCTGGACCCGCCTGGAAAATAGAACTTTACATTATGTTCAGGACCCTCTTGAAAAATGGGATTCTACCTTATTCTCAGGACCCTCCTGGAAAATAGGACTTTACCTTATGTTCAGGACCCTCCTCAAAAATTGGATTTTACTTTATGTTCAGGACCCTCATGAAAAATAGGATTTTACCTTAAGTTCAGGACCCTCCTGAAAAATAGGAGTTTACTTTATGTACAGGACCCTCCTTAAAAATGAGATTATACTTTCTGTCCAGGACTCTCCTGAAAAATGGGATTCTACTTTATGTTTAGGACCCTACTGAAAAGTGGGACTTTACTTTCTGATTAAGAACTTCCTAAAAAATGGGATTTTACTTTATGTTCAGGACCCTCCTGCAAAATGGGATTTTACTTTCTGCTCAGGACCCTCCTGAAAAATGGGATTTTACTTTATGTTCAGGACCCTCCTAAAAAATGGGATTCGACCTTATGTTCAGGATCATCCTGAAAAATTTGATTTTACCTTCTATTTAGGACCTTCCTGAAAAATAGGATTTTACTTTGTGTTCAGGATCCTCCTGATAATTGGTACTTTACTTACTGTTCAGGACTCTCCTGAAAAATGGAAATTCATTTTCTATTTAGGACTCTCCTGAAAAATGAGATTTCACTTTATGTTCAGGACCCTCCTGAAAAATGGGATTTTACTTTCTTTTCAGGAACCTCCAGAAAAATGGGATTTAACCTCATGTTCAGGGCCCTCCTGAAAAATGGGATTCTACTTTATATTCAGGACCCTCATGAAAAATGGAATTTTACCTTCTGTTCAGGACCCTCCTCAAAAATAAGATTTTACCTTCTGTTCAAGACCCTCCTGAAAAATGGGACTTTGCTTTATGTTCAAGACCCTCTTGAAAAATGGGATTTTACCTTATGTTCTGTGCCCGCCTGAAAAATGGTATTTTATTTTATGATCAGGACCCTCCTGAAAAATGAGATTCTACTTTATGCACAGGACCCTCCTAGAAAATGGAATTCTACTTTATGCTCAGGACCCTCCTAAAAAATGGGACTTTACCTTATGTTCAGGATGCTCCAGAAAAATTGGACATTACTTTATGTTCAGGACCCTCCTGAAAAATGAGACTTTACTTTCTGTTTAGGCACTTCCTGAAAAATAGTACTTTACTTTTTGTTCAAGACCCTCCTAAAAAATGGGATTTTACTTTCTGTTCAGGACCCTCCTAAAAAATGGGATTTTAGTTTATGTTCAGGACCCTCCAGAAAAATGGGATTTTACTTTTTGTCCAGGACCATCCAGAAAAATACGATGTTATTTTCTGTTTCGGACCCTCTTGAAAAATAAAATTTTACTTTTTGTTCAGGACCTAGTTGAAAAATAGGATTTTACTTTATCTTCAGTACCATCCAGAAAAATGGAATTTTAATTTCTATTCGGACCCATCCAGAAAAATGGGATTTTACTTTATGTTCAGGACCCTCCTGAAAAATGGGATTTTACTTTATGTTCAAGACCCTCCTGAAAAATGGGATTTTACCTTATGTTCAGGACCCTCTTGAAAAATGAGATTTTACCTTTTGTTCAAGACACTCTTGAAAAATAGAATTTTACTTTCTGTTCAGGACCCTCCTGAAAAATGAGATTTCACATTATGTTCAGGACCCTCCTGGAAAATGGGACTTTACATTATGTTCAGTACCCTCCTGAAAAATTGGACTTTACCTAATGTTCAAGACCCTCCTGAAAAATGGGATTTTACTCTCAGTTCAAAACCCTCCTGAAAAATGGGATTTTACCTTATGTTTAGGACCCTCCTGAATAATGAGATTTTACTTACTGTTTATGACCCTCCTGAAAAATGGTATTTTACTTTCTGTTCAGGACCCTCCTGAAAAATAGGATTTTTCTTTATGTTCAGGAGCCTCCTGAAAATGGGATTTTACTTTCTGTTCAGAACCCTCCTGAAAAATAGGATTTTACTTTATGCTCTTGACCCTCCTAAAAAATAAGATTTTACTTTATGTTCAGGACCCTCCTGAAAAATGTGATTTTACCTTCTGTTCAGGACCCTCCTGAAAAATGAGATTTTTCCTTCTGTTCCGGACCCTCCTGAAAAATGGGACATTACTTTATGTTCAGGACTCTCTTGAAAAATTGGAATTTACCTTATGTTCAGGGCCATCCTTAAAAATGGAATTTTATTTTATATTCAGGACCCTCCTGAAAAATGAGATTCTACTTTATACTCAGGACCCACCTGGAAAATGGGATTCTACTTTATGCTCAGGACGCTCCTGAAAAATGGAACTTTACCTTATGTTCAGGATGCTCCAGAAAAATGGGACATTACTTTATGTTTAGGACCTTCCTGAAAAATGTTACTTTACTTTCTAATTAGGACTTTCCTGAAAAATGGGACTTTACTTCCTGTTTAAGACCCACCTAAAAATGAGATTTTACTTTCTGTTCAGGACCCAGTTGAAAAATAGGATTTTACTTAATATTCAGTACCATCCAGAAAAATGGAATTTTACTTTCTATTCAGGCCCATCCAGAAAAATGGGATTCTACTTTATGTTCAGGACCCTCCTGAAAAATGGTATTTTACTTTATGTTCAAGACCTTCCTGAAAAATGGGATTTTACCTTATGTTCAGGACCCTCTTGAAAAATGAGATTTTACCTTCTGTTCAAGACCCTCTTGAAAAATAGAATTTTACTTTATGTTCAGGACTCTCCTGAAAAATAGGATTTCACATTATGTTCAGGACCCTCCTAGAAAATGGGACTTTACATTATGTTCAGGACCCTCCTGAAAAATTGGACTTTACTTTATATTCAAGACCCTCCTGAAAAATGGGATTTTACTTTCAGTTCAGAACCCTCCTGAAAAAGGGGATTTTACTTTATGTTCAGGACCCTCCTGAATAATGGGATTTTACTTACTCATTAGGACCCTCCTGAAAAATGGTATTTTACTTTCTGTTCAGGACCCTCCTGAAAAATAGGATTTTACGTTATGTTCAGGACCCTCCGGAAAATGGGATTTTATTTTCTGTTCAGAACCCTCCTGAAAAATAGGAATTTACATTATGTTCTGGACCCTCCTGAAAAATAATATTTTTCTTAATATTTAGGACCCTCCTGAAAAATAGGATTTTACCTTCTGTTCAGGACCCTCCTGAAAAATGAGATTTTTCCTTCAATTCCATATCCTCGTTAAAAATGGTACTTTACTTTATGTTCAGGACTCTCTTGAAAAATTGGAATTTACCTTATGTTCAGGACCCTCCTTAAAAATGGGATTCTATTTTATGTTCAGGACCCTCCTGAAAAATGAGATTCTACTTTATGCTCAGGACCCTCCTGGAAAATGTGATCCTACTTTATGCTCGGGACGCTCCTGAAAAATGGAACTTTACCTTATGTTCCGGATGCTCCAGAAAAATAGGACATTACTTTATGTTTAGGACCTTCCTGAAAAATGTGACTTTACTTTCTATTTAGGATCTTCCTGAAAAATGGGACCTTACTTTCTGTTCAAGACCCACCTAAAAAATGGGATTTTACTTTCTGTTCTGGACCCTCTTAAAAAATGGGATATAACTTTATGTTCACGACCCTCTAGAAAAATGGGAT
This sequence comes from Capsicum pubescens, assembly GCA_030864215.1. NCBI lineage: Eukaryota > Viridiplantae > Streptophyta > Magnoliopsida > Solanales > Solanaceae > Capsicum > Capsicum pubescens. The sequence continues at coordinate 42,554,488 of CM061546.1, forward strand.
TTTACTTTCCGTTCAGGACACTTCTGAAAAATGGGATTTTACTTTCTATTTTGGACCCTCTTGAAATGAGATTTTACTTTCGGTTCAGGACAATGCTGAAAAATAGGATTTTACTTTATCTTCAGGACCATCCTGAAAAATAGAATTATACTTTCTATTCAGGCCTCTCCAGAAAAATGGGATTTTACTTTATGTTTAAGACCCTCCTGTAAAATGGAATTACTTTATGTTCAGCACCCTCCTGAAAAATGGGATTTTACCTTATGTTTAGGACCCTCCTGAAAAATAAAATTTTACCTTATGTTCAAGACCCTCTTGAAAAATAGAATTTTACTTTCTGTTCAGGACCCTCCTGAAAAATGGGATTTCACTTTATGTTCAGGACCCTCTTGAAAATGGGATTTTACTTTCTGTTCAGGACCCTCCTGAAAAATGGGATTTTACCTTATGTTTAGGACCCTTCAGAAAAATGAGATTCTATTTTATGCTCAGGACCCTCCTGGACAATGGGATTTTTCAGGACCCTCCTGAAAAATGGGATTTTACTTTTTGTTCAGGACCATCCTGAAAAATGGGATTCTACTTTATACTCAAGACCCTCCTGAAAAATTAATTCTACCTTATGGTCAGGACCCGCCTGGAAAATAGAACTTTACATTATATTCAGGACCCTCCTGAAAAATGGGATACTACCTTATGCTCAGGACCCTCCTGGAAAATAGGACTTTACCTTATGTTCAGGACCCTCTTCAAAAATAGGATTTTACTTTATGTTCAGGACCCTCATGAAAAATAGGATTTTACCTTATGTTCAGAACCCTCCTGAAAAATAGGATTTTACTTTATGTACAGAACCCTCCTTAAAAATGGGATTTTACTTTCTGTCCAGGACTCTCCTGAAAAATGGGATTCTACTTTATGTTTAGGACCCTACTGAAAAGTGGGACTTTACTTTCTGATTAATAACTTCCAAAAAAATGGGATTTTACTTTATGTTCAGGACCCTCCTGCAAAATGGGATTTTACTTTCTGCTTAGGACCCTCCTGAAAAATGGGATTTTACTTTATGTTCAGGACCCTCCTAAAAAATGGGATTCGACCTTATGTTCAAGATCATCCTGAAAATTTTGATTTTACCTTCTATTTAGGACCTTCCTCAAAAATAGGATTTTACTTTGTGTTCAGGATCCTCCTGAAAAATGGTACTTTACTTTCTGTTGAGGACTCTCCTTAAAAATGGAAATTCACTTTCTATTTAGAACTCTCCGGAAAAATGAGATTTCACTTTATGTTCAGGACCCTCCTGAAAAATGGGATTTTACTTTCTTTTCAGGAACCTCCTGAAAAATGGGATTTTACCTTATGTTCAGGCCCCTCCTGAAAAATGGGATTCTAATTTATGTTCAGGACCCTCCTAAAAAATAGAATTTTACCTTCTGTTCAGGACCCTCCTCAAAAATAAGATTTTACCTTCTGTTCAAGACCCTCCTGAAAAATGGGACTTTACTTTATGTTCAAGACCCTCTTGAAAAATGGGATTTTACCTTATGTTCTGGGCCCTCCTGAAAAATGGTATTTTATTTTATGATCAGGACCCTTCTGAAAAATGAGATTCTACTTTATGCACAGGACCCTCCTGGAAAATGGGATTCTACTTTATGCTCAGGACCCTCCTAAAAAATGAGACTTTACCTTATGTTCAGGATGCTCCAGAAAAATTGGACATTACTTTATGTTCAGGAACCTCCTGAAAAATGAGACTTTACTTTCTGTTTAGGCACTTCCTGAAAAATGGTACTTTACTTTCTGTTCAAGACCCTCCTAAAAAATGGGATTTTACTTTCTGTTCAGGACCTTCCTAAAAAATGGGATTTTACTTTATGTTCAGGACCCTCCAGAAAAATGGGATTTTACTTTTTGTCCAGGACCTTCCTGAAAAATACGATGTTACTTTCTGTTTCGGACCCTCTTAAAAAATAAAATTTTACTTTTTGTTCAGGACCCGGTTGAAAAATAGGATTTTACTTTATCTTCGGTTCCATCAAGAAAAATGGAATTTTAATTTCTATTCGGGCCCATCCAGAAAAATGGGATTTTACTTTATGTTCAGGACCCTCCTGAAAAATGAGATTTTACCTTCTGTTCAAGACACTCTTGAAAAATAGAATTTTACTTTCTGTTCAGGACCCTCCTGAAAAATGGGATTTCACATTATGTCCAGGACCCTCATGGAAAATGGGACTTTACATTATGTTCAGGACCCTCCTGAAAAATGGGATTTTACTTTCAGTTCAAAACCCTCCTGAAATAATGGGATTTTACCTTATATTTAGGACCCTCCTGAATAATGGGATTTTACTTACTGTTTAGGACCCTCCTGAAAAATGGTATTTTACTTTCTGTTCAGGACCCTCATGAAAAATAGGATTTTGCTTTATGTTCAGGAGCCTCCTGAAAATGGGATTTTACTTTCTGTTCAGAACCCTCCTGAAAAATAAGATTTTTCTTTATGTTCTTGACCCTCCTAAAAAATAAGATTTTACTTTATGTTCAGGACTCTCCTGAAAAATGTGATTTTACCTTCTATTCAGGACCCTCCTGAAAAATGAGATTTTTCCTTCTGATCCGGACACTCCTGAAAAATTGGACTTTACTTTATGTTCAGGACTCTCTTGAAAAATTGGAATTTACCTTATGTTCAGGGCCATCCTTAAAAATAGAATTTTATTTTAAGTTCAGGACCCTCCTGAAAAATGAGATTCTACTTTATACTCCGGACCCTCCTGGAAAATGGGATTCTACTTTATGCTCAGGACGCTCCTGAAAAATGGAACTTTACCTTATGTTCAGGATGCTCCAGAAAAATGGGACATTACTTTATGTTTAGGACCTTCCTGAAAAATGTGACTTTACTTTCTAATTAGGACTTTCCTGAAAAATGGGACTTTACTTCCTGTTCAAGACCCATCTAAAAAATAGGATTTTACTTTCTGTTCAGGACCCTCCTAAAAAATGGGATTTTACTTTATCTTCAGGACCCTCCAGAAAAATGGGATTTTACTTTTTGTCCAGGACCCTCATGAAAAATACGGCGTTACTTTCTGTTTCGGACCCTTCTGAAAAATGAGATTTTACTTTCTGTTCTGGACCCTCTTGAAAAATGATATTTTACTTTCGGTTCAGGACCATGCTGAAAAATGGGATTTTACTTTATCTTCAGGACCATCCTGAAAAATAGAATTTTACTTTCTATTCAGGCCTCTCCAGAAAAATGGGATTTTACTATATGTTCAGGACCCTCCTGAAAAATGGAATTTTACTTTATGTTCAGGACCCTCCTAAAAAATAGGATTTTACCTTATGTTCAGGACCTTCCTGAAAAATGAGATTTTACCTTATGTTCAAGACCCTCTTGAAAAATGAAATTTTACTTTCTGTTCAGGACCCTCCTGAAAAATGGGATTTCACTTTATGTTCAAGACCCTCTTGAAAAATGGGATTTTACTTTCTCTTCAGGACCCTCCTGAAAAATGGGATTTTACCTTATGTTTAGGACCCTCTTGAAAAATGAGATTCTATTTTATGCTCAGAACCCTCCTGGACAATGGGACTTTTCAGGACCCACCTGAAAATTGAGATTTTACTTTCTGTTCAGGACCATCCTGAAAAATGGGATTCTACTTTATACTCAAGGCCCTCCAGAAAAATGGGATTTTACTTTAGTTTCAGGACCCTCCTGAAAAATGGGATTTTACTTTATATTCAAGACCCTCCTGAAAAATGGGATTTTACCTTATGTTCAGGACCCTCTTGAAAAATGAGATTTTACCTTCTGTTCAAGACCCTCTTGAAAAATAGAATTTTACTTTCTGTTCAGGACGCTCCTGAAAAATAGGATTTCACATTATGTTCTGGACCATCCTAGAAAATGGGACTTTACATTATGTTCAGGACCCTCCTGAAAAATTGGACTTTACTTTATATTCAAGACCCTCCTGAAAAATGGGATTTTATTTTCAGTTCAGAACCCTCCTGAAAATGGGATTTTACTTTATGTTCAGGACCCTCCTGAATAATGGGATTTTACTTTATGTTCAGGACCCTACTAAAAAATAGGATTTTACTTTATGTTCTGGACCCTCCTAAAAAATAAGATTTTACTTAATGTTCAGGACCCTTCTGAAAAATGTGATTTTACCTTCTGTTCAGGACCCTCCTGAAAAATGAGATTTTTCCTTCTATTCCGGACCCTCATGAAAAATGGGACTTTACTTTATGTTCAGGACTCTCTTGAAAAATTGGAATTTACCTTATGTTCACGACCTTCCTTAAAAATAGGATTATATTTTATGTTCAGGACCCTTCTGAAAAATGTGATTCTACTTTATGCTCAGGACCCTCCTGGAAAATATGATTCTACTTTATGCTCAGGACGCTCCTGAAAAATGGAACTTTACCTTATGTTCAGGATGCTCCAGAAAAATAGGACATTACTTTATGTTTAGGACCTTCCTGAAAAATGTGACTTTACTTCTATTTAGGATCTTCCTGAAAAATGGGACTTTACTTTCTGTTCAAGACCCACCTAAAAAATGGGATTTTACTTTCTGTTCAGGACCCTCCTAAAAAATGGGATATAACTTTATGTTCAGGACCCTCTAGAAAAATGGGATTTTACTTTCCCTTCAGGACACTTCTGAAAAATGAGATCTTACTTTCTGTTCAGGACCCTGCTGAAAAATGGGATTTTACTTTATCATCAGGACTCTACTTAAAAATCAAATTTTACTTTCTATTCAGGCCCTTCCGAAAAAATGAGATTTTACTTTATGTTAAGGACCCACCTAAAAAATGGTATTTTACTTTATGTTCAGGACCCTCCTGAAAAATGGGATTTTACCTTATGTTCAGGACCCTCCTGAAAAATGAGATTTTACCTTATGTTCAAGACCCACTTGAAAAATGGAATTTTACTTTCTGTTCAGGACCCTCCTGAAAAATGGGATTTCACTTTATGTTCATGACCCTCTTGAAAATGGGATTTTGCTTTCTTTTCAGGACCCTCCTGAGAAATGGGATTTTACCTTATGTTTAGGACCCTCCTGAAGAATGAGATTCTATTTCATGCACAGGACCTTCCTGGACAACGGGATTTTTCAGGACCCTCCTAAAAAATGGGATTTTACTTTCTGTTCAAGACCCTCCTATAAAATAGAACTTTACATTATGTTCAGGACCCTCCTGAAAAATGGGATTCTACCTTATGCTCAGGACCCTCTTGGAAAATAGGACTTTACCTAATGTTCAGGACCCTCCTGAAAAATGGGATTTTACGTTATATTCAGGACCCTCATGAAAAATAGGATTTTACCTTATGTTCAGGACCCTCCTGAAAAATAGGATTTTACTTTATGTACAGGACCCTCCTGAAAAATGGGATTTCTGTCCAGGATGCTCCTAAAAAATGGGAATCTACTTTATGTTTAGGACCCTACTGAAAAGTGGGACTTTACTTTCTGATTAAGAACTTCCTAAAAAATTGGATTTTACTTTATGTTCAGGACCCTCCTGCAAAATGGGATTTTATTTTCTGCTCAGGACCCTCCTGAAAAATGGGATTTTACTTTATGTTCAGGACCCTCCTAAAAAATGGGATTCGACCTTATGTTCAGGATAATCCTGAAAAATTTAATTTTACCTTCTATTTAGGACCTTCCTGAAAAATAGGATTTTACTTTGTGTTCAAGATCCTCCTGAAAAATGGGACTTTACTTTCTGCTCAGGACTCTCCTAAAAAATGGAAATTCACTTTCTATTTAGGACTCTCCTGAAAAATGAGATTTCACTTTATGTTCAGGACCCTCCTGAAAAATGGGATTTTACTTTCTATTCAGGAACCTCTTGAAAAATGGGATTTTACATTATGTTCAAGCCCCTCCTGAAAAATGGGATTCTACTTTATGTTCAGGACCATCCTGAAAAATTGAATTTTACCTTCTGTTCAGGACACTCTCAATAATAAGATTTTACCTTCTGTTCAAGACCCTCCTAAAAAATGGGAATTTACTTTATGTTCAAGACCCTCTTGAAAAATGGGATTTTACCTAATGTTCAGGGCCCTCCTGAAAAATGGTATTTTATTTTATGTTCAGAACCCTCCTGAAAAATAAGATTCTACTTTATGCACAGGACCCTCCTGGAAAATGGGATTCTACTTTATGCTCAGGACCCTCCTGAAAAATGGGACTTTACATTATGTTTAGGATGCTCCAGAAAAATTGGACATTACTTTATGTTCAGGACCCTCCTGAAAAATGAGACTTTACTTTCTGTTTAGGCACTTCCTGAAAAATGGTACTTTACTTTCTGTTTAAGACCCTCATAAAAAATGGGATTTTACTTTCTGTTCAGGACCCTCCTAAAAAAGGGGATTTTACTTTATGTTCAGGACCCTCTAGAAAAATGGGATTTTACTTTTTGTCCAGGACCCTCCTGAAAAATACGATGTTACTTTCTGTTTCGGACCCTCTTGAAATATAAAATTTTACTTTCTGTTCAGGACCCAGTTGAAAAATAGGATTTTACTTTATCTTCAGTACCATCCAGAAAAATAAAATTTTAATTTGTATTCGGGCCCATCCAGAAAAATGGGATTTTACTTTATGTTCAGGACCCTCCTGAAAAATGGGATTTTACTTTATGTTCAAGACCCTCCTGAAAAATGGGATTTTATCTTATGTTCAGGACTCTATTGAAAAATGAGATTTTACCTTCTGTTCAAGACACTCTTGAAAAATAGAATTTTACTTTCTGTTCAGGACCCTCCGGAAAAATGGGATATCACATTATGTTTAGGACCCTCCTGAAAAATTGGACTTTACTTTATGTTCAAGACCCTCCTGAAAAATGAGATTTCACTTTCAGTTCAGAACCTTCCTGTAAAATGGGATTTTACCTTATGGTTAGGACCCTCCTGAATAATGGGATTTTACATACTGTTTAGTACCCTCCTGAAAAATGGTATTTTACTTTCTGTTCAGGACCCTTCTGAAAAATAGGATTTAGCTTTATGTTCAGGAGCCTCCTGAAAATTGAATTTTACTTTCTGTTCAGAACCCTCCTGAAAAATAGGATTTTACTTTATGTTCTGGACCCTCCTGAAAAATAAGATTTTACTTTATGTTCAGGACCCTCCTGAAAAATCTGATTTTACGTTCTGTTCAGGACCCTCCTGAAAAATGAGATTTTTCCTTCTGTTCCGGACCCTCCTGAAAAATTGGACTTTACTTTATGTTCAGGACTCTCTAGAAAAATCAGAATTTAACTTATGTTCAGGGCCCTCCTTAAAAATGGAATTTTATTTTATGTTCAGGACCCTCCTGAAAAATGAGATTCTACTTTATACTCAGGACCCTCCTGGAAAATGGGATTCTACTTTATGCTCAGGACGCTCCTGAAAAATGGAACTTTACCTTATGTTCAGGATGCTCCAGAAAAATGGGATATTACTTTATGTTTAGGACCTTCCTGAAAAATATGACTTTACTTTCTATTTAGCACTTTCCTGAAAAATGGGACTATACTTCCTGTTCAAGACCCACCTAAAAAATGGGATTTTACTTTCTGTTCAGGACCCTCCTAAAAAATGGGATTTTACTTTATGTTCAGGACCCTCAAGAAAAATGGGATTTTAATTTCCGTTCAGGACCCTTCTGAAAAATGGGATTTTACTTTCTGTTTTGGACCCTCTTGAAAAATGAGACTTTACTTTTGGTTCAGCACCATGCTAAAAAATGGGATTTTACTTTATCTTCAGGACCATCCTGAAAAATAGAATTTTACTTTCTATTCAGGCTCTCCAGAAAAAAGGGATTTTACTATATGTACAGGACCCTCCTGAAAAATGGAATTTTACTTTATGTTCAGGACCCTCCTAAAAAATGGGATTTTACCTTATGTTCAGGACCCACCTGAAAAATGAGATTTTACCTTATGTTCAAGACCCTCTTGAAAAATGGAATTTTACTTTCTGTTCAGGACCCTCCAGAAAAATGGGTTTTTACTTTATGTTCAAGACCCTCTTGAAAAATGGGATTTTACTTTCTCTTCTGGACCCTCCTGAAAAATGGGATTTTACCTTATGTTTAGGACCCTCCTGAAAAATGAGATTCTACTTTATGCTCGAGACCCTCCTGGACAATGGGATTTTTCAGGACCCTCCTGAAAAATGGGATTTTACTTTTTTTTCAGGACCCTCCTGAAAAATGAGATTTTACTTTCTGTGCAGGACCATCCTAAAAAATGGGATTCTACTTTATACTCAAGGCCCTCCTAAAAAATGGGATTCTACCTTATGCTCAGGACCCTCCTGGAAAATAGGACTTTACCTTATGTTCAGGACGCCCCTGAAAAATGGGATTTTACTTTATGTTCAGGACTCTCATGAAAAATGGGATTTTAATTTCTGTTCAGGACTCTCATGAAAAATTGGATTTTACCTTATGTTCAGGACCCTCCTGAAAAATAGGATTTTACTTTATGTACAGGACCCTCCTGAAAAATGGGATTTTACTTTCTGTCCAGGACTCTCCTGAAAAATAGGATTTTACCTTATGTTTAGGACCCTACTGAAAAATGGGACTTTACTTTCTGATTAAGACCCTCCTAAAAAATGGGATTTTAATTTATGATCAGGACCCTCCTGCAAAATGAGATTTTACTTTCTACTCAGGACCCTCCTGAAAAATGGGATTTTACTTTGTGTTCAGGATCATCCTGAAAAATGGAACTTTACTTTTTGTTCAGGACTCTCCTGGAAAATGGAAATTCACTTTCTATTTTGGAGTCTCCTGAAAAATGAGATTTCACTTTATGTTCAGGATCCTCCTGAAAGATGGGATTTTACTTTATGTTCAGGACCCTCCTGAAAATGGGATTTTACTTTATGTTCTAGACCCTTCTGAAAAATGGGATTTTACCTTATGTTCAGGGTTCTCCTGAAAAATGAGATTTTACTTTATATTCAGGACCCTTTTGAAAAAAATGAGATTCTACTTTATGCGTAGGACCCTCCTGGAATATGGGATTCTACTTTATGCTCAGGACCCTCCTGGAAAATGGGACTTTACATTAAGTTCAGGACTCTCCTGAAAAATTAGACTTTACTTTATGTTCAAGGCCCTCCTGAAAAATGGGATTTTACTTTTAGTTCAGAATCCTCCTTAAAAATAGGATTTTACTTTATGTTCAGGTCCTTTTTGAATAATGGGATTTTACATTCTGTTTAGGACCCTCCTGAAAAATGGGATTTTACTTTCTGTTCAGGACCCTCATGAAAAATGGGATTTTACTTTATGTTCTGGACCCTCCTGAAAAATGGGATTTTACTTTATGTACAAGACCCTCCTGAAAAATGGGATTTTACTTTATGTCCAGGACTCTGCTGAAAAATGGGATTTTATTTTATGTTCAGGACCTTCCTGAAAAATGGGATTTTACTTTTTGTTCAAGACCCTCCTAAAAAATGGGATTTTACTTTCTACTCTGGACCCTCCTAAAAAATGGGATTTTTTTTTATGTTCAAGATCCTCCTGAAAATGGGATTTTACCTTCTGCTTAGGACCCTCTTGAAATATTGGACTTTAATTTCTGTCCATGACACTCCTGAAAAATAGGATTTTACTTTATTTTTAGGAACCTCTTGAAAAATGGGATTTTACTTTCTGTTCAGGACCCTCATGAAAAATGGGATTTTACTTTATGTTTAGGACCCTCTTGAAAAATGGGATTTTACTTTATGTACAGGACCATCTTGAAAAATAGGATTTTACTTTATGTTCAGGACCCTCCTGAAAAATGGGATTTTGCTTTCTGTTCAGTACCCTCCTGAAATATGGGATTTTACTTTCTGTTCAGCCCTTCCTGAAAAATGGGATGTTACTTTATGTTCAGGACCCTCCTAAAATAAGATTTAACTATATGGTCTGGACCCTATCTAAAATGAGATTTAACTTTATGTTCACGACCCTACTGAAACATGAGATTTTACTTTATGTTCAGGACCCTCCTGAAAAATGGGATTTTACCTTCTGTTCAGGACCCTCTTGAAAAATGAGATTTTACCTTCTGTTCAGGACCTTCCTGAAAAATGAGACTGTACTTTATGTTCAGGACCCTCTTGAAAAATAGGATTTTACCTTATGTTCGGGGCCCTCCTGAAAAATGTGATTTTATTTTATGTTCAGGACCCTCCTGAAGAATGAGATTCTACTTTATGCTAAGGACCCTCTTGGAATTTGGGATTCTACTTTATGCTCAGTACCTTCCTGGAAAATAGGACTTTACCTTATGTTCAGGACCCTCCAGAAAAATGGGATATTACTTTATGTTCAGGACACTCCAGAAAAATAAGACTTTACTTTCTGTTTATTATCTTTCTGAAAAATAGAAGTTTACGTTCTGTTCAAAACCCTCCTGAAAAATAGGATTTTACTCTTTGTTCAGGACCCTCCTAACATATGGGATTTTACTTTATGTTCTGGTCCCTCCTGAAAGATGGGATTTTACTTTCTGTTCAGGACCCTCCTGAAAAATGGGATTTTACTTTTTGTTACGAACCCTCTTGAAATATGAGATTTTACTTTCTTTTTAGGACCCTGCTGAAAAATGGGATTTTACTTTATGTTCAGGAACCTCCTAAAAAATGGAATTTTACTTTCTATTTAGGCATCTCCAGCAAAATGGATATTACTTTATGTTCAGGACCCTCTTGAAAGATGGGATTTTACTTTATGTACAGGACCCTCCTGAAAAATGGGATTTTACCTTAAGTTCAAGACCTTTTTGAAAAATGGAATTTTACTTTCTGTTAGGACCCTCCTGAAGAATGGGATTTCACTTTATGTTCAGAACTTCCTAAAAAATGGGACTTTACTTAATGATCAGGACCCTCCTGAAAAATGGGATTTTACTTTATGTACTACCCTCCTGAAAAATGAGATTTTACCTTCTGTTCAAGACCCTCTTAAAAAATAGAATTTTGCTTTCTGTTCAGAACTCTCCTGAAAAATGGGATTTCACTTTATGTTCTGGACCCTCTTGAAAAATGAGATTTTACTTTCTGTTCAGGACCATCCTGAAA